>OY796686.1:33857447-38657447 GCA_963680715.1 Tetragnatha montana | reverse complement strand
TTATCCAAGCTTGAATAAATTTTAAAATCTTCAAGAGAAAACTTACGGAACCTTTGGTTCAGGCGCTTCTCCAAGGGGTTGGTTGATTCAGATGATTAGGATATAAATTACACTGCTTTAACTTGAGGGTTACAGATAAATGATGGCACAAGCACTTGGTAATTTAATTATTAATTTATTTAGTGGTGATTGATATCGCTAAAACTTTAACGCCACATAAAAAAGCTACCTCTTTCTTGTAAAAAAGACGAAATTGTAAAGAGTATCTATCCACCAAGAAACCTCACATTTTAAACCGATCGAATCAAAGATAAAAACCCTCCAAATCCGCGGAGACGATTCAAGAGTTGGGTATTAATCGCACCCCCCAGGAGGGGCTGTCCCCTCCGGAGGGTCCCCGGTGGCACGAGACAAACGATCTGGTTCCAGCTTATTTGCCCCGGCAGGGCTGCAGGACAATCCAGATGGATCCGGCCCCGTCCGCTGCCTGACGTTCCTATTTGCTCTCCGGATGCGATCTGCTGGGAACACGGCCGCGGACAAAAAGGGCCATCCTTCAGTCTTAGTGGGGGAGGGGGTTAATGGGCAGGGGGCTGGAAAAAATCCGGGTCCGGCCGTCGGAGGTATTTTTCTTGTGTGTGGAATTGTATCGCAGCTGCTGCTTGGACTGGTTTTAAATCGAGTTGGGCAGGGGACTCCTGGTGTAGAGTTTTCGTCATTGTCGAACTTGAGGGTTTTTTGAAGATTTATAAAGTGGAGTCCCAAACTTCATATATCTTAATTTCCCTTATAAACTCTGGTACTTATATTTTTTTTAAGATCTTAAATAAAGAAACCCAAAATGTTTTTTCTTCATGATACTGCATTTTACAAGAACTTAAATCAGTTTAGCGCCTTTTATAATATCCAGATATAGAGAAAGAAGGCTCCTTGCTTTGGATCTCAAGTTTGCAAGCAAATTTTTAAAGAGACTCCTCTAACTTTTACCTCCTAGTATGGATAACAAATAATGGTACACAAAATTAAGTCAGTGATGTCTTGAATGTATATTTTTCCATACCATATTGGCGGAGGGGAATTTCAGTGGGGAATATTAGAATTTGGAGGTTATGGGGTAAATTTAGACCTTGTCAAAAAGGGAGAAAATTTCGGACTTCATGGAGGGATACCCAAATCCTTCTTTGGCTATGTCCCTGATATTTGATGAGGGCTTAGTTATAAAATTATGTAACTAACTGATGTATTGACATGCGTCATACTGTAGTATACCACGGGCTAATATGGGAATAGGGTCTTTAAAAGGCAACTGCTTAATTTGAAATAGCAAAAAATATGTAGAAAGGTAGGGGCTTCTATGAACTTAGTTAAATTTTGCAGCATGATGATTTCAGCCAATTTTTGAGCTTGACTATATTTGTGACTGCCTACTGGAAACGATTCCATCATCAAGGGCATTGTCCTTGAGAGCATGAAGGGAGATGGAAACGATTATTGAGCGGTAATTGCTGCTTGACATTCCGTCCATTAGAAGAGGGGAAAAGCATCAGCAACCCATCATTGGAGACATCATCAGGACAACAGCAGAATGATGGCAGCAGGGATTGGACAAGGAAGGTCGGACCTTTGACCAACCAGCTCCCCCCTCCAATCACGCTCTCCCTTCATTACGCGGCATCAAAAAACCATCAGCAGGTCGTCGATTTGCTTTGTTTTGCGCGGCGCAGCGCACATAAATTCCGCCCTTTTTGCGCGGGCGGCGGCGGAGAATTAATGGTGCGTGGCGCGCGCAGTATCGCGCCGGCCCAGGCGCTCGGCCGCCGTCAGATTACCGTGATGAATGCTCCCCGGACTCGCATATCTCAATTTTTGGCGGCGCGCCGTAATCACGACAACGCACCCCCGGCTGTATAGAGACCCCAAAAAGCGGGATCGATGCTGGCCGCCCCACGATAAGGGCTATTACCCGGGCGAGAGCGGGGATTAGCGGGCCGCCCTCGATAAGCCCCTCGCGCCCCACCGCTAATTGAAAGAGGGGCGCCGCGACATGCTTTTAAGGAGGCTTTTATTGAGACTTTGGGGCGCGACTAATTGAATACGGCTTCCTGTTACACCTTTGAGTTCGATCTATTCGTACAACAAATTATCTACTTTAAGAATTTATTCCCATACATTTCTTCATTTTCTATGGTATAATTTAGCCATCTTGATTTTACAACGATGTCTATGTTACGGCCAAATTTATAAATAGGGCATTATTAATAATGCCCGATGTGGAGGCGGGCAATGTCATAAATTCAATGACAATATTATCAATGAGTATTTATTCACTTTCCCGAAATACGCGGGCATTATTAATAATGCCCGGATTTATGATATAACATATAGTATACATTTAAATATTTGGGATCAGTTTGTAGATACGATTGAATTTTTTTAATAAGCAAACAATACTTTATTAATGTCTGATAGTTTTATACTTCTGTTTAAATAAAAATGCCAGATCCTAATTACAATCCTCTTGCAAAAAGGAACTGGGGAAGTGAAGTTTGGGAAATAAGGGGATGGAGAGATGGATGCAAGTTCTGCAATTCGCATTAAAGGGAAAAAACGATAATTTAGTACGTTTCATCCCTGACACTTATAATACAGGTACAAATATGAACAACTGTAGGGTATTTTAGGGTAAACTGTATACCACTCCCACTCCGGTTCATTCCCATACATACAGAAGAAAAATACTGTTTGGTAACATAAAAACCAGAACCTAAACACCAAGATATATTAAATGTATATGTTTGAAAAGAAAAATACTTTAAACCAAAGATGAATTAAAGCTTCTTAAGCCTCTTAAAATAAAGGATTATATCCCTAAGCAAACTGATTGTATATGGAATAAATAAATATTTAATAGGGAATCTCATATTTCTCATTCTTACGTTCGTTTGAATTATCAAGTTCTAGTACATAAAAATCCCTTCCTGAACAGAAGTACAAGAGATATTACATTATCCTGCTAGAAAAACGTCAAAAACTGTTAGAAACATTGAACATAACCATCAACGTCTATGATTAGTTTAAGGATTAATTAAGCTCACAAAAATCACTAGACAGAAAAAATTTCCCCTCCAAGTGTTTTACCTAACAGAAATAACAGATTTCTCACACTCTGGAACTCCACGCGGACATTGAACGCATCGTAATTAGCTCACTTCCAGTCTATTAGAGTTATTACTGTCAACCCTTTTTTTTGTATATAGTTCTAGAACTAAAGTCAGTCATTACACATTTATGTCCGAGATCACCGCGGCTTCCCATGAAGACAGTTCACCTTTCAAAATAACCAGTTAAGACCCCTCCAAATTATTTCCCAGAAAATTGAGACCTCCGCTATAACCCTTCCAATCGGTCTCGGTCCGGTGATTCCATCCAAAAATTTTCACTCCCTACAACAAAAAGAAGAAGATATTCGACGAATCCTCATAATATACGTCCCTAATGAGAGGGTCACCCCTAATTACCTGGAGAGGGGGGGCGAAGAAAAACGGGATACGCGCCTGAGAACTTTATTTCCCAAGAAACAGGTGCTCCAGGTTCGGCGGTCCATATCTCAGCAATGCCGTAATTAGGGTTGTTGAGCATCCTATTTGCATAATTAGCGAGGGGGACAATTAATCCGTTTTTACCCCAAGCGCGCTTACCTCCTAATTGCGCGCACACGCTCCCAACGGGAAAAAGGTAAGAGATCGATCGGGGCAAACCCCCTTATCTCATCTCGTGTTGTTTTAAATTACCCCCTTTTCTCTCTTTCGGGAGAGGGTTCGTGTGCTCGCGGAATAAAAACGACGAGAGGCGGAATTCGGTTTCTATCTTAAATGGAACTCGGTGGCGTCATTACCGCTGAGATGATTCGATTTGCCTCCCCCCCACCCTTCGCTTGTGTTGTTGTAGTAATATAAATGTCTGCGTTTTGTGGAGGATGTAATTTCGGGCTTTTGAAAGATAATCTGTCCGATATCGCTGTGTTGTTGTTGTTGTTATTCTCATATACGAGTGATTGGATGAAGGATTGATCGATTCCTTTTTTGGGAGGGAAGTATTCCTTAATGTTGGTTCGAATATATCGTTTGTTTCGGTTGAAGAGGGGGCTATAGTTCAAAGCAATCGAATACATAATTCCTGGATTTTAAAATGAAAAACGGAAAGAAATATATACAATTTTACACTTTGAAGTTACTAAATTAGGTTTTAAATCAGCAATTTAAATTTGAAAAAAAAAAGAGGAAAATATAGTATTTCTGAATTTTAGTGATTCCAAATGGTCTTAACTCTTTTATACGAGATATGGATGTGCACCTGCATTTGTGCAGGCTTTTTATCCAACAAATGTGCAACAAAGGTGCAAATTTATCCAACCAACCAAATGTGTAGGTGCACACTTTCAACCTTTAATCAACTGATTTACCTTCGTTTTGTTGACCTTTAATAATAAAGCAGTAGTTCTAAAATATATATAAATTTTTTCATTGAATATTGGACTTCAAAATTTTAAAATACATTTATTTGGAAGGGTATTTTGTTACACCTTAAATATAGTTAAAGATCTTCTAACAAGTAAAATTAATTGCTTCACTAAAAACTTATTCATGTCTTTCCTAATAATCCATCGATTTTAATTTAAATTCGAGGAAAAGCATCTATATATATTTGTCTCTACCGACAAATACCACAAATTGCAGGTCGACCGTTTCAAAACAAAAGGCGACAAAACATTGCTCTCTGCCTCACGAAGCCTCAACCCGCTTCATTAAGAATGCATTAAATCAACACCGCTAAAATTGGCTCTGAATTCATTTAATGAGATTTTGAGGAGTCCAATTCAGCGGTATATTCGTATAGGACCGATCCAAACGGCTATTTGGATTCAAAACCCAGGAACAATAGCGGCAAAGCGAAGCCGCTGACAAAAAGTGACGTGACCAAAGCCCCTCAATTAAAGAGTACGATGTGATGGAACCAAAGGGACGAAAATGGCTTTTTGGAAATTACGATTCTTGGGAACATAATAGAATTACAAGTTCTTGTTTGGATGGATTATATGGGATCTTGTCTACCTTGTTATGTAGCTGACATTTCCGGATTCAAAATTATGTGAACCTCGTCTCGTTTAGGGTTATTAAAGTTTGAATTTTAAGGTAACCCCTTTTCTTAGAAGTTTTAGAAGCAACGTAATAGCTAAGCATAATTTGCTTATTTAATGTGAAAAAAAAAATAAAAAGACCACTGCAAATTTGATTTGTTTAAAAAAAAAATTGCATAATATTAGTACTACAAACAAGATAATTATAAAAAGCATATAAAAGATATAGTTAAATTAAACTTAATTGTTTAAACTGGTTTGGATGAATTGAACTTTTAAGTGTTTTCTGACAAAATTTTTAACTGGCAAATTCAAAATGGAATATTTTATTCTAGCACAGATTTAAGAACCTTTTTTTTCTTAGAAACTTTTATCATAAAGGTTTATTATTTATCATAATTTTCTTTTGACTATTATTTTTTTATAAGTAAAGGCGCTGGGATTATTTTTTTAAAGGCGTAAACTATTTAAAAATTTGGTTTGATAAATAATTGTAAATTTATCACTTTTTATCAGCATATCTCGAGTTTATACACTTTTGAATGAGAGTGTGAACAAAATCGAAAAAATGAGAGTAAAATCGAATATGGGAGGAAAGTAAAAGATATTAAGAAAGGGGATAAAAAAGAGAAAGTGAAAGTGAGAGAGGGTAAGACAGCAAAAAAAATATATTGCTTTTTATTATTAAAATTACAGATAGTTTAGAAGACAGCTAAATAATCTTACTTTGAAAGAATAATCCAATAAAGTAGAAAAAACTCGAGAATAAGAGAAAAAACGAGAGAGAATTAAAAGAAAAAGTGGGAATCGAAAAAGAAAATGAGGGGGGAATATAGAGAAAAAAATAAGCAAAGGAGAATGAAGAGCTGATAAGAACCAGGAAAAGTAAGAGAAAAATAGCTAGGGAGAAAAGGAGAGAGAGCGCCAGGAAGAAGGAATGATATCAAAATATTTTCCACAATAAAAATCCACCAATCAAAGCCACCGCGCACAATTAACACAATCAACCCCCGAAACCAAACCCCCAAACACCCACCACCCCCGAAAAAAAACCGCGATCAAGAAGGAAGAGGCGCTAACCGCCCACACCAACCACCGCGCGCGATCCACCTTAGCAGGTAGTTGAGCGGGCTCCTCCGCATACCAATGCGATGCGAGAGACCACCCAAGACGATCCCGGGAATCTGTCGCCGACACGGAGGTGTTGCGCAAAATGAAGCGAGCGTCGTGTGTGGTCTTTGTTCTAATTGAAACCGCTTCCCCTCCCTCTCTTCTTGCTGTTTGTGGACGGCCCCCCTTCTCCCAGGGCGTATCGCAATCTGCTGCTGACCAGCTGTTTAACCGGGAGGTGTCCTGCCGTAAGTGGCCGAGAGGTTTTTTTAATATTGTTTTTGCCGCATCGATCGTGCAGCAGCGGCGAAGAAGCCATCTTGGGCGATGGAGGTTTGTGCGTTTGTGCTGGCCCGTCAGGTTGGGTGTTTCGTCTGTCGTTCGCTTAATTGGCGTTCGGTCGATGCTTGGCCCATTATTCTATCGTTCCCGATGTGGAGAAACACCTAATTTCTATTGATCCTCCATGGATTTACTGCATTGTTTTCTATTTTTAAAAATATCGGTTTTTAATTTTTTAAGCAATCTTTTCTACACTGCATTCCCAATTCCTCATTATTATGTTTGACCTTTATGCTTAAATGGAATTTTGTTTACAATTTATAGGTTTGATTGATTTAAAGATGACAAATATGCACTTCCTTAATTTATTTTTAATAATAATAATAATAATAATTAAAATAAGAATTTAGTCTCTCTTTTCTTTATTAATTATCAACAAAACATGTCAATATAATTTATAGGTTTAAAAAACAACATTCTTTAAATTTAAGAGACTTAATTAAGCTTTTTATAAGATGAAATAAATTTATGGTGAATCTGCACTACGTATAGAACTAACTAATAAGTTTTATTACCAATATGAATAAAACAATGGAAAAGACAGGTTAAATAATCTTTCATTAAAATTATTTCCTTTAAAGTTCTAATCTTTATAAATAAAATTAAGTATTAAAACTAAAGACGGTCTCAGTTTTTAGATTTAAATACTGTATTATTTGAAGTAATAAATATTAACTTTCGAATAGAAAATGTAAAAATATTGTTAACTTTCTCTTAATTCTAAATTTTTCTAAATGCTACCTCACTAAATATACAGGACTAAAATCGAGTAAAATAATTTCACAGAATATTTCATAATTTGAAGAGCCATTTATTTAGATAAAAAGCGAAATAAAGAAATCGGTCTGGCAGCTCAGTCCTTATACAGTAAAATTTAATTCTACTATTTATCTTCAAAAATATTGAAGAAGATTTAGAAATTGAGGAATATAATCTTCCAAGACCACATAAAATTGAATCCTAAACAATCTCAATTTCATGAGTGGATCTCACCTGCGCAAAAAACCGAAACAAGCCAACCATAACTTGGCGGTCGCCAATCGCATCGACAACAACCACATCAGGGGGCTCCACCGCTGGGGGCTCCGAGATCAATCTAAATAACAGAATCCCGATACCCATCAGAATGTTCCTTATCTCTGCGATGACTCCCTAATTGTCGAGCCCACAGCCATGAAAGAAAGTTCGTTCCTCATCGATGTCTCTTTTCAGAGAAACCGGTCGGTGGTTATTATTGAAACCCCGATCGTATCTATTAATATTCAAATGATATGCTAATGGCATGCCCGTTGCAGTCACGATAGGAACCGATGAAGAAAAAAAAATGGGTCTTTATTATCAGAATGACGATTACCCACCTGATGTGTTTATCTGTTCGGCGTGCGCTATCTCACGAGAGGCTTGTCTTCGGCTGATTGGGGATGGGGTGATGAACAGGGACACAACGCACCGGAACCGCGTTCCGAAACACTGAAATATCGTTTTTTTTTTTGTTGCCGAATTTCTTCCTCTCCGCCCTTCTCCCTCTTATTTTCCCGTATCTCTCTTTCTCTTGCAGAAGATGCTATAGCTATAGTATGCCCACTGCAAAAAATCATCGTACAGAAACAGAAAAGCTCTGGCAGCAAAAGTTGACAGAGCTTTCCTTTCCACGGAGTTTCTCTGATGTTGACTGAAATTTTTCTGTATATGCTACGATTGTTTCGCAACTTTAGGGAACTTATCCATCGGAAATATTCTATTTTTTTAAACTACATATTGTCCCTCTACACTACAGACGGGTGTCTCATTTTTTCCCAACTTCAGAAATTTTAGAGGGTTATATCCCTATATATTTTCGTAGAAAAAGTCGTTGTATACAGAACAAGTCAACAGAGAAATTCCGTGGAAAGGAAAGCTCTGGCAACTTTTGCTGCCAGAGCTTTTCTGTTTCTGCACAATATTTTTTTGCAGTGGAGTTCCAAAGAAAAATTGCATCGTCATGGCTGCAACAAAATTTGAGTCGGAATTTTTTACTATCATAAATCCAAGTTGATTCAACCTTGTGGTAGTTGCAGTCCCAAAGCATCCATTGTATTTCTTCTTTCTTCTTCCTCTCTTTTTTTTGTAAATTTTCTTCTTAATCTTTTCTCTCGCTCTTTTTACGCAAAGGAAATTGGGCAATCCGAACCCACCCAACAACCTTGAGGTTTATGGGGTGCTGGCTTAAAAGGGGTTTATAAAAATATGTTTATTATGATGTCTGTAAAGGCAGATGTATCAGGCTTTAACTTTATTTTAGTCTTTAAGTTATGTAAAATGAAATATTTATTGGATTGATGTTTTCCTTTTTGAATTTTTAATCGGATAAAAAATTAATAGATCAATTTTTTTTAAAAAGGAGGTTTGTGCCAAAAATTGCCAATATTTTCAACATAAAAATTTTAATTTCATTTTATCCTTCTGTATTTTAACTTAAAAAATTGCTACACCCAATAAAAATAATATACAGTAATTGTAATGAAAACTTCACAGGAAAAAAAACGAGAATACATTTGTAAGTAATTCCATTTCTAACCCATATCTATTTTTTATGCTGTCACTATGCTAACAAAACTTTGAAGAAGCTTTGCCATGTACTTTAGTACAGTTAATCTTTGTGTACATGGGCGTTAACTGTACTTCAACTCAAAGCTATAATCATTGCAAGGGTTACCAAGCAACACTAAATGAGGTATGTAAACAAATGACCAAAGAACTGTTCATTGTTCTCAATTTTCGAAATACACAGATTGATTTACACGGCATATAAAAGGACAATTTTTCAATTCAAAGCAGTTTTGAGGGTATTTGGACATTTTTAGTGACACTTAACAATCATTCGAAATTACCTTAAAAAGTTAAGTTTAATTAAGAAACCCTGAAATTTCAAATTGAGAATTTTCATAACAGAGGCGAATAATATAGATTTTTTTTGGTGCTGTTTATATAAATATGTTTTTACTATTATGTATTTTGCACCGAAATATTTTGTTGCAATCCTAAATATAAACTAAGTTGACTTATATTTTGTGATATTCATGCTTATGTTTGGAGTAGTATATGATATCATTCTTATAATAAGGATATCAGGTAAGAACTGAAAATAAGTGTTTTTAAAAACGTATGGACTTTTTCTGTGCTTTGAATCTTGATTTTTAAGCCCATGAATATATATAGCTCAATATAACAGAAATGAATAACTGTATTATAACTGAAATTGCTAAATAACATATTTATTTATTTTTGTATCATTGCAGCGTTTCTTGTGAAAACCCAATTATGAGAAACGCTGTTGTAACTGCTTTATGTGTTATCCCGGTTTAAAGCATTCGGCCTTTCGGCTGTATTAATCGATGCTGTGCCATGTTATCTTTGTCAGGTCCCCGCAGAATCAGGTCCAAACATTCCAGAAAGGGCAGCGATGACCAAGACCTAACAGATGACCCAGAAAGTGAGACACCTTTGAGTACTATATGCTAACATTCGGAAGGTCCAAATTCCAGATCCCCTCAATATATCACAAACCTACATTTAAGGTTGCATTTTTCGAAGATCGGTTTTTAATTTATCATGGCACAGCTAAGTAGGTTTTTAATGTATGTATTTTATGTGGGTTTAAAAATCAGGGTTCATATTTCTGTAATTTAACTTAATATGTCATTGATGCTTCAGGTATTTTATTACTATGAAGGTATTTAAATGACAAACATTTTATTCTCGTTCTCCAATTAGTGTTAATATTTGAGTATTTATAAATGATATATATGAGAACATTTTTGCATATTAATTTCTTAAAATAGCAGGAAATAAACCCTAACTGTGCCTTGTGATCCCGAACGACGAAATTATGTAAAGCTCTTGCCTTTATTATTAAGACCTTTCAAGTGCGTAATCGATTGATAGTTATAACGATAACATATATTGTTATTAGAACAATATGGGGGAAAATATTTCACCATTAAGTTTTGTGTTATAATATTAACTAAATATGTTTTTTATCAAAAATTTCTGAATAAAATTCAATCATTAATAGTGCATTTTAGTCAGTTAAAAAAGAAAGGTCTTATAGTTGGTAATAGGAAAAAGTATTGAACAAATTAGTGCGAGATAAAAAATATTCTTGAAAGAGAAATATAATTTTTGGTGAATAGATATGTTTTTGGGATTTGAGTTTGGAATTTCTGTAAATATATTAAGGTGATTTTTTTCCATTAACAAAAAGCTTTATTTTTAAAGTCGGTAATTTAAAAATGCATTTCAGGAATCACTTTGTTTAAAAATAAAAAAACGTTTCAGTTTCAGAAGTATCAATCCAAAATGAGTGTATTCTGGTTTGTTTAGATTTAACTAACATCTAAAGAATGTCTGGTATTTAAAAGTAACTAAAATATCCATTAATATAGGCATTGAATAGACCAACATGTTATTAAAAAGATAATTATTTGCTATCAGTTGAAAATACTTTTTCTTTTTTATGTGCAATTTTGTCCCATAACATTCTCCATTCTGTTTTAAAGCTATGTTATTATAGGGATTTGATTTTGAAAGTAAACTTACGCGTTGTCCAATAACATGGATATAAAAGTTCCTATATTTATTAGATTAAATTTCATTCCATAGATAGATAAAAGAAACATAACTATCTATCTAAAAATGGAGTTATACTTATAAGCCCTCTAAAAAAATGATGATTTTTCCACACGAATTTCTTTCCAGTTAAAACATAACCTTACAACGCTTCCAAAAGCTTTCTTGTGCAATACAGCACAAGGCAAACCGAGCGACAGGAAAACACGGTAACTCACCACGTCGAGAAAAACGCATTAAGATTTCGCTCCCTTGAATAAGCACCGCGCACACAGCAAGCACTAAATTAAGGCAGATTGCATCGCAGACCCAGCAGACAGGTTCCTTACCGTGTTATACATTTGTGTCAGATAAAAGGGCCCTTGCTAAACACCGAGGCTTTTTGGCTGTTTTATATGGTTTGCAGCTTCTGTGTATCTTTCATGCCCAGATGTGGAGGCACTTCATTCTCATGCATGGCGTCCTAGCAGGGAAAGAAACATGAAGTTTTAACTCTTTTTAAATACTTCGCGCGCATAAGCATGTGCATTTTGATGATAAACCAATAAGATGGCCTATTTTGTGCGCAGGATTTCATTTGTTTATGGTTCTTAAAGCAAAGCTTCTGTATGAAAAAATATTTTTACTAATTTTAGTGCTATTATAGAATTAAGGATATCATGCCTTGACCAAAGTTAATCAGGATTGCAAACCCTCCAGGAAAGTTGTCTTAACAGTATAACATTTAAAGTTACGAGATAACTAATGAAACTTATAAATTAATTCCATATTCGATGAAAAATAGTTAAAGTTAAATTAATTCCATTTTTCGGCTTTTCATTAGCATGTTAAGAAGAATTTTGTATTTTGAGTCATCAAATTAAAACTCAGTTATTAGCATTTGGTTCAAATATAAAATTTCGTGGCATTCTTGTTATTATACAACTCTTAAACGCAATAAAAAACATGTTTAATGTACCTAAAGAAAAAAAAATATACTAGCTTCATAGGTTATGTATTAAACTTTTGAACGGTCTGAAATTCACAAATACTTCCAATAGAAGAGATTTTCAAAATACGTATTATGATATCAGAGAGGAAGGCTTAAAGGGCAAGGAAGCTCCCAAATTAGCAATCATCTGAAAGAACTTCACAAAGTAGACTCAAAGCGTGACTAATTCTGAGAAACCATTTGAATCCTACACCATTTATGGTTGTGTTTGATTCTAAGGAAGTTTGGGTCATTACGATTGTACGGATTAAACCATTATCTCACCTCACTCATATACTCTTATTCTTAGTTCGTAACTGAATCAAAGCATCAACTATAGAATGGATCAGTTCGTTTCTATTTTTTTATTGTTATAGAATAAATGTGTGACTATCTGGAAGGAAGTTCTCCAATACTTCTCTATTTTTCAAGAAGAGGAAAACAAATCTTTATTATAAATTGGATCAAGAAGTCAAAAAGGTCAATAGACTAAATAATCAATCAAGAAAAGAGTTCACTTGCTTAGTTAGTCGGAAAAACAATTATCGATGCCAATTCTTTTAAAAGAGAATGCGAGAGAGTATGATTAAGAGGAGAAAGTAAGAAAAGAGAGAAATTGAGAAGAAAGAGGGGATTTTGCAGGGATGCAGAAAATGTTCTTACTTCCAAGATTTACCCTAATCCATACAAAAATTTCCCCAAAATTTTAAAAATTGATAAAGACCTACAAAAATTAATTATTTTCGGTATTAAAAATATGCTAAAAAGTTCTAGTATCTTTAAAACCAATAGACATATTTTGTTGAATGACAATATACTTAAAAGTTTAATAAAACTAATACAAGTATACGTTTAAAAATAAATATATACATATGAAATTCTTTAAATAAATAAATTCACAATTTTACAAAGAAATAAGACATTTATAACCTATTCTAATAGTGACAATTATTAGGAACAAGGATGAATCAAGGGTTAAAAATTGCTATGTAAGTTTTAATTACTGTACTGAAATTGAATTCAATAGTGTACTTTTCCTCAAAATTTCCCCAGATGGCTAAAATTTCCCCCGATCCTAGATCGCCGGATCGGACATCATCCCTGGGATTTTGATGGTAAATTGTACCTTGATAAGTGCATAATTGTTTCCCAGAATATTTTTAAGAACTACACTGCAAACGCTCCACACAAAAATAAACATATTATAAGCACATTTAAGAGCACTTTTTTGTCCTCAAATTAACAACACTTTTTGTTGTGTTGTCAGGTAAAACACTTTAACACCTTATTGTGTTGCGATAGTGTTCTGAACATGTTTGAAAAGTATATTGAAAATGTGTTCTATCCAGAATAATGTGTAAATTTGGATAGCAACACTCACATTTTCTGTCTCTAGCAACACTTTTACAACACTTTCTTTTTCTCACACAACACAATCAAACGCTTTTGATCATAAATGTTTATTATTGTGTTTACGGAGTGTTGCAAAAGTGTTTCGCGCATGACAGTATAATTTCGATTAAAAGGGATGAGAAGGAACTGTGGCACAACATTTCTTATATAAAAAAGGGTTATTTTTATGCAAAAGGTGTTTTGACAGAAAAAGAATGTGATACACGGAATCAAAAAGACATACACGAATGTTCCTTTTAAATTCAAACCCAAAACATGAAAAATAAAAAGATGTAACATATATTCCGGTTTTCCTTTTGGAAAGACGAATGTGGCACTGACTTCTTTCTTGAAGAAAAGAATTCATTATTTGGAGCTCGCAATATTTCTTCTGGGATATTTTACTCCTGGTTTGGAGGTTGAATAATGTAAATGACACGAAATTCCGACTGTTTAACTCGATGGATATGTTCTCAAAGAGAAAAATAACAACATACTTTTTCTTTACAATTGGCTTCGCAGAAAAAGTTTCTTCCGTATGGAAAATATATAAATTTTACAAAATATGTAAAAGAAAGTATAAACTACAGAAAGGAAATTGAGGAGTAGCTTTTATTGAAATATTTATCCCATTTTTTTTTCTTCAAATCGCAGAGAAGTTTTTTATAGAATAAAATAATGATTAAAAAGTTTAGCTATCATCTACTAACTTGTTTGGTGGGGAAACATATCACCAAATATGCACTCAATAAAGAGATTGAATTAAAAGAAGCTCTCATAAAAAATAAATTTAAAACTTTAACTGAGACAGAATTATTGATGAATGATGAATTGACTAAGAAAAAAAATTCAATTGATTCTGTTAAACAAAACCAAATGAAAGAAGTTATGTAAAAAAAGGAAAAAAAATAAAAGTGATAAAAGTGATATAAAAAGTTATAGAAATTTACTAGTACCCTTTTACCTGGAAAATAACGCCAAACTATTAAAAGTTTTAATTAAAATAAAAACCACATTTTGATGCAGAAAACCATCCTAAAGCTTTGGTTGAAAACCGTACAAAAATGAAGGGCAATGAACTAGAAGATAGAGCTTAAAAACTACCACACACAGAAGCTCACAATGCTCAGCCTAATTGAAGTCGATAATAAAAACCTCGGCGTGACGTTTCCCTGCAACTCTATAGATCCAGCAAAAAAGCAAACATCTCGGCTCCACTCTCGGAAATAACGGAATTCCGGATAAAAGCGTTTTTTAATATTCCACGGGGACGATTCGAAAAGTGAAGAGGTGCCAAAAGATCGGAAACACCCCCCGAATGCACCAGGGAATGCGCTGGGAAGGTTCGATATTCCTCGGAAAACTGCCGTGCCAATTGTCAATATTTATCCCCAAAGAAGCAAAGGACTCTCTTCATGAAATGATAACAAAGTCAGAATAAAACTAACTGATCTTTATTGAGATGAGAAAGAATAATAAGAAGAAGCTTAAAGTAAAATTATGTACAGACTTATATACACACGTTAAGGTTACAGTGACAGTGGTTACAGTTACTAATCTTCGTCACGCTGACACGCATTTCTGCCACAAACTCCCCACCTGGAGCTTTCCTAAAGTCCAAAAAAAAATAAATAAATGAAAGTCAGCTCAGTTGCAAGAGTCCTCCCCACCAAGCGGCTCGTTCTACATTAATTTTTCAGGTAATACCTTCTGCGGGGATGAAGTAATGGAGTTCTTGGTCTTTCAAAACGTCTGCTAGGCGTTGCTCTTTGTTACTGGCTTTGAAGGTTTTGGCGTTGTCCGAGTACACAACCTTGCATGTACCACGTCTGGCAACGAATCTTCGAAATGCTAGGAGAAAGCACTTGGTTGACATACCACTTGCCAACTCCAGATGAATAGCTCGAGTGACTGCACACGTGAACAGTACTATGTAAGACTTCATCGGGTTTTCTTTAGTTTTCACGTACATGGGTCCAGCAAAGTCGACTCCTACTATGCTGAATGGAGGAGCTTCGGTTATTCTGTCCTTCGGAAGCTGTCCAGTCATTTGATCTGCTGGTTTAGCTTTGTATCTTCTGCACACCAGACATTTTCGGATGATCTTCTTTACGAATTGTCTTCCCTTTGGAATCCAAAATTTACCTCTGATTTTATTGAGGGTTTCGATAGTTCCTGAATGCTTAACCTTATAATGTTCTTGTTTAACTAAAAGTTCAGTAAACCTATCATCCTTAGGAATAATTATAGGGTTTTTCTCATTCAGTATAAATTTAGACTTATTAAGCCTTCCTCCCACCCGTAGCAAACCAAACTCATCCAAGTATGGACACAAATCAAATATGCTTGATTTTTGGTTGATCTGTGAACCTTCTTTAAGTTTTAGAATCTCCTCTTCATAAAAATTTATTTGACTCAGCTTTATTAGATAACTTTCTGCTTCGTATAATTCTGCAGCTGATAAACATCCTGAACGCTTGTTCACGTTCCTTAAATTAAAACAATATCTTTTAATCCATGCTAGAACTCCAATGACTCTCCTTAAAGAACTAAAATTATCTAACTTCAGTACTGGATCTACTTTCGTTAATGTGACTAACACTTGAGGAGTTTTCTCCCGTTTCTCATCCAATGGAAAAACTAACTCACTCTCCTTTGGCACAGGCCAAGTATCTTGGGTCTCAATCAACCAGTGTGGTCCACACCACCAAAGTCGATCCTTTTCAAGATCGTGGATAGATAGACCTCTCGTTAACCGATCAGCTGGGTTGTGTTTACCTGGGCAGTGTTTCCACTGTATTGGGTCAATTAAGCTCTGGATTTCTGAAACTCGATTACTTACGAAAGGTTTCCAAGAGTTAGCAGAACTCCTAATCCAATGTAATACAATATTTGAATCAGTCCACATATAAGTATTCAGAACTTTTATCCCAAGGGTATTCACAACTCTACTAGCAAGCCTTGCTCCAATTAAAGCACCCATTAATTCTAATCTTGGTAAACTTAACCTTTTTATCGGAGCTAGTCTGCTTTTGGAAGTTACAAAAGTTGAATTAAAGTTCCCGTTCCCTTCATTACATCTAAACTTAAGGTAGATAACAGCCCCGTAAGCTTTTTCACTGGCATCAGTAAAGCAATGAAGTTCAACTTCACTGAATTCTAAATAATCTAAACCCTGAAAATAATATCTAGGTATAGATATTCTTTGAAGATGAGGCAATTCCAATCGCCAACGTTCCCAAACCTTTTTGAGATCTTCAGGCAAGTTTTGATCCCAATCCAAACCTCTTTCCCAAAGTGACTGAAAGAGAATTTTTACGCAAACTGTGAAAGGGGTAATCAATCCAAGGGGGTCAAAGATTCTTCCAGCTACTTGAATTACCTTTCTTTTTGTAACATCTGAATCTTCTACAAATTGTAGAAGGTTTCTTTGCTCTATGCCGAGCTTATCCTGTTCAGTGTCCCATATTAAACCTAGAATTTTAAACACAGCATTTTGATCTAACTTATCAGGAACAACCAAAAAGTTCAACTCTTTTAACTTATCCTTCAACTCAACAGAGTTACTCTGCCATTTTCTTAGGGACATATTTGCTTTGGCAAATATTTCTTTAGCCTCAGTTGCTAGTTTTAAAGCTTCATCTAGGTTTAGGGCACCACTCACTAAATCATCAACATACAGTGATTGATTTAAGACCTGACATGTTTGAGGGTAATCTGAGGTAAACAATTTTAAGTGATGCTTAATCACAGCACTAAGTAGAAAGGGACTGGATGTTACTCCAAACAAAACTCTGGTCATCCGTAGAACCTTTGGTTCTGCAGATACTTCATGAGTTTCAGGAATGTGATCAAACCACAAAAAACGTGCTGCATCTCTGTCACAATTAGCCAAACTGATTTGAAGAAATGCTTTTTCCAAATCGGCAACTAAAGCTACCTTGTGACTTCTAAACTTGATCAACAAGTCAAACAGGTCTGAATTAAGATTTGGACCAGATAATAACAAATCATTAAGAGAAGGGTTTCCAGGGGTTTTCGAAGATGCATCAAAAACTATCCTTAAACTTGTAGTTTTATCAGTCCTAATTACCGGATGATGGGGTAAATAGAAAACTACATTTCCCTCTGATGAACTAACATCCTCAGTTTTAACCTCCTCAACCATTCCAAGAGACAGATACTCATCAATTACACTTTTATAATTCTTAAATAACAAATCATCATTTCTAAAACGTTTAACTAAACTCCAAAGTCTCCTTTTTGCAACATCATAGTTATTCGGAATCTCTAAATTATCATACAAATATGGCAATCTTGTTTCATATCTCTCATTTACAAATTTAATAGAATTTTCAAACTGCTCTATTGCCTCTTCATCCCTTTTATTTACTATAGATTCTCTAATTCCCAATTCTTCAAGATCCCAAAATTTCTGTAAACTATTTGAAAGTTTATCATCTTCTTCCAAAATGGGAACATGCATTACACTAATTAAGTTATTGGGTCTTTTTACATGAGAAACTCTTCCAAGTAAAGCCCAACCTAACTTGGTTTCACTTAAGACTAAGCTTTGAGATAAACGCTTAATCTTACCTGTTACTATATTCCAGTAGTAATCAGCACCAACTAAAACGTCAATTTCCTTGGTTTCACTTTTTGAGTAGTCTGACAGATAAATACCCAAATCTTCAATCTCTTTTCTAACATTATCATTTGGACATCTAATCACGTCCGCACAAATCTTCTCAGTTTCTAATACATTCAACATTAAACAGGTGTCCAATTTCATACCTTTCAGGGAGATCTGTACAGAATTTCTTTTTTCTTCCGTTGAGCCACCTCCAAATCTGTAAATCTTCAAATTTTCACTGGAAATCGTCTTAAGTTGTAGCTTCTGGGAAAGTGACTTGCAAATGAAACTTCTTGCGCTGCCTGTGTCGAACAGCAATCTAACTTCAACAGTTTTCTTTTCTCCAACAGCCTTGCATCGTAAGGTTTGAAAGTAAACAGTACTTTCTCTTGATGTCTTTTCGGTAGAATCCTGGATCGTCGATGTTAGGACATTTTCTGTTGAAACTGCTTCTGGTGAATCTTCATTGTTTTCGTCTCTTTTCATGAACTTAGAGCACATGGCTACCTCGTGATCTTTACTTGAGCAAAAGGAACACTTTACTTTCACTTTGCAGTCGAATTTTCGATGATTTTTCTTAAGACACTTGAAGCATCTGTATTGTTTTTTCAATGCTTCCATTCTTTGACTCAGTGTTAGCTGACAATCCTTCAGGTCATGATTTTCCGTACAGAAAGGGCACGAATTGGTTCTTCCGGCGGCTACCATCGCGCTAGCCGTCCATGTTCTCTGTTGTCGAGGTTCAGGTTTGCCAAATGAAGCTCGCTTCTCGCTGGATCGCTTCTCGTTTTCTTCTTGTGATGAGAAATACGTAGTATTCTCTCTTGCTTCTAGTTCTTTTCTAATGAAGTCCATGAAGAGGTTCAAATCAGCTTGTCTTCGTGGATTCTCTCTATTAAACTGTAACATCAAATCTTGAGGGATTTTCTTGAATAAAATAGGAATCAATAAAGAGCTGTAATTTTCAGGTTTAACTTTAAGGGTTTCTAAACTTCTAGTGTTGACTAAAAGGTCATCGTAAAATCTTCTTAGGCCTGCAACATCGTTGGATCTTCGCACACATCCTACGTCCAATAGTTTCTGCATATGGGCGTTTACCAAAACTTCTGTTCTTCCAAATCTTTCAAAAAGTATCTCAACTGCCTCCTTGTAATTTTCAGCAGTTAACGGTAGCCCTCTAATTGCCTTCTCGGCTGTATCTGTTAGCAAGCTCTTCAGATAGTTGAATTTTTCAATTTCTTCCAAACTAGGGTTGTTATGAACAGCTGCTTGAAATTGAGGCCAGAATTCCTGAAATCTACAAACATCGCCAGAAAACTTGTCAATCACGATCCTGGGTAGCTTGGTACAATCTTTTCTTGTAGATTCCGGTTCCTTTTTCAAATCTTCTTCTTTCGCTTTAAATTTCTTCAAACTTCTATCTGTCCGTCTTAGGCAGAGTTCAATGTTTTCTTGATAATCTAATGCTACTTGAAATTCTGCATCGAGATCTTCCAATTCAGTTTCTTTCTCAATCACTGCATCTAACTTCAGTAAGGTATTCTTGTAATCCGAGAGCAAAACAAATAGATCAGAAACAATTTCATGATCAAAAACATCTTTTCCCAATAGATCGTCGATCTTCTTGATAGCATTAGTTACCTTCGTTCGAATCACACCTCTCTTCTTCCTTGTAGATTCTTCTGACATCTTTCTATCAAGTTCTTCAGGCTTCTCGATCTTTTCAGAATCTTGCGACTTCTCAATCTTGTCAGATGCTTCCGACTTCTCGATCTTAGCTTCTCCTGACTCCGTAATCATTCCCAAATATTTCTTCTAATCTACATCCAATCATCTAAGCAGGGATTCTCCCGGTTTTCGGCACCATTTTCTTTGTCAATATTTATCCCCAAAGAAGCAAAGGACTCTCTTCATGAAATGATAACAAAGTCAGAATAAAACTAACTGATCTTTATTGAGATGAGAAAGAATAATAAGAAGAAGCTTAAAGTAAAATTATGTACAGACTTATATACACACGTTAAGGTTACAGTGACAGTGGTTACAGTTACTAATCTTCGTCACGCTGACACGCATTTCTGCCACACCAATGAATTGCCGGGATCCGGTGCCGCGCTGGCACATCGGCATCTTTGCTGCAAAGAGACGGGAAAAGAATTTTTGAGTCACGTTCGATAGAATGTGCTTTGGTCTTTTTTTTGGGGGGGGGGTTATTTGAGGAGGAAAGGTTTTGCGAGGAAATTGTTCGAGTGCATTTTGGTGGATGCAGAGGTGGAGGAATTTATGTTTTCGAATATGCTGGATGCTTGGTTTTTCATTTAGTGTTGGGAAATGAGGAGTAGGAATTTAAGGAGCAGTTTTGCTTTAATTTTGGTTTTATTTTTATGTGTAAATAATAAGAAGTCATCAATATAGTCCGATTGGAAAGATTTGCGCCCGGCAAATCCTAGGGTACCGAATTTAATGTTTGATGCAGTTATATAAGTTATAATGCATGATAGTGAAAGATGCAATATAATCAACTTTTTTACTACAAAGTTAAATACTGTACTCGTAGTTTGCATTTCATCAAAAATCACGTTGAAATATTTATATTCAAATGTTTTAAATTAATGTTTTACATGCCACGAGGGAGGAGAAGTTACCCCATATCTCCCTTCGGAACTTTTCTGGCTACGCCAATGGTGTTTCAAAAGTAAAACCTCCTGTTGCTTTGCCTTATAAAATTGCTGAATTCTATAAAGACGACAAACCCCTTAAAAATAAGAATTCGCATAGTTTTCAGAATAGCAAAAAACTGAAATTAACGAACCCAACCTAATTTGTATACTTGAAGCTGTATGCCCACAAAAGCGTCATGTTTATCTGCACTCTTAGCGAACGTTTCGACATCAATTTCTAGTATGCGTTGTTCCAGAACGCTTCATAGGGTTGTCTGTACCATAAATTTGGAATAAGCCTGTATAAAAATACGACACATTAGAGAATTATAATTTAAGAAAGTTCTATAGTAGTTTACCAACTGTAATTTGAAGACTCCACTGTGATACAAAATCCTGATGGTCTCAGCCTCCCAGACCAAAAGTCTGGATTCATCTGCAATACCTTCGTCGATATTGCGAACGAATCTTCTGAAAATCCGACCATTAACGACCATCAGCTGTACAGAAGATCCCAGGTTTATTTGGAACGGTAACGATTTTAATAAAGGGCCGGGGAAAAAGGGCGGTAAAAAACGATGAGTGGCTGAGCTCCAAATCATTAATCTCGCCAAGTAATAGCATCAACTTTTCATTCCTTCCCACGAGAGAGAACAAGCTCACAGACTGGCAATTCGTTTGGATCCCTCGGGTTCAATATAAGAAGGCAGCTCCCTGACACCTCCACTCGATGATTGGTTGTTTTCCACCTTGCAATAAACACCTTCTCAATCTTGCCGATCGGATGGCAATTTCCCTTAAGACCCCTCTATGTCTCTCTCTCTTAAGGCAGTCTAATATCGGAAGGGACTATCGTTTAGTGCCGCTTTGGCATCATAGGTGTTGATAAATTGATGGGGTGATCAAGTTTCTCTGGAAATTCTTCGGAGAAAGGTGCTCTTTTTCCAGGAATTTTCGTTGGCATCAAGAAGGATCTTTTTTGCATTATTTTTCTTGTTACCATATTTTTACGTCTTTTTTCTCATGGAAAATTCATCCTATAAATACTACATATTACTTCAATTTTCTATTATGGTGATGGAGGTAATACAATTTTACTTGAAATGATCAGTCAAACTTTTTAAAGAGATTGAAATGAAATTCCGCAAGAGGAAAATAATTCCCATGCAATTCGAGTTTTAAGATGTGATTCAGTTCTCTGATTACTTTCCATTACTCCAATGTTCAGACATTTGTACCTTTAGTTGCTTTTCTTTTGCATACAGAATAATTACCTTTAAACTTAAAAAAAATAATTACGAACAGGTTATTTCGAAATACATTTCACGGCTTTAGCTTTTTAAAATGCCTCGTAAAAAGTCACGGAAGTAAGGGGTACCTATTAAAGTGACCATACTGCTAAATAGATTGAGATGGTTTCATATAGGCAAAATAAGGAAGTTAAATGTTTTAGATATTTTAGATGAAAAAATTGAAGTAGTTGTATGTTGAATCATGCATATTGAAACTGGGGGCAGAATCACGTAGAAACTAAGAAAAATAATAGGCTAATGAGCATAGAAATGCTAAGGTTGTCATTCATTATACGTAATTCTATGAGAATATTCTATTCAAACACCACCTGAAATAAGGTGAAAAAGAAATGACGGGTTTTAAATACTCAACTTCTTGTCACCCGTTCATTTTACTAGATCACGCAATTTCTACGAGAACGAGTGGGTATTTCAAAAAGAATTCCGAACTAATAATTTGACTCTCTAGTTAAAAGACGGCCACCATTTTCGTTATTAATTTTTCCCCCTTATGTCAATTGATTCGCAGATGACGAACAAAAAAAAAAATGTCACATATTTTCATGAAGAGGAGCGGGCCGGCGGAAAAATTCCTTTTCCGGAATTCTTTTCAAACAAAAAAAAAGAAGGGGGACTTAAAAAGCCCGGGCGAATTCCAGATTTCGGCTGCGGTATTTATACTAATTGTTACTCCGAGCAAATTGTTGGACAAAAAGTTAAGCGGAGCAAAAAACAAGCGAAAAAATTCGGGTCGTAAAAAAAGATCCTGTTTTTTGCCACTGCACTGAAAGGCAAAGACCATATTTTAAAATTTTGTCCCAGACTAATTCATTTTTACGCTATGATTGTTTTTGCCTTGCCGCTTTGAAAGCAATTAACTTCTTCTCTTATAAGGAGGCTTTTTAATAGTGCTTTTGCATTCCTGGCGAGTTACTTGCGCAAGAGGTCAAGAGAAACGTTTAACCAGGGAATTTTTAAACGCGCGGTGAAAATATGTCACATTTTTCTCTCCACATTCTTTTTTACTTTTTGTTTTCTCTAAAAAAAACTGTTTTATATCAAGTGCTTTTAAAGTTTAGTCTCTAGGAAAGAATCTATTAAAATAAAACGGGCTTTTTTTTTGTGTGTTTTTTACGGTTTTCCGGAGTTTATTTTTTGTGGTTTTTGTTATTTGTGAAAATATTGATTTTTGAGTTGGAACGTGAAAAAAAATCTGTCATGACTTTTTTGTGGTTGTGAAAAATCAGTCAGGTGCTGCTAGAAGTTGATTACCTTCAGCTCAATAAAAAAAAATATCGGAATTTTTATAGAATTTTGTCGAGGAAGATAAAAAAACCCGCCTTTTGCAGACATTCTTAATAATAATAAATTAAATATTTGTATGATACATTTTGGCTACTGAAGATTTTAATGAGCAATTTCAAAAGCTGTCAATTTTACACCCATGCTTTTTTATTTTTGTTTACCCGCTCTTTATTATTTCCAATTCATTCACGTACACAACCTAAAAAAAACACCTCTGAAATACATTAATTGAATTAGTAATTACTAATATCGTGTAATACAATTTAGTTAGGAGATAATACAATTAAGGAGATCTTGAAGTAACATTACTAATTACTTATTTGTTCTTTGAAAAAATACAATTTAAAAATTTTTATTAAAAGCTTTTTTTATCTTTATGTGGTGGTAATGCTATTCATAAACTTTCTGTAATTCTTATTGTACTATAGTACATACAATACACTTAAATACAATTTATAATACTATATATACAGAACAATATATACTATAGTGCAATAAGAATTACAGAAACTTTATGAATAGCATACCTCCACAAAAAGATAAAAAAGCTTTCAATAAAAAATTTTAAATTGTATTTTTTGGATCCATGGATTCACTGTTTACTTAATGATTTTCCTAACTTGCCTTGAATGAACCATACTATCCTACGACTATGCATCACTTGTTGTGACAACAAAACAAAATTAGAATGTTGGATTACAAAGTTGATAAAAAAGAAAATGTATTTAGAACCTGCTGAGATCATTACACTGTTTTCTCATTTTATACATTTGTGCTTGAATAATAATTGATAAAGGTGATAATTTAGCCCTGAAACTCATGTTCTTCGTCTTTTTTGCAGGTCCCAGGACCCGCCGCATCCGCAAATCCAAAGAGAGCGACAAGAAGCGGCCCAGAACCGCCTTCAACGACCGACAGCTACAAATCCTGAGGGCAGAGTTCGAGGCCAATCGATACCTAACGGAAAAGAGACGGCTAGACCTGAGCAAATCTCTAAATCTAAACGAGTCACAAGTACGTCATCTCATTATACATACTTTGCCAGAGCGATTTGGTGGGGAAAATAAGGGCTCAGTGTGTTTTTGGTCTGGTCTGCCATCAAATTGAATCCAAATGGGAAGGGCTATGGAGCTGCTGATAAACTGCTTTAATACCACCAAAAAAATGCTAAACTATTTTCTGCATCTTAATAAAAAAATCCCTTCACCAATCTAAACTTAATATTCTTACTTCATGAAAAATGATAACAATAAGGAGAGTCTGCGCACTGCTCCGTCGTGAGTTCGATTCTCACCTCGCCCCTGGGTGTATTTTCCTTCTTTGTGTCAGTAAAAATTCTGTTGTGTCTGTCTTACTTGACGAAGGTGTATAAGCGGATCCTTGAGATCAAGCACACATACCGGAAAATATATGTTACCCAAAACCCAACCCAACCAACAATAAGGAGAATTTACTTATTTAATAAAACACCTTTATTGATTATTACTAAATTTAAGAGATTTTTTAAAAATTTTTCCTCCATCAAACTGATTAGTTTTTCCTTTACCATAACAAGTCTTTTTGCTTGACAAACATACAGTACTTCCTGAGCCATCTAGTCTAGACACATAAGGCCAGAGAAGCTTGAAATCTTGAGTGACGTTCTACCTACTACTTGGACAACAGCGGAACTTCAGTCTGAAGAGAGCGTGCAAGATTTCAGACTGGAGTTGCGCTGTTGTCCAAAAAGCGATGATGACGCAAAATTAATGGTAATCACTCAAGATTTCGAGCTTCTCTGGCCTTATGTGTCTAGATGGCCATGATATAACCCCGCCTTCTATGACTTCTAGTGAAATTTAAACTAAAACCATCTCTCTCTTTGCAGGTAAAAATCTGGTTCCAGAACCGCCGAGCGAAGTGCAAACGGTCCCTCAAACACAAGTCCCCCCTCGCGCTACAGCTGATGGCCAAGGGACTGTACAACCACAGCACGATCGCCATCAGGGATGACGAGGACGACGAAAAGTCCAACAAGTCTTAGAACTCCATGGGGAGCAACAACTGACTGTACAGTCTTCGCTGGCGGAGAATCGAACTCTCAGGTCTCTGTTATTCCCACCGTATCACTCCGCACCTATAGGATTAATGAAAAAAACAAATGGAGTCTCGAGGACCCCCCTTTGTCACCTACTCGTAGGGCGGCGACTTGTAGAGTTCTGAAGCTGTTACCAAATAACTTGAGCCAGGACTTATGCCAAGACTTGACTTTCTCATCATCGGCCTCTCGATAAGTGTGATATACTATTTCATGATCGGTCCTTTGCAATTTCCATTGTCTATCCAAACGTTTTCTGGGGTGAGGTGTGTAGTTCGGGGCGATATTTGGCGATTTTTGTTTCGTCTAGCAACTGGGGAACGCGTTGTCGGAGCCCAGTATATACGGTTTGCTCGAAGATGCTTGTTAAGTATCGGTGTTTTCACCGTGGTATGGCCGTTGAATTGTTTTGTTGCCTAAATATTATGATCTGACCACCGAAGTTTGGCAAACCGGTCAGGAATACCACTTTGACTCGTGTGGTCAGATATTGAAATTAACCAATACAGAGCAGCCTGTACAAAATTAAAGGCATTAAAAGTGTTCGTATATCGTCGTTGTTCAGAACCAGCAACATACATGCAACATTTTTGAACAGATGTAGTATAATCTCTTTTAGGTGATTACTTCAACTGGCTAAAAATAAATCGCCAAATGATGGTTCTTAACCAATTAAAATGCCAGATCAAAACAGCCAAAGTTACCAAAACTGTTGGCGATAAAATGCATCATACTACATTTGTGGCAAATGTTTGATGTCCGTTTCTGGTTCTTAACCACTTCATTCCTAGACCGCCCGAGATTTCCATAAATTACTGCAGAAAATTTAGGGCGCCCAGGTCTGAAAGGATTAAACAACGATATATCGAAACAAGTATGAAAAACGACACCCCCATAACTGTAAATAAAATTCCTGTGAAGAAATGTGGGGTTACTATATCGAAACTAAGCAAAAATCGCCAAAACGAGGAAATCCGGCAATTACATCTTCACCCTTTTTTGCGACTCGCAAGACTCTTTATAATTATATTATACATATATATTTAATTTATTCTCGTGCATTCGGTTGGTATGCACATACGAATGCCCCCACACAGTGTCTGTAGCTGCTTAGTGAAGTACTGTAGGAGGCATTATAATGACACCACCGCATCTGATGGACTATGTGCCGTTCCACATCGTTTATGTTGTTCACAAGTTCCTTTGTAAGTTACTATATTAGTAATGTTACTTCCACAAACTTTGGAAAAAAGATCCACTTCAACGTGCTTTTCCTTTCAGTAGACTGATTGTAATCCTCGACCATTTTGAAATCCAGTGTCCTTTATTAGTTAATATGTATAGAATAATGTTTCTTAACCCATCATGCAAATGTATCCTTAGCCATGTTATATAAAAACTTTTAATCATTGAATGATACAGACAGAAAATATTTCATTAAAATTAAAGTGATAAGCTGGATTGAAAAGATAAAAGGAAATTTTATTTATAAACAAGGAATTTGGAAGTTAAAGGAGCGTGTTTAAAATATTTTCTAACTGTCCAGGTTTTTTTTTAAAGAAATGATCAAAATAACGGCTATAGGGGTTTTTAGTTACATTAGTTACTTATCCAATGTATAATAAAGATTATTATTAAAATCATAACATAAAATGACATGGGAAAAGTTATTTGTTTTGACTGCCAAAGTAGACGTCCAAGATTTGAAGTTATATACAGAGCCATAATATACTGGACTAGTGCTAAACCGATACTTTTGGGTATGGAATGCTTTTAGATATCAAACACAAGATATCTACTAACTGAATTCAAAATACTGGTGTTAACCAAAATGTAACTATTCGATACCAAAAAACATGGTATGGGAAGCCTTATCAGATACACTTTTAGAAGTATTCGAAACCAAAATAGTGATTACCTAAAAGTATCAGTTAAGAAGTTAGCTCGATACGATGCTATCAAACCATCTAACTGGAGACCTTGGGCTATTTTAAGTTGTTTTAATTGTTGATCAAAGATAAGGGACCTATGGGCCTAGGTGCTCACAAAATATGGGTCTATTGAAGATCTTGGCCCTATGAGTTGTTGCGCCAATGAGTTTAGTTCACTTAATAATTTTAGTATTGTAACAAAGCACCCAAATTAAGGCAAACTATTAAAGTGGACAAGTGGATACAAAATGGTTTGGGATTCACACTGTATATTTAAGACATTGTTTTGTTTCTCGGTAGGTGAATGGAATATTTTCATTCTTTGTATAGATCTTTATTTTTACTAGGGGAGACCATTTGAAAAAAATTACCAGACCTGCTGTCAAAATGTGATGTGTTTCGCCACAGGTCCCCTCCTTTGTTTTGAGAGAATCGTGGATCTGCATTTGTTTTATTTCTAGTGTATAGCTAAAAATGTTTATATGATCTGGAATAAATTCTTGAACTCAGCCATGCGTTGTTTTTTGGGTCTTTGGAACACTCACTCTAATGGAAAGATAATGGTTTTTGAATTTTCACATACTGCAGGTAATGGTTGCAGGATGATCACACAGTCAAGGCCCAAACACGACGTTTCATTTAAAAGCTATTTACTTGTCGGGATCGTGAGAAAATTGGGAACTGAAGAATTTTCGAGGGTCTTGGATTTATGTTATTAGGTATGAATTTACTCTATCTGATTACATTTGAAAGAAATGATTACTTTAATGCACATTCAAATGTTAGTATGAACATGAATAGCCCTATACTACATGATATTGTGAAAAATTATCTTCAGACACTTGACTTGGGGTTCCACAACTTTATTTTTGTAAAACTTTACATATATTTTTTTCAAATTTATGATTTATTTGAAAGTAACGTTAAATAAATATTTTTATTTTTGAATTTTATTTATTAAAATATGTTATTACTTTTTAAATTAAGATATTCTCCAAACAGTTTATTTTATAAGGATTAAAAAATAAAAACTCTGATACATTTTTACTTTTAAAATTTTTTAACCCAATGAACATCCGTTTGAGGTAAAAATTACGATCTTAAAAGTCTTAAGAAATTTATTTGATAAAATTTTCTTCACTTTATCTAAAGTTAAAAATCAGTTTTATTATTTATCTGTTTCAGAAACATTTTAAACCTTAAAAATCTTTTTTTCAGTGAATGCATCTAAAAATTACATAATTTCAAATATAAGTACAGTTTTAAAATTTTGGGTACAGTAAATTACTGTATTTGTTAATAATATTATTGTGTATAAATAAATACTTCTAAAAATATTTGAGTTAGTTTAGTTACGTGAGTGTTTTAATTAGTGAGTTAGTTTTAGATTAAGAGAATAGTTTCTAAAATAGCATAGATCAGACGTTGCAGAATTTTTTAGTTTTGAAAATAACTTTTAAAGCTTACATTTTTCGAAAATTTTCACTATTTTAATCGAGTCAGACACTCAAGTGCAAAGGAACTAAATAATACTGGGTAAAAAAACTCATTAAACCCCACTGGACTTTAAAAGTGTCATAATACTTCACCCCTTCTATAAAAAAAAGATTAGTGAAATATCTTCCTTAAATCGTATTCAAAACTGCACCAGTTTAGAAATGTGTGTGAAACTATTGTGTTTAGTTTTTCTTTGCAAAAGTAAGATGTTCTTTGAAGTAATTTTTCATAATATAAAGTTCATATTAAAAGTATTTAGTGTTTGTTCAAATAAATTCAGAAAAAAAAATTACTTCAACAGATAAATAGCACTTATTAAGTGCTGTAGAGCAGAAAAAAGTAATACTGAAAGATAATTTTTTAATGAGATAAAATAATGAATGTACCATTACTTTATATAAGTTATCAAAAGAACAGTTTATCTCAGTGAGAAAACTAATAACTAAAACCGCTCAATATACTATTATTCATTAATACTTATATATTGATTGAAAGAGGTATTTGAAAATATTTAAGACAAAGATAAACTTTCTCTCAAATATCCCTTTATATATCTCCTAATTTGAGTTAAAGTAAACCTCGCACACAAACCAGGTTCTTAAAAATATAGTTTCTTTTTAACTAAAATTGTCTTACTTAGAATTTTGTTTACTTTTAAATAAACAGAAAGATTATTAACATTTTTAAAAAGTTACTTATATATTTTTAGTTTATGAAATTTAGTGGGAATATAGAAATAAAAGATGAAAACGAAAGAAATCAATCAGTATCAAAAGTATGAAATTTATAAAGGTTAAATGACCATCCCAGAAATCTACATTACATCTTGAGGTGAAAAATAACAAATGGCATACTCAATGAGCTCAAAAAGGTGTTATGAAATGAAAAACCATCTAACCTTGCACTTTGACACATGAAGTGCATCTTTAGCTTAGGGGGAATTTTTCAACCAAAGAGGTTTACTTCCAGCTGGTTATAAAACTCGTAAGGTAAGCCTTTTCTAAAAGTCTTAGACTTTTTATTAGTTTTTAGTTTTTTTTATCCTATAGGGGGTCATAACCTTTCATCAATGTATCATTTAAATAAAGGATCCTTTATTATTATTTGTAGTTTAATATGTGACGCAAACACCTTAAAAGGGGTTGTTATTTGCTTAATTTTTCTAACAAAAGTAGGAGGATATGAGAAATTTTACGTAAGACATTAAAAACAAGGCACTTTCGAAAATATCTTCTATCTTCGAAAGCTAATTGAAATATAATTGGAAAATTCAAATTAAAAATTTATTTAGCATCAAGAATTTAAGTGTAATTTTTTTCTTAGTTTTTTTACTAAAGTTAATTTCTAAATTTTTAATATACTACACTGCAAACGCTCCTCCCATAAATAAACGCATTTAATAATAATAATAATAATTAATAACACAATAAAACACATTTAAGAATACTTTTTTTGTTCTCAAATCAACAACACTTTAGTTGTGTTGTTAGGTAGAACACTTTAACATCTTATTGTGTTGTGATATAGTGTTCTGATATGTTGAAAGTGTTATTAAGTTTGGATCGAAACACTATATTAGAACACATTTTCTGTCCCTTAACAACACTATCATTTTCTCATACAACACATCAATCGCAACATAATCTTAATACAATCAAAACGCTCTTTTAAAGTTGTAGAAGTGAGTAAAACTGACAGCTTTTTGAACTGCCCATTTAAATTTTAGTTAGCATAATTTAAGATAGCACAAAGAAAGATGTGGGGAGGAGGCTTTGGCAGCTGCTTAAGCTATTATGAGAGGAAGTTAACGATTTTCTAATTTTAATTATAAGGAGTAGAGGGTTAAAAATCACAAAAAATATGCTTGCGTAATAATTGAACATCCCCATATTGCTGTTAAGTGGTTCTGTCCAATGTATGGAAAGCTGCTACATATTTCTGTATTAGTTCTTCTGTGTAAATATTTAAAATATAAAAACGATATTAAAAAAAAGTATAAACAATCCATATATACAGGGTGCTTCAGAAGTCCGTTTCACGGCTTTTATTTGGAACCAACCCTAACCCTAGGGTCATGGAAGTAAGGTGTACCGCTGGTTAAGTGACCATGGGGAATCCACTGATATGACTTACAGCGCACCTAGCGGCCAAATAAGAAAATATAAAAATTAATTAAAAGACTAAAGGATATAGTAGAACATAAACTTCAATGAGAAAGGTGTTGGCAATATCATGGCAAAGCACACAGAAAAAAGTTTCATGAAAATATTTTTTATATTCGAGAAGATATTAATATTATCATTGAAGTTTTGTTCTATCTTATTTAATTTTTTAATTATTTTTTTTAACTTTCTTATTTCGGCGCTAGGGGCGCTGTAATTCATCTCAATAGATTCAACAGGGTCATTTACCCAGAGGCCTTACTTTCATGAGCCTAGGAGACGTTGGTACCAAATAAAAGCTGTGAAACGACTTTTGAAACACCCTGCATAAAAAAAAGTACTGTAATGCTATTTAAGATAGATCCATCCAAAACATATATTTTTCTTTAAAAGCTGAATTAAGGAACCAATTTTAGCTATTTTTTGCTTAAAAAAATATATATTACAGGCAGAATTTCCACCCCACCGATAATAATAAAAACTATACGATGGGGCATAAACTGCAAAAACATAATGAAATACATAAAAATGGAACAATTCACCGGACCCAATTACCCATAAACTTTTATAGCCCGCGCATAAAATATGCAACATGTTATGAAACAGTAATTCCTCAGCTACTAAAATATTAAAGCCAATGCTTCAATCTGAGGGAAACTTCCATATCAAGTTGCAATAGAAAGCTCAAGCTCTGTTAGCACTTTGCACTCGTTTTTAAAAAGGGAATTCCTGTCATCTTCAGAAAGGAAAGGTTATGGTCCATCTCAATTTCTGCGGCTTTGGCCAATTGTGTAAGCGATATAAGTAACGGTATCTGCACTTAAACAACTCGCTCATGCATTCAGAAGAGACATGACTAGAACTCGTAATGCCTGTTTAGCTCTGTGATGATCTCGCCATTTTTGTGGGGGTTATTTACTGTTGGGGTATTTTAGGCTGAGTCACTCTACTTAAGTTTAATTTGAGAAATGAAGTATTAAAAATTTACTTATTAACTGATAGATCGTTTTTTAGAGGAGATGTGGAGTTCCGAAACTGTAGGCGTTATAAACTTTTTAAGCATCGATATGAAAGTATTTCATTAGTCTTTCCTTAGTTTAAGGACTGTTTAGTGTATGAGAATTTTATTTTCATGAATTCAATGAAAGAAATATTGGATTGACAGATAATGGGTTATTCGCGTTTTGAAAGTGGAGTGATTCTACAAAGAAATTATTGGAAACTCCAAATAAGGAAATCAACCACTGCATATAGTTAAGCACATTAACATGCAGAGTTAAGTTTCAAATGGTGTCGATTCCTATGGGTGCTCTATTTTAAATTTATTGTTTCAATGTTTAAAAGACAACTGTGTTAAAGAAAATGGTTAAAAGAAAGGTTTTTAGACAGTCGATCTTTTACTAATCTACCCAAAACCGTTTTTCTGCTAATAAAATAAATTCCATTCATAGATATACTCTTATAAAATTATAGAACTTGATCCATACATCCAAACATCCATAATCCTTTTTTACAGTAGAAACAGTTTGGATAATAAGTAGTATAAGAGGACCTTCCTTTAACATTAGTGCTCACTAATTTGTAAGTGTTAACAATACTAATTTTTAAGTAATTGTATTTTGAGATGCTTCCACTAAAAAGCTAAAGATTCATTTACATCCTTATTTTAACCCATGAAGTTATCCAAAGGTATGGACGTTTTATAAATAGATGAAATCAACTCGTCAAAATCAACTCACATTTCATAATCTCTTCATCTTATTTTCCCCATCAAAACAACAAAACGCACTTTTTTGACTGACAGTTCAAACTGTACGCAGCAAAAAAAATACTTTTCCTCTACCGACAAAAAAACGACGATGATTGTCTGAATCAGGCCACTCCCTGCCAATCAAACAACAACTCCTCTGACCAAAACATCCTCCGCTCCTCTGAAACAATCGCTACGTTTCAATCTGCATACTACTGCGGCTCAGAACGACAGTGGTCTAAGTCCGCTTAACTTATGACTCATTCACACTGTTTCACTTTCACTGTTCCATCCTCTGAGGGATTCACTCCTGTGAAGTTTGCATCATAGAAAAGTGAAGGAGAGTGAGAGTGAAACGCCAAGTTTCACTTTTCACTTTGGATGATTACTCCAAAATGAATATAAAAAGTGATAAGTCTGAATGAGCCTTTAGATCTGATAGTAGTAAGTTAGAAAGCTTTCTGATTTAAAGAAAGTATTTTCGGGGCTATTCACCATTTTCTTTAACAGGCCGTTCTTAATATTCCTTTTTCCAATGGTAACCCCAAATTTCAATTCCATATTATGAAACGCCGCACTGAAAAAACTTCACCGTGAGACATTTTCTTAGGAAATCGTATAAAAAAAGTCACGTGAGTAATAGAAATTCAAAAATTTAACTTAAAAAGAAAAATAGTGCTCCGTTTTGAATTCTGATTCTCTAAAATAATATTTTTTAAAAATTTTTATAAATTTCAACAGCTTATATTTTTTTTTTATGGTTTTCAAGAAAATGTCTTTTGCTGCCGGGTTTTTTTTTTTTTGGGGTGGGGGGTGCCTTTTGGAATTATCTTATGAAATAAAAATTGGAAGGTGGCATTTGAAAAAAAGAAACATGTTACGTTACGTTACATAGAAAGATGAATTCTTAGAGAAAAATGGTCAGTTATAGTTTTTGAGAATACGTCATTAAGTGATGAAAATTTGCGTTTAAAGTTTCTTTCTAACCCCATCCGTTTGAACGCACTATGTCTACTGAAGCTATTTTTTTTCCAATTAACTTACAGGTCAATATTAATTATACTTCCGACTTCATGCTTTACTCAAATTTTGTCATTTCGGACTTAGGACATTTTCACTCCAAGCAGCTCACGTATAAACTCTCCGGAACCCCCCAAGGGGTGGTTTTCCTCCCGCACTAATTCAAAACTTGACGGAAGTAATGCAGTGATGGGAAGTAATGCACAGGGAACAACGGGGTTGCCGCTCCTGTCCCTTCCAGCGTTCCCTTTTCAAACAGATGGTGAGAAAGACATCTCTCTATCCAAGAGCTCTGTTCGGGAGAGCCTTGTCAAAGAATGGAGGTTATTTGAGAAAACTTTGTTTGGGAGCCACTATGCCCCAATCACACAAGTTTTAGAACTACTATATACTATATAACAACATAAAAAGTGGGAGCAATTTTGAATATGAGTTGTAAAAGTAATTTTATTGGAAAAAAAATTCTGTAATTTTCTCCTTTTATGTAATTTTCTCTTTTTGATCTCCTTATTACTTTATGATTAATGCAAAACTTAATGAAAAGTACAATTCAAAGTTGCAAAGTAAACCTAAAGTATTGTTTCAACGTAAAAACAGCGTACCTTTTAAGTATAATCCTGTTTTGAATTTGTAACAATATTAATATTTGCAAAATCATATTGTAAAAGGCTGTTTATTCAATGTCTGAATGCAAATTCTAATATCTAATCTAAATAAGTCAATCAGATGTCAATTTTCAAATTCTGAACTCTTTCCTCTTCTTTTTTTCTCTAACCATGATTGATTTACAAGTCAATTCAAAGATTAATTATTTACTCGATTTGAAGAAAAAGAAAACTGTTAAGTGTATGAGAGTTCTTAACACTTTTATCAAGCTTTATAAATACTCAAAATGTATATTAAGGGTATTTTCCCAAAGAATATTTAGTAGCATTCCGGATGTAAAGGTCCAACTCAGCATCTGATCGAGAGAAAAAAAAATTATTAATCAAATTATACCATTCTCATTCTTTAATATTCGAATTATATAATATTTCTATTGAGTTTCACTTACAGGAAATTCTCAAAACTATCTTTTGTTGAATTTGTCTTTTTAGTTTATTTTGTCTGAGGTAGTCTCAAGCAATAAAAATAAATTTAAACTGATGAATGTAAATTGGCTAAAAAAGTATTTCTCTTTATATCAGGAATTTACTCGTAATTAACTGGTATTTTTTCGTACATTTAAAATCAACCCCGTACTACTTGATTCTTATATCTACTCACTAAAGGCGAGATGCATCTACTAAAAATGAGTGTCAACTACGTACCAAAACGTGTCAACCAAATAAACGTAATGTTAAAAAAAAACGAGAGCTCCTCCAGAGTTCACGTTTCATATTACACACAGAAGTCAATCTCGAGTATCGTTCGTTTAAATTTTGTTCACATTCATTTCTTGTGTTAGAAATATTTAACTAAAATATATTACGCGTTTATTCGGTCGATGCACGCATTTTTAATCGTTTTTCCTTACGTTTCCTTTAACATTGGAAGTGTCTATTTGGACGGCAAAAACGGCAGTTGGCCCATGCGCAGTAGGTCTCGCTGTTACAGTCCCAGCGCTTAGTGTGATCTCCAATCAGAACCGTTGCCGTGTAAATAAGAGTAGAGTTTAGTTGTATATTGTACGTCCAAATAGACAGTGCCTATAACATTTTGTTATAGCGAGTTCAATTTACACATCATACATAGAATCAAACAAACCTATAATTATCACTTATTAATTTCCACACAAACAAACAGCCTGATTCAACTCAACTCCCTTAAACGTCACTTCCACTCACCTCAAGCTCTTCTGCCCTTCCTTCTGAGCAGAGAACGAAAGACAAAAAAAAAGAGGAGTCTCACCCCCTTCGCGATTCCATTCCAACCCAATTATGTCACGCCGAGGAGAAAGGAGGCCCCCATTTAAAATTCGTCGTCGATAAATAAAGCCCTTATTGCATAGCAAAGAGTGAAGTGAAGAGGTGAAAATAAGAGAGAGCGATGAAAAATCCTCCGAAACACAGAAGGGGAGGCGAAGCTGATTATCGTCTGTCATTAACATCGGAGGCCATGCAAATTCGAAGTGTCGCTGACAGCTGAGGGGGGCGGGAGACGAGGAGAGGAATTTTACAATTCTATTCCGACAGCCCCACCTTTTGGAGAAGGGTTGAGAGGCTTATTTGCATACGTTCCACGAATTATTGAGTTCGTTCTTTGAGCTTCATGCTTCGAACGCAGCTTCAGGAAAGCGAATCAACCAAGTACTTTAACGCAGTGTTATTCCTAGAATTTTTTTGGAGGAGTAACAATACTCCTTTACTTTTTTAGGAGGAGTGAAATTGAATTATGAGGAGTGAAATACGGAAATAGCATAAACTACATATACACAGAGACACGAAAACCGCAATCAATCTATCTAAGCATCAGAACAATAAATGAAAAAAAAATACTATGGCTGTATGAAAACACTTTTAAAAAGTATAATAATTAGGGTGCCGTCGCTGAAAGGGGTTCACAAATAGACAGAACAGTGTTTTGGCCAATTACCTCCTGTTTTGGGTACTCTGACGACGAAAATTCACTCAAAGACGAAGACCAATGACTACCACTTAATTCTCACTTAATTATGTTTATTATCTAGGCTAACTATTAATATTTACATATTTATACAGTTCATTTCATTCTATCCTATCCATACACTCCTCGAAACGACTCAGAAGGGTAACGAATACAAGCGGGATTTTTTTAAGCTAAACTTTTGTGAAAATTCAAAGAGTAAAAATACTCCTGGCTAGTTTTTTAAAGAGTATTTCCGATTTTCAAGGATTGAAATACTCTAAAATAACAAGCCGAGTTTTTTTCATTGTCGATTCTCATTTTTTGACTTGTTTTCCTAAAGTTGCATTCGACCGTAAATGTATTAGCAAAATGTGTATGTAAATGAATGATGGAAAAATTTATAACTGTTATGAATTAAATGAAAAAATACTATGTCAAACTGTTTTTTGAAGACAAATAATAGATAGCAAGAAAACGGAGTGGAGTATTCTGAAAATTCTATTAAAATACATCATTATTATTTATAGTTATAAAGAGACACCTTCACACCAACACATAGGACCAACCCTAAAACAGAACATCAAAATAACCGTTGTACCATCAATAATTTTATTTCAAGCGAATCATTATAAGCTTGTCTTCTATCGCCAGGCAGTGATAACCATAGTGAAACCGGTTTTCTCTGCCTTCTACAATGCTATCTTCTCCGCCAAGCGAGAAAAGACAAACTACCAATAACGAAACACCAAATTGTAAAGTTAGTTTTTCTGTACACTAACTACTATGAAGGAAAAACACGTTCTACAGGGATCAAAATTACAAGCCAAGAAGCCAATTCAAACCAATACAGATGTGCCCAAAATTGTTATTGGCTTAAATATGCCTTTACTCCCTCACATTAATATGCTTTTTTAAATCAACCTTCGATACATTCATAATTCAATCTATAAAATGGTCTCCAAACAAAATCTTCAAAAATCGTCCAATCAAAAATTTCATAATTTCTCTGAAATGGGTATAAATTTAGTATAGATTTAAAATATGTCAAAAGTATAGTAGTACTAGTAGCATTTTTTGTCCCTACAGCCAAACAAAAACTTTCCAATTCAAGATTTGAAAAAAGGTTAAGAGTGAACTAAAACTTTCTTTTCTTAAAAAACCTTATTTCAATATTGTTATATGAAACAGTATATATTATTTAACTGCAGAATTGGTCCGAAACAATTGTACGCAATTTTAAAATCTTTTATATGAGCTGATTAGAATGAAAGTGGTATAAGTCAACTGAAAGTAGTTTTGAGTGATTAAAGGTTTTCTCTAACGACGCCTGTGATGTTGTTCCTATGGAGAAGGCATTTTTTAGGCTTATTGATTTAAGCGATGGCTTAAGCGACTACCACACTAGGTAATGAACCTTAAAAGAAATCCAAATCTACGCTTATCTCCAAATTTTGCATTTTTGAACTTATACCACTTTTATCCTGAGCAGCTCATATGTGCAAATAAACTTTGTTTTAAATTCTTAGTTACAGTCTACTAATAAGAACTCTTCTCAGTCATACGTACTTGGATAATATTAGAAGCACACGCGCACGCTGAGCACAGCTAGTTTTAGAATTTTGCAGAAAATCTTTTCAAATAATTTAAATTTTTGGTAAATATAAGTTGATATTTTTTCTTGCTGTTGTTGCTTATGAAGCATTATTACAGTATTTAGGTAAACAATGAGACTGTCATTATGTTTTTAAGTCAAAATTCAAACGACTAGGGTCTAGGGGCACTAATTAGTTTGCAGATAACATTTTATGAAATCTTTGAGCGCAGAGAGTTTTTTGTTTTATCCAACTATGTTCTAAGTCAAATCGTCGTCCACCAAGACGATATTACACAAATAAGGAAGTCTGACGTCTCTTCCCATTACTTATGGCGCTATTATGTCTTAGATATATGTGTGCCTAAAACAGTTGTTTTCAAAAGAAAATTTCCTATTTGGTTTACCAAATCAATCATGGATAATGTTAAGTTAAAAAATCTCTTTTTAAAAAAATATAAAAAATACAATTGCATTTCTGATTTAGAAATTCTCAAATCTCTACGTAAAGATATCAAATTGGACATTAGACAAGCTCGCAAAAACCACATTTATTCACTTGAGAAATCCTTAAAGTTAAATCCCAAAGAATTTTGGACATACTATCGCCTAAAACATAAACCTCATAGTGCATGTCATATGACTTATAATAATTCTGAACTAAAGACTAACGAAGAAATTGCAGAAGCCTTCAGAAAATATTTTTCCAGTGTCTACACAAATAATGAAGATTTATGCAACTTGAGTGATTTTGATCCTTGCCCTAATTCAACTGATATTGTCAGAATCCATAGTATATCCTTGTCGGATATTGAGGATAGTGTAAGAAAGCTGAAGGGTTCAAGTTCTCCTGGTATAGATCTTATTCCACCCTTTATAATTAAAGCCAATATTGCAAGTCTGATTTATCCCTTGTTAATCTTATTTAATCTGTCTCTTAATTCTAGTGTTTTCCCTGAACTTTGGAAAAAATCAAAAATTATACCTGTGTTTAAAAAAGGCAAGAGATCAGACATCAAAAACTATAGACCCATTACAATACTTTCCAGTTTTGCCAAAATTTTTGAGAGAGTCATCCACACAAAATTAGCATTGCAGACCAATCATATAATTTCTCTTAACCAGCATGGTTTTATAAAGAAACGTTCTACAGCTACTAATTTGCTTTGTCTTAACATAAATATAATAAAAGCCCTAAAAAGTAATAAACAACTTGATGTGATCTACACTGATTTTGCGAAAGCCTTCGATACAGTGAATTTTAAAATATTACTTTCAAAGCTAGCTAAAATAGGTTTTTGTCCCAGACTTCTCTCTTGGATTAGTTCGTATCTCTCTGAACGACTTTTATACATTAAATACAAATCTACTTATTCTAACAGTTTCCATAGTACTTCTGGAGTACCTCAGGGATCAATTTTGGGACCTCTGCTATTTAACCTTTTTATAAATGATATTTCCTGTATTTTTCAATCATCTCTCCTGTTTGCTGATGATTTAAAGATTTTTAATACGATAACAACTCATTTGGACCAAATCTCTTTACAAACTGAACTAAATAATTTAAGCCAATGGTGTCAACAAAATCAACTTTATCTCAATATTGATAAATGTTTCATTGTTACTTTTACCAGGAAAACTCATCCTCTAATATATAACTACAAGATAAACAATTGTGATTTAGCTAGAAAGGACAATATTAAAGATCTTGGAGTAACTTACGAATCTTCTTTTACCTTCAATTTACATATACAAAACATTATTGTTAAAGCTGTCAAAAACCTTGGATTACTCAAGAGAACTACTTTCGATTTTAGTGACTGTTTTGTTCTTGAATGTTTATTTAATACGATTGTTCGCCCTATTTTGGAATACAACTGTGTCATTTGGAATCCTATAACGAAATCACTGATCATTTCAATTGAAAAAGTGCATAAAAAATTTCTTCGTTTTATTAACTTAAAGACAGTTAGTGCTCCTATACATAGTTTCCCTTTAGAGAACAGAAGGCATATATCCTTATTTAAATTTTTTTACAATATATTACATAATAACATCGACTGTTCTTTAATTCTTCATGAATTCAGTTTAATTGTTCCACAATACAATGTAAGAAATAAAACAACTTTCCTTGTTCCTCTTCTCTCAAAAAATTACTTAAAACAACAACCTTTAATACAATTTATAAAACTTGTCAATAGTCTTCACAACTCTGATATTTTTTTTGATAGTTTCTCAAAGATAAAAAGTGACCTAGATAGTTACCATGCCTCTTTTGTTCCAAGAAATGTTTTCTCTATTTGATGTACTTAAATTCAGTTTTGTTGTATTGATTTTTTCTAATTTTATATTGCTCCTTCTATTTTATATGGTATTTGTATCTTAGATTAACTTATTCCATATGTAGTCTGTGTTTTGTCATTGTTTTCCCATGTAATTGGATTTTGTGTCTGTTTGGGTGAAATAAATAAATAAATAAATAAATAAATAAATAAATAAATTATATAATGACGCTTAGTCATCATATAATAAAAGTATTTTTACAATTAATCACAGAGTTAAGACTACTGGCTGAATAGAAAGGAATCAATTCACTCCGAAATCGTCCCTGGATTCATCGGTAATAATCCAAATAATCTCTTCATGAGAGACCGCACAGTCATTTATATTATATAGCAATATGAAGCATTCCCGAGGTGTGGCCCTCGCAATGAAATATTTACGCGGCCATTAGACAAGATGGAAACAGATGACTCCACCGAAGAGATCTGAATGGTAATGGTCCAGATAAAGACGTCGGGGCCCGGTCATGCAAATTGCGGCCTTAACGAGCCCCCAGAGAGCAAAAAGAAGGAGAAAAAATCACCGTCGCAAAAGCTCATTGATTGGATTCGCTGTGACACAGATTCTTCGACTTTCCGTGATTGGAATAAATGGGATGAGGTACGGACACTTTAATTAGAGACGGAAAAGGAGAGTTGTCGAGCCGCCCTTGAAGACGACGGCTTGCTTCGCCGGCGAAAGCGGAGGAATTTATTCTGTTGCGCTCTTTGACATTTTCTTTCGCCGAAATCTAGTGCCACGGCGAAAGACGTTGTTCCAGAAACTTAACACATAGGTGGAGGTGAGGAGTATTCTTACTGGGGTTGAGATTCTTCAGGAATAGCTGGAGAAGGGTTAAGCGAGGTGTTTTTGTTTCCCTCTAAAATGTCCCTCTACACCAAAAATACCAATCTGCTTTTTTGGTTATTTGCCCCAACCATCAGAGACAGTAGTTTTTTATATACGAATCAATTATTAAAAAAAAAACTAAATAACTACTTTAAAAATGGAACTCTGTAACGTAATCTAAAGTGGTAGTACTTTTTATTGAACCACATAAACAGACAATCTGTTTTTTAAGTTATGAAAAACTGAAGTAACAAGACTTTAAGGTGAGAAAATATTTTGTTTGTGTAAATTTAAAATCAAAGTTGGTAAATCTATCCACAATTAAAGAATAATTTATTCCTTTAAATGGAATGATTATACTAGTTTACATTGTGAAATTACACAATTCTTGACGATCTCAATTCAAGAAAATGTATACCAAATACTTCTTAAATGTTGAAATAGATTCACTATTTATATTATACAGAAAAAGAACGGTTCATTGATTGATTCAGAGTACTTAAATTTTTAACCTAATCATAAATAAAATAAAACCAGATTAAATAAAGTAATTAAGTTATTGATGAGACTAAATCTGTATTTACATTACAATTTGTTGATTATGAATAGCTTTAAAACGTGGAAATTAGATGGAAGTAGGTTAAAGAACTGTGATAAGTTGCATGGATTATTAAACGAACTTACCTAGTGATTGAACCTTGACTTGACAACACACCTGTAATTAAATACTGTTTATCTTAATAATGATTAAAATAACATCAAGAACTATACGCTTTTATAATAATTAATTTAGGAATGAGGTAGGTTTGCATGTTTGCAGTCCCTTTGCAACAAAGTGCATAGCGGTATCTTTTAAATATATTTTTAAACGGTTTTATAATTATTGTTACAATTTTTTACTGTCCAGCTGGTGTTAAATTTTTTTTCTTATCAAAACAACACCTTGCTATTATTTCTCATTGTAGTTCGTTTTGCCATTCAACGCAATCTGTTGTGAAATGGTAAAATGCAAAATTCGTTTTAAAATTTTAATATTAGGTTATTAAGAAAGGGAAATTATTTTCATATTGAAGAGATGCTTCTGTTTACCATGAAAATACATAACTTTAATAAAATACTAATCTCAAAGTAGAAGACTCAACACATCAGCCTTATTATTTGGCTTAAGTAATTTTAAAATGAAGAAAGCATAAATAATTTCGTAAAAGTAACCATATGTGGTGCGACAAGGATGCTTTGCAAACTTCAAGATATTTTTTAGAGGATTTTAAAGTTTTTCATATTTGAGTAAATTATAAACGGTTAATTCTTTCATCAATTTATGTGTGCTTTTCTGAGGAAGTGCTATACTAGACTGCAACGTTTCTTGACCTTGGAGGAACAAGCTGAGAGCAAACTAAGAAAGTAGTTCCCAGCGCGGTGTCTGAATTTTGAGTGAAATTAAGAATTTCAATTTAGAAATATGATTAATTTGTTAAACCCACGTATATATATAGCGTCTTTTATCACGATTTGCGTTACCGAAACTCATCCTAGAAACCCAACAAGCTTTCTGTTTACTCAGTTTTTCCTTCGGCTAGTGACGTTATAGGGTAATAAGAAACATTGCAACCAAATGTAGCTATTTTTAACCGCTTGAAAAAAAAATCTGGATTAGCTAATATTGGCCAATTGGTCTACAAGAAACGTGACAACTAAAGAGAAAATACGTTTTGAAGAATTTTAAAAAATCATGTTCTTCTCTTCTGTTTACTCTCCTTCCCCCAACATCCGAAATAATAATAGACCATTGTTTAGCGAAGGTGTGACTCTCAGAATCTTCTCAAACCGTCGCTCCTCGACACTGCCCCTTCTTCCCACGGAAATCGATTCGCCCAAAATTCTATGAAATGCAACCTCAACCAAAAAGTACGCTAAAAAGAACTAAAACTTCATCGAAAGAGAAAATTCCGAAAAAAACAAGAACCGGGAGGAGGGAGGAGGTCATCAGCCAAAAGACAACCGCGGGACAACAAAAGCGCATCAGCGAGAATTTGCCTGATTGGCGGGGACTGTCCACTAACTACAGCGCCAATCCGGTCCTGGCGCAAAAAAACAATGGATGGAAGAGCTATCAAGACATAATATTAACTATTCGCGCAAGGAAGAAAAAAAAACCCGCTCCTGTTAAAAAGAGAGCGTCCCGTACACACACCATGACATGATTGATTTCGCACTTTCTGGGTGGTCCGAGCATCATTCAGTTCCCTCTGCTAACAGCTTTCTAGGGTTGCCGCGCGAAGGGAGCCAGCCTTGGCGACCTCTCGCCCTCTCCAAGTGTTGAACGCGTTCTCCTTGCTTAATCAATCATACTAATGAGAGCCCGAAACAACGAACTGCGCCAGACATCAAAGGAGGAGGGTTTCATGTGATGTGCAGACTAGTCGCAACCATATGGCTTGTTCGCCCGACAGGCCCGGGGGCGGGTAATTAAGGCTTGATGAGATTTGATGTCGTGACTGCTGGGGCCCTCCAGGAAATGCTAACTAGCTGCGGAGCCGTCTCGACCACAAAAGGAGCCGAGATGCCTTGATAGATGAGGGGAGAAAAATACTTAAAAAAATGTTGAATTGAGTTGCAGGATGAAGATTCGTTCATAATCTTCTCCATCAGTATTGGTGTAGGTAGAAGACTCAACCCTGAAGTCATCATATAAGGAAAAGCGGTTTTGGGCGTAAAGGTTCACAAAGCTCTCTTGTAAAGTATATCATGTATTAGCAAGGATTTCTCATGCAGAATTGAATAAAAATGCAAAGATAAATGAGAAAAAGCAGATTTCATTGAAATAAAAAGATGACTGGTGAGGACCTTTCTGGTAAATGGCAACCCTTTACAAATAACAAAAGAAAATCATCCTTATGTCTAATTGAATTGGATACTATATCACTTTAAATGTCTATTAACTTAAAGCATGCTCAATATTACACTCAGTGGAACGGCCAGAAAAACTTTAGAGGATGATGATATTGGCCAGTCTATGGTCAAAAATTAAAAGGGAAAAGTGTTTTTGAGGGAGATATATCCCCAACAAAATATACTCGTGACTACGCCTCTGACTGATTTCATTAATTTTTATCGATCTTTTGCAGAAGGAGGTCAACCCTAATGAATATCAGTTTTCAAAAGTTATATAGCATACAAGAAATTGCAAGTTCTATAACGAACGGTTTTAAATATACATTTAACATGAAAAAGCAAAAGACCGTGAACTTTTGAGGTTCAATCCTTTCGAAAGAATAAAATCTTCTAAATAAATAAAAAAAAACTAATAACTGGGTGGGAAGGTAAAATTTCAATTGATTTAAACCCGCACGTTAAGTTTTTAATTCTAATACTTCAACTCCACCCAAAGAAATCCTAATTAATATTTATGTTACGGGCAATGTGAAAAATTCAATGGAATTAATTAAATTAATGGTAGTAACATATATACAACCACCAATAGCTCATAAATAAATTTTTATAATAATTCTTTTGTATAATTTTAAGTAGTATTTATTCTATAGTTTTTATGTTGGGAAATTTAAACAAACTGGCACACACAACTGAATGTTTTTCTCAACAAATTCCCATCTCATGCAAAATACACATTCAAAGATCAGCTTTTATCAAACTAATGCATTTCCAAATGCTTTTTATTTTGTTTTGCCTCGGGAGCCATAACAACCACTCAGAGGCATTTTCCCATGGCACCTGAGATAAAATTGACAAAAAGCCCGATCGCTATCTGAAAACGACGCAGAGCAGAAACACAAGAGAGAGAGACAAAGAGAAACAGCCTCAGAAAAGGATTGTAAATTTTGTTCTCTGCCGAGCACAGCACCTGTGATCTTTCCCTGTCATCCGCGAAGCGACGTAACAATTGCGATTTAAGTGAACCACATTAATCTCCATCTATAGTAGCTGCTCTTTAATACACCTGAGATAAGATAAGGTATAATGGACTGACGAGCTAACACATATTCGAAATATTCATTTTAGATAAAAGTGATGGATAAAAAGTACTTTAACTGGCTATATCGATGTTCGTCCGACCTGTGATCTACAAACGTGATTTATAATTCATTGTAGAGATAGTTTACATGCTTTAAAGGTTAGTAGATGTTTCAGAATAGGTTAGGAGGGGGCATTAGAATACATCTATCATTCCAAAAACGTATAAAAAAAGAATCCCATATCCTCTCATAAATTTCAATTTACCCACCTAAAATATTTTCCTAAAGAAGGATTCTAATAATACCTACCTAATAGATTTTTTAAAAAGAAAGTTTCCAATTTAGGAAATTCATTAAATGTAGTTTTACGACTAAACTTATGGATAGGGAAAATAGTAAAACTCCTTCCGACAAATAATTAAACTTAGCCAAACTGACAAACTTTGAGTCGGGCTAAGAAGCATTACAGATAAAGGAATCCTCTACAAGAGGTTCAAAATTATGCTGAATCCTTTTGTAATAAATTTTAAAATTTTTTTTGGCACTAAGAGCTATTAAATGACACTTAACATTAACACTCGAAAACTCAGGAACGCAAAAAACCTCCTTATACAATATAATTGGTAACATCTTTTACTAACACAAAATTGAAAATTGTAAAAAAATACTCGATTTCAAAACAGAGAAATTGGGTCAACAGCATACAATTTTGAAATTAAATAGTCCGTGTTATTTTCTTATTAAAATACATCTATACCAAGGGGCACTTCCCGTTTTTTTTTAAACAGAAAAACATGCATTTTTTTTTCAGAATAAACAATGGTTTTAAATTCAAAAATCGACACGAAAAGTTTCAAAAAAATTTAGTTAATTCAATATTTTAAAATTAAGAACATTTTTAGGATTGAATGACGTCAGATGCTGTTTTCGTCCCCATTTTAAAAGTCAAACTTTGAAATAAAGTAAAAAGTAAGTACGCATCGCAATTAAAAAAAAATTGCGCGTATATTCCTCTCTTTTGGATATCTCTATTAGAATAAAAAATAATATAAAAATGCGGGAATTGCCCATTACCAACCTTTTAAAACCATACGCATTATGCTAAATTCTACATAAATAAATCTAAGGTTATAACTTCCTAAAATAAATAGTAAAAGTAAATAAAATGAATAGTTTTTCGTAGTAAATAAGAACCCATCATATGACGATCATTGTACGCATGTAACATACACTAAAAATGTTACGAAATGTTAGCCAAAAAAATCACAGAATAAATCTATCTGAAGATATTCTTGGAACTGTTATTATTCCAGTTTCTCTGAGTAGGAATCTCGTATACTACACTGTAAAAAAATCCCGTAAAATTTACGGTTTTAAACTGGCAGCTGGGATGGTTGTGGAAAACCGTAAAAACAACGGTGTTTTACCTAGTAAAACAAAAAACATGGATTAAAATGTTAAATCGCCGTTGTTTTTACGGATTTACTTCGTAATTTTTACGGTTTTCCACAACCAACCCACAGCTGCCAGTTTAAAACCGTAAATTTTATACGGGAATTTTATAAGAACCAAATCTCAGAGAAACCTAATCGTTAAATGCTGGTTAAGTACGTATATGCCCAGTACCTATATTTCGGGTACAGAAACGCATCGACTAACCTTGTTCACAGTAGCCCAAATTCTCTCATGGGAGAAATTGTCAGCTAGAAAATGCCTCCAGGTATTGAAGCATTCAGTTATGTCACCCCTCAAACGCGGCGGGACCTCGACCAACATCCATTAAATTTCCTTTCCATACACCTCAGTCAATTCCATCCCTAAACAAAAAAAAGGAACGGGTTAATCGATGATTTATGCGCACGGGAGCTAACAACCGCATTAGTAGTTAGCGCAGCCACCATCTGGACACAAAAACAAGAGATTTTAATTCGCCATTAATGCTAATTTTAAGGCTAAATAGTTTCCGCGGGCCGTATTTTACGCCTTTGCCTCTGTGTGTTGTCAGCGTGCCCCTTATTAAGTTTTCAACTCGAACCATCGGTTTCCTGCGAAAGTGCATCCGGTTTATGCCTCTCACGTCTCCTGCTCTGATGAGAAATGTGTCTCCTAACTATCGCTCTATCGCACCTGAAGCTTGTAGAACACGCTTTTTCAATGTTGCGAACTGAATACGGCGATATCACTGGATGGAGGACTCTGTCTACTTCTATCCAATTTATGTTCCTATTAACACCTGCGAACCTCCGGAATTTCAAACGAAATGTATTTTAGTCCCTTAACTTGTTATTCGAGTTTGTGTGCAAGTTAAGCAGTTCTCCTTCAATATTTGAGATGTTAAGTGCAAAATTATAATATTTAGATAAGCATGAATTAAGGTTTTCTTTTTAGATCCTTTGTAGAAGGTAGTTGCATTGCAACAATCCAAAATTTCAACAATTGGCCCGTATTTACAACAATTGACCCGACAATTATCCTCTCCAAAGGATTAACTGCAGAATGAGTTCCAGTTACTCGACGAAACTAAGTTAGGTTGACTTTGGAAAATGTCCAGAACTAATGCATAGTTTTCTTGTGATTAGAATGGGTTAAGATTTTTTGAAGTAGAACATTTTTCCTCTAAAACCTTTTACTGCGAAATGCTGTTACGTTTACAAAGCATTAGTCTTTGACGAATTTTTTTTTCATACCATTTGTGTGCAATATATTGAATCCCAAATGAATCTACACATAATCCAACAAAAAACATGAAAAATACGCATAATTGGTCACATTTTAGAGATAAAAAACACTCATCAATAACAATTATTTCGAAAAAGTTAAAACATTTTTTTTTTTTTTTGCATCTCAAGAAAAAAACGTTACTCAAAAATTAAACTAAAACCCAAACAAAGCAGCAATTCGTGAATAACTTCTTACACAAACACATCAAAATTCTCTAAGCGTCCAATCCACACACCCATTCTCATTCTAAAATTGCATTGCATCGTAGGTAGTACATAACAAAACCCTCAAAGAAGCGAGAACCTTCACGGACTTAATTCTCACCTGACTTATCAGCACCCGGGATCCCGTTCAGTGGCATCCCGTTTTTCTCCGACCGCGGCTGCTTCACGAGATTAAAGCCGGAGATTAGAAGAATTCCTTGCAATATGGAGCTGTCTTTCGAGATACGAGAAATCCCGCCCCTCTCAGAAATTACACACCGGCGAATATATATTGAGGCATTCCCCAGAGAACGACGGAAGAAAGGAAAGCGCCAGCAAAAGCAAAGGGATGAAAGTGTATTTGGAGGTGGTCCTTGTCGAGGTGAAGTTTGAGACGTGTATTGAGGGTTTTGAGTGTATTTGAATATTTTAGCGTTGATTTTTTAGAAGGGGAAAGCTCGGCATAAACTAAAGTATTTGTAAAGTATAAAGTATTTGCTTGTCTGTTTTTATTTACACTACAAACGCTGCACATAAAAATAAACACATTATAAACACTTTTTGTTTTCAAATTATAAAAACACTTTAGTTGTGTTGTTATATAATGTTGTTTCTTCCACTTAGCCCTTCAATATGTAAAGAAAAATTGTTTCAGCAGATGACCATAACAATATCACGCTTTTATTTTATTCTAATGCGACTTCCCAGCGTAAATTAATAATTTATTAAGAGGCTAAAAAGATTTGGTGCATTGAAGGTTCAGCGTATATTTTAATATGTTGGCGTTTATATCAACATGTTTACATGTCTATGTTATGGGCAAAGTGATTAATCGGGCATTATTAATAATGCCCGAAGTGGAGGCGGGCAAAGTGATAAATTTCATTCATAAATTCCACTGAATTTATCACATTGCCGGCGCATTATTAATAATGCCCGGATTTATCACATTGCCCGTAACATCTATATCAACACACTAAATTATCTATACAAAAATTGTAATAAAAGTTTTGTGAATTTATGAAAAATATTTTAATTCCCATATTAGTCATTAGAAAAAAAAGAAGAAACCCCAAACTAATGAAAAAAAATTTAATCGTTCACAAAATTTAGAAAAAGCCTAAAGAATGATAAACAATTCAAATTTCCAGAGTATTTTTTGGTCATTCACAGTAAACGTAATCGAATCCCAGAATCTAATTCCAAATGAAAGTTTACGTAAACCATCCATTCTGTAACAAACTACATGATTCAAATTAAAGTAGATAGATATATAAAAAAAACTGCCTTTTTTCCGCCAATAGATCGAAAACGACAGAATCGTCTTGTGCGGTCAAAAATGAGACGCGTTAATATGATGTCTTCGTAATTGTGTGAACTCAAGGAAGCAAAGCGGTAGCTGTAAGATGCCTGGGGATGTTTTTTTTCGTACAAATGTTTTCTTTGTACTAATCTTTTTTTTTCCATTTCACAAGCGAAGATGTTTTTATTTAATCAAAGAACAACGTTTGGTTTTCATACATTTTTTATAAAATAACGCAATACTCGTTTCGGATATTTTAAACTTTTAAAGCATTAAAGACGAGATATGAAATATATGAAATGAGATAATATATGAAAGAGAAAACACATGTGTTCTCTAGAAGAGATACTTTCTGAAAATACTAACGGCCAAAATCAAATATAAAAACCTCTCACTTAGTTCGTGATTTTTTATGAACTATCATTGCTTCAAATATAATGTTCCAGGTTTCATTTTCGTGTCGCCATTCTTGTAAGAATAATAAGTTTTAAGGAAATTTTGTAAAGTTGTTTTTTCTTGCACATTCACACACATTTTACAAACGGTTAAGACTTTATAACTATAAAACATATAAGCATGAAATAAGGCTTGTTTTGTTCATAATTTCATTTATTTTAACTTGATGTGCAACAAAACCCAAGTTTTTTTTTAAATTCACAATAAAAATGTTTCAAAATTTAAAAAATATGGTAAACTTGCTTTTAAATATGAAATTATATTAATCTTTTAAATTAATTAATTATTAATTATTAAAATTGCTAATTATCTTTATAAAATAAATATTTCTACCAAATTCAAAGTTGGAAAAATGAAATTCCTTAAAATTTTGGTAGGTATATTTCCTTTTAACATTCCCAAAGTATAGTATGTAAAAGGAAGGTTAACTATAAAACGCAAAATTCACGAATCCCCTTGATGTTTGTTTTTCATATAAGATTTACAAACACGCAAAAAAAGTGCACATTATTTTAAGAAAACATACAACTTTTAACTATATATTTTCCCATGCAAAATAACATAGAACTCTTAATTTAGAGGTAGCTAATATTTCAATTTAAAATTCCTTAGAACTTAGTTTATATTTAATTCTTTTGTCTCCTAACAAAGAAGACCAAAAGAGATTAAAGGTGTTACAATTTAAAAGAATGAAATTTTTATGGGGACTTTCTCGCATGTTTTTGAATTTTATGAACACTCTCAAGGAGTTTAATAATATTTCATTTCAATTAGTTCATCTCATTTCAATCGTCCTTTTACATTTTACTTTATTTTGAGATTTGTGGATTGTTAAAGGACCTGCCCAGATTTCGATGAAGTTTTTCTTGTATGGAACCTTTCAAATGCCGCATTCGGAACACTATTACCTTGTGATTGTGTTCCGAATATGTTTGAAAAGTGTTGAAAATGTGTTCAATGACGAAATGTGTTTTAAAAATTTTTTAAAGTGTTCTTAAATTTGGATATCGCAACACCATAAGAACACATTTTCTGTCTCTATCTCTCTCAACACTTTCACAACATTATCTTTTTCTCACACAACACAATTGAAGAGCCTTTTAATAAAAGTGTTACAGTGTTGGTAAAGTGTTTCATGCACTTGCAATGTACCTGAAGTTGTCTCAGTTCAGTAGTAGTACATAAGGAAACACTTTTCCAACACTAAGTAAGCATAATATTAGAGTTTTACTCAAAATCGCTTCGATTGTGTTGTTTGAGAAAAAGATAGTGTTGTGAAAGTGTTGCTAGGGAAAGAAAATGTGTTCTCATAGTGTTGCGATCCAAATTTAAGAACACATTTTCTGTCTCTAGCAACACTTTCACAACACTATCTTTTTCACACAATCTCAACACAATCGAAGCGCTTTTGAGTAAAAGTGTTAATTATTGTGTTTATGGGAAAAGTGTTTCATGCACTTGCAGAGTACCTGAAGTTGTCTCAGTAGTAGTACATAAGGAAACACTTTTCCAACACTAAGTAAACACAATATTAACACTTTTACACAAAAGCGCTTCGATTATGTTGTTTGAGAAAAAGATAGAGTTGTGAAAGTGTTCTTAGAGACAGAAAATGTTTTCTTATAGTGTTGCGATCCAAATTTAAGAACACATTTTCTGTCTCTAGCAACACTTTCACAACACTATCTTTTTCACACACTTCACAATTGAAGCGCTTTTGAGTAAAAGTGTTAATTAATGTGTTTACTTAGCGTTGGAAAAGTGTTTCATGCACTTGCAGTGTACCTGAAGCTGTCTCAGTAGTATAGTACATAAGGAAACATTTAAAAACCACATGAAAGACAATTCCATAAATCCTCCAGCGAGGAGGATCCCCCCAGCCCTCGCCAGTTCGTCTCCCCATCTGTCACCCGACCCCTCATCCCGGGCTTCTCTCGTCGACATAACTCGTCGACCTCCCACGAAAACTGCGAATCGCGGTGGTAACGAGGAGGCCTCAATTAAATTACACTGCTCTCTCGTCCTTCTTCTGTCAACGGCTCAATTAGGTAAGGAATAGGAATAAGAAACGCGACGCCGCCGACGAAGCCAACCTAATGAAAAGGGCACGATCGAGAAGCCCGCGGAAGGTAATAGCAGCAGAGAGAGAGGGAATATATCGATCCCGCAGCAGACATACCTGAGCACCTTCTCTCCGGCTTTCTTCACCAATCCGCGATTAATCATGTGGGCTTTGCGAACCGTGCAGGTGGAAGGAGTAGACGGCGCGTTGGATTTCTTAAATGAAGCTCCAGTGGCCGTGTACTAAGCTAAGCAGGCGCGGATCCTCCAAAGGCGGACACTCTGGACAGTGCCCCCCCCCTTGGACCAAAAAAATCCCTCAAAATTAGTTTTTCAGGTCAAATTTAAAAAAAAAAAAAGAAAATTCTGGAGGAGGAACCCATACCCCCCAGAGGCACCAAAAGGGGATCTTGAGTGATGCTTTTTTGAAAATCACCAACATTTTGACATTTTGTGTCAAAAGGTAAAGGTGATGTTCTGGAAAAGTGTCCCCCTTGGAGCAGTGCTAGATCCGCGCCTGGTACTAAGTGATACTTCTCTTATTATTATACTGTAGTAGGGACTTTGAAAAATCTTTATTTTAGACAGGATATCATAATATATATAGTTTCTATTGCTGGGTATACGCTCGCCGAATCCATGGAGAAATATCGTAATAAACACAGATGTTTCTAAAAAAATTAAGAGATATTGCTTATTTTTTTAGGAAGAGGTAAAAATTAGTGCTGAAATTAGGTGTGGACGCGGGGATACGCCGTTTTTGGACCATCCCCCGAAATATTTGAGCCGTCCCCTAAACAAAATGAAAATGTGGGAAAAGAAAATGAGACTCTCCCAAATAGTATGATCCTACAACAGCACTGGTTAAATTATTGGATGTTAAGATGAGTTATTTGTTCTTTTGTCAGTGGGATCTACCTTATTGCATAAATGAATAAGTCCAGATTAAATGAAAATGGTTATATTAGTATATTATATCCTTTGAAAGCTATATTGTATGAAAAATCCATTCACAAAAAAATATTAGCAAAGACGAGAGCTAAGGCTTTCCAAACAACTAAAACAGCGATTGATTTTGATTCCATAAATACCCGGTGTAAATGTAAATGAATCAGAAATGTCATGATAAAAAAATATAAAGAGTTCATTTTATGTGCGGAGAGAAATTTTAACAAAAAATCTCAAAACAAACTAAACTCCCTCAAAAACACCGCTTTATCTTATCCAATCAGCTGAGTTACAACAGAAATCGAAAGGGATCCTTTTAACTGTTATTATAAATAAAAATGGTGTCATTTTTGTTTCATTTATGATTCGTTCATTGGGTAACATAGGGATAAGGTTTGAAAAACGGGTATGTAGACTTGCTGTAAGATTCTAGTAATAAATGGTCTTAAAGAAGAAAGTACCTAGGATTTTTTATATTGAGGTCTCCGTCTATGGCACTTGCCCTATGTCACCAATTTCACCACATTTTAAACACACATGATACCATTTTCCCTGTTGGGCACACGGGATAACGGCCAATGCGCTCCCTACCCACACCCTCCCCACGCTTCGAACGGCGTTTTTCTTCACGAAAGCGATCGATAGTCGTTTTACTTTGTAGTCAGTCCCCTCCCCTAATGGAATTTTTTCGCGTTCGCCAACTCGATATTCGATGTTGTTTTCCAGGAGGAAAAAATGTGCGATTGTGTGCTCCGGAAAACGCCCCTCGCTGCTGCCCCGGTGATAAATCTCTCCCTCTCCGCGTCGCGAGGAAAAAAGAGGGCTTTTATCAAATATTTGGATTCTAATTAACGGAGACTAATTAAGTTAATCGTGACTTACTCGATGAAATTTTAATTAAGCAGTTGCTCCGTCGCGGAGGATATCGGGAAATTAATAAACAATCCCACCAGCTGCTTGCGCCCACAATCTACTCGGGGGCGGGTTCAATATTGCCTCGTTGGGGGAGATTTAGGAGGATGGGATTGATTCAGATGGCCCCTGGAGCTTTTTCTCCCCCAAGAATAATAGTTCAGAGATTTTCAGCTTCATGGGTATCGGTTTTGTTGTTATAAATATGGATTTCCGTTTTTTCAGCTTCTTACCTTTTTCGAGATGAGTTGTTTTAAGACAAATGCATAATGTATAGAATTCTACGAATAAAATCATGAGATATCTGTTAGGATGAGACCTTTGACACTATGAGAAAATTATATCTGCACCATAAATTGCAAAGTTCAGTCATTCATGATAAACAATAGTCTTTATTTAAAAAGAAATGATGCTATTGGTGTGAAAAAGCTTCAATTTTAATATGATTTCAAAAAGAAATTGTTACACTAAAAAGTGTTAATGTAATTTTTAAAAATATTATGTAAAAAAGGACTTATAAACACAGTTAAAAACTTATGATTTCCTTGTATGAAATAATCTAATGCGAATTATACAACAAAATATAAAATATAGGGTAGCATAAGCATATCTTCTATAGAGTAGATGGAAGAAACATTACTCCACTATCCAATTAAAATCCTTCCGCATTTTTCTTACATAAATTTAACCGTCTTCGGTCGCCTTCTCATTTCAAATACCCTTCCAAAAGTGGTTAGAAATGAGGTAATTTGAATTACCTTCCAAAAGTGATACGAAACCCCAATTTTCCAAACAGCAGTCAAACCAATCTGGTTCTGCGATTACTTCCAAACGCGAGTTAGATAATTTAACAACTTCGAGAGATGTTTAACAAACGCTCGGATGGGTTCATTTCCTTACTTAAAGATAGATACCTTGTTAACAAGTTGTTGCTGAAAAATTCCATCAGTTCTTCGCTTCATTTACAACAGTAATAAAAAAAAACTTAAGTCGAGACAATCTTTTTACACTTTACAGGAGAAGATGCGGTTTTAACATGTCGAGACGCCTTACATCATTGTAATTACAGTCGTTTTCGGCGTCCGACTCACAGGTTTTCCATTAGAAGTTCAACGCTCGTTTGGTTTATTGGAGTTTAATGGCATGACTTGATATCGAAAAGCATGTTGTCCTGATCAAGACTGAAAATGGATGTATGTTTTTTTCCATTTCCAGCTGATGGTGTTGGCTATTTTGAAAGAGAATCCAATCACGGTGTCGTTCCTTTTTTTTTGTTTTGGTTGGCTTGTTGTTCAAATAATTAGGAAGGATTTTTCTTGAGGTGGTGCCCGTTCAGCAAACAGGAAAATTGATGCGACGTCTTTGGAAGTGTTATAAAAAGAGGATTTAAAAAAGATGGCTTTGAAAGATACATTCTACTTTAATTATCTTCCTGTCTTAGAGAGGATTTACAAATTGAAATTAAATTTTGCTTATTATACAACTATTTCAATGGCACAATTAACCATTCTGTCATCAAACTTGTAATCCGCTTTAAAAAATTTCCTATCATCTTCTGAGGGGTACAGAGAAGGATGCTTTCCATCCAACTAGAGTTTGTTTTTTATATAAGTTCATACAGCATAAACAGCAGATTAAGAAAAAAAACTTGATAAAAAGCGACACTTTAAATTACCTGAAATTAAATTAATTTTTTTTTTAGTTTTTGCTTCTATATTAACATGAAAGCAAATATTTTATCTTAATGAATTTAGTTTATTTTATTGTTAACGTAAATTCTCATTACGCTGATTTCGCGTTTTCTATATAGATATTTCTATTATAGATAGTTATCGTTATAGATTCTATAATGATAACTATGCCCTATTTTTTCTAGGTTCTTACAGTATCGCTAAAAAAAACAGGTTTCACTGTAGTATGCACTTCACCTGTAAAACTGTTTTCCTTACCACCATACTCCAGATGAGGGAAAGCCACTCTCTTCCTGTTTCGAGAAAGATGTTAAGTAGCAATATTTTCATGCCTATGTCACAATTAAAAAAACTTTTTAAGAACATCTTACTTCCAGTAGATGCAAGGTTTTTCATACCAGTATTATTTAACACGATGGTTTCTGGTATCTCAACAGTTATTAAAACTTTGATTGAGAGGTTATTTAGTATCTTTGAAACTGGTTTTTCAATAATTTCTTCCTGATTCGTGATCTAAATTTGTACGGGTCACAGTCTTGGTAGGTTATGTCATAATTGAGAAAATGAAACTTTTATTCACTTTATGGCGTTTACACGATATTTATTTTTTATCATAGTCAAGGATTCTCCTAATGCCTATCTATATAATGGTCGACAAAGCTAAGTGGTTGATACAGGATTAAGATTCTAACAAATTTCTAGGAGAAATAAGGCTTGAATTAATAAACTTTTGCATTGATTTTTGTATTTAGATGCTCAAGGGTAATTTTAATTACAAAAAAAAAAGTAATTAGCATATAAAAGAAAACTTTAAGAATGCCTTTATTTACTTTGAAAAGAGGTCTATTTGACCTTTTTTACACCAATTCTATTAATGTGGAAACTCTATGATTCTTTAACACTACTTTTTGACGATTATAGTCATAATAGTGTTGGGGAGTTGAGAGTCGGTGGAAGAGGTCCGCTTAATGTGAACAGGGTTAATGTTATCAATCGAATAATATTATCAAAATTGACGGGCCCCAATCACTCCTATTTAAATTAAGACAAGATATATTGTTTTATGTGATCAGTGCATCGTTTATTGTTATCAAAATTTGGTGAAATCCCTAAAAAATTTCCTTTTTTTTCTGTTGGAAGGCCAATTTTTAATGCATAAACATACAAAATGAGACATTAATGTACTATTGTTTTGTGATCCGCTCCTCTATTTTTCTTTAGGAATGTTAAACTTGCAATATAATATTGGAATATCGTTTTAAATGCTTCAATTAAGACTACAAAGTCGTTATTTTAAATTAAAAACTCGAGTTACACCGTTTTCCACATTTTATTATAGATCCGCTCATTATTATCAATATCGGATATTGTTATCATTCTGATCTTGGACAGATGTGATCATATTAAGCGGAATCGACTGTACTAGGAAAAGTTTTAGGAAACCCAAGCTCATGGTTTGCTACTCGGATTTTTATAAGAATAAGTAAATAACAAATCACTGGACATGCCGACGATTTTAGAGGTACTTAAGCTTTTCTTTCTCTCTTTCAAAAAAACCGAAACTCACCTCGTGCGAAAACATGACCACCCCCCAGAAAATCCTCCCTCATAATCACCTCCAGAAAAAAAACCCTCCACGGAATCGATCTTCAGCAGACGACGAACACGCGAGCCCCGGGAAAATTCCTCCAGCGGAATCGGAAATGCGATCTACGAGTGTCCGAGCTACTATGATGGGAACCCGACCTTCTGGCCAACCGCCCACAAAAGAGCACACAACAAATATTCAATCAGCACCGCGACTGCCGCGATTCCGGAATTTCCATCCGGGAGAGAGAAATGATTAATGGAGCCGCCCGGCAATCAAACTTTTTGTCTTTCCTCATCCGGGAACTTTATTGGAATTGTATTCTCGTCAGGGGATTCTAATGGAACCCTCTTTGGCCTTTTAAGGAGTAGGGTGGGCGGATGAAGACTTGGAATGGATGGAGGATGGAATGGAATCGTTTTCGGATTGGTGGTCAGTATTCGGAATTTTGAATTTCCGATTCCAGCTTGAAATTGAATATCGTTACTAGGGAGAAATCCTCATGATGGTTACTGTGATTAATAGGTTTATGGTTTGTTTAATAGGGATGGTGAAATTATTCGCGTTGATTTAATTTTGTTAAGTGCTGTATTAAAAAATAGGAATGAGGTTGGATTACATCAAGTATGTTTGTTTGCAATAAAAATTGTTGAAAATTGGGATGTTTTAATAATCAGTGAATTTGTAACTTTAAATGATAAATTTTTAAATGTAATAATCAAATAAGATCCTTGAATTAAACATAATAAACTTAACATACAAGGTATTTCAACAAGTCTGTTCAAACTCTACATATAGAAATATTCCTTGCGGGGAGTACATAAAATTCGCCCAAAGATCTTAACTCTTCAACGACTTTTATTTTTCAAAAAAATGTGACGTCATATCCGATATATATTTCATTCCACACGATGGATATTTATAACATTATAGTCTGCAAATATATCCCAATAACTATTTTCACCTATTCCATAAACATTTTTTTTAGCGTAAACCGGATGTGATATCAGACATCATACCTTTTCTGTGGCGATTTTCTCGAAAATCTCGGGCATCTGGCTTGTGCAGAGTTTTGACGGACTTGATGAAAAAACCACCCTGCATTTAGTATTTTCTTTCATTTTACTGTACTACTGCAACGTTATTGACCCTGGAGAAAAAAAATTGAGAGCAAACAAAGAATGTAGTTCCTAGCGCGGTGTCTGAATTTTGAATGAAATTAAGAGCTTTAATTCAGAAATATGATTAATTTGTTAAACCCATGTTATATATCGTCTTTTTATCACGATTTGCGTATACCGAAACTCCTACTAGCAACCCAACAGGCTTTCTGTTAACTCAGTTTTTCCTTCCACGTAGTGACGTCATAGGGTAAGAAACGTTGCAGTCTAGTATATAGTTCTTATTGGAATAAAAAAATTTCTTACTTAATGTGTTCAAACACTTTTGACAACTCACAGATTTTATATTCAACTCTACTTGAATACAAAATTTTTAACGTAAAAGCATTAATGTTTCTTTTTTATTTGTGAATTTTAACTTTTCACCTAGAAACTTACACACTCTGTGTTAATTTTCCAGTATGCTCTGTTTTAATGTCAATCTAAATTAAATTTATTTTTAAATGAAGAAAAATTAGCGTGGTTCTTTTACAGCATATTTTCTATATATCTTCTCTAAAGTTAGTTTAACCTGTATCTGTTATAAAAAAATATTCAAATATAAATAAATACCTAATCGTAAAAAAGAGGGTATAACTATTTGATTTCCTGGAATAATCTAAAGATAAACTTATTCCCCAATATAGAGTACTCGTTAAGTTTTTTTATTTCACGTTGCGATTTTTACGAGTAACCGTAAATTACACGACAAATAATTCTGCAGAAAGAATCAGAAGACTCAGACTTTATACTATTCAGAAACAAGCTCTCTCCACCGGGAAAAAGTAAAAATTTCCCCATTAACGCTATTAAAACTCCAATAACTATACAGAGCAGCAAACGTATTTAATTAAAATGCTTATTTTCAGTTTCCCTTCACAACTGCGCATCAGAAAGGATAGGTAGAAAAAAAATACTCACAAAAGAAAAGGAGCAAACTGAGACTTAAATAATGTTCTTTTGTGCTTTTCCAATTAATGAAGTTTTATTCAGAATCTGAGTTCATCATCATCTCGGGAAGTTCTGTCACAAAGTAGGAGAATTTATCATAAACATTTAAGCCGAACCTATAAATTGGCTTATTATCTTAGTGACGGATTATTACCCCATGCGTGTAGAAAGGGCAAAATCTTCAACTTCTCTGATGCAACGGCTAAAAAACCCTGGTATAAAGCACCTGTTGGTTCCCATTTGTGTTTCCACAAGAGGTTCGTGAAGGTAGTCGGAATATTGGCATCTTTCCGATTTTTCTTGCTTGATTAATTATTTAGAAAACAACTTTTCTCTTTTAAAGAAATTATTTCTTCCCGTTACAGGCAAAAAAAACACGGATGAAAGAATTAGGTGAATAATTAACAATTCAGGCTTTTTAAAAGGGGGTGAAGCTGACCTGATGCCGGTTGAAGCTCGTTAAAAGGGAGCGCTAATTAAAAGAAGAAATTAGAAGGTGTTTTTTTTCTTCTTTAGGAGAAATAAGGCTTTTCTTCGTTTTATTAACGGCTTTTCAAAAGCCGGGTGAATCAATGTTTCGTTACCTTTCTTTATTTGGAATGGGCAGGGCAGATTGGGTTCGAGCGTTTTGTTGAGGCTTTTTAGTGGCTAAAAACAACGTGCTGTTTTGTTTTGACGTCATTAAGGCAAGAAATCGGCTAATTTGTTCGTTTTACGAACAATTTTGTCTTTTGTTTTAAAGCAGCGAAATTGTGTAAAAAAAACAACGAAAACATTTTTTTATTGCTTATTAATTTTCATCCGAATCATTTACTTGTTTCTCAAACAATTAGAAGTTCTTTAACTCTAATCATTTTCTCTCTTTTTTTGGTATTTCTATTTAAATGGACGTTTAAGAGAACTTTTTTTAATGGAACAGAGTTACTTCTTTTTTTAAAGTTCATTAAGTTTTAGTGCTAGATACTACAAACACTGTGTTCGTAAGTAAACTTAAGTACTGATTTTTTCGTAGTCTTCTCTTGTTCCTCTTTATTGATCCAAATATTGATAAAAAAAGTTTGCTACAATTTCATCTTGAAAAAGTCCAAAACTTACATGAGCAAAGCTTTCGTAAAAAAATTTAACCTTAGATAAAGATATTTAAAGAACGCCATCATCTTATTCTTAATCTTCAAAAATATGTTACTTTCAAAGTACTATAATAAAAATAAATTTCTTTATTGATGCATACATAGAAAAATAATTCTACCTTCTTTCTGATCCCAAATTTAAAAAACAGCCCCTCAAAGCAACAAATTTTAATAGGCTTTATTAATAACTCTGAAGACAGCTTACAAAAATGCGTCCCATCAATAAAGGCTTCTTATGAAAAAAAAAATAATAAATAATTCCCACACATTCGGCCCCTTTCTCTTTCAAAAGCAAGCCGAGAAGAGAGGAAAAAGGCATCGCGCGTTTTTTGGAATGCCAGGGATTCTCGATGCGCGGCTGGCTTCGTCGTCAATCAAGCGGCAATTACGGGAGCGGCCTCTCATTACGGTCGGCGAAAGAAACCTCCATCACCAACTGATAGTTCTGTTAACTGTGATCGTGAGGTAGGATGGTTTGGTGGGCTATTCACACGCATGGAGCTAACATTGGGAGAAATTGATAAAAGGAATTTCTTCAATTTTAAATGGAAAATATGGTATCCCGCTTTCTTAAATTTTTTAAAAATGACTTAAGAGTTTATTTTGAAGCAAGCCATTTTTTTTGCAGTAAACACTTAAACATTTCAAGACTTTAAGATTCTCCTCACATTATTTATATGTAAATTATTAGAATGTATGGTATATAATCACACAAAGAAATTCGGGTCCCTTTCTTTTCCCTCTGTCTGCTATGCTGCCTGTGCGCTCTCACACCCTGGCCAAGACCAGATGGCCCTGCTTCTAACATATTTATTGCTGTAATTCGTATAAATACTTTGTTCGTTATAATAAGGCTCTCTTTGCCATTTGCGATCCACGGGCCTCACGTCTCTTCTTCTCACATAAATAAAAATATCAGCCATAACTTCTTGTTTTAGGGTTGTCATATTTTGATTCGGTATTACATTTAAAGTTAAATTAAGAATTTCGACACCATGTCGTGTGTCTATTCTCGTCAAAATGAGCTGTGTTGTTTTAATGTTCCGTTTTAAGATTAGTATCACATCTATATTTTCTTAATTGAGAGTCACTGCGAATAAGGGCGAGTACTAAAGAGAAACTTTATTATGAAAGAGTTAATATTATCCAACACCAAGTTATCCCTATAAATACTTTATCCGTCCCTACTATAATTATCCTTCGTAATGATACACGCAGAGAGGGTACTCAAATTTGTATGCAAATAATATGCTTACTTAAATTGGTAAAACTGCAATTAGAGAAGCTTAAAAATGAACATGTGTTACTAAAATCTAAAAAAAAATAAAAGAAATAGAAAATAATAGAAAACAATGAAAAAAAAATAGAATTAAAACTACTTGAAAGGATTTTATAGAAAGATATACCAAATGACTAGATGGAGGATACACCCAAAGCAAGAAATAGTATTAAGTCTTATTTGAAACCCCTTTACTATTATTTTAAAACAATACACAAGCCCACTCAGCCTTTAAAAACGCATCAAATCTTCCCCCGACGCAAACTTTTCCGTTTTATCACCCCTTCATTTGCTCCCCAACCCCTTTGTTCCCCCTAATGGGATGTTTCCCCTATCATAACCCCAAGGGTTGTGTCACTCCCACCCCAAATTCCATTCAACTACATTCGAAAACCCGACCCCCCTGTGGCGGAGTGGATTATCTACTTATTGGGGAGCAGCTCCCCCCATGAATACTGATTTTGTTAAATTGAAAGGAGGGGAACAATCCCCCGTTTCAACAGTTTACGCAGCTTTAAACAGCTGATCCCCGATGGAGAAAGCCTTCTTTAATTTGCGATTTAACCCCTTTTAATTCTCTTTGGCATCCGAGACGTTTGGATCCCAAAACGTTATTGCTATTTGGTCATTTTTGAGCTCTGTATATTTTCGATGCACTCTTCCGGAGAGTAATGGATTTGATTACGTATTTATTTAGATGGCAAGATGAAATATTTGAAGTCGCATGGTAAGTAATTATCGACTTGAAATTCCTTTGAAACTTAAATAAGGCTCTTTAAATTTTCTGATTCCAGTATTTTAAATAACATAACATAACTTTATTGGACATAAGACAAAACATATACATACAAGTAGAACACGGACAAAAGACAGCACAAAAAAAAAGAGAAAATATAAACTGTAACATAATTATTTGTAGAAAATCAGGGAAAAAATATATATATTTATGTGGAACCCAAAGAGCCAAAGGCTCGCCTAGGGAACCTAAATTGAAAAATAAATTTATTATGTGGCGCAAGAGCTGCGCTTATTATCTATGAATTTTGAATAGTATTTCGATATCCGAGTGTCCTGAAATAAAAGAATGAATACCGGATTTAAATTCATGAATATTATTAGTTAATTTAAGTGTTTCACCAAGTTTATTAAATATGTATGGTCCCAAAAAGGCATGAGATTTATGAAATATTTCCTTTTTAGATTTAGGGACATAAAAATTACCTTTAGCGTTTCTAAGATTAACAGTTAAATTTTTGGCTTCATATAAATGTTTATTATTATAAATAAAAAGCAATAAGCGAAAAATATAAAGTTCTCTGATTGTTAAGATATTTTTAGGCAGAAAGTTGTTTTTTAAATGAGATAAAATCTTATTTTGTAAATGAATTAAAGGTTTAATATTATTGTAATAATCAGATGCAAAGCATGTAATACCATAGTTTATAGTTGATTATATTTACTATAATGAAAAAAAAAATTGATTGAACGATTATTTTCCAATATAACATTGAATAGATGAAACAACTGAATCGGAAGAAGATTATAAGGATATGGAGAAAATTTTATATATTTTTTTTTTACTTAATGTTAATGTTAAAAGCCTAATACTTCAGTTTTGAAAATTGTTTATGATGATTTATTTCTAAAGGTAAAGATGTTAGATGTTATAATTAACTCGTTATTGTGAAATAATTCAAACATCTCTTCTAATCATAACATCTCTTACATAATAACATCTCTTCACCATTCTAATTCTAACTCGTAAGTGATCCCCCTGACAGAAGATTTTTTGAAATTAGAATAACTTACAAAAATTGTATGATTTAGTAATTGAAAACAAACAATAAATTTAAAATTTGCAAAATGAACGAAATACCTACAGAATCACAACTTCTGAGTTTGCATTTACAAGCTAAAAGCATTTAGTGAACTTTAAATTATCAGAATCAAGTAATTTTACAAATTAGATAAAGTTTATTCTGAAGATTCATTTTTAAGTTTGAACTGTTTGCCGCCCTTATTATTGATTAAATTAGGAATTATCTTTACTTTACAAGAACAACATTTCAACTGAGTTTAAATTAATAATTCTGAAGCATTTGCACTGCATTTAATTTATAATTGGATCTTTCCCCTTTACATGTAACCAAACATATTTCCTAAGTCTAACAGGTGAGTAACATCGGTTTAACCCTTTCAGCCCTGACCGCCCAGAATTTTCTATTGGATTCAATGCCAATTTCGGACGGTTTAAGAATTGAAAGGGTTAATCTACCATCCATGTGACCACATCCTTTCACACACGCTTGACGAAAGTCAAAATTACGAGGCCATAATTTTAAGCTTATAAGGAGGGACACATACCTACCCACCAAAAAGCACACAGGAAACCCAATCAGCTTGAATTTATGTCTAATTTTATGGTCATGTCTTCATACTCTGTTGCCCATGGAGGAACGCTTTACCTCCATGTACTTAACGAACTAGCTAGGCGTGTAAAACGACATCGTTTAATGTTGATGTATATCCGGGTATCAGACCACTCGCCATATCGACTACTGCATGTGTGAAAGATACACTGTAATGCATCAGAGTTAAATAAGTGATCGATCATGCTAACAATTTTAATGTAGCATAGCTAAACAACGTTTAGTACCTCATAAAGTTACGGGTTGGTGGCTTGCAACAATAGTTGCATAATCCTTTTTTTGAGTGTTTTGTTACTATTCTTATATAGGAGGTATTTTCGCACATAAACGAGATAAGAGACCAGTTTTAAATTTTAATTCATGTAAAAATTTTACCTTCATTCCTTGGAGAGTTAATGGACTTAAAATAACTCGTGAGTACTGACTAACTTTTAGGGTTTCTTCTATAGTATTGAATAATAAAATGATATTTCATGTAAATAAGGAAAGAGGGTGTAATAAAGAGCTAAAATTTGTTTTCAACACGAATGAAAATAAAGGGTGTTATCCTAATGCTTGCAGTTATTTCAATAGCAAAGGGATTTAGGATTTCCATCTCGCCTCTTTTTGTAAAACTTTTGTATAAAAAAAGCAGTAATCTACATTCTTAAGAAGCAGTAATTAATAAAATGAACTTAAGCACAAATATAATAAACGGCTGTTTTCTCTGCTTACTTTAACCTACAGTCAAAGATGATGGATTCCACCAATCACACACAGAATCGGTGATTCCTTCTGTGAGTACTGGTTAATTTGCTGGTCAGGCATCAGAGAATACGGTTGTTTGTCTCACAAATAATCCTCAAAATATTTAAACGACAGAATGTAAAAGATAAAAATAAAAACACAATACAAAGTTGGTGCTGTTAGATAACCACATAAAATTTTCTATAACTGAAAACTTAATTAAAAAAACAAACAAATAATGTTTAATCTCATCGTTTTTTACTGGAGAGAAATTAAAAAAAAGATGAAATTTTAATTACACACAGGTTATAATAAACCAACACTTTTTACTCAATTAAAATCAGAGTAAGAGCTACAAAAACTAAATTCTATAAGTTTTCCGAAAACCGAATAAGAAACTATCTCAATATAATCAATGATATATAACTTTCTTATCTGTAACAATAAATTTTTGCATATATATTATTGTTGTATACATAGTTATTAAGTCATACTTTAACTAGGAGTTACCAGGAACAACTCATTGTAAGAAGGGATACAGTTTCAAAAAATATTCTTGCTTCCATATACAAGAACCTTTGAGCATCATCAGTGGTTCACATTGCAACCATTATGCTTCATGAAGTTACAATTCTATTGTTTCTGCATGACAAAACCACAAATGGAATCTCCGACCCACTAACTCCAGGCTTAGGGCTCTTTTATAGTCAAGTTGAATCTGAGCTGAAACTTAAAAACTATCAATCACTGGACCCCACACACTTTCCCCTTCCAGCCTTCGCAATACAAGAGAGGGGGTTGAGAACGTCGCGTAAACAAGACGCTCTCGACCTCTCGACCCCCTCTCTTTGCATTGCGAAGGCTGCGAGGAGTCGCGTGCCGGGCACCTGTTTTGGATCGAGTTTCAAGCTGACAGATTTTTCAGCTTGACTATAAAAGAGCCCTTAAACATATACGTTCAAACTCATATGAGCATTCAAAAGTCCGCGGAACACAATACGAAAAAAAATCCAACATGACAGAGCACAGGATGTTGTGCTCCTGGGTTACTCCTTCTTCATCTCATTACTAAGAATTAAGAAATCGCTCCGCTGCACCGCTAATAGATATAAAAGGATTTTCCAAAGTACAACCAAACATAATGGAAGCTGGAATTAAAAACATGAAGGATGACTTTGCAGCTGACTTCAAAATAATATGCGTCCAGGCGTTAACTTCCTGCAAAAAAAATCATGATCGAGAGCCCCTAAGACCTACCAGCATGCTTTGAAGAAAGAACATGACAGGGGCTAGTAGTATAGTGATTCATCAATCCATTGATTTATTACATCTCAATTTATTGTCCGTATTACTTTCTCCAGACACATGCGTGCTTGATTATTATCTCGCGTGCACGATATGCACGAGTTCATTACCCGTAATATCTGGCGGAATATAGGCATTATGAAGGTATTTTCTATGAACGTTTTATGCAGTAGTAGGCGTGAGAAAGTTGGTAAGAAGTTGAGGGAATACACATGAGAGTTTAAGTGTATAAGTGTAAAATATTTAAATTAGTTGTAGAAAATTAACCAGTTACGTTTATATTATGATTGATCGTGCAGGGCATGCTGAGAATATTCCCAATTATGGAAAATTTCTGGTGCTGGGGAGTAAAATCTGCGATTAGGGTTGTTATCTACGATCTATTTTAGTCTAAACTGATTGACCCTCTAGTTTTGCCGTTATTATAAAATTACCTCAACAAAATCTGATGGAAAATGGCCACTCCCGTCGTATCTTGACATGCATTAGTAGTCAGCAGAAAAGTCACTTGTGACGTAAGTTCATGGTTCGTGATGACGTAAGTTCATGGTTTGGGAACCAGCGAGTAAATGGACTTCATCTAGATGTAGTAAATATTGCTGTAGATCAAGTGGGATAAAACACAACTTAAAATTTTGATCACTAAAATTACTTTAGTCGATTGACTAAATGATTTTGGTGACCTCTAGAAGAGTACAAAGCTATTTGTTGGACTATTATATAGCATTGACCTGGGAATATCAAATACCTACTCTTGTTTCTGATCCCAGATGGTCTCTATAGTAAGCTAGAAATTATCCCCATAGCTCAAAAACGTAGATGTGTATTAAAGATTTTAAAATATCACCTACAAACAAAACATACAATTCAAACTTGTAGACACCAATCAAGTGATTATTTTTGAGATAAAAATCTTTTACTCTTAGTTAACTGCATTAACATCTAAATTGCTCCCAATAAGAGCCTGTCTGTAAAAATTGTGGCATTTGTAACATACCTACGGAATTTATGATTGTGACTTTTAAAAAAGTCATAGTTTGTCTATGTTAGATCAGAGATTTATAACTACTGACCCATCAAAGAATAATAATCCCCTAAGTGCTAAACCATCCTTAAAATCTTATCATCATACTTGAAAAATAAATAATTAATTTAAGAAATATGTATTAATCAAATATTTTTACAAACAAGTGTAACCGCGACAGCAAAACATAGCGTTTTAAAGCTTAATTGACTTACCTATTTTCTGATTTTGTAGTTATCCACACAAAAAAATGCATAGTGAGCGGAAATAACTTTCTAGATAGTCCAAAATTCAGTTTTATGCATATACGAGTGGTATTTTTGGAATTACACATCAGCATCATATTGCAGCAATCTCATCTCAGGTACAGTCCCTAGTTCAAACTAACAAGAAAAGGTCACATGGATGCTATACATCACACACATACGGGTATTTCAAATTAACTAAATATGTACAAACTTTGTATAAAGTTGACAGTAATCCCGCCGATTCTGAATGTGAAAACGCGGAAATACCTAAACCACAAATAAAACTATAGTTCATCAAACAAACATTTAAATTTTTTTTTATCTAAAATCTAATTTATTTATATTTTGTGTTCGTGAAATCTTTCCTGATGTAATCTCACTAAATCCAAGGTAACCCGTGAATAGAATCATTTCCTTTGTACTGCACACAATACGTTCTATCGCTATATTATGTCATTATTGATTAATGAAGAGCAGGTGTCTTTTTCGATGACGGCTGTTGTAAGCTGACTTCACGGGAACAATCGACTCCGATTGCTTTCGTGAGCAGCACTCGAGTTGAGAATCTTCCTGAGACCAATTCTGTGTGTGTGGGCTTTTTTTCTTTTCATGTTATCTTAAATAAGTGAGACGTATTATAAATGGCAGTGCATCATCTTTAACGACTATTCGTGAGTATTAGAGATGCTTAATATCATTCGATACGCTTTCGGTTTTGAGTCAGATGTGTTGTTCGTGGAAAATAAATTATTGTGAACACGGTGAAAGCATGTTTTGCGAATTAAGCGTCTGGGTATTTGCAACGGATGGGGGATAATGTAAATTAAATGCACCGATTAGTGTCGAAAGATATTGTAAATAGATAGGTTTCGATTCATAGTGGTAAGAGAGAGTGAGCACACATGAGAAAAGGTTCGGTAGGTTCTGTAAATGTTGGGGATTAAAGTGCAGAGCGCATTTGAGAGGACTTTCACAGATTTCGGCTGATGTAGTTGATGAGATGGGGGCAACCAAATGGAGGGGTAAGCGATTTTTCCTTTCACTGTCCACAGCATACATTGAACGCCCCTCTCTCTCAAACTTATATTAATTATTGTTAATGGCTTTTCTCAACTACATCAGCAGAATCCTACTGAAGATCTCAAAACTGTGCTTTGCTAGGGTAGTGTCACCTCTTCAACAAAGGAAATCATTTTACGGACCCTTATATCTAAAACATCACTCCCTGCAGCCACTATAGTCGACCCTCCTCAAGGCCCACTTTGACATTGATTGAACTTATCACTAGAGGACAAGTCAGACTTCCGAAGTCGGACAAAGTGTGGTGCCACCTTAAAAACATGTAAAAAGCAAGAAATCATGAGGTAAATGAATATATAGAATAACATGCAGTCCATATTGGCTAATGAGCATTTTATACTAGACAGCCACTTAAGTTGTCCCTATGACGTCACTCACAAACAAAGTAGTTCCCATCGCGGTGTCTGAATTTTGAGTGAAATGAAGAACGCCAATTTAAAAATAGGATTATTTTGTTAAACCCAAGTATTTAGAGTGCTTTTCAATCACGATTTCCGTACCGAAACTCCTCCTAGCAACCCAACAAGCTTTGTGTTTACCGATTTCTCCTTCCGCATTTGTGACGTACTGGGTTCAAGAAACGTTGCTGTCGAGTTTAGAGCTTTTTGGAAACATCGACCAGCATGCTGACTGGTTTCATGTAAATTGGGCCTATAAAGAAAATTAAGAATAAACAGAAACACATTCAGACCGTCATTACTGTCGCCAAACGCGCCAAAAGCGGCGACTTTCTTAATGAGGGGGAGGGACGTAGAGAGAGAGAGTTTATCACCTCGTTAATAAGGAGATAAAGGAGGTTGCCAAACTCCTTTGGCGCATCAGAAAAAAGCCAAGAATAATGTTTATCTCTGACTAAAGGCACCAAGAATTAAGGCACCTGCTCGAGGATGTCAGAACACAGCTGCCGGGGACTAATCGCAGGGATGTCACGCCACAAATCAGCCCGGGATGAGTCAATTTTGTGTCCCGATTTTTTCCCGCTTCCGCAATAACTAACGTCCAAATCCGGGGATTACGGGTTCTGTGGTCCGGAGTGCAAATCCGGAGAGGAGTTAACTCCTTCCGGAGATGGCCTCCTTTGTCTTCTTGAGGAGACGGTAAAAAGGACCTCCCTTTTTTTTCCCTGTGAAATATTCTATCTGTGGTAGGTCTGGGATATTATTCAAAATAAGAGAGGTATAGATAAAGATTAGCTTCAAAATAACCTTTTCTCAATTCTCACAATCGCTTCTTAATCCTCCTTTGCGAGGATTTGTACCGGAAAATGGCAACCCAAAAGAAATTATGGATGAATTTAATTTTTTTTTATTAAAGTAAACAAAATTACTCGACACAGAAAACTTCAGTTGTCTTGTCAAAAAACTGTATCAAGCAGCTAAATAAAAAGAAAATTTGCATTTTGTCAAAAAAAAACCCTTTTCTGTTATAACAGGGATGAAATAGCCTCCCTTGCTTACGTAATATTTGAACGGTACCTTTTGAAATATTTTGCATTCAATATCTTCTAAAGTGTTACGAGGAATTTTTTTTATTAGAAATTTGCAGCATTTTTGTATTGAATTTAGAGGTTATGGAATTGTGAGTCCAGCAATTTAATGCAAATTATTTTAACTAAAGAATTATTTAAAATTATAAGGAAGAAGCTTGAATGTTTTCTGGATAGTTTTCGTCAACAAATCACTTAGAAATCGCTAAACACTAGCCATCTTTTTAAAAATAAAAACACAGGGTAAATCAATGCATAAACAGGATCAACGCTCCTAATATAAGCGATAATAAAAGTTCCCTAATTAACACAATCCTTCTTCGACGAGAGAGACCAACACAAAGCCGAGCTAAAATATGCAAGATAACAGCTTTTTCCCAAAACAGTGTAGCTGCGAAACCTCATCACAATGGGCGACACATGATTAAATTCCTTCCTATGGAAAAAGAAGGCGTCATCAGCCTAACAAAGTCTTGTTGGCTGGCGACCCAATTTGGGCATTAATCATCCCCACGTGACCGTAATTAACATAATTAAGCATTTTCTGGGCTAAAAACATCCACCGAGACAAGCTGTAATTGAGTCCCGTTAGAAAAAGTAACTGGTGATGGAGTGATTCTGTCTGAAAGAAAGCGCGAACAAAATATCGAATGGGGGGTCTTTAACAATAATTTGTTGGAAACGTCAGAGATGGATAAACTTGTCTGCTTGGGGAGAAAATTAACTTGAATCTTTATTGATTTGGGATGGCGTATAGTGGATTGTTTCAGGCTGGAAATACACAATTTAATGGGGAAAATTTTAAAACGAAATAAATACTTAAGAGTTTTAAATAATAATTTGATCGCACAGCCACTCATTTAGATAAAATGATAAAACGTTTTGAAAATTTATCAATTTAAGTGAAAGTGTCTTTAATAGAACTGTTCTATACATAACATTTAAACTTAATAAAAAGCAATGAAATTATAACAATCCTAATTTTTTAACAATTGATAACACAATAATTTAATCTTAGTATCGATATGTTTCGAGAAACTTTAATTACGAAAACCTTAATTTATCAAATCTTCTTAAAGGTTTTATTTTCACTCATTCACAAGTTTTAAATAAAATCATATTTTTGATAAGTAGTATACTTTTAGTGAAAAAAAATCCCTTCATAAAATTTTATTCGTTTGTATTTTTTCCTTATTCCGTCTATTCTTCCGTCTTTTAAGTTCTCTAAAGTTTGAATGTAAATTTTTTCAAAAGACGGAAAATTTCTCTCCTGGGTGAAATTACACTTTTAAGTATTTTTTAAAACATCGAGTTTATAATCCTTGTAAAATGTATCGATATTTTTCTCTTAGATTAAAGTGTAGCTTAATGGGGTACATTAGTCACACAATTTTATAGAAAATGAACCTGAATCTGCTAAGTGGGATACAGGTAAAATATTGTACATTCGAGAATTAAAACTCAGCTATGGTTTAATTTTTAAAGCAGCAGGAAAAATGCCCAATCTATCACAAAGCAAACGAAATGACACCTACAAGACCTCATCCCATATGCGGGGATCGCCAAACCGTAAAACAGCCGCCGATTAACCAGTGAACGATCCCCCTCCGATCGCAATCTGGATTAATGGAGAAGCAGTGTTGTGTGGTTGCGGAAACACCATTTTAATATTTATCAGCAGCCCATGCAGGCAGGGGCCGGGCCAATGGGGCGGCGAGATAACACCTTTTACCTAATGAATCGCCAGAGACGGAACACAAATGCAACTTTTATGCGCTTCGCACCTGAAAAAATCACCGGCCCAAGTATCCAATCGACACATTATTTCCCTTAATCCAATCTTTATTGTGCGGCGAGGGGCTATATTGAAACATTTCTGGAAACGCCTCTGGGTTGTTTTGTTATTGGAGGGATATTTCGATGATACATGCATTTAATCTTGATGTTTCACGATATCACTTCGATTTTTTTTTTCTGCGCGGAGAGGGCGTGTGATAGTTCTCCGGCTAAGTGACTGTATTGTTGGTTTTTATGTGTCAGTTATTTTATTGCTATGTGGGGAATAAATGTTTCACCATTGCCGAATTGAATAGATAGGTACTTGAAGGAAATGTCCTTTTTGTTGCAGTATTCTGTATGGAGGTTTTTCATTTATTTAAGGGGACTCTTGTAATATGTCACGTTTTTAAGTATAGCAATAATGGAAATGGACTTAAAATTGGAAATGTATGCCTTTGATAATCACATTTCATAGACTTCGTTTTCAAGTGTAAAATTGGTATCAACAATAATGGGTGTCATTTTATTTTTTGCATCAATTTATCAAAGAAAGATTAATATTATGTTGAAAGGAGTTTTCACTAAATGAGACTATTACGCATTTTAAATCTAATTTTGACGGATCTCACAGTATTGAGCACTCTGAAAGGTGTCAAACTCTCTGCATTCAGTTTATCGCCTTCCTAAATTAATTTATTCAATGGCGGTATATTCTTCTTGATATTATGTAAACCTCTCGGTCCAATATCGTTATTTGTCCCATTGAATATCACCAAAATATATTAGACGCCAAGTACTCAAATATTGCCAAGTTATTAATGATAAACTGTTTATTTTAATCGTTTAGTTTGTAATTTTTTGGCGATATTTCTTATTGTTGGTGTTCAATCCAATCATATCCCTCTCCTAAAGTAATCACAACTTTCCCCTTCCTATGTACACGATTTTAAGCCCCAGCCCCATGGTCCTAACACTAATCTAACTTTAAATTGCACTATTGTAAAATTTTCAAGGATAGTCATTCATCATCCATAACTCAATAATAAATGAACTTTTATACTTAGGCCTTATTAACAAGGTGGGTAAACTTAAGATATGCTTTATTTATCTAAGAAAATAGTTATACATGCTTAATTTCTATACACGGATACGTACAAACTCGTATCGTATTTCTTCTCTTAACCAACTAAAACCTCAACGTCGGTCTGATCTAATCTAATCGCTATCTGATCTCTGAGCATCCATTGCAGAGCTTTGCGTTCTGACAGACCCTACACTTCACGGACTTTTATTGTCTGAGCCACCCAGACCGATGACGCGGAGATGACAGCAGAAGAGGACAGGACCAGACTCTAATTGATAAGGATAACCACAGATGTGTATTTAGATAGTGCGAAAATTTTAAGTCCCCGCCAATTAGACTTTCGCTTGTCACATTATTGTCAAGCGGCAGAAATAATACTCCGCCGAGCGCTATCGTGTTGCTGATGCGGTGGATTCGGACCATGGGAATGTAAGCAATTAGGGTTCTGTGGTATGAAATATTTTATTGTTTTGGGAAATAAAATATTGGACCTTTGTGTATTGTTTTTTCTTTAAGCTTCTATTATAGTTTTGTAAAATAATAATGAAGGCTTACCTAACCGCAGTTAATACTTATAAACTCATAGAAAAGCTCAAGAGAAAAAAGATGCTTAAGAGTAAAAGAATGCTAAAGAACAGAGAAAGGCTCAAGAGCAAAGTGATGCTGTAGAGCAGAGAGAGACTCAACAGCAAATATATACTGAAGATCAGAAAGATGTCCAAGAGCAAAGGGATGATGAAGATCAGAGAGGCTCAAGAGCAAAGAGATACTGAAGAGTAAAGGGATACTGAAGATTAGAGAGAAGCTCAAGAGGCAAGGAATGAGAAAGATTTGACAGGCTCAAGAACAAAGAGATACTGAGAAACAGAGAAAGGGTAAAGGGATATTGAAGATCAGACAGATGCCCAAGAGGAAAGGGATGATGAGGATCAGAGAAGCTCAAGAGTAAAGGGATGCTGAATATCAGAGAGATGCTCAAGAGGAAAGGGATGAGGAAGAGTAAAGAGGCTCGAGAACAAAGAGATACTGAACAACAGAGAAAGGGTAAAGGGATATTGAAGATCAGACAGATCCCAAGAGCAAAAGGGATTATGAAGATCAGAGAGGCTCAAGAGCAAACAGATACTGAAGAGTAAAGGGATACTGAATATCCGATAGATGCTCAAGAGGAAAGGGATGAGGAAGAGTAGAGAGGCTCAAGAGCAAGAAATGAGGAATAACAAAGGGATGCCGAAGAGCAGAGGGATAATTTTACAGTAGTGTGTGTTGTACGAGATCTGGTCACTATCCCATTTATTTTTCTGACAATTTTATCTACGGGAGAGCCTCAAGTTTTATTATTAATTTATGGGAATGTTCTCTTGAAAAACAGAAAAGTGTAAATTGTTTCAGCTAATAAATCAAACAAATATGTAAGTATTCCTTAAAATAATGATAGTTCTTGGGTTTTAAAATATTTATTTGTTAAGTGATTCAAAAATATCTAAACAGTATCATTGTAACAGTGGTACTTTTCCAAACAAGGGTGTTAGGGGATATTGCATTATATAGGGGTATTCAATTCAAAATTTAGAAACTCCCATCCATACTATAAAAACACATCCCCAAAAGGTCTTTCACAAACACAAAATCAAAACAAACAAAATTTTTAAAATCCTGAACATCTGTTTCGATGTCTGGGTAATATTTTTATACTGTTTTTAATGCCACTATGTCCCCTCACTTTAAGATTCTCATCTGTTAGTATGAGAAAATTCCACATATTTTAGTTAGAATAACAGATAGTTGAGTGCACTGAAAGGCCAGACCGATTTCCTGCATAAAAGTCACATTACGAATTATTTGAATTCCAAAAAGTGAAATGTAAGAGTACTTAAAAAAATTAAAGGGATACTATACAGAATACATTGTTCACGACAAACATCACGAAAGTTCTATCTAGTATATTTTCTCATGATAATAATCGTAAAGGTTGACACTGAACGAGACAATTTTGCTTTATGAATAAAACAAGAGCTTTTACTTATGCAGTAAACGTGCGTTAAGCAGAAACATTGTTTTGTTATTAAAAGCTTCTTTTCTGGTTGCGTGAATCTTTCGATTATTTCCCTTGATGAATGTGTAAATACAATTTAACTAATCAAACGACAAACAGCCGTCTACATATTTTTTACTTGAGAATCTCTTAAGTATATGAAAGGTAGAAAAATTAAAGTTAAAAAGAAGTAAACTAAGGTAAAATATACACAGATATAGTTTCATTAGAACTCACTGGAATATTGATCCACCAGTAAAAAATTATTTACTTTTTTATTTCCCATTATTTTCATCTCTCTATCTCTCATTATTCAAAGAAGTTGGGAATAATATTTTAAAGAAGTTAATAATATCTCTTACAGTAAGGAAAAGTTTAGAAAGGAACCAAACAAACACGTAGTATTAAAGACAATATCTACACTGTAGGACTGAGAACTCAACTTTTTTTTAAACTCTAAACTGAACCTTTAAAATAAAAACTATTGGATAGTTGCGTTCGAAAACATTTTTTCCCACAGTTAAAATTTGTATCAATTGATGATATTTTCCCTTTGTTTCTCATGAAAAGCTTCACAACAGCGCAGTATTACACTAATTACGACACAACAAATACTATAACGATGCTAGTTACTACTTATTAGGTAAGAATACTTTCTTAAAGAGCAATATTTTTCTCCTATTGAGAATTAGGAATATTTTTTTAAACGTCAATTTTTTAAATTCAGTTATTTACCTCTTATATAAATTTACCAGGATAAGTTACTTCAAACGTATCAAATCGCCAAACCCGTTTACATAAAAGCATTCTTCCCTCAATTAAAAAAAAATCCCTAAATTTTTCCTAGCGGACGATCGGACAGCCGCGGAACAGCGTCCGGGGTGGCCGGACCACCCATGGCGCCGCACGTGGCAGCGCGGCAATTAGGGCCGCCTGCGAAAGGCGCAGTCTGTGATTAGGCCGCGGCCCCGTGTAATTACGGCGGGACCACCGGCGGTGTGACGTCACGATCGACGGCTGCTCTCGCGCGATAAGCGGGGAAGCCCTATCCACAACATGCGTCACGGCTCTGCTAGTAGCGGGGTTCGGTACCTGACCACGGGGAGACGAGTGAGGGGTCATTCACAAATTACGGGAGCTCAAGATTAGGGGGAGAGGGATGCCGGGAAATTTCATCAAATCTTACAAAGGAGGAGAGGGATCATAAAATATTACGAATCAACTTTTGTCGTTATATTTTTAAGTGCACAATCGCTGTCACTCACCAACCTATCGTTTGTCCAGTTTGAAGGTCGCTTCGCGATCAGAGCGAGCGAAGTTCGCTTATTGCGCTCGACGTCAAGGCTCATCCGCGGAAAAAATGCTATTCTAAAATCCTAAATATTTTATTTATATTATCGATAACACTGGGCAACAGTAAAATTGTAAAAACGATGAAAATTAATGGGTGGCTGGAAAAAAAGTTGCATGTCTTTTTTTACAAAGGTTTTTCTTTGTTAAAAAAAAGGCATGCAACGTTTTTCCAGCCACCCATTCAAATGTCAAAATATACGTAATTTCAGCCTGATAAACACGAATATGCAAAAAAAATCTTGGTTCTGGTTTTTTCGTTGAGATTTTACCATGTAAGCACAAGAACTTATTTTAATTGCTTTTTAAGATATGTTTACCCTTTAATTAATGTAAAATGACCATAAGAACATGAAATAGAGTCTTCCAAAATGTAATTGTAAGGTTGATTTTCTCTTCTGGTAATATTCAACGCCTGGAATTTATCTCAAAATCGTCCAGCAGTTGTCGCAACTGCAAGCATACACTATCAGACTGTGTTCTAATTACTTTGCTAAATTTCATTTATATAGATCAGGGGTGACCAACCTTTTTTTGAAAGAGTACCCCTTTTCAGTGAGTACAGACACTCAAATCATATATTTTATATAAACTAAATACAGTTTGGAGCTTCTGAACGTGTTTATAAGATAATCTTTCATGCGTGCATAGCCTGTTCAGGGTAATGGAAGGAAGCTTACGGATATTGCGAAGCAAAATCCTTATCAGACGTAATTTTGACAATTTGTTTACATGTTTACATGGTCCAAGTGCATTTTTATACTATAAAACCTTCTGTATAAGCGAAACACAATGCTATAACTTTCATCAAAATAATGGTAAAATTTTGTATGACAGCGAAGAAATATCTGTAATTGTAACATGTTTTATCCATGTGTTGGATGTTTGAAGATATTCTAAATAAATATTACTCAATTTCATGTCTAAATTAAAAATTTTTTCTGAGCAATGTTTTAAAATTTCCATTATTTCAGCACTAAGCACAGTGTATGATGAACCTTCTGTATTTCTGAAATAAGAACCAACCAGGAAGTTTTATGGTGATATTCATGTTTAGCATATCAAAATCTATAGAAATTACTACTTTTTACACGAACTTACTCAAAAATGGTTGCCTATTAAATTAATTTAAATCTTGGTATTGATGTAGTGTGCGGCCTACTTCTTTTTAATTAGTTGGTTTTGGTTATAAAATTGTTTGATAAAGTGTTGGTTGCTTGATGAGACGTAACGTTATGCGACGGGATTCACACGTCAACACGTCCCTTTCTATTAGTTCTTGGTGAAGCTCTTACGTAACAGCGGCAAGAACCAATAGAGCCGGAACATGCTTATTGAGTCGTAGGAAAACGTACCATAGCCATCCACCCTAGTTCAGAAAACGAATCTCCCCCATTACTCTCTCTACTCTCATTCATCAAGCCCAAATCCCCACAAAAAGATTCAAAAACTTCTCAACTCAACCAAATAAATCCACGATTCCTGATGCTCCCTCGACTCAATTGAAACAATTTCGATTGCGCGGAATTCGCCGTCTTGACAACTCGATAACACCACGGGCGTTAATTAGAAAAGTCCCCGGATGGAGCTAATTAAAACCCGGCGAGAGAGAATGCGGTTGCAGTTAGTCACGCGCCTCAACAAGAAGTTATTCCGGACAAGTGAGGCTGATTACTTAGCGGGATTTGCGAGCGGTTGTGTTGTGGAACAGGACAGGAAGGCATTCTTGGATTAACCCGCAGATTGGCTTCCCTATTGGCTGTCTGACCGACCAATGGACAGGGGGTATTGACAAATTGTGGGACATTCTCTTAACCGAGGGGCTAGTTGAATTCATAGATTTTTGTAGTTTCTAGTAATAGTAAAACAATTACTTTTAGGGAATCACATTTTTAGATATCCCGCAGGTTAGTACACTGTATTTTTTATAGATATTGAAGTAATTAGTATTAGACTGATAGGTAAAATTTACTTATGTTGAAGAGAGGAATAAATTAAAACTAATATTCTTTACACAAATTATTGCAAAACTGGATTAATTAATTACCTGAAACGGGCTTAATTTCAAACCAAAACATTTGGTTAACCCCAGTGTAGGTATTGTATATATAACGCTCCTACCTGAAAATTAGAGGCAGGCCCAGGTCTGGGAGCACTATAGGATTTTTAAAAAAATATTTCGAATAAAATCGCAGAAAACTTTCAAGATATGATTAACATCATACTTTTTAGCTATGATTTCAACTATATCATTTGTGTATTTATCAGCTCAAAAAATATTTTTAACACAATTTCTTTAGGAATTTATCCAGTGCATTTTAATGCACATGCTTTAGGAGAATAGAAAATTATTTTAAGAAATTTTTTAAACATCCACAGAAACTCAAATGCAAACTCATTCTACGTCACTTGCGCATTTATTGCCAATACGATAAAAAGCATAAATGCATTCCCGAATCATCCAAATGAGGTTGCTTTCCAATCTTTTAAAAGGCCACCGGTGAAATTCGGATTGACTTATTACCTCCTGATAATCGGCGAGCGTTTAGTTCGGCCAGAAGAAAGCGAAATTCGGTGTGGCTAACGGGATAAAAGTATGAAAATAATTACGACTCCCGAGATCCGGGTCGCTCCATTTCGCAGAACGTGATGGAGTTCAAATTTCAGTTGCCAGGTTCTGATTAATAGCCATTTGCAAGCTCATTACTCAATTAAATCAAGCATTGTTTCGCTTCTGTGCCATGAATCTTCCGTTTGCTTTCACTCCTCTCGCCACAAAACGACGGCATTGGAAGTGTTGCCAAATTTCGACTCAAAATCCTCTCTCGAATATTGATGAGAGCGTTTATGTTCCTCCACGTTTTTGCGCGCGCGGGGAATTGATGTCGCAAACGATTTTAATTAGATAATTTCTTTTCGTAGATAGGTGTGTGGTGCAAATTGAGCTTTGTTGTAGATGTGTATCATTATGTGTGGAGTAAATTGGTACGGAATTAGATGCGTAATATTAATGTTATCTCGAAAAACGCAAGTGATCTTCTGATAAAAAATACGCCGGAATATTAACCTGATATTCTAAGTTTGATGAATTAGCTGCTGAGAAGAAAAATTGTCTAACTTTTTACATAAGAGAGAAGCCAAACAATCAGTGCCTAAAAAATGTTGTGAAAAAAGGCTTTAACCATCAGGAAAAACCAAAAGAGACAGAATTAAGACAACTTTTACTCATTTATTTTTAATGAGAAATGTAATTGAAACCGTTCAAGTTGGTAGAATACAATATTTAAAAATAGTTTTGTAAGTTAGCATCAGCCAAATAGCAAGAAAATTACCTTAGTATAAGGCTCAAAGATGTCAGACACTTGCACTCAAAAACCTTGCACCTTTCTATAAAAAAGCTAACCCCAATAGATTTTTGATTTATTATGGCTATGCTGGTTGCCAACAGTGTGGTATCAAATTGTGCCATAAAAGACAAGGAAGAGGAGAAACGAATATCGGGTTCTTTACTTGCCATGAAGTTAGGAAACAAAAATAGATTCTCTATCACCTTGCTTTCTCATTCTCTTCTTTACTTTAAATACTAATAAATAATAAAAAAAATTCTTTAACTCCTTGTATTAATTAAAATTCAAACTATCTTTATCTATAACACCTCGAATGACCGAACAATTCCACATTTTTCTAAGAATATCGAATTGTGAGTAATTTTAATGCGATTTTTTAACAGTTTAATATCAATTTATTGTTATCAGCAAAGCAAGATTACACAAATTAAGTGTCTGAATTTCTAAACAAAACAAATTTGTATAAATTTGAAGATTATTCTTAAATATAAATTTTGAAAAAGGATTATGGCACATAGCTATAGATTAGGTGACCTCACCTCCTTGGTGATACAAATGATGTTTTCCATTTTTTGTAATTTTTTAATAATTATTATGTAATTATGTAATTGAGCTTCAGGAGCGAACATTCATGTAAAGTTACCCAATGAAACTCAAGAAATTTAAATACCTACATAACTTTTCAAGTAGAGTCATCGAAATCTATATTTTTTCTTCAAACCAAGCAAATACCAAACGTATATTTCTAAAATTAAATAGGATTTAATATTAATAATACATCAAGTCGAAAGAGGAGAAAATCATTGTAAGAAACAAAAATATACGGATAATGGATAAGACACTTATTTTATGGATATGAATAAATTTTTCATTTTGTGTTACACAATGAATTGTATATATAGAATATTAAAATATTCCACACTAATTAATTTTTATTCTGTAATTTAGTTCAAAATTTTATATTCAATTCTTAGACTACAATGTCCAACGTTTTAAATCTTATATTAGATGCGTTTATATAATTTTGGGTTAAAGTATCATTATAAATGACCCATTGGTTGAGAAGGAATTATTTATAATGTTAAATGCTTATGGGAAATAGTTATAATTATTAATTAATTTAATATAAAGTAAAAAATTAAAGCATGAATCCTATTTAACTTTTCTTTTCATTTATTTAAGTTACCTATTTGATGATCCCCCCCAAAAAAGGTGTTAAAAATAAAAAGAAATTTATTTTTCATATTTAATCTATGTTTCTAATTCTAACAAAATTGGTGCGTAAGCCTTTTTTTATAGGATCTCGATAATTCTCCTCGAAGAAATGGACATATGTATTGGTAGTGCTGCCATCTGTTGATAGGTACAGCATCTGTTAAAAGATATCTTAAATAATTAAGTACAAAAGCTTTACATATTATTATATGTGATTAAAATTAGATATGAATATTTTTAAATTGACTTTAAAAACGATCTAAAAATATTTCCTCAAGTTTTATTCTAATAAGCTTTCTCCCTAGAACAATTCTCACATATTTTTTTTTATTTCTAAATTTTAAAGATCTTTATTTACTTAAAAAATGGACCATCCCTTTTTACTTTAAATATGTCAGTTGAAAATTTTATCCTTTAATCAACAGGTACTAGGTAATTTGGTGGTAAAATTAATAGTCCAATTTTTAGTTCTTATTAAATCTACTTGGATTTTTTTATCATACAAAAAAAAATTTATGTTTATCATGAAATTAAACAATAAACGCTGAAAAGTTTTAAAGTTAGTAATTATTTGCAAATCACATGGTAAACAAAATACAATTGAAAAGTTTAGGTGCGATATAGAATAAATGTTTTTAATAAATCTCTTTTGACACTGTAGTTAAAAAATTTCAGAAGGTCTTTCAGAAATATGGTTTTTAATTTCGCTATCTTTATTTCGGTATGAAAAAAGTATAATACCAAAATGTCGAATGGACAAACGATTAAGGGTTATAAAATAATAGGATGGGGAAATTAAAAATTCATTATTTTAAAACTTTTTTTATTTATATAAAGGAAATATATTCGCCTCCCCAAATATTGTCACCATAATTGATTAAAGAATAGAAACAAGAAATAATATAAAGTATAATTAAAAATGGCCTATTGACTTTCCATTATTATCCTTATAATAAACTAAATTTATTAATTTTAATATAACACAAACCATTTCTAATCTAAATATTAAATTCCATTCTTACTCATCATGTACTGGAATATTTTAAAATTGCAATTTCCTTTTCCTACAACAGATCAGGGGCGTCATTTCAGTTTTTGGTTGGGGCGGGGCAAAGATTTTTTTCATGGGGCTGGACCACGCCGTAACCAGACTTATGTTTTTTTGGGGGGGTTGACTCAACGTTATTTTTGAGATACCCCTAACGAGTACGTTTATACATTAAGATTTAAATCACTTAAAATTACACACACTAATGTTAAAATTTTACAGCGTGAGCTCCAAGTAAAAATAGGGGTCACCCCCAGAAAAATTTTGAAAATTTGCATCTAAAAGTAGTGTTTGAGGCTTCTGGGTTACATCAGAAGAGAATCCAAAAAATTTTCAAGGGAAAATTAAGTTAAAAATAAACATAAAGTTCCAAGGGGGTCTGGGGATCCTCCCCCAGAAAATTATTTGAAAATTTCCCTTTAAACTAGTGTTTTATCTAATTTTCAAACTATTTGGGGAACACCCAAAGGAAACCGCTTCTTGTAGGCTGCATGCAGAATTTTCAAGAGAAAAACACTGTATAACAGAAATAGAATTTTAAGAGGGGGGTCTGTGGGTTCTCCCTCAGAAATTTTTTTGAAATTTGTTTCTTAAAGTAGTGTTTCAGCTCATTTTGAGGCCCTTTGGTTTACATCCGAAGAGAACAGTTCATTCAAAACTACAGATTTTTCAAGATAAAAAAGTTATAAATATAAGTCAAAGTTTCGGGGGGAGGTCCCGCCTTCACAAAAAATTTTCAAAATCGCTCCCTTAAACTAGTGTTTTATTGCCTTTTCAAACTCTTTGGGAAACACCCAAAGTTAACCGCTTCTGGTAAGTGGAAGAAAGTTTAAGGGAAAAACACTGTATAACAGGCGTCAAACTTTTAGAGGGGGGTTGGGGGTTCTCCCCAAGAAAATTTTTTGAAATTTGACCCCCAAAAGTAGTGTTTTAACTGCTTTTGCGACTTTAATTTGGTTTACACCCGATGCTCCTTGTGGAAGTTACAGATTTTTCATTTTTTCAAGGGAATTGCAGCTATTTTTCACATAAAAGTGGAAACCTTGGGGGGGCCAATTGCCCCCCCTAAATGACGCCCATGCAACAGATTAATAGTTTAAAATATTTAAGAATTTTCTAGCACGGTTATACGAAGTAATCGGTCAATGTAAAAACCGGTCAGTAAAATAGGTAAAAAACCCAAATTTATTACATGGGTAAAGCATATAGCTTTATTTTTTTTAAAGGTTTTTTCTGACCGATTATTACATAGAGCATTCGCACATGACGTCACTTGGAGGACAAAATCAACGTTGCTAAGGCTGTTGTTAGGGGCGGGACATAGAAGTATCCAATAGCAGCATTCGCACATGACGTCACTTGGCGAATAAACAACGTTGCTAAGGCCGCTGTTAGGCAGAGTCATGTGATTGAAAATACTCTATTTTCAATCACATGACTCGGACATAACAACGGCCTTAGCAACAGAAGGTTGTTACAGTTTTTTGCCCTACAGAGGTTAACAGTTACAAAAATGACTAGCCGTGGATTTCTTCTATTGGAGCATTTGCAATCACGTGACTCCATACCTAAAAACTGTCTTAGCAACAGATAAACAACGGCCTTAGCAACAGTTAAAAGCCCTACAGAAGGTACACAGTTAAAAGAAAATAACCGGTTGTGACGTCACCTGAAAACACTCTATTGACAGGTTATTTTTTGCGACAACATGAGTAGTACAGCTCCTACCAAATATGTCAAGTTACCGTAACTGGTAACTAAAAGCAAATAAAATTTGGCCCTCTTTGACAAAAATTGGACGAATCTTGAACGTTTGTGCTACTAGGGTAAAGAAAACTTCGCTTTGTCCAAAGATAGCACTTTTTCAGGCCTCAAAAAAAAGAAAAACGTCCCAAATTTGCAAGGGTTTTTTTTTTTTTTTTTTGAATTTTTTATTTTTTATTAAATTTTGTCTGCATTTAACTAAATAATACAAAACTACATTACAACACTAATAAAAAAACTTGCAAATTTACAAACTTCTTTTGAGGCCTAAAAAAGTGCTATTTTGGCATGCTAATATCTCCTCGAATATTCACGATTTTTTTTTTCAGTGAGTTTTTCATAATATTGGTAACAATATTCTCACTGAGGTTTTGGTTTATCTCCTTCAGTTTTTTTAATTAATATTTTAACTTTTTTAATTCGCTGCTAGGGGTTAGTCATCTCAATGGATTCTTAATGGTCATTTACCTAGGGGCACACGGCACACCTTACTTCCATAACCCTAGGAGACGTAGGTTCCAAATAAAAGCCGTCAAACGAACGGACTTTTGAAACACCCTGTATAACTGTCGGCTGTGACACACATTAACAAATAATTATGTAAATAGTTATGTCAGGTGTAATTAAAAGGGGGATTTGACGATATAGCAGGGGTGCAGAATATGTCCGAACCCTGCTGTTGGAAAATTTTGCTGTTGGGAAAGAAAGAACTAGACAAATCCAATTTTTATTAGTGGCAAACAAATTTTTTGTTTCGTTACAATCATATCCTCCGACTTCTACGGAAATTAATTGCAGAACTAACTACCGATCTACGCCGAAGAATAAAGGCGAATACCTGAAAGTTAGCTTTTTCTTGCATTTTGATTGATATGCAGAAAAAGCAACGTATCCGTGAAAGTATCGGTGATTTTCTCTAAAAATCACAATTTTTAATCACATCAATGTTCTTGATTTTAAATTTAGTTTAATTTGGAGAAATTCCGGACCAAAACAAATTGTGTTCTGGGAAAAAAACTGAACCCTAAAACATTTTCTGCACCCTTGGGATATAGTACCCCTTGCCAAAACAAAGAATTTTACCTATTTTGACCATAAAAATAACTAAAACAATCATAAAAAATATCTCAACTAAATCAACCAATCAAAATCTCAAAATTATAATCAACTTAAACTCTCATGCTATCTCAACCATAGATAGCAACCTCATATCCCCCCCAAAAAAATACCAATATACCCCCTTCGAAATTTTTTTCTGGCTACGTCATCCACTGAGCTGTGATCCATTCAAGGCGAGGAAAAATTTCCACAACCTCTTCCTGTTTCTCACACTAAAGTATTGGTCAGCCTCGAACAATCAATTCCTATAGGGCTTCTCCATCAGAAATTGATCGGAGAGAGCAGGAGCCCTGGAGCTATCTAGAACTGAAAGCGATTTTTCTATTTAGGACGTCAGATTATAATAGAAAAATAGATAGGGTAGTCGTGAAACATTTCAACCCAGTGCAAAGGTGGATATACTGTTCCCACGCTTTCCTACCAGCAGAAGCCTCTCTATCAGCTACGAAAGGGGTAAAAGTTCTCAAGGGGTCGAGAATCTACTAAATTCTTGACTTCTACCAAACCTATTCACTACAAACTCACTCACTTTCACGGATACCCATCCATCTTATTTCGCGAGGGTACTCGTGTCACCCTATTCACTCCCATGATGACTTACAGCCTTTATCTGACCCTAATCCCATCTTGAAAGACAGACCCCCAACCATTCAGAAAAGGACTCACTCTAAATCCGTGGACCTACCACTGTTTTAAGTCAGTGGTTGTAACAAGTCTATCAACGAGGTTTACTGGAACGGACTAAAAACGTGAATGGTGTTAAGAAGCTATTCTCCTTTTCAAATCACTGTCATGAGTTGGCTTTGGTGTACAAATTCGATACCCCCCTAAGACTCGGAAGTCAAGACTTGAGGCAAAGTAGACAGGTCTGTTAGATTTACTGACACGGGAAGGTAAGAAACTGCTTTTCAGGTACTAAGTTCTATTTGTAGCTGATTTTCTTCACAATTATCTAGCTTCGCGCAGTATGATCGTACTTGATTCTTGCATCAAACCTTCACCAACTACAAAGCCTGGTTCCTGAGTGGCCAAATCTAATGGGAAATACTTCTCTGGATATAGTATTCGTTTTGATTTTTGTTCCCCTCATCATGTTACGTTTAACGATTTCTCTGCAAAGAACATCGACTTACAACCATCGGCGTCGTCAGCATCCGGATATTTTGAGGGAGACAACCCAGGGAATAAGGGCAGAATTTTCCATTTTCTTATTTTCAGTTCTCTTTTCTTAAAGGAAGTTAAAGTTCTGAAAGGTCGTATTAACCTTTACACAATATTTAAATTACGAGTAGCTTTGTATTTATTGAAAAAGGGTCCCTCAAGGGAAAAATTTCGGAAATTTGACCCTTAAAAACAATGTCAAACTCATTTTTGGTGTTCGGTAGAAAATAAATTTCATACTTTATCTTTTAACTAGGTGATACGCCCGACCTTGCATGGGTGGAGATATAGTTATATCCTTTAAGTTTTTATGCATTTTATGTCATATTTTGGATTAAAAATATTAAAAACCAACCAGGTCCCAAGTATTTTAATTTTTGTGCAATTTCTCCATTTCCTCTTACCACACATTTTTAAAAAAAATCTCCATAAATTTTTTAATTGTACGTATATTTGGAGTTCTTGATTAATCGTACATATCAAAGAAATTTTAATATCAACAAAAATTCACAGGAAAAAATTTAAAAAAAAAAAGACTTTCAAAGAGAAATTTGGAAAAACCGACATGAGACCGGACTTTCATCAGGGGGTCCATATAGGCCCGATGGGGCCTTCGTTTCTGAAACCCAGTATTGTTAATATTTAAAGAAATAAAAACCACACCTGAACACCGTTGTCGCTCATTACTCTTTACGTGATCCCTTTTCAACTTGAATGAACCTTCTCCTTCCACCTTCCTCGTATATCTGTTGTTGTTTCTTTAAGCCAACTTTTCAAATTAATTTTGAATTTAAAAAAAAAATATTTAGAACTAGATTATGGATTAAAGAAGAGAAGTTAACAAAAGTGAACAGCAACTACTGAGAATGAGAATTGTTTTGAGTGCACCTGCCACCCACTTCAAAAACAACTGAGGATCTCTCCTTCTTCCAAATATCCCTGCCTTTTTGGTTTTTACTTTTTTTGGGATTTTTCTGTAACAGGAGGAGATCTGGATACAGTTGTTTATATTTTTAAGGGGTTGAAGCCGCGTTCTCTGCAAATTGTTTACAAGCTTTTGTAGTGTGAAAACCTGTCAAACACTTCTTGGAAGGTGGGAACAGAGGGAACCTCAACTTTGCGAAAGGGTTGGTGAGTGGTTTCTCAAATATGAACACAATGAGACACAGGGGTTTTGAAGCTTTCCAAAAAGAAGCATGAAGGATTTTAGTGGAAATAGAAATGAGGGGACGTATGGGTATTTTTTTTAAAGTGGGATACACGTCCCCCACTGCACTTCTAGCACTGACGTTCGTTGCCCCTTCAGTTGCACTTAAAAAATCAGTTGTGGTGTTGCCATCTACTATACAACCAGTTAACTATAAACTGGTGTACTGCATACTGCATCAATATCAATTTTTCTAGGGGAGGACTCAAATATGCAAATGTTTTCCATGTGCACAAATTTTTACATTTAAAAACATCAAAATTCAAGTATTACCTGAAAATGTTCAAATACAGTACCCTCAACCAATAGAATGTACACGTGAGACCCCTTTTGAAATAATTTTGAAGCAAAACTCAACTGAAACAAATGCCTCTCTCGTATCTAATTAAATAATTAAAATCAAAAGGAACCATCAAAAAGTTCAAATTAACAAAACACATAACCTTCAAATTAGAAAAAGTTAAATTAATTTTATAGGAAGTTCAGAGGACCAAGAAAAACCTATAATTTATCAATGATCTTGAATAAATGACATTCGAGTTACACCCAAGTTGCACTGTTTAGTTACACTTCACAGCTTTATGATCTGATATTGAAGTAATTTTTATTAGTTATTTCATACAAGCACTTACTCCTGTACCAACAAGTTGGATGGGCTACTCTGACTGAATTATTTCCATCATTGTGTGTTGACACAAAATGTCTAAAAATCTTGAATAAAAACAGGTAGAAAATTATTGTCAGTGTACAGTTTTAACTGCACCTTTTTGTACTATTTTACTATCAAGAGTTTTGTAATAGGTATTTAAAAACTATTATAAAGAAACTGAGAATTTTTAGTTATAAAATTAGACTTTAAACCCAAATACCATGGTGCATTAAAAGTCTTCTTAAAACAACTTGCTTTATTCTCCATTATGTTGAAATATATGAAGAAAATTTAAAGGAACACTTAAATAGTTTATTGTACAATAAATACAAAAATAAATTATCATCACAAAAATTTCCTACTCGTATCCTTCATCATTATTATCATCATCGTCATCCATGTAGCTTTCACCATTGTCGAAATAGCTATTAACATAATCTGTTTCCTGTAAACAAATATTAGGTCACTCTCCACACCAAATAAATGCCACAAATTTATTTTGTGGCAAATAAATCAATTTATAAGCCATAAATAAAAGGCATGAATTTATAAACAATTCCATATTAAATCTTTGAAGTAGAAATTTGTTTTGAATTTTAAATACCTACTTAAGAAATTTTTGGTACTCAATAAACAAAAGTTGTGTGAGATAAAACCTAGTTTTAGGAGAGACTAATAAGAATTCAAGATGTGGTAACAACAGAATATTTATTTTAAAATTTTCTAATGATATATTTAAGGTCTTATGTCACTTGAATTTTTGTAACAGTTCTAGATTAAATCTTATCAAATGAAACGTTTTTTTTTTTTAACTTTCTCTCAAAGTATTCAAGGTTTGTGGCAAACCTGCTGGCAAGGTGGCAAGCCATTAGATTAGAGATTATTTCCAAGGGAAGAAGAAGACTCCAAGCTGTGTTACACCACATCTTTTACTGTAAGAAAGCAGAGTACTGCATCTGTACTTTCTCTTTCCTCCTTTGCCAGATGTGTTGTTGTCCTAGTGTTTGTCTTGATGTAGAATTTTATGTTTGTTTAGTAGGAGTTTAAGGGTATTTAATAAATGAGCTTTGTATTCTTTTAAATCAGTGTAGTTATTGTTTGTCAAGCCACAGGTTCTTAAGTGGATATGTACAAAGCATGTTTTACTCACACTCCTCACAGAATATTTGAATCTCTCATTTCAGAAACCAGCTAAACACCACTACAGCACAGCTTTGAAAAGACTCCACTATGACGAACTTCCATAGCGGTCACCTAGTTAAAGCTATTTTACGGCCAATTCATTGCTTCAACATGGTGGATCTCAACAATTCATTGGCCTTAAACAGGGCCAACTTGGCTATTGCTAGGGAAGTTTGTCAAGAAGGATTGTTATCAAGACTGTGTTGTTGTAATAATTGTTTCTTTTAAAAACAGAAGATGAATTTCTTAATCACATTACATGTTTTAAGAATTTTGAAGAAACTTAAAACCTGACATGATTACTTTTATAGAAGAATGATTTTGGAAAAAAAAAGTACCTCTTCAATTTCTTCTTCCTCTTCCTCATCAACAAGATTATCCTCTTCCTCCTCTTCGTCTTCCTTTTCCTCACTTTTTTCTAAGACCTATTAAAATTTTGAAAATTAAAATTGCAAAAATCCAAGGTAATAATAGTCAAAACACAATAAGATCACTTTATTTAGAAAAATATAGGAAATAAAGTAATTAAAATCCATTATGGAGGACAACATTATTATTATTGTTGTTTTAATATAAAACAGACTGTTTGCGCTGATTTGTGAGCCACATATTTTTAACTTTAAAAAGTCTTTTGAAGTAAAGTGAGTTGAGGACTGTGGAATTTATTTTGTATAAATATGTTGTGAGGTTGAGTTTCGGGATGTTAGATTAAAGATGTCAAATTAGATGTGTAGATGTCTGATGATCTGAGGAGATAGTGTTTTACTGCGAGTGGTGAATTTTAGTGCTAATAAAGTGATTAGTTTTTCTTTACAGACATTCTGAAATCTAATATACCCCTAGTAACTCGTCAGTAAACAATCATAAAAAAGGAATGAATAAAATTTGAAATTTTATTATTCTAAAACTTATCTGAATTTAAAAGAACAGGCTATGTCTTTTCATAAAGAATGAGTATGTGCATTAAAAAAACATGATTTCGCAGTGTTTTGTGGGTTTTTCAAATGAAAAAAAATTGAAAATAAAAAATCATAAAAAGATTAAATTTAAAATCACCAAAACAGCCTGCTAAATTCTCGATAGTTTGAATTGATGTGATAGAGAAAAGTTTTGATACCTTGTTCAGTATATTTCCGGGTGCTGATCAACCCGGAAAGAAATCTGTTAGCGAGCCAGCGGAGTGTTTTGACTGTTGTACTTAAGGGGAGGGAATGATTACTAGCATTATGACTTAATAGTAGAGAATTATTAATTAAAAATGATAAAGAGAAAAAATAAAGGGAAAAGAGACCATTTTTGAAATATTTTAAAGTTAATAAAAATTGGAATTTTGGGAAATTTTGGTTGGGGTGCTGCAGCTTTATGGATGAGATGCCACTGCTTGGTTTCAAGGGCAGTGTACCTTGGACCTATGTCAAAAAACTTAAGTTGCACCTCTAAACTTCATAAAATGTTTATGAAAAACTCAAGGAACAAGTGTTCAATGAGCCATCAAGATGTATAAACTTATAGATTCAGTTAGAGCATTTTCAGCATAAGAAGTTTTAAAGCACTAGTTTTTATCACAAAATTTATAGATTTCATTTAAAATTAGTGTTAGTCATAAAACTAAAAATCCTACCCTCCTTTTCAAATACAAATACTACCAAAGTCAGTACAGAGGTTTTTTTAGTAACTCTAGGTAGTTAAGTGTATCTTGGTCCAAGGTACAATGCTCTCCTTTAGTCCAAAGTACAATAGTACTTCATAATTTACCAGGGTTGTTACGTTTAAAACACTTTGTTTAAAACACTTGTTTTAAACACGTTTAAAACAAAGCAAAAAAAACATTGTTTAAAACACATGTACTTTTTTAGTAATTCTTTTTTCTATGAACAGATGGCATTAGTATATAAAACTTAGTATTTACTTTCAACTGTTTTATTTGATTTTTGTCTAGAAAGTTATTTAATAAAATATACAAATAAAATTGTTTAAAAATCATATTTTTTTTATAATTGACCTGTTCTTTGTTTTATTTTAATATTTTAAACGATCAATGCTGCTAATGTCGTCAAAATACCCTATGAACTGAAAAGCACTGAAATGAATATAAATATAATAACTTATAAATGTTTAGCTCGTATCTTAAACCTTTTAGTACATTTCTAATGTTAAAGCTGAAGTTGTTGACATACGAGGGTTTTTTTTTTTCAACTTCAGTTTTCCTCCTGAAAAAAAAGTAGTAGGAATTTCGAAATAATTTTGGTACTGGTAGTTAGGTACATCCTTCAGGATCAATTTGCATCTTTACTGCATAAAAATCGGACATTTCTTCTGTTAGTTATCGAATTTACAAGAGCGCTCCTCGAACTTTTTCCCCGCCAACCCATAGAGAATTTAGCTTTCTTCTTCGTGCGACCGCTCCGTTCGCCCAGCATTTAAAATTAAACAATGGGTGAGCAGGTGAAAATTTCAGGAGGGGAAAGCGAAATTCTCTATGGGCTGGCGGGAAATAAGTTCGAGGAGCGTACTTGTAAATTCGATAACTAACAGAAGAAATATCCAATTTTTATGCAGTAAAGATGCAAATTGATCCTGAAGGATGTACCTAACTACCAGTACCAAAATTATTTAGATATTCCAACTATTTTTTCTTCAGGAGGAAAACGGAAGTTGAAAAAAAAACAACCCTCAAAGTATCATATTTCCAAAACTATCATTTTACTTCAGCCAAGCTCAAAGAAACAGTGTGCTATAAAAAGCTCAAGATGCCATTTGATGTCAGGGATAGCTTTGTTAATCCATTTTCAATTTTAAAAACTTAATTTAATTTTTTAAAATCATTGTTTTTTTTAGAATTTCTGTGTCGTGGGTAAAAAAAAACAAATAAAACGTTTTAAACAAAAAAAACATGTTTAAAACAAATAAAACACGTTTTTTGTATTTTTTAGAAAAAAACATGTTTTTTTCCAACCCTGTAATTTACTGAAAAATGGCTGATCACCATGTTCAGTTTTCCCCCCAGCCCCATTTTAAGCACACATAAAATTATAGTTGAAACAATACACTATAACATATACAATTCACTGTAAAAAATAATCTGTATTTAGGGAAAATTAGGGAAATTGCCATATACTACAAAAAGTTTAGCTAAAAACAGTGTAGAACTGAGGTACAATACTTTTTCCTATAACATATTATAATGAAATAATAGAAATTTAAACAGTATAAAACATTCTATTTTATAAAAAGTAAAATAAACACAAACCTCTAATTTTTCTAAATTAGGTTTTTTTGCTGGAACATTTTTAGCACTAGTAGCTTTTTTTCTCTTTCTACTAGGTGGATCCTCAAAGAGCTCACTTGGAAAAAGGGTTTTTTCTAAAAGAAATTTTTTTTTCATTACTTTTCCAGAAAAAATATCTTTTACGACTCAATATCGCAATAAAATACTTTAAACTAACACTGTTGGTTAAAAGTATGTTATCCTGTTAGTAACAGTTATTTTTAATTTATTGCATCATTCATTTATTAATTATGAATTTATTAAGTTGCTAGAATGGCAATACATTCCATTCTAGCAACTTTAAAAAAGTAATCAGAACCAGTATGACTTATGACTTATTTAGGGGGGTCCATGGAGGACCAAGCACTGCGACCTGAGGTCTATTGTACTGTCCCCTGGAAGTAAATCCCTGCTCCTAATTAAAAGAGACCAGTGGCCGAAGCGAAATTCAGCAATGACCTTACAGGAACGTCCTGGAGCTCCCAAGGCTTAAGCCAGGCATGGCCAACCCGCGGCCCGCTTGATATAATTTTGCGGCCCGCGAGAATTTTCGTAAGTTTAAAAAAAAACTTTACTCTCTCTCTCTCTTTTCGAGCTATAATTTTCCTTTAAGAACAATGTTTAGTTGCAAAAATGCCCCAAAATTGCCCACCTCAAATGTATCTCCAAAATTCGGACTAGGTGTACCAAAACTAGTTAAAATCTTGTTTTTTTTAGTCAAATTTCCAAAAATTTTCTGGGGGAGGACCCCCAGACTTCCCTCTGGTACTTGTACCTTTATTACTCATAACTTTTCTAACATTTATTTGTTTAGGACTCAAATTCTACTTAAAAATTTATTAAAAAGTTACATTGGACCTATTGAAAATGCGCGAGAGAGGCTGAGGAGTAATTTTGGGCCCACCCGAAATAAATTTCTACATAAGCCACTGATCTCATCAATACATATTCAATATCTTAATTACTGTCACTATATCACACCATACTTGCATTCATATATGTAGTAATTTAGACAAAGAAATAAAGCATCAATTAATTTTGTTTTTATTTTTCACTAAAAATTTTTGTTCTGGGACTTCGTCTTCAGACTTGAGAGATTATTAAAATGACAGTAGTGCGTATCCACCTAACTTAGTTTCGAGTAATTCAGAATGTTTTTTTAAAGGCACCTGTTTAATTCCTAAACTCCCTAATCTAATAAATACTCATTTTATACTGTCATTCTGAGCAGCTCATACCTTAAAATTTTATATGCTGCCCGCGGGAGTATTGTGGTTTTCCAAAGTGGCCCTCAAGATCATTTGGGTTGGCCATCCCTGGCTTAAGCAAATGACTCCCTAGGTGCTCAAATCTGTGAGCAGAGAAATTCTCGCATTCACACAGAATATGGATAACAGTTTCTTCACTGTCCCTGCATCCTCTACATAATGGATCGTTTAGAACGTTCATGATTGTGAGATGCCTCCGTAGAGTACTATGTCCAGTTAGTAAACCTACGGCTCTGCGAATACCATTACGATTGAGCTTAAAAAGCTCCTTTTATCAGAACCAGTAAATTCAAGTACAGTATACTCCAGATATGACAAAGTCGAAGGGACAGGGATGTCTTATTCAAATGCACTCAAATTTTTATTTATTGTGTGCTACCGACCAGGCCCTTTCATGAACCACTTCCAAAACTCTCACGGACCACCAGTTGGGAACCACTGTTGGGTGCTACTGACTTCAACTCAAAATCCCGGAAAACTATTGGAGTAACGGCCCTTGTATGCCCTTTTTATATCCCTGATTCCAGAATGCATCAAAATCCTAAATGTTTACAGATTTTAAAAAATTTCTTGGTCAAGGTATTTTTCGCAAAAATTACGGTGTCCCCAATGAACCAAAATAAGTCAGGAACATTTTAACTACAGCCGAGTAGGTAAATAAGCTCTATTGTAACTACTGTGTTGAAAATTTTCTTTCAGATTGATGTAGCTACTATGTAATTGCGCTAAAACCTGATGGTGGGACAAGTTACTTCATTAAAGATGTTGTTAATGCTGCAGCCCTGAACTTAATTTTTAATTAGACCTAATTTTAAGCTTTACAAATACAAATACAAAACTGACGACCAGCTACAGGCTCATAGCCCAACAAGGCTGGTCCTATGATTATGAATTCCCCAATTCCCACAGCCTATCCAGTTGCCTCTTAAACTCAAACACTCCCTTTGAATAAACTATATTTTCTGGCAACGCGTTCCATATGTCAATTACCCTATTGAAGTAGTAGTACTTCCTTAAATCCCGATTGACATGTGTCTTATTTAGTTTATACCCATGGCCCCTTGTTCTGTTATCCTTGCTGAAACTTAAGCCCTCCGTATCCCCTTGCTTTACCAACTTGAATAGCTGAATCAAATCCCCCCTCTCTCTTCTTTTTTCCAGTGAATACATGTATGTTGAGCCTGCTCAAACGTTCATTATAATCCAGATGTGTTATCCCCTTAATTATTTTTATTGCCACAGGAGAGATCCTGGAGTCCTAACCTCCTCTTGGCTAGACTCAAAAGGTTTCCATAGGGGTTGTTTATGTTTAATAATACTCTAATTACCAGGGATGGTTTGATGAGGGGGTCATTTAGATCACATAGATTTAGAACTCACCATATACTACTTGATCTGCAGCAGAAATTTGCTGATACTTATCAGTGTATCTTTCCACATCTTTCTTGAGTGAGACTGGAGGAATATAATATCCAGATTCTTTAAATGTATTTCTAATTTGTTGTTTCAAAGTCACAAGATAATTTATCTTACTTCCTTCGAGAAGTTTAACAGGTTTGAACTGAAGAGGCTGAAAAAAAACCAAGCAATCATAAATTAAAACAGCATTTTAAATTTAAATAATGCCTATTCTATAACTATAAATCAAGAATAAAACACAATTTTGATACCTGTTGAAATACTTTCAATCAAATTAGTTTTTATATTTTTACTTACAACATTACATTCAGTTAAGTATTGATTACAGCCTGTTTGAGAGCTGATGAAAACTTGTATTATTTCATTTATTATTTTTATGGGGATTAGAATGTGTAGAAATTTGGAAATTGACCCTTAATAACAAATTTTTAACTCGCTTTTGAGCACTTAGTCCAAATTTCGGAGGGTGGGCCTTATCTCCCTTGTAAGGAGTTGGTTCTTTATACAGTCTGCGGGGCCGAGCAACGCGCAGTGGAAGAAAAAAATCTCCAGTGGCAAAAAGCATTTCAGGGACTACAGAGCTTTACGACTAATACATTTTATTAAGGACAAGACGAGATTACTACAAGAATCGTAATGTAAAATCACACATAAAACATGAGTATATATAGTGGGGGTTACTACAATCTCTAGCATGTATATTTTGGCGAGGTATCGCCCATTTGGTGAATTCATAAAACTTAGAAAGAAGAATTGTGCGAAATATCTCACATATGCCCCCCTTTCGCAAAATTCTCGAAAATACAGTTCACAAATTTCACCAAGTTCACCTTAACCATAGCTTTTGTAAAAAGATCAGCAATATTCAACTTTGTAGGCACATACTCAATAGTTACTAAATTTCTCAATATCAAATCTCTAATATAAAAATATCTAACATCAATATGCTTAGTACGATTATTTACAATGGTATTCTTTGAAAATGCAATGGCAGCTTGATTATCACATAAAATAGTCGGAATCTTATCCGAAAAATTAAACCCTTTACATTCATTCATAATGTTTGATATATAATAAACTTCTGTTACTGCCAAATCAAGTGCTATAAACTCTGCTTCCATTGTACTTTTAGCAATACATTTTTGTGTTGTTGACCTCCAACCTAAATAAACATCACCAATGCCCCAAATATATCCAGAAATTGATCTTCTACAATCTACTGATGAAGCCCATGATGCATCCGAATAAATTTTTAACTCACATGAATTTGCCTTAGATAAATTAATTGTATAACTCTTAGTAGTACCAACATATTTTAAAATTCTTAAAAGTAAATTATAATGACAAATATTTGGTTTAGAAGAAAATTGAGCAACATATATAACAGAAAATAAAATATCTGGTCTAGTACGATTTGCCAGAAATAATAATGATCCTAATAATTCTCTAAATGGAAAATTATTCTCACATTCATCTACTTCACATTCATAATTAAGATTAGAATCCATAGGTGTATATACTTTCACATTAGTATCAACATTAAATTTCCTCAATAACTTTTCAATATACTTAGTTTGATGTATATGCACATTACCATCAATAATATCAAATTGTACACCTAATAAATTACTCACATTTCCTAAATTAGTAATATCATAATTCATAGATAATGATGAAATAATACTATCTAAAGTTTGATTATCCTTAGCAAAAATAACAAAATCATCTACATATAACAAAATAACACACTTATTATCAAGAAAAAATATACAAGGATTGTACTGTGATTGATAAAAATTTAAATCCTTTAAAGTGTTTGCTAAATGATCATACCAACTACGACCGCTTTGTTTAAGACCATACAAAGCTTTCTTTAATTTCAAAACATATTCACATTTGTTAACATCATATCCATCAGGAATTTCTAAAAATATATCCTCCTTTAATTCTCCATACAAATATGCACACTGAACATCTATGTGTCTGTTTATCCAACCATTTAAAATTACCAATAACACATAAAATAACTTAATCAGTTCAAATTCAATTACTGGTGAAAAAGTTAATTCATAATCTTCTCCATATCTTTGTTTAAAACCGTGTGCAACTAATCTAGCTTTAAACTTTTTAATTGTTCCATCCTGATTATGTTTCACTGTAAATACCCATCTAGAAGTTATAATTTTATCAACATCATTACGAGGTATCATTTCCCATACATCCCGTTTATTTATTGTATCCAACTCTTCCTTAATTGCCTTTTCCCAGCATTCACTATATGAAGATTCCATAGCTTCGCGATAAGAATGTGGAATAGGGATTTCAGCACTCATGGCCATTAACTCTGATTCATCACTTTCCCCATCGTCTATTCCGCTATTTATTACTTTCTGAAGTGGCCTAAAATTGAAAAGATCATAATCTAAGCTCAAGTTCTGCTTTTCGGCTAACCTCTTAACGTCATTCAAAGATCTGCACTTCGTATCATCCGGACTATAGTAATAAACATCTGTTCTATTCCCTGTCTTTCTCTTAACTTCAATCCTTCTCCATCCCTGTATCCTATCATTCACAAGTGGGTCGTTAATTCCCGTTCCGCCCACGCTTTGACTTGTCCCAGGTTCCTCAAGTGGGGTTCGCGCCTTTGATTCTTCCCGACGGGTTTCGGTTTCGATTGGCTCTGACTCATTCTCCGAAGTTTCGCCAAGATCGCCAATATCCGATTCAGATAGAGATCTCTCTACAAAATTATCTTTTTCGTCTATACCCATAATTGATTCATCAAATTTCACGTGTTTTAATTCAGTTATAGTTCTCTTTTCAGGATCATAAATTCGATATCCCTTAGTTCTTAATGCATAACCTACAAAAATACCTTTTCTCGCTACGGGCTCTAGTTTATTGCGATACGTTTTCGGCAAATGAAAGAAACATAAACTTCCAAATATTCTAAAATATGAAATATTCGGTTTTCTCCCGTACCATTTCTCATAAGGGGTCGTGTCTTTATCTGTTGAATGGGGTAACCTGTTTCTTGTATGAACATAACTTAACAAAGCCTCTGCCCAAAATTTAGGACTTAATTTTGATGTATAAAGTAAAGTTCTTACGGCATCCATCGAATCCCCGTTAATTTTCTCTGCTATCCCGTTCATTTCAGGAGATGCAACATTAGTTCTCTGATGATTTATTCCGAATTCAGCAAAATATGAACTGAGTTCCGAATTACAAAATTCCAGACCATTATCGGATCTTACAGCTTTAACTTTACAATTTAGTTGACGTTCGGAATTTACAATAAATTCTTTTAGGCTTTTAACGGCGTCATTTTTATGTTTTAGTGGATAAATCGCTAGCCATCTCGAATAATCATCAACAATCCCTAAATAATATCTATTACCTCCCATGCTAGCTGTAGGAGCTGGTCCCCAAAGATCAACATGTAATAGTTCAAGCGGTTTTTTGGTGGTTGTCCCTTTTAATCTTTTAAACGGACCTCTACGGAGTTTACCGATCGCGCAATCATGGCAATTAATTTCCTCATTTCTAATTTCATCTATTCCTAACACTGTTTTCCTTTTTGCCATTCTATAAATTACCCCTACATTAATATGCGCGCATCTCTTGTGCCATAACCTCAGGGATTTTTCCTTAACTGAATTCATGTTATTAGCCTCTAAATTCACTTTCGCCACTTGAATAGGATAAATAGAATTCTTTTTCTTCACTCTTAAAAATAACTCTCCATTGGGATAATAAATCTTCAAAAATCCATCTTTGCCTATGAAAGTTCCTCCGGCGTTTTCTACCAATCCCAAACTTATCAAATTCGTACTTATCTCCGGAATATAATATACATTATTCAACCTTATTTGAACAGTTCCATTATCACCCTTTAACAATATATCCATATCTCCAATCCCTTTTGCAGTTAAATATCCATTACCCTGCTTAACCTTCTTGTCCACTTTCTTTAAACTCAAAAATAAATTCTTATCATGACAAAAATGATGAGTTGCACCAGAATCAAATATAAAAGTTTGACTATCTCCAAATTCATCTTCAAATACTTCCATGCAACTACTTTGAAATTTAAAGTTTGACTTACCTCCTCTCGGCGTCATCCCTCTCCCCCGTGTCGTATAACCCTTTCCTCGATTTCCGGTAAATTGCTTTCTCTGCGCACAAAATTTCGCGATGTGTCCCGTTTGACCACATATATAACACTTCACAAATTTGGAATTTGAATTACCACGTTGATTATCCAATGTGCACATTTGACCGGAATTAGCGGATGATGAAAAAGTACCTGAAACACATTCACTAACACGATTTACGTTTTGAAGCCGTCCATCTTCTGCAAGTAGAGCCTGGCTGACACGTTCAGATGAGAATTCCTCATCAGGAAGTTGATAGAGTTGTTGCACTATAAATCCAAAATGTTCAGGCAAGTTTGAAATCATCTTGTATGCTAAGTGCTTGTCATCTATTTTGCAGTTCACGTTACTTAGTCTCCTCACAAGATCTTGGAGTCTCGCTAAGTATAAAGGGATGGTCTCTTCTTTTTCCATCTGAGATGAAAAAAAATCAGTGAAGAGCCGTCCGATTAACGCCTTCGATGAGGGCTCGAAGTTATCCGCCAGGATCTTCCACGCCTGGCCGGGGTCTCGCTCCGTTGCGATTAATCTTTTTATAGAGGGATCCAAAGCTCTATAAATGGTGGATATAGCTTTATCCTTTCTCCTGTTATAATCGCTTTTTTCTTTCGTTGTGGCCGTTGGTTCGGGTTCTGTTTCTGTTCCCGAAAGGAAACCATAAAGTCCACGGTCTCGTAGCAACATTTCCATGTCCGTTTTCCATTCATGAAAGTTCCTTGATCCACTCAATTTTGGGAAGTCCAGTACCGATGATTCCTCCATAGTGGCAATTAATATAAAATAAAATAACTACGCCAACTATTTATTTATCGCGCATTCAATTCTACCGCGCGCGTCCCTATGCTTCGCCGGGTGCGGTGCGTCGGAGTTCCGCCTGCGGAGCTGGTTGCTTGCCTGGGCCCATAACCATGCGGGGCCGAGCAACGCGCAGTGGAAGAAAAAAATCTCCAGTGGCAAAAAGCATTTCAGGGACTACAGAGCTTTACGACTAATACATTTTATTAAGGACAAGACGAGATTACTACAAGAATCGTAATGTAAAATCACACATAAAACATGAGTATATATAGTGGGGGTTACTACAATCTCTAGCATGTATATTTTGGCGAGGTATCGCCCATTTGGTGAATTCATAAAACTTAGAAAGAAGAATTGTGCGAAATATCTCACACAGTCCCTTTCTCTGGCTTATGACTGTCCATAGGCGCCGACTCCATAGGGTTTGAAGGGGCTTGAGCCCCCCCAATGTTAAAAGTAGGGGGGCAAGGCCCCCCCAATATTTTTAATTCACTCCTTTTAATTCGAGCATCCTCTCTGATTTTTCGGAAACGACGACCTCAAGCCTCGACCAGGAGGTTCAATTCTTTATCCCACACTTGACTGCCATGCCAAAGTGTCCGGTGCTCAAAGTGTTCCGATTTCCAGGAAGCCATCAGTCATTAGGGCGCAGACCCCTGGCTTGGGGTTTGGCTCCAGGAGGGAGTGGGCCTTCTTTTGTTTCTTATCAGAAGTTCCTCCGGCCAGGGTACGATTGCGGAAGTGGGAGGAGGGTGATGCATTAAAACGTCAAAAAACGACCCCTTGTCGGTAAAATGAAAGCAAACGTTTGGCATTGCAGTCTCATATCGTTTTGTGAACCCTTAATGCCTTAATTGTTCCTTTTTTCGTTATTGGCGTCCTATTCGACACCACACCCCACGTGACTGAGAAGGGGATGACAAATTTGCATTTTTGTAGAGGTCAGCTAGTTGAACTTTAGTTGTGGTGCTATTGAACGTCGCTGTTTCTCCTATCATAGTGCACTATTGCTGAATTGCATTAATAGTTTTTAGGTTTCCCAAAAAGGTAAGAATGATTTATACCTTTTCATTTGAAAAAGTGAAGGGAGCAAATATATACCGTTGATTTTGAAAGTACTATAAGTCCACGTTTTATTGTTTCGAGATATGTATTTAATGTTTTCTGTTTAATTAAATTAAAAAATATTGCTCTATTTTTTATTGAATTATTTTATGTAGTTCTAGAATATGCTTATATAAGAATGAAAATATGTACTAATTAAATTAGGGTAAAAAAATAGACAATATAAATGAATGAAAAAATGAATTCATCAGAAAAAATCAATTACGAAAATCCACCTTTGCTAATTTTGAAAGTTGAGTATTAACTACAAATAGTTAAAACTTTTACTTAAAATTATCTCTACTTAAATATATCCTAATTAAAAGTCCGGAAACTTAACTTCAACTTTCAAACGTAGCAAGTTCAAAAAATATAATTTTAATTACATATTTTAAGCTTAAAAATTCACAAAAAAAGAAAAATATATGATTTGCAAAAATTGAATTTGTAAATAAGAAAATGATTATATGGAGGTATTATTGTTGGTGGGGTATTTGATACTCCAACCCCACCAACAATTATATCTCCGTATAATCAGTTTCTTCTCTTTAAGTATTTCAAATTTTTAAATCTATTTCAACATTCATACATAGTTAAGGTGCAATATAAAATACCGGTATTTTTAAAACGTTGTTATAAAATATTATGTTCAGTGTATATTTTTTCATTGTTTTGGAAAAATTAATGTAATTTGGTAAATCAATCAATGTTAAAATCAATGTGATATCCCTTAGGGATACCAAGAAACATGCTAACCATGGGGATCTTTTTGGATTTATAAATACCCCAGAATAATATTGTCTTGTCTATTGTCAAAAACTCGTTTCCTTTTCTTTTTAGAAAAACAAATTATACTATAATCTGTTCATTTAGAATTGGCGCCTGAGACGTAATAAAAAAAAACTGTAAAAGAATCGGTCACTGAAGTTGCGTGTGAGGAGCGTTATTAGGCGTTATTTGAGCGTTATTGTTCCTGCTTCAGGCGCCAGTTCTAAATGAACAGACTATGGTAGATTGGATTTTTTCGGGATTTTTTTCAATAAATCCCTGTTTTTTCAAAATTTAGGGTGATTTTTGTAAAACTAAAAAGGATTTTTTTTCCAGTATTTAAGTAAATTTATTCTAAAAGTAAGAGGGTTTTTCCAAATTTTAGTAAGGTTTTTCAAATTAAATATTTTCATTTCAAACAAATGTGGGTTTATGAGGTTTTTAGATAAAAAGAAGTGTTTTTAAATTTTAATGTTTTTTTTTTTCATATTTAACTGAACCTTTTCAAAGGTTTCCAGATTGTAATTTTATGTATCAAATCTATCGAATATTAAAGAGTTAAGACGATTTCTGAAATATTTTGAGGTTGTATTTTCATGTTTCAAATCTGTCGAATATTTAAAAAAGTCAAGAGGATCTCTTCAAGCTCCATAAAGTTGATTAAAAATTAGTCGTCATAAATTGCCTTAAAATATATATATATATATATATGTATAAATATACTGGCCCCCCAATATTTTATGAAAGTCGGCGCCTATGTGACTGTCCAAATTTAAGAATCTCCCAAAATATTTTGTATGTCAAATATTTATTGTTAACTGTATCATTTTATCTGTTCATTCTGAGATATTTCTAGTTTATGATGTTTAACTCCTTTCTTGTCTGTCGTTGCATGTGATACGTCAAATGCATACTGGCCCTTTTCGTAACAATAGCATCTCAAGCTATGGGGTGAAAACTGAAAACTTGCTGTGCTCTGCAAGTCATTTCTTTATTCTAGTTGTTTCAATACTCTTTTCAGGTTATTCCCCATTCAATACAAAAAGCAGAGAATAAGAGGGGTGGGGCACACTGGTCTGGATAATTACAAATCATAATACTGTCATGGGCATGGAGTTTCCAATGAAAGTTTTTGCACCCGTTTCTTTCTTTCCTTACTACTAAAATTCAATATAACCCATAGCAATTCCTTGAAATTTTGTTGACAGATCTTCTGATCCCTAATCAATGGTGTATAATGGTCAAGGAAGTTTGAAGGTCAATGGCAAGGGACAAGGGCAAGGACAAGGGCAATGTTTGCTCTTTACAAGGTAAGAAATATTTGAACTTTTAGCAATAAAAAAATAAAAATTTTGGGTCGGAAATTGAAAAATAAATCTTCAAATAAAGGGTTAAACAGCATGGTGGTAGTTAAGAGGACTGATAAGGAAACAGCAGCAAAATTTCACACTAAAATACTACACATACATTAACTATAACATTTCCACGGATTACAAGAGAAAGGCATGGATTGGACCCACAAGTGGGTTCAATCACCAAGCTAAGTGCCAAAGTGAGGAGCAATCAGTCGCCAACCCTAGTGATCGTGTATTCTATATATGTGTGCAAGCTATTGCAAAGCGATTTCGTCATTGCCATTGTTATGTATCCGTACGCTGCTTGTAATAGTTGGAAAATAATATATGTTAGTTTGAGTGATTGTAATTTTAGATAAAAATTATGATTGAGTGATTTCAGTTTCACTTTATAATATGAAGGTTAATATATTTTTTACGGCATCGGCTTCGGGATCGGAGGGTCCCGGGTTCGATTCCCGACACCGCTGCAGACCCACCGAGTATAAGCGGAGTACGTGCTCGTTAAATCTGTGGGTCCGAGGTGGTGATAGATGGTGGCGACATCTATCATCCGAGGCTTAAGTCGGACTCCTGCCATTTCATGGGCCTCACTTTCTCAGGAGCCGCACCCCCTTTGCCTTAAATCCTGTACGCTTTGCGGATGGAGCTTGGATATTCCAAGTGGCATAAGAAACAACAACAACAATTTTTTTTTTGGTATTTCCTTCAGCTTTGAGTTACTAAAGAGCAATAACTGCGGTCTAGTCATTAGCTTCCTGGCCCATGCCAGTACATGATGCGACGTGCTTATTGTTCCATCGTAATTTACTAGTATCCCGTAGATATTGAATCACTTTTTTACGTTATTATCTTCAGAATAATGAGGTAAATTTGCTTATTCTAGTTGTTATTGCTTGTAATTTACAATAAATGTCTTAATTTTATTCTTTACCAAACCAAACACTATGATATCAGTGGTTGATCAGGGTATGTTTGTTGATGTTTATTCAAGTTAAGGTAAATTCTTAAAATTATTCGTGTAAAAGATATTGATATTTGTTTTAAGTAACAATTTTAAAAGATTCAGTATCTTGAAAAAAAGTTTGTTTGTTTTGGTGAATTGCGTACTGTTTGTTTATACTCCACTCAACTAGGATGTTATTACAGGGTATCCCCAAAAAGTACTAGAAAATATCATCAAAAAGAATTTATCGTTTTTAAAGAATCTAAGAACAGCTTTAGGAAAGGTCCGCACCGCTTTGAGCAGGTGCCAATTAGGCACTATTTCTCGGTCGATTGCAAGTTCTTGGCCACCATGTTTACCCATGGCCCAAATAGCGAAAACACTAAATGCAATAAGCATGATTTCTGCAAAGAAAATTTTAAATAAATAAATTTTATTTATTTATTTAAAAATAGAGTACAAATAAAAGTATGACTTAAATAAAATAGTAATATCTTTTTAGAATAATTTGAGAACAAATCTTAACTTGAATAAACATTAACAAACACACCCCGGTTAACTACCGATATTATGACATTTGGTGGATCAGCTGGAATAAGAGTCCTCCATTTGGCGACAGCGTAAGTCGCCAAGTTGGTAATCCGATCGGCAGCCAACCTCTCTCCCACTGCTAACCTTGCGATCGGCCGTGGAATCATAGGTCTCTCGTGCTGGCCGCCATGTTTAGTCACCGCTGAACCGATAGTTCAGCATTTACTTGCGTTTTGTTTTTAAAAAACTTTACTTTAAATATTTAGTTTAAAATTAATATATTTCATCATTTTTAATTAAGATACTATTTTTAAAATTGATTACAGCCCGTTTTAGTCTTTCTTTTTTGTTTTAATTATCCAGAATAGTTCAGATCATGCGCAGTAGCATTATATTAACTTAAGCATAGTAAATGACAGACTACGAACTTACTAAGAACGTAATAGTTACATTAAAATAAATGCATTTCATCATTTTTAATTAATATGCTTTTTGTAAAACTTATTTCAGCCCGTTTTAGACTTTCTTTTTGTTTTAATTATCCCGGAACGGAATAGTATATGTCATGCGCAGTAGCGTAGTAAATAAATCTAGAGAAGGCATTTTGAAGAGATCTTCAAAAGCCGGTTTTGAGAGTGCAACAGAAAAGTTTCTTAAAACTGAATATAATTCTAAAATTGAATTATAATGGGTGAGTGAAGAATTATTTTTCCTTAAAAGAGTGATTAAACTGTTCTAATGTGTTTGCAAATCTATTTTCGTGTTGATTCAAATTATATAGATGTCGCCCCGCTATCGTGCTTTCTATGCTCTTCTGTGTTTGTGTATGAATTTCAGTTTTTAAAATTGTTAAAGTATCGTATAGAATAGGATTTTACCTAATATTTATTGTTTCAGCTTGTTAAACTTGCTTTATGGGTTTTTTCTTCGAAAATCGGGTTTAGTGTTTTCGTTAGTCGAGCTGTGGGTAAACATGGCGGCCGGGTTTTCAGCCGGCGCCAACTTGGCGCCGGCTGAAAACAGTCGCCAAATGGAGGACTCTTAATCCAGCTGATCCCATTTGGTAATGACATATATTAGAAATTACAAACAACAGCCAGAATAAGTAAACTTACCACATTATTCATGAAGAAAATAGAGTAAAATGAAATTATTCAACTCCTACAGGATCCAAACAAAATAACATGCAACAGTATAATCACATTGCATCGTATACTGACTGGCATGGCCGGGATGGAAAAAAAAAGCTGATGGAATTGCCACAAAATTTGGATTACCTTAACCTTCAAATTTTAGAATAAAGTTGAATACGGTACAGTTTTAAAAAGGGTCCGCCAAGACGCCATGTTTAGACACAGCTCGAATGATGACAACACTCAAGCATGTTGCTGTGGGAGCTGTAGTTAACATGGCGTCTGGAGGACTGTTATCGAAGCTGCGTCTATCATGCTTTCAAGAATTTTACACATAACATTGTTTCAAAATTATTTTAGTGTGCTGTTATTCCAGCTATATTACCGGATAAAGTGGGGGAGGTTGATTAGAAAATGGAAGCTCCTCTAGATTAGATTTCTTGTGATATATCATTCTTCCACGACCTCTTCCCCCCATTTTCAATGTAACAAAGTGTATCCTCAAAACTGAGAAGGAAATGTTCGAGATTTCTTCACGCGTTTTGAACAAATTATGGTGAACTGATCATTGTTTACAAATAAAAGGTTTAAGTGTTTGTTTCACTTCACTTCTATAATTTTTTATTCTAAATCAGAGTGGTCACTGCAATGAATAGTAATAAAAATTAATCACAGAACAGCGCAATAAACGGCGGACTCAGTGGGCGGACTTGAAGCGCTACCAAGTTTAGAACTATGATTTTGTAAAACTTAAAGCAAAGAGGAAAAACATGGGCGTCATTAGGGGAGGCAATGGACTCTAACCGCCTATCTGGTTCGAGACTTCACGGAACCAACACGTGACCTACAACTGAGCTTGCAATGGACTCTAACCGCCTATCTGGTTCGAGACTTCACGGAACCAACACGTGACCTACAACTGAGCTTGCAATTGGTTACCACAGATACTACACTAGTAGATCTACTAGTGTAGTATCTGTGGTAACCAATCGCAAGCTCAGTAGGTCACGTGTTGGTTCCGTGTGACGTCAGACGGTTAGAGTCCATTGGTTACCACAGATACTACACTAGTAGATCTACTAGTGTAGTATCTGTGGTAACCAATCGCAAGCTCAGTAGGTCACGTGTTGGTTCCGTGTGACGTCAGACGGTTAGAGTCCATTGACCCCCCCAAGGTTTCCACTGTTGTGAGAATAAAAAGGGCCCCAAGTCTCAAAAATGAGTTAAAAAACTTCTTTTGAGGGTCAAATATCAAAATTTTTCTGGGGGAGGACCCTCAGCCCCCTCGAAATTTTGACGTCTGCTTATATTTTTCTCCTGGAAAATTATGTGGTTTTCAGGGAGACCCCCAGTTTTACTTGAAATAATCATAAATTTTGACATTTTGTGTGCCATATAATTCAAATACTACTTTTAAGGGATCTAAAACTAGTTAGGGGGTACCTTAGAAATGGCGTTGAGTCAATCCCCTCAAAACAAAAGTCTGGTTATGGCCCAGCACCACTTTAAAAAAATTCTTGACCCCCAACCAAAAACTGAAATGACGTCCCTGAGGAAAAAAGAAAAGAAATTGTTGTTCAATAATTGAGACCTTTTACCTTTATTGTTGTTAAAATGATGAACCGCTACAACTAAAACTATACTGCTTTGTTGTATCAAAAAAACCTAGTGCTCGTGCTAATCGTGCTATTATTTTTTTTTTTTTTGAAACGAGTCACTGTTCTTTGTTATGAATTATTTACCTGATGTAACTTATTTTTCCATTTTCCATTTAATGTTTTTAGGGGACAGATTCCATAATCGAGGTTTTCGCCAAATTTGGCGAGATCGGATAGTAAGTCATCACTGTTTGAAACACAATCACTTGACACTTTAGGAACTCTGAAGCCCTATTGGAAATGTTCAAGTAATTTTAAGAGTTCGTTCGACTCAAATGACACTATCACTTGACACTTCAGGAAGACCTGTGGGAAATGTTCAAGTAACGTTAGAGTTCGTTTGACTCACAAAAAATCCTCATTGTTTATGACACTATTGCTTGACACTTCAGGAACTGTAAAGCACTGTGGGAAATGTTCAAGCAGATGAGATTTTTCTTGACACAAATTGGTTAACACTGATTATGGCCGTGCAGTGGCACGATCACTAGACACTGTAGGAACTGTACAGTTGGGGAAAAAAAACGACTCAGTTGAGATTTCTGACGAACCACTTGGGTTAGGAAGACAAACAAGATGTCATTTTTCATGTCATGAAGTATTCTTTAAATAAAAAAAAATTTCGAGTCCTTAGGGGGTCGTCTTCATATTAAACGAAACACTAACTTTTTTTTCCCTATGGGGACCCCCAATTATTATGCGTTTTTCTGAAAGAGCATCCCCATAAACCCCCAAATACCAAGTTTCATCCATTAAAATAAGGCGACTGTTTCCAGAAAAAGCATTCGCCGGTATACATTTGGCAGCGGTATATGGTCCCTTAACGAGTGGGAATTTAGTTTAATTCGGTTTTCTCCAAAACTATTAAATGAAATCGACTGAAATTTTGGTATGTAAGTATCCAAATAGAAGCATAATAAATTTTTGAAATGTCAACCATTCAATGTGAAATTTGTCAAAATGTTTTCGGTGTAAAAATATGAAACTTTGAATTTAGATCAAATTTGTGTCCCCAAACAAAATAATTATGCTTTTATAGCGATATTTAATGGTTAATAGATAGATAATTAACATCGAATTTTGACCCAAAAATTAAATTTTAAAATCTTTTAATATTTTTATGGTAATCGATTCTGGTAGTAATTTTATGTGGAAAACCAAAATTTCAGTCGATTTCATTTAATAGTTTTGGAGAAAACCGAATTAAACTAAATTCCCACTCGTTAGGACCATATACCGCTGCCAAATGTATACCGGTGAATGCTTTTTCTGGAAACAGTCGCCTTATTTTAATCACCATAACTTAAATTAAAATTTGATATAAAATTTCAATAAATTACTTATAAACTTTTCAATAAACATAAAAGTGGTGAGTAAAGTCTTACTATCCCACCGTTTTTAAGAAATAATGTTTACAGAAAATTAACCCTTCTCACTCTGGAGACGACCCCCAAAACGTAAAAGCTTTATTTACCGCACGATTTGAATGAAACTTGGTATTTGGGGGTTTTTGAGGATGCACTTTCAGAAAATCGCATAATAATTGGGGGTCCCCATAGGAAAAAAAAAGTTAGTGTTTCGTTTATAATATGAAGACGACCCCCTAAGGACTCGAAATTTTTCTCATTTAAAGAATATTCCATGACATGAAAAATGACACCTTGTTTGTCTTCTTAACCCAAGTGGTTCGTCAGAAATCTCAACTGAGTCGGTTTTTCCCCCAACTGAACGTTCCTGTGGGTTAATGTCACCTGACTCAAATCAAAAACGAGTCTTTCTGGGGTTGGTTGATACTGTTGGAATTGTAAGTTCCTGTGGGTTGATAACTCTTGGGAAAAAACAAAATTAATTGGTTTACTGAAACGTACAATTATAATATATTAAAGGAAGCTAGGTTTTTTTTTTATATCAGATATTCAAGTATCAAATGATTGCAAACCTACTGATAAATATCTATACAATTTGATAACAACGATAAAAATTGAGCGACACTTGAATATTTAGCATTCAAAACAGCTTGGCAATTATAAGCGGGATTGATAACGGAATTATACCTTTTTTCAATTAAAACAAAGTAACTATGCAGCTAATAAATTTTCTTATAATTCCATCGGTATAAGTATCAAAATAAAGCATATAAAGCACCTTAACTATATAGTCTCTTCATTTTGAATTGGCGCCTGAAACAGGATCAAAAACGCTCAATAATGCTTCATAACGGTCATCACACAACTTCAGTGACAGATTTTTTTACAGTTAACTACTTCTGTTTCGGCTGCCTTGTCATTGCAGAACAAAATGCTTACGATGATAATTACAATAGTAAATGCTTCTAATACATTTCGTCTCAGGTGCCAGTTCTAAATGAACAGACTATAACAGTGTTGCTTTTCATTTTTGCTATTATTTTCATGTGTATGTAAGACAACACTCTTCGCAAGATTTGCACCCACACAATCTTAAATCACCATTCCAACTCCATAAAATAATTTTAAAATATCATTAGTTTCTTATAAAAGCAGTTGAATAAAATATCGAATTAAAAGGGCTCATCAGGTAATAATACTGGTTGGCAAAAAAGCCAACTCTCTTATCAAGCCATTACTCTTATCAAGCCGATATAAATATTTTTTCTAACTACTAACTACAAAAAAATCTGTCCTAATAATAATTATTTGTCAAACCTACCTATGTATTTAAATAGTGTTTCAAATTCTTTTCTAGTAATCAAGCTAGTTTAACAAAATCCATATTCTGGGAATGTAAATATTTCTATAAACTTATAAATGTTTCTTTTAAAATCTTAAAATCTTCACAAGTTAAATACCTGAGCTAGGAACTGATAAGTACATATAAAAACTTAATTTAAAATTAAATGAAAAATTTAATTTTGAAAATCTTTTGGCATGGATACTTGCTAAAATTATGTATTACTTACATTTTTTTGCGAAGTCAGCCGAACATAATAAAGTCGAAGAAGTTTCAGACAAATGATGAAATTTGCCCAAAAAGTACTGTTTTGATATGTCAAAAGATAAATAGCGCTGAAAAGAACTGTTTTTGCAGAAAAATGCACAAAGCTATCGTTTTTATATCACTTTATGAGAGCAGTTGAAAACGCAACTAGTATCGCATAAAAATTAGCTTGTCTGAAATCTTTTGTTTTTTGTTCAACTTAACAATGACATGGAACAATGTGTGGAATATTAAGAAAAGTTAACAATGTGGACAGTAATTGTTAACCTTAAAAAGCCTTCATTCAAGAATTATAGTTTTAGAACTTTTTCAAAGATATAAATTATAGAAACACTTGACACAACATGAACACTTTCATAACCTAAAGTAACCATACACTCTAATCCAGCTATATTTGACCCACAAATAAATATTCCAATGCATATAAAAGTATCGACCATAAAAACTAATTTAAATTAATTTCCTTTATAATATTTCTTCTTTTCTTAAGAATTCAGTACTTTAGTACCTCTACCTAGATTTTTCAAGATTACATTGGTCTAAAGACTCTAATACAGTGTCTTCAGGAACACCTTACTGGACCAACAAAAAAGGTGACATTATAGTGACAACAAAAGGTGACAAAAGATAAAACCATGTATCCTGTAAGGGGATGAGTAATGGATAAGTGAGGTGTTTTTTACGAATTTTGGACCTGCCTCCCCCTTGGGAAGATTTAGTGAGATTTTGCTAGAGCCCCCTCCCCCAAAAATTCTTCAGTGAGATTTTTTCTATAACTTTTAAATAAATAAACTTCTTTGGCATGTTCTAGCCACGTTTGTTTCGTCTTGTCGGCATGAAGCTTTACATATGTATTGCAAAAGTTAAGAATCCATGTTGAAATCAAATTTAATCTTATACGTGGTAATTATCACGACTGATTCTCTAATGACTTGTTGTTCTGACTAATTTGTGCATTTTTCCTGAACATGTGCCAAGCAGATAAAAAAACGTATATTCTCTAAACGTATATTTTGCTGGACCTCCCCCTTTTTGACCTCACGTAATTTATGAACGTCTCCTAACTAACACATTCTCGCCAGGTGTAACATGTTAGGTAAACCAATGCGAACATTCCGTAACTTAAGAATGTGATCATTCGGAGTAATTTGGCTTTCAGAAATTCTCCCCCTTCCCTTTTTCTTCTGTTCCAGGATAAAATAATAGGTATTCTACCTAAAGGGGTAGTTAAAAAGATGTTCCATTTAAAAGCAGTTTAACCATATTTTGAAGGTTAAGGGTTTGTAAACCATTAATTATTAATATATCACTAAAGCGTGAGGTGTATCCTCGCATCTTGAGTACACCTTGGGAGTAAATTCACGAAAAAAGGTTGAGAACCAATGGAGTCAGGGACCGACTTGGAAGTTTGGGGGGGGGCAGGGCAAAGACCCATTTGGGGGGGCGACATGTTTTAAAATAAAATTAAATTTATTTGACAAAATATCAAAATAAATCCCCTGTAAACCAAGTGTATACAATGTGTAAAACATTTATTTGAAAGCTTAATAGATTGATTTTTAGTTCATAAGTAAAAAATTTATTTTAATCTCTTTTACGTATTTTAGCTTTTTAAGCATTTTTGGGGCTCTTTTGAAAGAATGCCCTCTCAGAAATGAGGCTCTGAAAGGGATATGGAACAAAAGGAAACGATCTGAGCAACACGTGCTAAGATTAGGCAATAAATCAATGCTCCTATTTTTTAAAAAAAAATATTACTCTTTTTGTTTTGCTAGGTGAATTATATGACACTAGAATGTAATAAAAAATGTCGATAATGCCTGAAAAACGCCAGGAGAAAACTCGTGTGTTATATGCTATGGTGGTATGAGTTATTTATTGCAAGGCTTTTAGAGGAAATGGTTCCATTTTTAACTGATTGATAAACTTAGAGTTAGAATAAATTGCTTCCGCCAGGCATGTTTGTTTTATATTTGCGTGTCATAAAATCGCATCCCACTGTAGGTGTAATACAAAATTGCGCCAAAGTGATAGTTGAGTTTGGCAAATCAGTCTCTTTGGCAGGTTTTTTGTTCGGAAGAGTTTCGAATTCCAAGTTGGAGCAAAATGAAGGATATTATTAAACAAATAGTAATTTCCGTCTGATTATGCATTTGTGGATTCATACAAATAATTAACGGTTTGGAATTAAAGAGAAGTCAAAGACAAAGATTCAGCTGGATATCATTCATACTAATCTACACTAATCGTTGAAATAAGTGATAACCTCGATCTTTAAACTCTTAAATGGGTAAGTTTACCTGAACAGTATCATTAGAAAGCTTTCATGACTTCCAAAAGTTTTTAGAAGTCGAGGCTACTACAGATCGTTTGGGTCGTGGCTAGTTCACAAGAGCGGTGGTATGGTGACGTAACATATAACCATGTAATTAATATCTTAAATTATTTAATGTTGAAAAATTAACAGTCTTGAATGAAAACAAGATTATGAATTAAGATAATAAGTTCAAGATTATTAATAAATTTAAGATGTGAATAACATAATTATATGTTACGTCACCATACCAATGCTCCTGTAGCCACGACCGTACGTTTGTACAAGTATCCATGTATGTACTTTAAAAAAATATTTTCAACTAATTTCACTTAATGATTGGTTATGTTATTTTGAGCCTATTGTTTTCGCCTTTAGATAAGTGTTAAATTATTATAATGAAAAAAAATATAGGAAAACATTTTTGAAAATCGCTTGATATTTTGAGCTCTTCACTTTATAGGAAAATCCATTTAATCTGCACTAAATGCCCCTGTTCCATTGTGTCTCCATTCCATAATAAAAAGCGGTAACCAGGTATAATTACAGTTTTTGCTTTAAAATCAAAATTATGTTGTCTGAATTATCGTATTTAAAACAATTTTACACTGAGTGTTCTTAGCAACTTCTTTTTTTGGAAAAAATAAAAGAGTTTTATAAGAAAAAAAAACAACCATTCAATTCCTATGTATGCTGAGCTTAGAATGTTTTCTTTCTTCTTTAATTAAAGCAAGGAATAAGAGGGGTGTCCTTTTAATGTGGTTTTACTTTACTTTTTAGAAGAGCTGTGAAGAGACAATATTGGATCACGTGTACGTGCTCTCCAAGTAAAATTTCGAAAGTAGAATTTCGTAGAGAAATCTTCCTCTCGAGACACAAAATTTACAAAAACACTGGAATGGGTTATTAATGGTACCAGCTAATTATATTTTAGGCTACTAAAAAGCTATACGATATGATAATATCACTCAAAATTCAAAATAAGTTGAAAAAATTCTAAATATGCCCTAAATGTTATTTCAAAAACAAAAAATGGAAAATCTTAATGGACTGTCGAGCGCCGACGACCAACCAATTGAAGTCATGGTCGAGGCCCCGACATACGTAATTTAGTTATAAGTTGTGTACCGGATTCTTTAACAAAAAAAAGAACCACAGGCACTTTTCGCAGAGTGACTTAACCCTTTATATTTTTTGAAATGGAGGGAGGACATCAAAACTGACTAAAAACACACTTACGTAAAATACGAACGGCAATAGAGTTGATTTAGGAGGATGAATTGACGAGAAAACCTAGAAAGCCATAATTAATTAACCACATTATAATTGTAAAAGGAAAAACAACAAAAATTAATAAAAATAACTTCATACACTAAATCAAACAATTTTTACTTCAGTGCTACTCATAAAATCACGCATTGAATTTTTAATCTAGTGTGGACAAGGGATTTAATTTTATACTACCTAAATAATTTCATAATTTTGCCGAGCTCGACCAAATGTCGCCTGAACCCAGTGACATACTACATACCACCAAATATGATTCTTTTTTATATCCAGTGGAGGCTCGTCCATAGGGGCTGCGGAGCTGCAGAACCCCTATTAGTCGTCTCCCAGCCATGGACCGGTTTCGTCCTTGTTAGGACTCATCAGCACGGCATAGGAAGGCAACGCAAGAGAGCCGAGGGCAATGGGAAAAAGATTAGTCCTCCACTATCCGCTGGAATGACTTGGCATTCCCAGAACAGATTTAATTCCCAAAAGGCATTGATAAAGGAGGAATATTTCACCATTATTGCTGGTTAGCAGGCAATAAGTGTAAAATCCGACTCTCGAGCTTCGCCTCCAGCCTCCAGCCATGGACCGATATCCGGGGTGTTGTTTTTAAGAAAACCAAATAGAAAATCAAACATTAATTATTTTAATTAACTTATTAAGCATAATCATAAATTAATTAATTAATTTTTCATAATATTAATATAATTAATTAATTTTTCATAATATTAATCTGTTATAATTAATTAATTAATAATAATTAATTAATTAACATAAATTAATTAATTAATTTTTCACCAGGAGGTGTTTTTGAAAAATGCGAAATCCTAACGGATGGTGCGCGCTGAGACCACCTGTTTGGAGTTATGGTCGAAGCGGGCACATCCGGCGGGATTTCGCGCGAAATCCTAACGGATGGTGCGCGCTGAGACCACCTGTTTGGAGTTATGGTCGAAGCGGGCACATCCGGCGGGATTTCGCGCGAAATCCTAACGGATGGTGCGCGCTGAGACCACCTGTTTGGAGTTATGGTCGAAGCGGGCACATCCGGCGGGATTTCGCGCGAAATCCTAACGGATGGTGCGCGCTGAGACCACCTGTTTGGAGTTATGGTCGAAGCGGGCACATCCGGCGGGATTTCGCGCGAAATCCTAACGGATGGTGCGCGCTGAGACCACCTGTTTGGAGTTATGGTCGAAGCGGGCACATCCGGCGGGATTTCGCGCGAAATCCTAACGGATGGTGCGCGCTGAGACCACCTGTTTGGAGTTATGGTCGAAGCGGGCACATCCGGCGGGATTTCGCGCGAAATCCTAACGGATGGTGCGCGCTGAGACCACCTGTTTGGAGTTATGGTCGAAGCGGGCACATCCGGCGGGATTTCGCGCGAAATCCTAACGGATGGTGCGCGCTGAGACCACCTGTTTGGAGTTATGGTCGAAGCGGGCACATCCGGCGGGATTTCGCGCGAAATCCTAACGGATGGTGCGCGCTGAGACCACCTGTTTGGAGTTATGGTCGAAGCGGGCACATCCGGCGGGATTTCGCGCGAAATCCTAACGGATGGTGCGCGCTGAGACCACCTGTTTGGAGTTATGGTCGAAGCGGGCACATCCGGCGGGATTTCGCGCGAAATCCTAACGGATGGTGCGCGCTGAGACCACCTGTTTGGAGTTTGGAGGAGAAAAGGTTAAATCCTTTTACTTGGGGTGAGCGTGACGGAGATAGGAGATAGGAGATAGGAGATAGGAGATAGGAGATAGGAGATAGGAGATAGGAGATAGGAGATAGGAGATAGGAGATAGGAGATAGGAGATAGGAGATAGGAGATAGGAGATAGGAGATAGGAGATAGGAGATAGGAGATAGGAGATAGGAGATAGGAGATAGGAGATAGGAGATAGGAGATAGGAGATAGGAGATAGGAGATAGGAGATAGGAGATAGGAGATAGGAGATAGGAGATAGGAGATAGGAGATAGGAGATAGGAGATAGGAGATAGGAGATAGGAGATAGGAGATAGGAGATAGGAGATAGGAGATAGGAGATAGGAGATAGGAGATAGGAGATAGGAGATAGGAGATAGGAGATAGGAGATAGGAGATAGGAGATAGGAGATAGGAGATAGGAGATAGGAGATAGGAGATAGGAGATAGGAGATAGGAGATAGGAGATAGGTTCCCCTCTCGCCCATCCCTGGTTCAGTAGGAAAAATAAGGAGGCACATTGGATTGAAGATAGTTTCCCCTCTCGTCCATCCCTGGTTCAGTAGCCAAAGACCAGGAGGCGCATACATAAATGTTTACATAAATTTTAAAAATCCAAAGAAATAAAATTTTTCTTTAAACTTACATAATTCCAGTTTTAAAGATAATTTTACAAGGTTAAACTTAATCAAAGTTAAAAATTATGGCCTAATGAATAAGTTTAAATTGTAAAAATACCTTAAAAGAAACGGAATGTAAAACGTGAAGATGCTAACAGCGGTTTCGGTGGTGTCAGCCAACCACCTTCGTCAGAGCAAAAATGACAATAATTGAAGATACAGAAACTCGAGAATGAAAAAGTATTGAACGGTCAAAGAGACAAAGTGAAAGGTTAAAACAGCGTTAGAAATTGGGGGAAAAAACGGTGGACCTGCGGACCAGTGCTTTGCCAATCTTACTGGTCCGAAACAAAATTCACTGGTCCGACAAATTAAAAAGGACCGGTTTAAATATATTAAAGTAACTATTGTACTGAATGTGAGTACCTAAAAGTAATGTTAAAAATCAATACATATTAATAATATTTTTTCTTTTTCGCCGGGGGTTCCCCTATCCTATATCACCACATTTCGGGTTCTGTCAAAAATATGTACTTGCTTCTCCAAATGCAATCGTCAAACGCACTTAAAATGCTGCTATCACTGAACAAATCGTCTAAAGGATTTTAAACGTGCACGAGAAATCGTTGGTCCGGCGGACCAGTGATTTTCTGATTCCACTGGTCCGAGTTGTTTTTAGTTGTCCCGGACCAGCAAAACACCCCAATTTCGAACGCTGGGTTAAAATACACTATATCTGGAATTAGATAAGTTTTATGATGTTAAAGCCCAAAATCCAGGATCAGATCTTAAGTGCTATACATCTTGAGAACACTTATCCAAGCCAGAGGTGGTGTTGGCTCCACGGTTAGATCATTCACCCCGCTATCTGAGCATTTTCAATCATGGAATGACTCGTAGAAATCAAGATTAAAAAAACTGAGTTGCACTTGTTTTCGTAGATTTAAAATCAAACCGGTGAACCATGAATGCTCAGCAATGGACGAACGAGGAATTTTCTGTTTTTACACTATTTTCGTATTCTTTAAGACGAATAATTAGAGATCCTTTGGTTTGTCCTATGTAAGACAACCCGCATTCACAAAACGCCCGATAAATTCCCCAATGTTTCAGATTCGATGCCTTCTCTTTAGTAAAGGTAAAACCGAGGAATCAATCGGGCGTTTTGTGAATACGGGTTGTCTTACATAGGAAAAACCAAACGATCTCTAATTCGCCCTTAAAAAAAACACGCAAATTGTGTCAAAAAACAGGAAACATGTCGTTCATCCATTGCTGAGCATTCTTGGTCCACCACAGGTTCGATTTTAAATCTGACAAAATCACTGCGGAAACAGAAAGTCCATTGGGTTGCTAGGAGGAGTTTCGGAATGCAAATAGTGATAAGAAAGAAGCTATATATACATGATTTTAACAAAGTAATCACGTTCTTCATTTCACTAAATATTCAGACACCGCGCCACTGGAACTACACTTTGTTTGTTGACGTCATAGGGTCAGGAAACGTTGCTGTTGAGTATAACATTTGACATAACAAATTGAATAAAATGATAAAGATTAAGTAAAATTAAAATAATTTTTATTAACATTTTATATAAAAATGCAATTCCGCGCATTACCTAGGGATGAGCCGCCACTGCCTTCCGGAGCAAAGTTGTAGAAGGTGACTTTCTGGTCGATGACATTTTCAGTGAGAGGTTCATACTCTCCCGGTGACAGCTAAATTTAACTGCCACCAAAGAGAGTACAACCCACCATGAAAATTAGCTCACTCAGAGGTCTGTCCTTCTTGATATCACCAACAGGAGCAGGAATGGGAACTCATTCGTTTCCGACAAACTAGATATCTTTAAGAACTACTCTAATACACTATTAGATCTCTATGGCCGTATCCAAACTAATTACTAATAATCGCCCCCACTTCCTAGTTAACAAATTAAATATATGCATCAATCAATAAACAATATAATTTTACCCTTTGAAAACTCGTTTGGCAGTATAAAAACAATTTATACACTTTGTCAGATATATGAAGTATAGAATTCTGAGTATATTAAACTATTCCAGAATATTTCTAAAATTGGGAAAACACACAGCACAGTTTATGTCAGATCTTGTGCGACTTGCAATTAATGACAAGCATAAAGCAACGTTTTCATTTCTGACATTGTATGCTCAGACAGTCAATTAACAATTCAGTCAATTAAGACAGTCAATTTTGAATAACTACGTTTTTTACTACTAAATACATTACTTAACAAATCACAAACCTTTCCAACGTATTCATGCATCTATTTTTCTTTTTACATACTAATATAAATCAATATCATAAGTTTTTCTAAACAATTATTATATCGTCAACAGGATGAGATTGAAACAACAGAAAACTGCGCAAACGACATTTAAGCAATAAACTCTTATGAATTTCAACCAGCAAATACACTAAAAGTGATATTGATATTTCATCGACCCTAGTTTTGAACTATCTTGCTTAAATAAAAATAACTGTAGTTAGAAATTGTTAACAGGCAGAAGCCAATAAAAATTATCTAACCATTATTTAACATACATCAGAAAGCATTTGCTTGTTGAGATAATAAAGTGTTAAGTATAAGTAATACTCTGAATAAGCATCATATGTTTAATTGAAACTCTGAAAACTGAATACTGAAATAGGTTTCATAAAACTGAAATAGGTTTCATAAAACTGAAATAGGTTTCATAAAACTGAAATAGGTTTCATAAAACTGAAATAGGTTTCATAAAACTGAAATAGGTTTCATAAAACTGAAATAGGTTTCATAAAACTGAAATAGGTTTCATAAAACTGAAATAGGTTTCATAAAACTGAAATAGGTTTCATAAAACTGAAATAGGTTTCATAAAACTGAAATAGGTTTCATAAAACTGAAATAGGTTTCATAAAACTGAAATAGGTTTCATAAAACTGAAATAGGTTTCATAAAACTGAAATAGGTTTCAAAAGGAAAATTTGTTTAAATTAGACACTGATAAAAAATGCGAGTCCTAAATTTCAGCATTAAGCGAACCTTCTAAAAATCGAAAGTTTCTTAACATGAAATGAAATGGGAATTCTCAATTTATTAAACTTAGAACCCCTTGGTAGAAAATAAATACTGCATAAAGTTAAAGATAAATGTCTAAAATATTAAGAGAGACCAATACAGATACAAATCAAATCACAATACAAATCTTATTATTATGAATTAAATCTCAAAGAGTGTCAGGTACTGGTGCCACTACCCTATGTCCAGAATAAAAAAAAAACGAGAACTATGTATTTGATTACTCGACATTCTACAAGATTTCAAAAGTAAAATTTTCATAAAATTTCTCTTAAGTGTACAAAAATAAATAATAGCCTTAAAACAATATTTTTAAACAAAAATAAATATGTTGAAATATTTATAAAGTTAAACATCGTAAGAAATTATCGTAATACAAATAGTATGCATGTGTTTTAGTGATAGTCACAGATTTTGCCATGCGTCTTATTTCTCATTCCGATTCTTACAGAAACATTCTAAATTTGACGCAATGCTTGTCGAGGGAAAAATTTAAGATTTGCCAAAACCATATAGTAACGCAGACAAAAAACACCCAAGCAGTTCCACCATTTTGTATTTTTTTTATAGTTAAAGGCTCATTCACACTGTTTCACTTTCATTGCTCATCCAGAGTGATTCACTCCAGTGAATCGTTAGTTTGCATAGAAAAGTGAAGGAGTAAAGAGTGCAAGTTACGCTTTTCACTTTGGATGATTCCGCCAATCAATATCAAAAGAGAATGAATGAGCCTTTAGATTCAAGAAAAAGAAGTCTGACCTGTATAAGAACGGCTTGAGCTCCAAATCCATTTGATGAACCTGAGGATCTGGGTGATGTCGCTCCTCTGGACATCTGGTTGGTGTACCACCAGGGAGGCAGCCGCCCCGCAAGGCGCATTTGCTCACCTTGTAAATGACTTACACATACTGTTATATGTACAGCTTTTTACAAATTGTTTCCGTTCAGTTCGCATCTAACATCAGCATAGCTATCCGGTTCGTTTTCATATTCACAGTTTACAGTCCGTGTTGCACTCTGATGGTAACATGATGCATTCGAAATTAATTACTCAATCTTATTTTATTTTAAATAGACTATATTTTATTTCTGAATTTTTTTCAGTAAAAAGCGATTTTTTTTTTCAATTTTCTCAAAACATTGATGGCGAGTGTTCGAGTCCGCCCGGTGTTCAGATTGCCGTACGGACTGTGATACTGTGAATATATCCCTAAAAGCACAACTCATACCAAATATGTGAAGTTTACGTAACTGCAAATAAAAATAAACGAAATTTGGCCATACATGACGAAATTTGAACGAATCTTTAACATTTGTGCTGCGTGGGATACAGAGTGGGCAAAAAGTCAGTACACTTTTCAAAATTCTATAAAAATCGGAACGAAAAACGGTCTTCAGCCTCAGCATCTTGAGGTAACGGTTTTTTTAAAGACAAAAAAAAAATTAGTTCAAAATAATGTTAATAGATGAAGTCAACATAATTCAAAGGGTTCCGTGTTCGATTTTTTCTGTGGAATCGAACTCGGAATCAGTGTATCAGATCACGGAATTATGAATCACCATACTATATCTAAAACACAGACTGTGATCTAAAATAGCATATAGGCAAAATCGTTTCTTGCGAAACTATGGGTTCATTTTCAGTCATAAGGTAGACTTATAATATTTTCTTGGGTCCAACCCAGTATATAATTATTTAATTACTTAATAAGTACAGGGTGTGCAAAAGTCAGTATGAAAAGAAAGTTTTTTTGAAATTTGCCTCTTAAAAGTAGTGTTTCAGCTCATTTTGAGGCCCTTTGGGTTACATCCAAAAAGAACAGTTCCTTGTAAAGCGTAGAATTTTCAAGGGGAAAAAGTTATAAATAAACATCAGATTTTCAAGGGGGGGGGGGTGGAGATCCTCCCCCAGTAAAAATTTTTGAAAATTCCCCTTTAACCCGGGAGCACTCGCACTTATCAAACGAACGCGGGAACTCGCGGGTGGGTTATACCCATGAATGTTTTCTCGCGTTTTAATACTTAATCTGCTTGGTTTTACGAATAATATTACTTAATATAAGACACAAAACAATGAACTAACATTAGTAATTATTAAAAAAAATAATTTACTTAATTTATTTGTGTAATCCTTACAAATTGGAGTTATATGTTCCATACGAGTATATTTTTGGCAAAGTTCACAATGTTCCGTTTTCTGATCATTTTTGCTACCGCACATCTTTTGCATCCTATTTTTCAACTTTTGGCTTTGTTTCCTTCTTCTGGAGTAATTTTCTGATGATGTATCAAAGCCATTTCAGTTAACAGTGTGTTATGTGAGACAGTATGTGATACCCAAAAGCCTCGATTCCTGGAAACCCCACATTCCTGAATCCTTATCAATCCTTCCAGTTTAAAGAATGTGACCTTGAACTCAGCTACACCCAACCTCACCCTTTTTGAAAGAAAGGGGCGTACGCTGTGCAAGAAAGAATGCGCGCCTGGGTATGAGATACCCAATGCGAGTGCTCCCGGGTTAAACTAGTGCTTTACCTCCTTTTCTAACTCTTTGGGGTTTCAAACTCTTCGGTTCCCAAAGGGAACCGCTTCTTGTAAGCGGCAGAATTTTAAAAGGGAGAAACATTGTATAACAGACATCAAAGGTCAGGAGGGGGGTTTGGGGGTTCTACCCCAGAAAATTTTTAAATTTGTCCCTCAAAAGTAGTGTTTTAACTCCTTTTGGGACTTTTTGAGTTAAATCAGATGCTCCTTGTGGAAGTTGCAGAATTTTCAAGGGACTTGCAGCAATTTTTCACTTAAAAGTGGAAACCTTGGGGGGGGGGGGAAATTGCCCCCCCCTGCATGACACCCATGAATAGCAGTGTAATTTTTTGTATATTTTGATAAAAATTTAAAATATTTAAAATATTTTTGAAATTTTAAACAAAATGTTTTTTTAAAGTAGTTGAAAATTTGAAAGTAGTTCAGCTAGTAGTTATTAAAAAAAGTAGTTCAACTAATAGTTAAACTAGTTTAAACCAAAAGTAGTTAAACTACTAGTTAACTACTAGTTGATAGGTAGTTAACTACTAGTTGCAACTAGTTGTAGTTAACTAGTGCCGAACACTACCCAGTGGTCACCTGTGAGGTGAGGTAATTGGTTGGATATTGGTGCATGTATATGTTGGATATTGGGATTAGTTGGATGGGTGGTGCAATCAGCATAATTTTATAAATTGTAAAGTTTAATAGCTAAGTTTTTTAAAATTCTTTTAAAAACACAAGTATTTTTATGGATAATTTTAGGTATATAAAGCTGGAAGTAGTCAGACATTTGATCATTTTTCCAAGGATTTATTCCAAATTGAAAGTTAAATTTTCCTTAAGTGGTCTGGTATTGGTGCATTTACCGATTTACCCTAGGAAAAATTTACGTTAACAAAATAAAATTCCCTGTAAATTTTAAATGTAAAAATCTGAAGACATAGGTTTTTCTGAATATGAACAATTAGGGTCACTTGGGGTAAGTGGGACCCCTTTTTGGAACAGTACATTTTTGAAGGTTCATAAAAATTTTTTGAAGAGGTCCAATTTTAACTTGATGACATATTCTATTTAAGACACTATTAATAAACAAAAATTTATAATTAGGTTCTAAAATAATGTTCTACATTTTTCTTAATTGGTCTTTTTGTAAAAAATGAGACGGGGGTCCCACTTACCCCATAGGAAGGGGTAAGTGGGTCACCCCCTTTTTATTTCGATTGAAAGCAAGCAAAACTTAAGAGGGAGTAAGTGGGTCTTACTTGATAAAGTATAGAAGTTTTAGGTACAAAATATTTTATTCTAACTTAATCCATGTACGAGATATCTACTCACATTTAAATTAATAGGGTTGGTTGGGGTAAGTGGGACCCCTTTTTGGAACACTACAATTACAGAATGTTTTCTTCAGGTTCGAATGGTTCGGGAGACTTATAAAGAAACCCTCGAAACTATTCCCCCACCCCACTGTGTGTTTTAATTAATTTATCGGCAACGTGAATAAAAAAAACCTCAACTTAATAGTTTTTTTTACTTACCACAGCTTATATTAAAACGCAAAATTAATATAAAATTTCAATAAATTACTCATAAATGTTTCAATAAACATTAAAATGGTGAGTCTAGGGTGTCCCACTTACCCCATAATGAGGGGACCCACTTACCCCTACTTTGCTTAAATTACGGGGTAAGTGGGACCCCCCTCTTAAAAATTTTTAAATAAGAGATTTTGTGAAAATTCAAATTGCAGTATGTATTTTAAGTCAAACCTGGCACAACAGCTGAAAAAACATTGAAATATAGTGAAAACTTTCCTGGAAACACTTCTTGGAAAAATGCATCTTGAACTCTCCAAAAAAAAAAATATGGAAATTTTTTTACAATAGTTCTATAATCTTAAAAAGAAATGACACAAAACTCTAATATATGCAAAACCCATCAGTGTGACAAAATGTAACATGATCAATGTGAATAAGTGTGAAATGTCCTTTACATAGTTTAGTTTGAGGGGGGTGACCCACTTACCCCAGGGACCCACTTACCCCAAGTGACCCTATACGAAGATATTCATAACTGCATTAATGATCAATATTTTCAACTTATCAGTTTTCTAGGATTTTAAAATGTCTTCATTTCACATGTTCCCTCCTTTCAATTTAGCCCTCAGACTTTGCTCTTTTATTAAAAGACAAGGGAGTACCGCCCCCTGCTCCTATCCCTCACCAACCCCCGTTAAGTACTTACGCAGGATCCTCACAAAACCCAGTTCTCTGAACTTAACTCACTTTCTAAAACATTAATAAAAACCTTAGCAGAACGTCAACAAACTTTCCGAACACACGTCACAGGTCATCTCCATGAATAACACACTCAAAGTTTGAGTATTTATTAACTCTTAACTTATCAATAATTTAATCAAAATGTTTTCCTTAAAAATATCCAGCACGTCTATTGATAATGTTAAGAAACATTCTGGGAAAAAACAAACACAAATAAATCTTTTAAACTAAATATTGTACCGCCTAGTAACTCGTTAGTATTTTGTTGGGTGTAAAATCTTGAGTTTTTTTAACTTTATATTCAACTAGCTGATATGCCCGGCCTTGCACGGGTGGAGTGTATCAATTTATTAAAATTTTCTCAAGTTACATGCCTAATTTTCTGTAACCATAATTACCAATCATCCTGGTAGTTTTTCATATCCCGGTGTTCCCAGTATTTTTTCATATCCCGGTGCCTTTTTCATCTTGGTGTCCCCGGTGCCTTTTCATCTCGGTGTTCCCGGTGCATTTTCATCACCGTGCTCCCTGTGCCTTTTCCCTCCCGGTTCCAACTGTGTAAATCTAACCTAACCATCCAGTTCGGGGTTGCACATTTAATTACGACAGTTACCCAATTATCCATTCTAAGTGAAAAAAATCCATTAAAATTATTACAGACTTTTGAAATCCCAAAATTTGTTAATACCCCCTGTTTAAATTGAAAAAAAAAATCCCGTTAAACTACACCAAAGAAACAAATTATAAGGTTAAATAACAAATTGATCTAGTGTTTCTATCATCAACTTTCTAAAAAAACTGCATGATGTAATCTTTACTTTAACCAGTCTAATTCTTAAAACTTTCTATTTCAACTTAAAGTTTCATGGAAAATGAAGTTTTCAATAAGAAAATACTGTTATAAAGTTTTTTATAAGGGACGTTTTTAATTTTTTAAATTATTAATAACCTTTTTAAAACATTTAAAACAATTTTAGCCAAGTTTTATCTTTAAATACTTTGTTTTATGTTTAAAATTGTTTTTGTTGTATTATTTGCAACAATGCGAGTTAAACAGATCTTCTTTAGTGGAGAAGTAAGGCGATTTTTACAAAAAGGCCTAAAAGGGGGTGAAGGGGTGGTTTTAGAAATTTGGAAATTATGTCATTGTCTTTCCCCCGTCCCCATACGTATGTGTACCAAGTTTGGTTCGATTCGGACGGGTAGTTTTGGAGAAATTGAGCCAAATCTGTTCCGGACAAACCCAGGCAGGCAGGCAGGCAGGCAGGCAGGCAGGCAGGGACACCTTCATTATATATAGAGAGATGTTTCACTTCAAGTTTTTCAAAACAAAGTTCCGGAGAGACTGTGTTGAGTTGACGTCGGTATAGACGTCACTGGTCCCATCATTCATTGCGATTTGAGTTTGTTTACATTCTGTTATCTGTTTTCGTCTTGGAATTTTGCGTTCATAATGGATTATTTTCAAGTTATTTCGACATTTAAGATAGTAATCAATCTTAAATATCCAATTGAAATAACAAAGAACAACTTACTTTCCAACAAGTACTCACTTAAGCCTAACATGGATGACTTTTTGCTTTGAGTGAGACCGAAATGCATCATGGGAAAGCCGGGTATTCAAATTCCCGAGTAAATAGGTGGATTTATTTATACCCTGCATTTTTCCCTATTGCTGGGTATATCGGCCACTTATACCCGGGTATATGGTCCATGTAAACGGAGCCTTTGTACCCAATCTAAAAATGTTCCTTTACTCATAAAAAGTTGTCCTGCCAAATATTTTTGTGTTCCGTAGACTTTAAATGGGTCCACAAACGCTTTGAAATTTGGGATTTTTCATTTAAAACACATAAAATCCGATTTTTGTGTACTAAATTTTAAATTAAATCCTTAGCAAATTTTTTCAGACAATCTAGGAAAATTATAACGTATTTAAACATATAAAATATGTTTCAATCGCAAAGGGAATAAATTTAAAAAATAATTTAAGCAGTATTTCTAACGGCTTCCTGATCGAAAATTGGGATTTTCCCTTTCACCTGAGAGTAGATGGCAGCACCGGGTAGAGCTAATTTTGATTAATTATTAATTAAATTATCCTTTATTTCATTAAATTGGATGCTATTAATGCACTCAAACTTTTTCATCTGCTCTAGTATTGGGGTAATTATTTTTATTTGTGATTTCTCGGACTCTCATTTTATCTCGGACTCTCATAAATATTTTTTTTCGTATTGATGAAAAGAGAACAAAATGGGAGTCCTCAAAGATAGTCCTCTCACAGGTAAAATCTTTTTTTATGAAAAAGCTAATATTCCTATAATAAGTGACTGAAAAGCATGACAAAGAATAATAGCACTATTAGATGCAAATGCAAAACAAGAGCTATACCTATTGATAGGAGGTCTAATCCTATTACAGCATTAAAAATTGCAGATATGGAAAGCACACTTGGTTCCACATTTTCAATATGGCCTAAAGATAAGAAGTTGGTAATTAAATCAGGAAGATCTTTTATTTCTTCAATTCAATGAAAAGTGACGGATCAAAGTCGGATCACGTGATAAGAGCCTTTTGGAAAAAATCAAAAGGAATGAAAAACGCCTTTTGTTGGAAGAAAAAAGAAAGACTAAAATGAGTTTTTCCGCACGAGATGATTTTCTCAAATTAAATAATGATCCTGAATGTACAGATAGTGTAGGCCAGAGTGATATTGATGTACCAAACAACAAGTGAGCCCAGCAGAAGTCATCATCGGGTTAAAAGAAAAGGGATAAACGTTTTCATACCCCATGACGCCATGACCTGGTAAAGAGACCTAATCTAGTGTCAATAGCAACGCATTTGAATATGACTCCAACACAACAAGCAGCCTATACGAACGCTTTAATTGAAGAACTTGGAGAAGAAACTTCTTCCGCTGCAGCTTCTTTTGCAACAGTCGATAGGTCCAGAAGACGAGTATCTGAAGAACATTAGAATTCTTGCAGAGAACAATGGGACTTCCCAGAATATACAACTTTGCATTGGGATACTAAACTTACAAAAACATTGACCAGTAAGTATAAAGACAGAAGAGCGTCTTACAATAGTTGTTGGAGACTGTCAAAAGCAAAAACTTCTTGGGGTGCCAGCATATACTCTGGAAAAAGATAAGAATATGGGTCGGTGATTTCTGAGTTAATTTATGATCACCTAGCTTCTTGGAAGTGTGAACAAACTGTGGTAAATATGACTTCTGACACTACTGCTTAAAATACAGGCCATGTAACTGCTGCCTGCGTCAGCGTGCAGAAAAAAATTAGGGGGAGCACTTCTTTAGACATCTTGTAGACACCATATTGGGGAAGTAATATTGACACATGTTTTTAAAGAAATGCAAATAGAAGACTACAAATCACCAGATATCATCATATTCAAAAAATTTCGCGACAACTTTGATAATATTGATAAGAGTAATTAAAAACCTTTTAACTCAGAAAGCGTTCCAGTGAAAGTTGGAAGTATTGTGCATGAACTTAAAGCCACTGCAGTACACGTAGCAGAATGTGCCATCAATTCTGGGAAATGCTGAGAGGATTACATGGAATTCGCCAAGCTTTGCTTAATGTACCTAGATTATCCAAAAAATACACAAGTGAAACGGAGTCGGCCGGGAGCCGTTCTTAGAGCACGTTGGATGGCTAAATTGCTGTACGCCATAAAAATGCGCCTTCTTGAAGATCAAATCAAACTCTTACCTACTGGAAGAAATAGTTTCAAATCAACAGCTAGTTAAACTGCGTGACTTTGCCAATTTCATTACTCTCAAATATGTTACAAGATGGTTAACTTGTGATACAGTCACAATGCCCCTTGGTTAAACTGTTCTTGAATATATATTTACATTTCTAATATGTTAAAGTGATACTTTAAAAATTGTGATACTTTTGTGAAGTTTCTGTCTGGTGGATTAATTAAATGTTCTTGAATATACTTAGTAGTACTTACTGAACTTTCTATGTATCATTTTATAAGCATTTAAACAAAAGTTATACAGGTACATAACTTTTTCTGTAGTACTTTTTTTTAGGTACAACTAGTTTAAGACCTTTATTTCTTATGTAGAGTACAATTATTGAAATTCAAACTGGTTATTTTTGGTAAAAGTGTTTGTACTAAGCATAAAATATTACATAAACTAGGTTTTTAGGATACCATTTTTAAAAAAAATTATAAATACGTTATTAATAAATTATTTAAAAATTTTTAATTTAAAAAATACAAATTAAAGATGTAGTTTCACATATCTATTGAAATCATATCAAATTATGACAAAGTGGCCCAAATTTCATGTCTCTAATTCAATAAGTTCTCGAGTTATTACTTAGAGTATTGTAACAAAAACAACTTTACTTTATATTCTTCAAACGTAAAAAAAATTATAGCGCCTGACTGAATAATGCTAGATTAATGAAACTTGGGTCATTATATAGAACATATATGTAGCTTTTCATAAAAAAATTAAGAACAAATTGTGACGACTTTATCTTTGGAATCATTGCACTTTTCACAAAAAATGACCAAAAGTTCAAAACTTTAAGCTCGATGTGGACCCATTAAATATTATTTTATTACTACAAAACTTCATACGTATCAGTTTTGAAGTATTTGGAACAAAAATAACTTGGGTACAAAGCGATATTATAAAAATTTAAAAATCATGGGGCGTTTGATGCACCCTACTGCCTACTTACCTCCTAATTAGACTATTTTTCCAACAATTTCATTGGCTGCTGCGTCACGACATTTGATTTTAGGTATAGTCAAATTTCATAGATTAAATTAGATACAATTAACTCCACTTAATATGATCACTTAGACAGAGATTAAACTGATAATACCTGATTGATGATAATGATAACCTATTCAATAGCAACAGAGAAGCAGCAAATAGTGTAACAAGAGTCCTAGCATTCAAATCATAACTATGATGTCCTAACTAAAGTTTTTGAAAAAATGCTCCAATACCTATTAGCATACTTATTTTTCAAAATTTATGAATGTAAAAATATTTTATTTGTAAATATGAATGTTATTTTATAAAGTTAGAGCTAATTTTCAGAAAAAAACTTAAGACTATAAAAATTGTCTAATCAAATGTGGATATGGACAAATTTTTATAACATTAAATAATATGATAATCACATAATACCATACATTTTGCATTAAATAGGAGTGATCAGTGGCGTAGTCAGAAAAAAATTTCAGAGGGGGATATTGGTACTTTGTAGTGTTCGGCAACTAGTGGTCAAATAGTAGTTAACTACCAACTACTAACTAGTCTGGGAAAATCTAGTTGTAACTAGTAGTTAACTATTTTTTCCTGGGACTAGTTGCAACTAGTAGTTAACTATTTCCCAAAGTAGTTAACTACTAGTTAACTAGTCTATTTCATTTCATAACCTATTTTTTGCCCAAATTCTAATACATCTTTCTTATCTATATCACAAAAAACTTTATGCTTCGCTCAAAACGGTGCTTTATTTCTGGTTATGGTATTTGAGTACTCTACCATGACATTGTAGTTATAAATAGCAGTGTAATTTTTGTATATTTTGATAAAAATTTTAAATATTTTTGAAATTTTAAATAAAATTTTTTTTTAAAGTAGTTGAAAATTTGAAAGTAGTTTCAACTAGTAGTTATTAAAAAAAGTAGTTCAACTACTAGTTAAACTAGTTCAAACCAAAAGTAGTTAAACTACTAGTTGATCGGTAGTTAACTACTAGTTGCAACTAGTTCTAGTTAACTAGTGCCGAACACTAGTACTTTGGGGGATAGTAGGCATGGGTGTAGCCAGGTTTCATGTTAGGGGGGGGAAGGATACTTTGCTCTTGGATGTTGCAACTAGTGACTAGGGGTTGACTCAATATTATTTCCCATGTCCCCACCTTCCATGGCGAGTACTTTTACACGCTAAATTTTAGAGTACTTATACAAACGATTTGAACTTTTATATAACCTAAAAATATGTGTAATGAATGTGAGCTTAAGATCTGGATAGTAGGATCTGGGGGTCCTCTCCCAGAAAATATTTTAAAATTCGCACCTTAAAGGAGTGTTTTAGCTCAAGATTCAGACATTGTTCAGTTAACTTTGAAGGCAACAAAAAGTGCAAGAAAAGTAATTTAGATTTGTAGATTTCAGAAAAATTTTTAAAAAAGATTTAACAAACTGAACATTTAGGGGGGGGGGCAGCTGCCCCTCCATGCCCCCCCCTGGCTACGCCCATGATAGTAGGTAGTTTTAATGGTTTTCTATGGTTAAAAAAGGAAATTTCTCTCTGGCTATGCCCCTGGGATTGATTGGGACCTTCCACTTTTGATAACATCGACCGTGATCACAATGCATTAAGTAGTCAAATGTAAATCAGTTTCATCCTAATCAAAAAACTTAAATAACACAGGCATCTTTAATTGGATGGTTTCCTCGAAAGTCCAACAACTTCCTTTTAAATGCATTTTAATTTTACAAATTTAAAGTTTAGATTTTTGAACTTTTTGGTGGCATTTCCAGCTTTGATTCATCTTAATTACACTGTATTATACAGATCACCCAAAAACAATAACATGGTGAATAAATAGGATACTTACCAGTATTATTCAACAAGAAAAACACAAACAGGTAGGCTGTCACCGGACCTGGAAAAAGTGCCCGAACCTACGAACCTGGTTCGGGGGAAGCCCCTGTCAGCTCCATAGGAGCAATACATTAGGTTCGGGTAAATTTTATTAGGTTCGTGGGAAGGTTACAACTTTTTCCAGGTCCGGCTGTCACAGTTAGTTACTGATTTAGATAGATAACATAATTTATTGACAATATTGATAACATAGTAAAATGATGCTGGGGAGAAAATGCTAAAAGCAGTAAAACCTAATTTAATTAATAAATTAAACTACAGTAGAACCACGATTGTTTTGGGCCAGATGATGACCAGAACACTAAAAAGGTCAGATAATCAGGGGGAAATGAAACAAGTCATTTACAAAGCTTAAAATAATGTGGAAAATTAAGTAAAAACAAATTACTATTGATGATAAAGGAAAGCAAAACAGTTTAAGCACTAAAAATACATTTTTAAAAAGTTTATTGTTTTCCCCTAATTTTTTGTTTTGACAGGAGTAAAATTGACAAATAATGCTGGCACACTGTTTGGCATGGAAAGCAGAAGTGTGGATAAGGTTAATCAAAGATATAACTACATTTAAGTATCAGAGATTTTACTACATTTAAGTATCAAAAAGATTCTCAATAAATAAGCTTTTATAATGTATCATGAGTAACAAAATATTGTTCTTCTAATACATCTGCTATTACTTTTCTTTTGAATTTTGAGGGATATGGAAATTTGTTCAACTTACTAAAAGTTGTACACATTTTTACTCTACTTTTCATTAGTTTCTTATTTTAAGATTAATCAACTCTTCTGATTTCGATTTTCCTCACCTCATCACGTAAAAAAATGTTATGCCGAAAAACATCTCTTGTAAATTCAAGAGACATTTTTCGCAACATTTTTTAGAATGACCAGGGTTCATACACTTTTTGAGGAAAAAAATTCAAGGATTTTCAAGGACTTTTCCAGGCTACCAGATGAAAAATTCAAGGCTGACCGATATTGTATGTAACCTTCTTTAAGTAGTACTCGAGTTTCATTTCGTACAATTTTATCTACTAAGCAGTTTAATTAAAGCAAATTTTCATAAGTTCCTAGTTACAAAAAAAAAGGTTTGAATAAGTTTAATTAAGTATATTAATAAAATATTTTCACGTAATTTTTAAATAAATGAACCTAACAGATTTAATTTTAAAAAATAAAAGACTACCTTATACTTTCAATAAAACTGTAAATAATGATCAATATTTATTCTAATGCATCATTGACTCAAAATGTATCAATTGGGTAGAAAATGAAAAACTTAAACACTGACTGAAGTAAAAAAACTCCAGTCTAAGAAGTTTAATTTCAACCACCAAAAATTATCCATATGGAAGATTTTGTAAGACTTTCTTCCTGATAGAAAATTTAAATAATGCTTAAATAATATTATTTACCTTAAAATTTTCAAATACCCTATTATCTACACACCTTGTAATTCTTTGTTTGATATTAAAACTCAAGTTCAAACCATAAATTTCTATATGCCTCTCGCAAACAACAAGAAATTTCTCTAATATTTTTTTTAATTTGGCAGCTAAATATTGGATACATTTTAACTATGTACAATAAGTGAACACTTTCTCCAAAAACAAGCATTTAAAACCAAGGATATTGACGCAAAGTAAAAAAAAAACAATCGCGAACCGTCCATCATGTTGTTTTTCCTGCCTGTGTCCACGCCATCAAAATGCCAACTTTACAGGCAAACGACCGGAAGGATGTAGGAAAATTCGGGATTTTTCATTGAAATTCCGGACTTTAACATAACAAGTAGATACCCTAAAATCTTTTTCTGGCCAAAAATTTCAAGGCCTAAATAAAATTCAAGGATTTTCAAGGCTCTTAGGGCAAAATATGTTTTTTCAAGGCCTTGAAATCGAAAATTTGAAATTCAAGGACTTTCAAGGTTTTCAAGGCCGCGTACGAACCCTGAGAATGACCCACACTCAGGCCCGTATTTAGGGTTTTTGCCGCCCTGTGCATATCAATTTATTGCCACCCCCTATTTTATTTTGTTTCAAGAAAATACCCCCCCCCCTTTAACTCACCTTTCTCAGAAATGGTGGAATTTTCCTGAGGCTAGTTGCTTGGTATTTGTTTTTTTTTTTTTTTGTTTGCTGTATGGTTCGGATCTGTTGGGGGAATGTGACCATTGGGCACTGGGAATGACTCAACCACAACCCTAGAATCCTTCCCTAGTGAAAACTGTGTGGTACATTTTTTCAAAACTTTATAGTATGTAGCATTTTGAATTGTTGTAATCTGCCCCCCCCCCCATTTTTGCCGTCCTGTGCAATAGCACATGTTGCACGTGCCTAAATACGGCCCATACTATAAGTTTGTATTTAAATTTTATTCAACTAGATTCCTCCAATCTTAACCTAATGATTAAAAAAGGCATATTTCTAAAATTAATAGAACTATAATCTGCCAAAAGTTTCTAATTTATGATGAAAATAAGATGCATTTAAAATTATTTTAAAGTTAAAAAGTTCACAAAAAAAAGAGTAGAAAAAGGAAAAGTTAATAACCACTTCACAACAGAGACATGCATTTATATATAGTCGAGTACAATTATTCTCAATAACTAAAATCAGATTATCTAGGACTGCAACCCCCTCTAAAAAGGATGGGCAGGAGAACACTGGTGTGATTCTGTTCCATAATTTGCTCAAACCTTCTTATAATTTTAATTAAATTGTCTGATTGATCATTATTCCAGTTTTATTTTACACATTGTTTTATTATATCTGTTTGTATCTGTTAAAAATAGCTTTACTTTTTTGTAATTTTCTATCATAATTCACATAAACTTGATATTAACCAGTCAATTAGAAGTCCACTATATGTTACTGGTGATTTGGTAGTTCAGAAAAATAATAAGATGTTAAAATTATGCTCTGATATCAGCAGAAAATTTAGAAATTTATTAAAATAAAAATAAATACAAAATACTAATGTAGTACTTCCCAAAACTTTCTATTCTATAGAGATGTCTCATTCATAACCATTAAAAGTCCAATCTTCATCCTGTAAAAAATCTTCACCATTGTCAAAATAGTTGCGTGTATAATCTGTATCCTGTTAAACAAAATATTAAATTAGCTTACATACCAAATGAGTAAGAAAAAACTACAAATACATAAATAAACTGTCATTTCTAATAAAAAATATTGCAGATTTTAAGAGAAGGGATAAATCCTGACCTCATCACATGAGTCAAAATAGTTGTGTTCACCATAATACACCACCTGTAAAAATTAACTGAAATTGAAATACCAAATGTGAAGTTGATGATTGAAACAATAGACAAAATGCCTGGAGGTAATGGCAAATGTTAATATAGTTATAACCTAACAAAAAGTATAAACAACAAAAAGTTACTTTAGATAAAAAAGATTAAGAGTCTAAGAGAAATTACTATATAATTTATCTTGACCTCATCAGATGAGCCTTGATCAGAAAGCTCATTTCTCTGGACATCTTCATATGAGTCTTCACAGTAGTTGGGTGCAGATGTTTCCTGTAAAAAAAATAACTAGCTTACCAGATGTAAATATTCTTATAAACATTATGATTATGATGTGGCTATTTCAAAAAGACTAAAAGGGACTACAGAAGGTCAACTTGGTTCATGAGCATCATTGGCAACAGAATATGGGGGGATGGCTTCAAAATCTCTTTTCTGAAACAATCAAAAAAAACCTGTGATTTATTAACTGAGAATATACTTTTCTCATCACTTTGCTCTTAAATAATATAATGGTCCAAGCCAATGCATTAACTTTTTCTGAAGGTTTTGTGAATTATCAGTAGTTTTATGTTAAAAAGGGGACCTAGGGGTTCTCCTCTGCAATCTTAGCAGTGGCTTTAACCTATTTTAAATTAAATCAGTGGGCATGTTAATACCTTACCTTAAGATAATGAGAAATGTAAATAGTATAATCATATAAACAAATGTTTTTTTTGAACATTAAAGTCTTTAAAAGATAAATTATAAAAGACATTAGTCTTTAAGAGAAGGGATATACATGTGGATTAGAGTTGTTCCAACTAATTGTGATCCTTTCATTTGATCTTTTAAAATCTACAGCGTCAGAAATTTAACACTTTTTACAAAATTCAATACAGATACAACTTTACTAGCTACTTCATACCCCAAAACATAATTTTCTGTATCAATCTACAGCCTCAGTTTCAGAAAGCATCTATCCTTATCCAATTGCAATTCCGAATGATGCAGAGAACCAAGCTTACTACCATAATAAATATCTAAGGCTGTGATTTCCATGTAATCAAAAATTCAAAATATGTACTAAACTTCTGTATATTTCTTATAATAACTTTTGTATCTTTCTTATAATACTATATATTATCAGTATACATTACACTTTCTAGATCTTCACTTTCAGTAGTAGTTGCTTCATGATAGACTGACAACTTTGCTTCTAGATCTATTTTCTTTTTTTCTTCATTAACCAAATTGTCCTCTTCCTCTATTCCAGTTTTTGAGGACTGTTGGAAATTAGCAACTTATAATTGACACCGACTTATTTGCCATAAAAAGTATAGTGTGTGTTTTAAAGTATCAAAATATTTGTTTTATTTAGATATATTTGCAATTTAAATTTATATCATTTCAACAAGATGTAAAGAATCTTCAAATCAAAATTCCAATGAGGTGAAAAAAAAATTGTATGGGAAGAATTAAATACATTTAGAAGAAAACAATCAAACAGTAAATTTAAAATATGAATGAACTAATAAATATTTGTGTGTTTTTCAATACATGAATTTTTAAGTAGTTATTAAAATTTAATGACTTACAATAATGGCATAGTCCCCCAACAAAAGATTGAGGGGAGAAATAAATCATCAAGAGATTTTAATGTTATTCTCAGAAGGAAAAAAATTGGCGGATTTCAAGAGAATTTTAGCTTATCTTTAATTAATAATATCTCAAAAATTGTAATGAATTTTTTATGAAGCATAACCCTCACGGGATTAAGTTCCATGGTAACTAAAGTTAAAATCATGAACTAAGAAATAATTTTTTAAAAATAAATTTTTTAATTTAACTTTAAGCACAAAAATATCTGATTTTTCAAAATTTATTACTTTCTTTTTATCTTTCTTTAAATCACAAGCTTTCTTTTTACTCTTTCTTCCTGGTTTATCATCAAAGAGCTCTCTTGGAAACATATTTTTATCTAGAAGATTTTTTTTAGTAGTTTAAAGAAAATAGCTCCTATTTATTAAGAATACCACATAGTTAGCTAAGATGCATTTTATGTTGATATGATCTATCTACCTATGAAAAGTTTATTATAAATTTTAATTTCGGCTTATTTATTTACTGAGGACAATTTATACCTTAAAGGCCTTATGGCTTTAAGAATATTTGAGAACCTAATTGTATCTCAGTGGGAGACCTGGAAATTTGATTTATATGGGGGCTTATGGCTAATTCCATGTGTGACGCACACAACAAATGTCATAGCTGCCAACCTGATGGGGGAAAAAATAGGAGTACTTTCACGGACTACATTTAAAAGCACACCCACATATTTTTCTGTCACAATTTAGGCTGCTCTTTTTAGTTAATAGTTGAACTACTAAGCACAAATAATTCAGAGAAAAAACCTAAAACCTATAAAGAAACAAAAACAACATCCCTCTTGAAATCAGTAAATGAAAAAAATAAGCCATAAGTTACAACTAAAGGCATCCAAAACTGTTTAAATATTAATCATGGTTCTTGCTCTATTACCATAACAGAAATTAATGCTTTTTCTGGAAAAAATAACTTTATATAAAGTTCATGAAGTTAAAAATTTCAAGCTCCCAAAAATTACCCATATGAAAAATTTTGTAAGACTTTTTTTCTGATAAAATACATATAGAAAATGATATATATCTCTCTTTGCTTTCTTTTACTTTTGTAATTTTAGTATTAGTGAGATTGTAATTTTCCAGCTAATAGTGATCACTTTCTCCAAAAACACAGAAAGAAAAACACGATTGCGACCGTTAAGTTGTTTTTTCAGCCAGCCATAGAAATTCGAAAAGCCAACTTTACAGGGAAAAGTCCGGCAGCATAAATGAAAATTCGCAATCTTTCATTGAAATTTTGGACTGCAATACCATTTCAGGACTTTCACATAAACAGTAGACACCCTTGAAATAACTTTCAAGGCTTTTAGAAATTAAAATTGCCTTTTACGATTGCAACAAAAGCATTTTTAAAAAATCGCGAAAATCGGAGTTTTTAGGGAAAAATCGGATTATCGGAGAAGGAACCAAAAATAGGAGTAACTCCGATAAAATCGGAGTACTTGGCAGCTATGAAATGTGCTATAATTGAATCTTAAAATCACCAAAGGATCATTATTCGATTGAATTAGATCTATCTTTGTTTTTCCTTTGGTTGATGTTTGTTTTATATAAAATTCATTTATTTTATTTTATGATAAATGTTCCGTACTTGGAAAAATCAGAGTTGTGACTCACACTACGTGGAAAGGGCGCATAGGGAAAGGAAGGCAGGGGTTTATCCAGGTTTTTTGACCAGGGTCCTGTTTTGGGAATTTTATAAATAATAAAAATGAATTTTTGTGAAAATAATTTTGGTCATAAAATAGAGTCCTATTTTTTCCAAATGCAGCAGATTCAGAGCAAAAGGTAGGAAAGCATGCCAGATTTTGGAGCATTCCGAAGTTTGGGTTGCCAGATGAGGGGTAATTATATGTGTAATCTTAATTTATATATTTATATGAGTAATTAATCGACAAAAGAAACTATCCTCACCATACAATACTGTAGCAGGAGTCATCATATACTTATCAGAGTACCTTTCAACATCTTTCTTTTCAACAGGGGCAATGAAATACTCAGATCTCTTAAATGTATTTCGAATTTCCCGCTTCATATTCACCAGATAATCTATTTTACTTCCTTCTAGGAGTCTTACAGGATTGAACTCAGTAGACTAAAAGCAAGAAGAAAAATATAAACTAAAATAAATTTAAATTAAAATGAAAGGAAATATAGGGTACTTAAGATTAGCAGGGCACAAATCTCTCCAATTGTACTATATTGGCAATGTTTTATTACTAACACATAAAAATATAACAAACATTAAAAGAAACATTGCTGTACTAGAGAGACAGCAGCGTTAGTTGACCCTATGACGTCACTAACAAACAAAGTAGTTCCCATCGCGGTGTCTGAATTTTGAGTGAAATGAAGAACATCAATTTATAAATATGATTTTGATTAATTTGTTAAACCCATAAATATATATTGTGTCTTTTCATCATAGTAGGGGAGCCCATGATGCTAAATGTGGATTTACTCGAGCGCGTCAGATAATCATAGGGGAGATACCTTGCATGCTTTTGAGTAACTCCACCAAATATAAGCTCTCTATGTTGGTGGGTTTGTTTGGAACAACCCGTCAAAATTTGAAAGAAAACTAGTTACATGGACATACTCGAGCGCCTTAGATTGGCTACCAAGACAGTTTACAACTAGTTGAGCCTAGTTTCCTGGCTACTAGTCTATAAACATTTTGTTTCGTACATTTTTCTCAAAAAGAGCGATAGCGTCTTACCGGTCTTGGCTTTACTTTGCAACTTTGTAACCCTCCCGCTCCCTTACCCACCGCTCAAATCGGCAGATTTTAGAAAATGTACACTTTTTAGCTGGTATCTAACCTAACCTTATCTGATGCGCTCGAGTATGTCCATTTAACTAATTTCTTTTTACAAATCTGACGGGCTGTTCTAGACAAACCCCCTACATAAAGAGCTTATATTTGGTGGAGTTACTCAAAAGCATGCAAGGTATCCCCCTTATGATTATCTGACGCGCTCGAGTTACTACCCAAAAACACTCTGGGCTCCCCTACTATCATAATTTGCATACCGAAACTCCTCCTAACAACAAAACAGGCTTTTTGTTTACCCCTTTCCTCCTTCTGGGTAGTGATGTACTGGGTTCAAGAAACGCTGATCTAGTTGCAAATAAGTTTAATGATGTTTTATTTTGTTATTTGATTATTTTTGTCAATTTAGCATAAAACTTGGGGCTTGCACCCGGATTACTTTAAAGTATTAAATAATGTATATTATAAAATACACAAAAACCTCATAGAATAACCACCACTATGCAATGATCACCTCGTCTCACCACCAATTTTTTTGAAGGGACCGATATTCCCCCTTATTCACTCACAATCAGGGCCGCCGAGAGTCAAGCCGGGCCCTGTGGACAAATTTCAGAAGCGGGCCCCCCAGTATTTTGAGGGGGGGGGGGCAAGAATTTTCTTTAGTAAATGCACAGGCTTAATGCAGTTTTGAACATTTCTATGAATCTTGATGAACTTAAAAATTTCGTTTTCTTGATTATAGGAGGAGTAACAATCACTAAAGGGGGTCTGGGGGAATCCCCAAGAAATTTGGAATTTCAACCCTTAAAAAAGAAACTTTAAACTCATTTTTGGATACTTTTTACAATTGAAAGACACCCAGGAATGGGCTTTTTCTGAAATGAAGTTAAGCCTAGGATTCTTTGAAATAATGATTTATCTTCAGTATGAAATTTTAGAGTAGTAACTCCATTTCGTAATGAATTCTTTTAGGGGGTCTGGGGGTACCCCCAGAAAATTTTTGGAAATACTCCTCTTAAAAACTGAAATTTACTCATTTTCGGCGGCCTTCAGGGTGAAAAATTGATTTACAAAACATTCCAAATTAGTATATTCCTCTAACTTAGAGGAATAATTATCTTAGTTTGGAAATGTTGGAGGTTGCATTCCAGGGAGGAGGGGGGCCCGGGGCCCGTTCTCAGGTAGAAGGGGTAGTTGGGAGAAAAATCTATGAATTAGTATTCTTGTTTCGGAATGTTTAGTAGTGTATCTCAAGATGGAGATTCTTTACCGGGCCCTTATAGGGCTGGGAAAATCCCCGGGCCCGGGGGAAAGTGCCCCCTTTGTCCCCCCCTGTCGGCGGGCCTGCTCACAATATTAAATTACCACAGTACTACAACCAGCAAATTCCTGAGAATCCTCATAGCAACCTCTTTTCACAACTCCTATAGAAATTTTCCAGCTGTTTTAAAGCTGGAAAAGGACAGAAAAAGTGTTCAGTTTAATATAATTCATGGCGCCTAAAGTAGTGCCAAAAACGCCTCCAAGAAGAGTTGTTAAGTTAAGTAAGCAAGTTAATAATGTTGTAATATAACACCCGAATTATTATTTTCTTTACCGGAAAAATCCTGTCGGCCTTTTCCACATCGATCTCCATTCCTTGCATCGAAAAAAATCTTTTCCTACCATACCTCCGGTCCCTTCCTTTAGATTTAAACATATTTATGTTCCTTGGAAACAACACCGTAAAAACTAAACGTAAAAGAATTTAAGAACCTTACCCAACAACCCAACCGGTAAATTTTAAGACCGAGGTCTTATTTGGAATTGAGAATTGGCTGTCTCTCACAAGCAATCGCTTGCACAAGCTTGACTTTTCCTTTTTGTTTTTGTGTACAAACAATAGTATAATTTCGCTTCAGTTCTCTCTCTATTTTTTTGAACTTCTTTGCTTCCGCACAGAGTCCTAAGACAGAAAATGTTGATTTGAATTTTTTAGACAAGAAATTAGAAAATAAGCTGGTAAAAGGTAAAATAATTGCAAAAAGTTTTTTTGTTACACTTAAGGTTTGTTTAAACCAGTTAACCACACGCTATGCACGCTGTACATGCGCTTGCTAAAATTACTTTACGCTGGCAACAACAAAAACCGGCAAATTTCCATTTTTTTCCCCCTCCAAAATATTCTTCCATCTTCCAGCGAGCGATAGCAACCAGCAACAAGAATCCGTTGTTCTTGTGCGAGTTGAAAATTATTGTGTTTGTGGTTAATTGTCTTACAGTTTTACATTGCAATTTTGAAGTTTAATTTTGTTTGTCGACCTAAAAGCTTGAAAATGGCATTTAAAGGAGGCCAGAAAGTCCAAAAAGTGATGGTTCAACCTATCGTATCCTTTTCATGCGAACTTCTTAAGCCTTATTTTTTCTTAATATAAGTGCATTACTTCTGTTTATTTAACTATTAACTGTCTGTATTTTTATTGGTTCTGTGTGACTGAGTGATTTTGTAATTAAGTGATTTGTGCAATCGGGTAAATCTTGTTGGAAACTAGTTCTGTTTATATTGTAGGTTTAATACGTACGTGCGTTGTTGCTCTTTTACATCCCTTTTAATTTAATGTATAATTTCAAGTTTTGAAATAATCATAATAATGTTTATGTTTATTAACAGAATACATGACTTAACTCTATTTTTGTGTTTCAACCCTATTTCTCTTTCGATTTGCTGAATGTTACCTTCGAAATCATGCATGATTTTGCTCAGATTTTGACCTTGTGAGCTTAAATTTAGGTAAATTTTAACAATCCGGGACTTGGCGACTTCTTGGCGAAGTGCTTTCTCGCCAATGCCTGGCATTGGCGAGAAAGCACTTCGCGGTACGAAAAGATGGAGAACAGTACTAACCGATATTCGGAAGTAATTTTTCTCCTTCTAAACAATAAGGATGAAGCTCCGCACATTATTTTGAAAAAGTGAGAGCATTTTCTCTACATGTAAGATAGAGCATTTCATCCACACGAAACAGTGGCGTAGCCAAGAAAACAAAATCGGGGGATTTAGGTTAATTAATTTAAACATGTACAATTAATTAAGAATTTTTTTGCATATTAGGGGAAGAAATCCCGAAATTTTGCTTCGTAGCTACGCCCCTGCATTCACAGAACACACATACCTCACACGCAACGATATCGACCACCCTAAACAAAAATGCGAAATCACAAGAATATTAAAAGTAGAAAAAAAGCTCTCCTTTTAAATTAAAAATGTGCAGAGCTTACCTCAAAACGGATAATAATCCAAAATTGGTTGTGGAAATTCGGGACGGGAGTTCAGGAGAAAGGCACGGCCACGGAGTACGGCCGGCAATCGAAAACAAAGGAGGAGCACAAGCGCGCACAACCATCCCAACGAGTAACAATTTCAAAACTGAATAATTATGGAAAAGTGGCGGTTGAACAAAAAAAAATCTAGAATGTTCTACCCCCTTTCAACCAATTAAAATCCTGATGCCTTCAAATTACTATTCAATAAAAAAAAGGAACCTAACGGAAAGAACCCATAGAGGATGAAATAAAAAAGAAACAAGCTGATAGTGAATGAATGTGTGCGTCATTTGAAACTGAAACCAATCCTTGATAACGATGTTTTGAATAAAAACCAACTCCAGAAATATGTAAAATTTTGAATTAATGAGCTAAGAGGCAGGTGGCTAGAAGAGAGCTGGAAAAAAGATATGATAACCTAGGGTTGCTAGAATAAAGTAAGGGTAGGGTAACCAGGAAGATTGATTTATCGCCAAGTGCTCGCCAAGTCCCGGATTCTTAAAATTAACCTAAATTTATATAAAGTTATGTGGAATAGTAAATATAATAGTGGAACAGCCTTAGAAAGAGTCCTCCAGCCGCCATGTTAACCCACTGATTAAATGATAACACTAAAAGCATGTTGCTGTGATGGTTACACTTGGTGACTGGAGGACTCTTTCTAAAGCTGTTCCAGTATTCCATTTTAGGTGTTAAAGTAGGGCTGCCCAACCTTTGGCCCGTGGGCCAGATCCGGCCCCCGAGCCCCCAGAATCTGGCCCGCGAACGAAATTAGAACACCTTTTATTACTTTATTTTCCGGGAAAATTTAGTTCGCGGAAAAATCGCGATTTTCGCGCAAGTTTTGTTTTGCGTGCGGAGTGTCCCGTTCCTCCCGCGACGGCTTTCTTGGTTGGAAGTTGGAAGGCGTCTTCCTGTGTTGCTATTGCGATGTAAGAAAAAACAACTTTATAGTTGTTAGAAGCCTACAAGTCCGGTGTTTGGGATCACATTCTCCGGAAAATGTCGAAAAATAACGATTTTTCGCGAAAGTTTCGTTCTTCGGGCGCCTAGTTGAAGTTGGCTTCTCGTTGTAATTGCGATGCAGAAAAAACTTTTGCGTTGACAGAGGAGCCTATCTAGTGTGAAACCTCTCAGATCGCCTTTTTGTTGATTTTAGTCAGATATATAAGGAGGGAGCCAGGAGACTTCCCCCCTCAAAAAAAATCTGACTAGGTGTTCAAAACAAGTTAAAACTCTGTTTTTTAGGGTCAAATTTTCTGGGGGAAGACCCCCTTTTGTATTTGGAATTCTCTTTTTCACAACTTTTTTTACATTAAGTTTATCAAAATGCAAATCTTACATAAAAATTTCACCCCCAAAAAAAGGCATCAGTTAGCGCTTATATGAGAAGTTGAATGTAGGGGTAATGATAACCATATTTACGGGGGTGTTACTTCTCTGGGATACCCCAGGAAATCTGGATTTTAACTGGGTTCCCATGGCAAAGGCCTTAAAAAGGTACTTTAATTTCTTTTTTGTGTTCAAGAGCCCTGAAAAGTACTTGAATTAAGTGCTCAGTCCTTAAAAGTCCTTGAATTTTTCTTAAAATATTTTCAGTTCAAACATGAAAAGTTAATTTTTGATATAGTTAATATCCTGTTAGCTTCTTAAACACGAATGATATTTTTTAAATTGTAGAACTGGTACAACTTGGCTACTTTAATTTTTCTGTTTCTTTCCTAAAACAAGTGAAATATATGAATGGTAATATAATGTAGTCTTCACTATAAGAAAGGTTTTAAGTAGGGGTAATAAAGAGAAAGAGTTTTGTTGTTCGTAAATGGCTTTTCCGCCTTTTTAAGTTAGTCTATGAAAAATTGGTACAATTCCGTTAGAATCCCCGCTAAATACCGCCAATATCAAAGTCGCTAAATTTTTCCAAATGTAACAAATTTTTCTGACTTTTATTAATTAACTGAATAGTTATTGATCTAATTAAACATTTTAATTCAGGAGTTTGAAATTATTTATGAATATTTCTACTTTTTGTTGTCTAAAAGTACCGGGCGATATTTAGCGGGGACTCTAACGGAATTGAACCGAAAAATTTAAAATGAGCCTTAAAAAGTACTTAATTTTTTTCTTCACAAAAGAGTGGGAACTATGATTAACAGCATGAATTCCTGGGGTTTTTTTTGGATATCTTGAGCTCAACAAGAAAGCGCAAAATTGGGTCCAATTATAAAATAGTGCAGGGCTGTAACCGTAGCATCTTTTATGAAGAATCTGGTCCGATCATTGTTTCTAAGCACGATTAGATCCGTAAGCGCTCCAGATTTTTGGGCAGTCTGTTTGTGATTCCGGATGAAAGGTTTGATTCTCAAGCTAAGGCAATTAATGATTAAGGTAAATAAAAAAACAGGCCTGAGTGACATTTTGGTGTTGCCAATGTTTTTTAATGGCAAGTAAGCAATTCAACTTTGATAAGTATTGGCAGAATCCACTATTTTATCAATATTTTGGGCACGAAGCCCGGTTTATTTGAATTACCCATGATTAAATGTAATGATACTTTTTTAAAACTGTACTTGAGATAATTATTGTATAAACAATATACTTGCTGTCATTGGTTTTCCTTAACTTCTATATGTAGAACCTTATATTTAGGTACCTTCAAAATGTAAGTACTTTTTTTCTTAAAATTTAATTTTTTTGTAGCACTATTGCTTAAAATGATATTAATTCATTCATCCCTATTTGGTTTAGAAATCAAGAATCCAAGTGTGGTTGTATGAAAACATCACAACTCGTATTGAAGGTCACATTATAGTAAGTAAATATGTACTTTTTGTTGATAACAAATTTGTTCTTAAGTTTGTTAATTGAATGAATATATTAAGCTGGAAAACTTTGGAATTAGATAATTTTTTACTTCTGGTTGGGTTTGAACAAATTATTAGTTAGATTCAGACTTGGATAATATAGAAGTGCACGCCAAGCGCAGATAGTTTTAAAATTTTGAAGAAAATATTAATTAATTTAAATTTCTGATAAATAAAGTGATTTTTTTTCTTACTGTTGATGTTGAAGCATTATTACAGTAATAAGGTGAACAATGGGACTGTCATTATGTTTTAAGTCAAAATTGAAACAACTGGAGGCACTTAATTAGTTAGCAGAAAATATTTGAAGAAAATTTTGTGCGCAGAGTTTTTTTGTTTAATCCAACTATGGTTAGGTCAGTGGCGGATCCAGAGGGGGGGCCCTGGGGGCCATGGCCCCCCCCCCCCGAGAAACCCTAACAAATAGCTTAAAAAACACTTTCTTAATGCTAAAATTCAAAAATTTTCTGGGGGAGAACCCCCAATCCCTCCTTTAATATTTTGACATGTGACATCTGTTTTAGAGTGTTTTTTCCTTGAAATTTCTCAAATGCTCTCTTCATTCTTCTTTCTCTCTTGAAAATTCTTGGAGGAAAAGTTGCAAAATTTTTCTCGGGGGTTACCCCCCAGACCCTCTATCAATTTCTCATGGTTACTTATTTACTGTTTTCTCTTTGAACTTATTTCTCTCCTCTCCTTTTAGGAGTACAAGAAAGTTGCCCTCTTTAGGTGTTATCCAATGGGTACCAAATGTACAAAAATTGAGTAAAAAAACTTACTATTTGTTGCCAAATTTCAAAAATTTTCTGGGGGAGGACCCCCAGACCCCCCTTTTGCTTTCGAGCTAGTATTACCTGATGAAATCTTTTTAACTTTAACAAAGTTTCGCATTTTATTTATGTTATACTCGGAAAATTGGGAGCCAAACACCTCGCGAAACTGAAGTATTGTTATGCCCCTACAAAAAGGTTTCATCCCCTTCCACTTTCTAAAACAATGGCACGGGCCCTGGATATCCTCTAAGTTACTATAAACCCCTAAAAAGCTGCTTAAAAGCAAGCACTCTTCAAAAAAAATTCTGAGGCTCTGAAAATTTCGAATGTAATACCCTCAGACTCTGACATGGCCCCCCCCCCCCGAAAATCTGGTCTGGATCCGCCCTTGGGTTAGGTTAATAGCTAAAACTGATGTTTGATTTCTTTTATAGGGTTTTGATGAATACATGAACCTAGTATTGGATGAAGCAGAAGAATTAAACATGAAAACTAAGGAAAGAAAAGCATTAGGTAAATGACTGTCATGCATGTATGGATTTTAATTTTTTAAGTCCTTGCCGCCCCAAATTTTCCATAGGATTTGATTCAAATCCCTGGCGGCTTAGGATTGAAAGCAGGGGTCATTCCAGACTTTTTTGGTGAAGGTTCCGGTTTTCGTAAAAATTGTGATCTACGCATAATTTTGTAAATTTGAAGTTAGCGTTAACTTAGCTTTTCATCCAGGAGCCTGTTTTTGTGAAAATAGGGTACAATATTTGAAGTATTATGCAAAAAAGGGTCTGTTTAAAGGCAAAAATACTTTGTGAAGGGTTCGTTTTTTAGGTAAAATGTTTTGTCCAGAGTGTTTTCACAATGAAATATATTGTGAAGGGACCCAACGGACCCAAATTTCTTCTAAACAGACCCCTGGAGAGGTTAATTCTTTTAACCCCTTTTAGTTCCAGACTGCTTGAAATGGCCATTGGATGCTAAAGAAAATTTGGGGCAGTCTGGGCTGAAAGGGTTAATTATTCTCTTAAGTCAGAAGTTAATGTCAAGGATATTGAAGTATGATTTTAATAGCTTAAAGCAGCGGTTCTTAAAATGTAGTCCATGGACCCTCAGGGGTTCGCAAGTAACCCTGGGGAACAATCAAGCAGGGATGCAGAAGTTTTTACTCCCAAGATTTTCCCCAATCCATACAAAAATTTCCCCAAAATTTTAAAAATTGATTAGACCTACAAAAATTCAGAATTATCTTCGGTATCAAAAATATATTAAGTAAAACTTCTATCTTTTAAAACCAATAGACTTATTTTGTTAATCCCAAGATACTTAAAGAGTTTATAATAAAACTAATACAAATATAAGTTTTAAAAGTCCAAAAAAAAAAAAAATCTGGCAAATTCTAGAAAAAGAGCCTTGGGAAATGGCTGATAAGATGAAACCTTTTTTAAAAAAATAAGTTAAAGCGTTTCTTTTTTTTTTTATCTTTTTACTCTTCCATGAAGGGTCCGTTTTTAAAGGATCAAAATTTTGTGAAAGGTCTGTAAACGGACCCGATTTTTTTTCCTAGATGGACACCTATATTTATTATCAATCACTTTAGAGCAGTGTTTCCCAATGTGGGGCGCACGCCCCACCGGGGGGCAATTTGAAAATTTTCAACCAAATTGCCCCCTAGGTGGGGTATGGACAACCAGGTTTTATTTACTTTTTTAAGGAGGATTTTCAAAAAAATAAAGGAAATGGGGGGCATGGAAAATTTAGAAAGGCTTTGTGGGGCATGGACCAAAAAATGTTGGGAAACTGCTTTAGAGAGAAAAAACGCACAACGCAAACAGAACGTCCAAAAACAGAGAGTCTTATTAAGCGTAGCTTCTGGGGAAACTTCGTAGTGTGCATGTGTGTCCGAAGGAGAAAACACGTTTAAGGACCTGCGACAATTCATGTTTACAAATAACGATCAAAGTTAACCTTCGATCTGTGGTGGTGAAGGCGAAAATCGCACACAGACAATTTTCCAACAGCCTTAAATTTTTCGATAGAAACCACATAGTGCCATAAATTCTTTATAATTTAAAATAAAACTCATCTATAATGAATTAACTGTTTTGTTCTTATTATTTATTATGTAATGCAAGTTTTAATTGGAAAAAATTCATTTTAGAACAATAAAAAAAATTTTTGACACTGCCTGAAGTATCAGTTTTTCCACCAGTATTTTAGAAGCTAAAAATTTAGAATTTTTCACAGAAATCTTATTCACAGTTACCTTTACCACTCTAAAATCACTCCCAACTTCATATAATTTTTTCAACTCTTCTGCATAACCAGGATCAAAAGGATAAATTAATCTCCGTGGACCGAGCTTCAAAGCCATGTGTACTAACTCAAGACTAAAACCGTTACACTGAGTGGGACCTGAGGTCTGCTGGACCGCGTGGGAAATAATTTGTGGAATTTCGAACGGATGCACTTGGAAAAACTTGCTGATAAGAAGGGGTCAGTCTCAAGGTCACGTAAGGGGAAGGTACGAGAAAATTCTATTGAATTCGACCCAGCATGTGGTAGGGGGAAGGGGAGGAAAATGTTGCGCGGTCTGTGAGACGTCACGTCCCCTGCTACGGGTTAAAGACTACCCCTAAAAGTATATCATGGATAAAAAGGAGTTGAATTACTTTGCGGCCCACCACTTGACTTGTGATTTTGATTGTGGTCCTCTAGTACTTGGAAACCCCAGATTTATAATAGTGTCTTTTCTTTAAAGGTCGCATTATGCTGAAAGGGGAAAATATAACTCTCATCATGAACACTGCAAAGGAACAATGAAGAAAACATAATTTGATGTTTTATCACTGTGAATATCATTCCCTTTCTTATTGTCATGTAAACATTGGATGCTGATTTTTCCCATGTTAAATAAAACTTGTTTTACTAACTTAAACTATTTCTTGTGTGCCTAAAGCTTGTGGGTTTGCTGAAGATTAGAAAGGCATGAATTTCATATTATGTTCTCTAATTTACAACTGGGTTGGTTTTTTTAGTACTACATAAAGTATAATTCCCTTTAATCAGACTTTAGTGATGCTTTAAAAAATACAACACATTAATGTTTTTTATTATGATATTTGATTAATTTTAGTGATGTATTTAACTTTGATTGTTAAGAAAAACTAAACAAACATTGGGAATCTAAAATATGGAATTGACCTATCAGTTTTTTTACTTTGATCATTAAATAATTTTATCTATGGAAATAATACACAATACAATTATATTAATAAATAGCTACCTCTTAAAAATGGGTACTTATGGATTAGCTAGATACAAATATCTTTAATCTGACAAAATTGGCAACATTTTACCAAGTAAAATTATAAGATAGTTTTTGTGTTTATTTTTTAGAAAACTTTGCACTTAGGGCTGGCTAATCTAAGACCAAAATATTTAATAGAAGAACAATCAAAAAAGATTTTTTGAGGATGAGAACCTAGAATATTTTATTTCTAAAATCTGGTTTTGATGATTACTGTGCAGTGTAGCAGGAGGCTATATTGTTTTATAAACAAGCTCCTGCTAAAATTTGCTTGATTTTTTTATTGTTAATTGCAATTTGACAACGTGTTTAGATAGAGTGGTTTGTTAATCATCGTTTATTGATTTAACTCTGTAAAACGGATTTTTTTACCAAATGAAGCAGTGGCGGAACCGTAAGAACTAGTTAAAATTCCTTTTATCGAGCTATAAATAAAAAATTTTCTGGGGTAGAACCCCCAGCAATAAACCCATAATGGTGCAACTGAGTTTCGGAAAAAGAAGTGCCAGATTCTCTAGGGTGGGGCAGATGTTTACTTGTAAAAATTGATCTTTAGAATTAACTTCGAAAGTGGACTTGTTTTGTAGGGGAATGTTAGGTATGAATAATTTTGATAGCAAAATTTTATTTTGCATTAAATTAAATATGAATGATTGAGACCTGTTGATTTTAATAACATGAAGCGAAGTCAACTGTTCTTTCCAATGTAAAATTTATTTAATTTCAAACAGCTATCACAAGGGATCGCCCTCCAGGCTAACAAAAAGTAGAGGGTTTCTCTGTAGTACGGATAGAAGGGAATTCCAACCACTTCCAAATCCTGTGAAATACAGGAAATTAAAGGTAATGTTCAGTGATTACCAGAAGCAACAATTTTCAACCAGCACATTGAAAAAAAATTCTATAGGGGGCCACGCTGGCCCTTCCCGTCATTCTAGGTATACGGTTCAATATTTGGTATGCACTTAAATAGGGCCAAATAATAAAAAGTTGGGAAAACTGCAAGCCATTCAGTTAATTAGTGTTGAAATTATTAAACAACAAAGGGCATGGGCGTCATTTAGGGGGGCAATTGCCCCCCCCCCCAAGGTTTCCACTTTTATGTGAAAAATAGCTGCAACAGGGTGGCTACAAAATCAGGGATTTCAGGGAAAAGTCGGGGAATTTTATTACTCTGGAAAAATCAGGGAAAACTCATGGAAATTCTTATAAATAAGTCAAAATCAGGGAAATTTCCTAAAGAGGGCAATTTGTACTAACATTTTTCTTCCTCCGAAACCATATGAATATTTTTTACTTTTCTAATCTCAATCGGGAACATATTCTGTGACACATGCTATGTTTAAACTCAAGCATTTTAATTTTAAATAGCAAGTAGGGATTTTTTAAAATGTATCTTGTACACACATAATGGTTTTAATTACAGAGAAAGCCAGAGAATTAATAAAATTAGCTCCCATAAATCAGCGGACCTGGAAAAAGTTGTAACCTTCCCCCGAACCTAATACAATTTACCCGAATCTAATGTATTGCTCCTATGGAGCTGGCAGGGGCTTCCCCCGAACCAGGTTCGTAGGTTCGGGCACTTTTTCCAGGTCCGTAAATCAGGGAAATGCTGTAAGCTTAGTCAGGGAAAAGTCGGGGAATTTTTTTTCTTAGTTTCTGTAGCCACCCTGTGCAAATCCCATGAAAATTCTGTAAGGCAGAGTTCTAAGTAAGACAGTTCTGTTCTAAGAGACAAGGAGCATCGGGTGTACAAAAAAGTCCCAAAAGGAGTTAAAACACTACCTTTGAGGGTCAAATTTTAAAAATTTTTCTGGGGGAGGACCCCCAGCCCCCCTCAAAACTTTGACTTTCATAAATAACTTTTTCCCCTTGAAAGTCGTAAAGTTTACAATTAATTGTTCTCTTCGGATATAACTCAAAGAGCCTCGAAATGAGCTGAAACACTACTTTAATAGGCAAATTTCAAAAATTTTCTAGGGTAGAACCTTGAAACTCCACTCTAAAATTTTGATCTCTGTAATACAGTGTTTTCCCTTGAAAAGTCTAGCTTACAAGAAGCTACCCTTTAGGTGTTCCCCAAACATATTGAAAAAGAGATAAAACAGTAGTTTAAAGGGGCGATTTTCAAAAAATTTTCTGGGGGAAGACCCCCAGCCCACCTCGAATCTTTGACTTCAATTTATATCTTTTTCCCTTGAAAATCCTGAGGTTTACAAGGAGCTGTTCTCTTCGGATGTAACCCAAAGGGCCTGACATGAGCTGAAACACTATTTTAAGAGACAAATTTTCTGGGGGTGACCCCCAGATCCTCTTTTACTTCGATCTCAAATTGTAAAAATTGGTATATCTTTCAAATACTTCTTTTACGTAGTCTCAAACTTAATGTTTTAATGTACTCGTTAGGGGGTACCTTATAAATGACGTTGAGTCTTACCTCCTAAAAAACAAGTCTGATTACGGCGTGGCCCAGCTTCACTTAAAAAAATTATTTGCCCCCCCCCAACCAAAAACTGAAATGACGCCCCTGGGTAAGGGCCACACAGAGGCCATAATTTCATAATTTCTCATTCTTAAGGCGTAAAATAATCATAATTTAAGTCAAAATTTATTAGTTTTTTAGAATAAGAAGTTACTCTTTATTGAAGTAAATGCGAGAAATTAATGGTTTTGATGGTGTGAAGTCCAATATTAAAGGGTTTTGTTATTTTCCCCTCATGATTATTCAGCCCTCTCTCCCATGTCTCCTAGAATCTTTCTTTCGCAATTGTTATGTGATTCTGAGTCATCTAGTTGTACTCCACTCATTCTAGTATCCCCTAGTTTTGAATAACCTTTATAATTATATAAAAGTCAGATAAAATGCCTGTTAAGAAACATAACTTTTTCTCCGAAGTGGAGATGATTCACTGTGTAGTTAACAAAATATTGCAAGGTATTCTAGTCCAAACAATTTAGAAAAGTTAATTTATAGACTGAACACAAAGAAAAATTGAAACTATATTATCAGAATGACCAAGTAAGGAAATGTCAACTGAGACGCTTACAGCAACAGCGAGCTAACTCCAATGCAAGGCTGTTGGAGTTAGCTCGTTGTAGAAAATACCTCAATTTTATATTATATACTGGGGGCTGAAGCCCCCTGGTTGCTATTGCTTGACAACCCCAGCGCAAACTGCTTTGCAGTGCACTTCAGACCGCTCCGCGATCCTTACGATCCCCAGCACGCTGCGCTCACTTATCTTACAGGACTTCTGTAAAAACAATGTTCTTAATACTAGATAAACTTCTTCCTCATCTTTGGCCCCAACAACTTTTATTTCGAGCCCAGACATACTTCGGCACCTGGATAAGTCAACATATAATTGTCTGTGTCCAAATATTGGTGCATTTTGATAATTAGTCTGGCCTATGTTTATTTATTTGTTGCACACTTATTTCTCTTTACTATTGGAAATTGACCCTATTCTTAAAAGTAGAAAATAAAATCATACTGAAATAAATTTTTTGATAAAATGTTCTTAATAGTTTAAACTGTAAATATTATTAAAATATTTACTTGTAACCCGTCAGTCAAATCTCAACTTTTAAATAGAGAAATGTAAATAGTTATGACATAAAAAATAACATTTTTAAAAGTAATAACAGGTAAATATTTAATGCGTGATTTAAGAAATGATTCATGATTGTTTCATTCACATCGTGGTTAACAGTTTTATTCAAACACTCTGGTTACCAAATTTTCTGACGATTTCATTGGCTCAACGATATGGCATTTTCCCAGCGATTTCATCGGCTGCTGTGACATGCCATTCCGGCGATTTCATTGGCTGCCATAGGCGTAACGAGGGGGGGGGGTTATTGGGGTTCTAACCCCCCCCATTACATCGACGGTTTCTAAAACATGAAAAATTGGAAATTTTTCTCTTTACAAGGAAGGCGGTTCACAAGGAACTGTTCTTTTAGGAACTAACCCAAAGGGCCTCAAAATGAAATAAACACTACATTGAGAGACAAATTTTTTAAAAATTTCTGGGGGAGGACCCCCAAACCCCCCTACAAAATTTTTATGTCTGGTATACTGTGTTTTTCCCTTGAAAGTAAAGCCTCTTAGACGAAGTTTTCCCTTTGGAAGTTTTGTAAAAAAAATTGTTTATATTATACCTTATGAGAAATTTTTAAAAGGGAGTAATATGTTGGAGGGGTTGACTGGTCGGAGTAACACCCCCCATGGGTCAACTCTAGTTACGCCACTGTTGGCTGCTGCCACACAACATTTGATTTATATGTAAAGTTAGGAACAGTGAGAAATTTCAAACTCGGGGTAACAACAAACACACAATCACTTTAACTCTTTATTTGAGAAAATAACAAGATTCCTTTCATCAGTATGAAAACCAGAACAAACAAAATGACAGAATATTATGTTCTGTAGTACAAAAATGGCAGTGAGATTTTTAATATAGAACTGATATGTATTAGTTTTTGTAGGAAAAATTTTAATAACCTGAAAACCATAAAAACATGTAAGACTAAGGAATTAAAATTGGGGTACTAAAAAATAAAATCTAGTTAATGATTTTAGTCCACTTGCTATGAAAAGTTATCACATGAAATATTCACTTAGTATTACACAAAACATGCTGGTCCAATAGTGATGCCAAATTCTTGGTTCTTCAGTCCAACATCACGAGGTGCAATGTCCATAATTGGTAACCTCTGAGACTTTTCAGTGGAATAACTTAATATTGTGTGAGACCACTCATCACTGCGAGCCTGCAATCATTAACAAATTAGTAACAACACATTAAGGACGACCTTCCTGCCCAATTATCCGTAGTGTACTCTAAACTTTAAAAAATAAAAAGTCAATAAAACTAATTTAAGAATTTGATATGAAGTGTTATTTTTATCCTACATAATTAAAAAGTATAATGCATAAATATAAATGTGGACTTAACCATAAGTTCAGGGAAAGGCCTTTCCCCATCAGAATAGTTCAGTTCAAAGGTTTGAATATTTGCCTAATTTCAATATTTAAAATGGGTAAGCTAGATTTTTCCAATTATTTTAGTTTGAACCAGTTTGAATCGGTACTTAAGCTTATTTTCAGGTAAAAGAAACTTATTTTAGGCTGGAATATAAGAATTATTTTACCTGCTCTAGGTCTTAGCTTTTCTCTGCTTTCACACTTTTAAATTTCTTAAATTGATTTTTTGTCTTCAGAAGCCCTACCCCCCCTGTTTCTCTTATTCAAGTTCAAAGTCCTTAGAAATTTATCAAGTTCATCTAAATTATTATACTAAGTGCCAAATTTCATATATCCCCTATAGCCAATGATGAAGATTACCTATCATTTTGTCAAACACTCACTCTTATTTTTAGAGTACAGTCCAACTCAGAATCACTCTCCAAAAAAAAAAGTTGTCCAGTTTTGATTTAGCACATAACTGAAGCAATAATTTAATATAAATATGTAATAACATAAAACCTCTGGTGTTCTATTAAAAAATGAAAATTATGAACTACAGGATATACTTAAGTTATCAAAAGTATCATTACATTCTAGATATTATATAAAAATTAAACAATATATTTGCTAGAGCCACTGAGTATTAAGTAATATGTTGCATGAGTGACACTTGAAAGTATTAAACACATATCGGGTGATTGGCAGGAAAACTGTCAGCAGAAAAAAAAATCCCAGTTAACCAGCCTTTAATCCTTTCAATCCTAAGCCGCCCGAGATTACCATTGAATCCTATGGAAAATTTTGGGCGGCTAGGACTGAGAGGGTTAAAAACTATCTTTCAAAATATTTATCAATATTTAAAATGGAATCTTGTAATTATGCTATAATAGAAAAAAGGAATAAAAGCTATAGATAAAATTTATTATTTTAGCGCTTTTTAGATGATTTCTCCCAGCCATCTTCAAAATTTAGTTAAAGTTCACTTTCTAAAAGCTATTTCATCAAAAAAAAATCAGAATCCAGACTTGATCAAATTAAATCTAGCCCAGATTGTATCTTATGAAACTGTAGTGTTCGGCACTAGTTAACTAGAACTAGTTGCAACTAGTAGTTAACTACTGATCAACTAGTAGTTAACTAGTAGTTTAACTACTTTTGGTTTAAACTAGTTTAACTACTTTTTTTAATAACTACTAGTTGAAACTACTTTCAAATTTTCAACTACTTTAAAAAAAAATTGTTTAAATTTCAAAAATATTTAAAAATTTTTTCAAAATATACAAAAATTATACTGCTATTTATAACTACAGTGTCATGGTAGAGTACTTAAATACCATAACCAGAAATAAAGCGCCGTTTTGAGCGAAGCATAAAGTTTTTTGTGATATAGATAAGAAAGATGTATTAGAATTTGGGCAAAAAATAGGTTATGAAATTAAATAGACTAGTTAACTAGTAGTTAACTACTTTGGGAAATAGTTAACTACTAGTTGCAACTAGTCCCAGGAAAAAATAGTTAACTACTAGTTGCAACTAGATTTTCCCAGACTAGTTAGTAGTTGGTAGTTAACTACTTTTTGACCACTAGTTGCCGAACACTATGAAACTGTGATTCAAAGAAACAACTTTGTCAGTAAAATAGTTTGTTACATTTTGTAAAGTAAATTTCTAAAGAGTAATGATGTATTTAAATAAAAAGCTCAATACATACTTGACAGCCATCAAATGGTGAAGTGTACATAAAACGCCTATTTCCATCAGCTGTTAACTCGAGATCGTTATAAGCCATTAGCTTGACTGCTCTATTATAAAAGTTTTTCTTAGAATCAAAGTAGGCAATAGAGTTTCTACAGTGATATGTGATGTTTTGAGATGCCTTTTCACTCAAAAGTTGCAAGAAAGATAGTTGGCTGTGATCAATTTTGTAATGGAACTGTAACATAAAAATAGGATTTGATAATTATGCTAACTTAGAATTAAAACATAGATGGAAAATTTCACAACCTAAAGAACCTACCACAGAACCAGAATCCATTTCACTAAACCAAGTTTTTTGTCCTCTGCCTACAACATGGGCTTCCTTGGGGAACTAGATAAAAAAAAATTTCTTGATACAATAGCTCAAGTGATAAAAAAGTAATAAGCAATAGGATCAAAAAATAAGGAAGGCAACTGTAGTTTTGCCAAGATTTTAAATATCATTAACTGATATTTAAAACGTTAGCAACCCTAATACTCTAAAAAGGATATTAGGAATTAATTTTTTCTTAAAGAAATGACAAAATAATGTTCATAATTCTTGAATGTTAATGACAAAAGCCAGTTCATGAAAATTGAGATTTACCAGAGTTTTCAAGAATACATCTAATAAAAATATGAAGCTACTAAGAACAAGCTAATCAATAATTACAAAATTTAAAAAATTCTTGATTTACTTACTTCATCTGGATCTGGCATTATGCACGTTTCTTTGGTATCCATGTTGCAAAACACTTGAATAGCATCTTTTGGACTTTTTCCATTAGGATCTATCCAATAAGTACCTAGAATCAAAAGCAGCCTCTTCGTAAGACAATATTAAGCAGGACATTGTTAAAGGTATTAACCCATCCCTATTTCAAACCAGGCATTACCACTAGTAATGTCAGGATGAGCCTCAGCCAAATGTTTGCAAGTTTTAGCAGGGAGTTCTTTGGTACCACTTGGTTTTCTTAGTTCTGTATATTGGTTGACTAATTTCTCATAAAACTGGAAGATAATACGCCTCTTTTCTTCAGGTGATAGGTTTTCTATATCTGGTTGATCTCCAAAGGCAAAGTCAGGACCCTAAGTAAAACAGAAAAACTAAAATTGTGATTCTGGGCCTTATATTACCTAAAGCCCTGGATGAAGACGTTACTTAAGTAGTGACATGAGTTCAATCGTCCGCCATTGTGGTGAAATGCGCTATTCTCTCATAAAGTCCGCTATGAGGGAAAGGAGTTGCAATAGTTGAAAAAAAAATTGTTTCTTTTCCAACCTCTGCGAGAAGTTGGTTATTTTGAAAGAAATAATAATTATTACTTAGGCTGTTTTATAACTTTAACTTTATTAGGGAAAACCATTTTAAGCATTGTTTATAGCTTTGATTTTAAGATACTGGATGGATATTATTGTTAAATTTGTATTTTTAAAGATATTTTGAATTAGTTTTTTGAGGCCACGACATGCATATCAAATCTGATACATATGTATGTTAAAAAATTAATCAAAAACGATTAATGAAAACTGTGTTGTTTTTTTATAATGACATGATCACTTTACAAAATCAATACGGGTTGATTAATTTAACAAGTGAGCATGATAAATGCAATACATAACTTGCGCATCATTACAAATATAATTCCGTAAAACTTGATTAAGATAAATATAATTAAATTATTTTACCTCACAAGGTGTATTAGTATGAAAATCTATCGCACTGGCTCTGGGCTTAAATACCATTTCACCACAATGGTGGCTGTTTACATGCGTGACTGTTAAACGTGCAATCAATAGCAGCAAGATCAAAGTATGTCGCTACTTAAGTAACGTCTTCATCAATATTACCTCCTTTAAGTATGTGAACTATTTTACAGATGTTGATTGAAAGAGGATAAAAATAAGTGAAGGAGGTTAGAAACCATCTTGAGGAAAACTGTTAAAATTACAACAATGAATTCAAAAGCTAGGCAATCTGAATTCTTCTGCTACAATAGTGTTCTGATGTAATAGTAATGGAGTATTTAAGGAATTTTTCTGATGAAATTTGAAAAAAAATTTAAGGAAAGAAAAAAGCACATTTTAGCTAATAAAAAAAAGTTTCAATTATTTTTACATGACAGTAACTCAAAATAAATAAAGAATTACATAGTTATAAGGTTTCGGTTTGCAGTATAAACAAGAGTTTATTTACTCTGGATTAAAACTAAGTTTTCTACCCAATTCAGGCAGATTTTTAGCAAACAACCTTATTTTGATAGGAATAGTAAAAGGTAAAAATATGAAGTTTTAAGTTTAGTTTAAGAATATTCATAATAAAAATATAATTAGTGTAACAGCCCTTTGTAATGGAATAATATCTCATAGATTTTTCTCATATAACTATCTCATAGACACTTCCACCTATCTACTATCTAATTTACCTTGACTTGACCTTGTGACATCAAAGCAGCCAAAGCTGCAGCATCATACTGGAATCCAGGCCCTGGTGGACCAGGAGGGCCTGGTGGTCCTGCAATACCTGCAGGTCCATCTTTTCCATGTTCTCCAGTAGGTCCTCTCGGCCCTGGAATACCTAGAGGTCCAGGATGACCAGGGTTTCCTGGGTTGCCTTGAGGTCCTTTAGGTCCAGGAGGTCCCTAAAACAAAATTTAATGTCACTACTTCCTTTCAGGTTTCTATGAAATGGAAATTGCATATTTTTCAATGAGCTTTTAAAGTGGTACTATTGGAAACTATTTTACCAGTCTTGATTGTTACTGTTAAAACACCAAGTAAAAATTATCCAAATTGCAATGACAGACTACTTTTTTTTAGACAACAAATACTTAATAGAGAGTTAAAAGCATTTTAAAATGCATAAAATATTTTAGAATAAGCATATACTAGCAATGATCATTATATTTTGTTGCTGACTATTGTCATAAAACAGATGCTTAAACTAAATAAAATGAGTAGTTTTCAGCCATACCTTCATTCCTGGTGGCCCAAGATCACCAGTCATTCCCTTGTCTCCTGGGGGACCCTAGAATCAAAGACGACTCATCTTAAACTTCATTTCAACTCTTCACTTTTTGAAAACTTTATCTTCAATAGCAAATATTGTACATATATAATTCAACTCAAATTTAAAACAAACTATCCACCAATACAAAAGTGATGTGATACAAAAGTGACAAAAAAAAAAAATGTACATCACTCTACTTCTTAACCACAATTATAGACTAAATTGATCAGCATTAAAAATAAGATAGCATAAAAACCTCTAGCTTACCATAGGTCCAGGAAGTCCCTGTAATCCTATTATACCTCTGTGTCCTTTCTCCCCAGAAAAGCCAGCTTCTCCTTTGATTCCTTTCTCTCCACTTGATCCAACGGGACCTGGAACCCCTCTTTGTCCTTGAGGTCCAGCTGGACCAGGAAGACCCCTTTCCCCACGTTCTCCTCGTTCACCAGAAGGACCTACTGGTCCAGAAGAACCGGGGATTCCCTAGAGAATAATGGTTCATGAGGTTTTGGTTTGTTTATGCTTATTCTAGAGCAGTCATGGGCAAAGTACGGCCCGCGGGCCAAGTGTGGCCCTTCGGACGAGTCAATCCGGCCCGCGGCATGGTTTTGAATAACCCCTACAATTACACATAGGACAAAATGTTTTTTATATAGCCACTATTTAGCTACACTACTACTGCGAATCAGCTCATCCCAGTTTCTACCAGATTTTGAAAACCCATTATCACAGTTTCATCTGTCGCATGCGCCTTCCTACCCTTCTAAACAGCGTTCGAAATTGAGGTGATTTGCTGGTCCGGGACAACTAAACAACGGCTCTGACCAGTGGAATAAAAAATCACTGGTCCGCCTGACCAGTGCATGTATGGTGAAAAATATCCCACCCTCCAGTTCTAGAACCCGAAATGTGGCGATATGGGAGGCCCCGGCAAAAAAGAAAAAATATTATTGTGAATATGTATTAATTTTTAACATTACTATTTGGTACTCACATTCAGTGCAGTAGTTACTACTTTATAATATTTAAACCGGTCTTTTTTTAATTTGTCGGACCAGCAAGATTGGCAAAGCACTGGTCCGCAGGACCAGTGGTTTTCCCCCCAATTTCTAACGTTGCTTCTAAAAATGAACATTAACAATCAGTTTTGAAATTTTTTTTACCAATTTTTAAAAAATTGTAGCATATAAAATAAGTTGTGTGTGATTTAAAAATCAGCTCTAAAAATTATCACTCATTTTGTTAATTTTTTTGTTTCCGGCCCACCTAGATAATTTTTTTGTTTTATCTGGCCCTCCCCTTAAAAAGTTTGCCCATATCTGTTCTAGAGCTAGTTACAGTTAATATAGCGAATGAAAAGATGCAGAGTAAAAATAATACTTACCTGAAGACCAGGCAAACCACTTGGCCCAGATAATCCAGGCGGACCAGCTGGTCCTTTGTCTCCAGTCCTGCCTGGTGCTCCAGTTGGTCCATCTTTCCCTGTTGGACCCTGCAATATAGAGATTTACATTACATAAGTTATTACAGTGTACAACCCATAAAACTTTTCAGCTCTATTTCAAGTATAGGTACAATACTTTACTTGAGTTTGCATATCTATTAAAAAATAAATTTACTTGATTAATTTTTTTTCAATGGATTAAGAGTAAATATTTAAATATGCATCTGTCATGATAAAATTTAAAACTAATAAAAGTATCAAATTCAAACTTCAAAACAACAGTTTTATGGAAAAGAAAAGTAAAAAAATTAAATGTAAGTTAGAAGTTTGGATTTTCATTTTCCTTAATTTTAAATATTATTACCTCTCTTTCCAACTACACATTTATCACAACAAACATAAATAAATATAATTAAAAACAAAAACTTAGGTAATGTTTTAAGAATTCTTCACAAATAGAACCAGAGTTTACCTCAGATCCCCTTTCTCCAGGCTGTCCAGGATTCCCTGGGGGACCAGGTGGCCCTGTAAACCCAGTCTTCCCATCAGCTCCAGGTTTTCCTTCAGCTCCTCTTTCTCCCTTGAGAAGAAGGGGGGAAACATTAAAATTCAACTAGTGAGCTTCTCTAGGTGAAATTAAAACTTCCCTTTATTTAGTCATTTCATTCAAAGAAAACATTTTCAAATGTTATCTTCAATGTGGTAATGGCTTTAGAGGCTAAAAAAACAGAAGCAAATCTTTTACCTGAGTTCCCCTAGGTCCTGGAGCTCCCACTCGTCCTTGCAGTCCAGGTAAACCAGGTGGTCCCTTCTCACCAACAGGGCCATGTGGACCGGCAGGCCCTTGTGGTCCCTACAAAATTATGTCAACATAGTAAAAATATTCTTAATCCACAGAATAACTAATGGGATAAGCATAATTTGCCTATTTTAGAAAGCATAAGATAGTCTCATAAACTGGAAAAATTAGACACTTAAGAAGTGTTAGAGGATCCTTTAGTAAAATCACAAATATAACTTTGATAAGACTTCACTTTTTACAGAATTATTTTCTGATGGTTTTTTACTATTGCAGTAAGACTAGGTGTTAATTAACTAAAATAGTAATACTTTCATACAGAATATTTGACCTTAGAATTATTTTAAAATGTTTTAGGGAACGTACCCATAGTACGTGACCTGTTTAGGGGGGGTCTTCAAAATACCACGCTTGGTCACAGGGGGGAGGGGGGAGCTTAGGGTTTCGTCTCGTAGTCAAAAAATATAGAAAAAAAAACTTGTTTTTGTAAATTAAGTGATTGTTACAATAACTTTTACATAAGTTTTTTCTTCTTGATAATATATTTTCCACTTGTATGCACGCTCTATTGGCGTCAAGAGGCAAGAGCTGCATTAATAAAGACAAATATTAAGGCAAATTAACTTTTTTTAACTTTCTGTTTGCTAAAAATTATTGAAAACCGTAATTATGAACTACTACGTGAAAACTAGAGGGGGAGGGGGGGTCTTGTCATATACTACGGGTGGTCACCAAGGGGGGGTCAAAAATAGTAAAAAATAGGTCATGTAGTATGGGTACGTTTCCTTACATTGAAGTACTCTCTAGGTGATTTAGGAACTAAGTAAGGAAGCATTGTACTATTACATAAAACTGTTACTTTAAGTATCTAATTAATAAAATATTACTACATTTAATAAAAATATAAATTGCATGCATGCTTTTATGAAAAGTTGAGTTTAAAACAATACTCTTTTAAGAAGGGAGAGTTTTGCTCTTGCTACTAATTGGTAGTGAAAAGTTTTATACAAGCTAAAAATTACTTCATATGGAACTAGAAATATATTTTACTTGTCTTCCTTCTGATCCTGCATCTCCTTTAGACCCAGAAAATCCAGGAATACCTGGAGTTCCTGGTGGTCCAGGCACACCTATTCTTCCAGAATCACCTTTTGGTCCCTGTAGCAAAACATTTTGGCTTTTAGTTGTTTTCTTTAATTTAAAAATATAAGTATTCCAAAATAAATTAATAAAAAGATTTAACACATTATTTTAAGACCTTCTTTAGGTGGACAATACAGAAGTTTGAGAAATTCTTCATAGCACATAAAAATAAGAACAGTTATGAAAATATTTAAAATATTATTTTTTTATAAAAATAGTACAATAAAAAAAGGGGTACTGTAAATCTTAGATAAATTAAAATTGCTGATTAAAATAAGTTACTTATGAAAAGTTTGGAGATTAATATAAATAACATACTAAACACCAGTTTGTGCTTTGAACATAATTCATAAATAACTTAAATGCAATTCTGTAAGATAGACAGAGATAAATACTTAAAACATTAAAATGCTTTCAAAATAGGTAAAAGTTAGGAATTTAAAACATCTTTGATGTAAAAAGAGATGGTAAATATTTCCTATCCTTAGTTGATTTGAATATTAACTAATTGTTTTTACAAACTAGAAAACTAATGGGAAGGTATGTTATGTCTACCTTCATTCCAGAAACACCTGGGGATCCAGGAGATCCAGTGTCTCCTTGTTTTCCCTAGAATGATGTTAAATATTAATCAAAGATTCTTTTACAAAACAAACACTGAGTAAAATACTTTTATTTTTCAATAGAGAAATAAATTATCTTAAAAAATTTGTAATAAACAGAAAAATATTAAATATCATGAAACAAAACACCCCTCAAAAATCAATAAAAGTTTTTTTTAACAAAAAGATATTGTTAAACTTTTTAAAAACTTACAGGTATTCCAGCAGCTCCAGGTAGACCAGGGGCACCAGGGAATCCAGCATGACCCTAAAATATCAAATTATAAGTTGTATGAACTCTGTTTACATTCAATTTGTTAGAGCTTGAAGCTATTCTTTATTATGTTATTTAAATAAAGGATCGGACATAATTTCCAATCTCACCTTCTTTCCTTCATCACCTTTGGGGCCTTTTCGACCTGAGGGTCCTTGCATTCCCTAAAACATATTTTGTATCAGAATTTATTTAAAAGAATTAACTGAATAAAATTTAATTTCTCCATTTTGAAAATTTAAAATTCTTTAAGATTAGCTATATATTATATTGCTTAGAGCAGTTCATATTGCATAGAATCCAATAAAATACAAAACATTACAGGGATGAGATTGGCAAAAAAGCAAAAAGTCTGAAAACTGTGTGAACTACATTTGATCTCTTTGAGAATAAAATTAGTTGTTAATATTAATTACAACAATAAATTCTTACACTTTACAGCTTTACAATTAAAGTTTTAATGTGTTAAGCTGTGTGTTATATTAAATTGGCTTCAATATGAAATCTTGCCACATAAAAGAGCCTCATAAGTCAAGAACATCAACTTGAATTTAGAAAAATGAAATTCCCAGTCAAAAATTTCAGTTCAAGAGCTCGTTTTTCTTAAAGTAAAAAAGTGTGAAATTTTCATGATAATTTCAAACAAGTAGGAAAATCCTCCAAAAGTCTGAAAAATCTCATCCCTGACATTAGAAAAAATTTAAATTGTAATATTTTTTAATAGTTTCATAAATAAAAGTTGTATTGAAAACTAAGACTCAATTTAATAAAGAATAAAAGGTATGTATTATCCCGTTGACAGTGCCGCTCAATCCAAAGAGCATTATCAAATCTCATAGACTGTACAGCTGAACAGTCGGCAGGGTAACACGTAGAAACTGAATAAAATAAAAGTAAATAAAGTGAGAATAAAATCCTAAAATAAAAACATACCTGAGGTCCAGACTGCCCAGGAGCTCCTGGAAGACCATTATCTCCCATTTCACCCTGTTGAAGAAAATTAAAAGTAATTTTTAAAAATTTCATAAAACTTCAATAAGAGAGAAAAGAAGAACTATGCAATAAAAAATTGAGTTGATAGAAATAAGTAAAACTTTTAAAAAGTTAAGTAGATCAGATTAATTTTCTTAAATCAATCAAAAACTCAAAAATTAAAAATATAACCATACAACCAGTTATATTTTTTTACAAAAGTAAAAATATATAGAAATAAAGAAATTGTCATGTAATTTGGAATGAATTAAGTTTAAGAATAAGTTTATCTCTAGATTATATTTTAATTTAAAGAAAGTAACAAAAATATTAACCTTTGATCCAATCAATCCTTGTTCTCCTTTGGCTCCTTGAGCACCAGGATGACCCTACAATAAAAAAATAAGAGTATTTATTAGAATTTCAAAATATGTTTAATTATATAAATAATATTTAAAATCTGATATCGAACAAAACATAAAATATAGTTTAAGAAATAATAGTTTTTCATTTACAAACTATCATACAATCAGGGAGGCGAAGATCACATAAGTGGGATACAAAGTGATAAGGGGATAGTTTAAAAACATCACTAGTTTGAAAGAAATTATATTTTAAAATCTTTAGCAGTTCAATACAAAAAAAAGGATTATGAAATATTTGGTTGTTTCATCTATACAAGATGCAGTTCCAAACACACTTACAATTTAAAAACAAAAACATTAGACTTGCCTTTAAGTTTTAATATCTAATAAAAGATATAAAAGAGTGAAAAAGATGTTTAAGGGTTAAATTTTCAGGAAGGAAATTATACATTTTATGAACAATTTATTTACTTTTCCTAACTTTTGAAATTAATAGATATGTAAGAATGTATGAACACATAAAAATTAAATATATGAGGAAACACATAATTGACATAAAACGGAAGTACAAAATAACATACAACAGGCCCAGGGAACCCTTGCTGTCCTTGAGGTCCCTGGTTGCCTTTTTCTCCTCCAATACCTTGAGGGCCTGGATTTCCTTGAGGACCAATTTGACCAATAGACCCCTGTAGAGAAAAAAATAGTATTAACATATAAAGGGAAAAAATATAACATATACTTATAATTAATTATAATTATAAAATGTCTAACTCTGGGTAGAGTACACTTAAAAGTGAATTTTACTTATGTTGTACAGAGATCCTGAATTCAACTACATAATACAAACTATAACAATTACAATTAAAACAATACCCTAAAGTTTTATATTATTTATGCGATGTAATATTCTAGTTTTCGAATACATTAAACATATTGGCTCCCCTAACAATTCGTTAACAGTAAATACATTAAAATTTTATAACCAATAAAAATTGTGAAGAACATAGTTCTTACAGATATTTCAAAAAGTTTAAAAAATTTCCAGTCCCCATTAAGATGACATTCAAAAGTTCATCTTAAAATTGAAAATAACCAGCATAAACGGGACAGAAGAATATCAAGAAATAAATTTATTTGGATGAAAAGGTTGAATAACCAATACTTCATCTAATATCATACCCAAATATTTTTTCATATTATTTATAAATTAGTATTGAGTTGAAAATAATATGACCTAAAAATATTGAAATCCATAAATTACTTTCTCTCCAGTTTCCCCTTGAGGTCCAGGTACACCTGGTACTCCCATCCTTCCAGGTTCACCTTGTTTTCCTTGCGAACCAGTTTCACCCATTGGACCAGAGTCACCCCGTTCACCTTTGGGACCAGATGGACCATGGTCTCCTCTTAAGCCAGGCAATCCCTAAATAGCAAAGTTTAGTTTCAGGCACAGTTTTGAAACATGGGATTGCTTAGTTTTGAGGACAAAATGCTTACCAATAAACCAGAAGGACCAGCTGATCCTTTGCTTCCTCTTTCTCCTCTGGGACCCTATAAAAATTATATGCATAATTTAGTTACACATTTATTCATTTCACATATTTCTTAGCTTCATTTCATTTGACTGGGGTTTTGAGCAAAATAAAAATTTCAGAGAACCATATCTCTTAGCTTGATTCCTGTTTAAATACTTCATAACTTCTGAAGGATATTATTTCAATTAATTCATAAGGTTGGTTGGTTTCTTTGAGTTTTATGGCCCAAGGAACAAATTTATAAGTTGGGTTTTTTTTTAACATTAAAGCAACTAAATAATAAAAAAGCACTATTTTCAAACTTTACAATAACTTTTTTTAAGATAATTCAGAAATTAAAATTAAGCAGTTTTTAAATACTTTTCCTGACTCCACACTGAATAGCCATATAAACAAGATATAAGAAAATTATTTAGCTACTCTTTAAAAATACAGCCTGTAGGGCATTTTAAATAATTTTTAAAACTTTGACCAAACTTCAATACTAAAATAAAGGTCTAAACTAAATTTTTGGGGTACTAAATAAATAACAGTACAAACAAGTAACAGTTAGAGGGTGTTACGGACAAAATAGGAAAGATTCTTAACAAGCACAGAATTAAAGCCATTTTTAAGCCTACGAGACAGCTGTCCGCCCTGTCTACGCTCTCCTAAGGACCAACAAGACCCCCTCTCTAGCCCCGGAGTGTACCGCATTCCTTGCTCTTGTGGAGCGGTCTATATTGGTACCACACTCCATAGTATAAATACTAGGATGAAGGAACACAAAAGCAGTTGCAAATTTGGATACATTGAAAAATCAGCTGTGGCAGATCACGCCTTTCAGCCAGGGCATAACATCCTTTTCAGTAATATACAACTGTCCTAAATTCAACGAAGCATTATTTTACCCGACTTTGCCATGAGGCCATAGAAATATTTAAACATCGAGATAATTATAATAGGAAGGAGGAAACAACTAAAATAGATAAAATTTGGAACTGCGCACTTCGCAGGTGTTCGATCAAAACAAATAGTAGTATTCCAACCAATCAGAGCCAATCACCGGAAATCTTGACCAAGGAGGAGCCAGTTTCCATAGAATTGACCCCGCCCACAACAATGGATGCCTCTGCATCGCCAGTCGACCAGTCAGTCCCTGTCTTACGACGATCTCAACGATTGCGTGGGAGAGAAACCTGCTGATGATGCCTAACACAGTTTTGGGCGAAACGTTTATTTTATCACCATCAAGACCACGGCAACCAAGCCCGGAAGCCTCTATTTTTAAATAACAGTACTACTTGACAAATCTGAAGATTTTTGAATGCGTTGAGAAATTACATCCAATGGGCATTTCAAAAAAAAAAAAAAAAATTGTTTCCAATTTTCAAGGCTCAGTTCTGAAAATTCAAAACATAAGGGTTCATAATTTTATAACATTAAAAAAAGTGAACTCACAACGGCACCATCTTTTCCAGGGGGTCCAACTTCTCCACGAGCACCCATTATTCCAATCAGACCTGGTGGTCCCCTTTCACCAGGGAACCCCCTCTCTCCCCTTTCACCAGAAACTCCCACAGCTCCAGGAGGACCAGCAACACCAGGGACTCCATTTTTTCCAGGATTGCCAGCACCTCCCGGTAAACCTGGTATACCCTAAAAAATATTTTTAGTTCAAGACAAGTTAATTAAAGGAAGTATAAACCTCAAGCAGGTAAGTAAAACACCTATTGGCTTCTTTTGGTTTTCTAGAGTATATTATAAAGTAATAAAACACAATATCTGTAGAAACTTAATAGGAATAGTGTGATCCTTCCCTAGATATGTTTATTTCTAAGGTTTGTAAAAATTTTAATACCACATGAGATATGAATGCAAGTTCAAAAAGAAACACAGATCTCAAATTATACTGAATCAATTGAACTTTGATAAGTTTTTACATTGCTCATCAAACCTCTTTATATATGTTTTTAGTATGTATTCAGTTAATTTCTTAAAATTTTTTGAAAGCTCATGTTAAATGTACTTCTATCAGAGAATATTAATGCCATTATTTCCCGAGTCTCAGTGAAAGATAAATGTTTTGCTGTTGAATTGATAAGAGGCAATGTGGTTTACTCCATGCAAGTCTGAATTAAAAATGTCAGAAACTGTCAGAAAATAAATGAATGAATTAAAATTTTAAGTGACAAGAAATTTATTAGAAAGTTTCAAAATTACGACAACTCAACAAAAGGAAAGGGGATGTGGCATGACATGAAAGGAGAATAAATCCTATGAAATTAAAATGACCTAAATTATGAACAACTCTATATAGCATTAAGGTGTCATTACTTGGTAGCCTCGAGAACCAGCAGGACCAGGTGTGCCTTTGGGTCCAGTCTCTCCTGGTGGACCTTGAGGCCCTTGCATTCCAGGTAGCCCATCTTTTCCAGCATCTCCTCTCCTGCCCTGAGGACCCGGCAAGCCATTCAGCCCATCTGTGCCTCGTTCACCCTTAAAAAAGCAAGTAACACATTAAAATAAAGTAACTTTTTCACACAATTCTGTGTTTTAGTTGGTTCGGAAGGTAAGAATATTCTTTTTCTTATTTTGAATTCTAGGAATGGTTTTTACTCTGTCTCCTTTGATTCCTGGGAGTCCAAGTAGACCGGGAAGTCCTTGAATTCCCTGAAAGAAAAGAGCAAATTGACTTCAAGAACATTATAAAGCAACTAATAACTTTCACAGCAACTGAAAACCTTTAATATTATGTGTCAAAAGAGGTGGTTTCAGTGAGAAAAGTAAATTTGCAATACCTTAAAAGGAAATTCTAAAAGCATATTAAGACACAATTTTAGGCATTAAATGTTTTAAAGTTTCTAACTAACAAAATAAGATCCTTAATAAAAAAAATAAAGGAACAATGTGATTAAGTATATATAGAAACAATTTTCTAACAAAACAGAAGGCAAAAATTAAAAATAAAAACCTGAGGTCCCGGTGGTCCTTGTTTTCCATCCAATCCAGAAGCCCCCTGTAAAAAAATGTTATTTATGAACCCAACTTATGAGTTTATGCATGATTTTTAAACTTAATTCGAGCATTCTTACAGAAAACAAAAGAGATAAAAACATTACCCTATCTCCCGGAGTTCCATCTTTTCCAGGATTTCCAGTAGATCCAGGTTGGCCCTAAATCAACAATAACATATTATAATAGAAGAAAGTACTGATAAGAATGCAGACATTAATAACCAAAAATGAAATCAAAATTTATCTTACCCTTAAACCTTGGATACCAGGTGAACCTGGACGACCACCTTCACCCTAAAATTAAAAAAAAAGTTCAGTTTTTATGAGTAATAATACTGATTTAAAACAGATAATAGACAGTCCTTAAATACAAGACTTTAAAACAAAGATGACTAGAGAGGCAGTGTAAAGAAACTATCAAATGAAAAGGTCTTAGAGGTTAAGTGGTTGATCTTCACATTAATGTTGCTTTTATGAATTATTTATTGGTTTTCTATTCATGATCCCATTTATATAAATGACTTGTAATTAACTTGTTTACATGTTTTCTAATTTTTACAGTGAAACAGAAATATAAAAATGATAAAATTAGTTACCTGAGCTCCTTTGGGTCCATTAGGTCCTTCTTTACCCCTGTCTCCTGGAATACCTTTCATTCCAGCACCTCCTTCTGCCCCAGGTAATCCTCGTAAGCCTGCAGGACCCTATTATGAAGATAACTTTTATTGTTATCAAGATAATCAATTTATCAGTTACATTTTTATCAAAGAGGTAGTGGTTAAACATAATTTGTTTTAAGATACACATATTTATTTTTATTTAAATGTTCATAGACTGTATTAAAGCTTTTATAAAATTTATTTAATCTCTAACAATTTCTCTTTTTTCTATAACTACAATTAAGAGATATCTTCAATTTCTAACTCTTAGCTTTAGTAAATCTTCTATCATGTAAATAGTAGATTAAAAAAAAAACTCATGTAACTAATCTATTTGAAAATAACCTTTAAAAAGAATTAGAAATAAACTTTTTGGTGTACATACCCTTTCACCAGGGGCACCAGATGCACCCACAGGACCAGGAGGACCAGTTTTACCCTAAAAGGGACAAAACATATTTTTAAATCAATCATGGAGTTTTTACTTTCAGATATTTTGGTGTAAAGCATCAGAATAAGTTAAAGATGGTTACATTACTTATGTGTTTTACATAAACCACAATACAAAGGAAAATTATACATGTTCGATAGAATGGAAAAATGTTGCTGCATGTTTTTGTGTTCCATAAATTGCTAGAATGCTACATATTATTCCGTTCATTTGCAAGTGTTAATGAGTTGGCGTAAAAGCCCACCTAATTATTTTTAAATATATAAATAATGTAAAACATCAGAAGGCTTTAACATTTAATTTACACATGAAGATGAATTTTTTAAACGATAGTCTTGAAAGTTAGTTGTAAAAAGAAAACTGCATCTACAATAAACTTACTCTCTTCCCTTGCGGTCCAGTAACACCAGGCAGCCCCCGAGGTCCAACTGCACCTCCATCACCTTTGCGGCCAGACTCACCACGAATACCAGGTTCACCTCGGTTTCCCTAAAATTAGAAGCAACTTAATTATTTTAACATCAAAAGTTAAATATTTGAATCTTGTTTTGCTGCACTGTATAAGTACCTGCATTCCTTTTTCGTTAGGTTACCATAATTTATCAAATAAGATATTATATAGAAATAAGATATTATACATTTTATAAGTTAAGAATATCAATACTTCATACCTACTCTTTATAAATCATAGCTGGAAGCTATTTAAAACTACTTTTTAATTAATTATAAATTTACAAAATTTTTGAAAATATTACATCTCATTCAAACTAAGCAGATCACCAGAAAGAAAATCCATGTTTTAGGGCATTATCTTTCCTTGGTTCATTGTGAGAAACGAAAGAGGTTGTTGGGTCTTTCAAAAATGAAAACCAGGTAATGTTTTGGTCCTAGTACCATACAAATTATTTCATTTTTTTAACAAGCATAAAAAGCAGGGTTGGAAAAAAACCAGGTTTTTTTCAAAAAAACCTAAAAAACCCGTTTTTTTTTGGTTTAAACCAGGTTTTTTTGGTTTAAACCGGGTTTTTTACTGAAATTCTTCCCTAACACAAAAATACAAATATTTCTGATTGTTTTCATTTATGAATACATTGAATAAATAGTTCATCAATTCAGCTATTAATTAAGTGACTTAATTAATTAATTAAAATTAATTTTATTTAATTAAAAAAAGTTAAAATTATACATAACCATAAAAAACCAAGGGAGTCTGTTTAGAGCATTAAGAAACCATCTGGTTTTTATAATGCATATTATATTTAAAAATCCAGTGCTTATTTGATTAAAAAAATCAATTGGTTTTTATTATGCATTCAAATATCCAGTTCCTTAATGAATTAAAAAAACAAATAGTTGTTTTTTATAAATAAAACCAAGGCATTATTCATAAAAACCAAGGCCAAGGATTCTTTTTAGAGCATTTAAAACCAACTGGTTTTTATAATGCACATTTAAAAATCCAATGGATTAAAAAAAACAATCGGTTTTTATGATACATTCAAATATCTAGTCTAGTTCTAAATGAATTTAAAAAAAAAACAAATTGGTTTTTTATAAAAAAAAAAACCAAGGGAGTCTTTTTAGAGCATTAAAAAACCAAGTGGTTCTTTATAATGCAAATTTAAAAATCCGGTGATTAGTTGATTAAAAAAACCAATTGATTTTTATTATGCATTCAAATATCTAGTTCTTAATGAATTAAAAAAAAAACAAGTTTCAAAACCAAACCACTCCAGGTTTTTTATAAAAAAACCAGGAGTCTTTCTAAGAAAATTTCAATTGGCTAATTGTTTTCAAAAAATTGCATAGCTTTACAGCATTAATGTCAGAAGCATTCAACATATTTTGTTCAAAAGACAATATTTGAATCAATAAATGACTTTAAACCCAAGAGTTTAGCTAAAATTTTTTTGGAAAAAAACCAAAAAAACCATTTTGGTTTTTTTATGAAAAAAACCATTTGGTTTAAACCGTGGTTTAAACCATGGTTTAAACCAAATGGTTTAAACCGTGCCAACCCTGATAAAAAGTAAGGTTTTCTTTTGTTTTGTTTTTTAGCAAGTAGACTGAACAATATATCAGTTTAATAAGATGTATATTGCAGTTTAGTATGATGAGAAGAACCAAGAAATTGTGTTTTTACCAGTAACAGTAATAAAATAGAAATGATTTACCTGAGATCCTTTAGGACCTGGAACCCCCTGACTGCCCACTAGTCCAGGAGGTCCACGGGCCCCAGGAAATCCTGGTACCCCAGAAGCTCCGCGTTCACCCTAATAAAATAAAAATAACTAAATTACTATACATAAAAAATACAAGAAATGTAAATACAAAATACTGTCTAAAAATGTTTTATACTTGATAAACCAAGGTGCCTCTTTGAAAGAAATTTGGGTTCCCTAACCCTATTTAAGCTCAAAAACAGTTCAACAGAGTATGAATTCTTTGATACAGTGTAACTTGGATAAATTGAATGTCTTTACTTTGAAGTCTTGAATAATACAAAGATTTTTCTAAGTCTGTTAAGGTTCCTATTAGTTGAAATTTACCTTTTTAATTTGAAGTAATTAAAACTTTTTTGATGGTCCTATAATTATCCAAGTTGCACTGCATATAACCAGCGTTCGAAATTGGGGTGTTTTGCTGGTCAGGGACAACTAAAAAACGGCTCGGACCAGTGATTTCTCAAGCACGTGTAAAATCATTTAGACGATTTGTTCAGTGATAGCGGTACTTTAAGTTCGTTTGATTGCCTTTGGTGAAGCAAGTACATATTTTTGACAGAATCCGAAATGTGGGGTGATATGGGATAGGGGAGCCCCCGGCGAAAAAGAAAAAATGTTAATATGTATTGATTTTTAACAGTATACTATATGGTACTCACATTCAGTGCAGTAGTTACTTTTTATATTTAAACCGGTCCTTTTTAATTTGTCGGACCAGTGATTTTTGTTGCGGACCAGTAAGATTGGCAAAGCACTGGTCCGCAAGACCACTGATTTTTTCCCCCAATTTCTAACGCTGCATATAACAAATTGGGAAAAAAATATTATTTATGAATGACTACAATATTTTTAATGTATGTGTAATCAATCTCATCTCTTTACATTTTTCAAATTTATCAAAATAGTAAGTTTTAACTAAAAAATGATGCTAAAATCTAGCACTTTCTTTTTATCAATAAAAGTTCTCACATGAAATCTTAATAGATTACTGGAAAGCTTGAACTCACCGGACTTCCTCTTTCTCCCGGTATACCATCTTTCCCAGGAGGACCCTAATAATAAACACAGATTATGAAATTATTACTTGTAATACAGAAATACATTCATTTAAATCTGAACAAAGTCTAAGTAATAAAATTAATCTTAAACCATAAAATAACACACAGTATTGATTCTTAACTAATAATTCAGATAATGTTAATCTAAAATATTTTAAAAGCTTCTGAAAGTTTTTTTTTAGCTCTCATATTATAACATTGCATGGAGTTAAGTTTAGAAAAATCAATTTACTCATTAAGTTAGTAAGCACAAAATTAACATAAATATATAGGAGAGAGAAAAACTGAACTCACAGCTGGCCCTTGTTCACCATTTATTCCAGGAGAACCTAACTCTCCTCTGGAACCTTGAGACCCTTGGTTACCTTTGGGTCCCTGTGCACCACTTTCTCCCTGAGAAAATTTTATTTAATTAGTGCATGCATGAAAAACATACCAATCTTTTCCATAAAAACTACAACTATTAGAAGTTAATTTACATTGATAAAACTCATTTTAATATGGATTTCAAGAATTTTACCACTGTTGCAGGGCTAATTTAACATATTTAATGCAAAATGAGCCCTTCAGAAGTTGTCATAACTTTTCATATTTCTTTATGTTGCATTATTAACTATCTTTTCAAGATAAAATCTCACACTAGACAAATTTTATTAAAGTTTTTACATAACTTTCATTTTTTTTTATTAAAGTTGACTTAATTTAGTCATCCTAACTTTTACATTAGTTTTTAAGAAAAAATATACATACAAATGCCCTTTATAACACTGAACTTACTTTTATTCCATGGGAACCTGGCAATCCAGGGCTTCCTTGTCTGCCAACAGGGCCCTATGAAGATAATTACTACTTTATTCAACATTCACCTAAAATCTTATGATAACAGTCAATAAACTACATATTTAAAACAGCTCTTAAAAATGTATAAAAACTATCAGGGATTGGGAAAAAAGAAAATACTGATAAACTTGGTAATAAAGTCAGCAAAATTTAAAAAAAAAAAAAAAAAAAGCATATTAATTGATGTAGCAGAGAGTTACACAAATATAAATATTATTTTAAAATCATTAATCCTTTACATTTTTTTAATTAATAACAACTATATATTGTAAATCTAGCCTTTAAAAAAACAGTCAATCCTAGTGAAGAATTAATGAAAAGATAAATAACAAGAAGCTTTTAATTACAAATTTATGATACTCAAAAAATTTAATATTACAACATGTAAGAATACACTTACAGTAGGTCCTGGTTGTCCAGGTAACCCATCAACACCTCTAAGACCCTATAAGATAAACAAGTAAATATGTTAACAATTGCAATCCAGTAAAATGAAATAAGATAGATTTTAACTATTGAAATTAGTATAATATGAAATCTAAATATAATTTAGTAAATATACTTACAGGGGGTCCTGTAGAGCCTTCTCTGCCCCTTTCTCCTCTTGGTCCAGGTGGTCCCTGAAATAATTCAAAGCAATTTCTAAATAGAAGTAAATTTAAAACCAGTATTTCCAGTCGTATTTAAAATATCTTAAAAAACAATGATATTTTAGAAATAGTAATAACTTATAAGTTTAAAATACTGTCATTAAAATTCTTTTTTAAGTTATGATAAAACAAACCCTATTATTTAGGTAAAAATAATAATAAAAAAAAACATTTTAGCTGAAAGTCATGTCAAGATCCTTAAAAGTAAATTACAATCCATAGTTGGGTAATTGGTCAAATAAACAAAAAGATAAAAGATAAATTTTAGAAAAGAAAGTTTTTGAAACTTACCATAGGACCAGGAATTCCCATTTTTCCAACAACACCATTAGCTCCCTATTGTAAAAAAAGTAGTTATGCAATAATGTAACATTTGTTATGTTTTCCAAATATATGTTTTGGAAATATCTCAGTCATATTATTTCTTTTCAATATTATTAGACGTATGTTTCATAAATTGACATGAAAAAACACTTGTTTGTGTTTTTAAAATTAAGAGAAAAAATTTAAATATAGTATGCTCTTATAATTTTGAAATTCATTAGTGATCAAAAATATTTTTCTTAATCAAGCTTTTTACATAATTGATGATTGAAATAATCTTCAAATTAACACATTTAAAAATGAGAAAATTTTCAAAATAAAATTAAAAGCAATGTACAGTGGATGACTGTTTTACCTTTTCTCCAGAATTTCCTTGCTCTCCTTTAGCACCATCTAATCCAGGAAATCCCTAATAATAATTTGATACAGTAAAACATTAATATATTTTGCAAAAAAAAATATCATAACTATTTTTAAAAAGGCATTAAATTAAAATGAATATTAAATGAAAAATTAAATCTCTAACACTTTATCAATAATAGTATTTCAAAAATTAAAATGTATATTCTTTCAAATAAGTATGTTATTTGAGTAGTAAATATAAGTAAGCTATTTTAAGCTTCTTATGAAGAAATTACAATAGCTGAACGATTAAATACACATATTTTTCTCTAATTCTAGAAATACAATTTATCAAATTTATTTATTATTCAAATCTTTATCGTATAATCTTATTTATTCAAAAAAAAAATCATCAAATTTTTATTCAGGATTACAAAATAATATCCTTAATGTTTCAAAGAAAGATACGATTCAAAATGGAACAACTAAATAATGTCATACTCTATGTCCTTTAGCTCCTGGTAACCCTGGAAGTCCTGGTGGTCCTCTAGAACCCTATAAATATAATATCCATCAGTGTGACCATTTAAGGGATTTGTTCAATACAAATATAAAAAAATATCTTTAAATGACATCTAAATAAAGTGGATGAAGGAATCAATTCCATACTTGAGGTCCTGGGGCCCCAGGAGGACCAGGTCTCCCATCTTCTCCAGATTCTCCCTATAAAAATATCTTTAGTATACTTAAATTCTAATAATTGACTTTGGAAAGAACACAAGATATACATAGTGTGAAAAACCGACTACATTTAAGTTATAACTTCTTGAAAACTGATTATATTTTAGATAATTACGTAACTAAACCAGTACTTATTATCTTTATGTAGATTAAAGTTTAATTTTTTAGAAATTCTAAACACAAAGTTTTATGTATGTGTACCAGGGTTTTTAAAAACATTTTAAATAACCCTTGGTAAACATGATTTTAAGTATATTAAAGTAATCTCCATCCTAACAAGCCACTATGCTGCCAGATATATCTGATTTTACCCCTTGTACTCAATTTACACTAAAAGAAAAAATGGCAAAATTATGCAGAAAGTCCTGAAATTTCAAGCCTTCAACATAAAAAATTAAAATGTTACCAAATCATAAAATCCTTACTAGGCTTATAACCAGTCTCATTTGTTAGAGTTAAGAGGACATCTACTCCTCTACATACAATGATATTTAAATGCTTGTTTAGTAGTACTTTCTAAAATTAACACATACATCTTTTCCAGGTAAACCAGGTAATCCTCGTGGACCAGATACCCCTGGTGGACCCTGAAACAAACAATTTAATTAGAAAGAATGAATAGGAGTATAATTATACCAGGTAACACTTTTCCAGTCCATAAAATTAAGTATTTAGATGATATTAGTTTTATTAAGTGTTGAAAACTTACAGATGGTCCAGAATCTCCAGTTTCACCTCGAATACCTTGAAATCCTTGGGGACCCTTAGAAGAATAAAAGACCATATATGTTTGAACTCAAATTGAGCATAATATAAATGCAGAATCAAGAACATATGCAAATATCTGAAATGGTAAATGTATTTGGTTAAAAAAAAAGTTTATAAAAGCTTTTTGATATTATTCACTTACAGGTTGACCAGAAGGCCCAGATTCTCCTCGGGCTCCAACAGGTCCCTAAAAATAAGTTTGTGTAAAAAAGAAGAAATTGTGTCATTCTCTAAAATATTGAGTAAATAAGTTATTATTTTAATGCAAAAAAAGATATTCCTCATAATTAAGATTAAAAAGAAAGAAATTTATACTAACTAAATGGCTGCTACAAGAGGAAGCTACTAAATTGAAGAACTTAATAGCTAGAATTCAAAACTTACAACTTGCATAACATGAAAAGAATCTAATTGAAGAACTTAATTACTAGAAGGTCCATGATTCAATTTGAAACTTACAACTTGAGCTTGCATAAAGTGAAAAGCATCAGGAGAAGGTCCCTTGTCACCACCTCCAAAGGTAGGAGCCAACTGATTGAACCAGCCATTATACTGAAAACAATGGAACAAAACTAACTAAGCATTTCCATATAAATTTTCATATTTGTGTTGTGTCCTTGCTTCCTCAATAACCTCTGAAGTCCACTCAATTGAATAGAACTTATACAATTCATATATATTGAAAATAATTAATTAATCCAGGGGGATGGCACAGGGGCACATGTCCCCTCCAAAAAAGATCAATTTCATTGGATAAAATGACATTTGAAGAGAACTTCAGTTGTCATCATCAGCGAACATTTAAAAATTCTGGTGCCCCCTCAGAAGTCAAAACTGGATCTGCCCCTGTATCAGTCTGAAGGGATATGAAGGGAAAATTCAACAAAAACATATTTGAAGAATGCTTTTCAATAGTTTGCCATTATGAAAATCTCAATAGCTTGGTAGGTTTTGCATACTTTGAGAAGGAAAGAGAGACATTTTCAACATAAAAATATACCACTAAATCTTTAAGAATCTATATTTAAATGGTTTAATAAATTTTTTGACTCAATGTTGAGTTTGCTAGCTCTTTGTTTCCAAAAGGCCTAATGTGCTTATAATCAAGCATACTTTCAAATTAAAAATCAAGAGTGAAATTTATAGTCTGTGTAAATAGAATCGGTGGTTAACCAGACTTGGCGACTTATCGCCCATGTTGGCGAATGGACGGACTAATACGAATGTACAGAACATCAAAACAAATTAAACAGGTACTATCAATCAAACATTGATAACAGTAAAAGTTTAAACTTACCCCTGCACCCCCACCAGGTGGTCCTGGAGGGCCTGGTTGACCTGGTGAGCCATGATAGCCAGGTTGTCCTGGTACACCCTGGATAAAAGTTTAAAATTTAATCATACACATGAAGAGTTAATGTTAAAAAACATTGTTATGTGGAGAAATTTACCCTTTCACCAGGAGATCCAGGGTAGCCAGGTTCACCAAATTCTCCCTAAAAAAATCATTGTACTGATTTTAAGATATTATGAAGACAGAGTACCAAATACAAGAGTAACAGATTTTAATTTCTTTAGTTCTGCCATAGGGGTCATTTAGAGAAAATGGAATCATTATGTGAAAATTGAAATGAGCAAAATGAAGATGAGTTTAGTTTTCTTTTGGAGGAAAACTAAATAATTAAAGACAATCATAGTTTTGCTCAGTCGAGAAACTGAACTCAATCATCAGCTTAGAGTTTTAATCCGGAGTGAAACTAAAATTTTGAAGAGCATTGCGTTTTATCCTGGAACTAAATGGAAAAGTTCAATTGAAGTTGACTTTCATTCCGGAAAAAATTAAACATTTGAAGATCCTTGACTTTTGTTCTGGAACTAAATTTAAATATCAAAGTAAGATTATTTTAGTTTCAGATCAAAATTAAAATTCCTAAGAGGAGTTTATTTTAGTTCCAGAATAATACTTAATGTTGGAATTACATTTAATTTCAGTGCAGAGAAAAATTAAAATTTCTGGGATCTTTGAGTTTTGTTCAAAAATGAAGAAAATATGTAAAAATCACAAAATTCAGTTTTAGTCTAGATTTATTTAACAGTCCTGTTAATCATAAACATCATCAATCAATGGTTACTACATAATATGAATGGCTATTGTGTAGTTCATTTTCCCTGAAGAACAAATTTCAAAAAGGAAAAATATTCAATACTCAGTCAATTAGAATATAGAAATATAATGAAAAATAAGATGCCCCAATTTCTATAAACATCCAACTGATCAAACTGAGATGTAATTTTTGTGTTATTATAATATTCATCTAATTCTAGAATTTCCATAGAGAATAGACCATTAATTATGTACTAAATAAGATATCTTTTTTTTATGATTAACCATCCAATGCTTGATAGTTACAGCAAAAAATTAACAGATCAAAGATGTTTTCAGAGATTGATATGAAAATTCCCTTGATATACCAAAATCCTTATTTTCTCTTTAAAAAAAATCAATCCCATCTGAGTAACTAATTTTACTACATATCAAAATAAGTTGTAGTTGACAAAACATTAATAAAATGTAAAGATATACAAATGGATGGCCTTTTTATAATAATGACAATTATGGAAGTGAAGACAATGAATTTCAACAAAACATTATATTAAACAAACATTTTACTTATGCATACTATGTAATAAATACCTAAAGTTATTCCCCGACATCTACTGAATGAAATATCAACATATCAAAAAATATGTTGAAACACTTACAGGAGGTCCAACAACAGGAACGACAACATGATCAGGGGAACCTATAGCAGGAACTACAGGACCTGGTCGTCTCTAGAATACAGAATAAGAAGAATATTCTAATATTTAATGTAACAAAGTAACTAATATTAGAGTAAAAACATTCACAACATTTGATTTTCGACTAAAGAAAATTCATAAAGGTACTTGAAAAATCAAAAGTTTAAAGAGAGACTATTATTAATTTGACTTATTAGAAAAATAGGTCAACCAGTTTAATTTGAAAAGGAAGGAAGAAATGAAACAAAATACAATAAGTATGAATTGTTGATTTTCAGAAGAAAAGAAGTCACATAATTGGAGGTGTCATTGAAAAAAAGAAAAGTTAAAAATTAAATAAATCTCACCGTTTTCAAACGTTCTAATTTTTATAGAGCTTTAATAACTACAATGATTCTGTACAACCTAAAAAAATTGAAAGGAGCGCGACATTTGTTTATTTATTTTAAGTTTCTGTTTCGCGTAGAGGTTTTTACTTTTGGTTCATGCGAAAAAGGCCAGCTCAACAAAATAATAACATACAGAGTCATTACTGGGCGTGTGGAAGTGCTTAACGCGCCCTCAAAAGAGGAAAAATACACTAAAAGATGCTCAGGTGATTTGGTTTTGGGGCTGCTAATTCTCGAAAACATTATTAAAAAATGAATGACCACGATAAATTTTTAAACTGTATTTATTTAGATAAAAATAGATTCCTGTTTATAGTCACAATCTTCAAATTACTGTTGAAGTCATTCTGTTCTTTAAACTAAAGAAATATTTCATGTCAAAGATGAAATCATTCAGATTTACATGGAAGGACAAACTCTTACGATAAAATATTGAAGTAAACTTACTGGTCTGACTGTTTCTTCTGGACCAAAAGCTGCATCATCATCTGAAAATATATTCATACTAAATGAATCAATAATTCTATTAAAAACAAAAAATATTTCATACGGATCTTTGGACCATAAGTTCATAACTGCCCTTATAAGTTTTAAAAATCTAAAAAACCCCGAAATAACAATAAATTTCCAGAATTATTTAGAAAAAATTCAAACTAAAAAAAAAAAAAAAGACTAAATAATAGTAGGATAAATTAAAATTATTCGCTTTCTGAAACTAAGCATAAAGAGATACCTTACTTGTTTTTAAATATTTTTTTGAAAAAAGAACATCTTAAAAATAATAGTCATATGAATGTGTGTAAAAGTAACAATTAATTCTAAAATTATTTAAATTGTTAATTTTCATTATTTTTTTACTTTCCAAAATAAAAATAGCTTGTGAAACGATCGTTTTCTTCGATTTTCTTATGATCATTTTATTCCACTATTCATTCTACTTTCAGCTACTAGCTTTTGTTTTTTGAAATTCGATTTAAAAATAATTTCTACAAATATGATGTATCATTGAGACAATAAATTATTTTAAATGCATATTAAATGACCCCACACCTGCGCAGACAGGACAGCATTTTCCAAGAGGTATGTACTTCTGTGTTTGACATTCCAAATTGGGGCATTCTTCTGTGTCGCACACAATGTTTCCCAAGAAACACCGACAAGAAGTACATGCATCAGGTTTCCATTCTTCTTGATCCAGATATTTCACTCCCTCGAACAGGCATGTTGTTGCATCATCTAAAATAATTTATTTAATATACTACTAACTATTTATTGGTGTAAAGAGAAAAAATAGTTTTAAAATACGAATTAATTTATTTTATCGTTAAAATATAATGTTTAAAATTTCGAGTGGAAAAATGTTTCTGTAAATAATAACATAAAATATGCAATTTTGTGTAATGGAACGTCCGGAAATTATTCATTTGTTAGCTACTGACTTTTTGAAAATATGGGCTTAAGAGCAGAAAAGGTTAAAGGTTCTGTAGAGTAGAGAGGCTCAAGAGAAAAGAGACGCTGAAGAGGAAAGGGATGACGAAGAGTGGAGAGATGACAAAAAAGCTAAAATATATTAAGGAGAAAAAAGATGCCCAAGAGCACAGAGGGGCTTATGAGAGAAAATGAGGCTCAAGATGAGATGCTTAAGATCAAAACAAAGGGATGTTGGAGGACAGGGGAATGATCGATGGATGATATAGTAAGATGCTGAGGGACAAATAAATGATAAAGAGCAAATAATTCCCAAAAGCAGAAGCAGTCTCAAGAGCAAAGGTATGCTGGAGAGTAAGAGATGCTCAAGAGTGGAGAAATAGGCTTAAGAAAAAGGGAAGCTAAAGAGGAAGGTAAGAGGACGCTGAAGAGTTAAGAGGGTCTCAAAGAACGCTGAAGAGCAAGATACTTAAAAGCAAAGAAATCCTGATGACCATGACGCATTGAACGAGCAGCGATGATGACATCCATTTTGAGGACTATGACTATGAGAGAACCTATTCACCTTACAAGGCGCATCAGTGAGCCTTTGAGAAATGCTGTTATCATGAGAAAATAAATCTTGCCTTTATTTTCATACAAATATTGGAAAAAAAATTCCACATTTTTCTTGATCAATGAAGGTTCGAGTGACAAAAAGTTGAAATCTTCTGAGAAAAATACTTAATCCAAATAGAAATTAAATAAGATCTGCAAGATTTTATAGACCAACATTTCAGATAGGGCCCCTCTACAGCTCGTTGAAAATCTTAAACAACCCCAGCATTGGAAAATTTTAAATCGTAATTTTTCAAATCTAGTAGTTTTTAAAAAAAAACTCTAATTCCCTCATTTTTCTTTAAACCTAAAATAGGAACTTAATGGTAAATCTGTCTATTTGTATTCACTAACTATTAAACAATTAATTACATTCAGTCTAGAGATCTTTTATGCATCCCAGTGACTTCCTCTCTTTCTCCTTCGGATTTGAACACACTTTGAAGTTTCGAAGGTCTTATCTCAGTAACGCAAAGCAGATGTCCCGTTTTGCAAAAAAATGCGACAAAAAGAACTAGCGAATTCGAGGACAATGATTCTTGGATTTCCCCTTTTGGAAAAAGAGTGCAAAGATTTCATCTGAAAACGATTAACGCTAAGCAGGATCTTTTGATTTTGAGAGATACGATCATTTATCACTTTTGACAACATCATTAAAAGCAGTTGATTTCACCTTCGAAAATTTGCATTAGGAATTTAGGTTTTATCGTAAACCAAAAAATATCATGTTCTATTAATGAGATTTTGTGAAAGAAAACTTCAGTTGAGTTTTTTTTTTTTAATTTAAAAATATTCTGTTTAACTTTAAAATAGCACAAAAAAAAATTTTTTTTTTTGAAGGTGTCGGCTTTGAAAGACTTTTATAATATGTGTTATATTTATTGTGTTAATAGCCCGTTTTAAAAATATGATTTTTGAAAATTGATTTTTAATTCACTTTTAAAATATTTTTGAACTTTTGAAGAAATTAGAAATATTTGACCAAGTTCTACCCTAAAACTGTTTTACTAACTCAGTTATTCTACTTAAATAGAAAATATAATGTTAATGGGTTTATTTAATTTTAGAAGATAAGTTTTATTTCTCATTAGAAGTGTTAGTTTAGCACTTTCCCTGGTAAGGACCTGAAAAATTATAAAAACTCTCTTCATATAACGATTTAACTTTAATTAAAAATAGGAAAACAAGTAAGGAAGGTTTGATGGATCCCCCCGCCCGAGGTTAGACCACATCGATTTTGACCGTATTTTTTTATAATAAGAAGTAGAGCTATCAAAGAGACGGTTATGTATCAAAACAACGCGCGTCAATTATAATATATTTTCATTATTGCTAAAACATTAGAACATCTGAAGTTTGTTTCAAAATTAGACGAAAAATATAATATTTTACAGAATATTTGTAATCAAAACCTCAAAAATCCACTTTCTACTAATACTTTTATTGGGTCCACAAGGAGACACACATGGTCTTCACTTATTGTATACTTTTGTATACAGAATTTTGTATTGTATACAGAATTACATATCTAAGCAGAGACCATTGACCAACCACATTTTCAGTATTTTTGATTTATTTAATTAATAAATAATGCTGACCTAGTGTCTTCTTGTCAATTTTTTGTCTGGGATCTGCTGCTGATATTGCATAAAAAGCTTATGGTACGAAAGATAAAAACAAATTTCATTATTATAAATTATTATTTTTTTAATTTTGATGGACAACCCAACTGAGGACTTCTGTGGGTTGTCCATCAACATTTTAAAAAATTTAATTTATAACCATGAAATTTGTTTACATCTTTAGTACTTTTCTCACTTGATTGGAAGTTGCTGCACTGCGCACATCCTGCTTGGAGATATTTTATTTCTAATTTTTATTTTTTGGGTTCTCTATGTATGTGCAATATTAAAATGCTTTTTATTAATGAATTGATATTGATTTATGGTACGAAAGGTGTTTTTAGCTGCTGAATGCTTTCTTAAAAAACATAGTGAGGTTTCCAAAGAAGTATTAGTATTTTTAAATGTTAAATGTCATAAACAGCTTATTATAGCTGTAAATAAAAATCCTTTACACCTTTTAAAAAATGATGCTCATTAAAAAATGCTATTCTGTAACATCTTTTATGTCACTGGAGCGGGGGGAATCGTTCTCTTTTGCTGTTACGTAGATAAGCGCTTACTTAAGTTATTCATGTCGTGAAAACTTTTGTTTATTAAGTTTTAATTGAATATTTTCCATTCAAAAGTTAAAGTTCAAAAGTTGTTTCCTTGTTATAGAAAAAAATAAGATTCCAGTTTTTCATAGGAGAAGAATGTGAGAAAAAAGAAAGAAAATGGAATAGAGGCTGAGGGAAAGAGAAGGAAATCATGTAGCAAGACATAAAATTATAAAGTCCTAAAAAAGAACGAGGGTGAAATTAAGAGAGAGATGAGAGATTTAATGAGAGACAATAAAGAGAGTGATAGAGTAGGGTGGACAAACACAAATGCTAATTTTCGTACTTTTGCTCCATAAAACATATCTTGTGGTCGAGGATAGAAATGATAATAAACTCTACAGGTCTCAAAATTATAACTCCCCCAAAAATATGTGATTCTCTAAATCCAAACAACATACATTTATTGTATTATTAGGGAATGACTCGTATGGGGTAATTACTCGTAAATATGATTCTGTTTTGGTGGTTCTGAATTACCTTCCTTCAAAACAGGATAGGAGGAAGACCTTGGATGGAGGAAAGCTAGATATTTTGTGGAGGGCATGCTGTCCCTTATAGGCGTAGAGTGGCTAGAAAAAATTTGGAAGGGGATATTGGAATTTTGGTGAATATGGAGTAAATTTAGTCCTTTTCTAAGGTCAAATAAGGAAACTTCCTGACTTTCGTGGGGAGACATATCCCCAAATCCCTCCCCCTGCCTACGGCACTGGTGTCCCTGATGATTGCATTGAAACATCTTTGACCATAAATGGAATATCAAGAAAAATTACAGGGCATTGCTCCCTAATGAGTACCGGTAAATCCGCCCATGCTCAAAACAAACGCATGGAGTTCCTAAATCATAAAGTTTTGCATAAGTCAACCCTCCACATAGAGATTACAATAAGCTATTGCTTCCTCATAAATTCACCCATGACGCAAGTCACTGTTACTCACCTACATCATCTACCTCCTCATAGTACTGCGCCGAAGCGGCCTTCGCCAGTAAGGTCCACAGGGCGCACGCCAGCAGAATCCTGCACTCCATGCCTTCAGAGGGGCCCCTAAACCGCGGCCCGAGACTTTATGAGCCTTCCCTGGGCTTTGGGAAAACAGAAAGTTCGGAGGAGCGAGAGCAGCTTCGTCGGCCCACGCGAGTCGCGGTGTAACTTGATGCGGGAGGGAGGTCACTGCTGCGACGGGAGGATGACAGATCAAATCAAGGGTGTTTGTCACCCTACGACCAACTGCTTCAAGATGTTCGGTCTGGCTGGCTGGACGCATCGGACTTTTATTATAGGGAGATACCTTCCCTGGATAGGACGCCGGTTCTCCACTATTGGTTGTCCCCATGATGAACTATCCTCAGTGTGTTAGGTGGTAGATCAGTTTTTTTTGTGGAACAACCTATGCAGATGGAAGAGTTTTTTTTCTAAAGAATTCGCAATTGTCCTAACAGAGAAAGATCGTTACATTGCTTAGAATTGATATTTTTTTTATTGATGGACACCTCATAGTTTCTTCCTTTTATGAACCTCCGGACACCTATAGAAAGACAGAGAAATAATAGACAGAGAAGAGTGAGAAAGAAAGAAGAGGAGGAGTGAAAGAGAAAGGAGAGGAGGGAGAGAATGAATGAAAGATATAGAAACATGAACGTTGCCCCAAATCGGAGGGGGGGGAGGTTCAGGATATTATCCTTGGCCGAAACGCAGAAATTGTACTGCTTTAACTACAATAATAACTAAAACCACCCCATATCTCTCCATCCCTACCAGTAATGTATATTGATTGAAATATTTTTCTGGGGGGGGGGCAGCTACAAATGGGCTCCTCCCAGAAAATGTTTGGAAATTTGACCATAAAACAGGTTTTTAACTCGTTTTAGAACAAATTTCACCCTTCTTAAAATCGCTCTTGACCCCCCCCCCAAATATCGATATCTCCCTCTAAAAAAATTTTGCATACACCAATGAAATAGAAGAAATGAGAAAATAAAAGAAGAGAAAAAAGTGAAAGAGAGATAGAGAGAGAGAGAAATGGAAAATTCAAATATCAAATTCAAATATCTTTTACAGGGTGCCCAATTTCCACTAGTCCTGTCATCATTGAACATTGAAATATACTTTTGGGTGTGAACTTTGCTCATTCTAAAAATAATCCCTTTTATTGATATTTACTTCAGAGGTACTCTTGAGTTGAGAGAAAGGGCAATTTATGTGCCATTCAGGGATAATCTTAAAATAGAGATTCCCTCTCTTCGTTGGGAAGCAAACCTGAGTAATTCTGAAGGTTCTGTTATATTCAAAACATTCCAAAGGTCTAAGGAAAAATTTTTCATCGTGTAGAGAAAATTTATTATGACATAATTTTTTTTGGAATTATCATACTTTACATAGGTATGTTACGGGCAATATAAATCTGGGCATTATTAATATTGACCACGGATTTCGGGCAAAGTGATAAGTACTCATTGATAAAATATGTCATTGAATTATCACATTGCCCGCCTTATTTCGGGCATTATTAATAATGCCAGGTTATCTCTTTTCCCGTACAAAATTAAACAAAAATGATTCATGGAATAAATGATGTTTTTAAAAAATAGTATAGAGCAGCCGGAGGACATATTAGGGGACCGCTGTTTTAAATCGCAAAAAAGGGTTGTCCCTTAGTTTAGTTACCATTGTCGTTGTCACAATTGAAAACGAAGCAGACAATGATGGGTGAGAGTTGAACTGGGAATAATTATAATTGCTCAGCCATGTGCTTGTTGTTATTTTGTCAATTCCCTCCTTTTATCCTTTCTCCAAATATTATTAAGAGAGAGCGAATGTCCTTGAGGAGTGATACGTTCACCCGCACGGCATGTGGAAGACATCGAGAATATGAAGATTCGTTTTCTTTTCACCACGGAACGAATGCTGGCATCCTGTTTCCACTTGAATCCTTCTTTTAGACTTACAATTAAGCGTATTTTTTGCCTTGAAATTAAAACGGAAAGCACTTCTGGTTTTAAATGGTTAACTTAATTAGCATCAATGTTGATATGCGAATTTTGTGTTTGAATCATGTTATGGCTTTGTGTATTTGGTGTTGTTCTCTTCAGGGTATATGTATGAGGGAATTCAATCACTTATGAAATACTACATATGTCATATCGGGGGAGGAATGTGGCATGAATATGGGGGTTGTAGGAGAAGGAAATTAACTTCGTCATTAAATGGGTGAATATTTCTATTGATATGAAATTATTTGGGTTGCTTCCATAATATTTTTACAAATATGCTTTCGGTCATACAAATTTAAGAAATAAAGGATTCCAGAGAGGATAAGATAAGAAGATTCAAGACTTACGTGTTTCGTGTTAAGGTCATTACAATTTTGTATTAGGTACCGAAGAGAGAGAGTAACTTAAAAGTTTATTGGTTTGGTGTATAGTAATTATATAAACGAAAGTAATTTGGTAAAATATAATCATACATTCTCGGACACATAATTCATACAGTTTTCTTTTACTAAGAACCTAATGGAATTTTGGCTTATTAATAGTACTTGCAAATGACTTTTTAATCCGATTTTCTATGAAATTTCGCAAGGTTTTTTCGTATAAATGATTGTTAAGCAGTTAAACTCTCATTTACAAAATTATTCAAACGAAATTCATTTACGTGTATATCTGGGTACTTTTCCCCAGCAGGTGTAAGTTAGTGTAAGTTTCTGCCATAGTTCAATGTTAATAATAGTTTTGTTAAATATAATTATATTAAATAAACTATAGCTGATAGGAATATGTTTTTTAAGATCTCTTAAGTTCATTTTAGAACATGGACTTTACCTAAACTAAAATGACTTAATTCAGCAAGTAAGAAGATGTTTCCTTGCATCCCCCAATTTTAGACCAAATCTTAAATTTCCTTTTAAAAAATCCATCATACACTTCCAACTTTTTTTAAAAAGTGCGTTTTACACAAAGGAAAATACATACACATCCATGACTCCCCTCTCACGCGATATCGCGCATAGTTCACCAAAATTTCCGTATCCGACTTCAATTAAAAACATCTCAATTGAACCTCACCGCACCGCACAACCCTGCACAAGGACATCACATATTTACCGACCGTCACTTCATTGTTCATCACGGATCCGTGCTCCTAATCATCATCTCACCGGTTACTGCATCTACACCATCATCAGCGGGGAAAGAAAGAATGCAAATTGTTGCCGTGGGGACATTACCCCATTCGTTCCTGCGACCATTCAATAGTAAACATGCGATTTAACGATGAGTACTCGAGAGCTTTTTTTCCATGAATGCTGCGTTTGAGGCTGGTTTTTTAGGGGTGGATCATAGGTAGGTGAGACCGAGGTAAGAAAAGACGTTGAGAGAGGTAGATCTTCAAAAACCGGCTGCTGGATATACCTTGTGCTTTACATTTGCTGTCAAATGGAGAAACCCAGGTGAGGATATTTTGTGATTTGCTGCGTTTAATGTGCTGTAGATTTATCTTCTTCTTTCGTGTTTCAAAAACTCTGCAGTTGGAGTTGATATTATAACATTTACTATCCCAACTCTTCATTTTTTTGAGTTGGACAAAGTTTTTATCTTGAAGAACCTATTGAAATTCACCTCGCGTGTTTTTACACAATGTCTTATTTCTACTGACTCACATTCAGTCACCATGGTGCTACATTAAAATATCACCGGAACTACAAATTGAAGGATTATATCCATTCCTTTTTCAATATGTTTTTTATTTTATTTAAGTACAAAGAAAACCAATCTAAATCTGTTTTGAAACGATAAATACCGGTTTTAAATGGTTTAAAATTAATGAATTAGGCCAGGTTTACATGCAGAGATTCGAGCGATGCGACCGTCCCTAGATTCGAAATCGATGGTGAAAGCGATAGGGAAGTTTAGACAGTTTTCTCCCATGATCTCCCGATGGCATCGTTCGAGTCGCTGATGCATGTAAATCCGGCAAAATTAAAGTAATCAATTTGAAAATGTCTCACAAATCGAGTAATTTTAATCTTTTTTTCAAAACTTTTATGGAATACATGTAGTTTTATGCTTTTAGTTAGATATATATGTTACGGGCAATGTGATAAATTCAGTGGAATTTATGAATGAAATTTATCACTTTGCCCGCCTCCACTTCGGGCATTATTAATAATGTCCGATTAATCACTCTGCCCATAACATATATACCCTAAAAAAAGGTTCGTAGAAGGATGGTTTGATCTAAAATAAGATCTAATGAAAATTCGTAACGAACGGATATTGAAAGTACTGTCAACATCAACATAAGATTAAAGTATCAACCAGCTTGAAAAAGAGGTTTCTATAAAAAACAGCCCAAAATATCTTAAACTATATTTTTATTTTAAAAAATAATCAATCAATCCATTTAATTCAAAGTAATTAAGAAAATTAACAATAAATAACAAAAGTAAGGGGTAAAAACTGAGAGAAAATACAAATGGAGAATAGTCTTCGATTGTTTTGAAGGATTTCTTAAAAAGTAATTCTTCCGACCGATAAGAAATTTAAAAAAAATATTTAATTTTATTCGAACTTCTGTATATTTATCAAACACTTATAGCCAGAGAACTGTTTGAACTCACAGAATTTCGTAATGATTTCACCATGCATTCCTCTCATATTTATTTTTGGACTTTTCCATTGTTAAGAAGTAAAGTTACTCAATAGAATAACTAGAAATTTTGTTTATGATTACCAACAGTCTTTTTATTCTTTCGAAAGAAGTAGTACTCAGTCGGTCTTAAACACGTAGACTGCAACTATTCATCTCAAGGTAAGGATGCATAAATTAAAAAAAAAAATCCATATGAAGATATGAATGGTTAAGGGAAAGTAGGTACATCTTAATATGCTTTAGTTTAACATTATAGCAGCTCTAGCTTTTTTGTATTACATGAAAGTAGTATTAGCAAAAGCATGTGTTTCAAACACGTGAATTAATTAGAAAAACTTTACTGTATGATTATCAGTTAGTATCACCTACATGTAATGTGTAGATAACATGTGATGCGATAGATATTGGGTATCAATTGTATCCTAATAGTAAAATTCTATACTTGGTTCAAAAGAGTGTTTTAGCTAATTTCTGAGACCCTTTAGATTACACCCATAGAGCACCACTCATTGTAAGCGGCCGAATTTTCAAGGTAAAAAGATGGTAGGGTGAACCGCCCAGTGAATGAACACTTAGCATTTGGGTTTGCGATTTTCCCACTTCAAAAATTTTTTTCAGGGCTTTTTCTCGGTCAATTTCTAAAAATAAAGTATGTTTCCATACTGGCTTTTTCTTGGCAATATGATCGAAGTATTTCCAGATCTCAGAAATCAATAGTTTTGAAGGAATCCTGATTTGAGTGAAAAAAGTGCGATAGACCCAGTGAATGAACAAAGTTTGCCCTAAGTATGAACAGTGTCTTCCAGTAAATGAACACTGAAAAATACCACGATTTTTTTTCAACTGATCAGCCTGCGTTACATAAAATAGAAAATGTTTTACTAAGAACTCTAAAATTTCTTCAATACACACACACACGCACGCACACACACAAAAAAGGAACTTAGGATTAGGTGGGTGCAAATCTTGCCAGACATAGATTTCGACGTTATACTAATTGCATATGCCATCTTAACACAATTAATAATCAATACCTCCTATCACGGACGTAGCTATAGCTTTTACAAGGGGGGGGGGTTCAAGAAACTTCTTTCAGGGGTCGCAATGGGCAATGAAAGTGTATCTAAAACAGGGTTTTCCAACTGGGGGGCCACATGCGGCCCGCGAAGCTCCCTGAAAACCCTAAAATGTAGCTATATAGAAGACTTTTTAGCATACTAAAATTTAAACATTTTTGGAGGAGGACCCCCGAACCCTATTTACCCACTTTTTCATTAAGGAGTAACTTTGGTTGGTCATTTTCTATGGGGAAAAATTTAAAGTTTGAGGTTTCGAAAGAGGGGTTGTACACCTTGAAATTTCCTCTGAGCGTAGCAAGGGGTTATAAAAGCTTAGGTTAACCTTTATCCCGAGGGGGGACAAAATGGAGTATCATAGGCGTAAGTTCAACTTTTTGATTGGGGGGGGGCAAAACCTATAAGACCTCAGGACCAAAGGAGGCGTTACTAAACTGTTTTGAAGGGATTCTGGAACCCAAAATGTTTCTAATAGTTTTCCCTTTCCGAGTAAAATGTAGGGCAAATGTGAATTTTTGTGAACTTAATCACAAATTTTTGTGGTTAATACATGTCCTCAAGCAAAAGAGGGGTGTCTGGGTCCTCTCCCAGAAAATTTGATCCAAAAAGTTGTATTTTTATTCATTTTTTGGTTATTTGGACAGGAACCTTTTTGTTTGGCTGACATAAGGTTTAGGCTATTGGGGAGGGTCTGGACCCTCTAACCCCTCCCCCTTATATACGTCCATGCCTGTTGTTTGGGACCATGGGTTCCTATGCAATTCTGAACCCTTATGATGTCTACCTCCCCTAGAAGTTTTCCCATTCATAATGATACACCCTGTATAAACCTAAACTTTTAAATCAAAAACTTATTCTATGGAAAGACAATACTGATCTTTATTATAACCTAGTCCTAGTTTAAGCTGACAAATAAGCCTATAGGTCTTTTGGTTCACGAGATAAGCAGTTTCCCAGAGTATGAAGGTTGTTCATTTACTGGTAAATCTTAGTTTAATTACTCTTTCCAGTATGTGAACACTTGTACTTTCTAATCAACATACCCCGTTCATTTACTGGAAGGACACAATTTTGATCATCGCGCATGTTTACATAGTTTAGCTTACATCATTATGAATCAAATAAAACTATAATCATGAGATTCTACGAAATATGCATTTTCCCCAGTAAATGAACACCTGTTCATTCACTGGGAAATCTCAGTTTGCACTTCCAGTAAGTGAACACCCCCTTATCTATCGCAATTTCAAAAGTACAGCTTCCTGAATTATGCCATATCAAAGATTAAGTCTTTAACATTTGATAAAAAACAACAAAAATCATAATAAGCGCAATTATAAGTTAGAAAAATATGAATGAATCAAGTCAAATCTTAACTTACCGGAGACTTTTTCATGGGCCTGAAGCTCGATCATCAGTAAAAAAATTTACACAGACTGAAATCGGAATATACGGTTAAATAAACGATTGCCTGGCCTCTAGGAGGTCTCATTGCAACTACTGAATTTTTGTAATAGTCTTTACAGAGTTCAAATAGCTTAATAATTGAGATTATACGACCATGTGTTCATTCACTGGGAGTGTTCATTCACTGGGCAACCCACCCTATATTGTAATAAATGGCGAAATGTTAAGGGGGTTTTTAGGTTCCGACACCAGCAAATTTTTTGAATTTTCCCCTAAAAGTGGCATTTTAACTCATTTTGAGACACTTTAGGTTACAATAAAGAGGACCACTCCTTGTAAATCACTCAAGTTTGAAGGAAAAACCGTATACTTAATAGATTTCAAAATTTCGAGGGGGTTTGGGGGTCCTCCCCCAGAAAAATTTTGGAAATTTTACCCTTAAAAGTAGGGTTTTGACTCATTTTGAGACCCTTTGGGTTATACCCGAAGAGGATATCGCTCCTTGTGAGACATAATTTTCAAGAAAAATAGCAGCATGAAAATTGATGTCAAAATTTCGGGGGGGGGGGGGTTGAACCCCTAACCCCCCCCTTGGATACGGCCCTGCCAAGGAGTCTGGAGCCCTTCCCAAGTATTTTTTTAAAAATTTAACTCCGAAAAGTGCTCCAGTTCATTTTGTACTCTTGGAGGTTATTCGGAAAGCATTGTCCCTCTTGCTTCCACCTCATAAGTTTCAAGGAAAATCCCAGTACATAAAAATAAGTAAATAAATTTTTTGTAAAAGAAGGCAACCAGCCCATACACCAAATTCTATCACGCCATGTCCACGGCCATAGGCGACAATGGAAATCGAAAAAGCATGGAATATTGTATAAGTTAGGGGCTATTTTTTGTGCTGGGATCGCGTCACGTCACGAAAGGTGGAGAAAAAAGCTTGATCCTCCAATAGCCCTCCGAAAGGACAGATTGAATGAACAGTCACAGCCAATCACAGCTTTGACCACCAAAATGAACTGCTTACCTCTCTGTCAATCATCGAATTTCCCGTGCTGCCCTCTACCTTACACAAGATAAATTTGAAAATAATCTTTTGGACACTCTGTTGAGATTTTTCTCTGTGCCCCTACCTAAAGCACCTTCGCTGTGATGGCGAAACTTCCCAACTCTCTCTCTCTCTCTCTTCACAGCTTGGACATGCCGCCCGAGAAGCTAGTCCTGGGAGTGGCCGACTACTCCATCTTCGCCACCACCCTCATCGTCTCCGCGCTGATCGGGGTGTACTTCCAGCTGTCCAGCCAGCGGAAGGGGAGAGCAGACAGCAGCGAGGACTTCTTGCTTGCCGGCAAGGACATGTCCATCCTGCCGGTCGCCTTCTCGCTCATGGCCACCTTCATGTCCACCACCACCCTGATGGGCATCCCCGCCGAGATGTACCTCTACGGCACCCACATGGCTTTCATGAACATCGGCTTCCTGATCGGGATCGTCATCACGGCCGTCGTCTTCCTGCCCGTCTATTTCAAGAATGGGGTGTCCACTGCGTACGAGGTGAGGATGGGTATATAAAGGCCGTATTCTGAAAGACAAACACGTAGAAGAAACGAGAACGGTACGGAAACGATGAAAAAGCGAGAGATTTCAAACGAGAGCTCCGGTGCTCTCGTCCGTCCGCCATATTGTTCCGAGATTCGAATAGTATGCGGATTGTTTTTACACTTTTCAATCAATCAATCAAATTCTGCCCGGGCCTAATGGCCCATCAGGCGGTGCCCATCTCCGTTTCATTAGCCTTTGGGCCTGGGGTGCTAATTACTTAGCTTTGTGTCCAGGCCTAGTGGCTAGCCCGACGCTGGACCCCCAGTTGATTCCCCAAGCAAGCTTGGTGCTCATTTTATCGACCCCGAAAGGATGAAGGGCTGAGTTGACCCATGACCAGCTACCCAAGCAGAAGCCGCAAGGCATCGAACCCGGGTCGGTATAATGCTCGATAATGCCAAAGGTCTCCATGCTCCATGCAAATGCTCCAAATAATCTAGAACAGCTTACTAATTACCAAAAAAAAAAAGTTCTCAGACATTAATACATATATTACGAAAGTAATGAACATCTAGTGTTGGTTTGATTTTGTATTATTAGTGTATAATTACTTGTAAGTAGGGTGTGCGACTGAAGGTGCCAGGAGCACACGAGACGAAAAACCATAGAAAAACGGCAGCTCTAGACCTCCCGTGTCAAAAATCTATCGTTTCCGTATAGTTCCCGTCTCGTTTCTTCTACGTGTTTTATTTCTGAATACGGCTCTTAGTTTTTGACGGAATCAGGGAGAATCATCAGGAAATCAGAGTTTGCTTTCTTTTTTTTCCTTTAAAGGAGCGTTTCCACCTATGCGGTCTGTTGCGGTACGACAATCCGGGAGAGATCGATTGGACGAATCACTGCGAGTCAGCTCAAGATGACGTCACCTTTGTTTCTCTGTGATTTGTTCAGTTGGTCTCACCGGATTGCTGTACCGCAACAGAACGCTTAAGTGGAAACGCTCCTTTATTCTGTCTCTCTAATTTATCTTTCTTCTTTTCAAACTGGGGTATTTCGCGCTATTTAAGACCCTTAGTTGAGCTCAATGGACTGGCGGGAGAATAGCACAACATGAAAACATGTTGCATGAAAACAATATGCAATATAAAAATTTTAAAGCTTAAAAATATACATAAAAACAGTTTAAATGAAAGTAATAATGTGAAGGAAAGTTCAAAGTAAGTGACAAAATAGTTTTTTTTACATTATAATTTTTTTTGTTACAATTTTATAACAAAAAGATTCTTTCTTTCTGGATACCTTCTTACTATCTCTTATTTACTTCTCACATCTCACTCTTACTTTTGCTCTATCTCCCTTCCCCACACTCTTCCCCTAATTTCATCACTCAATAATTCTTCCTCGCATTCTGTTTTTTTTTTGTGCACAATCAAATTTATATATCATATTCTCTCTCTAGTTTTACTTATCTAATCCCCCTTTTTAGAGTAAAATATAAGGGGGTTAAGAGGCAAGCCACACCGGCCGCCACCAGTGGCGAAAGCAATAAAAAAAACCATAAAGATGGTTATCTAAGACAGGGTATCTAATAGAAGTGATATAACCATCTTTATGGCTTTTTTATTGCTTTAGCCACTGGTGGCAGCCGGTGTGGCTTGCCTCTAAGAGAAAAAAAATCTAAGGAATATAACGTTGCTTTTACAACTTTAGCTAATCAGACCACGAAACATAGATTCGTGGAAACGTGCAAATCTCTCAAAAAGACTCCTAAAATAAGACAATTTCTAAAAGCTTTTGCAAATCAATCTATTAGACATAAACTCGTTTATGACAAACAAATTCGATAGCCCCAGGTGAAAGTTTCTTTTTTTTAATTTCCAAATATTTAGGTGGTAGTTGGCTATATTAGGTGGCTATATCGAAATTCCATGTTGGTAGTTAGAGAAATAAAGCGACTCGAAATTTTCATTTCTCCCGCACCCCCTTTAAATTGGAACATGAGACGCCAAAAGTTTTCAAGCTTTTGTCATTTGAATTTAACTTTGTTTTCCTGCTGCTAATGTATCAGCGCGGTGAAACTGGATTGACAGGTATATGCGTGCTTTCCCGTTCAACCCAATTTACAATTTTCATTAAAAAAATTCGATTGATAGAAACGCTTATGTATAGTCGTAGTACTACATTGGTAAGTAAAAGGAAGAATTACTCCTAATAAAATATGTTACTTGTTTATCATCATAGATTGTTAATTACACTTTAGTATAGCCTCCAGAAAGATTTTGTTTGTAAACAAAAACATAAATAAACTTATTCCATTGAAGGAATGGAGTTGTTTACGATACAATGAGGCTTTTGACCTATTGCAAGGTATACCTAATTATTAAAAAAAAGTAGGTTCACCTCGGGGTAGGGATTGATAATTGTATATCATACATCGTTGGCACATAATAGTAATTTCCTCCTCTTTCAGTTTATGATATTTTCAGAAGTTTTTATATTTTTTAATAAGTTAACGCTGATTACTCTTAAAATTAGACTTGCACTTATCTTTGTTTTCAAAACAAAATATTAAAACTCTGTTTTCACTTATCTAAAGAAATTTATCTGAAATTTGAATATAACTGGGTTTGAGCTCGTTTTTACCCTCCATTACATCATTTCTTATTCTTTATTTTTCAGTACTTGGAAATGCGTTTCGGCAAAGTAATAAGAATCATTATATCTGTGATGTTTGCGCTTTCTATGGTAAGTCAATTCTTTCACTTCTTTCTACTCACAATTAGAAAATAACATTAATAATTTTTTCTTCCAATATTGGACAAAATATTTTTCTGCATTGAAATAAATAGTCTCTATAAACATGCATAACAATTCCTTATTGATATTATTTTAATTCTTATCCATTTTAAAAAGTTTAAGAAAATAATGTCCACACCATATTATGAGAGAATCAAACTAAGATTTTATGTTTCTCCAAATAAAACAAAGGATACTACTAGGTACACTACCATTTCCACACCTGTATCATAAAAGGACCCATAGACATATTTTTTATACATTTTCAATCAGACTATTAATTGTAATTATTTTTAAATGCTTTTTGGCTGGAAACAGTTACGGCTCGGTGAAACTGACAGTTATAATAAAAGGGGAAATGATGAAATCCTTTTTCGTTGACTGATTTTGTCGCATTTTTAAAAAACGATTTTGTTGAGACACCTGCATCCCCACCCACTGTTAGGAAACTGACACTTTTCTTTCTGTTTCAGATTCTTTTCACTGGTGCGACATTGTATGCCCCTGCTTTAGCTCTGAGTGCTGTCACAAATTTATCTCTTTGGATGTCTATTGTGTCTGTAGGCGTCGTCTGCACTTTTTATTGCACTCTAGTACGTATTCTTTAGGTAATTAAGATCTGTAAGTGATATATTGGTTCCTTATATTTAGAAATGTCCCAGAGAGATTTGGCTCGAAATGTTTTTCAGCGTTTATGAAATACCATCACCCCCAAAATTAAGTGGGAAAATCCGTTTTCTTAACACTCTCCACAATATTCTACGACGACAAAAGTTTTTCTCGTGGTGGTCAGACTATTATAGAGGTATCTGTAATTTCAAAAATAACTAGAACTATTTTCTTTTAATGATAAAAGAATCGAAAATTTATGACAACAAAATATAAGTAAAGAGAGATAAGAGAGAGTATGGAAAAAGAATAACGATTGAAGATGGTGGAGAACGATGACGATTAAGTTCCCAAACTCCATTCGTGATGAGTTTCATCTAGCTTCTTAGCCCTTGATTGATCAAGATCATGCAAATTTATTATTTTTTTCTTACACAACACATATCAATCTTATTGCCTATATTTTCGCCCCATCTTTGAATACCACGTAATAATTTCCTACTAGGGAGGTATGAGAGCTGTATTATGGGCCGATGCGTTCCAAGCCATCCTCATGTTCGTAGGAATTTCTGCTGTAATCATTCAAGGGTGCTTGGAAATGGGCGGAGTTGAAAATGTCTTCAAGTTAGCCAATGATGGAGGACGGCTCGTGGTTCCCAAGTAAATATAATCACATTTTTATAATTGTGAGAATGAGTCCTTTTAAACGATTAATTGCAATGATATGCAGTTTTCATATTTTGGCTTCTCTGTTTTATTTCATTATTTAAAAACAATTTTGAAATTAGTCTTTAGAAGCATACGGAACACATTTTACTTTACGGTTTCGTATAAACATATTTTGTGTAAGGGGCAAAACACACCGGCCGCCACCGACGCGAAAGCAATAAAAAAGCCATAAAGATAGTTATCTAAGACAGGGTATCCAATAGAAGTGAGATAACCATCTTTATGGTTTGCCCCTAAGCCAAAAAGTGGAATTATACAACCAGAAAATATGATTTTAACAATAGAAAGACATTTCTTATAAAATCTCAAAGATAATTTATTTTAACTTGATTTATTTGGGTTTATTTTAGATTTTCTTTTGATTTGTCTGCCCATTACACCTTTTTCAATGTGCTTTTCCAAGGTGTCATTCTCACAGTATCAACCTATGGAGGAGGACAGCTGCAAGTCCAAAGATTGCTAACCTTAAGGAACTTGAAGCGGTCAAAAATGTATGATTTCTCTCCAGTTATAACTATTATTCTCGTAAATACGAATATCTTGATTTGATTTTCAACAAAGAACTGATGGTTTTATTTCTTTCAGAGCGTCAATCATAAGTATTCCGATGATAACAGCTTTTCATTTAGCTTGCTGCCTCTGCGGTCTCATTTTTTATACCTACTTTTCAACTTGTGACCCATTATCCGCACCTCATAAGCCAATTTACTCCGCAGATCAGGTAAGCTGATCATTTTATCGAAAGTTATATCGTTATAACCTTACACATCTTTGGATGAAGTTTAGAGTCGAAGAAGTTCCGACAAGTCTTCTCTGTATAAAACCTTCGTTGGATAAAAAAGGGAGGTCATACAGAAAAGCTATTCATAATGTGTATGCATGGAGATTTTGTACTTAGTATAGATATTTTTATCCCTACTTCTCCGTGTTTTTTTTTTTTTTTGAGAAGCTGATGGAAATATCCATCTGCTTTTGCGAACAGCGAGTACTGTCTGTCTATCACAAGATGAGTTCTGGACTAGTTGCCTGGTTGTGGTGGTTGTTATAGAAACAATACTAAACGAATGGATGTAATAAATATAAACGAGAGCTCATCTTGTGATAGACAGACAGTATAGAGTGTTTTCAGGTGACGTCACGTCCAGCTACTTTCTATTAACTTTTAACCTTTGTAGGGCTTTTAACTGTTGCTAAGACGGTTGCTAGGTAACGTGGTATCTGTTGCTAAGGCGGTTTTTAGGTATGGGATCACGTGATTGCAAATGATCCAATAGAAGAATTCCACGGCTAGTCATTTTCTATAACTGTTAACCTCTGTAGGGCAAAAAACTGTAACATCTTTTGTTGCTAAGGCCGTTGTTAGGTCCGAGTCATGTGATTGAAAATGCTCTATAAGCTTATGAGTTGGCTTTAACCGTCCCGGGTTCTGCAGGACCCACAGGGTGTCTCAAAAGGTTGGTGTCAAACTTAACATGAAGGTCTGTCATGCCATGACTAACAAGATTTCCATAGGAACCTATGTCTGCGAATATAAACTGTGTCCGCTAATAGAGGACAACGTTAGCCGGCGAAGGGGCAACGTTTAACTTTTTTATTCCATAAGGAAAACTTCAATTATTATTACATATTCGGAACCATTCATTCATTGCTTCCCCAAAACCCCTATGTAAACCAAATTTCATTAAATTCTGCCGCGAAATTTAATCTCTCGCTCATTATGATTCTCCCTCTGCGCCCATGGAAGTATCCAAGTAAGAGTAAAAGAGAGAAAGTGAGTCGAAAGAGAAAGGGGAATGTGGTACAAAGACAGAAATGGTGAGGGAGATGAACCCAAAAATATATCACTATCCGGAACACTTGAAAGCGATTGAAGTGAACAGACTTGAACCCTGTTTCTTTTAGCTGATGCCTTATTTTATCACCAGCACCATGAGCGCCTTCCCTGGGCTGCCCGGACTGTGCGTGTCCGGCATCTTCAGCGCCTCCCTCAGCACGGTGTCCTCGGCGGTCAACTCGCTGGCCGCGGTCACTGCCGAGGACTTCCTCAAGCCACTGCTGCCTGCGACGGCCAAGCCAGTCTTCTACACCAAGATCACCAGTGAGTTGCGCCCATTGACCAGAAAGATAGTAAAATAATAGCAACTGTTTGCGATTACATAACTTATCAAAATACTCTTAATAGTACTCTAATTTAATTAAAATACATTAAATAAATGAAGTTTTATGAGTTTTCTGAACTACCCCGAATATTCGGTAGACTTTTGTTTTCCTAACCCTGTACTTGTCCTTAGGTTTGCTTTATGGAGTACTTTGTATTGGACTCTCGTTTTTGATGGCTTCCATGGGTAATTTGGTTCGGATGACTATTCTTGTTGTGGGAATGTTTGCTGGACCAAACTTGGCAGTGTTTATTCTTGCAGTCTGCACGACAACAGCCAATGAAGAGGTAGTACTTTTATGACATAAAGAAAACATTTAAAATCAATTTAACCATGCAATTATTGATGCATTACCTAAAACCCCGTAATTCCAAGCATGGACGATTTTCAAGTTCCAAATTTAAAGGAATATGTGTTGTAGGGTGCTGTGGTGGGGGTTCTGAGTGGCGTGATGGTGGCGGCCTGCCTGAGCTTCATTCCAGAGAAAAGAGTTGATGCAGTTCTTCCTCTTTCCAATGAATGCCCTGATGTCCAATATCTTACCACACCGAATTCCTCACTCTTGACAACGATGAGTGGAGTTACATATCAAGACTATAACACGACCGTTCCAACTGAAGTGCAGAGCTATGCTAGCGAGTAAGTTGCATTTTTGGCTACGTGTGATGACATCTCTTATTTCAAATCTTCCAAGATTAACCGAAAGAAATAACAGATTGATGCAATTTTAGTACATTTATTTACTTTTTTTAATAGTAGGTACTTCTACTTTGTTTACACTCTTTGTATAAAATGCACTAAAAAATCGAAAACAAATGTAAAAATCCATTGCAGGTAAAATTTAGAAAAAAAAATATTATTAATTTTGGACATTTTACTTTTATTTATAACATAATATAACCATACAAAAGTAATCCAGTTTTTCATTTATAAGCGTGTCTTTAAGAAAGGTAGAGAAGGTAATTTTATAACAATAAAAAACATTCAAAATCAATTTAACTAATACCTAATGGATACATTAACTAAATTAATTTATATTAAAAAGTAATAAACAAAGTGTTATCCAAAATTTTATGGCCAATCCCCCACTAATTTACTTTCATTACCTTTGGTCTAGTTTTAAAAGTCACTTCCAAACTTTCAGTATGATTAAAAATAATATAAATGTGTGCTCCTTTTGGAGTTGATTTCAAAATTTTAAAAATAGGTAATCTCTAATAACATTAACATGTGATACTTTTCAGAGAAAAATTCCATTTGGCGTACATGTGGATATCGTCAATTGCTCTAGTTACCAGCTTGGTGATAGGCTATTTAACAAGTATGATTTCAAGACGTTGGCGAAGTAAGTCCAGAATCTTTTAGACTTTATTTAGAGAATTTGCTTTAAAACAGTAGTTGTTTCAAATAAATTCATTATGAGAATAACATGTTTAAAAAGAGAGTCAAATATTAAAACTTACCTTTATCATTATTGCTAAAACACTAATGAGCAATTCTTGACAATTTTATCTTTTATTTGAATTTTTATCGGGGTCTGATACTAACTAGGAGTAAAAATCCCAAGACACGTATTCTAAAAGACTTGTTTTCCTGCAACAGAAGTACTCTAAAGGTGAAACAACATTTACAGAAAACAGTAGTTCTTTCATTGTTTCATACGTTTAGCGAAAAATTCGAAAATCTGTAACCAAAATCACAATTTTGAGGTAATAGTACGTGCATTCTTTCAGTCATTAAAAATTCGAGTAGTTTGGAGTTAGAGATTTGAGTAAGGATTTATAGACTCTGTAGTAGTTATAAAAATTAATTATGTTATATTATATTACTTTCATATTCCAGATGATTATCACGACGTTCCAGAAATATATTTAAGTCCAGTTAGAGTGTGGTTTATGAAGCAAAAAGAAAAGAAAAACTCAAGCATCGATACAATAAGTGGAGACGTAAACAAGAAAAATAGGCCAGAATTAGTGATTGAAAATCCTGTAAGTAATATCTTGTATTGATTTTATCAGATAAAACTTCCATCCTATAATAATGCGAAGAGTAGTTTTAAAGTAATTTTTTGCAGAACTAAATGAATTGGCAAAAGAATTAGAACTCTTTGTAAAATCATTAATATACTATCTAATTGAAAATAAATGTAATAACAATATCATTTTAATAAAATATTCATTTAATAACTCCTACAGATAACGAGTTATTTAACTCAGTTATGAAACTTTTAATTTAAAGAAAGAATGATTTCAATATTTTAATACACCTGAATTATTATCCTATAACCTTTTTCAAATTCGTTGAGTCTCACTGAATCAAGTTTCTTTATACATAGCTACCCTAGCATTTACTCTTTGAGCTAATTAATGCATTTTTTGTGATAAAATTTTTTTTTTACAGAATGCAAAGGACTATGTGACAGCATTATGACATGTATTAACACAAAAATGTAGCTTTGGAAATGAATAGTGTATTATACGAATCAAGAAAGTACTACAACAATGAAGAAATTGACGAAAGTGGAATTTTTATGATGAATTCTTTTTCTTGTAATGTCATTAGCATTTATTTCTTATATAGCATATTTTATTACATTTTATAACAATAAAATGTGTTTCTATTTATATTTTTAAATTAAAGTTTATCCTTTTTTAGATAAAGGTTTTTTAGGAACCCTCTGATGACTATCATGACTTTGATGTTTTAAATTAAAAGAAGCTTTCTATGAAAAATTTCTTAACTTTCATTCATGATCACTGGTGCCTAATTTTGGTCTTCACTGTAAAGTACCAAAACTTTTGTTGTTTTAATTTTTGTCGCCTATTTATGAATATTTTATAGCTTATTATGTGATAAATAACACTGAACGGAAAATATGATGAAAATGCAAGTGGCACAGTTCCGGCTGATTTTTAAGTAAAATAACCTCCTAAAATTCAAATATCAGTTTTCCCCCATCACCCTTAGGTATTCAGGGAACGCCCACTTCCTTTTTTTTAAATCTTTTGATGCTAAGATCATTTGAATTTGATTTACAGGGTCAAAAAGCATTATTTTAGCACACAATTTTAAACAAGAAGCTCGTTATTTATTTATCTATTTTTACTATTTATCTGCACACCCCTGTATCTGTGGGTTTGGGGTATGAAAAACTGTCCAAAGATACAGAGAGAATACTTTTAGCAGCTGTAATGTTCACATCACTATCAAAATCGTCTAATGGCTAGAATTCTGCTGCAGCTTGAGACATTCTTTAATTTTTATCACTAAGAGAGGCTTCTGGAGCGCTAACACCTCAAACGGTTTTAGCAAAAATCATTGCTACTATGTTTTCATTATTTTGGTGTGCTTGGGGAAGGATAGGATCCTTTTTGATGAATTATGTAAAAATTAAATAAAAAATAATAATAATAATAAGCGTTAAATAAATTAACTTCTTTATTTTTTTTGTTGTAATTTTAGAGGAAAATCACCTTTTAAATTTATTCCTTTGCCATAAATGCTCATTTTTTATAGGATCTTTTACCTTTTTTGCTCCTCAGCAAAAAATTGAAAGCTAAAATAAGGCTTTTTGATCCGGTAAATCAAATTCAAATTCTTTTAACATCGAAAAATTCATAAAAAAAAAGGAAGTGGGCGTTTCTTGAATAATACCTAAGGGTGATGGGGAAAACTGATATTTGACTTTAGGAAGTCACTTTAATTAAGAATCAGCCGGAACTGTTCCACTAGCATTTTCATCATATTTTTGCCATTCAGTGTTATTTATCATAATATGTCATACAAATTGGGTGGTCGTCGGCATTCGACAGTCCGTTGAGATTTCGCATTTTTTGAAAATCCCAAAATTGAATAAAGTTTTAATAAAACTAATTTTTAGAATTAAGTTAGTACTTTTAAACAGTATTAAAATAACGTTTAAATAAATAATATACAAGTTCACTTATAGTTTTTCTAAATCGCTTATCAGCTGAAGGTAAATTGGAAGAATAAAAGTAGTATCTCACATTAGGGCACTTTCCTCTACTTTTCTTAAGCTTGAAACCTCCATTTGTGTGTATAAAACGAAATTCTTTAACGAATTTTTGAATTTTTTTTTGAGTGAACGAATAGTTATTGTTTGCTATTTTAGTTATTTTCATGAATAGAAATATTTAGAAACTTAGTAAAGAAAAAATAAACTTCCTAAACACAGAGGGAAAGAGCAGGAAGATGCATACTAAGTACAAGATTGCTGGATATTGTAGAAAAGTGGCTAAAAATATATGCATCATCATCAGTTGACCAAGGACAATAGTATCAAATAAATTTTAAGATTTTAGAAGTTGAGACAGCCTTGGAAGGGAATTAGCAGCAGTGATTGAGAAAAGGATATATCGCTACCTCAGAGCAACAGTGGGACATCTTCTATGGACATGTCATGGAAGATGTCTCACTGTTGCTCCGAGGTAGCGATATGCATCTAGTGCTTTTTAGGAATATTTTATATTAACCCTGAAAATTAGAAAAACACAGCCTCTTTAAAGTAGTATTCAAATTTTGTAAAAACTTGATAAAATTGTTCTCAAGACGATGAAAAAGATCTCTTTGAAAGTCCACTACGTAATCCTTATAGTTAGGGGGTTTTGTAATTACCATCTTGTGAATTCTTTTTCGTGAAGAAACTTAGAGTAAAAATCTGTAGTTTTCGAAGCGCGATGGTAGACTCTTCGGGTCTGTTACAAGGTAAAAGGTACAGAACAACGAGTTTCGATTTTGTGTTATTTGAAGTCAAACGGTTTCTTTTTTTTTATATTTATTTGCTTAAGTTCTTAACTATAAAAGGATGTAGTATATATAATTTAATTAAAATCTGTTGATAAATTTGACTCAAAGTACGAAGGCCCCTAGACTGATCTAGAATTATTTTTAGAAATTCTGAATTATGTAAAACTTGTCCACACCTAGAACAAATTGTAATAAAAAATTTACTGTTTTTCACTTAGAAGTAGTCTAAATAACAACCTATTAAAAATCGGACTATGAAAAATTTAATTTTTTCAATAAAAATATACATTATGAAGCAAAAAATTTATTGTTTTTGTAAAGGCATATCGCATTAATACATGTTTGTAGGTTAATTTTCAATCGGGTTGCTGAAAAATTTAATATTTTTGCCATAAAAATTAAAAGAGTTGAAAATTTTAAATTAAGAAAAATAATTATGTAAAACTAGTCCCTATACATGGTTCAAGTTTGCACTCAAAAACAGCTTATTATTATTATCATCACAGCTTATTTTTAAAAACAGCAACACACACAGCTTATTCAACGGTTTTCACTTAGGAATGCTCTAAACCTAGATAACCACATATTAAAAATCGGAAAAAATCGGACTATTTTAAGGAATAAGAAATTTTTAAAAATTTGTTAAAATTTTAATGTTTAACTCTATTTTAAATTTTATTGCAGAAATATGAAGTTTTTCTGAATCAAAATCGAAAAATAACCATATGGTGACCGCAATGCGATCGCCAAATGGATGACACTTATCGAAGCTGTGGCAAAGAAATTTTGAAAGCTGAAATTCTAAAAGTCAAGTGTTTATTTTTCTAAATTTAAATACGTCGCCGTCGGAAGAATATCTTGGTTTGGTAATTGGTACATATATTTTCAGGTCTGTGTGCTTGATCTCTAGTGTTCGGCAACTAGTGGTCAAAAAGTAGTTAACTACCAACTACTAACTAGTCTGGGAAAATCTAGTTGCAACTAGTAGTTAACTATTTTTTCCTGGGACTAGTTGCAACTAGTAGTTAACTATTTCCCAAAGTAGTTAACTACTAGTTAACTAGTCTATTTAATTTCATAACCTATTCTTTGCCCAAATTCTAATAATCTTTCTTATCTATATCACAAAAAACTTTATGCTTCGCTCAAAACGGGCCTTTATTTCTGGTTATGGTATTTGAGTACTCTACCATGACATTGTAGAAATAAATATCAGTGTAATTTTTTGTATATTTTGATAAAAATTTTAAATATTTTTGAAATTTTAAACAAAATTTTTTTTTAAAGTAGTTGAAAATTTGAAAGTAGTTTCAACTAGTAGTTATTAAAAAAAGTAGTTCAACTACTAGTTAAACTAGTTTAAACCAAAAGTAGTTCAACTACTAGTTAATCGGTAGTTAACTACTAGTTGCAACTAGTTCTAGTTAACTAGTGCCGAACACTATTGATCTCTAGGATCCGCTTATAAACCTTCTTCTGAATATCTTAAAATTACCGCCGGTATGCGTTTGTTTGTTTTGATTGGATGGATTATCACTTACTGCCAGTTTCAACTTTTGATGTTCCTGATTCACAAATAACGGGTACTCTTTTTGTCTTTTTTAAAATTACTGCCTTAAAATAGATTAAATTCAATAAAATCTTGTTTAAAATTATTATTCTTGAAGTTCAATAATTTTCTTTCAATAAACTATTAGATTCTATTGTTTTGGTTTAAAAACTTTAATAAACGTACCCGTTAACAAGCAACTTTCATTACGAAACTTCTTCTTCAAGTTTCGTCTGTCGTGTGTTGTTTTTATTCCTGCAGCATACACATACAAGCGTTTCCGGTTAAATAGGGACGGGATGGCCTGTTCGGTTTGCTCCTCTGCCTTTCACGCCAGCAGTCTGCGCACTGCCCCGTTGTGAGTTCGATTCTCACCTCGCCCCTGGGTGTATTTTCCTTCTTTGTGCCAGTAAAAATTCTGTTGTGTCTGTCTTACTTGACGAAGGTGTATAAGCGGATCCTTGAGATCAAGCACACATACCGGAAAATATATGTAACCAACAAACCAAACCAAACCGGTTAAATAGCCTACATGTGCTTATGACTTTTTAAATTAATATAAAATTTAGAAAGAAATTTAATATTTTGAGCTTTAAGATCTACCAAGAAATTCTCCTTTGCCTCTTCGCAACTTCTTATTTTTTCCTCGCTTTTGGCATTGCATTGTGATAGGTAAGTTTTCAATCTGAAACATCTGTTAAAAAAAGCTCTCTTATAATTTTTTATATTCTTTTTATATTTGAAAACATTTTATTTTCAAATAGTAGATTTTTGACATGTAATAACATCCTGGGATCAGCTGAGAGTCCTCCATTTGTCGCCAAATGGAGGACTCATCCCAGCTGTACCACATCCTGTGATCCCTAATATGTATATGTTAAACCAGTGTTGTGCCCTGACAGAAGAGAAATACTCTCAATACTCATTGTTCTTATTCATTCATGGCTTAAATGCAATATCTCTGAAATTAACATTAAGATATTGCTGTACAGATAGACACTTTTTCATCTATAACATTTTGACTATTTTAACTTGGTATTCAAGTGAGGATAATTAGTGGTAGAAAAACAAAACCCCTCTTTCTTTTATAAAATAATATATGTATTATCCCGTCGACCATTCATCAGCACAGCTTTGGTAAGAGTCCTCCATTTGGCAACCACGTTGCGGGTTGCCAAATGGAGGACTTATCGAAGCTGTGTCGAACAGTCAATGAGCTTTGATAAATTTTTTTAATTCAGCAGCACGGTTAACGGAATAATTTGGCGATACAGTAATGCAGGGGTTCCCAATAAAATTTTGCCGAGGACCCCCTTTACAATTAATTTACTGCCGAGAACCCCTTAAACTTAAAAGCTTAAATTTTTTTTTAAAAATGTAGTGTAGATTATGTAGAATCTACTCGTACTACAAATTACTAATGGATTCAAATCATTACATGAATATTACACTCTTAATTTGAGGTAAATTATGAAGTAATTTATGGTGTAAGTATAATGGTGAAGAATGATGTGGAAAATGTTTATGCACTAGGGAAATTTTATACAACACAAGTTAAATGAAAAATACACAAATAAATCAATATAATTTATAACTGTACAATTTTAGTGAGATAAGTGGAATCTTTCCTTCGTGCTCATTATACAGTGGAAGCTCTTATAACGTAATTAATCCGTACCGAGTTTTTTGTCGTTATAAGAGCAAACTTCGAGTGATACACTCGAGTGTAGAATATCACTCGTTTAAAAGTAATAAACTCGTTAAACTAAACTATCAATTTTGATGCTTTTCGGGAAGGTGGACTCGATTCCCTCAAAGATATATTTTTAGTAGATTAGTTTATAAACTTTGGAGGATATCTAAACCTGAAAACGATCACCAACCTTCAATCGTCAAAGGCAAAGGGATGGATTATGGAAATTGCAGTTATCCCTTACACGTTTTTTTAATCAACTAACTGAAACCCTGGGTTGTATATTTTACCATTATATTCAAACAGTAGGATACTAGATCGTTGGGATTTAGAACACAGTTCGAATCACCCAATTGTTTTTCCTCATTTTAAGCAATTATTTATTATTTTATGAATTCTTGATACTTTCAATTTAATGTTATATTACCTTATTTTTTGCTATGAAATTTAAGATCAATATTTTACAAAGTATAAATATTTGTGTTTGCTATTAAATTTTTATTTTGATATTAATTTATTGCGTAGCTTAGCTTCCTCAGAATGTTCGGATGCTTACATAAACTAAAACGCTAATAATAATAATAATAAATAAGTCTCAAATCAACAAAGGCATTGGGTAGCGCAAGATTTCGTTTTGGGATTGTAGCTGGTTACCCTGGGCGAAAGCAAGCGAGAAGAAGATGCGATGGTTACTTGGTGCTGGTTTGTCATACTCTGATATTCGTTTATTGGCTAATTCATGTGTGACGCAAACAAACCGATCCAGAAAAGTATTCGATAAGCTGAATCGATTCGAAGATTAGTCTTTATAAGAGCACTTTTGTGCTCTTATAGAGACTAATTTTTGGGTCTTTATAAGAGAGGATTTTTATAAGAGCAGGTCGTTATAAGAGCTTCCACTGTATATTCAAAACCGAAACTATTGTATTTTAGACAATAAAAAAAATTGCAAAAAACAAAACATGGATATTATCTTTGATGGTAAACAGAGGCTGTGCCACCTACATTAAATCTATTTGTACTACAGTGACAATTAACTAACAAAATTAACGAATGAACTGCTGAGTAGGATAATTTTTACTTCAAATTAAGGAAAATAAAAAAATACTTAATTTCTCGGTGACATTTCGCGGACTCCTTGGACAAAGCCCGGGGACCCCCAGGGATCCGCGGACCACCTATTGGGAACCCCTGCAGTAATGGATCCTTTATCCAGAATTCTCAGAACCAACATCGCTCTGGATTTTGGGTCAATTATAGAAAAGTACTGAAAAAGCAACAGTACTCGGTCCACTCGTACCAGACAGAAAACAAGCCCAATAACATAAATTTGTGCTCTCTGAAATTATTTTGCAGTTATTCATTAAGTTTTTACCTTCTAGAAAATTACAAGATGTCAAAGAGAAATCAACCTGAATGGAAATCCCCTGAATCTTCTGATAAAAGTAGATTGAGATTGTACAACAGTCTGACTCGAGATAAAGTAAGCTGTTTTTACTTGAATTCTCTTTTAAATGTTCAATGCTAGAAAATGAGTTTAATTTTATTGAGTTCTTACAGATATGTTTCCCACCTTTTATGTAAGGGCAGAGTTGCTGAATTGTACTCATAAAATCACAAATTTGACTCATTGCCATGAGTCAAACTTGCATAAGATTTTGCATAACCTCATAAACAGCTTCATTTTAAAAGAGATTAAATGGGTTTTAAACTTATAGGTTCTTTTTTTAGGGTGGAATCAGGACTTCAAACTTAAAAATTAGTGCAGACTTGGATAAAATCAAAAACTTTCTGCACACAAAATTTTTTTCAATATTTTCTGCAAATTAATTAAGCACCCCAGTCCTTTAAATTGTTACATAAGAAGACATAATCATTATGACCACCTAAATATTGTAATAATGCTTCTTGAGCTAAAACAGTAGGGAAAAATCAATTTATTTATCAAAAATATAAATTATTTAAAAGATTTTCTGCAAAATCCTGAAATTTTCCCACGTGCAGGTGTGTATCCATATTATCCAAGTATGTCAACTTATCAACCAAGTAAAGGTCAACTTAGCCTATTACCCCTTTAAGGGTTGATAAACTGAGGACCAAACACCGGAGGTCTTGGGTTAGACTGACCATTTAACTGAGACATGTCTTATACCTTGTACTACCTCAAGGCCCTTGATTATGGAAATAAATATGGTTATCGTAAGGCTTGGACCTCTATGGCTGTTGTGCCTATGAGGGTTGTTTTAATTAAGGGATTGTAGTTTGAATCCTAGTTCTTTTTTTATGTTGGAAATGTTTCATGCAGCACCATTTTCCTCTTGTATTGAATTTTTAAACTAATTTTTTTCCAAAAATAAAATTTCATAACCATTTGTGACCTGTGACCAAATCTGAGAACATTGGATCCTGTAAGTTTCTTTTTATACCCATCTCAATGTGTTAGTTTAATTAACCTAGTAGCACAGCTCATACCGAATATGTCAAGTTTACGTAACTGAAACTGGAAGTAAACATAATTTGGCCATACATGACAAAAATTAGATGAATTTTGTATGTTTGTGCTGTTTGGGTATAACCACCCTGTTACCTTTTACTACACTGATTCACTTAATACAATACTGTTTAGTTTCTTTTCATGTTGATTTGCATTGTATTACTTCTTTTAATTTAAAAAAAACACCTGATAGAACATAATTTTTTTTAAAGAATGAAAGAAGACAATTTACCATTATTATTTATACAGCAGCTTATTTTTTAATCTCTATTTACTAATTTGTATTGAAAAGTAAGTTACCTCAATAGTATTCCTTTAAAAATGTTTTTATTACTTGTAGGAAATCTTTACTCCACAATTTGGAAATAAAGTTTTATGGTACAGTTGTGGACCCACTGTATATGATGCAGCTCATATGGGCCATGCAAGGTGTGTTTGAATTTTTTAAAAACTGGTTATTGCTATGTATTAAAATCACTGCTACTTACGTATCATCCTGTTGACCATGCCACTGAATCTGAAGAGCATTACCAAATCTCATAGACTGTGCCAATGAATCTGTCAGTCGCTGAATGGTCGACGGGACAATATGTAAGAACCTAATCACTTAAATAAAGAATAAAGGTTAACCTTGTCAATTTAGTCAAATAATGTCTTATGGATTTAATGTCTAATTAATCAAAAATTTTCACAATCGTTCATGTTATTGCAATATTTTATGTATTTGATTAATAATCCTTACTTAATTATTTATTTTCCTTCTATGATTTACTTTTCTTTTCTCAACTTACAATTACATACAAAATCCATAACTATTTTTCATTTTTTAAAAATATATTTTGTATGTTTCTGATATCTTCTGCTAGGTTTGTTTATGGATAGCTTTATAATTAAGAGTTAAACATTTTTTCCTGGTTTCATGAGAATACTTAACTCTTTCAATCCTAGAGCCCTCAAGCTTGCCAATGAATCTAAATCCTATAAAAAAATTGAGATAGCCACGACTAAGAGAGTTAAAACATGTTTTCTTAAAAATTAAAGAACATTTTTGATTAGTTTGGTTGTGGTCCTTTTTAGGTACTCAAATCTAATGAGTCCTAATCTTTATATTGTAGGTCATACATTTCATTTGATATTCTCAGACGGATCTTATCAGAATACTTTGGTTATGATGTGTTTTATGTCATGAATATTACAGACATTGATGACAAAGTAAGTTTATTTACTACTTATAAAACTTCCATGAAAAACTCCATAAAATGCTAAATACAAAGTTAGAACATCTATGAAAAGATTTCCTATGTGTTTTAAATAAAAATTACTTTCCTATAGATTATCAAGCGTGCAAGGCAAAAGTTTTTATTCGAACAGTATGTTAAAAACAGTTCAAATATAGCAAAGGTTATTTCTGATGTCCAAGAATCACTGAAGGTATGTCGAGTTCATTTTATAATATAAATTCAAGTTATTTCCTAATATAGCAGTTTGGGCCAGAAATGAAGATTTTTATGGCCAATTTCAGAGTAAAAATTACGACATAGTGTAATGGTAAAGTAGTATTGAATTGTAACTTGTGTTCAATGTTTTGTATTTAGTTTTGGATGCTACCATTTTAGTTTAAATTACAGTTTTGTCAATTAGATAAAATTTCAGTCACATGTTAAGGCCAATGTAATCAGTACTGTAAGTAAATTCAATAATCTTTCAAACATTCCACAAAATTGTTTTTACTTATTATATCTCAATTTTAAAAAAATGTGTAAAATTTTGAACTCAAATTTCAATTACTTGATATACTTGTTAATTTGAGAAGGGAATTTGTTTATTTTAGCATTACAAATCTCTATTGGAGACAGCTGAAGACCCTGACAAAAAGACTATGTATGAAAATATTATTCAAAAAACTGAAAATAGTATCAAGAATGCAGAAAACTCATTGGCTTCTGATGCAGAAAATCAAAAAGTAAGGTTACTTTTTAAAATGTTGTTGATGTACCTATTTTTTACAGAAAGTAATAAATTATGTGTTCTTGAAGTACATCCAATCAGAGTGTATTGAGGTGAGAAGATAATCAGTTATTCACCATTCAATATTTGAAATGAGGTGGGTAAAGATACGTTATAAAAAAAAATAATAATTTAAAGAGAGGGGTTGTTGCTCAGAAAGGCTATACAGTAAATTACTTTCTTCTTGATCAAACTATTATTGATAAAAAATAAACTGCAATAATTGTTCATACTAACTATTATTTGTTCAACAAAAGTTAGGAAAAAAAGTTACCTTCTGTGCCACCTGTGTTAAGTCAATGAGTTTGATTTTTATGGGGATATTTTTAAATATCTGTGTGAGAGAAATTAAAGTATTTTTTTCTTCCAGATTCTGGAGGAGCTTTTGAAAAACAGTGAAGACACTCTAAGTGAATGGCAAGATAAGCTACAATCTCATACTGAATATGATAATTCTATTTTCTTTTCTTTACCTGCTTTCTGGGAAGAAGCTTTCTATAAAGATATGGATGCATTAAATGTACGTAATATTCAGTAATAGTACCTGAACTTGTATTTACATTTATTTTATTAGTTATAATTACAAGATTTCAGCTAATGGGTTTTAAAATTTCTTATAGAAATATTAATATTGTCCCCCCAAAAAATTATCTTTTATAACCAAAGGCAGGATTAGAGCTAATATTTGATTTTTTTTTAATATTTTGATTGAAGATATTGATCTTGGTATAAACTAGTTCTTTGCAAACTGGTAATTAATGAACTCTTAGAAATGTGAGATCAAGACATTAGAAAACTTGATTCTTTCGATATAATTCAACCAGAAAATCTCTAATTTCAACTTTAAACTTGATAGATATCCTAAAATATTGCAAAAGGATAAAAGAAATTGTAAAACACAAGCCTTAATAAACAAAACTACCTTTACTAATACTAAATGGGACCCCCCCCCCAATTTTTTACTATGTTATAAAATATATTGAGTGAAAATAAAAAAATTCTTTGATGTGTTAGCTGTCAGACAACTTAGATTTTATATAGCTTTTTCTACAAATTCTTTAGTTTACTTTAAAAAAACCCTGACTCATAATGTATAATTTTCTGCATTATGGATTTAAGATTTATCTTAACATTCACATTTTCACACACATTCTCTTTTAAATTGTCTTTTTAAAAATCTTTGGTTCTAATTAATGTTATGCATGTTTATTTGCAAAATTGTATCACAACATATGCTAATTCAAATAACACTGTTGTTGCACTCACCCTTATAGAAATATTTCCATCACTAAAGTTAAGGGATATCTAAAACTTAAATATTTTTTGGAAGACAAGTATGTTTGATTGACTAAAGTTTACTTTTACCTTGACATTTTTTTATAAACCTTTTAAGAATAATTAATAACCCCTAGTTTTCTCAGTTTCATAAATAAATATATCTGTTACAGATGATAATTTAACCTCATTTTTATCCACTTTTAATTTTGAATTTAAAAGTACTATTTTTAAAATATACTTCTCTAGGTACTTCCACCAGATGCTGTAACCAGAGTGACTGAGTACATACCAGAAATCATAACTTACGTTGAGAAAATTATTGAAAATGGTTTAGCGTAAGTTATGATTTACATATTTGAATTATTCTTTTTTTAAATTTGAAGTCATAAGGTAGTAGTTTTATTATTATTTTCCTCTTTTAAAGGTATGATTCAAATGGATCTGTGTACTTTGATACAATGAAGTTTGACCAAATGCCTAACCATTTCTATGGGAAATTAGTTCCTGAAGCTTTTGGAGATTTAAAGAAATTACAAGAAGGGGAAGGTGAAATTTAAATTAAGCTTCTATTTTTGCTTTTCTATGTATACTTAATGTGTCAGAAAACCAAATGTGTCAAAAAGTATATTGCAACATTGATTATTAGTTCTTGATTGTTTTAAATTTTATGCCAGAGTTGTTTTACTCTCAAAACAACCTTGTTTCATCTTGTAATCAATTTGAATATGTTTGTAAAATTACCCTTTTACCCAACTTTAAAATTGAACTTTATTTAGTATGACTTAGAATTATCTGTGTTTTTAAAAATCTTGCCTATTTGCTTTCTTATTTTTTACATAACTATATTTTTTTCGTAATTCTCTTATTACGTAATAATTTTCCCTCCTTTAACTAAACTTTTTCATCTGTAGGGGAATTGAGTGTTTCTCCTGAGAAACTTGGTGACAAGAAAAGCCCTAGTGACTTTGCTCTGTGGAAGTCCTCAAAACCAGGAGAACCTTCCTGGGATTCCCCTTGGGGAAAAGTAAAAACTTTCTTCTGGTTATTTTTTTAAATAACAAAAACATATTGTTGTTATTCCAAAGTTAAAAGGGCAGAAGAAAATTTTGAGATTTAAGATTATGAGGAAAAACTTCAGAACATAAAACTAAAAAAAGAACATTTCATGAGGCATTCTTGATTTTACTTTGAAAAACAGCTGCTATTACAGATGTCAAACAGATTCTTGATAACATTCTATACTTTCATATGTATAAAACCTTCTTCAAGGTGAGGTTAAGTTTTTTTTGGGAACAAACAACCGAATCACTACTAGACCAATTAAGGTTATCTAAATATAAATTAAGTTTTGGTTTAGAAAAAATTTTGAATTGATTATATGAAAAATCTTTCAGTATACTAGCAGAAATTAAAATTAAAGAAATGAGCAATTTCAAAGGGAAATATTTTTTTCCCTATACAAAAGTTTTCTGGATAATGGAGTTCTTGATATTTAAGAATATTTTTCAGTAAAAAAAAATTTATAATTCTATTTGATAATAAAATACCTATTTATTTCCAACTTTTTGTTTTCAAGTATAAAAATATTTTAATAGACTTTAATGATTGCATTACAGGGTTCCCAATATCCTTACATTTTTAAGCAATAACACTCCATGTACAATTCAAAGTTTGAAATGACTAGAGAATTTTCAATGTTGAGATAAAATAATCTTTAACTCATAATAAACTAGAGTAACTTGTGCATCTAAAATCAACTACAATGACTGAATGCTTAGTTTTACTCACAAACTCCATTAAATTACTTATCTTTGTATTAAATATAAGATGCTTCTGCTTATATATTAATTCAAATATTAAATTTTTAAGGGAAGGCCTGGATGGCATATTGAATGCTCAGTTATGGCCAGTGCTGTTCTGGGGGAATCCATGGATATCCATACAGGGGGTTTTGATCTCAAATTCCCCCATCACGATAATGAGTTAGCTCAGTCTGAGGTACGTATTTTATGATACATTATTATTCATGGGTATAGTGTTAAGCATATCTTATTTTATCATTATTGAACTTCTTTAGTTTAGTCTGAAGTATAGTGAAGTAAATTTTCTGATGTTTTATTTTCTTGGTTAAGATTTATTTAGAATTCCAACCATAAGTATATTTATTAGCTAGACAATACTATTTTTTAAAGTTTTCATGATGATTTTAATGTGTTTAGGTATTGTATCATAAATGAACTTTTTTCTAGGATCGAAATTTAAAAATCTTATTTTTTAATTCCTTTTTTACTTTATTACTGTCCATATTATCTTTGAAATACGAATGAAGTAGTTGTAGGTATTGTTTAGCTATTAACCTTGTTATAGAAATATCTTTGAGTCATTCATTACTACAAAATAGTATTCATCAATGAAATTAAAGATGAATAAAACATAATTTAACCTTGAATAAGAGAGCAACAAAAAAACTATCAGATTATTATCCATCTTAATTTCATTTTATTTTTTTATTGATGTCTAATTTTATCAAAATATTTTAAATGCTTTAGTTTTTAATAGTTGTAAGTGTTTAAATTTGAAAATATTTATGAACATAAATTATACCCTTATATGAACTAGAATGTTTTTATCAATACTTTCTAAACTATCACTTCACTCTTTTGAATTATTTACTACTTATGATTGAAAAGCAAACTTTACTGAAGAAGCGTATTTAGTTCTCAATTTTTCTACTGTGCATTGGAATAGGGAATATTACAGGTATTACACTAGCAGACGTGAATTAGTTATCTTTTTAAATATATTAAAAAATCTAATGGTACAGTAAATGGTGTAAAAAACTTGACTTTAGAAATTGTTTTGTTTCATTCTTGTTTATGAGTGTATGAAAGATTTTAAACTGTACTTTTTCTCCAGGCATACTATAACAATGATCACTGGGTCCGTTACTTCTTACATTCCGGGCACTTGACCATTTCTGGTTGCAAGATGTCCAAATCTCTAAAGAACTTTATCACTATTGGTGCAGCCTTAGAAAAACACACTGCTAGGCAAATTAGATTGGCATTTCTTCTCCACTCTTGGAAAGATACATTAGACTACAGTCCTCAAACTTTAGACATTGCTTTACATTATGAGAAGATTATCACTGTAAGTAATCCTTCTGTGTTTGACGTACTGTTTTTTAAAGTTATGCTATAGCTTTTTCGTCTTATCTCTCGGTTTTTTGAGAATAATTTCTGACTTTACCTAGTAGCCTGTTCATTCATACAATTGATACATTCACCCATTTTTTCCAAAGATAAATGTAATAATGAGGTAATTTGTTTTATCATTTAGGAATTTTTCCTGAATGTAAAAGATTCTATAAGAGATCTTCCTAACAAGGGAAGAGAAGCATTCCAAAAGTGGGGGCCAGAGGAACATAATCTGTATTCAGTGTATGTATTAATTTTAAGTCACATTTTGTACCTGTAAAATATATAAGGCATAATAATAATATATGAAAGATATTTAAGGAAGATGATTAAATTAAAAACATAATTTATAAGTTATATCTTTGTAATCAAATTCTAAGTGAATTAATGGTAATGGAAAACCTAATAAATAAAATTCCCTATACCCACTGTGTTGAGGCTAATTAAAAGAAAACCTGTTCTTATAGATGGTGTAAAATATTCCTTCCATTAATTGGCAGATTGGATTCTATAAATCTGCTCACAACTCAACACAAGGCTAAAATATCATTTTAATAAACTGCACAGACGAGTTTAACTGTGTGACATCAAAAAGCCCCTGAAGACTTCTAACTTTATAATTAGTTCTAACAGGAGATACAATTTATCTTCAATGTTATGGAATATATACCAGAAGTGCTCAGGGGCTTTGGTGAACTTACAGTTGAATTAGTCTGTATAATTTAAGGTGTTATTATGAGATAAATATGTATCAAAAATATTAATTCTATAAGAAAATAAGGGATTTGTTAATAAAATCAAATCAATTGGTTATAGATAGTGTATAAAACTGCATGCAATTTTTTCAGAACTTTGAAGCTTAATAAATAATTATTTTCAAAAGGAAAAAGTTTTAAAAATTAGATCTTATTATCTAAAGGCTTCACAGAGGAACATTACCTTTAAAGTTTTGAGGTGAAAAATCTTATAAGTGTTAAAAATTTGAAGTTACTTTCAATTATAATAATAAATAGTTTGTGTATGAATTAATTAATAGTTTTTCTTAGAAATATTCTTTCATTCAAAATGTATGATGATAATAATTTAATTATTGTAAATTTCTTCATATCTTTAGTAAAATATTTTATAAACTTCAGGTTTCAACAGAAGCAAGATGGTTTACATGAATCCTTATGTGGTGAGTAATCATTTTCTAGAATATTTTATGATTGGAAAAATATTTCCATGGCATAGAAACCAAATAGATTTTAATTACAATGCACAATGTTTCTAGATTTAAAATGATTAAAGTATACCCTAACTGGAAGTTTTACTGATTTTTCCATTTGCTCTTTTAGATAATGTGGATACACGAGGGGCATTGGAAAACATCAAAGAGTTGATCACCTCATCAAATATCTATATTAATGGCAAAAAATCTAAACAGCTACAATGCAATAGAAAAGTTCTGACAAATATTATGGCCTATATATCTAAAATATTAAAGGTATGTTCAGAAATCAAACATTCTTGTAAGTTTTAATATACAGTACTCTCTCTTAACCAACCCAAAGGAAACTGGGCATTAGCTGGTGAAGCAAAATTGTTAAACAAATTTAATTCTTGAACTGTTAGAAGTTATGTTGTTTACATGTTAAGATGCATATAGCTAGGCTTACCATATTTTCTTACATTCAACCCAGGACATATTTTTAAATTACTCATAAAGTATCATATAAATTCATTGAAAATTTAAAAATAAGAAGAAAAAACCCCCAGAAAAACTTAAAAAAATATTTAATATTATTTTATTTGGCATTACATTTTCAAAAATTGCTTGATTTAATTTCATTATATAATTCATAGCAAGTAAGTTCTGAATTATTACGGCTGTAAGAAAAAGTAAAACAACGCAATTTCAAACATGATGGTCAGGATTTTTTTATAAAAATGTCTCTTAAATCTTAATTATATGAAACCCCAGACATTTTTCAAACCTGGGCATTTCCCTGGACTATCCGGGGTAAGCCTTACATATAGTGAAATGTTTCAAAATGATAACTTCTTAAATCCTGCAATATTTATCACTGAGTACTATTTTTATATTGAAAAATAACTTTGGAATTTTGTTTAGATCTTTGGGGCTGATTTTGGTGACCGAAATAGAGAGCTTAGTTCAAACTCCGCTAATCAGGTAACATTGTATATTTTTCTAATGTGTGAAATAAATTGTATGTTTTCATACAAGAAGATTTACTTTTGAAGTTAACATTCTACGTTTAATGAGTTTTATAGAACCAGGTTCAGCATTTTTTCCAGGTCCATGCTGATAGCTTTTTAAGATTTATAGTTTACAATAGTAAATTTTGAGTGTTCATAATTTTTTGTGAGAAAAACATAAACAATTATTTCAATATTTCTAGGTCAGTGAGGAAGCTTTAATGCCGTACCTGAGAACTTTGGCCGATTATAGGGAGAATGTAAGGCAGTACGCCAAAGAAATTAAAGGTAGGTAGAGCCTTGTTATAAATTTTAAAAGTATATAATAAATTACATATTTATACTGCTATAAGCTTTTACTATGGAATTGGAATTTTCCTGTGTTACTAAAATCTGAATTCTGACTTGAGTCCAGCAGGATAGAAATAAGTTTTAATGCAATATAGTTTTAATGCATTTTATCCTACTTAGCTCAGTTTAATGTAGCTCTGATTTTTAATAATACTTAAAATTCTGGAAATCTAGTTAGTGCAATCTTAAAAATGTGTTTTATGATGGATGCTTAACTCTTATTTATGTAAATACAATGTTGAAAACTAATGTGTAATGTAATGAATTTTCATGTTTTATATTAATAGCCACTTCCATATTAAAATTATGTGATGAATTGAGAGATGATGTATTGCCTGTTTTAGGAGTTAGACTTGAAGATCAAGAAGGTACTTTTTCTTGTCTTACAAAAAAACCTAAAGAATTTACATCTAATTAGATGTTCATCATCCCATGACAAATAAATCTACCAACAATATTTTTCCTTAATAGGAGATTAATTTTTTTGTTAAAAATAAAAATGATTTAGTAATTTAAAAGAACCATTTTTAATCATAGTAAATTTTCAGCTGTGTAAATCCTCTAATTGTGAAATTTGTTTTGTGAAAGAATTCTCCTCAGAGAAACATCTATTTTTGAAGCAATATAATCTTTTATAAAATAAGTAAATTAAATAAATTTATAATGAGGATAATGTTGATTTTTTCCATACTAATCATATCTAATTGTTTGAGTTGATTAATATAACTAAGAAGAATTTGGGGTAGAAACTTCATTGCAACATCAGGATCTTGCAATAGCCAAACAAAAGGAAAACCAGAATTTTCAATTTAATTTTTAAAGAACAATTCAATTATATTGGGTTCTAGGGGTAATTAAAATAATGTTTGTTGGCAATTTTGGTAAATCTATGGTCATTCATGTTTAAGATTATGATCCAGATTTTCAAAATTTTTTTTATGAGTGTAATAAAAATACTGGTTTGACTAAGTTCTAGTCTAAGAGTATAACCTAATAATGTGTAACTATAATATAATGCTTAAATTGCTTTTTGAAATTGGAAGTGAGATGCAGTCATCTAGCTGTAATGGGGCTGCTGTATGAGTTATTTATTTTCTATGAAATTTCCTACTTAATTCTGTAAGAGCTTAACTGTTAGAAAATGTCTGAAGTTGTTAACTAATATTTTACATCATTATTAATGTATAAAAAGCTGAAAATTGAATTTTATATTACTTTATTAATTTAGGTTTAAAAGCAGCTATAAAGTTAGTAGATCCTGCAGAGTTGGCTCGTGAAAAAGAAATCAAGCAGAAGGTGAGATGACTCAGGAACATTATTTATCAGGGGTTCTATGACTTCAACTCAAACTAAAAATATTTTTTCTTCTTATTCCATATAATTATATGAAAATTACCAATGAAAATTTAAACACAATTGTAAGCTTTTCACTCTTAATTTTTAGAACAAAAATATTCTTGGAACATTTATTATACAGAGTGCCAAGCATATCAAGGTTGTGTTTTTATCTAGTAGAAAAATCTGATTTGAAGCTAAAAATTGCATAAAAGTTTGGAGTTTAAATTTTATTGTGGTTATCAACCATATTTAGTGTAATAAAGTTTCAACACTAACATGCTAATAAGAAAAATCATACTTCTATGACATGAATTGATCCTGTTATGCAGGTTTTTATGTAAGGAGATGTTTATGTTGAATGATAATCTATAACAAAACTGTTTAGAAATTAATTAGCTATTGGGATCCCCTGTATAATAATATGCTGTTTAAATCTAACATACCTATTATTATTATAGATGGAGGCTGCAAAGAAATTAGAAAAAGAAAAGAAAAAGCAAGAACAAGAAGCTCTTAAGGCTGCTAGAGAAGCTGAAAAGAAAATGCCGCCCTGGGAAATGTTCAAAGAAATGACAGACAAATATTCCAAATTTAATGAAAAGGTAAGTAAAATTTAATCCTTTTGTGCATATATGGAATCAAAATAATGCAATAGTAATGTTTTAAATTAGTGTGGTCCAACTTTGTTTTAAGGAGGTGAGGACTAGAGACAATAAAAAGATAAAATTTAATTTTACTGTTTTAATACAGAAAAGTTAAGCTTATTTCAGCAGTGAAACATTTTTCAACTATGATAACTACAAATTTCATTTAAGAATTATCTTACACTGAAGAGACGATGCAGAAATATTGGCTGGGTCAGTATAACACTACATATTTGGTCAAGGTGATATATTTTGTGCCACAGTTAAAACACTATTTTACTAGTACTGTAGAGCCCCGATTATCCGCGAGATCCACAATTTTTTTATTATTTAAATGGATTGTTATTTGAATTTTGAAAATTTTAGAGATTTACTGTACATACTTTAAAAGTTTTACATATCATGTTTTTTGTACAATAAAACATAGTTTTTATACTGAAATATATTTTTTTTGTGTTTTCACCTCATTTTTAGTCTTTTTTCGGGTTATCCGCGATTTTCGCTATCCGTAGTACCCTTGCCACCTAATTCTGCGGATAATTGGGGCTCTACTGTAATCATATTTATTAAAATAAATTATTTCTTGTTTTACCAAATTGAAAATTTGTTATTAAAATTAGTCCATTGTAAAGAGAAAACCTTTCTAAGGAATTAGGGAGCTTTCAACATTTTGAAAATGAAAGAGCAGTGTTTGAAGGTTTTAGTAGTGATTTATCAGTATGATATGAAAGTGTTGCTAAATTACACTGGTGTTCAAAATTAAGGGAAATTGCACATTTGTTTGATTTCCTCCAGATTTACTGTATTTGAACTAGGAGCCCTCTGTGCATAAGAAAGTTTGTTTGTAATAAATAACCTTTTAAAAATTTCAAGCGGTTGCTTCTTAAGATTTTTTTTTAAAAATGTAGCTACTAATTGATTACCCTCAACCTTAAAGATCTATTACCACACTGTTGTTTTCACTCAGTTAAGTCTCTAATAAGTAAGTTGAAATGAGGTCCAAGTTTTTTTTTTTTTTGCCAGACTTGCAGTTTAAGAACCCGTATCTGGAAACAGGCAAAGATCTGCATTTTAAGGCAACAATGATTGAAAGTGTATCATGAAATTGTCAAATATAACTGAATAAATTTGGTTTGAAAGCGAAGATACCTGGCTCTTGCCCCAACAACCTCAATTATAGATGAAATGATTAAAAAGTATCAATTATTGTTAATTATCATCTACTGATTGATAGCTATTTTTTTTAAATGAAGAACTCTTTTAAGTTGCATAGTCGATAAAGCCTTAAGTGGTGGTATAATTAAAGCTAATGCCCCCAACACGAAAAACTGAATTCTGGAAGATCTCTCATAGCTGTTATATTTTTTGTAAATTAAGAGTTTCTGTTTCTACTGATGCTATTTTAATGTCCCTCTTGAACTTGTAATTAAAAACATTTTGAAGGGTGTTCAGGGACTCTCCCTTGAATTTTTTAAAATTCGACCTACACTTGACCGACCTTGTTTTTCACACATTTCTGAAATAAAACAAGTGGATTATATTATGTAGCTTGGATGAGGATTAAATTTTGTGGTCGATGGCCATGAAGATATTTGGGTTGCATGCAGCCTGCAGATTGGACCACACTGCTTTAAATTATTGTTTTTATTAAATACCTTTTCTTTATACTTTATATCTTTTAACTTTGTTTTCACACTTCATGAAATCATTTAAGGAACCAAACACCAACTTCTATAAAACTTTCATGTTATTCTGTTTTGAAAGTTAGAAAGAATACAGTAAAAATGTTTACTACACTTTTATAAAAGTAGAATGAAATAACTTTAAATCTCATTATTGATAAATATTTACTAAAAAAAGTGACTAAATTTTGAGGAATTTTAAAAAGTTGTTATGTAGCTAATTTTTTGAATGTTTTAGGGGATACCTACTCATGATGTCAGTGGTAAAGAGCTAAGTGAAAGTCAACTGAAAAAAGTTATGAAACTTTATAGTGCTCAAGAAAAGAAGTATTCTACCTACATGAAAAGTTTAGCAAGTTAATAAGGACACTAACTTAATTTATTTATTGGCTGCAGAAAGAAATGTTTAATCTTTGTAAGTACATTAAATTGCTTTTAAGAACACATTTTTTGCAATGGTTGTCAATGAAACACAACTAATGAAAACAAATAGGAGCTTTATTAAATATAGTTCTTTCATTAATACTTTTCTTATCACATGAAAAAATACATGGAATGCTTTCAAATAAGCTCTTAAGTACTAAACCTTACAAACATTAGCAAGACTATTTTCAATTTCAATTAAGTTTCTACTTTTTCCTGATAATTCATCAAAATAGATTACCATTTCAGTCAGGTATTTTGAATCATTTCAACCTTTGGCTTCTATTTAACCATTTATGAGAACTGTTCATTAAGTATCTGACTAGGGAGGCGTGGTTACGTACATGCATGTAGGTGAGTGGCAAGACTTAACTGTTTTTTCAGCCTGCAGAATAACTTTTAGAATTTTTATAGCAATGATTGGGGTCATGTATTAGTAGTAGCTCTTTTTCTTACTGAAGATGTAGGACCAATTGAAACTTTATTAATCAATAACTATACTAGATTACAACGTTTCCTGTCAGTGACGCTTGAAGAGATGAGATGCTCCACTTTCTAGCTACCTAATTGGTGAGTCAGATAACTCTCTCTCTCTCTCTGTGTTTTCACCAATTAGGTAGCTAGAAAGTGGGGCGTCTCATCTCTTCAAGCGTCACTGACAGGAAACGTTGTAATCTAGTATAAGTCATTTTTGAATGAAAGGAATCTAATCGAAAACACTTTACATCTCATTGATGAGTAATTATATATCTGGTTTCTATAGCTTAATTCCTAAAGGATTGTTAAATTTTGTAGATAATTTTTATTGGTATCTTTATTCATTGCCTTTATGCAAATTTTTGGTAGAAGAAAAGTAGTATGCATACAAGTCTCACCTACATACATGCAACAAATAACGTCTCTTCTAACAGGAAAATAATTAGTCTGATACTTCTTGAATGTACTTTATATATATTTATATTATACATATTCAAAACTTAAACAGTTGATGTAAAATAGTGTTTATACAAATGATGTATGATTTAAAATCTTAACTCATTAAAAGTGCACATAAAACAGATGTATAAGCATACAATATAAACTTTAAACAAAAGCTCAATGGAATGCTTCAACTAAAAATTATCACAAATATTATATAGTATGAAATTAATACCTGTACCTCATGATAACCCTATATTACTATTAAAATCTGAAAGTATTTAGATTGTTATGATATTCACAATGCAGGACGGATGACAAGTATCACAATAGAATTATATCATACACTTTCTGATTGACTTTATATAAGTTTGCTGTTTTAAAGCAACAGCTGTAATTTGATAGTGCGCTAGATGTTCTTCTGAAGTTTGTTGCACAAACAATCGAAAAAAATCAAAACATTAACAAAAATGATTATTTCTCAGTAAACATTGGAGTAGTCATTGTAATAGAAAATATTATTTAAAGGTCTTTCAGTTAACTTCTCAATTGAGCTAAACTGAGATTCATTAGCTTTGAAAGCTTCAGTTTTTTTCATTAAAAGCAACAGTTGAGGTGTTCAGAACTCCTTTGCGATAAATGGCACATCCACAGTAGAATTTTTATTAATTATATCTACTATATTAATTCAAATATCTCACTAATTCATGCGTAAGTTGAAATTACTTGTCACAACTTCTTTGAAATACTAAAACTAGTTCTATGAAGGAATGTCCCAGTTCTGTTACTGGAAGTTCACAGGGCTAAATAAAAAAAAAAGATATTAATGATAGTTCAAACTTTAACAAAACACTTGACTCACTATAAATGTGATCCCCCCCAAACTATTATAATTTTGGGTAAGATGCACTTATATTTGACTTTGAAAAAATTAAATTGAGGCACTTGCAATAATATGCTAAGTACAATATAAAGCTGTTGGAGTTAGCTCATTGTAGCTCTGCAAGAACCTCAATTTCATCTGATTAGCTGCACTACAGTATCGGCTACACAGTAAAGCGAATTAAACTTAATATGAGTATATAGTATAAAAATTTTTAACACACACACACAAAGTTGTAATTGATTTAATCATAATTTATAACATTTTATACAATTAACAACATAATTAACGAAATGAATGAAAAAACATTTCCCTGAAATTATTTCCAAAAAGAACCTATTAAGTTCTAATGAACATTATTTTTGTTTTCAACTTTAAGTTTATAAAATGGAAAAAAAAAAGTAAATAAAAAATTCAAAACTTGAAACATGGTACATTTATTTAATTGTAGAATTTTTTTTCTCTTAGCCCCTGATAGCTTAAAAGAGCTTATTAAATCTTAATGCTAGCAAAATAATGGGTTGCCTTATTACATCAGTATATTGTCCTATTACATAAGCATATCAAAATTATCTTAGCAAAGGCATTTTAAGTATACTTACAGTTGTTGAATCAATACTTCTAGCTTGTATTCGAAACCGGTATGTACTTCGAAGGTATAAGCCTATGGGCAGCTTCCAGCTAGTGTTTATTTCCTAGAAATAAATTTGCATTAAATACAAACAGCTGTTTATTTTGTTACATTTAACCTGGTTCATATATCATTGCTTTATTGGTGGGGATGTAAAAATTTTTTACATTCTAAACTTTAAACAGTTAAGCACAAAAACATATCAATGTACTGTGGTGATCATACTGTGGTGATTTCACATTTATTTTACTTATATTTATGAATAAGTCTTTATTAAGAAATATTCTTCAGACTTGTTAGATTTACAGCTATCAGCGTCGGTGATAAATCCTTACTCAAAAAAGTATTTTATTGACCAGTCTATGAAAAACCAATTTTTCTTTCTTAAGCTGCTGGTTAACCGCGATGCTGATGGCTGTGAATATGGCTGTTAGAAGCCTCAATTCTCAACCCAGACTTTGGCATTGATGATTAAGGTATAAAAAATATTTACTTCTGTCAAGTTCTGGTTCTGGTCCCTACTGGTCCCATGTGGAAGGTCTCCAGCTCCATATTTTGGCACTGGGCAAGCAACTGGCTTGGGATCAGGTTGGCAATGGTCTACTATGAGAGGCATTCCTAAACTATAATCAGAATTGTGTGCTTAGTTTTGGAAAGAATACTTGACATAATATCTGCAAATTTACTTATTTAGAATTAATTTTAATGCTAAAATGGTCTTTAGGGAATTAATTAATTTTTATGTTCATGAAAAAGGTGTTATAAGAAAATGCAACAAAGGTATCTGCATATAAAAGTTAAAAATGTACACAAGAAAATTATTTTTCATTGAAGGTAAAGCAAAATCCTATAACTTTTGTAAAAACAAAAATACCATAATGATTGTTTGTTTTAGATGCATAGTTACTCATGACTTAGCTAAACTTAATAAAGATTGGAACCCATAGCTGTTAAAGAAACTGTTTCAGCAGATAATTTATTTTAAAATATTTTTAGCCAATTTAAAGAAAACTTTTATAACAAGAAAAAAGCTTGTTGTTTCATTTTTAGAAAAGTACACTAAACTCTGCATTTTCATAAAATCATAATTAATTCTTACTTAAACTGTAGTGTTACATATTCTTCAGTCATGTACTTTGACATAGGTATCAAGTAGCTGAAACGAGGGCCTAATTTCACTGCACAGTTCAAAGTATTGCAGTATTCTATTCCAACAGTTGCATTCAGTTCAAGAAGTCTTAGAGATTCAATGGCTTTTGGCAAATCTAAAAAGCAAATACTTGTAAAATCATATTGGTAATTTTTCTCATTTTAAAGTTAAAAAATATTTCCAAATTAAGTCATTATGCTTATTTTCATTATTTTGCAATTGATCATTTGGTCCAAACAGAGTTAATGTTAAACATTTTAATCAACATCTCTGGTTGGATTTATCGAACCACTATTATTTTTATACAATACTGCCAGTATTAAACAAGTATAGCAAAGAGTTTACAAAATAAAACATATCATATTTAACATCAAAAATATCATTCAATAAGATGCAATCAGCATTTCATTTTCAACTTCCCTTATGAAATTTTCCAAGATGTTTTGAAAAAACAAATTTTATATAAATTATGCACTACCCAGGTAGCACAGCTATATAAATTTATATGAACTGATTACTTAAATCATCGGTTGATATTATTGGGATATATTGATATAGTGTGCTACCTGGGTAAATGTGTCAAACTATCTTCAACCAATTTTTTAATGTATAAAATGTCTTAAAACTAAAATTTTGTGCACATCAACTTACCTTTTCTGACAAAAGGCTTCACCCCTCTCCTAATTCGCCGCTCTTCTTCTGCCAATTTTTCACTTTTTAAGACGTTTTTCATTTTCTGCTCCGAATGACTGGAGGCCACTATCTTCTCAATCTCAGCATCGTTCATCTCAGTTCCATTCTTTTCACTCATCTTCATACGCTGAGCATCCCTCACAGGCTTCAGCTGGTTCTGGTGTACTGGATGCTCCTCCTCCAACACTGCTGCCGAGACCAGTGGCTCGACGTGGGTTGTCGACTTTTCAGCCGAGCTGTCGGGGTAATACTCTGCCGTGGAAGCTGTATCTAGTAGCATGCCATACTCATCCACTTCTGGTAATATGTCATCTATTCAAAGTAGAGAAAGAATACTTGAATATCTCATTTATGTTTTAGTTACAACTGAACTGGTAATTTGATCAGTACTAAATTTGAAGTATGTTAAGACATTAATCTTTTAACTAAGCAATCTTTAATATGTATTACATTAAGAACTAATGGTATGATTGGCCAAAGTCTGGCATAGGGAACAAATTAATGTACTAGAAATGGTGTTCTCAATTTTTACCCAAATTTAAAACTTGGTGTCAAGAGTTATAAAAATATCTTGTAATTATTATATTGGTTAGGGGCTGTTTAAATATTATGTAAGCATGTTATAAGTAATTTTTAACTCCCCTCCCCTTGTCAGAAAACTAAGCAAATCATCAACTACCTCTTATAATTACCTAATTAAATTAAGCAACTCCCCTACCCCCTCCCCCATTTTTGACTTTTAGAAAGAATACAATTTTAAAGTCACAATTTATTTTTGAAAGTTACACAAGAGATTTTTCAAACATTATAGTGTTTTTAATGTCTTATGTAAGGTGTAAGCATCACACTCATATCACCCTCCCCCTTGTCAGCAAAAATAAGCAAATAGCAAAGCCCCTCCCCCTTAGGTTCTTACATAATATTTTAATGACCCCTCGTGAATAAATATTTTACTTGATATCAATATTTATAGCATTTATTGTCTGAACCAGCCAAGTAAATTCAACCAAGACCCTATTTGACTAAAGATTTACTGGAAATTTAATTTCGCTCATCTAATACTTACCATAGGCCAGTTTATCTGGTTCCATTTTCTCACCTAGACTTTTGCTCTGGTAAGATAAGTCTTCATTGCTATCTGGAAGAGCCTTTTTCTGGTTGGCAGGAGTACCAGAGCAACAGTACAAGTCGCAGTCGGAATACTGTTGATGTACATTGCGGCAGTGACCAGGAGTACCGACAACTCTTGGTTTGAGTATGGGTACCAGGGTGGGGTAATGGCGGTTATACGGTCTAGGAGATGTTATAGATGAGACGGAAGAGCTTTCTGTGGTGAAATAAGTACTTGGTCTTCTGGAATACAGAATTCTATCTGGGTCTGATGATCTGTCTCCTGTGGAAGAGAATTAAAAGATAAAACACATCTTTGAGGTAACACATGATGTCTACACTTAAGCAAGTTTAAGCTATTCTAATCCATTATAACACATGGTTTTGTCTAATTTGGATATTTAGCTGTTAGGTATATTATTACCCTCAGTTTTATCTAAAACTATCATGACTGGAATAAAATTGAAGGCTTAAAATTCTAATTCATAATGTCTTGATACGGGGTAATCTTATTGTTGTATATTTAACCTATGCTTTAAATTGATAAGCTTTCAATGATTTAATAACTATTCTTAAATTAACTTATCAAAAGTTAAAGAAATTTATAAAAAATGTTACAAACCTTTTTCAACTACTGAATTTTCAAAGCTTTTAGGCTTTTCAAGTTCTAGGAAAGCTTGTCGTGAATTTTCTCTGGTTGTAGTTACATTGATAAAAGACATCTTGTCTCTGCTGTAAAATACAAAAACAATTTTACAACACTTTGTATGAATAGAAAAGGCATTACAATAAATAGAACAATAATAAATTCTTACCTAGTATGCAAAGGTAAAGTAGCTACATAACGATTATTCATTTCTAAAACGTATATGGCAATAAAAGCCACAACACTAAAAAAAGAGAAAAATTTAAGTCATGGGGTTAAACAGTTTTAAATAGTTCGTAATTTTGTGTTACTTGAACTTTTTCAAAATATTTATTTGACAGATCCTTTTAATTTGTTTCAAAATTATTCCAAAATAATTTATAATTTTTCTCTTTATAATTATAATTCTCTTTATAATTCTCTTTATTTCTCTTTATAATTTTCATCAACGATATTAGTCAGGATATCAAGAACAAAATTAGCATCTTTGCTGATGACTTAAAAATTTGGGGGAGGGTAGATACTCAGGAGCAAATTCAAAATTTACAAAGCGATCTAGATATTTTATCGGTATGGGCAGAAAAATGGGGTATGTCCTTTAACATAGGTAAATGTCAGGTATTGCACATGGGTTGTAGCAATAGTAGGGCTGAATTTTATCTGCAAGGGGATAAAATAAAAGAGGGTGATAGTATAAGAGATCTAGGGGTGATAGTAAATGAAGACTTTAAAATGAAACATCAGTGTTCAGCTGCAAGTAAAAAAGCTAATAGGATGTTGGGATACATTAAAAAAACTGTTTCTTCAAGGTCCGGAAACATTATTTTGCCATTATATAGAGGCTTGGTAAGGCCTCATCTCGAATATGCTGTTCAGTTCTGGTCTCCATACTTAAAAAAAGATATAGATTTAGTTGAAAGGGTTCAGCATAGGGCAACTAAATTGGTCAAGGGTATATCTAGTTTTAGTTACGAGGAAAGACTTAAGAAGTTAAATATGTTCACTTTAGAGAAAAGAAGGGCTAGAGGGGATTTGATTCAACTTTTTAAAATGTTAAAACAAGGGGACACAGAGGGACTAGATTTCTGTACGGGTAATAGAACGAGGGGTCACAGTTTAAAATTGAATAAGGCAAGTTTTAAACGGGATTTTAGGAAGCATTATTTTTTTAATAGAGTAGTGGATAAATGGAATGCATTACCTGAATCGATAGTTAACTCAAGTGGGGTGGACGAGTTTAAAAGAAAAGTAGACGAATACTGGAAATCGGGGGGAGGTTGAATTGAATAGACTGGATCAACCTTGCTGGGCTTTTAGCCTGTAGTTGATCGACTATATTTGTATTTGTATTTGTATAAAATAACTATTTGATATAGTTTTTCTGAAAAGTGAAAAAATATAACCAAAAATAATTACAACTTACCAAAAGGCCATTATGAGTACTAGGATTAACATAATTATTTGGAGGTAAGTATTATTGCAAAGGTTGTTTTCTTCTGTACACTTTTTTGATGGAGCTCTTCGATAGTGATGATAGTAGTGAGGAACTTTTTTAGATGAATTGAAAGAACTTGCATGACTGTAAAAGCAATGTAAATTAATTTGCAACAGATCATGGTATAAAAATACTTTCATAAAAGCACTGCATTTTTTTATATCTGTGATCTTTAAACTTAGTCAATGATCATGATCTCTCCAGACAAAACTTAATGCACTTTGTCAAAATAATTCAAAATGTAGTGTTGGGACATTAAAATATTACATATTTTTTTTAGTGGTTTTAACACCCCCCTTATAAAGCTAATCCTTTTAGCCCCGCTTATAATTTTGTAAGCAACTGCCCAACTCCCCCTTAATTAAAAAATGGTTTAAGTGTTATATTTTAAAAGTGTGTTTAATGTCTTATGTAAGCATCATTCACATCCTCCCCCTTAGGTGCTTGTGTAATAAAGAATGGCTCCTATGTAAGTGAAAATTAACAATTCACAAATAAACCATACTTTTTTTAAGTAATATATAATGACATACAATGCTGGCCAACCAAAATGGTACACCAAGAAGGAAAAAAGATATCAAAGCCAAATTTATTTCTGTGATTATACATAGTATCAATGTTTATTGATTAAAAATACAGCCTTCCTTGAAGTGAGGGGTCCGAGAAAATCAGAAATGAGCGTTGTCTCCATAGGTGTCCATAACCGCCTTTACCTGCCATGGTATTGAGGGGCTGGGGCTTTAAATGGGTTGTTGGGGATTGTCAGGCCATGATGCCTCCTCACGTAAGCAAAGTTCATCTGGTGTACCCTGGGATGTCGTATACCGGGCTAGTGGATTTCTCCTCATTTAGCGACCATGTTTTATGGACGTTGGTTCTAGAGAACGGGCTGGCCAGGGTAAACAAGCAACTTGGTGGAATAAAAAGAAAGCTAAGACATTGCGTACAACCTGTGGTTGTGCATTTTTCTCAGGAAAATTGTCCGCCACCAAGGCCTGAAGATAAAGATGGAGAGTAGGCTAAAAAACCTCTAAGATGCTATTCTGGCTGGTAAATGTACCGGTAATTCGTACTGAGGAGGTGCAGGAGAGGAATCATATGGATCCTCACTCGGTTACTCTGCGTACAAAAAAGTTTGACCCCATCAAAATCATCAGCTGACTGCCCTCTCTCCAAATTCATATCCAATAATCGGGATGCTGCGAAGAAAAGCGTTAATTGCTCAGAAACACATTTTCATGTCAATAGGATGTTCATTTTCATCATTTGGTGCATTCTTGCCAACGCCAAATCCTGTATTAAAGAATGGAAGATTATTGAAGCTCTGCGTGCCAAACGGACTGTCCGCTGTACTGAAAACAACATGCATTCCACTCTCCTACCTCCTCAGTACGAATTACCGGTACAATTACCAGCTAGAGCTGCATCTTTGAGGTTTTTTAGCACCCTCTCCACCTTTATCTTCAGGCCTTGGTGGCGGACAATTTTCCTGAGAAAAATGCACAACCACATGTTGTACGCAATCTCCAAGCTTTCTTCTTATCCCACCAAGTTGCTTATTTACCCTGGCCAGCTCGTTCTCCAGAACCAACATCCATAAAACATGTCCGTTAAATGAGGAGAAATCCATTAACCCGGTATAAGACGTCCGACGAGGGTATACAAGATGAACTTTGCATAGGTGGGGAAGCACCATGGCCAGACAATCCCCAATAGCCCTTTTAAAGTCCCTGTCCCTCAATACCACGGCTTTTCTCGGCCCCCTCACTTCAAAGAAGGCTGTATTTTTAATGGGGTCGATAAAATGAGTACCAAGGTGACTTGGGGAAATCAAGAGGGGGTTAGCATCAAGCTAGCCACTCCTCAGCTGACTGTGACTTTCAGTCACACGTTCTGTAACAGCTCAGCTCAAGCCAGTGGCGTATATAGGAATTTATTTCGGGAGGGGCCCAAAATTACTCCCCAGCCCCTCCCCCACATATTTAATAGGCCCAATGTAGCTTTTTAGGTGATAACTTGGGTTCTAAAAACTTACTATAGGAAAAGTTGTTAGTAATAAAAATACAAGTACGAAAGGGGGGGTCTGGGGGTCCTCCCCCAGAAAATTTTTGGAAGTTTGACTAAAAAAACCCAGGTTTTGAACTAGTTTTGGTACACCAAGTCCGAATTTTGGACGTACTTTTTTTATGAATTTAATATTTAAAAAGTTATTAAAATAGAGTTCCAAGTACAAAAAGGGATCTGGGGTCCTTCCCCAGAAAATTTTTGGAACTTTACCCCTAAAAACAGGGGTTTATCTTGTTTTTGGAACACTTAGTCCAAATTTTGGACATATATTTTTTGGTAGGATTTGGATTTTGATGAACTTATTATAATAAAGTTGTTAATAATAAATTCCAAGTACAAAAGGAAGGTTTGGGGGTCCTCCCCCAGAAAATTTTTTAGAAATTTGCCCCTAAAATACAGTGTTTTAACTTGTTTTGGTACACCTAGTTTGAATTTCGGGGGGGGGGCCAGGACCCCCTCGGCCCCCCCTTATATACGCCACTGGCTCAAGCCTACTCACCCAGTGAGGCTAGTTATACTGGAGTTTGAAGGTCCAACGACCTAGTTACTCCCTCAAATATCCCCCTTGATTTTTTTGTATTTTTAATTAAATAACATTTATACTATGTGTAATCACAGAAATAAATTTGGCTATGATATCTTTTTTCCTTCTTGGTGTACCATTTTGGTTGGCCAGCAGTGTATATCAATGAATATAGCTTTCGTCCTAAGTACTCGTATTCTAAAGAAACAAACCTAGTTATTGTACTTCCACTTGATGTTGACTTCAAGCTGTCAAGTCTCTTGACTTTATGCCTTGTTAGCTTCTTATTTACTTTTTCTAATTCATCTATTCTTGTTCCTAAGTTATCTGTAACTTTGCACAGTTCTTTGACAGCTCCAATATTTTCCATGTATATACGATCCTTTCAGTGCAAAAAATAGAAATTAGTTTTTATTCTCAACCAAACGAGCCCAAATTGAAGAAAACTTTTAATTCAGTGTAACTTTATAAGAAAAATTTCGGAATGGAAAATTATCCAATTGCTTAACATACCTTATTCACCACAAGGAAATTTTCTATTTGTTGTCCATCAGGTAATACGATGTCTCCTGTGCCTTGTACAGCATCAGGAATCAGGGTTTGTACTTCCTGGGCAATGACCCCTGTAGAGGTAGGATTTTCCTCCCCTAAGCCTACTTGCTTTGCAAACTCTGGAAGGTACTGGTACCTTACTATCCTCATGTTGGCAACATTCTTCAGCTGTTCTTTAGTATCAACCTGCAAAACAAATCGAGCTGGTTATTCATTAATATAAATTAAAAGGAGGCAATATTAAAATTTATTTCTTTGTAAGACAGATTCTGTGGCTACATATATTCATGTGTAAGCATCATGCATCAGGCGCGGATACAGCAGGTCTCCAAGGGGAGGGCACTTTTTGAGGATCACCTCTACATTTGCACGCAAAATAGACTAAATTTTACTTTTTTCTATAAAGATCCCCGTAATTAATTTTATTTTTGAATCCCAACATGTTTGATAAACAGTATAAGCGAAACTATTTTTGAACCTATGATCGGGATCTGAACCTTGTAACTATCTTTTAAGAGCGCAAATTTTTTAGGGGGTCTGGGGATCCTCCCCTAGGAAATTGTAGGGATTTTTACACTGAATATAACTCATTTTTGATCCGCACAGGCGCTTGATGAACGAAAAAATTTTGGAGAATCTGGGGAAAGTGACACCTTGGGCTAAAAAGGGGGCCAAGAAGGGAAAAGGAAGAGAAAAAAAGGGGTAAAAAGAAGAAAAAAATAATTATCTTTTTTTAAATGACAAAAAAAAAATTCTTGGTCTTCAAAATCTACTTTCTTTTTTACGCCTTTTCTCTCTTTTTCCCATCTTTCCCTTTCCCTTTCAGCCCAAGGAGGGGGCATTTTCCGAAGTGCCCCCCATTGAATCCGCGCCTGGCTGAAATATATTTTGAAATATTAAAAAGCCGTCTTATACCATTTTGTTACCTGCTAATTAATTATTTTTCTCCTCCTATCTTTATAATGAGCTATATGAACTCAATTTGTTGTCAATAATTTGTGGAACTGGAGTTACTCAAGATAAAAGAGCTATAAAACTTTTTTTTTTCAAATTTAAAAAAAAAAATCACCAAAAAATTCAAATAAATATATTTTCATGTTTCTTTCACAGTAAAGCATAACCCCTAAAAGTGTTAGTGAAATTCACACATGAGGGCCAGGTTGCAGGTTGACACAGGATGATATACAAAAAATAAATTATAAACATAATTGAGAAAAATAAGTCTTAGATAACACACACTGCATGTTTCTTATTGTTTACAATATCGAAATTAATAATATCCAGTAGCTTTAAAATTCTCGTAGAGATGTGAGCGAATGGTCTGAACGTCAAGATCGTGATGCTACAAATCGAAAGTACCCGGGTTCAAAGCCTGCCTGTCACTTTTTCAAATTTTGAATTTATATATTAACTTTAAATTATTAAAATAAATCAGAGGCTTCAGGAACGGATGGCACGGTTGGTTAACGCACTGTCGTCTGAGGTAGGTGACAGTTGTTCACAAAAGGTTTCAGGTTCGATCCTCGGCAATATTTTCTGTTTATTTTTTTAAATGGTGAAGTATCAACTTCAAATTAATTACAAGACTGTCGCAGCTGCAGGAACGGATGGTTTGGTGGTTAGCACACCAGACTGCCATCCGAAAGGCCCTCAGATCGAACACTGGTTCGAGTCTGAGCCTTCTCCCCGGGTATAGCACTCGGACATAAATGCAGTTGAGTATTTATAAATTTTCCTGCGCATTAACGGGGGGACATAATTTTTCTAAATTTCAACGTTAACTGTAACCGTAACAGTAAAATTTATTGAAAATATTACTATTTTTGTATGACTTTTACACTCTTTTTTGTAACATTTCAAGACTTTAACTCTTTTGCCTACGACGGAAGCTGAAAGAATGCAAGAGTCTTAAGAATGAGGAGGACGGATATAGATCATTCCATCCACAAGCCCCTACCACCAACCCAGGCGTTTCATTTAACTTAGGATTTTTATCCTAATTTATTAAGTGGTAACAAAACTTCAGTCAGAGGTAATGAAGATGCTCTACTTAATATTTTTTTCTTAATTTAAAAAGTGGTGATTAAAAACCACACATCCACTAATGCGAAACCGTTTAAGAACATTACTTCTAAACTAATATTTCACAGGTTATGGAAAGAATGGCTGGACTGTTACCTTAACAGAGTTAACAGAGCCATTCCAAACGCAGGACATAGATAGATCCCGTTACAGAGAAAATATTTTTGCTCAACTTAATACTTTTCACTTAATTTAAAAAGCGGTGACTAAAAACCACTACCGCTAAAAGGGGAATAATCCAAACCGATTAAGAACAGAGCTCTAAACTTATATTTCACAGGTTATGGAAGGGATGCTTCACTGTTTTCTCATGTGAAGAGAAACACTTCTCACGCAGGACATAGATCCCGTTACAGAGAAAATATTTTTGCTCAACTTAATACTTTTCACTTAATTTAAAAAGCGGTGACTAAAAACCACTACCGCTAAAAGGGGAATAATCCAAACCGATTAAGAACAGAGCTCTAAACTTATATTTCACAGGTTATGGAAGGGATGCTTCACTGTTTTCTCATGTGAAGAGAAACACTTCTCACGCAGGACATAGATCCCGTTACAGAGAAAATATTTTTGCTCAACTTAATACTTTTCACTTAATTTAAAAAGCGGTGACTAAAAACCACTACCGCTAAAAGGGGAATAATCCAAACCGATTAAGAACAGAGCTCTAAACTTATATTTCACAGGTTATGGAAGGGATGCTTCACTGTTTTCTCATGTGAAGAGAAACACTTCTCACGCAGGACATAGATCCCGTTACAGAGAAAATATTTTTGCTCAACTTAATACTTTTCACTTAATTTAAAAAGCGGTGACTAAAAACCACTACCGCTAAAAGGGGAATAATCCAAACCGATTAAGAACAGAGCTCTAAACTTATATTTCACAGGTTATGGAAGGGATGCTTCACTGTTTTCTCATGTGAAGAGAAACACTTCTCACGCAGGACATAGATCCCGTTACAGAGAAAATATTTTTGCTCAACTTAATACTTTTCACTTAATTTAAAAAGCGGTGACTAAAAACCACTACCGCTAAAAGGGGAATAATCCAAACCGATTAAGAACAGAGCTCTAAACTTATATTTCACAGGTTATGGAAGGGATGCTTCACTGTTTTCTCATGTGAAGAGAAACACTTCTCACGCAGGACATAGATCCCGTTACAGAGAAAATATTTTTGCTCAACTTAATACTTTTCACTTAATTTAAAAAGCGGTGACTAAAAACCACTACCGCTAAAAGGGGAATAATCCAAACCGATTAAGAACAGAGCTCTAAACTTATATTTCACAGGTTATGGAAGGGATGCTTCACTGTTTTCTCATGTGAAGAGATATGCATTCACATCCTCCTCCCCCTTAGGTGCTTACATAATATTTTGGGAAGAATCTTCCCCTAACAGAACCAAATTATAAAAATTGCAGATTTAATGAATTGTGGTAGCATCAAGTTGTGCAACTTGAAACTCACATGTTTAATACAAGTTCTTGACTAGTATGTCCATGTTAAATTACCACAAAAATCAAATCAAGAGCTATCTAGACCATTGGTTCCCAAACTATTTTGGTCGTGGAACCCCCAAATTTGTCGCAAATGATCGCGGAACCCTGAATATTTTTTAATCAACGACTTTTCAAAATTTAATATCTAATATTAAATGAAACAAGCCAACTTAATGTTAAAAATGTTGTGAATAATTTAGTTCCAAAAACCAACGGGCGGTCTGGGAGTCCTCCCCCAGATAATTTCAGAAAATTTGAGCCTAAAACCAGGATTTTTACTCGTTTTGGTACACTAACTCGTAGCCCAAATTTCTTGTGTTTCTTTCCGAGGAAAATATGAATATATTAAACACCCTTCTTATTTTTTTTAATGAAATAAAATTTGTCTCGCGGAACCCCTGAATTTTTTCGTGGAACCCCAGGGTTCCACGGAACCCACTTTGGGAACCACTGATCTAGACAGTTGAAATTGGTGAGTTTACCTCTTCAATATTTGTCTTTGCTCGGGCATCTGATGGTTGAACTATATGGCCTGTGACTTTCATATTTCCATGGATTACCAAAGCTTCATCAGGCCTGTCTGTATTGATACCAACACGACCCTAAAATAAATTTGTGAACAATACCTATAAATATGAAATCATAATACTAAACATTAAATACTTCTTTTAAAGATATTGTACTAGAACTAAATTTAGATGCACCTTTAATCATTGAAAATATTAACATGATTTAATTAATGACAAATTATTACTAAAGGTTATGACCACTGCCGTATCTACAAACGCGACTCGATCGGCGGCAAAAATTTTCTTTCAGAATGACGTATAGCTATAGTATGAAAACTTTGACAGAAAAACCAAAACTCTAAAAAGTAATACAAAACCAAATGATAGCCATGCAGATTTTGCAATTAACGTTTTTTCAGCGTTTATGAATTATCGTCACCCTTGAAATTGAGTGGAAAGATCCATTCCCATAACAATTGCAATAATATTTATTGTAAGACGTCTTAAGTTTTTGTCCTGGCAGTATGACGGTATGATGTAATCGCGGTTAACCGATGGTAGGGAAGGTTTCTTTATATAAAAGATGTTGTTAATGCCCAGCACTTATTTTTTAATTGGACTTAATTTTGAGCTTTCTTGTTTGGGTCGAAATTTTCGTTAAAACCAGAAATTCATGCTGTTAAAAAAAAGGATTTCCGGGCTTACCCCGCCCGGAGAAGTAGCACCCTTACTTTGGGTGATGAAAGATGCTTCACTTATAAACTTTTTTCGAATTACATAAGTGGTGAGTTTGAATTTCCTCCTGAAAAATCATTTAAAAATTCTCAAGTATAAAACAATTATTATTTGCTTCAACCTAAAAACTCACTTAAAAACGTTTTACTAAGTATACGTTTAAAGGCCTATTTCTCGTTTCTCAGTGTTCCATACCGCCGTACTTGGTTTCGGGATAGGAGAGCTCCAATGCCGGGGGTATCTACCACACAGAGTCAGTCCATGGCCATAGGCAATATTGGAAATCGAAAAAGCCACCGGGTATGCCTTGTGATGGGGGTGCTTCTCTTGTGCCTCCCTTGTGGCGTGAAATTAATCACGAGAGGCGGAGGAAAAGAATCTCAATCCTTTTCATATCACAGCCACTTACAGCCGCGGCCACCAAATTGTACTGCTCGCCCTTCTGTCAATCACAGACATTTGCAGTGCTCTTCTACCACAAGCCTAATATTTTTAGTGGTGACTTTGAATTTCCTTAGTAAAAATCTTTTGAAAATTTTCAGGTAGGAAATAATCTCATGATTGTCATGTAGGAAATTAACTTATCATTGACTGCAGGAGGGGTAATTACTGACGTCATCTCAAATCTCTGAAAAATATTAGAGTAACGAATCTTTTATCCGGAATCCGGATAAAAGATCAAGGGTTTTTCAAGATTTTTTTTGTTCTGAAGGTTATTCTCAAAGGTTCTGAAGGAAACTCAGAGCGCGCCCGATGAAACAAAACGGTCGGAAATGTTTTAACTAACAGCGCGGTGGCAAAAAAAACCCCTGCATTAATTTTTTTATTAGACTTGATTTTGTGCTTTCTTGTTGAGATTTCCGAAAATTTCGATGAAACCCGGAATTCCGGGATTCATGTAAATTCATTCCACGGGATTCATTAAAAAACCGGATTTCCGGGTCTACCCTGCAAAAGTACTTGTACTCTTGTGCTTGCTATGCAACAGTAATAGAGTTCAAAATCAATGATATACAAGCTATAGAACAACTTGGTGATACATGGACAGTTGTGATAGTTTTACATGTAAGATCGTAGCAGGCAAAAAGAAATTAAGTTGTAGTATGAAAGTATCTTACAGCATGATATATGGAATCTGCAAGTTGACCTCTTTGCCATGACAGCTCCATGTCATTTTCAAATTGACCTGGGTTTGAAGCCTGTAGAGATGACATAAAATATCAAGTCAAGCATACCAAATTCACCCGAATTCTGAATGTTTCTCTTATACTCACCCTGACAATGATTCTCTCTGATGCATGAGCGATCACAGTGTAGGTTTGGTCACCAGAGGCAACGCACAAGCTGACCACCAGATAAAAGTAGCGCTGGTCAGGATTGGGCTTCCCCTTCTTCCTCATGTTGTTTGACGTCGTCTCGCTGAAGTGGAGTCGCCCGACTGTCGTTTTGGACACTTGCTCAGGAGATAAGTCCATACTGTAAAGCACATACAAGCAGAAAAATTATTCCTACTATTTGAGCTTTGGTTGTGCTTATTGCTCAAAAGGCATCCCATGAAGAGGAATGGGGTAATATATTTTATAACAACTTACGGAACAGGATGGAAAGGCCTTTTGCTCCGATCTGATTGAGACTGTTCAACTTTAATTGTTTGATTAGGTGATTCAACCTGAAAAATATAAATGTATTGGTTGAAAGTATGTTATATGTTCTGAAATGTTAGGAAAATTTCAGACTTTCCTAACAGTAGGTATATTAAAAAGATTAAATTAATAAAAAGTATTATAGGGAAATTTAATAAACTGGTTATACCTTTGCGCCATTAAAATGGAGGTGGAAGTGGTCGATTTTCTTCACTCCATCGGGAGTCTTCACATACTGTGGCTCTCCCATGGGTTGCACGTGAACCGTGACTTGGAAATGATTTTTCTTTTGGCAGACGAAAGCATCATCAGCATTGCTAAAGTTAAAGCCTTTGTCTGCGTCTACTCGGTAATTTGGTGGAGGCCTGAAAATGAAAGTATTTTTAAAGTTATACTTTTAAAGCAGTATGTTGTGATAGAGCAACGGTGGGCAACCTCCGGCCCGCGGGACGGATCCGGCCCGCCACGTCATTTGGTCCGGCCCGCGGAACATTTTAAAAATTGTACTCAAAAATCACATATTATTCTAGTCCAGATTTTTGTAACTTTAACATAATTTTTGCTTCTAATCAAAATATTAATCTATCGTAGATTAATGTAACTAACTTTATAATTATTGTATGTAATATTATTCTAGTCCAGATCAGTGGCGGATACAGGGGGTGGCACTCTGGAAAGTGCTCCCCCCTTGGACCCAAAAATCATTCATAAGTACGAAAAAAAGTCCCAAAAAGTACTCAAAATGAGTTAAAAACCTACTTTTACAGGTCAAATTTCCAAAATTTTGAAATTTTTTTCAAAAGATCAAGATGATGGTCTGAAGAAGTGCCCCCCCCCCCATTGGAGCCGTGCTGGATCCGCGCCTGGTCCAGATTAATGTAACTTCATTATAATTATTTTATGTAATCTAGATATTGTACAAGTCCAGATTAATTTTTAACTTTAGAATTAAACTTCATAAATATATATAATAAAAGGCCTCATTTTTTTACTTAAAGAATATTACCTATTATCTACTCTTTGGCCCTCCACGACATTATAATCTTTGAGTCCGGCCCGCGGATTCAAAAAGGTTGCCCATACCTGTGATAGAGCATTTGACTAACATTGTGTAAATTATCCAATTTATTTCTTTAATTGTTAATTCTTCAAAGTTCAGTAACCAGTTAAGGTACTTCATGAATTTCTTAACTGCTCTTGTTATCATCATTGAAAATCCCACATGCAGTAAAAGATCCTGGTTGTGCCTTAATCATCAAGGGAGTTATTCTTCAGGTGGTATACTGAGCATGTTGAAAATCAATTCAAACTGGGAGAAAGAAAAGAAATACCACTAATACTGTGTAACCTCAATTATCAGATACTAGTGTTCGGCAACTAGTGGTCAAAAAGTAGTTAACTACCAACTACTAACTAGTCTGGGAAAATCTAGTTGCAACTAGTAGTTAACTATTTTTTCCTGGGACTAGTTGCAACTAGTAGTTAACTATTTCCCAAAGTAGTTAACTACTAGTTAACTAGTCTATTTAATTTCATAACCTATTTTTTGCCCAAATTCTAATACATCTTTCTTATCTATATCACAAAAAACTTTATGCTTCGCTCAAAACGGCGCTTTATTTCTGGTTATGGTATTTGAGTACTCTACCATGACATTTTAGTTATAAATAGCAGTGTAATTTTTGTATATTTTGATAAAAATTTTAAATATTTTTGAAATTTTAAACTGATATGTATTGATTGTATTGTAGATTGTAGTGAACTGAAGATATTTGTTTGACGTCATAGCCAGAATAAAAGGGTGGCCGACAAGTTGTCGGCAGCCATTAATACGCAAACCAGTGTTACGTTATCTTTCTCCAGTTAAGACATAACATGGCGACGGAGATTTCTACTAGTTCTAATAGAATGGCGACTGTTGGCATCGGAAAGATTCAAGATTTTGTTCCGGGGAAGGATGACGTGGATACGTACTTGCTTCAGTTGAAGCACTTCTTTAAAGCCAACGCGATCACGGAAGATGGGAAGAAAGTATCTTTTTTCATCACGTTGGTTGGATCAAAAGTAATCTCAACACTGGTCGATCTATTTAGTCCTGAGGAGTTGGATTCCAAGACGTACGAACAGATCGTTGAAAAATTTAAAAGGCACTTCCAACCAGAGCGATTGGTAGTGTCGGAAAGGCACAAGTTCTACAGCCGTCGGCAAAAGTCTGAAGAAAGCATTTCTGAGTATGTCGTTGTAATCAAGCATTTAGCGGCAACGTGCAAGTTCAACGCATTTCTGGAAGATGCATTACGGGATCGATTGATCAGCGGAGTTTTACACGAAGAATTACGTCAGAAACTCATCAGCCAAGAATTAACTTTTGCTAATGCGCTAGAAGAAGCTTTGAAATTTGAGGAAGCTACTAAACAGAAGTCCTTCTTGGGATACTCTCCTCCCGTTTCCGATGTGAACGCAGTCCGAAAACCCGAGTATCAGAAAGGCAAACCTTTTGCCTCATCGACTCACAAGCAAAAGCAGGTAAGAAAACCTAATTTATGTTCAAGATGTAATGGTGATAATCATAGTTACTTTAAGTGCCCTTATAAAAACTATGAGTGTAGAAAATGCCTGAAAGTTGGTCATTTAGCAAGGGCTTGTAAAACTAAAAGAAGGGTTCGTGTTGATGAAATTTCAAGCAATGTGAGTGGTTCGCATTCAAGTGAAAATGATTTAGATGTAATTTCTAAAGTTGAAAAGCCACAGTCTAATGCGGGGTGGTTTTATTCTGTTAATATTGAAGGTAAAAGCATAAATATGTTGATTGATACGGGTGCTTGTATGTCTATTCTACCTGAACATTTGTATAAGCGTAACTTTTCTAATATGAAGCTGTTGTATGATAATGCAAAACTAAATACGTATCAAGGTGAATCCTTGGAAGTTCTGGGAAAGCTGTTAGTGAATGTTAATCACGGGAGTGAAACATGGGAACTACCTTTAATAGTGGTTAAAAGTAACAAAGAGGTTCCAGCGTTGTTAGGTCGTAACTGGTTGCAACAACTTAACATTAAATGGGATTTAGTGTGCGGGATCAGGGCTGATTCCCCAAACGAACATCTGGTGAAAAACTGGAATGTAAAATATTCAAAAGTTTTTGATGCACCCTTGGGTTTAATCAAAGGTAAGGAAGTTACTTTGCATCTAAAGGATGAAGCGATTCCTAAATTTTGTAAGGCTAGACCTTTGCCTTTTTCGATCAAACCTTTGGTGGATAAAGAGTTGGATCACTTGGAAAAATCGGGTGTGATCTATAGAGTTCCCCATTCAGAGTGGGCTACGCCTATTGTTGTTGTACGTAAACCTAACAACACTATCAGGATGTGTGCGGATTATAAGGTTACTCTTAACCCAGTTTTGGAAACTGAACACTATAAACTGCCAACTACGGAAGAGTTATTTTCTCATTTGGCTCAGGGTAAGGTTTTCTCGCATCTGGATTTGCGAGCAGCGTATCAGCAATTGAGTGTTAATAAGAATTCTCAAAAGTTGTTAACTATAAACACTCATCGGGGATTGTATGCTTTTCGTAGGCTTCCCTTCGGAATTTCATCGGCCCCATCTGCTTTTCAAGAAGTCATGGATGACATTCTTAAAGATATAAAGGGGGTTGTGTGTTTTATTGATGATGTGCTGTTGATCAGTAAAACTAAAGAGGAAGCAATTGTACTTCTCAAAAGGGTTTTACAAAAGTTTCTAGAAGTTGGAATTGTGGTTAACTATGAAAAATGTAAATTTCTAGTTTCAGAGTTAACGTATTTGGGTTACAATATCACCAGTAGTGGAATTTCCCCAACTAAAGAGTTAGTAAAGGCAATTAAGGATGCCCCAGAACCCAAAAATGTAGAAGAGTTAAGGGCATATTTAGGTTTATTAAATTTCTATGGTAAGTTCATACATAATTTGTCGGGTAAGTTGCATAAGTTGTACAATTTGTTGAAAGATACTCCCTGGACCTGGACTTCGGAGCACTCCAAGGTATTTCAAACTAGTAAAAACTGGGTATCTGGTGAATCTTTGTTGGTACATTTCGATTCAACTAAACCCTTATCGTTAACGTGTGATGCATCAAATGCAGGAGTCGGGTGCGTTTTATCGCATATTTTGGAAAACGGGGAGGAGAGACCCATCATGTTCGCTTCACGGACATTGAGTCCTGCAGAGAAGAGGTACAGTCAGATAGAAAGGGAGGCGTTAGCAATAATTTTTGCAGTAAAAAAATTTCATAAGTTTTTATTTGGAACTAAATTTCTTTTGTATACGGACCATAAGGCACTGACTGTTCTTTTTGGTGAGAAACGTGCTATTCCTCCAATTGCTGCTGCTAGACTACAGCGGTGGGCGATTATTTTGTCGGCTTACACCTATGAAATAAAGTTTAAAGCGGGTAAAGACATCGCGAATGCGGATGCTTTATCCCGACTTCCAGTAAAGGGTGAGCCAGGAAATGAGGATGAAACATATAGTGATCTTGAATTGTTAACAGCTTTTTCAGATTGCATGCAGACGCCAATTACAGCTAAAGACGTTGCAGCGAAGACGGCTCAAGATCCGGTTTTATCTAGAGTTGCGAAGCTTGTACTACATGGATGGCCGCATACGATCGAGGATCCGCTACTCAAACCATATCAGGTAAGACAGCATGAATTGTCTTTAGACCGGGACTGCATTACCTGGGGTACAAGAGTGGTAATTCCTGAAAGTATGAGGAAGGACATACTGGAGCTTCTACACGATAATCATCTTGGTATGGTAAGAACTAAGATGCTGGCTAGAAACTTTCTTTGGTGGCCTAATTTAGATCAAGAGATCGAAAGCAAGGTAAGATCGTGTGAAATTTGTCAGGCAACCCAAAATTCCAGTCCTAGAATTTCAACCCAAAATTGGCCAGAAGCTAAAAGACGCTGGGAACGTGTGCATATAGATTTTGCTAAGGACACGAGTGAAAGTTTAATTAAAACTAGTTCTGGTCATTACCTACTATGCATGGTGGACGCATTTTCTAAATGGGTAGAGGTAATAATCATGAATAAGACTACGTCAGGGGAAACCATAGATAAAATAAGAAGCTTAATTGCCGCCTATGGGTTTCCAGAAGTAATTGTTAGTGACAACGGACCCCAATTTACTAGTGAAGAGTTTGAACTTTTTCTTAAGAATAATGGAATTAAGCATCTATTGACACCTCCCTATCATGCACAATCAAATGGTGCGGCGGAAAGAACAGTCCAAACTGTAAAGAAAAACATTTTTAAACTAGTGTTGGAAGAAAAACAACGTGCAACTAAAACTTCTTTTCAACATAAGATTGATAAGTTTCTCTTTTCATACAGAAATACGCCGCATACGTCAACAGGAAAGACACCGGCCGAGTTATTTTTGCAGAGACGTCCCCGGACCCGACTGTCTCAACTACTGCCACTGTTGGAGGACATTCCAAAAAGCCCTTCATCCGTTCCTGTCTACTACGCCGGTGACACAGTTTATGTCCGAACGGTTCGAGGAGAAAAGGTATCGTGGATGCCAGGTGAAGTTTTGAGACAAAGAGGGAAGGTCACGTACGACGTCTGGGTGATGGGACAGCGCCGGTATTGTCACATGGACCACTTAAGACGGAGGATTGAACCAGCAGTTACAGCCGAAGAAGTTCGTTTTGAACCGCAGAGGAACCTAGGAGTTCCACCTGAACCAGTAAGGTCCCAGCCTCATCCTAGGCAGGAAGCAACCACCGAGGCTCTCGAGGAGAAACTCCCGGAAACCCCCAGCCTAACTACTCCATCAGAAGAGGCCCCGCCTGTCCTGCCTGATCCTCCATTGGAAACTTCTCTTAGCCCTAGACGATCTAGTAGAGTCAGAAGACCACCTGACCGATGGACTTATGAAAAATTTTAATTTGTATAATATCTATTAGTTTTGGCTATTGAGTAAAAATAAGTCATTGTAAATAAGTTATGTTACCAAATTATTTGAAGAGGGAAAAGTGATATGTATTGATTGTATTGTAGATTGTAGTGAACTGAAGATATTTGTTTGACGTCATAGCCAGAATAAAAGGGTGGCCGACAAGTTGTCGGCAGCCATTAATACGCAAACCAGTGTTACGTTATCTTTCTCCAGTTAAGACATAACATAAACAAAAAAATTTTTTAAAGTAGTTGAAAATTTGAAAGTAGTTTCAACTAGTAGTTATTAAAAAAAGTAGTTTAACTACTAGTTAAACTAGTTTAAACCAAAAGTAGTTAAACTACTAGTTAACTACTAGTTGATCGGTAGTTAACTACTAGTTGCAACTAGTTCTAGTTAACTAGTGCCGAACACTATCAGATACTCATTTAATCGAAGTCAGATTCCTTAAAATTTTTATGTCATAAACGATCTGTATTTTCTAACTTGTGTGACATCATAATATTGTTTTATACTAGACAGCAACGTTAGTTGATCCTATGACCTATATGACGTCACACGTCACTCTCGAACAAAGTAGTTCCCCAATCTTGGTGTATGAATTTTGAGTGAAATGAAGAACGTCAATTTAAAAATATGATTATTTTGTTAAACCATGTAGTATGTATAGAGCAGTGTTTCCCAACCTTTTTCGGTCAATGCCCCATCAAAGCCTTTCTACATTTCCCATGCCCCCCCATGTCCTTTTTTTTCTTCAAAAAATCCTTCTTGAAAAGTAAATAAAACTAGGTGGTCCATGCCCTATGTGGAGGGGGGGGGCAATAATGTGGTTGAAAATTTTCAAATTGCCCCTCTAGAACTCTTTTTATCCTAAATTTCTACTCTCGACCACTATGATTCTACTGCCTTGAACTGGCATCTAGCTTTCCCCTACTTGCCTGTTATGCGATTCATCATACAGATCAATAGCGTTCTAAACTAGACAATGAAACAACGAGCACTGCTTACAGTTCTTTGAGAGTGTGGTCGCACAGTATCGCCCACGTGTTCTGCTGGAAGGGCTGAAAGCGGATGCACTGGTAGGCCGAGTCGAGGAACATGCCCGAACCGTCGGGTCCGCTGAAGTCGAAGCTGTACTCGTCGTCGGTGGTCGAGAGGATGGGAGTGTTGGTGTGAGGCTCCGGGGATATGCCACCTAAGAAAGAACAGCACAGTTGGAATACATATGCAATGGAGGAGAGAGTGATCTCGAGTATTCTGTCTTACCGGCTTCTTGTTTGACGTTCATCATGCCGTTCAGCAGGTTTGTGTTCACGACGGACTTGTGGTTGTCCGTCAGTTTCCGCTTCTTGTGGTTCGAGCTCGTGCTTTCTAAGCTGTCGCAGAGGAAGTCGTCGCTGCTGGAAAAGGCGTTATGCCATTATTATTGGGGCTAATGGTTGAGTAAGCAATTCACATTTAATGAATTTCGAATGTGAACTGGGGAAACCACCGAAAAAAATATTCACGGCCTTATTCACTGCCACTTGACCAGAGGTTAATCAGCAGCTAAAGAAAGAAAATGAGCCTTTCGCCGACTCTGATTGGTGGAATCCTTCTTTAACCGCTGGTCAGGTAGCAGTGAATAATGCCATAAGAGACAGAAGCTGGCAAAACTTATTAATCCTATAAAATATCAAACAAGAGCTATTCGCTCGCTTACGCCCGTATTCACCATTAAAAATTTCTAATTGGTAGTTGAAAAAGGGTAACAAGTTTTAAGCCAATCAGAGTTGTCGAAAAAGCTTGATTCCAGGTTAACATTAGGTCAAGTTAAAGGCGAATACATCCGTTAATTTTAAATTATTGACGTGTTTCTTTTGGTCTTGTTTGGCACAGAATGGCCTAATCAGGCCCTCGTGCCATTAAAAGCTAACCAATCAACAACCTAATCCTACAAATCATATTTGAGAATGCATGATGGAAAATTTACAGTCAAAAATGATACGAAAGCATTCTTTGGAGGGAAAAGGGCTAGAAACAATAACATTTATACTTATAGAAGAGATCAGTCCATTGGGCAAAAACAGACCATATTTATAACACCTTTATAGAGAAAAAGGCATAAAGAGGTCGTCTTTCTAGAGAGAAACAGATCAAATATATTTTATTTACTTGCTCACACGACTAATCACTAAACAGTTATCAGTTCAGGCTATAGCCTGAATCCTTAAGGTAAAAACCTTCGAGTAAGTACATTTCGGGAAAAATCGTATTGAAACTAAACTGCTCACATTAATGATGACAAAGACGAGTACTGAGTATATGTAAAAATGGGGCTCACCTGTCGTAGAGGGAGGTTAGGTGAGGGGTGTTGAGCCCCGGCTGGGGCATTCCCATTCCCGCCGTGAGGGAGGTGGGGATGGCGTGCTGCAAGTGCCCCATCATGGAACCTCCCTGCGCCGAGAGGGGCGGCCCCACATTAGAGTGCTGGGGCGGAAGCGACGCCTGCTGCTGCTGGAAGATAACAATACACAACTCGTAATGGGTATACATGTTTAATGGTGGTGTTTTTCACTCTATTCAATAATTGTCTTCTAGAGAGGTAGGTTGAGTTTACAGTGACTATGATGGTCAAATAAGAGACATGTGGTTTGAAGTAGCCAACTGTAAAAGAAAAACTGTCTCCTTAGATAGGAGGGTTGAGTTTGCAGTGACTATAATGGGATAAGGACTACAACAAGAGACACACATGGCTTGAAGTAGCTACCTAAACTAAATTAGAAGGCAATGCCTAAAGAAGCGTTTGAATCCCTGCGTCCTGGTGGCCAGAAGCAAGTAAAGAAGCATTAGGATGATTAAGCTGTAAACTACACACATAAACAGTGGCGTAACTAGAGTTGGGGGGTGTTACTCGCGGACCAGTCAACCACTCCAACATATTATATACTCCCTTTAAAAAAAAATTCTTTCATCTAAGAGGCTTAACTTTCAAGAAAAATACACAGTATAACCACGGCTTACTAGATACTATACAGGCTAGCCGAGTTTTTAACAATGAAAACCATTTGACAACTTTTCCCGCTTGGATCGCCACAAGTCCTACCTATATCACCCACCGCCTTCAACACTGGATATGCTTTGCCAGTTTCTCCAGTATTGCCAGCTGGATTTTTAATGATTTCCGTACTCGGCTAGCCTGTATAGTATCTAGTAAGCCGTGGTATAACAGACGTAAAAAGTTTAGAGGGGGATTTGGGGGTTCTCCCCCAGAAATTTTTAAAAAATTTGTCTCTTAATGTAGTGTTTAAATTCATTTTGAGGCCCTTTGGGTTAGTTCCTATAAGAAAAGTTCCTTGTGAACCGCCTTCCTTGTAAAGAGAAAATTTTTCAGATTTTCATGTTTTAGAAACCGTCGATGTAATGGGGGGTTGCAACCCCAATACCCCCCTCGTTACGCCTATGCACATAAATACGTCCACCAAAGCCCATTTATCTCTTGAAATACTTCTAACAATAAGTGAGCTCAATGTTGGTCCCTTGGTTTTCTCAAAAACCTTTAGAATTCAAACCAGGACCTCTTCTTGCCAATGTCCCACAGTGTAGATCCATGTATTTATCAAACTAATGATGGCAATCACAAAAGAGTGGTTTATCATAATCCAGTGTAAAGCAGCTGAAACTATGCCCCCGTAACATCTTTGAATGCTGAACACTGATACAGGCTTTCCTAAATTTCTACTCAAAAGTTCTCCATGCTGTTTCAAATTTACAAACCTCAGGCGAAGAGGGTTGTTTCCTAGACAGATTTTTTTATCGGAATTTTCAAAAGGCTGCGGATGAATTCAGCAAGCAAAGATTGGATATTATTTTTTAAGGTGTAGGGAGGAACCTTACCGGGATTTGCAGGGGTGGGGTGAGGGTGAGGGAAGTTTCCGTCAGATGCTTCAAGGGCTGGGCAGGGGAGTAGCCCATGTACTTCAAATCGCCCGAAGTCTGCATCATTTTGGAGCGGGCTGCCTGTTGGATCTCCTCGTTTCCATTCAAGGGACTATCTGCGCGGGGAACACAAAGTTAATTCATTTCAATATGGTCGGGAAATTTAAATGAATACAAATAGACGAAGTTAAAAAAGTAAGTGCCAAACCTGTATGTATGGGCGAAAAGGAAGGCTCAGATCCTGAATCAGGAGGACTGTCTGGAAGATTTACACTGGAAAAAAAAATATTGAAAGCTTTCAATGAAAAAATAATTGAGAAACCACGCCTATTTGAAATAATGATTCTTGAAAATAAAAGCAAGAAAGGTAACTTTTTTAAAACTAAATTACAGGAACGTTTAGCACGGATCTGTAATTGTTAAAATCGTGGAATAAGGATTGATATACAGATTGTGGAAGTTTCCCTCTACATTAATTGGTTGATGTCTTTTTTCTTCTAATTCTAATCTTCTGAAAATACCTCTAGCTAAGATATTCATTCAGTTGCAAAGGTTATAAAACCTTTCATGCCCTTTAAGATTAAAATTAGATATTTTTTTTATAAATATAACCCTGTAGTGGACTCACTTGATGTTCTTGATGCCTTTGTGGATCGCACTGTTGACGATGGGTATGGTGGTCGGATCGGTGATGACGTTGGTGATGTTGTTGGCTAAGAATGACGAGATCTCTCCATTCGTGGCTGGGGGGTTGAAGCGGTGGAGAGGGGCGGATACCACTTTCTGCTGGGGCTTGACCGCTGGCTCACATGCCTTCACTTCAGTGTTGACCAGCTCGTTCTGGAAAAAGCTGCAAGAAAATCGGTACTGTTAGTCTTCGATCAAGAGTGGGATTCCTTTGAAAGTTCGCAGCCAGAAAATTGGGGGATTTATCCAGAAATCCATCCCCAAGTATGCGCATAAAAAGGAAAATTATAAAGATGTTTTACAAACTAATATGATTTACTGGGATATTAATATGGATATTCTGAATAGATTATTCACCCGATTAAAAAAATTCTTTCAAGGGTAAAAGGTAACAAAATTACTCCCATGTAAATATATATATTAAGATGGTTAAGAAGGCGATAAATAACTAAATAAGTCCCTCAAGAAATACAATTTCCAGAGAATAATAATGACCGTTACATCAGATCATTAAAAGTTATTGTAAAAAGCCCTGAAAAAAATATACATAATGAATCTTACTCAGTAAAAAAATAAATAAGGAGGGGTCCCCATGTAAAGCCTTAAGTTCTAACAATACCCCGTAGGTGGCAGCACCACAAGACTCAGCGGTGCCATTTGTTAGCTAAGCCGCATTATTTCAAGACAACCCGAAACACAAAAGTTTGACAAATGAAAATGAAAAATATATATTTTTATATTTTGAGTTATTTTTTAAACAGTCTCAAATCTTTTTGAATTCATGGTTTAAAAATAAATTATTTTTAAATTGCTTAGTAGTATTCAGGTCGTCAAGAATGTTTTAAAAAGCTTGTTTTCAACACTTCATGGGAGGTCCCCACAAAAAAAGATGAGGCTTTCACCTTTGAATAATGATCTATTACGCGGCAACAAGGAGTATTTAAATTAGACTTTTTCGGTAACAAATAATTTCTCACAGTAGACAAGCAATTCTCTTGAAGGGTTTGGAAAAAATGAGTCTTCGTAAAGAAATCACTCAAACCATCATCACTGATTTCTAGTGTTCGGCAACTAGTGGTCAAAAAATAGTTAACTACCAACTACTAACTAGTCTGGGAAAATCTAGTTGCAACTAGTAGTTAACTATTTTTTCCTGGGACTAGTTACAACTAGTAGTTAACTGTTTCCCAAAGTAGTTAACTACTAGTTAACTAGTCTATTTAATTTCATAACCTATTTTTTGCCCAAATTCTAATACATCTTTCTTATCTATATCACAAAAAACGCGCAAAAAGGGCCTTTAATTCTGGTTATGGTATTTTGAGTACTCTACCATTTTAATTAAATTTGTTACAGTACAATTTTTTCTATTTATTGATAAAAATTTTAATAAGATTTTTTTTGAAAGTAGTTGAAATTTTGAAAGTAGTTTCAACTAGTAGTTATTAAAAAAAGTAGTTCAACTAATAGTTGAACTAGTTTAAATCAAAAGTAGTTAAACTATTAGTTAACTACTAGTTGATCAGTAGTTAACTACTAGTTGCAACTAGTTCTAGTTAACTAGTGCCGAACATTACTGATTTCACTGAGACAATGATTTTGGGGAAATCCCTAATCATAAGCCCGATGAATAAAGGCGAGAAGAGCTTCGTTCGCTCCATCACTCCAAGTTGAGGATGGCGGGCGACGGAGTGGAATGGCCCCATTGTTTAGTCGCCCCTAATTGCTCTCAAAAGGGAAAGGAATGCTCGGCGCTTTCATGTGCACAATGGCTGTCAATCCATCAATTAGTGGAATGCCGTGGGAAGAAGGCTACGCAAGGAGAAAGTTTTTGTAGGGTACTGTGTTAATATACCAATACACGGGCGAAAATTTTTTTTGAATGATATATTTTTTTTCTGTTAAGCTAGAGTGGGTTAGTAACCAAACGGCTTTTTAAAGGTAGTTTATTAATCAGAGTTATTTCTATAAAAACCAAGAATTTAATTAAACCCTTTAGCTACTCACTCACTAATATCTAGTTATCCACGAATCTCTCAATAGGTAAAGAATACTCTCTGCATGTGTCTTTTTTTATATTTTTATTTGGGTAGTTAATAGTACTAGATTCTTATACTCGAAGGCAACCTTTCATGAACCCAGTACGTCACTTTACGCAGAAGGAGAAAATGGGTAAACACAAATGAAAGGCTGTTGGGTTGCTAGGTGGAGTTTCGGTACGCAAATCGTGATAATATAAGCACTATACTCGTATATACATGTGTTGAACAAAATAATCATATTTTTTAATTGATGTTCATCATTTCACTCAGAATTCAGACACCGCGATGGGAACTACTTTGTTTGTTAGGGGACATCCATAAATTACGTGAGGTGTTTTTTCCAAAATCTAGACCCCCCCCCCCTCCCTCCACGTGAGATTTACCTACAACTTTTTAAAAATAATTTTCCTTTCTCATACTTAAAAAAACAAAGAAAATCGTATCATTTCTAACTTAAAAAGTTGGCGTGAAAATTTTAATCGACCCCCCTCCCCCTTTGGTGAGATTTTTCCAAACCCCTCCCCCCCCTTTTTGACCTCACGTAATTTATGGATGTCCCCTTAGTGACGTCATAGGGTCAACTAATGTTGCTGTCTAGGTATAGAAATACTGGTATTGGAACGCCGTTCCGGCACAAATCCTGGTATTGGTACGTAATTAAAAAGTAATTCTAGTACGTTAAATGCGGTTCCTACAACATCAGACTTAAGGAACAAAACCTCCTAATCTCGATAAAAACATCAAAACTTTATCCTATAACAACGCAGCTTGAATTAAAGTTTAAAAAATAATAACGCCCCGGACCTTGACCGCTCCAGTATGTTTTCCCTCCAACAAACCTCTAGAAAACAACAAGCAAGCCAAAAACTATTCAACAGAGCGTATCCCATGCCTTATCGTTCTCTCGAGATATACCCCGCCTAAAGGAGAACTGCTCTCAGATGGAAAAGGAACGAGCTCCCCTGGTGGGCCTGATGGATGACACGAGCTAGTGAGAGAACAGGTGTCAAGGTGTGCCGACCATGTGATGGATACACAGGGTAATTAGTAAAAAAAGCGGCCATAATGAACCGATCCGTCATTCTGCTGGTATACTGAGAACAAAGGACAGTACCACTCACTGCGCTGGTTGGAAATGACAAATGCGGTCGTTCTGTTGGTTTTAAAACACTAAGATTAAGATCGACAGTCCTTGTTGTTTTGGTCATCGGGAGGACATGTTTTTATCTGAGACAGCCGTGTAAATGCTAAATAGGACTGAAGTGTCATTTTTTCCAGACTCGATAACGACCTGTTGAGTTTTTTTTAATTGGGTTTGTTGCTGCGTGTAAGAAGAATTTCCCAATACAACTTTGTAGGATATGAAAATATACTCCGTTATTATTCTCGGTTTTGTTGGCTTTTCAATATCGATCAAATTTTAATTATGTCAAAACAAAAATTTACAAAACCAAAGAAAAATAGTACAGCCTTTATACAGCAAATGGAATTGCAAACTCATGTGGTGAGTGATCCATTAGTTTATGCAATGAGAAATTTTTATGAGAGTCTAATATAAGCGAATTGTTATCGATGGATTGTATTTACTTCACAGTGGTTCATTTATTTCAGCTATCAACTTGCAAACGCAAAATTTGAAATCAACTTAAAGTGACCCGAAATAAGATTTAGATGTTAACCTTGAATGTTTTCTTCAATAGTCAATTACCACTTTAAGAAACATAAACAACTATTGTAACACTTACAAATTATCTTTTAAACAAGCACTTTCAAATAAACAAGACATTCAATTCCAGTCAACTATACTACTCAAATTACACCATTACAAAGTTAAGTGTAATAACAATGAAAACGTCTGAGCTGTTTCGTGTTTAGTTCAATTTTCTGACTCAGCATTTCATGAAGGAAAATCCCAACCCCTTCATTGTGGCGATATAAACCACCGAAGAATGTTTTAGAATTGTCGAGGTAGTAGACTAAACTAATCTTGGAAGCTATTTCGGTAAACTTATAATCTTCTTTGGTTACATTTTCCGCTAGGTGAAGTGAGAAATTATACACCTTTAAGCGCCAATAACACTTCAAATCGCATTTAGAAGACTACAAGGAACTGAGCTCTAACCTTGTTTCCATTCTTGGCTTACCAGAGTAGTGCAAGCTTGATTTTTTTTGGAATCGAGAGATTTGTACAGCTATTTCTCCAGATTTGTTCCTAATCGAGTAAAACTATTTGAAAAGCAATCCGCAGCTAAGCCGTGGTGGGTGGGGTGTTGGCCTCGTATCAAAATGTGGGAAATGTTTCGGATAAGACATTCTAATTTTAGGATAAGTCTTGATTTTTTTGAAGTTTAGGGGAATTATTTCTTAAATTATACTTCATAATGGGTTCACTCATAAACGTTAGGTATTTAAATTGAATGAAGACAAAAACTATTTTTCACATAAGTGTAAAGATCATCATTTAAGGTATATTAAGTACTCAAATTTTAAATATTCACACTCATTAAACAGGGATCTGTCTAAGAATTTTGGGTCCTTTTTCGGACCCTCTACAAAATAATTTGGCTTAAAAACGGACTCTTTACAAGTATTTCATCTTAAATGAACACTTTACAAACATTTTCGCTTCTGCCGTTCCCACTGAGAGCTATAATGTTAGGCATGTGCAATTTAAAAACTACAGCTCGTTGAAAAACTGATTTTTTTCACAATACTACAAATATTGGATCCTATTTTCACAAATTCACAAAATAGGCTCCTGGCTGGAGAAAAAACTAATTTAACGCTGACTTCAAATTCACAAAATTATGACTAGATTTTTACAGTTTTTACAAAAAAGAAAAAGGGCCCTTCACAAATTGTCTAGACAGTCCTCTGTTAAATAAAAAATATGACAAAACTTATCCCTTCTTAAGTGTAATTGCAGGGTTCCCACTCAATTTCAGAAATAAAATTCCCTGACTTTTCCAGGCTATTTACGGCCTTTTTCAGATATTTCTTGCTCTTATGAACATATATTTTCAATAAATGGTCTATTTTTTTTCTACTTTCTAAAGCCAAAATTGACACCCAAACATTAAAAATTGTTCATTTTCCAGGTATTCTGTATGATTTTCCAGGTTTTTGGCCAAAGTGAGCAATTTTTCCTGACTATCCTCTGACTTTTTAGGTGAAATTAAAATTCCCTGACTTTTCCAGATTTTTCAGGTATTCCCTGACCAGTGGGAACCCTGTAATTGGAATAATAACGATAAAAGTAAGAAACAATTATGGTGGATAATTTTCCAACAGAAATCTGTATCTATCTACTTGGTATTCAAATGGATTTTTCACATATCTACCTACAAATAAGAATTACTTAGTTGAAACGGTTGAAACACGATCCACCTTACTTTTCCAAGAACATAAGAGATCATTTAGCGAGAGAAACTATCTCATATTTTAACTACCGTATTATTCAGACTAGACAGACACAAACCCGTTATTGATCGAAAGCTCATTGACAGTTTCTAAATAACGTTTCACTGAGTAGTGACAGAACTATTTTTTACCGTCTCACCTCGTCTGTACTCTGGGGAAATGAATCATGGCTACAACTAGACACAGAAAATAATTCAAAACTCGGAGAACCATCAATTCCCTTAATGGCCACCCATTGTTCACCTAGTGTATGGCGGGAAAACAAAATACCGTCACGGCTGTGTTCGAGAAAAAAAAATGAACGCAATCAGCGGATTTAAAAATTCGAATCGAACGAATTTTAATTCCCATCCAGTCTAATGGACCTGTCAAGGGAACGTGAGGTGACTTCCCAAGATCCGCCGAATTCATCACGCAAACGATATTTTGAGTTTTCGACCTGCATTTTCCATTTCTATTCCAACAACGGTGAAAGAGTCCAGTTGTTCAAAAGCTTAATGATTGGATGCACATGCGGTGTTCTTATATTATAGGGAGAAAAAGAAGGATGAATTTTCTCTAATGGTGGCTGTACCAAGGAAAATAACAATAATTTCAGCCGTCCTGTTTACGCATATGTTGAGCCTCCGGGCGGTATGATTGTTGAAAATAACTGTGACTTCAATAAAGAGAAGAATTGCATAAAGAGAGTAATTGAATAAAGTTTCAAGTATGCTTTTTTCCATTCAAGGCTTCATTCTTTATAACTATAATCTTGACTTAACTATGCATTTAACAATAATCGTGTTTGTACTATTAGGGGTTTTAGCCTTTGCTCTTTTGTTTTAAGCACAGTAAAAAAAAAATCGGTAAAACTATTATCGATCAAATGTTTTTATTTAATTAATTTAGTGTGTGGTTGAATAAACCAGGAGAATAACCTAACATTGACAACACAATAGGATAGTAGAGTTAGTTATGATATATAATAAATAATTACTTTCTACTAAGTTTATACATATTTTTCTAATTTATGTTTTTCGTAGTATACCTAAACCTAGATTGTAGGTATCCAGGGGATAAATACCTGGAAATTTTGCGACTCTTTGCCATAGAAAGAACCCATTCTCTCCCCAAAATTTCTAGATAAAATTTAACTGCCCTGAAATTTCTATTGTTTGTTTTATAGCCGATACAAGGCACATAATTTAAAAGGTATCGTACAATAGGTAAAATTTGCTAGAACATTAATTTAGAGTTTTATTAAGGGTTAATCTTTTTTAACTGTTATTTTTTTTTCTTAATCTGACCGCTAAAGAAGACAAATTTCCTTAAAATGAGTCCGTTTGATTGTGATACACGTGGAGAACTATCGTAAGACGAAGATGTTGGGCTTTTGGTTGTCAAATGATGCATGTCGCCCATTTGCATCGGCGGTGTCCGCCCGACATCTTTCTCAAGGCCATTGAAGCGCCCACTCCGGATAAGAAATGTAGGGCAGGGAACGGGAAAAAGCATGCTCTTCTCTTAACAGAGAGAAATATCTTACGAAAAGTGCCTTTTCAGTAATGTTGCATTTTGAATAATATAAGCATTAGAGAGAGATAACAGGGGAATGATGGGAAAAAAGAAATTGAAAGAGATTAAAGGCAATAATAAGAAGGAGACAGAATCAGACAGAGTGAAATAAGGAAAGTTAGAGTAAGAATAACAGAAAGAGAGGGAGAGTAGATAGAATAGTCCAAGTTATGATAGCCAAACAATTTCTCTTGGTTAAGGATGATAATTTTCTGGATGTATTTGTTATAAAAAGGGGAATTAAAATACAGATTGTTTTAGGGTTTTTTATAGAATAATATTTTAGCAATTATTTGGTACTGAAAAGCTTGAAAACAAATTGAAAACCGTTTACTTCGAAATCAAATTAATTGGAATAAAGGCAAAAAAAAATTAACTATCTTTAATTAATAGTTTTTATTATCTTTAATAAGTTTTTAACACGGCAATATAGAAGCAAGTACACCCGCCTTCAGTTTTATAACTATAATAATATTTCTATATGAATTTCGTTTATTCAGAAAACATCCGTGATTTGATCTCAAACCATCATTACAGCATAATCATTCTTTTACTAGATAGTCAAGTCAAAATGTTTATATTTAAAAGGGGAATTGAAACAATTCGTTCCGAACAATTGCACGATTTAGATTGAATTTTTCAAACTCCTTTAATAAAGTTATAAAAATACATAGGATACGCAAAAAATAAACGGACACACAACAGGATACTAAGTGATTGATGGAAATGTATCTCAGCAACTAAAACATGAAACTAAAAAGTATCCATGGTAACGAAATCTAAATAAAAAGACGCGAAAAACAGAATTTTTTCAATCGCATATCCCTCTCATAACACACAATTCCGAAGCACTACTTCACTCAACCAAAACGTACCCAATCACATCCCAAAAACGGTCCTCAAACACGGAAAGTTTTACTTTTAGGCAATCTCGACAAAGAGATAAACCGTCCGTAAACGCAGATAATTCAGGCCTTTAAAGTTGTATCGACAATAAAATGCTCGATTGACTCTTCCCGCACACAGAGAGAAAACTTTCCGTCCTTCAACACATCTGTCACAGTTAAAAGACACATTCGAGCTGAAAGAGTAACTTAGGACACCCAACTCAATATCAAGCTTTTAAAATTGCGCGTTTTTAATTACTTAATTTTTACTATGTTTTATTATGTAATTTACATATTTTAAGCTTTATCTTATGTGAAACTGTTTTTTTTTAATATTAGGTATTAGATTGTGTAGATTGCATTTTTTTTCTCAAAACACCCTATTGAAAATTGCCCACAATCCTTTGTAACTACCATTTTAAAGCAACTCAGAATTATCATCTTTTGCGGCTTACCCAAGATTGACTAGTGTCCCACCTGTGAACAATCTTACGTTGGTTACCTAACATCTAAGAAAAATGATAATAATCAATAATTTAATAATGATAATGATCAAGCTTACGAAGGGAGTACTTAGAACACCAGTCGTGCTTTTTAAAAAATATGTTTTCTAAATATAGGCATAATTTTACACTATTCCATTTTTTCCTCCACTTTTACATATAGTATTTCGAGTCCACGCTCAGTTAACAAACTTTACTTTAGGAATCTTATGTTTTCCGCACTCAGCCCCATAGACTTAATGATAATTTGGATTCACGTTAACAAACAAAGTTTTTGAAAACCTCTTTTTTTTTTTTGCGAACTCCTTTTCCCACTTCACAAGGCTTAAAATTGACATGAGACAAAGCTAAAATTTACTACGCTTCCATATGTGCCGGTCTCTGTGAATCTAGTTGATTGGAAAGAATTTCCAAAATGAAACGTTTCATATTATTATCCAAAGATTCTCCACCAGAGAGTTAGAACAGTTTCACCAACATTTGCTTACTTTTTTTTGCATTTTACGGATAATGCTTAACTTTTGGACACCAATGTTAAGTGTTTTAGTTGCGGAATAAACTTATACTACATGCATTTTTAAGTATTGTAAGTAAAGTAAGTACAGAAATGCATAATGTGGAATCGACATCCTTTCGCATTTCACCCCTAGATGGACTAGTGCCCTTGACCCACCGGGGGTTTAGAAACCACTGATTTCATTGAAGAGACTTATAACCTTACTTTCTTTCATGTCAGTTTAAATGATCATTGTACACTGTTCAAGTAAGAGCTAGCAACTTCAATAGTTTTTTTTTAACTCGAAATAATTTATCTTTATTTTATCTTAAATTCGAAGAAATTATCTTAGTGCCTTAAACTTCCAGTAATCAATTTTTCTTTTTTAATTCAAAGTTTTGAGTAATTAACATCTTTGGCAGTTCCTTCAGCTTCTTGTTCAAAACGCTTAATCCTCTGGCATCAAAATCCAGCCTTCAGTTACCCAACTTGAATCCAGTGACCTATCTATTGGAAGCCCAACAAAGCGCCTCAAATCTGCATATCCCCAAACGAAAAAAAAACACCTTTCCATAAAAAACGGCCCACCCCTCCTTCCCAATTCTGATGCTTGACGACCCCAGTCCAATATACAACCCAACACAAAGCGCTATTACACGGCAGAGGTTCAATTAAACTTGAATTTGCTCGTCACGCCAATCCAAACGGGCGGGGATCGCTTGATAAAAAAAAAAAAAAAAAAAAAAACCGCCACAAAGCGCGGAGGATTGTCCACGGAAGTTAACCTACATCAAGAGATTTCGCGCTCTTTTACGTAAAGGTGGAGACTGATGACCGAAGTTGCACATTCTCTTATTCCCTTTTGTAATTTTAATAGTAGTAGTTCCGTTGGCAATGCGGGTAAAAGTTTGTGGGGAATCTGGAGCATCTATTAAGTTCTTTCGCGCATAGGCCGGAAAATGCGATTAATAATAATGGCTGAAGAGAAAATGCGTCCGTAATTCTATGGTTGGTGGGCAGTAGAGTTGAATGGTAGGTAGGAATTCGGTACGTTTAGATTTAATTGTATCATAATAACAAGAAGAACTGATATTAGAATTAATATAGTGTCTTACTTTTGGAAGCTTTGTTTTGTCATATTTTCAAACTCGAAGTGTCTATTTGGACGGTAAAACCGGCAGTTGGCGCATGCGCCGTAGGTCTCGCGGTCCCGGCGCTCCAATCAGAACCGTTGTCGGGGCAAGTGCCGGGTAAACAGGACTAGAGTTAGAGATTACATCTGCAGGGCAAATAGACAATGCCTTTCAAATTTATTTCCATGCAGGGATGTTTCATGCAATGTCTGGTTCCCTATTCCAACTACTAATGCCAGATATGATAAATTCCAGTAATCATATATTAAGCAAAAAATTTATTTTCACATCAAAATCGTACATAAATAATTATACACTCATGATCATCAGGTTTGCCTAAACGTTATGAGCTTTATCTTATCACGACAATACGCTTATCCTATTGAATTGAAAATGCAAAAGTTCACTCCTACGGTGCAGTGTATCAATCGGATGATAAAACAGGACACGTACTATTTAGATTCCTTCTAATGAAAATTATTCTTTAAATAGAAAAACGAAAAAAGGGGGTAAAATCTCACAAAAAAAAAATTGATACATTACATACACAATAAAAACTCTATTAAGTCTAATAATTGAAAAATCTTTAAAATATGTATATTTAAACTATAATAATCACGACCCGATAACTATCAAAATAGTTTCCCATTGTTTTCCACTAATAGCCACGAAACTTCACAAGTCTCAAAAACAATCCAACACTCGCGAAGTGTTTTCCAAACAGTGGCAGACAATTCCAAACAGAATAATGGCGATTCAAACACCATTCCAAAATACCCTCATCGAAAACCAGGAACCGTTCGTCACAATTTAAACACACAGCATCCGCATTGGGAAAAAGCATTTCTGGAGGCGATATTCAAAAATAAGCTATGCTTTGCATTTTAAAACCTCCAGCCCGGTGATTAGAGTCAACTGGAATCTGATAAAGAGGTACGATTCAAGCGCCATTTCTTTTTACTCCACGTTTTTGGCCATTTTCGACAAACGTGTAATTTCTAAGTCTCGAAGAAAAAGATAGCATCATTCTGGAGAACGGAGTGACAGCTAATCAGAGCAGCATTCGGCGGTTCGGCTACGGGGCGGCCGTTCTCAAATCACGACTTCATTCCAGAACGCGACATTACGGAAGGATATAAACAATGGAGTTGATGAAGAAGCAGTAAAAAGAAGCCTTTTTTTTAAGAGAGAAAATCTGCGAAAGGGAGTTTTTCTGTCAGACTCTGTATCATTTTCGTTGGCAATCATACAGTGGATGTGTTTCATTAGAAGATTTTATCTTGTTGGAAACGAAAGAGTAGAATTTATTTCGCTAGTTTTAAAAACTAAAGTGTATTATTAACAGATACATTGAAAATAATCGTAACAGTTCTAACATTTGGGCCAAAATAAAAGACTTCAGTTAACATATTGGAATAATGCCGTTTAGAAGGGATAATCAAGCCTACTTCCGTATGTCTATCAAGACAAACTCGGAAATGCTTCGACTTCGAAGCCCAAAAAGTCATATCGCCATTTTTAGTCCTTATTCCCTATTTCAAACTGAGGATTCAACTATAAAAATAACAAATCTTAATTTTTTAAAACAACACAACAATTAAAAAAAAGAAAGGATTACGAAAAGTGCAAGAATAATAAGCATGATTATGAATATTTTCCCCGTGTTTTATGAAAATCTTTCTGAGATAAAAACAATTAAGGGCATTGTAGCCACAACGAGCTAACTCTAATGAAAAAACTGTCGGAATTGGTTCGTATGGAAGCCCCTCAATTGCCTCTAAATAAATTAAATTTTGTTAGAAATAAAACCTATACAAATTATCCTATTCTAATAGCCAGTTTAATTGCTACAATAATTACATTCAATACCGTAAAAAAAAAGCAAAAGTAACTACACTTAGCCTATTACCTGCATTAATAAAAAGATGACTCTAGAAAGGCACAAAAGACATACCGCAGGTACTAACAATGACCAATAAAAATTCATATCACTGAAGCATTCATCATAACAAGTCGCCCACAAAGGTAACGTCAGTGGGAAAAGTGTGAAATAAAGAACGAAAGGTAAACGTGACAAAAATTAAACGTTGGCCACATGCCTCTTAATGATAGTTATGTTCAAGGAAAAAATGAAGCATTATATCGAGGTTCGATGCAAATACATAATTATAACTACCTTCGGTTAGATTTATGGTTATGACGGAGGGTACGGTTAAGTCATGTTCTAACATAGGATGGCATTGTAGCTTTTTTTTTCAAAATTCAAATTAGTTCTCCGATTTATTTTTTTTAAAGAAATAGGTTACAATCCAACACTCGTGAAGTGTGTTGGATTGTAACCTATCGCTCGGCTACGGTATCTAACACAGGTTGTTTCGATGGGGAGATAGAGCAAATTTTGAAAGAGTTAAACAATATTAAAGAATGCAGAAAAATCTAGCCCATGGTTGTATCGAAAAGGTTAAAAACTTTAACTTTAAACACAACGTTTTAAAGTATCAAAAATCAAAACTATGTCCACATAATTCATTCTAAAACAGGCCTGCCCAAATGATGGTGATTCGGACAAACATATCATTTCACATTTTCAATTTTTAGCTCATGAGAGAAATTTAAATGATTTAATAATAGAGAAACAGGATCCCATATTATGTTTGTTTAAAACATGCTGCAAGTGCGAGCAATATAATCTCAAGGAATTTTCCATATTAATGACGATTACAAGATTTTATGTGACTTTTTAAAAAGTTTCATACTCATTTACTTGCATTTGTTGTAAAAAAATTGCAGTTCAAAATTTTCCCGTGGGCAAATTCAGCAAATCCTTTAAATTCCCAAAATATGGACTTTAAAACATAAGTTCTTCAATTAATTTAATTTTTGGTATCAAAAGTTGTGTAGTATAGTTGTGTAAGGTATAGTTGTGTAGGCCTGGTGTAGGGTGATTTATTTTCATTGAGTTAGTGTTCCCTCCCCCCTAAGAAAATTACTAATTACTTAATGTTTGTAAAGTACACAGAAAATTAAATCCACGAATCATAAATGATAGTAGCAGTAATATAAATTTAGTCTGGTAGTTAACTCATAAAAAATACTATGGCTAAGTTAATTTGATATTAACGGTAGAGCATAAATGAGAAAAGATGGTCAATATTTAAAAAAAAAATACTTAATTAGAAAAAAAAAACCGGGTTACCATTAAAAAGTTTGGTTTAGTTTGTCCCATGAAAAAAAAAACTTACCTCAAATCCTACTAATGGTATTCTGGAAACCCCACAGCAGATGCATGTTACGGAAGGTATAAAAAGACCCTTGGTTAGGGGGTAGATAGACTAAAATCACTAGACAAGGAGGAATAGATCCAACTGGTAGCACAAACTGAGTGAATCCTTAGAGTGTAACTTAGTGAGGAATCCTTAGAGGGTCATCAATATTGTCATTGTCGATGTTAAAAAAAGGCACCAGAGTCATATCACAGCTGCTAACGCAAGGCACATCCGTAAAAATCCGTCACATAGGCATATTGGAAAAATCCTCTCGGCTAATGGTGAAGTAATTCCACTGAGCAAACGAAGCACATGCAAGGGATAGTTAGCACCAACACAGAACAGCCGGACCCTACGCCCCCACACGAAGCACCACCAAGAGCGCTCGACTGGTCCCGCTTAGTTACAAAGACAGAAGATCGCGCTGCTTTCTAGGTCAGAAGAATTCTGGAATAATTTCTGGGGAAGCTATTTAGCCGTTGGACCGTGAAGGTTCCCTAGGCCGAGCGCATCTTCCAGAGCAAACAGTGTAATGTGAGAAGGGTGTGACGAATCCCTCCCCGATGTGATGCTATTTGGTTGGTTGGGATCGGTCGTGTCTTCACTGGACGGAGCTGTACTCTCTGCATACCCGCACTAATCTATTTGAAATTATTATGGTTTATGTTTATAGACATACTTGTGGGGGGAGTAGTTCATAGTAGTCATTGATGTCCCCGAATGTTCGGTTAAAAAATAATTTTACAACGCATACTGCATAAAGGGTGGTATGAACTTGTCAAACGATAGGCACCCTTGTAAATGGGTATTGTAACGTTTTCTGATTTATCTTCAAATGAAACAGACTAATTCTCAAAACTTATGTTAGTCAAATTTTAAAATAACGGCTGCACTGATAGTGACAAAATTTTATCTGCAACCCGTAGATGACAATTTTTAAAATCCATTTCATGGTATGAATTGAATTTAATGAGCTTTCTAAGTTCTAATTTTTTTTACGCCCTCGAGAAATCTTTCAAAAGTTGATGCCATAAGAGCGAAGGGAAGGTGATGTTAATTCGGAATAACCCCTGAAGACATAATACATCATATCCCCAGGAATTCTAATATTGCTATGCTATCAAAATTTGTTTCCATCTAAGCCACTCTGAAAATTATTCCCAAATGCAAAATATACACAAGCTTGCTAGGGAACGCCGGGCCGTATGTTGCTTGACCTAAAGCCCTGGATGAAGACGTTACTTACGTCTGGTAAAAAAGCCACATAATCTATGTTTAGAATGTAAATGGACACCTCATCCACTACATTTGAAAACTGTTCTACTTAAGAGGCTCCATAACGGTGGTTGGCATTTAATGAAGAGAATGCGATTACAAATAGTACTAGTACAGGCCATTAGGTTTTCTTTGCTTTTCTGTAGAGGACCCGAGATATAGTGAACTATCCATTATAATGAGCTTTTTCATCAGTGCCGACTGCACAATCAACAGATCGATATCGGTTGAGTGAATTGCCGGTTAAGTGATATAATTATAGTCATGTGACATTTCACTATAATGATGTTCAATTGTATTTAAAACCAGTATTTTAGCATGAGGTCTCCAATCTACACGGCATCCAGAGTTTTAACTACGGTTATCTGGACAAATCATCTGAACGTAGGGGAGTGGTCTTTTTCTGACAATCAAGATTAGGACTGTCTCCACCTGCGTTCTCGGCGATCGCAATACATCACCGAAAGCTTGGTAAAACTAGCGGCGATTACAGCTTAATGAAAGGGTACTTTCATCCTTAAGTCACATGTGAAATGCAAAATCACCTTATAACAGATGAGGTTATGGTAGAAGGAGTCAAGACGACCACTAGACCGAAGGCATAGCAAGGGGGATACATTATATGCATCATAGCCAATGAGCGATAGCCTCGATGAGGTAAACAGATAGATTTCCCTCAAAAAAGAAGGAAGTTGAGGTAAAGAAATATCAGATGAATAGTTTGTCTCATTAGCAAGTGTCAGATTCCATAGAGATCTCTGGGATCACGGAACTGGTTTGTAGTGGGCCCTGCTAACTCTTACGTAAGACGGATGAAAAATAAAAGAACGCGTTTGAGTCGATCTTGGTTGAGTGTGGTGATGAGGATGCAAGGATGTTACTGCAAACTTTTAAATGGGAAGAGGCGATCACCGGAAATACATACAGTTAAAACAGCTAACAAAATACCTATTTACAAGTACCTTCTTACAAGAATTGTCGAACCCCTTGTCCCCCCCACTTTCACACGCCACCCACAATGTAAAAATTTTTTAATATCGAAATAATTTTTCTTGAAATGGACCAATTTATATCTACTGTGAGAGATGCTGAAATCTCCTGATGGTTTGTCTTCCCAATCTTCTGTCGGTCTCCAATGTCACAGTCCACCGTTGGCCAAGTAATTTGCAAGTATATTTTCAGTCATGAAGGAGCCCTATCGGAAGAGAAATTATATCGAAAATCCTCAAAATATTAAAAATTTGTACTTTTCCAGTTCCACAGCATGGGTAAATCAACTTAAGACGGAGCCGCCGACAACAACTCTGGATCCTGAGAGCTCATCTTGGGAATCTAAGCCATTAGATAGCTTGTGATGGCATTTCTACAACATCAAATCCTCTGTAGAGATCTTCTCCCAATATCCCCACAAGATCCATCCATCCAATACAGCCGATATCCCTCCCATCGCGAACAGAACACAGACTTCGTGGATGCAGATTCTGGTCACGGAATGGCCGTTGATGGCTCTGTTGAATGGGGTTATCGGACGACACGATCGGCCAGCCTCCGCGGTGGTCCCGAGGATCACAGCCACTAACTACACTAACTTCTAGGAGTGGTAAAGACAGCCTTAAGTTGGCGTTTCACTCTTTACTCCTTCCTTTTGCTCTATGCAAACTAGCGATTCAAAGGAGTGATCACTCAGGATGAACAGTGAAAGTGAAACAATGGGAATGAGCCTTAAGATGATTCAGAATCCCATAGGGAAGTGAGGTCCTTACTATCTGTCTATATTCACAGTTCATACTTGTAGGAATGGTTGACGTATCAAAGAAGATTCAGAAGTGGGGGCGAAAACGGACTCTTGAGGGAACTGAGTGCGGATAGAAGTTGCCAGGAGCAATGAAAGAGTTTCTTATATTGTTGGCTATTGGTTGTTTCTATAATTAGGAATATGAAATCCACACAGGCATCAATGACTTTTTCAAGAATTTGTCTTTGGTGGTGCAACCTTCATATAAAATTCAAAACTGTGTTTTTATTGAACAAGGATAACTGTTGTTTTATGGTAGTGTCGCATTTAACAGGAAGACGTAGCCTTAGGCTGAGCGCGCACGAGTGACTAAAGTCACGGCGACCAGTATCACTAGTATCAAAAATATCACTAGAAAACAATGGATCTCTATGAAGAAATTCTTGGCAATCAGCCAAGAGTCACGTAGAGTCACGTCGCCTAGTGCGCGCACTCTAACTTGTTTCAATAGCCATGGCGACAATTTTGTCTTTGTCACCGTGACAAAAGTAGCTCATGCGCGCTCAGCCTTACGGATACACATGTTCCCCCTCTAGCGTTTTAATTATTTGCAAACAAATATTCCTATGTGATACGAATCGTTTTTGGGTATACTTAGAAGTTATAACTAAACACATTCGTAATCCAATTTATTACAGTTCTTCTAATCAATTAGCTCTAGTTTAAGGAAAATTGATAATTTTTATAAATTTAGTCAAGTAAATAAGGTTTAATATTAATGTTTGTTATTCTAAGTATTAATAAAGTTTGGAGTTTGATGAACTTATGTATTGGCAACTTTGTTCAACAATAGCGAATCAATAAATCAAATTTTCTCCCTATTTAGAAGAAAATAAGAAAGCTCTGTTAGCTTCTCGTGTTGGTGACCATACCAATAGGATCTTGTTCCCTCGTATTTAGGAGAAAGATCCTGTAGGGCAAGCGGGAGGTTTGGGGGAGAGGTCTTAGGATTACTCTGGAAACATCTTTACTATTAGAATAGTGGAATGCACTGGAAAATTTTTGGGACATTGCCCATACTGTGAGCCCCCAAAATCCGCCCATGCATTAAAAAATAAGTTTAGAGGTATGTAAACGTATACATCGTACATTCGTGGATAAGGCGATACACATTTCCAACCTAAAATAAAAATCATTCTTTTTGTGCCTGAAGATAGTGATTATGAAACTCCCGTATATCAATAGAAATAATATCCCCTTCCGGAGTATTTTCCGCCTACGCCACAAGTGGACATTATCTAGGTAACACTAAAAACTGCCATGTATTGAGAATCTTTTTATGACTATTTAGGAAACTTTATAACCCCATTACACAATACACATTATAATAAGTAACTTTTTTCATGAGTCAGAAAATGTAGACATGCGACAGAAAAACCTTCGTTTATTCACTAATATAAATTGCCTCCGCTAAATAAACGAATTGATGCAATTTAAGCAGAAAAATGCCCTAATACCTATTATATTTTTTTATGGAATTTCATTCTATATAAGAATTAAATTCGGTATTATTGAATACAAGAATTCACAAGAATGGACTATTTTTTAACTTCTATGTTGAAAGATGTGGTTCATTTTTTTAAACTCTAAATAAAATCTTTAATGATCAGTATTTTATCAATCTATTTCTGAGCCATTGTGCAAAGATTTGAATGGTGGAGCAGAAATCCATGAAAAAGTCGGAGAATGCGATAATAAATTCTTTACACTCTCCTCATTATTTAATCGCAATTTAAAAAAAACCCTTTATGATCAGTATGATCAGTGTTACGCGAAAAATTTTACCAGTATGTTGTTTACTGCTCAGAGGTCATATAGGAACAATGAACTCCAAAAATATTAAGGTATAAGAAGTTTGAATCAGGTATGATCAATTAATCAGTTTTTCAACTCAGTGCTTCAAGTTTCAATATTGGCAACCCAATTTTCAATCATAATTTTCATCGCGTACCCCTTTTATAAAGTGACAATGCATGCAAAGCAATAATAATATTATTTTAACGCTAAAGCTACCATACGACGTTAGTTCACACACAGGGCAAATGTTGGATGGTTCTGAAGGTGCACAAAAATAACTTTTTGAACTTTAATTCCATGGGGGCATAATGTATTAGATGTAGCTCTTAAGAACAGTTAAATGTAAAATTTGAACGATATATCGTTTTTTTTGGAGTATTTTATTATTTAATGATTAAATTTGTTTGCAATGAGGACAGCATGCCCCCTCCTCTAAGTCTCAAGCTTGGCCCCAGGGTGTATCTCCTCAATTCGTTCATGAGTCTTTGGTGGTTTTAAAGTTGAAAGGACTGGTTAGCTAAATGTTTACCGAAAAATAAATTACCATATCAAGGTTAGGAGTAACTAGCCCGTAAAGAATAGCGAAAACGGAAAGACAAAAATATCCATCAGCAGATAAAAAGAGAAAGTAAAAGCTGTAGCACAACAAATCGATGAGGCCTAATCAAGACGTCATGCCCGTGCCACCCAGAGATCCCTATCATTCCCTCTGAACCCACAGAACGTGTGGCCGCAAACGATAATTACACCGAATCAACAGTCGCAGTTAGCAATACAAACGAAAAACGCACACAATCAAAGAATGGAACAAAAAAACGTGCGCGGGAGCCCGCCGAAGATCGTTCCAAATAAAAACCGTCCCCACAAGAATTCTAATCAGAAAGCTCAGTAGGGGGGATCAGGAGGATGTTGTTCTCTTCCGAAGGCTGGGAATCGACCTTCCCCGCGAGAAATGAAATTATTCATTCCATTTTGGGGTCAGTCACGACTCGGAGAGGAGTGCCGCACCCCGCCTTGCCACCTCCGGAATTATTATTCAAAATGGCGGCTCTTTGTTTATGCCACTTCTAACGGAACCCTTTGTTTTCTGCTGCAGGACGGTTCCATTTTTGATCTCGCGGGGACGATCCCGTGACCCCACCTTCTTACGCGTGTTCCTTTTGCAAATTAAACGTTCGGGGATTGTAATTACATTACTCCGGTTCCTATTGTTGCCCGTTTTATTTTTTTTTCCTTCGGAGAGATTCGTAAGGTTTTTTTTCCATGGTTTTGTTCTTTCCCGCGGCACGTTCTTACATGATGTGTGGGAGTCGGCGAGGGTTGTTACTTTAACCCTTTAACTATTCGTGCCAGTTCACGCGGGCCTGATGCTGTGGTGCCCAAAATACACGTTTAGGACGGACGGCAAGCACAAAACGGCTTATTAAAACCTTTGGGGATTAATGACTACGGCTTTCAACGTCCCGCCCGAAGAAGGCATAAATAACGAGGTAAAAAACTTTTATTTCCACAGTTCCTGTCTGAACTGGAATGTAATTACGTGTCTCGGATCATCAATTGGGACTCTACAACTAGATATTATGAATTTACCATCCATTGTTTTCTATTCTAGAGATGCATTTCTACAATATAAAAAAAACTAAAAAGAAATTATCACAGGGTAAAAAGGAGTGCAGATTCATATATATACCTCAAACAGTTAATGTTTGAGTTAAAAAGGCATTCGGCTGTTCTTTCAGGGAAAAAAATTCTAGGTTACTGACGACCCATAGGAACTGTACGTAAAAATAATATGGTTACATACTATTCGGAATTCAACACGTCTTCATCCCCTGGTTTTAAATTTTTCCAAGTCCTAACTATTCAGACCTACTTCTTTAGGTCATTTATGATTATCTTAAATGCTGTATTTCAGTGTGTGGGCCATTATTTTATTAATCCTGATAGTCTCCTATTTATAGCTCAAGCCTACTGCATATTTGAGTAAGCAGTAAACATATAAAAAAGCACGGTACAGCACAAAAATAATGAATAAGCTAAAAAATGTCTGCTACAGTCAAGCACCAAACACTGAGCAGACACAAACTTCGATAAGGTGTGATGCGGTTTCGGCACGCTCAGTGTACGGCAAGCTCAGTGGCACCAAATTAGCCATCTATACAGACAGGTATCGCACTTCTCACTGTGTGTTCAATACCATAGCTACAAAAAGAATGGTAGCATGTACAAAAGAGATCCAAAGATGAATCCTTGTAAAGGCAATTCTCCAACTGGTAGGTACTACATAAGTGATGTGTAGGTATGATGAGTAGGCGCTGAGAGATCTGCTCTTACATCAGTATGCTATCGGCACTACACACATCATGCCATGAACAAAAGTAGCCTAAGTGTTGTTATTTCTAATGCCACTTGGAGTATCTAAGTTCCATCCACAAAGGCGTACAGGAATATGAAAGAGTCAAGACTTCAGCCTCGAATGATAGATGCTGCCACCATCTATCGCCACTTCCACAATTCTGCCATGCATGTCTCTGAAGCAGTGGGAAATAGTCTCCACTACAGACGACCTGGATCTATGGTAAACTGCGTCATGACCGACCACAGGACTTTCTGACCCACATATTTAACGAGCAAGTATACTCCGCGGTTCTTTAGTAAGACCATAAATAAAGCTCCAAAATAAAGGGTAAGTATTTTAGCCATATAACAGAGTAACCGTATACACAAAAGAGATCTCAAGAGGATGGACACCATGCAAATCTAGTTTCCCATCCATTTGGAATCTATCCCTTAATAGCCATTTTCGGATGGGAAAGCTGTTTAATAACCGAGGCGCTGGAGCGCATGTATCCCAAGATCCCCTAATCGCTCAACCCTCCTTTCTAAAGAGAAACGTGGCTGCAAAAAATCGTCCACGGTCCTCGGATAATGATAGTAATCCGTCCTCCTTACGCCTCTCGGTCATTACATTAAGATGGCGGCGATTCACAAACGTTGTTTGCCTTTCGGTGAAAAATGATGCCGAAGGACTGGGTGTGAGAGTAAGGGTTAATATTGCCCTTCGTCTCTATTATATTGTCATTAACAATGTCTTCTGTTTGGGTGCTGAGGTGGGGGCCCATATCTAGCGGGAAAAACTCAAGAGCTGATGGGTTTAATTGCACGCGATGGGTCATTTGAATGAGATTAGTCCCGGCAATGAATTGTCGTTTGAGCTACCATAATGACTACTGGGCACCATTTCAGTCACAGAGTTGGACAGAATGGGTTGGATAGGGAACCCTATGAACATAAACACAACTAGTATATTGTCAAAACTCTCATTTGAGGAGAGAGCGAAAAGAGCCATTACGTACGAAAGGGATCAAACCCTTTTATCAATCGTTAGACAAATTTCTGGTCACTCCTACGAAAGTAACAAAACATTAAATTTTTGGACTTGGATGGTTCCTAGTGACTGTGATTATGCGCATGCAACTTATACCCAAGATAGGCACAGTAGTACATATCCCATACTCATGCCCATATTGCAGATTGTAGAAGAATTCATGTTAATGTCAGTTCAGAAGAACTTTTACTCACATTGGATCACTTTATGCACAAGTCAGAGAAAAATCTCATTCATACTAAGAAATTATACCCATGTTAGGACGAAATCCTTGTCACAAACTGAATGGGAAAAAAAATCATACGCCTGTTAGTGAAAAGCTCATATCCATGCAAGACGCATATTATTCCTGTTAGTAACAAACTTACACATTCGTGCTCAACCTATTATGTATTAAGCAATAAAAGGAACGGCAATAGTTTTTGTTAGGCCCAACTTGCAAACCACAATTCGATCAATACAACATATCCGTCTTTTAGCACTCAGTTTCCTCAGTAGGGAGAATTCACCCAAGAGTGACACGTGCCGTGACTAACCTCTGTTATGACCATAGAGGTTATGACACTTGCATCACGAAAGTTACACCTCCGACATGACATCGGTGATGAGTGGCACGTTATATCACCTGCACGCTACCCTCCAGAGGTAGTTCTACCTTTTAACAGTTAAAAAAAAAAAATCGTGCAGTAGCTCTCGCCTAAAGAAAATACTTAGTCAAGCGCGAAGACAAACTGAGTATCGCACTAATGACTCTGAGCAAAGCGTGTTTTCTATTACGTAAGAATGGCCGTTTTGATAAGCTTGCCGTATAGAGTGGTATTTAGAAACATCAACACCTTGTAAAAGCGAAGATTTATTAAAACATTTGTATTAGGTCAGGTGCAATTTAAGTGCACTTTTAGGTCACTGTGAGTGCAATAAATGGTAGGATGGATCAAACGTGGATTTTAATGTTAAATACCGAGCTACAGTTAGCGTTTTCCATGTATATCTAATATTGTCTAAACATAAGAGTAGCCTTTGATATGTACATGGGAAAACCTTTTTGACGAGTTTCAACAACTCTTATGTTGAAATTACATGTTGTTGCAACAAGTGCCTTATTTGTCATAAGTTTTTCATGCTCATACAAAATGCAGAGCATTAAATAACAGCACGCGCCTCAAATTTAAATTTTTCCAGAGGCAAAGACAGAAGAAATATAAGTTCTTATGGTAGTAGGTATATATTCCGATAATTACAGTAAAGAATAATATGTATGAAGGGTATCAAACCCTTACACAAGCAAACGAAACAACAATTTTCAATTTTAATGTCACACAGAATATTCCCAAATATCACCACCAAAGCAATGTAGAGCTTATCCTATGCAAATAGATTCATTACATAACGTCAACGCTCGCCACCTATCAAGTCAAACAGAATGTCATTCATCATTACTTTCTTCTTTTAGCACACACCCAGTCACACATCAAATCGCCTCAATCAGGCCCAATTCATTCAACGCACTCAATCCATTATTACACTCATTCTCAACTTTCACTCACCGTTTAGCAAACTATCACAAGCGCAAAAGCAAAACAGTTAAAGAAAGCCACACCTGTGAGCCGAAGACTGGTGGTGACAAACAATGCGACAATCAGCGACACTCAAATGTCCTTCGATGAGTGAGGTTGTCGCATTGGTAGTGTGAAGCAATCCGATAAAAATTTGCTGTCTCCAAAACCTAAACATGTAATTAGTAGGTGTATGTATGGAGGCTTTTCTAATTGAGCAAAATCCATATAGTTTTCAGCAGTGGAGTGGTTCTTAAACTGTGGTCCGCGGACCCCCGGGGGTCCCCAGAGCCTTTTTAGGGGGTCCGCGAAGGTCTCTCATTAACCCTTACTGCCGTCAACGTAAATTTAGTTTCGGGAATCCGAAACGTTACATTTGGGTGTTCCCCAAAGAGTTTCAAAATGAGATATTTTTCTGGGGGAGAACCCCCAATTTTTCTCCCTCAAAATTTATCGTCTACACATAATTTTTTTCCTTGAAAATTATGTGGTTTACAAGGAGCTGTTCTCTTAGGATGTAGCCAAAAATGTCTCAAAATGAGTTAAAACTATTTTTAAAGGCAAATCTTCAAAAGTTTTCAAAAAGGGGGTCTCCCAGACCCCCTTTTTGCGTGGTGTATAATTGTAAAATTTTATCATAATGTGCAACAAAACTTAAAAACTACTTTTAAGTGATCTTAAACTTGATGTAATGTAGTGTTAGGGGGTAACTTAGAAATGACGTTGTGTCAACCACTCCCCTAAACAAAAGTCTGGTTACGACCCTGGGTGTTCAAAATTTTGGGGGGCCCACGATGTATGGCTGATACATAAAGGGTAGCTGCTGCAACATCTAAATATTCAGTGGTGACTTGAATCAACTTACTTCCCATCCTCCAACACAAAGTGTACCAAGAAACTATAGAATGGCACAACATCCCCCAACTTCTCATCAGTCGAAATCCCACTTCCCACAGTCGACACCACGAAACCCCAACACATAAACGCAAAAAAACAATACACCGCCAAAGAGCAACTCCCTACAATCGGACCTAACGCAGAAACAAAGACAATTAAGGCAGTTTCCAGAGGCACTTTCAAAATAGGCATCATCACGAATACAATCAGCAATAGAAATAAGCGTGATGCTCTGAGAATCGGACCTATTAGTAGGAGGAGAGCTCCTTCAATACAGATCTATCTATCGTTCCAGCGTATCTGGAGCACACGATCCTACATTATATGGCTTGTTATAGGGAATGGCAGTAAGCATTGGAAGCGTTTAATCAATTACTGCTGGCGATAAAGTATGAGGAAGAAGCTATTGTTGATGCAGCCCTGGTGGTCCTCTTCGCTTGGCCCATTTCCCCCTCGAGTGCTGTTGTAATTGAAAATAATAAGGGTTGGAGTGATACATTATGAAATATGGTTATTGGTATTCGTCGTGGTTTTTCGAGAGGTAAGAGGTTTAATGAGATTCCGGCAATTATGGTTTCTGTGAGTGCTGCTATTATATTCATGATTTTTTTTGTGTGTTATGTGTGCGGAAAAACAATTGAATTTTGTAGCACGAGGGAATAGTCTCAAGCGTAGCGTAATCCACCAACACTGCAAATGCTTAACACAAAAATAAACACTTAAGAACACTTTTTTTTGTCCTCAAATTAGAAACGCTTTGGTTTTGTTGCTAGGTAGAACACTTTATTATAACACCTTATTGTGTTGTGATATAGTGTTCTTAATATGTTTGAAAAGTATTAGAAATGTGTTTTATTCAGAAATGTGTTCTATCCAGAAATATGTTCTAAAAGTAATGTATATATGTTTGAACTCTTAAAATGTTCATAAATTTGGATGGAAACATTATAAGAGCACATTTTCCGTCACTGTAATTTTTAACAATACTTTTATAGCACAATCTTTTTCTCACACAACACAATCGCAATACAATCAAAATGCTTTTGGTGAAAAGTGTTCATTTTTGTGTTTACTTAGCGTTGCAAAAGTGTTTCACACATTTGCAGTGAATGTTTCAGAATATTTACTTAGCATTTTTTTTGTTTAAATTAGTGCGATCAAAATAAATGGGTAGATTCAGGGATGACGGAAATATATGTCCGAAAATAGTTAAAATTGAAAGGGAAAGAACAATAAAATACAGGATCCACTTCAAGACCCAGTTAAATCTGTATATCGCAAAAAGTATGAAAGGCATAAAATTTAATAATGAAAAACTCTCAAAAATCGAAAATAAATTTAACTGAAGGTCCCTTGGTTGATTTTACTATCCTGTTGTAAGTAGCATCCACTATATATGTTGCATGAAAAATAGAGCTTCTCGTCTGATCTTAAAAAGGACGCAAGAAAGTGTACACTTACCTGCTTGTTTTGTTGCCATCATCATTCAGATAATCATCTAGGTCGCTGAAGTCTATAGCGACGTTGTCTATTCCACCGAAGTCTTCCCGGCCTGTAAGAAAGCGAAAGATTTAGGGAAAGAATTCGATAAAACAATGTGAAGGAACAGAAAAAACAGATTCTTGGTTACATAGGTATAACAGGTTGGTATATTTCGAATTGATAGTAGACCTGTAGTATACAAATACTTAAAATCAATTTAGCCAACAGTAAGTAACAAAATAATATATCTTGCATACTTGTCCGTGTCCACATGTGTTAGACACTTAAAAATGTTTTGAAACTATTTTAATTTCTGAAGTTATTTAGATAGAAGGATAGTATATTTTAGTTATTCCTTTTAAATTTAAGTCATAAAATTTTCCAAAGCATCAGATAAATACTAAAAGTATACTACATCAATCATTTACTGGGATCCCATAAACTTATTAATACTTTCCAATCCGTCATTATAAGTCAAGGAATCAAATTTCCTTGGATTGGATGGAGCTCTAACTAAAAGCAGAGGTTCCATTCTGAACTTATTGAAGCACTTGTGCTGCAACAACCAACTATAACTCCAATGTAATGCTCGTTGTTGCTGCAAGTGCCTAATTTAGGAAATTTACTATTTAGTTTGCAACAACCATAAAGTCGAATTGTGGTTTCCTCTTTCTTTTAATTTGGTTTATATTACCAGTCATAGTAACGCATAACTACCTAACACTTAGAAATTGATGTCACGTTTACAGCATACATTATATCCATCAGCTTCGTTAATTTTAATAGTTTTAATACCAACTGTTAGTTAATTCAATTGGAGCTAATTATCATGCGCATCAGTCAGGCTTAAATAGATAACGCAGAACGAATGTTAAAAAGGAACATAAGTGGGCTGTATTGAATTTCATTTGACAAGAGTTTATTACTACTATTTTAAGAATTTATTACTATTTTCGCTATTTTCAAACACGAAAGAATAAAACTTTAAAAATATATTAAAACTTTTTTCTATGTTTTATTCATTTAAGTGTTGAATTAATTTGTAATGGGATCTTTTATTGCACAATCCCTTCTTAGATTCCTTATAAGAGACCATTGGCAGAAGTGTCTCTAATGATGCGTCAAAATAACTTAAGGTTAAGTATCAAGCAATATCTTGTAAAAATTTTTCGAGTTCGAGTTGTATTTTAACATGAAGACTGTCCATTAACAGGGTTGCCAACCTTTTCTAGATAGCTTCAGGGGTCCAGAAAAAAAATTTCAGGAGTTTTTATGTTACTTCAGGAGTAGCGCGAAAACAGTATTTTACAAGAATATAACTTAAAAAGGAATAAAAATTTAATTAAGCTCTATAGTATATTAAGAAAATATTTTCATGCAATTTTTAAATAAATGAACCTAACCAGATTTAAATTTAAAAAATAAAAAACAACCTTATACTTTCAATAAAACTAAGTAATCATCAATAGTTATTCTGACTCAAAATGTATAAATTGAGCAGAAAATGAAAAACTAACACTGACAGGAGTAAAAACTTCAGCCCAAGAATTTTAATTTCACACCCAAAAAATTGCCCATATGGAAGATTTTGTAAGACTTTCTTTCTGATAAATTTAAATAATGCTTAAATAATATTATTTAAAATTGAAATTTTACTTTAAAATTTTCATATACCCTGTATCCTCAAACCTTGTAATTCTTTATTTGATATTAAAACTCTCAAGTTCAAACTATAAATTTCTATTTGCCTTCTAGCAAACAACAAGAAATTACTCTAATATTTTATTTTAATTTGCCAGATAATTATTGGACACATTTGAACTACAATAAGTGAAAATTTTCCCCAAAAACAAGCATTAAAAGCCAAGGTTATTGACGCAAAGTCGCGCGTGATCGCGAAAACTTTCGCGCGCGCGCTCACCGTCGCCGATCGCGAACCGTCCATCAAGTTGTTTTTTCTGCCCGTGACCACACCATCAAAATGCCAACTTTACAGGCAAACATCCGGAAGCATGTATGAAAATTCGGGATTTTTTCAATCGGGAATTTTTCAAAAATATAGGATTTGTAGGAAATATAGGCTGACTGTGACCCCTGGCTCTACTACTATTCGGCGCGGGCCGTTTCGGCGCCAGAAAAAAAAAACTAAAAAAAAATTTTTTTTTTGGTTTTGCGCCGAATCTTTCCAATTTTTCTCTTTCTTTTCTTTCTCTTTCGAATCTTTTTCTTTATTGCGGATTCGCGGGTTTTCAGTACTTATCCGGGGAAACTCCGGAAGTTCCGGAGTAGTTGGCAACCCTGCATTAAGGGTAAATGCTTGAATTTTTTTAAAGTACATGAAATCAAGCAAATCATCTTGGGTCGTTAACCTTTCCCAAGAAGTTTTTACTGTGAATATCTATACTTGGATTTTCCCCACTTAGAGATTTATAAAAGTATTGTGAAGTAAAGTTACAAATAGTCTTAGACACCTCAATGTTTTTGACCATAATAACCTTTGAAGCAAAAGAATCAATAGAGTCCATCACTAATTTTGTTTAAACTACTAAAATACCAATAATTTGATTCCATCAGACTTGTTAGAGGGAAACATCTACGGAAAAATGTGTGTTTCCTATACTCCCTTCAAGAGAAAAAGATCACTATGTCATGGAGCATTTTTCAGGAGAGGAATTAACAGAAGTAACTACTATACTGCCATCCTTAGCAAGAAGGGCGTATCTCGGATTTTGGCTATTTTCAGGTTTTTGCATATCTAGAATCTTTGGAGTCTTCTGCACCTTATGATACCTCATTCATGTATACCTATGGGTACGAAAAGGTACACAAAAACGCTAGTGAAAAAGGGCGAAACAATGAAATTTCTTGAAATCCTTAGGCGAAAAGTGCTTGTACTGAAAATCTTGATTTTCGGAGATGCGCCCTTCTTGCTAAGGACGGCAGTATAATATCATCGTGGTAAGTGGTATACTTATGTAGAACCGCTGGTAAGGTTTATCCTTTCGAATCAAAAAGCTTCTCTGGAATGAAATGATTAAATCCCCATCCTGAACACTGTGTAACTGTAACCATAAACTTTCCTCTCACATTCAATACCACTTATTTAAATTAAAAAAAGGTTAACAGAACCCAAGGGTGATCCCTCCCAAACAATTACTTTCCCACAAGACTCCCGACCGCACAATTTCCCACACACCTAACACAAAACGGGTGTATCTCCCTCTCTGCATGTGCTGCACAGTCGGATCGTCCGATTTCGAATTAAGTTTTGCATAGGAAACGCAGTGGTTTGATTAATAGAAGGGCCGTTTACAATATCAATGGGCGGAGTCCATTTGCGGCGTGGGAGGGAGGGAAAGAGGTTCTCACGAAGCGATGCCAAACGGAGCACCGTTTAACAAATTGTGGGAGATTCAATTAAAGTGGAGGCAGAAAATGAGAGCCATAACGGGTGGAGGAGGAAGGTTTTGTTCGAACGGAATTTTGAACTTGAGAAGTATTTTTGACATTTTAAAGAGTATTTTTTAACGAGTCTGGAATGATAATCTTATTTTTTAAAACTGTTCACTTTTTGTTAGTGAAAGGAGATTTTTTGAGACGTTACTGACAAGTTTATGTTGATAAATTATGAATAACTACATATCAAGAAATAGGGTTTTTAGTTTCGGGCCAACTTTAACTAAAATTTAGACTTATCTTTGAGAGTTTTTATAGGACCGTGTCACCATCATTATTATATCATTATTATTGTCACCATGATATTTATATGGTGCTTCAAGAGGAAATATGGATACCTTTAATTATTACTGTTTTTTAAATGCTTTTGAAAGTTCTGTTTTGAACATCCTGATAAAAGACACGAATTAGATAATAAACCAAATATAAATATTTTTAGTGCGGATTTTGAAGCTATTTTCCTATTGGAAATTACAGGTTGTTTTAAGATTGTTCCTCTTGAACGATCACTTTTCTTGTATTTTAACATAAAAAAAAACTGTTTTTCCTTTGATGGATATGACGAATCCTTTTTCGAAGTTGTGCTTGAAAACTATAACGGCATCCATCTCTCTACCTTGACAAAACAGCTAGTCCCCACAAAAAGTTTGTAAGGTTTCAGGAGGTTATCTTCTTCGTATTAAATTATTTTTACGTACTCGCCTAAGGAAACTATCTGAAGGAATGAAAACCTAAGGGCCTGTTATTACTATAGAGAATAGCGACGATATTTCATACGCTTCAAAAGACTATTTTCATGCTAATGTTACAAATGATAAAGGTCGAATGAAATGAAAAGTTTAATTATGTCACTTGAAAGTTGAAACATTTTTAAAAGAAAAGTTACATGATTGAAAATTTTCGGTGGCAATACAACTATCCTAAATCATGACATTACCTAAAAAATACCAAGTACAGTGAAAAGTTCACCATCAACACAGGCACGAGCCTTCAAAACGCAACATAAAAACTATCTCAAAGCGGAACCAATCAAAATCCGAGGCCGGAAAACGATTAGGTGATCGTTAGAACAGTGTGAATAATAATTAGCACCTGAATCACACACATCCTTGGCCAGGATACATAATGAATCATTGCACCGCTCACAAAGACACGTGTCGAAGTGACATTTCTTAACCCTCCTGTCCTGCATTCGCACGTTTTAAGATCTGAAGTCGATTAAATATTATCTTAACCAAAAGCCAGACAATTGAAGCGGCTGGAGTTCCCACTGTAGTATCTGTGCCAAGCTTCATTACACATGTTAATTAGATTGGAATCTGTCTAGTTAAAGGAATTTCTAGTTTGACCGTTAATTACTTGTATATTTGACGTTTTCCTCATGACTAATTGGAGTGGTTTCGAAGAAGTGACAGTGATCACTGATAATACCCAAAATGTTGTACAACGAAACGAAGCGGTAGCATTTAGTTATTATTTTTCTTTTCTAGAGGAAATCCAACTAAAATCATAGAAAGCTTTAAAAAACCATCCCTGAAAGATTTACTATGATTCACAAAAGTTTGGAGTGTCCACTTAATAATAAAGAAAAAACTAAAATTAAATTTTCCCTATAACTCTTTCTTAACCAATACTTTTTAGAAAAAAAAAATAATAAGTACATCAACAACCGGGAAAAAATTGAATGGGAAAGTGTGCTACTATAACTTCAGATGAAAATACAATGAACTGTCTGTGTTTTTAAGAAATATCAGTAAAAATTTAGTATCTTATTGTATAATACAACTTATACACGTATTTATCTTAGTTAGGGAAATTTCCAAACGGGCATATACAAAATACCGAGACAGAAAATGTATTGAGAGTAGAAATAACTTACATTGATGCTTTTTTAATATTTTTAAACTTTTAACGTGCTTTTGAATTTGTCTGAACTAGGACTTGATTATAAAGTTTTTATCAAAATAATGAAAATGGAAATCGGAGTTCAGAAATTTAAATATATAAAAACAGAAATGAAGCTAAAATTACATCAACAAAAGAATGTTATTATGATGAGAGAAAAGTTAAGTAGATACTTCTTTTTTTTTAATATCCCCTAGCAAAATAAATCACTGACTCCCATACAAATATTTTGACCCAAAACCACTCGCGTGCCATCCAGAAAACCAGCCCAAACCCCGACATCTCTATAAAAATCAAATCACGAATAAGCAACAAGATTCCAGGTCAAACCAATACCCAACAACAACAACAACAAAAAAGCAACAATCTGAGGAATTCGAATTAACCTCACACAAAGTGGTTGAAACCGAGAAGCCATCACAACTCAGACAAATTCATCTCGCATTTCACAACCTCGTTCAAACACCCACAATCTGAAACATCGAAGCGATAGCCATTCCGAATCGAACATAATAGCGCGCGTTTTGGGCGGGAAAGTCGAACGGAACGTTCTATCGAACGCATAAATCGCCTGGTGTTCTATTGTTCTTACTCCCACCACAGGGCCCCGAGAGCGTTTAACACCCCGAGAACTGTAATTGGAGAGCGCGAGACAAATGTAACATCATGAGTATGCTGACAGCATCTTCAATTGAATGTAATTGCAGCCAATATAGTTGGCATTAAGCGAGAGTGGGCTTGGCTCTGCTAAAGTCCATAGATTGTAGATAGCAGGACGGGTTGGGTCCACCTGTATGGGTTGGCGTGTGCCATCAAGAAGGAATTGTTTCGGTGTAAGAGAGCTTTATTCGGCTATGGTTGCTGTTTGGAAATGATGTGACTGGCTTCAATTGAAATTGATAACTTTAATAGCCAAGAGTTGGCAACTCCTGATGTGATTTTACTTGTGTTAGCCACTAAATAAATTCAGTAATGATCCTTTAAAAAGAAACATAAAACTAAGTCTTGAGAAAAAAAAAGTAATTTCATTAGATGAAGTGGTATCATTCCAGAATGTTGAAACAGTCTATTTGTACTTTTATTTAGGAAATAAGCTGAATTAGCCAAGTTCTTAATACAGAAGGTTAAAACCTTATTGACCTTTTCCAACATCAGCCAATATTTTTTTTATTCATTAAATATTCAATACGATAATAATTCTTAAAGCACTAAAACGAAATATTTTATCCCTTTTTTTCATATTCTGATATTTTATTTAAACTACTTCACTCAGAGAAATTAAATTTTAAAGTAATTTTAAAAAAAACATTTTTGAGATAATTTACCACATTCAAATACTTCATTTCATTAAAAAAAACTTTCATTGGGGAAAAAGTATTAAATAAACATTTAAACAGAGCATTGGTAATTCCGAGGAAAAATTACCATTGAGAAATATTTCCATTAATTGAGACACTTTTAAAGGGAATAAGTACAGCATACCTAAAGAGAATATTGGGACATCATTATAAATCTTGGTGAGAAAACAATTTTAATATCATGTTCAACAACACTATTGCAATGAAATTTAGTCACATTGCCACGAAATTGTTTGTTAGTCAAACCACGGCTTACTAGATACTATACAGGCCAGCCGAGTACGGAAATCATTAAAAATCCAGATGGCAATATTAGACAAACTGGCAAAGCATATCCACAGTGTTGAAGGCGGTGGGTGATATAGGTAGGACTTGTGGCGATCCAAGCGGAAAAAGTTGTCAAATGGTTTTCATTGTTCAAAACTAAGCTAGCCTGTATAGTATCTAGTAAGCCGTGGTCAAACAGTAAAACCGTGATTTTTAAGGATAAAAAGAGTGGATGACCCCTTTGAAAAAAAAAAATCTCAAATGTGTCAAAAATGTTCTTTCTGAACTCTTGTAAAAATCAACCCCCTACCAACCAGTAAATACTGTCGTACCGCGAGGAGAAGAGCTTTTGACGTCATACGATGATGCTGCGGTTGGTATAGAAACGGATTATTCCACTGAATTTTGGGGGTGGTGGTAATTCACTTGGCGCTAAAATAAATGTTCCGAGCCAAATCTGAGTGGGTATCTTTCAGCTGTTTACTTCTTTCGATTCTAGAGTAACGAATTTTGGAATTTCCTTTCGCATTACATCTGATTTGATTAAATATTTCTAATCTGACCTTTTTCAACTGATCTGATCTATTTTAACTGATCTGATCTATTTTAACTGATCTGATCTTTTTCAACTGATCTTAAATGTTTCACCGAATCTGATCTATTTTAATTTGATATAATGTTATGCGATTTACATCAATTTATCTGATTTTATTTTGGATATTTTATAATTTTTACCATGTTCATTAATCCTTCTTTTTGAACTCTCAAGTCGCTTATCATTTATCCTATCAAGTAGTTACCTATAATTTTATTGGATCTGATCATACCTTCTTTTAAAGTAGATGTTAATTCATGAAAATTAGCGTTTAAATTATCTTTCATCTTTTTAACCCCATCCGATCGTTCACAATCGTCTCTGTAACTTTTTTTTTATTCGCCCGACTGTACAAAATATAAGAAGCGATTATTGGAAAAAGATGGGTTGATCAAAGATATTATAGACGAATTATAGTGATTATTTTGTCGGAGAGCGATTCGAATCTTTGTCAAACACTGACAGTGACTGCAGTTCTAGTGACAATGAATTGCATTAGATTGTATTTAAATGTTATAAAATATTTTTAAAAAATTAATAAATATTTCTATATTTTGTCTCTTTACAAGTTTCTAAAGCTTCATTTAAATTTCGAGTATGATGATTAAATTATGAAATTATTAATTTAAGTGATATGAGCTTTTTTATATAAAACTAAATATAACTAATTCACTCAAAATAGCAATATTAAAGCATACTAAAAGTACAAAAATGTTTCATGCCTAAAGGTATTTTCGAATACGAGAAATTTCAAAGATAATCTATATTTCAATGCAGTTTAATAAAATATGATTATCTTATTTTCATTCGCGAAACGCGTTTTTTCATTCGCCAAATGTACGCTTAAAAAGCCAAATACTGCCGTTCAATTCATACCAGCTTCCCTCTTCTTTTAAACTCGTCTACTCACGGCAACCCTGTTCAAAGCTCTTCTCCTCGCGGTACGACAGTACATAAGTTTGACCATCCAATTCAACCGCAGCCAAGTTTAAGATTTCTCGCCAAATCGGGAAGAACTAACTAGCACATATCAAGCAAACGGCACATTCAACACTTCAACGCGTGCTTGCAGGAGAAGATATTCATTCCATCGAAGCAAATTCAAATTCAATCCCCCGAAAGGGTGTGGCGGGCGGAAGAAAGAATTGCCATGCATGCGGATGGCTTTTAATCAGAGGCATCGCAGTACTTTGGGTTTTCCACAGCAATTAATTTATTTCCGCAATGCCAGCTGCCATAGGGAACAATCGGCTGCCGAAGACCCATGTTCAGGTATACGATTGTAGCAGTTCTGTGAGGTATAATTAAGTTGCTTTTTTGAGAGTTAAATTATGTCTGGTTTTGGAGTAAATAAATAGTTACTTCTTATCTGAAGCAGTCCAAGTCGGTAGCAGGTTTTGTGTCAGAAAAGAATGTAACTTGTTATTGGAGTTCGGAAAATCGACCGTTTTGGCTAGAATTTAATTGAGAAATAGAGATGGCATAAAGAGTAAAGATATAATGCAGGTAATATTGTAGCTCGTTAGCCATTAAAGTGGATGTCATTTGATAGGAATAAATATAAGAAGGTCGATACAATCCTGACAAAAACCTGATGTTTAAGAGTTCGGTTAAGATAGATACAACCATGTCAAGTCAAGTCAAGTCAAATGGAATGGAGACTTTTGCTCACTCCGAAGAGCCGCTTCGTCTTCTTCCTCATTTTCTTCTTTGTTCTTATTTATTTAGTTATTATTCTTCTTACAACCATGTAATGTCTTTTCTAGTAAAGAGGATATAAGGTTATAATGTATCAAACTGATCATAAATCGTAAAAAAATAATGGCTTTAACAGCTCTTTATAGTAAAAATGATATCTGAGGTTAAATGAAAAGTTTTCATTTACTTGTGGTTTATTGTTGTACAGAACAGCAATGCGTTTAGACTTGAATGAAAAAAAGTAAGTCTTCAAAGAAACGGAGCTAAATACTATTAAATCACAGAGTTAATGCTACTGGAGCTACTCTAAGATTCCAGTAGTTTGTCCAGAGGCAAATTGAAAGGTGTTCAAAATGTCAATGAATCATCATGAATGATCATGATAAGTGAACTCATTATTAAATCTATAGCAGAAAAAATATCCAAGAACCCTAAACATATAAAAAAATATCCAAGTCACGAATCCCCGACCAACCCTATCTAAAATTAAACCTTTTTCGCAAGGGTCCGACTAAATGCTCCAATTCCCTTAACTAGTGGCAGCAGCCCTCAAGAGTTAGATAAGTGTTTCGATACCCGATGGGGGTTGACGGCACGAGTGTGGAAAGTCGTGAGAACCTACTCCCTAAATTGTTAATTACAAGACCTAATTAATCACAAGAGTTGGACGGAGTAATTGGGCTATGTGCGTAGGAAGAGCTTTGTTTTCTACGGTAGCAAGATGCAGCGATTAGATAACGTGGGGAATCGCGGGTGTTTTCTAACGAGTTTGAGACGTGGAGTAATAACTAAATTAGCACTATTTTGACTACTCCAAATTTGATTTGCTAAATATTGGAATAGTCATTCATGTTTTACAATAATACCAAATTCAAATGATCAAATACCTAAATTTTCCAAATCAGTTTTTTGTAAACATTTCTTTTATTTAGCTCCAAAATTATATAATAACTTACCTTTAAGTCTAATCAATATTAACAAATATTCAGGTGCCTCCCCCAATATATTTTGAGAAAAGTTTTTACTTAATTTTTGAATAACTCTTTAATTAATCAATTCCCATAAAAGTTAGGTAAGAACGCGATGAAAACTTTACAAAGTTTAGCTTCCTGAGTAGCTAATACAACAAATAAAGAACACTGATGGTATAATTAGATTACAGAAAATTTTTACCATGAAAACCATCAGTATATTGAAAACCAATCTGAGCAGAACTATCACTTTACCAAAGAAAGAATAAATAGTAGCTATGAAAATGTGATAAGTTAAGAACAAATATGAGGATTCGATAACATAATCTGTACAGATCAATATAAAGCTATCACTTCTAAAAATGGTTGGTTAGTTTAGTTATTGTTTTTGGCACAAGAGCTTCTAAAAATGAAATAAGACATCTTTCTTAGATTGACGTGGTGGGACATGCCATACCCTTCAAAGCACATTAAAATAGTTCAGATGAAATTATAACTTATACCCAATGCATATTCCAGTAATAGAATTCCTATTCATATTATATTGCACTCTCTCCGTGAGAAAAGGTTTAGCAACTACAGTGACTATGGAAGCCTGTCCTAATGGTGTGTGAGCGAGCAATTTCTATCAAAAGGCGCACCTTCTTTGATTAAAAAAATATTCAAACTAGGTACGCTATTAATCCGCAACTAAGAGAAGGCAAAGCATCAAAAGCTTCATGCATGTTTTCCTTTTGAAGTCTGATAGAATGTGACAGGCAAGATGAATTTTGGAGAAATCCGTCATACCTCTTAGTTTTAGACAGGGGTTTAAGACAAAATTTGATAGATATTTTGAATGAAAAATTGAAATTTGGTTTCAGAGGTTAAGATTTAATCACCCTTTGAATTAATTTTTGACGAGAAAGATGTTTTGAAGGGTGAAATTGAGCACGGAACTTCGTTATTATATTTTTAAAAATAACTAAATGAATAAAATATGCGTTTATGTTTTTTATGACACTTTTAATAAAAAGTTAATTAAATTTAGAAAAGAAAATCAAATACCACCGCGAAGGTGAGAAAAACAAAATACATAATGTTAACTTAGAGCCTCATTGAAATAATAATTGATATTCTTACTTTAGTTTGATGATTTACCGTTACCCTATGATTTTTTAATTTGATTCCCCTAAAAAGGATTTAACTAAATGATGTGTTTAATCTTAAAAAAATTGTTATTCAGAGTTAATAAGAAAAGAATTAATTGTTGTAGGTACTAATTAAAGAATTAATAAATTGTAGATGAAGTAAAAATATAAAATATGCCAACAATGTGATGCATTTCTCAAGAGCAGATCCTGAACTGCACTCTCCTTAGAAGAAAAAAGTTATACTTTTAATACTGTTACTAAAATCTGCATTTTCTTGGAAAAGAAAATTGAAAAATAATTTTCTTTTCTTTTTTACCTTGCACTTGCACCCAAATTATCTAACAGTTTGCCTCCAAACTTAATTAACATTAATATTTTCTCTTCTTTTAAATGAAATTTATTTAAATTCTCAATTAATATCGACGATTTGGATCTGTGTTTTCACCTCATTTGAAGCAAAATATTTTTATTTTTGACCAGCTTATTCCCAAATTTTTAATTTTTTTTCTTGTTTATGTTTGTAAGATTTTATTTTCTGTAGCCCGAACGGGATTTCTCAATTTATCCCCTTGGCTACAAATATGTACTAAACTTCTGCAACAAATTAATTAATAAAAAAATAAAAATAAAAAAGGGGGAATATAAAAACATAAAAAATGATGATCAGTCAAACACTCAAACCAAAGTGCAGTTCAAACACTCAAACCAAAGTGCAGTTCAAACACTCCGCTTTCAGGTACAGTTAATAATGAAGTTATTTTAACAGTGTTTTACATTGAGTCAAAATATACCCAAAAACATTATAAACACGGTAAATCTAAATCTAAATCATTCGCCATAGCTTGGGTAATATTTCATCTGCGTAATGTAGTAGTTTAGAACTCATCATACTCATCGAAATTCTAATCGCACAGAGAAACTTTTTGATAATGATGCATATTTTTAGTTTTGAAACAAATAACATCTTATTAACAACAATCCTAATGACCCAAACTAACAATCATTAGCAATTATTAACGGAATTTAAATAAAAGATACAAACAAGATAAAGATAGATGGCAGATACTCTTCAAGGTAATGTCGTTTGCATATTGATGTCACGTTTTAAAATGTCTTATCTGCAAGACACCGTAAAACGAAAACCATAGAGACGACTGTCAACGATAATTTAATGTCAGGGACATATCGAGTTTAAAATGACCCTTAAGGTTAAAATTGTTTTATGCAGGATGTTTAATAGGGGGGGGGATGCATTCACAGTTTATGACACTGGTGAAAACATTACCAAAAAAATATTGGTTATGAAATGGTTTAACAATTAACTAAGAGTTTTCTTTACTTTGTTTGTATTGGGTTATAAGAATGGGCCGAGGCAGTGGAAGCTTTAGGATCATATTTATTATGGCAACGAACAAGGTAACAGCAAGCAACAACAGAATCGGAACATATTAGAAGAAGCAGAAGAACAGTAAAACGCAGACAACACTCTTATATACACAAAACCCATTACGTGTATTGACGTCACTGATTCGTCACATTGACATTGACTTCACTTTGGCTCAACACTCCCCCTCAATGGCAATGCTATACACTATAAAACATCAAATACAATATCAAATTACAAATTTAAAATGTCCTTTACGTTCATCAACATCAAACATCTGTAATGCTTAGGTGCAGGGAGAGGTTTAGTCAGTACATCAGCAATCATATCATCAGTTGGAACATGTACCACAGAAACTTCCTCATTATTCATCAAAACATCTCGAACAAAATGGTGCCTAATGTCTATATGTTTGGTACGATTGTGATACACAGAAGATTCTGCTAATTTAAGTGCACCTCGATTGTCTACATACAATTTTACTTTAGACATATCCAACATTTTCAATTCACCAAGCAATTTCTGCAAATACAAAACCTCTTTGAAACCGTCAGACATACTCATATACTCGGCCTCAGTACTACTAAGAGCAACAGTTCGTTGTCTTTTTGATTCCCATGATATAGTACCTCCCAGCATGAAACAATATCCACTATAGGACCTTCTGTCATCTTCATCATTACCCCAATCAGAGTCCGTATATCCAATAGTATGAGTAATCTTACCGTCAAAAACTAACCCATAGTTAATAGTTTTCTTTAAATACCTTAAAACACGTTTAGCAGCATTCCAATGACTTCTATCACAGCAATTCAGATATTGACTTAATCTACTTACAGAATATGAAATATCTGGCCTAGTACAGACTGCCAAGTAATTTAAACTTCCAACTAGTTCCCGATACGGCAACGTATCGTCAGGTATATCAGCCTTAGTAAGCTTGATACCTACTTCCATGGGAGTGTTCGCAGTATTGCATTCAGACATATTGAATCTATCTAATAATTTACTTATATAACTTTGTTGTGACATAGTAATTACACTTTCAACATTATTAAACTCTATTCCAAGACAGGTTTTTGCCTTACCAATATATTTAACATCCAAAGATACACTAAGATGATTATGCAACTGTTGAACAATACCTGGGTCCTCACTTACAAGTAACAAATCGTCAACGTACACTGTTAAGATTGTTAACAAGTTATTTTTAGACATATGAAAAAGACAAGGATCACTCACAGTATTTACAAATCCAAAATCTAGAAGGATCTCTTTCAATTTCATGTACCAACATCTACCACTCTGTTTTAGACCATACAAAGATTTTTTCAACAGACACACTTTATCACCCTTTTTTGATTTCATTTAACATTTGAACAGCTTTATCACACAAATTAATATCTGATCCACTACTAATTATGTACTCCAAACCAGCATCAAAATATTCGGGGATTTTCATGTATACAGTTTCATCCAAAGTACCGTTCAGATATGCTGTAGTAATATCAAATTGATGTATGTCAACCCCAAATTTACAAGCTAACGCAGCTAGTAAGCGCACAGAGCTTATCCTAGCTACTGGCGAGTATGTTTGATTTTGAAAATAGTTTAACTCTGGTACCTGACTAAAACCCTGAGCTATCAATCTAGCCTTTTTCTTTATACTTATACCATCACTATCATTTTTATCCCTAAGAATAAATCTACTTCCAATTATACCACCAACCGACTCAACATCTTCTGGTTTAGGTACAAGGTCGAACGTATCATTTTTGATAATGCTTCCTATCTCAGAAGCAATCGCTTCAATCCAAAGCGAAGAATCACCAGAATTTAGAGCCTTCTCCAGAGATATCTCATCGGTTGTCAGCATAGAACATGCAAAAGATGTTTCAGCATCTTCACTATCACTCAAATTTTGAATAGGGATAGTATTGTACACTTTCTTTGGTCTACCAGGTTGACCACTTTTTACAATTTTAGGTCTACCAGGGGCTCGTTTCACCAAAACGTCACTAGGTTGATCGTCAGACACATTCTCATCACTTAACTGGTTTTCATCAGACACTGGGAAAGGGAACACAATAGTCTGCGTGTCCCTATCACACTTGGCCAAGTCATTCTCACAAGGGACTAAATTAACATGTTCACGGGCAGGCATTAAACACTTACTCTCCAAAAATTTTACACTTCTGGTTATCTCAACAGCACCTTTATCTTTTAAGAAAACTCTGTAACCCTTAGACTGATCATCATATCCTAAAAAAATACCCTGCAGTCCACGGGGTTCAAACTTCCCCTTGGTTTTAGAATTGTTCCAGATATATGCCTCGCACCCAAAAACTTTGAAATATCCAACGTTTGGTTCCCTACCAAACCAAAGATCAAAAGGGGTCTTTCCACTTAAGGATTTTGATGGGGTTCTATTTTTTACATGAGTGGCCGTGGAAATGGCTTCCGCCCAAAATCTGTCGGGCAACCCAGACTGAATCAGCAAGCACCTAGCAATGTCCAGTAAAGTACGATTTTTTCTCTCAGCTCTCCCGTTTTGTTCAGGTGTGTGTTTAACACTCAGTCTACGAGCGATTCCCAAATCTTTTAAGAAACTTTCAAAATTGTCCCCCAGATATTCAGTTCCTCGATCCGATTGAACGAACTTAATTTTCTGACCAGATTGTCTCTCCAACAGCATTTGAACTTCCCTAAACACAGCAAACGTTTCCCTCTTTTGTTTAAGAAACCTTACCTCAGTCCAGTCACTGTACTCATCTGTAAATGTGACAAAGTATGCAGCTCCTCCAATAGACTTTGTACGCATTGGGCCGCAAAGATCGGTATGAATAATTTCCAGCTTAGACTCGCTTCTCACGTGTGTATTTGGAAAGGAAGCACGGCATAGCTTGCCTTTTATACACACTTCACACGTAAAATCCGGTGGGACTGGTGGGAATGTTCCGATATCTTTCAGCTTTCCAGTTCTAAGAATCTCAGCAGGTGCATGTCCAAAGCGGAAGTGAAGCTTTCTGAAGTCGACTTTGCTCTTTGTATCCATCGAAGAGCTAGCCATGGACGAGGACAATGTCTGTTCATGCTGACTTGCATCAAAAACCTTGAGACAGTACAGGTTGTTTCGTCTCTCTCCGACGATCACATCACCCCCGTTCCTCAGAATCACTCCTGACGCATTGAAAGTTACGGTAAACCCTTTGTCGCATATCTTGGCAATCGAGAGCAGGTTGTTTCTCAAACTCGGCACGAACATGGCATCTTTTACCGTCATCTCTTTCACTTGGTTGTTTACTTGGGTTTTTAAGACAGCATCCCCGGTGCCCTGGATTTCCGTCGAGCTGTTGTCAGCAAGCTTCAGGTCTTTCGTGGATGTCTCCTCTAGTGCCGGGAAAAGTTCTCTTTTCGACAGGAAATGTCCGGAAGAACCTGAGTCTAATATGAAGAGGTTCTCCGATTTACCATCAGAATAAGCTGAATCGCACTCCACATTCAGACAGTCATTCCTCGGGTGAGGACATTTTCTACTTATGTGTCCAATCTTTTTACAGTTCCAGCAAGTTCGGCTGTCGGCGTCTCTGTTGCTGTACCTTTTATTGTAGTAGCGTTGATTTCCGATCATCTTCGATCTCGGCACAAAGTTTCTCTTTCTTCCGACTGCGGCAAAATAGGCTCCAGAAACGTCGTGATTTCCATTCCTCCTAGCATTGAATTCTTCCACTATCTTTATACGTAGCGCTTCTGGTTTTGGCAGCTCATCCCTGGATTCGATGGCGACGCGGAAGTTCTCAAAGTCATTTGAGAGACTGTAGAGCAGCATGATCGTAAGTAACTCGTCATCGATCTTTATTTCCAGATCTTGCAGTTGATCGACGACATCGAAAAATTCCCTCAGGTAGTTCTGGATGTCGCATTCGTTTTCTTTCATCCTCATCTGTAGAAGGGACTTCAGCAGCGTAGCCTTTCGAGCCGGTCCGGTTGACTTATAGATCTCTGTAAGCTTGTTCCAAATTTCCCTTGCCGTGTGGCAGTTTTTCACTTGCTTCAACTCCGTGGGATGGATGCACAATAGGATATCCGCCAGAGCCTTCTGATCACCAGCTGTCCATGCCTGCAATCCGGCGGCGTCAACGGGAGATTCATCGGTGATAAATTTGTAGTTTCCTCCTTTGACCAGCATCGCTTTCATATGAATTTTCCAGGTCTCAAAATTCCTCTTGTTTAGTAGTTCCATTCGGAATACAGCTCCACCCTCAGGGGCCATTTTTGCTTTTGGTTCCGACAGCAAGCAATAGTCCAACGATCCTTTCCAAAATTTAGCCTAATTTAACTCAAATCCATTTCGCGTGTGCCTGGGCCCATAACCTATTGGGTTATAAGAATGGGCCGAGGCAGTGGAAGCTTTAGGATCATATTTATTATGGCAACGAACAAGGTAACAGCAAGCAACAACAGAATCGGAACATATTAGAAGAAGCAGAAGAACAGTAAAACGCAGACAACACTCTTATATACACAAAACCCATTACGTGTATTGACGTCACTGATTCGTCACATTGACATTGACTTCACTTTGGCTCAACAGTTTGTAATTCACAAGTCATTCATATTCACTTTTATCTTTAAAAATACTCGAAATTAATGAGTAAGGTTTTGCGATTCACTAATAAGAACCAATTATGAGCAAAGTGTAGATCTAGAGCCGTGTTGGGACACGCGTTATAAGTTTAACAAGCTAAATTTGGATTTAAGAAGTGGCAAACTTTAACCATTGGATTTTTTTTCATCCATAATTGGCCTTCAGAAATGCTGTATACGTATTTGGGGGGCATACTCCAATGCTTAAAATAATTTACAGGTCAGTGCAGCAAATACTCTTGGATATTTTGAGTAAGATTACTACCACAGTTAAACATGGCTGCGATAGTATAGTTTATCCTTAGCATATAAATCCAATTCATTCTTCTTCAGACATTTTCATAGCCAACTTTTCCATTATAGTTGATGAACTAGATTATTAAACTCAGTTGAAGATCAAATCCGCAGGAACACTAACAAGCTTTACTCGAACGAACTCTCACAATACCCGTTCTTCTCCATTTCCACCTTCTCCCGAATTCCACCTCCTCCCCTCCACATGCAAATGAGAACCCACCTTCTCGATCAAGAATTCCGAACGAAACAAAAAGTCATCCTTTTGTTTCTTCATATTACGGTGCCAATTGCGAGGGAGGGAACCCTCAACAAAACAAGAGAGAAAATGAGAGAGAGAGAGAGAAACCTAAAGGAGAGTGGAAGAGGAAACGGAAGAGAGAAAGGATGTGGAACAGATTCCCTCTCTCCGGGTTTTCGCTAAGTAGACCCGCGGAAGAGAAGCGATCGTCTAGCCAGCGTCTATAGGGCGTGGTCTGCATACAGACAAGTTCAGACTTTAAACTAGACTTTTCTTAGGCTGAGTGTAAAAAAGTTAAAATGGATTAAAATTATGGCTGGTATTCGCGTCAAGTGTAAACGAGTCAGGTCCATCCACCCTAAGGCATTGCCCACTGCACCCGACAATGTTCAAATCACTGTGGGGCGAGTCAAACGCCTATTTTCAACACCTACATGCAGGAATCCATATTTTGAATCCTCCAAGAAGACACTATGTGCTGAAGATTAAAACTTTTCAAAAGATACAAACAAAAGTGTATTGTATAAGTTTGAATAAATCCCAACTTATACAGTCGACTCCGCTTATTGTGATCACGGTTAATGTTATCGATTGCCGATTGGATAATGTTATTGAATTGGACCGGTCCCGATCACTCCTATTTAACTTAAAGCAAAATGTATAATATTATGTGATCGATATATCGCTTAATGTCATCAAAATCTGGTGAAATTCCCTAAAAACCTCCTTTTCTCCCGTTTGAAGGCCAATTTTAATACATAATGAGTCATTAATTTATTAATGTTACGTGTTCCACTCTCATATTTTTCTTTAAGAGTGTAAAAGTTTCAAAATACATACTTGGTAATCGTTTTAATTACTTTAATTAGGACTACATCATAGTTGTGATTTGAAAGCAAACACTCGTTACACTGTTTGAAACTTTTTAGTATCAAATTGCTTATTATTATCAATAGAATATTGTTATCATTATACTCTTGCACAAAAGTGATCACATTAAGCAGAGTCGACTGACTGTACCGTACCTATTTTTAAATAAAAGCGTTGTTAAGATCACGTAAACCAATACTAAAGATATTTGGCTTCGGTTAATTTAATTTAATTTGAATGAATATTTATGTATCATTCTTTGAATATATCACCGAAAAAGAATATGCTAATAATACGTATAACTTTCTATTACCTACCACACCTTCTCATAAGTATAAACACGTGAAAGAATAATAATAACCCGCCTAAAAAATTCTAAATGGGAAAAAAACGGTATAATTGCATGAAACTTTCTACAAAAATTTACATGTATTAATGAAATGAGGCGCGTATCATAAATATGAAACATAGATACGGGCATTCGATAAATTCATATCATGAATTTTTTTTGAGCAACCTATTAATGGATACAATAACAGTCTCATGGAGTCCAGCCTTGATTGAAATTGTTGCTTTCACACCCTTCTGTGCACTAATGGTTTATTTAATACTAATCAATATTAAACAGATTAAAAATACTTTCACAGTTGTAACTTCAATCATTCATTCAAAAGAAACAGAAATGCTTGCTCTTTCTTTTTTGAGGCTGTTATGGTGTTTAGCGAGTGCGATGCGATCCTGAAGTGCAATCGTTAAATCTCAAGTAAAAAAAGTTAATCAGTTTGATCATCGACTTTGTATTCCAACCTGGTATTTGTTACTCCAGAGTTATTTAAACCATCCTATGTTAGAACTACCCTCACCTAAAGGAGTTTTTAAATTTCAAGATTTTGTTTATGACTTTTGTCAAAAACTCATAAAATCCTAAGACAAAAAGGCGTTATTTTTATATAGCCCCTCGTTACATAAAAGTTATATAGCCCCTCGTTAAGCTACACATATTTAAAAAACATAAAGCTTAGACAATTCTTGTCTTTATAGCTATTTTACTGTCGATTGTTGATGTATTTGAGTTGTATATTATTGGAATGATGTTTCAAATAAACTATTTGTTTTCTTGTATTGGAGGCAAATTAGACATTGGCTTTGACCAGACCCGGAGATTTGAAATAACAAGCTAAAATTTGGTTGAAATGTAGAGAATAGTGTTCTCTACAACGTTTAACTTTTTATTCAACGAGGAAAACTTCAATTATTATTATTAAATATTCAGAGAGAGCACCCCCGAAAGCCCCTGGAAAACCAAATTTCATGAAATTCTGCTGCTAATTAGAGAAAATCCCCACTTTTTTCACTTTCAATTCAATATTTTTTCACACCGTGTCCAAATTCGAAAGTGGTTTTCTCTGCTAATTTAGTTTACAGGGGTTTTTGGGAGTGCTCTCTCCAAATATGTAATAGTAAGTGAAGTTTTCCCATAGAATAAAAAAGTTAAACGTTTCTCCATCTCTGGCGATCATTGTCCTCTAGCGGACACAGTTTACATTTGCGGACAAGGGTTCCAATGGAAATCTTGTTTGTCATGGAGGGATAGACCTACATGTTAAGTTTGGCCCCAACCTTTTGAGACATACTCACTGTATTCTCTTTTTAAAAGAACTTTTTGACGATAATAAAATATTCTATAACACCCATACAACAAAAGTGTCAAGGAACCAAGCACCCACAATTTGCAATCAAACACGAAAACATCAAATATCAAGGTACCACAGGTTGCTAATGAATAAAAGGGAGGAGTCAACTTACTCTTTCCTCAAAACTTCCAACATTAGCAACGAACCCCTTAACAATCAACAAATAAAAGAACACTCAAGCTTCCCTCTCACTAGGTCCGACCTCAAAGACACCCATTATCCCATTATAAACCTCAGCGTCCCTCAAAAAAAAAAAAAGAATCACCTCACACAATACGTGCATTTCCCTATACATATGATCAGCAATATCGACAGTGGCGGCTTCGAGAGAGCAGAGAAAAAAACCTCTATGATAGGGATCTCACCTTCGCGATAACATTATCAGTTTGGTATTGCCTCCTGCATACCAAATGAGGCAGTTATTTGACCTTGCCTCATCCAGATTAGTGCTGAATCGCTTCGATCCATCCCGAAGAGACCACAAGCAGACGAAATTCAATTTCCCTTCATTGGGACAAGGGTGCTCGGGGCTAAGTTCCGGTCACCGACAGGCACGTGTAGCTCATTAGATTGATGGGGAGGGAAGGGAACTAAATGTCACCAAAAAACGTAATTAATTGAGGGAACGGGGAATTAATTGGAGTGGATTACAGAGAGTGGGAAGAGGTTTCTCGATTTTTTAACAACGACCGACTTTCTCAGCAAGAATCTAAACAGAATCGCCTATTTGTTCGAACAGGAAGCAAACTGACGCTGGATATCCCATCCCATGCACTGATCGGTGGATTTGAGCTGAGAACCCTACTCGTCTCAATGCTAACGTGATGACTCTGTTAATGCGTTAGGACGCTTTCATTAAATTGGTGTCGTCTCCAACTAGAAATGCAGGAAAGAAAACTAGAAAGATATTTTGGGGCCCTTAAGAAAGCTAAAAGCTTTTTGGTTACAGGAAAGTTCATAAAAGATTTCGTACATTATGAGGGTTGTGTCCCTCACGTCCCCCAAGAGAACGAACCCGGTGGCCATCAGAACACTGCAGAACAATTAAATGGTACAATTTTGAAACAGTAAGAGACGTCAATGACATGTTGGATACTGATTTAGCATTTGAAGAATTTCTTTCACTTCTAGAAATAACAGTGGTAAAACCTTCATAAGACAACCATATCTGGAAACGATCGCTTTATTATAATAACGAATAAAATTATTCCTATAATAAAACCACCTTTACTTTTATTATTGGTCGCTGTAACGTAGGGGTTGTTGAAAAAAAAGGGTCTAGGTCTTTGCAGAAACATCAAAGATGCATTTGTGTTCAGTATGCTCAGCAAGATTTTTTTTAGTTGTAATAAAGTTATATTAGAATATAACATAAGGTGTAGTCCCCAAGATTCAACCCATTTTTAGAATTTACTTTAAATTACAATTACATTTGGAAATGCTCAGACGACTCTTAAAAATAAAAATATATGACAATTAAAGCTCAGAGGCTAAGCAAAGAAATACAATGGAAAAACAAAAGTACTACTCATTGTCACTGATACCATTCGCAGCATTAGAAACAACCCCAAGCTTCTTAACAGAGGAGATCTCAAGATAAGGAAAGTTTTTGTCAATTCACTTTCCGTCGAAGATCTGAGACAACCGGACAATCGTCAACGAAGCGTTGATGGTAGGAAGGAAACAAGATTTTTAGCGGGGAAACAAGATAAAACGGGAATGATCACAATCTGCGATACTTCTATGCAGGATTAATTTAACTTCAGTGAGTTTCTGTAGCTGCAGCACTGAGGTGTAAATTAGACACAACGACCGATTATTTTATGCTAAAGGGCAGATTAAAATCTTTTATTATTGTGAACACAAATAAATTATCATGACTACTAATGATTTTACTGTTTAAATTAGTACTTAATGATTCAAGTACTTTTGTAATGAGCTGCGTGTTTCAAAGCTGATATTTATTCTTAAGACGCATGTTCGATACATGCATAAAGGTACTTGAAACATAAGAAAACTGACTAATTTAAAAATAAAAACATTAAAAATATAAAAAATGTTTTAATAGTGAGTGTTTAAATTTTATAAAAAGTTAGTAAGACGTAGTAGACACGGATTTAGGGAAAAGAGTGGCTTAATACTTGAGTACCTGTAAACAAATCTAGGCACAAATTTAGAGTTGCTGATGCTTGATGATATTGAACCTTTTGGTTTAATTTTAGACGATTTCTTGCAAACCTACCCATGATGAGTTTGGTTATAATTGGCTTATTGTCGTTTAAAAATACATTACCAACTAGGAACATCAGCAAGCCTGAGCTTGCGACCAAAATTTATAAAAACCAAATGAATAACCCAATTTAATTCCTAATCAAGCCAATTACACCGTGACATAAATTAGTACACACATAGATATTTCAGCAGATTCTTGTTAGGGAGTCAAAACATGATATAAAGGCGCTATGACACGAGTTGATCTTATCGGTTGAGGAGATGTCTGACTTCTGAAGTAGGATGTTATGTGTAGGTACCTACAGCAGCTGGTCAGACACCCCATCCCAACTAAAACGTCTCCCTCATCCCATACTTCATCCACACGATAAGCTTGAACTAATCTCATAACAACCTCTTCTCAACCTCGCAAAGGAAACCGAAAGGATTTTCATTCTGGGCGCGGTACTACAACAAATTCAATTAAAAAGGTCACAGGGAGCGCACCCCAAAACATGACGATCCATCTTCAAAACAGAATCGTATTACAATGGAGTGTCTGGCATATCTTGCCGACCGATGCATCATGGGCTAAGGAAGAAACCGCTCATTTCTGGATCGAATCACATTAGAGTAAAAGCTTATACCGAGCGTTCCTCTTTGGTTTTTATGATGCCCCATGGGCATTGTTACAAAGAAAGAAGGCTGTGTAGTGTAACTGGTTCTTTTTTGTTTTTAAGACTTGGGAAATTTGTGTCCAGGACAGACGATTCCTAAATGTCGTGTGGGGGGATAAGAGATTACAATGTAACACAGCACAAATATCTTTAACAAATTGAAATATCTAGAGACTTTTCATCTGTGTATTTAGATGAATGCTCTCTTTCTTCCTGCAAAATCCGTCATCAAATAGTATATCTTGTGTAAAGAATTTAATTTCAAACCTTTCAGCATTTTCCTACCTTTGTCAAAGGGAACAAAATTATTTTTCTTCAGAAATAGCTGTTGGGAGGTCTCGATTGTCAAGCCCCATCATCACATTTCCTCGTTAATCAACTAGTATGGATTGGAGGACAGAAAGAAAAGAGTGAAACTAAAAGGTGGATATCATGGCCCACTAAACTGCTGCACAACTAACTTTTCAAGTACTACACTCAGATAAAACATTATAAAGAGACAGTCATAAATTACCTCCACAAATTTAACCGTCAATCTATGAGGGTACAATAAATCTATAAAAAATCCTCCTATAAACAATAAAACTTAAAAAAAACCTTCCAGAATGTGTAACTAATTTAGCAAACGTTTTCTGGTTTAAATGTGATTTTATATAGTGTATCAGGTATACAATGAACTAAAATACCTTCCATAAAAAAATACCTCCTTTAAAAAACGGGTTTACTTAAAAAGAGTAAAAACGAAAGGAAAAGTTCCAGTAGATAAAAAAATATTTTTGGACAGTGAATAGAAATAGTTTGTAATAAATACCAGTTAGTTTTCATAATCAAACAAATTCAATCATCAAATTAATCAACTCCAATAAATATTTGAAATAATACTGAGCAATAAATCAAGCATTAGACGATTTGATAAAGGAAACATGCACAACACATCTTAAGTAAAAATAGAAAGTATCCCTCACATAAACCAGGCTAATAGAGTAATCCCTAATCATCAAATGCAAGTAAAGTAAAACTACCAGCTAAAATTAGGCAAAATCAAAATGCAACAAAACATCCAGCTATCTATTCAGCTCAAATCCGAAATCCATCATTGACGGACCATGGCGAAAACCACTCAGATGTTGCAGGATTCACTTCACACTGTTTGGAAGTGCAATTGAAAATGTAATTTACACCTTTCTAGATTTCTTCTAAAGATTATTTTTTACGAACAGAAAAAAAATACACGAATTAGGGACAAAGCTGATTCGCACTGATCCACTCATAATTAAAGATGCGCTCTCGATGCTCAAAGGAGCAAATTATATGAAAAAATGAACAAACCTTGCCCCACTAACATAGTATTGTTAAGTGAATTAAATTAGTTTCACAGAAGATTTTTTTCTACTAGTGTGATTTCAAGCAAAGAAAAAACTTAACAATAGTTGTTGGTTTAACAAAAGTTGTTAACAATTTTGTTGGTTTCTTAAAAAGAAATAATTCATACTTTGAATTTTAAAGTAAGCTAGCTAAGTTCTTTTGAAAAAGAAACACAAACTTTTTCAGCCGGTCAAAAAATTTCAGTTTAAAGTTTAAAAAAATTTTCAAACAAATTTATTAATTCAGAAAACTTTAATGTTGTGATTCTAAGTAGTATAAGAATATACAGGGTGCCTGCTAAAGCCCGGTCTCACGTCATTAACTTTGGAACGCCATACAGCTAGTAGGTACAAAAAATTAACTATTAGTATACAGGCTGACCGCCACGAGAAAAACTTCGACAGAAAAACAAAATTTTGAAAAGGAGTAAAACGCTTAGTAGTAGCACAGATTTGGCACATAATATTTTTCAGTGTTTATGAAATATACCAGCCTCCCCAAAATTAAGTGGGATTATTCGTTTTCGTAACAACCGCCGTAATATTGAGCGAGGTCAAAAGTTTTTCTTGTGGCGGTCCAGACAATACACATTTTCATAATAGAGACCTCTTTTAACGCTTCCAGCAAAAGTAATTAAACTACACTGGCGTGCAAAAATTAAGGACCGAACTGTTTTTTCAATATAACACCTAGCATAATTATTTTTCATCCATGAAAATAATACCACAAGATGTTCAAGGAGTGGGAATATAGGGCTCGAGAATAAATTTTCCCTACCAATAATTTAAGGGGGTAAATGGGCCCCCCATTGATAATGGAGTTCCATTACACATGTGGAGTAGTGACAAAAACGTCTATGTGAGAGGTATTTAATTTAACCAAAAATTTTATGTTGTCCGTAAAGAATATGATTATTCCTGAACTCAACGCATGTTTTTAAATGGGTGTACTAATTTTTAATAGTATTTTTTTAGGTTTTATTGAGAGATATTGGTCTAATCATTATTTTTGGCAAGTTTTAGCTTCTGGGTCATTTTTGGTATGTGGTATCTGACCGTAAACCATATTTTCAGTAGTTCTCACATGTGCTTGATCGCGTTTATGTCTGTGAATCCAGAAAGTAACTTTATTCTTTCCAAATCGTGACTTATGAAAAACTTTGAGAAAGCCACACTGATTTTTCGCAGCTTTGTCATGCAGAAAGGGAAAATAAGGACCCAAAATGTCTTATAACAGAAGCAAATGAGACATGAGAACACAGGTACACAATTGCAGACATCAGTGAAAATATCTGTGGTGTATAGGGGGTGCTGAAACGGTGAAAAGAATTGTGTAGTTACACAGGAAAAATTCGATGTCGTTAAAACTTATTTTTAGGTGAATGGAGATATTTTTACAGATATTTGCTTCTTTTCAGACATGAATAGGTCCATAAACACTAAAAAAAATCATTTTTTTGAACATTAATACAAGATGTCCTTCTTATGAAACTATACAATTCTTTTGTGCCGTTTCAGCACCCCCTATACACCACAGAGATTTTCACTGATGTCTGTAATTGTGTACCTGTGATCTCATGTCTCATTTGCTTCTGTTAGAAGACATTTTGGGTCCTTATTTTCTCTTTCTGTATGACAAAGCTGCGAAAAATCACAATGTGGCTTTCTCAAAGTTTTTCATAAGTCACGATTTGGAAAGAATAAAGTTACTTTCCGAGTTCACAGACCTAAACGCGATCAAGCACATGTGAGAACTACTGAAAATATGGTTGACGGTCAGATACCACATACCAAAAATGACCCAGAAGCTAAAACTTGCCAAAAATAATGATTAGACCAATATCTCTCAATAAAACCTAAAAAATACTATTAAAAATTAGTACACCCATTTAAAAACATGCGTTGAATTCAGGAATAATCATATTCTTTACGAACAACATAAAATTTTCGGTTAAATACCTCTCACATAGACATTTCTGTCACTGCTCCACATGTGTAATGGAACTCCATTATCAATGGAGGGCCCATTTACCCCCTTAAATTATTGGTAGGGAAAACTTGTTCTCGAGCCCTATATTCCCACTCCTTGAACATCTTGTGGTATTATTTTCATGTATGAAAAATAATTATGCTAGGTGTTATATTGAAAAAACAGTTCGGTCCTTAATTTTTGCACACCAGTGTATTTGAGATACGAGTAAATATAAAGTCAGTAACATAAGTTGAGTTATAGTGTATTATAGTTGAGCAGTGTTATTCCTAGGATTTTTCTGGAGGAGTAAAAATACTCCTTGACATTTTTAGGAGTGAAATACAGAAATACGAAAACCGCAATCAAACTCCAAAAGCATCAGAACAATAAATAAAAAAAAAAATACTATGACTGTATGAAAACACAATTAAAAATTATGATAATTAGGGTGCCGTGGCTTATGGCAATTGGCCAGAAAAGTTGGGCGAAAATGTCTCCGCTGAGATCAGTTGGTGTTATGAGTAGAAAATAATTATTTGTTGATTTCAGTGGGGCCACGCTGAGCATTTTTTAAGCTAAACCTTTGTGAAAAATCCAAAGAGTGAAAATACTCCTGGCTAGTTTTTTTAAAGATTATTTCTGATTTTTAAGGAGTGAAATATATACACTCTCAGAGGAGTTAAAAATATCTCTTGATGAGCAGATTAGAATTAGTAGGAAAAGACACCTTGTGCAGATGAAAGCACATGATAAATCTCATGTAACGTTCGTTTTTATACACAATTTCAAATACTTGGCCACCAAAGAAAGCATTTAAAACTAAGAAAAACATACGAGTGTCATCTGATCACCTCAACAATACGGATCAATTTCAGCGAACAAGGCGAGGAAATCTATCAATCATACACTAACACCGCCCTATTTCAGTTTGAATTTCAGGCTTCCGATCAATCTTTATCAACAACAAAGATGTGTGATATCAAATAACAAATACCTGAGGATCGAATGAAGGAATACAACTCGAGAAAAAAGGGATGTGGACGGTTCAAATCAACAGAGGGTGTGTCGGGTTTCATTGTTTTGTTGAAATAAGACGGATCAAAGCTATTTTTAAAGTTATTTGAACACATAATACTATTTATAGAATGGTTAGGGTTATAGAGTTTATAGAATGATAAAAAATATAAAAAGAGGTAAGAGTTACACAGCATCACTTAAGATGGTGAACATATTTTAAAAGCTTTTTTTTGAGGATGACTATTACAAAGTAGTTTAATACAATCATCATTTTCGAAAGCTAATTTGTATAACATGCCATCACCTTCAAATGTTTTGAGTTTTGACTATAATTAAAAATGAACCATTTCTGACAAAAATGTTCTTAATTCAATGTTTGCAAGTTTGCAGCTACAATTTAATAATTTTAAGATAGAATAATTTAGACGAATAAAATTTATTATAGTATGATAGAAGTGAATTTTCTTAAAGACGGTAGAGTATATATTATTTGTACAACTGAACATAATATGTAACAAAAAAAAGGGATTACTGCACAGAAAATGCATATAACGAAAGAACAGAAGATGAGATGATTGAAAAATTATAACTTTTGAAGTTTAAAAAATAACACCAAAACTCTCACTGAAATAATAACCCTAATAGTCCCAAATGAGGTTATGTTCTGGTCATACTTTTTCCAATTTATATGGACGAGGGGTTTTAATTTCGAAGGAGCACCTAGTCCCTAAGGACTTCAAGCTCCTGTCTTGACTGTGCTCCGCTGCGCGGAGCGCATGCTTAATTTATCTTAAGGCTGGTGGCCGAAGCCACAGTATAGCTGTCTCAATTTATATGATACGTACAGGAAACCTAATCAGCGGCGAGTTTTTCAAGACTAAAAGTAAGGACAACTCTGCTCTGCACACTCTGCATTTTCAGTGTAAAAAAACGCAAGAAACGCCAAAAAAAAAAAAAAAAAAAAAAAATACAGGAATACCTTCCGCATTCGTTGCATCACACAGATTTCATTAGAAAGCCAAGCCCAAAAACACGCAAAAAAAATCAATTATAAAAAAAACCTCATGATAAATGGGCTCAATTTAAAGATACCAATTAACTCCTATTTGTTCAAAGCCAGAAAAACCATCACACCATACTTTGTTCCATCAGATGTCTCATTAAAACTCCCATGTTCTCGGGAAGCCACAACCCCTTCAGAACCACGGCTCATTAGCAAGCCTTTTATTACACTCCGATTCCATAGGATTCATTCAATTAATCCTGAATGGGCCATTCACGTCCGAGACACGCCGATCGCCGGGATAATCCATTGCAGAACACACAGAATCAATGAAGTCTGGTATTTGACACGGCATGTTGTATGTACATTTATTATTACATTCTACCTATGAAAGAAATCGGGCTTTTGTGTGTTAGCGGATCGTCGAGAGAAGGATTTGGCTTTTGTTTTGATCAAGATGAATGGAGTATACTCTGCGAACCGTTTATTTATTATTATTATTGTTCATGATGTGGGAACTGATGGTGAGGCTGCGTTTGTACGAATTTGGAACGATTTCAAGCAGATGTGTATATGAATGAGGATTGTTTCTGGATTCATTTAGGAGGTTGATAGGTTGCGATTGGCCGTGAATTAGGCTGTGGAACTGTGGATATTAAATCTGTGCGAATTTTGAGCTGATATAAAGAGGAACTAGGAAAGATTTTCTAAATTGAACATCCGACACATTGACTAATTATAATTAGTCGAAGTGCTGCTTCTTTTTATCAGTGAGACCAACGACACTGCAAAAATCGGCAGAAAAAAGAAATAGAAAGAAGCAGAAAAATATATAGAAACCACAAGTACAGTTAATGGATGCTGATGATAAGAGTGTATAAACTGAAAAACATTTAAAGTTTTTATTAGATTTATATCCCACAGAAAATTTACAGTAGGAAAGTCCCCTCTCTTATAAAGCCAGAGAACCAAGTCGAGTAAATTGCAGTCCATTTCCCCAGACACTTCCTTTGGTACTTGGAATTCAATTACTCACATGTTTCTTATTGTAAGTTCTTTAAGACGCAAATTCTACCAAAAAAAATGTATTACATTGGACCTGTTAAATATATGCATGGGAGGGGGTGAGGAATAATTTTGGGCCCCTCCCGAAATAAATTTCTATATACTCCACATTTTGAACACATTTATTAAACTTTCAATAAGATCATACAAGGAAGCCAAATGAAGACTTAAGGAAAATTCTTAACGAGGCTGGCTATCCTAAGGACCAACTGTCTGAAGTATCTTGTAATTTTTTTTTATCCCAAAATAAACAGCACAGTGAAGGAAGCAATCCACACAGACCACTTCCACGACTTGCGCGATTAAAGAGGGACCATTAAATGTTACATTTGATTTTCCTTCATATCCCACATAAAACAACGACGGAGTCCAGTTCTCAAAGAGCGGTCAACCACCACCTTCAGAGAAGCTTCATCTCCCACGGACGAAAAAAGCTGCGGACGAGACGGACAGAAAACTCTCATCGAGTCCACGCCCAAAGAACACCTGATTGATCCGAGCACGCGCCTGGCAGACCATCACTCAAGAGTGAAAATGGCCACGCAGAGAATCGAAGAGGTGTAGGCACAATGGGGCCATTAGGGTTTTTAATACGCTCAGTGACAGAGAGCGACTCGACAAAAAAGAATGATGGATGGATCAGAGTGATAGGAAAAAGCGCACAGGGGGTAGTTCAAATGGTTTCTTCATGAGGCGTTGATGGGATTAGGTTCTTTTATAGTCATTGTACCTAAAACCTACTGGTTAAGAAAGTTCAAGTTTGCTTAGTTTCCAGTTGCTTTTAAATGGCGGTAGAAGGGGTATCTTTTTAAGTAAAGAGCAATGGCCACTATAAATTTTGAGATGAGACACTCCATGAGATTAAGATTTGGAGATAACAATACAGACACACCATTCAAAGCCGGAAGACAAAAACTTTAAGAAACACTTATAAAATCAACCAGACTGGTTTCGAAAAGCGTGTGGGATATGAAGTGATCATGCCTTTGACTCGTCGAATCCTAACTTCTGCATTAACGTACATAAGAATACTATCATCCAGGAAATTAGTGACAGTAAAACTTAGGCAAACCACCTTTCTCTACCAGATTATTTATTGATGCATCTTTTCAAACATGAATAACAAGTAGCATTTATTTTTAATTATAATTATAGCTTAAAAAGAACAGGGACTCTAGAAGTCCTCCCTGAAGTCATAGAAAGTTTTAACCTCAACAGATTTTAAACAAGACTGGTACTAAGGTCGGTGTTTCAGGCTCCATGAAGACCTATTATATGAAGCTCTAGATAGCTCTCATAGATATTCGACGGAGTATAGGAGAATTACCAATTTCATTGAGCCATCTTTGGTAATGTAAGGATAATAAGGTATAAAAAACAATTCTACCATTAATAACATAGTTATCGCGTAAAGATTTTCTAATGAGTAACAGATTGAAACAACGGACGCCCCTTTCTTGATGGCACTATCACTCATACCCTCCAAATATGTATTTGATACCCTATTTTCGACTACTATTCACGTACATTTGCAGTTTATCTTCGAATCAATTTGTTTAGGCGTTAAAAAAAAATTTTCATAGATAGATCACTCTTTATCTCAAAATGTATCACAACAAACAGCCTTCCAAAACCCCAATTTAACCACTCCTTAAACGAACAATTTTTCATCCTTCAGCTATTATTCTCATGTAAATTTAACGCTACATTTGAACACATAAAGCTCAGCTACGAGAACATACCTTTTATCTATAATGATACTAATAAACGACTCGCCGACAAAAGAGGTCCATTCATAAAACACTTAACTCCAGATAAGCCACGAGTTATCTTATACTTCCTTATTCCAACCAGCACGGAGTCGCACTCGATCTTCGATTAAGATGACAGCAAATGCACACAGAAAACATCTAGAGTAACCAAATATACAAGGCTAAGTACCGCTGTACCACCTTATTAAAGCATAATTTGTAACGTTTGAAAAGCAGGTGGCGATTTATGCTCCATATATTTCTTCCTGACGTAGCGGGCTTTTTAATCAGCAGCTCATCGAAACACAAAAGAGGCTTTCATTTGGTTAGTGCTTGTATTAATCAAACGGTCGCATTGCATTTCATTACGATCGGAATATGTAGGTTTGCGTAGGTCTGCTACGTGCTTGGAAATCGTGTGTGCAGGTATCGATGTAGTATTTTTGGGTTGGTCAGTGAAAGGGACAGTCCGGAAATGGATGGACTAAGTTAATGACGAGGTTAAACAACAAAAACCTCTCTTGGACTAGTTGATGTTTTTAAATGTAGATTGATAATGTACACAACCAAGAGTTTGTAATATTGTGTCATATCCCACACAGGATGCGTAGATGATCTAGTGGGATCGTTGGAATATACCACGGCTTACTAGATACTTATACAGGCTAGCCGAGTTTTAAACAATGAAAACCATTTGACAACTTTTCCCGCTTGGAGCGCTACAAGACCTACCTATATCCCCCACCGCCTTCAACACTGTGAATATGCTTTGCCAGTTTGTCCAATAATGCCATCTGGATTTGCAATGATTTTCGTACTCGGCTAGCCTGCATAGTATCTAGTAAGCCGTGAATATACTTAACAATTTCAGTAGGAGTACAACAGGGTCGGATAAGTAAGCAAGATATTTTCTCTTTCCTTTCCTTATTCCTTTTTTTTTCTAAAATTTTTTTTTTCTTAAATTACATTTCCCCATCCTGTAGCAAAATAAATAAAATTAAAATAAAAAAAAATCACTATCTCATCTCAAGTGAAACAAATATCTAAGCTTCCTAAGCATACATAATAAAACAACCCATTCCCACCGCTTTTTTACACTACGTTCCCAAACGTAAAATCAATGACTGCGACGTATTGATTGCAAGAAGACATGCTTGGGAGGGGAATGAAAAGACAATTAGCACGTCGCGAAGTCCTCCTACACGACAAATGACACGCTCTATTACGCAAACACGACAAAATAAGTAAAAGCATGCCTCCCAGACACAAGAAGAACGCTATGAAGGAATTTTCTCACGGGTGTCTTCAAGATGTATTGGGGATGACTCCAAGTAATGGAACAATTAGGATGCATGTATAGCGTTTCCCCATTCGTGGGATAATACATACTACTACAATAACTCATCTTCAAAACTTGATACTACTTTCGGTTTATTTACGGAACTTACAGCGAATGACAGAATATAAAAAAAGTATCCTTGGGATTAGCATTGAAATGATATTGTAGTACAGTGCTATAAAAATTGGATGCATCGATGGCTTTTAAGTATTTAATAGGACCTTGGAAGTTGAAGTTTGATAAGTATTGTAAAATACCTAAAAGTATAAGGTATTAAAATTCTTAAAATAAGTATTACTTGGTACCTTAAGGTGTGTCCATTTTTAATCGCTATTTAAAAGTAATATAATTATAAAATTGTCAGCAGTAAGTTGATCATAATAATTTCATTCATTCATATAATTTTAGCAAAACACTCTTTAGTATTCATCTAAATATTCTAAAATAATTTTAAACACATATATATATATATATCCCAAAATATGTTTGTGTTTTTTTGCTCCCTTTAAAATTAATTCGTTTTACCAAATGAAAAAGGATAAAATTACACAAAACAGGCATATTATGTTCTATGGGAAATACCGTCATTACATTCAATGAATTCAAACAACAAAACATCCACTGTATGTAAAATACATGAATCGTTTTGTATATCTTCTAAGTTAAAAATTAAGAGTTCACTCATGCGAGAAAGACAGCCTTTCCCCCATTTCACGCCTATTATATAGCTCAAAAGTAAAAAATGCAGTTCATTAAATAAAATTTATTGACAGCAAGTTGCATGTTCACGTTCTTAAGTCGAGGTTTCACGCCGAGAAGTCCGGATATGGACAAACTACGCAACAGAAACAATATTTAATTCAGAGTAGGAAACTCTCACCTTGGGAAAACACACCACTTCATAATTAAAAACCGAAAGTCCTACAAAAAGCAGTCACACTTTGCATACTAAGTAATCAGGTATTCAATTGTAGACTTAAAACATGCACCAGACTTAACCCAAACGTCAAAAACAATCACTCTCTCGATGAATTCTCTCCCTGTCAGCGCTTGTCAAAACACGTCAAACGAACAGAAGCAATAAAACAAAGACGAAAAAAAAACCGGGAAAGAATATGAACAATAATTAGAGTATCATTTGCGAACCACCTCGATAATTACCGAACGTCGAGTTAAAAAATGGTCCATCATGCTCACTCCAGGTTGACAATCTCTCTTAGGGTAATTTTTTAATAATAGGTAATATAATTAGCGCACTTCGGGCGTAGCCGAAGTTTGAGGTTCCGCATCAGCCACAAATAATAATGGCACCTGCTGGGTTCAGGGATGATTTTATCGGGGCGAGAAACAAGCGATTAATCTAGTCCGTCTCACGTTTTGCGCATTAGAATGCTTGGCAATGACAAGGACAGAGCTGTAGCAGTAGCTGGGAAAGACCAAGATTTGAACTGATCGGCGAGATAACGCGGCTATCCTCTGTCTCATTTGAGTGTGCTACCTGTAATCAGAGATGGTTAATTACATTATCAAGCCGACGGAATTAAGTAGAGCTAACTCGATTATCTGTACTATTGGAAGGCCGAGGAAGTTGGTAAAGGTAATTGAAGCCATGGTCACGAGGATTAAAGTGGTCTTTTTTATGCAGCAAAACGAAATTCCTGAATAAATTCATACTACTTTTGTGAAGAAAACTACTACTTGAGAAAAAAAATAAATACTACTTAAGAGTTCGGCATAAAAGCAACAAACGCAATAATGTTCAAACCCTGTTATAAGTATATGAAAAGCTGTTGGTTTTCCTAAAGATAAAAATTTATATATGCCGGATTTAATTAAATTCAAGTTTATTGTTAGAGTTGTCTTAAGATTTTCATTTAACTTATTAAATATATAAGGTCCTCAAAAAACATGAGATTTATGTAATATTTCTTTGTTAGTCTTAGGTATAAAATAATTTCCTTTTGTATTCCTAATTTCAAAGTTACTGGTTTTAGTTTGATAAAAAGATTTGTTGATCAATGACAACAATGAAACCATTTAAACTATAAAATAGGACACATGTAACTAAATCTTAAAAATATATACTCTAACACCGCTGGGGTTTTTATTTCTCATACAGATGCATAAATATTTAATGAAGAGAAAAACCTTTTTAAAACGATATTTTTAAAATAGACACTATAGGAAGAGAAATGAAATAAATACTTAAGAGTTCGGCATAAAAGCAACGAATGCAATAATATTCAAACCCTATTATAAGTATGAAAAGCTGTTGGTTTTCCCAAAGATAAAAATTGAAGGAATGCCAGAACGTTTCTAAAGTTTTTTCATTTATTGCATGAAAGTCCAAAGCAGGAAAAAACCTAATGCGGGCGGTAGATTTAGAGACCTTTACAACACAATTTCAATGATTATGCTCTGAACAATTTTGAAAAACATAAATTGAAAATTAACAATAAAACTCATGAGTTCTAACCGACTGAAACCACAACTATTTAACTTACGAAACCAGCTACAAAGCATCCAGGAAAATAAATTAAAAAGTAGATTAACAATGACGGGAAAATAATAAATAAAATGTTTAGAGGTTGAGGGAGGGATATTTAGAACTATTTAATATACAACGTTTAAAAAAAAAGTTAGGTTTGAACACGAAAGGTTCAGTAATGCAAAGACAACTCGAATTTACTAAGAGAATGTGCACAGAGATGAATGCAGAACCCAAAACTTGCTTCAAAGTTATTTTCATGTGTCTTATATAGGTTAAGGTCGGTGATCAATCAGGAAATTTATACCAAACTTCGCTAAGAGCATATTGTTACGCCACAAATGGGTTATTATATCAAATATACCCACAAAAATAACAAAGAATAAGGATACAAAGCTGGAAATAACACTTTAGCAGTGATATTGTATCACGAAGTGCACAATATTAATTTTCTTCTTAAAAGGAATGAAAGATCTTTTTCTAGAAAAAATACACTAACATGAGTATATTTGAGAAGGAAAGGATATGGAAATTCTATTTTATAAGGTCATAATTAATTATAAGGTTATGAAATGATAATATATAGTTTTACTTTACCAAATCAGAAGGGATAGCAAATAAAGCAAATATCTTTTCAATGAAATTTTGGATGAATCAATTTAACATACATAATTTAGCATAAATTAAATCTATGCTGAGTTTTTGAAAGCTAAGTTTTTAGTTAAAGTTTTTGAAAGTAACATTGTGTTACTTGTTAAACCACTTGTGTAATAGGAAATGCACAGGCTGATTTGATTGGTTGCGAAGGTTTGAATTCCATTCTTAAGTCACGCACTTAAGCGGGTTATAACGGGCAAAATTTCCCTTGTCCAACCACAATATATCAGCCTCCTTCAGGTCGACCTACACTAAAGTATAATTTTCGAAGCTGGGAATGCACTCGTGTTGAAGTTATAAAGTAATCTATCATCTCTGAGGGCATTATCAAGACGACAACAAACATTGCAAAACTTAAATTTTGTTTCAAATTTGCCTCCGTTATTTCCGAAGGTCGGCGCAGAAACCATCACCCACGCATGCCATTAGCAACAATATGGGTGCATAATGGAGTCAAAAGAATTGTTTTGCATGACCCCTTTCGAACAGAAGGGCGCAACGATTGCAACAATGAGCCCGATGCGGCTAATAGGGACCGGTGGTGAGGTGCAATCGGTAGGCATTCTGCTACTGAAAGGTAACAATCAGAGGTGTTTGTCAACAGACAAAAGAACAGCAATCGCTTCCGTTTTTCTGCAAGTGAATATCAATTTTCACTTTTAACAACTGTTGTTAGATTTTCCGAACTTGCCATGGAATTTTGGAAGCATCAAGATTACGCTATTTAACGTAATATTCCAGTTGAATCCCCCTCCATTCATGGCATCATTAAGTTAGAAACTAAACTGTCGCCCAGAAATAAAAATCCATTGGAACAAATGAGGCTGAACAAGGTGCAAACATTTCATTTTTTCAACTTTATATTACAAAAAGAAATCATAGAGAAAGCCACTGAAAGATCGGTTAGTTACAGCACATAAAACTGCAATGCCAAATACTTAATAATTTACAAATACTTAATAATTTTTTAAAATTTGTAATTTTTCAGTCAGTTAAAAACTTTTTCTTGTTATCTTTAAAGATTGTCACTTGTTATAAAATAGACTGAGGAATTAATAGGTAGCAAGACGAAATAAATTTATAGTAGATCATTATAATATAATCTTAAAAATTCTCCAGAATCTTTCTCCGCATTACAAATAGAATTTCTCATATAATTTACAAGAAAATCTCAGATATTTAGCTCACAGTGAAAACATTCCAACTTCTCAAATTTACAGAAGAAGGCGACTGGCAAGGGAAAAACCTCAACCTTTCGAGTTCCTTCTAGAGCAAAAGAAAAAGCGACCGAATCGAAGTCTCGCTCAAACGTCTTCATGACAAGAAACCAGCGTGGCGTGAAAACCACTGCTCAAAAACAAATTCCTATAAGTGTTTTTCGTTCATATCATCCCAAAGCTTCCGCGTGGATAAGTGGCGTGCTTGGGACCAGAAACAGTGAATTACACTCCTCTTGCAGAGCAGTTTTTAACATTGGAGTTAGCTACTTGTTGCTGTATAAGACATCAATTACTCTATCGGAAACTAAACACAAAATAACCAATCATCATAGAGGAAGAAGGAACTTAGTGTCATTAGTTTGTCTTCTTTAGTAGTTGTCACTGTGTTTTACTTCAACTTCAGGCTGTATAATCGATTAGTATATAAGGATAAATAATTAATTGTTGTAGTTTTCTTTCAACGGAGTTAGGTGGTTTTCTTTTTGATGGGGTAAATTTTTCAAAATTGTTATAACAATAGCAGCAATGCACTGTTCAATAGAGCATTCGCACATGACGTCACTTGGACAAATAAACAATGTTGCTAAGGCTGTTGTTAGGGGCGGGAAATAGAAGCATCCAATAGAAGCATTCGCTCATGACGTCACTTGGATGAATAACAACGTTGCTAGGTCCGAGTCATGTGATTGAAAATGCTCTATAAAATAGCCGCCCCACTTTTAAGTATCAAACAGTCCAGTATAGTATAACAAATTTGCTTAATTAAATATGATCGCATGTAAAAGGGATGGAATGTGAATTAGGTTGACAACTTACATGAGTTCACCACGAATTATCGACGAAGGGGATCAATATTGGAGTAGTCAAAGACGGAAATAACCAGAAGACTTAATAGATAGATGGAAGTAGCGATTAAATCGATGAAAAATTGGCGGTACAAAGAAAAATTCTAATAACACGTAATACCAAACAAAACCGGACTCCTATTCAACCGAAAGGTTTGTTTTTGATTATATGAAACGGTGTGCGCTCCAACTTAGGTGTGCTAAAATGGATTTTTAAGAAAACGTGACCCCAAAATAACAACATTTTACAAGACTTCTCTAAGTTCTCATGTTTTACCCAAGGAAAATCTTCTATTAGCACAAAAAACAATAGGTTTTTAAAAAAATAAACCCTCTATAAGTTCGTGTAATACTTATACACGAACATCGTTTGGTAGCATGGGGTTCCGCAAAAAAATATATATAAGCTTTCTTGTGTCTAAGCTTTCCTCTATTAAAAACTACGGTCACACATTTTAGTAGAACAACAGAGGAACCTCCCAACGAGACCCATACCCAAAGGGTCAACGAGCAACCACTATATGGGCGAATGAACAAGAACTCTCCAACAGCGAAGAACATAACCGGCGTCCGACAGGGAAAGAGAAACCAGTGGTTCTTAACAGGAACTAACCACTTCCAAACACAGCTCCCTGCCGCGAAAACAGGAGGATAATAAGGGTTGGAAACAAAGAAAAAGGAGAAGAAGAATGGTGGTTTACGCACACCCACTTACACCACGGGTGGTGGTTTGATGCTTTTGGACTCGCCGAAGTTTTTCCCAAGGGTTCTTGGTGAAAAATGAAACAGGGCTCCATTGACGGAAAACGTGTTCGGCTCTTCCTAATCAACAAAGAGGCTTGTTGTGGAGTTGTTTTGAGTTATATAGATTTTTTTTTCTATTGCGTAAGTTTAACCATGTGTGTTCGCTTCTGTGTCTTTTTTTCCAGACGCACTCTATTTGTTTTCACTTTAACTAAGCTCTGTCTGTAAGAGGGGGGGGAAGGTTATGTAGATCTTGTCATTACCATCTGCTTTTTGAATACAAGTGAGAGGAAGAATCCATTTTTAAGGCTAAACGTACTTAGTTGGAAACTATGTAAAATTCTTAGATATGTGTCCAAGAAAAGAGTAATTATTGGTCTATTAGAAAACGTTAAATCTGTGCATTTAGAAGTGTTTGGTGTTCTTGTTACTTATCCCCATACAACAACAGCAGGTCGAGTCCATTGAACCCGTGGATTGTCAAACTCTGGATTAACCCCATCAGGACTGGAGTACATCTGGCTTTTCTGGCAACCCAATGCACAATAGAGGAGTTTGATACATTTTAAGAATTGGGAAATTTATCAATCTGTTGCATATTCCGCATACCCATATAAATCTCTTTTAATAATCCCAACTGACAAAACCAAATCAGGTAAAGTAATTTTCCCTTCAAAAAGTCCTTCACGAAATTCCCGTTTTTCTAGTGTATATTTTCATCCATGGAAGACTTAGATTAAGATATTTCAACCATAAACAACCAGTATTTAAAAAAATAATAATAGCTGATGGCGTTTAGCATAAGTTAAACCTGATTCGAGATTCATGAACTACAAACTTGATTATGTCATCTGAACTGACACCTCTAATATTTAATAAGAATTAACAAAGACAGATGGCCAATTTACGAACTCCTAGTCTCAAATTCCGCTCATTAAAAGCCTCAAGATTTAAGAACGCGTCTGTGAATTATACAACTTACAGGTAAGTGCGAAGAGAAAATGGCCATTTTGTTCTTGAGATATAGTTGATTGATTAATACACGCGTAGCGCTTTAATCCCCATGAATCAAATCAACGTGATTCTCATTCAGTTAATGGAGAGAATACTTCAGACTAAGACGATCCACAGATGAAAAATGTACGAAATTAAGTAAAACGCAGTGGTTAACTCAAACAAAAACAGCTTAGAAATTTCCAGGAAATAATCACTCATATTATCCCGTAATCGTTTCGAAAATGCATACGGTATTTATATGTAACACCCAAACCGATCAATTTGATTACCGGGTTATTGAGAATAAAATATACCGCGTGGTTAAAGTAATAAGAATTAGCCATGGTTACAAACCTATAATTGAATGGAATCCCAGGGTTTTCAATTTACTCTAGCACTTTCCTAAAACTATAAGATTCCTATCATGCCATGCTACTCAAGGGAACAGACTTTTATTGTGCCCATGCATTTATAGAGAGGCCCTCGAAGTAAGCTTTGCAAAAAAAAATCGGGATTGTAAACTCTAAAAAATACCAAAAAAATTTTCAAACTTTCCAGCATTTCATTTTTAAAATCCAAGTTTTAGTCACCCAGGTAACGTAATCTTTCCAGCTTCTAGTTCGGTCCATTATTGCGGATTTAATGCGGAATTATTCCGCAAAATACAGAATACTTATCACTTCTGCCTTCTATAATACAATTGAATTTTATTCGGAAAAAAAAGGATAAACATTTTAACTGGGAAGGGGAAAATACATACATCCTGACTTCAGAGGTGATGAATTTTCTTACAAATAATACAAAAAGTCCGCAGGTCTGACCCATAGACCATAGTTTGAAATCCTCTGGTTTTTAAAGGACGTTGCACTACGCTGAAGAGGGAGTAATATATTTATCTCATTCTGATTAATCGATATTCTGATTAATATATCTATCCCCCTTCCAAATGAAAGTGAAATGAAAAGACATCAAATCTCCCAAGACAGAGGACAATAATTATGCAAATTCCCTCACAAAGAGCAAAATGAAACTCAATCATCAGGACTCACCACTACGGTGATTGCAGTGACATGTCATCAGAAGGAAAGGATAAAAAGCAAAACGGTCGTGCTGTACTCGCAATAAGGCAGGTAAGGTTTTAATTGACAGGCAAGGATCCCTTGTGTGGATTGGATTTCCATTTGGTAATTCCCATGTCTTACTAATAACAGTGAAAGAAATGGGAGCGCTGAATCAGGTGATTGAAGTGACGAAGAAAGAAAGAAGTCGAGAAAGAAATAAGTGGCAAACTTATAATGCCGAATACCACGGCTGTTCTTTTCAATCTAGAGGCGGACAATTTTTAACTTAATAAGAGGCCATATCCATAAATGATATCACACTTTTTTTCAACATTTTTTACCCCTCCTCTCTTAAGATGCTTCCAATGTCACAAAATGTCTCACTTCACAATACCCCTCCCCCCTTTTGTCACATGTGACGCTAAAGGTACCTTTAATAAGCTTAGAATAAAGTTGGTAAGAATCTGGGACCAATGTTTTTATTCAAGTAAAAGTGCACCACGGACTTAGCTATATAGCTTTTACAAGGGGGGTGGTCCAAGAAACTTCATTCAGGGGACACTGAAAGTGTTGCTAAAAAAGGGTTTTCCAACTGCCGGGTCATTTTGTGCAGCCCGCGAAGCTCCCTGAAAAGTAGCTTTAGAAGACTTTTTAGCGTACTAAAATTTTTAACATTTTTTGGGGGGCAGCCCCCCTGAAACCCCCCTATTTACCCCCTATTACATTAAGGAGTAGCTTAGCCGGTTGTGTTTCTATGGCGAAAAAGTAAAAGTTTGAGGTTTCGAAAGGGAGGTGGTATACCCTGAGAGTAGCAAGGGAATTGTTGCTCTCAAGTAAAAAAAAGGGGGGTCTGGGGGTCCCCCCCTCCAGAAAATTTTGTGAAATTTGATCCAAAAAAGTTGTATTTTCACGCATTTTTGGATATTTGGGACAGGAACCTTTCTGTTTGGCTGACATAAGGTTTGGGCTAAGGGGGGTGTCTGCTGGACCCCCTAACCCCCCCCCTTATATACGTCCATGAAGTGCACCTAACTTTATAATTTCAAAGTAAATTTTTGTTTTGGTACAATTTTTCACACAATATATAATGTTGTTTATACCTCACTGTGAGCTACATTTAAAAAATGTTGTTTTTTATTTGCTGAGCGTGATGACACAAATTTTATAACCTCTCCCTCTAGTCAAAAAGTGTCACAAAATGACGAACCCCCTCCCTACCTCTTAGCGTGGCGCCATTTATGGACAGCCCCTTATAGATTATTATTCTCAAATATTTATAATAAGTTCACTCTGATTGCAAACATTTATATAAAAGTTATAAATTCAGAAAACCCAAAAATATCACCCTATTCACAAAGGTTAGGGAAACTTTAAATGGTCGAAATGTGATTTTATCTGTTAAACGTTATTAAAACGCGAGTTTTGTTCATACAACATAGAGTGCAGTCTTCCCTGATGACTTTTCAGACATGGAAGATTAAAGCTAAAGACCTTACTTTCTATACTCATCACTACACTCTGGGCACTTAATCAAAATAGCATTCCCGTAAATGGCGGTGGACAAATTAGTGGAAAGTGGAAACGTAATCACTTTTTTATACAAAGAAGAAACATATAACGTATACAAAAAGAGCGACTATGAGGAAGCGACACTGCTTCATCAGAGAGATGATTGGTATGCATCGGATAAAAAAGGGGTAATTAATTAAATCGAAGTATAGATATTAAGCGACTTGTTCGATAAGAAAAACTCGGATTGATTTATTAGTTCCGATTAACTCTCTCCATTTTGAGAACCATATCAGGAGAGTGGAATTAAAATATCCCATAGTAAAAATATCACTTCGTAAGATAGAGATATCTTTACTTAATTATAGTCATTTAAAGTTATGCGATATTGAACGGGTTTTATCTAAAAAATTCTATAGCAAACATTTAAGTAGTTAAATTAATTTTAAATTAGTCATTCAAGCAATTATATTAATTGGCGAGAACAAGTTTATTTCCTGTGTCGACATGCGATGCATTAATTTATTTTTAACGAGATATTACTTCGGATAAAAGTTTAGAAGTTTGTAAACAGTAAGAAGCACTTTCGGTACCTTAAAACTACGTTGATTGAAAAAACACTGTCTCACATTCTATCCAAAAATTTTATGTATTAAACTGAAATAAGTATGAAGTAGGTATATGCTATGGTAGCTATGGATTATATGAATTTTCATTAAGATGGTCCCTAATTAACTTATTTAGCTAATTAAGTTAGCTTTTTATATTTTAAGTGATTAAGCATTCGACATAGCCTAGTATTTAAAAATACAAACTTTTTATGTTAAGAAAAATATTACTTTTCTATTTCTTGTATGTATATTTAACTGGTTACTGATACTGAAAAAGTTTCATCTAAATATTTATAAACATCTTCAGATGAATAGAACAGCTATATTTTAAACTAATTAAAACCTATCTATTTAACAGATTCTAACCTTTAAGATTTGCTGTTTAACGTAATACAATAACGAACACATACACAAAATGATAACTCTCGTATTTAATGTTCATAAAGAACAAGGAAAGTCATAAATTAGAGTTTCGCCAAAAGCTATACAATTTGTATGTATAATATAGACTCTTAAGGATTTTTTTAATATAACGCATAATAATGATGTTACATAGTGGATGTCATAGTACAATGTCTAGTTTCAGTCAAATTTGCTGTATATATTTGAATACTGATCCCAATGTCACAGATTGAATCAGTTTTCTTCCTGATCAAATATTTATAACCTAGAAGAGTAAATTACACGAAAGTAGACCAGTTGAATAATTGACGTTTTTATGATAAAATAATTGATGCTTTCAACTAGAGAAAATTCAAGACCGAAAAATGAACTATATTTAGTTCGGAACACATTCCACATAGAGAATCCAGAATTCAGTTATTAAGCTTCACTCAATATTAAAAACATTGAAAGGTATATAAAAAGTAAATCAAAATACAAGAAAATTTTGATGATTCGAATTGTCCCTTCCATAAGAAGTTGAATATTAAAATATTCTCAGTTACAGAAGAGCGTTAATGTGTATGAAATGCATTAAAAACCTGAAACAATCACTGGATGGAGGATATATAGATGTCATTGAATTATAAATAATAACTAAGATATACGCCTTTATCTGAAGTTCATGTGGAGATGACCCGATTGAAACTAAATTGCATCTCGGAGGTTACAAAATAACAATAAACTTCTTTTTATCATATCAAGGTGTGATTCACGGAAGTAGCAATTTCGAGCGAAAATTACTCGCAACAAGTCGAAACAAAGAGTTAATTCTCGCCTCCATCAGAACAATGGCAGAAACGCATTAATATGTCCATTCCATTCCAATACAAAGCCTTAACAAGCCATTCGAATCTACCCAAACAAAATTAGGCCTAATGTAAATTGAATTGCATCAACACCAAACAAAAAAAATAAACACGGATCGCTACAAAAGAATTTTCCAACCCACTTCTAAATATAGGCCACCGCGGACAGAGAAAAAAAAATAAAGCATCAAAACTGTTCATACGAAGCTGCAGAGCATTCAGACAGAACCGCTGATGCGTACATCTCTATATGGGCAAAACGAAGCTAATGAAATCTGTACTTTAATGAAAGGTATCAAAAGATGATTTCGCAGATATCTGTGCCAAAGTGATGTACTCTATTACGGGACTGATGGAACCCATCATAAACGAAATGGAATGAGCATTGAAATTTTATATCTAGGTAAAGAGATTAGGCCTAATGGAATGCATCTTCGGAAATTAAGCGTTAAATTAAGGATAGGATTTGGGGACAGATGTAAGACTTGTTGTATGTATTGACATCGGAACTGTTTGATATGTATTAAAGTAATATTATGTTTGGTTGGGGAATCTAGACTTTGCTACATCATGCGAATCGGATTAATTTAAAAGCAGCTTAAGGCGATCGCAGATGGATTTTGTATAAAATGAGAAGAGTGAAACGGAAATTTATGTATGAGGAGACAGCCGAACAATTGTTAAGGAAACGGATTGTTAAGTTGTGATTCTACATCAGGTTAAAAGTTTCGTCAATAAAATTCTCCTAAGTTTTCAGTTATACATATCTAATACGGTTTTTAAATATTCCTATCACACAAGTAAAGAGATGAGGAGCTATTCAGAAAATAAATATCTAGATTTGACTTACTTCCATTACATTCAAAATAAATAAAATCGCATCAAGGTAAATTAAGCATCTTTCAAAGAATCTTGCATTTTGTAAATGGTCAAATCGGTCAATCTTGGTCAAATAGACCTTATGTTGGCTTTGCAAAAAAGTTTCCTAACCTATATGATTAAGAAATCTGTAGAGCAATTGGAAAAACGCTTAAATGTTTTTGAAAAGCTATATAGTTGGTGAGAAACAAGTTTTGATTTATTTCAAACCTGTCTGCTTAAGTATTTGTAGCAAGTAACAAGCATATATAATCTTTGAAGGATTTTTCAAGAATCTTTTTCCCTCTCTGGCACCATAACCCATTACATCAGATGGTGTGCAACGGGTAGCCCGCGGACCACAGGTGGTCTGGAAAGTGGTCAGTGAAGGGGTTCTGGTATAGCCAGGGGCGTCATTTCAGTTTTTGGTTGGGGGGGGCAAAGATTTTTTTTAAGCGGGGATGAGCCACGCCGTAACCCAGACTTGTTTTGTTTTTTGGGGGGGGGTTGACTCAACATCATGAGCTCTTCTAAGTAAAAAGGGGGGTCTGGGGGTCATCCCCAGAAAAATTTTGAAATTTTGCCTCATTTCTACAACATTTAAGTTACATCCGAAGAGAACAGCACCTTGTAAACCACATAATTTTCTAGAGAAAAAAAAGTTACAAATAAATGTCAAAGTTTCAAGGGGAGCCGGAGGTCCTCCCTCAGAAATTTTTTTGAAAATTTCCCTTTAAACTAGTGTTTTATCTTCTTTGCAACCTCATTGGGGAGCACCCAGAGGGAACCGCTTCTTGTAAGCGCAGAATTTTCAAGGTAAATATACTGTCTAGCATATATATTTAAAAATTTGAAAGGGGGGTCTGGGGGTTCTCCCCCAGAAAATTTTTTGAAATTTGCCTCTTGAAGTAGTGTTTCAGCTCATTTTGAGGCGCTTTGGGTTACATCCGAAAAGAAATTCCTTGTAAAGTATGGAATTTTCAAGGGAAAAAAAGTTATAAACGTCAAAATTTCAAGGGGGGGGCGGAGATCCTCCCTCAGTAAAAATTTTTGAAAATTCCCCTTTAAACCAGACTCCTTGGGGTTTCTCTCTTGAACTCTTTGGTTCCCAAAGGGAACTGCTTCTTGTAAGCGGCAGAATTTTCAAGGGAGAAGCATTGTATAACAGACATCAAAGGTCAGGAGGGGTTTGGGGGTTCTCCCCCAGAAAATTTTGATATTTGACCCTCAAAAGTAGTGTTTTAACTCATTTTGGGACTTTTTGAGTTAAATCTGATGCTCCTTGTTGAAGTTACAAAATTTTCAAGGGACTTTCAGCAGTTTTTCACTTAAGAGTGGAAACCTTGGGGGGGGGCAATTGCCCCCCCCTGCCCCCCCTAAATGACGCCCATGGGTATAGCACTCAAAAAAGTCACTTTTGAATAGAAATTTGAGTGCATTGAAAAATTACCATCCCTCGTGAGATAAAATTAAATTGTTCATCAAATGAAGTTATATTTTAAAAATCATTACTCCATGCTTAATTAGGGAAAATGAACTTTTCCAATTTTGTGAGGGTTAAAAGTTTAAAGCTATAAAGGATGGTTCGTAAAGGATCCAGTTTTAGGATTAGTGGTCCACGGACTTCTGCGAGTTAAGAACCACAGCATTACATGAATTAATTTAAAATTTCACTTAACTCTTTTATGCCACCAAAATTTTTTTAAACCAAAAAAAAAACTCACCATTAAACCTGTACCTCAGAACTCAGCCCTCACAAATCCACAATTAATTCCATTACTACTATGTTTAACAATCCAAGACGCTGTTTTCAGACGATCGTGATCAGTAGAATTATCGACACGCAAGCAAACACCTGTTCGAATTATATTATTGATCTCATGACCCCACAATTACGCAGCACTCTAGAACAAGCAGATCAACACAGCATTGTAGCCTATTACGCCGATAACACCGCGACCATTATCTCAAAAGAGTAGTTAAAAAAGCAATCGCAAGAGAATAATAGATAGAGGGATTCTTGTAGTGAAGACCAAAGGAAGTCAGTCAGCCGGTAATTTAATAATCTAGACAAGTCTCTTGAGAATGGGCATTTGTAGAGGCTTCATAAATTAATTCCATAACGCTGCTTGTCAGTAAGAAAACTTGACATAAGTTTAACATCATTAATTACCCCTAGTCTTGTGAGAGGAGATATGGATATTTGCGTATGAGATAATGAAAGCAAAAGAAAATTCTTGGAATAATTAATAATTATGATATCGCATCATTAATTACGGCAATTGCGTGTTTTAGGTTCTTATTCGGCTGAACTTTTGTGTGTTTGTACTTTTAATGAAGTTTAAAACAAAGATTGAACAATTTGGCATCATCAAATGAGCAGTTTTCAAATTAACTTAGATATCAATGCAATTACCATTATTATTTAATAAAAATTATAATCATTAAGTGAGTGTATTATAGAGATTAAGAATGAAAATTGATAATCATCAAACCGGAAAATGTTAGTTTCAATTTGTAGGGAGTCTCTTATAGATAAAAGGAAATTGGATCTATAAATCAATCTTAATTGATCACTATTAGAGATCAACCAAGAGCGATTTTTGATAATGATGATACGGGGATAAGTCGAAAATACGCGAATAAATTTTCCGTTTCCAATATTTTGATAAATAGTTTTTAAGTTTTGAAAATATTTTGTGGTTAACTAGACATTTTACACCAATCTTTGGTAAAAGTTAGTTTGTAATTTTAAAAATCACTTTTAGAGTAACTGACATAGTTTAAAATTTATGGATTTGCTTGGATACTTACTTAGTAATTACAAATTATTACAACAAACATTAACAAGCAATGCACAAGATTGTTCCCACACAAGAACATCACAAAATATGCTTAATCGAAATAATAACAGAGAAACCCAAAGAAACTTCAAATACTTTTGAAGCCGACGAGTAGAGAAAAGCATTGGTGAATCCATCTTTTACTTTTTCAACCATGTTGAAGCGGATTCTATTTCGCTAATTTTATGCTTGAGTAGTCATCACACTTAATTTTTACACGCGTTGCTCTAATGACAACACAGTGGATAATCAACTCAACACCTAAATGGAAGGTACATAATTAAAAACACGAATCTCAGCCTCACAATAGATTGTATTAGAGAACCGATGGGATAAAAAAGAAAGACTGAAAAATAGAATTTTAAGGAAATGATGGATAAGTTTTCACGTCCAGCTTTTAACTGAATGAAGGCTGGATGAACGCATGAGGAATATTTACAGCGGGCTGGATATTAGGCAAGTGCATTAGTCAAACATGAGATTCGAGAAATGTGAGAGTAATAGTTAAAAAAATAAGATTTAAATTGAAAGAACATTTTGAATTTAAAAGGAAAAATGGATAAACCATTTGGTACTTACGTATTAGTCCGTCGACAGTTCAGCGGCTCAGTTATGGTACAGTTACTATACGAACGAAATAGAAACAATGGAAGTATTTTCATAATCTAAAAAGTTAACTGAAGGTCCGGAAATTATTAAATATTTTTGGGGTATCCATTAATACAGAATGAAAGGCTGTGGACAGGGTTAAAGCCCAGAGAAGGTCGAATTCGGGCCACACTGGTCGTAGTTTCAAGTCTCTTGCCCTAAATGCATCGTATAAAACCCGATAGGTGAATATTAAAATTAATTATCCACTTTATAATAAGGAAATTGTACGATTTCAATTTACATAACTACAGTATTTTCAAAAGAAAGGGCGAAGTTTCCGAATACTTGGGCTGTCAAAGGAATGAATCCATTGCAGAAGCAGGTGGGCGTCTTATTCAGAGTAATTAATCAACCAACAAGAGTGCCGGTGTGTTTTTAATGGAGCTTCTTTTGTACTCACAAAACTAATGATCAGTATTCGCAAATATTTTTTACTAAATACACTTAAAAAGAAAGAATAAGCAGAAAATTAATCCTACAATGCAAGATGAAACAAAGAAAAAAACCCCATTGTTTCCAAAATCAAATTTTTATAGATAAAGGTGTGGTTCAAACAAATTGTGGACTTGGCTCACGATACCAAATTAAAGAACTCTGAATTATAGGCTAATTTCTCCTCAAAATTAGGAGAGAATTAAGCGTGATAATGTAATTATACATAAAGGTTAGATAGGAGAAAAGATACCTTAAACATACCCTTTATCAATGATTAAATGCTTTCATTACGACAACGAGTATAATTTGGCGTCGTAATTTATAGCTTTCTAGGAAGAATCCAATAGAAATTGATTTATAATACTTCTTAAAGGAATTATGGATGTTTCTGGCGCATCTCATGGCAATTTAGTCATTTTTGTCTAATTTCGAAGTGGAAGTAAAACAGTTTATATGAGCTATCACAGTCAGGGAAGCTAGCCCGAAGGTGAATCCGTATTTTGCTTGATCTTCTCGCTTGTATGCAATGAAAAAAAAGTCGTGTGGACTCCAATTTGTTCACAGCAATCGAGGAAAAACACCAGTTTGATAGGATTTTTAATATTGAAGCTTTTCATAATAAATGGTAGTATAACCCAAAGCGATGGGAAAACCTGAAGGTCTTTCGTTATGCATTTGTAGGAAAATGATGATGGATAAATAAAAATATGCACCACAAACACAAATTAATCATAATCTCGTTTTCTGAATATGTTATTATGCTAATTTCGTTATTTTTTTTTAGATTAGCTATTTAAAATTCCACCCTTACAGCTTAATTATCGCGAACCCCAAGGGGTTTGCGAACCACCAGTTGAGAAGTGCTGTATTAGAGAACATGTTGATGTCCAATTCTTCTTAATTTACAAATTATTTTGACAAACACCTGTTTTCCTTTAAATTACATTTTTTATTTTATTTTTATTCATGATATTTCACGGACTTTTTTCAACAGCAAACAAAAAACAGCAACAACTAAAAGGTTTGATTGCATTTATTTAAAGCAATCGTCCAATCGCCCACTTCATAGAGATGGGACTGAGGACAATCAATAATTTTAAGAAATTTATTATTAAAGTAAAACCTTGAAAAATAGGCAAGTGATTAAATTTTAAAAAGTATAAGTGGAAAAAAGGTACAACGTTCTAAAAATTTTCTACTCTCCGAAGTTTAATTTTATGCAGCCCACCGAATAATTTCCCCTAGTCGGCGCCTAGGCTCCGTTTTTTTTATTATCCCTAGTGTATATACACAAGTTCATGGACACAACAAAAATGCAACAAAATTTAAATTATTGTATACAAATCAAAAATATTCATGAAGTCCAGAATTTGCAACGGGCTAGCAGAGAAAAGTTCCTTTTTTGACACTCCCATGCCATGCTCAGTGATATAATTTATTATTATTATTATCGTTATTATTATTATTATTATTATTATTATTATTATTATTATTATTATTATTATTATTATTATTGTCATTATTATTATTTTCATCATCACTTGCAACACATCAAACACAGTAAAAAAACAGCCATCAGGAAACGATATATTAGTAGAAATTTTATAGGGCAATGTTTTGCCGTCAAGTGATCCATTGTCTGTCTTCTTGGTTGATATAGGACTGTATGAGGGACGAAAGTTTTATCCTTTACGTCTCCATTCTAAGCAAGTTTAAGTATGCAAACAACTTCGAAAAACTCAACTTGAATGGAAAGACCTAGAATCACCGACAATCTTCCCTTCAACTCCTTAATCTCCACCAACTCAAACTCCAGTTTCTTCACAGCCGAACCACTGTCATCACTTCCAGCCTTCGGACAAACCAAGAAGACAGACGACAGACATTGAATATCACTCGTCATTACACGCGATCATGGAGGACAAAACGGCCTCAGGCGTCTGATTTGGGATTCAATTGCAGATCTCTTGTTTTGTCGGCTCCAAAAAAAAAGTAGGTGGAGGATGATTAGGGAGGGGAATAGATATTGCCGTCACGTACTCGGCTTAGTGACTTTTGTCTGAGGAAGATCAGTGAAAGGGTCTTTTGAACTTTTTTCTAGCGGGGCGTCGAACTTTTGTTTGGTTTGGAATAAATGACAAAGCAAACGTCTTTTTATTTTGCGATATGTTTCATGTAATGGCTCCCGGCCTTTTTATACCCCTACTATTTACGAATGCAAAATGAAATGCGGTTAAAAAGGATTTCTAAATCTTTCGGTTAATCTTGCCTGCTGATTTCAAACAAATTTTGATTATTTCCTCTACTCCTGGCAACCTAATAGAAACTACTAACGAGTCAAGAATTTTGTTCTGAAGGTGGCTGATGTTTAAAAACAATTTTTGCAACGTCGTGAACGAACCCTCAAACTTTATGAGAAAAAAAGTCACTTTCTTTATCATTCATTATAAATTCGTCAAATTGATACGTTTTAACATAAAAAGTAGTTCAAATTGATATAGAGGAAGCGATTTTATAAAACGAAGCAATTGGTTTATCTCTGCGGGGAGGACTGCGACGTCCCACATAGCCCCCCTTCTAGATTCACCCCTGAAGAATATTTGGATTCAATAGCTATAAGGTTTAGGGTTAGGTTTTATCATAGGTTAGGTTTTTTTACAACTTTAGTTTTCAGACACCAACTTAATGAACTCCATTTATTTGAGGCTAACGTCTCAGCCTGATATTACTTTTCCCTCTTAAATGAATGGTTTTCTAAACTTTTTCCAAAATAGTGTTACTTAAGAAATTAATGTTTTCAACTTTGGAGTGTATCTGTAATCTCCAGTCATTTATTTAGATGGCTAAGAGTGCATTGCATATTCATATAACCATTTCTCTCCATACATGACAAGAGGGTTGAATTAAAAAGTTATGAAAAAAAAAATTAACAACACTTAGGTCTTTATTATTTACGTATTTGTGTGTGATAACTAAAACTTACTTTTAAAACCTTGGCCTAAATAATGCTCAAGCACTTTTAATTTTCATTTATTAGATTATGAAAATCAGACAAGGAAACCTTTTAAAGAATTAGATGCAATCTAAACGATCACGAATTGATGTATGCAGATAAGACTTTGATTCATGTATATTTTCACTGGATATACGTCGGGAAAACCCCCATGTGGTCCATAGTAGCAAGAGAAAACAGGTTTAAAATGTTTTAACATCGTACCGTATACGGTAGATCAAACTTCAAGGATAATCAGCATTACAGAGAAAGAATGCAATTTGATTTTAAGTGATAAAGATTTTATTAAAATATTCCAGGGTTCTTCCAGTTTTGAATTATTTGTGTATTAATAATTTCAGGAAAAGCATGAAGTTATAATTTTTATCCTAGAACAATTTAGTCTTTGCAACAAAGTAATCTGCCGTTACTACAGGTTTCAAGTATCACAACTTTTAAGAGTTCTAATGGCGGTGTTAAAATGAGATTAAGGATTGATTTACATTCATAAAACTGAATCAAAATAAGTTTAGAGTTATTAGTTTTACATTTTCCAGTAATTAAGGAATTCCCTATTTATTTGCAGCTAGAATAAATTAGATAAAATTTGGGTGGGGGGGGTCTGACAAAATAAGTGCGTATTTTTTGCAGTTTGCGATTATGTATTAGTGAGCAAACACTGTCTTAACCATAAATTAAGAAGATACTTAGCAAAAAAATAAGAACAGAAAAACACTAATAGGCTAAAAAGAAACAGAAAATAAGAGAAAATCAAAAGTTCATATTCCCATTACTTGGGTTAATTTTAAAATAGCATTTTTAAAAAAGTAAAACCATTAAACTACCCAAATGATTATTTCTGTTATTACAAAACGGAAAAAAAAGAAACCGTCAAGTCTGCTCCCATGATTATTTTCAGAATACAGACAGCAAAGCAGACAAGTCTGTCTACCTAATTCCTGATCACTAATCACGTTTCCCCGCCACATTTGAGGGGGCACTTCTAGAAAATTCCTAATGATTATAATTCCATTAGCAACCTTCCCAAAAACAGTTTTCCCAACTAAAGCTAAAATGCGTTTGTAACTAGGAAAGGTTATTAAATGCAATTCTCTATCAGGTGTAAAGTAATAGCTAATACTAATCTGCGAGCGGTAACTAACAGATAAAAATGTTATGTTGTTTCTATTACCCTAACTTAAAAAAAATGTAGCCTCCAGTAGTTGTTTCTAGATATACAATTACAACTGATTAGCATTCATCATGACACATGAAATGCAATTAAATAAAAGGCGGTAAACTATCATTACAGCATTTCTGTCAGAAATGGTGGTCCTCAGATGGAATGATATCTAACCGAACGCAATTAAATGCATGAAAAATGACGGTGAAATGTCTAAGACTAAATGCTAATACAAATTCGAATAACACATTTTAAAATAAAATAAATCTAAATACATACTTAAAAAACTCATTTCATCTTCAAAGCAATCAGTAATTTTTAAAGCACTACAGAATTTGTTATTACACCAGAACTAATTTAAAGTTTATCAAAGAAGGGACAAATGGTAGCTTTCGTATTGAGAAAAGAAGTACTACTTTAGTCAATTATAAAAATGATACGCTTTGGTCAAGTTTTATCAAATTAGAATCTAAAGAAAACAGGAAACACTCAGAAACAGAAGTAGTTAGTTTTAAGTACTATTTGCGATATATCATACCAAGAAAATCTATATTCTTTAATACTACATCGTTATTAAGAGAGCTATAATTTGCGGGAAAACTAATAACTGCAGGAGGATTTGATACTGTACTTTAAGACAGTATGACTCGGAAATTCATTTGACAAGGAAATATTTTTTTACAAAATTCGGAAGAGTTGTGACTTATAAATTTTAAATAAGGTTACATGAAATATTAAACACAATTTTGGCTTATTAAATGGAGAAGAAACAAAAAAAGGTCTAGCCTATTTTCTTAAAGTATATCATGACACCTCAAAGATTGTCATTCCGTTTGAACCGCTCCAACAAGTACAGAGAACCCCCTTATAATAAGTACGATGGGACCTTCACATTTTGTTCGCTAAACAATAGTCTTCGTTATAACCGGGTTTGAAACTTTTACTTTTGTGTAGGTTTTTAACTCACAAAGACTAGATCCTAAACAAATGACAAAATAAGTTTTCAAACTGGCGAATATATTTAACGGAAAATTAATTTAGCTTATTAAGGCAGTAAAAAATTGAGACAAAGAATAAGAGTTTGTCCAGAGATTACTAATTTCTTCACCCGGATTTCGTTCGTTATGAATGATTATTTCCAGTACGCGTTTAATGTTACATCAAACAGTTCTCATTAACTCGCTATAATCTGGTCCTCGTTGAACATGAGCTTGATATAAGAGAGTTCCACTGTATGTGAACATTTAGGCACCTTCAAGACCTAATTTTCCAAAAGAACTTTGAGAACTTTTTCATCCAACTTTAGGAATGTTCAAAGTGAATAAACCGGAAAATTAGTCAAAGTGTCGGTATATTTTAGCATAATAAAGTTGATAAGATTTTCGGTGTAAGGAAAAACTTGCATTAATAAAAGAAATATGTCCTTACGAGAACCAGCTTTGAACACATTTTGGCAAGTGCATATAGGACGAAGGATCAACCTCATCCCTCCCTTTCATGAAAAATAAAAATCAAACTTACCAACATAATTCATAGCATATTACATGCCTTCAGCTGAGTCCAAACTCTGCAGCGAAGAATCACCAAATATCTCCAAAGCAAAACCGTTTCGACCAGCAGCACACAAAAAATTCTTAAAAAAAAAGTTCTAAACGCACAAAAATCCTCTCAGAAAGTTCACTCTTTCATCCACCAACCAGCAACCTTATCGATCACAAACTCCTAACTGGTGACGTTAAATTTTCAGGAAGAGTTCAATGGCACGACCAAACCACTAGTTCAGGACCCCCACGGACTGTACTTAACCAATTTTTGAAGTCACACTTATCAGTTATTCTCGAAGCATCACTGATGAGTTTCCAAGCAGAATTCACATCCTCGGACCCACCATCAAGGAGATCTCCTCTTGAAAAACCATCCACACGAAGTAAGCACACCAAGGAAGACGAACTCAAGTCCAAGGCGTCACTCTAGGGGAATGTTGCACCCCTGATTAATAATCCCAGCAGACGACACTCACTCGGACGGTGGTCACCACCTTCGGTACCGACCGGGGGAGTTTCGGTCAGCGGCTGGCGAGAGCGAGCAAAGAGAAGGCCAGTTTCTTTTCTCCGCTGTGCGAGTCCTGCCCCAATTCTATCGAAGGTGAATCGGTAGGAGTGGACCGACCGTTAGGCCAATGATAGGGCTCGAGCCGACCCTGCCCAGCAGATTAAAAACACGCGTTTTCGGCTTTCTTTTTCCGCGGGCGCGCACACCGGTATTGTCTCGAGGAAGGAAGGAGGTGTTAGGAAACGGAGAGCCTTGCAGCTCCGGACGAAATTGACGGAAGCGTTTCGCAATCACTCTTTCCGATTTCTCCTGGATGGGTTGCAATAATAGAAACTACCTACATAAGGTCTATGTCAGAGGTTGCTAATGAAAAAAAAAACATTTTAATATAGGACCCCCTAAATCTCACGTGTCTAGAGGAGTTCTCCACTTAGTCCTGAATGTTCATTGGGGGCCTAATGCATTAGAACAAGAAAAAGTTTGAGAACTCACTGCAGTCTGCAGTGTAGAATTTTCAACGATAATCCTCTAGTCCATTGTTTCCTAACGTAGGGTCTACGCTTCACCGAGGGGCGATTTAGTATCGAATGGAGAACAATTTGAAAATAAACTCAAAAGGAAATCATTCGAAAACCCCAAAAAGATGCATTTTCAAATGTTTGGTGGTAAAGAATTCGAGAGTTCAATCTAAAACAGGGTGGTTACAGAAACTGAGAAAAAAAATCCCTGACTGACTAAACTTACAGCATTTCCGTGATTTACGGAAACTAATTTTATTAATTTTCTGGCTTTCTCCGTATACTTAGTTAGACCCATTACGTGTGTACAAGTTACATGTAAAAAAAATCACTACTTGTTATTTAAAATGAAAAAATATGCATAGTTTAATAAAATTTAATTTCAACATTGAGTGATGTACGAGTCCAAATATAGCGAGCGTCGCAGAATATGTTCCTCATTGAGAATATAAAAGTAAAAAAATATTCATAAGGTTTCGGAGGAAGAAAAATGGTAGCACAAAAAGCTCAGGAAATTTCACTGATTTTGACATATTTTTAAGAATTTCCCAGACTTTTCCAGATTAAAAGAATTCCCTGACATTTCCCTTGAAATCCCTGAATTCCAGGTTCTGTAGCCACCCTGTAAAATTAAGGTGCATTAAACAACCTTAACCCAATTGTTCCCTTCGGTTGCTTTCCTAGCATTGCCGATCGGAAACGAGCGGAAGGTGGACTTCTTTGCCGATCTCCCTGTAATGCACTAAAAACAACTTGTTGTGTAGCTTCGGTGATATGCAGAGAAAAATCATTTAAGGTGTTACTTTTTCAAAATTCATATGGGGAAAAAATTCGTTCTCGATGAAATGTTCTCAAAATTTCTAGGAATGGAATGCAATTGATAAAGTATGCTGATTCAGAGGATAAAGGTTTCTAAACCTGTTGAATGAAGGATCACTTTCAGCATAAACTCTTCTATGTAAAAAATATAAAAAGCAAATGATAAGCTAGAAATAGTTTAGTTGCCAGTTTTCTAACCAGCGATGCAAAAGCCCGAAGGATTAGGTGGCTAGTTCATTTGAAAAGAGAGATATATAAGTTATATAGGGAAAAAGAGAAGACAGGGAGTAAAGTCAAGTATTTATAAAAGCCGGATGGAGGAACAATAACGATATGTTTAGCCTTTCTTACTTTAATTGTAGATTCTAAAAAGCATAAAATTTGAAAAGGGTAGGTGAAACCAATCTGGAATAAATTGGTTACAGTGGCCTAAATATTATAAAAATAAAAACTTTCTTCAAAAAGCTAAAAAATAGAAAAATATCTTTCTCATTTTTAAATTAACAAAAGAGATATAAAGAAGGAAGAAATTTGTTCTAAATAAAAGAATACTATACTATATTTTAAAAGAGCAAAAGAAGGCAATACTAAGTTATTCCCATAACAAAAAACATCACAATTCCTCCTAAGGTAATCTTTTAAATAATCCCTCTTCTTGACACTAATATGTATTGATATACAGATCAGCACATTATTCAATAACACAAAACTGATAGCTAAACGGTTTGTTTTACCCTCACCCGGCACTATTTTCGTATCCTTATAATGTTAAATATAGTTAAAGGCACTAAACTAAACTACATTACAATTAAGTTAACACGAGGTTAAAACTACATCGTCTAAGACCGGATGGCTCGACGGAAAACATTTTCAAGAACTTCGTCCGCTAAATTAGAGTTCATAGGAATTCCAATGGAGTTCATCAGAACAAATTCCTCTAAGGATATTGATACGATATCCCTGGGCAACGAGCGGGCAATATTTTTATAAGGATCAACTGGGTCAATGCAAATATAATTCTTATCCAAGCACTCAAAGGGTTCCAGTTTACGGAGGTGCTGTCCCGTTTGAAATGTTTATTATTGCGCGCGGAGCCTCCTATGGGTGTGTGTGCCGCTCAGAAATTGCTTTTCGATTGTGTTGGAGTTTCCATTTGCCGACTCCCTTATATGACCCATTGTGTTCCGCTGGGATGGGATTGAAAGTTTAATTGTGAATTTCGTTCAATTCCGGAGCACCTAATATTGGAGTTTGGAGATGTTTGTTATCATATTTCGGAAATGGGGGATTTTTTTTCTGCAGGAAATGTTTAACATTGGTCAGTTCCTTAAATAAACATTTTTGCTGCAAGGGTGTTGAGATTTGGTTCTCAAATTTATCCTAGCTTTTCTTATGTAAAGAATCATTTTAATTCAACCTCACCATTTAAACTCGGATTTTAATTATTCATATAGCGCCAACTCGAAAATAATAAGGATGAGTAGGAAGGAAATTAGTTAAAGATTTACTAACTTTTTAATTTACTTTTAGCTAACAAGGAGAGGATCCCAACGTGTCATCACCGATTTGGTTCATTTTTGGTGTGGAAGTAGTGCATGACTAGGACATCAATTTGTGAAAGTATTAAGAAGCAACTTTCAGATATTTTGGAGAAAATCGCGATTAAAAATCTTAACATATACTTATAAATTTAATAAGATTCTAGTCTTGCAAGCGGATCGTGGTGTAGCGGTAAGAGCTGTGATTCCCAACCCATAGGTCCCGGGATCGAGTCTCGCTGCATACCATAATTTTTATTTTTGTTTTCCACGCAATTAAGAGCACAGATATGAAATAAAGTAGTACATATTTATATTTATAATTATCAATTTTGAAACATTTTTTAAATATTTTTTTTGAAGTCTTTTCAATCCTTGTTTCCCAAAAAAATAGTTATTAAATCCAATTTTTATGATCCTATTGTAAATATTATATGTTTACCTACAAAAATGTTTATTTTAACTATCAAATCAGACACATAACAAATCCTTTTAGCATAACAAAATTGCGTACTTTCTTTCTGATAGTTTAGGGATAAATTAAGGTAAAACTTCATAAATAAAAATATAAATTATTATTATTATTATTATTTTTTTGAAAAAAATCTTTTCATTCCTTGTTTCCCAAAAATATAAATTATTAAATCCAATTTTTTATGATCCGTTTGTAAATATTATATATTTACCAAAAAAATTTTTACGCACAAGAAAAAATATTTTAAAATTTATAATTAAATATTATTATAAGTTTATTTCTTATCTGTGTTCTTAATTGTGTGGAAAATTAAAATAAGAAATATGGTATGCAGCGAGACTCGATCCCGGGACCTTTGGATTGGGAATCACAGCTCTTACCGCTACACCACGATCCGCTTGCAATTCGAGAATCTTATCAGATATATAACTACATGTAAAGATTTTTAATCGCTATTTTCTCCAAAATTTCTAAAAGTTGCTTCTTAATATTTTCACAAATTGATGTCCTAGTCATGCACTACTTCCACACCAAAAATGAACCAAATCGGTGATGACACGTTGGGATCCTCTCCTTGTAAGTTGTAAAAATTGTTTTAAAGACAAAAACCACCGTGGGAAATGACACTGAACCAACAACATAAAACATATAGACGAATGAAGTTTATAATGTGGGATTCCTTTGTAATGTGGCAACACAGTCATGCAACGCATGTATTTGTACGCGTTGATGCCGTGCGGCGACCACTCCAGCAGCCGTTCAACGGTCCCTACCCTGTGATCAAGAGAGCTGCAAAATTCTATACTATTCTGATTAATAACAAAAATGTTTGTGTTTCTTTAGACCGGCTGAAACCAGCCTTCCTTTTCAATGATTCCGAAGATTCCAGTTCCAGTTTTTCACCTTCCCCTGTTCCTGAAACTATTCCAAGTTCCAGTGCTCCTCTACAGTCAGCCCTGCGTAAGGAAACCACAACTCGTTCTGGCCGTCGGGTCAGGTTTGTCGTCCCCTTTCAGGCCCAGGCCTGATTCGGTGACTAGGAGGGGGCTACTGTGGCAACACAGTCATGACGGAGCTAATCGGAGAGAGCCGAAACTATGATAAAAAATGCAGCTCGCGCTACCCGATTTATTATTGTGAACGTGTGATATATATTGTTGGTATTCGAAAGATATGAAGTTTACTTAAAGTATTGTGATTGTTATATGGTAATAAAGAATTTATTTTTTAACGCTTGTTTATTGTAAACATTAACGAGCCTTCGTGATTTACCATAGTAATATTAAAATAAATATTATGTGCTTCTGTTTGTAAGATGCTTTAAAAACATATAATTAACTAATACAAAATACTTTTATACTCAAAATACGACCTCAAGTCCAATTACAATAAAAAAATACATCCTTAAAAACTAGAATGAAACCATTATTTTCCCTTTTTGGAATCTCTCTATATATAATGAAGGTGTCCCTGGGTTCCTGGGTTTGTCCGGAACAGATTTGGCTCAATTTCTCCAAAACTACCCGTCCGAATCGAACCAAACTTGGTACACATACGTATGGGGACGGGGGAAAGACAATGACATCATTTCCAAATTTCTAAAACCACCCCTTCACCCCCTTTTAGGCCTTTTTGTAAAAATCGCCTTACTTCTCCACTAAAGAAGATCTGTTTAACTCGCATTGTTGCAAATAATACAACAAAAACAATTTTAAACATAAAACCAAGTATTTAAAGATAAAACTTGGCTAAAATTGTTTTAAATGTTTTAAAAAGGTTATTAATAATTTAAAAAATTAAAAACGGCCCTTATAAAAAACTTTATAACAGTATTTTCTTATTAAAAACTTCATTTTCCATGAAACTTTAAGTTGAAATAGAAAGTTTTAAGAATTAGACTGGTTAAAGTAAAGATTACATCATGCAGTTTTTTTAGAAAGTTGATGATAGAAACACTAGATCAATTTGTTATTTAACCTTATAATTTGTTTCTTTGGTGTAGTTTAACGGGATTTTTTTTTCAATTTAAACAGGGGGTATTTACAAATTTTGGGATTTCAAAAGTCTGTAATAATTTTAATGGATTTTTTTTTCACTTAGAATGGATAATTGGGTAACTGTCGTAATTAAATGTGCAACACCGGAACTGGATGGTTAGGTTAGATTTACACAGTTGGAACCGGGAGGGAAAAGGCACAGGGAGCACGGTGATGAAAATGCACCGGGAATACCGAGATGAAAAGGCACCGGGGACACCAAGATGAAAAAGGCACCGGGATATGAAAAAATACTGGGAACACCGGGAAATGAAAAACTACCAGGATGATTGGTAATTATGGTTACAGAAAATTAGGCATGTAACTTGAGAAAATTTTAATAAATTGATACACTCCACCCGTGCAAGGCCGGGCATATCAGCTAGTGTAGAATAAAAATACAAAACCCTAAACAAAATACGAGATCAATAATTAAATAAAGGCAATAAAATCGGACAACAATAAAATTGGATCTTGCTAACACCTCTAAAGAACATACATTGTAAAGGAATAACGATGTGTGAAGACCATAAAACTTTTCAAACAAACATATCTGAAAAAACATTCAGTTCTTTTAAACAATTTGTAGGACGGACAAAAAAAGACACTGAAAGGATAGCTACACCCTAACTTTGAATACCAGACCACCGTAAAATTTACTAGGAGAAATTAGCATTACAACTGTTTATGGCTAGCTATTATGGCAAGTGGCCAATCCTTTGAGTGACAACAAATGGTCTGGGTCGTTAAACCAAGCTAGTTAAAGCAATGGGATTAGGGTCCATTCAATTTACCTTTTGTTTAACAGTTATGCAAATATGAACTGAAAGTATACGGTGAAAACGATCAAAACAAATAGTATGTAATCCTTTCGATGGCTACTGTTGGAGTCAAAATACTCATAATCTGAGATTTTATGATACACAACAGGTTTACTACGGTGTTTTGAAATATGGTTATGATGGAAGCTCCCGCTGTAGCTAATAAACTGAATCGGATTTAAAGTTTAGTTAGTCTCTTTTTTTTATCCTTATAGCGAAATGATAATTGGCTTTTAACACTTTAGTGTGATATCAGATAGACACACATCGTACTAAAAAAACTAATTTTGAATTGGCTTTTTTACTGGCTTGAAAAAAAACTGCGTGCATATATTTTCTAAGTTTATGTTTTAAAAAAGTTTATATTTTACAATCATAGTTACTACAATGGTTTGTTTATCTTAATTTAACTAAAACAGTGGCCCCCAACTTGTATAGGTCCTCAGACAACTAAGCCTAAAATTTGAACCAATAGTGAAAAACAGTATGTTACTAATTTAAACTTTTAAGTACTTTTATTATAAGAATATTAAAAACCTTGAATAGTAAAAACCTAAAGGCTATATAAAAATAAACTTAAAGCCCGTATTTTTTATACTTTTAAAATCCTTATTCCTTTCTAACTACTAATATACCTAGGTAATTAATTCAAAGGCGTGGCATACCTCAGGTGCTTTAAGAAATATAATTTAAAAGGAGACAACGATTTTGAATCTTTTAAGAAAATAAAAATTGATGTTGCAATTAAAATGTGTCAACAGCATAAAATTACCATTTTAAGAATAAACAATAAATCTAATTAAACTCCAGATTTTTAAACTTTAAAATAATAAACACAACTGTCAGTACCCCCATGTACTCTAACTGCATAAAACCTTTCACCAACTTAATTTATTCATTAATAACTTTTAATTACTATATACCTTGAAATGTGTATTCAAAACGCAGATTTGAAATACTGATACTCAAATACCGTATGGTGAAAAACAACCTTGTCAACTCTGAGCAAAGAGAAATGGTCGAATAGTTAACAAGTGAATGAATAATTAATAGAAATAACTATCATATAATCAATTAACTATTAACATATTGTCACCGCGAAATGATGAATGAATTTCTTAAATTAACTGCTGTCAACCGGGCATTCTTGCGTTTGGGTGAATGATTTAATTCATTACAAACTGAGCTCAAAAACAAAAGCCTTAATTGAGAAGGCCTACCTAACACCTAAGATGTGTCAAAGCTCATTTAATTACTTTTACACACAACTTAAGGAACTCCATGGGAGGTCTGTAATACATAACAACCAAATATAAGCATTGTAAGCATCCCAGTTTAGAGGATTAAATGATATTTTTTCTGTTTTACAAGAAAATCCATTTAAGAAGTCTTCCATTTTAAGAAGTTTGAGGACCACTCCACTTGTGAACTGAATCATGTACAGACCATTTTATTCTGACCGTTCTTCATAAAAAAAAATTCAATGATCTCACATTTAAGCAGGTTATGAAATTTTAATATTGTTTATATTTCTGTAATTTATTATGACATTTTAATTTTTAGTTAGGCATCAATTACAACAGTAAAAAAAAGTCGCAATTTATTTGATATTTACTTTTAAGAGAAGTTATTAACGTTTATTACAATCAAAATCATATATTTAATTCCTCATGCGGATACTGAATATGTATTTTCTCCTGTTTAGACCTGCACAACTTAAAATGTGATGAAAGCCAAAATAATATGCCTTTTTAACTAGCAAAAACTCGACATGGTCTGATGTCAAGGCCCGAAAGATCAATCAATATTCTTTCCATAGCTTACTCCTAACATAGAGAAAATTAAAATTTAAAAAAAATACAATGAGGAAAAAGAATTACATATTATGTATGTACAAAAAAAACTTAAAGTTAGTATGTTATAACTTTTTATATGACTTACAGGTTTTTATAAATCTTCTAAAAGCTGCCTATTCTCTTGTAATTCAGTGAAATACATTTTTTAACATTTCCTTTGGGAAAATTTTTTAAACTTAAAATATTTCTTTAAAAATATCTTTTTAAATTCATTTTTATATTTATATACTTAATTTCTTTTTATTTATATATGTTTAAATCGAAAAACTTTTTGTTTCACTTGGAAGGGCCAATTTCGGCCCCTTAGTGAACAATATAATGTCGCTTTTTTTTCTCTCTCTCTCTTTCATTGGATGTAAAGGTTAAAGGTTTTCATAATAAATTATTATTATTATTATTATTATTATTATTATTATAAAATGTATCAATTTTTAAATTTTAGAATCCTTCTAGACTTGTCATGTCACAAAAAGTTATTAAGAAGGCCGCCCGTGGGCCGTATGTTGTGCGCAGGTCTGCTTTGGCTTTAGTATAGTAGTATTAGTTAGCATTATCATTTTAAATTCATAAACTTCGTAATTTTATGCTTCTTTATACAGAGAAGTCAATTTCGACTGATTTTTTTCCTATTTCTACCTATGCTAATGCCTTTAAATGTAAAAATAGAATAAATAAATCCCGCTGTTGCTTTAAATAAACGTTGAAACCTATATTTCCTTTTTTTTTTAATTCTTTTTAACAGCTAATTAACTTTAATTGTGAACCATTGGTTTAAATATCGATTACGATCTCTGAATAAAGTGAAGGACGGATAGGAACGTAAATAAGAATTGGTTTCGGCGCATGCGTCAGACAATCACAATGCGTCGACAACAAACAATCAAGGGTTTGAATAAATTATAAATTCGAATATTAATGTTGACAAATTGACGCGAGGAAATAAGCAGGTGTACGAAAGAAACCAAGCCCCAAAAGCTGTCAAACTACACAGGAGTTAAATATATGCGAATTTTCGAATGAATATTTCGGAAATTTTGAAGGATGGTTAAATATACGGTGATTTATAGTAAACCCATTCAAAAATGACGCTGTATCAACGTATTTGTTTGAAAAACGTTACTGATCCGCTTTCGATAAGAAATTCACAGACGAGGAGGGAATATGAAATCGCGTATGCTAGAGGCGTTTCATTTTTCCGCGCATTTCCATACCTATTTATCAAAAGCGGTATTATTTGGCGTACATCTTGATCACTACAAAAAGAAAGCTTTTTTAGATTCAATGTGCTTTCCGTTTGGGTATGGGAAGACTAAAAAAAGATAGTAATAGCGTGACTTTCATTCAATATAAAATATAAATATTGTTATAAAAATTTTTCCCAACCAAATGTATTTTTAGTGGGGGAATCGGATCGTCTTATGGGAATAAGAAAAATATCAGTGGTTTAAAAAACAGTAATACGATGCTGAATGCCTAAGAGATGAAAGAACTTATCCACATTAAAACTTATAAACGAAACAATAAAATAAACGATTAATTTTGGAAACACCGGTTACTATCAAACAAGAGAAACCATATTTTTAGAAAAGCTATAGAATAATAAATTGATGGGCCCCAATATAGCTTTCATCCTTCTTCCCCTTCATATTAGGACCTTCCCTTAAACCTTCCCTTAATGTAATGGATATTCCCTTAATGTACGGTTGGATTGTGTATTTGAATTTGAATTGTATTGAATTTGTATGTGCATTATGGAAATAAAATATTTCTTATTTATTTATTATTATTATTTTCGAAAATTACTGTGAACAACTAAAAGAGTAAAGAGAACAACTTACTGAGAGGGTAGAGGTATTAAATTTTTGGCATTTGAAAAAATTTACTATATTACTACTGTTAAGTCTATAAATGTAATACGGGTCTTTAGTTGTTAAGCATATCACTTATACCTTGTTTTTTGACTAATCCCAAACTATATTTATGGAGAAAAGTAAGCCTTGTGATTTTAATATCCAAGACGTTGTTTCAACCATCCAAAAACATTATTTCATCATCATTAAAAACATTTTACAAGTAGTCTGCCCAATAAAAAAAATTTTACTTCAAGGCAACACCTAAACGGCAGACTTAATCTACACGCAAATCTGACTCCGGTTCTCTCACTCTATCACATCACTGGAACAAATCAGAAGCTCTTCCTCCGAATATTCTTTCAAAGCAGAACAAAAGACACCTAATATCCAAAAAAGAAGAGTCTTCAGGTAAGCCGAGTGAAACAGAGCATCGTCAAAAGCGGTAAAAGAGAAGGAAAAAGGCGAAAATGGGCGGGGAACCCTAAAAAAAACCCTCAGTAATGACGGCGCTAATTACAACCCACTGCCTTTTCACACACTACGGGTAATCTCATAAACAGATTCTTTCAGTTTCTTTGCCAAAAAAATCACCGTGAATAAATAAATATCTCCCCGCGCCAAATGTGGAACAAGTTGCCGGGTTATTTACTCCGCAGACGATAATAATAATTTAATTCTTTTTTTTTTCCGCCGGTGTGAGAGAAGTGGAATGTCCTTCCCTTTTTCGAATGCCCAAGGGACTGTGTACTTATATCGAGAATCAGAGCTTCAAAACACACTTCTTTTAGCACTTCTTTTTTCTTCCATCTATCGTCCCCTCCCATCTCGAGTTGAGTTGTCCCCAGGAGCGATGGATGGAACGATTTGGGCTGCGTTCTATCGAAGGTGGTGTTCCATTTGGGGGCTGAAGTGGGAAGATCTGATCGAGAGAGTTGTCGTGTAATTGGTTCTTTTCTGACATAACGTCCTGATTTCTTTCAAGTTAGTTCTGATTGACAACCGTTCAATGATATCAAGAAAAGATTATATCAACGTTCAATGATATCAAGAAAAGCGAGACAGTAAAAACACTATAAATTATTTCACACTTGCATTGTTTTTATCATAGACGAGTAAATGAGATTTTCTATGATGCAATGTAAAAAAAAGCATAAATAACTTATCAATACCTAGTTAAGAGTAAAATAATATTTAAAGGTTTTAGTTTTAATAAGAAACTAGCTGAACAGCAACCCGATGCGTTGCGGCGAGTTAAGTTTTAATTCTAGTTTTCACGATGCATACTTTAATATTATATTTTTAGAGAAGAAAACGATATGAAAAAGAGATATTCAATAAAAATTCTGTACCCACTTTTGCCACCTTTTCCAGCCTAGCACTTGTGGAGTAAATAAAAAAAATTTCAAAAAAGTTTTCTCAAAATACATTTCTAATTTTGTATATCAGCAATTACAATCCTCCCGGTATCCCAGGCGCCTTTTTCATATTCCGGTGCTCCCACTAATTTTTCCTTTCTCGGTTTTTACGATAGTTTACCTATCCCTTTGTGTCCGATATCTTTCCTATTCCGGTGTTCCCGGTAATTTTTCCTACACAGGTTTTTAAGATAATATACCTATCCCGGTGTTTCCGATATATTTCCTGTCCCGGTGTTCCCGGTAATCTTTCCTATCCCAGTGTTCCTTGTATTTATGAAATTTTCACTTTTCCATATATAGTACATATGTTATGGGCAAAGTGATTAATAGGGCATTATTAATAATGCCCGAAGTGGAGGCGGGCAAAGTGATACATTTCATTCATAAATTCCACTGAATTTATCACACATTGCCTGGACATTATTAATAATGCCCGGATTTATCACATTGCCCGTAACATATATTTTAATTTTAAGGAAAAATCTTAAATAAAGGTAAATAATGTTAAAACAATTATTTTAATTTATTTTGGTGTTTTCATAACTGAAAATAGTTTTTAATAGACATATATATGATTGTAATAAAAATAATTAGTTTTGAGGTTTTCATCTCATTTACAACAGTGAGTGAAGCAGATCTACTCTAGTAGAGAAAAATTAAAAATAATGTGTAATAAAAAGCCCTAGTAAATTTTTAAGTCTGGTAAACCGTATGTTCCAATTTCCATATCTCCAGTCAATTTATGGAAGTTATTCCATAAATATTTTTATTTTAAAGGAATAAATCTTAAAATAAAGGAAAATAACGCTTGAAAATAAATTATTTGAATTTATTTTGGTATTTGCATAACTGATGGAGTTTTTAAATCGACAATTATCGAGTTTTTCCTGTTGAAAATATATTTAATTTTGTGGTTTTCATCTCATTTTTACAATAGTGAGTTAAGCAGATCTACTCTAGTAGAGAAATTGAGAAATAAGCGTAAAAGAGCAGAAAAACGCAAATATCTCGAAAAGTATTTCGAATTTCGGAATGAAAATGGGCGACTCGGCGTCCCTGGGTCATTTGCCGTCTTTTGGTACCTCGGGCGCCCTTCTGCGTTCAGCGGTTTCGGAGGAGATAGAGGGACATACAAACATACGTTTGTTTACTCTCGGATTTTAATAGTATAGATATTATTATTACTAATACTTAATATATAAGACTAAACAAGTGTGATTTGAATTCCAAACATACAATTTGACAAGCAGAAATTAAGAAATTTTAATTAAGGAATTTTAATTTGGTAAGATTAATGTAAGATCGTATTACGTATAAGTTACATTCGACAAAAATTTGCCATTGTACTCTTTATATATTTATTTTAAAAACAAACGCAATCTTCTTTTTAATGGAATAAATTTCATTAAAAGTAGTAATTCGATTAGACAAGAATATTTAAATCTAATCAGAATAAGAAAGAACAGTGTTACCTTATTTAAAGAGCTAAACAGTTTTTGAGTTAGCCTATTTCCTATTGATTTTATTCATTTTATGAGACAACTAGCAATTGATAGCTAAAAGCCAAATAAACCGTATACTTCAAAATCGATTTACTGCATCATAATACAGGGAAAGGAACCAAAATAATTTGTACAGGTTCATTTTAAAAGTGATGCTCGGTTAAAACCATACATTCAGCAAATTTAGTTAGATGCTTAGCTTCAGTTATAAACTTTTCCCCATTTACCTAACTTATAACAAATAATAATAATGGTTAGATCCAATTTTAATCACAAATAAACACAGATTATAAGCCATTCAACTATAGAAAATTGTATTTTATTGATTGAATTGTATACAGAAAAAAAAACATTTTAAACTGATGAGAAATTTATCTGAAATTGGTTACACAAGTTTCGACGTTTGAAATAACAAGTGTAAATTTGAAACGCCCAGACATTCCAAACTAAATTCTTCCCAACGAGAAACACAAAAACTTGTTTGTTGCTAACTACTTAGATTGAATTCGACAATAGTAAAATACCACCATTTTAAAACCCTTTCAACACCCTTTCCAAATAGAATGACCGGCCTAAATTAGTACTTTTTGGTAAGTAATTTTTAATAAAGGCACTTTGCAAATGCGACGTAGTATTTGATATCTAAACGTAATGGAAGATGTTACACTTTTTGTATCTTGTAATCAGATCATATAAACTCTTTAAAAATGTGTGAGTGCGATAATTTCAAAAGTTGATGGTGACAACGGAGTTTTTAAGGAGTAGCTTTATAAAAGCAATGCACCCCAACGCTTGCTAAAAAGAGGCATTCGAAAAACTACGCAAAAATATACTAATAACAAATTGCCATTAAACACGAACTTGTTAAGTTAAATGCATTTAATGAGACAGGGGTTAATAATATTCATGCTAAGGGGCCATTCATTAATTACGTAAGGGTCCCGAGGGGGAGGGGGGGTGGAAAAATCTCTACATACCCTTACTTGGGGGTGAGGAGGTCAAACCCATTCTTACGTAAGATTTTCCAAGTTAATGTAAACAAATTCCAATTTTTCTAATCAAATAACTATTGAATAACCCCAGAAAAACTTAAAAATGCTGACGATCTCGGTATATTATCGAAGCTTTAATTTTTTTTAAAAAATGAAGGTATATCAGATGTACCTTTTTTATTGGAGTAGCAATTAAGTTAAGATAAAACATAAAACTGAAATCTTACGTAAGAATAGGGGGAGGGGTTTGAAAAATCTTACGTACCCTTACATGGGGGTAGGGGGGTCAAAAATTGCCAAAATCATCCTTACGTAATTAATGAATGGCCCCTAATGTTTAGCTTTAGAAGTACGTACTGCAATAATTTTAAGCTTCCTTTCATGGGAAAAAAATCTTGTAAGTATGACTTAATTCCACTCAATCACATAAATTTACTCCTTTATATCTTGTCATATCTGTCCTCTGAAGTTCAATCATATTTTTAATATTGCAATATTTCATTTCTGTCCCTTCCTCTTGGTCCTCTTTTCGTCTTTCTCTCACCCTTTTTATCTCTCATAGCTTCTTCATCCCTCTCATCCTTATGATCCTCATCATATCTACATAATAAAAGGTATTTTATCCTTTGCCTTTATAAGCAATCTTAAATGTAGCATATAAATGGATTCTCCATAAATATAATTTTTTAAAATGGCATTTTTGATAAAAAATAAATTAAATATAATTGGACCATTAGTCATTTTAACTTGCAAAAGGTGTTGTTAAGTCTCTAAAAATAATAAAACTTTTCTTGAAAAAAAAAATGTCTTTTCACGAAATTCTCTCTCTGAAAAAGAGCGTTTTCTGTAGGTAGAATGACCCTAATGCGTTTCATTCCTCTCATTCTTTACATCGCTTCAAAAAGCACAAAACACTTGAGAGTATAGTTCCAGCTGTTTTTTATTTCCTGGGGTATTTTCTGCAAGTATTTTCCAGGGCTTTGTCCAATTTTCAAATACCTCCCGCAATAATTTTTTCTCAAGATAATTTCAAGTACACATTTTTAAGAAGAATGGAGGTCAAGCTTTTTCTATCAATACAAGCACAAAAATTTTAACTTTTTTTATTTCATTCAGGGGAAAAGGTTCTACCGAAAAAGAGTAACAAGGGTGAAGGGTGGTCCGTACATGATTCAGTAACACTCACAGAATCTCCTGTTTAATCGATTACAATAAAACCACATTCTCTCAAGTTAAGGGCCACCGAGAAGACGACCTCTGCAAAACAAAACACTCGCTGAATAATTACAGCTCACGAAATTGGAAAATCGTGGTTGATTAAGCTGAGGCCTGCATGAGCACGCCCGAACCAATAATAATAACAGGATTACTTCCAATTCCATTCATTCGGTTTATTTGTTTGACCAAGAGAAGGAATAAGACGATCAGGGACTTCTTTCTGAATTATACTCATGCTCAGCTCATCAAAAGCTTTAGAAAGCTCGAGTTGATTTTTTTTTATTAAGTGGACGATGTTAAATGTTTTATTTTCTATCTTGATAGGATGTAACGAAAAAGACATTCAAATTGCTTTGATGGTTTACAGATTATAACCAATTACCTGTAACTCAGAAACAATTACAGATACAGAAATGAACAATTACATGCATTCCTATGGTGGTCCAATTGAACAGCAGATTTCCGTGAAAATAACACTTACTTAACCAGATAAAATAAAAGGTAAAGAGAATAAAACTGTTTAAGAGAGTTTAATCCAAATTGTTTTGATACGAAGATCTTCCTCAACTTTTATTTAATGGACTCTAACCGTCTGACGTCACACGGAACCAACACGTGACCTACTGAGCTTGCCATTGGTTACCACAGATACTACACTAGTAGATCTACTAGTGTAGTATCTGTGGTAACCAATTGCAAGCTCAGTTGTAGGTCACGTGTTGGTTCCGTGAAGTCTCGAACCAGATAGGCGGTTAGAGGTCCATTGATCTAACTACTCGATAGCTTATATTAGTAATCCCTTTACATTTACATGTTGTGATTGCTCTCTTTATTACAAATTGGTAGTGTTCGGCAACTAGTGGTCAAAAAATAGCTAACTACCAACTACTAACTAGTCTGGGAAATTGTAGTTGTAACTAGTAGTTAACTATTTTTTCCTGGGACTAGTTGCAACTAGTAGTTAACTATTTCCCAAAGTAGTTAACTACTAGTTAACTAGCCTATTTAATTTCATAACATACTTTTTGGCAAAATTCTAATACATCTTTCTTATCTATATCACAAAAAAACATTCATACTTCGTACAAAAATGGTCTTTATTTCTGGTTATAATATTTGAAGTACTCTACTTTGATAAAACTTTTAAATATCTTTTTAAATTTTAAATAAAAATCTTTTTCAAGTAGTTAAAAATTTTAAAGTAGTTTTAACTAGTAGTTAATTAAAAAAGTAGTTAAACTAATAGTTGAACTACTTTAAACTAAAAGTAGTTAAACTACTAGTTAACTACTAGTTGATCGGTAGTTAACTACTAGTTGCAACTAGTTCTAGTTAACTAGTGCCGAACACTACAAATTGGTTTTCCAAATCAACAACATGTTAAAAGTTCTAAATGATTTATTTCGCTGTTACTCATGACACAGAGGAAAGTCTCAAATAAAGTAAAACAAATTTAACCAATTTATAATTTTTATGTTTAAATTGTAAGGCGCGGGTTTCAAGACGTTTTTACGGGAGGGTCAGATGAAATTAGAAAAAAAAATACAAGGAGGTTGAGAAGGTGAGAGAAAAGTGGTCTGGATTAAATTCAGAATTTTAGAACCTAGTTACTTAATTTTTTTTTGGGGGGGGAATATCATCTATAATACCGATTATAAAATCAAGAATATAAGACAAAATTAAGTACTCTTAAAACTATGAATAATATTTAAAAGTAGTCTTTAAATAAATTGCATTTGACAAAACAGTTGGAAATCATAACATTTTCTGAAAAATAATACGAAATAGAAATGGACCAGATTCAAAGTCTTATTTAAAGAAAAAAAAGGACCTTCAATTTTAAAATTCCTTCCTGCATTTGCCAGCGCATAAAATTCTATAACAGCTTATTCAATTTAGAATAGTATATAGAAAGATACATTTCTTTTCAAGTGTCTTCCTTTGATTACCAGACATAACCCAAAATAAGAACTCAGGCGAGGTCGTTGAATCAACTTTTGTTCATTCAGAGTAGTTTACTCCAAACAATTGAATTACATTCTTGCAGCCATATAATCTTCAAATAACATTCATCAATCTAATTCAATGTTTCTAGGTTGTTTACACTGATAAAAAATTTAATACTTAATCATGCGTAGTTTTCAAACATATCTATTTATAGAATTTTTTTAAGGGGAAAATAGCGTTGCGAATAGTATGATGTCAAACAACACATGGAATATCTACTGGCAGTGAACGAAAACAGTTAAACATCAAATAGGTACAATATGAAATAAGAATGAGTATTTTTCAAGTTCCTAATCGTGACAATTGTTAAAAATCTCAAACGGTTTGCCATGTTAGCAAAAAACAGGGTGAAAGCAAATATGTGACAGCTGGGTGGATCTTGAGGAATTAATTGAGAGGTTAAAAAGAGATATCTTCGTTGTAAGATATCTTCGACTTTGGGGATTCTTAACACTCTTTCCCTCAAAGCTCACAAATTTTTCCCAGACACCTTAAGTCTAAAATCTGTGACATTAATGTAAAACTTTGTGTACAAAATTTCTAAGAAGGTCTCCCAATAACTGTTTTTTACAGGTTTTGTACATTGATATGAAATATTTTGGAATATTTCGTAACTTCAAAAAAACTATAGGTACTTAACACACAACTTTAGGTTTTTTAAGGAAAACATTCTTCATTCTTCTTCTTATATTCTGCGTGTATCTTCCATCGTATAGCTCGAAATTCATACATCGTTTTACTATTTTACAGACCTAAACCTCCCGGAGGCTTTTTCACTTCTTTGTTAATCATCACCTGCAAAATACATTCCAGGGGTGGCCATCTTTGATTCAAAATACCTTAACCACCAATATGTCGGCATTTTAATCGCCTCAAAAAGATCCCGACAAGGTCCTTACCATCACGGAAGTTCCTCTCACTCTCGGCAACTATCTATACCTCTCACAACCAGTTCGATCGGTTTAATTGAACGAACGTCACTGGATCAGATGATCACGAATCCCCCCTCTGAAACATGGGATATTAGAGTGGAGTGTCACGCTCCTAGCCTCCACACCCTCAATTAACAAATAGTCTGGAAGATATTATGAATGTTAATTGTGTGTTTTTTTTATGCGTGGAAGTGTAGCAAGGTTGAGTGTTTTTTTTTATATGCGCGGTGTTTGGATGTTGCTTGTTAAAAATAAGTAAAAGAAAAAAAAGCACATTTCTTTTAATGTACGAGTAGAGTTCGTTTAAAGCTTAATTCTCCAACACTAATATCTCCAGAGCAGGCAATATAGGATTTCGTAAATAAATTGTACAAGGCAATAGAGCATTTTCAATCACATGACTTGACCTAACAATGGCCTTAGCAACGTTGTTTTTCTCCTCCAGTGACATCATGTGCGAATGCTGCTATTGGATGCTTTATTTCCCGCCCCTAACAACAGCCTTAGCAACGTTGTTTTTGTCCTCCAAGTGACGTCTTGTGCGAATGCTCTATATAAAAACAACTGTCATGCTTTTCATGCAGAGTGACCAGAAATATCCATTTTAGCCCATTATATTCAAATAGCATCTCATGTCAAGGAAGAAGCGTGTACGATATTAAATGACTCTGTGACTATAAGATAATATGAAGTTATGATACACTTTTATGGAAAGGAAAAAAATATCCGACGTAAGTATTGCAAATGAGCTATCGGACAACGATAAAGGTTCACCAAACATAAACCAAGGGCTAATATTTTCAATAAAAACGACTGATTTTGTGAGTATAAAAAGCGTAATCGAAACATAAAATCAATATTTTCACCGATAAAATTAACTAGAAAGATTGATATTCTTTTAGAAAATTCACATATTACATTATTCACCTGAAAACAACTATAGTAGAGCAATAAAAAGAGGATTTACTTAAAAAAAGTTTTGTATTTTTGACGGTTCAACGAAAAATTCATTACAATAACTATAAAATTGAAAGCTTTAAAATATTTGATATCTCTCGTTAAATCTTTTATAGAATTCGGTAAACATAATTAAGTTACTAATCGAATGTATTCAACTTTCAAAAACAGCTTAAACTGGTGTTTCACGGACAATAACTTTTATTTAGAAATCGATTTCTTCTTTTCTATAGATATATTAAAATTCCTAAACAATCATTAAATAACACTAAATAATGCAAGAGTATAAGGAACTTACACAAATCTTCAAACACCTGGCGATACATTAAGAAATATAATAAAAAAAGGGCAGTTTTTCCACTAAAATGGACCGAATGATAATAGCTATGCGCGAATTGAATTTTCTAATAACCACTGAAATAACCTAATAACCACGGCAGGGACTACAGAAAAACAGCTTGGAGAGAATAATTCATTTTCGAAATTCATAACAATAACAAATTACAGAAATTTCATAGAACTGTTTAGCATATTTACATAAGCCATTTTGTAATTCCAAAATGATTTCATATGTGCCCTATAGCAACTCAAAATACTCTGCAAATCCACGTTCTGCACTCATATCAAGTTTGACCACAAGAGAGAGGTACGTTTTGAAGAATTCATTGTTTGCATAGCCTAAAATATGCACTTATCTGCTATTTCCATCTTTCGCGGGTAATTTATTTACTAGAATCTATATGACATATTTTGAAAAGGGTATACATTTCAACTGCGGAATTTTTTTTACATTCAGGTTTGTTTAAAAAAGTGAACGAATCATAGGAACGAATTCACTTAGTTAGATTTCGAATAGTCAAAATATTTTGAGAAATGCATTAGATTGAAAATAAGTTTGTACCCAGAATCAAGGATAACGACCTATATCGTTATTTTGATAAGATAAATGGGGAAATATCAGGTAAGCAATGATGGATTAGGGTTTACTTTTTGGAATAAGTTGAAGATTCAGCTTCTGGGGACCCATTTATCCTCAAATATACATATTTTTGAATGTTCCATTATTCTATAGTGTATAAACCTCGCAATATTATCCATTTTTCCACAAATCAACAAAGAATTCAAGAACTATTCTAAACATGGTTATTTGTTACTCTAAGAAAAATCAATGAAAAAATATCCATCGTGTTGTTGTAAACACATAATCATTGTGCAATGTACACGATAGGACAAAGTCAGGAGTCTTTTCAGATTACAAAGTGGCTAATCCTATTATAAACAAAACCGAACAAAGGCAAGAATCCTTTTCATTCTCAGATTATTCTACCTTTGGGCAGGTTTACCAACTACTAACTCAATAACTGGACAGGGTTTTGGCCGTAACTCCGTAACATGTACTGAAGTATAATTTTTAATTTATTACTAAAAATTTTATACCTTTTGTTCAATGAGATGGAAGTTTTCCACGATTCCATTTCACGTCATGTAACTGCAACCTGATTCACAAGAAAATTTTCTGCACATGTGATACACAAGAAGAGCAAGATAGTTAACTCACCTAGAAAGGAAAAAAGAGAATGTTTAGTACAAAATTTAAAGGAATCCATACAGTATGAAACTAGAAGGTTTAAAATTACTATTTTTACTATTAGGTGCTTTTAAACGTAATTAGAAGGTTTATAAATCAAAACAGGATAAGGACATATTATATTGCTATAAGTACCTGCTATATAAAATAAGTAACTAGCAACTTTTATCTTTTACAGATAATACAAATCTATTTGTTAAGCCATTTTGTCTGTATTCCCGTTATTACGAAAACCTAAGGAGCTTAAAAACTATTTTCCCTGCATATTACGTATTTTTCTAATGTTAATTTTTCCTTTAGTGTCGATGAAATTTTCGCAAGTTGGAATTTTTAAGGAAGAGGCAAAATATCCAGTTCAGAAATGTGCCCTAACGGCCAGCACAAAGCAGAACCTGAACCGATGCACAACCAGTGAAACTAAAGAAGTGGGTAAAAAAGTTTAATGACTTTTTTATTACTAAAATCCTAACTTTTTCTAAGACTCTTGACTAAAATCTTCTCTTTTCTTAACCAAAGCCTTGCAGTTCAGACACTGCAGCACACAGTCAGTCTGGCAGAAAGTAAGGTATATTCTTGCAGTATATGCCAGTTTAGTTAGCTGGATTTAGGGTAGATGGTAACACCACAACTGATGTTTTTAAATCATAATGAGCTAACTAAAAACCAACTAATCTTAACACGTAACTTACTAATCTAATCCTTATAAGCTAACTAATCCTAACACTTAGCTTACTAATCTAATCCTGTCATGGTGGCCTAGTTCATCCTAAATCTAAACTAGGGTAGTGGCACCAGTAACTGACAGGGCACCAGTAACTGACACTTTGAGATTTAATTCATAATAATAAGATTTGTATTGTGAACTTGAAATAAATCATGGTCTCTCTTAATATTTTAGACATTTATCTTTAACTTTATGCAGTATTTATTTTCTACCAAGGGGTTCTAAGTTTAATAAATTGAGAATTCCCATTTCATGTTAAGAAACTTCTGATTTTCAGAGGTTGGCTTAAGGCTGAAATTAAGGACACACATTTTTGATTAGGGTCTAATTTAATCAAATTTTCTTTTTGAAACCTATTTTAACATGAAATGTATCTGATAATAGTATATAAATTCATGCCACATAGTTATTTTTGTAAAAAAATATTTTTTTATTTATTTTAAATGGGGTGTCAGTTACTGGATCTAAAAAATGAATTTCACCAGTAACTGACATGGGTGTCAGTTACTGGTGTTTTAGTGAAATTCAAGGTAATTGATTGAAAATTCTAGGGAATATGGTGGAAGATATTTAGAATAAAGTTGTGCAGTTTAATTTTTAAAATTTAATATTTTTCCAGTAACTGACACCCTGTCAGTTATTGGTTCTGCCCTACGTCAGTTATTGGTATTGGAATATAGCCGTGTTTTCATTCTGCTTATATCGTAAGAAATCATTAGATGGTAGGAAATAGAATGGATCATTTTCACAAACGATTTGTAATTACATTTTTAAATACTCAGAAACCAACTTTCCTAAAAGTAACATTTAAATTATTTAAGTAAATCAACTATTTTTATGAAAACAGATAGAAAACTTTCCTCTTTGTTTGTACTTATAATTTAGTTTAAATATAATTTGTGTACAATTTTCTATTAATAAATTCTTATTAATGCGAAATTGTTTGACTTAGTATCATTTTTATATAGTAATATGGTATGTCTTATAATATCCCATAAAGGGCCCTTTTTAAATGTAGTATTTTGATTTAAAATACCTTTTTTTGCCTGATATTTTCCTTCATATTTTGTAAAATTACTTAAAAAATAAAATATTTGTTTTATTATATTATGTTTTCTACAAAAATAATGTAGCATATAAAAAACAGCTTATTTATTAAAGGTATTTCAAAGTGTCAGTTACTGGTTCAGGAGGTGTCAGTTATTGGTTCCAAAATTTTCCCAGGGTGTCAGTTACTGGTGCTTCGACCATACCAACTTAAAAAATATTTTAAAAATAGAAAAAAATTACTTAGACTAACAAATTGTGCTCTAAATAAATATTGAAACTTCATTTAATTTTTCGGAACAAAAGGTTTTTTCCTGGATAATTTTAGTAAGTAGCAATAGCTAATTATTTCAAAAATTGCTCTTAAAGTGCCAGTTACTGGTGCCACTACCCTAGTAGATCTCATATACTGCAAGAATACCAAAAGTAAGGAGACACGACTTCCTCACCTTTTATCCTCAATATCATATAAAGGTTAAAGGGAAACTACCATTTATAATTTAAACGGCGAACCTCCACTGTATAAAAGCGTAACAATTCCTTCTCTCCCAGCGATGTATCGAATAATTAAACGAATCAAATCGTGAGATTCCGGCTCTTACAAAACTCGATCGAAATATTATTAATCCATACCGCACCCTCCTTTGGATCCCACCGACGATTAATTGCACAGTAAGCTTCACCGCGCATTTAATAATTTCGAAACTTCTCTCTTTAACAAAGCGTGCGACCTCGACTTTTCCATGACCTTATAGAAATTTCCCACAGCCAACAAAGGGACTAACGCCCAAAAACACTCTTTGATTCGACTGGTGAGTATCACTGACTCTAGGGCCACCGGCGGTCAAGAGTGGAATGGTTAACTCCTAGGAAACGAATTGCTTATTTTGACGTTAAGTTGGGAATGATGAATATGGCGGAAACGAAAAGCACGGTTAAGTAACCAATTTTTATGCCGTGAAGCGCTATTTCGAATAAATATTCCAAAAAGGGTTAGTCAAGAGATCTAAGTAAAATCAATACTTTAGAATTTAGATATCGAGTAGGGTTAAAGAAAGAAAAGGTTCTATTAGGTATTTTGTGGCCCGATAAGTCTTTGATTTCAAAAATTAAAGAAGAAATTTAGTTAAAAATTGTTTGTTTTGTCGTTTTGTGAATATTTAAGGATTTTCTGAAGAATTCTCAAATAGACTATACTAAACAGCAACTTAAGTTGACCCTATGACGTCATAAACAAAGTAGTTCCCATCGCGGTGTCTGAATTTTGAGTGAAATGAAGAACATCAATTTAAAAATATAATTATTTTGTTAAACCCATGTATCTATAGTGCTTTTCAATCCCGATTTGCGTACCGAAACTCCTCCTAGCAACCCAACAGGCTTTGTGTTTACCAATTTCTCCTTCCGCATTCGTGACGTACTGGGTTCAAAAAACGTTGCTATCGAGTATAGTTTAATAAACAGCTATTATTTGATAATAAATACTAACAAGTGAATATGGAACTTATAAACACTCTTACAAAAATATTTTATCATTGAAAGTACAGAAAAATTTCTTGAAATTATTGAAATTGATTTAACATTTCCCACTAAAAATCCCATGTCTTCCAACAGGCAATGAACACAACTGGGAAGACACAGAACAAGAAACAAAAGCACAGAATAGAACGTACCCCACCACCCCAAGCTTCCACAACGCATGGAAGAAACAACGCATAGTCGTCAAAACACTGCACCAGCAGCGATGAGATCAGACCGCAATGATTAATGGACTGCTAAGCCTCACGGAGAGCTCGAATAATTAATTTCCACCACCGGTCGCGTAATTATGAATATTAATCGGCCAGAATTCATTCCGAGCGATTTATTGACAGTTGACAAGGAGGGCGATCGGGGGGATAAATCATTTCGGATGTCGTCCACCATGTTTTTCCAACGTTCTCTGTGATGTTGGATATACTATTTCGACTTATCCCGCCTTGTGTACATTTTTTAGATGATGATGTTAAGGGAACGCGGTGAATGTTGTAGTCCGATAGAGGTGATTTAGTAGATGACCAGAATGAATGATTAATTTCTGTGAAAATGATCGCTGAAGTGTGTGTTGGTTGATGAAAAGAATCCGTGGCAATTCGATCCTGGAGAAATTTATGTGATTCTTTGACACGACTTCTTTCTCCTTAAGATGTTTCTCTTCATTTAAGTTCTCAAACGTTAAGAGATGTTTCATTCAATATAAATATAGCCAAAGGGTGTAAAAATATGAATTCCGAAAATATAAATATGTGAAAGGGTGTGAAAATATGAATTCCGAAAATATGATCGGAAAAATATGACTGTAGTGCACTACACAGCGGTATTGTGCACTACAGTAAATAAAGATCTCCATCCCTTATTTTGAGGCCCAATGTCTTGAACAATTCTAAAGTTTAGAAAAGTTAAATTTTTGTCGATCAACCTCTCTGGCAGAATATTAATAAAAGGGGTAGTAGTGATTTAATATGCAGACTACTATTAGATTTTATCGCACAGCGGCAGCTAAAGAGTTAAAATCTACAAAACCATGGGTATTTAATACAAAGCTTATTCTACAATAATGTCTAAGCAGAAATAAAAGGAACGGAGATATTTTAATAATGAAAATTAAAGTCATGAACGCAAATAAATATAAATTAGAAAACCTCTATCTTCATCATTTGTCGAAAGCTTCATTCGCGTGATGTAAAAGGGCTGTATGAGACCAGCAATAGATGATCTTTCGTACGGTCTGATGGACGCATAAAAGACCCATCTCCCAACTGGACAGTGAATACTAAAAGGATAGGAACCGGTTTACTGTATTGATAAATTAAATCGATTTCTTTAATTATATTCATTTGTGTTTATAGACTCGTGGTTTCAGACTGCATTCGATTCATCTTTCTTAGCAAAGTGAGAGAAGATAAAATGCTTAGTTGAACTAAATTGAAAACTTGTTATTCATTTGTGCACTGAGAAAAGTTTTTTTTTTTTTTTTTGCAAATGTTGAACATAACTTTTTACTTTCAATAGGGGATCTAAAGATGGATTCTATTCCTTATCTAGGTTGTCTAGATAAATTTAATGAGGCAAACGGTGACAGTTAACACCATGTTCACACAAAAACGTACTATACAGGATGATTAAAAGAGACAGGACCCTTAAATATTCCCAGTCTGTTCCCTTAAATATAACCTTTAGACACAAGCGCTCAGTTACAAATTTACATCAAAAGAGGAGACGAATGAGAAAATACATGTTACAACCCAATGGATAGGGGGCTATATGAGAAAACACAAGAAGTTAAATTTCAATACGGTGACCGTAGGTTGAAATTCCCCAGTTGATTTTTTTTATTTTTTTTCTAGGTGAACAAAAAAGTTCCTATCTCTATACTTACAAAACTTGATGATGTTATGAATCAAAACAATTCAAGATTTACAAGATTCAAGCATACCTCTGATGGTCAGAATGGTGTGTAAGTAAAAATAAAATGGTGTGTAAATGTCAGAATGGTGTGTAAGTGTGTCTATGTGACACATGACACTTAGGTGTCAAAGAGTGTGTGTGTCTATAAAGGCAAAACACCATTCAAGGAAAAAAGAAAAGGAAATGGAATTTTATTTAAGGAAATAGATAATAGTTCAGTCATCTCTTAACGCTCTCTACTACGAAGAACAATTTTTAACACACCTAAAATTATCGTTTTGCCCCATCAATAATCGATTTCCACTTTCTAACAATATGCACCTAGTGGCGAACGTTTGCAGCATAAAGTGATAAGAAAAACATCAAGGAAATCAAACTCCAGCTAAACACCTCAGTTCTAAATACCAACTCAGCAGGCTAAAGGGTCAAACACCAACAGATAAACAGGCTCACTCTTTGGCAGGTGGTCATTATCCAACAGCTTCTGGGTACCAAGAGTGCTGAGACGGACCACCAACAAGCCCTTTTCAGGGGCTGTCAACTAGACCAAACCTAGACAAGGTGGACAGGATAGCCAAAACAAAACGAACGAGTAGTGTCATCCGAGAAGTGTGGGCACTTGATATAGTATCCGTCTTTTTGTGCTGCTTTTTCGAAGCTACTCAAGACCATGAGAGGACGGCTTTGGCTAGAAATAGCCCTACATCGCTCATTTATGGCATTAGGAATTCGAAAGGGTATGTGAGTGATGTTGGTAAAACTGGAACGAACCAGTTTGTGGAAGTATTTCATGTTTCGAACTGGTGAGGCACCCATTACTAAGATGTTATCAGGTATTAACTGTCACAGCGCAGTTATGCATTGTCTGCTCCAATTGTGCATGACAGACATATTAATGATGCTTAACAATGCGTTTGGGAGAACATTAGGGAGAGCTACAGAACAAAACTTGGGAATCTATCACCCACAAGAGTAGGTTTTGACTCAACGGAGGATTTTTTAGCTGCTTGACACTTTCCCTCATGGAGAAGATGAAAAAAAAAGAGGGCAGCGAAGAGGATAAAACATCAAAGCAAAAACACATAGGTATAAGTTGTTTTTTATTTGCAAGTCTCGTCTCTGATCACTGAACTCTAAAATTATTTGCTAAGTTATATTATTTCAATGAGGTTATTAAACTGTATGACATCATTGAATGTTAGATCAACACAAGTGCTTTTAAAAGAAATTACTTGAGTTAGTTTTATTAATCAAAAACCAGCATTTTGAAAAATCAAAGAAATGGAAAGTAAATATAAGTTATCAAAGCTTGCATGAGATGTTAGAAATTTAATGCAGACCGAAGCAATTTATTGAGGTTTAATTCAGATTTAAACCCATTTATAGCATCAAAAGCAACCTACCGAAATGAGTTAGCAAATGAATACGACCAATTTTCAGGAAATGAAATTCACATTAAATACAGTTATCGAAAACCTTTCATTTAAATCTTTGTATATACTAGTTAATACAGAACTTCTTAGTTAGCTCATAGCTCGAACATGAATGTAAGAGCCGCCACATACGGCTGTATTAACCACTAACTTGACCTAAGGTTAGCCTGGAATCAAGCCTATTCGACAACTCTGATTGGCTTAAAAGTAGTTTCCCTTTTTCAACTACCAATTAGAAGTTTTGATTCCAGGTTAACCTTTGGTTAGGTTAGTAGTGAATACGGCAGATATAGTGTCTAATTTACGTGCATATCTAGTTTTACTTTATGCCGCCCTTAACCTACCTCCAAGCACTTGCTTGGAGGTGAAAGGCAAAGATGGAGAAAGAGATAGGACAAGAGAAAAAAATGTAATAAAAAGGAATTTGGAAAGAGAAAAAAAAGAAATAGAAAATCATTGTGAGAAAAATAGAAGAGAAACCTAAATACATTGATGCGTTTCAACCGATAGTTGACTAAAGATTCACTGGTGATACCAGACGGTAATGCCCCATAATTGATGGTGCTGTTAGTCAAAGCACAAAGCACTACTTTTTAAACAGGTTCATCTAACACAAATTCCGATCTCTCGCCGGATACCACCCAGACCCGAACATACCTCCAATGGGCACACACCTAAAACACCTCCGGAATAGATTAATAATAACCATCAACAAAAAACAAGCCGGTAATTAATAAAACACCCCACAGCCGCGCAAAAATCAACAAAACCGTAAAAATTCGTTAAAGTTCACGGGCATAATTAATTAATAAGGAGCCCTCCAACAGCCTTTCGCGATCGATCAAGAGCAAAAAGATCTCAGACAGCCCTGAGAAAGATATTCATTCATTCATCCAACCTGACCTCAAGCCGGGCATATGCATCAGACACTGTGAATTACCCCACTCAGTCCTATATATGCAGCTTTGACAACGTTTGACAGGCGGCCCGGTGATAGTCGAGTTAGTTAAGGACAAAGAAATGCGTCCGTCTGAGCCGTCGTGTGTGGAAATAAATATGCATGCATTTGAATGAGTAAACCCAACGAGGAAAGGATGATGATGATGATTGAAAACGCCCGAGGCGGAGTTTTAACTATTAAATCCATCAAAGTCTGGGGGAAATGAGAAAGAAATGGATACTAACTATCTCACCTATATACTCTGAAAAGAAACCCGGGAGTTGTATGTGCAGAACGGGTTATTTTTGAAAAAGAACTTAACCTCCTGAATTTCGTCAATGCAAAATGAGCAGTTTCATAAACGAGCTAATTTGATATGTCTAATGAGGTATAGAGGAGATTTCGAAAAGTGTTTTTTGACCTCTCTAAGATGCATATTATGAGAAAATAGATGAGGTAAGTAACAGGGTTATGTCGTTACTACCAAGCCAAAAACGCCAAAATCTGATTTTTCCTAGTCTTGGGGGGGAAGCATTCGAAGTTTGGCAAGAATAGGTGATTCTTCAGACTGTATTTGAAACTGGATGTTTTTTCAACAAAACTATTGAGAATTACGGCTCTGGGCATCACTCAGTTACTCCAAAAAAGCACTACATGGGCGAAATGGTCTAAAAAAGCTAGCTAATTGGCATTTTGGCGGGATAGTAAGGATGCAATACCTTCCATTCAGTAAAAGACACGAAATTTACATGTGGTTTAGAGCAGTGATTCTCAACCAGTGGTCCCTGGGGAGGATTGTAAGTTTCATTGATTTGATAAAGTATCTAGTGATTCTTGGGTATAGAGTGTTTTCAGGTGACGTCACGACCAGTTATTTTCTTTTAACTGTTAACCTTTTGTAGGGCTTTTAACTGTTTTTAGGTATGGGGTCACGTGATTGCAAATGCTCCAGTAGAAGAATTCCACGGCCAGTCATATTCTGTAACTGTTAGCTTTCTGTAGGGCAAAAAACTGTAACCTTCTGTTGCTAAGGCCGTTGTTAGGTCCGAGATCTATAGGAAAAAGTTGAGAATCACTAGTAGTAGATTATGTGTCATTTCGACATGTGTTCTTTGCGAGGATTTCAGGTTTTATTGATTTGGTAAAGAATCTAGTGGTCTATGACCATAGATATGAAGAGGTGGAGAATCACTGGTTTAGATGACATTTTTTTTTTTTGGAGTTTAACATATGTGACAAAGATGTCCACATGCAACGAAAAGACTGTAATTTTAAATGATAAATAAGTATATCTCTGATTTGTCATGAAAAAAATGGGTAAGAAGTTTAGGATAACAGAAACCATTTGGGATCAAAAGTATAGGTATATTAAATAAGTAATGCACATTACGCATTAATATTGTTTGACTGAAAACTGTCATTCATTTCAGCCAATTTCTGGTAATCCTGTTACAAATGGCTTTTTATCGACGTTGCCAACTTTGCACATCCGCGAGTCTGACTTAGTTTCTTTTAGCACGTGTCAATAAAACAAACAAAATGGGCTAAAATTGAAAGAAAATGAGACATTGGTTTTCTTGAGCGAATGACACAGGTTAGTAAAAGCAGATTAGTTGTCAGCATAATTGATTTATTCATAGTTATACATGACTGCTAGACATATTTGTAAAGCCAGTCAACCTACGCAAATTCACTTCACAACTACTAGCTTTTAAGATAGTTAACTATTCATCTATAGTCTCGAATTAATAGTTAAACGGTTATATTAAAAAAATTAATGAAAAATATTAATGGGGTCGTTCAAATATTACGTAAGCACCTAAGGGGGAGGAGTGGGTTTGCTATTTGCTAATTTTTCCTGACAAAAGGGGAGGGGGTGCATGAGTGATGTTTACGTAAGATGTTACAAACACTGCATTTTTGAAAATCTCTTATTTCTTGCATAAATAATTACAAAATTCAACCAAAAATAAATTTCACAAAAAAACTGAAAAATTTTTTTTAGCATTTTTCACAAGGAAAGTTTTAACGATGGGTTACTCTTGGAAAAGATCAAATTTATTCTAAATGGACTTAGTTCCATGTATCTACGTCAGTTTTACAATTCCAAACAATTTTTAAGCCAGATGTCTTCATACTATTAGTTAGGAAAGCCGGATGTATATACGTACTATGAAAAATACTAAGCGAACTGATAAATTCAGACTTTATCTCCAAAATCTATTAAATTAGTTTTCAACCTTATGTCTTTCACTTTTCAAAGCAATCTTGAGAAAAACCAATTAAAAATTGGATATTATATGGAAAATATTAGCACAAAAAAAATTTTAATCAATAACAATTTAAACTATGTGAAAGTATTGAAAAGGTCGAAACATCTAAGAAATTTACCTCTCTGACGTTAGAAAATCATATTTTCAGGAGAAAAATATAAAATGCATGTTCCAGGGCGTGTTAAAACTCTTTGAAGATCCATATTTTGAGGAGAGAACCCTTGTTTAAAGGCAATTAATCTTTATAAATTTTCTACTCATTCCTTTCTTTATACTATCAATATTTTCATCATAGCATTTTATGATACAAAGCCCGGTTTTAGCTTTAGTTATAATAAGATTAAAAATAGATATTGCAGGAGTCTTTCAAACAGATACTTCCTATTATAAAGGGGCAAAAAAAACATTTTTCACAGACTATCAGCTACAGTCGTTTCTTCGAATCACGATTCTTCTGCAGGAAAGCGGCCAGTCATTAATATTCAAAATGAGATAAACGAGGATTAAAATCGTTAAAATACTATATTAAATAAGAGAGATAGGGAATTCAAGTTTTATCTGTGAGGCGGTTTCACATTGTCGATCGAATTTCTAGAACGGTTGTTAAATTCTGCATTTAAAATAGCATCACAAGCAAAAATAAGAAGATTTTCCCAAGGGGTGTCATACCTAAAGATACTTAATTCCAGTAGCGTCGGTCTAATCAAATGGATATCGGATTTAAACTGGTTCAAAATTCTTGGTGTTTTTTCACTGAAGGGTGTGACGGTATTCAGAATATCCTATTTCAATAGCTTCGATCTTAAATAAGCTTACATATTCTAAAGATATTGTTTATTTAGTAAGATCCTCCTGAGTAATTGAAAATCATTTTTTTTTTCTCTTTAGGTTTTAGGCATTTACAAACAAGGTTTTAGTTTGCGAATTCAATGAATATTCATTGCACGAATGGAATTGAAGAGTAATGGGGAAACAACAGGAATTTGGCGGCTTTTAAGAAAAATAAAAAAACTTGTTTAAAATTTTAAAACCCTTTATGCTGTATTGCTACCGGCGCACAGTGGGACGAAACATGTAAAAGTCGCAAACGGGTTAAATAAGGTATAGAAACGAAATTTTAGTGCCCAGCCAATACGCTGTATTCCTGTCTATGTCACGAAAACTAATCAGATGGTTTCCCAAGTAAGCGCGTTATAGCCCCCCAGAGGCTTTGAGGGATGTGGGTTGTCAAGGGCGAGAGTGGACAACTTATTTTTTTTAAATACGCAACTTTTTTTTTCAAATATTTGAAATGACCGGGGTCAATTTCATAATAAGTAATGAATCATAATTGGAAACCTCTATTGTAATTACGTTTGCAACTTACCAACCCCCTTACACAAAACGTTTAACAGTGGCAATCTATTAAAAACTTAAAACTTATTAAAGAATTACCTCGGCTCAGAGATATTTTTAACTCCTCTGAGAGAGTATTTCACTCCTTGAAAATCGGAATTACTCTTTAAAATTTTTTTTGTTTCAAACAAAGTTTGATTGAAACTAGGGATTGTTTCCCGGGATCCCGGGAAAGCGGGATCCCGTAGAATTTTAAGGCCGGGACACGTCCCGGGATTTCTCAGTCCGTCCCGGGATTCCCTCAAAATTTTAAATTTCTTTAACGCTGCTACAAACGCTTGGAAATCGTTCCTGATTGCATGAACAATTATTTCCTTTCCTTGGAAAATACTTATAAATTAGTGGAAATGAGGTGGTTTAAGTTTAAGTCAATCACTGCTGAATTAAATTATCTCCCACTCCTTTGAACTTTACAGCTAAAAAGCAATAAACAAGGAACTCGCCGATTTGTATAATACATACAATGCTCGCATGTTGACATAAATAGTGAAACTTAGTTACTCATCAACTTTTTTCATTCTTTAGTATGTTAGTGATAAGAGATACAAATCGTAATAACTCCCAGCACGAGGCCATTTTCAACCACAAAGCATTGATCGTAATTCTAGCATATATGTTTGAAACTCATAATCTTTATTTATGTGATGAATAATTATTTAAGAGGATAGTTTGAACCACATTTCCGAATGAATACAGTACCCGTGATCTCAATAAGTCGTCAGCTTTTAAAGAGATTACACGTTTTGAAGATTGGGCTGAGAATATTCTGATTTTGTATTATGGCAGAAAAGGCTAGTACATTTGCATGGAGCACTTCATAAAAAGACCGAACTCTGAAGCAAAATGCAAAAAGTGTTCTTTGATAATTAAGTGTAAAGGAGGTTCAACGAGTGGTTTGCTCCGACATTTAAAAAACAAACATTCATAAGGTTTCCTCTGCTATCTACATAAGGAATCTATATCTATAAGGGAATTCAAAAGCCTGTTTAGGGTAAGTACACTTTTAACTAGAGTATTTTTAAAACAAATTTAAAATATTAAGTTCGTGTCACTTCATAAGGTTTTATGGGATATACTATGTGTGTTCTATTATAATGAGTGAATATAAAATTGCAAAAAAATATTTTAATATCATTTAAGAAATTTTAAAGCCTAGAACTGAAAAATTGTAGCATTAAAAATTAATAATTTCTCCCCATATTTTTTTTCTAATTTAGTCTTTATGCAAGTTTTGATTTTACAGCCAAAAAAAAAGTGTTTTCCTTGAAATTCTGGCATTAATTAAATTTTCGGGATTTCCCGGGATCCCGGGATGATGTCGAATTTTATCCCGAAATCCCGGGATGACCAAAATGCCCTAAAACGACAATCCCTAATTGAAACCCAAAATTGCATCCTCAATCTTTTTTTTCAATTTCATTTTGTCCATTAAAAAGTAAGAGCTTTTAATAGAAATTTTGTCTCTGTATAAGTAGTTTATGCTATTTCCGTACTTCACTCCTCATAATTGAATTTTACTCCTCCTAAAAAAGACAAGGAGTATTTTTACTCTACCAAAAAAATCCTAGGAATAACACTACCTCTGCTTAAAACGAAAAAAAAGTATGCTTGCTTAACTGCATAATTAATTATCTTTCGTTTTAATTTTCTGTGAAATTTACAAGGTATTTTGAAAATAAAAAGTTTTAATGTGTAACGTGAGCAAAGCAAATAGCAGACCCTTCTCTTCTTTTAGATGCTCAGGTAACATTTAAACGGTCCCTCAGGTAAAACCATTTCTATGTATATCATAAATTGGTATAAATAGCATTTGATAAATTGTAAGAAAATTTCCAGTCACCTTTAATTTAGACTAGCAACTCAGATTTTATGAAAAACTAGAAAAAGCCACCAGCTGAATCCAGATTCTCAAGTAAGGATAGACACATGAATATGCATCACTTAACGAACGATATGCTCCTGTGTTAGTTAATTTTAAAAGTAATTATAGGCGCATGTATGCCTGACTCTAATGGAGACGAGGATAAAATAAACTATTACAAATTTAATGATGGTTGAAATGGTTTACAAATTCGCGCACACGTACGAGTCAGAACAGCTAATTACTAATCAGTAATGTTAGTTACATAATTTCGATTTTTGTTCCATAATTTTGTCTTACTCCATCACACCTGAGGGGAAAGTTTAAATTATAAATTCCATTTTTGATTACCAGATATGAGGATAATTTGGTTTTATTACTCTTTATTGAAAGGATTCAACTCTTCGAGAAGGTGTTTCGCTCTAATGAGGTTACAAGATCATACGTCTTTTTTGGAAAAGGGGCCTTTTTTATCACCTGAAAACCAACTTCACTGCCTGGCACTGTCTACAAGTCTCAATTATAGTCATAGCTGTTGAATGCATCTATAAGCCCCGTTGGGTAGCAGCCTTGACAGATAAAAAAAAATACAAGGTTGTTGGAGGTTGGAGCTTCTCATAGATAAAAACAGCAAATATAAGGTATAAAAGAGTGCATGATATTAGTTGCCTTGACAGTGTTTTCACAGCTGAAGACAGGAAGGCAAAGTTAGAGGACTGATCTGGGCTTATTGACTCGAGGTATACCAACTATTGCTAGCCGAAATAACACATGATATTTATACCATACCCCATAGTAACCTACAGAATCCAGCAAAACTCCATATAAATTTAGATTTCTCCTTATATCTCAGGTGTTCTAGTTTTTACTAGTTTACAATTCAAACTTCATTCGATTCCAATTACATTTAGAAGTTCAAATACAAATAAAGCAGCTTCAGATGCAAAACTATCTCCAATTATATGCTAATCTTCCAAAATTTTACTTGCTGAGACAAGGGGAAAATAAGTGAGTATTGGGTATTTATTATTTTATAATTTGTAGAATACTAATGTGTTTGTTACCATAGAACAATTCTTAACAAGATTAGCACTACTTGTTTCAAAAAATAGTAATCGTTTTTAAGATTTGAAAACAATTCTTCAAAATCGCTCCCTTAAAAAATTCTTAAGGAGCACAAAGAAGTATAACAAAAATATCTCCCTTTTAACTTTCCCAAATTAAAAATACCAACTCAACCTTTAAAACCTTTTGTCTCACTAAGAGCACGAGTTACCTTCAAAGCAAACAAATCTAAACCAAAGGTCGAAAAGGCGAACATTTTTCCATCCAAAAATCGTGATACTTTCTCACTAAGAGTAACAACTGAATCAATTACCAATACTTACATAACACTACAACATTCTCAACTACCAACTTCATGAGAAAGTTCAGAGGGTACGCGAAAAGAAGCCAATCACAAGAAGACTCACAATATCCGAAATTCTCCACACAGTTAATAAATTTAAGCTATAAACTCTAGGTAACTAACGGATTTATTTTTAAACTAGTCCGAGGTCAGTCGGTGGTTAAAAAGAACCATTCCACTAACGAGAACCTAAGTGTTTATCAGCTGAAAGACCGGAGGTCACTTATTAAGAATGTCATAAAGCATTAGGCGCAGTCATCACTTTTTATGGATCGCTCCGAACTTAGAAAAAAGCAGAACAAACACGCGCAGTTAGTTCATAAAGCACGACTTAATTTGAATAATTAAGTACGACCAGTCTTTGGTTACTACGACCGCCTTTCCTCAAGTGTTGGGGTGACATTTGAAAGCTAATACTTCATCAATTAGAGAGACTTCATTAAGTTACTAGTTAAAAAAAGATTAACAAATTAGATGAAAAAAAAATTAATTACAATTTGAAAACTTGTTCTTAAGTTTATGAGCTTGAAAGTAAATAACATTAACCAAAAGCGTACTCAAGATGTCATTAAAAACTTATCTATAATAATATGCGAATTTATCTCTGGTAACTTTTGAACCTCAACATTGATTTAATTTGTTCAAGAAATTAGGCTCACAGCAGTTCTTCCATCAAATAAATTTTGTAACATGTTTTTAGTATCATATAATTTTTTTTATTTCATAAAAATTCCGCTTGTAGTTTTTCCACATAGTTTTATATGGCGCAACCAAAAAGAACACTCTGAATAACTATTAAATTTAATTAACTAGATCAGGTCAGGGCTCATAGGCTAAACAAGCCAATGAAGGGAAATTACATGATTATTTCTCAATGTGTTTCAATTTAATGATATAAGGTCCAAAAGAAACAGAAACTTCTATGGGTACTCTTCTGTTTCATAACAGTTGTTACTCCAGAGAAACACAATAGGTTGTTTTCACCGTAATAATATAGGTCTCCAGGGAAAAGTGCTATTTACAGATCTACAGATGTTTTCTCTGTACAGTAAAAATGTGCATCTTCTATTAAATGTAAGGTAGAGAAGTAGCATTTAAAAGGATAAAAGAAAATGAGATGTTTTTGCTGTAATAATAAGGAAAGTAATGATGGAATGAGGTATGTCTTTAATGAAAAATTATGGTTCTGAAAGGATGTAGCTATCAAACAAACATAAAAAACCAGAGAAGTATCATAGTAGTTATTTTATGATCAATAACATCTCTCGTAGGGTTTTTGTACCATCCACAATTAGGATCAAGTATTTTAAAGTCCATTGACAATCCTTATTTTTAAAGAGAGAATAAAGATAGATATGAATAAAAAGAATAGAGCATTTTCAATCACATGACTCGGACTTAACAACGGCCTTAGCAACGTTGTTTTTGTCCTCCAATTACGTCATGTGCGAATGCTTCTATTGGATATTTCTATTTCCCGTACCTGACAACAGCAACGTTGTTTTTGTCCTCCACGTCGTCAAGTGTGACGCCATGTGCGAATGCTCTATAGATAAGTAATAATAAAAATATATATAAATATATAGCCCATCATCTATAGAAGGCCTGTACAACATGCGGCCCACAAACCCTCTTTTAGTTTCCCAATATCTAGTATAATTTTACAAGCTAAAAAGCGAGGTAATATTTTTTTTTAAATACAAAATTCAATTTATCGTAATTTGACATAGAATTCGTATCACTAGAGCTATGAATCTCTGAGTACCGTCCGTCAGTTTAACTTTATCCACCCTGTACCATCAAAATAAATCTCCTCAGATAGCAAAAATTACCAAATCCCTGAACCCGCGAAATACGCAACCACCGACAAGGTGTCACCCCTAAGTCCTCCATCTTCGAAAAAGAATCGAAACGGTGGTCTTTTAAACGCGTGACTCCTTTCTAACCAGTTTCCAGATTATAAAAGAGCTCTCCGAACAATGTGATTAATTTTTAAAACTATCAAAAAGAGAGCCACCAGAGAGAGCTACATCACTTTCAAAACCGCGTGGTTCAACGGGGTAAAAATTGCGAGGAATTAATGGGTGGATTCGACAAGTGTTTGTGAGGATGGAAGCTTGTGTGGGGTTCTCATGACTTATGTGGTGGGTGGGCCAGACGGTTTCAAGTCTGGGTGTTTATAACAACCGTTTAGGGTTAATTGAAAAGCCGAAAGAAGTTGTTAAGTGGTAGGAAATAGATTAGTTACACTTTATGTGTCGAATCTTTTTATGTAAGTTTTTTCCTTGTGGTGAGTTTTAATTATAATTTTGTAGTTACTTAAATGCCGACGTACTGGCCTAGTAGTTAGAGCATCTGACTGCCAAGCCGTACGTCTGAGGTTCGAATCCCCGTTTCGGCATGGATGTTTCTATCCTTGTGTGATGAATGAATGTGGCCCCCCTGTAAAAAGGGCCGTACCTCACTTCCGTGGTTCTGGTCGATGTCCACAGGTGCCCGCTGGGTAACGCTAAGTACTAGGTACTTCTTAGGGCAGTTCATTGGTCAAGGATAATGTCCAGTAGTACCCGCCCATTAGCAAAAAAAAGTTACTTAAAATTAATAATTTAAACTTAAACCATACAGAATTTAAACCTAGTCTCACGAAAAAACGTTTTCAAACACTACTGTATCGTTTCTATTTAAATTAAGCTTATGGCACAGTAAATTTAACAAAATAATTCGAATTTCACATAATTTTTTTACATTAGCTGTATTATGACCAAAGGGTTTGCGGGTTTGGTCCTTGTTATAACCAAAAACCCTCCTTGTATGATAATGGCGACGAGTGCAAGTAAAATTTGAAGTCACTAATCCTTTCAAAGTTCTACAAGTTTCCTTTACAAATACCTCTGGCTACCCCTATTTTGTTTGGCTTTAAGTTTTACAAACCCTTATTTGGATGCCTAGTTCTAAATTGACGGGGCTGGTGTGGCAATCTGAAAATCCATATCATGTCTGCCGAGAGTAAGCTGTTTTGGTTCGGGCATTTGTTGCATTGATTGCCCCAAATGTTTTTAAGTTAAGGTCTGACTCTGAATTCCAAATAAGCGTATATCAAACACCAGAAAAATCCCTCCAATCTTATTTTAGAGACTCCTGGTTCAAACCATTAACTTTCCAGAGAGTTTAATTTCCCGACCTCTTCATAAACATCCAACAGTACGGCCCTCGTGCGGGTCAGTGGGCCTTTATCATCCCCGAGCATCGCCCCAATGAGCGATGAAGAAAACGATTCCATTCGAAAAGACCAGAGTGGGCAGGTGAACCCTTTCACGATTTTTCGGAACGATAGTTTCTTTATCCGAGAGAGATATTAAAGGGAGGGACCGGGGCAAGCCCGTTCTGATGCGGGTTTTCGCGAGCACTTTTTCTGACAGTCCGCTTTTTATGAGGATCTTGTCATCCGAACCAGTTGTATCGGAGGAGATCCCTGGGATAAGACTCGGCCGCTTCTTTTGGGCCGATGGATATGGTTGCGAGGAAGTATGGGAGAACATATACAGCAAAGCTGAAAACCCAAATATATGGTTGTAACTTAAATAAATGCAGATAATTATCTTGCTTTTGATGACTCTCTATATACTATAACAGTAAAGGAGCTATAAGAATAAGATTCTTATTCTGGATTTAACTACACATTTAATTCAATAGAAATGTAACCGCTTGTTGTCATGTTTTATTCTTGACTGATTTAATCTCATTAGGGCACATACTTTAACAGGAGGCAGGTTTTGATATGAAATAAACTGTAGGGAAGGTAAATCTTATAATTAACCGCCAGCGAATGCTTTTTACTCCACTTAAACAACAATTGTATTAAGTTTAGATAGGAAAATGCAACTATTATAATAGTCTCTTTTCAATGGTACGCAATTTCCCATTTCAAAGAAAAGTTTTTCTGTTTTAAGATGTCATTCAATAGAAAACCTTAATTGAGGTTTTACATCTTACCTACGTTGGAAAAATATGAAAATTAAACTCAGTATACTAGCTAATTACAGAAACTGAAATAGAAGTTGATAGGTAGAATTATAGAGATGTTCTGACTAAAAACTAGATCAAATAATCCACGAGTCCCTGAACGTAACGTTATTAAATAAGGTTACTGTTCTATACATAAAATACCTACACTCGGTATTCTACATGAATAATAAGCAGAAACCTTAAAATATTTTTAATTTTAATATGGTTAATTCGAGTTGATTTGTTAGCTATCCACTCGTGTAGTAACAGAAATGTATTGATTTTCCATAAAGATAATCTCATTGAAGATTTGTTTACATTTTTATTATACCTTTGCTTCAATAGTGTTTTATCTATTAACGTGTATAATAACAACAAAAACAATATTCTTCAAACGTAGGGTGATTCCTTATCGTCTCAATACTTTTATGGGGATCATATCTTAAGACTAAATGTGACATAAAAGTAAAAGTGTGAGATTGGAAGAAAAAGCAAGAAATTTTAAATTTTAATAATTTTAATTTCTATAAAATTTAAGAACTACTTTTTATTTTGCTAAAAAATAGAATAGCTGCAATATTTACTTATTATAGCTTTAATATAAAATAGAATTTGCTTCAATATTTACGAATCATTACAATAAAAAAACACACTTCAAAGAAAAATACCCCTAATGAACTCAACACGCCTCCACATTAGTGGACCGTAAAATATTTATTCTTGAAACCACAACAAATTCACTATGCCTGTTATTTTGCAAAACAGGTCGTTATGGCGCTAAATCGACCCCACACTATTCGTTATTCAAATGAGCAAAACGGATGGGAAGGTGGCCAGAACCCGGGAAATCGGAGGAAAATTGCTGCCGTTGCCGAAAAGCTGCGGACCGGGTTAAGTATCGGAAGATTAATGAAAGAAAACCACACCTCATCCACCATCTCGGCAACACCTTTTCGATGTCGTGGCAGATAAAATCTGTTTTTTCCTGATGTCTGATCCCGGGAAAAATCGGGCGGAGGAACGAATGTTCGTGTCTGATGGAGCGAATTTTTCGGTAAGGAACACCAACGCTTTTCACAAGAGTTTTTGAATTTTCGTTTGTTTTGGACGGAAAACTAAATTAATGAAAAACGCACAGCGGATGATAAGATTGTTGTTATTTCCTGTGAGCCAGTCAACACTACTGTCGACGAGAAAACGTATACTTATATTGGAACAAAGAGTTGAAGTGATAAATACTAAAATACAGTGAAATCTGTAAATACAAATAACGATATTTTACGATGGTCCCAGTGAGATAAAGTCAGCAAAAGCAAACTGTCTCTAAAACCGATAACCTGTATACAACATTATTTTTTCTAAATCCTTACATCATCGTTATACGAGACATTATGGTACACTGGTATGCAAAAAAAAGAATCGAGTAACTTAAAAATATATAATTAATATTATGTAAAGTAAAGGTAACAAAAACCTTTTTTGCAACTACTAAATGCATTCATTCTAGATATCTAATTATTATGTATCTAAAAGAATTTAATATCAAGCATAATTTTCCAAAGTGTGCTTCTCAGGTTTATTAGTTACAAACAACAAAAACGAAGGATGATATTGAAAACTTAAATGGATTAAAGCCTCCCCACATGTTATTTTTGAACAATCCATCATTTAATACTCACCCAATCTAAAACCTATCGGGGGAAATGTGAGTTATTGTAAATTGCATTAATTTAAAAGAAATAAAGGGGAAGACTTAAATATTTGGCAAATTTTGTGAGAAAAAATTAACTAATTACATTTTATTACATAATATAATTCTTTTGCATGCTGAAAAGGGTTTTGAAAAATGAAAGCAAAGTCTATAAAAACTATAGAAGCGAAGAAAGACAGTTAAGATTTATTTTAACGTATATGCAACATTATTTTGCACTATACAGTACCAACAAAATTCTAAATACTTGAAAACATTAGAAATCCAATTTATATTTGAAAACTAGAAAATTAAAGGTGGAGGGGGAAAACGAAAATCAAATGATACGAAAATAATCAAACGGAATCAAATAAAATAAAAAAACAACTACTTCCCCACTGATGGTTGTAACATTGACTTAATAGGACACTATCACCACTAGAATGGTGCCATTCAGATAAGTATCAACTCACGCTTTTAAATGCATCACGATTTCACTTGGAATTCCTGAGTTTCGAAACAAGCACAATTCCCTCAAAAGTTGATTTACATAGCCAGCTCATGGGGTTAATAAACATACACTTTTCACTTGAAGCGTGCCAAGAATGCATCCAAACAATAGGTACTATATGGATTTAATAATAGAGTGGAAAGGTTATGCTATAGGTAAAAGCCTAGCCTATAACGATATGAGTTACTAGTTAACATTTCCATCCATAACAACAGCTTTTCTATTAGTTGAGAGCTTTTATTTAAAAGTGTTATGGATTTATTTACAATCCCAGTTATTCAGTTTGCACAATGAACATTTTTATTCCTCAAGTGAAGTGATTAGTTCCTCAAGACCTCAAATTATTTTTTTTTGTTTCTACGGATCGACTCTAATAAGCATTGTTCAAATGTTTCAGCACTGGACAGCGGTCAAAACGGGAATAACATGGGCTAAAATGTAATGGAGATAAACATTTAACAGTTCGTAAGCCGAACTCTTAAAGAAAGGCATGATATTAAATTTTACAAAAAACAAGTGAAAATTCTGAAGCTAAAACATTCAACACTTTCAATGACTATCTTAGTTTTCCATAAAATTACTTCGAAAAATATTTACCTGAAATAATAATAAATACTAAAAATAATGAATGTTTGATCACGGCCAACCTCAATAGAAGTTTATTTAAAAATGTTTTCCTTGGGTCATTCCACGTCAAATCAACACACTTTTTGGCATGACCATCTCGGATTTTCTTGAAATTTGGTACATATGCTCTACTTATAGAAACTCTGAAAAGTACCAACTTTCATCAAAAAATATTAATTGGTTCTGGAATTACAGGTGTGCAAAGTGGTCAAAAATGGGCCAAAAATGAACCAACATAAGTTCTTTAAATTGCTCTAGAGGATCTTCTAATTGGGTTATACAGATGAAGAAGGTGTCATTTTAAAGTATTTTAAATGTTCTCTTTAATGGTGTAAAATGTTCTGTAAAATTTTGAAAAACAATATATTTTACAAAACAAAATAGAATTTAAAGTTCGATTTCTTTCAAATGTACCACTTTTAAAATTTTGAAAAAAATTCCAGGAATAGGTAATATTGTTCTTAATAATGTGGTAAAATTATAGGATAGGACAAGAATGGGATCAGTGTCAAAAACTATTTAAACCAAAGTTCGATTTTTCTTATATCCCCTTAAAAAATTTTAAAGCTAGTTTTTTTTCATGAATTGGATGCGAATTGAGTTGTATTTAATTGCTGTTGGCAATTAGGGCCCTTGCACAAACTTGGTGTAGCCTGGGCTTCATTTTTACAAACTGTATGGTAATTCAGTCCATTGTTTTGTAACAATGCACATAAAGTAAATTTGAAGCCCGGGCTACACCAAGTTTGTGCAGGGGCCCTAATTGCCAACAGCAATTAAATACAACTCAATTCGCATCCAATTCATGAAAAAAAATTAGCTTTAAAATGTTTTAAGGGGATATAAGAAAAATCGAACTTTGGTTTAAATAGTTTTTGACACTTGATACCATTCTTGTCCCATCCTATAATTTTACCAGATTATTAAGAACAATATTACCGATTCCTGGAATTTTTTTCAAAATTTTAAAAGTGGTACATTTGAAAGAAATCGAACTTTTAATTCAATTTTGTTTTGTAAAATATATTGTTTTTCAAAATTTTACAGAACATTTTACACCATTAAAGAGAACATTTAAAATACTTTAAAATGACACCTCCTTCATCTGTATAACCCAATTAGAAGATCCCCTAGAGCAATTTAAAGAACTTATGTTGGTTCATTTTTGGCCCATTTTTGACCACTTTGCACACCTGTAATTCCAGAACCAATTAATATTTTTTGATGAAAGTTGGTACTTTTCAGAGTTTCTATAAGTAGAGCATATGTACCAAATTTCAAGAAAATCCGAGATGGTCATGCCAAAAAGTGTGTTGATTTGAGGTGGAATGACTCCCTTATATTATATTGAACTAACATAAAAGTAAGACTTAAAAACTGTCACAGAATCAAGATAAATATACCAAGTGATCCCAACTTATCACTTTTTAAAAAAGCATAACACTTATGTCTATAGCATTTATAATTTGAGTTTAATATTCTTAAGAAGACGAATTTTCCAAAAAGGTGTGTCTGTGGAAAACCGATTGCAAGAGCAGACAATGCTCAACAACTTAAGATAAGACGAATGATAACATCACAAACGATTAGCTCAACCCTTCAAAAAGGTGTGACAGAAGGCCACAGGGTAAATACCTTCTATTCTTTCCAAAAGTTGATTTTTTTAACCCTGGATTGTAACATTTAGAAAACTAGCCATATTTCATATTTAGGGGTAAGTAATATGAGTTTCAAGAGAGAACATTTAAATACCGTGGATTATAACCTTCATTCCACAAGAAAAGTTGAGCTCAACTGAATGAAAACGTAGATCTTAATCTCTGAGAAGATTACAGGGTATGCCATCATCATATAATATGAATTAAGAAAAAAGGGAGAAGTTCTTTTGAAAAGAGAACAGAGAAGAAAGGTTGAAGTAACAAAAAGTGGCGCAATCAAAAAATGCGTTAAAATCTGTTTCCAGATCAAAATTTGGGTTCAACTCCGTTATCTGTCTTGTTAAAAATTGCCAAAAAGCTACAACTTATACAAATTACAACAAAAATTACAGTGTGGATATTTTAAAATATCTTTTAATTTTTGACATTTGACTATTTGATACTTCAGGATTAGCGGAGCGCAATACTTTCCAATAGGACAAAATTGGGAAAAATTTATTATTCAAACAGAAAAAATAAATAAAAAATTAAAAAATCACATTGTAATGGTGTTTTATTTTGATATTTGATTATTTTTGGCTATTTAGCATAAACTCGACACTAAAGTACTACCACCAATATTTTCAATCAGTTCACATATATTGCTTCCAAATTGAATCAGTGTTTATCAGCCTTTTTTTAAGATGGCGATTCTAGGGTGAAGCCCTTTGGAATAGATTAATTTTAAAAAAAACTCTTCAGTAAATCCGCATATCCATAAGTTTTACTGATTTATTCCACATTTCACACACCTGAAAGTACACTACATCAGAGCAGACGTTTACAATTACACTGTATTGTCAATTTCATCTCTAACAGCATCCCTCAACAGGTGGTGGTGTGCTATTGGCAGCCGCCATTTCATCCCTCTTACCTGCCTCGTCCTTCATCTCCTGGAATAGCTCCATCAAAAAGATCGCACAGCAGAACAAGCGCAAAGCCAACAAGATAAACGCTATGCAGGAATCGTACGGGTTCCTACGGGGTGTCGACGGCCTTGTTGCCTCCGATTCGGACAGGTATGCAAAACGATCTTCCTCTGTTTTAAATTTGAATACCGACGGCATCGCATCTTCTATTTCATCACGGACTGTGATCGCCGCTTCCTCTATTTCAGACTGGACTATGGACGTTGAGTCATTCAGTTCAAAAATGATTCTGGACGTCGTTTCATCCATTTCAGACTTGACTTCAAACGTCGTTTCTTTCATCACAGACTGAATTGCCCGCTTTGCTGCTTCCATTTTAGACTGGACTGCACCCATCGCTGCCTCTATTTCAGACCTCATTACAAACTTCGTTACCTCTTTTTCAGACTCGATTGCCAACATCGCTGCCTCCATTTCAGACAGGGCTACCGACTTCACATCCTCTATTTCAGACTGGATTTCCAACATCCCATTCTCCATTGCAGACTGAACGGCCAACGCCGCGGCATCTATTTCAGATTTGATATCTAACATTGTCGCCTGCAATTCAGACTGAATTTGCAACGCCACTGTATTCATTTCAGACTGAAATGCCAACATTGCTGCCTCCTTTTCAGACTTTAAATCCAACGGCGCGGCCTCCCTTTCAGACAGGACTGCCGACGTCCCATCCTCTACTTCAGACTGGACTGTCGACGTTCCATCCTCTACTTCAGACTGGACTGCCGACGCTCCATCCTCTACTTCAGACAGGACTGCCGATGTCCCATCCTCTACTTCAGACTGGACTGCGGACATCGCTGACTCCATTCCAGGTTCTGCTGCCAGCGGCGCTGCTTCCACTTCAGACTTGACTTCCAACGTCGTTAACTCCATCCCAGACTGTGCTTCCATGATTGCTGACTCAATTTCTATTTTGATTGAAAATTTCAGCGGGAAAACGATACAATTTTGTTGAACTTTTGATCTTTTTTGGCTTTCTGATGCGTATTGATAATCTTTAGATGATCTTACTCACTTTCGTCATAAAATTTATATGCGGTAATTTTTAAATATCATATGTTTTCATAAGTTATTGTAAATAATTGCTTTTTTCTCCATCATGTTTTTGCTTCTATTGTTAAAAATTAAATAAAGTATTCCTAATGAGGGCGTATTTTTTACTTATATTTTCGGTTTAATTTGCTGCTTGCGAATATTAATCACTAATCTTAGTATTCTCAGCAAATCTTCTTCATTTTTTAAGTATATTTAGATTACAATTTTTGGTTTATTTTTAAGCACAATTTATAAAAGAGATAGGTATACCTAGTTATTCAAAAAACTTCAGTGAGAAATTTATCAAGTTTAAAATATAAAATTGTTAGTAAAAGATTTGCACTTATAAACATTCCTGATCCTGACATTATAGAGAACCTAGAATTTGGAGAACATTAGTCTGTTTTCCAGTCATATAGCAACAGATTCTTAACAACCAGGATAGAAAAGCGCTCAATTTTTTTCAAGGTTTGGTTTGGTTTGGTTTTTAGTTACATATATTTTCCGGTATGTGTGCTTGATCTCAAGGATCCGCTTATACACCTTCGTCAAGTAAGACAGACACAACAGAATTTTTACTGGCACAAAGAAGGAAAATACACCCAGGGGCGAGGTGAGAATCGAACTCACGACGGAGATTTTTTACAATAATTTTCTTTGATGAAAATTTTACCTCTTTGTAATAAATTCGGAATTCTTTTCCCTCTACTGAAAAATATATTTGACATGAGATTTTCCATAATAGATTTAGGTTGCAATAAACAAAAAAAATATTTCAAAATATAGAACATTCGCACATGACGTCACACTTGAAGACGTGGAGGACAAAAACAACGTTGCTAAGGCCGTTCTTAAGTCCGAGTCATGTGATTGAAAATGCTCTATACGTTATTTTATTTTAGATAAGAACATGAAAATAAATTTTGTTAAGCCTTTGTTATAGTTGGTAAAACAAGCGTCCTGTGGTTGCTAGGTTCTCTAATAATGTCAGGAATTCTTATATGCGACCACTGTCATGCTAGCCACTAGATCATGTAAATTGTGGGCTTAAATGATAGAGATCTAATATAGTATACAAACTTAGACAAAGGATTTAACTCAATAAACTTTTTAAAAGGTTCTTGAGTGCACGTTTACCACTAAGTTAGGTTGACGAAAGTTGTAAGTAAACTTCCTGGATATTTTTTTAGAGAAGGAATGACTAATAAAAAAACCTTGTAAATTAGAACTGTCTATTTAATTTACTGCAAAGGTTAATAAGCAGAAAAAGCGTTTTAAGGAGCAAAACATGTATTTAATGACGTGTTTTCACAACAGTTGTTTTTTTAAGCAAAACTGATCACTTTCATACCATTTGGACCTTTGGGTTTTTGTCCAGCTTTTACCTAAATGACACTCAATTAACTCGACAAATATCCACACAGTATGATCTTATTACCATGTTTATTTAAATTTTAAATGAATTTAAAAGCGCAATATGCATCATGTGATTTTTTTTATTGACCTTGCATGCACCGATTCTAACTAAGCAGTAACATTACAGGAAATACTATTCCAATTATACCCTAAAATGACACTCAAGTGGACCACCAAGTAGGTCACCCAATCGAAGAATGAGTACTAATTACCATTTGAGAACTGACCATGGTCCAGCTAAATTTTCCCATTGGCCGAGATGACAACAGGGGACGGTTCAAAAGCGAGAAAGAACCAATGATTGTCAAAAAGTAACCATAAATCAAACTGCAAAAGAACAAGATTCGACTTTCTAGTATATCCACCGGACTTGCCTTATTGGGAAAGCAATTCGCCTTCCGGGGTCATTCGATGAATATGCAGGCGGTTATCAATTTCCAACATCGCAGTTCAAAAAATAAGCAGATCTCGAGACCTTTGAAAGAGAGATTTTTAAGGAATTTTAATGCCTTGAATGTCATTAGCTTTTCGGAGTGAAGTCGATGTGACTTGTTTGAGAGGAAATGTGACTTTTGTTCCTACGTATGCGATGGTATTCGGTCATTTAATAGACGATGACATTCGAAGGTCGCCGGTTTTGCCGGGAAGACCATTACTAACAACGTATTTCAATGAGCCCAAATTTATTCACGATTAGAAAAACAACACAAAACAAGGCTAAGGCTGAATCTACAGAAACGGTTTTCTTGCAAATGATCCCTTTACAATTTGAAAAGTTTTTTAAGTTGCTACACTAATTGAGAACTATACTAACAGAGTGGCCAGCAGACACTTTTCTTGTTTACAATTTTTCAAACTTTTCTGGAAATTACTAATGATTTTCATAACTTCGAATTAAGCAAAAGAAGCAGGCAGTCTCGTCGTATTAGATTGCATGAAATGTTCAATTATTTGGAGAAATTGCACATGGAACAATTTAAAACTGAATTAATGTAATTTTTCATTGCTTTCATAACCGAAAATCATACTATTCCGGAAGAAAAATTACTATAGGAATAGTATTAGAAAAAATAAAGAAATTTTTCCGATTATTTTTATTAGGTTGTGATGTCTTAAAACACGAAGACATTTTACTTTTATTTCCCTGACTTTTCTTCAAAAACATGACACATTCCACATAAAAATTTCTTTTCCAGATTGGGTGACCGACCACCCTCTTGTAAGCAAATAGAAAGAGAAAGTTATGCGAAATCACACAAAAGAATACATTACTCCCATGGCTTTTACTGCTAAAAGAAATGCATACACGATTACCTTCCATACAATCGCTTTAAATAAAAAAAACCGCCAAAATCAAGAAACTCAACACACACACACACTCCTTAAAATTACTGTCAACAAGCCAAACCGCAATTAGCGATATCGGCGTTTGCGATCGCCTCGCCTTTCCAAATCATCCATTGTTTAAAAGCATCGGAAGAGGGCAAAGAATCCGAGAAATGGCCTCACTTAAACAATCGGGAAAAGAGAGTTAATGAAAAAACTGCGCTAATTCACGATGGTTCTACCGCAATGGTAGGTATAGTTTGTAAATTCCCCGATGGTGGGGTGATGCAATCGAGCTTAATGAAATTTCCAAAAAGGATTAAAAGAAAGCAGAGCACATTCATTCAATTGTTGGAAGGGACCCTCAACTCAAAACAAATTTCGGTAGCGTAATTCGCAAATTGGATTCAATCGTTTTATGATGGGATTAAACTAATTTCGTGGGGGTTTAGACAATGAAAAGTTGTTGAATGATAGGGTAGTATAACAATAATAATAGTATGCAAACACTTGTGGTTTGGGGCAAGCAGAAAACTCATCCGACCGTTCTTAAAGTCAGTAATTTAGTTCGGAATTTCGAACTAACATTTTATTTTAATTGGGCAACATTTTTTGTTATTCTTAAACCACTTGAGGCGGGTATACCACAGGTAGAATGAAAACCATTTGATTGATTAACAGAGGTGGGTGCTTAACTGCACCTTTAACTATTTCAGGATAATGATAATAATAGGCATAATGCAATAACATGAATTCAAATTGGAAATAAAATGAAATTGGGCCCATATGCCACTTAAATCAATGCCAATCAATCATTTATCCATTGAATATAAACTAAAAATTCAATTATATTTTCGCTAGTTTACATCGAAAATGCGAAACATAAACAATACAAACTAATATAACGTCTAAAGAAATTAATTTAGAATTTTCACCTCCTACATGAGAAATGCGTGAAAAAAAATGGCTGTGTAGCATTCAATTTAAGGGGCCATATTTTTGGGATAATTGAAGACTTAAAAGAGTCCGAAAGGAATATCGTTCTGAACTGTCGAAAGAAAGATAATTTTCTGTCAAATGTATTATTAAAATTAAAATTCAGCGACGTTTTTAAATTCAGTTCACGTGGTAAACTTTAATTGCTTTCAAAATGGGTTTTCTTTTCCGCACAGTTTACCGCTTACAAACAACAAATTAACTTGCCAATCATCCAAGGATATAACAAAGTTTGCTGAATACTTGGAATGTATGATAGATGGATAATACCCTCACAGTCATCCAACAAAGGATATAACTGAAAGCCAAAAACTGAGTTTAGTAAGAAGCTTTATTCACCTTATTATGAAATCTTCAAAAAGCAGAGATTACTTAACTTGAAAACAACTTATTCAGATATATTATCCAAGAAGTTTATTTCAAATTAAAATAAATGGACCTCTTAAAATTTTATAGAAATCAATGTAATTTTCATATTTTTGAACCAAAATATACTTTAACTTTTTGAAAACTGTTCTTTGAGTGTATAATATATCCATATCCATCTAGGCTCTAGGCAATTACCAGGTCCATTAAATAAGGGGATTCCGTATAAGCTGTTATTACTATATTCTTAACTAATACCCTCGATATACGAAATATATTGAGAACACAACAATCTACGATGAGTAATTTTATATTACAATTAACATGCTGATGTTTGATAGCAATACATCTGAGAAGTGGCTGATAAACTAAGAATAAAATAACTGAGAAAAACATTTAAAATTAATTCGAAATTTAGAGGGGTTATACCTTTAACACGCGAGGCAGAAAAGGGGTTGTTCAACTATTACGTAAGTTAGTAATGTTTTTATAGTCCATCCTGCCTTCCTCATTGTCAGCAAAAACAAATCACAAACCAACCTTTAATAATTCGTAAGCAAAGTCTCCCTCCCCACACTTTTACAACACAAAACCTTCATCCAAAAATTGTTCACTAATGTTTTTCTTTTGTGGCTGTTCAAAAAAATTCTAGTCCTCAGAATATTGAATTTTTTTTCAAGTTTAATTTATTTTTACCGAATTTAATTTTTGTACATAGATTTTTTCTAGGTGCAAGATATTTATGAGAAAATTTTTTATTTTAATGTGTTTTAAGAATCATTCCATATCCCTTCTCCCTCTTTGTCAGTAAAAATAATAAGCAAATTGCATACCTCTTCCCCCTCTTAGGTGCTTACGTAATATTTGAATGGCCCCAAAAACGATATGTAGCACACATTTTACACAAAAGCAGCAACAAGTTAGATACTCCAAAAATACTTCCCGAGCCAAAACCCAACCAATTTACATGCATACTACACCTCCCTCAAAAAGTAACGGAGATCAGCACAATCCACAAATCGCATGTCCAAAACGCTATGCAGCCACACCTCGGGCTCAAACAAAACCTCGAAACATCGCAGATAACATCCACAACCGCGAACCCCCTAATTTATTTCCCCCATACAAAAGAGAGCGACCCTATAATACATTCGTAATTAATTGCAGCCCAGCGCCGAGAGGGGTTAAAGCGCAAAGGTGTGTGTTGAAATAACCCCGAGACACACTAACCCTTTCTTTGCTCAAGCGTCTTCCTTTTGTATATACAGCGAAATCCGACACTGGTCATTCATTAGAATTTAAAGAGATCCAATGTGTTGCAATTTTCTGAACGGGGGAATGGGCCGTATTATCGCTCCATGCCATCGGGTAATTGAGTTAAAAGCTAGAGAGGAAACGTTAACTTTTGATGCTGGGCTGCCTGACTGCGCAATATACAGGTAATAATGCCACGACAGTTGCTATTTACTAGCAATGGTGATTTAAAATGACGTAAAAACGTAAGCAAAGAAGTTGTTAGCAGTTGTCATCCAGCTTGCACATCATAGGCACAGTTAAGCTTTCGTTCACCTTTCTAAAAGTTAGAAATAACATCATTTTTCCTTTTCGAGTACCGAAAAATTATCTAAACAGCTATTGTTCTCCAATGCTTCAAAATACGAGAATATCCAAACTACATTATCTTCAACAGAATTGTACTTTTAAAACTTAACACTTTGGTGCAGTCCATATCGTAGTGGAGGCCGAGGACTTCGATGTCCATGTCAGTTTTATTGACCGATTGTCCTGGGATGCTAGGGATATGTCCGAGTTAGGTGGTGTAAAAAACGCGAGACTCCCAACTGTTTAATTCCGAAACAGTCTTTTTTCTCAGCTTATCGACCCGCTGAAGAAATAAAAGGCTCACAGTCACCTTTGACCAGTTCGAGGATGTAACCACGGACCAGTAGCATGAGGGTGCGAAGTCCAACCACTACGAAAGCAAAATAAAGTTCTCATAAAAAAGTACAAAACATAATAAAAATCATACAATCAAAAGGGAAATATTTAAATTAAATTTGATGGAGATGTACCCTCATATCCACCTATATTCCAACTGAACTATTGCATGACTTGAGAAGCATAATGACATCATCTCATTCAACCACTATTGCTAATGACCTCAAGTTTTGGTAACCGAAACAGTCAAACAATCTCTTTTAGAACATAAAACATTCCAAAAAATGAACCCGTGACACCTGATGGGTGATTAGATTGAATTTCGAAGCACCTTCCAAACTGAAGAAAGGGGTTCGTTCGATCACGAGCCTTCGATAGGGATCGATGAAGAAAAATTCGATCACGATTTATTTTATTAACTCTGGAGGTGCTATCGCATCGCTCCCCTCCCCCAGGAATGCAAGTTGAATATCATCTCGCTGATGGGGAGATAGGGATTACAACAAACAAGAATACAGGTAGAAGAGAATGGGCAGATACGTATTAGGGGACATCCATAAATTACGTGAGGTGTTTTTTCCAAAATCTGTACCCCCCTCCCCCCTTGGTGAGATTTTGCTGGACCCCCTCTCCCCCCCACGTGAGATTTTCTCAACCACTAGTTTTGTTTTATCGGCATAAAAATTACCATCCAGATCGCAAAATTTTGATACAAAAACACATTGAAATCGAAAACATGGTTCTAACTTGTAATTATCACGACTGACTGGCTAATGATTTGCTAGTTTGACTAATCTGAGCATTTTTTCTGAACTTGTGCTAAAAAATATTAAAGAAAAAAACGTCGGTTTTCTAAACTAAAAGTTGACGTTAAAATGGGTGTTTAAAATTTTTTATTATGAATTCCCTAAAAGAGATAATTGGTCGGAAATTTTTTTTTATTAGATGCGCAAAGGAGTATATTTAATATATTAGCTGCGTTTGAATAAATATAACAGTATAAATAAATTAGAAAAATAATTTAGTAAAAAGAGTCCCAAGGTGCCCCAATCTCCCCTAATATTTAACTTACAGAATACAACTTAATGAGCTGCCATGCACATTACGCATAATAAAATTAACACAAACTACCTTTCCAATTAATTTGCGTTATTGTAAAATTAAAGCAGTAAATTTCAAACTATACACTTTAAACTCTTCAGATGCATAATTAATCTTAGTACCAAAAGATCCTTCATCGTTTTATTAATCTTAATATTAAAAATTAAAAGTAGATAATCATAAAGATAATTTTAATTCACATGTAAATTAGTTTACACTCGATGATGTTTCGACATACGATATGATATTCTAATTGAATAGTTAATATGAAGAAATAAATAGACCAAAGTATGACAAAATGACTGTTGGAAATTAAAAGAAAACAAGGTCTACAAGGAAATGAGTCTAAAGGGAAAAAACTCAAAAGCTCCTTTTCTTTATATTACAAGTATAGTCTTTCTATTTTTGTCATTTGTACTGATCAAAATCTGGCTCTTAGATTTCTACTGCTAAAAGGGAATACAACTAACAATAATATAAGAGGGAATGGGCAGAAATTGCCAATACCGGATATAAAATGTTCAATTTTATATCCGTGGTAAACTATGACATTGCAGTATACGAATTTTTGTGAGCGAAAATGTTCCTGTTGTATTCAGTTAATTATGTGCTAATTTTCTAGCTTTCGCCACAAGAATCACGGGGAGCAAAGTCTCCTCCCTTAAATCTGCCGCTACAGATGATATCATTCCGTTGCTCTTCTTTTATACGACCATTCGAATATAAAAACAACTCCTGACAGAGACCATCCGCTCGCCAGGATCAAAAATGCCCCGTATAGCTCGTCGAAAGACAGAGGACTTAGCAGTTCCGACGATCCTTCGTCATAAGTCAGGACCCACGTTCGGAAGAAGACGTCTTGCATGTATTTCTCGATCAACCCGGCCTGCTGTACCCTCAAGAGCAGGCGATCCAACTTGCTCTTCAAATCAGGCAATCTTTTGTTCACGGCAATTCCGAAGTAGAATGGGATCAGTCCTTCAGACTGATACTTGGTCAGATAGGGAGCTTTTCCAAACAGCATTCTGCTATGGGTGGTGGAAAAGATGAGAGCGGTCTTGTCTACAATCTCAAGTTCCTTGTAATTTTTCGCGTCGAAGAACCAATCGTTTTTCGCGACTGCTGCAGTAATGGACTTGACTTGAGCGCTTGGGTGCCTCCCTAGCAATGTATGAATCGTCGATATTCGAGGTAAGAAGACTTTGTATTCGCCTTTCTCCACGGCTTCTGCAAGCTGGTAGAAATCCTTCGGTGGAATACTGCGTGGGGGGACCGATAGGCAAGACAGAAACAAAGACGAGTAAGAGAAGGAAATTACCATCGTTCCAAACCACCAAAAGACGATGAAAAGCGCTTGAGGCGGTCCCGATATCTTCTGAGGAACGGACCTTCCCAGAACATTTCCGAACATATTGAGCCATTCCTTTGAAAAGTGGTGAGTTCTGAACAAAGCCACGAAGACCACTGGCAACACCAAGACCAAGCTAAAAAGTGACGCCCATGTTGCCTTATCGAATGGATACACATATGCATAGACTCGTGGCAGCATTTTTGGTAATTCAGTTACAAAGTTTACACTCGAAAACAAGTAGGGCACTGTATAGTCCACCACCTTAGAGCGCTCGTAAGTTTGCGTCAAAGTAGCCATTGCTATATCTGCTTCTCCTCTTTTAACGAGGCCTACCAACCCTGTCCAACTTCCATTTTCATTTACCCTTCCAGATTCGAAGTCCGCTATGGAGACCAAGTTGTAATTCATCCCCAAAGTTTCCATCAATATAATCAGCAGAATTCCTTCCACACCTCCTGGTTTCTGAGATCCATTTTTTGGACTTTCGAAAAAGGACGTGATTTCTCTGTAAGCGACCGTTATATTACTCGACATGTTTAGATTGTTGCTTTGTTTGATCTCATATGATTATGATTTTCAGATTTTTATAAAAACCCTTTTTACTCCTACAGAAGTCGATTGTGGATTGCAAATAATGTTAGGAACTCAATACTTTGCATTGAGGCATAACTTTCTGTCTTTTTGTGTTCTGTTTACATTTATTGGAAGCATTCGATATCATATAGTATTTACTAATGATCGCTTAGTTATCTGTGCAAAAGAAAGGTAATGTTTTTCTTGAAATGTTACATTTTTTCTGTGTTCTTTAAAATTACATACTAAATAAATACATTTTGTTTCCCATAATGATTCAAATTCTGAATAAATTAATTAAGATAATTTGAGTTCTATTGCATTGGATTTCTTCTATTGATTATGAATGCGAACAAATGTCAATGTAACTTTCTATATCCTATAGATACTTTTCTTACATGCATTAAGATAACCCTTTGCTACAGATAGAGATACTTTCCAGGTAATAATCGATTCTTTTTATCGTACTTAATAACTGCATAAAATATATGTGTGTGTACCTATTCAAATTGTTAGTTACTGTTAATAATGCCCCTATTGATTTATTTTTACAGTTGATTCGTTTGATTTTAATGGAGTAACTAAGAAGTTTTCCAAGTAAAATCAATATCGCTATGAATCCATCTAATGACAGAAAAACACCGAGAAAGATACATTTTACGTTCTACTATATCTGCATTTCCAAAGTATAATACGCTCCAATAAAATCAGGACTTCGAAGACATAGTACATTTAAAAAAAAACATACAAACTTAATTTTCTAATTAGTTTTTCTGACGAAGGTGAAATAGAGAGCAATTATAATTAAAGTTTCTATTTCAAAAGAGCTGTAAAAAGAGAACCACTGGTCAGAATGATCTCGTATTTCCCCACAGTATTCCTGAAACAGGGTTTTTTTTTTGTGAAAGAAAAAGTAGGATAATTGTATTACCAAAATGAATGACTGCAAAGGATGTCTGCAAAAAGGTTCATCAATGTCCTTTTCAATTTCCTGTAGAACAGTTGATATTTTCAAATCTAACTCTCCAAGGGACGGTCGTGAGGTCCCTTACAATGTTTCAAATCTCTGATAAGAAAAATTTATTTTGAGGGAGCGATAGATTTTTCTAAAGATATAAAAAAGCATCCATGGAATTCCCTGGTAAAAAGTTCTATTCTGAAGCCATCCGTTCTTTCAAACAATATGGTTGCTAATAAAAACACTTCATGTCGTCTTCGTTCATCTAGTTCTAGTTTGTAGGCTATAAAAGGTATACTTCAACTAGACATCAAACCAACAATAACTGCACACCCTTCCCTGAAGATCCAATTTATTCAAAATACGAAAAAGTTACCTGCACCCATCACATTGTATAATTCCAAAACCATGACTCTCAACCGAAATCGTTCGGGGTCAAAGTCCACAAACGAGCTGCTTAGAATAACAGTGACTTAAGTCAATCAAACCCATCCCTTTGAGTACTACTGCTTCCTGTCACGGCACATGTGTTACTTCTACGAAGAAGGCATTTTTGGAGCTACTTTAACAGGACAATTTACTGAACTTTTGAACCAAACGAAATATAGAATAAAAACAATTTAAATCCGTTTACTTTTATCAAATTTTGTAGTTTTTGGACTCGGACCACTGTCCTTCGGGGCCTCTCTGGAGAGCGACTCCACCTCGGGACCGCGAACTTGCGAACTCGTGAACCGAGACCACTCGACGGAAGCACGAGGTGGACACCCGCTCTGACGACTCCATCTTCATCTTGTCAACGGGGAAGAAGATGGACAGTCTGGGAGGGTTCATTACACACGGGGATGAATGCATGAATGAATTAAGTAAGCGTCTGTCACGATTTCAAGGTGTGGGCCTCAAGGGAAGAGTTTCATCTTTTTTGTAAGGGAAAGACGAGGTTTGAAAGACGAGACAGGTAATCTTGGGAAGATGCCTTTTAAGGTTTATGCATGAGAATGACTTCTTTTAAAGCTGTACTTCTAGGTACTTGTATTTAGAATAGAAGGTCATGCGTTTTTCCCACCTTTCCATCCTCCGTTACCATGTTTGACGCAAATCTTAATATTTTTTTTCTCCCACGCCAGAACATTTTAGTAGGAAACAATATACATTAAGTTTTAAAAGACAAAATTTACTAGCCAGGTTCGAGTTGGAGAGCGTACTTTACTTTAACGGTGGGCAAAAATAAAAGAATTGGTTATATTTGCCGCATTGTTTCCAAACGACAACGATAGATAGGATCTTGACTTGATACGCCTATATGAATTACAAGATGTATATAAGTACATGCTCCCCGCGTATTTAGAAAATTTCAATAGTTCATTTGGAGTGTAGGTAGAAACTAGAAAGCATCTTAAATCTCAATAACTTTAGCCAGTGGTAGTGAATTGTGTGAGAAACATCGTGTTTTAGTCGGATTCTCTCAAAATATTCAGGAAAGAACACTAACATGAATGCTCTATAACTACAGAACATTCTTAGTGGCCTATCTTGTTTACCTTTACAATCTGCCCACGGAATAAATTAAAGAATTTTTCATATTTCGTGACAAGACAACGATCCATATGGTTTCACCCAGGTTAAGTCTTATGCATTTAAGATCAACAACACTCTTTGCGGATGGAGCTTGGATATTCCAAGTGGCATAAGTCAACAACAACATCACCAACACTAACATTAGTTCAGTAACGTTAGAAAAAAGTTCTGTGATACTACAACACAGGAAAACTAACTCCCATGTGCTAACGTAAGATCATTTTCAATGGTCAAATATAAAAAAGGACCGCCGATATAGCGATCACTAAATATAAAAACTAACGTCTCTAACAAATCGACCAACAACACAAACTCACAAATGCATGCAATAAACAAGACTATTCCACATTAGGGTCAAAATCGCCTCCCAATCACATCAAAAGCATCAGAACCCCAATCACAGGGTTGTTCTCTCAATCAAGAACCGACGACAATGAAGCAACTCCGCGATTCGACAGGTAGTCGAGAACTTCCTGTTGTCCGAAATGAAACTGCCGAGGGCCATTGACAAAAAATGTTTCCGGTCCCAAGGCTTCATAATGATGCAAGGTTTGTGGTGTTTATTAAGGAGGCGTTAAGCTTTCGAAGTGGTCCGACATTGTTCGGGTGCTGTGTTGGAGATACAGTTGTCGCTTCCTGTCCAAAACAATGCTATGTATATTTTGGTATTGCGTATTGGGGAAGTTTGAATGTGCATAAATAGAATTTCGTTCACTTCGTAATCAAATTTGAGAGTAGAAAATTTTCATTCATGACCGGATGTTGAGTTTGAAATTTCTAATTTGGCGATTTCATGATTTTTTTTAAAGTTAATGCGCAATAAGGAGAACGCTATTTCTAAAAACTCCTTTAGGCTTAAATAGGAAAGAAGCAATTTCTTGTTATAAGTAATAAGGTGAAGTCAAGATTGTTATAGTTACCGAAGTATTATTGTTTTTTTGGCATGCTTTTTTTAGGTTAAGAAAAACAAGTAAGCCAAAAAACAATACATACAAAAAACAATACATACAATACAAAAACAATACAATACATACATTTTCACAAACTGTTTAAACCTAAGGTTTAAACCCGTATATCCATTTTACTTCACCCTGCCCTATTGTGTGTGGACGGTTAGGTATCAAAGAGAGAAATTATTTCATGACATCAGAAGTGCACAGAATATCGTCCTTGAAGAGATGTGCTATTTAACTTTTTGCTGCTGGTCAACTCTTATTTCAGAAAGTGTCAAATTAAAATGACGCCTTCTGTAATAGGAGTTGACCAGCACACTAGCTTATAAGCTATACAATATATCATTCATGCAGATTCCTTTTATGGAAGTTTAAAAACGTTGTTAGCAAAATTTGGGAGCTTTACAATAACACTAAAAAGATGAATGAATGAAGATGATAATTGAGATGGAATATCACCAAATATATTCATGCAAGTCCACCTGATTTATTTAAATTACCCTTGTTGTTAGTACTACATAAAAAATACCAAAGACATTCCAAGGTTTGCGAGACATTTCCTCAGGTAAAGACAATACAACTATGATTAAGTTGATGTAACGAATCTAATTATTTCATACAAACTGATTAATATTCCAAACATTAATCTAATTTCAGATGGCTACCAATATAATATGCGAAAATGTAAAGGATTAATCCGCAAAAGAGCCTTGAAAACTGAAATAGGGATGAAAATGCCTATAGGAGTAATATAATTAACATCGTAAGAATTTGGTACACTTTCAGTAGTTTTATTAAACGGTTTTTATATCTGTAATTAATAGCTCTCTCCCTATTTTTTCCTCTTTTCCTAACAAAAATCGGTCATGTTTCCTTTTTAATCATGATACATGCCTGATGTGTTTGTGACAATCAATGTGACCAACGAGAATGGAGAGTTCAAGTTCAGCGACATTCCCATTTTAAAATGCTAGCATGTCTTTTGCTTTAGCAAACGTAATTTGTGGTAGCCTCTTTTCATTACAATCAATTTGATGTGGAAAAATCTTGGAATAAATCCTTAGGTAATACTACAACAATGACTTTAATCCTACGTTAACAATATTAATACCCCTACTACCTCTAACTCGCATGCAAATTAAAAGCAGAGTTCTTGATCCGAACTACAGCATAGTAAAGAAACTGACTATTAATTAAAAGGTGATTAATATGGGCGATTTTATCTAAAGACGTCACAGCCTGCAATACACCTCAACATTATTTCCGCGTTTCTTCTTTTCCACGATAGAAAGGGAATCAATAGTTAACGGATTAAGATGGGAAAGGAGATATCAAAAACAGTTTGGTATAGTGGAGCTAAGAGATTTTAATCTCACTCACATAATTATTTAAAACACTGAAAGCAAAAGAAAAGGAAGGCTGGAATGATGAATTAGTAGGAAGAAGTGTTGAATATTCATAAACAAAAGGAAAACAAACTGCTTTGTTAAGACTATCTTGATGATTCATGTGTCTTGCGTGTTAGCTTCGGTAAAGTATTGTTCGAGGCACTCAAAGGGTTTTCCAGTCCATTTGCTGTTATATTTTTCCATAGTAGTACTACTACTAATTACTCTTTAATTGGATTCTTACTATGTATCTCGAAAATTTGTCTATCGAAAAGAAAAGATTAGGATTGTTATTTGTTGAGGGGAGCGATTTTTCTATAAAACCAAAACGATCCAGTTGTACACTGCTAATATTTTCGATTAAATGAAGTTTAATTCTGGGATTAAGAGCCCTTTACTGCCAATATGGCCTTTAAAATACTAAATCTTTGCGTGACTAAGTTTGTTATTATATGCAAACAACAACTATGGAATTGGAAGACAATGTTGTTTAAGTATGTGTGAATGTATCGCATATTAATAAAAGAGTATTATATAAAAAACAATTAAAAATTTTACGTTATGACTATTTGGGGTAGACCAACTAGATTAAAAATAACATAATACCTACTACAAGGAAATAAAAATTAAGACCCAAATTCCAAAAAAAACGAAAATACTAATCCAAGAACTGCTAAAACATGCGAGTCGATTCGCGCAAAAATTCTAGCTTTCTCTGCATTCCAAAACGGAGTTTCCTCTCTCTCTCTGACGCAGAGATAAGTTTTTATCCAAGCGTTCATGTGGCTCTCGCATCAGCTTTGATACATTTTGGCAAATTAAGCAGATTTAAAAAATGGTCATTAAATCATAAGTCTGGAAAAAAGACAACATAAAACCCTAAACAAACGTTTAACGTTTATTAACTCTTAATACTTAACAAGACTATTGCAAATGCAATACAGTCAACTTCTGTATTAACTCTCAACCGCCATAGTTCAACTACTAGACGTATACGGAAGCGTTTAACAGGCATTTAGAATCCTCTGCCACCACAATTGCTTTCCAAAACGTGAAGTTACTTACCAGGTCTTAAAAGCTAGACTAGGCGTTGCCTAACCTAGAACCTTGTCACAAGGAGGTGGAAAAACAATCCCTTTATTTTACAAGACTCGTAACTCGTCCATTACGAGTAAAATTCAATGGTAAGGTCATCTAAGGGATTTATATTCAGAAAATAAGGGTTGCGGGATATAAATCTTGAGTAACACAGCGCACGGAAACGAATCAATCTTGTGGGGAAATTTACTGCATAATAACGGGTCTCGCAGAAGGTACGATACAGCAACTCGCATCAGATTTTGTCGGGGTAGCGAAATGAAATACTTATGCATGCTAATAGGCCATCGCTTTAACTTAAGTAGGCATTCAAGACCATTACGCTCCACCTACGTCAAGCAACATAGTTTTTTACCCCTGTATTGAAGTCGTCTGTTTATGTGGTAAAAAGCATGAGTCGAGAAAAGAATGGTATAGGCACACACCATCATAAACGAAAATATGCTTGCTCCTGAAACTAAGAACGGTGATATTATCAAATAAACCTGATGAACCAACAATGATCTAATGATCTTAATTGTAAGTGGAATTTGTCGTGAATAAAAAACTATTTTAGTTTTATGTAACGAGAGGTTTATGTATAACCGAAATAGGTAAAGTCTGAATAGTCCTACAGTATGTATTATGCAAGATACGAACGAGTTCATCAAAATAGTATCTTAAAAATCTTAAGAGAAGAAACAGTGTACAATGGAAGCTCTTATAGCGTAATTAATCCGTACCGAGTTTTTTGTCGCTATAAGAGCAAACTTCGAGTGATACACTCGAGTGTAGAATATCACTCGTTTAAAAGCAATAAACTCGTTAAGCTAAACTATCAATTTTGATGCTTTTCGGGAAGATGGACTCGATTCCCTCAATCATGTATTTTTAGTAGACTAATTTATAAAGTCTGGAGGATATCTCAACCTGAAAACGATATCTTTGGGATTTAGAACACAGTTCGAATCATCCAATTGATCTTTACTCACTTTAAACAATTATTTCTTATTTTATGAAGTCTTGATACTTTCAATTTCATGTTATATTACCTTATTTTTTTGCGTTTATTTTAATTTATATAAAGTTTAAGATCAATATTTTACAGAGTATAAATATTTGCTTTTTAAATTTTGATTTTGATATTAATTTATTGCATAGCTTAGCTTCCTTAGAAAGGTCTAATGCTTAACAAAATTTATTACATCAATTTCACCTACATCTGCATGCAATTTGATAAATTTATGTCTTAAATATAAGTCAAAAAATTGGAAATAAAGAAAGATAAATGAATACGCTAATAAATTTAAAGTCTAAAATCAACAAGGACATTAGGTAGCGAAAGGTTTCGTTTGGGATTGTAGCCGGTTACCCCGGGGGAAAGCAAGCGAGAAGAAGATGCGATCGTTACTTGGTGCTGTTTGTCATACTCTGATATTTGTTTATTGACTAATTCTGGTGTGACGCACACAAACCGATCCAGAAAAGTATTCGATAAACTGAATCGATTCGAAGATTAGTCCTTATAAGAGCACAAAAGTGCTCTTATAGAGACTAATTTTTGGGTTTTTATAAGAGAGTATTTTTATAAGAGCTGGTCGCTATAAGAGCTTCCACTGTATCGTGTTTAGACAGGAACTCTTCACATGGAATTTGGACAACATATACTGTCAAAAAAGAAACTAAAATATAACGAGACAGATTTAGAAAAAAAAATTAAGTAGGGATAGTGAAAATTTTAACAAGGGAGAGAATCGCAGAAAAGTCTGCGTAATCCATGGATCTTGACGCCTGATAAACATCTTCTCTTATAAATGATGAGGAAGCACATATCTTAAACAACAGCTACATTTAATCTAATGTAATTATAATCTTGGGGTAAAAAAACTGTCAGTAGCTCATCAATATTCGTCGACAGGGTTATAATCACACAAATTGAAATAAAAAGTTGCAACACAGTTACGGCAGGCAGGGAAATATCCACCATACTAGCGACTCCCCAAGAGGCTTGGAAAAACATATAATCAAATGCAAATTCCTATACACGCAAAGTAGAAAATAATACCATACACTGCTGTGATTCTGTCAGTGATTACAGTTTTTTTGTCTCACAGAAACTTAATATTATGCGACGAAAAATTTGGAGATGACGTTTAGAAGGTGACGAATCACAGAAGATAAATACATATAAAGGTAATATAACGACAAACAAGTTTACCATAATGAGTTGAATGTATTTCGTGTGATTTTTTTTGGATCTGCATCACCTAATTATAATTAATAGTTATAATAATGAACGCAAGACCCACATTCTGATTGGTGTGTGTGATTTAATTCAAGATTTATCTGAAATTGTCTCATTACAAGAATAGCTTATATTAAGATAATACCGAGGGTACGATAAAGAACAATTACGAGTACTATTTTGCAGAGGTTCTATAGGATAGATGATAATCTCGTCATGAGAATCAGTTTGACTAACGGCCGTATTCACCGGTAACTTGACCGGTGGTTAACCACCAGTCAAGTTACCGGTGAATACGGCCGTAAAACGAACACTTACAAGCCCTACACTAACAATGGAGTTTTAGATCCTATTTTGTAGTTAGGGGAAATGGGGTAATTCCGGCCATTATTAATAATGCCCGCGTATTTCGGGCAAAGTTATAAATACTCATTCATAAATGTCATTGAATTTATCACATTTTCCGCCTCCCCACTCAGGGCATTATTAATAATGCCCTGTTTATCACATTTCCAGTAACAATGCGCTTCAGTTAATGCAGTCAAAATGCGCTTTGAAACTGATAGGAATTTATTTTCTTTCCTTTGAAAAAGGCTTTTGCAGATTTTTTCAAAACATGAAAAAGTACGTTTAGTTGGTTTTGGAAAAGGGCGACACATTTATTATTCAGAAATTACACAACAACTGAAACTAAACACAAAATAAAACATGCAAAATCTTACTTCCAAGGTACAACTTTTGAAGAAAAGAATGTTCTTACCTGAAATGAAAATAAATACAACAATGTGTAACAATGTAAAAGAGCAACTGGTATTCAAACATTATTATCAATTATCATTTTACAAGTAAAAAACCTTAAAAAATACAATAAATATAAAATATAAAAACCTTTTACTAGGTAGGCAAAAATTATTTACCAAAAAAAGTACTGAAGCAACTTAGATTTAAATTATAATTATCAGATAAGAAAGAAAATAAATTTGCTAATTATCTGAAAATTTTATGGAATACAAAACGTATCACTCAGTTAAATACTACAATTAAGAAATGTAAATAACGTTCTATGAAATGAACGTCATAAAACCAAAATCAAAGAGAATAAACTCAACCTGTTTTAATGCACTTCGAAATTACCTCTCTAATAAAAACAGATTTTTCTCATCTAAAAAAATTCAAAAACTATAGATTCTACTTTTTTTACACTTTCCTATGCATCATCATAAGATTCAATTTTGTCTGCTTAAAAACCCACACCAAAATGTTAAAGATATTGCAACTATGGTTACGTCCCCATAAACAATTTAAAATTATCAACTGCATTTTAAAAGACATCAGATGATAATAACAACAAATAGTTCAGAAAATAGTACTGTGTTGAGAGTTCAATGAATTCACAACAATTGCATTTTATTATTAAACAAGTAGACAAACTTACTTTAGAAATATAAAAACAAATTAAAGTTTATTGATCCATTAGAGTAATTTTCATTGTGATGCTTTCTAACCGTTTATAGCGACTTTAACTCAAATAAAAAGCTATTAGTCATATTTATAAAACAATTCAATCAACAAAGAGGTTGTTTGGTAAACATCTTCAGATCATCGGAATTTTCAATAACCCTTTCTACGTGTATCACGGTTTCTCTGAATAAATTGGGTTTTATTTTAACTTGAAAATGATTCATTCATACAATTTTATAATTTCTTTGGTATGCATAATTAACTCGTTTGATAAGCTGCATTCAGTTCTGAAATCTCACGAATTCGTCAAACTGAAATATACGACCTTGCCATTATTATTAAATACAGATTTATAAAATAAAATGAATACTATTCATCTATTCAACGAGGAAAACGTAAGGTTTCTTTCCAACAGTGTTATTTCAATAAAATATTTCCTACGTTTAATGATAGAACTGTGATTCGCTTTAAAACTTCTACTTAAATCTTCTACTTAAACTTGTTTTAAAAAATAGAAAAACTTTTATGAATATAAGTAAATATTTTAACACCACTACCCGTCTTTGCAAGGGGAGAAATTAAAAAAAAATACTTTTAAAGTATAAGTATTCTCTCCTTCCCATAGTTCAAATCCTTCTAATACCTATCCTCTTTTAATGGCTGTTCGATCTCCTTTGATCTCCATAGCTCTTTCCTTCGATTTATCCAGGTTGTGTGATACAATCTCTATAGTAGTTCCCTCACTCGATCTCCATTCATTCATTTCTATTTCAATCTCTTTAGTTTCCTTAATTGTAACCGAGTCTTAATTGATAAATTATCTTACTACGTTACACAGTAGGTTTATAAATATCAATAATCATCATAAAATTGTTTCTGCCCAACTCTTGTAGTTTTAAAAATAAGTATTTTTATTTTATTTTATGGTCAACATCTCTTCGCCTAGCCAGGGCCTCCTCCTGGCTCCAAAAAAAACTATTATTTCGGACAGTGAAGCATCTGTTTGGAGCAAGGTCACATCATAGCGAGAAAGCAAAAGTATGAGGTGAGTGGACATATAATCCGAGACGTATATAAACAATTTCGGTTATTGTAATTAACAGGGTTTCCACTCAATTTTGGAAATAAAATTCCCTGACTTTTCCAGGTTAATTTTGAAGATTTTTTGGGCCACAAAAACGAGCAATCCACGGCATTTTTTCAGATATTTCTTACTCTATTTAACATATATTTTCAATAAATAGTATTATTTTTTCTTTCAAAATCAAAAATGAGATGCAAAATTAAAATTAATTATTATCCAGATTTTAGGCAAAAATAAGCAATTTTATTCCCTTACTTTTCCAAGTATTCACTGGCCCATGCGGAACCCTGAATTAAAACCTTTCGTTTTTCGAAGGCAGCCACTAAGGGGGGGGGGGTTGTATAAGAAACGTTAACAAATAATTAAATTGCTCCAGAGTGACAGTTTGAAGGATAATCAAGAACACGAACAGTCATTTTTATATAGTGTCCAAGAAAACCTGATGATCAAACGAGCATTTTTTAAAAAATAACTTCTCCTAATGGAAATCCCGGACAATTAATTTTTAGTCACTGATGGTTAACTTAAAACCAGTTCCTAAACTATCCCATTCCTTTCCTAAATGATTCACTTTCCCACAAATGAACAAAATGAACCAGTTGGTATGCAAATCACGTTGAGAACTTTCCTTTCTCTGTTTGACTTGTCTTTTCCCATTGAACAGAATCCTCGCGGGGGCTTTCACACCTCCTCTGCACTCAAGAGGGAACCGGGACACCAACAAGAAGACAGCAGAGCACTCCATCATAGTCAACTAACTGCCAAGCTTTTGCGGTGTTCCTGTGGTTGACAATATCAGTTCGAAGGCTTTTGACAGTCGGCGGCGAAATAGTTAAGGCGATTTATCCCAGAACAAAACGAGACTAATTTGAATTTGAATGGCGATTGTCATCGATTTGAATAGGCCCCTATAGTAAAGGGAGTCAGTTCTCGCATTGTATTTGAAAAGAAACCGTAAGAGCCCCTTTGCGAAAACGTGAAGTGTAAAGCCAGAAGAAAAATAAAAATTGAGAACAAAAATATGTGATGTAATGTTAAAGAGTTAAAACTCAGTTATTATAATATCTTTACCACCACACCTATTTGCTTTTTCTGGTCATTTTCACCAAAATACACCATGCCGGAAAGGGCATCATAGTCCCTAGGGAGGATTTGGGAATATCCCGTTGTAGCACCTCGTTATTTTCGTTCATGGCCGTCGGATTTTGGTCGAAGTATACGGTAGCAAAAGAAGAGAGAATGCTCTAATAATACTTGATTGTGAATTGTGATAACACTAAAGGAATATTTTTAACACTTTTCCCAAAGAGCCAACAAGCAGGCATAAAGTCGTACGTCAACCCTTTAACTCAAACAATTTCTTGAATAGGCTAGTTCTTTAAACTGGAAGAATTCTATTTTCCTATTCCAAAGGAAAACAATTCATATAACCCATAACAGGCAATTATAGCTTTAGACACACGAAACAACAGAGCCTAATTTGGACTTTCATGCATAATAATCATTATTAATCTCTTTACTACCGAAGGATTTGGAAGATAAACATCACAGCTTTGTAAAGCTTATGCAAATATGAAGGTCAGGAGTACTCGCAGAACTTGAAGGAGAAGGCTCGATGAAAAATGGCGGTTGAAGAAGAATCTTCCAAATTTTCTTCGCGCACGCAACTGCAAAACCTATCGAGTAAACTAGGTGAAATTCTGAATATTTTTAAAAATCGTTCAAACGAATAATGAGTAAATTGAATTGCCTTTTCTTTTTGACAAGTTCTAAAACAGAGTTGAATAAATTATATGTTTTTAATTAACTTTAATTGTAGATTTAATTTTACAGCCAATAATGTTGCCACAGCAGCTTCAAATATATTTAGTTTTTGGCGATAATATACCTAATTACAACTAAAATAGAGCAGCTTTTAACAGACGGACAAACATAACTAATGTATTGAAAAACCTAATATTTTTGAAGGATAAGTATTTAAAAATAGTAACTATAGTATATGTATAGCACAAATATAATTTGAACCTCTTAATTCAATCTTATTTAAATTACAGAGTACAAATTTACACTAAATGTAATAGGAAAGTAGACTTTTGTGCTTTATGCGAGGGTTTTTTTTTTTTTCAACCTTCGTTTTGCTCTTGAAAAAAAAGTAGTAGGAATTTCGAAATAATTTTAGTACGGGTAGTTTTTTCCAGATAAGATGCAAATTGATCCTGAAGGATGTTATAAATCGTATTTCGTTGTTTAGTAACTCTAATACAAATTTTGTTCTGGGTAACTAACTTTAAATTGAACTTGTTTACCAATTTTTAATTGGAAACAGTATGAAGTGTGAAAACTAATTCAGAAAGATTAACAAAAAATATAGCTCAATCTTTGTATGAATTTATAGAACTAAACTGATTTATAGTAACCATCAAAAACCATTATTGAGAACCGTATAATTTAAAACATTGGGTACCATTTTAATTTTCAAAAGACAAATTAATGAAATATTAATTTATACACTATTTTTTAGATATTATTTATGACATCATATCCAAATTACTCTATTAATTGTCAAAAATCCCACACAACCGAGTTAATTCTCAATGAATACAAATTATACCTCCAATGCGATATCTGATGAAAGCAGGCGAATCGCGTTGTCATTTTGTCTGTGAGCATAAAGGTAATCACTATTGAGATGTTAGCCTAGTCATTAAATATTAACTTAGTTTAAAAGCGTAACAGCCTGAGCGAGAGACCAAAATTTGTTTCCATGGGAAAACAAAATGCAGAGATTGAAGAAACTGATATAATTTCCTCGCGTCTCACCAAAAGATTCAACAAGACCAAAAATCACTGTTATTCACTTGTTGATGTAACTGATGTAACTGATGTTCACTTGTTGATGGTCATTCAAGGAGGCTAGAAAATCATTTTAAATTTAGAGCTGTCAACTCTTCAAAAGCTACGAAGCTGTAATCATTAAAAGGAGGGGTAAACCGATCAAGTTGAATTAAATCTGATTTAAGTGTGTTTCTGTCAGGTTATGGAGCAGTCATCTTATTCAGAGAAAAATTGGATATGCTCGATTTTCTATCGAAATAAATTAAGTCCATGTTCACTTTAGTCATCACACATTCCGCCATTCAAAATTACCTTTGATCTAGATAAGTTGCAACCTCTTTGATATAACACACTTATTTGGTGTCCGTTTGGTAATTAAATTTAATGACATTGAACTGTTGGATAGTAACCCTTCAACTTCCAATGCGGGCCAAATTAGGCCAACTAACCCCGCCAAAAAAAATCTTTATAGCTAATTTATGGTATTGAGAGAAATTATAAGTAATTGAATATCAAAGATGGATTACATTTTCATGTTATAATGTATGTAATTCATATTTTAAAATTTCAATAGATTTTTTTAGAAGAATATAAGTTTTCAATGAAAGTTTTGGCAATTTAGATTTCCACACGTCCTATTTTCTAAGTAAGCTGCACTTTTGTTAATAGTAGTTCGACATACCCCTCCATTTGATTGGTACAATAAATAATTGGCTAATTGCGTTTTACAAATGATGGGTTATAACGGTAAAAGTTAGTTAAAATCTAAGATCGTAGATCTCCAGAGTAGAGGCGGATCCAAGTTTGACTTCTGAGGGGGCTCCAAGACTTTTAAAACATCTTTCACAATAAAATCCGAGGATTGTTTTTAAAAAAAAAATTAAAGATAATACACTTTTTTAGCCATAAACCTACACATTTTTAGCAAAACGCCTAAAGCTATGCGTTTATAGCGTTTCACAGTTTCAAACATCCAATTCATTAAATATTCTCTTTAGAAACTGTATACCGATCCTCTTTAAACCCTTCGGGGGCGCACGAGCCCCGTGCCACCCCCCTGGATTATCGCCCCTGCCCACAACGAATCACCCCTTTCCTGATAGGATACTACGCCTCAAGTAAACAAGACATTGAAATTAGAGATGAATTTTTCAAAAAATGCTCTATTATTATAGTTCGCGTGAGATTAAGGTCCTTGCGCTAAAGGAGGAAATCTGTCACTGGCCTTGAGCAAACACAGCCGGATGGGCGGTCGTGAAATTTGAGGTGACCACTCCGTGTCAAGGGTGATACAGCAGAGGGGAAACCAACACACCCTTCGCGGGGCACCTTTTCATATTCAAATTGAAAAAGCAGGGGCGGAATAGGAAACATTAAAAACCCTTCAGATCGAAAACCGATGGACTTTGATCCCATCTAAGGCTGTGTGTCATTGTAATCAATTGCGGGGAGGTCTGGTATGATAACTGGAGAAAACACGTTTTCAAGTTCGTCATTATTATAGTGGATGCCGCGGAGTAATAGGCAATTTTGTGCTTGCTGCAATTTGTTGTTCGAATCACCTTCGTGCGGTGGTTCGTTTAATACTTTTGAATGCATTTCATCATGAAATGTTTCGTTATCTAATGTCGAAGGCGTTCCTTGAAGATTATATGGTGGTGTTAACTCGTTTCTTTATTAGTGTCACGTGGAAAAAAATTCCTACTTTTATTAGAAACTTGTTACACTTGAATTGCATGCGCGCCACCGTAGACTTTCTGGATGTAATAAAACTTGGATGTAATAAAACAATTATCTCCAGGAAGAAACCTGAGTTTATGGCGCCGGTGTCTTCATGTGGTTAATTTTCGACAGCTCTCAGGCGCGAGTGCGAGGGGAGATACAAAGAGATTGAGGGAGATAGGGGAGATAAACTGCTGGTGGTCCGGCCGCAAATTGTTTTATTACATCCAGGCACTGGATGTAATAAAACTTTACGGTGACCCTAAAGCAATGGGATTATTTGTACAGATAGTATGATTTTATAAGCATGTAAAAGAATAACAATTAAGCAATTAATCACCCTTATCAATCAGTAAGTTAATAAATACTACAATTTATTGCCATGGTTTGAACTTTCATAAATATCTTCCTGTTTCTTATCCACCCATGAATTTCCTCCCTGCAAAATTTTACGTTTAAAAAACCGTTTCAGGCAACCTATTAATACTTCGTTACTTTAGCAAGATGAATTGAAAATACCTAATTACTTTAGCACAAGTATTTCCAAACTATCAAAATAGCAATGGACTTACTAAACGCAGAATAAAAACTTTAAAAGAAAAGTACAAGGAAGTTTCTTCTCACTTCATTATAGTCAGCTTTTAAGCAATCGTTTGAACTAAAATTTATTTAAACATGTTGCAGCAGTCACCTTTCTTCTTTTGTCTGAAACTAATTTCTTTATAATACATTTATTTTAACAACGAAATCAGATATAAACGTAACCTTTTCACAAGTTCATTCACAGGTGTTTTAAATGTTTGAATATTTTTTTTACCAATTGCTAAATGCATTGTGAAACTGGTTAAAAAAATTAACATGCAGCGTTTTATTAATATAAATTTATAAGCAGAACTAATTTCTTTCATATTTTAGATAAATAAAAGATTTAATTAAAATAACTCTTTGTACTAAGGAAATTTAATCGCCACGCCAGTTCGAAAAAGGAAATAAGTCTAAAAAAATAAAATTGACATTTTGTGCTAAAAAATGTCACCAAGCTTTTCTCTACAAATGAGTGGAAAAAAGGGGGAAATATCTACCCCCTGTCGGCAGATATAGCCGTTTAAATTTACGAAATCGATGTCCATTCATTGCATTTTTAAACTTAATTTGATATTAAAGTTAATGTGTCTTTATTTTCTTATTCTTTGTGCTGTAAATTAAACCAAAATAAAATTTCTTTTAATTTAATAGTTTTTTAACTTTTTTTATCCAGGGAATGATCGACTCCATTCCTATTAACTTACTCCATTGATACTGTCTTAATGACTCAGTTTCATAATAATTTTGAATTTATTTCTATTAGTCTTTCTATTTCTCAATTTTGTGCGGTAAACTGAGCAGAAATGTAAGAAAATATTTTAAAGATTTTTTAAGCTGAAATTTCATAAGGTTGAAAAAGGGAAGTTCATCAACGTTTTTCAACTGTAAAATATTTTTGATTGTACTTATACTTGGTTCGATGATTGCTCTGTTTTCTTAATAGGGTCCTGAATTTCCAGTAAAAAATTTGGTGGTTATAAACGAAAATTCCATTACTTATAAAGTTTTTTCGATTTTCTCACAACTTTGTTTTTGGACTTAATCCCTTTTTCAAACTGACGGTTCAATTATACATTTGCTCTAATTTTGATGAATTAATTTTTTTTCAACGTAATGGGCTTTAAAAAACATACAAAAATTATATTTATATGCGGACTAATTCAAAAAATGTTCAAAGGAAATTCGTAAGTGTTGATGAGCTCGATACAGGCGATTTTCTGAAAATTATTCCCCACTTGAAAACGACCTTGAAAGATTTATTCCCTATAAAGTACATAAACAAAAAGAATAATCAATTCAAAAATTTTCCTATCAAAATCAAATGAAGAACAAAAGCCCGAAGAATAAAACTTCACTCAACGGGTGAAATTTCAGTAGTGCTGCCATCTCTTCTTTGTCATATACACAAATCTAAAACGTTAAATTGATTAAAATAACCAAAAATTTCTTCATGAAAAGGTATTAATAGGGTGAAATTTAGTTTAATACGGAGAATATATTTTATCTTGCTCAAATTACTTCCCGATCAATGGTGAAGGTATATAATTCACAACAAAGAAATATTGACAGAAAAATAATAAATAGCAAGATACATATAACACAAAAATAAAAAGATTTTAGAGTAGGTACCTAAATTTTAATTTTGACCTTCTAATGGGGCTCTGCACTCTCTTGGTACGCCCATACCCCAAGAAAGATTAGCCCATCATCAAGATAAATATTTTTGCATTATTAAATTTAATTAGTAGTTACCTTCTATCAATCAATAATTTTGTTTTTGAAAATTTAACATCTACTTTTTTATTTTAAAAATAACACTCTATAGTCCAAATATAGCATTAGCTGTAACTTTAACTAAAAAGATCATTTTTCTTTTGAAATTGGTAATGTCCAAATCCTTATTTCTAATTACCAAACTCAAAATTGCGTAAAATATTTCTAATTCTACTACACTTCATTTTTGCATTGGCTATACTTATTTTATTTTTATTTTCACGCCCAAATGTAAATTAAGCAAAAAAAATTTTGGCCAATATACCGAGAAAATTCAATCATCTACCGCGGACCACATTTTAGAAGCGGGAGCAATACTTTTTTACTAGAGAATTAAAAAATATCTGTCAAATCAAAATACTAACAAGCCACGTGTCAAAGTACTATATGCAGCTCAATTTAATACTTCCACAGCGTGACTAGCAATGTAATTGCATATTTACGATTCGTATAACATGCATGTATGCCTCGCAAAATGACGCATACCAGAATCGGAAAACAAAAAAAGGTTTAAACACCTGGGAATATTAAATAGAAAAATTACGTCCGTTCACCAGAGGCGAGAGAGCTTCTTTCAAAGCTGATGTCAGCAGTTTGCAGATTATCGGTTGCCTTAATATGGTTTATGGTCCTACGTTTTAGTATAAGCCGGCACGGCACTATAATTTAAAAATAAGAAAAGTAGGGTAAAGGTAGTAGAAATTCGTTTCTATATGTTGCTAGCTATTTTTTATAGGTAACCCTACTACAAAATTTCGAAGATCTGAGGTCATTTTGGGACGTCGTGCCGCCGAGATAGCCCCCCCCCCGAGGGGGACAGGAAAAGGGAAAATCAAAAAAATTTTCCCAACTCTGGTCTACTGTATCAGTGTGTATAGCGTGGTATATTGTACTTGGTATTTGATTGCTTCCAAAATAAATGCTAATATTTTTTTTAATATTGGGGGGATATCCCCAATATCTGACCTCATTGTAATGCTTAAAGAGTCTGATTCTATCATGTATTCATTCGCCTCAGTAACATCTTGAAACTTCACATTCATGCTATTAAAACTGTAATAAAGTTTTATACAGTATTAAGATACTTTTATCTAATACTTTATCGGATCAGTATTTTAATCAGGGTTGGCCGATATATATCACTTGATATATATCATGATATATATCACGATATATATCATGATATTTATTGGATAAATAACATGATATACATATATCAGTCTATAAAGAAATCAACAATTTTCAAGCTAAAATCTCCCAAAATTGATTTTTTGAGTATACTTTGTTAACAGATTAATTAAGTTGTGAAAAAATTTTTACATTGTAATTATAATAAAATACCTAAAAAATTTTAAAACCATTAAGTTAAACTATCTTATTTTATGAAACCTGATCAGATCTTAGCAACTTACTTTATAAGTTAGCGTAGGAAGAATGTATTTTAAAAGCAATTTTGATTTTTTTTTCTTAGGCACATTGCATTTAACAATGTCAATGCTTACAAGTTTGTATTTTCAAATCTTATTATTTATATTCTTTTATTTTAAAAGAAAATTACCATAATGTTTTATATGTTTTGTAATGATTGCTAGAATCATAAATTGTTCAATTTATATTAAATTATTTATTTCATAAGTAAAAATATTTTCTTAGAAGCAGAAATGGAATTATAATATATACATGCATATAATTCTTGTTACATTGATATTTTCTTGTAATTATCAGCAATTATACTCTGGGTAATTAAGATTTAATTAAAAATATTCCTTAGTAGTAATTTTTTTGTTCAGACTAGTATTTACTTCTAAAGAACAGTATTTTTCTATTTTAAATCTAAAAATATCCGATATATATCAAAATCTTGATATATATCAAAAATATCCGATATTTTGATATTTATATAAATATCATGATATTTGCCAACCCTGATTTTAATACACACGATATTAACTCATTTTTCAAAATAAGTAATCGTACGAGAGACATCTTCTCAAGAAAAAAAAAAACATCAAGAATCTAATGTTTGTTTAAAGTGGTATCAACTCACTCTAAAAATTTTTTGAATATGGGGCCATTCAAATATTACGTAAGCACCTAAGGGGGGGGAGGGGGGTTGCTATTTGCTTATTTTTCCTGACAAGGGGGAGGGGAAGTATGAGAGGTGCTTACGTAAGATGTTACAAACACTGCATTTTCGAAAATCTCGTGTTTCTTGCATAAATAATTTCAAAATTCAACCAAAAACAAATTTTACAAAAAAACTGAACTAGGAAAAAAATTTGAAGCATTTTTCACAAGGGAGGTTTGGAAGTGTTCATGGAGAACAATGAATTTTAGAATCTAAGCATTACTAAAAATTTTGTACAAAGGGGGGGGGGTCTGGCAGTTTTCTTACGTAATTATGAGAGGGGGGTTTGCGGTTTGCTTATTTTTGCTGACAAGGGGGAAGGGGGGTCAAAAATGCCCAAAAACTTGCTTACGTAATATTTGAACGGCCCCTATTGTGTAAAGCATGAAACGAAGACAAACTTTTATAAAATCAATGAGAGCATAAAGACAAACTTTCATCACCCAATCAATTCAACTATTCGTCTGAATGATGAATGAAGACAATTCTAAACCTGTTTTAAAGAGTGAAGGGCACAAATAGGGAAGCTAGCTTCAAACGGATGATACCTAGCTTAATAATCAACTTCTGGGGGAAAAACCATTGCATCACTTGAAGACATCGTATTTCAGAAGAAGAAATTTCAATAGCCCATGAGGAATATTAAAATAATGATAAATAAAAAAAAACTGTATACATGATGATAGTGTAAGAAGGAGTACTAAACCCCTTCTAGAGTAACCATCATAGAAAACAAATTCATCAAACTACTTATATGTTACTTTATCTTGCTCTAATCCTGCATTCCTAAGAAAACACTAAATGCTAAGTTAATGGGGGGAAGCAGAAAAGGGGTCAGGTATTTAAAATACCTAATACAGGTTCAAAAAGTAGAATATTTCGAACATTAAAATCAATCTATCCTTTTTATAATTAAATGTTAAAACCCTACAAAATACATAACAGTTTTCCCATAATTATATTTTAATGGAACATTAGCGTAGATTGAAACACACATGCTAACGTCATATTATCTTTTTTCATTTTACATCAAAGAAATAACTTCATATCCATCGCAAAATATGCGCTGAAAGAGTATTTAATCAAACCAATTTTGCCTACTTAACATCTCATCTATAAAAAGAAATCGAGGGAAAAAATATTTTTTTTTTTTTAATTTCTAAATACAAACTTAAGATTAATTTTTCCAGAGCTACTTAAAAAAAGAAAACTAGGATGTCGTATTTTGTTAAACATGGTGTCTGGAACCAAATGGTACGGTGAATTACCAAAGAAGGCATAGGTGAAAACTAGCTGAAAAATCACATCTAATCAATGCGCAAGGTTCTGCAATAGCGGGCTTCCCAGAAAAAGTAATTATTCAGTGAACTGTCAGACGACTACATGATGGCAGATGTGGACCTTTGGATGGAGGAGAAAAAGTTGATTTGCTAGCTTCAATGAAATTTTCCCGAGTTATAGCTGAGCCTCATTTGATAAAATTTTGAAAATAACGTTTAAGGGCAAGGAATTTCATTTTTTTAATAATTAGATTTTCAATAGATTTTTACCAAATTATTCGAACTAGTATTGCTTCAAATTTCTATGTCCCAAATTTTCAAAATGATCTAAAACATTGTAGGTTGACAATGGCTAGCGACTAGGGATTCACACACCCTATATTTGCTAGTATGCTACTTGCTTATTCGGGTTTTAAATGAGCTTTTTTTAAAACGACTCCATCCAAACATTTATTAAAAAATAATATCGATTCCAGTTATTTATTTTTTTTTACTTGGGTAATTCATTATAATTTCTACACCCTCTTTAATTTCGTATCAATAGAAACTCCTTTTCTTAAAAAAACTTTTCATAACCCCAATTCCAATGTATATAAAGTATAACCCCCCCAGTCAGACATAATATAAACCCCCCTGCCAGAATACGATTTAACAGAAAAAAACTGGACAAAAATATACAGGGTGTCTTGGGGTGTCTTTAATGTTTTTACTTTCAAAACTAGAGAACATGAAAGATTTTATACCAATTTTCAACACAACACAGAGACAGCCCATGAAAACTCTCTTTCTTGGCCATTATTCAACAGAAAAGGAAAGTAATTTATGTGATACAAGGAAGTAAGTCGCTTCACTAAAAATGTAAAAACTTGCAAAACTTAAACAAAATAATTTACTTAATGGCTACCAACACGCAACCATGGATTCGTCGAAGGCAATTTAAGTGAGTATTTCAAAACAGTTAGAAACCTCTGAGTGCATTGATTAAAACCTTCAAGTAGAAGATGATTCCAAGGAATGTGAGATTCTTTGTACCAGAATTACACACAAATGACTGCCATTAAGTGGGATATAGAAACCCAAACAGGACTATTAGACCCTGGTGAACCTTTAAAAAAAATTTTTTTAGTTGGGCCGCATTTTTTAAAAATAACGGATCCCTCCTCCCTAAACCTAATTAATGGAATAAAGAAGTTTCACGTTTCACGGTTTTTCAAGTTCTCAAGAGATTATGGGTTTGGAAGGCTCTACAACATAATTAAGTCAGCTACATGAATTCGCTTATCTTTTTTCTAAGTCACAAGATGCACTGCAAATGTCCTCATTTGTTGACACTCTCCAGAACTCGAAATAAAAAAATAGAATTAGAAAGTTTTTTGAGATAAAATCGAGCATAACCTGAATGGTATATAAAATTACACGGTGGAAAAACCATTTTCGACTAAACAAAATTTTCTAGATAACGAAGATCGAGATATCAAGAGTGCTACACTTCAAAACACTGTACTACTTTGCATTCTAATTAATAGAAAAACGCATTGAAAATACCATTAGAAAACCCTGGTTGCTTTTAAAACAACACCATCCATAACTTAACTAATATATAGCAGCCACCCAGAAGAATAAATTTGTTGAGAATATTTCCGGTTGCAGCATTTCATTACTTCCCAAAATGAAAAAGTTGAATAGTATTCCAAACAAAACTTTTGGGATTTCCAGAGGCCATTGACAGTAAAAAAGCAAAATCAGCTTTGTCACATGACCACGTTTGAAACCTACTGGATTTCAGATATTCCGATTAGCAATTGCACAACAGATAGATGGGGAAACCCCAGACAAGGTAAAACAGGGAAGAGACAAGAGAGAAAAAGAGACGATCAAAGGGGCATTTACAAATTGCATCACAATATTATAACAGGGTGTTTATACCGCTTTCTTTTCTTCATGTCACAAGTTAACTAAAAGTCAGTACACTATTGAAAATTCAATGAAAACCGGGGGGGGGGGGAATTCGGAATAAAAAACGGTGTCGCGAAAATAATGTCAATGCAAAATCCGGGCGGTATATTCCGGTAAAAAATATTTATAGCTTTACCCATGTAATAAATTTGGTTTTTACTGACCGTAATTTACCGACCGGTTTTTACGCTGACCGGATTTTTAGTATATCCATAAAAAACGGTCTTCACTCTAAGCACCTGAGGTCATAGGTTTTTTAAGACATTAAAAAAATTAAATTTATGTTAATAGATGGAGCCAATATAATTCACGGGGTTCCGTGTTCGATTTCGAAAATAACCCGATTAAAAAACTGATTACATTTACATTGAAAACATCTTTTACTTTAAAAAATATAATTAATTATATCCTGAAAAAGAATTTTCCCCCATGAGAGATCATCTGTAAATTCCCTTATTACCGAAATCGAACCCATACCTCCGCAAGAAACGATTTTACCTGTATCCTCTCTTGGATGTGGTATATGATTCACGGATCCGTGATCATATATACCGGATTCCGTGTTCGATTCCTTTTCTGGAATCGAACATGGAACCCCGTGAACTATGTTGGCTCTATCTAATAATAACATAATTTTGAACAAAATTCTTTATGGTCTTAAAAAACACGTGACCTCAGAATGCTGATAGTATAGACCGATTTTATACCGGTCACTCGCGAAGTGGCATGGCCAGAGAGGGGTTTTGGGGATGTATCCCCCTCCCGAAAGTATGAAAATTTATTTTTTGACCATAGAAAAGAAGTAAATTTACCTCATATACCCCCATTCCATGGGCTTATTCCATGTGGCTCTTTGGGCTCTTTTCTAAAGATTTTGTAAGGGGAACTTTAATACAAAAACGAGTTAAAATGAAACTTTTCAGAGTCAAATTTCTAAAAAATTTCTGGGGGAGAACCCCCAGAGTCTCTCTTTCGGCATGGAACTCATTATCTACAAAATCAAGTCTTAATTATTGCCAAAATTCAAAACCTACCTATAAATGTCTTAAAAATAGGTTGGGGCATTAGAAATTATTTTGAGCTAATCCCCCCCCCCCTGAAACAAAAAGCTTAGAGCCTGACATTGAAGATTTTAAAGTGGAAATGCTAGATTTAAAAAATTACTTCTGGAGATCAAAGTTCGAATGATATTATATGTTGTCATTGTGGTCTAGGTCTAGAATTGGTAGAAAAAAGGTCTGTTTAAAAGACTGGAGAAGTAAAAATAAATTATAATACTTGAATATTTTAGGAAAGAATTTTTAAACTTATGAACACCTTAAAATTAAATTTCATTAATAAAAAATATCTTTATAAGGAAGTATTTGCACTAATATTCATACACTTAGTTTTTCAATTTGTAAAAAAATATACCTATTTAATTTAAAATGCAGACCCAAACTTAGATGGGTGGACTGTGTTGATGGGGGTTTTAAAAAATTAAGAATTAGCCATTGGAGAACCCATTCCAAGAGGAGAACAGAATGGAGGAAGATTCTTAGGAAGGCCTTGGCCCACAAAGGGCTGTGGAACTGTGGAGTCAATAAAGAAGAAGAATCAGAATTTAAGATGCATATTTTGGATCTCTAAAAATTTTTAATGACTGTAATGCTTATATTTGGCTCTTTTGTTGTATGAATTTGCTGTCCCCTAGAACCTCAACAACCAAATACTGCAAAAAAAAATATTTTTTTTTACCTAAGATTTGGAACATTGTGAGTTGTGTGTTTTCCATGGTATCAATTTAACTTATGCACAACCAAACTAACTTCTGAACCCAATGGGCTGTAACACGATCCGTTAAAACCTACAATTCCTTAGCAGAGTTTATTGCGCATGCTTGTGGACTTGATTTTTGCTGTATTTTAAAAAATTTAATAAAATAATAACTGGGGATAGAACCCACGAACTGCCGCATGCTACGCAAGTATCTTACCACTGCTCCAGCGGGCACTCAGAAACTTCAAAACTTATTATAACATGCACCTTATTATAATACACTTTCATACGTCACACTCGGAATTGTGGGTTTTAACAGATTGTGCTGTAACAGATTTATATAAAAACAATAACAACCTATCAAAAGTTTAAAGACCATCTTAAAAGGAATCAAGCAAGGAAATCCTTTTTCAAAATTCAAATTTTTAAGTGTTTTTGATGTTACTGTTACCACAAAGACTACAGTTTAAAAAATACCCTTAATTTTTCCTCTTAAGAAGTATAATATACCACAAAAAATGAGAATTTAGATTGGGGTTTATTTCATGGGAGTTATTACTACACTCATTAGAGGTGATAATAATCTATCTACTGATAGTGTGTTTATCCATAATGGAACGAGAAATATATAGTTCAAACTTAATACTAACCATTGGATTTAACATTTTTGGATCAATTTAATAAGTTTATAACAATTTTATCAAAGCCTTTTTAGAGATAACTTTAATTGTTTAACTTTTCCCTTTTTTACAAATTCTGCAACTATTTTCGAAACAGAACATTTATGTTTTATAATTCAAAATTTCAAAACTGATGTCAAAACATTTTGAGAAAGGTAAATAATAAACTATTTTCAGTAGTTTCTTTGAGTAATAATCAAATAAAATTTGAATATTCAAGAAAATCCCATTTTTTATACATCATACACGATTACCTTTTCATATTAATAAAAAAGGAAGGCATAAAGCCTCGATGAGACAGAATATACCAAACAGTGTTTCAGTAGGTATTATTCTGTCTGACATTGTTCTACTTAGAAGTATTGATACTTGGGTATCAAGAACTTTTTTAAGTTTTGAATACATATCTTACGGGATTTTAAAGTCAAAGTTCAAATACTTAATCTTATAAACTTTTAGTTATTAGATTCTTATACTTGAAACATGTGTATTTGACACCTAAAAGCACTCAATACTAAATATACCTAAATGTATCAGTGCTTTCCTAAGTTGTTTCCTACTAGATTCAATCCAGCGAATAGATGTATACTTTTTGTAATAGATGGAACTACTTTTTATTTAATCCTCTGCAGATGTATTTTACTTTTTTTAGATTTGACAGAAATTGTATTGCAATATATATTTAAAGAATGCAATAATGGGAGGCTTTTAATATAAGTATTTATTATTTTGCAAAAATTAAAACTGTCGTCAAAGAGTAATTTCGATGGTATGTAGCTATGAAACTATGTAGCATTTTCTAACTTTTGGCGACAATTTTAACATCCTCGAAATAGTCAATGGCTTAATATATACGTACTGGAGTATTCCTTATGGATTAAAATTCTTTATAGCATTTAATACATCAGTGGGAATGTTAGCCCCCTTCATAAATATAATACATCCACATTCAGCAAGAAAAATAAAACATGAAACAGAAATCTTATGTTTAACTAATAAATAATTTTATTTAATCATTAGATTTATAACATTTCAATTACATTAATCACTGGAAAAGTATAAAATATATATACCTACTTATTATAATGTCAGTCAACTATTCTCTGAGCTATATATTTTTGTGTATTATATTCCTGATTCTGCATTATTACATTAGTGCAATATATGAATTCCTGAATTCGATAATAAAAAATAAACAGGTAAAACTTTGATAACACTTGAATAGTTTTAAACAATTTCCTTAACAATCATATCTGCCAAAAAAAATTTCAAAAAAAAATTCATTTCTTCAGTTGGATTTCCAAAAAATAAATAGTACTACTGATTTTTATACACCACTCTAACAACTAAAACTTAACAATTATTTTAACAAAAGTTGACAAAGCATTTTGAACACTGTGTTTTATTGATGAACAAAATTACCTTTATTTTCAATTTAATTTAATCACATGAGGAGACTGTTTAAACAACATGAAATTTATGAAATGTTATAACTTAAAAATCTAATGAAAAACTTAAAAAGATTCCAAAACTTTACATGTGAAAAAGGAACATGCAGTTGACAAGTCAAGTTCAAGCTACCCAACACTGTTAACAAAACAAATAACAACACAGATAACATCACTGTTTCCCCCTATTCATTACAATTTTTTTACCAGTCATCTGAAGTACGCGATCTTCACTCACTCTCATTTTATAAGATAAACAATAATGATAGATTAGAATGTAAACATGAAGTGCCAACTTCCGGTCATGTTCATAATCAAAACAATACCGGCGCTCCAAATTTGAACACGCGTTGTTGCGCCAGGTAGGTTAGGCTTAAGGAAACATAAACAATCTCAAGCTTACCTAAAACAGCTTGAAGAGCTTGTTCGTCGCTGTCTAAATCCATGGTAAATTGTCCTTTACACCACAAACACAAAAAGATCACTCATACTCCGAAAAAATTTTCCAAAACGCATTCACTTTCAGTTTTTCCGATACCTGAGAAAACACGATTCCCTGGGGTCACGTGACAACAGGTAAAACTTTCACCTGTAGGATTCGAGATTCTTTTCTAATCCGCAAAAAACACCAAAAAGTAATGTAAACAAACACACCGAAGACCCATCTTCGCTGTAATAGGTGAACTGGTCATTTTTCGATGATAAAACAAAGCAGAATCGAATCCAATCGAGTAATTTTTTCAATGTGCCGACCTTGAATTTTTCATCCCGAAGCAACATGAACCTTTTTTTTATTCTTTTTCTGCCACAGACTTTTCGACCAATTGGGATTCAGAATTATTCGCATGCGCTGGTACCGCTGGTATCTGTTTAGAATTGCAGTTCAGACGCATAAAATTTGACGGGGAAATTTAATGGGAAACTCTCTTTCTCATTTACAGTATACCTAATTAAAAGAAAAAGGGGGGATATTTTTTTTGTACCTCACCTGGATTTTCTACTTCTTTTGAAAGGTCGGACGTTAATTCTAGGGACTCTTCTTTTTAAAACTTAAATTTCTTTCTTATTTTTAATAAAATTTTTAAATTTATTAACCTGCACATATATCTATTATACCTGCAAAAAAGCATTTGGGAGTGAAAAAATTAAATCCTTTCTATTTTAAATAAAATACGGCGATTTTAATTTGATATAAATTTGTAAATTATTAAAATTATTGCAAAATGATTTTTTTTTACAAGTAATAAAAATTTACAAATAATAAAAGTTCAGTAATAAAGATATAATTTTAAAAATTTATAACTTAATTGAAACTAACTTCCTTGAAACAAAAAATGTAGTAAACTTAATTTCTTAATTAATCTTTCATTAATTTTCAAACTGAACTTTAGAATTAATTTTTTTTTTGCAATTTACACGAGATTTTCAAAAATATGTGTATATCTTTTAAAATCTTATGTGTATAAGCATCTCTCCAATCTCCACATCCTTCTCCCCTTTTATCAGCCATTTGAAAATTTGACTCTAAAAACAGGGTTGTTTTTGTACACCTAATCCGAATTTCGGACATACATTTTTAAGAATTTAATATTTTTTTTTTGGTAGGTTTGTGCATTTGATGAACTTAATGTAAAAAAAGTTGTAAATAATGGATTTGCAAGTAAAAGAGAGTCCCAAAATTATTCCTAAGCCCGTCCCATGCATATATAATTAATAGGTCCAATGTAGGTTTTTTTTAAAATACATTTTAGGTAGAATTTGCGTCTTGCTAAACTCAATATTAAATAGCCTAGTGCAGGGATGGCGAACCTTTTTCGATTAGTGTGCCATTTTATTACGGTTTTAGATTTTCAGGTGTCAAGTGTGCCACTTGTTATATTTATTTAGAAATCGTCTTTGAACCCTTAAAACAAAAAACTTAAAACTTTGATCCCTCCGCATTTGATAGCCGATAGTCTAACACGGGTTTTCAACAGTGGCGTTTATAGGTATTTAGGCGTTCAAAATTATTTCTCGGCCCCTCCCATGCATTTTTAATAGGATTAATGTGCCTTTTTAGTACATTTTTAGTTAGAATATGCGTCTTGGAGAACTTAACATAATAAACGAAATGTATTAATATAAGAAAAGTTCCAAATAATTAGATTCCAAGTACCAAAGGGGGTCTCCCAAAATTTTTTGAAATTTGACTCTAAAAAACAGGTTTTCAACTTGTTTTGGTTCACCTCTAGTCCGAATTTCGGACATACATTTTTAGAAATTTAATAAATATTTAAAACAGATATTAAATTTTTTGATGAACTTATAATAATAAAGTTCCAAGCAACAGAGGGGGTCTTGGGTTCTCCCCCAGGAAGTTTTTGAAAGTTTGACCCTACAAAACTGGGTTTTAATTTGTATTATACTTAGTCCGAATTTCGGGGGGGCAGGGTCCCCTCGCCTCCCCCCTATATACACCCCTGGTTTCCAACTTACAAGTACTCCAAGGGGTGCAATCGAAAGCACAAGGCTAGTGGCGGGCCGCAAGGTAATCAGGCTTCTTTTGCATCCATGATTTTGTTTTCTTACGGCCTGATGTCAGTTTTCTTAAGAGAGAGGGTTGAGATTTGCTTATCTGTGCTGACAAAAGGGCACAAGGGGGTCAAAAATGACTAAAAAAGGGTTATGTAATATTTGAACGTATGCTTGTAAAGAGAAGGTGTGAAGATACTACTATAGTTTGAAAAACATTAGTGGATATATAGATTTTTGCCTCTACCTCTTTAAAATTTTACCTCTAGAAAGTTTTGTAAATTTTCCTGAAACATAAAAGTTAACCTCACTTTTGGATACCCCCCCCCTTATGGTAATGTGGATCGTCGCACCAAGGGGGAATTCAAGATATAGCTACAACCTCTCTCTTTTCCCCGAATTTCAAACTCATATTCTACCATAGACCAAACCATACCATTTTCAAACGACCAAAAGTACTCTGTAACCTTAGGGGGGTTCGGGGGTTCTCCCCCGAAAATTTTTTGAATTTCAGCAAGCTAAAAAGTGTTCTGAAGCTGCTTTTAGGAAGTATTCAGGGGACTTCGAGGGTCACCAGTTTGAAATCTCAGGTTATGAACGAAAGTTTTTTTTTACGTTAATTTTAGTGAATGTCGCGTGCCACCGAAAAACCGGTCGCGTGCCACCCAGTGGCACGCGTGCCATAGGTTCGCCATCACTGGCCTAGTGAAGAGTAGTACACTTAGGCGCTACCCACACCGAGCTCGCCACTCCAGAGCAATAAAATAAATCAATCTTGACCCCTTGGCCCTCGCAGCCTTCGCAATACAAGATAACGTTAATTGACCTCCTGGACAGTCGAGTAAACAAGACACTCTCAACCCCCTCTCTTCTATTGGGAAGGCTGAATGGGGAACCTGAGTCCGCCTGTCAAGATAACGATCTTTATTGCACAGTACGCACGACGAGCTCGGTGTGGGTAGCGCCTTAAAGGGGTGCTCCCCCAGTGAATGTTTGGAAATTTAGCCTTAAAACCCAGGGATTTAATTCGTTAGGTTAGATTAGGTGGAATTTCAGGGGGCTGCAAGAATGTATTTCAAAGATCTGTCACCATTGCCCCCCTACAGCCCCCCCTGGATCCGCCACTGGGCCAAAGGTCCTCCCCCAGGCAATTTTCCTCTTAGGGCTCTTTTATAGTCAAGCTGAATCTGAGCTGAAACTTAAAAACTATCAATCACTGGACCCCGACACACTTTCCCCTTCCAGCCTTCGCAATACAAGAGAGGGGGTTGAGAACGTCGCGTAAACAAGACGCTCTCGACCTCTCGACCCCCTCTCTTTGCATTGCGAAGGTTGCGAGGAGTCGCGTGCCGGGCACCTGTTTTGGATCGAGTTTCAAGCTGACAGATTTTTCAGCTTGACTATAAAAGAGCCCTTAGTGTTATCTCCTTTGCAACCTCATTGGGGAACACCCAAAGGGAACCGCTTCTTATAATCGGCAGAATGATCAAGGGAAAAACATTGTACAACAGACAAAATTTTAGAGGGGAGTTTGGGGGTTCTCCCCAGAAAATTTCTCGAAATTTGCCTCTTAAAGTAGTGTTTCAGCTCATTTTGAGTCCCTTTGCGTTCATCCAAAAACCCTTGTAAACCACAGTATTTTCTAAAGAAAAAAGTTATAAATAAACGTCAAAGTTTCAAGAGGGGCCAAAGACCCTCCCCAGAAATTTTTTTGAAAATTTTCCTTTAAACTAATTTTATTTCCTTTTCAAACTCGTTGGGGAACAAACAATCAAAGGGAACCGCTTTTGGTAAGCGGCTGAATTTTCAAGGGGAAAACACTGCATAAAGCATAATAGACGTAAAACATCAGAGGGGCGGTTTGGGGGTTTCTCCATCAAATATTTCTGAAATTTGATCCTCAAAAGTAGTGTTTTAACTCCTATTGGAACTTTTTGGGTTACACCCGATGCTCCTTGTGGAAGTTACAGAATTCTCAAGGGACTTGCAGTTGCAGCTATTTTTCACATAACAGTGGAAACCTTGGGCCCCTGCCCCCTAAATGAAACTAGTTTTGCTACACCTAGTCCGAATTTTATATGTATACTATATTTTTATGTACTAGAATCAGCATTTTGATGAACTTAACATTAAAAAAAAAATTGTGAATTATTAGAGTTACAAGCACGAAAGGGGTTTCGGGGGTTCTCCCGCAGAAAAGTTTTGAAATGTGACCCTAAAAAACAGGGTTTTAACTCGTTTTGGTACACCTAGCTAGTCTGAATTTCGGGGGGGGGGGCACTGCTAAACATTTTGTAGAAAAAAAAAACAAAGGAGGGGTCGGTCAGTTATCTCATTAACTATACGATGGGGAGGTTGCGTTTGCTTATCTTTGCTGACAAGGGGGGGGGAGGCAGGAAGGTCAAAATGAACAAACACATGCTTACGTAATAACGGTCCCTGATGACGATGATAATCTTCTTTAATTCCATACTCAAGGGCCTATTCATAAATGATGTCATGCTTGGAGAGGAGGGAGAGGATTTATCAATATGTGACAATTTTTCACAAGGAAGAGAGGGGGAACAAGAATTGGGACATCTGCAAATCAACAAAAAAATATGAAATAAAATTCTTTAGGGGGGATGAAGCTTACACAGAGTTATAAACGAGAAAGAGGGTCAAAAATGTAGAGAAAAGGTGACATCCTTATTACCCCAATCTAATTTCGGCAAAAACTGTAATTTAGGTCATTTTTATTACTTTCAATAGAGTTCATGAAAACACCAAGGCATTAATATCTGTAAGTATCCTTACGTATACTATAGTTTTATTTTTGAAAACCCTTTAGGTGTAAGCTAAACCATAGAGGAGCCATACCAATATCGAAAAAAATTGGAATATGTCTTTTATGTTAATACCTCATGAATTGAAAAAAAAACATCCTAAAGTTTTATTATTGTTCTTAAAAAAAAGTCATATACTCTTTTTAAATCCAAAATTTCTAAAAGATTATGTTAAAAATTTACATACTTCGAAGGGGGCCTTTTATAAGCAATGTATATTTAGTCTGAAATTCAATATTTTTCTTAATATTAAAGATAAACAGAACACTCAGTTTTAATTTTATAATACTCTGTGACCATCAATAAGTGTGTAGATGAAATTAATTTCTTTATGGTAATGGTTTCTGGATTTCGTTTCGCTTCGAAAAACTTGAACTAGTTATGGTTATGAGTTTTCAAGTTTAAAAGTAGTTATTGTTCGAAATGGTTTTTATAAGTAAAATGTATATTAAAATCCGTTTTTACGTATCCATCCATTGAAATTTACTTGCATATTTTAATAAAATATACAGCCTTATATAAATTTAATTATAGCCTCATTTTATTTTTTTTTTTTTTTTTTTGGGGGGGGGGAGGAAGATATTCTGCTAAATAAACGCGTGAGATAAAATTGCACGTGCCCTTAATTATATTGGAATGGAATGGAAATCTCTTGTTTTCTAGAAAATGTGTATTGAAATAAGGTAAGGAACTTTTTTATATTCATTCAAATAAAAATATGTATATCAAAATAGTATTTAAGATTTCTTTTATTCTATGTAAGAATAATTGTTTTACTTGTTCTATAAATTCTTAACAAAAGAAATAGAGTATTTTAATTCGTACACAGTATCTTATCCTTTAGTTAACTATCAGGAATTAGAATATATTCTTCCATGATTTTTTCTCTTATATGCAATTTGGAGATTTTTTTCGTAATCCTCTGAATAAAAACTTAAATATTTTTTCGTCTTGGGTTATTCATGATTAACTTTTCATTTAAATATTTTAACACTCGGATGTCAATCATTTCAATAGTATATTTTCTGAAATTGATAACGTCATGATCTGATCATGGACCTATCCTACTTTCATGGTCATGATAGTCAGGTACTGAGATTTACTAAATGTGTGGGAGATGTACGGTTCTTCAAATTGAAGTCTGGCTGGAGTACATCGGTCGTCACTTTTAATTTCCTTTAAGTTTTAATTTCCTCCATTCCAAGAAAAAGTGACAGAATTTCAAGTATTAGGACCATTAACATAACTATATTTAAATAGTTGGTGTCCAAAGCAGTTGAGCAATTTTTTACTGTAGATATAGCGAACATTAAGTACCCAAATGTATTTCCTTCAGCAACATCATGGGAAGGAAGACAAAGCCAATGATCATTAACTTAAAAGAGGACCTGCATGCAGCTGCAGAAGCAGCAGTTTATGCGGACTCAAGACATGCTGGTACCAAGACGGCTAAAATCCACACGCCCTTTGTCTGTGAACCAGCACAGAACCAAATGGGAGTCCTAGACGAAGAAATGAAGAACGATTTCAAGTGGCTCATCAACTTTGATTTGAGATCTGTAAATCTGCAAGACATCGACGGAAAAATCGAGACAGGCAGTAATTCTGATATCTTTAAGAAAGGTATGTTCCTTTATTTCATATAACTGTGTTCAAAAATTTGTTATTTGGGGCCGTCCATAAATGATGTCACACTTTCTTTGCCCATTTTTGACCCCCTCCCCCCTATGTCACAAACTGTCACACTTCCCCATACCCCCTCCCCCCTATGTCACAAACTGTCACACTTCCCCATACCCCCTCCCTCCCCTATGTCACATGTCACGCTTTCAATCGATCAATATGTCTAATACATAGAGTTGTAAAATTCTCGGTAATAATTTTTTTGTAGAATATTCTACTCAAAGCAACTAAAATTAATTTTTTTGGATAAATCTTAAAAAAATATTATGTTTTTATTATTTGTGGTTGATTTTCAGTTTTGGAGGATGTGATGTCACAACTTTTGAACCCCCCCCCTCCCCCTTGTCACAAATTGATTAACCCCTCTAAGCGTGACGTCATTTATGGACGGCCCCTGTAGTTGAAAAAATTACTTCGATTGCATACGATAAGGCAGTTGGTTTTAAATGAAAAACACTGAGTAAGTGAAGAAGAAAATTCTTTCTAGATTGATTTTTAGGTACAATTTCGCAATAATGCGGTATGTTCATTGAAATTTTTACATGAAGGGGGAGGCATTTCTTTCCGTATTCGTTTGATAGATATCTTGCAATTGAGAACGAAAATCGTGTCGTGATTCAAACCTGAATTTTTAAAATCTTTTTGAATTTCAACAAGGTTGTGGTTGGAATTAAACAAAAAAGGGTGTCTAGGGGTCTTTCCCTAGGGTTGTCTACTCTTTTTTGAGCGTGTGAAACACCTAATGCGGACCGCGAAAAAAAAAAATACTCCGGGGGTGTAAATAAAAAGGGGATTAAAATAATTGATGAAAGTATATGAGCCGGTTAAAAGTCTTACTTTATCCTGATAGTTGGAAGAGTACGCTGAAGTTTTTATGATGTTTTAAATTGTGATTTAAAGCGTCAGACCTCACTACTCTACAATTTTGCAAATTTAGGTTACAATATTTACCTCTAACAATTTCAGATACTGTAAATATAGAAAAAATAAGAAAGTCAAACCTGAAAAGAAGAAAATATCCAAGATACCTACCTCATACTTACTCAGAATTAATAAGGATTTGCTTGACTGAAAAGGGAGACTCCTCTGTAAGAGAAATTTATAGTTGGATTAGGTTAGTAGTCTTTTTATGAGTTTAAATGAAAATACATTTTTAGAAAGAAGAAATATTTGACAGTTGTTCCTTTATAGTGAAAGATTTCCTTGCCTGAAACCATCGGATATTGCTTGGAAGGTAATCCTTATTTTTTTATATTAATAGCTGTAGTATTACTACATTACCATTTTTGGATAAGTACGATAATAATAGAATGTACTTTAAATAGATATGTACATTTTTGTACAAATCAAAATGGATAGCTATCCATTCCAAAAATCATCTTAACTCAATGGAAATTTGCTGAATAGGACAATTTCAAAAGTTTATTCTTGCTATGTTCTTAATTTTTTTCTATTTTTATTCATTATCAAAGAAACTAAATATTAAATTAAAGTGGAAAGATAAATTCTCTCAGAATTTTCATTGGAACTGCCATTAAAGAAAAAAAACAAGTTACATATATGCCGCAAGAATGATTAAAAAAACCCTCTAATTTAAGAACTATACATCATTCAGGACGCATTTACTTTTACTGGTATTTTTATATTTTGGTATTTTTATATTTTCATTTTAAATTTTTGTTATAAAAATCCATTATAATTCCAATTTGCTACTTTTTCACCCTAAAGCAAACATTTTTATAGAGGGCGTGTCAAAATTAAAATTATATAGTTCTTCTACTTAAAAATTTAGGGTATATTTTGAAAAATAGTCTTAGGTGATTGTAATATTCAAAATAATTTTCTTCAAATTTTACCGAGTCTGGTAAAATGAACCATACAATAATAAAAGGTAAACCTTTTTTTACAACTTAATAACACCAAATTTCTTAGATTTGAAATATTTATTTTAAAAACGATAGATTCTAATCTATAAAAAAATATTTTTCAGAATGCTATTCGACATACATTGAGTGTTAATCCACTATTCCAAAAGCAAAAAATACATGGAAAACGGCATTCATGGTACTTGAAGAAAGATTGTCAGAAATGCTCGAAGTGGAACGCTGAGATTAATGTAAGTTTTAGGGGACATATAGTTTGCCCCCGAATTGGAATAAAAAACCGTTTTTTTTTCATAAAAAAATAAAACCATGTTTTTTTTATAAAAACAAAAAACATGTCTTTCGGTTTTAAACATGTTTTATTTTTTTTTACCCTCAACACAAAAAAACTTATGAAACATGATCTTTCAAATTAGATTAACAAAGCTATACGTCCTAAATACAGTGCTAAGTCTGCCCTTTCAAATGATTTTCATCACAGAATCATGGTCTTTATCAAACAATGTACAACTTATGTCATGGCATTTGTACTTAGACCTTACATTTGACACCAACTTTTTAAACTCTGGGATGATCCACACATGAAAATGGTGAGTTTGACACATAAATAAAGCGAGCAACTTCCTAAAAAATACATGTGTTTTAAATGTTTTTGTATGCTTTGTTTTAAACGAGTTTAAAACCTAATAACCCTGGTTTGACCTGGGTAAAAAGTCTTAATAGTATTGTATTTGTATTTCCTAGCCTATTGCTGTCCAACCCTATTGGAAAAATTTTCCCAGTGTTCCATAAACCAGTATCAAATTATACTGGATCCAGTATAAATGATACTGGATCCAGTATAGATGATACTGGAACCAGTATAAATCCAGATATGAATGGATCCAAATGATACTGGATCCAGTATAGATGATACTGGAACCAGTATAAATGATACTGGATCCAGTATGATTTGATACTGGTTTATGGAACACTGGGAAAATTTTTCCAATAGGGAAATCATGAGAGTAATTCCTCCCTAAATCACTGTGACTGTATTTTTGAAATGCACATTCCATATTTGACAAAATAAATATGATTTGTTAGTTACAATATAAGTTTTAAATTCAAATTCAGAACACAAAGCTACACATAACACTGTCAAGAATAAACAAAAGTGTTCGTTCAGTGTAGGAAGGAGTTAGTAGGTTTTTCTTTTAATATTTTTGATGGCACAATGGTGTGGACTGTTTAAAATAAAACATCCACACAATATGAAAGGTTCTATACTGAGAAAGAGAACTAAGTTGTCTTACATTTCTTAGATAAAAACTACAATTTAACAAAATTATAAGGTAGTCAAGGTTTGTAGAAAAATTTGCAAACTTTGAGGTAAAGTGGTTTATCGGAAAACTAAGTTAACAGCAAATGCCAGTTTCAATTGTGCAAATAAAAAGTTCTTTCTTTTAGATGGAGTTAGAAAACTCAGGATATAGAAATTTGAAGGAAAAATATATCCTCCCTAATGTTATTGCAGAAAGTGAAAATAGCGACGTAGAAGAAAAATCAACTGAGATGAATTCAAGAAGTTGGTATTCCATAGAATCAGGCAAGTTAACCCTCATTCTGCTCATTTAATCATGTTTATAGGGGAAAAAAACTATCTTGGATAAAGGAGCGAGTAAGACACAAGAGGTCATAATTCTGCAATATGTGATGGATAAAATTGTAAGAGCTAGAAATTACTTAAATAGTTTTTGAAATAGATGTTTAAATTACCTTTGTAAGCCAAGTAAATTTCTAAATAAGAACACACATAATGTACTCAAGTTTGTCAACCAACCTCATTCATATAATTTATTTTAGACACTTGAACTTCTTGGCTTCTAACAAAGCCATATAAAATTATCTAAGAATGAACAATTCCATAAAAAAAAGGTTCATCAAAGCTTCAAGTAAAAATGTTAACTTTTGAAATTTGCTTTCTAATTTTTTTAAGGTTAGTAGTAATTAATAAATTCAACTAACATTTCTTAATTAACTATTTTAAAATATTGATTGTTACTCTTTGTTTATTTAAAATTAGTATGAGTTTTTGTTTTTTAAATAAAAATACTAGTTATTATATATGAAAATAAATAAATAATTAAGTACATACTTCAATTCTATTTCCTGGCAATGTGAAAATTTTAAATCCCCTTCTTTGACAGATAACAATTTGAGTGATTCCATCACAAGATGCACAGAAGAAATAAATTCATTAAAAAATGAATCTAGTGAATACTTTGAGCTGGAAATTCCAATAATATCTGAAATAACTACAGAGAATACCAATTACACAGAGCCAATAGAAGTTAGGTATTTGATTGATGAAACTGCTGCATCAATACCAGTGCATATATTTTAAGATTCAGAGTTCATATAAAATTTATGAACTTGTAAGAATGTATAATAACTTAATAAAGTTACATCATTTGTTCATAAATCATTGAGTATCGAAATTTTTAAACTTAAACACCAATGCAAGGGTGCTACTCTTTTCTGGGGTAGCCCCAGAAATCCATTTTTTTAACAGCATGAATCCCAAAAGTCTGGGTTTATTGAAAATCTTTAGCTCAACAAGAAAGTGCAAAATTAGGTCTAATCTTTGACAGCATCTTTTATGAAGAATCCGGCCCTTCCATTGGTTCTATGCAATTACATAGTAGGTATACATCATTCTGAAAGAAATTTTTCAACGATGTAGCTTTGATTGAGTCTTGATTACATACGGCTGTACTTAAAACATTCTTCTACCATTCTATATCTCATTTGTCTATGTCTCGGTTAATAGGGCGCACCATCAATTTTGTGGGAAAAATACCTTTAGAACAAGATATTTGTAAGTAATTTTCAAAACATAAAAAGAAAAGGTTTTAAATATTTCAAGTTTTTAAAAGTATATAACTGTGAAAATAGAATACATGAAATAATAATAGTAATTGTTTACAAGTTGGCAAAACATTTATTGCTGATTCAAACTTGAAAAAAGGTACACATGAACAAGTACAGATGTAACAACTTTACTCAGTACATTCAAACTTCTCTACAAATAAATTACTGCATTCAAAATAAAATTTTAAAATGTTAAATAATGTAAGTTTAGAGGGAGAAACTATGAAAAGAGTTTTACCTACATTATAATACACATCCACAATATTTATCACCAAGACACGCAAGAGTTCTAATTGAAAGGTAGGAAATGCATTGTGAATTTGAGTCAAAAAAAATTTTTAAGATAAGTGTGAGAATATTAATATTCATTTTAACTTATGTAATAATTTATTTTTAAGATAAAAACAATACATAGTATAACGGCAATATACGCAAAAAAAAAACTATTTATAATATTTTATTGCAAATTGAAGTTTTAAATTAATGCATAACTGCTGAACTTAATAATATCGCCTGTACATGGATACATTCAGAAATATTCCAGCATTTTCACAATAGTCAATGAATGTTTCTCGTTTTACTAAATTTAAATATGTGAAGTTTCAACATCTTGAATTGTGATAAACACAAAAAAAGAATGAATATTTACAAGTAAAAAAGAAATTAAGTAGAAATATGTTCAAGTTTTACAAGATTGCACATATAATGGCCAAAATTGGTTTGAATCCAAGTCAAAAGTAATTTCTAAACATTGTAACAATAAATACTCCAGTGTAGACTTAATTTCTTAAGTTTATAAATCTTAAAAAAAAAATAACCAATTTTTTTCAAAACAGCTCGTCAACACAAATTACAGTATATTTAGTAAAGTAGAAGAAACCCAAATATTATTTTCCAATTAAAAAAGCAGTTGTATTGAAAAATAAAACATGAATGAATAATTTTGTTCTATGAATATATGTGGCCAACAAATAAAAGCACAATATCACCAAACTTAACATTTGGATACATTCTAGTCGCTTCAAAAAATAAAAGTTTTTCAATTACTAGTCTTATTAAAAAAAGTATCTTTGTACTGTAGAATACATAATTACTGCATGCTGTCTACTAAATTTTATTATTAACTTTTGTGTGAAATAAAAACTTAATATTAGACTGGTGAAATTAGATTGAGAAGTCTCATGACTGAACTAAATACAAAAAACCAAGGGAAAACATTTGAGTTATCTTAGTGGCTTACTTATTGAAATTTGGCTATTTGATAGTTTTTACATGACAGTTAATTTTAAACAATGTTATTGAAATTAACATGAAAATAATATTGAAGGAATCTTTAAAAATTATCTGTATCTAATAGTTACTCAATGAAAAATCTTTCTTAAGACACGTACTTGGTCATTATAAAAAACAGAAAAATAAGCTCATAAACCAATATTTTGAGCAGAAATGTAAGGAAATTTTTATGAGGTACGGCGCTGCAACAAATATATGATCAAAAGGTATGAAAAACATTCAAATTACTTCATACAAAATATACTTTAACATGAAATGGCAGTGCAGTCAAGATGTGAAGAAAATCTTAATTTTAATCTTACTGGAAATATTGGTACACACAACTTAGTTCCTTATATTCCCGGTGAAAATTCACCAAACTTAACAATCAAGACATATAATCCAATAAGGAATGTTCAGCATCTTTTAGTTAGATGCATCATGCACTTTAAACATTCCAAAAATAAATGCATCATCCCCAATATAGAACAAAACATAACTCTCAAGCGACTCAATAACTATAAATTTTTTTTAACAGAAAATACAACACAGAAACACAAGCAAGTTTCAAGTAGCAAAGATATAACAAAGCCTTCAGTAAATGAAAAATGAATTGTTATACTAGAAATCTTTCAACTAGGAATTTTACATGAAACAAATCTGCACCAGAGAAATAAAAAATTTACATTTCACTCAAACAATTTTGTAAACAAATAAGCACTTATTCTGTGCATTTGAGTGTATCAAACTTAAACAATAGAAATATGTGTGTAGAATTTTGTTCAAAAAATAAAAAAGAAAATATATTTACAAAACATGAAAGAATAATCAAGGAAATGTACTCCTCATTGCAATTTAGTCCTTTGATAGCAACGTCAACAACAAAACATCTGTTCCATCAGCCTTCTTAATGGTGGATATTCCCACTTTGTCACTTGCAGCCTGCAAAATAAGATATTAATTACATTACATTTAAGATGAGATATTTATATATGAGATTGATTTAAATATGTTACAATGACGAATTGATATTTTTCAAACAGCAATGAAAATGGTTACTAGTAATTTACATGCTTTATTTTTGCTCTTCAGATTATGCTATATCTAGAGTTTGGCACTAGTTAACTAGAACTAGTTGCAACTAGTAGTTAACTACCGATCAACTAGTAGTTTAACTACTTTTGGTTTAAACTAGTTTAACTATTAGTTGAACTACTTTTTTTAATAACTACTAGTTGAAACTACTTTCAAATTTTCAACTACCTTAAAAAAATTTTTGTTTAAAATTTCAAAAATATTTAAAATTTTTATCAAAATATACAAAAAATTGCACTGCTATTTATAATTACAATGTCATGGTAGAGTACTCAAATACCATAACCAGAAATAAAGGCTAGTTTTGAGCGAAACATAAAGTTTTTTGTGATATAGATAAGAAAGATGTATTAGAATTTAGGCAAAAAATAGGTTATGAAATTAAATAGACTAGTTAACTACTTTGGGAAATAGTTAACTACTAGTTGCAACTAGATTTTCCCAAACTAGTTAGCAGTTAACTACTTTTTGACCACTAGTTGCCGAACACTAGCTATATCATAAAGGAAGGCTTGAATGGTAGAAAAATTATAGGGTAAGCTTTGAAATAGCCTTTAAACTGTCCCTTTAATTTCATTATATTTTTTTGGTGAAAGGTTTCTAAAACTAACGTACATATAAATTAAAAAAAAATAGAGCTATCCAGGGGTGCAGAATATGTTTGAACGCCCAAACGAGGTTCAGGGGAAACTTGGGTAGATATGTGGAAATTTTTGGTTTAGTTTATAAATAAAAAATCCTCTACCCATCATCACACCCTCCAAATTCTACAGAAATTAAATGAGAACTACGAAACTAGGAATTATAGAACAGAAAATTATTGATCTACTAAAATACAAGTTTCCTTATTGGATTAATGATATACAGGAAAAAACAATGTAACCGTGACAGGATAGGTGGTTTTCGCTAAAGTGTGCATTCTTGTTTCACTTTTTGACTTTTAAATTTCGTTAAAGAGAAAAGATTACTGCAGCTCGAATTCGAGAGAATTTATAATTCATATTTTTCAAGAAAACAAATTTTTTTGCAAATTTTTCAGTACTTCTATAGTAGCCCATCAACCATGATGATGAATAAAAATAAAATTTCCGACACCGGATTATCACATTTATTTACTTCATTGATTAAGCAAATTCATTTAAAATTACACTTAATAAACAGTAGAAAATAATTGAAAAACATTTTGTTAGAAAAAACAGTTCTTGTGTATTATCCTGTTGACCATGACGCTTAATCCGAAAATCAAATCCCATTGACATTACTATAACTGTGTTGCTGAATTAGACGGCTGATGAACGATCGACGGGATTATACACAAGTACCGAAAAAACTATTAGGTTCTTTAAAATAGAAGCAAAGGATTAAATCTAACAATTTTTAAGTCAAAAGCCAATATTGGATACTTCTTTTTTGTCCAACATCACTAAGACCTACCAAATGCAAACATGCAAAGAAATATCTGCATGTCTCCCAGTGTTCTTTGCCTTCACAAAATTCAGCAAACGATATCATATTTTTGTTGTTATCAGTAAAGTACTTCATTATTCTATAACCATACACCTGAACTTCGAAGGGTTCTCTTTCACTCTGTAAAAAAATTAGTCTTTTAAAATATGATAAATAACAAATGTAAAAATAAATCCTGAAAACTGTTCAGAATCCTTTAAGTATCAGGACCAGAATAATGATAAAATGAAATTAAAGATATTTAAATATTTTTAACAAGTGCAAATGATTTTTACTAAAAGGATTTTACTATGCATTTTAAAGTGAGTTTGTCTATTTCAGGGATTTCCGACTGGTGGCCGGAACATCTTAGGGGCCATTCATTAATTACGTAAGGGTCCCAAGGGGGAGGGGGGTTGGAAAAATCTCTACATACCCTTACTTGAGGGGTGGGGGGTCAAACCCATTCATACGTAAGATTTTCCAAGTTAATGTATACAGTTATTCTAATCAAATTTAATTTGATTAAAGATTTAGAATAAAACTTTTATCTGTTGAAAAATAAAAATCTTTGATTTACATCAAACTGAGAGTTTTAATGTAACTGATCCTTTTCTAACATTTTATTATTTTGAAAAACGAAATGGAGTCTTACGTAAGAATAGTGGGAAGGGGTTTAAAAAATCTTACGTAACCTTACAAGGTGGTCAAAAATTGCCAAAATCATCCTTATGTAATAATTAATGAATGGCCCCTTATAGAGGAAAGGAAGTTAATGGATTATAATGCCAGCTCACAAGAGAAAGGCACTTTCAAGTCACTTATGGCTCAAAAACTATGTACAAGGTTGCGCCAAATTTGGTGATTTCCTATAGCTCTTTTTTGTGCCATTAATTTTTATCAACACATGGATTTCATATCAGCTTGGCGAGATTTTGGGAATTCACTAGTTTGTTGGGGCGTCATTCTGCCGCTTTTCAAAGATTCTCCAAAAGTACATTGCCTTTCTCTTGTAAGCTGATGATAAAATAGAACAAGGATCTCCAAATGTCTAAATATAACCCATAACAAATAATTATCAAACCCTTAGAAAAAAGCAAAACTTTTTAGGTACAACTCTTAACTATTCACAAATCTTACTTTAAAAATAACTGTAACTGTACTTCTTGAGTTTAAGCAATATACTATGTTTGATATGTAAAATTAAAAAATATATACTCACACTCTTTAGTAATCCAGGCATATTTCATTCGAATAGTGGTATTCACAGCTAGAGAACCTGGGCCGTGTGACCTGAAGAACCAAAATAAATTCATGAAACAGCCATAATGAAAAAAAAAAAAAAATGAATATGTTGAAAAAATTTCAAAACAAAGAATTACTTATACAGTTAATGATAATAATTTGAATATTAAGTGTCTAAAACAACTGGAAATTTTTTATAGGATAGATAGCAAAATGAAATTATATTGATAAAAATGTCAAGTTTAAGGTAAATCCTAAGAAACCAGGCTTGGTTGACATTTTCGGCAAAACCTGGTGTTTGCCAATGCCGTTATTTGCATTGCAAACAACGTTGTTGCCTTAAATTGCATGCCAGTAAGCAATTCAACTTATAGAACTGGGTTGTCAGAATCTACTATTTAATTGCTATTTTTGGCACCAGGCCAGGCCTGGTTTGTTTGGATGACCCAAATTTAAGGACATTATCAAAATTAAATTAATTTTGAAAGGAACAGTTTTATCTATCCTAATATAGGCTAAGATTCCATAATCGGGAACCATCGCCAACTTGGCGATATTTTTTAATAACTCTTTTTAATAATATATTTTTAATAATAAATATATATTTAATAATAATATTTTTTAATAATTTTTAATAATGCCAAGTTTGGCGACTTTCCTTGGCGATGGTTCCCGATTACGGAACATTAACCCTAATATATATATATAATCCTAATATAATCAGCTAACCTAATAATCAGATTCATAAAAAAGTAGCCAGCTTTGAAAGGAGCAGCCCTATTTTTATTGAAAGTTGAATTAATTGACGAGAAGACAATATCTGGCTTAAACTCTTTCCTATATCAAGACCATGGAGAGATTAAGTAGAAACAGGAAATCAGTGTGTCTCTGAATAGCAAAGGGTAATATAAAAACTAAATTAAATGTAGTACGATTAACAGATGTGTATGTACTAGTGAAGAAACAGAATATACCAATTGGTGGAGCAGATCTGAAACAGGCCCTCCATTGTAACTGCCAACTATACTCTGTTCCACCATAAGATGGCACTGAAGAAAAGGCTACGGTGACCGAATTACAGCCAGGAAACCTGTTCCCAGCCAATCAGCCGGAATGGATTGCCCTTTCAACGCTGTCCTACTCGGCTTAACCCTACGCACTATATTCATTCGCTTCGGTTACAGGCTATTAACATATGATTAAATTTAGTTATATGACAAAAATATCAATCAACTATAATGTATGTTACATATTTACAAATGTGTCTGCGTATTCTTTATTTTAAATTACAATACAAGCTAGTACTATTTTTCCGGGCGGATGGGTACAACCTCTGCCTTTCCCAACAGTGCCAACTTAAGGTGGAACAGAGTATAGAGATCGGCCGGTCTCCCGTTCTTGGCGACCCATTGCCCTTTTCACCATGGAGGACCTGTTTCAAATTGTACCCAATTCACTTAAGTTAAGAACTAGTCATAAAAATGTTATACATTTCGTTTTGTACCCATTGCCAGCAACATCATATCTTTTTGCCAACATACAGATGATTTTATATGCTTCGATTTCGATGTGATGCATAGCTAATCATGCTTTTTCAACACATCATTAAGTTATTAAATATTCTGAGCGAGTTACACAATGGAGACCTCTGTAACAAAATCCGATATTGAATCGTACACCACAATCCAGTTTAAGGTATAAATTAACACTTGAAAATAGAAAGAAAACATGAAAACGAAACTAAACCTAAGTTGTAAACAAACACAACGAGTTTATGGAATCCCACAATGAAGTAGGCTTAAGACTTTTCAACTGTATTAGCATTACTTTTCATGTAGTTTAATACATATGTAATAACCATAGGAATAAATAATCCAAATCTAAGTTTGGAGCAGTTGTACTTTGAATAACTTATAATAATTATAGAATTTTTGTTATTGAATATTACCTCTTGAAACCGCTGAAACAACAACAAAGTTGCCAAAAGAAGAAAGAGAATCTTATGATGTTATGTTACAAGAAATGGTTGTTTAGTTTGTAATCTTTTTATGGAATTTATCCCTTGAAATAGGTAATTTTATCTGTAAATGAGCTCTTGAAACCAATTTTATATGTATCAGTAACATTTTGTAGCAACAAAATAATTTCTGATTCTACTGAAATAGCGAAATAGCTCGTTCTCTTTGCTTGTTCTTTATTTTGTCTGTGATCTCGAAATTGCACATATGTATCTAGTATCTGGCAATGTAATAAATCTTTAAGATGTTTCTGTTTATATTTGTATTTTGAAATTTTAATTTTATAGTTTTATCACTATTATATATATTTATTATTATATTTATCACTATTTATGTACTATATATCAGGGGTCGGGTAATTTTGAGAATTATTATCGAGGTCCGGAGAAAAAAAAGGTACTCACTTAAATTGTTAAATTAAGCAAAACTCTTGTTAATTGTTGTTAAATCCATTTCACATCACTACTTAAAATCAATTTTACTTATAAAATATTTAAAAAAGCCTTGATAATGCTATCACTAAAGCGAATGGATTTTGTCCCCAAGAGAATGTTGAGGGGATGGCCCCGGAATTTGGGATTCCTCCGTAGAAGGATTACCAAAGCCGATTTATTAAGTAAAACGAACTGTACTTTTATGAATACTTAAGATAATGATGTAATTTTTACTTTTCAGCATTATTCTTAAATTGTAAGATTCGAAACCATTGAATTAACTTTTGTCTTTTGCTTGTAAATTATTTTTAATTATTAGCAGAGATATTAGCATTTGAAAATAGCCATTTTTTTAGACCTCAATAAAAGAAAAGTTCGTAAATTTGTAAGTTTTTATGTAGTTTTGTATCTTTTTAGTTAAATGAAGAAAAATTTTAATAAAAAACTTGAAAATTTTGGAACCTTTCCTTTTTTGATGACTGAAAAAGTGCTATTTTCACATGCTATTATCTCCACAAATATTCTCCAGATTTTCATGAAATTTTTGGTACTTTTCTAGAAAAAGGGCGCAAATCTCCCCAAGTAGATTTTTTGGCGAGAGATTGGCCGATAAAGAAATTTCCCCGTTGAAATTGTGGAATGTGGAGGCAAAGGGTTTCCGAGGGTTACCAGCGGTGATATTCCGTTTGGTGCTCTTTGCATCATATTGGCAACTTTTTCGTTTGGCGAGATTTGCGCCCCTTTTCTAGAAAAGTACCAAATTTTTTTCAGTAAGTTACTTATAGCAGTGGAAACAATACTCCTACTGAGGTGTTTGCTCTATCTCCTTTACTTTTTAAATAATTTTTTCAACTTTTTTATTTTGCCACTAGGGGCGTTGTAAGTCCTTTCAATGGATTCTTCAGGGTCACTTAGGGGTAGACCTTAATTCCAGGACCCTAGGAGACGTTGGTTCCAAATAATAAAAAGCCGTGAAACGGATTTTTGAAACACCCTGTATATCGTATGTGTTATTCCAAAGTGTTGTCTTTCCTTAGATTACTCAAGACAATGCCCACTACTAAGTGCTGTGTGCGAGGATGCCAATCCGGCTACTCTCGCTCCAGAAAGAAAAATTTATCTTTATTCTCACTGCCTAAAGACAAGCAATTAAGAAAGAAATGGCTGCAGAGTATTCCAACAAGTCTCTCTGGCATGAAACGTCCTGTAGTTTGTGAGAATCATTTCCTAGTTGAAGACATCATTAGATCTCCTAAGGTATGTTCGTTGATTAGTAGCCAATTAATTAACTAGGGCTGGATGAATATATATATATATATATATATATATATAATTTTTTTTCAATACCACATCTAACATTGTAATGCAGTCAACTTATAAACCTTAATTCTCAAGAAAAAGTAATCACCAGGTTCAAATTGTTCATTTGCACGACAGACTATTTATATTGTACAGATATGTTGTAGAACAGAGGTTCTCAAATTGGGTGCCGCGAAGACTTTTTTTGGACTGTTTTTTTTTTCTTTGAAAATTTTGTGACTTACAAGGCGAAACTTCTTCGGGTGAAACCCAAGAAGAAAAAATTTGAGAACCCCTATTGTAGAATATTGTCTGTGTAAAATTGGTTTGTAAAGGGCTGAACGTCGATAAAAATTCCTCCCGATATCTTGGAAAAATCTCCTGATTTTTTACTTTGAGAGGTTGCCAAGTATGGAGAATATTTGAACCCCTCCTGAAATAAATTTCTATGAACGCCACTGGTCCAAACTATTCATATATTTTTGTAACCTTTGCAGGTAGAAGGTGAAGCGCGTTGTAGAAGGCCAGCGTTGAAGAAAAATTCTGTTCCATCCGTCTTTTCAATTTTTTCACCCGATCCTGATACTAAGGAAAACGATGAGGGTTCGTATACTTTTTGAACACACTCTGTTCGTTTTCTATCTGTAGCAGATCCAGGTGGAGGCATAGACAGGGCGGCAGCCCTCCCCCCCAACCACATTAAACTTTTATTTTTATTTTCTGATGTTGTTTCCGATGTTAAAAAATGTGTTTTTTTGGTGATTCTAATGAAATCCCGTACTTGGCGCGTTTTGGCAAAGTTGGTGAAAACGAAGGACGGGCTACTAGTCTTTATATATACTTACTACTTTGTATATTTAATTATCTTTAACAAAATAAACCACTCACTCACCTATGAGGGTAGTTTGAAAAGTTCTCGGCCTGACTATGAAAATGACAACTTATGGTTTCAAAAATGGTTTATTTTTCAACATTGCCTCCTTATAAGCTGCCTCACTTCTTAGAACAACAGTCCTGTCTTATATTAAGTTCTTTTGGGGGGTTGTTCTAGATTTTCGTGAAAATAACTATTCATCTCACAGTTACTTCTTAATTCGAAGAAAAATGGTGACCAGAGAGATAATTTTTCATTGTGGAGGAGAGATGGAAGTTTGAAGATACCAAATCTGGGTAATAGGATAGGTGCTTTTAAAATTTTTACCCAAATCCTTCAGTTTTCCCACCGCAAAAACATGTTTGTTAACAGAAGCACTGTTCTAATGAAAAATGGCATTTTAATCTGCTAAATGGGTCTTTTTTCTTGGGTATTCTCATCAACAGTTTAGATAAGTATTCTGCTACTACTATATTCATACCCTTCTCCTTGAAATCCATTGACAAAATTTTCCGGAAATCCCAGAATTCTTACGCCATGAATTTTCCAGCCGATAGCACGTTTTGGTGCTTAAAAACTGACTTTTATCCATTGCATTGATTATTATTTTACTTAAAAGTTCTAAGTTATGTCTATTTCTGCATAAAGACGTAAAAAACCGCTTTTATTTTGTGTAAATCGCGTCAAAAATCGTAATTAAGTCGTCATTTCAATGCATTTTTGAGCCACTATTTGGATTCGCGGCACCCATCTTGTCCAAATTGGTTTCATGCGCAATTCTTCGTGCAAAAAATAATTTATGCTTTCCTTTGAAATCCCTAGACTATTAGAAATTTCTCCACCTTCTTTTATCATTATTCTAAAATCATAGAGGGCACTTTTCGACGATTTTCGGTATGGCGGCTCTTTTTGAACGTTTTTCACATGGTTCTTTAAGAACACTCTTGCAACCATGTTAAAGCTTCAACTCTAATTCTTTCACGGGGATAAAGGTAAAGAGTCTCCTTACACATTTACGATCGTAGAATTAATTTCATTTGGTGATATCCCTTCTTTTAAAAAGAATTTTATAACAGCTCAATACTCTCTTTTCTCCATTATTGAAAATAAGCTCACCTTAACTCATTCAAAAAATTCCCGACAGCAGATATCTGATCAGAACAACCCAAAAATTTAATTAGGCTCATTTGAAGAGTTCTAACAGCAGAAAAAAATTCACGCGAATTAGAGCGCGTGTTCTGGGTGAGGCCGAGAACTTTTCAAACTACCCTCGTATACACTCACTCATCAATGCAATTCGACTAAAAACTCAAAACTTGGTGTGGTATGTATACGTGCACTAAAAAGGGATTTTTGAAATATCTTTTTTCTGACCCACAGGGAGGTTAGGAGCGATTTTAATGTTTTTGAGCCTAGCGGCGTCACAAATGACCTCAGATCTTCGTTACTTCGCAGGAAGGCACCTAGCAACAATATCTAGAGCATTTTTAAAATTTTGGATATTCGAATTTTAAGGGGTCTGAAAATTCTAAAACCCGATTTTGTTGAGCATAAGCAAAAAAATCGTTGACAAAAGACGTTGAAGAAAGACAAAAAGTTGACTGGAATGACCAATGGTCAGCAAGGACCAAAAAAAGACATGTTATAACAATAGGGAATACAGAATACCAATTAGCAATTCTAAAATATATTTTATATTGCTTTTTAGCCTTATAGAGTAATCTTGAACAGTGGTCAAGCATCATGGAACTCATATAGAATTAGTATAAAACTGACTTACCTAGAAGTCCCTTGTTAATTAAGTCTTACTAAACTAATTATTCTTTGATCTTGTCGCCAATGCTATTTCTATGGGATGCGCTACCTGAAATGACATGCCACTTTTTAACGATGGGACCTCAAGTTTCTGCCCACTTTCAGGGACTAATACAGGTCAATTTTGGTACCGTATATCAGCAGCTTCACAAAAAATGTACTTACAAAAACGGCACCTTCACAAAAATTATTATTAAATTATATTAATTACTTATATTTAATTGAGTCTTTAAGATGCTATAAAACTGAAGAAAAAAGTTATTTAAAGCTGCTTTCATTAATTTTATAGTTTCCATTAAAAATATTAATCATATAATTATAAAACAAATCACAAAAATTAAAAAGCTGTTACAATTTTTCACAAAAATTAAAAGGATGTGAAAATTTTTCACAAAAATGGGGGTTGAGTTTAAAATCCTGGATTGGTCCCTGACTTTAGTCGTATGCCTCAGGGATCCTAGGATGCAACTTTCTACAACCACCCAAACTAAAAATATTAAGTCAAAGAATACCCCTTTCTGCCCATTTGTCTCTCGGGGGTAACTAAAACGAGTGGAAAGAAACTAAAAATATTAACCCCGCTCCTATTTCAACAATGTATTAAAGGTAGAATGTGAAATTAGAGACAGAAATTAGTTGTCTAGCAAACGTACCTGTTGGGCAGCGTTCGAAATTGGGGTGTTTTGCTGGTCCGGGACAACTAAAAAACGGCTCGGACCAGTGGAATCAGAAAATCACTGGTCCGGCAGACCAGTGATTTCTTAAGCTCGTGTAAAATCATTTAGACGATTTGTATAGTGATAGTGGTAATGGTGCATTTGGTGAAGCAAGTACATGTTTTTGACAGAACCCAAAATGTGGTGATGGGGAGTCCCCGGCAAAAGAGAAAAAATATTATTAAATATGTATTGATTTTTAACATTACTATTTGGTACTCACATTCAGTGCAATAGTTACTTTATATATTTAAACCGATCCTTTTTAATTTTATCGGACCAGTGATTTTTGTTGCGGACAAGTAAGATTGGCAAAGCACTTGTCCGCAGGACCACTGTTTTATTTTCCCAATTTCTAACGCTGCTGTTGGGCATTTGATTGTCGGGATTTCGAACCAGACCCCGTATAGAAAGTGGAGGTACTTTAGGATTATTCAGGTGCAAATCTCTCCAATCAGACTATATAGGCAACGTTATATTATTTATACGTAAAAATATAACTTGTGCCCAGCTAATCTTAAAGTATAGAAGTTGGATCTAGCGGAGAGTGGATCCATATAAGGAAGTTTTTCAATTTTGTTATCTTAACAAATTTTCACCAGCACAATGCCTTTATTTATATTATCTATTAAATTAAATATCAAAAAGCTGTTTTATATGTCCAAAAGATTAAAAATATCCTTAAACTTGCAGACCAAATGACTAACTAACATACAATGTTTTTTCAAGGATTACAGTAAAAACTTGGTGATAAATGAAGATATGGTGACGCAAATTTTGGCAATTTTTAAAAAGGAGGGATTTGAAAATTCCCCTGATTTCTATCCACAGAGAGGCGGGGTGTTCTGAAAAGGGGACAGACATTCCCAAAGATGATCTTGGGTCAATCCTGATTTTTTAGTCGTGTAAATTTTTAAACCTAACATTAAGAAAAGTTTCTGTAAAGCAGCTGCCTCTGTGTCAGAAATTCTAATTTTTGAGCTGTTTGAATACTTATTTCGGAAAAACTATGTAATAGAAAATTTTGATATTGAAAGCTAATTGATGTGATTGTTAGTGCTAGTGTGTATTTTGAGGTCAAGGTGTTTTTTTTACAGCAGAATCAATTTTTTTCAGTGGAAATTTTTTGTCCTAGAAACAGACCCCCTTTTATTAAATGCATTAAATAAAAGTTCTTATTATATCTATCTCTTTACATTACCTAAAGCCAAAAGAAAAATAACTAATGCATAAAGGGAGTGTTGAAATTTTGTTCATTGTTTTATCTACAGTTTTTAACACTGTCCATTTTTACTCACTTCATTGGATACTTTTTAGATAAAACTGGGAAGATAAAAAGAATTTACAGCAACAAATTTGCATTTAAGGAACTATGCAATAGCACTTTCATGCGGCTTTGTAAGATTTTTAATGATTGGAACTCCAAACGTCACCTTTTTAAGTTTTCATCAGCCGAAATAATCAGCCGGGCTTCTGAAAGTTTTGGGCTATAGCCCCCTTTTCTTGTATGATTCGGAGATCCTAGGACGCAGCTTTCTACAACCACCCAAACTAAAAATTTTAAGACTGCTCCTATTTCAACAATGTAATAAAGGTAGAATGTAAAATAAGAGATAGAAATTAGTTGTTGGGCAAACATACCTGTTTGGGAATTGTACCTGTCGCGATTTGAGCCGTCGGGCAGTTGATTTTCGGGATTCTGAACGGATCCCTTCTATAAGTACTGACTTTAAGTTCCGTGTGGTGTATGGTTCACTTTGGGGATGGCATTCCTTCTTAAGATTTGGGCCATTAAGAACTGTGGTTCTCTGGAATCCATAACAATGCCTTTCTGATTCCTTTTTTATGTTGCAGATGACTTCATTCCTGCACCCTGTGATAATCTTTCTACATCCCTCTCTACTTTGGATCCTCAGCAGTGCTCAATAGAGGACCGTAAGCCAATAATGGAGCCTGAGGATTCTTCCACTTCCCTCTCTGCTTTGGATCTCCAGCAGTTTTCCTCAGTAGAGGACCGTAAGCCGATAGTGGAGCCTGAGGATTCTTCCACGTCCCTCTCTGCTTTAGATCCCCAGCAGTTTTCCTCAGTAGAGGACCGTAAGCCGATAGTGGAGCCTGATGATTCTTCCACGTCCCTCTCTGCTTTGGATCCTCAGCAGTTTTCTTCAGTAGAGGACCGTAAGCCGATAGTGGAGCCTGATGATACTTCCATGTCCCTCTCTGCTTTGGATCCCCAACAGTTCTCCTCAGTAGAAGACTGTAAGCCGATAGCGAATCCCCTGCAGAGTCCCTCAGATGCTAAAGATCCCCTGCAGCAAATATTAGTTAAAGACCCAGAAAAGATAGCCCAGTTACAGAGTAACTCACAGAAGCGCCCGTTTAAGTGCAAGCACTGCGACAAGACTTTTCTTCATAAAGGCCATTTCAATGAACATCTCCGTATCCACACAGGTGAGAGACCTTATGAGTGTGAGCACTGCAACAAGACTTTTCCTCATAAAGGCAATCTTAATAAACATCTCTGCATCCACACAAGAGAGAGACCTTATGAGTGTGAGCACTGCAACAAGACTTTTCCTCATAAAGGCAATCTTAATAAACATCTCCGCATCCACACCGTAGGAAAGAGATCTTATGAGTGCAAGCACTGCAACAAAGCTTTCATTAGTAAGAGATTACTCTACACTCACCTTCGCACGCACACAAAAGAGCTACCTCTTATATGTGAGCACTGTGACAAGACTTTTGGTTACGTAAGCGATCTCAAGACCCACATCCGCACCCACACAGGAGAGAGACCTTTTAAGTGTGAGCACTGTGAGAAGACTTTCCCTCGCCAAAATCGTCTCAATATTCACCTTCGCACTCACACAGGGGAGCAACCTCATAAGTGTGAACAATGCAACAGGGCTTTCGTTGAAAGAAGTTACCTCGTCGCCCACATCCGCACCCACACTGGAGAAAATCCTTATGAATGCAAGTTTTGCGGCAAGGCTTACTTTGCAAAAATACCCTTTGAAATCCACCTTCGCTGCCATACTGGGGAGAAACCTTACAAGTGTGAGCTCTGCAACAAGGCTTTCAGGGTAAGAAATATCCTCACCAAGCACCTCCGCACCCACACCGGCGAGAAACCTTATCAGTGTGAGCAGTGCAGCAAAGTTTTTGCTCAAAGGTGCAATCTCACTGTCCATATTCGCACCCATACTGGCGAGAAACGTCTCAAGTGTAAGCACTGCAAGAAGGCTTTCACTCGTAGGTGCGATCTCAACTTCCACCTTCGGTCCCACACAGTAGAGCAACCTTATAAGTGCGAGCACTGTGACAAGACTTTTTCTTATGCGAGCCATCTGAATATCCACATTCGCTCCCACACAGGAGAGAGACCTTATAAGTGCGAGCAGTGCAGCAAGACTTATTCTCATAAACGTGGTCTCACTGATCATCTCCGTATCCACACGGGAGAGAGACCTTATGAGTGTGAGCACTGTGAGAAGTCTTTCATTCACAGGAAAAACCTCAATGTCCACCTTCGCACCCACACTGTTGTTGCAGAGCCTGCTTCTCGTATTAAAAATGAGTCCAGCTAGTAAAGGAGCTGGTTACAAAATGGAATTTTATCAGTATGATTTTTTTGGTAGTTTCCAGACTCTGACAATAAAAACACTTTTTTTAAACCTTTTCAGTCTTTATTACTATTCAGAAAAACACAAAAGAAATGTATTCTAAAATAATCAAATATGATTTTCTAAGTTTTGCAATACTTATTTGAATTTCAGTGCTCTTAATTCTCATACCTTTTTATTTTGGTGCTAAAAATCTAAAATTTAGTATACATGAAATAGGTTATGTTGAGTTAATCATTGAAGTTTTTTGGAATGAATTTTAGAATAGTGCGTCAATGATGTTTTGTTGAGTAGAGGAGTTGTTCACCTGAGTGTTCACCTGTATACATCAATTAGAGACCCTATATATAGAGAGACTGGACAACGGCTCACCGGTATAATCGGTATTTCCGCCATTTTAGTTACAACTTTCCTATACTTTAACGTTACGAAATGTTGAAAATCGTGGAAAATGCTGTTAAAAGTTTTGAAAAATACCAAAAGAAGAGTTAAAATGTAAACAAATAAGTTATTAAAAATTTATTTATTTACTTTCTTTCATAAATATTGCCAAATAAATTAAAAAAACTAAATATTTTATTGTTTAACTGGTTGGCGACTTTATTGGCATCCGCCGTTGGCTACCAAGACTAGTGAACCATCTATTTGGATACGAAATTAAAAACAAAGTAATACAAATAGATAGGAGAGTTGAGACTAGTTTCCTGGCTACTAGTCCATTAAAATTTTGTTTCATACATTTCTCCTCGAAAAGAGCGATAGAGTGCCAAATGTTACCTGTGGCAACCAAACAATCACTTTGATTTTTTGAAATGCATTTTCTAAGATAAAAATAATTACTAACAAAATAAAGAGCATCAATTAGTGTTCGGAATGAATTGATGAAATTTTTGATACAGTTTTCGCTTTGATTTTTGTGCAATAAAAAGAGTTTTAGGCGAATGAATTAGCATTACAGTCTATGGAGATCCATGCAGTTTGTAACTAAAATGGCGGCGAAAAGTTCATTGTCCAGTCTCTCTATATAAAGGGTCTCTAACATCAATCAGTACAATACTTGGTGGTAAGGGAGTATCCAAATTTATGATAGAGCATTTTTAAAATTGGTTTCATTGCTTTTAGGGGATGATATTTCTTACTTGAAAAGTTGAAAATTTTTGGAAATTTGACTCTAAAAAACAGGGTATTAACTAGTTTTGATACACCTGGTCCAAAAAAATTTTGGACATAGATTTTTAGGTAAGACTTTCATTTTGATAAAATCAATGTGAAGAAAAATTTTGGAAATTTGACCCTAAAAAACTGAGTTTACTTGTTTTAAACACCTAGTCAGATTTTTTTTAGGGGGGCAAGGCCTCTGTTTAAACAAGAAGTCAACTTCAACTAGGCGCGGAAAAAACGGAACTTTCGCGAAAAATAGCTATTTTTCGACATTCCCGGAGAATGTGATCCTGAACACCGGACTTGTTGGCTTCTGACCACTGTAAAGTTGTTTTTTCTACATCGCAATAGCAACGCAAGAAGAAGCCGACTTCAACTTCGCGCCCGATCGAGAATGAAGTCGCGGGAGGAACGGAACTCCGCACGCAAAACGAAACTTACGCGAAAAATAGTGATTTTTCCGATTTTTTCCGGGATAACTAGTCCTTTTTCTTGGAAATAATCTGGAAAGTAAAGATTATCAAAAGTTGGGAATTTCGGTTCCGCAAACAAAAATTTTACGCAAAAAAAAAAAAAAACAAAAACAAAGAAAGAAGCAAAGGAAAAAGACCGGACCTTCTCGGAATAGATCGGAAGTGAGAAAATAAAAATACAAAAAGACTAATGAAAAAGCAAATTTCCATCCCCCCTTTCTTCTTTTTCTTCCTTCCCTATGGGGATATTTGTGGGCGAAATGGAGTAGCTGTGATAAAAACCAATCTTGTTAAGAATCGATTCTCAAAAAGGAATGAATTTACCCAAAATTAACAAACTTCGTTAATAACACTCCAAAGTATACAGTGTTTGTATTTTTTCGGACCGCCTCACTTTGAAAAACACTCCTGCAGTCTCGGTTTGTCCAATTTTCTCGACTGGTCACTTCTGAAGGACCTTGTTTTCCTGGACCACATAAAAACAAAAATTCCTCAAATTCACTCCAAAGTATACAGTGTGTGTACTTTTTCGGACCGCCTCACTTTGAAAAACACTCCTGCAGTCTCGGTTTGTCCAATTTTCTCGACTGGTCACTTCTGAAGGACCTTGTTTTCCTGGACCACATAAAAACAAAAATTCCTCAAATTCACTCCAAAGTATACAGTGTGTGTACTTTTTCGGACCGCCTCACTTTGAAAAACACTCCTGCAGTCTCGGTTTGTCCAATTTTCTCGACTGGTCACTTCTGAAGGACCTTGTTTTCCTGGACCTCATAAAAACAAAAATTCCTCAAATTCACTCCAAAGTATACAGTGTGTGTACTTTTTCGGACCGCCTCACTTTGAAAAACACTCCTGCAGTCTCGGTTAGTCCAATTTTCTCGATTGGTCACTTCTGAAGGACCTTGTTTTCCTGGACCACATAAAAACAAAAATTCCTCAAATTCACTCCAAAGTATACAGTGTGTGTACTTTTTCGGACCGCCTCACTTTGAAAAACACTCCTACAGTCTCGGTTTGTCCAATTTTCTCGACTGGTCACTTCTGAAGGACCTTGTTTTCCTGGACCACATAAAAACAAAAATTCCTCAAATTCACTCCAAAATATACAGTGTGTGTACTTTTTCGGACCGCCTCACTTTGAAAAACACTCCTGCAGTCTCGGTTTGTCCAATTTTCTCGACTGGTCACTTCTGAAGGACCTTGTTTTCCTGGACCACATAAAAACAAAAATTCCTCAAATTCACTCCAAAGTATACAGTGTGTGTACTTTTTCGGACCGCCTCACTTTGAAAAACACTCCTGCAGTCTCGGTTTGTCCGATTCTCTCGACTGGTCACTTCTGAGGGACCTTGTTTTCCTGGACCACAAAAAACCAAAACTTCCTCAAAATCACTCCAAAGTACATCTTGTGTGTACTTTTTCGGACCGCCTCACTTTGAAAAACACTCCTGCAGTCTCGGTTTGTCCAATTCTCTCGACTGGTCACTTCTGAGGGACCTTGTTTTCCTGGACCACAAAAAACCAAAACTTCCTCAAAATCACTCCAAAGTACATCTTGTGTGTACTTTTTCGGACCGCCTCACTTTGAAAAACACTCCTGCAGTCTCGGTTTGTCCAATTCTCTCGACTGGTCACTTCTGAGGGACCTTGTTTTCCTGGACCACAAAAAACCAAAACTTCCTCAAAATCACTCCAAAGTACATCTTGTGTGTACTTTTTCGGACCGCCTCACTTTGAAAAACACTCCTGCAGTCTCGGTTTGTCCAATTCTCTCGACTGGTCACTTCTGAGGGACCTTGTTTTCCTTAGTTTTCCTGGACCACAAAAAACCAAAACTTCCTCAAAATCACTCCAAAGTACATCTTGTGTGTACTTTTTCGGACCGCCTCACTTTGAAAAACACTCCTGCAGTCTCGGTTTGTCCAATTCTCTCGACTGGTCACTTCTGAGGGACCTTGTTTTCCTGGACCACAAAAAACCAAAACTTCCTCAAAATCACTCCAAAGTACATCTTGTGTGTACTTTTTCGGACCGCCTCACTTTGAAAAACACTCCTGCAGTCTCGGTTTGTCCAATTCTCTCGACTGGTCACTTCTGAGGGACCTTGTTTTCCTTAGTTTTCCTGGACCACAAAAAACCAAAACTTCCTCAAAATCACTCCAAAGTACATCTTGTGTGTACTTTTTCGGACCGCCTCACTTTGAAAAACATTCCTGCAGTCTCGGTTTGTCCAATTCTCTCGACTGGTCACTTCTGAGGGACCTTGTTTTCCTGGACCACAAAAAACCAAAACTTCCTCAAAATCACTCCAAAGTACATCTTGTGTGTACTTTTTCGGACCGCCTCACTTTGAAAAACACTCCTGCAGTCTCGGTTTGTCCAATTCTCTCGACTGGTCACTTCTGAGGGACCTTGTTTTCCTGGACCACAAAAAACCAAAACTTCCTCAAAATCACTCCAAAGTACATCTTGTGTGTACTTTTTCGGACCGCCTCACTTTGAAAAACACTCCTGCAGTCTCGGTTTGTCCAATTCTCTCGACTGGTCACTTCTGAGGGACCTTGTTTTCCTTAGTTTTCCTGGACCACAAAAAACCAAAACTTCCTCAAAATCACTCCAAAGTACATCTTGTGTGTACTTTTTCGGACCGCCTCACTTTGAAAAACATTCCTGCAGTCTCGGTTCGTCCAATTCTCTTGACTGGTCACTTCTGAGGGGAAAAAATGGCTAAATGGTAAAAAAAAAAACCGAATGTTTTTCGTAAATTTCTCTGGAACCAAGCAAGGTAGAGCTTCGAGGTTACTAAATTCGAATTTTCGGTACCAAATTATTCTAGAAAAGTGTTACTGCACTATCCGGAGCGTCCTGGAAAAGGAGCTAATGGTCCGGGAGCGTTTTGGCGGGAAAAAGTAGAAATTTTAATTTTTACATACCCCCTAATGCGATACATGGTTCGATTCCTTAGTTTTATGGTGCACACATACCGAAATTTCAGAAGCCTGGAGCAAGCGGTTCGAGTGCCATCCGGGAAAAACGGAGTTTTTGGAATATTGGTTTTTCAGGAATAACTCCCAAAATAATTATCACACACCTTAATGATTTACATATTCGTAATCTGTGAAAAATTCCCGATTTATCTATGTAAGACACTTGAGGTGGGGTCGAATTGTTCTCCAAAACTCTCCTGACACGACTTGCCCCAAAAAATAGAGTGTTTGGCATTAAATGTAAGTAAGCCCCATTCTTGTTTTAAAAATCCTGGATGACGTAAAAATCACCGTGGATTCCCGTAATTCTGGAAAAACTTTGCCATAACAATTAGTTACTAGAAAAAAAAATAATAAAAAAATTAATATTAATATTTTCGGATTTATAAGCTTTCTTTGGACTTGTGTTTTTTCGTCGAAATCTGAACTTTTTTTTTAAAGTCCAATTACTGCCTGAATTACGAACCGATTTTCACCAAAATTGAATATGAGGTATATGGTAGGATATATTTTAAGATTTTAAGGTCAAAAATTCGATATAGTTTTTCGATTTTGATAAAAATCGCGACTTTAGTGCGACTTACGCTCGAGTCCAGGGACTCTAATTTTGGTCCTATATTCACTAAATTCCTGATTCTGCAAGCTTATGGAAATGTAATGAAAGGTATAAGGTCACCGACCCGATGAAAATTCATTTAATTGGTTTTTGAGCGATTCTCTACTGCACTTTGAATTGCACTTTGGAAAGGCCCCTATCACGTAATTCCTGGTTCCCGGCTTAAAAAATTCGATATGTTGCTCGGACTTTTTTTTACTAGAATTCTTTGTCAAAATTCCTTGGAAAGCCATATTATTATTACTAAATATTTTTTAAGAAAACCTCTGTTTCTCAATAGTGTACTGCAGTACGCAAAACAGTTATATAAGTATTATATTTCTTAGTTACCTGGACGGGTTTGTTCCCCCCTTGGTAGCAAAACGTTTTTTTTTCCTAATTGTATTATGCTGCTGTTCACCATAGTGAAATAAAGATTATTATTATTACTGTGTGGGATTTAGTATTTTATAAAACTTTCCTGAGTGTCTAAAGGAACAGGGATACTTATACTATATCCCCCCAATTAATTTCCAAATTTATTTCTTTAATTTGCATTGTAACAATCGTAAACTGACAAATTTTCCTTTTCCTCAATGGTTTTTAATAGGATATATGGCTATTATGTTTAATGAATTGTCCATCAGTGAGGACAGCTAATAAGGCATGTAATAATATATGGCAAAGTTTTTCCAGAATTACGGGAATCCACGGTGATTTTTACGTTATCCAGGACTTTTAGAACAAGAATGGGGCTTACTTACTTTTTAATGCCAAGCACTCCATTTTTTGGGGCAAGCGTGTCAGGAAAGTTTCGGAAAAAAAATTCGACCCCACCTAAAGTGTCTTACATGGATAAATCGGGAATTTTTCACAGATTACGAATATGTAAATCATTAAGGTGTGTGATAATTATTTTGGGAGGTTTTCCTGAAAAGCTGATATTCCAAAAACTCCGCTTTTCCCGGATTACAACCGAACCGCTTGCTCCAGCCTTCTGAAATTTAGGTATGTGTGTGCACCCTAAAACTAAGGAATCGAACAATGTATCGCATTAGGGGGTATATAAAAATTAAAATTCCTACTTTTTCCCCGCCAAAACGCTCCCGGGCCATTGGCTCCTTTTCCAGGACGCTTCGGATAGTGCAGTAACACTTTTCTGGAGTAATTTGGTACCGAAAATTCGAATTTTGTAACCTCGAAGCTCTACCTTGCTGGGTTCCAGAGAAATTTACGAAAAAACATCTTTTTTTCACCATTAGCCATTTTTTCCCTTCAGTAGTGACCAGTCGAGAAAATTGGACAAATCGACACTGCAGGAGTGTTTTTCCAAGTGAGGCGGTCCGAAAAAGTACACACACGGATATACTTTCGATCAGAAGTGAACAGTCGAGAAAATTGGACAATAACTGACACTGCAGAAGTTTTTTTTAGAGTGAGGTGGTCCGAAAAAGTACGCACATGGTATACTTTGGAGGGATTTTGAGGAAGTTTGGTAATTTTGAGTCAATTCATTCCTTATTGAGAATCGATTCTTAACAAGAAATTCCGTTTGGCGTCGATTATACACCCTTTTGAACTATATTTAAATTTATAGGTACCTTTCACCAAGAAAAGTGAACGAAACCCAAGAGGTTCTATTGCTAAGTATATTGTTTTTTTACAAAATCCAAAAATATTTATTTTTGACTGAGATTGGCAAAAAAAAACAACATAAATTAGTGCGCTAAAAACCTCTAAATTTACTGGGCTATTAATCAGTATTATTTTTAAATTGCAAGCTTTATATTGCTAAAGTCATCATAAAAAGGTGTTGAATGATCCATCAGTAGGTATTCTTATCATTAAAGAGACCTAATTAATTTTATAAGTAGCCAAAAAATTGATACCAAATTTTTTAAGTTTCGTATACCATAAGTGAACTACATAAAATCAGTGGACAAAATTTACAAAAACTTTTTCGAAACCTTTTCTTCGACATTGGATAATCCATTTCAGCAAAGAGTAGAATTCAATTCCTATTATTTCCGAACCGATTCTTAGGATTTTTACAACGATTCTTTAAGAGGAGAATCGATTTGAAAACGGAAGAGAGGTAGGGGAATTTAGGGAAAAACAGAGGCACTGGTGTTGGGGATTTTAGGGAATATATTATGGACGGGGGGATGGAACTTATTTTGTGGGCGAAACGTGGGTGCACCGTTACGAAACGCACTTAACGTAAACAAAATCTTAGCAAAGAAAAAAACCATTTGCATTGCCTTCTCGGATGAATTATTATCCCCGCGAATTTGAGTATTCCGATTCCCCCCTCTATGACTCATCACTAGCGTAATCGTTTTTATTCGTAAAAATATACTTATTGAAAAGATTGAAGCTAAAAACAGAGAATTAAGAAGAAATTTTTGAATACATTGATTGAGCATCCAGTTGAGCAGATTCGGAAATCAGGCTTTCCCGGTTTGGATCGAAAATTTTCCAGGTTTTAACTGAAATAAACGAATTTCCCTGACTTTTCCCTGACTTTTTCACTTAAATTTCAATTCCCTGACTTTTCCCGGTATTCCCGGTTTTCCCTGACCCGTGGGAACCCTGTACTTGAGTCTCAATAAAAATAAGCATGCCAAAAACATTAAATTTTATAAATATAAACTACTAAAATCCCTAGACCCCTATTTTACCCCACTAGACCCGTTTTCCCACCCAACGCTATCTGACCAACATCCGCCATAGAAACTTGCAAGTTTAATAGAAAACCCGGTAATCTAGGATATTCACTCGGAACACAATCACCCCTGTTATGTGCATCGCAGCACAAACTACCATATACTAACTGTTCTTCTAAAGATCACCAATAATCTAAACTTCTCATTCCCTCAATAAACGTTTAAAGAATTTATTTGGATTTCACCTATTTAGAAAAAATTAATGCGTATTTAACAAAATCAAATTCAGTAATTTGAAAAATATTGGCTGAAATGAGAGATCCGTCTTAAGTGGAAACCACAGTTTGGTTTAGTTGTCAAACTGATTCAAAGCGTAACCCAAATCTTAATATTTTCCTTAGATCGAATCTTAAATCTTCCGAGAATCGAATAAGATTCATTCAGGATCGAACAACATTCGATTCTGTGAATCGATTTTTAATCAAACTTTGGTTTTCCTGTCACAAGTTAAGTAACAGGGATTATTCCGATACCTTTTCCCTAAATCCCTCAAAAAATTCTTGTGCTGCCATCTAGTTAAAATTTTGGAACTAAAATCGAAAATTCTGGGATGAAAATTCTTTGGCCTAACAAGTAGGGGGCAAGAAACCGCACATTTTTATCTTTTTTAGTTTTTGAGTTATTGATTTTTAAAATGCGTCAGTCTTTTTTGGGACACCCTGTATATTGATATCCATAAAAAATCATCTCCATAAAATAATTTTAAAAAAATAGGAAACTCGTAAATTCTTCCAAATTCCCTGGGAAAAAAATCACAATATTTTAGCACTTTTAAAATCAGAAAATACGTGTTACCGTGATGATTTTGATACTTTTTTTTCAATAGGAGCTAACTGGAAAAAAAATATTAATAAATTATAAAAGAATTAAAATATATTGGGTACTTAAACACTGTTTTCCTTATATGAAGCTACCAGCTAAATCCGTACCAGTTCAACAGCATTTCATATACACTTCTCTGTTAAAATAATATTTAAATAATTTAAAAAATCAATTGCAGAAACTAAAAGAAACTTGCTTTTAAAGTATTAAAGAAAAATTTGCTGACAATTCTTTACTTTTCCGCAGTTCTAATCTGAAAATAACCAAAATCTAATTAAAACAACTGTTGAATTTGAAAGCTGCCAACAAATGGTACACACAAAATTCATTTTAACGAGGAAATTATCTGATAATCTGCATTCTCTTAATTACTTGTAAAATTATTGTTATTCATTCCAAAGTAAATTTTAGAATTTTATGTCAATATGTTTATGTTGATTTTCAATATAACTTTTAATTTTCACAAAAAAGGAACATTAAAAAAAAAAAACTACCTTGCTAAAACAAAATGTCTTCGATAAAAAAAATGTCCTTGTACTGAATTAATTCCATTAAGTTAGAAAAAAAGGACGTGCAAGAAATGCATTATTCGCACTAAAAACGTATTTCAAGGTTTTAAGTTGGAGCATTGAGGTAACTTCTAAAAAACACTTTATTCATCAAAATAATAAACTACCCAACATTAACTTAAGCTATAAAAAAAAGTATATCAATGTGAAGAAATGTAATAAGTACATGTTACTGTTAGCCGATACTACCTATGAATCTCCAGCGGTATGTAGTCACGATAATTTATTTGAGCGAAGAACCATAAAAGATTTTACAACTCTAAAATATGTATGCTACTCTCCTCTGTCATAGTTAATGACAAAAATATCGAATTGGGTAGTAGACATATTTGTATTTTAGATCGAGAGCTACAATATGAAAGAAGAGAAGTATGAAAGCATGTAAGGGTAACGTTTTATAAATGGAATTGTAATAAAATCGTGTTACAGTAATTGTTTGGACATTCAGTCCCATTCTTGAGTGTAACAAAACTATTTCTCAGTTTAATATTTATTTTAATGGCGATTAGTTTCAAGAGAATTATGACAAATATGTTAAAAACCATGTAGCAGAAAATGGAATTTATTATTAGTTTTGATTTCCCTTTCTATTTATTAGCTCGACTTCTCAATGATCAAAATCATTATCTTTTAGGTAAGTTTTCATGAAAGGTTGCATTTTGAAGATTTCTTTAGAAATTAAGGTAATTTTGAATCCCTTTTTGGTATATTTAAAATTGATGTCTGGTAGACATATTTAAGAGTGCGTAATACAAATTAAATATGTAAAATTAAATAAGGCACAGGCACTATATGTAGCACATTTTGCATTACAAACTTCCTTATGCGAAAACTTCTATTAACGACTTATTTAAAAAATAAATGGTATTTTCTTCTTATTCTTTATGTTAAAAATCTCTAGGAGCGTCCAGGATCCCCTTGTTACTAAGTTTTACATTATTTTTTAAAACAAATTTACAGTAATAAAAGAAAATTAGTTGTTACTTTTGAAATTTTCCAACCTCTTCCAAAAGAGTCTAAAAATGATAAAACAATCCAAAATTTACCTTTATTACTCGAATTATAAAGAAAAGGTTTTGTGGACAATGAATTTAGTTAGAGCCAAGACATAGCAAAGTTAAACTAACAAGACTACCAACACTCATTAACAATTATATTATAAAAATTTAAAAGATAATGCTAAAAATATGTTTAAAAAGACTGTGGCAGAACCAAGGTAGATATAAACCACAGAGTATAGAGCTTAATATCTCTCTATACAACGTGCGCGCTCGCCCTAAAAGACAGACAGTTGTTTCGGGGATCAATGGATCCATTTCGTCAGTGCTAAAAGTTAGAAAACAACTGACATAAGGCATCTGAATATAAAAAAAGCAACCTCTAGAGCTTTTTGGAGCTCAAATAGAGAAAAGCTCCAAGGCATGTATTACACATGTGCAATAATAATAAGCTTTACAGTACTACACATTTACAGTCAAATTTTCAATATGAAGACGATCCCCGAAACAATGGACTCTAACCGTCTGACGTCACACGGAACCAACACGTGACCTACTGAGCTTGCGATTGGTTACCACAGATACTACACTAGTAGATCTACTAGTGTAGTATCTGATGGTAACCAATGGACTCTAACCGCCTATCTGGTTCGAGACTTCACGGAACCAACACGTGACCTACAACTGAGCTTGCAATTGGTTACCACAGATACTACACTAGTAGATCTACTAGTGTAGTATCTGTGGTAACCAATCGCAAGCTCAGTAGGTCACGTGTTGGTTCCGTGTGACGTCAGACGGTTAGAGTCCATTGCAAGCTCAGTTGTAGGTCACGTGTTGGTTCCGTGAAGTCTCGAACCAGATAGGCGGTTAGAGTCCATTGGTTACCACAGATACTACACTAGTAGATCTACTAGTATAGTATCTGTGGTAACCAATTGCAAGCTCAGTTGTAGGTCACGTGTTGGTTCCGTGAAGTCTCGAACCAGATAGGCGGTTAGAGTCCATTGTCTGCCTTTAACCCACGTTATCATTGTGCAATAAAGCTACGTTGTTTATATCTACCTTAGTTTATCCTTTGCAACTTTGCACAAGCATCTCTTGCCAACAAGACTGAGGAAGCTTGAAGGAAGTGTCTATTTGGACGGCAAAAACGGCAGTTGGCGCATGCGCTGTAGGTCTCGCGGTTACGTAGCAGTCCCGGCGCTTAGTGTGATCTCCAATCAGAACCGTTGCCGTGGAAATAACAGTAGAGTTTAGTTGTATATTTTCCGTCCAAATGTTAGACCCAATGGCAAGGCTCTGGTACTCTTGTTTCTCTCATTGTTGAGGAGAACGACTGGAAACTTTCTCACAGTGGTTATGATTGCGTCTGGTTTACTGAACCATAAAAGCCTGTCGTCCATAACGACCAAATTTTCTTGAAACTGAGGATTGTCATTTCATATTAATTTAATGGAAATAAGTAAACGGTGATTATTTTATATCAGGATGTTCAAGAATATGAGCCGAGGGGAACTGGATGTCAAGGGCAAGTCTTTTGGCAGCTATGCGAAGTCCATCCTCAAGAAGTCTCTCATCACAAGCTTTCCAGAGATAGCTCTGAGTCGCAGTTGGACCAATAGGGGAATCAAGATCTTGGTGTTTGTGTTGTGCGTCATCGGGTTTTCCTACCAGACGATAAATTTCCTCCGGTTGTACATGGCCTACCCGACTGTGGTCAACGTGCATGTCAGCAACCCCTCTCAGATTGTACAACCGGCCGTCACATTCTGCAACAGGAACAGGTAAGAAAAGAAATTGGTGACACAACTAGGCACTTACTTTCATCACTTCAGACACTCTAAAGCAGCGTTAGAAATGAGGGACTTGCATGATTTTTTTAAAATTAATATTTTTATCCGATTCTCCACGAAAAGTTAGGCTGATAAGCAAAATTTTAGGTTGATTAAGAAAGTTTTTCAATTAAAAAAAAACATTTTTTAAAAGTCGCCTTTTTTAAAGAGCGCGAAAACACACTTAAATCGAGTTAACAAGACAGTGATGTTAGGGTGTTTCGAAAGTATATGGTAAAATGTTTTTTTTTTCGAATTTCCCAGATGCCCCCCCTTCAAGTTGTTACAAATACTAAAACATTATTACCTGCAAATTTTCAGGTCTCTAGGACGATTTTTGACCCCCGCGCCCTTCAAAAGTAGGTTTCCCATGTTAAAGTATAGGGAAAATATTGAAAATATCGTCATTTTTGGTTCTTTTCAATTTTACGAGCCTGAAAGCAGTCAATATCGAATTAAAACCTATACATCATCTTTGGGACATCATTGCCACAAGATCCTATCGGAAAAATATTCCATGACACCTACTGGGGGGTAGTTATACGGGGGTGAAAAGCGAGCTTTCACCGAAAAACGAGGATGCTTGCCGTGGGTGCTGGTTATGCTCGCCGGCGTTTGCGGAGGGACCTGGATAAAAGCCTATTTAAGTGTTTATTGAACCTTTTTCCTAAGGTACCTGGTCATTTGGAACCCATCTGGCGGGAGTCGTGTCTGGACCCCCCATGAGAGGCCTTCATCCAGCTCCCGCCGCAAGCGCCGGCAAGCATCCTCGTTTTTCGGTGAAAGCTCGCTTTTCACCCCCGTATAACTACCCCCCAGTAGGTGCCATGGAATATTTTTCGGATAGGATCTTGAGGCAATGATGTCCCAAAGATGATGTATAGGTTTTAATTCGATATTGACTGCTTTCAGGCTCGTAAAATTGAAAAGAACCAAAAATGACGATATTTTCAATATTTTCCCTATACTTTAACATGGGAAACCTACTTTTGAAGGGCGCGGGGGTCAAAAATCGTCCTAGAGACCTGAAAATTTGCAGGTAATAATGTTTTAGTATTTGTAACAACTTGAGGGGGGGGGGGCATCTGGGAATTTCGAAAAAAAAAATTTTTGAAACACCCTACAGTGATGTCACTATATCTGCGCGATCGACCTCTTTCTGTATACCTCTTATGATAGACCTCTTCCCACGAGACAGATCAGTGACGCCACTGTATTGTCAACTCGATTTAAGTGTTTTCGTGCTCTTTAAAAAGGCAACTTTTAAAAAATATTTTTAATTGAAAAACTTCCTTAATCAAGCTGAAATTGTGCTTATCAGCCAAACTTTTCGTGGAGAATCGGATAAAAATGTAAAAAAAAATCATGCAAGTTCCTCATTGGAAAAATAACTCACTGGTCCTGCGGACCACTACTTTGTTAATCTTTCTGGTCTTCAACCAAAATGACTGGTCCGCCAAATTAAAAAGGACAGGTTTCAATTTCTTTAAAGTAACTATTGCACTTAAAGTGAATATACCAATAATTAATTTTCAAAAACTATCTAAATAAACAAATAAGTTTGAAAATATTTTATTTATGTACTGCTTTTCTCTAGAATAAATGTTAATATTGCGCTACTTGGTATAAAACTTCTAATTAGTTTCGCAGCAAAAAAAACGCGGTTATACCTGGAGAGAGGGATATTTTTAATTTTTATATAGATAGTTCAGAGGTCTCGTACCAGCGGACCACCGCCAGTTTCGAACGCTGCTCTAAAGGTATCTGAGGTACTATATCTCTAAAGGTAGCTGCTAAAAGGCTGTAAGAAATGATCTCGTAAGGATCAAAATCTATATTAATAGTTATTATATTCGCTAAATATTATTTAAGACTCTAATCACAGGTCTTTTATAACGATGAAAATACAAATATTTTTAAAAATTTTTGTTGGAGAATCTTGCTCTAAAATTTCACCTGTAATTGTAGCCCTTATTGTATGGAGAAATGGTTTAAATACTATTTTAATATGATTTTATATTAGAATATAAGTATTATAAATAAATATAAGTTTTAAAATGTATCTTGGAATTACCCGTATATTTTTTCTTATAAAATGGAGTTAAGCTGTTGCTTAGGCACTCTGATGTGGATTCTCCCTCTCTATTAACAACTGATTGTTCTCAAAACTGTGCGTCTCAAAAGTTTTACTGTAGTAAAAAAAATAGAGAAAATTATGTAATTATGTTACTTAAGACTGAAAGTTTGGATACTAGAGTGTACAATGTAAAATATCCGAGTTCTTGCTTTAAAAATTACCAGTGAGATATCAATAATATCCTTATTGTATCTACTAATGAGTTTTAATAGATTGACTAACTAATAAGGAAGATCTATTGTTATTTAAATTCCTACGAAAGAATTGTCCTTATTCAATCTTTGCGAATGTGTCAGCCATCCTGTTTCCTTGGAACTTCATAAAGGTTATAATAATGTATTCAGTAGTAATTAAAAATGCTTACTACACAAAATATACGTACTGCATTGGTTAAAAGGACATTCATATAGCCTCATCGGGAAATGTAAGCAGAAAAAAAAAATAGATCAGAATGATAAAGAACAGAATTTTCCAACACCTTGTTTATTGATTGAATACTACGAACCAATTTATTAGAAAGAGAAATTTTACTTTGGTGATGTATGAAATTTTACAAACATGCAAAGTCATTCTTTCAACCATTTCCTAACATTTTTTTAGACGTCGCTTGTCTATTGTGTGCGAGGAATTCCCAAAACAATGTTTCAAGACGCATATTTCCGCAGTTGAATACTTCTGCGAAGAGTTTCCGAGGTCCTGCTTCAAAGACAATGGACAGTACGGCATGTATATGGGAGTACGTTAATTTTTTCTCATTTCCAGATTTCATAAGGTTGTGTTCTTTTGAATTTCAAAAATTGCTTCAAAATTACTTCAAACTGGTGAGATTGGCCCTAAAAGTAGCAAATAAAAATTTTGATCGGATTTAAACTGCTTTCTTGTTTCCATTATTATCAATTTCAAACCCTGCTCAAACGTTTTCTGAAATTTTAGACTCTTGCCATGAGCGTCAAAATAGAGACTTCCTTCAATTGGACGAGAGCTAGTGAAGAAGCCCACAACGAAAGCATGATTAATAAATGTGAAAAAGCAATCGAAGGGACAGAATTCCAATGCGAGTAAGAAAAATATATCTCTACCCTATTATCTTCATTGTATACTATCAAGGCCGGTGACACTTTATAAAAATCACTCAAATTCAATCAAAAAAAATTTATAATCACTTAATCAGTAAATCGCGTAGGACTCAAATTCGAGACTACATTGCTTCATATTTTAAAAACTAATTAAGCTCAGTGTTATTCCTAGGATTTTTTTGGAGGAGTAAAAATACTCCTTGACTTTTTTTTTAGGAGGAGTGAAATTTAATTATGAGGAGTGAAATATGGAAATAGCATAAACTACATGTACAGGGACACGGAAACCGCAATCAAACTACCTAAGTATCAGAACAATAAATAAAAAAAAATCTATTCCTTTCCTAAAACGACCAAAAGTAGATCCAATCTTCAAAAAAAAATTTCCGGCTACGCCATTATGGCCACAAACCATTTATAATATGTTAAATTTCATAGGTATTTGCAAAGTCTAATTGATTGGAATCATTGCAAAAAACATTTCGGTGGGGCACGGTGCATTTTTTAAGCTAAACCTTTGTGAAAAATTCAAAGAGTGAAAATACTCCTGGCTAGCTTTTTAAAGAGTATCTCCGATTTTCAAGGAGTGAAATACGCTCTCAGAGGAGTTACAAATATCTCTGATTAAACTTTAACAATTTTCGATGGTTGCACGTTTAAGAATTTAAAATGCCCGCTTCTCTGACCATTCAACATTCTGTTTAGAACGCCCTACCTCAAAGTTCCAGTCACGAGTGTACAAGGAGAGTCCAATTTCTGTTATACAATTGATTCATTATGGGGGAAACCGGATAAAGAGGAAGATATTTACGCAAATACTTTCAGTAAGTCAATGATTTTTTATTCCAATAAATATTTTAAAATAATTCCAATCATAATGCTCATTTCAATGTTCTCAAAAGTATTTTACTTTGATAGGTAATCACTTCAACCTGTGAATAACTTGCAATCTTAAAAAAAACACCCTCTTCTCTTTATGGAGATAAACTTCAAAATTACAAACTGAAAGATATATTAGTTTTAATAAAAGTTACAAATACATAATTGACTACTTCTTTGAAATATTCAAGTTTTTTAATTTTTAATTAAAACTGAAAAAAAGATTTTAAACAATAGCTGGAAACTGATGACTGGTATGTTAGGTACTTATTAGCGTATGTTGCTTTTTTATATATTACATACTTATTAGACCGTTAACTTATGCTATATCTGTGCCACTTAATCTGTCACTGATGGGACGACGGGCTAATTCGTATAAGTATACTCAAAGAATATACTATACTTCTTTCCATCACTTTATTTTTGTTTCGTGGAGTGCAGTTCAGGTACCCCCTGATGCTGTTTGAACGTAAAACAGTCTACATAACAGTACATCACCCCTTGATGTAGTAAAACAGTCTATACATCAATGGGTGGGTTTATTATTATTGTTGGTGGTATTTATAAACTTTAGTATTCAAAATAGGTATACGGTTTTTTTCAAGGTACTGTTTTTCTTTTGATTATTTCCAGCATTTGAATTTACATTGAAAACGCAGCCGGATGAGTACTTGGTTTACACCGAGCCCGTCCTTTTACAAGCGGCTGTACACGATAGACGGAAACTTGTCAACCCGTATTTCGAAGGTTTTTCCTTGAAAGGAGGCATCCACTACGAAGGCTATGTCTCGATGGAAAGTATTATTATTCTAAGCCTCTTATAATAGCGATCAGAAAATATTGTTGGAGAGATACTACTAGTGAATTGAATTACTGGTGCCGCCTCCAACAATTTCCAAATTTTAAAGAGGTGTACTTTACCCCAAAAAATTATCCGAATCACATAAGGTGGAATGTCGCTAGAGCACTCTTGAAGCGCTAGAGGGCGTATAAAAGATGTCAGGAGCAATGGCTTGGCTATAAATGGCGGTTGTCGCTTGAAATAAAGTCGTTTTCAAAATTTGGCAATAAAAAAGTTAATATCACATTTTGATGACTACGACCTAAGGAAAAAAACTTTAAAAAGTTGTTATACAAATGTGAAACCATGATTTGGGGTTACTATACTTACCGTTTACCCACAATTATTCATCTTTTATTGCTCCTGGATTATCCGTCCTCAAGCGTAAAGGGGTGTGTGTTTGCGGCCCCACACTTCTTTGTGTTTTCGACATTGTCTTTATTATTTATTTGGAAAGATATTTCCTGATCACTTTGTATACCTGTCTTCTCATTGTATGAAACAGATGTTTCAAACAAATAAAAATCCTTTGACATGGTAAAATTTGGCATATCGAAATTTTTCCTTTTTAGGTCTCTAAGGAATTGTTGCCCGCCCCTTATGATACGAAATGCACGAATTATCTGAAGATGTGGAAAGAGAACAATGGGACTGGTCCCCTTAACGAAATGGTTTGTTAATTCACTTTTACCACTTAGTAGTATATTTTCAAACATTATTTACATTTTAGCTCTAATTTCATTTGTAAAAAAAGCTTTAATTAATGTATTATCAGTTACCAATTAGTAGTGTTCGGCAACTAGTGGTCAAAAAATAGTTAACTACCAACTAGTCTGAGAAATTGTAGTTGTAACTAGTAGTTTACTATTTTTTCCTGGGACTAGTTGCAACTAGTAGTTAACTATTTCCCAAAGTAGTTAACTAGTCTATTTAATTTCATAACCTATTTTTTGCCCAAATTCTAATGCATCTTTCTTATCTATATCACAAAAAAAAACGTTTATGCTTCGCGTAAAAATGGTCTTTATTTCTGTTTATGGTATTTGAGTACTCTACCTTTGATAAAAATTTTAAATATCTTTTTAAATTTTAAATAATTTTTTTTTGAAGTAGTTGAAAATTTGAAAGTACGTAGTGTTAACTAGTAGTTCATTAAAAAAGTAGTTAAACTACTTTAAACTAAAAGTAGTTAAACTACTAGTTGATCAGTAGTTAACTACTAGTTGCAACTAGTTCTAATTAACTAGTGCCGAACACTACCAATTAGTTTTACAAACAACCAAACATGGGCGAGGCGCATTTTGTTACAGGAATACAGTTAAGCTGTGAAATTCCTCGATTAGTTCGAGAAAAAGTTCCTACCCCCAGTGTGACGAAACATTTTATTTCAGGAAGTTTCTGAACCCGTTTAAGTGGAATTTGATCGCAAAATCCAATGTACCTCTGCACAACGAGATGAAACGTTGTTTTCACATTATAAATCTTTAATAAAAGGTATAGCAAGATAATCTAAATTTCGAATTTCAGATTATCTTGCTATACCTTTTATCTTTAATAAACGGAACGCTACCTCTACTATCTGTTCCAGGTGTATAGAGGCTCTACACCTGGAACAGATCACCACGTATTTAATTTTCCTTTCCCCTGGATAAGTGGAAAGAAGCTAACAATACCTGTCCGAATATTGAATAAGTGGAAGGAAAACTTCTTTCACATACCCTAGCTAAACTTCTTTTTTGTGTTTGATGGTACCTAGCCATATTCCACTTGTGTCAAATGCGAGCCAAACCCCTAACCAAAAGTCTTACAATTCATAAGTTCGTCGGTATTTACCCCCTATTTAAATTATCTGACTATTTGACTGGTGAGTATGCTTGCTACATACACTTATCAAGGTTCCAATGTTCTGTTCCCTGTGTTAAAGAAAACTGCACCCGAAGTTCAGGAAATCTGCCCTTACCCTATACATCTTTTTTGAGAATGTGTCAAGTAGGTTTTTATTATTTGAGGGCATCATAAAAAGATGAGGACATATTGAGGTGGGGAACAAAATGAAGAGGGTAGCACACAGTTCATCTCCTCTTTTCCGTTGGGCCCCGATAATAAAAACCCAGCTGAAACTCCATTTCCTTTAATTCGCCTGTGGCTGCCAAATATTAGAAGGATTGATCGCACTGTTTTATACAATTTTTGTTTTTAGATGTGTATTGAGCATTGTAAATTACAAAAGCTGAAGTCCATGGGCGAGTGTATAGATCGACACGTAGTATACCCCCACACTGAACAGTTATGTAATTTAACAAGTAAGCAAAAATTATAAATTTCTGTTTTAAAGGAAATTTTGCTAAAATATCAATTGCATAGAATGTTTGAAAATTTTAGTTAAGTAATTTTCTGTTATTTGTGCGAACATTTTAATATGCTATTGAAAAATTCTTTCAGCGGGAAAAACAACCAGTGACATAATCAATAATTGCACTTCAGAATGTGGCAGTTCTTGTTTGTAAGTTTTAATTAAATGAAAAGTATAATTACAGTCAAATGGGATAGTTTTGGCTCAATTCGGCCGGTCTTTCCAATTCACACCGCAGATATAGCCCAGTCAAATGGGGTTTTTTTCAAAACTTTCATATATAGAAGTTTTTTTTTCGACGGTTTTATATGTTTTCGAGGTCGCTGATTACGAATATGAAGTTTGCTGCCACGTGGGAGGTCGGCTTCATATCGAAAATCGCAAAATTTTTGCTCTTTTTTCGATCTTTTGCTTATACATCAAAAACTATAAGTTTCTCGAAGATAATCTCAATTATAAAGTTGAAGTAAACAAAATTTCCTACAAAATGCACTACTCAACATTGATTTTCTGAAGAGTGGTTTAACCGCTAGAGCGCGCTGAAAAACAGCGATTTTTTGGCCTTTCCGCAAAAAAATGAAAAGCGCGCGCTTCTACCCTCTACAAAAGGAAAACTATTCACGTTACCAACAAAACTTTTATACCACGTGAAAGAGAATTTAATTGCCTAAAAATAACCTACCTTGCATTATTATTTTTTGAGAATGGGGGAGGGAGCGAAGCAAAGATCGGAAATAAAACTTTCGCGCCTTACAGCTAAAACGAACTCTCGCAGTTGTTAATTTCCAATCTGCGCTTTAATTCCGGTATATTACCAATAAAATTGGTTGTTTTGGGTGAATTGATGACTAAGCATGTTTAAAAAAATAATTTTTTAAATTTATTTATGAAATATTAGGTATTTTAGGCGAAAATTCAATATTTTTAAAAAAATCATAAATTAAATTATGGGAATTTTTTAATGAACGAATTGATAGGTTTTTTGCATTGCTGAATCCGAATTTTAAGTTCATTTTCATTTCAAAAGTCACCTTCACATCAAAAAATGCAAAAAATCTCAAATTTTTGCTCTTTGGTTCGGTTTTTCACCGATTTTCTCAAAAAATTATTAGTTTTTCAAAATATTACAGTACACCAAATTAAAGTACGTAAAATTTGCTATAAGATTCACTGGTTTGTTTTTATTTCGCAAGAAGCGGTGCACGCTTTAGAGAGTTCTGAAGAAAAATGATTTTCTTTTTTCTGTGTAAAGTCAAGAAACAGCTGTAATTCAGCGCGCTCTAGCGTCAATACCTCTCATTATTAAATGAAAGTTGAGTAGTGCATTTTGTAGGAAATTAAATGTACTTTCCTATGGTATAAAATATGTGTCTGTTACGTGTATATATTTAGAGCTATAGTGGGGGAAAGCAAGCACTCTTCACTTTTTTTGTAGAAAAGAAAAAAAATCGCATCTCTTTAAAACCCTCTAAAGCGTACACCGCTCTTTGTAAAATAAAAACGAACCAGTGTATCTTATAGCAAATTTTATGTACTTTAATTTGGTGTACTGTTATTTTTCGAAAAACGAATAATTTTTTGAGAAAATCGATGAAAAACCGAACTAAAGAGCGAAAATTTGAGATTTTTTGCATTTTTTGATGTGAAGATGACTTTTGAAATGTAAATGAACTTGAAATTCGGATTCAGCAATGCAAAAAACCTATAAATTCGTTCATTAAAAAATTCCCATAATTTAATTTATGATTTTTTTAAAAATATTGAATTTTCGCCTAAAATACCTAATATTTCATAAATAAATTTAAAAAATTATTTTTTTAAACATGCTTAGTCATCAATTCACCCAAAACAACCAATTTTATTGGTAATATACCGGAATTAAAGCGCAGATTGGAAATTAACAACTGCGAGAGTTCGTTTTAGCTGTAAGGCGCGAAAGTTTTATTTCCGATCTTTGCTTCGCTCCCTCCCCCATTCTCAAAAAATAATAATGTAAGGTAGGATATTTTTAGGCAATTAAATTCTCTTTCACGTGGTATAAAAGTTTTGTTGGTTACGTGAATAGTTTTCCTTTTGTAGAGGGTAGAAGCGCGCGCTTTTCATTTTTTTGCGGAAAGGCCAAAAAATCGCTGTTTTTCAGTGCGCTCTAGCGGCAGAACCACTCTTCAGAAAATCAATGTTGAGTAGTGCATTTTGTAGGAAATTTTGTTTACTTCAACTTTATAATTGAGATTATCTTCGAGAAACTTATAGTTTTTGATGTATAAGCAAAAGATCGATAAAAGAGCAAAAATTTTGCGATTTTTTGCGATTTTCGATATGAAGCCGACCTCCCACGTGGCAGCAAACTTCATATTCGTAATCAGCGCCCTCGAAAACATATAAAACCGTCGAAAAAAAACTTCTATATGAAAGTTTTGAAAACGTCACTTTTGAACCCCATTTGACTGGGCTAATAGGGGTAAATCGGAAAGGCCGGCCGAAAGGAATTGACAATTATTTTAATATGGTAGTGTGATTAACAGTCAAACCACAAAAGGAAACAAGATAATGCCATAGCAGGAAACAATTCAACGTAGTTTATTCGGTCTACTACTATTCGCCGCGGCCGTTTGGGCGCGGGCCATTTCGGCGCCAGATACTATTTTCACTCTGAAATTTTTATGAGTTACTAGACAAATTTTGACTAAAATTTCTTGGTAATTTTTCTGGTGATGTCCTGTTTCATCCCTTCCGCTTTCATCCCCTTGTCAAATTTTGTGCTGTTTCATCCCCTCGATAATTTATTACTATATTTGTGCGCTTTCGTCCCTACTTTGAAATTGGGTGCAATCAATACAGTTTGGCTTCAAAAAAAATGTTCTGTTCCCAGAAAGTCGCATTATTAGGCCGATATCCGTCCTTTTTTTAAATATCAATCTAAACAGCTCGTTTGTTCTCTCTGCACTCATTTGTCCGAATGTGTATTTTCCAAGTGACCAGTGGTCGCGGACAGCATAATACAAGGATAATTGCAACAATTCCATTGTATCAGATAGTGATAATATACCAAGTCTATCTATATACTAATTTATGAAATAAAAAAAATCTTTTTAAAAAACACGTTTTTAAAATGTACTAAAAAGTATCAAATACTTTTTAGAACTCCTTGTAAGACGAAAAACGTGGATACCAAGCATTAGGTATTTGATTCTCTCAGCATTCCTCATGCTGCTATTTTTTTTACTGTGTACAGATACATAATGCATGATCCCCACGTTTTTCGTTTTACAAGGAGTTGTAAAAATTCTTTCATAGACGAGTTCTACTGGAAGTTGACTGGAAGTAAAATGTTTAAATCTTTCCGGTAGGAATATATAGTAAATTAATCTATTCATTGTGTATTTAGGTACCCAGGCATTCAAGGCATTGCATTTTTTGCATTTCATCCATTAATCAGTAAAAACTTTAAAAGGAAAAACTGATGGTAAAGAAGTAAGATATCATGGGAAATGAAGATGTTATGCAAAAGTTTTTTCCTTTCAATTTTTATTGAAAAGTGTGTAAATTAAATTAATTTTTGTATTGAATCAAGACAAAATAAACTTAAGAATATCAACAAATTGAATGTGAATTAAAGTATTTTGATTAATTAACAGTGTAAAAAGTAACTGACATACACCTTGACATACATAATAATAAAATAAAAAAATAATATATAATAATATTTAAATAATATAATAAAAACGAAACTTTTTAAAATTATTTATTTTAGTAATAATTTTAATAGGATATCCAAGAAAAAACTGAAGCGTAACTAACATTTGTCCACCTTTTTAGCGGTTTTATGCCAATTATGGTAAACTCAACACCAAGGGGATCAAACAGGAATAACCAAAAATTCATTCAGGGGATCAAACAGGACAATTTTTGACAAGGAGACGAATCAGGAAGAGACGAAAGAGGACTAAACCATTTTTCTAACTATTGGAAAAAGTTTTCAAATAATTTTTTGGAATCATGTTTTATTCAAAGTTGAAACTTTTGTCATTATAATGCATGTTTCTACAAAATTTATGCATAAAGTTGACATGAAATTCTATATGCAAGTTTGCATTTACTTACTTAATAATTAAATGAACACTTTTATACCCAATTATGGGGGAAAAACCCAATTATATGCAATTTTTATGTATAACTTTTACTTTTTAAAAAATCTTATGAGGTTGTAAGATTTTTTAAAAACTATTATAAAAACTGACAAAAATTTTATACACAAAATAAAAATAAGTATTTGAATTATTTATTACTACACTCAATTTCTACCTTTTCCCTCATATCTAAAAACAAGTTTTGAAATCGTATGGTTTGAAAAATTAAAAAAAAAATTCTATAGAAAAATAGAATTTCTTCTTTCCGAATACTGTAATAGGTACCGACTGTAATAGGTTTCGCGACGAATCGTTCCATTCCATAGTTTATTGCACAATAATAGTTAAAACTTAATTAAAGACATACAATTGTTTCGGGGATTTTTGGATCCCCTTGTGTGGGCTAAAAGAGTAGATACAACATGGAAATCGCAATTTATATTTATACGTATAGAAAAACATAAAAAAGGGAGCAAAGTTACATTCATAAGTAAAGGTTGACCAAAAATTACAAGGTAAAGAGTTGTACTAATACAAAAGAATCAATCTGCATCCAGACGGGTGAAAAATAAGGAACGCTATTCAAATCATTAATGAGAAATTTAGAAAAAATATTTATAGAATAAGATTCATGAAAATAAAGATCAGGAGGTGTGTTACAATTTTTAATTAGGGTGGACGTGGAAATTTTAAAATTATGATTGAGACCCCATACATGTGTAGCAATTGATGACTTCTCACAGTCCTGTTTTCTCACATAGCCCCTCGTGCTCTTTATTCTAAATTTTTAAAGCCCGTTTTGTTTGACCAATCAAGGTATGATAATCCTCATATACATTGTACGATAATCCGGAGATCCCCGGAACAATAATTGTATGTTTTTAATTAAATTTTAACTTATTGTGCAATAAACTACGTTGAATTGTTTCCTGCTATAAATCATTTGCACAAGATTAATCTTCCCAAGATAATGCCATTTAAAATGAAAACTTTAAAATTGATTGAAAAATATGGCCTATCCTAGCTGTTCTGAATCATATACTACTTTAATACCTTTCCTAAGAAAAGAAGAATTTCAAGACACCACTTTGAAAATGTCATGACAACAATGTCACCCTAACTTAAATGAAATAATAATCACATTCTTTTATATTATAGATGTGGAATGAGGAATCACTTTCCGATGATTTTAGGCCAATATTACCCCATTTGACGCTATTCATTAAAACTTAAATATTAATACAGTAATATTTGAATGAAAATGCAATAAATTCTAATTATTTCGCATATTTTTCAGTGACAAGTTTTACGAAGTGAGAATTGATGAAGTTAATAGCCAAAAACATTTAGTAAGTTTTTCTGACTATAAGTTTCTGAGAATACATTAAAAAAATATAGCTATATTATTAAATTTACGAGTATAACTGCTGTCAGCTTTAAAAGAGATACTTTTGTATCATAATGTAAAGTGCACAATTAAATTTTTCTAATTAAACCATCGTACTTAATTTTCAGTGTGATATAAAGCAAATGGAATGGTGTAAGTAAGTGGGATTTCACATTTATTATATTCATCACAATCTTTTCTTAAAAATTTTTAATTAAAAAAATTATGTTCATAGTACATACGGGATGTTTCGAAAGTCCGTTTCACGACTTTTATTTAGTAACAAAGTTCCTTAGAGTCTTATTTCAAAATAAAAGTCTTGAAAAAGACTTTCGAAACACAGCCCCTGTATATAACTATCAAATTAATTTTTAGGGTTTCTGTCGTAAAACTATCACTCTCCTTCAAGAAATCCCAGCTTACTCGATATTCCTACCATCCCCAGTTTGAGGTAAATATCAATTCGAATCATTTTAAGGGGTAAGTCGAGGAGGAATGCTATGGGAATGCAACGCCTCCCGAAGTTATAAACCTAAACCCGCTATTATTTCTTTGTCAAGACATCAATTCGTACTTAATCTCCTTTTTTACATTAAAACATTAGGCCACTAAAAGAATCTATGATGTTATGTAAGAAAACACATTCGTTTGCTCTTATAAAATACGAAAAACTTAAGGGGCAATGGTATAGTATCTGTTACGGGCAATGGTATAGTATCTGTTACGGGCAATGTGATATACCTGGCATTATTAATAATGCCCGAAGTGAGGCCGGCAATGAGATAAATTCAATGCCATTTATCAATGAATATTTATCACCTTTCCCGTGATATATCTTTTCTTTGCGGACTGAATAAGTCAAACTGTTATTTTGTTAAGAATGCTCAAACGAACGTAAAACCCAGGGGCAGAGTGGAGTAGAGTATACAACCAATATTGTTTAAGGGCGCAGTGGGGATTATTGGGAGTTCCTCTTTTGTAGAAAGGGTGGGAAATAATTTCATGAGAGAAGAGAGAGAGGGGGGGGGGGAGAGAGAATCCTGTGAAAGTACGGGATGGAGAATGGAAGAACTTTGAAACTTTTCTTATGAAAGATAAATATAATAAAAAAAACACTTATTCTGCCGGCATCATACATTTCACCGGTTGTTCTTTTACAGAGTGTGGAGCTTTACAGCTACGTGGGAGGCTACATGGGGATATGGCTGGGCCTATCCCTCATTTCTCTGTTCGACCTCTTCGAAACTATCTGCTACTTGATCGCATTCCCGATCAAGCGTCTCAGAATCAAGCACGAGAAAAAGAGAGCCAAAGAGAAGACACGCTGGGTTAACCCTTCCAAGAAAACAGTCCCTTTCGAACATCGGTTGTCAGTGCTGGACATGAACAAACAACATTGGTATTGAGGCACGGGCAAGTTTCGTATGGAAGGCAAAAACCGTCTACTACGGAGAAGGTGTCTGAATGAACCGAGTCTGCTCTGATTGGCTAAGATTTAACCAGAAAAAAGTCTTTACGATAACGATTTGTATGGGTGATTTCGACCAATCAGAGCAGGCTTTGTTCAAAGACTCTTAAAAATGTAAAGACTTTCTGTGCTGCTGGAACATGATAAATTATTTTTTTTCGTGTGTCCTATTTCTCCTGCACTGTGAGCTCGTGTCACTGGCTAACACTCTTAATCTTGTTAGAAGTCTTAATTAGACTAAAATCTAAAAATCTAGAATTAAGTTTAGGTAGAACAAAAATGGCCAATAAAAGAATAAAACACAATTCCATCAATTATCTCAAAAAGTAGCGTTTCCATCTGTCTAATTTGTTCCGTCCCGGCAATCCAGCGAGAGCAATGAATGAATCCTAGAGAGAAAAAAATAGTATAATTTTGAGCTGTCTAAGAGTGTGTAATTTGTCCAATAGTTCTCGCTGGATTGCCGTAGGAAAATCATCAGGAGTTTCTGCTCTAGATCAGAATCAAACTTTTCTTTCTCCACTAAAGGTAAAGATATTTTTTTAGAGAACCTATAAGTTTATTTTTCATATTGCGATGGATCATCAACAATTTACAAAGAGAATGATATCAAAGCGAAATATCAATTTGGCCTTTAAGAAATTTTTCAAGCGTGATAAACTTAACAAAGTTTTTCGAAACGAAGAAAAGCAAACGAAAGGAGCAAAAGATTTAAGAAATACCGATTTTATAAAATCTATTTTTTTATTTCACTAGTATGGAATGGTGATCAATATTAAATGAATGGTTTTAAGTTTAGGTTCTATAAGAATATTGCGTGTGATGATCTTCCACACATATAATTTTCGAGACTCATAAATGTTAAAGGAGTTCATAACACATTTGAATTGCTTTGCACCTTTGCCAAATACAATATTTGAAATCTCATTAGCTTTGTCACGAAATCAAAGTCCCCCAATAAAGGTTATCGGTTATTCAATAGCATATTAATTGAGCTCATAAAAGCTTAATTTGAAACTATCGAAGTTATACCTCTCACACACAAGCACGCTGTATTGAATTCCGATATGCAAATAAAGTGACTTTTCCCAGAGTTGTTACCCATTTATTGAATATTATTTTGATGTAATGGAAAATATAAAAAGCTTTTTTAATCACATTGCTTTTGGTTCAGAACTGAAACCATGGTAGATCAATTAAATTTTGATATTAAAAGATATAGGGAACTGTAGGTAGAATAGTTCAAGATCATGCCCCATATAAAATTTCAGAATTATTTCTCTATTATCACAGAAGAAAAGGAATGTATATGATTTTATAGTAGATGCGAGATCTAATTTCCATACTTTGACTGGATATTATGAAAAAAATTACATATTGATTTCCAACCTATCAAAAATTGATAATTATCTTCTAAGCTTTAAATTTTATAAAAAAAATAACTCTAGTTTCCGTTTTCTTAAATTTACTAGCTCACATTAGAAAAAAATAACATTTTGATGCAAAAGTTCAACTTGAATTAAAGACAAAAAATACGTGACCCAGAGGCAAACAATTTTCCTTAAAAAATTTTTGAGTACCTATCATTGTTTAAGTAATCCAATTAGATAGGCAAAGAAAAGTTATTATGTTTTTCAGCATTTGTGATTTTTATATACTTTTGACTGATTCCAGAGATTTTTCTGGATTTTTACGATTAAATCACTCACCTCTTATTCATTCATAGCAAAATAAATTTGATAAATTCTTCTCGTTTTTTCAGAGCCCTTTTCTTGTGTTTTGAAATTTTTGCACCACAACGCAAAAAAATCATCTCCGAATTATTGCGATTTCTCTCAGGATATCATTCGATCGTAATTTTTAGTGGATAAACTTAACCAATTATTAGATATAAACGACTCATAAAACTATTAAGTTAAAAATTCCCGTCTTTTGGAAAAAATTTCGAAAGTGCGACCTTTTACCCCCACATACGCTTTATGTTTTGAGTAAAACAAAGAATATTATAATTTTTTACGCATTGAAATAACTCGTTTACGTAATTTCAAAATAATATTACATAGCTCACAAATGCATTTTTTTTCTTTATAAATCATAACCAGGTGTGAATTCATATAGTATATTCTAATTTGTAAGGAAATACTATTCCCACATAGATTTTATTAAAGATGTTTAATGAAAGGATCTCAATATTTTCAAAAAGCAATGTTTATAGCTTTGTAATATCTTAATTAAATCAGTTACTTGAATTTTGACTAAAATTATTATAAAAATTGTTTTCAAATAATACTATATGGATGGGCCAAATAAAACCATCTATTTGTGTCATCCTGGGCCACGAGTAGTTAGGTAAAGCTAAACGCTTTAAAAAATTAAAACAACCAACAATGATGTATATTCCTAGTTTTATAATACTTTGGGAAATATTCCGTAATCGAGGTTTTCGCCAAATGTCGCCAAATTTGGGCGATAACCATACGATAGCAGGGATTAAGATGTAGTGTTAGAGTCTGTCTGTCCCGGCTTGGCACATGTGGCAAACCCAAACGCGGAAAATCCAAGTTTTTTGAGGGGTGCGGGAAATCAGGGTAGCTGGCTTGGCTACTTAAGCACCCCATTGGCGATAAGGTATTTCGGAATATAGCGTTTTTTACCGACAGCGTTTACTACTCGATGATATCATTAATGTGAATGTGCATGTTTAGCATTTGAAAATATGATTCAGTAAGAGTAAACTAGGGCCGGCTTTATTGTGATTTAAACGAATTAAAAAAGATCTTGCCCTACAATTTTGTAATACCTATTTTTAAAAATTAAAATTTTGTATTACATAATACTTTTAATTATAAAATATCTTATATATAAATAATGTTGTTTTGTATAAAAAAAATATCCTCTAAATCTCTTTATCCTCTAAATCTCTTTATCTTTCAAGCGGGCCGCATGCGGCCCGCGGGTTGGCCATCCCTGATTTAAACAAACTGAAAAATTATTAAAGAAAGAATTATTAAACAATAGATGTTTGAAATGATTTGATAAAAACGCTGTGTTTTTAAATTTCTTAATACACAACTGTGTATTAATTGAAATGTTTAAAGCGTAACAACTTTCGGAATCATCAGTAAGGAATTTACATTATTTGCTAACTATTTTTTAATTGATAATTTACTATTAGATTTCACCGAACCTCCAACTAGATAACTGGAATAATACTTTTTCTATAGGTTTTTAGTCGTTTTTCTTTCCTCTTTTTTTCAATTTCATAATTTTCAACAAAGTGTTATCCTGAAAAATGTTCGAGACCACGATGCATAACGCGATGGATAAATCTCTGACTCCTTCGAAGGAGAGGGAAGGCAGGTGGAGTATACTTGGCGCTTAGAAACCAGTTTGGCGCTTTCTCCACACCTATCCAACCCTGGAAGAGAATGGGCCTTGTCCGTTTGGGTTTGCCACACGTGCCAAGCCGGGACAGACAGACTATAATAGTAGCTTGGCGATATCCGATCTCGCCAAATTTGGCGAAAACCTCGATTATGGAATCTGTCCCTACTTTAAACCAAGAAAGGGTTAAGAAGAGCTCATTTTAACGATTTTGTGGTTAAGATATACTTTTTAGGTGTGAGAATTTACTTTAAAAGGAAAGGTAGTTTTTTCCATAAATAAGTATTATAGATTAAGGTCAGTAGTTTTGCTGATTTACATTCAAACACAGCTTTCTTACAACCTTTTAGCTGACAGCATGTTGGATTTTCATAATGGGGGGGGGGGGGTCTGTGAGTGATATAAATTCTTTATAAACCAAATCTGATTATATATTATCCACTTTGCATTAGCATACATTTTTACACGGTATAACGTTTTTCTGTAGGGGAAGTCAATTGACTCAAAGATTAATAAATAATGCCACAATTACATATTAATACAAGTAATGAACTACTATGCTAAAAGGACTATTTGCATTAGTAATCGAAAGTTTTGTAATACTTTGCTACCTATACTCGCTCAAAGCCATGAAATTTGTATTAAGCAATTAGTTTTTACTGTTTTACTTAGCAAAGAGTGTGACGAATATTATGGAACAAAACAATTGTTTGACTTACTATATAGACTTGAAGTGTTCAGCAAAAGCTTATAAATTTGCTGGTTTCAAAAAGACTCATGAATGCTTTCCACAGGAGAGATTATCCTATTAACAGGTATAAAGACGTCAAATTTAGACCTTAATTTGAACCTATCTAATATTTTTTATTTAAGTAATCTCCACTCTAACACATAAAAGTAAATCATCCCAACATTTAATCCAAATTAAAATTCTAAATGGAAAAGGTTTAATAGAAGATATTATCCTAATGAAAGATTGTAGTATAAAAAAATAAGCTAATTCTCCTAAATATTCTTCTTAGATAAATTAAAATCAGAAGCCAAAAAAGGCTTACAATCTACCCTGTAAAAAAAAATCTCGTAAAATTTAAGGTTTTAAACTGGCAACTGGGTTGGTTGTGGAAAACCGTAAAAATTACGAAGTAAATCCGTAAAAACAACGGTGTTTTACCTTGTAAAACAAAAAAACATGGATTAAAATGGTCCACAACCAACCCAGCTGCCAGTTTTAAACCGTAAATTTTACGGGAATTTTTTACAGTGTATAAGCATTTGTTGAATCCTAAATATCTAAATACATGACATTGATATAATTTAAGTAATAAAGAATTATTTAAGTATAATTTCTATAAAACTTGTACCATGCCTTAATCTTTAGGTTCTGAAATTAAGAAGAATAACATTTTACTCCAGGAACTTTGTTTTTAGGCTTGTCATATTAATAATATAATAAATAAGAGAACTGAAAGATTCGCCTAGGATGGCAGCCAAAAACTGGATTTATTCTAGTTGGTCCGATGTTAAACAGAGGAGATCATCTAAGGTAAATATTTTCTGAATGGTATCGAATATTTTTTATTGTTTTTTTTTTCAGTAATGAGGGTGCTGACAACAAACCTTGACAACATACTATATTTCAACGAATATTTTGGTACAGAGATTTTACATTGGGATGTATAGCTTGATATGAAAAGGGTATAAAAATCACCATAGCTGTAATTTTAAACTGTTTTGCTAAAAGGTTTATTTGATAATTTTAACACCGACATTTCATCCTTTGGATTTAACTGCGTAAATTGTAGCTACGTTGTAAGCGTTAGCTGCTGTTTGAGTTTTTTTTTACTCCACAAATCTAAATACTGTTTTTAGTTCTCTCACTTGTGAGTTTTTTTCTTTTATAACTTCCCTGCATGAATGAATGAATGAGAGTTATTAAAATTTTATTTATTACGATTTTTTCATACTCTTTACAGCTCTTTATATGCAGGAAAAACATAAAATTGAAAGAAAAAAATTCAAACAAATACAAATTATTTATGAAAATGTGAATTTAATGAAAAAGGATTTTTTGGTTCTCAAATATTGAATACGGTAGAACAAGAAAATACATAGAATAAAATGCCAATGGGGAAATATTTTAAAAATTTTTTGATGGTATAGCTAAAGATATCACACCTACTTACTTTATTGAAAAATCTTAAACTATAATCTTTGAAAATTTAAAGCTTTATGAAAAGAATGTATCGTTGGTTTACAGGAGAAAGGCCCTAAGTCACTTCCTAAGTCCAAGGTTGTGCCAAATTTCGCGTAACATCAGCACTAGATCGCCTTTTGCACCATGCAATGTGGTTTGGTTTGTGGATACAGATACATATATTTTCAGGTATGTGTGCTGGATCTCAAATCCGCTTATACACCTTCCCATGCAATGTGTAATCTCACACCGGCAATCTGGGTTAGTGGTTAGAGTTTGTGCATGCGAATGTGTGTATGTGGCGTGGGCAACAGTACTTCACATCCGTCTTTTGTTTAGTTCACAGGTGCCCACTGGGTAACGTGAAGTAAGTACTGATTTCGGCGCAAGTTCAGAGTTGCATGCTTGGCGAGTTTTGGCTGTTTAGCGGCACATTTAGAAGCCAAATCATTCACTTAACATGAGTTAGGGTTACCATAATAGTGATCTTTAACGCTAAAAACTTGGCGCATACGCAAGTCTGAACTTGCGCCCTGATTTCTTTTTACTAATTTCAAAAAAAGTGCCACCAAACCGTCCCATTTCAGTTTGGCGAGATTTTGTGATTCATTGGTCCTTAAGCGGCGTTCTTTAACGCTTTCAAAAGATTAACCAAAAGTGACTTACTGCTTTTCTCCAATATAAGCCGATGATATATTAACAGGGAATGAAGGAGGAGACATTGAAAAAGGCCAAGTTGTGACTTATAGAAAACGGAAAATTTTCGGGATTGAATAAATTTATGGCTAGCACTTTTTTTCTCCCAAGATACAAGAACATTTAGAAAAGGAAGCCTCCAAGTTCAAGTCCGACTCTTCTTCGAGACGGCGCAGGGCGTTTTGCTCCTACGCGAAAAGCATCCTCAAGGATTCCATCATCACAGGTTGGCCCCAGATCGCCGCCAGCAAGAATTGGCTCCAGCGCTTGGTCAAGGTCCTGATCTTCGTGCTGTGCGTCATGGGGTTCGTCTATCAGACCCTGCACTTCCTCGATCTCTACCTGTCCTACCCTACAGCGGTCAATGTCCATGTCAGCACTCCGTCCGAGGTCCTTCCGCCCGCGCTCACTATATGCAACAGAAACAGGTGAGGGGCCATTCATTAATTACGTAAGGGTCCCGAGGGGGAGGGGGTTGGAAAAAGTTCTACATACACTTACTTGGGGGGTGGGGGGGGGGTCAAACCCATTCTCTACGTAAGATTTTCCAAGTTAATGTAAGCAAACTCCAATTATTCTAATCAAGTTACTATTGAATAACCCCAGAAAAACTTAAAAATATGTAGTTGACAGCAAGAATATTACATATCTGTTGAGAAATAAAAATCTTTGATTTACGTCAAACTGAGAGTTTTAGTGTAACTGATCCTTTACATAACATTTTATTTTGAAAAAAGAAATGGAATCTTACGTAAGAATAGGAGGGAGGGGTTTGAAAAATCTTAAGTAACCTTACATGGGGGTAGTGGGGGTCAAAAATTGCCAAAATTATCCTTACGTAATTAATGAATGGCCCCTAAGCCGTCGTAAAAAGGGAACGTTCAGATACGCTTATTTTTGCTGACAAGAGAAGACGGAGATATGAATGATGCTTCCATAAGATACAGTGCAGCTTGGGTGATTCGAAGCTTTAAAATCACAATTTTCTTTTGTGATATTAATATTTCCTGTTAACGTGACATTAGCATTGAAAAGTTGTTAAATTTATGTACCGTTAAAACACAAAAGCTAAGTGAGGAAGCTCGCAATTTTTAAAACCCTTTGTTGGTTCAGATTTTTTATTCTTTTTTCGAATAGGTATATACTATATTATTTTAACATTCTCAAGTTTCTTTTTCATTTTGCGAAAAAATCCGCCACCACAGCGGAATATCTGATGCGATTTCATCGAAACCATACAACTAAAAATGTTTGATTATTTAATTACAAAATAGTAAATTTTTCATCATTTTGGCCCTCACGGAAAATATTTGAGGGGACTTCAGCCCACCCTAACTCTATGAAGTTGGCGTCAATGATGAAAACACCCGGTATATTGCGTAATATTTGAGTTTTATGCGTTTTAATTCATTTTATATAATTCATAGACGGAGAAGAAGTGCACTGTGTTTGAGGAATCCATCAATATGCAGTCGAGTTCCCGAATTATGCGCCATAGCTCCAAGGTTCTGCCCTCGAAACGAGGATCCTAATTTAATGGTAAGAAATAATTGCGGCTATTTTTTCATTATTTAGTTATTTTGAGATCTCTGAAATAATTATGTTTACAAATATACCATTTACATAATTTTCTGTAACAAATATTTTACGTAATATTGCTTTATCCACCGTTGGCCATCCGTGATCTAGAGTAGAGAGACTATAGGATTATATGTAATTTGTGCATCAGCATAGAAAATAAAGTGAGAGGTTTATTTTTCTTTAGATGGTGTATCCCCAAGAACTACTGAGATTCATGGATTTTAATTGGGGAGATGCCTATGCAGAAGCTCACTTAAATATTATAAAAACATGTGAAATTACGGTTAACTCAAAGCACTACGGATGCGAGTAAGATATTTCTCTTTTATAAAAAATTTAAATCGTTATCTGTACTTTTTTAACAACTCTTTAATATAGCCTGTACAACTTAGCACAAAATTAAGTTTAGATTTTTTTTCCCTTTTCTGATTAGAGCCGAGAAAAAGATAAATAAACCTAATTATTTAAACAAGTGCTGTCCTTTAAAAACAACCCACTGTTTAACATTTTCTCCATTAAAAACTTAATAAAAAGGATAATTAAATCGAACAAAAAACTGTTGAAACGTTTCATCCTCCTTAACAGTGAAGTGCTTAGCATGTTTAATTCCAACTATCCATTACAAATTGGCAGTCAATTAAGTAAGACCTGTATTCCCCACTAATCTAACCTAGGGTTAACCTGGAATACAAACCTCTAATTGGTAGTTGAAGAAGGAAAACAAATTTTAAGCCAATCAGAGTTGGCGAAAAAAGTTAACCTTAAGTCACATTAGTGGTGAATGCAGCTGTAAAAGTCAATATTTTCAATATCAATATCGCTGCAACAACAAACAATCATCAAAGTATAGTACTTATATACACTGAAGCTGCTAAAATGTGAAATTCAGTCAATCTCACTACTGTAAAACAGAAATTAGCTTTTTTTTCAGAAATGTTTTTTTTTCCTTCTTAATTGATAAACTGAGTGGCCTTGTGCATACTTTTTCAGAGTCATAGAGCCCGTACCTTTCGTAAATTTCAAAGGAGAGCCGACCTACTGTGTCGTACTTCAAACATTGAACGAGAGACCCGATGAAGAACTGAAATATTTTCCGAATACCTTCGGTAAATATGGTTTTTGAATCTATAAGTTTTTCAATGAATTAATCACTGCCATTTTATTAAAAAATGTAAATAAAATCCGATAAGAGAATACACCCGAACATGGATTTGATCTGTGATCCCTCAGGACTGATGTTTTATTCCACTTATCCAGATTTAACTAAAGGGTGATTCAGAACTCATGGCCGAAAATCCTAGGGGGGTTAGGTGCAATGCAGATGCGCTAGAGGCTGGAGCACGGACAAAAGTTGCCGTAAGGAATTTTGTTGTCGTTGTTGTTTCTATAATGCCACTTGGAATATCCAAGCTCCCTCCGCAAAGCACCATATGGAATGGAAAAGGGGTCATTTGTGAGCAAATGGTTGGAGTCCAGTGCCCAGTCATCATGTTTTAACTTATTTATAAAAACTGCATTTAAGGTAAGAGGTCATCTTCGAAATTCGGCAATGATGGCTCTTTTACTGTCGGAATTTGACAATGAATGATCTCCTTTGGACAAAAAATTGATGCAGTTTTTATAGATAAGTTCAAACATGATAATCGGCAATGAATTTTTTATAAACTTTTGACCGCAATAACCCAGTTTTTTACTTCAGGAAACTTTTTTCTGCTCTCTAGCCCCACAGGATTGCTTCAGGCACCATTGGTTCTGAATTGCCTTTCGTTGTAGTCTGCATCTTCTCGCATTTTTTGACTACGAGTTTTAATTCACCCAGTAGAATACAAAATCGAATAATTACAAAGGAGGTAAAAACAAAACCCTCTTAAATTCGTTTTTAAAGATCATTGCACTTATCTACTTTTATGATGTATTCAATAAATATAGAATAGACTCGAAAAACCCCCCCGAAAACGACAACAAGACGATTTTTTGTCCCGTTTTTAGCCTACGAAATCGAGATGCTTACGGATCCGGAAGAGTACCTTGGGTCAACCGAGCCCGTGCGAATGCAGATTGCGGTGCATGACCGCAGATACCTCATCAACCCTTTTGTGGATGGTGCCATGCTGGACGGGGGGAAGCAGTACATCTGCCACGTATCCATGGTCAGTACATCAGTATTAGGTACTTCTCAAAGTACAGGAAGTTTATTGATTTTAAAAGGATGTAAAATGTTAATAGAGCTTCTAGCCAGACCATTCAACGGCTGTCTGATTCAGCGGAACAACTATAGCACAGTTAACGGATGATTTTTCGGATTCAACGGCACGGTCGACGGGCTAAGTATCAGATTTTGAGGAGGGAAGATAGTTTAAAAAGTGGCAAAAAAGCAGCGCTGTACTTGTAACAATTCCTTGTGACCAAAGTCTCATAATTTCTTTGTCTTGGTGCAAAATAATTCTATTCATTGCTGTATGTTTTTAGTTTGGACCCAAAGGATTTAAGATTTGAACGAGTACAGCGCCAACTGTCGGTCAATTTTGAAACATTTTGCATTTTCCTTATATAAAATTCCCATTGCATCATTAGGTCATTCTGCCCAGTGAGTAGCAAATCACAAACCTTTGAAGTATTTAGAGCCAATCTTCATATTATAAAAAATATATTTATTTTAAATACACAGACATGGGGGAAAACGTTAAGTAGACATTGTGAGCGAACTGTCGGGATTAAAAAGGGGATTCAAGTGTATTTTTTGTGATTTAGTGTGTTCTCAAAATTTTTAACAAATTTTTTTCTCAGAAGCCATTTTCATACTTTTTTTCTATGATTACACCCGATTTCATTGCATATTCTACAGGGTTCACCTTGCACCCACAAATACCTAAAATGGCATTGTCTTAGGACACCATACAAAAGAGTTTTGGGCCGCAGAAAAAATATAAAAATTAACATAGAAAATGAGAAAATGAAAATAGTTTCGTCTGAAATCTAGTTCCTTAAAAAAGCAGTTTTAACTTTGCATCAATATAAAAAAATCATCAAGTATTGATAACATGCAATTCATGGTTTGTAATTTTCTTACTTTTCCATGTTTTTATTTGTTATCTGGAAAACTTAAATAAACCTATTAAAATTGTCAATGTGCTTTGGTTTGTGAGAAATAAATATGAGGTATATATAAGAAAACCATGGAAAATGACACATAAATCATAGTCTAATCCCATCAATTTGCTCTCAATGTCCAATTTAACGGGTTTTTTTTCAAAAACTGTACCTTTAAAACATAGTAAATAGAAATGTCGTGGTAAAAAGTTAAATCTTTTCTCTTTAAGACGCAAACTAAACAATTGCCTGATCCATATGACACTCATTGTGAAGATTATTTGCATACGTGGAAGAAAAACAACGGGACAGGTCCACTTAACCAAAGGGTAAGAGGAAATTCATTTAAAAGTTCTATCTCAATAAGTAGGCTGCACCTCAAATATTCGTTAAATTTGTCCATGAAGTATAAAACGTTTGACTGCCGATCAACCATCAGTCAGGTAGTAGTGAATTCAGCCGATTCGCATCTGTGTTAACAGCTAATTTTAATTTCTACTTAACTTAATTTTGTTAAAAATATGCAACTTATAATGAAGATTAATCGCTTTCATTAATAAGAGAACAGACGAGATGTAATGGTGTCTCTTCCTAAGATAATGTACTACATACAACAATTCCTGACTTCATGAATTCAGGAGAAAACATGAAAGTGGTAAAACGTAAAAGGGAAAGAGAATTTTCCATTTTAAATTTTCTTCACTAAAAAAAAGAGACACATATTGCAAGTACGTAAATACGGACCTGATGCATCTCAGTTTTCGAAAAGATTGTTCTGACATGATTTAGTCGTAACGTTTCATTTATAAAAAGTATATATGTTATGGGCAATGTGATAAATTCAGTGAAATTTATGAATGAAATTATTCACTTTTCCCGCCTCCACTTCGGGCATTATTAATAATGCCAGATTAATCACTTTGCCCATAACATATATACTGATTTTTTAATTGTGTATCCTATTTAATTTTTTTTGTAGTCCTGCCTTGAATTTTGCAAAATGAATATGGCCCTGCAAACACCAGAAGGATGCGTGGACCAACATGTAGTATATCCACATGAACATCCTCTATGCAATAGAGGTAAGACTTTCTTTATACTACATGGGATTTACGCAGTTAGTTTTAAATAGCTTTGCATTACTTATTAGTCACTTATAGGGTTATACGTTTCATGTGTAATAGTCCCATAAAAACTAAAAAATTTCTACTAATAAATTTGGTGTTTTTAAGTGTGCTATAAGTCATTCCTTTAAATAGTAAGTAATATAATCGTTGGTTTTTCACTGTTTTAACATAGCATCAAAGTTGGGCTAGTTTGAACTGATATTTTGTTTTCAATGTTTGAGTAAAAAAAGCAATTAAACTATAAACAAACTCAAAATACATATTTTACTTCGTCGTTTTTAATAAATTCTGTCTATGGTCTATCAGTTAGGACCAAAAAATATTAGTTTAGTTGAAATTTTAAAAATTGTCCTCGTTTTAACTTTCACGTGTAATTGACCCAAAAACCAAACTACCCATTTTACTCAATAAATACAAAACAAATAACATTAAAGTAAACTATTTGTATTTAAGGGACTACAACTACTACAACTGAAACAACTAGCATATGTTCAAAATTATGTCATAACGCTTGTGAGTAAGTATCTGTACTTATTACAAATTAATAATAATAATAATAATAATAATAATAATAATAATAATAATAATAATAATAATAATAATAATAATAATAATAATAATAGTAATAATGAGATAATGAATAATATTAATAATGATTATCATAATCATAACAATAGTATTTTAGTATAGTTAAAAGGAGATATACAAGATAAAAACATGTATCGCCAAAGGCTAAAAACAGATCCCGTACGAGCGGGAAAAATTACATCAAATATTAGTATAAAGCATAATTAAATGTTAAAAATAATTAGCATGACAGTCGCTTGCTAAAATTGCAACCGTATCCATAATCTAAAATTAAAATATAAAATTGAGAATTTTTAGGAAAATTCTAAAAGCTTACTCGGAATCCTCAAAACAATCCGAAAATTTCTATACCAAAAATGTACCATTCGGATCAGTAATTAAAATTTTTTTCTGCGGAAACCTCGGACCAAAAACATTTTTTTTACACTAGAGAAAGAGATGAAAATACGCTACCTATTGACTAAAAAATTTATTAAGATGCTGTTTTAACATTACAACATTTTAACAATCCTATACCTCTTCGACGACTTTTATTTTTTGAAAGATGTGACGCCATATCCGATTAAAACTTTAATTATTTCATTACACAGTGCCCGCATGCATGCTTGAAGGATATTTTTGACATCTTAGTAGCGTGCAAACATATCCAAATAACCATGATCACGTTTTCAATAACACGACTCAAACCTTTTTCTGTCGTGATTTTCTCGAAAACTATAGGCCGTATAGAGACTTAGAGGTATAGTTCTTTGGTACTTACTCCATGCAAAGAATCTGGCTGTGCAGAGTTTGGGTAGATTTGGTTTAAACACCCTGTATAACTTTATATTGACGAATTAATTATAATAGGATCTATTTTAAACAACTTTAAACAGCCAGTATTTTCCATCAGTAAAAAAGTTTTGAATTTTAAAATCGAATTTCATTATATTCGAAATTTAAAATTTGTTTTCTATTTTTTAAGAGATCGCAGTTATCAAGTGCAATTCGAAGAGGCAAAAGATCTTACAGAATTTGTAAGTACTTTTTCCAAGATTCCAAATCAGTGTTTCCAACAGTGTTTTTTAATTATGGAATACTTACTAAGTTTCAAATATGGAAAATCGTTTTATGAAATGGTATTTACAAATTAACATATTAGTATTTTGCTTTTTGGTTTTATTTTTAGACCAAACGTAAGTTTAGAAATTAGCAGGAATACAAAATTAGTTAAATTGGACTAATTTGTTAAACTATTCAGTAGGTAATAATTTAGAGAATCTTTGGGATATTTGCAAAGCTTTTATTTTCTTTATAGTGTCCACTAACTGATGAACACTGCAAGTAAGTTTTATTTATTAAATTTTGATGCATAAAACTTATTTTCACGTCTAACATATTAATTATTAGTGTACAAAAATGTATATTTTAGGCTGAAGAACATTAAGTTAACAGTATCCTTCAAGAGATATCAATTAACTAACTACATTTACGAACCGAAATTTGAGGTAAGTCCATTTTCTTTACTTACCAGTAAAATGTGCCTTTCCAATCAGAGTGAAACTTTATAGAAAAAGCAACATTTTGTATAATGAGGGAATTGCACGTTTTTTTTTTTTTAATTTTATTATGATAGAGGATGAAAATCCATGAAAAATGACATAAAAATTATTGAAATCGGAAAACTATTCCCCAAGATATTAATTTTTAAAATGTCGTTTCCAGTATTGGCGGGAAAAACAGTAATTTCGCTATGGCTGCTGTGTGACGTCACAGCGCTTGGACCCGCTATGTTATTGTATGCTTAGCTTGCTTCATTCTGCTATTCTTTACAAAGTTTTAACTAAAAAACTATGATACTTTAAAGACACATTCAAATATTTTTTTTAAAAGATTGGCATTTTGTTTTTCAAAAAATATTAATTGGTTTTGGAATAGAGCATTTTCAATCACATGACTCGGACCTAACAACGCCCCTACTTTTTGCCCTACAGAGGTTAACAGTTACAGAAAATGACTAGCCGTGGAATTCTTCTATTGGAGCATTTGCAATCACGTGATCCCATACCTAAAAACCGCCTTAGCAACAGATAAACAAAGGCCTTAGCAACAGTTAAAAGCCCTACAGAAGGTACACAGTTAAAAGAAAATAACCGGTTGTGACGTCACCTGAAAACACTCTATTATTAGGATTCAAAGTTTTAATTTTTTCTTTTTCTGGCCGGTCACTAGAGAAACAGACGAGTTGTATGCGTGTTTTGGTTTTATGATAAGTCTGATTTCTTTTATTTTCAACAATTCACTAGTTTCGACGGCGCTGTGACGTCAAATCCCGTTTTTTGATCACATGACTTTACTAGTGCTTTGGCAAAAATAAAATCGAATTTTAAGTTATTTAAAACATATTTTTGAACTTTAAAATCTGATATTTGAGAGTTTTAAACTATAACGTATCAAAAGAAAAGTGTAAAATTAAGCAAATCCCTCACCTATGCAATTCCCTCATTGCGTCTGAAGGTAGAGGTGATCCGTAAAAGTGCCCTTCCCTTGGAGCCGTGCTGGATCCGCGCCTATGATACATGTTAAATGATAAAAAACAAAACCCTAAAGTTGCGGGAAACTTCCTTATAATTCAGCAAATAAGACGATAATTGAATGAATGATAAAAAAAAGTCATTTCAAAACATCGTTTAATTCCTAACGGTTTTGAAATATTTAATAGCAGTGTCTACTTTCCCCCATGATTCGGTAATTAAATTCACGACAGGTTATTGATTACGACATCATTGTCGTTTTATAGACAGATAACCAATTCTTCATGCTGATAAACTGTGACTTTGTTTTAATTCTAATTTCGTTCAAAATTCGTTTTTTCTTTCTCCAAAAAGTGGGCATTTTTTGTTAAAATCCTTTTGTAAAAATCCGTAGATATAATTACATGTATTTTCAGAGTGTCGAGCTGTACAGCTACATTGGAGGTTACATGGGGATGTGGCTGGGGTTATCCCTGGTGTCCCTGTTCGATCTTTTGGAAACGATTTACAAACTGATCGCTTATCCTTTCCATCGGATAATAGAGAAAAAGAAGCGGAAGAAAGTGAAACCGTCCATCATGTATAAAGGACCGATGATTCTAGGGTACTACTGATGTGACGGATATTGAAAGAAAAGGAGAGAGAAATAAATACATCTATCTTATCTTATAGTAATGGTTAAGTGACGTTTTACCTGAAAAATAGGTAAATCTGTTAAACCAACTTCAAGGAAAGTGAGATTGAATTCATAAAAACTTTCAACTGTTTGATAAAAAGTAGATGAATAAAAGGTTATATAATAGAGTTGTTAGAGTTGCTTCTATGTTATTTATTGGTTTAAGCTATAAATTAATAGTTTCACAAATATTATTAGTTGGAGGCATATGTACATTGTTTTTCAGTTCAGTTTCATTAAATTTTGTTACATAATTTGATAACTTTTTGCTATTAGAACTTTGTAGTACTTACTATGGTAAAATAAAAATAGAAAGGAAGAATACATAATATGTGAGTGAATTATTTCTGCTTGTGTTTTACTACAAAATATTAGGCTACTTATAAATTTTAAAATAAATTCATTTTTCAGTGAATTTTAAGGCAGAAAAAGGATTACTAATAAAGGATTAAAAATTAAAGTAGTTTAAAATAATTACCATTAAGTAGAATACTAAAAGCATACCACTTTTCAAACTGTATTTGTGAAAAAAAAGTAGTTTATTGTGATTTTAGATCAAACTACAAACCAAAAAGAATGAATGAAAATGTCTATTAGAATTATTAGAAATAGTTTTTTCTAAATTTATTAATATGAAGTGCTAATTATAGTAACAAAGTTACACTTAAAAATTTTGTAGACACTAAAATTTCTTATTAAATCATGGTTATAATAATAAAATAATAACATTCTCAAGTAGTCAAGAGCTTTTAAATAATAATTTAGTAATATTTTATGTTATTTCGTTCATTTTCATGAAGATAGTTTTCATCCAAAGTTGTAATTAATGAATTCAAGTAATTCCCCTTACGAAACCAAATTTTTATTATGAAAAGAAAAACTATTTGCTTTTAATTTGCTTTTATCACAAGCAATTCTGATAATCACTTCCTCCCCAATTAAGTATTAATTAAATTACCTGTAAAAATATTTAACGATTTTTAAACTTGTGAGGAGGGGTGAAATCAATGTCCTAATAGCTCATAGGCGAGTAAAGCACTATAAAATAAAATAGAAGAGTATGTTTTTTTTAAAGTTTGATGAAAAAACATCTCCTTTTCACAAATATTTACTACGTAAATTCCGTTTATTAGGGGGTTTTCCATTTAAAGGAACGAGTATGACGTTTTACAAGAAGTTTAGTCACACTACCATGAAACACCAGATATCTGATGGCATGTTTATTTTAAAAAAAAAAAAACGTCCTCCTGATTCCTAAAAAAAGATTCTTAAGGTCACAGAGATCAAAGGAGTCGTCTTATTCGGTTTAATGATAGTTTTTTTTACTCTCACTATTAGCACCTCGTTAAGAGTTCACAAAACCCATTTCATCATGGACAGAAATGCTACTTAGAAGCTTATCTAAGGCTTGATTGTCTGTGTAATGAGAATCAACTCACCACTCGTGTTTCCATTTTTAAAAAGATGGATAACTGTTCTCCAAGAATGAATTAAGTGGTTTTAAAGTTTACAATGTTTATTTTATCAAATTTGGAATTTAATTCATTTTTTTACTAAATTTACACAGTAAATTAGACAACACAACAAATAACATTTTAGTTATAGTTACCTCAGACCTTTAGGTCTATTTAGATGAAAAAATATACATCCTACATTAAAAAAATTAAATTATTACGTATACTATTATAAAAAGATAGTATTGAATAACGAAGATAAGGGCACTATCTAAAATTTTCATTAAAAATAAACTCTTGATAGTTTAAATTGAAAATTGATATTTTTTAATTGAGAGCATAGCTTATTTTATGCACATTCCGATGCATGCAATTAAATTATTTTTATTTTGAATATTTTCTAAAAGTAATATGTTACACATAGTTTGAATATAAGAATAACACTTATAATTTTTATTGTATAATTTATTATTTATTTAATATGAAACGATGAATGTTTGAGTTCCAGACAAACTTAGACACATAAAGTTAAACTTTTTAAAAATTTACATGAATGAAGAAAACTTAACTACAATAAAATGGTGTGATTTTTAGAGCTCATGATTATTTTTGGAGCCCAACCGTAAAAAAATACATTTCTTACTTTCTTATTTAGCATAATACGTGAACATTTAAGTACGTCATTCACAAACAAATTTTTCCACACATCCTCTTCCTGAATATCTTCCTGTTTTAACGTATCCGGAGTATTAACTATCCAAGAGAAATATCGACAAGATCAAACAAGCAAGATTTACCGCCCACGCTTACGCAACAAAAGGTAAGAGGAGTCATACATACTGTTAAATTCACGTTATAATTTTTACTTTTCTATGACAGATCACATTTTGGCCATTTAAAGTGCCACACCTATAGACAGTGTTATTCCTAGGATTTTTTTGGAGGAGTAAAAATACTCCTTGACTTTTAGGAGGAGTGAAATTGAATTATGAGGAGTGAAATACGGAAATAGCATGAACTACATATACAGAGACACTAAAACCGCAATCAAACTCCCTAGGCAACAGAACAATAAATGAAAAAAAAATTACTATGGCTGTATGAAAAAACAATTAAAAAGTGTGATAATTAGGGTGCCGTGGCAATTGGCTTTGGCCAGGAGTCGGGCGAAAATGTCTCCGCTGAGATCAGTTGGTGTTTTGAGTAGAAAAATATTATTCGTTGATTTCGGTGGGGCATGCGGTGCATTTTTTAAGCTAAACCTTTTATGAAAAATTCGAAGAGTGAAAATACTCCTGTCTAGTTTTTTAAAGAGTATTTCCGATTTTCAAGGAGTGAAATACTCTCTCAGAGGAGTTAAAAATATCTCTGCCTATAGACTTAACCATATTTTTTATTAGAAAAAAATTTTGAAAATTATATCTTTAATAAATTTTTACAACTTGATAAAATTTGTATCCATAGGAACAACAAACTGTTGTCCCTATGGACAGACCCAGTTGTACCTACGGACACCCATAAAAATTAAGTTTTAGTAAAAAAAAAAAGCTAAAAATGAAAAAAAAAATTATGCATTACCTTTCAATGAACAACTCCTCGCATGTTATAAATTGGCAATCGATTATTCGATCTTTTAAACGAACTTGATTAATGCTTGTCATGACTTTTTTAACAAGAGTAGTTTTCCAACCTTAATGTTAGGTCCAGTGGCCTTTTTGCCGATGCAACTTACCCATTTATTTTATTTTATCATTTATTTATATCCTAATACTATGAAACACCAAAAGAGAGGGGATCAGAAGGAAAAACTTCTATTCAACACTTAAATTTCCAGTAATTCTTAATCAGTGAAATTTATTTTAATATTAATACAATTCAAGAGTCATTTTAAATTACCATTGATTAAATACTTCCCAGTGGTAACAAATGATTTATGGACACTAAAGCTGTTTTTAAAGGTCAAGAAAATGTGTGTTCATTTGAAACTTCTCTGGGAAAGCATTAAAGAAACTATGTTAGTTTCATCATCACATCAATCTAATGACAAAATTAAGTACAAATCTCGATCGCCCCATTCACATTTCCTGATTTTCAAATATCCGATACATTCACCTATTAAATATGATCACCACCTCGCGTATTGTAACGAACGAACGAATGTCCACAGGATGAAGCAATAAATAATACAATGCATTACGTTGTTCACTCTCAATTCACTTAATATTCCTCCAACGTGTAATTCACCTAACGACTTTAAAACTACCCCATCACAAGGTCTCCATGAACACAGTGTTTTGACCAGGAGAAGAACTAAATATTAAAAAAGGGGACTTCGTTTTTCGAGCGGAAGGCGAAACAGCGATTTCAGCGTCGGATGCAACAGCCCGATTTCTTTCATCCTCCATAAAAAGGGTTAATATTCAAATTGCATAAATACCGGGTTCATGCAAGTGTCCTGCATTTCGTTTCGAGAGTTCACAACAGCAAGCGTCCGGAGTTTTTTCTTTGAAGTGGGATGGAGGGAACCAGCGTTTTCGTGACCGGAGCCAACAGGGGCATCGGGCTTGAGCTTGTTCGTCAGATTGTGCAGTCGTCGAAGCCTCCCAAGTATGTCTTTGCCACTTATAGAAGTGAAGGCACCGTGCAGGTAAGTTTTGCTTAGTTGGGAATTTTTTTATTCACAATCCGAATGATGCTTAAACAACTCGTAAAGATTGATGGTTTCAATCTAGTTCTCCAACTTGCATAAGGTTAGAAGAACTTGAAACTCGATTTGGTATACGACTGTCTAAAAGTACGCTAAATTCTGTCTATAGTTTCTCACGGTATCACTAATCTCCCTTCATGGCATCCCCACTTACACTTCTGAAATCTATTGTTTAACTCTTATTTAATAAAAAATATTCAGTTTTTGTAAGCAATCAATAGATGTCTTTTTCTAGTCACTTATATAGTTCATATGCCCATATTTTGTGTTGATTAATATGGAACAATATTAAAATATAGGTACTTTCAATTTTTAGCAAGTAAATAATTAAAAAAAATTAAATTAATACATAAAAATCAAACTGAAACCGTTTGTTTCTTCGTTATACAATTATGTGATTAGATTTTTCCTAGTGATACTTAAAAACACTTTTAAGAAAAAAAAAATTCAATGAATGTAAAATAAAAAACACACATTTTTTTTTTCATCTTTTAAATTCTCAAATTCAATTAAACTGATTCGTTTTAGAAACGTAAATTTGATAAAAAAGGACATCAATCGCGGACATCAATTTGTGACAAAATGTTTTTACAATTGTTTCATATTTGAGCCTCTGCAATGGATAAAAAAATTATAACTCCAGATAATATCTTTGATAACATATTTAATGGATTTTTTGTAAAAAAAAACTTAATACACAATAGTTTCATGTTCATCAAAAATAATTTTTAGTTTTAATTTCTACAAATTTATCTCCATCATGGATACAACTAAATGCTTCTGAATGGGTGTAAGTTCTTTAAACGTCAATGCATACAAGTTCTCTATATCCATTAAAAAGTTATTTTTTTAACACTTAACCTATCTAAATTCTAAATGAATATAAACCTAAAAATACAATTTTTTGTCTTGTAGAATCTGGAAGCTATTAAAAACTCATCAACACATTGTCAAGTGTTCTTGATCAAAATGGGTGAGTTAAAGAATTTTAAATTGTGAAGAATGAATGAGTTTGTAGACTGTAGAGTGTTATTACGATATTGGGATATTTTTATTCTATTTTGGGACATTTTGCATACGAAATTTGATAAAAAAAATATTTTAATTTTTAAAATAAGTTTCCATTGATCATAAATATAATATTGAACTTTATGATATTCATTTAAGTTGTTTCCTTATGTGGATTCATCGGTTAAAGTCAGGATGAAAACGAAAATCTATTTTGATTTAAAATATTAATAGAACAGGATCCTATTTATTCTTTGGTGTATTTTAGATAATTTAAATAGAAAACCATTTAACCTCTGTTTACTGACAATTTTCCCAAGATCTATATTTGTTAAGATCGTCGGGTATATCAAATGAAGAATATAGGTTTCTCGTTAAATATGAGCATAAAATAAAAATAGTGAAGAAGTATCTCACTTAACTGATACAAAAGTAATGTATTCTATTCACTGATATTTACTAAGCTCTAAGAACCTTAATTACTGTTTTCAGTTACGAGTATTAATTGAAAAAAAGAGTATAATTACCTAATTTTGTACATGAAAAGTACATGGAAAATATGCGCAAATTTCAAACGAGGCGTTAAAATCTTTTGATTATTATAAAAGTAATCGAATTATTAAAAACTCGAATTATATTACATTTAATTTTAAATGAAATATGGTTTAAAAGCCAAGACGTTAAATAACATATTTATTATTTGCAAATTACAATTTACGGATAGTAAATTTGTCTCTAAACGTAAAATCTTCATATTTTCAATAAGTACTAAATAAACTTCAGCGGTTATTAAAAATAATATCTCTCTTACAGATGTCCAAAACAAAGAGGAAATATCGGCTGCTCGTGAGATTGTAGAGAAAACAATAGGCGAAAAGGGACTGAACTTACTCATAAATAACGCTGGAGCTCTGAATTTCGAAGGTTTCCCAGAAATAACAGACGACAACCTGCTCTTTCACTTCAAGACAAACACATTAGGTCCAATATCCGTCTTCAAGGTAATGAAAAAGTATTCATTCTGGCTATTTTCGACAGCACTGTCCTAAAATAATTCACATTGGTCAAATTTTAGTTTTTTTCGGAAATGTAATCGCTACTTTCATTATAATTTTCTTGAACTGTATCTAAATATTCTGCATTCAAATAACTAAGTCAACCGTTTAAGTACACATTAAAAAATAAAGGCAATGTAGAATTTTCCGGGATGCTGAGACATTTCTTTGTAAAAATCAGACGTTTCGTCGTTCTCTACGGAAGACTTCATCAGTCCGGAAAATTCTACATTGCATACATATTATAAGTCCTTTTCAACCATAAGTATGTCAATTAACACACTTCATTAATTTATGTTAATGTACGTGATATTTTGAAAGAGAGAGAATGCAGTTGTTAAATTATAATTTTTTATAATATAATTTTAACAATCTGAAAATCAAGAAAGCATTGTATTTTAAAAAAATTATAAAGAATAAAGAATTGAACAGTTCATTAAACTAATAAGTTTGTGAGAAGAGTTTCAAATGATCTCAAAACTGTTACAGGAAATGCTTCCTTTACTCCAGAAAGCATCTTCCTCTAATCCAGACACTGAATTAGGAATTTCCAAAGCTACTGTTTTGAATATATCATCTGTTGGAGGTTCTTGCTTTAATACTACTGGGCATCAGCTTGTTCAATTGTTCGACAAAGCGTATGGATACCGCATCAGTAAGGTAAGTTGAAGAGAGAGAATTGAATAACAGATTTGATACGTGAACCGGCCTGGCCATACAGTATTAAACTCCATGGTCTCGTCCAGTGAATAGCTTTTTTTATGTAAAAAATGCTCTTTGTAAGTATTCCGCTTTTAAAAGTATAACTACATAAATCTGTTGCTAGAAATAGTAAAAAGTATATTCAAAGCTGAACGTGCATACTATGGAACCTTGTACTTAAAAATAGAAATAATTTTGTTTCCCTACTATATTTGAATTTAATACAAAAAAGGTTGTAGAAAAGTACCTATGATTTCAAAATACCGTTAATTAAATTTTATTTAAGCAGATAACTTTGTTTGACTTTTTGTTTTATTTTTAAATATAAAATAGAGAAAACAGTTCATTTGAAGTAACTTTGTCAATTGTCATAAACTAATACTATTTAATTTTTTGCCATTAAACATTTAATATTTATTCTTATTTTTTATCAATGTTGTTTAATTCTCTTTTATGATGTTATATTAATGTGCATATCATGGGTTACTTTAAGTGTTCGTGACTGAACTGCGTACACGTTCACAACCACTGCTTAAAAGTTCCAATGTTCGTGAAGTGTGTTAATTTACACATAACTCATTTGATATTGTTGCTTATTTACATTAGACTCTGTCTTTTCATATGCTCTTCTCTTAGAATTTTTAAACGTTTAGGGACTTTTTATTTGGTCTAATAAAACCGAGTACCAGTAAAAACCACAACACAGACTATTTTTTTCTTAAACGCTTGACAGCGATTTTTTGAGCAAAGTAGTTTACCGAAAAATGGCATTTTTACTACGATATTTCTAAAACAGATTTAATTTATTAGCTGTAATAAGAAAATTAGAGCTCAAAAGTGACTCTCAGAGCGTTCGTTAGTTGAAAGAACCTATTTTAAACTAACTTTTCTTTAGACGAAACTGTTCCTCAGGAGAAAATCACGAAATTTTCTTTTCCGCAGGCCGCTCTCAACATGGCGATGCGAATAGCCACCCAGGAAGTGAAGGAGCAGGGCCTACTGGTGGTCAACATGTGTCCTGGCTGGGTGAGGACGGACATGGGCACGAGCGCAGGACGCATGGACGCAGACGAGAGCGTTGCGGCCATCCTCAAGACCTGCCTCCTGCTCAACCAAACCCACCAGGGCGCCTTCCTCGACAGATTCGGTGTACCCATTCCCTTCTAAAAGGAGCGATTAGTAGCACAACTTAGACCAAGTTTGTCAAGTTTATGTAACTGCAACTAGAAGTAAACGAAATTTGGCCGTACATGACGAAAATTGAACGAATCTTGAACTTTGTGTTGCATGACTTTGTTGTAAAATTATGCCCCTAAGGTACTATCCGCCAAGAGCTTGCATCTGGAAAGCAACTTACTAATTTATTTTATGTATGAAAAATTGCATAATTACATGCTCAAGTTCCAGTTTAATTTTTTTGTACCCGGTCCAGACCACTTTGGTCTATCGAGATTCTATACTGTAGAGCACAAAAGAGTATGATTGCTATTTTTAAAGCACTTCTAAGTCATAAAATTAATTTTCGGATAATTTTTGGACGACAATGTTTTTAAGTTATCTCTTTTAAAACTATTTTAAAATTAATTATTATAAAACATTCAAGAAAAATTATCATAAAAAATATATCTAATTTGTCACATTTACGTTATTAAGGTTTAAGTAAACAAAAGATAAGCCATAGAAAATATAAACCTGGTTTTCATTCATACTCTTAAATCACACACATCTACTTCATTTATTTATTTTTATAAGAACCTGTTTTGTTTTGTAAATCAGATCTATCTGTATGGTTTTCAGAGTTCTTTAATAAACATTTTTAGTTTTTATATTATTCGTTTTTTTATTGTTTGTGACTTTTAGATCTAACTTATGCTGTAAGGATGATTAGTTTGGTTTGGTTTTTTGGTTACATATATTTTCCGGTATGTGTGCTTGATCTCAAGGATCCGCTTATACACCTTCGTCAAGTAAGACAGACACAACAGAATTTTTACTGGCACAAAGAAGGAAAATACACCCAGGGGCGAGGTGAGAATCGAACTCACGACGGGGCAGTGCGCAGACTGCTGGCGTGAAAGGCGTAAGGATGATTAAAATAAATAAGCACGGCAAAAACCTTTACGAAAGGATAGTGTAGAAATATCATAAACGAATAAACTCCTTTAGATGTAATAGATTCTATTCTATAGTTTAATGGGTAATTATTAAAAGACTAAAAGTTAGATGAAATAGCATAGAGTATAGGTATTACAATTTCTCGAAAGCAAGTGTTTTAGAAAGAAGAATTTCTAAAACTAGTTTTGAGGCCTGAAAAAGGGCAATGAGTTGCGTATTTTCTCTTTCGTCACTTCTTCTATCACCTGAAACAAGAAGTGTTTCAGAAACGATGGGGCCAGAGTGGGGGTAACGAGAAGGGCCTCAAAATACCAAGGACACAAAAAAAGGTTAAAAGCTATTATTCACTCATTGTTTTATGGGTAAAGAGATGTTGTATTATCCTTTTATGTGATGGCAATTTATTGTGATGATTTGCAATTAATTCTCTTTAATACCTGAAGTGGGGACACACCGATTTAGTAGTGCAATTTGAATCTGTATATAAGGTAATTTGGAGCTCCGTAAACTAAGAAATTGTAGTTCGAAATGACAATAACTTTTAAACACATCATCTTTCCTTCTTAATAGGTGCAAAGAAAAGAAACAAATATAGAGCATTTTCAATCACATGACTCGGACCTAACAACGGCCTTAGCAACAGAAAATGTTACAGTTTTTTGCCCTACAGAGGTTGACCGTTACAGAAAATGTCTGGCCGTGGAATTCTTCTATTGAAGCATTTGCAATCACGTGACCCCATACCTAAAAACCGCCTTAGCAACAGATAAACAACGGCCTTAGCAACAGTTAAAAGCTCTACAGAAGATACACAGTTAAAAGAAAATAACCGATTGTGACGTCACCTGAAAACACTCTATTAGTGTATTCAGTTACTATACAATTTCCTAGGCGAAATTGTGGATATAAAAAGTCTTTTTGATTAGTAAATAATTGTGATGAGGAAAATTTTTTTTAATTTTTTAAGATACGATTTTCATGTAAAAAACATTGACCTGACTTTGTTCAGGATTTTTCTGACTGAGTCTTATCCAATTCAATGCTACAATTTTTCAACTCAAGAACAGTTATTATATCAAAAGCATCATCAAACCTTTGAGCAGATTTAAAAGATAAAACTCTTGAGCATCTGCCTTATGAAATGTGGACTTTTATTTAAGGAATCTTTAGGAATAAAGTTTTCTAGTTCATAAAACTTTTTGTCTCGGTCGTAGTTTTAAAGGTTATTGAATTTTATTACTGTAACAAGCAGACATATGCTTCACATAACGATGGTTTTTATTGTAATAATGGGATGATTTAGTTTAAGCATGTTTTGAAACCTTTGTATAAATCGTAATTACTATAGTCGTTTGTATAGATAGATAGCTAAGAAAGGGAAACCTGACTGTCAGAAACAATTATAAATATCTGATTAGATTAAACTGTAAAAAAAAACTTTTTCGGGTGGCATTGGTCCACTGAACTGCACAGAGGGAAATTTTGAGGAGTACTTTCATTCAATACAAAACAATACTTTTATTATTAAGTTCCTATCCAAAATAAGTTCTGATAAACATACTCACACCGCACATAAAACCTTCAAATTAGGAAACATTCTTCCTGTCCCCTGTAGTGTTAAACCCCGACTCATTCACTAAGAAAGGAGCATTAACTGAACACTGGGCGAATACCATTAAACATTTTACAAGATATTTTCATGGGTAGATTTAGGGGAAGGCTAAACTATTTCAAATATATAAATGTTAAAAACTATTGTACTATAACTTCCCATCCTCCCTTTGATAAAAGGTGTTTCTGTAGCAGTTATCAGAAACAGTATATGCCCCCGGGGGGCTGGGTAATTATTATTATTGGACATACATATTTAGCAACCGGAGAAAAATGTGAAAGTAGGATTGAAGAATAAGAAAAAGAGAATAGAACCCCAATGGAATGGAAAATTTCAACACTCTCTCTCTATTTAATCACTTTGGTCTGCAGATACTCGAAAACGACCCCGACGGTCAAAAGCAAGCAAACGACGATGCGCCGTCTCCCAAGTCAAACTTCCTCCACCCTGAGGGCGCGCAGTTCTCGAACTCATAATAATAAAAAAAAACACATGCACTCTCTTGATCTCTCGCGTTGATACAGATAAAAACATTGACATTGCCAAACGACCGGTTTCCTGTGGTGAAAAGGACGAGCGAGATAAAAAGGAGCGGAAGGTGTAGTAGTGTCGTTTCTGTAGCTGCAGCATGGACGCAAGGAGTGTTTTGGTCACCGGGGCCAACCGGGGCATTGGACTGGAGTTGGCGAGGCAACTCGTGATGTTGCCCAAGCCCCCCAAATATGTGTTCGCCACCTACAGAAATAAGGATGCTGCTAAGGTAGGTTGAACGTCATGTCGTTGCATTTCAAGGGAGAATCAATTTAAGGGGGGCGAGGCCCCCCCAAAAAAAAAATTTGGCCTAAATGCACCAAAGCGAGTTAAAACCTATTTTAGGGTCAAATTTCCTAAAATTTCAATGGGGGTTTCCCCTCTGACCCCCTTTTGCACTTTGAACTCTTTTATGCACTATTTTTTAAGTTCAACAAGATGCAAATTCTGCCTAAAAATATTTTAAAAAACTACATTGAACCTAGGGTCCGTTCAAATATTACGTAAGCATCTTTTTGGTCATTTTTGACCCCCCCCCCATCTTGTCAGAAAAGATAAGCAATCCCCCCCCCCCTTTGTAAGTAACCATTCGTAAGAAAACTGCCTGACCCCACCCTTTGTTATTTTTTTGTTTTTCTTTGCAATTTGTGAGTTATTCTGCAGGACATCATGGCAGGTTATTTTCGAAATTTAACACGGAACCCTGTGTGAATTATGTTGGCTCTATCTATTAACATAATTTAGAACTAAAATTTTTTAATTGTCTTATAAAAAACCCCATGACCTCAGGATGCAGAGACTGAAGATCGTAATTCCGATTTTTTTTCCGGGTTTATGGAATTTTCAAAAGTGTACAGACTTTTTGCCAACTCGGTAGTTATAGTATTGTACTTGAAGTGACTTAAAAAAACTTCTTTGTTTTGGAGAAAATAGGTGGTTCTATGATAATGAAATAATAATAACTACTGCCAATAATAAGATAAATATGTATGTGTATTTTCTTTCCTTTGAATTGCCATGATAATATAAATTTCATTTATAATTAAAGACAATTTTTTGCTAAAAACAAAACCTTTTTGATGTTTTTAGCATGAGTCAAATTATCATAAACTACAAATTAATAGGCAGTGCTAAAAATTGTCATAACTTTAGAAAATCATTTAATTTAATCAATAAATGTAAAGTTTTTTTTTCTTTTACCAGGAACTCATTGTTCTAAGAGACACTTCGAAAAGGTCCAAGGTTATATTAATCCAAATGGGTAAGGACAATCCAACAGAATACTCTCTTTTAACTCTTTACTTAATTCTACAATATTTATTCGTAATTTACATTCACTTCAAATATTCAAAGCATACTTTTAAACTTAAATTGAACTTACTTTAATACACACACTCAAAAGATACTAAAATTATTTCCACTTATATTTGTATTTTTGTAGTGTGTTTTGCTATCTAGCATTGATAGTAAATAAGACCTTTGGCGTTGTGATAGCAGACAACGCAAGAGTTTTTTTTAGAGTTAAGGTCGATCCCATTCTTAAGATAAAGATAAGAACCTATTTAAAATTGATGCCAATAGCATAACCTTCTGTGAATAATTTTGACACTCTTGATATTTTTGTGTTATCAGGTTATGTAAGAAGTGCGTACTCTTTTAAGATAATGCCATAACCGGTCAGTGTGCTTAAAAGATAAAAAATATATTCTGCGTAACAACTTATATCCAATAAACTATCAATTAACGCTTAACATTGCATGAGAATAGGGCAAAAAAACAACAACAACATCCTGTATATAAGAGGGATTTTTTGTAAGGGTATTCTCAAGTTTAGTGAATTGTTTAATGTATTTTCCCAAATAGGTACAATAGGATTCACCAACCTTTTTGTCGGGAGGTCCAATAAACGCGTGTAAAAATTCCAACTGTATAACAGGCACTTAAAGATACTGGGTTAACAACTGACAGCCATATTCACAGCCATCAGCGTCAGTGTTAAATCCTCGGTCAAAGAAGAATTCCACCAATCAGAGTCAACGGAAAGCTACTTTTTCTTTCTTTAACCGCTGGTTAACCTCGACGCTGATGGCTATGAATATGGCTGTAAGTCTATTTGAAACTGTATTAGCTATAAAATAGATTTTTTCTTCATAGTTAAAATGTAAAATCAAATAACCGTCGCCAATAGTTTAATTATTTTAAATGATATTAGAGACATTCTTAGTAAGTAATTCAGGGAACAACTTTTTTCCCAAAGATATATAGTAAGCAGCGTTTAAAAATGTTTTTTATCAAAAACAACTGTAGATCTTTAGGAATTTTATAATTTCAAAATAATGCTGAGTGAAACTCCATAAGCCGGAATATACGGTTATGAGAATATATTATGGTAAAGAATTGAAATAATAATAACACAATAATACTATAAGAATTCTTCAGTTTTTCATCTTCGAAAATATCTTACTTCTCTTAATTGAAATAATACAGCAACAAAAATATCTTGCGTATGGTTACAGATATAACCAAAAGAGACGAAATCGTTGCGGCCAGGAAGACAATCGAAGACGAAGCGGGTGACACTGGACTCAACCTGCTCATCAACAATGCCGGAGTATTGAAGACGCAAGGGTTCCACAGCATAACGGAAGAAAACATGCATTTCCACTTCGACACGAACACCGTGGGACCGATTCTCGTTCTTAAGGTTTGTATGCACTCATCAATATTTAAATCGGTCTTTTATGAACTGAATTGTGGAACCAGTCATCATTTCAACTTTTTGATTTTTCCTCGATTTTATACAATTCAGACATAATTGCATCTTGTATTGGATCAGTATCTGAAGAAAATGCATACTTTATTTAGGCAGATGCATCACCGACTGCTTTCACATTTTGCCTTCCTAATTGGAAGTGTCTATTTGGACGGCAAAACCGGCAGTTAGCACATGCGCCGTAGGTCTCGCGGTTACGTAGCAGTCCCGGCGCTCCAATCAGAACCGTTATTGGGCATCTGCCGGGTAAAAAGAGTAGAGTTTAGTTGTATATCTGCCGGCCAAATAGACAGTACCTTCCTAATTTCCATGCACCACTTTTACCTCCGTGCTAAATAGTGAAATCGCGACCAAAAACTGAACAAATTGCATTCTTGTTACCTAGTTTCGATTAATTTAAAGAAATTTAGGTCGGTCTAACAATTATTCATGGTGTGCGGGAAGTTTTGTTAAATACGTAATGTAATTTTTTACCATCTAATTATGTATAAGAAAAAAAAATTAAATTGTAATGAAAACTGTCCGCTATTATTTGCATGAATATTATACAAGTCGACACCATTTGAAATGTATGTATTTTAATTCGAAAAAAAAAATATTCGAAAATACTTTTTTTAACAGGTTTAAAATATACCTAACCTATTATTTTGACAGGTGGGTAGTAGGTTTAACCGAAAAATATAACTGTCCAGCCAAATACTTAAAGATTTAAGAAACTTAGACAGTTCCTTGTTAGTTATCTATCATGTCTTGAGGAAACATCTCTAATCAATTACTTTTTTACAGGAAATGCTTCCACTGCTTCAAAAAGCATCTAACTCCGTCCAAAGCGATATCCTTGGGGTTGAAAAAGCGACGGTGCTGAATATTACATCAGTAGGTGGTTCCTCCTTCTTGATGGACGAGAGGCAACCAAAAGAATTCATACGCGCTATGGGATACAGAGTTAGCAAGGTAGGTTATGCATCGAGCCATTCTTAAGATAACTGGTCAGGGACTATTAAAAAATTACATTTAGTGTTTGTATGGACAGGAGGATAGGTATACACTCCAGCTCCTGATCTCTACCAGAAAACTCCTGTAGTTTGTGCTGGGAAGTCTTGTTATATTGATACAGAATCTGTTGTAAAACTACTGAGATCTTATCTTATCCCGTACAAAGACAACCTGTATCAGTTATAATTTCACTGTAGCCTGGCTGCAGATTCTGTATCAATATCAGTATTACAGGATTTCCCTTTTAAAAACATTTAACGCAAAAATTAGAGGGTTTTTCTGGTAGTTGGCTGACAGGATTTCTTTGTTAAGTTGACAGATTTTTTAGTGTATGTGTGTGACGCATATAAAGGAGGGCTCAAAAATTGTAATTATTTTATTGTAACCCATAAAATTATTTTTCCATTTAGTTTCTTTTCCCAATAGTCTGAAAAAACACTGCATTTCACGTTTTTACTAAAACTTTAAAAAAAGTCACATTTCTGTACACTTAAAAAAAAACCTTGTTGATTTAACACTGAAATCCTGTCAGAGCTATGCTACAAAGGTTGATCTCTAAAAGAGACACGATTTCTCTGTAGTCTGACTAGATTCTGTATAGGAATATAACAGGATATCTCTTCACAAATTACAAGGGTTTACTGGTAGCATAGATGACAGGATTTCTTTGTTAAATAAACGGGATATTTTTAGAATGTTACATATTTTGGTCCGGCGATTGGTTCTTATATGTAACATATTTATTATGTAGCAGCTCTCTGACATCATGATGGAGGACATTTTCCTTTCTCATGATTAACAATGTAAATCCGTTGAGAGGGAATACAAATATACAAATTAAGTTACTTTCAGAGTCTTGTAATTTTTTAATATATAACTTTAAATTTAAAAATATGTGTAAGGTACAAGGAGGAATTTTTTACCCACAAAATATAATTTTTGATTTGACAGACATCACGACGGATAGCAAGTTCAGGTAATGGATTTGGAGTCTTAATCCTACTTATTATTTGGGAGGGGTTTCAAAATTGTGACATCACTACGGTGCTGAGGAATTACTGAACAAGTGAGACACTAGAAGAAGGATATAAATATCGCGAAACTCATGTGATGTAATTTGGGAATGACAAAGAACAAGTTTTCTGTTCACGAATAATAGTATTTATTAGCTGCTTTTCATTCATATAAAAAGATTCAAACGTCGCATTTGTAAATTTAGTCATTAAGGAAAAATCATTACATAATCACATAGTCATGGCATCACAAGTTACACCTAAAGCTGTATTTCAGCTCGTATTTAAGGGAAGTAAATTCCATGTTTGGATTATGAAGGCCACTTTGATTCAGGTTCTTCTCATCAGAAAGCTACTTGTTTTGGAGTGATTGACTTTGAAACAGTTTCCCATTGTGTTAATGGGGATTGACATGTTACCAACCTTTCCTTTAAAAACATAAAAAGTGTAAACACAAGATCCCGGATGTAATTTTTTTTTTGCATGATAGATTTTATCTTCATTTTTAATACATAGTAGCAAATGCGAATAGAATTAATACCATATTTTTGTATCAGTATTATTATGCTTGTTAAACATAAGTAAAGTACAACGGTAATAAGATCGAAGCAGTTTGATAACACGAACCTGAATCTATGTTTTAGAGGGAAAATTTAAAGTTTTTGAAGTAGAATTTTTAGGGGTTATTCGGATGTATGGCTTCCATAGTCCCTTTCCTGGAAATAGAAACCCTTCATATCCTACATAAAGGGTATCTACCTGGAACCGTTACTGGGAAGTTATATCTTTTCATCAGAAAGTTTCGCGAGCCCCACGAAAGGATACTGAGGACCACCAGTTGGATATCCCTGCTTTAAAATCTACATACATGAGAAAATTATTCTTTGTTAACCTTCGAGCGTAAAATTTAACTTAAAAATGACTTTAATGTCATGCATTTGCTACGATTTGAAATGTTGTGTGAAGATACAAATTTAAATTTAACATGAGATTTAACGTAACAATAAAGAATTTATTGACAGCGGGGCATATAATACCTGCCTCAATGGGAGAGATCGAACGAGGATCTGGTGATAAGAGAGGGAAATATGTGCGCGCGTCTCTGAACCGAAACCTAAACTATGGCTGCGATTAGAGAGCCTACTCTAGCTGCGAATTGGTCCAGAAAGCACGGCAGGCGCACTGTAAAAAAAAACCTGTTGTTTTAATGGATATTCTGAAGCACTTTCAACAGAATATCTCAATTTCACGTTAAATACAAATTTTATCTGTAGTATAAAAAAATTCCGTTATTTTTACAGACATTCTTTGACAAAAACAACAGTCCTGAAATAGCAAATCAGTCGGTAAACAGAAAATCTGTATTTTATTTAAAATACAAATATCTTCTGTAATTTAGGTTTACGATCTTCGGGCGCCGTGTTTTTTTATTTCATCTGATCGCTAAAACCACACATTATTGCTTTTATTCGTTTTTTATTATTATAGAGTGTTTTCAGGTGACGTCACAACCGATTATTTTCTTTTAACTGTGTACTTTCTGTAGGGCTTTTAACTGTTGCTAAGGCCGTTGTTTATCTGTTGCTATGGCGGTTTTTAGGTATGGGATCACGTGATTGCAAATGCTCCAATAGAAGAATTCCACGACTAGTCATTTTCTGTAACTGTTAACCTCTGTAGGGCAAAAAACTGTAACATCTTCTGTTGCTAAGGCCGTTGTTAGGTCCGAGTCATGTGATTGAAAATGCTCTTTTTCCTCCTTGGAAGTACAGTAAAAACGCAAGAAAAATGCCAACTCCCTAATAGCACAAGAAAATCACACCCAAAATTTGCGTATTACTTTACAATAACAACTTCTCAAATTATCGTTTGATATCATAAAAGCTTTTGTTTACAATCACATAAATTATTTTTTATGAATTAATTGTTGCCAGCGGCTTATATCTAACTGATTAAGCTACATTTAATTCGATTAAATTAATTTATCCGAGAGATTTTCTTTTGTTAATTATTGTATTCTGTTATTCAATACAGAGAAGGTTTGTACGCAATAACACGATTACCTATATTACAGGATTTCCCTGCGAAAATTACAGGGACTTTCTGGTAGCAAATTAACAGGAATTCTGTTAAAAAAAAAGTTTTTTTTTTACAGTGTGGGTGATCTGGAAATATTTCAGGGAGGCCCAAAAAGCACTCGGTCCCCTCTCTGAAATATCTCCGAGGGGCCTGATACACATTCAGCCAGAAAGAATTGTTCACAGCTTAGTTAGTAGTACCTGCTACACTCATCTATCATGATTGTCGACCCAATATCAAATAAGTAACTTACTTGTATTCTTTGTAATGAATCATATTTCCTCCTGGTTAATATGTCGAGAAATAAAAAATTATGGAATTTAAAGACCATACATGAATAAAGGGGGTTGGAAACTGTTCTGGCAACAAACGCTATTAGAAATCTTCTCACTCATTTCACTGCAATTTCAGGCTGCCCTCAACATGGCGATGCGAATCATCACCCAAGAAGTTCGCGACCAGGGCATTCTGGTGGTGAACATGTGCCCGGGTTGGGTGAAGACGGACATGGGTACGCAGGTGGCGGAACTGGAGGTGTCCGAGAGCGTCTCCGCCATCTTGAAGACCTGCGCGATGCTCAACGAGACCCACCAGGGGGCCTACATCGACCGGAACGGGAAGAACATACCCTTTTGAGAAGAACTGGATACTTAGGACTTTTGCTTCAATTTTTATTTATAAAGGCGTGTGTCTCAGCTGTGTATTTTAGAATGGTTTCAGGGACGATTTGACAAAATGGCAAAACCGATTTTTAATACGATGGAAGTTCAATTGTGTTCAAAGATGGCGTTGATTTTTGATGAGCTAAAGATTTTGCTTTCAGCTTATTGTCATCGACAGTTCGACTGGATGATATTGAATTTGTTTGGTGTTTTTATTTTATAGTAAAATGAATAAAATATGTAAAAATTAAACACTTTTTTATGTAACATTGGAAAAAAAGAGTAATTTATTATTAACGAAGTTTGTGATTCTAGGTGCCAAAAACCATAACAAAGACTTATTTACTAGAAAGATTTTTCAAGAAGGATTTAAACCACCGTGAACCCACTACAGAAACTTGTAACACCACATGGAAAATAATTCTTGGCTTCTGGCATTAATTTGAGTTTGACTTGAAGAGTTTTTAAAAAATATTTCCACACAAAGAGATAAAAATTTTGATTAAAAGCTTTAAATATGGAGGTGCTGGGGATCGAACCCAGGGCCTTTCACATGCAAAGCGAACGCTCTACCACTGAGCTACACCCCCACACGAAACTACATTTAATTTATCACATAACAACCTAAATTTATTCATGAGAGCGTTTGAACAGGTGCTCGAATCATTCCACTTCGTTCTGGTTTAACTCAACTCGATGCTCTTACAACAAAATTATGCGCTTTTATTATGCTTGTTCATAAGAGAAGAAAAACTACCAACAGAAAATCAATCACATCAATCATCAAATCGTGATTCAAACGTCACAATCACCACCAAATTATTTTGGCGATTATATTTTTTAAGGTTGGATTTTATGATTTTTGACGAGAGGCCCTTCTCATAGCATATTACTCTGGTAAAGTGTTAAGAAACATTAAAAAAATTAGAGCATTCAGATTTTAAACATGAATAATAGAGAGTAACACGACTAAACACGACTATAGTCATACATAAACCATCATATTACATCAAAATTAAATAGAATAACATAATACCAGATTTATTATGTAAGGAACTCTTAATAATAACGACTGTGATCAGTAAAAGAACTCATGCAAAAGGGCAATACAATTTTTCGAACAATACAGAATAAACATAAAGAAAAGAAACTTACATAGAAAGGATAAATGAAACAACAGAAGAAAATGAATAGTTTGTGATGGTTCGAAGGTAGAAATTACATCATAATTAAAATCATATCGTTACCCAAAAAATAGGTAATTTGATTGAAAAGATGTCCTCGTTCAGAAAGTTTTGAAAGTCTTTCATAAGTAATCTTTTAGAGTAAAGCAACACTTTTAGTAGGTGGCCAGGTGGCCTTACAATTCATTCGAATACAACAGCTGGAAATTTACTTATTAAAAATTATTCGAAATTTATTTTAGGAAATTATTTCTGTTGTTTTGAATAGAATAATAGCAAGAAATCATTAATTGCACTAAAATATACTCTAACCTCGAAAGAAGTAAAAATGAGCTATCTTCTGTCTATTATTTTACTGTTTTGATATTCCAGTGACTTGAAAATCGTTTGAAATCTTGAGTTATTTAAAATTTATTGTTTAATTTTTTTTTCTCAATTACCTATTAGAAATGAAATACTCTCAGTTTAAAAATGAGCACACTAAATTAAGTATTATAAATATACTAATAAATCATGCTAAGGCTAATCTATATTTATGAATTAAACTTTTTTATTCAAAAAGTTTAATTAAATAATTCAAAGCAAAATGAATTCATTATTAAAAATGTCACACATAAATCGAAAAAAGAAATGATGAGCCATTCAAAGGAATTCATATCTTTACTCAGAGAAAAAGATTAAACAAATTATACTAGGATAAATTTGTTTATGAGTCAGAGTCACTAATGAAAATTCTACTATAAACCAATTTAGTGTTATAAAAGGCGTACCTGGCATATTTATTCAGTGAAGTAAAAATAATATTTTTATAATACTGAACAATTTTCTAGTTTATAAATAAATAATAAAGTTATAAGGTATATAGAATAGGGTAATGGATTATTAATATATAGTAGAGCTGAGTAAGCCAGTAAGCCCCATAAGATAGTGAAGATCCTCATTTGAAAAACTATAAGGGGGACCGAAAATTAAGCTAATAGGACCAATAAGGTTTAGCTATAATATGTTTATAATAGGCCACAGATAATATATTAATAAAAAATTAAGAAAAATTCAATTTAATTTTAAAAACTGGTAATTACTAATATAAAATATTTCAAAATAATATTTTCAGTTGTTTTAGTCTTAAATCAAACGATTTTTCTTACTTTTTCATTAATCAGATGGAAAAAAACAGATTATTCTTGCAATTCAAAAACGCATTTTAAATTTCAAGAATGCTACAACAGTCTTATGTAAAAAAAATTAATTTGTGATATTACATGTGCAGATTTAGTTCGAATACTAAAATTTGGCATGCCTTACTTACAGTTCGGTTGTATGGTCTAAGATTTTTAGATCTTGGCCCGTTGCAGTGGCGTATATAAGGGGGGGGGCCGAGGGGGCCCTGCCCCCCCCCCCGAAATTCGGACTAGGTGTACCAAAAACACTGTATTTTAGGGTCAAATTTCAAAAAAAATTTCTGGGGGAGGGCCCCCAAACCCCCCTTTTGTACTTGGAATTTTATTATTAGCAACTTTATTACATAATAAGTTCATCAAAATCCAAATCCTATAAAAAAATATAAGTCCAAAATCCGGACTAAGTGTTCCAAAAACAAGATAAAACCCTGCTTTTCAGGGTAAAGTTCCAAAAATTTTCTGGGGAAGAACCCCACATCCCCTTTTGTACTTGGAACTCTATTTTAATAACTTTTTAAATATTAAGTTCATAAAAATGTGCATCCAAAATTCGGACTTAGTGTAGGTACCAAAACTAGTTAAAAACCTGGTTTTTTTGGTCAAACTTCCAAAACTTTTCTGGGGGAGAACCCCCCTTTGGTACTTGTATTTTTATTACTAACAACTTTTCCAACATTAAGTTTTTAGAACCTAAGTTATCACCTAAAAAGCTACATTGGACCTATTAAATAAGTGGGGAAGGGGCTAGGGAGTAATTTTGGGCCCCTCCCGAAATAAATTCCTATATATGCCACTGGCCCGTTAGTCTCAAGGATAAGCCAAATTGGCCTTTAGGCAATAAAAAAAGTTTTGAGACCCCTGCTCTAATACATCAAATAGATTTAAGGATTCAAAATAAATGGGGAATATATTTTGCTCTTCGTAGCAAAAGAGTTGAGTTTGAATTTAGATTACAGTCTATTTATAAATGTAGAACTTTAAAAGTAGTATCTCAAACATTTGGACATTCACTGCATCGATCTTTTATTAAATTTAAGAATAGGTGTTGGCATTCATCCATGAAATCTTATCCAGATACCCAAATGATAAAAACTATACGATACCACCAAATGATAAAAAAATAAAGGGTTTATTTATTCCTTTTGAATTTGATAAAGAGAGACGCACACACACAGAAGAATGGAAGTTGGAAGCGTTTTCATAACAGGAGCAAACCGAGGCATAGGGTTGGAATTAGTAAGACAAATAGTCAAGCTGCCAAAGCCTCCTAAATATGTCTTTGCCACATACAGAAACAGAGATAATGCTTTGGTAAGAAATTCAAATCTATCTTTTAATATTACACAAGGAGCTAGAAGATATTTTTTTAAACTAGAGGTTAGTTTTACCAAAAGAACATAAATATAGCTTAAAAGTGAAGGGTTTGATTTTTGATTAAGGTGAGAGAAGTAAGTAGGTTTGGTAAAGGGCTTGGGGACTTGGATAGTTCGTAATATTAATAGAAGGTTGAATTTCTCTGATATAAGGATCAGAGAAAAAATACCAAAAAATTTATCAATGAATTTTAGTATGCTATCGTAATACTAATATTACTACTAAATAGGAAATATAGAATGTTACTAAGTAAACTATCTAATGCAGGAACTTAAAGAAGTCAGAGACTCATCTAAAGAATGTCAAGTGCTTATGATAAAAATGGGTGAGTAATTTTTTTTTTAAGTTTCACATTTTCACTTTTGGTTTATTTAATACTTTTTAAATTATTTACCATCCCCTACTTCAAGTAACCTGCTCAGAAGTTTAAATTCTTATTTTCCAATGAAAAAAAAAACATTCAAATATGCAATATGTCAGTTCTTTCTGAAAACAAACAAAATACAGTGCAACCTGGATACCTTGAACATCTCTAATTCATCTCTAATTCTAATTCGAGAGACCTTTTTTTACTGTCATATTCACAGCCATCAGCATTGGTGTTAACCAGCAGCTTAAGAAAGAAAAATTAGCTTTTTGCTGACTCTGATGGTTGGATCCTTCTTTGGCCAAGGATTTAACACCGACGCTGATGGCTGTTAAGATTTTTAACTTTTTTGTGCAGTCTCTTCAGGTTTGAATTATCCAAGCTGCCTTTTACTATATTCTCACTTATTTTCCGACTTCTTATTAAAATTTGTTGTTCTTTTCTTCAGATGTTAGAAATAAAGAAGAAGTCGAAGCAGCTAGAAAAATTGTCGCAGATATGGTGGGAGACGATGGCTTAAACTTGCTAATCAACAATGCGGGAGCTCTAAAAATGGATGGTTATTTTCCAGACATCTCGGATGAAAACTTACTTTTTCACTTCACCACTAACACATTGGGTCCCATGGCAGTAGTAAGGGTAATAAGTCTTACAACATGATTTTAATAATGGAATAAATCGAAACCAACTTATATTACGAATTAAATTAATAGGTGCAATATACATTTTAAATCTGGAACAAATCATGCGCTTAAGTAAAGATATTTTCCCTCATACTATAAAGATTTATATTTACAATGAATAAATAAATCAGTCTTCATCATCATCACAATATCAAAAGCATGAAGTAATAAGCTTTGGAGTCACAAAAACTTTTATTACCAAGTATTATTTATGTTATTTTAAATCCTTTTATATGACATTTAATAACAAAGATATTTTCCAAAACTTATTTTTTTTTTCATAAAAAGTAAATAAAATGCTAGATAAAAGCTAGAGTCATCTGAGATGTCCAATACTAAGAGGTCTCACAAAATAAAACATTTAATAATCAATGCCTTATTTTTTAGGAAATGCTTCCTTTACTGCAAAAAGCTGCTTCCCGCCAAACATCAGGTTTAGGAGCATCCAGAGCAGCAGTTTTGAACATTTCATCTTCAGGGGGATCCTGTTTTTTAATGGATGACAGACAGCCTAAAGAATGGCTAAATTCATTGGGATATCGAGTCAGCAAAGTGAGTAGTTATAACATTTGGGTATTTTAATATCAAAATACACTATTTACAAACTTCTGAATAAATAGCATTTTGAATTGATTTTTTGTATCCCTTGTCAATTTTCTTGACCATTGATTATAATGATTGGTTTTGAAATTGCAAGACAAGAACTATTGCTGGATGCTTTGATTGTTAATGCCAAGACAGGGATAACAAAACTAAAGTTTAGTAAAATAAAAATTGTAGATAATGTTTTAAGATTATAATTTCTGAATCATTCTTAATTAATATACAAAGAGATACAAAAGATATGTTTACATAATATCATAGATACAAAAAATTTGCAAACATAATCAATAAACCGAGAATGGTTTGTTAAGTATCAATGGTTGTCACAGATTAAAGATAAAAAAACCATTATATATTATACTTTTAAATGCTATTTCAATCCTGAGGGACACACTTCACCTAATTAAATTTATATAAAAATAACAAGTTAATTGTTAACTGTATTTGATTTTGTACCCTTAAGCTTTAATGATAAAGAAGGAAATCTTGCTACAAGGCATTAGGTTCAACTATAGTTTATGATAACATCCTGCCCTCTTTTTAATGATAATTTTAAACATGGGATCGTATTTAATGTGAATAATGACAATAACTTACCTACCTTTTCAGCTAAGGAAAAAATAACGTGAGGGGAAAAGCAAAAACAGTTACATTTACCTTTAAATTACTATATAATTGTAGACTGAATCAATATTGTTGAACAAATAAAAAAGAATAGTTATAAAAAAATTGATTGTTGTCATACATTCAAAATTTGGGAACTTTTCATAACTACTATATGCATAGCTGAAAAAAAAATAATAGAAAACATTTAACCCCAAGGAGTTGGATGAGACATTGAGACATACCCAAGATCACCATCTAAACATAATTTACAATATACTCTCGATATGAAGAAGTTCAAGGGACAGGTAAATAAAATTTTATATAAAGTATTTTTGGCTTAACAAGTTAAATTAAAGAAATATCTAACATTTAGGGGAAAATATTTTTTCAAAAAACAAAGAAGAAAACGTCCTTTGATGAAAACTGCATTTCATTAACTGGTTTCACATTTCATTTCAGGCAGCACTTAACATGGCCATGCGAGTAATTACACTACAAGTGAAGGACCAGGGCATTTTGGTGGTAAATATGTGCCCAGGTTGGGTGAAGACTGAGATAGGTCTAGGGGACTTGGCACCTCTGGAAGTTTCAGAGAGTGTGTCAGACATCTTAGAGACATGTGCCATGCTCAATGAGACTCACCAAGGAGGTTTTATCAACAGAAATGGATATCCTATCCCTTTTTAAATAGAACTCTGAATGATATAACGACTAGTGAATTTCAAAGTAACTTGAGTCTTAATAAGAAATGTTGTATGTTACTGTATATAATACTGTATTAAAAGGAATAAAAATATAAATAAAAAAAAACATAATACTGTCAAATAAAAACATAATTCCATAGCGGGAGCAATTTATTTCCACTTCTTAAAAGGTATAAGTCAACATCTGAAATTGTGGATTGTCAACATGCCCAACACATGTCATTAAATAAAATAAAAATTTTGACCAATACTGAGTGATTATGGGTGTATTTTCAAAATGATGTTAAGCAAACACATTTTGGAATAAAACTAAATTTTGATAGAAAGTGGAAACTTAACTTTAGATACTTCAAACAGTCTTTATAATTTGCTGTAAAAATTTGAATGAAGTTATACTGCTTATCCTTAAGTAATTGAAAGCAGTGGAAAAACTAATAAATTAATTAAATATCAATGAACAAACTAAGTTTAAGTATTGCAAATAAAGCATTGATAACTAACAATGACTATTTTTTCTTCGGAAAAATATCTTTTCATAATTAACTAGAATCATTTCAATAACCTTATCTTATTCTTATTTTACCAAACTTTTAAAGTGTAGTAACAAGTTAGATTAACACAAACTCCTTGTATTCTAGGCAAACCTAACAAAAATTTAAGATACAATAACCAAACCACATTGATTCAGTTTTCAATTAAAAGCAAACTATGAGGACACAAAGAAATAAAATAATGAAATTTATTTACAAAATATACCACATAGAATTTATTCATCATCACTTTCATCTAAAGACTGTACTTCTATCTTCTTCCTTTTAAATGCTTTTTTCTTTTCTTTATAGTCTTTGTCCTCTTCAATTAATGCCATAGAAGCTTTTTCAATAGCCCGTTTGCGAATTTTTCGCTTGGCACTTGGCTCAGGAAATAATTTGTCCCCTAAACCTATGCCATTCTTGTAGTCTTCAAACCTGAAAAAGAATGTATTTCAATTAATTATTTAAAAAAGTGTACCTTTCATTATTTTAAAGTTTCTAACTACTATATGGACAAATTCTTCCTAATAAAGCTGAATGATTCATTTTTTTAACATTTTTATTGAAGAGATCATAATTTTACATATTTTAAAAGGTCATTGCTCTAACAAGTACAATAAAATGAATGAGAAAAGGAAAAACAACACATACTCTTTTATTATGCTGTGAATAACTTTCAGATTTTTTCTTTTCATACTTGAATCCTTAGAGTATTGAAGTAAAAGCTTCTGAATAGAGTTAGCATCAAACTAAAAAAAGAAATTTTCAATTAAAAAAACCCTTTATTTTTCTAATATATAAAACCTAAGAAAATGGTAAAACATTTAAAATTTGAAATAGTGAACAGTAAATCTAAAGCTGTAATATAAAACCAAAATTACTTTACATAAACTAATGAAATGATTAGATACATGAATCTATGTTTGGTTGGGATAATTTTTTTTATCAAATTAACCAGAGCAAAAAAATTGCATCAATTAAAAAACATACTTTTGAAACAAATTTATACATTTTCAAGTTTCATTACAAAATATTTTAGAATATTTCAAAATATTTTTTTTCTTTAAAATGCTTATAAATTCAGATTACCTTTAAAACTGGGAACTTATCTTCTTTCTCTTCATCATCTTCACCTGTATCATCATCATCATTGTCGTCATCATCTTGATTTATCAGGTATAAAAACACATCCTTCTTTACTGAACTGGTCAATGATGGACTAGATAAAATATAAACATAAGAAACTTCCAAAAGAAAGGAAATAAGAGTTTAAAGATTGCTCAAAATCAAAAGTTTAATAGTCTTAAATTTACTACTAAATCTAAGACTGCAGTTCCCAAAGTGTTTTAAGCATAGAGGATTCTTCAGGTGATGAATTGTCAAGGTGAGATATTTAAAGAAATAATAATCTTTTTAGAGTACTTGGTGTTTAGAAAAGCAGTTTATACTACTGTACGATAAAGTTAATAAATAACTGAATTATATTTTTGTTTGATTTCCCTATAGCAATTTAAGTAAGTTTTCCCAAAAACGAGCTTGTCTGAGAGGGAAGCAATTTAAGTATCTTGTATATAATTGGTTGTTATATAGTAAACTTTATGAAAGCAAAAGCAAGGGGAAAATATAATTAAAATACACACTGCATTGAAAAACATCCTTAAATCTAACTAAATGTAGGTTTATTATTTTGTTGTAGAAATAAATATTGAAAAACCTATTTATTAAAGTTAACATCTTTGATTAAAATAATTTTTCTCAACCAAGTCTTGCATCTAAAACACAAGAATTGGAAAAAAAATCATGTCAGAAACCTATAGTAGTTTTTCTTACATTATGTGAAAATTCTTTTCAACCATATACATTTAAAAATAGACAGTGTCATCTTTAAGTACATTAGTTAGTTTTGGTAGAAAGAATGGTACCTGATAATTTTTTTTAAACAGAATAGATAAAACAAATGAAATAAATTAAAATCTAATAATTTAAATAAATTAATAGTTAGTTAAGGTAGAAAGAATGGTACCTAATATTTTTTTAACAGAATAGATAAAACAAATAAAATAAATAAAAATGTAATATTTAATAAAAGGATGTTTCTAACCAAAACTATACTTACTCATTACTCTTACATAGAATGTTACAGAAAGGGATAAGGAATTTTTCAAGGAGTTCTGGTGTTATCTGCAAAATAATCAGAAATATATTCCATAAGAAACAGCAATACATAATACATTTGATGTAATAAATTGCCTAAAAGGAACTAGCTTCCAGTTAGTAAAAAAAAGGTTTTGCAAAAACAAAGGCTATATTATATCTGTTACTAAGCCTAAAATCGTAATAGTATCTCACATGTTTTTCCAAGTTTCAAAAGTACATTAAATATTGTAAATAATATTGTTTTACTAGCTACAAAATTACTGCCTAAGGCCTGTTTTAGCCAACACAAAAACATTATTATTATTCACTTATATTACAAGCCTAGTTTTTTTTGTTATTCTTCAAGTATGTGATCTACCAGTTTAGTTAGCTGGATTTAGGATAGATGGTGATTGGTGACATAGCAACTGATCCTAATCCTAATGAGCTAACTAAAGTTCATAAGATAACAAAAACTAACTAATCCTAATAAACTAAGTCTCATAGGCTAATTAATCCAGGGGCCGCGCTAACCATTCGCCAATGCGCCAAATGCGAATAAATGGCAAAAATGGCGAGAAAAAAATAATTATGGCGAAAAGACTGGCGAATGATTTTTGGGAATCTAAATGGTGTAATTCCGTTTTGGCAATCTTAAAAATTGATCCGGTTACATTTCGGAGCGTAACTTTCTGTTTAAAAAGTTTGTTGGGAAAAATATGCATTCTGCACATTCAAAAAAGTAACAATATAAAAAACCGCAAAAGCTGCGATAACATGCCAAAATCGGTATCACCATGTTGGATTTCGGTATCACCTGATTTGGATTTTTTCAAATAATCCCTAGTTTTGATAATCTTTAGTTTCCAGATTATTTCCAAGTAAAAGGACTAGTTATCGCGGAAAATCGCTATTTTTCGCGTAAGTTTCGTTTTGCGTGCGGAGTTCCGTTCCTCCCGCGACTTCTTTCTCGATCGGCTGGCGGGCGCAAGAAGTCGGCTTCTGCTTGTGTTCTGTTGCGATGTAGAAAACCAAACTTTACAGGGGTCAGAAGCCAACAAATCCGGTGTTCAGGATCACATTCTCCGAAAAGTCGAAAAATAGCAATTTTTCGCGAAAGTTCCGTTTTTCCCGCAATTTTCTTGCAATTAGGTTTTGCGCAAAAAATATGGCTAATAGCTAAATAATTTGGCTAATAAATTTATGATTTGGCTAATTTACGGGCTAATGTTTTGAAAACCTTAGCGCGGCCACTGTAATCTTGGTAGATTGTATACTGCAAGAATACCGGGGGGTTTTTCGCTCAAAAAGTCTACCGTCTTACAAACCATTCCTAAATTATTACGTGAATAGACATAATTGCTACCCTATAGTAATGATAATTAGAGGTTAAATATTTAACTTATAGCAATTAAAAATCAAATTTGCATAAATTAAAAGCATTATCAAGCCATCCATAAAAAAAGAATGAGAAACATTGGGTTAAAATAATTTAAATGGGAAGAATACTTAATGACAACAAGTTAATAATATGGGGAAAAATTTTAAACATTTTTATAAGGATTTCTTTTTAGGCACTGTACTTTTCCCTAAAAAATATTCAGACTTTACACCAGCGATTACCAACATGGGGCACACAACCCACCAGGGGGCAATTTGATTTTCTAGGGGGTAGTTTGTAAATTTTCAACCAAATTACCCCCAGGTAGGGCATGGCATTGGCCACCTTGGTTTTAAATTGAATATTACATTTTTGAGTGTAAAAATTTATGTGTAATCTTACATGGGGGGCATGGAAAATTTAAAAAGGCTTTGGTGGGGCATGGACCGAAAAAGGTTGGGAAATACTGTTTAGACATAAGCCGTATTTACAGTGGGTGGCCATTGAATTAGGGACACTTCTCAGATTTCAGTTTTTTAAAGTTTAACGACTGCATTTTTCAGCTAAGTTATTTATTTTAAACCTCATGGGTATTTTTTATTTACAAGGGGGTGTTCTTAGGATATTAAATACAGCAAAACTATTTTGTAAAATTAATATTTTTTTATTTGGAATAAATGTATGAATAAATAGAAATTTGATTAGAAAAATCTCAGTATTTTGTAATACCGCCTTTTGCTAAAATTACTGCTTCTACGGGTCGGGACATGTTCTCTAGACATTTTTTGGACAAGAAAAACGTGCTTAGAATATTTCAAACTTATTTTTTTAACTTATCTTTATTAGCAATTTTCAGCAAATTTATTTCAGATTCGAATAAAATCACTTAATTTCGAAAATAAAACAATTATCTAGTGTTGCCACTCATAAAACTCTTATAAAATAATGCCAGAATCAATAAAAAATAAAATAAACATAATAAAAGTTAATTTATATGCTTAAAAATCATTTAATACTGAAATTATACAAATTTCAGTAAGTGTCCCTAATTCAATGGCCACCCACTGTATATGCATTTAGCCAAACAACCCGAGTTAAAGGAGCTTGAAAGAGATTTTCGCAAGACATCTCTCTCTCGAGTAAGGTGGGTTGATCTTCATTGACACACCATTTTACTAGGATTTAAACTCAACCTGCCTTTATTCCCTCGAAAGGGAAAAGGAGTCAAAATACTGGTTTCCGTCCTTTAACCTGGGTATTCATGCCATATAAATGGGGCTATAGACATTTTGTCATCAAATAAGCACATTAGTGCTTAATGAGTTGTATTAAGATGAAATAACTTTATATTACAGTATAACCTTGATATGGTAACCCCTCACAGGACCAACAACATAGGGTCGTTATAACGAATTTGGAAGATAATAATCAGAACAACAGAGATATGTCAAATTGGATGCAAAATAAAAATTATTTTGCATTTTCTTAGATAATTTTTTACCTCTTCAGATGCCGCTTTTGCAAGTTCTTCCATGAATATATCAGAGATATGATATTTCAAACTAAAGGGTGCACTATCAGCTGAGGGATTCAGAACATGCTTTCCAAATGTCTCGAAGAATAAGTTCATACATTTTTCTTCCCATTTAAGATTTTTTAAGAGTTGGTAAGTTTGATGAAGAAATTTTCGAACAAGCTGTAAAGATAAAAATGATTATGGTCTGAGCCATTTTGTAAATCTAGTAACAAAACTGGTAAACATATAAAACCTACAAGTCTAATTTGCTAATTTTAGAAAAAAAATTAGTTGATCTACAAAAACTGAGTGGAGAAAATAAAATAATAAGTTAACTTCATTTTAAACAATACATAAAAACAAGATCAAAATTTTGTACTCTAATCAAATAAAATTTTCAAATCTGCACAAATTTACAACATACAAATACTTTTGGTACTGACTAAGCATGTTTGTATTATTTTAATTTACAAAGAGATAAATACAAACCATCAAAAACTTTTCATATCTGTAACGATCAATACCATTCCACTCAATGGCCATAGTTTTGAAAAAAGTGTCAATATACAAAAAAGCACTTTCAGTAGTTTGGAATACATGAATGTACTTGCTTATTACATCTGCTCGATCTTCCTAGAAGTAAAGAAATTTAATTGTGAAAAACTGCAAGCACCACAGGAAATTCACTTTTATTTCATTAAGCTAGGGGTGGCCTTAACCTGGTGCATGTGCCAAACATGGCACTTTGAATAAATAATTGTGGCACATCAGTCAATTAACTAATTTATTAAATAGAACCAATACATTAGAAACTTAGTTAAAACTGTTTATCTCTCATAAGCTATTATTTGAGTGAATTGGTAATGCTTAAAGAAGCTGAGAATAGTAGAAATTGGAAATTCAGTAACTCTAAAACATTATATAACATCTTTCTTAAGACCCATGCACATTTAGCAAGGCTTCGAGATTGGACTGTGTAGCTTTTAGCTGCTCGTCCCATTTACTTGGACAATCAGGACTCTACTGTTTCGACAAAATCATAATTTCAAGTTTCAACCCATGATTGAACATGGTGGATATAAGCATAGAATCAAATGAAAAACAGCAACAACTTGGCGATCATTAACATAACTTGGTGTGGATGTTCTACTATACACACTAGAACATTGAACCCATTAAATAATTTAGGTAGGATCATAATTTACTCTAAAATAGGTCTGTAACAAAAATCAACAGTTTAAACAACAAAGGTTCAATTCCGTTATTTGCCTCATTAAATGTACAAAACTTTTTTTAGCTATGCTAACCATCGAAATATTGCTGTGAATTTTTAATTTTCCTCATTAGCTTGTAATTTTTGAAGCATAAAAAGCTTGGCATTGTTTAAGAGGACGGATAATGGAATTTAACTGGGTATATCCAAACAAACTGGACCTGGGCGACATTTGGTGTTGCCAATGCTATTTATTGGCAAGTAAGCAACTCAACTTCTATAGAATCAATAATATTGGATTATAGAAATAATCCAATATTTTATCACCACTTTTGATCCCAGGCCCAGTTTTATTGGATTTCTCCTTGAACTGCAACTAGTTAAAGAAATTGGGAGTGTTTAGCAATACAATACCTGAACTAACATCTTGTCGCAATGCCAAAAATAATAAAACAGTCCCTTCCATAATCTCATCATCATATCTTCTTCTAGATCTAAATTTAAATACAATAACCTTTAATTAAATAAAATTCGAATCACAACACAATATTTACTTTTACTATTAATAAAAAAACATTATCATAATTATGTTTCCTAAATTAAAATTTTCAAGTATGGAAGATCATGAAATTTCAACCAATTTTCACTTTAATATTCACAGATACAGCTGGGAATTATTTTATATTTAAAACAATGCAATGAAATTAATGACTAACCATCATCAGATTCCGAGATTTTCTTAAACCACACGCCAAGTTTTCTCAATGCTTTTTCTCGAATATGAGGTTGATTTGATGCAAGACGCTGTGCAAAGGAAGCTTCAGGAGGAATATTCATTTTTTAATGAAGAAGTGAAATTTATATATATATTTTTATTCTAAAATTATTTTTGTTCCGCTGGTCAACTCTAAGGCCATGTGCAATGGAAATTTTAGTTTGTTTACAAATTTTGCTGTTTTCAGTCAAAGGCTGCAGTTAATGGGTCGATTTTTTCAATATGTTTATGGAAGTTCGGAAGTTCGTATCACAATGAAAATTCTAATGAACTCAATAAAATACTATATAAAAATTCAAAATAATTATTTAATAGGCAAATTTTATTGCAGTTGAAATATTTTCAAAGAAATCAAGTCAAGGTAACTTAAAAGCGCTACCTAGTGAAGGAAATAAAAACATGGTACCACTGCATGGTACAAGTTATCATCCAAAATGTTCTCTCTACTTTGTTTATATTAGGATAAGATTCCTCCACGAATGTTATTAAAATTTTTCAGATGTTTGTTGGCTCAGCTGTTTACATAAAAACTAATGAATTTCTAGCCAATTTCAATGAAAATTGAAAACAGAATTTTCTACCTTCCGGTGGGAAAAGAGAAACTTCCAATTTATACTGCTTTAGGGTTTTGACCTTTTGCGTTTATGTAGTTTGATTCGAGCATTTTCTTGGTTGTATTTAAATCAATAGTTTTTTACGCACAAAAATGGTTACTTGGGGAGCAAAAGAGCTCTTAAAGAACACTATAAATACTGCGACGTTCCATAATAGAGTAAGTTTGTTAATCGACCTGATGACATGCTTTAGTGCCTGTTATAAACATTGTGAAAATGAGTCTGATTTTAAGTTCTTTGAACCCCACTGTGTATTTTCTATTCAATAATTTTTATAAATACTTATTTGCATTTAATTTCTATCTGGATGTTTTGAATTTTATTTGTGACGAATTTTATAGATATTGGAAGAAAATGAGATGTGGAAGCAGTGGGAAAAAGAATGTGGTCTGACTATGATGGTTTCTGATGACGATATTTTGAAAAAGTATAGAAAAAGCCACCAGTGTTCCAAGCACAGAAGGAAAGACAAATCAAGAGAAAGAGAAATTCAAAAAGCAACTGAGATGAGTTTACCAGTGCCCAGTTCTTCAAAATCAAATGGAGATAGGTAAAATTTGGAGTAGAAATCTAATCTTGAATCTGTGGGGGTTAACATAAATATTTTTAGGTTTTTACGTATTTTCCCATTGACCATTAATTTCAGTAGCACAGTTAAATGGGCTTTAGCAAAGCATTTTCTAATTCAGTAGCACAGTCGATGGGCTAATACAGAAGTAGGAATGAATGGGGCAAATTTCACATTTATACTAATGTTGGAAAAATTTCACATTTTTCAATTATGTAACTATATTTTAAACTAATATTTTAACTATTAGTTACATTTTTAATTGAAGTATTCAATCAATTAACCATCATTTCAACCAAACTTGGATAATGTTGAAGTGCACGACGAGCACAGATATTTTTAGATATTTGCAGAAAATATTTTTTTAATAATTCAAATTTTTGATAAATAAATAGAATTTTTCCTACTGTTTTATGACAAAATTCAAACGACTGGGGGCACTTAATAAGTTGGCAGAAAATGTTTGTGCGCTGTTGTTGTTGTTTGAAAATGTTTTTTGTTTGATCTAACTATGATTTCAACTGCATAAAGGTTTTTATGAATGCATTCTCCCCATTATCCCTCTGATGGGGATAAATGAGATGAGAGTAAGTATGGTTGGGACAAATAAAAAGAGTAAGAAATTTACAAAGGGACCACTACCCTAAAACCCTGATGTGTTTACTCCAAACATATTTATATTCCCTTGGTTAAAATTCAAAATTAGTTGTTTTGACAACAACTCAAGACTTAGCAGAAAAACCTAATGCGCGTTCTGAACATCATTTTTGTTGAAGACTTTTAGAAAAGGGTAAATGGGTAGTACAGCCATTGGAAACTGCTTATTAATGCAGAAGAAGGCTATTTTGAAGAATATCAAGTATTTGTACAGTTAAAATCTTCAAATTAGTTAGTTTTATAGAATCAGTAGTGTTCGGCAACTAGTGGGCAAAAAATAGTTAACTACCAACTACTAACTAGTCTGGGAAATTGTAGTTGTAACTAGTAGTTAACTATTTTTTCCTGGGATTAGTTGCAACAAGTACTTAACTACTTCCCAAAGTAGTTAACTATTGTCTATTTAATTTCATAACCTACTTTTTGGCAAAATTCTAATACATCTTTCTAATCTATATCACAAAAAAACGTTTATACTTAGTGCAAAAATTACCTTTATTTCTGGTTATGGTATTTGAGTACTCTACCTTTGATAAAAATTTTAAATATATTTCTAAATTTTAAATAAATTTTTTTGAAGTAGTTGAAAATTTGAAAGTAGTTTTAACTAGTAGTTAATTAAAAAAGTAGTTAAACTACTAGTTGCAACTAGTTCGAGTTAACTAGTGCCGAACACTAGGAATCAGTCTCATTACTTTTGGGACAGACCTTGTATGTGTGACATTTTAATGTGCTCATAATGCGAAATTTGTCAGTTATTTAATTAATATTTTTATAAAATCAGTATTTCTAAACATTAGGGCCCCCATCAGGTGGAAGCAATACAAATTTTTAGAATTTTCTTAGGAAATGATGTTGCAATTTATCCTCGATTACTATAAGGAGTTAAAACCCTGTTTTTAAGATTCAAGTATCAAAATTTCTCTCTGGGGGAGAATCTCCAGACCCCTCCTTTTTATTGTTAAGCTCATTGTTTCTTCCACAATTTGATACGCTCAGATTCAAATCCTTCTATTTAATTTTCTAAATAAGTTAATTTAATTATTAATTAATTGTATGTAATTTGTTATTGTATGTAGTTTTAGTTTGTATTGAAAAACTCTTAAAAATCACATTTTTATAAGTGATAAACGAATATTTTGGCCTGTATATCTTATTCTGATTTTTTTTATTTGAAGGAGTTGACTATGCTTGTGAGGATAGTTCTTAATTATCAATTTAGTACCTACTCTTAAAGACTCTAACTTGACTCATAGACTCTTTAACTTGGAATGAAAATGCAGGGACATTTTTGGGGAAATTTTGATCAAAACAAATTGTGTTCTTGCTAAATATTAGGCCCTGAAACATTTTCTGTACCCTTAGAAATTAATACTAAATAGTTGGCTTATACTTTTAATATTGCATCTTTTTAATAATAGGTAGTACATAATAACATTTTATGTACTACTATACATACAGTTAGTTACTAAACACATTAAACATAAAGAATTGATTTCTTCTAAAATAAGAAAAAGCTCTACTCTGCTGATTTATCTTTAATGTTTTCCAAAAGGAGCATTAGTTTAGTAAAATTCTAAACCACTGTTTTTTTTTACAAAATCTTATGTTGTGATTGTTCTTTCTTAGATGGGATCACAGTGGTTTCAAAGAATTGTATCCAGATGAAGAAATACAAGAAAGACGTTCATCCATTCATACTTCCAAATCCCATTTGATCAAGTAAGTAGATTAGGTTAAAACTCTTCTGGGGGTACTTGAAATCTAAATTTTTAACTTTGTTTTTAAGTCTCGGAATTCTTGCTTACATTAGAGCTAATATTTTTTCAATTGTAAAGTCTCGTGCTTTATAAATACATTAATTATAATGTTCAATCATACTAATTCAATTATGGAAATAAAATTCCCAGACTTTACTAGGTTTTCTTGTTTAATTTCAAGTAATATTCTTATAAAAACACTAGCTATCTATGGGGATTTTTTGGATACTTTAAAACATACAGGCCATGAGTAGCCTAATGATTAAAGCATTGGCTCCGGGATCAGAGGAAGGAGACTTTCCTTCCCTTTCAGAGACATGGTGAAATTGTGGAAGTGGCATCATCTATCATCAGAGGCTTAAGTTGGATTCCTGCCATTTATGGGCCTCAGTTTCTCAAGAGCTTCTTCCCTTAATTCCTGTATTGCTCTCAGAGGAGCTTATTCCAAGTGTCATTAGAAATAGAAACAACCACTAACATATACTTTTTAATGATTAATAGTATTTGTTTTTTTGTATAATAATAAAATAACATAGTGTTAGCATAATATATATGTTACAAGCAATTTGAGGCAGGCAATGTCATAAATTCAATAACATTTATCTCTTTGCCCAAAATACGCAGGCATTATTAATAATGCCCAGATTTATCTCATTGCCCATAACATGTACTACAATAAAATAAGTATAATATATAATAAAGCTATAATTCTTAAGTATTTATTATCAAAAGTATATTTTAAGAATTGTTTTCTTTTTCAGAAGCAAAATTACCAATTTTAATTATACTTTTTTTATCAAATTAAAATTTATGGTTAAATTTGCTATTTCTCATTCTCATAGTTTTAACAAAAGTTATAAACTCACTTTGATAATAATTAATGTATTCCTTACAGACAAAAGAAGAAAAAGAAACACAGGAAAAGTTCAACATCTGATGATAATGAAATTTGGGAAGAGTTCAAAAAATATAAGAGAAGTAAAAAATCACATCACAAATCTGACTGTTTAAAGAAAAAAGAAAAATCAAGTTTTGATAATCACGTAAAGGAGTGGAAAAGACACAGAGAAAGAAAATAAAATTGCAAATATAGCCACTTAACATTGCATTTGGACCATTACATTGTTATTTTGTCTAAATTTTGAGCTTGTTTTCAAGAATCATTTGTATCAAAAGTGTAGAACTTCATTGCAGTTAGTGTTTTACATGCATGTTGCAGAAATGTTTCCTCAATTTTAATGTTAAAATTAAAAAATCAAGAATCATGAAACTTATTTTGTGAATGAGTCTAAAAACTTACATAGCTTGTAGCCTAATTTCATTTTATCTTATGTTACTTGGCACAGTGTATTTTCTACTTCCAGCTATTATTAATTTTTTTGCTTATATTCTCTTGAAATCACATTTAGTTTTTCAATTTCACATGTTAAAAATGTAACTGTGATTTTTATATCAATTATCTTAGCTTTTTAATTGTCTGCTGTTGTTTATCCAGTATTCTTTTAGCTACTTGTTTTCAATTATTATTTTTCCTATATTTAGGTTTTTAACATTAATATGATGCATAACTTAAGCTATACTTGGTATTACAGGAGGACAATTATTCCATCAATAAAATTGTCTTTTTTTATTAATGTTTTCTTAATGTTTCATATTCTGTACAGTTATTTTATGTTACACCAGTGGTGGCATCTAAGGGTTGCTAGAGGTACAGCCACTTAGCAGATTAAACAGAAACCATGAATTTTGTATAAATCACGAAAATAAATGAATTTTCAAGGTTAACAGGAAACATGGCAATTATTTCCATTAACTTATGCTTGTAGCAATGAGTTAACTCGAATGTAAAGCTGTTATGAGTAAGCTCATCGTTGCTACAAGCGCCTTAATTGTAGATTAATGCTTTGTACAGAATTTTGGTAAGATGAAGTACCCAGTGTTAGATAAAGAATAATAGTTGAGAAATAACGATTCTCTATAGTGTATGTACTTTGATTTTCCGTCTGATGGTTTTGAGTTTCATCTTATAATAGAATATTTGATACCTTATCAAACACTTGGTATACTGTTGCAAATTTTAAATTCCTTTCACGAAAAAATATTTTTTGAAATAAGTGAAGTTTTTTCTGATATCCTATCAATCTCTGTGTAATAATGGGACTTTTTTAAATTAAATTTTTTTTTACAAAACCTGAGGGTTTTTTTACGATTTCAAAGAGAAATAATCTTAGAAAGATGCTACACTTTTTTTTATTTTAAAGGGGGAAAGGTGTTATTAACTGTTTAAGTACAAATTTTCAGTTTTAACACTGTTGCTTAAGGCACAATTTGACAACTGAACTTTTCAGGAGACAAGAAAAAAAAACTGTTTCTCTTAATAAAAAGCAATTGAAAAACTAGATAATTTTTATTCATTTTCCATCTTGGTAACCATTTTGATAGTCATTTTTATTCAGTATTAATTAATAAAAAATTAGTTCAATAATGTCATAATGATTTAAGTATGCATTGAGTTATACTATAATGTGCTGAGATGTTACTACAATTATGGTAATACAGAGTGAATTGGATCACTTTTTACCTTTTTGCACTGATAAGACTTTGGAATGATTTCAAATTATTCAGAGTCACAACCTGTTATTGCAGAACCTATTGCTTAGTCATTTTTAGATATGCATGTAATTTTCAAGTTCCATTTTTTAATAAAAATTGAATACAGTTGAGCCCTGATTATCTGCGGAATTGGGTGGCAAGGGTACAGTGAATAGCGAAATTCGCGGATATCACAAAAAATGAGGTGAAAGCAAAAAAAAATATTTCAGCATAAAAACTGCTTTATTTTACAAAAAGCATGATATGTAAAACTTTTAAAGTATGGAGAGCACAGCAGAAACCTTTGCTTTACATCTAAATCACTAAAATAAAAAAAACAATACACTGTTAATAAAAAGTGTTCAGTTAGGCCTTTTTAAAAAAATCAGTCACTCTCCTTTGCTTCTTGCTTTGGAAACATGGAAACACCTTTTCTTTTCGGTTCGTAATTAAAAAAAAATTTTTGTGTCACTCGCGGTTAATCGGGGCTCTACTGTAATAAAAAAGTTAAGTAACTTTCAAGCAAGTCTTCAAATTAATTTTAAGCCTTTTGCCAAAATATTAACACTTTTTTTCAACATTTATTTCATAAACACAAAAACATTTTATCACAAAACCATTTATTTTGGGTGTTTCGGGTTCAGATTTGCACAAAGATTTATGTATTACTCGAAATGGACATAAAGTTCAATATACCTTATTGTGCTTTAAGCAACAACAAGTTACTTTACCCTATTTAACAAGAAAAGTTGTCAATACTCATAGGCTTAAAAAATTTTCCACTTTAATAGACTTTTTCCCAAATATATGTAGCTCTTATACCTTTAAAAACATTTTCAGCTATGTATTTCATTGTTTTTAGTAATTGTCATTTCTGTAAATATGAAGCGATCTCTCCCTCCCTAAAAAATTAAATTTTTTTATCCTCAGACCTTGATTCACCACTGGTTTGTTTAAACCAAAAATTGATACTGTAATTACAAACATTATTTGAACAAATTTGATTATTAGTATTTAAGTACTATTTGCTTGCTGTTTTTATACTGGTGTATGTAAATAAATTTATTTTTAAAAAGATAATGCTACAAGTATTTTTTAAAACCATAATACACTTTTCTAACTTGTGTGTGTGCAAAGGTTCCTACTCAACTTTTGAAATAACTTTCCCTGAGTTTTCTAACGTTTCCCTGATCTTTGAGAACTAGATGAAAAAAACTCGATACATATAGAAATCCAACTTGAGTGGGTTTGTAAAATAACAGTTAATAGAAATTGATATGATTTCTTTTAAGATATTTATTAACTTATAACTGAATAAAGAAACTTTGTTTTAATAACATAACATAGTAATTAACAAAACAAAAATTTGATGGGGAAAATGTGATCATAATATTATTAAGATATTCTCAAATACTCCTAAGAGAAATAATAAGTGCTGAGAGGAAAGCTCCGTTGGGTGGATGCTGTTGAGGGGGACTGTTTGACCCTCAAGACTAAAAATTGGAGAAGTTTGGCTGCTAGCAGGGGCAGCTGGAGTCGTCTAGTTCAGAAGGCCTTGGCCCACCCTGGGCTGTCGCGCCAAGAATGATGATGATGATGATGAGAGGAAAGCTTCATATTGCTCTGCACTAAAAAACTTGTCTTTTATGTAAAGAAACATTTAAATGAAGTTAACAAATTGTGAAACGCTTTATACAAGTTGAAAGGTAATGTACAAAACCTGGATTATGGCAAAAGTCTGTTATATTCCATAAAAAGAGAAGATTTCTTGACTGTTTCCCATATTCTGGCTGTGTAATGAAACCTAAGGGGAAAACAATGAATTCAAAACAAGTGTTAAGGAAATGTACCATTTTTAATGCATCAAGTTGAAATTATAATTACCAATTCTTTTCTGATAAAGCTGTATGTGTTAAAAGAGATCTTGGCATTGAAGATACTTGTTGACTTAAAGACTCAGCAAGAGTTAGGTATCCTGGATGTCCTTTATACTCGGGAAATTGATCGGTAGGAGAATCTGTTGAAAATTTTACATTTATAACTGGGATACTATTTTACAAGCTATTTATCTAAAATTAGTTTTAAGTATGAACAAAGTTATTGAAGTGTAAGAAGGTGTTAAACAATGCCTATACTTCAGTCAAAGAAAAAATAACGGTGGTTTTCTGGTAATTTGTAATTTATCATTAAATATATCTATATCAATCCTGGAAAAATGAAACCTTTTCAGGTTAAGAGGATTTGAATAGTTTTAATAAATATTAAATAGTGTTAAAAAGATTATATTTAAGTATTTCTTAAAGTGTAAGCATACATCGACAAAAGGTTTGAGTGTTCATTGCATTCATATATTGTATGCTGTGATTAATTTTTGACAAATGTCTTGTTTTCCTTAAAATTCAACATTTTCAACAAGCAAATGCATTTTCCCATGTGCCAAACTCATTAGCAAATTTAAACAATAAAAAATAAGCAATTTAGAAATGAGGTTTCTAATAATTAGTCAAATTCTTACCGAAATCAGGAGGCCCTTTTTGAGGAATGAGAAACAGGTTGACAGTGTTTTTTGTTGGTGGGTGGTTTACATCACACGTTATTGAGCCTAAAGAAAGTAATGCACAAAAGAGTAAGAACCAATTTTCAAAGTTTTAGCCATTGATTAAAAGATAATTTAATACTTACCTTTATATTTTAGTTTGGAGGTTTTAAACACTGAATTAATTGTTTCTTGCATTTTGACAATGGATTGTGGATAAAAATCTCTTCTCTCACTATGGTTTTGAACAAAAACTGTAAGAATGGAGAAATTAGTTAATTCCTAGTACGGTAATAAATTGAAATTAAGCAAAAAGAAGAACAGAGCTAAAAGCGTATAAGATAAATTTGCATAAGTCAGATTAGAATTTTTCATTTAAATACACACAAAATATCCATGAATGAATCTAAAGACGAAAGAAAACACTTGGAGGCAAAATGATTGAACTATCAGGAAACACAACAAAAATATAGGCTATTATTATGCTTTAAAAGTTGAAATGATTTTATTATAAATTTTTCAGCCCGTGGGTTTTTTATTACCAGAAATGGAATCTTAGGCGTAATTATGTTTTTAAATTTTCATAATATCTCTTCATTTTAGCTGAATTCTACTGTTAAGTTTGAAGAACTATCAGTTGTTTTATGATTTAAATTTAAAAATTAGAAATTTCAAACACTGTGTAACCATGAGTTTACTTAAATAAGAGTAGGAAAACTCAAGATATTACTGAACCAATAACAAAGGCGGAGAAGAAAAGTAAAATAACTTACTAATGTGTGGATAATATTCTGTCGTTACTTCAGGGAGAGGATTCATGTCATGGATATTGATAGGAGTATTTGGTTTAAGCATTTCAGCAGACAATAAAAATCTATTAAAATTAAGTGGAATAAATAAATTTGTGACTTATCTATGTATGTAGTTTTTACATGAGAACAAAGATAAAATTTACAACTTAAGTAATAATGCAATTATTCCACTTAACACTTTTGCAACCAGTTTAAATAAAAATTTCGTGACTTTTCATGAAAAGAATAAAATTGGAAGATGAGCTCTGAATTACCTGAGATAATTTAAATCAATGAACCAGTCTTGCACAGATATGATAGTGTGGCAAACTGCCATTAAAAAGGCAGCTTGTTGCAGAGACTAAAAATTAAAAGTTTGGAGTCATGAACCAGACTAATACCAAATAAAAATAAATTAATAACATCCACTTATGCAATAATTACTTTTATTGAATAAAATCTAACATAAGTTTTTTTGGTACTTCTGTATTATCCTGTCGGCCATGCCGCTGAAAATGAAAATGCATAGCAAAACCCCATTAATTGTGCAGTTAAAACTGATGGTCGACAGGATAATATGTAAGAATGATTTTTTTTATTTCTTATATAAAAACAGATAGAGTGAATTGAAGTAATTAAAGTATAATAATGAAATGCATATTGTTGTAATATGACATAACTCGATTCTCCCAACTTTTTACGCTCTAAGGGTACGCGCATAGTGCAGCAGATTTTCAGATTCCCGATTTCAGATTTTCGGAAATCTGCTCTCAGAATTTGTCAGCGCCGGTGAGTGCGCATAGTGCATCAGATTTTGCCTGCTTCTTCGGAAAGCGTTTTGTTTACATTTTGCTGAAATAGCTTTATTTCAGCTCAAAAAGAGATCTGCTTATCCCAATGTTACAAAAAAAACATAATGCAAATAAAAAATTATTAAAAGAAAAACTATATATGTCTATTTAAAAATCATATTTAACGATCTAAAAATATATTTCAACGAAATTTAAATTTTAAAACTGGTAAATAAAGTTTAAAATAATTTTATTTGAGTGTTTAATTTTTAAATAAAAAGTTTCATGGAATGGCATTGTTGTTAAAATAATCTCCATGGAAATGCGATAAACAATGAATACGTTATCTGAGAATTCTGCAGAATCTGAAAAACCAGAATTAAAATTTAATTCCGGCAAAAATCTGATTCTTACGATCGGAAAGTCGGAATTATGAAAGTCGGCCACTATGAGCACTCTCCACTAAATACGCTAGGTAATTCTGGTTTCCGATTTTCGCTGGTTTTCAGAATCTGAAAATCGGCGGCACTATGCGCGTACCCTAACATTTGAACTCCATGGATAGAGATATAACAAAACTGACAATAGGTAGGCAATAGGGTAGGATGTTTTTTTGAAAAACTGGTTATTTAAAGAACCCGGTTTCAAAAGTGGAATATAGATAGGTGCATAACTCTAAATGGTCAAAAACTGAGTTATGTCATATTGCACCTTAAACAACAATATAGTATCATTAATTATTTTATGTAGGCTAACAAGGAATATTAGGGGAGTGGGGTTTCAGGTTCCTTCATGAATTAGCTACTTATTTGAAGAAATCAACAAAAAAAAAATCATATTTTCGGTAGTAAAAGGGTATTTTTTAAATTATGTTTTCAAAGTATGTCACTTGAAAATAGAAGTATAAACTAATCTTAAAGGTTAGAGAGAATACTAACTTGCATTAGTAATGCATTTTCTACGGAATGGTAGTCTGGACCACCTGAAGGTTTCTTTTCATACTGTATCATACGATCCATTACAGAGGCACTCATAACAGGCTGCAATAAATAAATTACTCTTAAAAATATTAAACCATGTTTTAAGGAAGTAAACTGTTGTTTCTCCCTTACAATTTGTTACAAAGCATGCTTTTTAAGAGATAAAAAAAACTTTAATGAACAAATAATCCAAGAAATACATAAAAATTATACACTTATATATAAAAAGAAATAACTAGCTAAAAATTAAAACAGGAATTGTCTGATACCAATTACTTATTTTGTAAAACATAACAATAGTTATCTGACAGTAAAACAATATATGAATGGACAGTGGAAATTTCGTCCATTCAATTTGGGAAAAACACACATAGAAATTTGAGTTTGGTCAGTTTTACAATATCCTTTATAGAGGCTTTGTGGATAAGTACAGTTATATTCACTTGCGACTAGGGTTTCTTTCCCGGGAAATAGCTAAATTTTCCTACATTTTGTAATCCCGGGAAATAAGATTATTTCCCGGGAATTCCCAGGAAATGAAAAAGAGTGAAAATCAATAGGAAAATTAATTTTTTGTAGTAATATTACAAGGAAATAATTTTTTTTACATCTTTTTACTTTGGATTATTAATCATTGGACTTTAAATTTATATTTAAGTTTACTGAGAAATATTAATATTTCAAATTTTATTAACTAATAATAATATTTTGTTCAATAGTTACCTATTCAAAGTATACACTAGCGAAAGTATACATTCTTTGACTTAACCAAGTATAAAATGATTGATAATGATATTAATTCATAATACTATAAATATTATAAATGCATTCCCGGAAAAAATAATATTATTAAATTATTGCCAGGCCTGGCAACAATTTCAGTGCTTGTGAAAAACTTGTATTCAGTTTTATTAGATTTTAATCCTTCCTGGAATTATGAAAAAATATTTTTTGTCTAAAACTAATTAATATAGCAATATTACTCAAAGGTAATCCCTTTTTAAAGAAATATTTATGCACCCTAGAACCTTGAAATAATTTTGATGATTAAAAATAATTTTAATGAAGAAGTTCAAAATTTTAATCAATTCCCGGGAATCCCGGGAATGATCTTGTTATTCCCGAGATTTCCCGGGAAGACAAAATCACCGGGAAATCAGAAACTCTACTTGCGACAAACACAATAAGACCACCACCTCTTCCTTGCTCAATCCAAGTCATTATTAAAACAGAATTTCAAAATTTATCAGCATTTAATTTGGGCTTTTAATTTACCTATGTTCATAAAACTTATGCCCTTCAATTACTAATATTAAATTATTTTTCAAATCTAGTATACTGAGAGAAATGCCTCCTTGATCATTGTAACAGTGTAAAGAGAAATTTAAAAAAGCAAAATTCTCCCCTTTTCTAGGATTCTTTCATTTTATTACATGTATCAAAATGTATGCATATCATTCTTGTTAGTATAGTGTTTTTCAATCAAATGGTAAATTTTAAACCATCAAAAGAAACATGTTTTACCTGAGTGTCAAGCAATATTATTCTCTGACTAGAAACATACATATCAATTCCTGAAGTACAGTGTTCACCAACTTCTTTTAAGTCGTTAGTCTGTGGTTTGAAAAGTTGCCTGAAGAAAATCAATACAAATTAACACCAACATGCTTAGACTTAAAGTTTTTAAGTAAGATCTGTACATACCATTTAGATTTTTCTGAATGAATTCCACTAATTATAGACATAATAGTGGATTTCCCAACTCCTTGTAGGCCTAGGACTCCAACCACATAAAAATCAGAAGAGTCGTGTAAATACTAGAAATATTTAAAGAAAAAAAAATTAAGTAACCATACTTTGATACATTATTGCACTACATTGTTATCTAGTCTTTTTTATATTTAAGAACTGTTTACATTGAATATGCATTTTTAAACTGTCAAGTATACAATTGGGTATACTTATTAAGTAATTTGAAATTCAAGATGGATCATTATTTTTTATTTCAGTAGACATTTTAAGATTCATACTTCTAGGGCATTGTCACACCACTGCATTGATTCATCTACTAACTTGACTGGATAAGACATTTCTGGAGGTGAAGTTTTCTGGTCACCAGCTAAAAAATAAAAAGTAACTTTATACAAGATTAAAATAAATACAAAAAAGAAAATACTTTTAAACTTCAGTATCAGGAGCCCATTTAAAAATGATTTAAAGTTTAAAACATTAAAAAATTACTATTTAATATAAATTTATTTAGGTACTTACGTATTATACCGTCGATTGTGACGCTGAATCCGAAAACGTTATCAGATCCCGTTGACTTTACTATTACCTTTTGTGAATTAGACGGCTGCTGAATGGTCGACGGTATAATACGTAAGTACCTTTATTTATAACCATAATTAACTTAGATTGTTCTGATTTGGGTAAGTATAGTAACCAATTATCATCTTCAAAAAAAAAAAAAAAAACAAGCTCCATAAGAGCATCAAATTGCCTCAACTAGGTAGATTTTACAAACTTTTTGAATGGGAAAAATACTACTAAATTATGATAAAACAGATTATATGTACTTAGAAGAAAAAACCCAATAAGTTTGAACACATTAAACTAAGTTATTTCAAAATTAAACACAAGAACTTTCTTACACAAAAATGAAGTTACTTGAACTGAAGGTTTTATATTTAACCCCTTCCCTCCTCAGCACAGCTTGCACACATGCTGAGCGTTTGCTATCTACTTCTCGCTCATGTGTGAGAGCCGTGCTGCAGGGATTATGTGTTCCCAAAAGATTAAAAAATCAATTTTTTTTGCCTGGCACAATTTATGCATTTATTTTTATACAATTTTCTTGAATAAAAAAATAGGCACTTATGACCATTTTCTCGAAATTTATTCGAGAATTAAAGAGTTAAGTAAAATGAATTAAACCAGGTTAAATTTATGATTCAAAGAACATGAAAGCTAAGAATATATTTTTAAGCCTCTTAATTACTTTCACTTTGAATTTGTGGAGTAGATGGTTTTTGCTGCACATGTACAACTCGCTGAGCAACATTTTTGACCAAGTCAGAAAAAACATCGCCCTCTTTGTTAGAGGAAGAACTGTGAGAAGATCCTTCTTCTGGTTGCTCAGATGCAGGGATGGTTTTTTGAGCTATCACGGGAGACTTTAAGATTTCAGTCTGAACAACAGGACTGGATAACGTAGTAGTACTTGGCTTGTTCTATAAATGAAAAAAAAATTATTTTCACATTAGGTCCTTGCAAAATGAATTATTCCTTTTAGAATATTTCTGTCCGGTTATAAAACTAGCATGATCTTTACTCTATAAATACCTTTTCAGGAGGTTTTGCAAGAATTACAAGCGTTTTTCCACTACCAGAATCTGGATCCGAGGATGATTCCTAAAGAGCAAATTAAATGGTTTTCTCATTCATCTAAAGATAATATAAAATATCATGAAACAAACATGGGTAACAACCTTACACATATTCTTCAACTAACCTTTGATTTTAACGGAGGTGCCATAATGACACTGGAGACTGGACACCCTGGACACTGATTTTGGATTAATGAAAAGGTTAAAAATATTAATTTTGTTTGTTTACATTCTAGTTACTAATGGCAAAAGTTGCAGATGCAGTTACGTTTTTACCTCTCCGACAGAACGGGACGAATAAATGGTGGTTACGAGTAGGGATTTTTTGGCTGCAAAAAGGGAAGATAGTGAGAGATGTTTTGATTTTAGGGACAGTTTCGTTGAGTGCTTTGATCTGATCATTCGAAGGATTCCGATTGTTGCTCTGCCACCCCTGTGTCGACTCGGCGACTTTGTTTGGCTATTAAAATCTGGCATCACCAATCATCTTTCGAAGGAAGGGTGTGGAATAATTGAAGATTTAACGTTTGTTAAAATTTTAGTTTCCTTTTTATTACTTGATTTTAAATTAAAATTAATTAGTTATTTTATCCCGCAAACGTTTTTACGGTGTTGAAGTTCATTCATTTGTTTGAATTCTCCTCGTCCGTGCATCGTTACCGGTATATGCGTACTTTCAACATGGACGAATTTCAGTGTTGATTACATTCTTGTGTATTGGAAAAGTTGACAGCAAAAATTGCTCCTTGTGTCTTTTGAATTATTCTAAACCATGGGATGTGCAGTGAGTTCGGCTGCCGACAAAGAGGCAGTTGAAAGATCGAAGAAAATTGACAAAGATCTCAGAGCTGATGGTGAACGTCAAGCTAGGGAAGTTAAATTACTCCTTTTAGGTAAGCTTTTGCTATTTTTATTTACAACCCACAAAGTTAACTCTTGTAAAATTTCTGCTTCCTAAATTTTTACGTGTCTTTAGTTATAGTGAATTCTTGACTTTTCATTCGAATTTTTCTTTTTTTATTGTTGGAAATGCTCGTTTATTTTTATTGTAAGTGATTGCAATTTGGATAAACTTTTTAATAGGTGTTATCATTGTTGTAGGATAGCATAGCATCAAAAAAAGTGGTTGAGTTTGGTTTATATAAGTAGTAGCATTGTAGGAAATAAATAACTACTTGTCAAAATTATTTGTGCATGTATTACTACTGAACTTTCCTAGCATAATTTTATTTACAAGAATTAATCACCTCGGTTATCTAACTTAAGTATTAAAGCAATAAACCATGTTGCTATTGTATTACAGCTTTACATTTCTAAATGAGTCCATTGTGACTGTTTGTGTGCTGGATTTCATTGGAATGATTATTTATCTTTTCATATCTATTATGGCCTGAGAATATTGTAAACAATAGGTAGTTTCATCTCATACAATTAATATGAATTTGCATTAGTAAGCATTATAAGTAACTTACTGGTTAATCAGTAAATTAAGTAAAGTTTTCTGTCCTGTTAAAAAATACCAAAATATTTTGAACAATCTTTCTTTTCAATGCCATATTTTTCAAGGTAATGGACCATGCAGTGGCGGATCCAGAGACTTGGTTTGGGGGGGGTGATTTTACCTATATGCGCATTCGACATTACAATCAATTTTACATTCAATTCGTAAGAGGAAGACACATAAAATATATTTGGTGGAAAGTTCCACTTTCTACTGATTTAATTGTAAACCATTAAATGCATGATTAAAATAATTCATTTTCCCTTTTTAAAATGGAACTTCTACTTAAATGCATAAAGTATACACTAATATATAACAAGACAGACCAAAATAAAGAAAAATTAGAGAAACAGAAAAGAAACTAAAAGTAAAATTACCGCAAAGCCTTTTTGCTGTTTATAATTATTTTTTTTAGCTTTTTCACGATTTAGAAATTTAGTAAACCGGATTTAATCATTAGAACCTTGAAATGATTAGTAATAATGACATTGAAAGCTGCCCTGTTAAGTTCTCAAAATAATAATAAAAACTTAATAAATGTACATAAAAAATATTAAATCTATTACTAAATGATAAAACAATTTTCTTTTGTATATGTATTCTGAATTTAGCAACCAAGAAGAAAATTTAAAATAGCAATTTCTCTTAATAATTGATACACAGTGATATACTTGAGTTTAAAAAATTATGAAACATCGAAACAGAAAAGTTGCAGAAAATGGCAAAACTACCTCAGCTTTATCTTCAAAAACATCATTTCTTGGCTTTTTCTTAAAAAACGAAAGCTGAGTTGATCCACTGTTCGTTTCTGAGCACGACCATGTTCACTATTTCCGGAATCCATTTTTTGTGATAGTAAAACGCCAAGTGTTAATAAAACAGCAAATCAGTGTAAAAAGACGAGACAAGTCAAACGTTGGAAAGAAAATCAACTAAATTTTTTACTAGTACAGCTTGGCATATGTACGACATGCTCTGCCCACAAGTTTTGACCATCCCACTGCCAACAAATAGCTGTTATCCCCTCCCAATATGGGATTTGCCAATCGCTCTGAAAAAGCTTTGATTGGCCCTTAAATAGATGTTGAAAAACAGTGAGATTAGAAAATATACAAACAAGCCATCCGCTCTGGTTTTTGTGTGCAATTATACCAGTAATCAGCTTCGATATGAGGTCCAATTCACCCCTATACAGATTTCTTTAACACCAGCTGAAATTTCCGGTGACCAAAGAGTACCGATCCCCACGAGAGCAAAAAGTGGTCATTAGCGCGGACCCTCTGTCAATCATGGGTGGCTCTTATCAGTTCGGGAAGGGAGTTCCTCTGAAAAGTGATCGATGCATTGAAGTTACGAGTTGCTATACTACTGCCGAAAAGGGGCACTGCGAGAAACCGGAAAAAATACTCGCTCAGATGGTGACAGCCGTTTCTCAGTAGAGATTATTCACAAGTCAAGTTTATCGCTATGTTATCGGGGATGTGATTTTCGGCCGGAAATTCGGCGAGGTCACTTTGTTGGGGGGGGTGATCACCCCAATCACCCCCCCCCCCGTGGATCCGCCACTGGGACCATGTCCATGTGTCATCCGAAATTAACCTCCCATTCACCTTTAATTTCACCACGAAATGCCTTACAAGAGAAGGCCTTACAAGAAAACCAAAACTTATTTCGCCCAACTCTTTTGGCTGTGAATTGCCCTGTGAGCAGACTTGTGACGTATTTGCAAATTAGTGAAATACTTAATTTCATTGTGAGGGATATTCATTTGAAATGATGAGGGTATACTATATTAAAGTAGCTCAGACCTGGAAAAAGATGTAACCTTCCCCCGAACCTAATAAAATTTACCCGAAATTTTACTGAATCCTATGGAGCTGGCAAGGGCTTCCCCCGAACCAGGTTCGTAGGTTCGGGCACTTTTTCCAGGTCCGAAGTAGCTTCCATCCATTACAAAATGGCTTGTTTTATCAACTAAAATTTTTCCATAAAAATCATTGAGTATTATTTCAAAAATAATATTCATATTTTGTTAAGAGCTCATAAAGGTAATTGTTAGATTACATGAAAATAAATACGAAAACTTTTTAAGAAATTAAATTATTGTTAAGAAATTGTTCTCAGTAACCAGTGGTTAAGGTTATACAAGGTGTAGCCTCTGTTACTTATTATTCCTTTGAACTGTTCCTCTCATTGTATGTATTTAATTATCTATGAAGCGAAGTAGCTTATCAACTTGTCAACTTGGCAGACTTGTATAAAACCAAGAACTTTCTTTGCTCAAAATTTTCTGCAAATTAAATAAAGAGTGTGCCCTGCAGTCCTTATATTTTTACTTAAGACATTATGACTGTCACATTGTTCAGCTAGGCTTCTTGAGCGAAAAAAAAGTAGGGAGAAATTTATTTATTTGTCAAACACATAAATTATTTCAAAAGATTTTCTTTTCTGCAAAATCCTTAAGTTTTACACTCTTGGCGTGTTCAAGTATATGCAACTTGGCATGTAATTCTTAAGAATTGATGCAGTATATATTTGCAATTTTTATGAAAGTTTTTTAGGGTTTCTCTGGCTTGGTCAAGTAAAGAGTGTTTCTACATTTTAGTGCTGTTGTAATACCCTTTTCTTTCGTTCATTAATAATTTTAATACATAGTACTACAGTACAGGCCCGTGCTGGGTACCTTCAGAGGGCGGTGGACAAAGGGAGAAAGGGCGCCGCCCAAATAATTATTTGTAAACCTAAAAACTTACTTTTCTTTTAAGATTGGCGACGTTTCACAAATTGCTTTTCTCAATAGAAAAAAATTAAAGCAATACTGCTATTTGAGATATATTTGATTGTTTTTTATTTTTAATATTTGATTTTTGTGAAAAACAGTATTTTGAATCATTTCGAGCCCCTTCAGATGATTACATCAAAAAAGGACTACTCCTCTTAAGTCAGAGAATATTCAAGGAAAATTAGTTTATAATGGATTTTAAAATTTCGAGGGGGGTCTGGGGATCCTCCCCCAGAAAATTTTTGGAATTTTTACTCCTAAAAGTACTGTTTTGACACATTTTGAGACCCTTTGGGTTACACCCGGAGGAAAAAACAGCATAAATATTTGTCTAAATTTTAGGAGGGGTTAAACCCCTAAAACCCCATTGGATATGGCCCTGCGTTCGATACTTCTCTCTAATGACTAAGGACGGCCCTTAGTCAAGTAACTACCTGTTTAAATAACAGCACCGTAAAAAATTAACGCCCCGCCCTTTCAATTTCAACGTATTTCACTAAAGGACCACCAAAAATTAGTGCTGTGCCCTTGCATTTTCTGGTTTGTGCATGAAGAAGGGCGTCTAAAAGACACCGCCCCGCCTTCGCAAATTCGAAGTATTAAACAAAGAGCGAAATCGCCATGAAAAATCACCGCAGTAAAATTAAAGCGGAACTTTTAAAATTTCGCGGTAGCTTAAAAGGGCGCCATGAAAACACGCCTAGTTTTCCACTATCAAGGTATGTATTAGTACTTTTTTTTCGCTTAGGGTTCCCCTAGTGCAGAAAACACAATACCCTGACTTAACTCTCTCAAAGGTATTGCTGTTTTGATTTTGATTAAAGGCGCCCACCTCTATTAAGTAGTAGCCTACAGTCGCAATACTCAAAGCCTTGTCAGTTTCGGAATAGGAGGGCGCCAAAATTTCCAGGCAGGAGGGCGCACCGGGATATGTCCCGGCGGCCCAGCACGGGCCTGCTACAGTAGATCCTCATTATCTTGAACTTTGATATTATATCTGCTGGAAAACTTTTATCTCAAAAAGTTATTTATCCCCAGCTTTGAAATTGAGCATTCTCTATTTTCCCTTGTTACCTCGAAAACACGCTTTCTCAATTTTTTTTCGGGTCGCTCCAATTTTAAGATATTGATATTGAGATTATACTGTATATATATGTATCAATATAATATGTGATAAACTATGACTGAAAGGGCCATAATCTTAAATTTAATTTTTGATTCTGTTCTATAACCCCTGTTACCATTCAATGGTACCTAATGGGTTACATTTTGAAAATTAGTAAAAAGTATTTTGAGGACACATTTGATTTAAACTTGTGTTACTAATTATCTGAAATTAATACAAATAGGGTTTAAAAGTTGATAACAAGTTACAGATAGAAGAAAAAACAGTTAATCTGAAAAATGTAAACACTTCTGCTGTAGTTGATGTTGTATTTGTATTTGAGTAAAATTTTCTAAAAATGTCTTATGAGACTTCATTCTCTCTTGTTATCTTAAGAGCTGAATTGGTATCTTCTGACTTCTCTGAACTAAGAGAAATACTGGTTCAATTTCGTTAACGGTCCTGCTAAATACCACCCCATGCTCTTTTGGACATCAAAAATTAGAAATATTGCTAAATAATTTCAAACTCAGATTAAAATTTTTAGTTATATCAATAACTGTTCAGTTTATCAATAAAAATCGTAAAATTTTGTTGATATTTCTAAAGTGCTAGGCAATATTACTGAGCAGGGCTGTTAACAGAATTGAATCGGATTACTTTATAATAAAAGGAGTTACATAAGTCCTAGAAAAACTAGTTTAAAGTAAAATTTGTAAAAAATATTTTCTTAATGCCAATAAAACCATTAAATGATAATAAAGAAATAATTGTAAGGGATCTTTTTATAACCAACTTGGATTAGATGGTACAGGTGTTGCTGTGTTGGCCAATTATACGAGGGTTGGGGTATTTTTCAACTTCCATTTTGCTGCTGAGAAAAAAGTAGTTGGAATTTCGAAATAATTTTGGTACTGGTAACAAGTAGTTAGGTACATCCTTCAGGATCAATTTGCATCTTTACTAGAAAAAAATTGTAAAATTTTATTGAATTTATAAGCGCACTCTTCGAAACCAAAACCTCAAATTAAGTTGTTCTGATCAGGGATGAGATTTTTCAGACTTTTGGAGGATTTTCCTACTTTTTTGAAATTACTTATGGAAATTTCTGACTCTTTACTTTTTATTTAAAAAAAATCAGCTTACGCTTATGTACTGAAATTTTTGACTGGTTTCATTTTTTGATCATTTTTCTAAATTCAAGTTGATGTTCTTGACTTATGAGGCTCTTTTCTATAAATTTTCATATTTAAGACAATTTAATATAACAGCTTAACGCATTAAAACTTTTAATTTTAAAGTGTAAAAATTTATTGTTGGAATTAATGTTAACAACTGATTATTATTTTAGTTTTTCCAATTTGTGTTCCATTTAAGAGATCAAATGCCGCTCGTGCAGTTAATATATATTCAGACTTTTTGCTTTTTTGCCAAATCCCTGTTCGATGTAGAATAAAACTAGAAGACTTCGCCTGACTGTTCAGGTGTTTTTCCTCTCGTGAAACAAAAAATTTTATCTGGTACAATTTCGGTAGGGGACGTCCATGAACTATGTGAGGTGTTTTTTCCAGGGTTGGCCGATATATATCAATTGATATATATCATGATATTTATCCAAAAAATATCATGATCTTATATCAGTCTATAACAAAGTCAACAATTTTCAAGCTAAAATCTTCCAAAATTCATTTTTGAGTACTTTGTTACAGGTTAATTAAGTTTTGAAAAAATTTTAACATTGTAATTATAATAAAATACCTAAAAAAAATTTAAAACCTGTTAAACTATCTTATTTCATAAAACCTGATCAGATCTTAGCAACATACTATACAAGTTAGCGTAGGAAGTAATGTATTTTAAGTTTTGATTTTTTTTCTTAGGCACATTGCATTTAACAATGTCAATGCTTACGAGTTTGTATTTTCAAATCTTATTATTTCTATCCTTTTATTTTAAAAGAAAATTACCATAATGTTATCTGTTTTGTAATGATTGCTAGAATCATCATTTAAAAAATTAAAGATAATTTAAATAAACTAATAGTATTCTTCAAATCATGAATGAATAAATTGTTCCAATTTATATTAATTATTTATTTCATTATTTAAAATTATTTAAAATTTCATAAGTAAAAATATTTTCTTAGAAGCAGAAATGGAATTATAATATACATGCATATAATTCTTGTTACATTGATATTTTATTGTAATTATCAGCAATTGGTAATTAAGATTTAATTAAAAATATTCCTTAGTAGTAGAACAGTATTTTTCTACTTTAAATATGAAAATATCGGATATATATCAAAATCTTGATATATATCCGATATATATAAAAAATGTCCGATATTTTGATATTTATATAAATATCATGATATTTGCCAACCCTGGTTTTTCCAAATTTTGGACCCTTCCCTCCCCCTTGGTGAGATTTTGCTGGATCCTACCCTCTTAATTCTCACATGATAATCTCTCTATGATTTTTAAATAAATCAATCTACCAGGAATTTTCTTTGGTAAAGAGCATATCTCAAAGTTTTTTAAGTATCATAAATGATAATTTTTGTTTACATATTACATTAATTTTTTCAGATATAGCCTAGTTACTTTTTGTTAATTAGTCTTTTTTCGGGTTATCCGCGGTACCCTTGGCACCCTATTCCGCAGACATGAACAATTTAAGCAGAAAAACATATTTGACTTTTCTCTCCATGATTCCACTTACATTTTAATGAATATATTTAAAAGATTCTTGACAGTAATCTTGTACTTAACTATTTAAATAAATTATATTAATTACAACCGCCGTAATTTTTTAGAAAGAAAATAATAATTTTTCTTATTATTAAATATTAATATAATTTTGAAAAAAAAGTAGCTGGAGTCACCCTGGAACTGCCCATTAAAGGGTCATTCCACAGTATTCGTGCGTTACGTACGGGACAATTCACAGCAAAATTTTAAGACATTTGCAGTGTTTTCAATATCCAAACATAAATGAGGAAGTTTGCAATTATTTTTAATTTAATATATACCACTTCAGCTTAATTCCTGCAAAATTTCCTTTTGTTTGGGACAATAGTTTTTTTTCTAAAAATCAATTAATTTGCGTTACGTACGGGACATCACAAAAACCTTTTTTAAAAGTACCTTCAGAAATTCCCATTTTGCTCTGAAGTTATTATATATTTTCACAAAATTTTTTTTGAGTAGAAGCAGAAATATACATTTTATTAATTACCTTTTAAATCATATTTTTAAATTGTGTCATTAATTGATGAGGGCTAATTATCTCCGTTACGTACGGGACAAGGCTGTTTGTTACGTACGGGACATGTGAATTAAAGTAACAGTAACCAGGAATTGTGAACTTAAATGTAATACAAATGTTTATTTTATGAATTTAATAGCCCTATTAACATTCAAACTTATTTTTAATTATAGAAATTATAACAATTAATGATTTTTTAAGTATTTTAATTGGTATTATGTTAATTAGGATTTTTCTTACTATAGCTCCATTTAAAAAAAGTATAAACATTCAAAAATGAAATGCATGCTTTATTCAAGTCCCAGGACATAAATTATATCTTCTATTTCATCTAATTGGTAAAAAAAAAAATTCCCGGCTTTTAAACCATTAAGGATGGTTGGTACGAAAAGCTGCCACGGGACATTTCATTTTTAACTGACCCTAATAGAGGCATTAAAAGTTTAAATGAATGATAACTGTTTCTAAAGAATGTATTTGTTCAGATAAAAATAGAAATTTATACATTCCATGGTGTTTTAGCGGTGGAATCGCTGTTCAAATCAGAACGTTTTACCACGTTTTGGAGATTGCAGGTAGATCATTCAGAAATTAGAAAACGCTAAAATAATCCTTTCTATAGTTTTTGTTATTTTTTTTTATTGTGGCATTATTATTACAAGATTCCTTTCTAAATATTGTTACCAATTATTGTTAAAATGATAGTAGTATTTAAATTGTCAATAATAAGGCTTTTTATCTACTGGCAGCTTTTCCTGCCAACCGTCCAATATCTAGTTTTTAACGAGGAGATGGGTAATCTTCAAAATTTTCTGTGGGGAATATGATATCTGGATATGGGGATGATGATATATAGTATTCTGATTACTTAGATACATAATTACATACATGCAAGGAACAATAAGAGAAATTAGCTTCTTTTCAGTTAATGAAATAAGCTTCTGAGGTCAAAAAATCTACCCAAAGGTATCCAAAAAAGTGAAAGTTGAGAACAGATAAGACTCCTGAGGCTAAAAAAATATTAACATGGTTGTAAAATTAAATTTTTTCCTAGTTTTAACTGAAACTTCTGCAATTTTGTCCCGTACGTAACAGATTTGTCCCGTACGTAACACTTTTTATTTATCATGCCCAGCATCTAAATTAAAAGATAAAATATGTTAATTGAATTGTTTAAGAAGCTAGTAACCCAGTTGAAGAGAAAACAAAAAAATTATTCAGTTGTCATCAGTTTTACTGGTTAAAAAATTAAAAATAAACTTAAAATTGTTACGTACGGGACAAGATGAAATTAATGATTGAAAATTTGTAATTAAATATTTTTAAAACTTGTTTCTTAATATTTCATTTAATGCAACTATCAAAAAGGTTTAATAAAACATAAAAATTTTGAAACAAAATAAAATATTTTTTCATTTAAAAATTAAAATGTAATGTCCCGTACGTAACGCATTTTCCCCACTTTGTTTCAAACAAAATGTTTTATTTTTTGTTAGGTTAAAAATGGAGATTTTCTGTTGATAAACTTAAATAGAAGAGATTTCAGGCTTTAATTTGATGTATAACACTTAATTGTTTTCTTAAATTTTTTTTCCAAGCTTGTGAATCCAAATACTGTGGAATGACCCTAAACGTGTTTTAAAGGTGTATTTAAAAACAAAGAAGAATACGCTTTCGGAAACTTGGTATCGCAAAGGAAATAGTGACTTCTCACCAGTCACCCAAATTGGAAACAAACTGCTATCGCGATCAGTTTACTACATCTGTGCAGAATATTCTTATCTAAGACTATTTCATTTTCATTTCCCGGTTTAAATTCATTCATATCACGATATTCATTGGCGTTCGTCTTATCTTATTTTTGTTGTCTATAAAGTGGTCAGAATTGAGTTAAGTCACTCAAAAATCGCTTGTTTTTAAAATTATTTCGGAGGCATTGTGAGGACTCCTTTTTTTTTTTTTAAGTTTTCTAAATTTAAAACCACTACTAGGGGTTAAAAGTTCTTCGAAAAGAATCTTCAGCAGCTCTCTAATTTTACCAGTTTGACATTATGGAGCAAATTGCCCTTTGACTCCATCGCCAATAAGATCAATCATGTTAGTTCTCTATTTTCAGAAAAAAATATAACTTTATCATTAAGTATTTATCGCGACTTGTCCGACCGGATCATTTAAATTTATTCCATTGCGGCCTGAGCCGTTTTTTATTGGTCTTGTACCATAGAAAAAATCGCCATTAACGACGTATTTCGAATTAGTATACGAAACTTTAAAACTTAGATGATAATAACAATTCTTGAAATTTTCGTTGTGTATTAAAAATTATGAACCTTTTTTTATCTTTTCTCCACTCTTTATCCTATCCATTATGTTAATAATCCAAAATTGTTAGGCAGAAAATATTGATTTTTAGTTATTGACCTGGTTTTGCTTCTCAGTCACAAGATTTAGTATATATGGGAGTTGTATATTTCCTTAAAGAGTATTTTGGTTGTAGAAAAATGTTATTGAATGGGTTTGTTTGCAAAGCTGTGTAATTTTCATAGACTTTCCTTAGCTCTATAAAGGTTAGGAGTCGGCTTGAAGAGTGGGAATATTTACTCCACATTCCAGGAAAAATCTTTGTTTTGCTCAGGTTTAAGTGTTGAATCTTATAGTTCAATCATACTTTCTTTCGTGCTAAACTAGATTTTTAGCGAGAAACTATACAAGAAGTTTTAAAGAGCGAATCGTGCATTAATTGTTGGACGTCTTTTAATATTTTTTAAACAATAGTCATATGTTCTTAATTCTATTTTTCTTTTCGAATGTTTGACTAATATATAGCGTTAGAGTGGGTAGTTGGAGAAACTTTAAACCCTTAAAATTACTCATTCCTCAAAAAAAAAAAAAAAAAAACGCGTATTTTCGTGTTGAATTAAATTTTATTAAGACACTCATAAAGTAGCTATTAATGGATGTTAAGTTGAGTGATTCTACATTTTTTTCTAATCATGCAATCTATCGTTAAGTTATGGAATGCTCTTGAAGGAAATTACTAATTTTTAAATTCAGGAAAAGATCTGATATTAACTTTAAGGATGAAAAAAACATTGACTTTGTTGCGTATTCAGTTATAGGTGGTGTGATTTTTAGCTATTACAAGATTGATACCCTTGTGTTTTTGTTTTCTAATAAAATTTATGAAATCCTAACTTGGCACTCATCAGCATATTCAGTTAATGGTAGCTCAAGGGATAAATCTCTATTGAAATGAATTTCTTTGAGATGGAATGGATCAGTCAGATCATGACATTTTTTTAAATAAAGAACACATTCAAAAACATTTTAAAGATGATTTTTAACTACTCTTAATTATTTTATTTATGTAGTGTGCCAATGTATTTAAGATGTTCTCACATTATTTGCGACATGATCTTACAGATCCCTGAGCATTCTGCTCTGCTTATAACATCATCTTTTTACATTGTGGTAAAACTATTTGAAAATACTTTCGTACAGCTCTAGACCTTGTTTTAACCTAACCAATATTATAACCCAGGTTTTCGAAGTGTTAAAACTGTTCAAGCATTGAACCCTCTCAAATTTTCCCAAAGTTCCTTATGGTCTCAAGAGCGCAATAAAACTGACATGGTGCAGGCCTTTAAAAACCTTTCTTTTTTTTTTTCAAACCACCGTTTATAAGCGAGAAACAGATAGAAGTAAAAAGCGCATAATCAATTTTACGACCACCTGAGAAACACTTAAAGCTCCCACGGCTCTAATTGCTTACAAAAAAGTACAATCCTCGAGAACAAGTATACCACCCTCCTCTCCGTTCTAGGGAAAGTGACATTTCAAACAAGAATCTCGAATTGCCGGTGGATGTAATTTCTGCAGTCTTCCGTGCGTAACCAATCGGACAGAGCATGACAGCCCAAGATGCGTTGACCAACCATGAAGAACGAAACCTAAAGATGCTACCTGTCAGATGTGGGCCTTCATGTCTTGTTTTTTTGCCTTCATATGCATATATAACCTGGGAGGCCGAGCTTCTGATCACTGAAACAGAACCGGGATCGGATCTCGGGTGCCTCCTAAAGGGGTTCTGATAGGGAAATGGGCGCTAGTTTTGAGAAATTGAATTTTTTTTTCTGGCAAACTGCCCTGGGCGCTGCGATGTGCGATTTTATTGCTCGCTCAGACACAGGAAGCGAAGGTGGCTGAGCTTCGGTTTCTAGTAATCAAGAGAGCAATAGTAGATTAGGCTTTGATTTCGAAGGCTTGGGTTTCCGGATGTTGGAAGGAGCGTAGCCGTCGGATGGTTTGTTTATTTTTGGTGCTGTCGCACTGTTCTTCATGTAGTATGCTCTCTGGTATGTTTTAGCTTTGAATGCTTAATGTCCAGAGTTGAATGGAGTCCTTCTCTTGTGATTCTTTCTAAGGTCTTTTCCTCATGAAAGCATAATCTCTTCATTTTATGGAACACTTATAGAAATTCCAATACACTTATATAAACATTCAGTATTTCCACAAGTTCTGCTTTGAAAAAATAACTGAATAGTATGTTTGTCAAAACTGAAATACCCAAAATTCAATCAAGGGGGATATTTGAGGGAGTACCTAGGTCGTTGGACCTTCAAACTCCAGTATAACTAGCCTCACTGGGTGAGGCTTGAGCTGAGCTGTACAGAACGTGTGACTGAAAGTCACGGTCAGCTGAGGAGTGGCTAGCTTGATGCTAACCCCCCTCTTGATTTCCCCAAGTGACCTTGGTACTCATTTTATCGACCCCGGAGGGATGAAGGGCTGAGTCTGCCGTGCCCGTGGACCGGGATTTGAACCCCGGGCCTGTGGTGTGGGAGCGCGAAGCGCTTCCTCTACGCCACCGGGCTTCTAAATACCCAAAATTACATTACTCCATTCCCGGATATAACGTGGTGGTTGAAATAATGCTGTCATATTAACAACTATTTGAATCGTCATGTTCGTGGGAATTGAGCTTCATTGATCCTTTGCTTTCCGACGTAACACATAGATTGCTTGCGAACTGCATTCAGTGCCTTGTTTTGTCACATGAGCATTGAGCATGTGGGGTGGGCTCTAATTTGTTTCTTGCTTTCGACGAAAGTCGGAATTTTTACCTTCAAGCAATTGATTTATGTGATAAATTTTTCTTTATTACTTTCAGCTGCTAGTTTTGCGAAGCTAGCAACCGTAAAATACTACGCTCTTTACTTTCAAGTGAATAACCCCCACAATCTTGTCTAAACCAAGAAAGATTTACAGTCTTGCCATGATAAGTCCTAAAAGGCTTCATTTATTTTAGACCCCTTTTTCCCTCTGAACCATTATTTTTCTTTCCCCAAATCACATTTTTTCCCACTAAATGAGATAGTTTATCTCCATTCTCCACTGTTTGTGAGCTACTGTTCAAAGGGAGTATTTTTTTATAAAATTAATCACGGGCACACATGTTTCTACTCGATGCTGCAGTTATTGAATCATGTTATCCGACATTCCTTGTGAATGAAAGTAAATTTAACAGTTTCTTCAGGAGCTAGAGAAAGAGTGCGATACTATTTCGGAAAGAATAAAGAGCACCCTCTTAGCTTTTAAAACAGCAAGGTTAAGTGGAGTAGAAGAGATGTACTAACTCACTAGTGCTTTGTAGTTCCCATTAACGCCTAACATGCCACTAGAACATTTGTTCCTTCGAAAAAATTAATAAATGTGTGCACAAAGCCCATTTATTCATTTTTTAGAGTGAGTACATAAAGAGTAAGATTCTGATGCAACATTTTAAATTAATTCTTTAGTAAAATCCTTCGCTTCATGGATCAGCTTATTGGAGTAAGTTATGTGCTCGTTTATTTTAAGATGTGAATTGTGAATGGAACAACACGTGAATGCTCCTGCAAAAAAAGGCGAACAAAATTTATTCATCTCTACATTCTGATGATTTTACTGAATTATTCGAAATATTCGTGTTTTGAATGTTGAATTCAGTGTTTCTGAAAGTTGGCCATCTATGGGGACGACGACGGGTAGTCAGTGAAAAATTGAAGACGATTTTTTTTTTATCTTGAGAAACATTTAAAATAATTTGGCGCAAATTTATACCAATTTATGGTATTTTTTTATTTATAGTAGGAATTTCAAAGGAATGTTTTATTTTGTGAATTATTTTAATTAATTAATATCATTGTCATTGGTCACTTGTTTTGGCGACAACAAATATTGTTTGAATTTAGAATCGATATAAATGTAATAAAACCTGCTTATTATCAAATTTGATGTCAATTTCGTTATATTGTAGAGGGAGAAATGTTTACTGTTAACGACTAATAAGTTATAAAAATTGTTGTAAATGTTTCAATCTGAAATTCGAAATTTATGGTAAAGCCGAGGGTTGTTATTAACGAACTATTATTCACAGTGGTACGTAACTCTTAGTTTCTTGGTATCATGTAATAATGAAGACCGACTTCTTCATTCATAGCTTCTTCATTCATAGTTAGCTACATTGTCAGGCATTCTTGTTTTTATTCCATCTTAGAACTTTGAAATCGTTCTTCTCTATCCTCATTATTATTATCATGAAAGATTAGACTACCATTAAATTTGAAGTATCAAATCCGATATTTCCTCTCCGATTAATCTCAATCGGTGATCATCACTTGTGGCCACCCTGAGAGTATCTTAAAAACAATAACCTGGCATTCATAAAAAAAAAGGCAGGCTCCTCTCAGCCGATGGTTTACGGAGTAGTATCACTGACCATCCTCGTAGTATTCAGGGAACTGTCTCCCAATGAAACAACTATAAAAAAACGTACACAAAGGAGATTATTTTATCTGCGATTTTGAGTGATGTGCGTAAAATGGTGCCGTTGTACCTCGGCTTTCCCATCGGACGACAACAGTGGTATTTTTTTTTTCTGCCTCTGATTGAAAGCTGTTAATAGCCTTCGCTCCCAATGTTTGGTCTGTAAACCAACTCTATAGAAAACATTCCTCGAGAATGCGATCCAACCCTATCTCTTGTTCCACCACGATCCGTTCTTAGAAATGGTTGTTCGCGACCACAGCTCTGGAGGAAGGAAGGAAGGAAACCTCGGGGAATGTGCCAGCATTTCAAGAGGGTCCGACTCTGAAATCAGATATTCCCTGTTTGATTCTGTTACGGCATAGGTCTCGATTACTCTGGATGCAGAGGGGTTTTTTTTCCTGTTGTAGGGTCTCGGGAGGTCGGGTGAACTGAACACTTTCCTCCGGGGTATTGGTTTCTAATTATAAAGTGAGAATAGTGTGTTAAGTTATTTGGCGCGGGTGTTTGCACTAAATGGAATGTCTCTATTAGAGGTCAGTGACTGTTTAGACCCGAGTTTTTCGTTTGTCAAACGTCCTTGCTCTTCTACAACATGCCTTCTAATTTAGAATACTACTCACTCAAATAGGGACCTTCTTGGGGGATTCTTTGACAGAAGAAAAGGATGTAGTTTTGTCAGAAAATGATTACAGGTTTGCTGCAATATTATTGGACAGAAATTTTCTAGATTATTTCCCTAGACTCAGTGATACTCCTGAAAAAAACTAAAAACTCATATGGCCATAAATTTTATGTTTTTGAAAATCATTTGAAAAACTTACTCTCAATCATTCTTGAGAGTGTTATCTGTTCTTGGGAAACTCAATGTAACCTACACGTCCTTCCTTCTATTTTCTCTCTTTCTCGTCCCATTTAATCGCAAACCACTCGTCATCATATCTCTGTTGTCATTCGAGTTCCTCAATGCACTTTGAAGGCTTCTCTTTTCAACGCCGTAAAATTGAATAATACCGCATGATGCACTCAAAAATGAAAAGCTGACGCAATGAAATTTACGCCATTTGAATGAAGAATTCTGCTGCGTAAAACAATCGTACTGAATTTTAATTTATTTATTGAATATTTAATTAAACTGGTGTCCCTCGAGGGAAAACTTACAAAAGAGTCTTACTGGTAGTTTTTGTATCGGTGATGTTTGAATGTCTCTACCGGTGGGTACGGTTTCGATTACCCTCCCTTTTCTTACCATCACCTCTAATATCCTGTAATTGTAATATGTTGGAATTTTACGCATATTTACGTTTTTATGTCCTACCTTTACCAAATTAATAGTTGTTCCAAAATCTGCTGATCACACGAAAGACATGATTCTTTTCATAACTCACCTAATGTAAGGGGCTTAAATTTTTGGACAGGCCTTCTATTCTTCGGGTACTTCTAGGATCTATTTTAGGATGCTAAGTGGTAAGTCTTCGTGTACCCATTGATTAAGTCCATCTAGGCCTCTGAATCTTCATCTCATTTGCGAGATAGGAGATTCGCAATATTCCTGGAACATATTTAAATTTAGCAACCAGAGGCGCCGAGTAAAATTCTTCCGGTGACCTCGTTTAGGGTCTCGACCCTCACAGCCCATTATCACGCAATGACGGATACGATTACAAGCTGGATCGACAATCGTATCGATTCAAGACCACAGATGTGTGTTTATAGAAAAAAGGGGAGCTTTATATAGATTTTTCTCATCAGACTGTCTTTTCCCATCTCCACCACCCCGGAGGTTGAAACATTTATCGGAATGATCGCGGCGGCTGCTGCTGCTCCCTGTCTGGAGCCCATAAAGAGGTTTTATCAGCCGTCATTTGACGGGCCCGAATACATTATCCCGCTGACAGATTTTTTTATTGGATGACTTGTCCGTCTTCGGCTCGTTGTGGGTTGGGCTGTTGAGAAATTAGCGCTTTACCGTCGTGCTGCTAGCAGTTGGGCAAAGGCACCGCTACTACACATCATGTAACGCTTCCCGTTATTGCGAGCGAGCGCGGATGTGGTCCGTATACTTCCGTGGAATCCAACGCTCGCTTCTGATTTAAGTGACGTTAAACGGCTTAATGATTTAATTCCCCGGCCTCAGCTGCGGCCTTACTTTCTGGGGTTTTTTTTTGGCGTTTCGATTCTATCTGGGCCTCTAGACACTCATTCAGTTCGTAGGGATTCATCTAGGAAAGGGACAGGACCCCCTAGTGTTGTAAATTTTAAAGAAAAAGTTGGTACTGGGTTTTGTATATACCGTCAAATGGGGTAACTTTGTCCCACTTTTTCTGTCTATTTCTTTTGAAAGAAAATACGTTTTAAACAAATGAAATTCGACATGATAAAAGGGGCTTTTATTTATTAAAATAAATTATATATTTAAAAATGTGAATTTTCTTTAAAATATATAGAAGTTGTCAGTAGTGTATCTGTTTCTGTTCTACTATAAACAAAACTACCATTCCCTGTTGGTTTCTTTGGTTTATTCCAAAAGCTTTAAAATGCATTCTAAATTAAAATTTTTAAGATTTTTTTTGGGGGGATACGAAGCTTCAAAGGAGATGGAGGGATATTTGGGGACTCAATATATCTTCTTTTTTTTACCTTAGAAAAGGGACAAAATTTACCCCATATCTCCCCTCCACATTTTATTAGCTACTCCAGCCACTGTGAAGCTTTATACATTTGATTAAAATCAATACAATGATAGGTAAAGAAGTAATAGAGTTATTACTCTATTCTAAACCAGTGGTCTCCAAAATATTGCCCGCGGGTCATCTTCTATTGTACTTGAAACTTTTTTACCTATCTTTTCATGGAGCTATTCCGTGATTAGTTCGTATGGACTGAGTGTGTGATTACCATGTGTGATTAGATTGCAAAGTGTATCAAAAAAGTATTTTCTTCTAAGGGTAGAGTTAGAAGATGTTGATCTTCGTCATTTTTTCCACACTTTTCCTCCGAGAGTATGAATGGAATTTCTTTCGAGCGGTCTGCCAGAGACGCCGGCATTTCCTCAAATTTCACGGTCGACATTTATCCGCATCGCATTACTTGAGCTTTGGCGAGTGGGATGTTACTAATTGCGCCTTAATGCATCTTAAAAAGGATACGTGGAGAGAGTCCCTTTTTTAAGTAAATTAGATGCATCTCTTGATTAGTATTCCGGATGCCAGATGGTACGATTGCCTCGCTTCTTTGGGCCGGGCGCACTGGTGCAGGGAAAGAATTATTTGGGGGACGTGCTTTGCTTTTGATATTAATTAATATAAATTCATTTTTTGAACATTAAAATTGTCGTAAATATTCTTATGGTTTTAAAACGTCCCTTTGTGTTTTAAAAAAAAACATACAGACTATTTAACCCAAAATTATTACTTTTTAGACTTCTGTGCCAAAAAATGTTAACTAGCAATTACCTCATCCAACCAATGAGCTAGAAGGGAGCCCACATAAGCTCAGTATATTCAAGGGGTCTTAGATTTTGATAAATGGTTCAAAAAAAATTTTTTTCTGTAGAAAATAGAAAAATATCCCAGAAAAAATACTAAAAATTAAAGTACATAATATAACGTTGTGATTTGAATGCTGTAGTTTTTTTTTAATTTATGTACTTTGTAAAAACACCAGATTAGATATGTTTATCTGTTATTTGTCCATTTATAAATAGAACGTTATCTTCAGCTGATGAAAAAGGATGAAACAAACCCTTATCGCCTGGAAACAGTCATTTTAAATTGTTGTGTCAACAAACAGATAGTAATACTATTCGCAGACTCACCTTTGGCTGTTCTGCCATTTGATGATTGAAAGCTAAAAAAAATTATTGAAGCTAGAAATTTTTTTCTGTCCACATGGGGACAGTTTTTATTCTATTACCCTTGCTTCAATGATAAAATGCCTCGAGTTCTGAATTTTCACCACAAGTGACTTTTTCGGTCAATATTTCTCACACCCAATGGCAGACACACAAACTGAATTTCAAATTCTCAACTTCAGCCTCGGGGCGAATTGAATCTTCGCACAATCGGGCTCATTGAAAGGCTGCACTCACTCGGCGTGTGATTTACGCCGTCATCTCGCCGAAATACATGTGTCACCGAGCCGCCGAACCGCATCGCCCGTTTCCACTTATCTCTTCTCGCCAGAGAAACGCGATCGAGTTCTTCTTGCCTTGCCTGCCGAGCCCCCCTTCGCTTTATCGGCTGGCTTTATTTAACGTTTCCGCTTCTCTCGATTGGCGAACAATGAGGGCCGTTTGTTTCGAGAGCGAAGAAGCCATTAAAAAGTTATCTTCGACGGCAGCAGCAGAAATCCGAGTCGCGAAGAAGTGCTCCCAAATGGGAGACCCTCTTCTTTGGGGAAGATAATTGTGGGGCTTGGTTGGGTAGTAGTAGTGGGATGTGTGGTGTATGGAATGCTTAGGATTTGAAACAGATTTTTTGAAAGTTTATGGTTTGGGAGTCTTTGACCTTGCTGCATTTTATCTCGAGAGAAAGGATAAACAAGTGGTGGCAGGGGTCTCTTCAGACATTTTGTAAAAGATCCGGTTTTGGGTTGGTTGGGTTTTTTTAATTGTGAAAATCAATAGATTTGTGAAGTTAAAGTAGCGTTAAATTGGGTTCTTACGACCAGAGTCCAGTTTGGTGAGAGCAGGGTCTCTTATGGTGATAGTTTGAAATTTAGAAATTATAGCATAGTTAAATTATAATAAAGAAGCATAAAAAGGATATTTTTAGAGTGAAAAATATTGTGAAGCTCATTTATAAGCCAAAATATTTTGTAAAAGGATCATTTTTCAGATAGAAAGTTTTGTGAGGGGTCCTTAAAGGGACCCAAAATTTTTCAAAATAAGCCCCTGCTATGTAACCCATGAGTTAGGCACTGGCCCACAGACTTCACTAACATCATGCATAAATTTTTTAATACAACTTGTTTTACATAATCTATTATTTTGCCTAAAGTTTGGTGTCACATAGAAAATAGTGTCAATATTGATTTGTAAATAAACATAAAAAAAAAATATTTTTCTTAAAGTAGATCCTATGTTGTGCTGTTCCTTGCATAAGTTGGAGTAAAGCAAAATAGAAGCAATTTTTTTTAAAGATTAATTAAAAGGAGGGGGAAAAAATTCAAGATTTTCTGTTACAAAACTTGTAGTGATTTCATAAATTATTGGGATAATTCTCATTTTACCCGATCATCAAGTGACCTGAAGTCTAGAATTGAACCTGTGTGAATAACAATCACCAAAATATTAATTTCATCAAGCAGTGTTACTGTTTTGCTTACTGGCTAGTCCAGGTTAGATTCTTCTTTGCTTCTTCTCTTGACGTTAACATTAATGGTTGAAAATTTAAAATAAAAGTGTTAACAGGTAGATAAATATTGCAAGAGTTATTACAAACTTAACTACCCTAACTAGTAAAAGACATCTAGAAAACTGTTATATTTTTTGGTTGAATACAAGGATGTAACTTATTTTTTACATTTTTCTTGCAGGAGCTGGTGAATCTGGTAAAAGCACTATTGCAAAACAGATGAAGTGAGTACTGATTAAACTATATAAACTTTTAACACTCTTTAAGAATCACATTCAGAATATAAATTAACTCAATTGCGTAGCAGCTAACTTAACAGTAACATCTGTTAAATAATTGTAGTAAATTTTTAATTTTGTTTTATAGAAAATCAAAAATTACTTTCTTAATGTGATTAATCTACTGTGTATTTACTCGTACTTGGCCCAAACAACTTATTTTTTTAAATTTACTCAAATTCCGTTTTCTTTTTCAGAATTATTCATGAAGATGGTTACACTAAAGAGGAATGTCTTCAGTATAGGCCAGTTGTTCACAGTAACACAATTCAAAGTCTTATGGCTATCATAAAAGGAATGGGCCAATTGAAAATAGATTTTGCTGATCCATCCAGAAAAGTAAGTTCATCCAAAATATTTCTTTAACATTTTATCAGATGTAGGCAGTGCTTGCTATGGATTAAACTTAGAATACTTCAATTTTTAAAGGTGCCACTAATATTTTCCATGGCTTGTAATAAATACACATAACTTAGTTAAATTTTAAGGTTTTCATGTTTAAAAACATATGAAACCTAAAAAAATATCTGAAGTTAGACTACTCCTTATAACCATGCCAACCCTGCCTTATAGTAGTTATATTACATTCAAAGTTAAATTATCTTTCCAAATCATTTTTAAGGCTTATTGTTGAATTCAATGTAAGAAACAAAAGATAAACTTTTTACAACATATCTATAAATTTTGAAATAAAATTGTATTAATTATGTATGGGATACCTAATATAGAATATTGAGTTGCATGTCTTATAAACTATTTTGACAAACCTTGTACTTCTCAAACAATAATATCTTAAACTTTTTACAATAGTTCAGTTGATTCAACATCCTTAATGGATATTTTTTGGGGGGGGAATGAAATACTACTTAGTTATTGGTCTAAATTATTAATTCACCTTTTTAAGGAAGACACAAGACAGCTGTTCACAATAGCTGGTGCATCACAGGATGGAGAACTGAATCCTGAAATGGCAGCAATTATGAAGAGACTTTGGCAGGATCGAGGACTGCAACTGTGTTTCTCCCGTTCTCGAGAATATCTATTAAATGACTCAGCTGCATAGTAAGTATCAGCAAAGAAAAAATTTTCTTTACTACTTCCTTATTGGTAAATTCTTTTTCCACACAGAAATCTTGATGAGAAAGTTTTTGCTGTATAAACAATTTGATTATTTATTTCTTATTTAAACTCAATGCTTGAAATTTTAGATCTTTTTAAACATTTCAAAATTAAACAGCCTAGGTTAATGTATCACATAAGTGAAGTTTTACATAATATTTTATCCCAAGAAATATGTTTTCAGTTTTTGGGGTCACTACTACAAATGTATTATTTCATTTTAGCTATCTGAATGCACTTGATCGTATAAGTCAACCAAATTACATTCCTTCACAACAAGATGTTTTGAGGACTAGAGTCAAAACTACTGGAATTGTTGAAACCCATTTTAGTTTCAAAGGATTGCATTTTAAGTAAGTAACCAACAAGAAGTCCTTTCTTATTGTCCTTATTTATTCAAACCCATTCTAATAAATGTTTGTTTTTTAGGATGTTTGATGTGGGTGGTCAGAGATCAGAAAGAAAGAAATGGATACACTGTTTTGAAGGAGTCACAGCTATAATCTTTTGTGTTGCTTTGAGTGGATATGATCTAGTTTTAGCTGAAGATGAGGAAATGGTTAGTTAGTTTCAGTTACTTTTGTCTATAAGATATAATTTTTCCTGGAAATTTATAGTTCTCTGCTTTCTGTATTTTTTACCTTGTTTCAGTCTTAAATGTGGTTTCCAGTGACTCTAAATTATTTTAAAATCTGTAGATGCAAGATTTAATTTGTCATTGAACTGTAATCACTGTAATGTTTAGTTGTTTCGTGAATTTTTTAAATCAAAATCTAAAAGCTCTTCTTTTTAGAATCGAATGACAGAGAGCATCAGGCTGTTTGATTCTATATGCAATAACAAATGGTTTGTACAAACCTCCATCATTTTGTTCTTGAACAAGAAGGATTTGTTTGAAGAAAAGATAACCAAGTCACCTTTAACTATCTGTTTCCCTGAATACACAGGTAAAAAGGATTATTACATTTATGTGTACTATATTTATTTCAAAAAATTATTTTAATTTCTTTAATTATCATAATTTAAAACATACAGATTAAGTTAAGGTGCCATTTAATGCCTTTTATCAATATTTTTGAATTTATGAATAGATTGATTCATTGTCATAGATGTCAATAGATTTCATTGTCAAATATTTTAATAGGCTAAAACCTATGTAAGCTATCTCTGAACACAAACACAATAATTTCATAATAATTAACTATCCAAATTCAATCTTATGTGTAATTTGTGATACTTTATTTGTGGACATAGTTCGTTTCTTTTTAATATACAGTTACAGGGGTTAATCCTGCTGAAAATTGGGGCCCTTTTCCCCGATTGCTGACCCTTCACAAAATTTAAATTCGTAAAAATGGCCCCTTTACAAAATTAAAGTTTATAAAAATGACCTTTTCACACAAACAATTTATTTTTCACCAAAATGGACCCATAAAAATAAAACCTGGATCCACCCGAGTTAATTACATATTCTGCGTTGACCTGCTTCATTTTTTAATATTTTACTAACTTTTTCCAATGTTTTTAACCTTTGGTACTTGTTAACTGTATGACAAATATATTTCATTGACATGTTTCTACTTTCATTGTCAAATATATTAATATTTATAAACATTTTTAATATATAATAGTTAAAAGTTATTATTGCTGATTAAAAGATGATAATTACTGAGGATACTTTCTTTTCTTAGATACATAGAAGTATTGGATTACAAATAATGAAACAATCATAATATTGAAACTAAAAATTAAACTAAACTTGTGTAAACAAAATCAACTTTACATCCCTCAAAAAACATTTTATTTCTATTTTCCATATGATATGGAAATTACATAGATACAATCAGTTCAATCTCTTTTGTTTCCTTTATTAAAACTTTTTTTTAAATTTTTTTCTTGGAAGAATATTTTAACTCTTTTATACAGATTAAGTTTAATCACTCAATTTTGTTGTAAGTTTTGCAAATGTTGATGTAAAACTACAAGTTTATTTTATAATATATTATTGATAAAATAATCTTAGTTCAACACTTATATTGATTTTAATTCAAATAACTAATTGACTAATGTAAAGAAATTGTATTAAATTGAGCTGTTTAAAGGTAATTCACTAAATGAATACCAACAAAAACTTGTCAATAAACATGTATTTCTCAGACTTTGAATTATTTGTTTCAGGAAACAACACCTATGAGGATGCAGCCGCATACATTAAAATGAAATTTGAAAACCAAAACAAGCGAAAAAATACCAAAGAAATATATACACACTTCACCTGTGCTACAGATACCACTAATATCCAATTCGTGTTTGATGCTGTTACAGATGTCATCATAAAAAATAACTTGATTGATTGTGGATTATTCTAGGTGTATATATTGATTTGTAAGTATTTTATTTTCCTGTTCCAGATGAATTATTTAAACCACTAAAACCAATCAGAACTTGTATAAATTTTGAGTATAATTTTATGTATGGTATAGACACATATATTCACTTAAAAAAAAAGAATTAAATGAAAAAGAAGGAAACCATTTAAAATGTTTGATTGCATAATAATTACACTTAAGTTTAAAACTTTGCTTTTGTGGGTTTAAACGAGAGATCAAATACTGTCCTACATAACAGAAGAGTGATTGTGTTCTACAGGAAGCCTGAGATTTCCTCGTTTTTAGTGTCAGGTTGTAAAGTGATCACGTTTCCATTGCATGTGTCTTTATTTGACATTCTTATTCTGTTGTTTATTAGGGTAGTTATCCATGTTTCACTCTTGTGCAATCTAGAACTCTCGTAAGACCACTTTCCTATGAAATCTGGTAGATAATGCTTATAGCCAGAGCTCAAATTGAGGCAAAACACAACAGCATTCCAGTTCCTCTTTTTTAAAAATAGGAATATTCTATAAAATTACCTTTCTTAACACCGCTACTCATCCAACAGAAGGCTACCATTCTTGCACATGTATTTCTGGAAATTGAAGCTGTGTTTATAGCTAAGTTAGGTTCTACAATTATACTTTATAACTTTTTATGGTATTATTTCTTTTTTACCCTTTTTGATTGAAATTGTATTTTGAATAAGAAAAAAAACCTTTTAAACTTTTAAAGCAAAAAAGGCATGTTAGTTATATTGGATTTAAACCTTGATTTATGGGTATGGTTCTTATGCTTTATACCCTATCACTAAAGATTACTAAAGGAAAAGTTTTTACCTGCTAACATGTTTGTTTGTTTTAGATGTTTGGTGTTGAGTATTGGACCAAATTACAAGCCATTGCAATTGAATGGATAATGGTTGAAATGTGCATTGTACAGAGTTTTTTTCTTGTTTGGGAAAATTTACTTGGCTATGGAATTGCAAGATGGATAAGAACTTTACATTCCTTCCAATGTTTTCATCATAGCTCATGCTGTTCTAAAAACTGTGCCAATCATTCCTGGGATGGAACTTGAAATATGTCTTCCCTCCCTTTTGAGAAAAAAACTGGTGCCTTTTAAATCTGTATCATTCTGTGTATGCCAAAACCATTTTGTGGAATAATTTTTTAAAGTTATATTAGCTCTTATTACACAGTATGATTTTAGATGAATACATGTATGTGCCCTTGATTTTAAGAATGGTCAGAGTCCACTGCCCACACACACACTGATTGTTTTGTGATTGATTACATGAAAACTTGAAAATACAAATTATAAAGTTGTATTTTTCCCGAAGATGCATCTTTTAGTTTAAGCCAATCTTAATAAAATCATCTGGCAAACTTAACTTTTAGGCCTAAACCATTTTCAAAATGAATGGCGCATTTTGAGTTCATTTAAGGTTAAATTTAAACCTCTTTAAATGGGTTGTATAAAACGGTGGTATTTAATTCTGAGTGTGCTTGGAAAAGTTTAAGAGCATTTGTAAATCTTTCTTGGTTTGCTGACTTTATTCTTAATTTTTACAGTTTACATATTAAAAGTTGTCTATCCACTTTTATACTTTTTATGTAAATATGTTAAATGAGATTTTTTATTTTAAAAACGATTGTCAATATATTTTTATTATTAAAAATATTCTTAGTTTTATCCCTTGTCTGTCAAATTAAACTTAAATGATATTGCTGATGAAGTATATTAAAATGTTTGCACAATTTTATTTTTTAAGAAAAAAAATATGTGTGTGTAACATTTATATAAAATTAATATTACCTTGAATTAAAGTACAGCATTTTATTTTTATAAGCACAACAACTATTTTCATATGAATAATTTACTTCAACTAAACTGACGTTTTTATAAAATATGTTAACAAATGTTTACCAACTTGTTGCCTTTGTATAAATAATTTGAAAAAATAATGTTAAAGCGATTGCAGATAAGAAGTCTATGCTATCAGAAACTATGTATTTTTCCCACATTCTGATAAAAATGGAATCGAAGTGAAACTCTATAGTAAGCTTTATCATTTGATGTTGCCTTAAATTGTTAACTAAAAAGTCACCTGGCTCTTAATACATTTTATGGTTTTAATTGTGCTCATTTTTTTGTAAATTTTCAGGGAAAAAAGATGTCTAAATTTAAATTATAGCATGGATCTATGTTAACTGTACCACTGAAGTGCCTTTATAGTATTTCCTTCCATTTCTTGTTCATGTTTATTGGACTCAATGTATTATAGGAGAGTCCGTTTTTCTCTAATAAGTGCATTAGCAAATGTATTTTCATACATGATCCCAAAACATGTTTCAAATAATTTATTATAAAGAAGCACTGTTGGGTTAAATATTTCTTTATAACTCGCGTTCAATTAAGATCACACTAATGTGGTAACTTGAATTCATGTCATGATTTGAAAGTTATACTTATTTAAGAAATGTTAATGTTTCAAGTATAAATAAATTTTACCCTGCTTAAATACAATTAAAGTGATGAAAATTTACTGTGTCTTTTGAATTGATTGGTTCAACCAATTACTAGATTTTATCAACTTGCCTTATTGCATTCCATGGTAGTATTTTCAAAAGAAGTTGTCTCTATTTCACTTCAAGAGGTGTGTTTTTTGGGGGGATTAAAGCTTGGTAGTGACACATATTTTTTGATACATGTGTTCTTTTTGTAATTGTTACCTTAATCTTTGAATTTGTGTTAGTGATGTTTCTATTGCATTTCATAGGTATTAGTTGCGTGTATCTAAAATTAAATGAATTAGACTCTGAAGTTTATTTATAGAAAAAATTGGACTTGTAGACCATTAATGTATTGAATGTATTTTCTTGGCCTTATTTAGCTAATTATTTTCTTTGGCGTTAGTAAGACAATTTATTATTTGAGGAAAAAATATTAATTTTTCATCAACATGTTAATTATTTTATAAAAGTGTGAATTAGTGAGCTTAAGATTTGTATTTGAAATTTAATACAGATATTTATTACTTCTTGTAGGTCTACTGAAATTTAACTACCAGACCTTTTAATTGAACTGAAATATTTTTCTATGATAGCTGTACTGTAATTTCGTAATTAAGTTTTACTGTAATTTTTCTACAGTTGCCTTGTAAATATTTTCTGCATTTATCTACACTGACATTCCTATTTTTTGGACACTTCATAACAATATTAAAATTCACTATTTTTAGATCTATTTCCTGTGAACACTTTTTATTGTAAAATTTTGCTTATTGACTTGTATAAAAGGAGTTAATAAAGTGAATTTTCAATTATATCATTAATGATTAATTCTTAAACTTGTGTGGGTTTGTGTGTATCTAAGTGTAGAGTGAAGAAAATGCATTTTATTGAATTATTTTTTTTTCCCCATTTTTGAAGAATTTTCCTTGTTTTTTTTTCTACGACTGTGTTCCCAACCTGTTGAAGTCTGAACCACACCTTATCATACATGGAAGTCTCGGTGGTTTTTACCTCAATGCCAGATTTTGTTGCTCCCAGTTGAGAAATACAACATTTCATACTATTGCAATTGTGGTTTATCCATTGAGAAGTTGTTCAATATCTCAAAATTGTGGAAACTAGTAGTATAAAGTTTTTAGATCAAAAACTAGCTTTCCCTTTATGCTAAAAGAGGAACTACAAGGTATTTGGACACTTGATCACATCTTAGCCTATTTAAAAAAAATTAAGTTATTTAAAAATTTTATTTGATTGAACAGAAAAGGAATTGTGTGAGACACTTCTGTTTTCTTAATGTTAAAAAATTACCAAGTTTTAAAATTGATAATTTTTTTCAGCCAAAGCTATTTTTAGGAGAGAAGCATTACATAAATTACATTTGCAAATCAGTTATGACGGGATTGGGTTGTGTTGAGTTCGATTTAGTTTTCTTTGATATATATTTTTCTCGCTTCGTGGACACTGGTGGGAATACCTGTATAAAATCTCATGCTCATATCAGTGGAAAAAAATTTTAAACAATTAAATCTTCTTTAAGTATGTATTTATAATAGATTTATTTAAAAGTATTGAAATTTGAAGTTTTTGATAAAAAAAAGGTCTAAAGTTAATTTATTATATCAATTGATTTATTTTAAAATCATTTTGAAAATAATTACCTCTTGAATAAAAGTTAATAAAAAAATTTAATAATTAAATTATTTGGGTTGGAAATCGCAACGCAGCTACGGCGTTAGGCAGTCTAGTTTTAAAAAGTAGTTTTAAGTACATGTTGTTTCTTAAGCGGGTGATAATGGGGCCGTATTCATATCTTCGTAAACGGCGAAACCGCCTGCCCGAATTTGCATTGATTGGTATACGATTTCTGCTGATTCGCGCAGGCGGTTTCGCCGTTCACGGAGATCTGAATACGGCCCATAGTCCCTTTTCACTTGTTTTGAAGGAGAATTATATTAATTTTAACTTAATGCAACTCTGAACTGATCTTTTTAGTTCAAAGAATCCTATTTTCCTTAAATACAATAAGAAACTTTCACCATAAATGTTTAAAGTAGGCATTATGATATTTTCATAGTTATGACGCCATGTCATCCTACTCTAACACAATGAAGCCTTTCTCTCAACCTGTAACCACAATGAAGATAATAAATCATAATTAACCGATCGTCGTGCACCTTCTCCGCTTTGCGGTTTTCTCTTGCCTGACAGCTTAATGTCGCTCTCAGCTTTGCTTTTGGGATCGTAAATCACTTGAGATAGCTCCGGTGACTGGAGAGTGGCGTTTGTTGATGTGCTGAGGAATGGTTTTTCTAAAAATCGATTCCTCCAATCCATCGATTGTGATCGGGTTTTTAATTAATGACATCGATAGTCAAGCCCGTGGGAAGGGCACGTACGTACCCTCCGACTAGTAAGTTGAACAGGCACAGGATAAAGTGAAGTAGAAAAAAAAAACCACTATTCAATTGCATCTCCTCTCTATTTATACCTTCATAATCAAAAGTTGTAACACTTCAATGACCCCTCTCCATTAATGTAACCGTAACTACACACTTTTAAAACCTTAAATTATACCCAAATTTTCGTTGTTGTTTGTTTCTTATGCCACTTAGAATATCCAAGCTCCATTCGCAAAGCGCACAGGATTTAAGGCAAATGGGATGCAGTATGCAGTGCATTACTTTGAAATGAGACACATTTACTACTGTTAAATTAAAACTGTACGTGGAAGAAATACATTCTTTAATAGTAACAGCAATTAAAGAGGGTTTTTTAAAGGGTGAAAGTCCCATAGTTTTAACTGAATCCCCCTTTGGCACTTTGTATCAAACATTCAGGACCCTCCCACTCCTTCTGTAAATGTGACGTAATTTGGAAGAGCCTCTTTTAGAAAACGCATCATTAAAGACTATAAAAAGTGCAATGAGAGAAAATCCTCATTTGGGGCTTCAATTGACTTTTTTTACGATCGTTGACCTTATTCCTAAAATAAAGAATGACAAACAAAACTTCGACACAAAAAACTATGTTTTAAAGCTGTTTGAGAGTAATATTCTGGGAGTACATTTCTATTTTCGATCTAATTAATTCCATAAATCTTCAAATGCTCAGGTTTTTTTGGTAGAAATCTAGATCAGAGAGAAATAATTTCACAAGTTAGAAAAAAATATTAGAAGATATTAGCTGTTTCTAACTCTCTGTTAGCTGTTGTAACTCTACACACCATGGTTCATGAATTAAACTAAGCTATCATTCTTCATAATTTAATAGAAGATAACAATTCTAAATAAAATTACATATTTTTTTTACGAAACACTAAATGTAGAAATACAAATAACATAGTATTTATAAATATAATAAAAACATTCCTACTCATCAATTATGTAACACCTATTTTTCGTCGTCTTGAAAATATTTCATTCTAAGTATAAGCTTTAGAGGAAGAGGAGAACCCATGACATTCTACTCGTCTTTTACACACACATTTAAATTTAAGGTAAAAGGGCTATAGGTACTGTAAATTTGATAAATCAAGCTAAATTTCATGCATTTTAAGTGTTGTTATTTTTCTTTTGTCAAATAACGAAATAAAATACCGTACAAGGCTTTGACGACTTATGGCCGTATTCACCACTAACTTGACCTAAGGCTAACCTGGAATCAAGCACTCTGATTGGCTTAAAACCTGTTTCCTTTTTTCAACTACCAATTAGAAGTGTTGATTCCAGGTTAACCTTAGGTTAGGTTAATGGTGAATACGGCCGTTATCCTCGTCTGTGTGTCTCTATTTTTCATTAAAATTCTTTTATTTCCTTGCTGTGAAATGACAGAAAGACAAAATATATACCTTTCAGCTACAAATGTCAATTATTAATTATTTCTCAAGCTCAGAATTCTTAACTCTGAGTTTGAGAAATAATCAAGAAGAAGAAGTCAAAACAACGTCTACTCTGAACTTATCAAACTCAACTTTTCAATTGAAAAAAAAAATAACATAAAGTTCAAAATCTTTGAATGCTTACTGAAACAATTCGTAATTTGTTCGAGGACAAATATGCATTTAAATGAGACTTTTTCATGTAGCTGTTTCTTATTTTAAATTACTTTCCCATCAATTTAAAGCTAAATTCAATTCATCGACAATTCTCTAACTGTTATTGAACTCACTTCTTCTCACTGCTTTCATTCAACAATAAATTGTTTCAGTTTAAATTCTAAAAGTATCAATCGTATCCGGGAATTTTCAAAAAAATAAACTCTTATAAATGGAAATGGAACAGACAGAGAGTGTTGAACATGGAATCTAGAAAGTTAAAAGAAAAACTCTAAAGAACGTGTTGCACTTTATTATTTTCATTGCTTTTGATCTTTGAGGGTTTTTCTAAGTCATTTGATGTTTTTATTTTTTTTAATGGTCTAATCAGTGGCGTATATAGGAATTTATTTCGGGAGGGGCCCAAAATAACTCTCCAGCCCGTTCCCCACATATTTAATAGGTCCAATGTAGCTTTTTAAGGTGATAACTTAGGTTCTAAAAACTTAATATAGGAAAAGGTGTTAGTAATAAAAATGCAAGTACCAAAGGGGGGTCTGGGGGCCCTCCCCCAGAAAATTTTTGGAAGTTTGACTAAAAAAACCAGGTTTTTAACTAGTTTTGGTACACTAAGTCCGAATTTTGGATGTACATTTTTATGAACTTAATATTTAAAAAGTAATAAAATAGAGTTCCAAGTACAAAAGGGGATCTGGGGTCCTTCCCCAGAAAATTTTTGGAACTTTACCCCGAAAAAAAGGGGTTTATCTTGTTTTTGGAACACTTAGTCCGAATTTTGGACATATATTTTCTGGTAGGATTTTGATTCTGAACTTATTATATATATAATATTGTTGTTAATAATAAAATTCCAAGTACAAAAGGGGGACTTGGGGGTCCTCCCCCAGAAATTTTTTTGAAATTTGACCCTAAAATACAATGTTTTAACTTGTTTTGGTACACCTAGTCCGAATTTCGGGGGGGGGGGCAGGGCCCCCTCGGCCCCCCCCCTTATATACGCCACTGGGTCTAATGCAGTGTACCTAAAACCCCAAAACTTAAAAAAACACTAGAAGATTAAATTTCAAACGTTCCTTTTTAATTCGAAGATTATTTTTTTTTGTGCATTACTTTGTAGCTAGAGGGTAAAATCTCAGCTAAATAACAAGTCGACTAAAATTAATCTCTGTACCCAAGATTAAAGCTCAAATACGTTGATACCCAGTATGCAAGTGCAATTTATATTGAAATAAACACTGCGTTTTCAAGATTTCAGTGGCTAGAAATATTCGTTTCCAGTTGTAAAAATATGGTAGGAAAACATCATAACACCGTAAAGGTTCAAGTGGAGTGGAAAAGTAGAGAAGAAAACTTTACCTCAGAATATCAAAAATCATTTTAGAATAAATTTCAAATAAAAAATATTGTATAGGTTCCCAATACTGTTTCATAATGTAAAAAACTCACTCCCATACAGGGGAACTAATTTTTTTTTAATAAAGGGAGTTTTTGTTCTTAATACATAGTATATATCCCCCCCGCCTAAAACTTCATAAATTATAAACTGCACTCTTGCCCAATTCCCATGTATTCGTTGTGTTGACCCAAAGAATTAAGTAATGTTAAATCTAGACGTAACATCAAACTTCAACAATGACGTGGTTTTAATGAATTGGGTTTATCCACACAGAAACTGCTCAGAGTAAAGCGATTTCAAAGATAATAACGAAAAAGTTTCTAAAATCCAAGAAAGTAACAGGTACTGTTACGTTTTCTCATGTTTTAAAAAATGCCCTTAACCCTGTCCAACTAGATGTAAAATCATTTAAAATTAATATGCATATTTTTCTATTTTATACCACCCTTCCATATAACAGGGTGGTTATAAAATAAGTTACCCTGTTTGAGAACCCTATAGTAGCGCTGACAGATGTCGATGAAATTTGGTATACATGTTATATGGATAATGGGGAAATCGAAATATGCAATAAAATTAATTTAGCAATAAAAAAAAAACTTTTTTTCTAGGAAAAAAATGCCATCGATCGGTCAAAATCGAACAATATTTTTACTGTGTATTTTGATGTTTTCATGATCTATATTACATGTATACAAAATTTCATCGACATCTATCCTCTAGAATCAGCGCTACGAGGGGGGTTCACTTATAACTTATTATGTAACCACCCTGTAAATTATATTTCCTTCGTAGCTTTGTCTTGTATTTATACACTATTATTTCACTATTATACACTATTATTTCACAATTCAAGAAACAAATATTTAATTTAAAATATGCCTAGAAAAGAGCAATAACTCAACATTTTTCTTTGCGTCAACCATGTGGAAGACCTAAAGATTTTAAAAAAAGCATTATAACCTATTCCTCTAAGAGAACTTTGAGACTGTCATGATCGATTGTGGAAAGATAGTAAAACATATTAGTTTCAAAACTTACCATAACCAGAGAAAACTTTTAGCTAAAAGCTTCACTTGACCGAAGAGTTTTTGTAACATGAAGGCGAACCTATAAATAAAATTTCAATCAATCCAATTCCAGGTGGTACAAAAAGATCATTCATATATTGAACCTTCAAAGTAGATTTTGCTTTTCACCACTTTTTAATCATGTTATTACAAGGTCCATTAGTTGAATATTTTGGAGCTCTTCGAATTCTCCGAAATAAAGAAGCTTTTACATTTGTCACCCAGGATTATTGAGTTAATGGCATTCAATTCTAAAAGACATTATAAGCACATTTAAGGTTGAAAAGAATACTAAACTTAGATAATGTTTTCTGAAATGTTTTCCCATACAATTACACTAAACTCATTGAATTTAATCTATATTTTTTTTTATTCCAGCATCCAAAATTTAACTTTTCATAATTGCTTTAAGTTTAATCACATGCTTTTAAGGACTTAACTTAGTAAGTTAGTGTATGCCATTACTTTCACCCAGGTTTCCCATTTTAAAGGTTCAGATTAAGTAGATAATTCTTGGGGTAAGCTTTTAAAATACCTGCCATATTATGAAAGGACAAAAAATGTAAGCGTGGAAAGTCGAAAAAACATTTCAACTCGTTGATAAACTAAAAATAAATCGAGGGGGAGAAGGTTATTTTCTTAAAATCCATATTGAGATATCCATCTGCTAAATTAATTTAGCAATTTTTAGTTTTTCAGTAATTAATCCATGTAGTTGTTTATTATACTTCTCAATATTTTTCCGTTGGAGAATTGTAACTTGGTGGTTTTTGGTTTATTCAATTTCTTTTGAAAATGTTGTTACTGATTGTAGTGGATTGTAGTGATGAATGAAAAGAAAGAGGTATTTAAATATGGGTTTTTCATCACCCCTTTAAGAAGTTTAAAATGGATCCTGTAATTTGTATAACTGTATTCTCCATAGTAATTTTTGTGTTCCTTTTTTTTTAGTTTAAAAATATTTAACTTCTCTCCATCCTCTTCTTTTTTTAATGTTTTGGGCAGTGCATTTAGGTTCATCTCTGGTTCCAAACAAAAAGAAAAATAATAAAAGATTAAGAAAGGAATATATATTTTAATTTAAATAAAAATCTTCACCTTTTGCATCCTCCATCTTCATTTATTTGTAATTGCCATTTTTCCCTACCAGGAAAAGAGGTATTTCTCCCCACTTATCGTTTTGTTCTGTGGTGCTTTAATTTACCATATCTTCGAAATTGGAGTGGGAGGGTCCACAAAGATCCATGCCTATCTTGGAAAGGGGAGGGTGAGAAAAGTGATAAATAAAAATGACTTTGAGAGAGTGCAGCTGACTCAGGCGCGGATCCAGCAGCAGGTCTCCAAGGGGAGGGCACTTTTCGAGGATCACCTCTACCTCTGCACGCAAAATAGACTAAATTTTACTTTTTTCTATAAAGATCCCCGTAATGAATTTTATTTTTGAACCCCAACATGTTTGATAAACAGTATAAGGGCGAGCGCGCACGGGCGACTTTTGTCACGGTGACAAAGACAAAAACAACGTTGCTAAGGCTGTTGTTAGGGGCGGGACATAGAAGTATCCAATAGCAGCATTCACACATGACATCACTGGAGGATAAAAACAACGTTGCTAAGGCCGTTGTTAGGTAAAGTCATGTGATTGAAAATGCTCTATTGTTTTCTAATGATATTTTTGATACTAGTAATCCTGGTCGCCGTGACTTTAGTCACTCGTGCGCGCCCAGCCTAAGCGAAACTATTTTTGAACCTATGATCGGGATCTGAACCTTGTAACTGTCTTTTAAGAACGCAAATTTTTTAGGGGGTCTGGGATCCTCCCCTAGAAAATTGTAGGGATTTTGACCCTGAATAATTCATTTTAAATCCTCACAGGCGCTTGATGAACGAAAAAAGTTTGGAGAATCTGGGGAAAGTGACACCTTCTTGGGCTAAAAATGGGGCCAAGAAGGGAAAAGGAGGAGAAAAAAGGGTAAAAAGAAGAAAAAAAATAATTATCTTTTTTTAAATGACAAAAAAAAAATTCTTGGTCTTCAAAATCTACTTTCTTTTTTACTCCTTTTCTCTCTTTTTCCCATCTTTCCCTTTCTTTTTCAGCCCAAGGAGGGGCATTTTCCGAAGTGCCCCCCATTGAATCCGCGCCTTGCTGAAATGTATTTTGAAATATTAAAAAGCCGTCTTATACCATTTTGTTACCTGCTATAGTCTGTGTAAATAAAATCGGCGGTTTCACGTCATGCTTTACCATGGCAACGCAGAAGAAATACATGGAGAAAAAACTCAAGGTCAACCGCCGATTCTATTTACACAGACTATAATCAATTATTTTTCATGCAGGGATAATGACACAACACTCCTATCTCTATAATGAGCTATATGAACTCAATTTGTTGTCAATAATTTGTGGAACTGGAGTTATTCAAGGTATACATAACTAGAGTTATTCAAGATAAAAGAGCTATAAAACTTTTTTTTTCACATTTTTTAAAAAAAATCACCAAAAAATTCAAATAAATATATTTTCATGTTTCTTTCACAGTAAAGAATAACCCCTAAAAGAGAGTGAAATTCACACATGAGAGTCAGGTTGCAGGTGGACACAGGATGATATACAAAATTCATACGAAAAATAAAAACATAATTGAGAAAAATAAGTCTTAGATAACACACACTGCATGTTCCTAATTGTTTACAATATCGAAATTAATAATCTCCAGTAGCTTTAAAATTCTCGGAGAAATGTGAGCGAATGGCCTGGACGTCAAGATCGTTGAAGCTACAAATGGATAGGACCCGGGTTCAAAGCCTGCCTACCACTTTTTTCAAATTTTGAATTTATGTATTAACTTTAAATTATTAAAATAAACCAGGAGCTTCAGGAACGGATGGTACGGTTGGTCAACGCACTGCCGTCTGAGTAGGTGACAGTTGTTCACAAAAGGTATCGGGTTCGAACCTCGGCAATATTTCCTGTTTTTTTTTTTTTAAATGGTGAAGTATCAACTTCAAATTAATTACAAGACTATCGCAGCTGCAGGAACGGATGGCTTGGTGGTTAGCACACCAGACTGCCATCCGAAAGGCCCTCAGATCGAATCTGAGCCTTCTCAGCGGGTATAGCACTCGGAAATAAATACTGATTTATATTTATAAATTTTCCTGCTTAATTCACGGGGGGGTCTTAATATTTCTAATTTTCAACGGTAACTGTAACCGTAACAGTAAAATTAATTGAAAATATTACTATTTTTGATGACTTTTACACTCTTTTTTATAACATTTCAAGACTTCAACTCTTTTGCCTACGACGGAAACTGAAAGAATGTAAGAGTCTTAAGAATGAGGAGGACAGCAGTAGATTCTTCCATCCACAAACCCCTACCACCGCCCCAGGTCTTTCATTTAACCTGGGATTTTTACCCTAATTTATTAAGTGGTAACAAAATTTCAGTCAGAGTTAATGAAGATACTCTACTTAATATTTTTTTATTAATTTAAAAAGAGTGGTGACTAAAAACCACATCCACTAATAAGAAACCGTTTAAGAACATAATTACTTCTAAACTAATATTTCACAGGTTATGGAAAGAATGCCTGGACTGTTAAATGGGTATTACTGGACTGGACCGGATATTAACAGAGCCATTCCAAACGCAGGACACAGATACATCCCGTTACAGAACTATTACTTTTGCTCTACTTAATAATTTTCACTTAATTTAAAAAGCGGTGACTAAAAATAATACCCTAATAATAAATCTCCTTAAATAATAAATCCCTTTCGGAAAGACCGAAATTTACCCCTCGAAGTTTTCCGATTAACGAAAATTACAAACGCCTTTCACCTCACTATCCCCAACGACTACCGGTCAACAACGACCAAACGACCTTGTTTTTCCCACCCTCAAAGGGAAGGACACCCATACCCTCCCTAAAGCCCTGGATGAAGAAGGGCTTTACCTTTACCCCTCCCAAGGTTCCCACTGTTAATTGAAAAATTGCTGCAAGTCCCTTGAAAATCCACAAGGAGCATCGGATTTAACTCAATAAGTCCCAAAAGGAGTTAAAACACTACTTTTGAGGGTCAAATTTCAAAATTTTCTGGGGGAGAACCCCCCCAAACTCCCTCCTGACCTTTGATATAATGTTTCTCCCTTGAAAATTCTGCCACTTACAAGAAGCGGTTCCCTTTGGGAACCAAAGAGCATGAAACCCCCAAAGAGTTTGAAGAGGAGGTAAAACACGGGTTTAAACGGGAATTTTCAAAAAAATTTACTGGAGGATCTCCGCCCCCCCCCCCTTGAAAATTTGATGTTTATTTATAACTTTTTTTACCTAGAAAATTCTATGCTTTACAAGTAACTGTTCTTTTTGGATGTAACCCAAATGGTCTCAAAATGAGCTGAAACATTACTTTAAGAGGCAAATTTCAAAAAATTTTCTGGGGGTGACCCCCAGCCGCACTTAAAAACATCCTTGCCCCCTCCAACCAAAAACTAAAATGACGCCCCTGTTAAGCGGAGATGTCCCAAATAAGCGGAATATTGAAATAGTAGCGCTCCGGTACTTCTTTGGTTAGATTTTAACCCTGCGCAAGACACAGATACATCCCGTTACAGAAATATTACTTTTGCTCAACTTAATAATTTTCACTTAATTTAAAAAGCGGTGACTAAAAACCACTACCGCTAAAATGAAATAATCCAAACCGATTAAGAACAGAGCTCTAAACTTATATTTCACAGGTTATGGAAGGGATGCTTTACGGTTTTCTCATGTGAAGAGAAACATTTCTCACACAGGACATAGATCCCGTCACAGAGTAAATATTTATGCTCAACTTAATACTTTTCACTTAACTTAAAAAGCGGTGACTAAAGACCACTACCACTAAAAGGGAATAATCCAAACCGATTAAGACCAGAGCTCTAAACTTATATTTCACAGGTTATGGAAGGGATGCTTTACGGTTTTCTCATGTGAAGAGAAACATTTCTCACACAGGACATAGATCCCGTCACAGAGTAAATATTTATGCTCAACTTAATACTTTTCACTTAACTTAAAAAGCGGTGACTAAAGACCACTACCACTAAAAGGGAATAATCCAAACCGATTAAGACCAGAGCTCTAAACTTATATTTCACAGGTTATGGAAGGGATGCTTTACGGTTTTCTCATGTGAAGAGAAACATTTCTCACACAGGACATAGATCCCGTCACAGAGTAAATATTTATGCTCAACTTAATACTTTTCACTTAACTTAAAAAGCGGTGACTAAAGACCACTACCACTAAAAGGGAATAATCCAAACCGATTAAGACCAGAGCTCTAAACTTACATTTCACAGGTTATGGAAGGGATGCTTTACGGTTTTCTCATGTGAAGAGAAACATTTCTCACACAGGACATAGATCCCGTCACAGAGTAAATATTTATGCTCAACTTAATACTTTTCACTTAACTTAAAAAGCGGTGACTAAAGACCACTACCACTAAAAGGGAATAATCCAAACCGATTAAGACCAGAGCTCTAAACTTATATTTCACAGGTTATGGAAGGGATGCTTCACGGTTTTCTCATGTGAAGAGATGATAGCTAGATCCTCTCCTGGCTGCAATTAATTACTTCTTTTAGAGAGGGTATATTTTACTGTATTATTTTTATTTTTAATAAACAGCAATTCTCAAAAGATGCGGTTTGGAAGTTATCTCCCTTAAAAAAATAAATTAAGTATACCTGAGTTTGAAAATTTCGTAAAAAAATTCGTATTTCGTTTCTTAAAAGGAAGAAAGTTGATTGATGGTTAGAGGACAACTAAGAATTAAAAAATCAACTAAGTGGCTAAGCTTGAAAATTTCAAATCTAAATTTCGTATACAGTAAAAAAATTTTTATATTCCTTGGTGGTTAGAGATTATATAAAGTAGTGATGTTAAACCCGAGTACATCGAAACGGCTTTCTGAAAGATGAAAGTACCTACTATTTATTTTCCTTTTATATTTCTCTATCCTCCTTTATCTCTTTTAACTAAACAGGTGCATTTCAGGAAATATTTTTGTGCAACCCAAACTCCATTCCCACCCATAAACAGCACATCATGAGAAATAGAGTGTAAGTGAGGGGGCTCAACGCAGTCTATTAATAGCAGCAGGGTCTTGAATTGTGGCCAGGGCTTTCAGGCCGCTGTGAAAGACCATATTACGCCCCCCTTCCCATCTGTTTCTACGGCCCCCTATAATCTGCATGCGGATGGCGCTGACCGCGGCTCGATCACGGCAATCTTCGACCGGTTGATTATCCTATTAAATGGGACTGGCTATGGGGACTGGCGAATGAATCATCCGCCTAGTATTTGGGAAACTTTGGGTATTGTTGGTAGTTTTATGAAGGAATGGGATGGTTTGGAAGGAGAGATGGTTTTGATGATTCGTCGTGATTGCTGTAGAAAATCTTGGGTGTCAAAATTCGTGGATATTCAAATTTTCAAATTTCAAATTTATTAACAAGAACAAGAAACAATAGAACAAAACAAAACTAATACATAAATACATACAACACAATAGATGTCCCAAATTATTTATGAATTTTATTTCCCAAAGGGGCAAACACCCGTCCATGGGGTCACAGAATATCAAATAATAAAAATATAAGATGGGACAAAAAAAAGATAGTGGAAGAAAAAAAAAACAAAAATAAGTACTTTTTAATATTAAACAAAAAAAATAATAATAATGGCTTGGCTGGCAATTAAGTACTAGTTTAAGATAATAAAAGTATGTGTATACCTGACAAATTTAAAATAGAGACTCGATATTATTAATATCCAAGATAAATGCAATGCAAAGCTTTTTAAAGTGATTAATATTAGTTTCTGATTGTATTTCAGTAGGCAGATTGTTAAAAAAAGTGACGGAGAGATACTGAAAGTGTTTTTTATAGATTTCTTTGTGAGGGATAGGCACGTGATAATATTTATGATTACGAAGATTGTATGAAGGATTTTCGTTTTTCGTGGCCCAGTCAGGGAATTTCTTCAAGAACATGAGACTATTAAGAATAAATAACTGGCGCACATTTAAGAATTTGTTAGAAGGAAAGTAGCGTAAAATTTTTTTTTGTAAAGTCAATAAGGGTTTGATGTTAGAAAAATAGTCCCCACCCCAAATCAATATACCATATTGTATACGAGCTTGCACCCAAGCATAGTATAATTTTAGAAGTAGGTCGGAGTTGATATATTCATCATATTAACGTTTACTGATTGACTTTTCTGATTATTTTAATATGTATCAAGCAAGGAAATTTGTTTTTGGTAATATTTTCTGTTCACGCTAATCTCTTTTAACAGTCATTCAGGTTGTTATATAGTTTAGTTTGGGTGTAATGTTTAATCTGGCGTGCTTATTGAGAGGATAAGTTTCTGTCGGTTAACTATTTTCATAATAACTATTTTCATATATTACTATGGTACAGTTCAAGAAAATGGAATTTGGAGAATTAGAAATACCAGAGAATTAATTGAAAATACAAAGGAATTGATATTGTAACGGACATTAAGATCAGAGGAGGAGGCTAGAAACGTAAGTAAAATTTTAACGTATTACCTATGGGATCCAGACCTCGTGGGCGCTCTAGGAAAAGGTGGCTTGATGACTTAGACGAAGATATAAGACTTTTAAACATCACAATCTGGAAGAATAAGACCCAGAACCGTAAAGAATGGAAGGTCATCCTTAATCAGGCCCTAAAAGGGCTGTAGTAATGTCATGGTGGATGAATGGATGGAAATATTACTATATCCATTACTATAAGTAATATTAGAATTTTTCAGAAGGAATTTTTCTATTTGTGTATTTTTTTTTAAATTTACGAACCTATTTATTAATGAATAGTTTGCAGCGTTCAGTGTAAAGAAATTTATGGTGACATTTTGAAAAAATTATTATATTTAACGTTGTTTTGAATAATTTTGGGGTATTCATACCCCTTTCTATGAAATACCAGCTTGTCTTTTGAGAGGCTTATTTAAAAGGTTTTATGGGGGTATTAAAAAGGGCCTCGCGAAAAAGTTTTTTTCGTCTACCAAACTTCAAAGCCTGCTATTGCTCACATATACGGTTCTGCAAATAAATATTATTTTGCGTACTTGTCTAAATTCATTCTGAAGAAAGGGAGAGAAAATGCCACGTTCAAAGCCCATAATATGCAATAAAAGCTTTCTGAAATTTCCAAAAGTTGTTAGAAAAACATTTGAGAATCCTGGGGAATACAACTCAAAATAATCTTAAATAACAAGGGGGGAATATGAGCAAAGGAAATTATAATACTACCTAAAAGGTTAACATGCCAAAAGATACTTATTTTGTGGAATCCCCTCAAAATCATTCATGCCTAAAACTGGGCAAATAAATCAGGATTGGATGCTAAGAGTTGCGTCTCTTTCAAACGCATCCAAACAATTTAGTTTTTAAAAAATAAAAGGAACATAAGAAGAGCTACTTATAGACGAAAAAAAAATGAATTTACAGTCAGATAAGGAGGAAGTAGACGAACCACATCAAGGATCGGAAACAGAATACTGCTCAATTCAGAAGGAAAATATGGATTCGTTGCAGAGGTTTTAAAAGGTTCCGGTAAACAATTTCCGCTCTCCCTCCGTATTTCAATAAAATTTAGCACAGAGCCCTTCAGAAGAACCGAAACAATAGCACAGCCTGGTATAGTATGAAATCGGAGTCAACGTGAAAATAATTCGAAGCCCCCGCCGTGGGGCTTTATAGGTTTGGGAAATAAAACCGCTTCCCATTCTTAAAGCGAGGAGTGTTTTTTTTTTTTGTTCCAATGACAATATTTTTCGGGGGTTTGTGAGAAAAAAGAACTCATTTCTGACCCGAATGATGCCAGAAGCAGCGATCGTACTGGAATCATCACATCGAATACGGGAATCTCGAGAGAGATGATGAATGTGCTTTATTTAAATTAATTTATGAGAATTATTGGGATTTCGTAATTCTATCTAGTTTATTTCATTATAATATCAAGAAGAATCAAAGATTTCTTACTAGAATCTAAGATTTTTTTCTTCAATCTATGTTTTATTTTTCCTCTGTTTTCAGTGTGAATATTTTAACAAAACATTGAACATACGAAATGTCAAAAAGTAGTGATTATCATATGCAGAATATTATTTGGAGGAGTAAGTAAATAAGGATTTTGAGGTGTTAAAGTCTGTTTCTATTGTCACAGAAGCTTTTACTAATTAACAATTTCTTGATTTTAGTTTTCCGGTATAGAATATAAGTACAAAATGCATTTTTACTTATATGTAGACGAACGAATCGACTTTAATCAACGAAAACCTGTAGCATTAAAATTATATTTAGTACTATGAAATTGATAAAACTATTTACAACTCCATAAAGTATCCATAAAATGTAAAAGTATGGGAAGCGAAGTATGATGTTGAGTTTTTAATAAATTGAGTGTATTGGAAGAGATGTATTAAAATACATACAAATACTAACAAAAATAAACTTATTTAATGCCAAAAATAATTACAACACATTAGATATTAGAACAACACAACTGAATAAAAAAAGTTAATGTGATTAACCATAACAATGATTTATTGAATTTCTAAAGCTCTTTTTCCTCTTTTTGTTTATTCTTTCTACAAAATTTTTTAGTTTAATGTCTTTTATTACTGTCTTTAAATAGTAATAATATTTGAATTCTATATTAAAAAAAGTGAAACTTTTTTATATCTTTTATACCATTAAAAGAAATCACTTTACCTTAGTTTTTCTATTATAAGTCTCCCACTTCAATTCTTCCCCCCCCCCCCCAAAAAAAAAGAAGAAGCAGGGATTGGTCAAGGAATCAAACGATTACATTTTTTCCGTTTTTTAATGAGAAAAAGGAATTAGTGTTCACGTGCTTATAGGAATATTACTACTTAGGCAGTATTTCGAGCTGAAATCATAAGCTGATAATTACCCTAGTTTCTGTGAGCTGATATATGCCAACCATCAAAATCATCATCTGCCTATGACTTTTTATCCAATTTATTACAGAAAATATAAAGAACATATTTTCTGTACTGAAGTTTTTTCCTGCTCCAATAATTGGGTAGATCTACCCCCACAGAACAGTTCTCTATTTATTTACGATAGTAATCCCTCAGGGATTTTCAGGTGGCAAAAAACCTTTAAGAAACTTAGTGCGTTTACAATTAAAATGAAATTGTATCATTAACGTTTAGAAGGAGCTATATTTGGAATTAAATTAAGAAAATAACATCTTGTTCATTCAACTAATTATTATAGTTTTATTTTTTATATTCGGATGAAAAACAACATTTAAAAATATATTTCTTCATCAGTTCTTAAAATCTCAATATTGTGTAACAGAAACGAAAGCCTTGATTTCACAAATAACCATAATAATTAAAAATTTTATGTAACATCCCTCTTCGTAAAAATTCTTACAACATCGAAACTACTTTGATGTGATAAGTATTATCTTAAAAGTGGCAATTAAGTGAGAATTTAGTGTTAAGTTACAATTTGGGAAGTGTTTTTCTGCTGATGGCATTTAAAAAAAACAAGGAGAGGCACAGGGGTAATGAAATCAATCATTAATGTTGGAATTTTCCAACAAAATGATACTTTTTAAAAACATTTTATAAAAATTTGTTAAGAAGAAATAAGTTAAATAAGATAAGATTTAAAATGTTATACAGATCCCTTAGAACGGCTGAACACAAAGCATTGAAAATTTGCTCAATTTCGAGGGTCAAATCAAAGCAAAAGAGACTTATTTTACTTTAGTTCCAATGTTATAAACTATCGTTGACAGGGAGCCTTCTATGGCTGTCAGTGCATATTTAACCCCATATCAGGTTCCCGTCAAATCGAGGACCAATGTCCAAGCTCAATTCCTTCTAAAATAGAGATAAATCTATTTTATTTCGAGGCACTGGTAGCCTAAGATCCAGGTAAAATATCTGAATGTATCCGATCATAAAATGCTTGGGATAAGTTTATTTATTTAGAGTGATTTCATTTCAAATATGTGAGGGAAGTGTATCTTAAATATCAAATTTCAGAATAGAGGTAATCGAGAGAATATATTGGAACTCGAATAGTTGATCGTTCAAATAGACAGCATTATAATACAAGACCTCTTTATTTTATGTAAAAAGTGTATAAAAGTATTGGTGACAAATACCTCAAAAACGTTCTGTTTCAGACAGTTAACGTTTTGAGTTTTAATTTTATTTATTTCAATAAAAATATTAAAAATAAGTACCTGTCAACGAATTTTTTTAATATATATTTATCTTCATTTATTGTAAACTGTATAAAATTTATCAAATTTAAAACTTTAACAAAATAACTTACAGGAGTATATTTTTAGTATTCCCTTTAAGACATTTAATATTTTTTCTTGTGAGTACATTTATTAGTTACGCTTAAAATTCTACAGCTTAATACTTTTTAGAAAATTAAATTCTATTACTAAAATAAAAGAGATGCATAACAATAATTGTGTAATATGATAATCCGTCTAAAGATGCATTTAAAACTTCTCTTATCAGACTGAAAAAGTTAAGATTCCATTTTGAATACAATCTAATTTAATTTTCAATATAAAATATAAATATTATTTAACTTTTATACTTATAAGAATAAAAATTCTTGTAAATACTTAATTTATATAACTTTTATATTTTAGGAAGTGATACAAAGTAAATAGTAAGTTAAATCGTTGCATATCGAAATAAGATATTTGAAAAAAAAACCGAACATCATGTCAAATATTCAAAGTTTTCCTCAGGTTGGAAGTTAGCCATTAAAAAATATCAAGTAACCTAAAACCCTCAAAATTCAATATTTTAGAGTGTTTTTGAATTACCACTCAGAGTATCGGATTAAATAGTAAGGAGCATTTGTAAAACAAAGAACTTTCTTTTAGATGAAAAACAATGCGAGGTCTTGTCCAATCCGTAAATTTGTGTCAAGACGAAACAATACACTTTCAAACTGTCGGTTTTCAGTGAATTTCTATTCATTTCTCCTTTTACAAGAGTTTTTTTTTAACTTTATTTAGGTGGAACTCGTCTTTTTCAATCTCTTTATCCTTTCTCAAGGAAAACAATGTGGTGTCGGCTAAATGGCTTCATTTAAGACAAGAAAAAAAATTCCGGTTTAGTTTGATTTTTTTTCCATAAAAAGGGTTGCTTGCCGGAGTCCATAATAACTTAAGATTTTTATAGAATATCTGAAACGATTAGTGAAGTTCTTCTTAAAACTTTTATTTCGCGTTTTTATTAAACTAAGTTGTTTTTACAAACGCAATTGAAGGAAACATTTCACTTAATAGCTTTCTTATTGCTTGGTCTTATTATTTCTACCTTCTTAACTTGTGCTTTAAAAAGACAAAAATATGTGTCAAAAGTCTAAATTAATGAATTAATTTTACTTTAAAATTATACAAGACAAATTAAAACTCAAAATTAACATTTTTGAACTTATAAAAATATTTTCTTACAAATACTTGTGTTATTATGCTTTATAGGTTGTATAATCTTGTTTTGTTTAGAAATTTGCTCTAAAGATTCTTAAATTAAAAATAATGAATAACTCCTACAGAAACACTTATGTCAGTTAAATTTGATGTAATTACCAAATAAATACGTTTGTTACAATCCTTATTTAAACCACTTTCCTCTTAGATTAAGATAAGATATCTCTTTGGTTTTGAATAAATAGAAAACTTTTGAAACTCTAGTTATTGTAACATATAACTTATTTATAGATTTTAAAGTACTTGTTCAACAACCGCATGTAAAGTAAAATTAATTGAAATTTCATAAATAAGTGTGAATAAATTCTAATTAATAGCTCAAAATCTAAATCCTTGTACATTATGCGTAATTAGTTTTATTTTAAGTGCACTATGGAATCTCAACTAAAAGTTTTAACGTTTTAGGATACTTTTGGGATATAGTATTAAAATTCGAAGTATATATAAAAGAAAGCTATTTATATTTCAGGGATTAATTTTTGTTCTTATAATTAAATTAAACTTAGGATATAATTTCATGAAGTATGTCTATTTTAAAACAAGACAGACACTGTTTTAATCCTAGTAATTAGAACAGGGGATTATATGTATTAGATATATCTGGAATGCTTTTAAACAGTTCTTAAATGTAGATACTATAAGATATATATATTTCATATTGTTTATACTACGCATTTTTTAAGAATACCCTATTTAGCTATAAATAGTACTATACTCCAATTCGTAACACACAGTGAAAATGCCCACATGTAATTTTGAAACATTCTGCCTTAAACGCATAGGTTGCCTACAGAAAATGTCACTAAGTACCTTCAAGACGTTACGTTTCTCATTAGCCATTATATTACGGATTTTATTATTTTGTTACTTAAAATGACAATTATTTGGGCGTCGCTTATTTTTGTTATTTGGTGTGGACTGTAACTTGAAAGTTAATACCAATGCTTAGTTGAACATCTAATTTCATTTGTTTCAAAAGTTATTAAAGTTGTCTGGCGTTACACAGAAGCACGTATTAATAATTTCTACTGGTTAAATAGTATGAAGTGGCGTGAGGGTAAGATAACGCATATGCGTAAATGACAATAAAGTTCCCAAAGAAAAGAAAGATGATATAGGAGTATTAGAATATGCATTTGATAAGTAAAAATGTAGAATAAATCTAATTCATCTAATTGATCACCATTCTTTTTACAAATTTCAACTTGTTATCGAGTAGAAATTATTACTTTTTAAGTTAAAATACATGCATTGCATTTATAAAAATAGTTTTATTTATCTTTTCACCAAAAAAAATCTATCTCTATCTCAAATTTACATTCTTTTTTAATAAAAGTAATATGAGATCTCCTCTGAAGTCTTTAAAAGTTTAATAAACTTTTGCGCATAGTTATTTCATCATTAATAAATCGTGTCTACACATAAATCGTTCACCCATATACTCAAAACAATTCTTTTTTTTCTGCGAGTTATTAAACACATAAAAGAAATTAATGAAGATTACCTCAATTATTCTGTTTATTTACAGAAAACTCTATATAGCTCATTACTAAGGACTTTCAGAACCGTCATAAAGGTTTTACTTATTAAAGTGATTAGGGTGGTAATTCTTCTAAATAGCAGCAGTTAATGTTCTAAATGGGGCCAAAAGTTCATCTTAAATTAAGAAGTTCAATTCAGAACTTTTCAAAACAATTTCGTATTTTATGCTTTAGTAAATAAAAAAAAATTACGGATTTGAATTATCTTTTGACTAAACTATATTTTGTAGCATATTTCGGGCTTTATTAATATATTTTTCACTTAACAAAGTGGTAAAATCTTTACCTTTTTTAAAATTTACCTGTAATATTAATAATCCCTATTAACTATTTTTCAAGAAATGCCCATGAATTTTTATGTTGTTAATATATGTTGTTTTTATGTTTACGTTTTATGTTGTTCACAAGGTGTAGAATTGGATGTCATATAAAAAGGGGGTTTCTTATGAAAAAAAAAATGATAGTTTTGTTAATAAATCTTGCAAATGCATTCGGTATGCCGATCACTTATTTTACAAAGTAAAAATCTAGGTTTTAAAATAATTTCTAGGAATATTAATTCTACCCTATTAATTGTAAAATTTCAAAGTCTATTCATCAGTTTTTGTATAAAGACAGATCATTGGAATAAAACAGAAAGGAAAATATATTATCTCCAAAAGGTTTTTACATGTTTCATATTCCAAACAAATTTTTAATTTCATAAATAGAAAGGAGTCATTTCATGGTATTTGATAGTTTATTTTGTGAAAATTTTATCATGCGAAATATTTATCTAAATATTATATAAATATATAAATTTGAAAGGTTTCTTAAAAATATTTTTGGTATGTTACGCTTTTATTATTAGCATAAGAAAAATTTGTTCAAACAACAGAAGTCTTTGCAACCAAATAAGTTTTTCAAAACAAATAGATAATCGATAGATTTTGAATGCGAATTTCAATAAATATGGTAAAGAATTCCATCATGTAACCATGGTATAATTTTTTTTTCACAAATCGAAAATTTTTATTTGAATTTTCTGTTAAATTTTAAAAATGGATAATATAAGATTTTGTGTTATAGATTTTAATTACTAGTAAACAAAATCTATAAATTTTAATTAGAGTGTTGATCTACGTTAATTTGCTAATACTTTTAATGATTTTAACTTTATTTAGTTACGTTATTAGTTTTAATTTGCAAATAATTTTACATGAAAATAATAATGACAACTTTTTACGATAGCTTAAAATGCATGTGTTCATATGATTCCACTAGCATCAACTTACGCTGTTGCCAACAGGAGAAAAACCGCTGCCTATTCGTACCCGACTGCACACTCTTACTCTCCTTTCCTTATAAAACACTTTGATGAAATCAATCAAATTTGGGAAAAATACATAAAACAGGCCCTTTTTCTCATATATTTAAGTCCCTCTAGTGAAAAATCTTAAAAAGATTAATAAAAATAGATGGCATATTTGAAATCAGAGCTCAAAACAGTATTAAATATGTCATTACAACACCCGCAATTACTTGCAAATTACAAACTATTGTTCACTCGTATTAGAATTCGAATAAATTTCCGGCTGTCTCAAAAGTGGTTTAAAAAGCTTTGAATTTGTGGGTCGAAAATGATCGCCAGGATTGGTTGTTCTCGACAAACTCGGGCGTGCGCGGGAACAGTTCGAAGAGTCCCCCCTCGCGGGACAAAACCGCTTCGAATTCCATTTGAGTGCGGAGGACCCTTTTCCTCGCGACACTTCCTAGATCTTGCATTCCACAGGTGAGTTTTAGAATTATTATCTTACAACATTAAAATGGTTTTAATTTTTTTTTTTTTGCTCTATTCAAAGTTATTTTGTATTGGTCTCTTTTAATTTTCCCCTGTTCACAAAGCGAAATCCCTTTCGGTGCATAAAGTTTCTTATTTTTGAGGATTGAATAGGAATTATTTTAGGTATAAGAAATTTTTTTCATGTTGAAACAACTTTAAAAATTGCATTAGGTATTTATATCGAATAGTTTATTTTAATAAATTAAATTGAAATAATTTCAAAGCAATTTTCTTGAGTCATGATTAATTAAAATTTAAATTAAGTCGGAAATTTTCAATACGATATGGTTAGCTTAAGATTTAAAATAATTAAATGATACACAAAAATTTATGTTTTCAAATTTGAGATATCTTTCTTACCCTTATGTCATTAGACACACACACTCACACATGCGTACAAAAGGATAAATAACAACCGCACTTTTAAATTTTTACTTAATTTTAAAAGCTGCTTTTTAAATTACAGATGGACTTAAAGCGGTGTAATCGGTGGGTATTTTTCTAAAATGTATGAGAACTCACCTAGTAGCATATTAAACAAACCTATTTCACGGGAATGATCGTAAATAAAATCAATGGGAATAATCCTCCACCTTTTAGAAAATACTTTTGCAATTTAAATTATAATTAGTTTTATAGTCAAGAGGCAGTAGAGCACATATTTAGATATCAAGCAACAAGCATCTCAGGTATAGACAATCAGGCAGTTCAGTGACCTAACCTAACCGAAACAGTTTTTTAAAACTTGTTTTTCCAGTCAGTTTAAACGTGTTCTGTAAAACGCTCTTTCTTTTCATAGCAGATTATATGCAGGGAAACAAACCAGACACATTACACAGGTCTGGCAAAAAAAAAAAACTTTCTGAAAGCTGTTTGGGTTATTCCACATGATCTATATGTTTTTTGGTGCGCTGAATCTGAAAACGACCTTCATTTTTTCCTAGGACGTCACATTTCTGGACAATTTAGCATTTTAAGTTTTATTGGGAAATATCAGAAAATTTTGGAAAATGGACTTATACTAAATTTCTAACTCAAATATTTTTCATTAGATCATTTTGATTTTTTTTTTGGTGTGCTGTATCTAAAACTGACCTCTGTTTTATCATAAGACTTTACCTTTCTTGACAATTTAAATAAATAATGAAGTTTTTCAAGATAAATGAGAGTATATTTAGAATAATTATTTTTGAACTCAAACTTTACCTGAAAATAATTTTTCTGTTTTTTGGTGTGCTAAATCCGAAAATGACATCTATTTAATTTTAAGACAGCATTTTTTAACAAAATAAGTAAATAGGGCAACATTTCACAAAAAATGAGACTATAGAAAACAAATTAATCGTTTTATTCAAATATTTTATTAAGGTTATTTTTCAAATGGTTTTTGGTGCTTTGAGTCTAAAAATGACTTTTATATTGCCCTAGAATGTCATGTTTTCTGAGAATTTTGATAACAATGTGAAATAAGTCAATACCTCAATGTAAATGAAAATGAGCAAATAAAGTAATTTTAATTATTATTATTTATTTTTCATGAAAATAATTATAATAACTGAAATGGGTTCCTTTACACACTTTAAAACCAATAAAACATATTTTTCATTCTAGTGAGGCTTCTTTTACTCTTTTGAGTACCAACTATAATGTCTCTTCGAAGTGTACGAAATCACTTTTGCAGTATATTTAATCTTCCCATGTATTTTCTATCCATCTCTATAATATCCTGGTGAAATACGTAACTGTTCTTTACTCACAACTCTTAGTTTTTTAAAGTAAGGAAAAGCGGACAAATTTCAAAATAATTTTGCAATTTATGAAAAATCCTGACTTAAAGGAATTTTTTTGTTATCAGCACAAAAAAATACATGGGAATTTGATAAAAACTTAAACAGCATTTTTGTTGCAGACCTGTGTCATAGTAACGAATTCTTGGCATCAGTATATTTTGTTAGTTTACATTTATAACTGACAATGATAGTGCTTTGAATATGTAAGGTACTTTTAAAATCTCCCATTATCAGAATACACAAATTTTGTGCTGTTTTAAAAAATAACTGTGAAAAGTGCGGAATGTGTTTAAAAAATGTAGAGGATGCTGGATGTGTTTTATTTAAAATAAAATATTCCTTTAATGCATGAGAATAACGATCTGGGTCCATAAACCCCTTTTGTAAGTAACATTTAAATGATAGAAAGTTTAAATTTAATTACATTGAAAACTTCTTTGAAACACTCCCTAATATCACGAGAGAAACTGCAGTCTTTTTTAATTCTTGAGCTAATTGTTCAGTTCTTAGAAATCTATTTTTATTACTGCTATTTAACTACAAATGCTTTATTATTAATTCATTAAACCAACTCACTGTTCTAAATTACATTTTAAAAAATTAAAAAACAATTGTGCTACGCATTTAAATGTATCTCCTTGCTCTAAGGATGGGGTACAGTAATACAAAACTATTTCTATTAATTATTAATAGAAATTACACAAAAGTCCTTTAGTGTATTGAATTTTTTATGCTCAAAATTGCTCTTTTAGTGCGCGATTATCTCTCTATATTAAAAAAAAGTAACAGTCGCCGCCGCCGCCGCTGTTTCAGAAAATCTTCACTTTGACAATTTTGAATTGTCACTTTGCAAAAACTATGGAACGGAAATTATTGAAATTTTGACCATTTGTAGACAAATGTATGAGGGTCCTTTTCGTTTCAATAGCTAATTAATGAGATAATTAGTTCTGGAATTATTTAATGTCAAAGTCGAAAATTATTTTTTTCTGCTGCGAGTTCGCCCCCAGCAAAATCTATTCGCAGCAGAAATATGATTTTTTGCAGCCGCATTCTCTTAGATGTGAAGTTTTGCACCTCGTCGCCCTTTTTTCGAATTTCGAATTAGTTTTGGAGTAATTAAGTTTTAAAGTTTCGAAATTTTTGACGGGTTTTAGGTTTTTTCGTTACAAAAGAAAAACTAATCACAGTAGAACTATGATATTTTAAACACACGTACAAATATTTTTTATAAAAATATTGGCGTTTTGTTTTTCAAAAAATTCTAATTAGTTTTTGAGTTATTAAGATTCAAAGTTTTAATTTTTTTCTTCTCTTTCTGTTGCCTTTCACTAGAGAAACAGGCGAGTTTTATGATGAGTCTAATTTCTTTTATTTTCAACAATGTTTTTTCTACAAAATGGTTGATGATTATTAGTAGACTTGCTGGATATTTCTTAACATTTCGATTAAATTATTGATAAGCTAAAAAAGGAATGTATTTCAGCAACATTTTTGTTGTTCATTTAGGGGAATGATACGAATTAAATTATTTATAAGCAAGAGAGAGGTATTTTCGGTATTACAAGAGGCTTAATTAAGTCGAGAAGAGTGTTAGGCTGGATTGTTGAGATGAACAAGCGAGCTCTGCTCGCTAAGATCGCGAAGCGATCTGAAAAGAACTGCGAAGCAGTTACGGGGGTTGGTGAGCTATAGCGAGCAGGGGGCAGGCCCCCTAGTAGTATAAATAGAACTTATATATTTTGAATAAAATGAATCCATAGCGTACCGTGAAAGAACTTTTTTTAAATTCTAATTGTCTCATATTTGGTCATTCTTTTTTCCATAATTTATTCGGATACACTACTATGAATATCTTAAACTTTAAAATGTAAAACAAAATTTATCTTCGAATGTTAAATGATATTTTCTTCAAGAGCGATAGAAGAGGAAAAAATGAAGAATATTAACAAAGCATTTGAAAAATTACCGTTTTAAAGTAAACAACGTAAAAGGAGTGGAAAGAAGCAGATATTCCTTTTATTAAACTATTTCTATTTACTAAATATAGTCTACAAAGTCCCTATAAAATTTTTGTGAAAAAAAAAACTAAAAATGTTCCCAGAGTCCTAAACGCCCCTTTAGCCCAGTCGTAACAAGACAGCTTTTCTTTTAGAAACGAACTGCTTAATCAATAGATTAAATAAAAGCCACCAAAATTTAAATATTTCTTAGCATGCATTTTAGAAGTAATTACATATCATATTAATTTAGTGTTTATTAACTTGTTTATCATATTTTTAGAAACGTTAATTAAAATTATTATTATTATTAAACTTAATAAAAAGTAAATTTTTTAAAGAATATAAAGGATTGGACTTATACAGAAGATTTAATGCACTTACTTAATATAAATTTTGTTTCAAAATTGATTCCTGTATTCTCTCTCGTTATTTGCTCGTTATTAATGAATATAAAAATGTCCTTTTATTAATAAAAATTGAGTTTTTACCCTTAAAAATATTTTTTTTGCTTTGTTTATGAATTTTTTGAAAGTTACAAACGATAATGTTTTAAAACTAGAAAATATTTTTTATAATGTTGAATAGATATTTAAAATGCAGATGACATTTTTTTTCTTTCATTCCTTTTTTCCCTATTATGTCTGTTAAATTTACAACTTTTTACAAAATAATTAATTGTACACGACATTTGATGGGAAAAGGAACAACAGAAAATGACATTCCATTAGTTAAAAGGTTAGTTAAACCACAAGACCATCATTTTTATTGAGGTACCTAATTCTAAGCAATGTAAAAGCTATTAATGAAACCCCAATGGGTTTTATCAGTTTCTTTTCCATATTCTAGGTATTTTAAAACATTAATTTTATCGAGTTGATTTAAATAGTACATACATAAGCGAAAGAGGTCTGCCAGAGCTTTAATTGTATCTTGATGTCATGTCTAAACTTCCCACTTGCTGTAAATTTAATTCTCTCTCTGAAATTCTACATGGAAGCCTCATTAACAAAATGGCATTTCACCTAATTGCGCCTCCCATGAAATAATCCATGGACCCACTAAAATCTCTTGTAATAAAGCATGTTATATGTCATAGTCATGCGAGACCATCACTAAGTGGTTTAGATCTTTTTAAGTGGATACATGAGCTCGTTGGTTACATGCCAGTTACATAACAATTCTACTCCCTTTTTAAGTACGAAAAATTAAAATTATAAATAATATTAAATTTTCAAAAGAGAAAGTTATGTTAACTGATAATAATAAAAAATAATTAAAATATAGAACTAATATAAACATTTAAGATTTTAAACATTATACTGCAATACCCGATCATTTTTCAAAATAAATAATCCTAAGATAAAAACAACCCTGTGTGTTTGTTTCCTTGCTTATACACAGCTATGAAAAGAAAAAACGTTTTACAGGACACTTTGAAAAGTTTTTCTAATCTAACGTAAGTAAAAAATAGTATCCAAAGATTATCTATAGGTTTAATAAATTAATATATGGGATGGACTTATGAGGGGGGAGTTTCAATCTATATTAAATCACAGTTGTATTAGTTTTTTTTAACTAATCATTACCTTGCTATTTCAGAATATTTTCTAAGTCATCCTAGGTTGTGTGGTTAAATGGAGATTTTTTTTTCATCCTTTTAATTACGTTTATGATTAAAGAAGTTTAGTTATTTAAAGGTTTAAAATGTGTAATTAAATCAAATACTCCTAAAATCTCACAAAAAAGATAAAATATAACTGTATGAATTAATCAAATAGTTGCTGTCATTCATTTAAATAAAAAAAGTTATTAATGGATAAATAAGTATTTAATTTTATTTTTATTGTACTACCTGTATTAGGATATCATATAATATTAGGTATTTCTTTCCTTATTTGCTGAGTTGATTGAATGTGAATCCTGACTTTCCCTAATAAGTTTTGAATTGAAATAAATATCACTCAATGTGTGGAATCCTTAGTATATTTTATTTTTAAATATTCAGTTAATAGATAAAAAAATCTAAAATCAAATGACTCTGATTTAAAAACGAATTCTTAGTTATTTCATCGTTACTTACAAGTTCACAAGTTAATTTGTATGAATGAAGGTTAGAAGTATGTATGAAGTTTACTTTGCAAGCATAGCTAGTTGTAAAGCAATGGGTTGATTAAAATTAAACGAAAATTAAAGGCCAAATTTCTTCGAAAACAGTTTTACAACACTTTGGGGACCTTACTTACATAGCCTTAACTTTCTTTTGAAGATAAGTTCCTAGTTTCACGTTTAATTGGTTTTAAGTATCATAAATCAATTTAAGGCTTCCTATTTTTAAAAAGAAAAATCGTTACTGTTATGTTATCTCTGTTTCATTCTAAAAGATAACGTAAATTTTATTACATGCGTATCATTAAATGCGACTCTTTTGACGTATGGCATAATTTATGATGAATACACTGAGTTGATAAAACATAGTAAAGTGAAATCTAAGTAAATAACTGATTCATTTTTGGTCATGCAAAAGGTCAGAGTCAGTATAATTTGTTTGAATTATTTTTGAAGTTTAGAGGCGGAAATGGTGTTAAAAGTGTTAAGATATTTTTTTACAAAACATGATGTATAAGTTACAATTAAATGCATAATGAAAATTTGAAATTTTCAAAATTTTCTTAAAATAGTTTTGGTAATGAATGTTTTGTGGTAAAAACAAACACTCTTCATAGAAATATTTAATTTATCAGCACTCATTACATTGATATTTATGTTTTATAGTATCTCTAAAAAAGATATTTAGAAATATGAGTGAAAATAATACCTAAAATCAAGTGAAATCACAAAAAATTATGCAAAAATTTATGTGAAATTCCAAATATAATTAACAATATCTTAAATAAGGTTTTGTAAATTTTTTATACAGGAATAAATACTATCAAAATATAATGCATATTAACTGGAAATCAAGTTACCCGAGCAGGTTTTTTTTTCAAATTTGGGAGTTATATAGTTTTTGTTTATTATTTGGTAGGGAAAAAAGAAATGTTTACAAGAGAGGTATAAAATCATAAATGAAATCTACAATTACATAATTACGATGTAATAATTTTATAAAACTTCGTTATGTTTAGTGATAGTTCGTTATGTTTAGATATTAACGATATTCGTTATGTTTAGTGATAGTTCAATTTGTTCTACAGCGCTCTACTAATCGCTATTATCACTGTGAGAAAATCCCACACATATGGGAAATTTTCAAAGCATGTATGTGAGGAAAAACACTAAAAACACACGATGCCTTCCATCGCGGTTTACAGGAACATTATCTTCTCTATTACTTCCAATTTCTGAAAGTGCTGTTTTGTTTCATAAAAAATGGAAAATATAAGAATGAATAACGTTTGGAATCAGACCAACTTAATGGAACTCCACAGGACGCTTCTAAGAATCAAGGCAACCTTCTTTATTGCCCCCTTAAAGTTGTACTGAACTCTACAAGACTCCGACTCAGCGGTCAAAGGGAGTAGATTTAATTATTTCGCATGTACGTTCTTTCTCCCATAAAAAAACAGCAGCTTTATTCGCTTATGAAAATGCAATTTTCGGCTGGTTTCTTTTTAACTGCATTATATGCCACGTAATGAAATTATGTATATCTAAAAAAACAATGGAACATTATTTTACTAGCTAAAACATCTTTGATAATATTATAGGATTTTTTTTCATCGAGGGAAATCTGTCGTCTGGTAATTGCTTTTGATTTAGAGGTATAAAAAATTCTATAAAATATTCATTTAGTAATTATTTCTTCTTTATGCGATTAATGAACGGAAAAATCAAGCCAAAAAGAGGATGAAATTTGTGCTATATAAGTTAAATAATCTGCTGTCACTGCTTAAAAGCCATTCACAAATTTTGCTCACCATTTACAGAAGATTTATACCTCTTTTTAGTGTGTCACATTTCAGTGACCTACACCTCATTGAGATGTCACACTTTTAAAACTTAAACATCGAATAATCAAACATCAATAATTTCAAATAAGTATTACAATTATTGTTCCTATTAATTTAATATCTGCTACATGTATGTAACGTCAAAAATAGCAGTGGAAGAAATACTTTCTACCATTCGTCGTTAGCACAAAAGAACTGTCTTTAAAAAAATGTGGATGTTAGAAAATTTTACTCTCTCTTACTTTATCAAGACCTCTATGCCTCTCTCAAAAATGTGACATAATTTAAGAATCACCCCTTAAAAAGCTTCACTTTTATATTTTATGAAGGAAAAATTTCTCCGATTTAAAGAACACTTTAGGTCTATTGGTTCCATTTTAAAAAGTGAATTCCCATTATATTTTTCGTTACATAATAAGAAAAAGCATAAAATCCCAATCAGGATAAAATTTTACAGTTTTTACACCTCTCTAAAGAGGAGTGCGCCTTGTGCTCTTTTGGTATCACAAAATCTGTGTTTTTTTTGTGAGCTTTTGTTTTATTTTTATGGTGTACATTATGTTATTGTATTTGTATTGTGAATAACTGATTGAAATAAAAAATTTCACTTAAAGAAACTGTTAGATGCAAAATGCAATTAAACCAACTTTTCATATATGTAGTACTTATAATAACATTAAATCCCTTCATTATTTTACCACTTTAATCAATAAAATCTGTAGAATTCTCTGAACTGTTTCGCCATTTTCAAACAAATTATAGATACTGTTGCAAATGGTGAGAAACTGAAATTCGATACGATCAATCAATCTCAAGAATTATTCCAATTCCGAAATGTCACATTCCAGTCTTCCATAATTCGTACGAATGCCTTCTCGTTTGAATTATTTATATGCTACAGATACGACGCATTATAGTTCTCTAAGAGCTGTTTTGAGAAAAGGTCTATTTTGAAAAGTGTTTTCATAACAATAATACTACGTAATACATCTTGATTTCATATACTTTAATGATACTTTCAACCATAATTTAATGCTGAAAACAATTAAAAGTTCATCTTAGTAACAAATGTTTTTCTCGGTTAGCTAGCCAAACAAAATTTAACTAAAGGATTTTAAGTCTAATTCGAAAGATAATTGATGTCATGTATGAGAAATCTACTTAAATGTTCGAACAAATTATAATTAAAATCTGAGACCCTTTAAAAGACATATTTTTAAGAGAAGCATTAAATTCTATTTTACCATTTATGAGGGTATTTGGTGCCTATTGCTCAGAACAAAAGCCGAATATCGAAAAAGATAAATTTATATCAAAACTGAAAGAGATCAGATAAATTTTCATTAAAGAGAAGAATAACTTTTCGTAGTAAATATTGTTCGAATTCTTAGTTTCTGCTCTTCTCTGAATCCTAAAACTTTAATTAGACTACCGAATAAAGTCAACTAAGTTAATAGCTGATGAGTTACAATAATATTATTTTTCAATTAGTATAAAGATTACCAAACAATGGCCTCTTTCAAACATTTTCTTTGGTTTCAGCGTTACTGAAGATATTTATAGAATAAGAACCTACACTTTCAAGAAGCTATATTCCTCTTTAATAATTAAGTATAATCAATAATAGGTTTGCGATCATCAGGACCAACAAATAAATGTTAACAACAAACTCATGCAGTCATAACTATCCGTATGAAACTCATTTAGTACTTTTCAGTTCCTACCAATTTAATGTTTTGGAAAAGTTTTGTTTGGTAACCCTATTTATAAACAAAACTCAATCAGTTTAACAGTATTCGGTATTCAGAGCTCCTAGAATTTAACTATGAATATTTCAGATGTAGTAGGTTAAATAATATTTTTGCTAACTTGTGGTTAAAATTATTTTATTTCAGTCTTTATCAAAGTTTACAATTAATCTTATTTGCTCAATTTTCTATAAGAAAAACTAACACATTTTCTCGATCAGCCAATAAAACAAAGAAAGTTTTCACTTAAAAACTTCCCGAGTAAAATATTTTTCACAAGTTCATGTATCGGGGATAGAAACTTTAACTTAATTTCCTTTTGTCTTCCTATTTTGGTAATTTCTATGTAAACTAAACGAAAATATAATTTGATTTGCAGTTTACATCCAGTGGATGATTGACTCCCTTGAAATTCATTAAACTGACAATAACTCAATAACGCGTTCTAATTTTTAACTTAATTTACTTTAGTCTTTCTATTTTCCCATTTGTGTTATACACATAATATATATTTTAATCTTTTTAATGTTTTCACCTTTGATAAAACTTAAGTTTTAAAAAAGAAATAAATTTAACAACGTCTTTCAACTCTACACAATTTTTGGATAAACTTTTGTAAAATATTTTTTAAACTTTTGTCTCGAACTCGAAATAAGGTTTTAAGCTCTAGTATCTAATATAATTACTGTAACAGCTGATTCATGCTGGGTACCACATATTCCCTCTATATCTATAAGATATGTGCTTAAAAAGTATTTTGTAGTTTTTTTATTTCAATTATTTATATTACATTTCACTTTTTCGTAAAATTGAAATATCAGAATTTATTAATTGATTAATATAAAGAGCATTACTAATTTGTTTAAATTTTCAAAGTCATGTATCAATTCATCAGATACATTTCTTTTTAAAATTTTCTCAACATATCTACCTCTAAATTCTTTGAAAAAGCCAATACTCTTATCTGTACAGATAAGATGGACATTAGTGGTTCCTTCACGTACTTCAAATTCCAGTTCGGTACATACATATAAAGCATGCTTGAATCGCTCTCATACATCATTACCTTTTTTGTGAACGTTAGATAAATTCTCAGAAATTTTTAGAACCATTTATATAAAGCCTTAACTTATATAATTTCATTTTCAATTCTATCCCTACAAGCTTCAATGATTTTAGTCTTAAGTACCTTTTCTGTTAATTTGATTTCAAAAAAGCATTATCGGTAATGGATATTAAATAATTATAGAGGTATTTAGAATTTTAAAAACTAAGTGAATTTACAGTTAATGTAAATTAAACCAAAATCAATAATTTAACTGTGCATACTACTTTCTTGAAGTATGGGAATAAATAGATCCGAAGTTTTATACTTATTCTATAAAATGTATACTTATTTGAAAATTTTCTAACTTAAAACCCGCACATTATTAAATAATATAAATTAGCAGCTCTTTTTGAACAACCAATCAGCATTTGAACTTCGCAGATTATTTTAATAAACAGAAAGTTAAGAACGTATAAAATAAAATTTTGGCTTCTCATACTTGGTTTGAGTTTAAATACTGAAAAGTAAAAAGTCTTTCGAGAGTGTTCCGATATATCCCAAAATAACTTCCGTGTAAGAGGTGGGTCAGTATCCTCATCCTCATAAATAACTTGCGCGTGTGCTATTGTGACTATTATCATTAAAACAATCCTTCCATAAAGCCTATGATATAGATTATAGCTATAAGGAAGAAAAATTGCTTATTCTCGTCAAAGGCAGAGGAAATATAGGATATGACTACGAAAGAAGAGACATTTGCAGATTCATTTCCATTTCCCGAGACATTCGCATGCTTCCTTTTATCGCTATTTTTTAGATACTAAATAACTTGTGTCCTTTTTAGGACACAATCCTGCAGTGGATTAAATAATATTGACGATGGTGGATTATTTATATAGATTGCTATGAAATGGCGAAAAGATTCCGCTAGTGAAAGTATCTCTTATAAAAAATAATATTATCTTTCCTTGTGCTTTACAAACGAGCTAGGGTGAAGAATCTAGGACTGTTTGGTATGGCTCTCGTTCCTATTTATTACCATATAGTTTTACTTAAAATTTTACGAGGAAAAAGACATGAAAAATTGGAGAGACTATAAAAAAACCTTTTAATACAGAAAATACCGATAAAAGAGAGTATGTTTAAACTAAATTTTATACTCGAAGTTGGACCAAATCGTTGTTTAAGGCGCAGCATGTCATAATATCAATCGGACCCCTCAAAAACTCCATGTACATTTTTGATTGACTTTTTCAGCCTCCTGCTCCCAATGATGTGGCTCGTGCTGTTGGTGGCTGCGGCGGCGGCAGGGATGGAGGAGCCTTCGTGCGAGGAGTTGCGGGAGCTGTGGGCAGTGGTGAGCCGCTCGGCCGAAGCCAGCCGACGCACCAACGAAATCCCCGTCCTGCCGCCCTTGTTCGAGGGGAGGAAGGCACACCATCGCCTCCTCACGCCCAAGGTATCCCAACATCTTCATCACAATTAGTATAATATGGGGAACTAAACTAATTATGTGTAGATAGACAAGTGCAAACTTCTCATTCAACCACGCTCTTTTGAATGTTGAAATTAAAATATCATAATTTTTCAAAGTGGTGCAGCCCATCCAGAGACATCCGGGATAGCATGGCTCTCTCCAAAATCTTACTTACTAAAAGCACATTCAGCAGCTTAATACTGACCGGTTGCTTTTTGAAAATAGAACTATACAGGGTCAGGGTGGTTATAAAATAAACTTACCTTGTGTACCTTCCCGCGTAGAAAATTGAACCTCGTAGAACCCTCGATGAAATTTGGTATACATATAATATAATAAAAAAGTACGCAATGGACAGCTTGCATGTTTTTCAATTTTGATTTTATCATGTAGAAAAGTATTTTTAGGCCTGACTAGATACAATAAAATGGTTTAAATTGCGAACTATTATACTTCTATACCAAAACACTATTTTCATAAGCCGACTCCCGTGACGTCACTGCATTGGTCGTCGCTAGTTCACAGGAGCGTTGGTATGGTGAAGGAATTTTCTTCATAGAAAACCTTTTAAGCTCTTAAAGCAATCATTTCAACTTACCTTGATCACTTTGTCAAAACTTGTGCCATACCGCTCTTGTGAACTAGCGACGACCTTTTGCATCGGGCCCAGTGACGTCAAATAGCGTTTTGGGGGTCACGTTATTTTTAGGTAATTTTAAATTTTAATTATGAAAATTTAAAAAATAAAATAAGTAAAAATTGATGTTTTCCAACATTTGAGAAGCCAATCTATCGATATAGTAGTACAAAAGGCTTTTCCTAACAGGTGCAAGTTGTTCATTAAAACCTTTTTTCAGAATTTTGACCGATATGAACAATGTTTTTTATTGCTAGAAGAGCTGTTTAGGATTAAATTTAGGACACAGAAAAAAAAATTGGTACGATGGTTAGTTGTGAACATGGATGGGATCAGTTTTATGCATCAACAGCTCCTTTTCAATGAAATATCGAAAAGGGCCTCTGACTCGTAACTTTTTTTTTCCTGTGTTCTCAACTTAATCCTATAAAAACATCCCCTTAGCAGTAAAAAAAACTTTGTTCAAGCGAAAAACGCCATCCATCGGTCAAAAATCGAACTAATTTTTACGATCAATGATACGTTAATACCAAATTCAATGGACTCTAACCGCCTTATCTGGTTCGAGACTTCACGGAACCAACACGTGACCTACAACTGAGCTTGCAATTGGTTACCACAGATACTAGACTAGTAGATCTACTGTAGTATCTGTGGTAACCAATGGACTCTAACCGTCTGACGTCACACGGAACAACACGTGACCTACTGAGCTTGCGATTGGTTACCACAGATACTACACTAGTAGATCTACTAGTGCAGTATCTGTGGTAACCAATCGCAAGCTCAGTTGTAGGTCACGTGTTGGTTCCGTGAAGTCTCGAACCAGATAGGCGGTTAGAGTCCATTGCAAGCTCAGTAGGTCACGTGTTGGTTCCGTGTGACGTCAGACGGTTAGAGTCCATTGAAATCCGTTCACTAGAACCATACGTATAGGCTCAAACATTCAGGATAATATATGACCACTACTCTTTCATACACTGACCTTTTCATTGCAGGCCGCCCTGTTGGAGAACCGCGTGCCCGATCCGCCGGGGCCCTCGTTCTACGCCCCGGAGGCGTTCGGGCGCTACGTGGACGCGTGGCCGTCGCAGGGCGCCACCAAAAAGGGCGCCCAGCAGTGGTGGGGCGTGCCCGAGGAGGTCGGCATGTTCGGCCGCTTCGTGGACTTCGAGGAAGGGCTGCCCGTCATCAGCAGGGACGGACCGGACATGCCCGGAATGTCGCAAATGGTCAAGGTGAGTATCTGATACACCTTGTGGTCAATGAGCTTTGAGTATTCGCATACATGGTGTTTCAACAAGTCCACTCAAACTCTGATGCATAGTCAGTTTGATTACTTGCGTGGATTACATAAAAAAATGCCCGAAGAACTTTTACCTCTACCACGACTTTTATTTTTCGAAAAATGTGACGTCGTATCTGATAAAAACTTAATTACTTCATTTCACTGGCCGCGCATGCACGCCAAAGGGATAGTTTTAACAACTTTGTTAACAAACTTATGCCAATTACTGTGTTCTTATCATTGATTTAGTGCAGTTTTCTTATTGTTTTTTCATTTAGTTTTTATAACCTTAAGACTAACATGGATGGGGTTTTTTGCAAACAATGAGTGCCACGCAGGTTTTGTCTCATATGATTTTATGGATAAAAAAGTTTTCAAATACATTAAACAGTAATATAAAAAGTAGAGAATCATTTTAAAAACTCCAAAAATCTTCGAATGTTTCAATTATAAGTTATTTCACTACTCAAAGTTCTTTTTATTTATGTATAAAAATTGAATTGTAAGGCCTCAAACTAAAGGTCTTACCTCCTAAAAAGGGTTTTGGCCAAAACTCTGCCTTGAGAGCCAACATTGCCAGATTGATGGTTTGTCGCTGACCACTAGTATAAGAGGATTGGGTAATATTTTCCCAGCCATAACTGTGAATTATTATTCAAAACATAAAAGAAGTCTCCTAAAAGTTCCCCACAACTAAAAGAAGAAATTATTGCAGATAATAATATTAGCATGGAACAGAGAAAAATGTTTCGCATCATTCTATCATGAAACCATCACAAGCGTGGAACAATCACAAAATTTCTAGTAACAAAGTTACTTCGCTGATTTTCCCATTGACAAAACAAAAAAAAAAAATGAAAGAAAAGCATGTCGTCATTTTTTTCTTGAAATAGTTGATGTACGTAATCAATTACTTGTTTTACTCTCCTGTTCGTATAAAAAAATAACTTGTTAACAAACAAGTTGATTGGCACAATTTGCGAAATAGCAACCATCATTAAATTACAGTAATGAAGGAGCTTTTTAAGAAACATAATTAATATAAGAGATAATTATTTTTTTCATGCCTTATACCCTTTACCCTGGACGTAATTGCTATTCTAGGATGCAATCTTTCCCACATAAACAATTTAATTGCTATATGTTCGGTACTTTATTTAGCTACAGACACACACACATGAATGGAGTTATAGGAATCATTATTCTTATGTATAATGAACATAACATTATGTGTAAATACGTTTTGAAATTAATGCTCATTTAAAAATATGCATTTAAATTATCATCATTAAAAATAGACTATAAGGAAATGCGAAAATTTTGATAGATTTGTTGATAAATAGTTTTAAAAGATATACCTACCAGAGACAAATGAAATTATTGTTATCAGTAGAAAAATATTTTCCTCGATAAATTAAATTGTTTTATAAAGTGCCTAGCTATAAATTTCTAGTAGTTAGACTGGACATTTATTGAGGTTTTTTATGGGGTAACAATTCTTCTCATTCATTATTGTTAGAAATCAATTCCAAAGAAATGTTCACAGGGGTTTAACTTCCAAATCCTTCAGGGAATAAACCCCAGATCACGGGTCATTTCCAATTCTTGAGAATATCTCTCCCTTAGTAACTGAATCCCCCAAAGGCCTTTCCTTTAGTCGCTTATGCTTGAAGCGAAATTTGAAGTCTATTCAAATCCTGCCTTTCACTGAAACAGTTAGGAAAGTATCTTCTCGCCACATTCGCCAAGTGAATCATTAACGTTGAAGCTTCTCTTCAAATAAAAGAGTATTAATGAGTAATGACATTTCCATCTTAGTTCTCCGCATACGATTGAAGGATCAAAAGACGATGATCTTTAAGTGATCCCCTCAAAACGCACAATTAAAGAAGGAAATTATCCCGTAAGCGTCAATCACTTCCGAGATTGCGGTCAAATTCGTCCCCCGACACCGCCCAGGGTATGAGATGTTCGGTTAGGATGTGCTAATGATCATATTTAGGAGTTATTTTAGGATTGGCAGTGTTGCCGAATTTGGAATCGAAATAATGATGCGGATTATGCGTACGTATGTGAAGAGGGGGAGAGAAGACTGAATCACTCTAGAAAGAAAGATCAAAGCGCAGTTTTGGCGTTTTGCTTTGTAATTATTAATGGAAATAGCACCTGAGCTATAAATTTTCTGTAGAAGAGTACCTCAACTCGAAAGATGGGGAAGGAGAGAGAATAATCAGTTTTTAGATAATTCTAAGGAAATAAACTTAAAAGATAAAAGATGTATCCAATCCCCCTTCTGACATTAATTACATTGGCAGAACATTATAAATTGACGAAATATAAGTATTTACATGAGAGTAAACGAAAATCGGGGCCTAAAGACCCATTTTAGTTAGCTGAATTCTATGTTACGTTTGACCAGGTTGAATATTGAAGATAAGTCTGATCTAAAAATAGTATTTTATTTCATGTCAATGTCACAGCTGATTTTCAAAATTTTAGACATTAAGAAAGTATACTTTGAAAAACAAGCAAAATGACCTGATATACATTTTGGATCATGACCTATTTAAGTTCGTTTATTACTAAACACTAAACAACACTAATTTGATGTTTCTTAGAGAATCTTTTAAGAACACAGTTTTTTGGTTCATATGTGAGATTCTCCAAATAAAACCGTATTTCCATCCGATGGAGTTGACCCCTTTCCCTTAGTTCTCAAGGGACATTTCAAAACGGCAAAGAACATTACTTTATTTGTTACGAAGCCCATTGTAAACCTGGGATAAATCACCGTTTAAGAATCCAAAAGAAAAAGCTAATAATGTCTTTACGGGAAGTTTTTTGATAAAATACACTGGATACAAAAGTAAGTTTTTTTTTTCGAGAATGAAAGAAAATAATCAAAGGGCTTTTAGTTAAGTCAAAGAGATATATAATTGTTATAAAGAGCATTAATGCTGACAGATAGTTTAGTCCATATCTTAGTAACATCTCCTTTTCTTGTTTATTAATTACCGTAGAAGGTAAAATTGCTACTAATCAGAGATTCATATATATGTTCAGGGTTCAGAGGCGTCCACATATAGTTAAAACAGCTCGTAAGTATCAAAACTAATTGGTGGAAATTGGTAAGGGGGTTTACCCAGGGGCGAATCCAGTAGGTGGCTCGTCCCCATCTCCAGATGGGTTAGAGAGTTAACACTGAATAAAATGACTTCTGAAAATTTATCAAATAATGTTTTTGAAGCTTTTCTGACGTACTGCGCAGTATTTAACTGAAACTTAACTGAAATTTCCAAAAATTGTCGCCTATAGTTTTAAGATCCTCTAGAACTTTCCTTTTTGTTTAGTCAGTCCCTTTAAATATTTGCAATTTCAATTATTATTACCTCTCACTTTCCATTTCTTTCTTCATTTAGCTTTAAATGAGGAAGCCAGGGGGGTGCATAAAGTGACAGTGAGGGGGAAAGTTCAGTTAACGAGGTAAGAGGAAACTTGGTGAAATATTGCCATCAACCGTAGAGAACACAAGAAGGTTTGATTTGGCATGTGCAGATTCGATTTGGCGGCTTATCGTATCCACTTCGGGTACTGAACTTTCCCCGCATTGACACTGTACCCCTTCACTCCTCACTCACTCAAATGAGGAAGACTTGCAAACAATGCCTTTCACTAAAATCTCGTATTGAACTTCGGTAATTAAGCTGGACTTCTAAATCCCTGGTTTGAAAATGCTCCCTAAACATCTACCACGACTATTCTCCAAGAACTCATTAGAACGGGATTTAGAAACGTCCGAATGATTGAAAATGTCTCTTGTGTGATCCGAGCACAAAGCTCGTTTCCAACACATTGACAAAATGTCCCTTGTGGTGCTTAGTCTGTGATGGTGAAATTGTTGAAGTTGAAGGAATAGGGGACCATGCAAATATTACATAAGCTTGTTTATGATACTTTTTTACCTTCTCCTTCAATTACATGACCAAACTGTTCTCTCCCCCATCTTACTGCTTTTGTAAAAAACCTTTAAAAGTTATACTACAACTAAATAAAAAAATTCAGGACTTAACTCAAATTGAATTTCAAAAAACTTGACTTAAAATTATAGTCTGTGTAAATAAAATCGGCGGTTTCACGTCATGCTTTACCATGGCAACGCAGAAGAAATACATGGAGAAAAAACTCAAGGTCAACCGCCGATTCTATTTACACAGACTATAAAACTTACAGGTTTGTTTAGATCATCTTTATTTTAATTACCTTTACAATTAAATATTTTGAATTTTTCTTTATCTTTTATGTGAACATCCATAAAAGATAAAATGTTCCATTATCAATGGTTACCCAAGCATTTTTTGGGTATTTTCATTAATGTCATGAGAAAAAAATACCAGTACTTCTGATTAATCACGTTAATCTGATTAATCTGATTAATCACGTTAATCACGTTAAGAAAAAAGTAATATCTAAGGACGGTAAGAGAAAAAATACAGGTACACTGAGCAGCTGTACTATAATTATTACTATATATAACACAACTAGAAATTCTTTTTCTGATTGTTTCAAAAAACACATTTATTTTTTAGGAGCCCTGCCATAAAGTAGCTAACAGGCTTTGCAAAACTGATGAACATTGTGAATGCTCAAACTGGAGTAATACAAGATGTTATCGTGGAAGATGCCAATCTCACTACATGAATAAAGGTGTGTGTATTATTATTATATACCTTTATGAAATATTTGAAATTGAATACTTTAGCACTCAGTGACAAAAGTTTAAAGAGAGGATGGTCCATTCCGGGGTTTGATATTATAGCTTGAAACTTACATTTTTGAGATAACTATTTTTATAGGAGAGTGAAAAAGATAAAGGTAGTTATACATATAATAGTTGAACTTAATGCAAGTAGTAAGGACAGGACATTAAACACTCTCAAATTTTACACTTTTAATTTAGATGGATGAATGTGTTGTTATAAATAAAAAAGAGCATAGAAAAAATTTTTTGTGGGTAATTATCACTTCACATCTCATCAAAACAATTTGACCAAAGCTATTGCCCCCAACCCACCCCACACCAATATCAGTACTTACCTACTTTGCACGATCTAATGGTATTTGCATTAACTATGGACCAAATCTATGGATGGGCCATTCACATGCTAAGTCCCTTTATAAAGGAGGGGGACATTCATCCATCTCCACCAGTGGCGTTTATAGAAATTTATTTCGGGAGGGGCCCAAAATTACTCCCCAGCCCCTCCCACACATATTTAATAGGACAAATGTAGCTTTTTAGGTGATTTAGGTGATAATATAGGCCCTAAAAACTTAATATAGGAAAAATTGTTAGTATAATAAAAATACAAGTACCAAAGGGGGGCCTGGGGGTCCTCCCCCAGAAAATTTTCGGAAGTTTGACCAAAAAAACCCAGGTTTTTAACTAATTTTGGTACACTAAGTTAGAATTTTGGATGTACATTTTTATGAAATTAATGTTTAAAAGTTATTAAAAATAGAATTCCAAGTACAAAAGAGGATCTGTGGGTCCTTCCCCAGAAAATTTTTGGAACTTAACCCCTTAAATCAGGGTTTTAACTTGTTTTTGGTACACTTAGTCCGCATTTTGGAGATATTTTTTGGATTTTGATAAACTTATTATAATAAAGTTGTTAATAATAAAATTGCAAGTACAAAAGGGGGGTTTGGGGGTCCTCCCCCAGAAATTTTTTTGAAATTTGACCCTAAAAAACAGGGTTGTAACTTGTTTTCGTACACCTAGTCCGAATTTCGAAGGGGGGGGGCAGGGCCCCTTCGCCCCCCCCCTTATATACACCACTGATCTCCACACACAAACATCCATGGCCAAGCAGGGATTCAAACCCCAAGATGACAAGCTTTGTTATCAGAAATAAAAAAAAAACATTTTGTGTATACTTACTAAACTTAAAAACTGACTATATACTGAAACCTCATTATAGTGAATCCATCAGAAAGAAAAAAATAGAGAGAATTCCACTGAACAATAAAAAAGGGATGATTATATTTTTTGTAAAAAAAGTGAAACCCTATTTTTTGAACCTGCAGCAAAACCCAACAAAAGTTGACTATATTAATAAAATTAAATTTTAAAGTACTACTCTGAAATTAGTTTTTATTTGATGATAGGCATGCAATAAATGTTAAATATTATGGTATTAAACAAATATTTGCTTTCAATTGAGTATGAAAATAAAGTTGTCATAAAATACGGTAGTAAAATATTTTCACTAAACATATGTTTAGGATTATGGTTAATAGTTTAATTTAAACTGTATGGTAAAAAATCTCTAAAAAAAAAGAATACATTATTCTTGTAGATTTTTTTTTCTCCAAGTCAAAAAACATTTTTTTCAGTTTATATAAAATGTTTACAGGGCCCTGACTTCATGGTAGATAGATTATTAAGATCCTTTTCATTTCCAAAAAAAAAAAAAAAATAGTATAGTATAAATAAAGATTGGGCACCATATGCCAGAGGTGCCCAACCTTTTCTGCCCGGTGGGTTTCACTTCATATTAAGATAAAACTTGTGGGTCAGAACAAATACCAAATATAAAAATGAATTGCCATGTAAAATTTTTCTTATCCTTCAGCAGCTTCAAAAGAAGGGAACAAACATATAAACAGGCCACAGGAATCAGCTTCGCAGGCCATAGGTTGGGCACCACTGTCTTATGTATATGCAGTTTTTTGTTATTTGATCAAATAAGCAAAATTCAATTCAGCTGTAAAGATGATCTTTTATAATTTTTACTGAGGGGCAAAGCATATAATTATAGAAATGAGATAATAATTAGTTTTTCATTCACCTTTTGTACTCTTTAACTTTGATATAATAGCCTTTAATGAAACTTTTCTTTTCTTTTAGACCAAGATGAGTTTGAATATTGGCATGATACTGCTCTTCCAAAATCAAAATTGGGTCTAATGAAAAGACCCATGAGAAGTACAAAGTCTATCTTCATGTGAAGAAGTGCATTGTTTTTAGTTCCTCATTCTGATATCATACGTGTTTTTATTTTCTAGACATACTGTATAAAATGTACATTACTTTAATCGGTTTTCTAGTAGGTGGATGCTTTCAATACCAGCTGAAATCACTGCATTATTACATGATATCATCAAAATTTAATTTCCCCACAATAATTTTTAATCACAACTCAATAACTTTATGTTTTTATCCTAAAATAATTTTTAACCACATGAAAGAAATAAGATTCTAAAAACTGTAGTTTTTATCAACACATTTTTAATTTTAAGTTTTTTATGATACAAAGAATATCTGACCTCAAACACTTGTAGCAGACAAAAACATTACAATGTATCTTTACAGTCGCACATCACAATAAGACATTCATGTGCATAGAACGAATGAATGCATTAAAAATTAAATGGAGTTTAAAAGGGACAGTTATTAATTTAGCTAAGCTTGAAACTTTTTGAAAAACCATCAGACTCAAAGAATAATGTATGATACTTTGTTAAGTTTGTGACTACAAGAATAAATGTGATCCCTATTTTAAGTTGTCCCCATTATCCCTGTAATAAATGTTATTAATGTAACTGGTGTACTATAAATAATTGCTTAAAGTACAAGCAAAATAGCCTAATTCATTGAAGTACAACAATTATTAACATTTGCTTTCCATGAACTCAAAAATTTGATTGCAAAATAACTTTAAAACACTGTCTCATTTTATAATACAATATAAACATAATAAAAAGTTCATAACATGTTTAGATAGAATGGAAAACTGATTAAAGAGTATTGGTATAGAAACTAGTTTTGAGACTTACTATCAGGCAAAGTAACTTCTAACAGCATAGTTGCAAAACATAGAAAAATATGACAACCCTTCTTTTTAATACATGTAAAACCTTTACAAGTTGACATTTATAATGTACACTACATCCATTTCATTTAACGGCCCAAATGAATCTCGTTCTATGGGAGGGTCGTTAGGAAGTGGCCCAACAATCGAGGCCATACTGCGATGAGCCAAATCAGGAGCAGGATCCAGATACATGACTACTGGTTCCATTTGAACACGAGGTCTAACAACTGGTTCTGTAGCACATTTGATGCATAAAACTCCACCTCGAATCGTCCTACCGTAGGCCTGAAATGGTTTTCGCAAGTTTAAAAAAAATGTTTGTTTAGAACAACCTCACAATATCTATGGTTAAAAGCCTCTGATATAGTCATTTCTGAATGGAACTTTACTATCAATAGACTCTTTTCCTTTAATAACTATTAGTTTGGGTTAATTTATGGTATGTCTAATATTCCCACTTATTTAGGATGAAAAGGTATGATTTTCGTTGATAAGGAACATTTCTAAGAGACACTGATCAAATTCTACCCTCAACTAAGAACATGGTAAAAATACATATTTTATATATCATAGAAATAAGTGTAAGTAGTAATATTTCAAAAAAGTTTTAAATTTAAAGCAAAAATTTTAAATGCTACTTTTTTGTTATCAGGGTGATTCTTTGGTCACAAGGATCACCATTAAAAAATTAACTACATTCAAGAAGAATGAATGATGAATGAAGTAAAAAGTACACAAAAATAATAAAGGTAAGGTTTTGTGCTATAATTATTGACAATTACGTCCTAACATTTTTTGCACCACTAAGAGCCCATATAATGCCCAATGCCTAGGAGCTAGCTTAATTGATTACTTTTGCGCTGTTACTATCCTGCAATTCCTCAAGTAAGTTGGTTTGTCTGAACACATACGGTTTTCCTCGACCCAAGTAACACGTAGAATATAGAAAAACTTACCGTTACTATCTTCCTACGTTTCAAAACAAGAACTGTATGCGGTGTAAACTGCTCAGTACAATTGACACATTCTAATGTTTCGCTCGAACCTAGTGCCTTTTTTGCTGATACAGGATATTCAAACTTTTCCTAAAACAAAAATTTCATAAATCAGATTAAGGAGAGAGAGGAAAAAACAAACAAATAAGCTAATTCCTTTATTTATGATTATGGATGGATTCTGTGTTTTACAACACACTTTCTCAGCTAATAAAACCAAACTACAACTGCCAATTTTCACTTGATAAGTTTCTTATTTTATATTCAAAGCTGTTTTATTACAATAAATTTAATGCAAGGAAGTGCACCCAAAGATCTAGTTGATAAAGTTATAATTTTGGTTGTCTGACCACAAAACCAAGACATTTCAAACAAAATTTCATCATGTCAAAGGAAAGTCTAAGAAGTCTCAAACCTTTTTTTAAAAAATAAAGCTTTCAAAACAGTTATTCTAAACACAAATTGCAAAAAACAATTTACCTGTGAAGTTAAAAGAACTCTCAAGAGTTTATCAGGCATAAGTAGAGATTTCTTTGCCCGAGTCAAAGCCACATACATAATGTTGCTCTCATCTTCACAAAGAGATCCTGCAAGGAAAAAAGTAATTATGGACTTTAATTAACTCAATTTTACACAATAAATTTATAAATTAACTATTTTGGAGACTTAAAAAACAATGATCAAAAGATTTGTGTTCATTTACTAACACTAGTGGGGATTTCCTTAGATCAGAGTTTTACCCTCATAACTCCCCCCTCCAAAAAAAAAAAAAAAAAAAAAAAAAAAAAAAAAAAAAAAAAAAATGAAATACTAGAGAGAGTAATGAAATGAACTTCAAAATCTTTTAGCAGAGCAATTTTTTATACCATGACAATTTAAAAGCTTACTTTGAACATTAACAAAATTTCAGGAAAATTATTGAAATTCAAGAAGCATTTTGATGTTGATAAAATAAGCTTGATGATTAAGTTGATGAATAAGTTGATGTGATTAAAATAAGCTTGTATTTATTTACTTAAGAAGCAAAATAATACAATTACAAAATTTTTACTAATACACTTCAATTTACTTACATAAAATTTTATGACTTTCACTTAATTAAAAACCACATCAATGTTTAGACTATAAAGAGCCACATCATCATCTCTTTTTTGTTAAAAATTAATTAATTTAATTCTTTTTATATCAAGTCGCCTGCGGCTCCAGAAATTTCACGCCAAAAGAAAAAATTTTTATCCGCCCGACCCACGAGGCCTTCAGCGTCGTTTAAATGAAGTTTTCTTTTTAAGAAACAGATTCTTTACTTCAGAGTTTTGTAAGGTTCAGTCGGTATTTATTCCCCGTTTCAATAATCTGACCCTTATAGTGGTGAGTAAGCTTACCACAAGTTTTTGATCTATTTATCATAACTCCTCTGGTATCCGCTAGAGGGTGTTTAAATTTAAATGGGACCAACTTGAAAACAATTCTAATCTAATGCAACAAACCGCGTCCAAATTGCTCCAGTAGAACATACCAAAAGGGCCTGGCAAAGATTCAACATTTATATTCGACGAATCGATAACCTCCTCCTTTTTGAAGTCGGTAAAAAAGGTACCAGATGATAAATATACTGCCTCTTTTTATGTTGGCAGATAATTTATTGAAAGAGCTACAGGCATGAAATATTATAAAAGGAACAATAGAAGTTCAGAAACAGCATATGGATGCAAGCTATGTTTGATTTATATGGCATTACAGTGTATGGTACTGGCCTAGTAGTTAGAGTCCTTATGTATTATCCCATTGACTGCCAGTTTCAGCGGCACAAATAATGGGCTTTAGCTATATAGTTATCTTTTCAGCAATACGGAAGGAACAAAATTTCTTACTTAACTAATCAGGTGCCTTTAAATTAACAGGACTTAAAACTTCTATAAAAAACTTAAACTTATCTAGTGTTTGAGTTAAGGATACATATAATACTTACTTTTTACATTAAATGCTAGTTCAAAATTTCTTTGATCTAAAAATAGAATATTACAAATATAAATCACTTAAAAAATCATTCAATCTATACAAAATTCCTCATACATTAACACTCATTAAGACTCCAAAATTAATTAACCTTCAAGATGAATAATACCCTCTTTACACCTTCTTTTCCTCAGATATTTGCTATAGCAACATGAATCATTTTCACAAGAAAATATTTATTAAAAATTCAAAATACTAAGAACTTTGCTTTCATAGGTTAACTTACCAATTATTGTGCTTTCAAATCCAGTGATTATAGGATAATCATCAGTTAAGCAAACAGTATCAAACTCCAAACCTTTGGCTTTGTGAGCAGTTGAAAATACTACATCTGAAATTATAGTGTATGCTTTAAGACTAATAATTACAAATTCGTACAGTACAACTTCAATACATTAATTAAACAGATCTCCCACACTAAAAATGTTTCAATATAAAAAGTTTTGGGAACAAAAATTTATAAAAAGCATTTTAATTTATAAATAAATATAAAAAAGGAAAACTATTCATAACACAATAGGTTTAAGTGTAGCAATAGTAGTTGACAGATTTTGGTCAGAATTACTCAAAATTTTGCATTGAAATGGCAGGAAACTACAAACCATAAAATTTACAAAAAGAAGTTTCTGAATTAATTTTGATATTTGTGAGATATATTTGTCATCCTTGATCACTGAATTGCTCTAAGTACCTATTTAGCGACATTTAACAGTTGGAAGTCTAATATGTTTAGCAAATAAACTTAAATAGCTCTACATAATTTACAAAAACTAGTACATATGGTAAATGCATTAAGTAATCCAATTTGAGATTAACACACTGCTAACCTTTAATATTCAAGAAATATTTGAGTAACTTGAGGTCAGGTGAACAAAACTGAATCATAGACTCAGTTAACTACAAATATTAAAGTTGATAAAGGATTTTGAACATGAAAATCAAGGGAATTTTAGACATACTTAGAATATTGAAAAAGGTTTTTCTCACATTTTCAAGAAGTACTTATAAAGTTTCAACTCTATCTATCTTGTGGCAAAATTTTTAAAAGTGAAATAATGAAATGAAAACTTAATAAGCTTTTGAGTAGTATTCACTACTACTTAATTTTAGATGCAGTTAACAAGAAAATCAAATTTTATTTCATAACAAACAAAATTTTCTAAGTGGTAAGGTTTGTTTTGTTTCTTCACACATTTCTGTATTATAAGATAAAAATTCCAACAACATTTTGAAACTTGTAATTCAAAAACCTTTAAAATGTAAAAAAATAAAATTGAGGAAGTTTTAAAAATACTATTAATTACTTACTAGCACTATGAAGTGGGTGGTTACATTTTTCTTTCAGAATACTAATATAATTGGGAAGATTTTCGCCATGCTGATTAACTAGTTCAATCTTTGTCAGCAATTCGTTGTCCTCAACACTTCTTGCATAGTTATTAAGATCTTTGAAAGATTTGAATTTTGCAAGGAACTTATCGCTTAGGACTGGAGCTGGAAATTAAGATTCAAAGTTAAAAAGATAAAATTAACAAAAAAAGAGGTATAAACAAAAAAAATTAAGATGGCAAAAATCATAATAAAAAAATAACACATACCTGGTCCACTAGAGTGATTCAGCAATTTTAATATATCTAACATTTGGTCATAACCATAACTCCTCAAACCCTGAAAAAATAGTTCAATACTGATGTGAGAACCATAAAAAAGGGGATTTGTTCAAATATTAAGCAAGCAATTAAGGGAGAGGGCTTATTTGTTTGCTTATTCTTCATGAGAAGAGAGAGAGAGAGAGAAGGGCTAAGTATGTAAGAGCTAGAGTATAGTATATATACTCTAGAGAGTATCTATAGAGTATAGCTAGAGAGTAGAAGGGCTAGAGTATGACTAATGTTTATGTAAGGCATCAAACACACTTCATTTATAAAAAATATCTTATAACATATGCAAAAATGAAAAGATGTCATAGAATTTAAAAAAAAAAAAAAAATGAACCATTTCAAGTTCTAATGTTAAGCATTTTGACCACTCAAGATAAACAAATGATAGATAAGATAAATGATCATTTGGACAAAATGAATTTGTGTACATTTTCTGTGTAAGAATTGGAGGTGACAGCTCATGAAATAATTAAGAAAAGTGAGGGTATGAGCAGTTAGTTTGCTTACGATGAAGAAGTTGGTGATTTTCTTATTTTCGTTAACAAAGGGGAAAGGGGGTCAATAGCTACCCTAAACATGTTTAGATTATAACAAAGTTAGAATATTTTTGAGAGTTAACTTCCATACTCATTACTCAGAAAAAAAATAACTTCCTATTTTAACAAACATAATTTAACTATGGTTGTTTAGCACTTCTGCTTTGGTTCATTAGAGTGGTTGAGAGTTTAAAATTGTTACTATATCTCAACAACTAAATTAATTTCATCAAACTAACTGCCTACCAATGATATTTGATTAAAAATTATAAAAATTTGATACTCAATCAATTGATATAATCACAAATATATTTAAATTATACCAAAGAAAAATGTAAGGAAGTGAACTGAACACATAAATTTGTTACAATCAAACAATCAGTTTATTATTACAAAGAAGCTAGTTTTTTTTGTTATGTTCAACATTTAAACAGTAAATATGAGCATAAGCAGGCTGATGGATAAACAAATATGATGGATATGGCAAGAAAAATATATTTTCAATCATAAAATCATGTAGATATACTTACTCCAGCAAAGGCTCCCAAAATAGTTGTAGGCTCATTATGCCTGAATCGCTTAAGACAGCACATCCTGATAGCTTCATTAAACAATTGAATATTGGTACGAGCTATTACTGCATATTGTCCTTCAACAGTTCCATTGATAGAAGCTGAAATTAAAGACTTCATTTTAATATCATGGTAAAAAAACCATCAGTTTCATGCTTACAAATTGACAACATACAAACATTTATCAAGTCAGCCATAAATATGAACCTTTAACATAAAGAAGTACTTACATGGTTTTTCACTTCCAACAATGGTTTGCTTGTTGTATTGCTTTAAAATGCTTAAACAGCAAGATGCAATATAAGAAATTTCAGAGCCAAATCTGAATGACTGAAATAAGAGTAAAAACTAGGTTATAAAACTTCATAGCTAAGTTATGAAAAGTAAGGTCCAATATCTTATAAATGTAAATCATTATAGATATTTCAATGAACTTTTTTTCATTTAATTCCTTACCTGTTTCAATATTTTACATAGTTTCCATATTTGTTTACACATCTGTCATAATGTTTCATGAGCTTGCTAAATTATAAACATAAACCACATGTGAGTGTCTGCTTCTTTCACCTTGCTATCTGTGGCAAAGAGCTTGCCAGGTTCTTTAAGGTTGAGGAACAAAGGAAAATCCTTTTGTGCCAAGTCAGTTCCCATACAAAAATCTGATTAAATTTTAGGTATGAATGGCTAAATGGTGTCTGGCATTATCAAAAAGCAACTAAACTCTAGACATTATGGGACATGTTGATGCAGCAACTAATCTTCAGATGTTATGCACCATCCTCATGCCACAACAAAACTCAAGAACCAGTTAAAGAATGGCTATTCCCACAGGCAGCAAATATCTATGAGTTAGATATACAACTGACAGAACTTCTAAACATTTTTAGACAAATAGGGAAACTATGTAAAGAAATAGAAAAACATACAAGGAATCGGAAAAACAAAATAAAATCTATGTTTGATTATGTTTTGTAATAAATTGAACTTCACTTTTAGAATAACCCTTGTATTTCTAAATGTTTGGGAAAAGCTGCTCAAAATTTCAAGAAAAGAAATTAAATGGGAAAAGAGTAATTCAGTACTGAGATATTTTGAAGAAATCTCAACTTAGTATTAAAAACTAATCACCTTAGTTAAATGATAAGTGTGTGTTGATTCAACACTTTGTAATGCATTTCTAGCTCCTCGGAATCCATATATTTGTTGGTTAGGATCTCCAACTAGTATCACAGGTAAATTTTGAGACATCATTATGTCGAGAATTGCTGCAAGAGTACAATTCATAAAATTAAAAAAACAAGTTTAAAACAGTATAGTAATTATTGAATTTTAAAAAATTAGTTAGAACATTTTGAACCAACATTTATAGAAAAGCAAAAGATAAACAAATAGGATTATACATAAAAAGAGAAACTAAAAAATAAAATAAGTAAAAAAAAAAAAAAAAGATAAAGGAAAACTAACTGTGCCTTTATAAATTGTCATTTCATATAGTAGTGAAGTGTCAAAGTAATCAAAAATGCAGATAAGAACTAACCTGGATTACAGTCTTGTGCTTCATCTACCATCAAGCATTGATATTCATCAAGCTTTGGACTACTTAATTGATAAAGCTTCAGATAAACATCATGAGTTATTCTCACACTTTTATTGTCTTTATCTATCATCTTTTCCCATATTTGGAGAGAATCTTTGAGAACTTTCTAAAATTAAATATTAAGAAACATGAACACATTCCAGATTGATTAAGAGGGAATAATTTATTATTAGGTAATGTGAATGAATATTATTTATAACTACTTTGTTCAATTTATAAAGAAATAATACAAGACTAAAATAACTTGTTTTGATGTTATAATATTCACATTGCTTAGGAGTTAATAATTTTTGGTACTTATATTTATAATCCTGATTTTATGCTTTAACAAGGAGATAATAAAAGCTTACATGGCCAGAGTCATAATTATTAAAAAAGTTTTCCATGTTAGAAGGCATTGGTCCACGGTTTAAGATTTTGGATGTTCCGTCCACAACTCTAGTGGACATCGTCAGCTGGTAAAAAAGTTAAGAACAAGAATAGCATATATGTAGGATTAACCAAGGACTCAAACACTCACAGTTGGGTAGAATGCCGTGATGGAGATTCATGGTAAAAATTAGCGAGGATGTGTGGCAAATGAAACGTCATCGACAAGAAAAGGATATAAAGAAAGGCAGACAGCCGGAATAGAGGGCAACGCAGCACTGGGCGGAAGGCTAGAGATTTTCCGCATGCGGCAGAAGGCTACAGAGGTTCGATGCATGGCAGAGGGCCAGCCACAGAGGGATCGAAATAACTAGAGATTGGTCGATGTGGTGTTAAGTAGTTTATTTCAGTAGTTCATAGCCCAAGATTTTAACACAGAAGACGGATTTTTAACCTTGTTCCGTTTTAAATTCATTCCAGTTATAAATCGTTTCTAATAAATGTTTATGTTTAGATCTGGTTTTTCCTTTTGTTGCGCCTACCATTGGCTACATATATGAGACATTGTTGTCTTCACCATCCTAAAACGTCAGCAATTGCTGAACCACGGCTTACTAGATACTTATACAGGCTAGCCGAGTACGGAAATCATTGCAAATCCAGATGGCATTATTGGACAAACTGGCAAAGCATATTCAGTGTTGAAGGCGGTGGGTGATATAGGTAGGTCTTGTAGCACTCCAAGCGGGAAAAGTTGTCAAATGGTTTTCATTGTTTAAAACTCGGCTAGCCTGTATAAGTATCTAGTAAGCCATGGCTGAACACACTCTCACTTAGGATGACCATATTATCAAGTTCAATGATACCAATATTTTATCCCAATCTACCCATTATCATACAAGGTTGGTCAGAGAGGCCAATGAGATTTTTAAACAAAGAAACAATTTCAATTGAAAGAAAGAGGGGCTTTCTATCCCACATGCTTGACCTCCTGAATTCAAATATCAAACCTCTCCGCAATTTAAGCTAATGACAATAGTCCACCAGATTATCCATTGGCTTTTGAACACGTAGCTGCAGTCGTGCTTGACCTTCTTCTGCTTTGAATTTGTTGGGTTCGGCTATTCAGTCTTAGATATTTTACCGGCTGACGACTCTACCAATGTCAAATAACTAACGGCAGTATGGAATCCTATCCACTTAAAGTCACCAAGTTAAGGGACACACCATTTGGAAACAATGCTTTTCGAATGAAATAACTGGTGATAGAGAAATAGGCAACACTGCCTAAGCTCTCTTTTCCCTGGAACGAGGGAATTCGGACTGAAGGAACGCCTTTTCTGTTATGTTATGTTACCAGCTGACGATGTACACCGGAGTTTTGTATGAAATGTCCAAAATCTTAAACCTTGGACACAGCCTTCTAATCCATAAAAGATTTTTAATAATTAAGTGTTTCAAGGTTTACAATGAAGTATTACTAAATTTTTCACACAACACTTACAGATCTATCTCCGTCAAATAAGGAACTAGGTATATGTTCTAGAGTAATTGTTTTATCAGCAGAAGCCACAAAATTTTCAAGAGTAGTGAGGACACATTTTGAAAAGCTATGAGTTGAAGTCTTGGAGCCATTATGGTGCTTTAGCTCATTTATAAGGTCATGAGGTCTAATTTTTGTTGCCAATTTGGACCTTAACCTAGAAAGAAACAAAAAATAGGAGCATATAATACTTTAAAAAGATAAAGGGTAGGCAAGGCACCCTTTTTTGTTTTTCTAAATCCCTTGACTTTCTCTTGATTTTTTTCAGAAATAATTATGATTTTTTCAGTATTAAAACATTTTTTATTATTAATTATAAAAACAAGCAGTTTTTATGAGCTACTTCATGACATTGTTACACGAAATGTCAATGATTAATGTTATAAAAAACAAAACACATTGCTTGATGCAATTGAAGAGAACCATGATACTGGAGTCAGAGAATACAGGAAACGCGCCCACTGCAGTTTTCAACACACCCCTCATTACTGTTTAATTTATATTTATGACTATCTTTTTGTAAGCATAATTTTTACAAGAAACACAGCTGACATCCATTATATCAGGGTGTGAAATTTCTACTCCCAAACTCTATTGATGAGTAAATATTCAAGGATTGCAAGTAAATTCTGGATTTAAAAATGTTGCAATTTCAATTAAACTATACAATCAAGTAAAATGTTGTTTGACTTGTACCATTACACTTAAAACTTCATACCCTACATGACATATTCATACATATATTAAGAAATAATAATTTAGTGAAAACTCGAAATTAATTCAAAACAGCCAAAGAAAGAAACAAACCTATTTCCACAGGTAGAGTAAGCTAAGGAATGAGCAGTTTTACAAGTAACATTTGGTGGAAATCTTGTCCTAGCTGCTTCACATACAGCCCTAAATACAAACAATCTCTTAAAATGCAATCAATAAAAAATATACAGTTAAATTTTTAAAAAAGTAAATGCATACTGTTAATAAATGTGTTAATTTTAATACAATTAATATGCAAATCGATTGCTTCTCTGTAAAACATTTCAGTAAAGATTAAAAAGCAAATTTTAATCAGAAATTTAGTCTTTTGATGACAAATTATTATTATGTATTAAACAAATAAAAATTAGCTTATTTTATAAAATAGAGTAGAAAATATAAAACTTGTTAATTCAATGAATTATGAAAATATTCTTGAAAAATGACATAAAACATATTTAAAATGCTAAAAAATATAGAATAAAAGTAATGATTAATACAGACATTTTTCTTGTTTTCTACTGCCAAAAACAGCTTTAATTTAACTTACTTGTTGAACATAACATTCAGAAATTTTACTTGAGGATACAACTGGGCTAGATGAATTAGTGTGGTAGTTTTACCAGTACCTAGAAAATTAGCAAATCAAAATATTTAAGGACAAAATTAAGTCAGAATTACTAACACCAGAATTAAATAGAAAACAAATAAGTCAATTACTAAACATAAACAAAAACAAGAATTACTGGGTTGAAAAGAAATAAAAATTTTCAAAAAAGTTTGTATAATCATTAACATTTCCATTTATGACCTAAAAATATTGAATGTTTGGTGGATTTTAGACTAGTCAGTGAGACAAATTTGGGGGATTAAAAGCTTTAATATATTTTTTAAACATTTAGGTGTGGTACCAAAGGACTTTTAAAACTATTATTAATATTGGTGATCATTATACAAGTTGTTTTTTTAAGTTAAACCAGTAGAAGTAATATCAAACTATGGTGACAACCTATTATATCTTTTTTTTCATTCTCTGTTTTTTTTTTTTTTAAAAACTAGTCTATAAATAGATAACAATCATAAATAGAAACCTTACCAGCCAAAGCTACTATTTTCAATACATTATCATGCTGAAATGGGTGATTCAAGATTCTAAGTTGTTCATAAGTCAGATTGGATTGAGACGGCTCACTATAAAAGAATTAAAAGCTTGTTTAAGAAACATGATGAATTTGATTAAAATGTCAAAAAGGACAAAACATTCTTTACCAATACATATGAAGACTTTGTTGACCAGGTAACTTAGATGAAACTTTCATCTTTTTAAGTCCCTCATTATCTTTCATTGGAAGAGTGTTTTCAATCCAATATAAGGCAGAGAAAAGTCTATAATGAAGTCTAAAAATAAAAAAACAAGGTGAAATTACATGAGCTCAGGACTGAAATGCCATAAAACTTGTGGTAATCTAAATTGAATTTTTATGTAACAGAAATTAATGCCTCAACAGTCAAGCATTTTTATAAAATTAAGACAAATCTGACATTTAACTAAATAACACTGATTTAAAACTTAAAAGGTTAATTTTTATCAGGCATTATTTTAAAGTAATTAATCAAGTTTGCATAGTTTTCCCGACTCACATTTTATTTGCATTTTCAATCCCTTGTAAATAGGTAAATTTAGGAATGATAAAAAATGTTAGAAAAATAGTATTATTCTTTCAAAACAATTCTAGTAGTGATTGAGAAGTTTTAAATGATTTGCCAAACAATTTTCATGGTCTTAATTAATTATTAAAATTAATTCATACAATAACAGAATGTAATTACACAGCAGAGAAGTGTTAATCAATTTTAATAAACAAACATCTGATTTAATTTTTAAAAATAATAAATCAGCAACCTTGATTTAAATACTAATAACATTAAATAACCACATTAAAATAAATAAATAAATAAAATAAAACAATAATAATTCAGAATTGAACTGCTGTATTACTGCTTACTACTAAGTTCTTACCCCTGATTAATTTTGTAGGCTAGGGCGTAATGAAGTAAGAATGCTGCAATGCAATACAATGCATTGGTTATATCATGCAGGGAGCAATCTGATTTCAAAGCAGTGAGTTTCTCATAAAGGTCCAAAACATCTGATACGTTTTCTGAAAGCCAGATAGCAGTAGCCAAAATGCACCACGACTTAGATTCCTAGACAATAGAGAAACAAAATCAACTCTTAGCAAAAATAACAGGGCATATTTTAGTAGCTATAATTGGTGTAGCTGGAATAAGAGTCCTCCATTTGGCGATCGTGTCGCCATCGCCAAATGGAAGACTCTTATCTCAGCTGATCCGCTATAATTTCTTAAATTGTCATAAATGAAAATGATTTTAGATATGATACATAAGTGGAACTCACTTTAGTTAAGACTTCTGGAAATCTTTCAGCTAATACAAGCTCAGCAATAACAGCATTTTGACACTGAGATAGGCATTCATACATATCTGCAGAAGGTTTAGTACCAAATTCTTCAGACATAAACCTAAAAGATGATTAAATTTGAAACTAACTCATCAATGGTTCAAATTAAAGATAAAATGTATTTCAGATTTGTAGAAAAAATTTAACAGAAAAAGTATGTTTCTTACGTAATCAAAACTTTGAAACACTCTTCCACACTTAGAAGGTCATGAGATATGCAAATGTCTTGAAGATATTCTAAAGCATCATCCTGTTTCTTTTTATAACCATAATACAATTTCTTCCATCTTACAAACTAAAATTATAAAGTAAAGATTTTATATTTAAAGATTTTACAAGATAATGAAACATAATTCCAAATAATAGCTCAATTTCAAATTTTAAAGACATAGTGTCAAATGAAGCAATTTTTCTAGACTGTTGTGTTGATAATGATACATGCACATTAGGTTCTCCAAAAACTGAGGTTAAGGGTAAAATTAACTGTGAAAGCTAAAATTAAACATTTTGGACAGATTGGAAAATTTAAGATCCCTGTTAGTTACTTCAATGCTACGGATTACATCGATATGATAATCTCCCGAGATAATCATATATCGAGATAAACTGCCATGCCACATAATATTGGTTTTGAAAGACTGGAATCAGAGATAATATAAGAGGTTTCTTACTAAAAATTTTAATTTTTTTATCAACTAGAGAGCTATTGCTCACCAAAAAAGATTAGTGATAAAAAACAAAACCAGGATCATTATATGTATATAACAATTAACAATAATAGCTCTTCATAAAAAAATCATGAACAAAATATGAGGGTTTAATCTTTGTTTTTTAAAAATTGTTTTGTAAAAGAATCACATTTTTTCAAAACCTCAAGGCCTTTGCAGCATATCAAGTATTTTCGATCCATAACTGGTTTTCACATATATTGATACTGAATGCAACTTTTCTGCACTGTTAAAAATTGAATATATAAGAAAAATTTGCCCCGTTTTCGTTCCACCCTAATATGCAAGCACTGGGAAATATAATTATCTACACAGTGGCGAATCCAGTAGGGGGGGCTGTGGGGCTGCAGCCCCCCCCAGAACCAAGACATCCTAGTTTTGGTATAGTTAAAAATTGCAATATCTTTCATTTTTTAAAAAAAATTTTGGTAGTAAATTATGATTTAGGGAGCCCCTGACTTACTTTTCCGTGATATTTTTTAGCAGAATCATTATTCTTCAGGGTCTATAACCTAAGTCATTAGGTAGGTTTTTTTTTCAAAACATTTATATAGAAGATTTTTTTCGTCGGTTTTATGTTTTTGAAGGCGCTGATTACGAATATCAAATTTGCTCCCATTTGGGAGGTCGTCTTCATATTCAAAAATCGCAAAATTTTTCGATTTTTTGCTTATATATCAGAAACTACAAGTTTCTCGATCATAATCTCAATTACAAAGTTGAAGTAAACAAAATTTCACTACTTAAATTTGATTTTCTGAAGAGTGGTTCTACCACTAGAGTGAGCTGAAAAACAGCGATTTTTTGGTCTTTACGCAAAAAAAGTGAAAAACGTGTGCTTCTAGCCTCTACAAAATGAAAAATATTCACATTATCAACACAAATTTTTTATATAATGTGAAAGAGAATTTAATTGTCTAATCATAATGTACCCTACATTATTATTTTTTGTGAAGGGGGAGAATAAAACATTCGCTTCTAACATCCAAAACGAATAACTCTCTCCGTTAATCTCAAATCTTGGCGCTTTACCTCCGGATAGTATTTCCAGTAAAATACGTTGTTTGGATGAATTGATGACTAAGCATGTTTAAATAAATAATTTTTTTAATTTATTTATGAAATATTTGGTATTTTAATCGGAAATTCAATCCATTTTTTAAATTTATAAATTAAATTATGGAAGCGTTTTAATGACTGAATTTATATGTTTTGTACATTGCTGAATCCGAATTTTAAGTTTAAAAACCCGTAAAAAGGCAAAAATTTGAGATTTATTTTGCATTTTTTGATGTGAAGGTGACCTTTTAAATAAAAATAAACTCGAAATTTCCATAATTTAATTTATGAATTTAAAAATTGATTAAATTTTCTAATTTTTTATTATGGTGTTGATATAAATATTAATGAAGTGCTGGATAAATTAAGCCAAAAGAGCCGAGAATTACAAATATTATTGTAATGATTTCAAATTTATGATTTAAATAATGATCATGTAAGTAAAAATTTAAAAAAATTATTTTCAGTTAAAAAATTTGTACCTTATTTATTATTGATAGGTCTTTAAGATCACAGTTGTTTTGTAGTACATTTTAGTACCATATAAAAAGTCTTATATAATAGGAGCTAAGCCATTTGAAACTCAGCCCCTCCCAGACAAAAATCCTGGATTCGCCACTGCATCTACAAGTAAATTGCAGCAATAGGTAGTAAGCAGAACAAAAACTTACACTTTCTTCCTTTATGACACTGTCCCATGTAGAACATACAGTTCGATATTCTAAAAGATCCATAATTGGAATCTGACAGAATATTGTTTCCATCACATGAACAGGTAATCTATCAAAATAACAAGGCATATCCTCATCAGTATTGTCTCCAAATAAACCAAAACAATTAGGAGTCCCACTTAAAAAGGCTCTTTTAACCTTGTCTGCATTACTTTCTTTAGAAGTTGCACTCTCAACTTTCAGATTGCTGCCAGATGTTGAAGTAGATGGTTTATCTTGTGATTTAGAACACTCAGTATTCGGCTTGAAGTACTGTGATATTTTATTTATGAACCCTGAGCTAGATAATTTAGAAGACTTGTGAGAGCTTATTGATTTGCTAGCCTTTGAAGTGCTAGGAATTTCCATTTGAGCTGCCTTTGATGTACTGGGAATTTCTGAATTACTAGAAGTCTTTGATGAATTAGAAATTCCCAATTTGCTGTTTCTCCAATTCCTGGAAAACCTGTGCTTTTTACGTGTTTTTGTTTCAGATTGAAATTCCATTCCAGAGCTATCAGAATCCATTTTAGTATTTGCAGTTTTATTATGAAGCAGATCCGATGCCATATTGAAAGTAGGAGTATAATGTTGGTTACATGGCTTCATTTCCTCTAATTCATGAACAAACTCCATATCCTCCCCATCAAGAAAGTCAGGAGGATCAGGCTCCAAGTATACATCATGATCCATCGCGATTCGGCGTTTTTTCCTAGGTACTTTAGGAGAAGTATTGGAAGACATCTTCTTTTATTTCAAAAAATCACTGAAATGCCTGAAAAGTCAAAAACTTTAGTTAAATTATTGAAAATAATTTAATACCTAAACATGTACGTAATGGAAAAAAACTGTTTTTATAAGCTATCAGATGTGAAAGACAGGGAATGATCACCAGACTTGGATAAAACAAAAACTTTCCGTGATGAAATAATTATGCACTCCCGGTCCTTCAAGTTTTGACTTAAAAACATTTTGAGATACACCGTTCACCGAATCGGAATAAAGGATGCTCCTGGAGAAACAATGAATTTTAATCAACTGACAAGTCGTGCTTCTTTGGCCAACAGGGCTTTTTACTTCTTACCTCTTGACAACTACTGTTGTTGCTCAAGAATCATTATCACAATATTTAGGTGAGCAATGTGACTGTCATAATGTCTTAGGTGAAAATTTAAAGGATTAGGGATGCTTAATTAATTTGCAGAACATTTTGTGCACAGAAAGTTTTTGGTTTTATCGAAGTCTGTTGGTAGTGGTAGTACTATATATATTATAAGCCAAGCAAAATTAACTAAAAAGGGTTTAATTCTGCTATCTGTCCCATCAAATAATGCCAAGCTGGTTTGGGTGCCCAGAGAAAAATATTGATAATTTTTATTGTTTTCATTTATATAAGTGTATTTTAATAAGTTAGTTAGCAACTTGGCAATACAACAGCTTGGTGCCCACAGATAACAGAATTGAACCCAAAACAGCATAATATCTCGTTTAAAAGTGTTGCTTTTAATTTTTTCAGTATTTTTATGTGTAATTTGTAAACTGTTGCAAATATGGCCGGCCCTACTAGAAAGTTTTGAGCCCGGTTAATCTTAAAGTACCAAGAATTTTTCCTAGCAATTGCCCTCATGGCAATTACTGATACATTACAAAGACAAGGAATTGATAACAGTTTATTATGACTAAATAACAACGAATCTGAAAACTCTCTACACTGCATTGGACTTTTGGTACTTACATATTATTTCGTCAACCGTGCCACTCAATCTCATAGACTGTACATCTGAACGGTCAACGAGATAATATGTAGGAACAAATTTTGTACTTATAACCACAGCAATATTTTCTAATCTATAATAATAAAAGAGCTTTACCACTCACTCACTCACTCACTCAGCAACGCACAGCAAAATCTACCGGGGCTAAAGACTCGAAACTTGGTAGGGTCGAAGACCTTATGGTGTATACGCGCACTAAGAAGGGATTTTTCAAAATATCTTTTTTCTGACCCACAGGGGGGTTTGGAGCGTTTTCGACGTTTTTGAGCCCAGCGGCGTCCAAAATGACCCCAGATCTTTGTTATTTCGCAGGAAGGTACCTAGCAACAATATCTAGAAAGGCATTTTTCAGATTTTGGATATTCGAATTTTAAGAGGTCTGAATATTCCAAAAACCCGTTTTTGCTGAGCATAAACCAAGTTTTACATTTTCGAAGAAAACAGTATCGAGAAATCGATATTACGAAGTGAAATGTTGGTAATACCTTCTTAAGAGTATTTCAGAGAAAGTAATTTCTGGATTTTTCGATATTATATTTTGGAGGGTGTGCACGGGGGGTTGAATATTCACTCCCGTTTTTAGTTTTTGGATCCTAGCACCCACATTATTAATGTGATTGTTGTGAAATTTTAGCATGTTGTTCCTCACACAACCAGGAAGGTTTTCAAAAAAGAATTTTTAAAATCAATGCATTCCAAGCAGCAATTTTCGGCTTTTTTCTAAATCCTTATGCGCATCCTTCAATTTTAAATTGATAACGGTTATTGCTCTTTCCAGGACACGCAAAACCTCTATTGTTGGAAATATTTATTTTGAAATGTTTTATAACAGGTGAATTTTTAAAAAATATGATAAAGAAACAATTTTTAATGATTAAATAATTTTTTTTATGATAACCAAAAACCGTTCCACTGAAAAATTTTATTCTTTTTTACATTTAATCAAATTTAAGTATTTCCAGCAAAGTTCAAAACAATATTTTATCACAGGCATTTTCAGTGTCGATTTAAATGATGTTTACTTTTATTTCATGTTTGAAATTTCTTTTAATGAATGAGTTGGTGATGAATCAGCAAAGGGGGGTTCAGGGGGTCTCCCCCTGATTTAAAAAAAAATTATCATTATTAAAAAATGGTTATTAACACTAATTCTAAACTGGTTTTGTAAGATTTTGTTTAACATCTTAAAAAAGTATAAAAGTATGTAGATTTAATTGTTTTGTATTTTATAAAAATTTAGCGGGATGAGGGGGAAATAAGTTTTATCCATAGACATTGCTGTTCAATAATATATCTTTATTGTGAGCGAAGGCGGAGAAATTTGCCTCAAATATACATTTATACCAATTGCAGAAATGGATGGAGGTAGAAAAGGACAAAAGAGAAAAAAATAATGGGGTTCAGATCAGAAGGTCCCCTGACGTTTTTTCTATTTTGAAAAATTACTCTTTAAAAACGGGGATGGGGATTTCACACATTAAATCTAAACAGGTGGTATTTTTAAAGCGTTTCTTTTTACATCTTAACGAAGTGGTATGACATCAAAAAAGAATCCTAGCGGGAAGACTGTTGACTTTATTGCATCTAAACGATAATTCTTATTTATTTTAACACACAGTTTGATAAGCCTTTTATTATCCCCCGAACAACGGCGGGCATATCAGCTAGTGAATAGATAAAAGCTTAGCTGAAAAGTTAAATTTGATGACAAGATATCACTTGGTGCATTTGTAGAGGAACTGGTTTAATTTAAGCCATGAAGGAAAATAATTTGACATTTAACCTTAATATTAAAATCACAAGCAGATTCATGACATTAGACAACTTAAACATTTGAATGCATTTTTGATTTATATAGAAAAATGATTACCACAAGTAAAAATGACCTGGGCAACATTTGGTGTTACCAAAGCCATTTATTGGAGAGTAAGCAATTCAACTTTTATAGAGCTGGGTTGCCAGAATTAACTATTTTATCGCTATTTTTGGCACTAGGCCCAGTTTTGTGTAATCTAAAAAAATTAAGCCTAGCACCAAAAATGGCAATAAAATATGGATTCTAGCAACCCAGCACTATAGAAGTTGAATTTTTACTTGCCAATAAAAAGCACTTTCAACACCAAAATTTCGCCAAAAATGTCACCCAGTTACTTTGGTTTGGATTTACCAAAATACCTCATTAGATGTGCCAAAATAATACTCATTATTATAAGGGTTGAAAATACAGTAGAACTCCAACTATCCGAATCACTGATTATTCAAATTGATTGCAAAATTTCCGAAAAAAGAAATTAAGACGGAAACGTACTGTCACGGGAAGTAAAAAAGCAAAACCAAGAACATTTAAAGGTACAATTCCGTTAGAGTTCCCGCTAAATATCGCCAATATCCAAATATCAACAAATTTTTCTGACTTTTATTAAAAAACTGAATAGTTATTGATCTAATCAAACATTTTAATTCAGAAGTTTGAAATTATTTATGAATATTTCTACTTTTTGTTGTCTAAAAGAACCGGGCGATATTTAGCGGGGACTCTTAACGGAATTGAACCCATTTAAAAATGTGAAAAGCTTCCCCTCAGTTATAAAAACCAATCCAAGGCTTGGATGACTGCTGCATTGTTTACCGAGAGGTTTGACGAATTTTCATCTCTGATGAGATAAAAAAACCACGAGAAATCTATTGGATACATATTTTTTCTCCCATTTTCAACAAGCTTACAATAATTAATTAAAATAGACCTTTTTTTTCGAAAAACATCCAATTATCCGAATGGAGTCCAGTCCCAATTGATTCGGATAATTGGAGTCTGTATTCAAAGCCGAATCATCAACCTCCTGATATTGGGAAAGACACAAACAGTAGTACATTTACAGATAAATAGACAAGACGGCGAAATATGCACGTACAATCGTACGCGAAGAGAAGCAAAAGGTGTAACAAAGCATATGTTTTATAATTCATAAAAATTCTAAGATAATTATACATACGATTGTTAATAATTGTTTAATGAAATCTGTCAATGAACATTAAAAGAGAAATATTCAACGAATTTTGCAAACAAACACAAACAGCAGTTCTCGGTAGTGTTGGGTAAATGAGGTGTGAGGTACCTCACTTGAGTACCTCACCTCCTCGTTTTGTCATGACACCTCAGAACCAAACATTGTACCACCTCACACACCTCAAGCCACTCACACACCTCAAACCACTCACACACCTCAAGATACTCACACACTTCTTTTGGAGTAGTGGGACAAACTGAGGTGAAGGCGCCCTGTGTGACAAAACGTCCCATGGGACTGCGCACTGTCCCATGCGCAGTGCAATGAATACAATACCCTCCATGCCACTCCATCGGCATCATCGGCCCGGGGAGTAGCAGGGAGGAGTGCGGAGTAGGCTAGGGTCATGTGATCTCCTTTCTCTTTTCGTCTCTCCCTCCCATCCTCTGGCCGACCAACAGGGGAGGCATTCGGAATTTATTTTACGTTTCAGCAATCTTAATTAATCGTCGAAATTTGTAATGTGAGTTGTAACTTTTTTAGGCATAATTGAAAATAAAGGCTGTAAGAACATAAGTACAGTATGATTTTTAAAGTGGATTAAGAATTTTAATCAAATAATCCAACAGCAAATACATTGCTTATAATAGTACTAGAGGACTGGCGTTTCGATCGATCCTCAACACAGTTGAAAAGATACTTTTTAAATCCAAATCAATCGCTTCATTAATTATGCAAAACACTAATTAACCAATAAAATATAAATCTTAACAACATAAATTTTGCTTTAGATCAAGTATTTCATATTATCAACCAATATGTAATAATATAAAGCCCCCTCAAATCACGTACTTTCGATCCTGGCTACTCGTTAAACGAAATTCTCAATATTGCAATCTTTTTTAATCGTCGAAATATTAATTAGAATTTCTGAATAATTTAGGTTTACTTGAAGCTTAGGATCCTAAGAATATAAAATCCCCATAATTTTTTAAGTATGTACACTACATTTTTTAGTCTTCCATCATAAAAGTAATAATATAATGCCCCCTCAAATTACGTACTTTCTATCCTGGCAGCTCGTTTAACGAAATTCTCATTTTTGCAATCTTTTTTAATCGTCGAAATAATAATTTGAATTTCTGAATAATTTAGGTTAGCTTGAAGCTAAGGATCCTAAGAATACAAAATCCGAATAATTCCATCATAAAAATGCATTCCATCATAAAAATGAGATATGAACAAAAGATCCCGTGGGAGACGTCCCAGTCCCATTGGATTGGGACGAAAACACACACCATGACGTGCGTGACATGACATTGTAGTTTGTTTGTATGGGACAAATTGAGGTGGTGGGACGAAAACACACACCGTGACGTAGTTTGTTTGTATGGGACAAATTGAGGTGTTGGGACGTAGTTTGTTTGTATGGGACAAATTGAGGTGGTACAACGTCACACCTCACTATGACAAAATGAGTACCTCACTCACCTCACTTAAAATTTCTGAGTTACCCATCACTAGTTCTCGGTTCTCTTCTCGTGAGTGGAGTGGAGTGAACACACAGGAATCATCTGACAAATTTCTATTTTGTGACAGAATTAATTTTTTTTCTCCTTTTACCAATATAATTTAATTTTTCAGAGTTTTTTAGCTGTTTAGAAGTAATTTAATTTTTATATTCAAAGATCTAGAAGGTTTTTGGTGGTTTATGTAATGAGTTATGTATCATATGAATCAGTCGAATCAGTCTAACTGCAACCAAAATATGACAATTTCGATTTTTGAGCTGTTTGTAAACAAAAACTTAATTTGAGAAGTCGAAGAGCCTCAGCCCTCACATGTCACTTGGATGTAGTCATTGCTACTAAAAAAATTCAATAGTTTCTTTGTATTTCTTGTTTAAAAAAACAAAGTGGTATTTAATATCTTTGCAATCTGTTTTTAGTGTTTATCAAAAGGTAAAAATATTATGAACTAATACGCAATTAAGTATTTTAACTAGTCAGTTTGGTTAAGTAATTAAATATTTTGTAATTATAGAAGATCTTTTATCCTTTATTGTATTTTAGGGTACTTAAGGATTAGCTAGGCACAAAACTCACCATTTCGTAACATTTATTATTTGTACACAAAAAATGTAGGTAACAAATATTAAAAGAAACACATCTAGTGAAGATATTTTAATTGTGTTTTAATTTGATATCTTATTTTTGGCGATTTAGCATAAAGCTCAACGCTTGTGCCCGGCCAATCCTAAAGTGAACCTATTTTACTTTTTATTTTGCAAGATCCTGTGTTTTATTTCAGTCTGATACAACAGTACAGCTCTGAGCATAATGGAAAATCGTGCAGTAGCCTTGAAGTTTTTGTCTGAAGCTATTAATATGGATAGCAATGGATTTCAGCAGGTAAACTCAATGATACAAAAGTTTTAATATTTAGTACTTTTCCACTTAAGTTTTACCTCAACATCTGACTTTAAATTAAAAGATTGGGTACAATTTCACTGTATGTCCTATTAAATATTACTAAGTTGTTAAAAAAGCCAAAATTGCCGAAAATATGTGGGGCAAATACAATGTATTTCTAATTTGTTTTTTTTTTCTAAAAAAATTATAGTTACCTATATTTTTTAAGTGATAAAAGTAGTATTGAATAGTTATTTTTTAATAGTCAACAAATTGAATCAATGCCCCCTATTTTCAGGGAGCATTTGCCAAATATCTTCAAAGTCTTCATGTATTGACCCTGTACTTGAATGAAATGTTCAAAACCTTTGGTGAGATAGACTTTTACTCTTAACAAAACTTTTAAAAAATCAGTTTAGATTACTGTTTTAGTTTATTCAAAATCCCAAACCTTTTGTAGTATTTATAAATTTAACACTTATTCTAAGTTTTTAAAAATTTGCTTTCATATTTTTACTTTTTAATGTCTGCAGGGAATCATCCCTCAAATTGATCAAAATTTCCTCCCAGCTTCTTTTCTATCATCTCCAGATTACTTGTCTGTTTTAAGTACCTAACTATGGTTATTTTATGTTTTGTTTTCTACTTTTAAGTGATTTTACATTGATTAGGTTTTCAAAATATGCTGGAAAAGAAAAGAGAAATGAAAAAGGTTTTGTGTATGATTCATGAATGTTCAGATAGGGTGTCTGTCATCATAGATGGAGGTTTGTAAAATTTTAATTTTAAGTCATGACAACTAGTATTGACTGACTGCCATAAGACTTTAAATTCCAGATTATTTCTTAATGAAAATTACTAAAATTCCAGATAAAACTACTCACCATTAAAAAAGTTATTTTTATTATTAGAATGATTGATTTGATTGGATCAATATTTTTAAATTATGACTATACCTACTAAAGTGAAAAATTTCAGACCATCTCTAGAAAATGACTTAATAAATATTTTAGATGAGGTTAATCTGTAAAAGGATTGTAAAATTTTGCTAATTAATGAGTTTAATTTTGCTGTTTTAAATAAAGGGACCCTAAAATCTAAATGGGTCTCCTTAAAATTTCATTAAATAGAAATAAACTACTAATTTTTTTGTGTTCTATGTTATCATTCATTAGATCAAAGTTCTCCAAAAGTGTCAAGCCCCACAGAAAACACAAGCATTACTTTGAAAAACAGTATTAGTGATGGTTCCAAAAAGTAAGTATGTTATGTCTAAACATGTATCCCAATGGGTTTTTTCCTGACTATATTGGACTCGTGCAGTTTAGGGGACATCCATAAAGGTTTAGTGCCGATTCATCCGTTCTCAACTGATCCGGTAATAAAATATACAAATTCATTTTACAAAGGTGATAACATAATGTCTTTTCCCCCTCACATTTTTAATAATGTAAAGGTTTTAGGTGTTATGAAGCGCTAAATGCAAATGAACAGGATAGAAAATAATTTTTAAAAAGTGGTTGGTAAGGGGGGGGGGGGTCCAGCAAAATCTCACCAAGGGGGGGAGGGTCGAGATTTTGGAGAAAAGCACCACGTAATTTATGGATGTCCCCTTAGCATTTATGTTTTATTGCCGTAAAGTTGACTAACAAGTAATATTTCAATTAAAATGTACCTCATTTACAAATAAAATGATTTCCTACCTATTTGTTTTACCACAAAAAGCATTTAAGACTACAATTTTAAGCCAATTTAAATGAGAATGCTAACTAAAATTGGGAAAATTTCAAATAAGATGATAAATTAAAGTTTTCAAGAAGTAACAACAAAAAGTTTGAATTTCTAAGTAAAAATTTATAAAAACAGTATTTAAATTGAAGTGTTAAATGGAAATATTGCTAAAAAATTTTAAAGATTTTTAAATTTGAGTAATATTGTTTATTTAAATCATTCCATATTAAATTTTTAGATGTATTTTTAACACCTCATTTACAGGCAGTTCCCCCTACTTATTTAGATGTGTTGCAGCTACAAATTGCATTAATTGAAGTATTTTGTTTTAGGTCTCATGCTTTCCAAAAAGTGCATGATGAAAATATTCTTCTAATGAAAAGATATCAGTGGAGATTTGAAAGATCAAATGATAAAAATGCAAAAACAAATTTGGTATGAACAATGACAATGTATCTGCCCATATTTGTTTCTTTTAAAAAATAACTTTGTAATATTCCATTTTTCAACAGTTATATGTTTATCTCTCCTGTGTATGTGACTTGCACTTTCTTTTAAGAGACTGGAACTTCAACGCCAACTAGTAGAAAATCAAATCTTGGCAAAGAAAAAATATGATATAGTATCCTTTATATTGTAATTTTCTAAGGATGATTGTTTATTTTATTTAACTATTTTATGGTATCTTTGTATACAATATTAATATTTTTCCTTACATCATGCATTTTTGGCTATTAAACAATTGCAAAAAGAAAGAGTTCAACTTATGGAAAATGAAATGAAGTAATTAACAATTTAACATATTGTTTCAATCAGTGCTTTTCGAACTTTTTTATCTGTATACCTCCTTGATTGATCATTTCTATTCTGTGTGCAATTACTTCTGTTTTGTACTGTAACTTGTAGATGAGTTCCATTGGTATATAATTATACACAGGGCTGGATTTGAGCTGGAACTGCATTCTGGATCCTATTTTTCGGAAAAAGAATTAATATTCTATTTTATCTTCACATTTTTTTGTACATAAGCTTTTAGAATTTCACTTTTGTTTTAAATCATCTAATAAAATTACAATTCAGACAATTTCCCCACTTCTGGTGCAACACAAGTTCCTGGAATGATTCAAGCAATTTTTTTTATTCCTTCCAAGAAAGAGTTTGATTTCAGACACATAAAAACCAATGTGGATGAACTGCATTCCTTATTGTCATTTTTTTTCTTTCTTTCTTTTTTAACAAATCAATTATATGCTTTTTTACTGGATTTTCTTCTTCCCTATTTTTATACCATAGACATTGGAAGAAAGATAGACGGAGTATGGGGCGTGGTTTCACGGGATCGGAATCGTTTCAACTGCAGCAGCAATCACTCACTACACGTGCTCTTGTTTTGGTTTTCGTTTGCGTTTTTTCAATCGCCAGCGTACGCATTCCTTTGATAATCTTATAACAAATCCATTTTTCTATTTTAAAGGTATTTTTAAGATTTTAAAACAAAGTGTGTTTATTTTTTCTAAAATCTTTACATTGCAAAAAAATAACTTTTAAACACCTTCATTAACTTTTAACATAAAAATGTTTACTTTTGAAAATATCTAACAATGTTAACTTTGGTTAGAAGTTACTAAAGAAGCGTGAATTAACACTATTATTTTTAAAACTTACATTTATTGGTCGATTAATTTTCCAAACGTTTATATTCTCCTTAATTCTTTCATAAAAGTTTTTGTACATTCCCTAATAGCACTTCTGATTTTTTTTAATATTAAAATTGCATGAATTCTGGTTTATTAAGAGCTAGTATACTGTAAATATTTATTATATTTTTAAACAAAAAGGTAGAGAACTAATGATTTTTTATGAACAAAATATCTATTTTTACTCTAATTTTTTCAGGTGTTTTAAATACACAAATAGAATATATAAAGCTTTTACATAAGTAAAGTAACACAGCTCTTAAAAAACAACATACAAATAAAGGTTCTAGCCTAGAGTATAATATAGAGCTTGTGAAAGAACTAATACATTAAACTAGTATAAATATATATAAACTAGTCGCTTATATTATTGTAATTTAGTAACATTATCCAGAGTATAAATTCTTTACGTTAATTTTACAGAAACAAACCAAAATAAATTCAAATATAAACTTTTATAACAATTCTCTAATCATGTCAACATTATTTTGCATGATACAATCACTGACATAAATCCTAAGCTCTACTTTCTTTTTGAAATGAATACAATTTTTACTCAATAACAATAAATTAATTGAATACTTTAACGCATTTTTGAAATATATTTATTAATTTGAATCGTTGCTGTTCTATTTAATCACCTTTTATTACTGAAATATCAACAAAATAATTTTTTGTACTACCATTGTTAAAATCCAAAACCAGTCGCAATTGGCAATTTTCTATCTAAAACCAATCATTGTTTCTCACATTTAAGAATTGCAACTAGAATAATTCAGTTTTCTTCCCTCCTAAAATGAAAAATTATTTTCCCAATAAAAACGAAACAATAAAGCAGTTAGACTGTATTGTTCGGGAAAAACTTCCCACGACGATTAAAACTGTTTTATCGCTAATAAATCATTCAAAATGTATTTCAGTTGAACAGAAAGGATTAAAGAAGACTTACTTGTGCAAAGAAAAGCTTGTCCAGCTTTATTTCGGCAATTATAAGTCCCACAGTATTTTAACCATCTCGATTCCCTCCATAGGTTTAAAGAGAAAGCGCGAAATCAGTCCCCACTACATGTGCTTTTTGGAGTTGAGGATGTTGATTACTCGAAGTTTCGAAACAAAGCACGTTATCGCTATGGGGATGCGCACGCATGCTCCGTCTTTCTCCCTTCCAAGGTCTATGTTTTATACAGTTTTCTTTGAAGTATAAAAATACAAAAAAGTATATGCTGTATTTGTAGCTTCTATTCAGAAATATTCAATTTTATTTGGCCTCAGATTTTGTGGACCAATGTTCCTGGCCATGACAAAAGTTACTATTAATGGTCAAGGGCAATTTTCTGATAACAGATAAAAGAATGCTAAGAATGACCTGGAACAAAAGGGGAAGGAGAATTTCCCACATGAAACCCAAAATTATGATAGAAATGTTAGTCTGTTAACGACCTAAAGACCATTGTCAAAGCACTCAAACATCAGTCATGAGGACTGTATGCCTCAAAGCGTGCATATTTTTGCTTAAAAATATCCAAGCATGCTGCACAGAGTCCTATAGATGGCTCTATAGATGACAGAGTGCTCTGGCCATTTAGATCTAGGTTGTCTAGGTTTAATATTGGCTATTGTGTAATTTGCTGATGAAGTGTTTCAAGAACATTGTCTTAGTTCTTGATAAATCATTTCTCTAAATTAAAAACATTCATTTCCTTCCAATTTAAAATGATTTCAGAATTAATTTAATTCCAAAATTTAGATTTTTCATAATTAAATGCAAAGTTTTGATTAAAATTTAATCTTTTATTTTACTGTTGTATCCAAACCCTCTTAAGTCTTCTATTACATATTTTTCTACATTGAATACATTTAATTACATCAAAGGGATTAGTTACATTTAAATGGATTGTGCATTTAAAAGTTTAAAAACACCGTTTTACATTAAAGAGTGCATAACTAATCTTATAAGTTTTTATTTGATTTAACTGCTCAGTTTTCATCTCCACTAATGGTTGTTAAAGATATTTTATAAAAGTTGCATTTAACTTTAATCAAATCTTATTGCTTCCATTCAATTTTTTAAAATATATGTTTAATATGGTATTTTCCAGGAAATTGCTTGAAACTCCTCATCGTTTAAATGAAAAACAAAAAGAAAAACAAGAGCTTTATTTATCAGTCTTAGAATATGCCAAAACAGAGGTACGCTTGTTTTTTCATCTTATTGACCATCTTCAATGTTTACTCCCTAAAGAGAGGAATGATGTCTGGGCTTGTTTCTCTTCAAATCAATCCCTTAATTAATTTCATAATTAGTAAAGATTTCGTATAAAACAGTGTTTTGAGCATCCCTTTGTTCTCTCTAATTCCCTATCTAATTAATGACATTTTTTAGTTTTTGCAGAAAATGGTAATCAATGTTGATATCCTTTTTTTCACCCTTATGCTATCTAAAATCTTCTAACCCTGAACCCCTGAGTCTTTAATTATACACAAAAAATATTTTTTAAGTTTGTATAAAATCTCAAATAAGTTTTGTAATCAACTTTTTTGGGGAAAACAATGTTTTAGTAAAATTTGTTTATTAATTTGAAAAGTCAATTGAATTAAAGTTTTAAAATATTTGTAGTAGGATAAAAGTTGTGAAACATTCATTCTTTTAGGATGATTATTGATCATATTGATATTTCGTCAATCTCCATGGTATTTCCGCATGTTGCTTGGGAAATGTTATTTTGAGGATCCCTATGGACAAATAATGCGAACCGAAAATTCAATTCAATTATGTTTTTGAAGTTTAATATTAAGTTCAATTGCCAAAACATGCTCAATGTGCATTGCCCCCTTATGGTCCAAAACAGGCTCACCCCCCCCCCCCACTGCCCAATACAAGTTCACCGCCCCCATTGAGAATCACTGGTTTAAATTATTTGATTGTATTACTACTTCTGTACTTCTTTTGTCTGTTTTTGTTATAAATAGGTAATGAGCTACAATAAAGTAATTTTAACAACTTGATCAAATCAATGTTTTTTATGCCTTGTCCCCATTTAAAAGAATACTTTTTTTTTGTGTAGACCTGGCCATGCACTTGGGAATTGAATGCTCCTGGTATAACTGCAGTTGAAGCAGCTACTCAAATATTTCAGAAAACTGTTAGGTTAGACTTATATTAATTTACTAAAAAAGTCTGTCCTCTGTTATTTAAAATTTAGGTTATCATAAAACTGTTTAAAATCCAATGCTGCTATCCTTTTTAGTATAATCATTTATATATTTCAACAATGCTTTTATCCAATTCACTTAACTTTGTAACTATAGAAAAGTGCAAATCTCATTCATTTGTAAGGTATTCTGACTTGACAGGTTTCTTTAAAATGGCAACGAATTGACTTTTTGTTTTTTTCTTAAGATAATGTTATTTACATCAATTTTATTATCGAAGGGAATAAAACTTACTTTGAAAGTATTTGCTTTTAATAAGTTTTTAAGATTTAAAATTGGATATTTTTCCTTACATAATCATTGATTTTATTATTATTTAGGAGTATTCAGCATCCTCTATCTCAATGGCTCATTTTAATGCAAACGAATGTTAAGAGAGAAATAGAGGCTATGTTAAAAAAGTATTCTGAATATCAAGTCATGTTACCTGGTAATATTCCAGTCTTCAGTACTTAGATTTCTTTATTTTTAAAATTATGTTTATTATAAAAACATTTAGTCTATGTATCTGTAATCTGTATCACATGCAATGTTAATAATTGTGTTTATTATTATGGTCTCACATCTTTTAGACTTGCAATGGTTTGGTTTTTGATAAAGCATTTTTTATCAAATATGCAAGGTGTTCCAATAGTTTGTTTCACAGCCTTTATTTAGAACCAATGTCTTTTAGGGTCATGGAAGTAAGGTGTACAATGCCCCCAGGTAAATGACCATGCTGAATCCACTTACAGCACCCTTTCAAGCAAAATGAGAAAGTTAAAAGAATTAATTAAACAACTAATAAAGATAGAGCAAAAACTGCAACAATAATTTTTTTTTGCAACTTCATAACTAATGCACAAAAAAGTTTCAGGAAAATATCTTAAATATTCACAGAGATATTGACCACCAAAGTTTTAGAACCTTGAAAAAGAGGTTGTTATATTATTTTTAACATGTCCAACTGTAATATCAAAGTGTGAATTTCACTTTGATATTACAGTTGATTCAATCAAAGTGTGAATCAACTGTAATATCAAAGTGAATGTGTTTAAAATATTTTAAAGTTTTTATTTAAATTCTAGACTAAGACTGCATTTTCCTTGAATTAGAATAACTTGGGCCCAGATCTCAGAAACCAAAAATTTAAGGTGTTGAGTTAGCTTTAGCCAATGCTGTACCATGTACTGTACATGTGTTGCTAAACTACCTATCAATAGTGTAGTTGTAACAGTTCAAGCTTAATATAGGAATTTCATTTTTTTTTAACTTTTAGATGAACCACGGCTTACTAGATACTTATACAGGCTAGCCGAGTACGGAAATCATTGCAAATCCAGATGGCAATACTGGACCAACTGGCAAAGCATATCCACAGTGTTGAAGGCAGTGCGTGATATAAGTAGGTCTTGTAGCACTCCAAGCGGGAAAAGTTGTCAAATGGTTTTCATTGTTTAAAACTCGGCTAGCCTGTATAAGTATCTAGTAAGCCATGGATGAACTTAAGCTTTAATACCCTTAATAGATTGGGCATTCATGTTTTGAATTTCATTTTATAGAGCAAGCGTTTCTCACAGAAGAAAATCATATAGACTTCAAAGAGTGTACTGATGAATTTTTCATTAATTCACCTAAAACAGGAAGAAATAGTATTACTTACAAAAGCCAAGTTTCTCTTCTGAAATTCTTAGAGAGTATTTCATCAGAAATTACTGATTGCATACAGAGCGTTTTAGAAATATTCTACTTGATATACAAGTCTTTGTTACCTGATGACTCTGAAGAGGAATGCCATAAACTTATTGAAGCTTACATCCTTGATCCTGTTTGGCCTCATCTTATAGTTCTTTTTAGGTATGACTGAATTTTCAATTCTCAATTCATTGACACTTACGCATTTTTAACTAGTTTATTTTTATTTAAATGATTTTTAGATCTTTGGTTTGCTTAATAATTCAAAAGGTGGCATCCATAAATTATGTTAGGTCAAAAAAGGGGAGAGGGTCTGGCAATGTCTCAACAAATCTTACCTAAAAGGAGGGGGAGTCAATTAAAGTGTTGCATCAACTTTTAAGTTAGAGAATACCAGTTTAGGGAAAATGTGTACGTTCGTCAACACAGTGAATCATTTGTCAGTCAATTGTGATAACTACAACATATCTAAGGAAATGTTATTGATTTAAACATGAATTTGTATTAGGAAATAAAGGTACAGTAGAACTCCAACTATCCAAATTGCTTACAGAATTTAAAAAAAAAATAAGATGGAAACATACTGTCATGGGAAGTCAAAAAGCCCAAGAGCATTTTAAAATGTGAAAAAGCTTCACCTGTTTTATAAAAACCAATCCAAGGCTTGGATGACTGCAGCATCGTTTACCGAATGGTACAACAAATTTTTATCACTGACACTGATGTGAAAAAGCATCAAAAATCTCTAGGAAATAGTTTTTTCTCCCATTTTCAACAAACACAAAGTAATCAATTGAAATAGACCCTTTTTCTGAAAAAATCCAATTATCCAAATGGGATCCGGTCCCAATTGATTCGGATAGTTGGAGTTCTACTGTACCAAGATCAAGAAAAAACAGAAATATATATAAAAGCTATGGAGAAAATCTCTGTAAGATGCTGATGGAGTGGGGGATCAACCCACATCTCACTAAATCTTACAATAGGTGGAGTTCCAAAGTTCGAGGAAAAAAACCCTCACGTAATTTATGGACGCCCCCAAAAATAATGATTTATATTTATAACTTATGTAACACTTCAAATAAAAAAATTAGGAAATTTCATTTTGTTGTGATGTAATATTATGTGTTTTGCAGAATATCAAACCTTCCATCTGAATATAAAGTATTGCAGACTATGATTGTACATCAAAATTCTACTCCAGAAGATTTTGGGTTTTCCAGAAAAGATGTGACTGTGGATTCTGTTGTGTTTGAAACTTGCATTTCTCTCCTCCAAATGGTCACTAAATCACATTCTATGTCAGAAAAGTTGAGGCTGTTTGGTAAGGATATATTTCTTCATAACTTTTTTTCCCTCGCTACTTTATCATTATTATTTTAATTTTCTCTTTTACTTCTTAGTGAGAATAATGCAAACTATTTGTGGAAATCCTGTTTCTAATGAAGGAAAACAAAAAATTCTGTAAGTTTGAAATTTAGGCTTTTGCAATTTTTGAAATGTAATCTGGAGTTTTTAAGATTGGGCTAGATATTGAAATTTCACATTAGATATTTAAGACAGTATTTTTTTCAGAGGGGCAGATGATCTCATGCCATTGTTATGCTATGTAATAACCAAATCTAAGCTTCCTCAACTAAGTTCAGAGTGCTGTGCCATTGAGCAAATATTTGATATGAAGTAAGATGCTTCTCTTTACTAATCTAGACTCTAGAAAGTATTTTTATCAAATATTTTACATTGCTTCAGAATTGTGTGTTAATTTAAACTAAATTACTTAATTTTATATTGATTTGCTGCAAGTAGCTTCAAATTTCTTAATTTTACAATTCTATTCTTTGTTAATTAAGTTTCAAATTTTCACTTTCACATATTCAGCCATAACACACATGGATTCATTTAATCAATTCAAAAGTTCAAATAGACTTCAAACCATTTAAATATGTAATTTATGCTTTAACATTATTTTGAATTACTAAATCACCTCTTTGGAAATTGGAGCTACTTTTGAACTTATATAGCATTATAAAATTTCAAGGGAAAACTCCTTAAAGTTTTATATTCCATATAGGGCCGTTCATATATTATGTAAGCACCTAAAGGAAAGGGGTTCGGTATACTTGCTTATATTTGTTGACAAGGGGGGTTAATATGAGTGATACATACCTGAGACATTAAAATCTCTAAATTCCCTTAAATTTGCAAAGAAATCATAATTTAAAAAGTTCAATTTGAAAATTAATTAATTAGTTATTAGTTAAAAAATTACGCATACATTTTTTGTTTCAAGCCAAGTTAGTTTTACAACAAATTTAAATTCTAAATTTTTATTATTAGATCATTATTAAAAGTTTTGTAGTACAAACAAAAACTGTTAAGGGGGTTGTAATTATGAGAGGGAGGTTAATGGGTTTTTTTTACTGACAAGGGGGAAGGGGTTAAAAGTCTTCAAAAATATATTTACATAATATTTTATCAGACCCCATGGTTTAACGTAACTGAAAATAACCATTTTGGTTTATTTTGTTCATCAGTTAACTTTTATTGTCTAAGTTGATATTTTGTTTTTCCTTATTTTTAGTTACATGTTTGGAGAAGAAGGTTATGCTTTGTCTTCATTTTTGACTGCTGTAAAGTATATAGAAATTCGAAAAGTAAGGAAAAATTAGCAATATAAATCTTTTTTTATTTGTGTAAAGATTTAGCTGTAAATAAGGGTCTAAAAGGGGCCCTCTAACAAGGTTCTACTATATTATAGATAATTGCTTTTGTAACAAAAGCATTTAATGAACAAAGAGTTTTTAAAGTTACATTCTTTCTTTTCTTTTTTTGTAACTAGATATTTTTATACAAAACTATTATGATGTATTTCGAGTCCTTGGTGTTTTGAAGACGCAGGATTATAATAATAAAAAAAACCATAATTAATAATATTTGTAAAATGTGTGAAAAATTTCACAGTTCTCAATATTAAAATTGGAGAAATATTTTAGCACTTAAAAGGGAACATTTTATTCATATTTGGTTTTTCATTTACAGATTATTGATGACAGTGGAGAACATGCAGTCAAAAACTGAACATGGATATAACCAAGGACCCTCATTGAAAGCAGTATCAACTACGTGTGCCTAGCTATCTTACAATCCCACGGATTCTACTTATGTTATAATATTATTATATAAATTGTTAAAACATGAAAATGTGATGCTCATGAATATTTTAGTGCATCTAGTCTTATTTAATCAGCTTTAAAATCACTATTTACTCTGATTAATGTGCTATTTTGTATTGACAACTACTAAATAAATATTTTATTTTTACAGGTTTTTTATGCTGTTATTATTAAAAAGGAATCGTCCACTCAAATCCATTTTTAAGATAAATAAAAAAATACTTTTAGGTACAAGAAAGAGCATCTTTGTCCTTGTATGGCATCTTTGTCCCATAATGTAGTGCATTATTGTCTATAGAAAATATATTTTGTATTTGTTTGAACACTGCTTACTAGATACTATACATGCTAGCCGAGATACGGAAATCATTAAAAATCCAGATGGCAATAGCTGACAACTGGCAAAGCAAATCCACAGAGTTGAAGGCAGTGCTTAATGGCTCAAAAATGTCTTAGGCGAGAAAGTGGAACAGGAGATCTACTAAAAAAATACTTACTGTTACGAACATTAAAAATGTGTAAATTTAAATAAACATGGAAAAATACAAAAAAACTAACTACCAAGAAAATTTATTATTTTGATGGATATAGATTCAGTAAGTTAATTAGTTCTTGTAGTAAGCAACTTTACTTGTTGAGACGGCCTTGGCCTGTCCTAGGCTGTAGCGCCAAAGAAGAAGAAGTAAGCAACTTTTGAAAATTTTCTTCTTAATAGGAAATTCATTAGGGATGAATCAATTGAATAGGAATTGTACTGAAAAACCTTTTTTAATTTTTATGTGCTTGTCCAGAAATCTGCACTAAAGTGGCATAGGACATCTAAATTGCTCTAGGGGTATCACTTCGACACTGAAGGATTTTGCTGCTGCGGCTAACAGTGTAGGGATTATTTTTTCAAATTTCAAAATAATATTAATGGTAAAGTGTGGATGATCCAGTAAGAAGAAAACTTTGCACGAATTTTAAATTGGTTTATTTCTTTAGTATGAGCATTGAGCTTAAAGTTTTCAGAACTTCTTAGAAATGAGCATTTTTTAAACTATTTAAAAAGCTATTTTGGGTGGAGAGATATTCTATTTTACAAATAGTAGTGGTTTTCTGTGGTCCATGGTTGTAAAGTTTTTTTGTATGCCATTACCCACTTTGTTGGAAAAAAGTACTTGGATTTTACCCCCAAAGAAGGCAAAATATATTTCACTTCCACCCACGTCATGCCTAGTTAACAAATTTGATTAATTTAAGTTTTAATGGGGGAAATCTCTGTGGGGGAAATGACCCCTTGCCATAAGAAAGCTTTTTTTTAATCATCTCTATTTTTCTCAATATAGACTGTAAATTCCTCTATTTGAAGGACACAATTTTAGAATGTACCATATTAAGTAGGACCCCATAAGTAGGAATGTACCATAGACCATAGTAAATAAGATATAACTCTTATATATTTCTCTTGTTGAGATACTAGTGTTTAATACTTCTTTTGGTAGAATCCAGGTAAAACTTTGACTCCCTACAAGAGGGGGTTTAGCTAGTTTTGGGTCTACTTAAAAGAAGCAAGTTCTAAAGCACAGACCCTAGAGACTTTTTTGGATGCTAGCCAGCGGTTCTTAAACTGTGGTACTCGGTCCCACGGGGTCTCCCTTCCTAAGGGGTTCGCGAAGATACCTTGGGAAACACTCAAATTACCTCTAAATATTCCCCAAATAGTTTCAACACTATTGTAGAGAGAGAAAGAGATAAAACTCTAGTTTGAAGGGGCAAATTAAAAAAATTCTGTCGGTGGACCCCCCCCCCCGCAGCCACCTCGAAAATTTGACACCTTTTTATAAATTTTTCCCTTGAAAATTCTATGGTTTACATGTTTACAAGGAGCTATTCTCTTTAATAACCCTCGAAACAAAAGTCTGGTTATGGCTACGGCTCTTTACTTTTTATGCTTTTTATTTTCTTGAATGGATTTCTGCTGGTTTCGGAATCTCTATTTTGATAGTACTATTTCTTTCGAGTGGCAACGTGTGTGTGTTGACAACTGTGACAGATGGTGTATGGCGGCTTTTTGCAATAGTTAATTAATTCTATAAGTATCCTTGTTTTGTTAAATTGAACCATGATTCTGATGGAAAAAACATAGACGCTTCGTAATTTTGAAAGCCAGTTTTGTTGAGACATTTGGAATTATTGATTGATCTGGCACGTAAATAGTAAATGCTTCGTTACGAGTGTAAGTACAAACGGTAACATCTTTCATTAAATCGGTTTTTAACATACAATATGCGTACATCGTCTGATGTGTATAGGTCGTCTTTGTATTTTATATTATTTATTTAATAATATGGGTTGTATTTGAGGATTTGTAGTGGTCTTTCAGTACAAGACATCACAACAATAACATTTATATTTTGCGCGTTTTTATAATGAGTACCTTTGATTTTGTTTTCAGGTTTAATAAAATTAAGTTTCTAATTGAAAAGACTTCATTAACATTTAAGCCTTCCCTCATTTTTAAATTATGAAACACGAGGAAATTATAATTAGGTGTAAGAGACTTGAGGTTGAACTGCAATTGTCTTACTGTAGAGATTTATTTCAGCAAGAAAGGATATATAAATTAAAATGGTTAATTAAAATTAAGTCATCAGTTGATATAAAATGATATAACTGTGCTACATGGGTAGTGAGGCGGATTTATTATTAACTCTTATTCTTTGTGTTTGGTTATAATGATAGCACGAGAATCAAGTTAGCATCACTTGACAGAAACTAGATTTTTATTACAGGAGAGATTTTACCTCCCTTTCATGAATATATTATAAATTAAAATTGAACCATCTCTCACCTAATGTTAAAGTTCTGCCGATCATACTTAGCCATAAGCAAATAGGGGGTCTAAAAGTCCTGCCCTATATATTTATGAAATTTGACCTTAAAAAGTAGTGTTTCAACTCATTTTTGGACCTTTGAATGACTCTCAAAGAGGATACACTGCAGAACTTTTAAGAAAAAAAAAATCAGTAAATAAATAGTCATCAAAATTTCAGGGAGATGATCTCTCTAACCCTTCTTGGATGCTGCTCTAAATTAGAGCCTCTAATGCACCAGTTTTATTTCTCAGCTCACCTGTTAAAATCAAGTTGTTAAAATTACTTTGCTGTAGCTCATTACCTATTTAAAAAAACATAGACATTACTAAATTATAACAAATTTCATATTTTAACAGGTTTATTCATTCAAATTTCAAAATAATGTTATTTTGAATGTTTTTAACTTTGTTTTTTTTTTTTTAGTAATTTAAATAAGTAATTTAAGTTACTAAGTTAAGTTAAATAAGTACCTAATAAGTTAAATAACCTTGTTTTTTAGTAATTAAAAATACTTTTTATATTAAATGTCGAAAATTTATTTTAGCACTGGAAAATCATGTAATTGAATTTCTGTTAAAGTCAGGGTTTTTGAAAAGCAAATAGAGTAATCATAATCACCCTAATGCCCCAGTATTTAGTATGACAACTGCAATTTTCCTAAAAAAAAAGTAGCCAAATTGAACAATCAGCAAAAAGACCAAGTGGCTCTCTCATGAAAGAAAAGTACCTACTAAGTTTAATACTCAGTATGAAACAGCTATGAAATAGAAATTTTACTTTCTCTGTCCTCTAAACCCAGATTAGATTTTCATATCACCTGTTTTGTTTTGCTGTAATGTCTAATGCATGCCTATTGACGTTCTCTCAAGTTAATGTCAGGTTTCATTATTGACTCAGCTGCACCAGTAAAACTCACGGTATGCTACATGACTGAATAGCTGATTGAAACTGTGCAAAGCTTTCTTTCATTGTGTCTTTAATTTCTTTCATCCTAAGGTTGAGATTTTGCTAAAGAAATGTGTTCAGTGTTACCTGCTTGTTTCATTTTGAGTAATGTATATTTTGTTCAAGCTCTTAGCTTCTTTCCAGTGTATTTGTAAAAATTGAAATGGTATTTATGTAAGTGTAGCTGTTTTGAAAATGTTATGCACTATAAAAAGTCATATCCTCCTAGAGACTTGACTGAAAGAAATAAAATTCCTATGCTTTTAAATATTGACTAAATAAATGCAAAAATATGTCTCATTAGTTATTATTTTTGCTTGACACTTTAGATTGCTTGTAGTTTTCTGACCTAGATTTTTTAAAGAAATTAAATAGAAAACATCTAAAATCTCCTATTTTCAGAAAGCAAAAAATATCAGCAAAAGTAAAACTGTCATAGAGATGGATTTAAATTGTAGATTTTTAAAGTATGGTATTTTCTTTCACATCTTTGTGTTTTTAGCATTATAAATATTTTGTTAAAAACTTATTTGAACCTTAATTTTTTAAAAATGGTTATCAGGAGTTTTTTTTTTATCTTAAAATAAAATTCAATACCAAACAGTTAAATGCACTTAATTTTTTACTGTATTCTTGAGTTTTTAATTACTTTTAAAATTTGAATGTTTTTTTAAACAATTTATCAAACCATGCTTCATGTTTCATTTTAACTTAGCTCTCCCAGCTATTCTTGATTTACACTTTTGCTAAAGTTTAAAAGGTGCATTTTGATTGCTGGCTCAAAATAGCCGATTCCCCATTTGCCCCCCCCCCCCCTCCCTTTTTTTTAGATTCCTTAACTCTGTAACTAAATCTGCTCAGTTTGGATTTTGTATTTGTGGCTTCCTCCCTAATCCTGTGAAGCCATAGATGGGCTTCAGACACAACTTAGTCACATGTTTCTCAAAGTCTGGATTTTGATTGCTCTCTTATATCATCACTCCCAGCTCTAGCTAAAAGCTCATATAATTTGAGCCGTACAGATTAGGTTTCAGCAATCAGGGTAGAATTGGTGACTGATAGGAGCAATGAGTTACCTGCCAGTGAAGCTTAACCCTCTTAAATTGCATGTGAAGGAACCAGGATGGAAGAGCTTGATTCAGAAGCTTGATATGGTCTCTTATCATTGCAGCATGCCTGTTTTGGAAAACGTGCAGGTGTCCTTGCGAGAGATTCTGGAAGTGCATGGCGAAGCACTCGAAGAATGGGAGCTTTGGGGAGTGCTCTATCAGACAGTCCAGGCAGTTCAGGATATCTTTTTGAAAGGTTAGTAATGTTTTTGAGAATTTTTTTCTTTGCCTTTTATCCCTTTTAAAATGTTTGCTTTTGTTGAAATATCCTTATATTACCTTTTTAATGTTCAGGTATAAATTTAATTGTATACTGTGTGATTAAATTTTCTGCTTGGAACTCTTTAAAAAACTGCAGTTCTGGTTTGTTGTATCTTTTAATTCTTGTTTGAATTAGGGACCCAGATGGCTAACTTGTGAATTAATAAATCAGGGAACAAGGTGTCAATTTTAAATGGAGATTTTTTCCTTCAAAGTATAAGGATAGTTTTATTAAGAATAATTAAAAAAAATATGCGTTCAATCTACCTGAATTTTATTTGAAATAACAGTGGTTACAGCTTTAATTTATTAAAATCTTAGCAGAAATTTAACATCTTTATAATTGATTGTTAATGTTATCCAGCATCATAGTTTCGAAGTTCACTTTAAGATTCTTTAAACTCATATTGGTACTTACATATTAATGCCACCACAGCTATTTTGAAAGTGTTTTGATTTTAAATAAAACACTTTATTTAAAATTTTATCTGTAAAATAACTATTTATCTAAATAACACTTTATCTGTAAAATAAAACACTTTATTTAAAATCAAAACACTTTCAAAATAGCTGTGGTGGTGTTAATACATAAGTACCTTCATATTTTGATTTATAAAAGTCACTGAAATTGGATCATTGTTTAGAATTCTTTGAACATTCTTACTGAAACTGTTTTTTTTCCTAATATGATGAACTATTTTCACTATTCACTGATACTTAAATTTTAATTAACTTGACATTGTTTATCTTCTTATTTAATATGTTATTGCTTTCAGGACAAGCATGTAAAGATGGGAAACCACAGTTCTTAGTGACTCCAGATAATTTGCTCTGCTCTGCCAGAGGCCGTGTTACTTTGAATGCCTGTTTACCAGATGAGATTAAAGAAACACCATATTGGTGCCAAGAGTTAACTGATGATGAGTTTTGTTCCGAAAATTCTAATATTGATAAGGTAATATTTTTCTCTATTATTTTTCTCTAAGATCAGCTATTCAATTAACAAAAATTTTCTCTTTTTATGAGTTTCTTACTGAAAGTTGTCTTAATATTAAATATGTCTATAGGACTGTATCTAAGAGGTGATTCATTATTCAAATATATTGCATTTTCATTTGTCACTTCAGTATTTTGAGAGTTTTATCAATGAACATTTACCATGTCTTTTCCAATCATTCAGTAGACCTGGAATTAAAGTTGAATAGAGGAAACTTTTTCCTTTTGAAGTTTTTAATAATTCCATATTTTTAGTGGTTCTTTCAGCTTTAAATTATCCAAATTGCCATGTATCTATCTATTAGTATAATTTGGGATGCAACTCAGTACCTATATCACTCTAATTGTGTTTTTCTGTGCAGATTTATGTTTTTACTATTGGCCAAACAATTCATTATGCCGCTTACTATGGAGTGAAGGAAAATAATCAGGTAATAAAGAAAAAGTTTATCTTTCAAAGTGAAATATCTAGATAAGATATTTCTATGTGCTGTTTTCTATGTAGAGTAGAATGAAAAAGTACAGTAGAACTCCAATTATCTGAACTCCAACTATCCAAATCGCTGATTATCCGAATCACTTTCAGAATTTCAGAAAATAAATTAAGACCGAAACATCCTGTCATGGGAAGTCAAAAAGCCCAAGAGCATTTGAAAATGTGTAAAAGCTTCACCTCTTTTATAAAAACCAATTCAAGGCTTAGATGGTTTAAGCATTTTTTACCGAGCAGTACGACAATGTGAAAAAGATCCCTGATGTGAAAAAGCACCACAAATCTCTTGTTAATATAGATTTCTCTCCCATTTTCAACAACCATACAGTAATTAATTAAAATTAACTTTTTTTCGGAAAAAATCCAATTGTAAAAATTTTTGATTATCTGAATGGGGTGCAATCCCAATTCATTTTGATAATTGGAGTTTTAATGTATAATTATTAGCTTGATATAGTATAAAGATTTTATTTAAATTTCAATACATTACCTCCATTCATTTACCTCATTTCATTTTACTACCTCCAAATTTTGTAAAAATAATTTAAAGATTAAAATTTTAATTTTTTAGGTTTAAATTTTGCCTTTTTAAGCACAATTTTCATTAAATAATTATATTCAGCTGAAATACCTGTCTTTAGAAAATAAATTTTAGTGAGTAGAAATATTTATTTAGTTACATGTTACTCTGTTGTTAAAAGTAAAAGTTGTATAAGAAGGTTAAAGTCTAGATTCTATATTTCTTGTATTTGAACACTACTTATATTAATACTAGTTTTCTGTATTTAACTGATCACAAAAAATAATCTTGTATTAATGTTAAAACTTAATCTTATTTTATAGAAGAGACTTTCTCCACTGCTCAGAACAATATTTCAGTCTATGTGTCAAATTGATGTAGATTTAAGGAGACAATTGTCTGAAATTGCTGAGGTATGATATTTTTTTCACATTACTTCTTATCTATGAACATTCCTGCCTTGCAGATGAATGATTAATTAATTTAGTGACTGGAGTAGTGTTGCTAGATGTTGAGATTTATTAAACTGCTAGGATTAATATTAGGAAATAATTAAAGTATCTTAATAAATATTTTTCAACATTAAAACTTAAAAATTTTCTTTGATATAGCCAAATTTAGATTAAAATGCTTTTGTATATTGTGACTGTTATTCCTTCCCTTAAACCTTTTCTTGAAAAGAAAAATACAAATTGCAAATGAGGAAGATAAGTAAAAGTAAAAAAAATCCTTAAAGTATTGAAGGATTTGGTGGATGAAGGGGCTATATTACATTTGGGACAGATTCCATAATCAAGGTTTTTGCCAAATTTGGCAAGATTGGATCTCGCCAAGCTACATACTACCTACATCTTAATCCCTGCTGTGCTGGTAGAAGCCATTTCCACATTGAAATGGTTATTGCCCAAATTTGGTGACATTTGGTGAAAACCTTGATTACTGAATTTACCAGTTTTGTTACATAATCCCTTCATCTCCCAAGCCCTTCAATTATAGTTAAAGTATTGCAGTTTTGAATCCAAGCTTTTGTCTGTGAGGTAATGGTCATGATGACATCAAATTTTTTGGAGTGTATGAAGTTTTTTTCTATGTATACTATTATCATGCATTCTCTTTAGTCAAATTTTTTTTCTCATAAAAACCTTATTTAAGAACAAATATGTGTAAAGGGTTTTAAATAAGTCAATAATTTTTTAAAGTTCCATGTGCTGTTAATGGAATTATGTGCTTTTTAATGATATGGACCATCACTAATCTATATTCCAATCTTTTAGGTTTGCAATCTTCATGCAGGAAAGCACATGAATGGGTTTACATTTGCAAAAGCTGTCTCGAAACTTCATAGAGATGTTCTTGGTAGTTTGCCTGAAGTAAGAACCAAGTATCTTTCAACAGTAGCTTTGCTATTTAACTAGATTTTCTAGGCTCTTAATTGAAGTCTAGAAAAAGATTTTAAAAATAACATGGGTTCTTTTAGAATATTTCCCATTCTGGTTTTGTTTTATGTTTTATTTAATTGACATGATATTTTTAATGGAATAAATTGTAGGAATAGGTAAATTGTCATAAAGACCATTCCCCTTACATTCAAATATTGTTTTTTTTATGATTTTTAAATTTAATATTAGGATATTTTTACAGCCTTTGTTTATTGTTTTAAAGTATTTTTCTCATTTTCCATTGATAGAATGAAATCCTAGCCCAAATTGATCATGATTTTGTGATGGAAAATGACGATGTACAAAGTAAGTTTTGAATTTTTTCCACGACCTTCCATTCACTGAACCTGAATCAAGGTTCTAACTGTTTTTCTCATTTAAATGCAGATTCCAAAGAAGTTCAACCTGACATTGATTATTCTTCTAAGTACTTATCTTATGGCCAAAGATTGGGATACCACCCTGAAATTTCATCTACCTCACAAATTGCTAAGAAAGCCAAAACTCCCAAAGAGCGCTGGAAAGAAGCTTACCAAAAAGTGGTGTCTCAGATACGTAAATCCAAGATGTCTGCTTGGAACACAAATGAAGTCCTCTCATCTTGGAAGAAGCATAAAGCTCAGGAGTCTATTTTCAGGGTCTATGAGGAGCTTGCTGAGAGAAGAAGAATGCTGGAATTATTGAGATTAAGCATAAATATTGGACCTGTAGCTCCATCGGATGTGGAGAAGAATCCTCTTTTAACCACAGGTGAGTTCCTTCTTGGTTCACTATTCATGTCCTAGGGTTTCCATTTGAATTTTATAGGCATACTTTTTTTTACTTGTTGTACCACATCCACAGTATTTTGCTTTTCGATTTCTTAATTAGGATCAAAGTGGAAGTACTTATGGATTTAAGTGCTAAGATGTTGTTTTTGTATTTGATGCAGTGTTTCTCATTGATTCTTTTGCAGGTTTAAAACCAAAAACCATTGCTGAATTAGTATTGCTTCTTCAAAGACCAACAAAACCAAATGCCATAACTTCTAACCCATCGTCAGAAGTACCCATAGGTACTGAAGACATATCTACAAAAATGTAAGTACATTATTCTGATTTAATTTTAAACTGTTAAAAAAAATTGCATTTTAAATGGTTATAAAACATTTAAACCATGCAGACATTCAAACTGATTTTTCTTTTATATTTGATTTATACACATGCATGCAATTAACTTTCTAAGTTATCCGTTTTTAACTTAATTTCTTCCTATTACTTCTCAAATGTATTCATTTTATCATTTATTTTATGATTTTTACAGTACAGATTCTCTTACGAATGTTCCTTGTTCATCCAAAGATTGTGATAGTTATGAAAAACCCTTTTACAACATTGACAAAGTAGCTTTAAGTCAACCATTTTCTTCCTGCAACTCAGAATTGCATGTAAGTTTTGGTTTTGCCTTTGTTTTTGTTATTTTATTTGCTTTCTAAAAAATCTGAATGTAGCTAAATAAAATTAATATTAAAAATGTTTTATGCGAAAAAAATATGCGCTTTACTATTACTCTCCATTCTTCTGATAAACATATACAACCTTTGAAGATAGATTATAATTATTTGACACTGATTGTTCATTGAAGTATGAATACTACCAATAACAAACAAAACAAATCTTAAATATGAGCAAATGATTATCCTCATAGGGGTAGAGGCGGCATGGACGGCAACCCTCCCAACATTAATGCCAGGCGAAAAGAATTCTTTTACATTGAAGATTCCATAGACACATTGATTTTGAAGGGGAAAAATTGCTATAACTTGCAGACAAATGATAAGAAAAAGAAAAAAAAACCCCTTTGTTTATTATGTCGAAAGGAAGACTAATGATTTTGAGAGTAAAAGTTCATATTATTTCCGTAACATTTTGATAGATGGTAATTTTAAGGTAATTTTAAAAAACCCTGTGCTAAGTACAATTGACTTTCACAAGCTTTATTCCATTATATTCACCATAATTTCAGTTTAATTACTTTTTATATTAAAAAATGAACATTTGTGATTCGATTGGATGTGTTTTTGAGTAATTTAAATGAGTATTTTTGGTCGAAAATTGTTAAGAAGTTGACTCAAAATGAGTTTTGAAAATCCTTGGTGTTTGCGCTTGGTGCACAGTTTATTTACAATGGCACATGTGGGGGTAACTTTGTTTGTTGTAGTTTTCTCCCTTATGAAGGTGCGTGATCACACTGCCAAATCTGGTGACCCATAGCTCCAATGCCTGGCAGTCTTAGCAACAGTTGCTTTCGTTGAAATCTAACCCAATTTGCAATGCATTTTTCTTTCCTAAAACTATTTGTTCCCCCTCTTAGCACAAAAGGGTAAAAGGCATATTAAATATAAAATTGTCTTACAAACAATTGAGTTACAAAATCTATAGCAGTAGATTGTAAATAAAAAATATGTGCTATAATTTTTAATAGTAAAATATGTATGAAGTTGTTATTGAGTAATTTGGAAAGACATAATTGTTTTAAAAGTTAGATTGCCTTGATCATCAAAAATAAATTTGGTTTTATCTTTAGCCTTACCAGGGTCCAGAATTCATCATTAATAAAATCAAGCCTCACATCAGATTAGTGCCATTTTGCAGTGATAAGGTTTGTAATTCTTGAACTAATTGATCAAAATAATTGAAATCTTAGATTATGTGATAATTCTTACTGGTAAAGAAAATTTCTTTGCTTAATGTTTGTTTCAATCATATGCATAGTATTATTAGCATATAAATTGACATACAAATCTATGTTAAATCTGATATTCTTCTGCAATTTATAATTATAACATTATAACTTATTTGAGACAATAGAAAATACCTGGGATTACAGGACCCCTGTATTCTCTGGATATGCAATTCATTGTTGCAATTTTTCTTAGGATTTGGAAAATGTAGCATGTATTTTGGCTAATTATTTTACTTACTATGCTAACAAATTGAGAAAAGGGATAAAATAAAATCGAGAGCAAAAATATCAATATTCTTGCTCTCGATTTTATTTTATCCCTTTTCTTGCTAACCTGTTTTGGTGACTTTATTTAGCAGTATTTTCCTCATATTTAGGTTTATTACTTTTTAACATAATGCCACCAGTTACAAAATTTTTCTTTTTTTATTCTTTAATTTTTCAGTCTTAAATGTCAAATAATTACTATTCCTAAATTTGTTATTTAGTGGTTGGAATGTCATAAAAGCTTCCCCCTTTCTTAAATTCTTGCAATCCCTTTGGGGCTTTAAATTTATTTGAAACTCATTAGAAATGTTGTTACAGGAGTTCCACCAGTCAGCTTTTACTGTGGTCGTGACTTTATTAACTGGGGAAGCCCTGGACATTGAATGTGTTTCATCTGTCACTGGGAAGCAACTTTATCAGGCTGTTGCTGATCATTTAAAACTCAGGGAAAGATATTTATTTGGATTAGCTTATTTACATGGTGAGTATTAATACTTCTGAGCTCAACTTTTCCTTCATCAAAAGTTGTAATTAAGTATTTTACTTATTAGGTTACTTCTGTATTTTGTGAAAATTAATAAAAGATAAAGGGATTTACGATCTTTATCACAATGAACTTTGGTTATTAGAAGGTAATGCTATCAATCGACTTTATTTACAGGTGATGAACACATATTTATTGAGAAGAAGCAACATATGTTTGATTTATTACATTCCTCATCAGCTGTTTCCAAAAATGTGATACAAATGCATTTCAGAGTCAAGTTCTATTTAGATGATGTTCATCTAATGAGGTGAATAATTTTTTACCTAATCTGTTTTCATTTATCTTTAGTTAAACAGTTTTATAATCCAGAAACAACTAGCTATATCATGACTAGATTTTGTGTGTAGATGTTTGTATAGAGAATTATACCTGTTGACAGTAAACTTACTATCATATTCTAAACCTCTGGTAACCTTTTAACCATTGTTGATTTGAGAAACTTTTGTTTGTTAACACACACAAAAAAGAGCAGTGATTTAGATTCAACTACCAATGAGAATCAGGAATTAAGTGTAGGTAGTAGCGTCAGCCCGACTGACTGGTGAAAGAAAAAAAAATGGCTTCCTCTCGTTTAGAGCATTCATCTATTTGAATTTTTCCCTTTGTCTTTAAAAAATAAATATTCAGGTCATTTGAAGAATCAATTTCTGCTGTTTATTAGCTAAAGGCGATTTAGTTTCAAAGTCAGTTAAAAATTTAAATTAGAATTCAATTCTTTATTGTTCACCTTTTTAATTCAGATCCGAAACGTACTTAAAAGAAGCAGGGAATATGTAATCGATAATGTTTTGTTACGTGAGATCACATGGTTATTATGTGGGATCATGCAACGACCAATCACGCTGAGCTTTATTCATCGTCAGCACTTTCAATAGTTCGCCAACTCTGGCGTTGCTGAAAAATGTTGGTTAGTTGATCATACTGCTCAGAATTCCAAATTAAACAAACATTAACTTGATTAACAGCTGTTGATTTGTTGACCTGGCAGTTAACCAGAAAACACAGAATAAGCCAGTTAGCGTTTTCAGTTTACTTAAAAATAATGTAAATTTTAGCCATTGATAAAAAGTGATAAAACATAGTCATATATCCTAGAATACTTAAATAATGTTGTACATAAGTGGATTTAATTTGCTAAAACTCAATTTGAAAAAATAGCATGTAAAATATTTTGTTTCTCTTGCGATTTGTAAAACTTTTGTAAAACAATTTATTTAAATGTGACACCATCTTGTATTTTTTAGAACCCCTCATCTGAGACACCTATATTATCTTCAACTGCGTAATGATTTCTTGAGTGACAATTTCTATTGTGATTTAAACACTGCTTGGACGTTAGGTGGCTTGGCATTACAAGCAGAGTTTGGAAACTATGATGATTCTTTGGACCAAAAAGAGTACTTCTTACTGGATCATTATTTATCATTTACTTGCATTAAACAGTTGAATAAATGTGATGTAAAAACCAAATTAAGAGATTATCATATGAAGTTGAAGGGGATATCTAGAGAGTTGGCAGAGTTAAAGTTTATCCAGGTACTAATTTTAGAATCCTTTTAATTTTATTAAATGGAAGTTTTATACTATTTGATAATCAAGTTTGGAAGCTGTTTTTTCAACTTTGAAAACAAGCTTAAATTGTATTTGTTATGTGCAAACCACTCTGAATAAATTCATAAATTAAAACTATTTGAACAATTTCTGTTCTTAACTAATATAATAAGTTGTTGCAAAAGATGCCAAGTGCGCCAAGAGATAAAATTGATAATATTCAATATTCTTGTGCACTTTTTGTCTATTTATGGCTAGTAAACAAGGATAAATTTGTATAGAAATTTTAAAAACATCATCTGTAGAAAGATGTCTAAAATATATTACCTGAGAAGATTTTCCAAACAACTATAACTTATAATTTATACAAGTTACAAGTTTTAAATCACTTTGTTTCTCCAAAAATTTCTTTTTGTAAACCTTGGACTCTTGGTATTAAAACTAGGACTATTATAATGCACCTTCATTAATGAGGGTGTTAGTTTAGAAATGTTCAAAACAGTTAATCTTTGATTTTTTATCATATGCTATGGAATTGTATGAGTAAACCTTTTAGTTTCTGTTATGCATTTACATCAATACACTGTGATAAAAAAAATATATTTTCTTGCTTTTTCCTTAGGGGATGATAAAATTGTCTGAATATGGGTACCATTTTCATAAAGTCTTTCAGGTAATAGATAATATTTTCTTTTTGAGAAATCTCTCTTAACCCTTTCAAACCTAGACCACAAGATTTCCATGAAGTCTTGTATAAAAATTGGGGCAATCAGGATTGAAAGGGTTAATAGATATCCATTTTAATATCCATCCATATCCAATTAATAGATATCCATAGGTACACATTTTAATAAATGTTTTTCCAATTTTCCCAGGATAAGCACAATTTGTCTTCTGGAGTCTGGTTAGGAATTCATTCCAAAGGTATAGATGTTTTTGAAAAAGTTTCTGGGAAGAAAACTGTTTGTCAATCGTATCCATGGCAAAATATCAAGAGGATATCATTTTGCAAGAAATACTTTTGCATTGCACCCAGAGCTGAAAGTCACACTGGGAAACATGTGGTTTATAGATTTTACACATCTGTAATGAACAGGTAAAATCCATAGATTTTAATTCTATTTTTTTCTGCTTATTCCCCAAAATTTGTATTACATTACATCATTTTACAGAAGCCAGTACTTGTTCAACATATCTATGGCTCATCACAAGTTTTTTCTTAAGTTGCGAACTGTTTCAAAAGCTTCAGAAATATTTATTGAAGGTGAGTTTTAGCTTATCAGATGAAAATTTTTAAATGTAATTTAAAACAATTTAAGATATTGAGTTGTTTGAATGTTATTGTTTATTTTAATCACACTGTGTGTTACTGATAAATAATGATGATTATTATTATTATACTGATAAAAAACCAGACCAGTCAAAAGTTTTGAAGATTGATTATTAAAAACTTTTTATATTTTGAGATAACTTATCTTTAAAAATGACACCCAAATCAAGAGTATTTTTCCCCATGGAACATGGACAAATTAGAATCATAATGTTAATTCAAAATGTGTTGATTATCTTAAAATCAGATAATTTTACTTAATTCTAGTAGTAGTTCATCCATCTATATATAACTAAAACTGTTTGTGGCTATGTATGTATGTGTTACATCTCCTCCTAAAATACGCCGCAGGCGTACACAAAACTCGGTATATAGACGTATCTCGAGGCGGGAACGACGACCATCAACTTTTCCAAGTTCGAAAATCGAATATTTACGAGTAATTAACGATTTTATGGTCAAAAACGCTTATTTCTCCATTTCTCTACTAGAGTAAACATGCTTGACTCACTATTGTAATAAATGAGATTCAAACCTCAAAACTGCATCTCCTCACAAACTACGCCTCAGGCGTGGACAAAACTCGGTATATAGACGTATCTAGAGACGTGGATTATAAATTCAAAGTTTTCCAAGTTCGAAAATCGAATATTAACCTGTAAATAACATTTTTATGGCTAAAAATGCTTATTTTTCTACTAGAGTAGATCTGCTTGACTCACTATTGTTAATGCTTATTTTTCTACTAGAGTAGATCTGCTTTACTCACTATTGTTAATGAGATGAAAACCTTAAAATTAAATGTTTTACTAGGGGAAACTATAAATGTACAACATAGGAACTGGATGGGTTTGGGTAAATATAAACAGTTGGAATCGGGATGAAAAAGGCGCCGGGAACACCAACATGAAAAAAGACACCGGGAACGCCGGGATATTAAAAATTACTGGGAACACCGGGATAAGAAAAACTACCGGGAACATCGGGATGATTGGTAATTGAGGTTACAGAAAAATTAGACATGTAACTTAAGAAAACTTAAAAAAATAAATTGATACACTACACCCGTGCAAGGCCGGGCATATCAGCTAGTAGAATATAAATGTAGATATTAATGTATTCATTTTATTCCCCCTTATATGTTGGAAATAAGAACATATGTACAGTTTTATTTTATGTTATCAATATTTACATATTAAGTAGCATTTTATAATTGTTTATTCTGCTTGAGGTGTACTTCTTAAGATAGTTGATTGGTCCAACCTTTTTACGACTTGCTATTTTTTATGATGGTTGTGTTTTCTATTATTATTTGTTGAATCAAATATGTTATTTTTTAAGATTTGGATGAAGAGTATTTATACTTTTGTGATAAGTCTGGATTAGAAAAAGAAGTTGGTTGTGATCTGTATGATACAAAGGGAAAGTTTCAACTAAAATCGAAAACTCTCCGTCACAAAACAAGGTAATAATTGAAAATCATCTTTTTTTTCAAATATTAGATTTATGTTTAATTGCAGCTACTTTTTTTATCAATATTTTCCATAAGTGTAAAAAGTAGTCCAATTTTTAATCTTTTTAAAATATGCCTCTATCCTTGGTTAAATCTTAGGTTCCAATATACAAGTCTTTATAAACCATGATAGTTTTTTAAAGCATGAGTTTTGTTGAAATAACCTTTAAAATGTGGATAAGAATATTTTAGGAACTTTAATCAGTCAGTTATATTTTCACTATTTCTATTTTGCAGTTCTCAAAATGATCTGGAGTTCCTGAATGAACCTTACACCACTGAAGTCTCCAAACCTAAAAGGTTATTTAAATTTAAAGTCAGGCCTGGTAGCTTAAACAGTTCCAAAGAAAAGGGGACACCTGTTCTAATTACTAGATCCTCCTCTGTTCCTAACCCCATGAAGAAAAGTAAGTAATATTTATGACAATTATTATGGTGTAATTTCAGAATAAGAGCTGATGGCTGTATTTACTGATGCTAAATCAGAATGTTGTTTGAAGTTTACATTGTTTTGCTCTTTTTTCTTTGTATCCATATGATGTTCAGTTTTTTTTAGGAAGTTTTAAAGTAATATTGTAAAGAGTTGACATCAATTGTGTGTAGTAGCTAAAATTGGGGAAGTTTGCAGTTCCAGAAAATATTTAGCCTTTGTTTTTAACCTACTGTTAAAACAAAGGCTAGCCGACATTTTTTAAGTAATCTTAATGAAAATAATTTTTAGTTTCAAAATTTTGAGAAAAACATAAGGGAAGGGGGTGTACCTTGGTTCTATATTATTTTTAGCTCAACTTTCAGTGGTATGGCAACACTGCACACGGACCTGGAAAAAGTGCCCGAACCTACGAACCTGGTTCAGGGGAAGCCCCTGCCAGCTCCATAGGAGCAATGCATTAGGTTCGGGTAAATTTTATTAGGTTCGGGGGAAGGTTACAACTTTTTCCAGGTCCGACTGCACATGTAGTTCGCATCTTTACTACCAGATCTCTCAGTCTAGCTAAATTATTTCTAGCAAAGTGGGCAATTTGAAATAATATGTATTGAAAACTGATTTCACCCATCAAAAGTAATTTTTTAAAGTTTTGTTTGCATTATAGTAGTTCAAAATATACAGATTCTCTTTTAGATAGAATTTTATATCTTTATAAGCATATTGTTTAAGCTATAATAGCATGTGCTTAAATGTGTCTAGGTGTAAACTGCACATAATGGATAAGACATTTTCCTATAAATGGTACAGTGGTGTACTTTGGGATTAAAAAAAAGTCCGGTAAAATTGCTAGTACTGTAATATTATTTAAAACAATTCTAGGGTGGGTTGATATTTTGATTTATCACTGACCTTTGGAAGCTGATGGAAACATAAATTTGTTATGAAGATGGTACTAATGAACTCTCTTAGTTTTGCAAACCCACATCGTATTTGGAAGTTATCCCACATGGTCACTTGTACCTCCACTTCTAACCAAATCATTCATATTAAATCTATTTTATTTAATACAAAGAATCAATTTTATGACAGCAACAAAATATTTATATGATAACATGCTTACTTTATATTTTAATGTCACTCCAATTCATGCCTAAATAAAAAATTTATTCTTAATGTTTTAAATACTATTGTAATATTTCAGCATTAAGCTCAATTTATCTTTGACCCCTCTGTATTTCTGAAACAAGTACCAACCCAGAATTTTTACGGTATATTCTTGTTTATTGCAACAGAATCAATAGGAAGTGTTTACTTTTATTAATTTTGCATGAACTTCATTGAAAATTGTTGCCCAGTGTTACAGCACGTCTTAAAATTCAAAATTTTAACTTATAAAAATTTCCTTCCTGAATTCGAAAATATGGTTGTTTTTCACACAAAGGAGTTTCTTAATTATGAGACATTTTAATTTTAACAAAATAAATAAAAAAATAACTTAAAAATTAGCGCTTTGAAAGATGTATAAATGTTTTTGGGGGTTTTAGACCATTTTGAAAAGATTAAGACTAAAAAAATTGAATGTAATTGTGTTCATAGTAAAAAAAAATAGAGAAATCATGAAAAAAATCTCAGTTATAATAAATGTTAACTATTGTAGTAAATGAATGCTAGGGTTGGGATACCTACTGCAGATCCTTATTGCCTAAAAAGCATGTGAAGGTAACAGGAGTATAACTCCAGGAAAGAATAGAATGTTGCCATTTGAGAAATATATCAACATTCATGAGCATTGGTGTAGTCAGTGGGAGTAAATGGACACAGGGACAAGTTTCTCTCCCCCTGACTGATATATAATTAGCAGACATAAAACGGACCTAAAACGCATTTGAAACACTAACGGCCATATTCATAGCGATCAGCGTCAGTGTTAAATCCTAGATCAAAGAAGGATTCCACCAATCAGAGTCAGCGAAAAGCTAATTTTCCTTTCTTTAAATGTTGGTTAACACTGACTCTGATGGCTGTGAATATGGTTGTAAGTGTTTTCAAAAATAACTAGAATCAATAAGTTCCGAAAATTTTTCCAAAGCCCCCAAAAAATTACCGACCCAGCCACTGATTTAACTCGTGCCGCGGGTTGGCCTGGCCATCCCTGTTCTAATAGCAACTCGATTGCATTGCAGGAAAAACAACTTAGGCGGGAAGAATTTCGACGATATTTTAAAAAAATGAAAAGAATATTTCCAGCTTTTCCACATAACAGAGATTCATAAATTCACTATAAGAAAACAAGATAAGCTTAAAAAAAATTAAGTTAAAGCATTTATTTAAAAGGTAGGATTTTTACTTTGTAAAATTTTGAATTTCTTGCAAAAAGGGGATTTGGAGTCCTTCCCAAGTTAGTATTATTTATGGGGAATTTGACTCTTAAAATCTCATCCCCCGCGCCCGCCATGGATTTGGATGGAAGCATGTGAATTACTTCAATCTGTAATTTCATGACCGGAATTCTTATTACCCTTCTATATTTTGAAAACTTTATCCGATTTTACTGCAAAAGATGAATTTGAAATCCTTGTGCCCCCTCTAGAAGTCAAGGCTGGATCCACTTCAGACTCTGGATATGGATCGAATTGTGATCCATCATGAGTATATCAATTTCAATATGAAAATTAATCAATCCCTAATGAATGAACGATCTCCTGATTTTCGTTTACAGATCGTCTCTTCTGTTTCTAGACGAGTTGCTTCGTCAGTTAGAAAAAGTTTCGCTTGTCATGAAATCAGTCTCTATAATAAACTAAACGACTATCCTTATCCTTTGTGTCAGTTTATACCATTGTCGTTTCGTTAATTGGGTAAGCGTAAATGGGGCTTTGAAAACCAGGTTAAAGTGAAAGGAAGAACCCAACAAGAATAAACGCATCATTGATGCTTGAAATGTTGGAAAAAAATACTCGTTGAAGGTGTAAATTGGAGTTGGAATTAGTAGCTTTTAAAAATACAGCTAGGTGATTTATTCTTGAAACGGATAGCTTTAGTAGGTAATTTCAAGGATTCAGTTGTTATTATGAGTGTACTGACATGGCGTTTGAATGACATTTTACTAAGAGCTAGATTCTCACAGTTCTGCTATTAGTGGTGTCATGTGGTTCTTGGTGGCTTCTTTTTTTCTGATATTTTCCCTGAAATTAAAGCTTACATGACTTTTAGTTTTTAATACAGCTTCATGTTCTTAGATGAGTACTATTAGAAAAAAATTAACCATAATTTTCTTTATCGAAGAGTCCCAGAGCTCTTTTCTAAAGATGATGAGGCAAAGGAACCCTCCAAAACAACGTTTGTTGCTAAAATCATCCATCTTCGGGTTTTGGAATGATTTATTTCTAATTGACAAATACTTTTTCATAATTTTCAATCCTTCAAACTATAAATTTTCAGTAAACTTGGCTTTTTTTTAGATATTTTAAGTTCATCTCTTAATGGTTTGCGTTCTGGCTACTCTCCCAGCTGTGGCTTGAATGCTTGGCCGAACATTATAAGTTATGGTAAAACAGTACATTACAGTAGTACATTATGGTAAAAAGTGCCTCTTAAAAAGTTCGTCATTATATGCGCACTTATTTTGACCACAGTCATTGATGCTCTCGTTAACATTGGTTACAATAGAATCCGGAAATAGCCCCGAAGTTCGAGAAAATTGATTGTAGAAAGATGCTATAAAAATCTTTTTCGAAGCGGTCAAAGGCGCTGGTAAAGAATCGACTTCAGAAATAATAAACCCTTTCAGGGCCCTTTCTTCTAATCGTATAAGGAATGACCCGTCTTTTGTTCCTTGCTTAATGGCAGATCGGGTAAAAACAGTGCATTCGACGCGAGATGGACCAGGATGATAACATCTTATTCTAAAGACTCGTTCTGATCGTGTGTTGCTTTTCTTGGCCCTGTTCGATGTGTGTTCGGTCGTGCGATGTTTTTTCCCGAATTGGTCTCTCGCATGTTCAGGTTGTTCATTGTGTGGGCCTATTCTCTTGGTTAAGGCGCTTTTGGTCCATTGCAAACCTTCAAACTTATATTGACATCACTCTTAAAAATATCTTCTTTCTTTGATGTTGCTATATGGCATTTCTTTTAATGCTCTTTTTGATTTATCATATTTTAAATCCAGAGAAACAAAAATTGTGTTGTCTAATTTGAGCTGTTATCCCTTCAGTGGGTCGATAAGCTGAGGACCAAGCGTGCTTGGGCACTAAACACTGGGGGGTCTCGCGTTAAACTGACCACCTAACCAGGACATATGCCTTGCACCCCAGGGTGCCACGGTCAAGAGAACGAAGATGGGTATCGTAGGCCTTGGCCCACTGTTGCGCCAATGAGTTTAGTTTGATTTGAGCTGTTAAAACATAGTTTTTAGTTGAACATGTAAGTCATGTAATTTTAAGTGTGATATTGTTAAGGAGAAAGGGATATTTAAAAATTGACTACGTGTGACTTTGGGTGAGGCAAGGGTATAAAAGAATCTGAAAATTAAGTGACATAATTTGTGAATAGACCCTTTCAATTATATACTGGACTTATGATAGCCTATGGTTGGTAGGTAAAATAAATTACAATAAAGTTACAGTTAAGAAAAGGTAATGCAGTCTTAGAAGACTTGAATCCCTTTATCATAATGGAAAGAATGCTATCCGTATTTTCGTACGGTTTGTATGTGGCGCTTTATATAGACTTAAATGCCTCTGTCGCTTTATATAGACTTAAATGCCTCTGTATTCTCACATGTGTTACTGCTATTGCTACCTGAACATTCTTGTATAAAGAAAGTGGTGTGTTTTCTTTTTTTTTTTGTCTTATATCAAGTGAGATAGATGAGTCCTCTTGTCTGTAGGTTAAAGTGAAACTCGCCTCTCTTATATTCTAGCATTTTTAAAATATAATTTTTTGACTTTTTTAAATTTCCTCGAGTTTAGTTGTGAAATTTCTATGGAACTGCCAAATCTTCGTTGAAAATCCCCTCTGGCACACCTATTGAAAACCACTCATTATATATGTGTAACGGGTTTCTGCGTCTTTAAGGCGTTGGCTTTTCATTGTTTAAACTTAAACTCGTACGGGAAAAATTAATTGACCACCACTCTCTCCCACCAAACACATCGAAAAACTGGAACGGCATTTCCCCTCCCTCCGTACCTTGGAATAATTCATTCCTCACACTGGAATTCTGGTTCAGCAAACGATAATTACTCGGAAGCCATCGACGATCAGCTGACGTCACGAACGAATATCAGTCCGGTGTTTTTTGCGTGAGGGTGGCTGGAAAAATCCCGACAGGTGAAAGTCGTCCTTGGACCCTCCCCCTCTACCTGTGTGTCGCGTGTACGATTCGAATCTTTTCTCTTTCCGCGTGTTATCGCGACGCATTCCGGACGGTTTTTCTCCGGCGGCGCTGCGGATTATTTCATGCTTGACTTCGCCTCCTTTCCTGTGTGTCTTTTTCTCTCTCCTTTTTTTACTGGATGAGGAGGAGATAGATGGATGTAGTGGCCAGTAGGTGGATTAGTGCCCTTTGAGTTTGTTGTCTTCTTTTGCCCGTCATGCTGAAGTTCTGCCATGGGTACAATAATAACGGCCATCGGGAGGTTGGAGGTGAGTTGGTATATTTATTTTTGGTTGGTGGAGGAAGGGGTTCACCGGGGTTCACCCTTTGATTGCTTTTGTGTGGATTTATTGGTCGAAGTGAAAGGATATTTAAGAAAATCTAATGGCAACACCGATTGAGGACTTTGTTTATGGAGTGCTATTTTGTTAGCATAAATGTCAGTTCAATTGAAGAGCTAAATTAGTTTATTTTTATTAATTTTACAACATTGGAAATTTTACTGTTTTCTGTTAATTTTATTTTACATAGCTTTTTTAATTTTTTTTCTTAAATTTTATCCTTATCTTTTATTCCATCATTTTGAGTTACGAATAACGATTGTGGAAATTAATTTATCCTAAATCTGTTTTATTGAACTTAAACCTACAGGTCTTTTATACTCATGCTTTATTATCGTCTAAATTTTCATAGCTTTACACGGCTTTTATGTTCTAAGGAACTTTTTTAACTAGCTATTGATTTTAATTATGATGCAGTGCTTTGTGGGTGAAAAATACACCTTTTTTCTTTTGTTTTTATTTGAATTTATTCATTAATGAACCGAGAAATTCGATTCATACTGAAATGCAGTTTAGACTTAAAGTACACCTGTAAAGTTTTGTTATTTTTATACTTTCATAAAAATTTTATCAAGATTTTCTTGCCTCATCTTTTATTTAAAAAAATATGAAAGAATTTCGGAAATTTTATCTTAAAACCAGCGCGATCGAAGTATCTAATCGTGCGTCATGTGTCATAATCCGAATTCTCGTCTTGTTCTTCTGGTAAACTCACCTGTTTGCCGTGAAAGTTCCAATTATTTCTATGACGTAACTTGTCGTTTTAGTCATACATTTACGCATTTTCTATGCAATGCAAGAGTTTATCAAAACATACTGGTAAAGGGCACAGTGTGCGGTTACTAAAATTCATTCATCATATATTTTGCTCAAAATTAACCTTCCCATATTTTTCTCTTCATGAAATATGGAATTGATTTGAGTGATTTAATTTCTGTGCTTCTTAAAACTCGACGACTGTGTATTTTTTAAAGTATCGGCTCAACGAAAACATATTTAAATGGGGGAAAATGCTTTTCCTTGAAATTTTTAAAGGTTCTTTTGCAAGACTAATTAAACATAAAAATGGTTGAAATTTCTTCTATTGCATCTTTCAAATGGCTTATAAAAATGCTGTTTGTGAATTTTTTTTCTTTCTGAAATTGCATAAAACGTGCTTCTTTCATCATTTCCTTGTGTAATGAATGTTACGTAGCTTTTGTACCTACATTTTTATTCCTCGGAAGATAATGCGTAATATCTTATCGTCGGTTTCCCCCTTGTTTGCTTTGTTTGAAATAGGGTTTTGAAATATCACTTAATTCCATCTTTTGTCGAGATTCTTTATATTTACCTAAACCCTGCATGTCAAAACGTTCTTTTAACACTATATTTTGTTTAACTTGTTTATGATAGTTAAATCATAAATTTAATGGGATTAAATATTTATTTCATTATCTAAAGACGATTACCTTTTCCTTATGGTTTTTTCAACTAAGAGGAATACAAAAATATCTATCTCCTTATTATAAAAATAACAATTTAATCAATTTTAGGTACTTTAGGATTAGCCGGGCGCAAGGGTCGAGTTTTGTGCTAAATCTGCAAAAATAAATCAAATATCGAAATGAAACACCATTAAATATATCAGTCAACTAGCAATGTTTCGTGTCTTTTAATTTTGTTATATTTTTAAGTTTAAATAATAAAACGTTGCTAATATTGTCCGATTGGAGACATTTGTGCCCGGTTAATCCTAAAGTACTTAATTTCATTATTAATTTCTTGGGCATAATGTCAGGGCCGTAACCAGACTTTTGTTTCGGGGGGGGGGGTTGACTCAAATATTTTCTGAGGTACCTCCTTACGGAACTTTTATATGTTAAGTTTTAGATGACAACACTGGATTGAAATTTTGATGCACTACATTTCAAAATTTTATAAACAATATGAATTCGAAGTAAAAGGGGGGTCTGGGGGTCCTCCCGCAGAAAATTTTTGGAAATTTGCCCCTCAAAAGAATGTTTTAGCTCATTTCTGAGACCCTTTAGATTACACCCATAGAGCACAACTCATTGTAAGCGGCCGAATTTTCAAGGTAAAAAGAAGGTATATTGTAATAAATGGCGAAATGTTAAGGGGGTTTTTAGGTTCCTACTCCAGAAAAGATTTTGAATTTTTCCCCTAAAAGTGGCATTTTAACTCATTTTGAGACATATTAGGTTACATTAAAGAGGACCAATCCTTGTAAATCACACAAGTTTGAAGGAAAAACCGTATACTTAATAGATTTAAAAATTTCGAGGGGGTTTTGGGGTCCTCCCCCATAAAAATTTTGGAAATTTTACCCTTAAAAGTAGGGTTTTGACTCATTTTGAGACCCTTTGGGTTATACCCGAAGAGGATATCGCTCCTTCTGGGACATAATTTTCAAGAAAAATAGCACTATAAAAATTGATGTCAAAATTTCGGGGGGGGGGGGGTTGAACCCCTAAAATCCCCCCCTTGGATACGGCCCTGCATTATGTAGAATTGTGCAATTCATTTGCTTGAATGGATGTAAGATTTCTACTTTTAAAATTTAGCATATAGAAACTGCACTGCATGATTTATCAGTTATTCTTTTTTTGAAACAAAACTTCCCAGTTTTCTTCCAAGTACCTAGTTATCTTGATGGAGGTCGATTCCTAAAGAAAAATTCCTCCCAGTCAACAGTTAAAGTTGGTAAACTTGGAATAGATTAAATCTTAAATCTTTTTCTATCTTGCTATCTCTTTTTTTTTTTTTTTTTTTTAGGTTTTTTAATCCATTTTTAGCAATTTACACGAATTCTTATGTCATCACGGGGTTACATCCAAAATGTGACATCCTAGACCTCATCCGCCTGAGTGAGACATAATTCACCTTACTCGTCTCCCCAATTTGCGTGATTCCTATGTAAATTTCTAGCTCCAGACTGCTCGCTGAATTTAATTTGGGACACATTTTTTTTTCAGAGCTGAAATAACTTACTCCTGATGGATGGATTCACGCATTCCATCTTGATCAAAGTCGGGTGCCTCTTCCCGGCGGAGAATCGGGATATTTTTTTAATAGTATTTATGTCTCTGTCTCAATGACCCTTGTCACTTATCCAAGCTGTCGGATCGTCATACCTTCACGAACACGTTCAAGCGTTCGTGTATCTTTTTACTTTATTTAAAAAGCTGCGTGAATTCATTTAAGGGGTTTTATCGAGGGTTTTTCCACTAGGAATTTTATGGTCATTGTTGTAGTATGAAAGCAATGTAGTTTTTTTTTTGTTTATCTTCTGAGGAAATATCTTAAGGCTCATTTAGACTTGTCACTCTTGGTATTAATTTTGGAGTAATTATCCAAAATGAACAGTGTGAATTGTCATTTCACTCTTCACCAGCGATTCACTGAAGTGAATATCTCGGGATGAACGCATAAACAGTGAAAATTAACCTTCAGCTCCTTTTCTGTTCATTTTTCTTTTGCTCTTCGATTTCACTTCTTGGGAAGTATTTTGTGTTCTAAGGTTTATCTGCTCAGAAAATATTATGATTCATTTATTGGTAAAGAACGGTCGATACACTCATCGTAGTTTTAGTTTCCCTGAAAGACTCTTGTTTTCCATTGAAGTGGAAAACTTTCGAAAGAGAGTTTGAATTTCAACTTAGAATTTTCTTACCTTATCGTTTACATAACAACCCTCAAAATATTCCAACTGATATCATTCGTTTTCAGAAACTGAACTTAAAACCCATATCTATGATGAACTACAACAGTTAATAGGAAATTCAAATAGTGAAAGAAGTTACTAAATGTTTATAAATGAATGAAGTAAAACTATACTATAACATCCATAATAAAATTTCTAAGACTTTTTTCTCTCACGGAAAAAATTCCAAGATACCTCGAGAGGTACCTCAGACTGCTTAAGATGCCTGAGAGATGTAGACATCTTGGTTCCCCGTCGTTTCTTTATCGTTTGCCCATTGGAATTCTGGAGATGAAACTTCCTGATCCACATTCTCGCTGTCATTAAGGAATGTGCCTCTTGACCTGCAGGGGTTGCTCGATGTCAGTAGGTTAGCTTTTTTCCCTTTCTCTTGCCGTCTTTTCCCATTCAAGATTTTGAAACAGGTTATGTTAGAAATGGTAGACCTGTCAATATCTGATAAATATTCCTGATACTCTTTTCTGCTTGAGATATAGAAAATCTGCTTATGAGAATTTGAGTGATCTGTATGGAATTATCTTTAATTTCGAATGGAAAGTTATCTTGTAGAGGATATTTCTTTTTGAGCGTAGATATCTTAAAGTAGCATAGTTCCTATAATTTTCAGTAACATAAAAACTTCTTATACCATATGATTACATAGGTCAAATCTTTTTTAGCAATTGATGAAGTAAAGAAACATTTTTAATTCAATTAATAATAATGTTCTAATTTTAAGTGAAATCTATGGCAATTAAATGAGCAGAATGAAAACTTAAGTATGTGCTAATACATGCAAAAGATGATATAATCTCTTGAGGATAACATTTCACGTTTTGAGGTGTTCAATTAGCTAACTTAAACATGTTTTGATCAGCTGCATAATTTTGTTATAACAGTTTTTTTTTCGCCAAATACTGTTCTTAATGAAAATAAAATATAGAAGGTGTTTTTTTCAAGTTCTTGAGCTGTATACAAAGTTTGGTTAGAGATTGAAAGTTACTCTTGAGAATTTGAACTATAAATATAAAGAGGAACGCATTAATGATGCATTGAGGTTATGCTTACAATATTTGTTGTATACCTAGGAGTCGGACCTTCTCTATACCTCTGAACTGTCAACCGTGTAAGCTTGATTCTTATAATAGACCTTCTTTTCTGTTATTTCTGTCTAAGAAAAAGCGTAAAAAATATTCAAAGCATATTTCCAGAGCTCAATAAAAACAGCCAAGGTAATTCGTCACCCAAAGCGACATCGGTATTCCGGAAGAAAAAAAATTTATTCCCATCTACCTTTTCTCCTTCACGGAACACCGTACATTCCGAGACACCAGAGTCACTTCTATATTTAAATGCTTACCTGTCTTTAACCAAAACGCGACACTTCTTTGTCCGATCCCGCGATCACACAACCGTTGCCACAACAACCTTTCTCCTAAATATCAGGATGCATTCGAACTACACAATAGAGGCGCAATTTGCGTACAATGGACGCCGCTCACCGTGCGTAAACGTCGCGGCACTTTTCAAGGTTGAGAGGCCGGTTCTCCATTTCATTCGAAGATTGAGGTTAATTGAGTTAATTTGCAGGGAAAATGACAGCATCAAGATATCGGTTGGCTGTTTATTTTAATGTGGAGCATTTTGATAACTACTATCTCTGTTAATGAAGCTTTCATTTATGCGTCTGTTAAATGTATTCTACTTTCGATGTTCAATAGTCTTGGGCTTGAAGAATTTATGTGTTGTACTAGTTCCTAAATGTACTTGGACCCAACGAACATGTCTGAAGTATACGCGAGGGAGGGTCTACTTCAAATCCACCTCAAATCTTTAACATTTACCTAGCCAGCCAAGCCAGATTTTGTTGTGAGGACGGGATATTGTGAAAGACATTTTCAATGAGATGTTAGATTCTGGCCTAATCCTTCTTATGCACGTTACAGATAAACCTTTGATAACAACTGAAAAACATCAATAGATTGAGTCGTGTTTGTTGGTTACCCCTTTTATCAACCTGTATGTTCATGTATGGGGCATCCGCCCTCGTCTTAATAACAACTGCAATTAACATGGCTCAGAACAAGTTAAAAAAAGTCACCCACCTTATAAAAAAATATTGCTTTCAAGGATACTTATGAACCTATCTTCTTTGTTTCTAGGTGTTTCTTGTGGTTTTGTTGAGCTTGTAAGATTGGAATGTTCATTTCCGGATGAGAACTATTTGTGGTTTTGAAATTTTCAATTATCCTTACTTAGGGCATCAAGAAGATAGTGGGTATTTTCCGGTTATTAATAAAAAAGGGAAATATATTTCTGGTTATAATTGGTAGTATGTAAAACGTATGTGGAATATAAATTAAAGTTGTATTAGTCCACGTAGAGTTTACCAAACTTAAAAATATCTTCTTCTTCTTCGGCTCTACAGCCCTTGATGGGCCTTGGCCTGCTGCACCAATCTAGCCCAGGCAACTCTACTACACGCCTTTTTGCTTAAAAATATAGAATAGTTACGTGGTCTTAAAATAATAATGTGCACATTTATATATGAATTTGGAATAATATACTAATCAAGGTATGTAAAATAATATATAATAGAAGAATATATTATATAAGATGTATAAAACTACATCTGTTGTTGTTATGTCTCCTAAAATAAACCCTAAATATCTTGGTGTTTTAGAACAATAGTCTATCTTCTTTTTTCCATTTAATAATTGAACCTAAAAAAGATGAAATTGAAAAATTGTGAACTTTTTAACGTACTTATTTGAGTGTTAAAAATGTGTAAAAATAAAAAAATAAAACTAAAAACCTAATTTTGAAACATTATATGGAAAGAATGTCTATCAATGTGAGTAGATTCGAATCCAGATTCAGACTCATAGTTTATAAATCAACCGATTTTGCAAGCATATAATAATTTTGTAACGTAAGGCTTCGCCTATAATGAAACTTAAGTCTACCTGTGATGTCTAGTACGTCAACAGCAAAAAGTGAGATGGAATAACAAGCTTACTCTGATTACGCGAAAAAACAAAGCGATAACGCAGGAGAATGCGTAACTCCACAGACTAATGGATTCAAATGAATCCTTACAATCCCTCAAAACAGGAGATAAAATGAATCTGAAACCTCATCTGTCTCTTCTAAGTCCACAATAGGATATGTTTAAGCAGATACTAGCTTATGTTTTGATGAATCATTTTTTAATTTAATTTCGGATAAGAAAGATAGGGTATAATACATTCGTGTGGCAAACCTTTTAAGTTCGTTTGAAGGGTTTTAATACGAATAATTAGTATCGGAGCTTTAAAAATGTAATATATCACTAGGCATGCTCAAAAAAAAAAACATAAGCACAATAGTGTGAGGAAGTAAAACAGCGGGGTTGATTTCTTGATGCTTAAACATCAAAGCGTTAACACAGTTGTTGTAATCAAAACTGGTAAACACAAAATAAATCGTGGTAAAATTTATCCGGTTTAAGAAAATTGCTTGCTTATTAAGTGATTAAGATAATCGAATGTACAAAATCGGCTGAAATTAGTTGCGTAGACTTTCTACAAAAACTTGGCAACCACCGCGAATCGGTCTCCTACTCGTCAATTATACATGGTCCACCAGTCACTTGGCGATTAAAATTAGTCGATGATTTTTTTGCGGCTCCAAGTGGCAACAGAAGAGGCGACCTTGCCATCTCTAATTGGAGACGCACTCAACCCCCGTTTTGCGCCACTGCCCAAATAGGTGTCAGCATCTTCCTCAAAGGAAAACGGGCATCATCCCACTCTGCGCCAACAATTGGCAATCGAACGCATCTTTTGTGTTAATTAAAAGGGTGTAGTCGGTTAGTGGGTCAATCAATGACTGAGTCGAAGAAAGCGTTTTAAATACCGCCTCTATTGTGTTTTAATTGTTTGTGGCATCAGGGAGGTTCGAAATGGAGTATTGTCTAAGTCCAGGGTTCAATATCAACAACCTAAAGGGCTACACATGTCTTTCAATGGAGTTGTTGAGGCTTGAATGAAGATTTGACGAGGAATCTCATTTCAGTGGGCCAATATGTTGTGGATGTCGCATCTGTGTACGGATGTTGGTAAGGGTTGCAAAAATTGTCATGAACCTTTCTTCAGATGGAACTATTTCATGTGGTTATATCTTAACTCCCGTCGAAGTGTTATGTAGCACTTGATAGCCTCCTTTTGTGCATTCGGTATCTTAAAGTAATCATATGCTGTTTTTTTCCGTTCCATTTGAAAATAATTTTTGTCTTTACAAAATTAAACTTTCACTAATTTGAGTATTTCGTCACAATGGAAGATTAAAGGTCATTGATAAAACATTTATTCTTTCGGAAATAGTATAGCATATCGAAAGATAAGTTGACAAATTACTTTTATCTGAAGAGTCTATTAGTTAAATTACTTTTCGTTATTCTTTATATTTTTTATTTCATCTATGAAAATATCATGTAATTATAATTACATGATATGATTATATTACATATATGTAATACTTTTATCCATCTTTTTGAAAGAAACATTTTTTATTTGGGGGGGGGCGGTATATGCTTAAGTGTACTTAAGATTATATATTTTTTATGCAAATAGTAGTTAGAACTTGGTCTTACAAAAATACATTTATATGAAGTATGGTTTTTATTTTTTTAAGGACAATCCCATGCCACAAGCTTATAGTCAGAAAGAAACCATTGTGCAACATAGCCTTATAGAGAATGGACTCCGCCCTTTGACCTTTGCTACGGTTTTCACTATTGATTGAAAGTGTAATGTAAAATACAATAACCTTGACCAAAAACGTTCACCTATGAAAGAAGATAATAGAGATAGTTCGCCTTCCACTAAAGCAACTTGTGTATTAAAATTAAGACTAATCTATATTTTATTAAGACGAACTTTATCTATAAGCTATTATACAACTTTGTTAAATTCTATTGAATGATGTATTTTTTACTACGACAATGCTCATTGCGTTTGCAATTGTCTTAGAAAAACATTACTATCGAATTGTTAAGCGTGTTTTTAAGAGAGTGAAAAATTGTCACATACTCTTAATTAATTTCTCTAGAAATAATAATGCATAATATCATGTTAAAAGATCTCAATATTTTTTAACCAGTTTACGTCATGGATGTTTTTTTTTTCATAATCGTATTGTCGAGCTTCAATTGAAAACGATCTGTCTCATAAGTGTCCCATTAAAAGCCTTTTCCGGCCCTCCAATCAAAGTGAGTGTTTAGAGAGAGCATTCGGGGTCAAACAGGCTGAGAACTACATCTTCAAGCTAAAAGCGCATTTTCTCTTTGGGACGGATGAGTGCTTTTTGAAATGCAAAAGTGAAATGCGTCGCACGAACGTGCTGCTGAGGGGACACTAATGATAATGTAGTTCTTGAGGCGGGTTCTGTCATTATACAGTGGATTGTGTGGTTTGTAGCTGCTGCTGCTTCAATGGAGTTGTCACTAATAGAGGGAATTGTTTCGTGTTCTGGTTTACGTAATTAAGGATTGTTTTGCTCTCTGATGGACGAAAACGGTGGGTTTTCCTTGGAGCTGACGGAAAAGTTTTGCTGTTAGGAGGTAATAAGTGTTATTTAGAAAGTTATTCGCTGATTTTGAACTTGTTTTTCTTAAGTAACAAATATTTTTGGGAAGTTGGTTGTTTGGCATTTTTAACCTGATGTACAGAAAGGTGTTTTAGTTCAGCTATAGAAATTACATTGGTTTGCGTTTTTTCCAGGATTTTAATTTCTATTTGAATCTCGTTTTATTTTATAAGTTTTCTAGTTTTTTGTGTGTGGTCAAACAGTTTAAGTGCTGACTAAAGAGGTGAAGTTATTTTAATGGATCACATTTAAAAGAATGTTTACTGTTTTGTTTTATTTCTATAGTGTAGCTGTAGTGTGTTGTATAATTACAACCACTGCTAATTGAGGCGAAAAAAAGGATGCACTTAAAAATTTTCTCTACAAACTATGATTCTGGTACACTTTTACATTTGAGTAGGTCTGGATCCCGGAGTACTCGTAAATTATACGGTATTGCCAAATGCTTTGTATCTGTAACCATCTCAATTTTGAGGTCTTGAAATTGTGGGCTAAATATTTTCTTTCAACATAATGAAAAATAAGTTTTAAAGCCTGATGATAGAGTGAACTTTTTGTCATCGCAAGATATTTCGTCAAGTGGTATCAGCTTGCGTTTAATGTTTTCGACTGTATCAGAAACTCCAACATTTCGGACTTATCTCGACTTCGCAACGAGAAACTTTGCAGCAGGTAAATAAAACCCCTTTCCGCTTAGGAATATCTTTATTATCGGTGGATAAGCAGCAGTTACAGATGCCTTATTTCTCCCCACTTTGACGCAGCAGAGATCTGATGATACATCATCCAACGGCGATTCCAGAAAGATTTCCGCGAGCCTGAATCGCAAATCGCTCGATAAGAGTACGTTTGTATCGTATGGCTCGTAAATACGACGCTATCGTAACTCAACTCGTACAAAATTTCCTATCGTTTTTCTCAACCACGACCACCGCAACGTGTGAGCGAATGAAGAATCTGGTTCTTCCATTGGTTCTTAGCGCCATTACGTACCAGCTACTTCATCAATCGTCGATAGAATTTTTTTTAACGCGTCGTTACGATCTCGTCGCGTTTACCGAGACATATAAACTCGCCCTGACTGTAAACACGGCACGAACGGTATTAAGCAAACATATACTCCGTTCGAATCGGGGATTATTTGAACTAATCCCACCTGGGTTGGGAAAGAAATTTTCTCCACCGTCTCATGGAATTGTTCTCTCCCAGCGCTTTCCTCCACACAGAATCACGTGTGCTGTGGGTTCATTGACTTTCAAAACTGTTAAAGGCCGAACACTCCTTTAAACTCACCCTCAACCTCTGATCCCATTCTTTCAACCTTTCCCTTTGCTCTTGATTTGAATGTGAGGTTACGTAGTAGAGGTGGGATCGATTGAATCTGAATTCTGCGAAAGATTCGGTTATAAAATCGAATGGTGTAGTAGCATAGTAAGTAATGCATAAAGTGTTTTTTTCGAACTTAAATTTAAATATTTAGATTACCTTTAGGTGGGATATATTTCCTATTTGTTAAACTAAAGAGAAACGCGTCACACGATGTATAAAGTCAAACTATCCTTATAATATAAAACACTATTCTAGACCTTTGTAATGATATTTTTGTACAAATGGACACTGTCGGGCGGAATAAAAACCAACACATAGATGCTGCAAAGGACTGTTAACCGGTCCTATTAATAACCGGATCGGGTACTTGTCTGTTATGTGAAAATCCGTTTAAAGCAGAGAATGACAAAATGTATGCTGTAACTGTTGTACATGTTATATATTACCCCTTTATACATATGCAAGTGCACAAGTCTTACTAATATCCTCGGCAGTTTTTTTTACGATAAATTCGCATGTTTTTTTCTCTTCTCACTCTTTCAGTGCGTTTGCTGACTTTGCTTCACCTGCATAATCATAACTATTCTAGATGAAGTAATTAATACACCCATGTTGCGAACTCTCTAGCCAGCCAGCTCTCAGTCCGTAAGGGTAAATTCACATTTTGGAACCCATGGTATTCTTAAATCATCATTATCTCTGAGCGTGCAAAAAAGACATAACTTCGACAAAAGAAGGAAGTTGGAATGGATGATCCAGAAAATACCGATAGAGAATATTCACCCGACTTTGATTTACGATAATTTTAAGAACCTACTAACACCTTAAAACGGTGTTCAGTTTTGTAGCAAGATGCTTGAGTTCAGTGACTTTCTTAAAAGTTGGTCTCTTTTGGAGGTTTCTTGGATTACTCACTTCTCTTTTACATCTTCCAGGCTCCAGGGGTCTCCTTTATGGGTTGCTCTCCCGTGGTTCACCCTGTGTAATTGATTCGAATAAGAGTTCAAAGCGAGCAGGAAATATTCCAATGATTTAATGTAATGTGTTTGTAGGAGGAATGAGGTTTCCTGGATCTCTTTCTGCAATTTATGATGGTTTCAGGCGGTCAGAAGGTTTATAGTAGTGGTAATAAGGGAAATAATTATAGAAAATAACGGTTTGTAAATTGTAATTGAGAGCTTATTCTTGGTGCAATAAATCGGTGAACTTATAGAGTTATTAGGGTAGATAGTTTAGTTGTGTTTGGGTCGCAAAATATATTTAATTCCCCTTCCGATTATCAGGAATCGTTTTATTGGTGGGATATTCTGAATTTTCAATTGTTTAAATGGAATATAATTATTTTGGTATTAATGGTAGTGTGTGAAACTATACCACTTTTTAGAAATTTAATTTTGGTTGGATGGGGACACAGAAATTGACCACTGATATTGCGATATTTCAAATCAAACAATCTACCAACATTTTTTATCAACCATATTTTATCGGAGTAGTATAACTTGATTCTTCTGGTCTTTTTTTTACCCAAATTTTAGGAATTTATCTTTACTTGTAGTTTTGCACATATACCCTTTTATTATTGTGGATTTTTAACAGGATTATTGAAAAATAATTTTTGTTACTTTACCTGAACACTGGGACTTTAGAATTTGCGGGGTGCAAATCTCACCTATCAGATTTTGTTGGAGAAACTTAACTAATTCAACATAAAGGTATAGCAAATATTAAAAGCAACATGCTAGTTGAGGTATTGTAATTTTTTTTTAATTTTAAGGTGTGATTTTTTGTTTGGCGATTCATCTTAAAACTTAGTTCTTGCGCTCTGCTTATCCTATTTAAATAACTACCCTTAATTTTTAAACTCCCTACATTGAGTAGTATTGAAAACGTAACTTCAACCCGGAAACGACGCTAAGGATTACGAACTTGGTGATGCAGCTAATACAAGATGCTCAGATAGCATCATCCTTACCTCGATGAAGGAACGAATAAAGTGGATACAATCAATCCATCAACCAATAAAAGTTATCTTTGGAACTTCTTTATACAGTGAGTAACAATATAACCTCCAACTCGAAGAGACCCCAAAACAAATTGAGATATCGAGTATTCGAGATAACAAGGTTACTCCAAATATAAAATTACTTAGTATCTTCATTTTGAGAGAATATTTTTTCGAGATATAAAGGTTTTCGAGTTATCAAAGTTCGAGATTATGGGGGTTTTAAACATGAAACTCCAGATCTTCCTCATAAGCATAAAAATATTGATAATGAAGGAAGAATAGTGAATTAGCAGTGAAACGTATTTTTAACTTGGCTCCTATGAAGAATCCCCACCTGTGCGACATTCATTTCCATATTCCTAAAGAATCCCAAGGCAGTGAGAGCTATTTCCAGCATATTTAGCCATTCATCGCAGTCCTAATTGGATGATGGATGATGAGCAGTACCCACTGCCTTTGTCGAGAGTGTGATCACCTTCGGATTCACAGGGTCCACCCTGCATTTCTGGGTGTAACTCGACGAGCAATCTCGACACAGCCCTCACCCGAAGTGTTTGTTCTGTGGTGGACAAGGGTCAACGAGATCCGGGATGCCCGGGGAGCTTGACCTTCGCTTGCTTTTTAGCTTGTTTTGGATGGGCGCGGAAAAGTGAATAGTTTGACAGGATGGTGTTATACCGAGAGTCTATTTTCCGAGCTAGTTGTCGTGTAATTGTAACGAGCGCCTGTATTCAATTCGTGAGTAGTTTTACAGGGAATTTCTTTTTATCCCTTGTGGTCAAGGAGAAGGGCCTGCTTCCTGTTCATGAGATTTTGGTGAAGTTATGTGGTCACTAATATATGCTGGCGTTTGAGTTCAGCTTTTGTTGGTTCCGTCTTCAGTATTGCTGTAATTTTATATGGTGATACTGATACACTTGGACGTCGCAGCTTTCATTTCTACAACATATCTCTCTGAACCAGGGTTACACAGATCTATAAGGGGTTATAGATACACAAAGGAGGACTCGAAATCTCTTCACAGCAACGCTGTCGTCTTCGGTCTCAACAGAAGCACATTTTTAAGAAGCATGATGATCTTCTTTTATCCCGAACCCACCATTGTCTGTATTTGGCCTTTTAGTGTTTACAGACAAAAAATTCAAACGAGCATCAACCAAATGGGATATTACCCGCTGTTCACCCCCCCAATATTACCCACCGCATCAACTGTTAACGTTCTCATTACTTGAATTAATTGAAGACACAAGGACTGGTCCATTGGAAATCGTGTCCACTTAAAATTCGCGTCCCCAAACCAACACATTCTTCGGACCAACCCAGCCTAACCAAACCAATAAAAAAGCAGGATGCTCAGCGCCATTACCTGATTGTTCGGCTATTAGCTGCGCTCTCGCATGAGCAGCTCATTAGAGCCGGCATTGTCTGGACCATCCCCCCTTGAGAAAAAAAAACCCTCAGCGAACCAGGACAGACGTTACTCGGATTCTCTCTCATTTGGTTCCTCTCTCTCAAACCAGTTTTTCATTATTCGCGCTCTTGTTGTGACCTACTGTTTTCCCCCATCATCATTCGGCAGAATTCAGGGGTCCGATGCGGCCGCGCTTTCGCTGTTGTGTGCGTTTTGAATTTTTCGGACTCGAATTATGATGAATAAGGATACCGCTTCCAGACGAGAGTGGACTAAGTGAGTGGACTTTTACTTTTTTTCTGTGGCTATAGGTATTCCCCCGTATATTCTTTCTGGGAAAAGTCTTGTCTGGTTTGTCTGTTGCGCATCCTGTAGTTGTAGTGAAAGGAAGTTTTAAATATCTCCTAGTACACTTACTATACAGTGTCCGCACAAATATATCAAGTGTTTGTGGCATTTGTAGCTTGAACTCCAAGGTTGCACATTAGATATATGGTCTGAATGCGTGACTGTATGTAAATGATCTACCATACCACCAGGTAAACCCGTCTACAAACTAGCGGTTTCCAAATTTTTTTTTGGGTTGATAAACATACCCCCAATTTTTTTTTCTAGATAGTAGTTGTACTCCAAACATTGCATATTCTCTGAATTTCCACCATAAACATATTTCTATTTCATACATATTTATCGATGGTGTTCTTGCTGAAGTACCTGTACTATGCAGTTAGGGGACATCCATAAATTACGTGAGTTGTTTTTTCCAAATTTTGGACCCCTCCCTCCCCCTTGGTGAGTTGGTGAGATTTTGCTGGATCCCCCCCCCACGTGAGATTTTCTCAACCACTAGTTTTGCTTTATAGGTTTAAAAATTACCATCCAGATTGCAAAATTTTGATACAAGAACACGTTGAAATCAAAAACATGATGATTCTAACTTGTAATTATCACTAATCTGAGCATTTTTTCTAAACTTGTGCTAAAAAATATTAAAGAAAAAACGTATATTTTCTAAATTAAAAGTTGACATGAGATTTTAATTGACTCCCCCCTCCCCCTGGTGAGATTTTCCTGGACCCCCCTTTTACCTCACGTAATTTATGGATGCCCCCTTAAATCCCTTATTCTTAATCACTTATCAATTTTTCTCAAATTTTTGTCTTTTATTTAAAATTATTTTGTGTACATCACCTCTGTTTTCTCGACTTGACACCTTCCCTCTTTATCATAAATTTGGGAAAATTAGCTGGTTGAAAATAAATTGGAATAAACACATGAACTTACTGGTTCTCTTAACTATAATTTACTCTTAAAAAATAAAATGATTACAAACACAAGACATCTCTTTTGTTATGCTGTTAGAACTTTCCTATACTAATTGCTTTCCGGTAGACTGAAATACAAATCACATGAAGTTGATTGAAGAGAGTAATCCCTTTTAAGCTTTTCCCCCATATGTATTTAATTTTGAAGTAATTATTATCATCCTGTATTATTTTGTTTATGCATCCCAATTCTTCACTAATCTTTCGTATCCTTTTTATTAATTTTGTCGTTTCAGACTTATCGGTCTCTTTATTTGTAGGTTTTTAAAATAAGTTTGTTTTTTAATGGTAGACATCTGCTCAAAGATCTAACCAACCATTCATCGGATACAAATTTAGATCTCCATTGTTCACCCTCTTCCAGTTTTCCTCCAACTCAAGCAAATGTAAAGATTACCTTTGCTGGACACACGAAACAATAAACTAAAGGACTTTTTTTTTACCCTCGTTCCCCATGTTTTCTGAAGGAGTTAATATCTCAAAAGGCCATCGGGTCTCTTCGTGCTGCATCCTCTCCCCTTGTAACACGCGTTGGTGCACTCTCTGACCGGCCTGCATCGCATTGTCCCTTTTGGAAGCAACTTGTTAGATAATTTTCGCTCCACAATGCACAATGAAATAGGCCTTGATGAAGGAAGATGTCAAGAGCATGCTTTTTTCCAGTGTAATCTGTCTGGCGACAATTTTGTTTGAATTGCATTCCTTTGAAGATGTTGTCTCTGTTGGCTTTGGTGAGCCTTTTATTTTAATTTGAAAGGGCTGTGAATTCTGTCGCTGGACTTAGAGGAGGCTCTCTCTGACCAGTCATATCAGAATATGAGTGTACAGAAAACTCTGTTGATGTCTTGCACCAGTGTCCTATAGATATCGCGAGATGCAGGAAGGAATCAGAGTGCTGATCTTTAGCTTGCTTGGGTAAGATGGTATAACATTTTTAAGGGACTTTAGGTAACAGACCTTATGATTTGAGGATGTTCGCATTTTTCTTCGTTAGCTTTTTATAAAAATTTTGGCTCCTCTTTTACAGATACTGCTCATTTCATTAGGAATAATGTTGAATGTGTTAATTTTTGCTAAGCAGTTCTAATACATTATTGCAATCACTCAATATATTGTGATGGGTCACACCTGACCGTTCCCAAAAAACCTTCATGGATTGAACTCATTCTAGTTGGGGCCATCCTCATACATAAGCCGCTTATTTGAACAAATAAATCCTCTTTTTCATTTACCGATCTTCTGGTTTCACATCCTCCTCCTCTGAGAGCTGGGCAGCATGTTGCGTGATGGCTTCTTTTCAAGCGTCCCCATACTAGCTATCGGTATTGAGTACTTTTTCGATGAATATAAATCTCTCAAAATCTTGATGGATTTTTCAATAAGTTCGTGATCAGCCATTTTAGCTCTTCTGTCATTTTCTCCTGCATTCAAAAGAACCGACAGATTTCTCCTTAATACTCGACGAGTCTTGGAATACATATTTAACCTCCGGCTTATATCTTTAATGGTGTACCCCTATTGGAAAAAGTTCACAAAACCAGTATCAAAATGATACTAGAACCAGTATAAATCATACTGGAACTAGTATCCATACTGGAAAAACATACAGGAAATTTTAAAACCAGTATGACACCATACTGGAAACTTTAAAACAAGTATGAAACAATACTGGAAATTTCGATACTGGTTTTAATGGATACTGGGAACTTCAATACCAGTATGAATCAATACTGGAAATTTCGATACTAGTTTTAATGAATACTGGGAATTTCAATACAAGTATGAATCAATACTGGAAATTTCGATACTGGTTTTAATGAATACTGGGAATTTCAATACCATTATGATCAACACTGGAAATTTTGAAACCGTACTGGGGAACGTTGATACCAGTTTTAATGAATACTTTAAATTTTTATACTAGTATAGAATGTACAAGAATTTTTAAGTGCACTTTATCCAGCCTGACGGAACCCAATGGGAGTTGAAAAATACTACTTTGGCGAGGCTCATGTCCCAGTTTCAAATTATGCCGTATATTTTTGGTTTGGGTCTTAGGTTTTCAACGTCCAAGAGTCCATTTCTAGATAATTCATGTTTTACATAGGGGATTTAAATGAAAAATAACACGAAACTATAACATAACGATCCCTAATTTTAAAATTATGAACATCCGGCCATCAAAATTTATTTACTCACATCATAAGCATAACTACACAAAAATTGTTATTGTTAAATATAATAAAAAAATTCTTACATAAATTAAATAATAACTAATATTAATTAAATAATAACTAAATTCTTAAATTAAATTGAATAATGTTATAAAATTTAATAATTAAAAATATTCACATCATAACTACAAAACTTTTCTCAAAATCTATAAATCTAATGAAAATAATTAAAATATTATAATAAAAACTATGTACTTTAAATAATTTAAAACATAAGCGTCGTAAAAATGCCGGATACATATTCACATCAAAACAACAAAACTTTTCTCATAATCTATAAATCTAATAAAAATAATTAAAACATTATAATATTAATTAAAACGTATTAAATAAAAACTATGTCCTTTAAATAAGTCAAAATAACAGGGTCGCTAAGTTGTCGGGCACCATGATTCGAACCCGTGATCTCTCAGTTAACAAGCCCATACCCTACCATGTGAGCCATCGGGGCACGTCTCATAACAAACCTTCACGTCATTGTTGCTCATTACCTCCAAAGAAGCCAAAATCTTTCGTCGCCAACGCTGACGTTCGAGCATGCGCACAAACTGACTTTTCAGCTCTCATTGGGAGACGTCACGTCAGACGATCCAAAGGCTACTGAATTTTTATTACCAATTTTAAAACATACTGAAAATTTAGATACCAGTATAGAATTTGTTGACTTTTTTTTATTCCAACCTTTATTTTTTTAGGTCATAAACTTAAAAATATTTGAAATTTTCTCGAAAAATAAAGAAATTTTGATATAAATTCCAAAACATTATGTTTTGGAATTTATATCAAAATTTCTTTATTTCTTGATAACTCGATACCTGTATGAAAATTTTTGGAAATATTGATATATACCTATGTAAAAACGTGCAGAAATTTGTTTCGGACAATATAATCTGGCTTATAATATATTGCAATAAACTGTGTAAAAGTATATACTCGATCGTTACTTTTAGAGCTAAGTAAGTGGCGAAAGCGAAAACCGTAGTGTTTGGCGGAAACAAACCCCTCGTGGTGCGTTAAGCGTTAAGCCTAACACATGCTAGTTTTAACGCTGAATAGCTGCGGATCTGTTATGATCACAGTTTAGTGATTTATATTTTATGAAAGCATTTAAAGTGGGGATTTGAACAGTATGAATCACTAACAAATAGTGTAAAAATTGTGTGATCCAGAGACAATTCAATTCATTGTTTCGTTTTCCAAGACGTGTTTTCACAGATTTCTCTAGAAATAATTGTCAGAAAGCTTATCAGTATTCAGATTCTTGAAGAACTCTTAAAGACCTTTAAGAACCGTGTTAGAAAGTGGCGAAAACCGTAGTGTTTGGAGGGAATAGACCCCTCGTGGTGCGTTAAGCCTAACACATGCTAATTTTAACGCTGAATAGCTGCGGATCTGTTATGATCACAGCTTAGTAATTTATATTTTATGAAAGCATTTAAAGTGGGAATTTGAACAGTATGAATCACTAACAAATATTGTAAAAATTGCGTGATCCAGAGACAATTAAATTCATTGTTTCGTTTTCCAAGACGGTTTTTCGCAGATTTCTCTGGAAATAGTTGTCAGAAAGCTTAGCAGTAACCAGATTCTTGAAGAACTCTTAAAGAACTTTAAAAATACTAAACATTTATACCTTTAGTTCTAAAACTCCGGGCGGGACGCCCAGATTCAGTTTTTCAATAAAACCGGAAAAACTCCCGAAATATGGGACCCACCCCCTCATACTTTATATATTCTTAATCTACTAATAAAAGGGAATACGGTGTTATAAAACACTTGGGGGTTCATTCATATTTTCCCCCTTTCCCCGTTTTTCTATACCCCCAAAAAATGCAATGGATTCTTACAAAGACAAGTAAACCTCTTTTGTGTTTGAAAATTCCTGGATGACGTCAGAATCCCCATGGCAACCCGAATTTCTGGAAAAAGTTTGCCACATTACTTAACTACAAAAATAAAAATTGAAAAAAATTCAAACTTATCATTAAATACCGATTTTTGGGCCTTTTCAAACTTGTGTTTTTCACTCAAAATACTGTTTTTCCCCGACTCTGAAAATCCGTCTAATTGAACACCAAATTGCACAAAAATTTGATACATATTGTATTTTGAGGTCCTTTTTAAGTTTATTCAACTGAAATGTTTTTTAATGAGCGTTAACCATGTCTTAAATGCCCCAAAAACGCATTTTCACCTGGAAATACCTGCTAAATAATAAATTGCCCTCCTCTTTAGATTAAAATAATGTATGCATTAATATTCAAATGCAATGAAAATAATGTTATAATGTGAATAATTTAATCAGTTGATGAAGTAGGTAAAAAAAATAAAGGGGGACAGGGCAGGCCAATTAACTACCAACAAACAGAATGGCTGTATTGTGCATACTTGTCGTTCTTGACTTTTCGATAATTAATTACTGTAAATTTTCATCAAGATTCCTTTTGAAAACTTTATTTACTCCATTGATGTATCTCTTATATTAGGGTTTGATGTTTTCAGATATCGTCATGTATTATTTTTACTCTACATACTTAGCCACAGGCACACCAAAGATTTGGATTTATTTGATTTGATTTCTGGAAATGGCAACGTAAAACGTTGATATTTATTTATATTTACCTTATTATGTGTTAAATGACCACGCTATCTTTTCCTCTTTTCAAGTAAGTTGAAATGTTCAATATATTTTATTTAGAATTAAAATATTTTTCTTTTCAACAAAATAAAAACAGGGCTGCTTTTAATTTTTTAAATGTCTCCATGAGTAATTTCTAGAACACCTCAAACAAAGTCCGATTTGGGATCATTGTGCCCGGCACATCCTTTTGTAATGAAGATTTATACTAGCATAATATATATGTAAATGTAAGTACAGAATAGTTTGCTTTTGAGTTCAAATGTGTTAACATTTCGTTAAATACTGTCAAGCTGATTCCCTTAGTGTGATTCTGATTTTGAAAATTAGGATGTGAAGAAAATAATTTTAAAATGCCCTTAAAATTTTTGCTTTAAAAGGGTTCTACTTGACTTTCAAAATTACCAATTTAATTTACAAGATGGATATTTTTACCCTTTTTTTAAGAATATGTAGTTATAGTTGGGATTAATGAGAAAAATAAAATATAGTGGTCCATGATATAAAAAATTTTGGGATTTGTTTGGGTTTTGGAAGCACTATACAATGCATTCATACCCAGTCCTTGAACTTATTCTTTTATGTATTGTGTTTTTGACCAAAGGCAAGTGCTTGATGAGTTTCATTTCTAAAGTTTATATTAAGCATGGGTGCTACTCTTCCATCCCCGGGACAGAATTCCATCATTTTAAAATTTCAATGAACGGAATTCCGTCCCAGGTATATTGCGAAACGCAAAATTAGTACTAAATTCCAATACCTACATTGCACATTTGGTTCTATTCCGTTAACGTTCCTGCTAAATATTGCCATGCTTTTGAGAATGCCATACATTCAAATATCAACATTTTAAAATTTTTATTGAAAATATGAATAGTTTTTGATCTATATAAACATTTTAATCTGAGTCTAAAATTGTTTTAGCAATACATTACTAATTAAAACAGAAAGGCTTTCACGGCCGGATGTATTCGAAGTTAAAGTTTCCGGGCTTGGTTGCAGTGGTCTCGATGTTAAAAACTTGGACGTTTCACCCCAAACTGTGTTGGGCATCATCAGCTGTTTTTTTTACGTTACGTGGTTGGTTACGTGAGAGAAAAAACAGCTGATGATGCCCAACACAGTTTTGGGTGAAACGTCAGAGTTTTAACATCGAGACTACGGCAACCAAGCCCGGAAACTTTTACTTCGAATACATTACTACTTTTTTGGTATCCAAAAGAGCAAAGCGGTATTTAGCGGGAACATTAACGGAATTGAACCGCACATTTTGACCACAAGTAAGATGGTTTTACTCACATACAGCTTTATCTTGATTTAGAATTTAAGGAACTATAATTGTTCATGATATTTTATGAATTTTCATGCAATTAAAAAAAAATTGCTAGACTGGATGAAAATGATTAATACGATACTTTAAAGTTCCGTCTTGCAAATTTTGAAAAGTGGCCCCCATGTACTATGTCATGTCTATTTAATATTGTTTTTGGCTAATTGCTGATCATGTGTGATATTACATATGAATCAAAATGCATGCATATGTTAATGATTCCCCATTACAACTGTTCACACACATTACAATACATAATAGTTCTCTTAGTTGCTATCCCTTGAACCATCAGTATCAGCAACACATTTAATGGGCTTTAACTTTAACTGTGCATTTTCAGAAGCACTGCGCATGGGCGGATTTAAAGGTGTCAACTTTTTGAGAAAATTAAATTTTTATAGGGAAAATCATGTTTTTAAAGCCATCAGGGACAGTTTGCACCCCCATGTTTTCCACTACGCACCCCCAGGGTTCATTACCTAAATCCGCCCTTGACTGCGTATGAAATAATATTGAAGTAGTAACAATTTTTAACCTTTTTAAATGTTTTGTTACTTGACTTCTGTTCTGTTTAGGTCTTGTAACACTTTATTTGCAGTATTTAAGTAGCATAATTTATTTTCTTTATTTCTTTCCCTGTCTTTAATTTGTTGAAATATTTTGCTAAGTTTTATTCCAAGAGATCTATTTATTACCATCCTAAGTGTACTATACCCGTAAATTATGCACAATTATATTTTGATAGTTTCTTTTACAGGGTTCCCACGGGCCTTGAAAAGTACTTGAATTTCATTTTTAAATTCAAGGGCCCTGGAAAGTATGCTTGAATTTAGTGCTAAGTCCTTAAAAGTCCTTGAATTTTATTATTTATTATTTTATTTGAAATATTTTAATTTGGAATTCTTTTCAGTTCGAACATGAAAAGTTAATCAAATAGTTAATATCCTGTTAGCATATTGTAGAACAGGTATAACTTGCCTACTTGAATTTTTCTGTTTGACTTTCCCAAAACAAGTAAAATATAGTAGTATGTTTTGAAATTGTTAAATATAGTAATGGTAATATTATAATTAATCTTTGCTGTAAGAAAGGTTTTTGAAGTAAGGGTACTAAATTGGGAGAAAAGTTTTTTTTACTTGTAAATGGCTTTTCCGCCTTTCTATTTTAGTTCATGAAAGATTTTAAATTTAAGCCCTTAAATACTTGATTTTTTTCCTCACAAAAGAGTGGGAACTATGTTTTAAGTACATTTCAACTTTAAGGAATAAAGTTGAAATGTTTTCAGGAAATAACGTTTTTGACTTTTAAGTGCAATTTCTAACACAATTTTGCAGTGTCATCAGCCTATTCCTTTACACTTGATCATACATCTGTGTTTCTTTGCATTCAACTGCATGTATCATCGCTGATGTTTCTCTTGGTTATTTCAGGTCTGCCCGGCATCTTTCAGTGGGAGATGGGGTTTGCACTAGTAATATATAGTTTTCTTTCTTATAATTGTCCTTTTTGTTTCAATGTAATAATACATTCATTATGCTTAATTTTATAACTAAAGGGTCCTTTTTCTATGGGAGAAAAGACAAAACTAATTCCTACTTAGATCAATTTTACACATTGATGAAAATTGATATAATTACATGAGTGGGTCTCTACTAGTCATACTTTTATGAGAGTAGAGAGTGATTTGGTGTTGAATAGACACATGGACGTATAGTCAATAGGTATATGATGGACTAAGCTAAATTAACTTAAAGCACTGAAATATGTTACTTTGTAAACAATTTAGAAACAGCATGTTTAGTTATTATATTGTGAACTTGTTAATTACTTTTTACTTCTTAACACCATGTTTATACTAAGCTTAAGACTAAAAAATTGTTTATTAATAAGTTAGCGGACCTGGAAAAAGTTGTAACCTTCCCCCGAACCTTATGTATTGCTCCTATGGAGCTGGCAGGGGCTTCCCCCGAACCAGGTTCGTAGGTTCGGGTACTTTTTCCAGGTCTGTAAGTTAGTATTTATTACTAAACAGTATTTTCATTGCAGTAAAATTATTAAATGAATAAAATAAGTTAATTTTTGCGTAGGAAAACATTCTATGAGTGAAAATTTTTTTCTGCCATAAAGAAGTTAAGAGAAGCTAAGTGGCGTGGTGGATCTTGCTGCCACCCCACAGGCCCAAGTTCTATTCCCGTGTTGGGGAAAGCAGACTCATGGTGGATTTAAACCACCATGTCAAAAGCGGCGATAGGGGTCAACAGCGATTCAAAAGAAGCAATAGAAAACCTCTAAGCCTCGAAAACGACTACTGTTCGCCAGGTTTGACGCGGTGGTGTTAACCCACCATCAGAATTACGCTTCATTCCTCCGGGGTGATAAAATGAGGACCAAATATATACTTGATGGAGAAACAAGGGTATTTTGAATCCGATGACTGACTTTCATAGTCACACTTTCTGTAACAGCTCGGCTTATGGCCTCACTAAGTGAGTCTAAGGACCTAGGTGGTACTCCCTCAAGTATCCATCCCATTGTTTCATTAAAGAAATTAATAGATTGAAAGTTAGACATTCTACCTTCCCCAAAACACACAACAAATAAGGGTTAACAAATATTATTTCCAAACCATGGCTTACTAGATACTATACAGGCTAGCCGAGTACGGAAATCATTAAAAATCCAGATGGCAATACTTGACAAACTGGCAAAGCATATCCACAGTGTTGAAGGCGGTGGGTGATATAGGTAGGATTTGTGGCGATCCAAGCGGGAAAAGTTGTCAAATGGTTTTCATTGTTTAAAACTTGGCTAGCCTGTATAGCATCTAGTAAGCCGTGTCCAAACTATACTAATAAATTTTAAGTTCTTTGTTAGCATTTAAATTACGCACAATTATATATTTTGATAGTTTCTTTTAAGTACATTTCGACTTAATTAAGAATTAAGGTGAAATGTTTTCAGGAAATAACGCTTTCAACTTTTAAGTGCAATTTCTAACACAATTTTATAGTGTCATCAGCCTATTCCTTTACACTTGATCATACATCTGTGTTCCTTTGCATTCAACTTCAAGTATCATCGCTGATGTTTCTCTTGATTATTTCAGGTCTGCCTGGCATCTTTCAGTGTGAAATGATTATGAAATCTCCCAGCAGAGTTGTAGAAGTGGATGCTGTGTCTGCGGATAGTAGTACAAACAGATGGAACTTTGCTGCAAGTAGGTTTAACCTCTTTATACAGAAAACCTTTCCATAAAAAAATTAAAAGAATCTAATGTGGGTGCATCCTGCGAGTTTGGGTTTCGCACTAGTAATAGTTTTCTTTCATATAATTGTCATTTTGGTTTCAATGTAATAATACATTCATTAGGCTTAATTTTATAATTAAAGGGTACTTTACTTTTTCTATAGGAGAAAAGGCAAAACTAAGTTTTTGAGATTAATGGTACACATTGATGGTGATATCACATGGGTGGGTTAAAAACAAGTGGCTAAAGTGACATTGTATTTAAACTTGCAATGAAGGGTATGAGAAGTGGCCAATTCTATAAACAGTGGCAATATTCAGCTAACCCTCTGTTGCCATCTCTTTAATCTGATTGTTTCTGTAATTCATTATTGTTCCAAGCTCACAAGCAATGGTTTATTAACATTTTAACCGTTTTTATTAAACCTGTTCTTAATTTATTGGTAATAATTTAAACAACTGGAATGAGGCATATAGAATCCAACTATTTCCAACATAGCTCAATATTGTTGCTGATTTGAAGAGCAATCACAATTTTTGGACGATGCTGCAGTCTAACGTGGTATAGCAGATTTAATATATATTTTTTGCGTTGCAATTCCTTTTCCTTATTTGCCTTGATAATTTTTTTCAAATCTTGACCCTGTTCTTCCTTATCATAATTGGAGCCCTGTAAATTTCTGCACTATCTTATAAGGCTTGGAAACATCCCTCGTTTTCTTTTTTTAATCCAACTACCAAGGCCAAAAGGTCCAAAACACTTCCTTATTTCAATTTAAATTAAATTATCATATTAATTTCAGCATATGTAATCATCCAGCATCTTGGTTGTATATTTTCTTGACAATAAAATGAATGACATTTTTTAAAATCTTTTTTATTCTAGCTGCAATAACCCTTGTAAATTTTGCACTTTATATACTTTAGATGTATTTGGCAAATATCTTGTGACTTATTAATTTACACATTTGTGTTTTGTTTCAGATTAAATGCGGTTCGACCCTAGTATGTGAACGAGAGTACTGCAACACCATCACCATCACCTGGGTTCATCACATCATCACATTCGTTAAAGGGATGAATTCGTCTGGGACAACCTTGTCTCCTCTAGCCCCTCAGGTGTATCTGGGATACCACCCTTTCCTTTCGGTGTCAGGGACACCATACCCTTGTGGTCACAGTGTTTGGGACACTGCACCCTTCGCCCCCTTGAAGTCTCTGGAAGACTAAAACTGTCATCATCTTCGATAGTTTTGACCTTCTTCTGGTTTTATGGCTTTTTCTCGAAATCAACTTTGCCGACTAGAGGTCCCTTTTCGCTTTCCGCCTCATATATTGTGATTGTGCGTGGTTTTAATTACAATTTAGTCTGATGTTTCTGTTGATTTAGTATTGTTCTCTTGTATAAACCTGTGTCCCATAAATGTACATAACATATGACTGTATTCTTGTACTTTTTTGTATTGTGTATTCTTGTACTTTTTTTGGTTTGTAGAAGTAGTTTTTGAAACACAGGTTTTTGTACGATACTGGTTCCGGCATCATACTGGTTCTAGTATATACTGGTTCCGTTACCATACCCGGTATGATAACGGAACTAGTATATACTAGAACCATTATGATACCGTGTTATGAAACACCGGAACTAGTATGATACTAGAACCAGTATGATACTAGAACTAGTATCATACTGGTTCTAGTATATACTGGTTCCGTTACCATACCCGGTATGATAACGGAACTAGTATATACTAGAACCATTATAATACCGGGTTATGAAACACCGGAACTAGTATGATACTAGAACCAGTATGATACTAGAACTAGTATCATACTGGTTCTAGTATCATACTAGTTCCGGTGTTTCATAACCCGGTTTAATTTTTTTTCATACCGGAAATTTTTTTTCCAATAGGGACCCAATGGCATGGAAAGCATTTAAGAAACAATTTCTTTTGGGATAATGCCCGAATGCTCCATTGTTTGTGGGATCCGGAAACGGTTTGTTTATTTGATAAATGTCGGATGATTCCGTGCCGGGGTCCCCACCTCGACTCCACCCTCAGAAATGTTCTCACCGCGTTGTTCAGGGGTCGATGACTTGATTGTTCGCCTCGGACACTGGGGATTGTTTGGTCGGACGTCTTTCGCACTATCCTATATGTTAATGGTCGAAGCGATGGGACCAAGGAGTAACTTATCCACTGGTTTATTATAGACGTTGAGCTATAATAGGGTAATGTGCAATATACTGGCGTTTGTGAGTCTCTGCATTTGGTGTCTGCTGTTTTGGACGTGCTGTTGAAGGAGTTTCTTTAACTGTTCCAGATATTTTTTTGTGTAGATCTCTGATGACACATCTTTACTCTTTTTATATTTCACTCCCATGTTAGTGAACATCTTCATTATTTATAGTAACTGATTAAACGTTTAAAGTTATCCCTAAAAGTTTCATAATAAAAAAATTAAACATAATTTTGATGTCGTTCCCAAAGTCTCACTGTAAAAAAAAAATCTTGCTACTTTCCTTGGTAAAACTGGGCAGCTGGGTTGCCTATTTTTTCCAAGTAATGTTCTTGGAAAATAGCAGGAACGTTACGAATCAAAAATACCAGTATACCAGTATTTTACGGCAATGTTCCTGTTATTTTCCAGGAACATTACTTGGAAAAAATTGGCAACCCAGCTGCCCAGTTTTTCCTTGAAACGTTTTAGGATTTTTTTTACAGTGCTGTTCTTGTCAAATTCCATCCTCAAAAGGATATGACGTCAATTTTATGAACTCTCCTTTTTTTATACGCCGAGTTTGATGTAACTGTGACTTAAAAAAGATGAATATCAGAAGTTGACGCAACGCTACTCCATAAGTATCCTGTAAAATATATTACCTCCTTCAAATTATCGACTCGAATTTTTGCTTTGAAACCTCAACAGAATACCAATGAACTCATAACGACCATCTTCCATTCAGAAAATTGAACTGGGGCTGTGCCCCTTCCCATCAAAAATCCACATCTGAATGCATACCTCGTCATATATTACACCGACTTTTCATCTTTAAAAAATGCTAATGGTTCGCAATTTCGCTCGGGAAAACAACTGACCGCGGGCTGTCACCGCGACGTTCGCTGTCGCTTTCGTTGTTCTTTTTATTCCATGTAACCGCCCCAAGCGTCTTCTTCTTCGGACGAGGCTGATAAAGAAATTTCGCTTTCCTTTGGCGCAGCAGACCGAGAATAATAAGACCGGCTAACACAAATTTCGACTTTCTTCGGAATGCTCAGTGATGATGATAAAACTACTAACTGCCGCATGCTTGTTTCTTCCTCGTTGCTCTGGCAAATTGGACGAAAATAGATACTTGCTGTGACAGTCGGAGGGATGGTTCGATGGCAATGAAATTGAAATGCATGGGGTGCCTTCTTCTGGAGATGTGTCGTCTCGTTCTCACGATCTGTTTCAGGGTTTCTGTGGGAAAACTGCTTTTCTCTTTTTCTAGTCAATCTTTCGTCTGGACTTGTGAAGTGGCTCTTAGGGGGGATATGAGAGAAGGTTTTGTGTTTGGGAGTCGAGTAATCATTTACTGTCACAGGATGCAATTGCTTGGCGAAAACATCGTTTTATAGTGGTATCGTAGAAAACACTGCTAAAGTGGATGAATAAGGAGGAGTCCTTTTGGCATCTTTGTCCCTTCCTAGATAATACCATTAGTTCATTAAATGTATCTTCTATCGACTTTCAACATTGAGAGTGGGGGTAAACGTCCCACATCCCTTTGAAAATGATTTATTTGTGTGTAGTTACTTAAATTTGCAACTGTCTTTTACACATAAAAGGGTCCTAAATTTTTCACTTTTTACTCTGTATATAGCCACCAAGAAGTTGAATTTTTAACTTGTTTCAACTTAATTTATTTTAAAAACTCGTTTACAAACTAAGAGAAAATTTCATTTTTTTATGATTTTACAAAAATTATTCAGGTTTATTAGGTATCTGTATAAATAAAGCACTAATATCTAAAACTTCAATAATACTTCATAAATTCTTTTATTTTTTATGCATTCTCTTAGTTACATCGTTTAAAAAAATTAATGTTTGACGGGGGAAATTTTATTTAAATTTAGAAACTTCTGTTTCAAATTCTTTGATTTCCAAGTTCCTGTTGCAAGTTTTTGATATCATTACTTTACCCATACGCTGTTTTTGACATTTTATCATAGTTAGTGCAATAGTTGACCCTGTATGCACCAAGTAGGGACTGATTGAATTGGTCCATTAGTTCAACCTGTCTTTTCCTTTCTCTGAAGGTCATTCCGGTGTCATGCTTCCTTGATTTGTCGGTATAAAGTTTCCTCCATCCGTAATTTAAATGCTAATTCAATATCCAACTTTTGAAAAGGAAAAGGGTTTTTTGTGGAAGATAACCATTATGTTATTCGAATGTTTGAGAATTATGCCGAATGAACGGTTTCCTTTTTATCAGCAAAACCTTTCGCCAGTGCAACTCGGGAAATTCATTTAAAGTTAGTTCTGCATAGTATTTTTTATAAATTAAAACTTCTTTCATGTTATAACTAGTTAGAAACCTTTTCCTTAGAAACATTAATGTTCATTATTCTGTTGACTTATCTAAATAATTGGCTCGTAGCAAGAATATCCTTTCACGGGGGCGCACTCTTTCTGGAGGAAGGGACGCGTTTTTATATAATTTTAAAATGTTATCTTTGATTGTAACATCTGTAATAAATATTAGCATTACTACTCGGTGAAGAGAGTCGTGTGGTTATATTAATTAACCTTATCTACTTGGTAAGGTAAATATAAAAAAGGGGCATCCTTTTCTTAATTACCTACCCTAAAATGTTTTTTTTTTCTTAGATGATTCCTTGTTTTATTAATTTTGATGGATGAATGCAAATTTTGTCTATTAACACACACTTTAAATAAAATTACTCCTTTGGCAGAACTTAAATTCTAACAGTAGTATTTATTTGAAAAAATATTTTTCGGGCTAAATTGCCGAGGTCTTGCTGGTAAATCAACCTCGGGAATTTAGCCCGAAAAATATTTTTTCAAATCTTGCCTGCTGAGAAACCCAAGTTTCTGTTTTAATTAGTAGTATTTATTTTTTCTATTTAACTAAAGGTTTCTATTTTCTCCCTTATTAAAATAATGCTTTCTAACATGTCTCTTAGTGGACTTTGCTCCATTTGGGACCTCTCTTGGCTGTGGTCTCCTAAATAACCCATCCGATTTGATTGTATCCTAAGGTGTCTACTTGATTGGTTGTCACACAATTTTTTTTATTTAGTCCCATCTTCCTACTATGCCTCAACTGCCGTTTTCACCACCTTTCTTTGGCATGCCATTTTGTGGTTAGAAATTTTCGATCATTCGCTCAAGACTACTTATAGAATCATTTCAAATAGCAATAGCTAATGCATGCAAAAAGTGATGATAGTGACAAAAGATCTGAAATAAAATTTGTATGGATAAACTCGAAACTTTTGAAGCAAAAATTGAATTCTATGACAATACATGGTCCTTTTCCGCATGTCGTTTTCCGATTTGCTGTTGACTTCCTATTTGTTTTGCGAACTTCTGTGACAAACCTTGGCGTGATGATCAACGACGGCGCATTGCCGCTTTGTAGGAAACCCGATCATAACTTTTCCACGGATTAGTATTTGTGTGCCCCATTTAGCTCGTAAAATTCCAGCTGGGACAAGTCAGCTTGCTCTAATGGGGTTTCCCGTGTCTGCTCGGGTTATTGCTACTTGACCTCAAAGGGAATCTGATTTCGCTGAATTTTCACTAAAACATCGACGTGCGTGATTTTTTTTTACTTTGATTATAGGGAATTATTCTTTATATTCTTGTTAAATAATTATGTCGAATATACACTTACACTCAAAAAACAGTTCTGCTCCCACAACCAGAAATTCGGTTCCCCCAACCGCACCGTCCTGTTGATATAGGACTGAACGAACTCTCCGTTTGGGGTGACCAAACCGGTTCGAATGAGAGCGGTGTGGTTGGGACAACCGAACTGTTTGCTTGTGCCAATCGAACCTACGTTCCTCAAGTTTGTTTGAGGTAACCCGACTGTCGGGTTGCCACAAACGGTGTTAGTACGCTTGTCATAAACGGAAAATGTACAGTTGCCGTAAACGGACTTCGGGTATATACGGATTTTGTTTATACAGGATAGTATTTTTAATATTGAATTACCCATGCTTTATTTTCCTAGAAAACATATTTAAAACTTTTTTTAACCATGCTACAACTAAACTTATTTTAAAATGTCTAAGTTTCTTTCATGTTTACATGTTTTGCTGACTATATCTTAACACTAAAAAAACACTTATAGTAACTTCGTATCTCCGAAGATTCTAATTATCTTAAAGAAAATCTACTAACGAAACTATCCGCTTAATCAATCGTTCTTAAGAATATTTTGTCGTATCATAAATGCAAAACTTTCAACGTATAAAAACAACTTTCAACAAGAAAAATCGCTTGTATGTACTTACCTTGCTTTACTTACATCTTCAATTCTGATTTTGAAATAACTATGAGTATCAATTTTAAAGAAGTTGCAATTGTCATACATGAATCAGTCATGTCTATCATTCTCAATCTATATCAGATTCAAAGCAAAAAAACTTGCAAGATAATATAATTTATTACAAATAGGGCATGTTTTTTATTTACACAAAAATAAAATAATAAAAAATCCTGGATTTACCAGCAATTCTACAAGTTGATACATTTTGCTTGCTTTTTATTTTGATTACTTTTGGTGACTTTTCACATATCCTGTGTAGCTAATAGAATTTAAGAATGTTTTAATAGTAATATTAACAACTTTCAACTTTGGGAAAATCAGTTAAAATCTGTTCAGATAATAGAATTGAATTTGGATGTATTACCTCAGAATTAACCTTCAAGTTTAATTTACTGAACAAATCAACCAAACAGTTTTTCAAATACAAAGTGATTTTATTTTTAAAATTTCCATTTGAAATTTCAGATAATGGAAATGTATTTTTAAAAATTTCAATCATGGATGGTGATACAGTAGAACTCCAATTAACTGAAGTACCACTTTGTAAACAATGCTGTGGTCATCCAAACCTTGGATTGGTTTTAATAAGAAAGGAAGCTTTCCCCATTTTTAAATGCACTTGAGGTGTTTGACTTCCGATGACAGTACTTACGATTCGGTCTTCATTTTTTTTCTGAAAGTGATTCGGATAATCAGCAATTTGGATAGTTGGAGTTCTACTGTACTGTAGGTTTACTACAATATATTAACATAATATAGGAACTAAGATGCATTTAAGTAAAAGAAAGTACTAATTAGAAAATACAATCAATAATGTTATGAATGCATCAATAATACAAAATCATTAAAAATATTCAAGCACTATAAACCAAGATTTAAACAGTGACAGCATAAACAAATAAATCCTTGCCATCAGTAGTAAAGTAACACAGACAAATTCAGTGCTATGCAAGAGAGCTAATAAAATATAGGTTTAGAAATAAATGAACTAAAAATCTTTTCCCCATCCACCAAAAATTGACTCGTGACAACTGACAAGGGAACCTTTGCGCCTAAATATAAATAGGCCATGCTTTACCTGTGTACCATGCAGGGAGCAACTTCAACTATAAACTTCCATATAATACCACTATTTGCAATACAGGAACAGCCACTTTCATCATTACACAATTTATACAAACTTAGTTCTTTATCAGCTCTTTTATGTTTTGGCATTGTCAGAATATATGATTTTACATACACCACAACGTGAAATAATCTACAAAAAGCCTGGATAAAACACTCAGCACTCAAATTAGATATACTTCTAAATGAATTCCTCTCGTAACTGCACAAGTAAACAAAGCAATATACACTTTAGAGCCATCTCTTAAATTTAATGGTCCTGCAAAATCAATTCCACTTACCTCAAAGGGCTGATATTTTTCAATTCGATCAGGAGGAAGGGGGGGGGCAGAAATTTCCTGACCAGGACAAGCATTAACCCAATTACAAAATCTACAATCATGCAATATTGATTTTACAAACCATCTGGCTCTTAAAATCCAAAATTTGGCTCTTATTTGAACTGAAGTATCATTAATACCAAATTGAAGAACTCTTTCATGGTTTTTTAATACAATAAGATGAGAAAAATAATTACTAGGCAATATGATAGATTTTACAGAACCCACATCTAAAGAAGATTTGACCAATCTACTAATTAACTCTTAATATAAACCCTTATCATCAATTTTAGGATTAAGACCATACAATTTAGAATTTTTATCAACACACTTATTTAACTTCAGATCATTAATTTCTGATTTAATGCACATACCTTGAGATGATTTAATCCAATAATTCAAAGCAACAGAAATTTCCCTAGTAGATATATGACCTACAATTTTAACATTTGATTTTATGTTATTAATAAACCTTAACACATAGGCAGTAACACAAAGTAATTTTCACAGACAACTAAAGTTTTCAATAAAGTTCTATCACTCCATAAGTACACCACTGCCGTCGGGAAGTGAGTTTTTAGGAATTTTAGCATTCGCGCATCAGCCCCAGCCAATAAAAGTTCCAGTCTCGGCAGGGTCAGTTTCTTTAAAGGGGCTACACGGCCCTTGCAAATCACAAATTAAGTGCTGGAGGAAATCACACGTACACTAATGCTCTATGAGCATATGTTGATGCATCACAAAAGATGAGCAGCTGTAGTTGAGGCTTTTCCACTGAATTTGCTAAAGCCAGCGAGGACTTCACCTCGAAGCAGACACAGCCACAAAGAAGCTCTCACTCACTCTGGGGGGCATCCTCCTCTCACGCACGTGAGAGCCGAGGTGGATGGGAGATCAGGTGGCAGTTCCTTGCAGTGAGGGGATCCTCGAACGGACCTTTAAAAATTCAAAATATCTCATTAATAACTAATTAAACAATGTAGATAATTTTATGATTAATTCTAATTATATGCTAAAAAACACCTGGATCAGCTGGGATAAGAGTCCTCCATTTGGCAATTGTGTCGTGATCGCCAACTATACACCATGGGCGCCCATATGTTTGAATTCAGGAGGGGGCCAAGAAAAATTTTTGCAAGTTAGCCAGTCAAGCCCGCTTAAGTTTTCTAATGGGAGGTTGGTTCATAATTATTTCTCATTAGCCTTTAACGTGTTACTTAATGCAAAAGGTGATGTAGGTATGTAGGGGTAAAAGGTATGTATGGGCGCCCGTGCTAAACACTACAACTAATCGTGATAAACTGCCAAGGAGGACACTTATCCCAGCTGTGCGAAACTCCTTTTTAAAAATTTTGATCGCTAGAAATAATGTTGAAAAATATAACAGAAAATTGTTATTGCTAAGTAAAAAAAATTAACAAATAAAAAAGAGTGGAAATGTCCCCACTTTTCCACAAATGTCAAATAATTTGTAAATTGCACGATTCACGTCCGACACCAAAACTTTAAGTTTGATACCGTCCCAAAACTTGTTATTATTACACAATTGAATTAATAAAAAGGGATAAATTATTCATAATTCATCTTTGCTCTTGTTGTTGTTGTGTTGAAAATAATAAACAACCCACTGAGCTAAATTTAAGGTTTAGCAATGCAAATGAAACTGCACTTCCCCTTTCATTTATGTATTAAATACTAAGATTTTACCATTTACTAGCAAATATTTCACTATTGAGTTAACCAAATGTCAAAAATTTTATGGTTAACCAATTTTAGAAAGAAGTTTAACCTACGGTAATAACACAATAGAAGAAATTTCATTTACTGTGACAAAGATTTATTTTCCATTTACTGCTAAGCCTTAGATTAGTGGGAGATAAATGGCGAACACGTGATAATAGATTTTCCACAATTAACAAAAACAGTGGTTATTACCACGACTCCATAAAGCAGAAACGGCTTGGCTTGATTACCGAAAAACTAAATTGAAATACATCTATTTGAATACTAAATAAACATACAAACTTCTAATGCATAAAAAGGGTTGTCATGAGATGAATAATGAGATATATTTGTATAGATGCTTTAAAGATAAAATTTACTGTACTTTTAAAGAACACTATGGGCAATACCACTATTTTTTTTTATTTGGTTCAGATTGCATAAACATAAATATACCTTCAAAAATTTTTGCACTGCGATGCATACTTTTTTTAAAAAATAAATTCAAAGTTTGCGTTTCTTTTTGGGCGCAAAATCAAAATTTTTGCGGGGAAAAGTTGTGACGTACTTCCATCCTATACAAACCAGTCGCATTGCCACCGACTGGCGAAACTAAGAAATCAGAAATCATTGTTATGCAGATTTTGATATTTTAAAACACTAGTAGAAATAAAAATATAACAGTATTTTAAGAATAAGAATATTTTACAGACAAACTTAACATTTAATTAAATTAAATTCCTTAGATGTATAATAAGAGACGAAACTTACATAAAGTGTTACTTTCATTCTTATTTATTTTCATTTTACTAGTGTTTTAAAAAACACTTTTGGAGCCATTCTTATTAACAAGAGGCAAAATCAGCATAACAATGACTTGTTCCATAAATAAATAAAACACAAATCGGGATGAAAAACCAAGAAAACTGCACGAAAGGTATGTAATTTTGATGTTATAAGATGTATTTTTTGGTCCTTTTTGCATTTCCGTTGGTCTTTAAGGGATATTTCAGCTGGGAAACTTTTTAAATGAATTTTTGATAGAAACAAAGAATATCGACAACCCAAAAGTAAACAAAGACAAGCCCAAGCAGTCAAAACGAGGTTGTTTGTATAGGATGGAAGTACGTCACAATCGCATCAGCCAATGGGAGAACGATTTGAGTATGGCTCAAATTCCGCGCTTTTAAATCTTAAATAATTAAGAAAATTAATTTTTTTGGTTGTTTTCATGCAGAAAATTGAATTCAGAACAGTTTTCTTCATAGGGTTACAATATTTATTATTGAAATTTAAAAAATAGTGGTATTGCCCATTATTAAACTAAAAAATAAGAATTGAAAATGAACATTACTTACTTCCAAAAGTTCTCAGGAAGGTAAAACTCTCTGTTTACCATCTGCTCACAACATCCACCCAGAAAAGCTGTGTCATTGGTGTTAGCCTCTTTCCTCATACAATAGGTAACAGCAAAGGACAGAACACCTACAAAAATGTAAAAGGTCAACAGAAACTAATTTGGAACTTGTCGATAGTAAAAAAGGTACAATTCCATTAGAGTCCCTACTAAATATCGCCAATATCCAAATCGAAATCGCTAAATATATCCAAATATCAACAAATTTTTCTGACCTTTTCTGAAATCTTTCTGACTTATTGATCTAATTAAACGTTTTAATTCAGGAGTTTGAAATTATGGTTCTATTCCGTTAGAGTCCCCGCTAAATATCACCCAGTTCTTTTAAACTACAAAAAGTAGAAATATTCATAAATAATTTCAAACTCCTGAATTAAAATGTTTAATTAGATCAATAACTATTCAGTTTATTAATAAAAGTCAGAAAAATTTCTTGATATTTGGATATATTTAGCAATTTGGATATTGGCGATATTTAGCGGGGACTGTAACGGAATTGGACCGAAATTATTTATGAATATTTCTAATTTTTGTTGTCTAAAAGAACCGGGCGATATTTAGCGTGGACTCTAACGGAATTGAACCGTAAAAAAAAGTGAAATAATAGTTCAATTAATCATTATCTGGAACAAATTTGATATAGGTCCTCCACGGCAACTGTCAACTGTAACAGTCGGCAATTTAGCGCCTGTGCTATGGTCTTTCTTTGCTAGGCCGTTGGTAACGGAGAAATCCAAGTTCAAGTAGGGAAGCAGGAAATCAGGGTAGCTAGCTTGGCTACTTAAGCGTCCCATTGGTGATCTGACATCTTATGATAAGCTCTAACCGAGGTAAGCCTCGACTCCTAAAACTTCTTCAAGGAGAGGGGAGGGAAGTGGGATAGTTCTTGGCGGGAAGTATAACCAGTTTGGCTCTCTATAGTATTTACCTAACCCTAGGCAGTGAATGTCCTGGCTTATTTGGGGTTACACAAACTACCTAGCAAGATAAGACTTTAGCAACTAGAACTATAGCAACAGCCATTCACCGGTCACCAGTTCTTTGGAATTATCGCTGTGGAAAACCTACATCATATAATATGTTCCCATTACCTCAATTGTAATATTTACAAATAAATTATACTGTAATTTGTGGATTATTAACCTAAAACACAACTTAGAATCCTTAGAATAAATTATGGGTGCATTAAGTTATTTCTGTGAACCAGATTAACCCAGCGCAGTTGTATAGCTGCATCTCACCGTTAGACGTAGTGTTTTTACACATACAGTTTAAGCAAATAAAGAAATAAGTTCACAGGAAAGGAGATTACTGTTGTACTAATCACAATTACACATTCATACGAATCACCAAAATTGTGTTAAATTAGACAGAAGGTAGTGAATGTAAAATGTAAACAGTTCATGTATTAGCTGACAATAATCTACAGTTTGTCTGAATTCAAAACAGAAAATGTCACATAAATCTTACAAATATAACAATTGCCTGTCTTAATAACCTGTGCACATAAACATTTGTCAATCATAAACACATCATGCTAGCACTAGAGGTTTGGGTTCAGAATAAAATTATATTTGACGCTACACTATCACTTGTAAAGGCTGAAAAACTATTATAAGGTTTCTTTTTTAATAATAATAAATTTTAAAATACTTATTAGGAATTATATGCTTTCATAACACAAAAATATGTTCGGAGTCTCCGACTCACGCGATCGCCTGAAGGGTTAAGATTTATACATGAAAATATAGTTTTAGAAGTTTTTGAACTGTAAAAACAATTCAAAGCCCACATAATATCAATAAAAACCGATTAAATATGGTCAAAGGAAGATTTTACGTAAATTTTTCCAGTGCAATGGGGGGCCAGGCCCGCCTTAGCCCTTATGTATGCTATACAATACACTTACTAATCACATCCACCAACTTGGCGACTGCAAACCTGTACTTTTAAAGAACACATTATTAAACTAAAAAATAAGAATTGAAAATGAACATTACTCACTTCCAAAATTTGTGTTTCGTCTTCTTTTCATCATGTTATATCATGTTCATGGCCGATAGGCCGATTCGAACAGCCAGCGCGCCAGCCGAGGAACGGGAACCAAAACTTTGTATTCATGCGCGATAAAATAATTTTGATTTCACGACGGTATATAGTTCGTTCGTTTCGATGGACGTACTAATTTCTTTTTTTTTCCCATCGTAAAAAACCTACACTTATTATGATAATAAAGTTGTTGTACAAATGTTTAATGAATTGCACTCAAAATTATTAAATATTAGCCCTTTCTGTTAAATGGTGTGATTTTGCGTGGTTAGCAAGTGGATTGAATGCGTTTGTGGCAATCGAACGAGTTCGGTTCCCTGGACCGAACTAAGTAACAGAATGAGTTCGGTTGAACGAAACGGACCGGTGTGTTTTTGGGAAACGATCGGTCTGGTTATGGCAACTAAACCACTATCAACCGAACTGGGTTCGGTTGGTTGAAGACTACCATTTTTTTGAGTGTAGATAATATTTAATAGTAAATATCTATCCAGTTGCAAGTCCTGTTGTTCTGGTAAAAACCCTGTGAGGATCTTTTTGTCTGCGTATTTCATTAATTTTTGGTTGATCCAAATGCCTTCACCTGTCATTTTAAACCCCCCCTAGAATTTTCAGAAGTGTCTTAAATACCTTGATGGAACAGACTTGTTTTCAGGTGTTCTCATGCTCACTACAGTTTAGTTTAAGCCTTTCATTTGCCTGAGGTCAATTAGTAAAATGATAGATTTTGATAAGTGCGGGGGTCTATCCTTGATATAGTAGTTATTAAATGGAACATGGTTAGTCACTGAATGATACTAATACCACCCTTTTAATTATTTTGGGAAATGATGGGATAAGTTGTCTGATCAAATTTTTTTAAATCCTGTTACTCTTTGGGTTTGCAATTGTTTTTGTACTTTTCTCTTGTTTCTCTCGTTTATCTTTCGTTATTGGTTGATTACAGAAGAGAGGACCTTAAAATGGGGGTTTCCTCATAGTTAATTTGACAATTGGCAGCGTTAAATTATTGTATTTTTAAAATTATTACCTAGCCATTTGCCATTGGTTTCCAGAGCTGACCAACATTTTACTTTCCCTTAATCTCGTAGCTCACAACTACCATGGGAATCTACCACCTCATGCCATCTCCGGTGGGAAACGCTCGCATTCCCAGTTACGCGAAATCCCGCTTTTTCGAGCAGCGGAAAAGCAAACCAGAATTCATCAACACCGAGGCCACCGTCCATTGAATCTGGCGGGCGGTGTGTGGCCCAGTTTGATTTTGATCCAGTTCCACGGCGTGGAATGCACGTGCGAACACGCCCGGCTTCCATAGAATTCACACATTTTGTTTCGTGAAAAGTTTTCTTCGAAGCTATTATAAAAGGAGTTTACGTTTTGCCTTTTCCCGTGTTGTTGGATTTTCATTGTTGTGGGGTGATTAAATATTCAATGGGAAGTCCAGTTTCCGTATTAGTTTGATTCGAAGTTGTAATTTCACTGGAAGGTATTTGTGCTATGCTCCCGTTATTCAATATATCTAACGTAATAATCTGCTGAGTTCTTTTCAAGACTGTGAACTATTTTTATTACATGATTTCAAACTGACAGAACCATAAGAATATCTTATTCCCAACGTAAATTACAAACCCCCATAGCTATAAAGTTAAAAGGTCAGGTAGGGCCTTTTCAAAGTCTAATTCATACGTTTTTATTTAAACAAGTAAGTCCCCAAGTGAATGATGGTACCGCAACCCGAAGAGCAGTGAACTGACTGAAACTTCCTATAGGACCGTCAATGAACTAAATTATTAGCACTGTAAAATAAAAGTATTGTTAAACTTGTTACCATTACCAATGATAAAATAATCAACCACCGATTTAAATTATGATTATCCAGATATTAAGTAAATTAATAGCGGTTACTCTTTAAATAGTGACAAAGAAGTTGGTGGTGTTCCTGAAATAAAGACCTTTAATAAAAATGTCCATTTAATATTTTGAAGGGATACAACTAAGGATACGGAAAATGTTATTATCATTTTCTCCCCGGATAAAAGTAACCTCCCTTCGGTTTGAGAACCCTCCTCGCCCTGGACTTTTTGAGATTAAAAAGGACATGAACTTGTTAGCACAACGTGATATATAGCTAGTAAACAGACAGGGCCAGGGCACTTGTGGGATAATGTTAAAATTCATTATCGCCATAGTTATTTATTATGTGTTGGCTTTAATAAAACAGTGCGAGATATGTTATTCACAGCATCTCCTCGTGCTAAAAAAAAACGTCCATCTTTTATCTACCTCCACGCTTGAACTACCCGCTTCCCTGAAAAAAAAAAGCTTTGATTGTTTTACCTTTTTGTCTTCTCACAATCGCCCATAGCTAGCGATTCGTTGGTATGAAAGAAACCGATCTAAAGAATTTCCCCGACTTGTGGTATCATTGAACCCTTGCCAGTGTCCTCTTCAATCGATGCAGCCTTATTCCGAGATTGTACTACGTTAGTTATAAGAATAGCTCATCCTTTGTATTACACTAATATTGACACGCATCTCGCTCTGTATGTGACTAATTTGGCAAATTTGTCTAATCGTTATATCCCTCAAAAATTAAATGTGAATGATTTGAATTGGTCAACTACATGAGGATCTTCAACTTTTTTTTGTGAATCTTTGTAATACCTAAGAAATGAAACTAAACGATTTCCCACACTATCGTACATTTTTGAATTGGAGTTTTTAGGTTTTAAACTGAGTTTTTTTTTATTTTGCGTACCCCTCCTCCCATCAAAAACTAATTGTGGCTTAAGTTGTCAGGGGACATCATCCAAGAACCAAGTTCTTATAGTTTTGCCACCAAACTAAGATACCCTCAAATCAGCTTTCCTGATTACCAATGTGATTGCAGAGCTCAATAACTACTGACAATTCCAGTCACACACATACGCTGTATTTCCTTGCTGCATTTGTTTACTAACCCTAATTTCTTAGGTGCTAGACTGGGGAAGAATTGCGATGCCATTTCTGTCCCCAAAAAAGAGGCAGTTAAAAATCATCAGTTGATCTTGAGCTATAAGGAAGGGAGAAACTTTAGTTTTACGTGGTCGTTCTTTTTTTTTTTTTGGCGGGATGGATCTTCGTGACATGATCATTCCAGGGAGAAACTGGTTGAGAAGTGTTTGTTCTTTTGTTTCTTTTTTCCCCGTGCGTTGTTTCCATTCCCTTGAAATTCTCTATGAAGGCGGGGAGGATGTTTTGTGCTCTGGCTTTTTTTTTATCCATCGCTTTCTTCTGAAGGAGGCATTGAACTGGAGCTATCGGCGATATCTTTTGCCGTGAATTTCTTCCCGCGCTGATGTTTTCATACCTGGGTGAAAAGAATTTCGAGTGTTAATGCTGCTATATAGTTTCTGTAATACCCGCGGCCTTTGAAGAATGAGCTGTTTTGTTAGGTCACTTTTTGCCTTGAAATACTTTTTAATGGCCGTTGCATTCCACTGAAATTCTAGTAGTATTCTTTTCTATTAATTCAAATTTACATGGTTTCTTCTTTTGAATGAGCAATTCATATTTCCAGACTCCAGAATTCTGAACAAATGAGATGAAAGTTACTCTATTGTTAAGTGTTGTGCACTTCGAAGTAGTTTTTCGCAGAGTGTCGCCTAAACTGGTTTCGGGCCTCTTATAAGAATGGGTAGAATTTTCTGATTTAAACATTGTAGTATTGAAATTGCTGTTAAAAACTTCTTAATACTCGTATAGCTCATCATTAATTGAAGAATTCTCTTTGTGTTATTATTTATTGTATTTGGATGATATGCTTACAAAATTACAAAATTTAAAGGTTTTCCTTTTTTATAACTATTAAAAACATTCAAACTATCCCGTATTATGCCTCTTAAAAATTTTAAAGTCGTAATATACCGGGCCAAGTCGTTATGTAAAATGTAGTAAAAATAAGCTTTCATAATTTCATTTCATTTTTTAAACTGCATAAAAATCATAAAAACTCAAATTAAACGTTTGTGAAAAAGTGTTACAAAAACTTATTGTGAGGAGTAGTATGAAAATTCATGGTTAGGTTTTAGTGTGAGAATGGGAATAGGTTAAAATTGATTCAAAGCTTTTTAGCTTATTAAAGGATAAACTTTGAACCAGAGAGAATGATGACATAAAATTATCTCCCCTCAGTTGTTTAAATTCGGAATAATTTGTATTATACGATCCAGCAGTTGGGTTATTTAATTGATTTATGCTCATCAAAAGCAAGAGATGGTATCTTTTCTACACCGGGACTAAAAGTTGGAAAAGTGCTACAACATCGCGACGCCTAAGCAACAAGCACTGCAGCTCCACGCAAGGCTTCAATGACAGCGACAGTGTCATCGATGTGATTGACGAGATTACTACTGAGCTCTGTGATGGAATCGGGAGGTCGTGGCGCGTCGAAGCCCGTGATTATTGTTATTATTACTTCGTCCTTTTGTGATAGAAGTGTCCTTAAATGATTGGTCCTTGGTTCGGGAGGAAGTTTACGGTTTTTGTGTCTTCGCAGCGAAACGTGTCAGGAGGTTTTCGGAGAGAGAAGGCATCTTTCGAAGTCGAGCGGTTTTCGTGGGAAAGAGAAACCGTTTTCCTGCTTTGTTTCGCCGTGTAGTTTTGGTTGGGTGATATTGGCGTGGCAACACGTTGAGATCTTTTGCTTATACACTGTGCTGCAGTTGGAATTTAAATTACTTATGTTTTTTAATGCGGGGGTCGTCAAAAAGTAAAATCCTTTACGCAACCCCTAACCCTTCCCTTGGTTAACACAAAATACAGCTACTAGAATGGGCAACGCCTTTCCTAGATGAAGACGTAGCTACTACGTCATAGTGCCAAGAACCATGGAAGGATCAAATTCTTCATCAATGAGGAAAAAAAGATAGGACATTTTCTACTATTTTCGGCGTTATGATCGCAACGTCCCGTTCATATTGCTGCATATAAATCAACCCTAAAGCAATCGTCTTTTTGGGCAGGTAAGGTGGATTCTTCTGTGAAGTGTCAAAAGGCAGTATGATTATTGATCAGTGAAACTTGGAAATACTGCGTTATACTGTGAAACGTGTGAGAAGTATTAGTACTTTTTGTGTGATCAAGGGTTAGAAGACTGACATTTTCATTTGAAGCACAACTATTTTCTCCAGATACCATTCCTCGCCTTTTGTTTCTTCTCAACACCACGACTTGGATGTTGCCCTCTAAACCCATGCAAATATTTCTGCTACACACACTGATGTTCTTTTGTTTTTAAGTCTATTCTGTCTCGAGAATGTAAACGTATAGGTACTTAATACGTTACTAGATAGGGTAATTGCACTCATTATAATTACCCTATTACTCCCCTGCTTTCATTCCATATCGTTACATCCTTTAAAAACGGACCAGACCGTAAAGTCCTCAACCGCCCAACCGGTTAAAAAAAAAGAGACATCTTAAAGGCGACTTCTTATAGTACAAAGGATGTCACGTATTTTTTTCGAAAAAGACTGTTTTTCGGTTAGTTCGACTGAGAAATCGAGAGTGGAGTTATGTTTTCTGTTGCCTTGGTGGGGATTCAAAAGAACCAGTCTTGTGTGTCACAGGAAGCACCGCCCGGACGGTTGTTGGGATTATGACATGTTCTCACTCCGGTGAATGTCGTTTCGGACGGTGGCCGTAGTTCCTCTATTCCCCCCCAGTGTCATACCTGTGTCGTTGAAGTTCAGAGGTTTTGTATTTTTGAATGAAGTTTGAAGTGATACCTTGAGAATATTGTAACATATTGTTTTTTTTTTTTGTGCTATGTCAATCCTAAAGCTTTATTATTTGACGTACGTGAAAAACATTTGGATTTTTTGTAAATACCTACATTGGTATTTAAGAACAGGATGTAACCCCTGTACTGCGACTTTTAAGAAAAACTATGAAGGGTTTTATGCTTTGCAATGTTTAAAAAATATTAATTATTGTCTAAAAAATGAATCTAGGTCCAAGCAAACTATATTTGAATAACTCTGAATTGGAGATTTTTACTATGGTTTTGGAGTGAACTGCTTTAAATCTTCAAGGGTCTTGCGATTAAGTTTAAAAAAAAGCTATTTCTTATAAGCTTTATGTTAAGAAAAAATGAAGATTTATTCAAATATGGTCACACTTAACCTAAAAAATGAACGCCCGAGTTAGAATTAAATGCCATTTGATAATTTTTAGTTCTAATTTCACATTAAAAATTAGAACACTTAAGTTCTTAATATTTTAACAACTATTTTTTTAATTAGTAAGCGCATGGTTGTAGTTTGATGCTTTCATGTAGTCATATCGCCATGAGAAAAACTTTGATAAAAGAAATCCAAAGCTCTGAAAAGAAGTACAAATCCAAATTATAGGCATGCAGATTTTGTTTGTTCATCGTTTATGAATTACCTCCAACCCTGAAATTGATTGGAAAAACCAGTTCCCATAGCAATCGCAACAATATTGTAAGACAAAACTTTTTCTCCTGGCGGTATGACTATAGCCATTTTTAAGTTTTAAGTATTGTTCTTTTGCCATCCAGACAATTTCCAAATTTTCCTGTTAATGGAAACAGATTACCATAATCCCCTCATCCACTTTTTCTTCCACAATCAATCCTTTTTTGCATGAAACGTCTATTAGCATCACAAAGAGCTTAAATTAAATAAATTGCGTGAGATTCTCGAAAAGATTAACTGCCATTTGATCGCGTGACTTTCTTTCTTTGCTTTGTCTTAGGCCGTCTTATCTGATTCTTAAGATAGTGGAGCTTCATCTGTTCGGCAATCCCTTCTAAGAATAATGAACTGAATTATTAAGAATATTGACTGTAGAGGTAGTAAATCCTGCTAAGGCATCTAGAAAAGTAGTTGCTAGGGTATTTGTGAAGGAAATTTGAAAATCCTTTACCACCGAGTCCTCATCGATACCAAATTGGCTCGTATGCTTTTGCAGGAAAATTAACTTCATGTGAAAATCGTTCTCAGCCTCTTATTTTCTCTCTCCTATTTTTCTAACATTTTGTGTCCCTTTCGGTCTTTTCTTCTTTCCCCATCTTTCTTTTCTAAGAAAAGTAACAAGAAGTTAAAGGATCAAGTATAAGCATAATTAAGAAACCACTAGTTAATTTTTTTAAAAATGTAGATGATGAAATCGTGAAGTAATTTAGACCGGATAAGAGCTATCTTGAATGCTAATCGAATTGTTTTTGGGGGACAAATACAGAAGGAACAGATGTTTCATGGTGATTGAAATCGGTTGTGGTTTTGAGCTGCCAAGTTGTTTGAAGAAACTAGAAGTTTGAACTTAGCACTCATATGCAGAGAAAATTTAAAAGGGCTATTTGGAAAATAGAAATCATTTGACCTCTCTTCTCTATAAGGGCACACACGCTAATTTGCTTGCCCAGGCGTAAGAACTGAAAGTTTCTCTGCACACAAGCAAATACCGTGTCAAGAAACCTTTCATTGGTAATGAAACAAGTTTTTATAGGCGTCTTTCACACGCGAAATGGTATTTTTGCTCTTTCTGGTGCGATGGTCCTTTCCTCTTTGGATTGGTGCGTGCAGGAAAATACCGCGGCAATTTCTTTGTTTAAAGTCTTGTTTACGTGCCGATAAAGTAATTTGGATATATTTGTAACATCATCGGAAGATCGTGGGTTGTGCATTCGTGGTCAAGGTTAAGGTTGTGTCATTTATTATCAGGGAACTCTCGTACTTGAAAAGTTTTTCACGATTTATCTGTTTATCTTCGAGTTCTTATCATGGGTTACCCAAGAAAATCTTCTGTTTCAAGGGTAACTGTTGTATAATTCCAAATCGTAATATTGTTTCAATTGTTTTTAGGTTTCCATTACTTATAAGTAACCCACGATCTATTAAAAAATAGAGCTCCTGTACCTTTTCACTGAATGGGATAAAAACTAAAAAAATCTATCTAATTGAAGAAGTGTAAAGAAAGCTCAACTGTTTTCTTTTGCAAAGAGGTCCCACACTATTGATTTAGTTCTTAAGATACATGTTACTTTGAGACAATAAACTGGAAATGTAAGTAAGACTATAACCTGTAAAAATAACTTAAAATTTCTCCCTTAGACCTTTCATTCGCCATAAAACCAATATCAACCAACCCATAGAGTTTGAATATAGTATTCCTGGTATTAAACGACCCTTATTAAAAATATACCAATCCTGACAAAAAAAAAGAATGAAACACTATTTGTGGACACACACACACACACAAAAACATTGAAAGGTCTGATCAAAGAACAGCATGAGTGTAGAAATTAAGTAATTTTATGGACTCCTGAATTGAAGTAATGACATTGGGATTCGCGGATTGAATAATGTGTGGAGGAATATACTTCCCCTTACACCTCACTATTGCTTGATCTTATTAATCCCAGAAGTTAGCTAAACGGGAAACAATGTATCAATCCATTCCTTCCTCATCGGAATATGGGGCATCGGGATTCGTGCTCCCCGGGTGGCAGCCATCCATTCATTTTTGTTACGTTCTTGCCGTTACAACTGGTTTGCGGAAATGAGGGTGATGGGGGTGGTATTATTATTATTATTAATACCTGTGAAATCCGATTTCCTTCGTCGTGAGATACTGATGCGAGATCTCATTCTTTTGAATTAATCGGATTCCATCGCCGATAATCGTATGTTGGAAAGAAAGTTTGTGATGGAGAGGTGAGACTGCGGTTTGCGGTTGCGAACCTGTTGATAGTTACGAAAGCATTGGTGTAATGCTGTTTTTTTTTGTTTGGTATATGCGTGTTGATAAATTGATTGAGATGATTTGTGATTGACGGATGGTGTAAGACCTGCGTCATCCTGAAATATTTCTGGAAATAGTTAAGGTTAAATTTTGAAACTTTTAATAGTGAAATAAAATCAATTGTACCACCTCTTATAGTTTCTTTCGGCTTCTAGTGTTTCTTTAAATGACATATAATGTTAAATCATGGTTAAAATCGAGGACTTCAAGCAGGGTCTCTAAACTACGGCCCGCATCATACGTCTTATAATATAATTCTCAAAGCAAAAAGTTAATATTTTACTATTTAAGTTGTCTCCGACTTAAAAGGTTGAGTTAGAAACGCTTTTTACTGCTTTTAAACATTATTATAGTTTTCTGTTTTAAAAAGGTCTGAATTTATACGGCCTGTCATTTTTCTCGTTCCTAATAATCCGGTCCTCGAGTTATTTTTTTATCGTGCTCTATTTTTTTTTATTTGTCCGTCCCCTTGTAAGGTCTTGGGAACCTTGATTTAGAGCAATTGCAATACCATTCAAAATGTTTCGTTAATTGTTATACTTTTCCCACTTGTCTGAGGATTTTTTTTGTTCACTTGATTTTCCGTAATCCTTGATTGAAGGTCGAATGCCGACTTCAGTTTTTATTGACTACTTGTAGTTTCCTCGGTAATCAACCAGTTTAATTGTTATTTGTTACTAAACATTATGTTTCATTCCAGTATTTTAAGATATTAAATGTAGGACAAGGGCATATACGGAGTTTTTGTTCTTAAGGTCTGGAAAAGTCCATTTCAAAAAAGAACTTTATTTGTCATTTTCGTTTCTCGAGAACTCAATTGGATTTTTCTCTTATTACCAGTTTAACTCCTTATTTTTACGTTTTGCTTTAAAATAACTCGTATATTTTTTTGTGATTTGCATTAATTTTTAGTATACTGTATAAAGATTGTTTTGCTTTTAATTTATATAAATCTATTGAAATTTACAATCTATGTATCTTAAAATTGCGAATAAACCTTTTGATACTCTTTAAGTTCTTATTTGAAAAAATTCTCATTGTTTTATTTAAACTCTTGCTTCGATTCAGTGGGGGTATGGATCTGTTAAAATTCTGCGATTAATAAGACATTTCGTGGATCTTTTCATAGAGGGTCTTCCAATAGTTTGTCTTACAATCTTTTATTGATTGAACCATCAATAGTGTTAATTGCATTTTTCTGTACACTAGATTACAATCTTTCTTGACTGTGACGTCACGACGAGCGGAAGAAAATTTGAGTTAACAGATAATCTGTGAGCTCTCTTATTGGCTTGTACATTGTACTACGCCGCGAATTCGAAAATACTTAACATTTTACCAAAATTATGAACCAAAACCACAAGATATGCATGGATTTTACAAATTCATATTTCTAAAGTAAAGTGCCTACTTTCACTCGGCATTTGGACATTGCGCCGAGAACTACTTTTCGCTTATTTCTCCATTTCAAGAAACACTGGAATCTAGTACTGGAATCTAATATTTTAATATAATCGGAGAAACTGCAGGACGATCAAATAAATAGAGAATTACCTGCCCGATCGCCCTGAATCTGCAATATACATACCTTACTCTCGGTTGTAGGCGTGGAGGTTTGTAATCGTACCCCGAAGTCTTGATCTCGATGTCAAAGGGTAGGCCACGATCATTCCTAATTGCAGTCCTCACCCAGAGATCATCGAATACCTTGACCTCTGCGCCCTCGTGGCTCGCGTTTTGGCGAATTTTGGCCCAAGGTTGTTGTGGACACTTCTTCGCCGTCGCCCATGTTCCGCTTGCTGCATCTCGTGCGGTGTTGTGATTGTGAGTTCGCGTGTGTTTATGGTTTTCCAAAGCTGTAAACTCGGCTCTTCGCTGTGGCTTTGTTGTCGGCTTTATTAGGCGTTTCGTACGGGTAGGTGTTGCAGTTTTGTGTTTATTTGAGGGGTTTTTTAGTGCTTGAATGACTTTGAAGGGTTCTATGGTCTATTTTCGTGACACTGATTATCCGCTTACAGTGTGAAGAATTAATCGCTTTCAATTTTATTACTTTTTGTTCGGCTATATATTCTGTGAAACCTCAGTATTTACTTCAGTTTATAAAACAGTGATCAGTTGAACAATTATAGCATCAATATTGAGTGCATGAAACACCCATCAAAATCAAATTTATTAAGCATTTTAAGTCGTAAAGTTATTTGTGTTGAACAATACAGATAAACCATCTCTAATATACTCCAATCTTTAGGAAATGTCTTGTTTTTGCGATTTTGGAGGCGATTTGCCATTTACCTCCCTTTTGACATTTAATCTCATTTGACTATTTTAAGTCCTGGGTGAAATATAAATAAAAATACATGCTAATAACTTACTTTTAGTCAAATGTATGTTTAAAATACCATTGTTTTTGCTACCTTTCTAATACAACTCGGATTAAAATTCAATAAGAGTTTGCTTAACTGTATTTTGGTGAGTAATTGGTATTAAAAATTACTGCACAATTTCCAGTAACGAAATTTGAGTGAATCAAAGCAAGATTTATTCTAATATTTTTGTCAGGTCAAGTATATTTTGGCTAGTTCAAAGAAGGTGATAAATATGTTGCTTGATTATGGATTATCTTGTTAATTTCTAGTAGAATAACAAATTTCCTTATAAAACAAATGTATTCCCACCTTGTTTGCTTAACCAGTGCCTGCAACTTTGACTCATTCGATGCAATGATCCCAAACCAGTAATGAAAGTAAACAAAGCGACTAACGACGTGTAAAGCGGCTTTACTATCAACACGTGTCAAACATGTGAACGGATTTAGTGGCAACTCTCGAATTAGTCTGATGCGAATATTCATGCTATATACCTCCACCTGTTTCAAACCTCCCTTTAAAAAATTTGAGAATCGTTCGTTGGTTTGTTTTAAATTTTCTTTTCTCATGAGAAGAGAGGATTACTGTGATGAACTCTTGGAAATTAAAGTTTAGAACATAACTGGTTAGTAAGTACTATTTGTATTTGTTCGAAAAGTGTGTAGATCTTTTAATAGATTTTTATAATGCTTGTGATGGTATTGTACATTAAGTTTGAGGTAGAAACTTGTATATGAACTCTCCTTCAGTTAAACATTAATATAACCTCCAAAGATAGTCGTCAATCACATGAATATTGTTTTGCTCAAAGCCTTTCTTCTGGAAACTCGTAAAACATCCTCTCTTGGCGCGATATCGTCAAATCGTTTGTCATATCTTGCCTGCGTTATTAAGTTGAGATGTCTGTCGAAAATTCCCGAAACCGGTTCTGCGAATTTCAAAACAATAGCCTGGTAATAAAGCACAGAAGACTTTATTTGAATGTTTGGTCTCTTTGAATTGTTGTTGAATAATAGCTTGCTTGTTTTTAAGATGGTTACGACGTTACAACTGTCTTCATGTGCGTATAGAATTATTTGTTTCTTGCAATAAAAGATGAAATATAATTTTTCAATAAATGTTTCGTTGACTACTGATAGTTACGTTAGTGAAATTTTTCTTACCGAGGCATATATTTATTTTTAAGCTTCACGGTGATGTAAGCTCGTTCTTTCTTTCCTCAATCTGATCTTTTTTAAAATTTTGCGTGTTTAATGACCCACGGCTCTGTTGTCTTGTCGCATTTAAAGGTTAATTTTGTTATGATACCCTTTTGAATAAATAATTTTGCGAGCTTTATATTTTCTTTAGTTACACCCTGCTAGCCTTTACCGACAGTGGCATATACAGAAAAATAATTGGGTAAATCCAAACAAACCGGGCCTGGGTGATATGTTTGGTTGTATTTTTTGTGTTTCCTCTAATCTAATCAAATAGTGCTCTTAGATTTTAGGATTTAATAATGATTAGATCTCTATGGTTGCAGGTCATAATTTGAGCTGTTGGTAAACATGGCGGCTCTTTCTAAAGCTGTATCGAACTGGATTATCTCTTTACCGTCATAAAAAACCAACATTTTATCCAGTCTAACTGATACTTTTTAGTTTGCTTTCTTGATGAATGAGTTGACTAGAGTTAGTATAGAAAGAAATTCACATTTCTGTGCCAAATATCATTCTTTTTCTTTTCAGAGCTGGCCTCCCGCAATTCCAGTACACTGCCGAGGACCTCTTGCGGCAAGCGGACGATGAAATTCGTCAAGTTGTATAAGGACCCGAACTGTGGTTTTGGCATGGTCATAACTTGCGGAAATACCTACGACACAGTCCTGCACGGTGCTTTCGTTGAACGCGTCTTGCCCGGTAGTCCGGCTGACCTGGATGGCAATATAGCTCCGGGTATGTAGGAGGTTATTAATCAAAAATTAAATATTATATTCATTATATCGGACACAATATTCTTGTTAATCTGACTCAAAAAAGACCAAACCAAGGAACAAAGTTAGTAAATTTTTAATTGATAACACATATTAGGTACTATGGTACAAATTTATTTAGAAGACTAAGGCTCGAAAAGTACAAGATTATCCATAAATGTAACAAAGAAAAACAAAAACTTACATGAAAAGTAAAATTTAAAGATCCCTTTTGTATAAAAACTATCTTGTAAAGAGCCATTCTAAAAAAAAGTTATCAAAAAAAGTTGTAGGTTATAAGGCTATATTTTTCGAAAGCTTTTTTACTCACATAAAAATTGTCTTTTGTCTTGTTTTTAAGCAGTTTTTTCGTACAGTAAAACCATAACTATTAATTATGACTTTAGCCATAAGCAAGATTTTTCTTTTCTTAATTGTTATAATTTCAGTCATCAATGAGAAATAACTAAAACAAACCATTAGTTGATAGTATCTATCTCCTAATAAGTTTAAGTCTGTTTTTCCGCAATACAACAAGCTAGAGAAGCCGACTTTACCGAATGCCTGTAAAGTCAGCTTCTCTTCATTTTCTTGATGCATTGCGGAAAAGGCAAGAACATTTACCTTCGAATAAAAATAGTTTTTTTCGCAGTACAACCCCAACAGATAAGAGGCCACCTTTACAGGCCTTGTCTTGGCAATAGCAGATCGGTGCGTAAAAGGTTAAAATCGCAGGGATGAGATTTTTCAGACTTTTTTAAATTATCATTTGAAAATTTCAGACTTTTTTTTTCTTTTAAAAAAATCAGCTTATGAACTGAAATTTTTGACTGGGAATTTCATTTTTCTAAATTCAAGTTGATGTTCTTGACTTATGAAACTCTTTTATGTGGTAAATTTTCATATTTCAGCCGATTTAATGTAACAGCTTAACACTTAAAACTTTTAATTTTAAACTGTTAGAATTTTTGGTTGAAATTAATGTCAACTAATTATTATTAGTTTTTCCGATTTATTCTCAATTTAAGATCAAATGTCGTTCACACAGTTTTCAGACTTTTTGCTTTTTTGCCAATCTCATCCCTGAATCGTGAAAAATTCAAAGATTGGAAATGTTTTCTTGCAAATAATCATTTAAAATTTGAATTTTGAGAAAGGGCAGTTTTTATGGATTAGAGTTTTGTGAAGGTGCCGGAAAAGAGCCCCAATTTTTGGCTGGATCGGCCCCTAGATAAAAATAATAAATTAAATCATAAATTAAATAGTCAGTTAAGTCATTAAATAGTCAATAGTCAGTTAATTAGTCATAAATTAAATAGCTTAAAATCTATGCAGTTTTTTTTAGCTTTATGATATTGCTATTAATAGTTATATGGTATTTCATTTAGTTTCTATGTGTATATATTTTTATTTTTTTTATATTTTTAGGTGATCAAATAATGTCAGTTAATGGAACTGATGTTCAAAGTGATCATTTCCTAACAGTAGTTGATCTCATACAGTGGTCTACGAATTCTCTTGATATTGTTATTGCCAAGAACCAGACTTCAAATTTGACAAATAATTTTAAGAAAGATATTGTTGAGGTAAGATAAAAGTATCATCTTCAATTCAATATGCATTTTGTTTACAAAATTTCATTGATCAAACAAATTTAGTTGCATGTCATTTGATGGTGTTTTTTTGAGGAAAATAAGTTCACTTAAAATTGAATTTCTTTGATTACGTGGAAGCATTATAATGCAACCACAAAATATGGTACATTATTCAAAAGAGTTTCGACTCTTTCCATATGGCTTCCAAAGTCCCAAATTATTAATTACAGCTCCACTAATGAAAGAGTAAAATAATAAAGTGTACAAGTTAATGATTTTTGTAAATAGGGAAACCCCCGATAGTTAATTTAAAATAAATCAAAAAGTAATTTCATCAAGTTTGATTTTTAATTTTCTAGCCAAAATGCTGTTATACTATTTCTTTTTTATTTTTTCAGAGACCTTTTTCTAAGTCAAAAGCTTGGATTGTTGGTAACGAAAAGTTCAAAGAAGCAATGCCACCAATAAAAGCTGAAGGTATAAAATATATTCATAACACTTTATGTAATACTTTAATTCTATTTCTTTGTTTTGTGAATTGTACTTGTATTTTTGGTTATTGCTAGTAATCTGCTATTTTTATGAACACTTAAGAACTATCCTAAAAATGATCTACTTAAGAGTATGAGAAATGAGTTGGATTAAGATTGGCAATATCAAAATGAGTTGCTTTTATACCTGTGCTTTGATTACAAAATTTTGAGCCACTTTTTTTTAGTTTTATGGGACTTAATATTGAGTGAAAAGAAAAGATGTCTTTGTGGTAAATAGTTAGTTACAAATTACCATTTTTTTCTCACAAGCAACAAGAACAAGACTTGCAACATTTTGGCATACTTTGACCATTTCCAAATGACTGGAATGTAAAAGTTTATTTTTAAAAAAAATTAAAATTGATACATTATTCTTTTAATTTTATTGTTGTTTGCGGGCCATTTTATAATGAAAATTTAGCTAATGATGCATTTTCTCCTTAAATGTTATAAATCATAATTGTGCAATAAAAAAAGACAGTAAATTTCGATACCTTGTTTCCTAAACTAGCTCCTTCAATAGATGTATAAAATTTTGTGCTGCCTTGAATTAGGTTTTTATGAATGCTTTTTAAGTCAATATTATTTTTGTACAAAAGTAACTTTTCATTTCTGCTTAATTTATTCCATCTAACATGATCCTTTAACGAAATTTCAGATATCCACAATGGAAACGAAATCCCAATCCCAAAGCCTCGAAAGAAATGGCTGGAGCAAGAGCAGACGCTCAATTGTGTTGAACCAGATCTGACATTGAACCACTCTTCAAATGCCAACCTAGACAGCAGAAAGAAAAGTTCTGACTCTAACATCACGAGGGACAACATTCCCGACATCATTGCATCTCAGATGAGGCATGCCCTTTCCTCCATCAATTCGGACTTGTCTTCGAATACCAGTGAAGTGAACACAGAGAGCTGTGAACTGAATACTTTGGTACAAGAAGATGCTGATAGTAATTATCTTCTACCCGGTGAAGTTTTTCATGTGGTGTTAGACAAGAAAGGAGGGTCCTTGGGATTGAATATCTATGTAAGTTACCATTTTATTTCCTTCTGGCGCTTATAATTCCAATATCTAAGCAAAAAAACCCCCCTATTTTTCTATGAATACATCGATTTATTGCTCTTTCTCAACACTTTATGTTCTGATGTTTCCTTTTGTGCCGTTAAAGCTGCTTTTTGTGTCTGTTAACGACAAAAAAATTTGCATTGTTTGAATAGTTTGGTTTCTGTTTCTGAGGATTTGTCTATTTAGCGAATTTTCCAATGAATGGTGTGTAATAAGCAGAATCCATTGTATTAGACTTATGAAGTTAAAATTAGTAAACTTGCTATTATTTAGTCATTTTATTAGTACCTGATGATTAATTTATTCAAAAGGAGATACAGTGGAAGCTCTTATAGCGACCTGCTCTTATAAAAATACTCTCTTAAAAAGACCCAAAAATTAGTCTCTATAAGAGCACTTTTGTGCTCTTATAAAGACTAATCTTCGAATCGATTCAGCTTATCGAATACTTTTCTGGATCGGTTTGTGTGCGTCACACCAGAATTAGCCAATAAACAAATATCAGAGTATGACAAACAGCCCCAAGTAACGATCGCATCTTCTTCTCGCTTGCTTTCGCCCGGGGTAACCGGCTACAGTCCCAAACGAAACCTTTCGCTGCCTAATGTCCTTGTTGATTTTAGACTTTACATTTATTAGCGTATTCATTTATCTTTCTTTAGTTCCAATTTTCTGACTTATATTTAAGACATAAATTTTTCAAATTGCTTGCAGATGCAGGTGAAATTGATGTAATGAATTTTGTTAAGCATCAGACCTTTCTAAGGAAGCTAAGCTATGCAATAAATTAATATCAAAATCAAAATTTAAAAAGCAAATATTTATACTCTGTAAAATATTCATTTTAAACTTTATATAAATTAAAATAAAAGCAAAAAATAAGGTAATGTTACATGAAATTGGAAGTATCAAGACTTCATAAAATAAGAAATAATTGTTTAAAGTGAGGAAAGATCAATTGGATGATTCGAACTGTGTTTTAAATCCCAATGATATCGTTTTCTGGTTGAGATTTCCTCCAGACTTTATAAATTAGTCTACTAAAAATACATCATTGAGGGAATCGAGTCCACCTTCCCGAAAAGCATCAAAATTGATAGTTTAGCTTAACGAGTTTATTGCTTTTAAACGAGTGATATTCTGCACTCGAGTGTATCACTCGAAGTTTGCTCTTATAACGACAAAAAACTCGGTACGGATTAATTCACTATAAGAGTTTCCACAGTAGTTCTTATTGAATTGAACATTTTCTGCTGTATTACAGAAGGAAATGTTTTTGAAATGGGCATTTGTTTTCTATTTTTTACCTACCAATGTTAACTACACCTCAAGTAATTTTTGTCATGGTTCTAAATTTTTAATAAAATAATGAAAGAAATCTTTAGGACAGTATTAGGACTTTAATCAGTTCATTTTAATATTTTTACTATAAGTCTTTATGGTTGCTTAAATTTACTAAACTTTTGCTTTCAATTCTAGCAAGGTTCAGAGTCTTGTTCCGACCAGAGGTATATTTATATTCATTCTGTTATTCCAAATGGAGCAGCTGACTTGGATGGAAGAATAAAACCTGGTAAGGGGAACACCAACTTGAGCGAAAATTTCATCTCAATATGAACTGTAAAATGTTGGTACTTACGTATTATCCTGTCGACCGTGACGCTTAATCCGAAAACTTATCAAATCCCATTGACTTTACTATTACTGTGCCGTTGAATTAGAAGGCCGCTGAACGGTAGATGGGATAATACGTAAGTACCAAAATGTTAAACATTAATGGCCATATTCACCACTGACTTGACCGGCAGTCAAACTTCTTATTGTTGGAACACTAGTTTTTCTTCTTTAACTACCAATCAGAAATTTGACAGCTGGTTAACTGCAGATCAAGTTAGAGGGGAATACGGCTCTAAGAGATATGTCTAAAATCTTGACTTGGATTAAGTATCCCATAAATGATAATGTCTCCCTTTTAATACTGTTTTACAAATCTAATTCATATATATTTTAAGATAATATTACTTTTCACTATCTAGCATATGTTAAACAAAAAATGCCACACAATTTATAGTCTATCCCGTTTATCCCCTCAATCCAATTTGTTAGTATAATGCAGTTAATCTTAATTTATTAAAATTTAATAATTTATTTACAAAATATTGTAGAACTCATTTTGTTGTACCATTCATTCTGTGTCAGTCTTTTGCTAAGCTATCTTCATTGCAGGCGATAAACTCCTTGAAGTAAATAGTGTTCCTCTGGATAACCTCTCATACCAAGAAGTAGTGACGAAGCTCCGAATAAGCCCTCAAGTGGCTCACCTCGTATTGGAGAAGGGGAACTTGATGGAGACTGACAGCGCCCCTCCAAAGGAGCAGAACTCAGTGACTGCGAACGGATTCTCAAATAACAAGACAACCGATTGCAACCATGAAAGCGGCAGGAAGAGGAATGAAAGCTCAGCCAGTGCGGAAGCCTGTTTCGATGGGCACAAAGACTGTGAAGACCAAATCACATACTCTTCCCTCCCTGTCATATCCAACACCCCCAAAGAGAGTGCCAAAGACAGCGTTAGTTCTGGGTATTTGAAGCAGAATGGCAGCGGGAATGTGTGCTCCAAATTCGATCTCTCTAGTCCTATTCATGCCAAAGTTCATGTTGATACTACTCCATACCGGTTTAAAAGTTCGCTAACGTCATATAGCAGTACACCAAACCTTGCTGAAAACTCAGATGAAGATGACCCGAATGGCAGTGGTGGTTTTCTGTATCGTAATAGAAGCACGGAATGTTTGAACACTCCTCATTTTATGAGGCCCCACCAGGCTTTACTGGACTTTTACCAAAATTATTCTCATTTACGAGGTAAGTGGTGGTGATTTGTGTTCAGATTTTAAAGAGTTAATGGATAACGTATTGAAATCTTGTATTTTAATCTCTACCAAAAATTGTGTTGATTTTATTCAAAGTATTTCTTAGCTTTAATTCTATGTTTCATGATAAATTACAAGATTCTCTAAAATTCTTATTCTTTAAAACTGTAGCAAAATAAACCTAAATTTAAATAGAGAAATGTATAATTTCATCGAGATTTTCTGACAATTCAAATTTATTTAAGATAACAAATTTGAAATTGTGTGAATTTATGTACTAAGTTGTCAACCATTATCTTCTATTAAAGGAACTAATGTTGAATACCTTAATAAAGTCTATTTTTTTCCAGGTTCTGTTAGCAGTTTACATGAAATACCAGCTGTTCCAATCAGAAAGAAAAAATTGAAAAAGCTAGATGATATTTATAATTATTGCAATCCTGGTATATTCAAATTTTTTAATGTTATACTTTTAGTTCTTTTATTTACATTTTCAGGTACTCTAACAGTTTAAAACCACAAGGATGTACTTTTTATTCATTCCTTATTAATTTGCTAATACTAATGGTTTAATGTGAAGTAGTTTTCTTAATTATAGTGAAGACAAAATGTAAGTGGAAATATTAAACTTCAACTGAACCACCAATGACATGGCTGACAAATATTTCTGAGGAGAGAAATTTCATTGATGTGAGAAAGAATTCAGTATGTTAGGGATGTTTTCAATGGTCATAAATGGAAAAACGAAAGGTTGTGACTAAGCTGTAAATGATAATAAAAAACACTAATCCAAAGGGACAACTCATATTAAACTGAAACTGAAAGAATATTTTAACTTTACCTGAATATGTAAAATTGCAGTTTCATTAAATACCTTTTATGTGTTTCTGTGCAGATAACACCTTTGAAGTGTCAGTTCGCAAGAGCAGTCGAGGTTTGGGTCTAAGTATATTCGGAGGAGCGGATGTTATAGGCAGAGATAACTTTTCTCAGCTGATTCGCATCAGGAAGCTTTATCCCCTGCAACCGGCTTTAGATTGTGGCAAGCTCATGCTGGGAGATGTCATCTTGGAAGTGAATGGAACCAAGATGGTCGGATTAACTAATACTGTAAGTAATGCTGTTGACTAGAAATTTTTGGTTATAAATCTACCTGAAATCAATTGTTAAGCATTATTAAACTATTAATGTACAATTTATCAATTTATATTAAATTTATCTATATTTGTTTATATCTGCTTAGTATGTAATTAATCTATTGACATAACTTTAAAAGACTTAAACTTTCTTATTTTTTGTTTTTGTACCAATTTTTTTAATCTTGCCTTTTATTTAAAAATAATATTTCACTTTTGTTTAATAAGCATTAAAATTTCAAATATTATAGGAAGCCTTGGAAGTTTTGAGGTGTGCACCTGCCGATGTAGTTCTAAAAGTATTCCGTCCATCAAAATCTCTCATACCGTCTTTTTCCACATACAAGGTGGGTGTTTTCTTTCTGTATCCTTTAATGTTTTCTTTGGAGAACTTTTTATTCTATACTAGACAGCAACTTAAGTTGACCCAATGACGTCACTAATAAACAAAGTAGTTCCCATCGCGGTGTCTGAATTTTGAGTGAAATAAAGAACGCCAATTTAAAAATATTATTATTTTGTTAAACCCATGTATTTATAGTGCTTTTCAATCACGATTTGCATACCCAAACTCCTCCTAACAACCCAACAGGCTTTGTGTTTACCGATTTCTCCTTCCGCATTTGTGACGTACTGGGTTCAAGAAACGTTGCAACCAAGTATAGCCCTCCTTAAAAGCATATTGTTGTGTTTATTTATTTCATATCTACTTTTTAAAATTTAATTAAAGCTATTTAGTATTGTAATCATACTTTTATTTCAATTAAATGAATCTGTATTACTTATTTGGTTTACTTTTTAATTAACAATAAATTATTGTCACAGGGAGGAATTTGGCCATTCTTTGACTCTTCCTCCAGCTCTGCCAGCAGCTCCCTTTCTCGTGGTGAGAATAACTGTTACAATGTTGAGACTGGAGTAAGTACAAATATTAATTGCTATAAAAACTGAAATAAATATTACTATTCAAATGTAAGCACACTCTAAAATTTTTAATAAGTAGTATTTATAAAAATTTTGCATAAGTATATAGTCATCATAGTTAAGTATTTATCAAGGATAACTCAATTGTTTATCCAACTTTTTTTTAAACATTGGCAACCTTTCAATTACAAAAACTTTTTTGATAGTTTGAGTTGTTTTATAACTTTTTGTTGAAATTTTAGGAGTTTGAAGTTACGCTCATTAAAAGAGGAGGTAGCTTAGGATTCAGCATTTCTAGTAAGGAGAGCTCCAGTGAGAGTCAACGAGAAGGTATTTTTGTAAAAGCTTTAGTGAGAGAACCTGCTATCTCAGATGGCCGAATTCATCCTGGTGATAAAATTTTGCAGGTATTGACTATGTTACCTAATTCTGATGTTACTGTGAAAATGATTTAGTTCAGTACTTAACAATTTGTTTTATTTATTTTCACTTAAGTTATACCAAATGTTTAATTCATTGTTTTTATACTAGGAAAAATTGTTAGTTTATCAATTAACCGTATAAAATCTATTAAATCTAATAAAAGCCTAAGAAGTATGTTTTTTGAAGAAATTAAGAAGAAATTAAGAAGAAATAAGAAATTAGAAGTTTTTATCGTGTTAGTAGGTTAATTCTAGAATGATCCTCATAAACTTTCTATCAGTTTCACTCTTAATTACACCATTCACACACATAGGTAAGGTTGTGAATTGTTGTCTAAAATGTAAAATTAGAGAACTTGAACTTGATAACGATTAAATACTCATATTCAATCAAATCAAATTCTGCCCAGGCCTAGTGGCCCATTAGGCGTGGCTCATCTCCATTTCATTAGCCTTTGGGCCTGGGGCGCTAATTATTACTTAGCTTGTGTCCAGGGCCAGGCTGAGTGGCTAGCCCGACGCTTGACACCCAGTTGATTCCCCAAGTGGGCTTGGTGCTCATTTAATAAGTGTTTGAAATTATTTAATTTTCTTTTTAAGCAAACATAAGACCTTTTTATTAACCATTACTACTAGTTCACGGCATAATTGACGTAACGTGTTGATTTCAGGTGAACGGAACCGAAATGTCCTCCATGACCCATGCTGAAGCAATAGAGTTCATCCGAAACGTCCCCGACGCGGTGACCCTCAAACTCCTCCGAAACGACCCTCCCGCCACCCCGGGCTACAACGACGAGGAATACTCCATCACCAAACCCCTGCGGTGGGAAGCGGTCGGCTTCCTCAACGACCGCCTCAAACACAAGGACAGCAGCGACGAGGGCAGCACCCCCAAGCGGAAGCTCAAGCGAGGGAAGCACACCAAGAACGAGATGTTCTCCAACGCCTCCAGCAACACCTCCACCGAAAGCGACACCTCATCGTCCAGCGGACATGAGCTCATCCTGGAGGAAAAGCCTGAGGACCTGAGTCTGGAGGGGGTCGGACTGCAGAGGAACCAGCGTCCCAAGTCCTTGGACATGCTCAATTCGTCGGACCGAAAGCGGTGTCCGACGTTGGACGACGACTCTTTCCATCGGCAGTCCAGCGTCATGTGTGCGAATGTGGATGCGAAGGGAGATGGGAGTGCCAGTCCCGAGAAGAAGACGACTCTGTTGAAGTGGAGGGGGAGTACTCTGCCCCATACGGACGAGGTGGACGGGCCTGGTGGGATGAAGAACGAGGTGCTCAGTTCCAACGGGAGCGAGGCTGCCGATTCCGTGTCTGACGACGAGAAACCGGTTCCTTTTCCGAGGACGACAAGTTGTGTTAGTGAATGGGTAGGTGTTGATTTCTTGTTTCAGTGAGTTGTGTTTTTTTAAGTGTCCATTGATTGATTTAAGATTGTGCAACTGTGTAAGATTTTATTTCAATCAAAAGTTGTGTATATTGTGACATTGAGGCACTTGTCGTAACAACAAGCTAACTTCAGTGGAAAGCTGTTGGAGTTTGCTTGTTTTTGCTGCAAGAGCATCTATTGTTAATTTTACGATGTATTTTTCTGGTTGACTTATTAACAATATACTGGTTGTGGATTCAGAAAGCCTGTTCTTATTCAAAATAAAATTTTCATAATCAATATTTTCTCTAGACACATGTTTAAAATTTTAAAGTTTCATAAGTGGGAAAATGTGTTGATTTAACTCTTTCTCTTTAAGGGGGTCTATTTGAGAAATGTAAAAAATAAATTACAACTGCTCTCTTGGGTAAAAGTATCCTTTTGAAAACTCTTTCCTTTTTCATTCCTGAATGAATAATAAAATATTAACTATGATATAAAAAACGAAATTGTCCAAAAATTCAGAATTTAACCAATTGAGCATACCTCTTGATTTAGAGATCTTGAACCATAGATTGTGATGGGTGTATTCAACTTGAGTGCCTGCTCTTAGGTTTTAATTTATTAGTTTAAATAAAACCTATGCAACACACAACAATACATTGTTTAAGATGGTACTTGTCTTTTTTCTAATGAATATTTCTCACTCCTTTTCATTTTTAGGTGCATACATTCAATGTAGATCTGGACCGTGGTTGGCAAAGTAGATTGGGTTTTAGTTTGTACGATGCCCCTCCTGATTCTCCTGGGTCCCCTCGCAGTCACCTTCTGAAAGCCGCTGAAGTCAAGGCTGTGTATCCCAACAGTCTGGCAGAGAAAGATGGCCGGATAAAAGTTGGAGATAGATTGATTGCTGTAAGTATTCTCTTTAGTATTTGAGTGTCTCAAAGAAGATTTTAACATTCCACTATCATCTTTTTTTAAGTGTAATTAACTAAAATGGAGTTAGCAAAGTTTTGGGTTTGGCTCTTCTCTAAGTATGTTTTTCAATTAAAAAAGTAATTGGGACTGTATATGGATACAAATGATGTGTTATATGCCTCTGTTTAAATGTTTTAAAAATTTAAATGAGAAGTGTTTTTTTTTGCCTGCTTAAACTCTTAATATTATCCGTGTGCTTTTTGTCTGTTATTGGACCGTGCGTCATTGAACCCAGATCAACCAACTATTTTTTTTTAAATTTTGTTTTAATAATTCTTTTGTACAAAAATGTATTGTTTCTCTTTGCAATGTTAAATTTGTATGCTTATTTGTTAAAATAAGGACTTAGTGTAAATTAAATAGTTTGAAGGATTTACTGTAAAATAAACTTTTTTTAGGTTAATAACGAATCTTTAATAAACTTACCTGCTGCAGAAGCCATTGATATTTTAAGAAAAACAAGAGGCCTCATCAGAATGGTTTTTTGCCGGTATGTATAAATATTTCTGTATATTTTGCATTTTTGTAAACAGTTGGGTTTGAATGTAGGTTCTAAAAAATACATACGTTGTTTAAGTTTGATAGGTCTAAAGTCAGATGATTTTACATACTTTTAGTAAATCCATTAAAAGTTTATTTTATGAAGATGTCTCTGTTGCAGTAACTGACAAAACATCTGGTTTTAATTTTGATTTTAATCATCGACCACAACAAACAAGTCCGGACATTGTTTAGTTTGTTAGAATTTTTTACTAGCTTATAAGAATATACGGAAACCCTGGAAATAGGTTTTAAAAACACACATTTCAATAAAAAAATTATTTTCAATAATACTTATTAGAAAATATGGATTTTAACATTAAATGTGATAGCAAACAAATACAAAAATATTTCACAAAACATTTTTTTCCATTTCAGATTAGAGAAACCAACTTGAATACTCATTTAGTGAAATGCTTCTAGTCACACACACTCCAAGTCAAGTTAGTCAGATCTGAGCTAAAGATCATATTATGCCATATCTTATAGATCAGATAGTATTACATATTAATGGAATCTCATTGGACATTCTTTCTTGTGTATAATTTTCATCCCCTCACCCACAGATAAATTACCTCTAAGAGTCAAACTTCAAGTTCAAATTTGCATTTCTGTGAGGCAAAATATTTCATTTTGTTTTTATCATCTGTGTAGTACTAAGATATAATGTATTGTATTTGCACTGTGAGCTAAATTTGTTAGGTATTTCCCTTTTATATAAGCTTGTTTGTTGACTCGGAATTGAATGCTAGTGCCTGTATTTAAAATAATCTAACATTTACAAAGTATGTGTTTCCCACTAAAGTGATTTTTAAATCTTATGTTTACACTCACCCTCTAAGCTATCGGCATCAAATAATAAACCGACCACTTTTTATGACAAGGCCTTTTAAAATAGAAGTACCTTTACATAGTTAATTGTATGCATTTATGTTTAGAATATGAGTGTTAGAAAAGTTTATATTAATTTACTTTGCAAAGTGACGTCCGACCAAAAGGTTAGAAAAAACATGCATGTAGTTTTTCTATGCACTTTAGCTATTTATAGTCAAGTTTTTCCGTCCATGATATGAATGCCTTAACTATATAAGAGCTTTGTCTTTTGAATCATCCTTGTATTCATTTTATTTTGCATAAAACATTATTTGTTTAAAAACATAAATTTGATAAAGAAAATACATTATTTTAAGCAACTATTTACAATACATGCTTCCATATTTATAAACTTTTAAACTGTAATTTAAAGTGTAGCTTATTTAAACATTCCAATGGCAGATCTTGCACAAGTTGAAGCAAGTCTATTTTTATATGTTAAATAAATGTAGAAAGTCTTTATGATTTTAAATGTAGTTTCGTTTAATATATTGTGTTTTGTTCACCTCTCATGTGTAAATGTAACCCATTTGCAAATTCTGTGATTCATAATCTTGGAAGTGTTCAAGTTCTTCAGTTTCATACAACATTTGACTGTTGCTGAGTTGGACTGCATTTAACATGCCTTTAACCAGCATTATCATTGTTACTTGATCTGTAGCATGCATAATTTAATCCTATGGTATCATTCGTAGCTGTACATTATGTTGTGCCTTGAATAAAAACTTTCTTCCCGTAAAATGTTTTTCATTTTAATGTTAAAATTAAGAATTTCACTAAAAGTATCAAAAGTTATGTATTAATTTGGTATTTTTATACATTAATTATAATATCTCATATTTTGAAAATGATATGGTCAGAAGCCCCAATACGAATATGAAGATTTGAACTTTGAATGCGTAGTTCGTAAGTTAATACTTAAAATTTTGAGAAGATTTGTGAGCTTATTTTTATGGTCTCTGAAACAAATGGCCATGCCTGATGCAGACTAGTTTATGCGTGCATGAACTTTTTGACTGAAAGTTTACATGATTCATAGGAGGAGTGAGTTTCTAGAGTTAATGTACAGGACAAGGCTATGACAACGGTGCCTGGTTTCGACCACTGAATTACATAGTTCTAAGATTCAAAAAGTTAGGCTTAAAGGATAGCTTTGCATGAAGTCAGTCCAAATAAGCACTTTATCCAGGATGTTGGACTTGCATTTAAAGCGTATAGCGTCTGCCTATGTTTTGGCTCATGACAGCACTGTTTGTAATCTTGAATGATAGTACATTTTAAGTTTGCTGTAATCAAATGGCCCTCAGCCTTTCCACTTGAACTTTATTATTTTGAAGAATAGTGGTATTCTTGATGTATGAAAGCCAAGGTTGTAAGAGACCAACTCAGCTGATAGGTAAGCCATGATCTTGAGTTTGATTTTATCTTTCACTTTTTAAATGCTTGGAAGTTTAAAAACTATTATTGACTCTCACATGATGATTGAAGCAACCTTTTTATCCTTACTGTAACTGGGCAAAAGTTGCAATTTTTACCATGAATGATGCATTGTGTGGTAGTTCAAACATTAATTAAGGTGATGATGTCACTAGACTGCAGTGTTACTTGACCCTGGAGAAACAAAACAAAGTGGTTCCCAGCGAGGTGTCTGAATTTTAAGTGAAATTAAGAACGTCAATTCAGAAATATGATTAGTTTTTTATACCCATGTATATATAGTGTCTTTTTATCACGATTTGCGTACCGAAACTCCTCTTAGCAACCCAAAAGGCTTTCTGTTTTTGCAGTTTTTCCTTCCATGTATTGACGTCATAGGTTGCAATCTAGTATAATACAAGACATGCCTTTATTTTTGAAAGCGGGTAGATTCAATTTTGTTAAAACTACTTATGAGGGGCAAATTTGAAAAAAAATTGGGGGGAGGACTCCCAAAATCCCCCCCCTCCAAAATTTTGACGCCTGTATGTAATATTTTCTCCTTGAAAATTCTGCTGCTTATTATTACAAGAAGCATTCCTCTTTTTATAATTTTTTTCTTTATATGTGGTATATTTTAAAGGCATACAACTAAAATGTCTTAACTTTCGAACAAATCAAATCAATTTAAAAATATAATTTCCATTACAGCTTATTTTTTTCTTTTTGCCTGAACTTTATTTCCTATCAGGTAATTCAAGTATAAATAATAACTTAATTTGTATTTGAAAAAATTGATGTATTAGGTTTTCTAGGTATGGCTGAAGAAAACAAACACCCCATACTATATGTTTTCCGAAATTTTTATACCAAAATATACTTGCTATGTTCTAATTATGCTTTTCTTTCATTTCTTCGATTTAGTCTTCATGAATAATAGAGTTCTCTTTTGAGTGGTCAGGTTGTATCAACCAAAACGGATGTAAATAAGTCACACAGCTTCAGGGAGAAGTTCAACTGAAGTAACTGCAGCTGCAACTTGGTAAACATTTTATTTATACATTAAACTGGATATGTGTAAAAATTCCCTGTTATCTATGAGGACTGCGAAATTTTGTTCAAGTAGTAGCTATATTTTGGCTTTAAATTAAATTATTCCTATTTACTTGCCCCCAGTAGTGAAATAGTATTAATTTAAGGCTAAAGTTATTAGCTTCTAATATGGTGCTAGAAAAAATATATACACAATTATAAATTTGAACTGTAAATAAATATCAGCGTTAGTATCAGTCTTGGTTCTCCGTCTCTTTCATAGATGGCAGCACCACAATTTTAAGAGGACCATTTGCACTGATAGGGGCAGCACAACACGTATGAGGTGAATAAAAATTTGGGGTGCATATAGAGACTAATCCCAGGCGCTTTTTACAACTTATAAAATTTGGGAAGTTACAAGTCAGTTTTTTTAAATGAGGACCTATTTTTAAAATATTGGGTCAAACGAAGATGGAAATGGGTGTCATCACTGATATGATATGTGGGGAAGAATACATGAGGAAATTCAAAATTGGTCAATTTCAATAAAAATTTATCGACCTTTTAAAAATATCTTTAATATTGAGAAATATGTGTACCTCACGAGATTGATTGGAGAATCAAAAAACATAGTTAAACTTCAATAAATAGAATATGGAATCGTCGGGTATTCTACATATAGTAGTTGAGCATATTTCGTGAGTAGTATGACGGAGAAAAATTCAGCAACCCTTCCTAAATTGCTTTTTAATTATCCTACAAGGTTTTGGTTCAAAGATGACCATTAGCAATAAGTTTACATTGAATGTCTTATGATATTTTTGTTTGCATTTTATTTAGCAGTGATAGTTCATTGATTTATTTCATTTGGATATTTTTTTTTGGCAATTATTCGAAGAAATTTTTCTATTTGTCTTAAAACCCGAAAATTCCAGTTAAAGAGGAATTTTGCCCTGTAGGGGGTTCAAAAGCGAAACATTTGTTTTACTAATCGAAGGATTTCAGTTATCCATGTTGGACTGAGCCGATTGATAGTGCAGAAAGTAGAATAGTATTTACAGCAATTTATCATTTAACTGGAACCCTCTTGATCTATAACAATTTTCTTGTATCAATGGAATTATACATGTCTGGGGAAAATATTTTTTAGCTGAAATAATTATGTTAAAAATGTTAAATTTTATTTTCACTACTAAATTCGCAAAAATCTTTTTTTAGACTATAGCAATTAGCTTTTAACTTGAATGTAATTATTAATCATATTCAATCATCTGTTCAAGCTTGTGTCATTTCCCATCTTGTGAATCTACATAAGAGTGTAACGTACTCCCGGGAAGGACTTAAAATCTAGAGCTGTTGATCTCATTTGGAGTTCCAGATTGCTAGGGAGTCTGATTGTAAAATTTTATATAGATTTTCAGGACGAGCCCATTTAAAATTAGCATTATGGAAGATTTTGCAACACTATGAATGGACTTAAGTTTAATGATTTGTGCGTTTTCAATTAAACTGTTTAAAAATAATCCAAGGGCTGTTTAGTAATCTATTGTTAATCGTTTCCATAACTAACCCGATTTTACCGGAGTTGCTCTCCGTTTTTAATCTTTTTTCTGATTATCCGATGAAATTACACTCAATTTTAAAAATTAGAGTTTTGAGGAAAAAATCTGATTATTGGAGTAAAGATGAAAATCCCGGAGAGAGGAACTTCGATAAAATCGGAGAACTGGCAGCTATGCGTTTCATTACCAAATAGTGTTGCAACTCTTTTAAAGCACAACACTTTCAAAATCTTAAATTTTGGAACCGTTTCCTAATGCTAGTATCTGCTCCTATCCATTTTTTCGTTGATTTCATCCAACTTTCAAAAGGAAAGCTATAATTTAAAAGCGGTTTCTGAATTGTAAAATAGAGTTCGCTTACCTATACTACAATCGTTAAAAACTGATAGTGGCAGAAATTACTTAAAAAAAGGTTTTTTTTCCTACTGCTGAATTTTTAAAAATTTATTGTTTAAACTTGAATGCTTAGTTATGTATTTCATATATTGATTTCTGTATTTTTTTATTAGGTGACTTGGTTCTTTCTAGGTTCAAGCTTGTGGAGAAATCATGTCATGTATCTATACATGCCAAGATCATATTGCTGACCTCAGGAACAATTAATCCATCTGCATATTCGAGTACTAAAAGTGCAGGTCAGAAAGATGTTCTGTGGAAGATTGTCTGTTTTAAGACTGCCAGAAACCACTGTCTTGTTTTTAATTGAATTTGTAACTGGTGGAGCCTAAATAAAGATTGATGTCGGCAATTATTGCAGTACTTATTTGTGTTCATTTTACTATGTTGGTGCTACTTGGTCCACGCCGCTCTGAGTGAGCATGCGCGTGGACTTAGTATATACAGGCCGCGCAGCTATGCTTAAAGCGCATGCGCAAACAAGGCAGGGTTACTAGAAGGGGAAGTTTATGGCCAAAAAAGGCAGCCAAGGGAAGATGGCATTGAGAGTTCAAATGGCCAACTTTGGACATAGAATTTCAGAGAACATGTTGAATAGGAGTTAGAACTCTGTTGAACAATGTTTCCATCTTAAAAATTGCAATAGAAACTGTTCAACTATACTTTTCAACCAAGTTCGAAGTTTCTATTTCAATTTTGAACTTGGAAACTTTGTTTAACCGAGTTCAAACTCCTATTCAACATGTTCTATGTCCAATGTTGGCCATTTGAACTCTCAATGCCATCTTCCCTTGGCTGCCTTTTTTGGCCATAAACTTCCCCTTCTACCTCTAGTAACCCTGCCTTGTTTGCGCATGCGCTTTAAGCATAGCTGCGCGGCCTGTATATACTAAGTCCACGCGCATGCTCACTCAGAGTGGCGTGAGGCAAGTAGCATCATCACAGAAGACATGAAAAGATAGCCTAATTGCATAAAATCACAAAATTTATTGTTCAGCAGCAGTGATACTATACAAATATAATTTAGATTACAAACAGCATCCAAATGAGTTCTCCAAATTAACAATCATACCCATACCTGATGTTGGTTCTACATGTAAACTATTCCGATACAAAGATTATTTTGACAGCTCATAGTTCAACATATAACAGCCTTGGCTTTTTCATACACATATCACTATTCACCTTGAAAGAACATTGTAGTTCCTAACACTAGTCTTTAGGATGAAGACTATCAAATTTCGGCAGACTGTTCTCAAATGCTATATATGTCCATGTATAGATAGTTCTAAGCCAAGCATCACTCGCGTCGTCAGAAGAAGCACAATTCGAACTGTAGAAGTTCCGCGGCTATCAGGAAGATTAACTTGTCCGTTGTTGTAGCTCTATGCCGAACTGAAAAGCAAAAATATATTTTAGAAACATACTATCGGATTGAGAAAATTTGAGTTAATGGAGATTCAGTTATCAAGAACTTTCCAATACAGGCAAACCTGTTGTTAAAGACTAATTTTACAGAAAAATATTCTATAACTGCCCATGTAGCTAAAAGTATATTATTTGTAACGTTTAGTAGACTACAGTATGACTATAAAGTCCAACTATTTCGCTGTATAACTTTTCCCTGAAGGAAATTTCAATTATTAGATGACAGACTCGCAAGACATTGAGTCAAATTTTATTTTTTTTTCGGTGACTGAGTTAACAAGTCTATTCTATAACGCCTACTATTTTTAAAGGTAAAAGTTTACCCAATGGTTTAAGGCCAGATGCAGTTTCCAAAAAACGAGGTAAAAACGATATCAACTAAATAAACAAGGTGTTAAATTTTATTTACAGGGTGATTCAAAACTAGAGGCACATAAGGTAGCGGTTGTAGGAGACGACTAGGAATCACATAGGAATCGGGGGTCTTTTCTGGTTCAACTACTCTCTACGACAGGGGTTCTCAAACTTCTGAACATCGCGACCACAGAGTACTAGAACAGAGAGTCCACGGCCATAGGCCATAATGGAAATCGAAAATCATGACATCTTGTTACAGGTTGGGAGAATTGTGGCACTGGGATCGCACTAAATTCACTAGGGTCTGGATCCAGTCTGAATTGTTCGCCGGCTGCCTATGGGAGATCGAAAACACCTTTTTGCGCATGCGCTGAGTTCTAATTTGGCGAGAGATTTAAGCGGCCGGCATACGTTCCAGTTTCTAGTGTGGCGCCCTCACATCAGTAACGCATTTGAAAATAGCCTCGTGGATCCTCTGTTAGGATATTTCTCTGTGATCGCGACCCACTTTTTAGAAACATAATCTACCACGACCCACCTCATTTTCATTATTATTCAGACCCTAACTGACTTAAAAACACTTGAATTTGTGTTTTTCAACTTTCCCCCCATGCACTCCTTGAGTCAAATTAATTTTCACATGCCTTATATGGACTAAACTTACAAATTTCAAAATTTTAAGAGAAACAATGAGTTCTACATGAAAAAGGGGGGCTGGGGGTCCTCCCCTAGAAAAATTTTGAAATTTTATTATTAAAGACTGGGTTTAAATTCGTTTTTTAGTAATGTGGGGTAATTTTTAATTACAACATTTCATAAGAAAATTCATAAAAGTTTTACACGTTGGGGAGTGCGCCTTACGTTTAGAAACACGGATTTAATTAATTTTTTCAAATCTTATTTGAATAACTGAACAAATTTTGTATTATCCGCACATTAAAGTGACTCAAATTTGTTTACTTGCCCTTTGCTTTCGACAATGAGAAGTCTCAGTTTGTTTATTGCTCTATTTATTCTTTTTACAATATGGTTTGTTGATAAAATGTTTAAAACCAACATCACGTTTGTAGAAGTTATGAAAAGAAACCATTTAGACTTGCATTTAAAATCTTATCGCTACCCACCAAAAATTGACTTGCGACCCACAGTTTGAGAAACTCTGCTCTACGAGATTACACCACATTAGGAGATCCCTCTTTCAAAAGATTCATCTTAAGTTCCTTTCTCCCTTAAGCCGACTATATAAAGGTTGGAATATTTTGTTCATGTTATTTTGACAGCGATATATATTTTTTCATAAATTGAAGCTCTTACACACAGCAACAAGCTAACTTCATTGGAGTTACCTCAGCGTAACCTAGCGTCTCAATTCCAGATAACCTAAATCAAGGGTTTCCAACTTGATACTACCATGAAATTTTCAGATCTTTAACTTCTAACTCTACCCTACCTCTTTTAGTACCGAGTGAGTTGTGCTTAAAATAGGGGGTCTGGGGCCTTCCTCCAGAAAGCGTTTAGAAATTTCACTAAAAAATTGTGTTTTAACTCATTTTCAGATACTTGAGCTTTTATTTAGGCCCCTAATCCTTTGCTACGCCAAGAGAAAATATCAGAATAAATACCCCTCCGTAAATAGAAACTACTCTTTCCATCATAGAAAACTACGAAAAACTACTCCATCACCCAATAGGGGGTTCTGAGGTCCTTCCTCGATAAATTTTAGAATTTTACCATGCCAAAAAGTGTTCTAAAGTTACTTTTAGAGGATTTTCGGTTGTTCTTCAGAATCCCTGAATGAATGAATAATGTTTTTAGCACGCTCAAACATGCGCTGAAACTTTGATATTAGGAGTTGTAAACTGGCCTCCGGCAAAGTTACTTACGTATTACTGCGGCTATCTAGATCCAGGTGGTAACTGCTTTACTTAAAACATCTGTGCCGGTTTTGGAAGGAAGTTCTATTTGGACGGCAAAACCGGCAGTTGGCACATGCGTCGTAGGTCTCGCTGTTACGTAGCAGTCCCGGCGCTCCAATCAGATCCGTTGCTGGGCATCTGCCGGGTAAAAAGAGTAGAGTTTAGTTGTATATCTGCCGGCCAAATAGACAGTGCCGTCGTGAAAACTATGATGGCGGTCATTATGAAGAACTAGGGGAACTCTGCGCGTCTCCTATGTAGGCAAATAACACAGGTCTGCAACGAAAAAGATGTTTGAATAATTTTAGCGATTTCCTATGTATTTTGGTGTGCTGATAACAAAAAATTATTGAAAAAAAAAACATACGTCAGGATTTGGCACAAATTGCAAAATGATTTTCAAATTTGCCCATTTCTCGTAGTTTTTTTTTATATTCCCAACTCTCTTTTAATTTTGAAAATTAGGAGCTGTAAATATTGCACTTAGTTAACTTTCTCATCAGGACATTATAGAGATGGAAAGAAAATAAATAGTACTATAAAACCGAACTATATCGTTCGGCATTTCCACAAGGGTAAATACACCAAGAGGAGCCTCATAGGGAGGGAAAGTTGGTTTTAGAATGTTTAAATGAGCGTATTTTAGTTGCATAATGATTTTTAAGAAATATATAAAGAAATTTTATAAACCTATTTTCTTAAAATCTAAAGTAATTACTTATTTTACAAAGTTACCTAAATTGTCAGGAAACATAGCATTCTAGCCCAAAACAGAGAATTTTTTAATTCATTACACCAAAAAACAATAATAATGGCCTTAATAAAAAATTTATATTTTAAAGTGTACTCTCATATTTTGTGAAATATTGCTCTATTTGTTCAGTTTGTTAAAAAAAATGCGATGTCTTAAAAATAAAAAAGGTCATTTTGCGGATTCAGCCCACCAAATAACAATTTTCATAAAAGTTTGAATTAAAAAAAATATCCTAAATTTTCTTTAATTTTCCCGAAAAATTGCCTTATTTACCAACATTGTCAAGAAAGGTGAAGTCCTATGATGAAACGGAGGTCAGTTTTAGATTCAGCACATCAAGAAATATTAGAAATAATTTTATGAAAAAATTTTAATTAAAAATTTAGTATAATGAATCCATTTTCCAAAATTTTGAAGTTTTCGAAAATCAGTGTCAATGGCGTGTTTCTCTAACGCATCTAACCTCAGGAGGGCATTGGCTAGCATCGGCCCAATATTGGATCGATATTGGCCAATGCTCTGTGCTACTGAGGATCGACTTTGTTAGACATAGACTTTATTGTAATGGGCTCGTGCCCGTTTACAAAGAGACCCGTTTACAAAAAAATTACATAAAATTAACACACAATTAAAAACATTAAAACAATGAAAAAGAATATGCATATACAATGTACATACACACATTATAGAAGTGTTGTACCCTGGGCTAACTCGATACTTCCAGTAGATTTTTACGGACTTTTTTAAAATGGAAATTGTAAAATAAAAAATTCTTTTGTATTGGCTTTGAGTTAAAATGAAAGGAAAAGGTTTTAAACCTGTTAAGATTTGTTTCTGTATTGTATATAAAGAGGGCACGAATTGAATATAGGGGAGAGTGTTGTACCTATGGTCGGTTGTACCTTCAGCCACCGCATTTTAAAATTCGGGAAAAAATGTAAATTTGAATTTGTGGTCGATTTCTAATGTAAACAGATGCTATCTAGTTGCTAACGTGAAATCAGCTCTTTAAAAATTTTTTGCAATTTTATGTAACAAATTTACTGTTTTTAGATGCTCAATTTTTTTAGTGCATCACTACATTAATAATTTTCTTCCCCTATAATTTTATAATGACATCTCATAATTAATGACATCTTTTTAATTATGATGTGATAAAATGGGATATATATGGGGTGAATCCCCGAGATTTTGACTTTTTAGTTTTGATATTAGAAATTGTCAGATCTCAATTCTTTTATTTTTTTATAGAATTTTGAATGCAAAAACACCTGAGGTTGTACCTTCGGACACCATAAGGGTTGTACCTACGGACACGTTCTTGTGGATGGCTGTAGCTAATCGTTGCTTTTAAATCAGGTTTTCATTAAAGTGAATACATTTTAATGCATCTTTAATTAATTCTAAAGGGTTATCTACTTGTCGGCGATTAGAATAGTACATTTTTAGTGATTTTTAGATGAAAAATAAAATATTTTGTGCTCTAAACTACTTTTTTAAATTTTTGATTCTAGTTTGAATTTAATATAAAATATTATGTAAAATCGTAACCATCACCCTATCGCATTTCAGTATGATGATTACAAAAAACTTAAAATTTCCACGACGAAGATTTGCGAAAGTTAATACTACCAAATGCTTGCACAACAAGTGTCGATCGAATTGATTTTTTGGATCAGTGAAGTGATCAGATCAATCAGCACGATTGATGAAACTATTACCTTAAATTTGGATCTGAAAATCCCATGTGATTTGTTTATTTTCGGTAAAAAATAAAGACTTCTATCAATCAACTTCTTTTTAATGATCATTTACGATCTAAAACTACATTACTTTAAAAAAGTGTATTTCCAATTTTAAAAATGCTTGAAATAGTTTATTAAAAGGTAAAGCATCAATAAAAAAGTTCATTTTTAGCTCTTTTCAATTAAAATCTCCCTTTTAAAGGGTGTCCACAGGTACAACCGGGTCTGTCCATAGGGAGAGCCGGTGGTTGGTTGCACCTATGGACACAAATTTCGTCAAGTTATTAAAATTAATAAAAAATCCAATTTTCAAGATTTTAGCTAACAAAAAATATCCTCCTACTCACAAAGGTTAGGACACGGCTTACTAGATACTTATACAGGCTAGCCGAGTACGGAAATCATTGCAAATCCAGATGGCATTATTGGACAAACTGGCAAAGCTTATCCACAGTGTTGAAGGCGGTGGGTGATATAGGTAGGTCTTGTAGCGCTCCAAGCGGGAAAAGTTGTCAAATGGTTTTCATTGTTTAAAACTCGGCTAGTCTGTATAAGTATCTAGTAAGCCGTGGTTAGGACTATAGGTTGGGCTCTTTAAATAATCAAAATATGATTTTTCCTGTCTTAGAAAAATCCAAACGTGATTTTTGGCCGAAGGTACAGAAGAAGGAGGAAGTATCCTTTTCTTCATTATTACAAAAAGTGAAAGGATTAAAAGGAAAAATTTCAAATATTTCGCCTTTGTAGAAAATTCTACTTTGATTTAGACGTAGTTGAAAGATAAATCTCTTGATACTTATATTTGGAGGGCTCAGAATAAAAGTGGACCAAGTCCACTTTTTGTCATTTTTGAGTTGGCAACGCTATAACATGCTCCAACTATGTAAAATTTCAGTGCAATAAAGAACCAAGTCCTAGTTCTGATAATATCCGCAAAAAACGTTAATTTTAAAAACTGTTAACATTAATTTTCCTATGTAGCTTGAACTTTAAACCTCTGTAGCTTAAAAGTAGCTAAAGTGGACTTGGTTCACTTCTATTCTGAACCCTCCATTTAAGGGTGACTCAATATAGGTTTAGGGGGAGGAGCTGTTTAAAAATTTATACTGGGGGAAGTTAGTGCTATTTTCCATTCGCGAGACAGGTCATTTTGAAGGGTCTGATCTCTGAGAGTTTGTAACACCAGAGGGAGAAAATATTATATAAGGATCCTGTGAATCAAAGATAAAGTTATATAAATAAAGATAATACGGATAAAGATATACCTAGGTGGATCGACTTTATTACTTCACACCAAATTCCCAATTCACTCCTCAAACTGAGAACTAAATGATAGCTCTTCTCCTCAAAAGCTGAGGTCGAAAAGCTCCTCACCTGTTATACAATAGGAAAGGATGTGAAATGTTAAAATAGCATATCGGGATTTCTAAATTTAGAAACTTAAACAAATTTGGGTTTACGGGTCTTTAATATTGCCTACGGAAATACCCGACACAACAGTACTTATCAATACTTGAAAAGCCCTGTTTTGGCCGAAAATTCTTAATTGATCGTTTGGTGAATAAGCAACTAACGCTATTTAAAACAACATTGATCACGTGAACAGGGGAGGGGATACACGTGCTTTTTCGAGTTGAGATGATTGTTGAAAAAACAAAACGGCTAACCGCTATGAGGATCCCCATCAGTGGCCAACTACAGGGCCCTAACCTAGACTTTCTTCAAGGGGCTGTTGACGACTGTTTCATTGACAGCCGAAAACTATTCAGTCAGTTTAAATCAAAGTAACAATTAGATGAAAATATACACGAGGGATGATAAATTCGAAAAGATTTTTAAGTAACCATTGTGGGGTAATTTCAAATTACTATTTCAAAAGTAAAAAACTAATCAGGCTGTATCCCAATAAAGCAATATCAATTATTTCCCTTTACTCTTTCGTATTTAGTTTTAATTAAATCTATCTTTGCCGAAACTTCTCTTTTAAACATTCTAAGTTTTGTCTGAACATCTGAACAAAAATTTGTCTACTTTTTGATATTAAAAAGCTAGGAATAGAGTATGACTTTACTTCTTTATAACTTAACTATAAATATTTCTTGATCATAACGTAAATATAAAATACATACAGTGAACTTATTTTGAACCATTCAAAACCTCCAAAGATTTTGATTTAACAGACTTGAAATTCGTCAAGCATAAGTTTCAAGTTATTGTTACAAACTGAAATTTACTCGAACTCATATTTAAGAGATCGATTCAGAAAAAACATAACTTCCAAATGCTACCAAGAAGCCAAATACAAACAAAAGATCTAAAAATGTGTTTTATAAGCATATTGCCTTAAAAATCAAGTTCTTCACATTAAAATTTTTCTCGACGTGATATCAAAACTTGTAATCAATAAACTCCATAGTGATAATACTCAAGAGTAGATGAAGAAACTCACCTTAACTATTTTGCACTTCGAGGCGTTACAGCAAAACACTAACAAGAAAACATCCAGCGTTTGAAGTCCGCATTAGTAGTGCACATTACTTAGAATTAGATAGATAGATGGATGGATTTGGTTACATATATTTTCCGGAGTGCACATACTTCATGGAAACAACATCCAGACTGGTCTGTTGCCATCATGATCGCGTGCAATACGAGAAGATACTCTTTAAGGTTTTGATTCATTGATTTGTTTTGAGTAGATACACTATTAATAGAGAAATAAAGCCTCATCTCAGCTACTATGAAATAAGGTTAAAAAAGGTAAAACATGAGATTTCACACTGCGGCCCGCAGCCCTACCTTTCAAAGACCTGCAGCCTCATTCATATGAACAGAAAACTCTACCTTAAGAATTTAATGTAATTAGTAAATTTTTAATTATTTTTTCTTTAGAAGAAAATATCATTTGTGGAAATTTGGGTATCCCCCTGAAAGTCAGAAGTTTTCCTCTTTCTGATCACAGAAAAAAAATCTAAGTTTACCCCACTGAGTACCAGAACAGAGAGTCCAAGGCCTTAGTCGATAATGGAAATCGAAAAAAAAAATATGGGTTATGTCTTGTGATAGGGGCTCTGGGATCGCATCCACTACTCATGCAACTCACACCTCTTTCGTCATGTCCAGAGAGGCGGAGAAAAAAAAGCTTGATCCTCTAATAAATAGCCCTTTGAAAGAACAGATTGCATGACACGTCACATCCCATCACAGCTGGTATTCTGGTAACCACCAAAATGGTACTGCCTAGTGCCTATACTCATCTATCCATCACAGCTATATGATTGACATTTGTTGTGCTGCCCTCTACCATAAAATGTGATTTGAAAATAGCGATTTGGTTCGGCTTTTCCTCTGTAGTTTACCTTATATACTCTCCAAAATTCCAATATCCACCCGTGAAATTTTTTCTGGCTACGCTATTAATGCGCACTAGCGGAGCACATGTACTACTACTAATATTTTGATTTGATCATGAACCGATTAGCACAATCAGGATTTCTAGTTTTAATAATTCTCACAAGATAGCAGCACCACCGAAAGCCAGCGGGGCCATTTCAAATGCAAACGGACGATTTCAACTAAGTGCTTTTGCTTTCACAAGATGATTTTACAGTAGAATAATTCTTAATTCAGACACTGATCTTAGAAGTTAACTGCGTATTGAGCTGTTATTTTTGATTTAGAAAATTTCTATCACAATATACCTTTATATCAGTTATCAGTCATGAATGCGAAAATTATTCCATGTTTCACTTATTCATTTAATAAATAGACAAAGAATTGTATCAGTATTTTGAATTTAACAATTTTTTTTAAAATTAAAAACCACGGAAGCCATATAATAGCTATATTTTAGGGGCTATTTTTATATAGTCATATTTTATGGTTTTTGATTTTTAGGGTCCTCAGTTATATATATTTCTATCGCGATAACACTATCAAAACCTCTTATTTATTCAGGCTGAATACTTTAAATTTGTTTTATTTATTTTGTTTTAAGGATATTTTGCTTAGGTAACATACAACATTTAAAACCCTATATAAAAACCAATATATGTTCAACTGATGTAGGTTTTTAGCATTGACCACCCTAGCGATCCAGGAACCCACCATAGCTTTCCGATAGCTTAGAATTTTTCTTATCAGTTCTACCTAACATGAAATGAAATAAATAAAGTGTTAGATATTATAGCGATACGCTTTTCAATACATGCATAAAGTAATAGAGTCCAAGCTTGAATAATGCGTAGGTACTCAATCGATCAAATATGTTTTCAACTTAACTATTTGTTACTTCATCTCGCCAATTTTATGTATGGGGTAGGTTGGGACTCTGAGCAGACCAGGAAAAATATCCTGACACGGATTATGTCATCCTGAAACTCACATTCGTCCATTTCATAAAATCGTAAGAAGAATTTGTTTGCTTACGATGTCCAAGCAAGCGTCGGTGTTAAACTTACTATAAAGGCCACATCACAAAATACAGATCTAACCATGTACGCATCTACAAGCAAATCCACTGGCGTTCATTCCATTATTGTGTGGGATACTGGTCATGAGTGACTTCGTAAAAAGAAGCAGGGGGAGAAGAAGAAAGAAGAGAGTGAATAGATAAAGGAGGTAGAAATTACGATCTCGTTCTTGTTGTGCTTTCAAAAACAAACGGACAGCATTCAAATAAACAAGCTGTGAAAGAGGGAGACGGTACATGGAAACCTCAATCACCATCCCCATCGCAATTTCGTCCCCTTCATTTGCGGGTGGGCGAGAGGAGACAAAAAACTCTGTTGTTATCAGGATGTTTGTTTGCCGAGTGCGGGGGTGTGTTGACAAACAACCCACTATATAGGGGGCATCCACCCTTTTCCGGCACTTCCGGTGGGGAGAAACGCTCGGGTGAAGACAAACTAGCTCCAGCACGCCCTCCAAGTGAACCTGTGGAAAGAAATCTCAAAAAAAAACTTGACTTAGAAAAACTTCTAGAGGAGTAGTTAGTAACGTCTACCATTTTTTATAAATGTTAAGCATAAACATTTAACGAATCCAAGTTAATCTGCTGATGGAGGCATCAGGATTTTGAAGAGATTCATCGCTATAAATATTTTTTTTTTCAAAATATCAAAGGATAATAGCCCTTTTTTAGCCATGTAATTGCACATTTAAGCATCTTACTGCTCCGTATATCTAACCTAATTCAATAAGAAATTTATCCCAGAAGTCATTTTAGAGTCAGTGTATATTTTCCCTTCATGAGGTGTAGCCCAGTATCTCGTACCCCCGTGGATCCTCTCTTGAATAAAATTGTTGGAAACGGATATGTAGGGTGTGATTATAATAAAAACTGATACATTTAAAGAGCTATTAAACAAGAACAACGGGTTTGAACTACCTGAAAATTTTAGATGAGAAACTTTGAAGGGTGAGAAAACAAGTGCCGTAAAAAAGAATAAGTTCAAATTCCATCACTGATTGGAACTCAACATAAGATAGAGAAAGCATCAGCAATGCTAAATATTGATTTTCATTTGGTTATTTTTTACGTTTTAACCCCTTTCTTTTAATGGAGATACTACACTAAGAAAACAAAATTCCTAAATTTTAAAAGAAAGTATTAAAATTCTTAGGGTTATGGGTTTTTTTTTACAAAGGCATGATACCTATGCGAAAGTTTGAAAATATTTCCTCCAAAACTTCTAAGACGTTGTAAAGAGAAGGAAACATTAATTTTTCTCTTTGAAATGTTTACTCCTTAAAGTTATTATTCATCCTGAACAAAAAAAAATCATCGTAAAAATGGCTTTTGGATAAAATTAATAATGGTTAGCCCACTCCTGTTTCAGAGACACCCTTTTCCAAGCTATTCTTCATTTAAGAAAATTTTCCTGCGAACTTTTGAAACAGATCACTTATCAGGGTCCAATAGGGAAATATACATGGAAATAAGTAGAATCATTAGAGGTAGAAAAAAAACCCAATCGAAATCATCTTTCTTTCAATATTTATATGTAATTGTTTTCAACATTAAGCCTTATAACGAGAAAAGCTCGCTAGAAATTTCTTCAGTTTCAAAACACACCTCCAGAGATTAATTTCTCGGTTCCTTCCCTAAAACCAATCTGTTGATTGGCCAGAATTAACCGACCCTCAATTCCACACATTAATAAAACCCTCTTCCAATGTACACTATGACCCAACCATATCATTTCTTCATTCCCCAAATCATCCCTAAGTCAACGCGGAAAATCTTTAAGTTGACAAAACCTGAAAACACCTCATTATGTGATAAATCATCCGACTTGTTTCAATCAGCACCGCAACCGCACAACGCCACAAGAGATGATATCTAATAAACCGACGATCATCCATTTCGGTCCAATAACTCATCCTTATTAACAAGGTGCTAACTTCGCCCTATTTACTTAATGACAAGATTATACGTCGGGGTGTGACAACGGAGCGAAAAAGACATAAATCTAGACTCTTTAAATTGAGTTTTTTGGAGTAGATTGAGAAAGAGGGAAGACAAACAGAAGTCGAAAATAATCTCAGAGGCCGCTGCGAGGGGTTAATTATTTCGTCGAGTCGGAAGCTAAATCTCAATTTGTCGCTCGCGTGGTGAAGAAAGTCCCATCACAATCGCAAAGGAAAATCTGAAGCCCGAGGACTCGCCGGGTTGAGCAAATCTGGTGATTTAATGGTGAAAAGGTGAAAAATAAGGTGGCAAAATGACATCTGCTGACAATGCGACGTGAGGTGTTTATTTAAGTGATATTTGGAACCATAAGGTGATTTTTATTGATCCCAGTCGGAATTAACTCAGTAGGTGCCAGAGCTTTTGATTCCGAAAATTTAAAATAATAAATTTTATCCATTCTTGAAAATTGAACTCTCCAATAATCTCAGTCAAAGGTTTAAAACTTCAAAGCACTCGAGGGCCGCAATCGAAATCACTAGTCAAGTGGCGGGGGGCGGGCCCCAAAGTAATCTGGCTCCCTTTTATCCATGATATATTTTTCGGGGGGGGGAGTCTTTAATATGCAACTTTTCCGGGGACGGAGGGAGGTTAATTAGATAATGTGAATGTACTACTGTATTTACAAAAGTTTTAGAGTATATATAAATTTTTGACCCTATACATCTTAAATATTACTTTAAAATGGGGACGGGGGTCTTCCTTCAGAAAATGTTTGTAAATTTTCCTGAAAATAGTGTTTAGCTGAAAAAAGCAGCCAGTTGGAAACCCCCTGATCTAAGTCCAAGACAAACAAGACAGACAAACAAGTCGTTTACAACATTTCGAGTTGAATTTTTAGATTTTACTACTGATTAATTGAATCTGAAACAGAATATGGAAGTTCATATTGAACATTCATAAAAAAGCAAAAATGTCTTCCAATCTTTAATGCTCTTGTAGAACTCAAAGGAATGGATTTGGTACATGTGTTTTCATTAGTTTCACGATATGATAAATTTAATTTGGATTTATTCCAATGGGTTCCTCGTATGATTCCTTAGAAGGGCTGAAGAAAACTTGAAAGTTTGCTTGTGAAGCCTTACATTCTTCACAAGTTTAAGTGAATCAATTGTACTACTTATATACTGCTTTTCCAGTCACCGATTTTACTGTAGTAATAGAGTAGTTAATGAGTAATTGTCTATCCATAACATATCGTTCCAACCTATGCCCCCCTAAAAAGTGTACAGAACTGGTTTTTGTCTCTATTTTATTTAGTTCCTTATTTTTTATTAATAAGAAAACAATATACTTTTGGACACCTGTAAAAATAAAAGTAATACCCACAGGTGGAGTTGACCATCTGCCAGAAACCTGCGTTTCGCCATGCGACATGTAATTCTGTGCTGGAAGGGTGATGTAGAAGCCCCTTTGAGGGCCCCATGACCGGACGTCACCCTTGCCTCTGATAAAATCTGCGCCTTATTGGACGGCAGATGGTAGCGAGAGTGACCAATCGGGTGGCAAGACTTCCCAAGGGTTTCGTATCTCAGAAAGATAATTAAGTTTAAATTTGTCATTGCGTTGTGATAGGGGTGCGTCCAGGAAGTTGATTCAGCCGTCCATCTTGAAATTTAATAACGTATTTAGTGGCGGACTCTGTTTTTTGTATTTTTTTTTCGCTGTGATCACAGATCAGATGGTCGTGTGGTTGGCCATGTTTTTATCAACTATGTTTCATTAAAATCACATAATTTAATTTTATTCGTTGAGTTAACTCTTGAATTTATTTAGAGGGCTTCTAAAGTGAGAGTAGAATGTTTTATACGATTTTTTTCAACCTTTCTCTGATATAAGAAGTGATTGTGCTTGAAAGGTTAATGAATTAAAGGAATACTTGGAAGTTTATTGGCATCCGTTTATTGGTTTTATGGTTTATTGGTACTGTAAAAAGAATTTACACAGAAATTTAGCAACAATTTTCTTCTAACAATTTTGAAGAAATTTAACTTCATTTTTCATTAATTTCAGAGAGAACTAAGCAGTCAAAAATTTATAGACCATATATGTTTATAGAGATTACGTAAGGAACAATACTTGTACTTCATTAAGATTTTTTAAGTGTGAAAAGGAGCACTGAGAAATCGATATCCTCTACATTTCTTCTTAATGTCAATACCAAAAATTTGACTCCATACACAATAGAACTTTCTCACATTCAAACAAGAGGCACAGACGGAATGTTATACCACGTGCTAACCCACTGATGTCATATCTTCCCTAATCACATTTTATACTCAACCAAAACACTGAAAGAACCTTTGAAGCGTTTCCAGGGCAAACTCGTAAATGTTAAACACCTATTAAGGTAGGAATCTTGTCACGATTCTTTCTTCAGGGGCACTAATATATGGATGGACAAGAGTATAGCCTCCATAATCCTCAGCTTGGGAGACGTGGGGGGTATTATTTGGGTCATTCACACTTTGGAAATAGAACTATATTTGTGATGATCCGTTAAACAATTCTTGATTCGGGAAAAGGTTTTCTCTCGTCAGTGGTAGATTTGTTAAATGTGTGTGGAATTTTTTAAAGTGCCAGTTCTTTTGTTGTAGTTGTAGTGGTGAGACTTACATGCTTTGTCCTGGAGCAAAATATTGTACAAATGTCCAGGGAAACCAGCCTCCACTTTTAATATTATTATAGGTTACATATACATTATTGATACAGGACCTCTTTAATCCTAATAATATCTTGTTACATTAAATTTCCTACTGCAATAAAGTATTTAACAAACAAAATATTTCGCCTTTAACCACTCTAGATTTCTTCGAGAAAGAGATTTTCTTACATACAGGGTGTTTCAGAACTTCTAGTTATCTTGGCCATAAAAATTAGTATGTTTATTGATATAAATTCTTTTTTAACTATTGATGAGGGACGCAGTGGCGGATCCACGGGGGGGGGGTGATTGGGGTGATCACCCCCCCAACAAAGTGACCTCGCCGAATTTCCGGCCGAAAATCACATCCCCGATAACATAGCGATAAACTTGACTTGTGAATAATCTCTACTGAGAAGCCGCTGTCACCATCTGAGCGAGTATTTCTTCCTTTTCAGAGGAGCTCCCTTCCCTAGCCCTGATAAAAGGGTTGACAGAGGATCCGCGCTAATGACCACTTTTTCTGGCTTTTTCCTCTCCTGGGGTTCGGTACTCTTTGGTCACCGGAAATTTCAGCCGGTGTTTAAAGAAATCTGTATCCGGGTGAATGGACTCTAACCGCCTATCTGGTTCGAGACTTCACGGAACCAACACGTGACCGACAACTGAGCTTGCAATTGGTTACCACAGATACTACACTAGTAGATCTACTAGTGTAGTATCTGTGGTAACCAATTGCAAGCTCAGTAGGTCACGTGTTGGTTCCGTGTGACGTCAGACGGTTAGAGTCCATTGCAAGCTCAGTAGGTCACGTGTTGGTTCCGTGTGACGTCAGACGGTTAGAGTCTATTGAATGTAAAAGTGAAAATTGATTGTAATGTCGAATGCGCATATAGGTAAAATCACCCCCCCAAACCAAGTCTCTGGATCCGCCACTGTGAGGGAGAGGTATAAAAAGTTTTGGAGTTACTTCTTTATAAATGTTGTGGAGGTCGGAATGATTCTACTCGAAATATTTTCTGACTAAAAATATAAATAGTTCTTTTTTTCCTTCTTAAAGGCCATGATTGTCAGGTATAGACACTTAAGTATCAAATTCAGGATTATTATTATTATTATTATTATTATCATCATTATCATTACTATTATTACCTATTATAATTTTTTACGCATCTTACAGTAGGGGAGAGTGGGGCACCTTGGGACATTGCCCACCTTGGGACACTCCACTTTCAGACGCAATTTTATAGTTATGAACTCGTGCTTATATATACTAATAAATTATCCTAAAATCTATTCTTCAACGTGTTTTGGAATCTTTGGTGCGTATGGTTCGATATGGATATATCGTCAAAATATCGATATTTTCACGATATATCGATATTGACGATATATCGATTAGTGATGGGCGATCCAACTCTTTTTTGGGATCAGATCAAAGCAACTCACTCATCAAAATGAGTTAACTCTTTTATATAACTCACTAACTCACTTACCTCCAAAATGTGTAGAAAAACCATGAAATCAATCCTATCGTAATAATTATGTGGTCCAGAATTATTTTGAATAGTGCGATAGTACGACTACGTTGGAACAGAAAAAGCTATGTCTTAACCGGCGACAGAGAGGAGGAAAGCGTGGGAATGTTGATCGAATTATTGACAAACGGCCGAAGAAACAGTATAATTTCGATTGAGAAAAATTTATGAGATGCGCGTGATGCAAAAAGCCTACGGTGCGGTGAACGTGAGAAAGAATGAGGAAGGGTTTAGGCCTGAAATTCACAGGGGAATTTTGAAATTAAGATAGAATAAGTTAAAGTACACAAAAATATGGGGTGGCGTGAAACATCATCACAAATCCTTTTTAATCGTAAAAGTTTTTAATGTAAATCTTAACTATTACAGATTTTCTTGAACTGAAGGATTGAAAAAATATAAATTTGTTCCCGATTGTTTTCTATTATAAAAACCTATTTCCTATAATAAACTATCCTTTCCTATCATAAAAACAGCGAATTCCACTTCATTACACATAAAATTCACTCCAAATCTCGAAGCAGAAAAGTGTTCACACAAAAACTTCCAAGAGAATCCAAATTTATCATCTTATTAATTCTTAAGAACATCTATCCAAAACAATTTTTCAAATACAATTAAAAATTTTAACGAAATCATCCATTTTATAAAATAGCTAATACAACGCCATCATAGCTGCTAGACTCGCGTTTCAATTCTCAAAATCAGTTTAAAAGAGACTTTTCAAATCCAAATCCATCGCCTCATTAATTATGTAAAACACTGCAAAACCATAATGACCAGGCAGAAATAACTACATGCCTTTCAAGGCGTGTTCCCGTATTCCGCACGGTTTTATTCTTATTTTCTCAATCTTTTTTAATCGTCGAAATTTTTAATTGAGTTTCTAAATATTCAAGGATTACTTGAACCTAAGGTTCATAAGAATATAAAATCACACAAATTTTTTAATTATGAGCTGTAGATTTTATTAATCATCATCATAAACGTAGTGATTAAGACAATGTGTATACTCGCTCAGTTTCGTACAAATTTAAACGCTACACCTAGACCTATTTTACCCCACTAGACCCATTTCCCCCCACCCTACCCTACAATTTTTCAAGTACAATTAAAACATTTTTAACGAAATCGTCCATTTTTTAAAGCAGCTAATGCTAATACAACGCCATCGTAGCTGGATTCTCAAAATTATTTGAAAAGAGACATTTCAAATCCAAATCCATCGCCTCATTAATTTTGTAAAACACTGCTAAACCATTAAAATATAAATCTATAAAGTATACCTTTTGCTCAAGATCAAGTATTTTTTTATTATCAACAAGTATTTAAATAATAATAGTGCCTCGTCAGAAATAACTACGTTCCTTTCAATCCTGGAAGCTCATTAAACGAAATTCTCATTTTCGCAATCTGTTTTAATTGTCGAAAATTTTAATGGAATTTCTAAATATTCAAGGATTATTTGAACTTGAGTATAGAAAGAATATAAAATCATTAAAAATTTTTAATTATGTGCTTTAGATTTTATTAGCCATCTTCGTAAACATAGAATTAAGACAATGTAAATCTCGCTCAGTGTCGTACAAGAGTTGAACATTCATGGCCACCGAACAACTCCCCAATCTCTGTAATTCACTCCCCATCCAGTCGCTCACCAGTTCCTTCCACTCTTTGATCCCAAAAAGAGTGACCAAAAGAGTTATATAGTTCTTTTCAACTCAGGAGCTATCTACTCCGAATGAGTGAACAACTGAACTATCAAGAGAGCTCTCCGGATCGAAGGAGTGGTGGGATCGGGTGAGTTAACTCATCTGATCCGACCACACCGCAAACCACTCCGTTAACCACTCCCAACGCTCTTTTGATCCCAGCCAAAAGAGTGAGTAACTCTCTTTTCATCGTAATCGTTTCAACGTTCGTCATTCACTTCGCGCAGCTTGCGGAGAGCAATGTCGGCAATGTCTATGGCGGAGAGGAACATAGAGAAAGGAAAGGCCTGAGTGAGCGTTGATGCTGAACGGTAGTGGCAGGCATGCTCTCGTGTTTCTTTGCGCTTTTCAAGGGGCAGTATCACAAATTAAAACTTTTGAAAGGAATTTTTTAAAATTGCAACTGAGTTACCACTCTTTTTTTCTCGCTCCTTGATCCTTCACTCAGTTTAAGGAGTTAGTTCAATGAGTTAACTCCTCAAAAAATCGCCCATCACTAATATCGATATTTGTTTGACGATATATATCGATATCAAAATTCTAATATCGCCACCGACAATGGAAAATAATTGTTCCAATTGAAAAAATCCACAATGTAGTACAAGTGTAATAAACTCTCTGAATTGTGTTACATTCAAAACAAAACAGTTACCCATCAAGCCTAGTAGAGGTTTTATTCTTTAATCTACTAGACTCAGACCCCAATACCTCATAATTAAATCAACACTAGTCAATCCATCGCGATACTGTGCAGATATCCTTGAAAAGAATCCCAAGAAACGAGTCCTTGTTAACGGGACGTCCCGGGAATTCCCGAAAGCAAGCGATACGGGTTGGGGGTGTCTACGAAAAGGGGGGCGGAGTTCTTTTTTTTTTTGCATCGGGTGTTGGCTGATTGTCGGTCACGTTTTAGCTGCATGTCTTGTCTGTCCTGAGAAACATTGGCTTGTGTAGCTTTTTTTGTGGGGTTCATTTATTGGGTGCTTTTATTTCCTTAATTTAAATTTAACGAGTGGATAGGAAAATATGTCTTTATTTTAAGTTCGGTAAGAATGACTGAAAACGATAGAATTAAAACTATGCTATTTTAAATGGAATAAAAACTGTATTCGATTGCGGTACCAATTCCCATCGACAATGAATAACAGATAAAAAAGGTTAAAATTTCCATCTGAAAAAGCTTATTATAAAAGCACAAATACAAGATTTTTAAATTGTATTTCAATAAAGTTTCTCATAAATTTAATAGTTTTAAGAAATCAAGGTTTAAAAAATACTTAAACTAAGCATTAAAATACTTGTTTATAAAATCATGGGTATAGTTGTATATTAATTACGGTGAACAAGATTAACTGTCCAGTAGGCATCCCCAACAAAACCCAGCATAGCCAGTTGGCAAAACCCAGTATAGCCAACAAGGACATATTTTTCAATATTTGAAGCTTGTTATGTAATATTCCCATACTCATTACTCAAAATTAAAAAAAATATTTAAATATGAGAAAGATAAAATAATAAAGGGTTCCAACTGGGTCATCAAGGGGTCTAGCGAGCAGGGAACAGAACTCCCTAGGGTTTTGTTTTAGTATGAACGAATTTTTAATTTAAACTAATTTTTTGTGTCTAAGAATACATACTATATTATTGATTTTCAGAATATTATTTTGGCGTTCCAGGAAATAACCTCTAGGAGTCCGGATGAGGACTATCACTCAATACTTGCTCTATCACCTCAATTCGTAGAAAAATCAGTCATCATCAGTTATATGCGTTATCTTGCCATCGCTAACTAGCTTTTTTTTACTATTAGGATGTGATTTCGTTGACCTAAAAATTCACCAGCCCAGACCTGTCAATCACTCGATTCGTTTCTAATGACTTGCTCCCTGCACCTATTGATAGCTTTTAATTGCATGTCTGTCACAGGAACCTGTCGTCTTATGTGACATGATTCACTCCATCTTTTATCCGGAGTATGACAGTCCACTTTTTATAAAAAAGAAAAATGCGAGCACTTAAGGTCAAAAATATTACACAAAAAAAAAATCTTAAAAGAAATCATAGGGTTTTTCAATATATTCGTTTTTTAAAGTATAGTTAAGTCACGGCTTACTACACTGCGACACATAATTATAGGTCCACCTAAATTTTTCTTAAAAATCAAACATAAACGGAATTTCTAGATACTCTGAAGGCTGTAATTGATTTTTAACAACCTTTAAAGAAAAAGCACGGTGAAATTTAAAACAATTTAGCTGAATTTAGAGTTACCTTGAAAATTACCTTGAAATACGCTGTCTCATAATTATAGGTCCATTAACATTAAATACTTATTGAATGGCTATTTTTGCAGATAACATCAAGAATTATCTCCCCCGTGATTTTAGAAAGGGTTTTCAGTGTTTATAATTTAAAAATGTTCAATTTTGATAAAATTAATTTTTTTAATCCAGTACCAATACAGTAAGTTAAGTTTTTTTTTCCATATATTTGTCCAACTAAGGGTCCCCAAATTTTTTTCTTCGGGTTTAGGTCTGGGGAGTAGGTTGGTCAGTCCAGTACATCAATTTAATAAGCAGTTAATTTTTTTTTTGGTGCTATTTATTGCTATGAACAGCGTTATGTATATGTATTGCGTTATTGATTACAACGTTCAAAGCGACAAAATCTTCTCCTATATGGCAAAAAATCCTCTTTTAGGACTCTCTGGTGTGCCATACTATATATTCTACCCAACATGGATGCTAGAATATTAGTTTCATCTGTACAAAATGCTCCAAACACTTTTAAAGTACCTCCTTTAAGTTTTCTTAAAGGGGGAAAAAGTCGTCTTTTTTCAATTCATAGTAGAATGAATTAAATCCTTCAAAACCATCCTGTTTAAGTTTTTTTTCACAACTTTAGACAATTTTTAACCAAAAAATCCTTATAGTTTGAAAAAAGTTCAAGAATAAGTATGGAAAAATTATGATGAAAAAATACCATTTTTGCATCATTTTGTTTGTAAGTTTTTTCGTGCATATTCGATTCTACACTCATATTAACTAGCATGAACTGAAATGAAATATAGGGCTACCTTTAATCTATCTCTAACAATGTGATATCTTGACTTTATAACATATCTGACAGTTTTTTTTTACACTTTCTGCTCATTTTACTTCCCAATCTAGTTCAGATTTAGAGAAGAATTCGATGTTTCGTGAATAATTCAGCACTTATTTTGTAACGATAGTTTAGAAAGATGTCTAGGGTGTTTATTTGTTCCTAATTTTACCTTAATTTGAAAAAAAAAATAGAATTATTTTATGAAATTGTCCTATTTTAGGATCTTTTTACATATTTGACTTTTTTGCTGTACTGTAAAATTCAATTAAACCTCTTTCACATTCTGATAGTTATAAACCACGTGGCATAACTCCTACAAACCAGTAAAATTGACCAACACTGTTTCCCAGCCATTCTGACAAAAAAATTTGAAGTGGACCTATATAATTATGTGACGCTTAATAAGCTGTTAATACACCCTCCCTTCATGTTTGCTACTGCGCATGCGCGTCATTCGGTTATTTTGCACATTTTTATATCTGAAGAGACAAGTCCTTTCGTATGGTGCAAACAACCATCATCAAACTTAACTTCAACTTCAAAATTTTAAAAAAATTAGGGTGGACCTATAATTCTGTGCCGGAGTGTAGATACTTATACAAGATACTTAGTATATAAGTATCTAGATTCTAGTAAGCCGTGGTTAAGTCTATAACGCATGTATAATTACCTAAGTAAGTCGGCGCTTTTGTTAGATGAGAAGAGAATGTTTTACATTTTTGTTATAAAAGCATGTTGTTTGAAATATAAGTAAATAAATCTTTAAGAACAATATCTTATACTTTTTTGTGGAGAAAAATTCGAGTTCTCCAAGTTACATGAACTTGAACATACGTACTATATGATACTTACTACATGTAATAATGGGTTAAGATTAGAATGTACACATTCTTCCTAAGATTTCTAACACTTACACGTTTTGGAATTCTAGGAACATTACATCCCATAAATAATTAAGTTGATGAAAAGGTATTTTTCCTACGACAGAATAAATAATCATTATTTGCTTCATAAATATGTTACAAAAAATGCTTCATTTTAAATATATTTTTGACATTTTGAATTTACGTAGGAGAAGCAAATTTAAACTCTAAACTTTTCTTTCATAATACAATTGTTGATATGCTAAGATTAAATAGTTTTTAGACGCTCAGGTGGTCGAAAGGATATTCTTCAGACGTCTGGACACTGTGTTATTCTTTTTATTTTCTTTTTGAGGTCGTAGAGAAATCCGTAAACGGTGCATCCAATTTCTAATTCAATATATTCAAAGTAATTTAACATCTGTCCAGTCGGTTCTACCTCTAAGTAGAGGGGACATGTTCTTCTAATGAGAAAAATGCAGGCCTTGAAAATATATTTTTAAAAGAGTCAGTTTACCTTGAATTTGGTCAAAGTGAGGTGTGAAGATAGTTAATAGGAAAGACCTAACTTCCGATATATGGGTGGCCTGTTAGTGTATTGGTCATACATATTTTTAAGATGTTTTAACCCCCTTAGTTAAGGCTAAAGAAAAACTTTTCTTTTGAATTCCATTTCAAGTTCCCGCTATTTATTTTACTGGATGGTATGTACCATGTTATTTTTTACAAATGAAATTAAAGTTTTTGAATTTGAAGAAATTGAGCAAAATGTTAAGGGAGCACTTAGACAAAGAACATACATAGTAGGTATTTATTTGATAATGTAGTAATTTTAGGGTATATTTAGATTTGGTGATAATTTAAGGTTAAATATCGTTTTGCGATCTATACAGAATGAGAATGTATTGAAATTTGCTAATGAAGTTATCTTAAACTTCTTTAGATGTAGAATAAAATAAATAGGATATAAGAAAATATGTGTCATTTATTGGATTTAAGGTAACTATATCTAAAATATAAAGTTGGTCCGAAAAATTTCTCTAACTTTTTTAAGTGACGAACTTTATTTTGTCATAAAAAATAACTAAATTAAATTGCCTTCAGCATTAAGTTACACGAATTCTTAATTACGTGAGTATATCTAACACATATGTAATAATATTTTTACCACAAATATATTTTTGATTACAAAAACAATTGACGTAGAATTACCTCCTTGTATTCACTATATTCTCCAGAATTATTTTGTGTTTATGTGATAAACATACTGTACTACATGAGTACTTCAATACACTATAATTTCAAAGATGTTTATCGGTTTTCAATTAACAAGAATAGCCAACGTCTTACTTATATAGAAGCTATTTCAATTTCGCTTCTTTCCTACTTTGCTTTAGTGAAACGCCGAAAAATGACCTCCACCAAGATTTCGTTCTTAAAACGTTCGGAAACCTCTGTATCCCGCGTCTCTCATTCAATTTTACAAGTCTTAAAAGTTTCTCACATCTAAAGCGATCAGTCTAAAATCCGGAACGATTCGAAATAACATACTCTGCGGGTGACTTTATGTTTATAGCCAGTCTAGCTTCCCCCAGTCTGTTCCAAGAAGGTAACCTCAGCAGGTGGCAGGTATACGACAGTCGCAAAACAAGCTACCGTTCGGAATAAATTTTAACCCAAGGGGAGGTTTACAAGCTATTTACTAACTTCGTTTTTTTCTTCTCTCTCTCTCTCGTTTTTTCTAAAACAGCCCTGAAAGTGTCGCTAAAACAGGTTTCGTGGCAGTAATAAGCACTTCCTAGTTGGGTAATGAGCGAAATGAGGGGTCCGTTTAATGTTTGGGGGATTTGGGTTTCCGGTAAAGAAATCGTGATCTTCAGATTCGGAATCGTTTCTTAATAAGGGATCAGTCCATTGAAAATCCATCCTAAACGCATTACCAGGACCACACTTGCTCTTATAAGAGCAAAATCTCGATAGAGGTATCCAGTATAGACATAGGTATATATAGAGCAAGATCTTGCTCTATATATATTACAGGGTGTACCCTGGATATACAATAGAAGGTCAGAACAAACTAAAAAAACATTTTTAGCTTTAAAAAATTAATATTATGTAAAGAAGTTATTTAATTATAATAAATTCAAATACTGGGAGCGTTTTAAAGTCGTGGAGGAACTGAAATAATTTAAACATTAAATTAATTTAAACTGTTATTAAAAATTATTACTATAGTTGAAGTATTCTCGGCTTAGTAAATAAATCTGTGTTTTGTCATTTTCTCATAAAATGGAGTTTAAAGCTTGTTTTTATGTTCTACACTACAGTACATCAGGTCTGTATCCAAGGGAGGGTGGGGTGACTATATTGTGTTTTCCTTTCAAAATGGCGAAAGAATACAAGAAGCGAGATCCTATCTTGGGGTCAAAGACCCTAAGGAGTCCAAGATGTCCAAAAATGATTAAAACCACTAAATTTCAAGGGGAGGACATTCAGACCCAGACCCTCCTCTTTGCTTGGGGCCAAGTACTATCCACAAAACTTTTATATTATGTGCGCGAAGGGACAAATTTTGACACATTATATACTCGGTGGAAAGAAATTTTGGGCCCAAACACCTCCCGAAACAAAAGTATGATTACGACTCTGCAGTACGTACTGCATCGCATTAATAAGGAATCACTGTATGGTATTTTAAACGGGAAAATGATTTGAAGAAAAACTGCATAAAAAGGAAATCCGCTTTACAGAAACATAACCCTTAGTTCGATATCCCTACTAACATAAAATAAAGTATAAATCCCTTTGACATCAACCACGCTCACGATTTATTTTTAGGCGTATAACATTCACCCAGAATGCGATATATATTATCAGTTTTCTTAGCTGAAGGTTACAAGGTTACATCGTTTGTCCTTGGTGCAGATCTGTCTTTCTGACACTCCCCCTTGGAGTTTCACCCGCATGTTCAGAACTGAATGCGGGCTTGAAAGCCATCAACACACCTCTGAACTACTGAGGCAAGCATGCTGAAACGGCGAGGGAATTTTTCAAAACGGAACGCCTTTTTGTTAGAAATAGGGGTAGGGTCAGCTTTAAATTTTGCTGCTTTACAGAAGGTAGGGCTGTTTAGGATATTTTCAAACTAAATTAAATTGTATAAGGTATTTACACTTTCACGTCTGGTGGAGAGAAACTGTAATGTGCAGCTGTCAAACATTGCGTTGATTTATTAAAACTGATTTTATTAAACTTAACAAGTAAGGTGGTTTTTACTGTTCATGAAAAGGACAGATAATAGAAAATCCATCCCCTGTTTGGATTTATCATTTTTTTTATTTCGGTCCTTACATTTGTAGGGTTGCCATACTGCCTATTCCCCATACAATCATTTATTGGCTTCGAAATTTTAATTTGAGATTTAGCATATTATCTATTTAAATACGGAATCAAGTTAAAAAATAACAAGTGTTAGTAATAATTAGGATATCTATATTCTAAATAGAAATCTAGATATTGTAATTTTTTATATATTCTATAAACACAATACACAATAAATGAGAAACTACAGGGATTTACTGAAAGTACTCTAAAATATAGACAATTGTTAAACTAACTCTCTTTAAAACTTCACATAGTCCTCTAAAAATAAATCTCCGCTAAAAGTTGTTTCTTCAAGGTCTTTAAAAATTTGTAAGGATTTATCCAATAAAACTAACTAGAAACACTGACATTTTTAATTATTTTTCTCATCCTTAGCTCTACACCTTTTTTTTTTCGAAGACTTCCTCAGAAAGACATTACATAAAACTCCTTCAAAAACATTACATAAGATCTATTCCACAAAACAAACAACTTCCTTAAAGTAGACCACCCTTTTCCCATACAATTTTTTCTGCTTCTTCCGTCAACGGACCCTTCCGAATGTTCGACCACTCTCCCTCCACCCCTCCCAGACACTTGTTCCTTTTGTAATCCGCAAATTCATTAGTATAACTGTCTTCATCGGGGTCAAACTGTCCTAGTCATTTGTCGAACGCCAATCTCGTTAGAGTCAAACGTGAAGTCCTAATTGCCCTTGATTTGGCATGGGGACAGCGTTGTCTTTTTTTTTTTGGTGGAGGGGGACTGTTCGACAGGGTGGCTTACATCAATTAGACAATGTCGTCGGAGTTGTTACAAGGGGTTGTTCCGACTTGGTGGGACTGTTCTGAACTCTCGATTGTTTTATGAGGTGCTTTAAGCGGGAAACACTGTGAAACCGCTCTAACGAGTGGTGTATATCTGATGTGGGAAGAGATCAGAAGGTCTGATATCACGTGAAAAGTATTGAAGAGATTTGTTGGAAAGGATTAGAAAACAATAATTGAGGTGTGCTAGAGATTAAGCTGAAATTAGTGGACTATTCAACTTGGATTTATACCGTTGTCCAGAGTAACCCACAATTCATTTTTTAAAAAGTAAAGGATCAACATAGTTGCTTATTAATTTTTTCAGGAGATTTAGCTGAGGTTGAAATTAGTGGTTAAGCTTTATTTAAACTATTTCAAATTAGTGACCATTTGACCATTAGGAGAATTAATTTCATTTAAGAAAAAAATAAATAGGTATAGCTAGTTACATCTGACTATATGTATAGCTAGTTACAGGATCACGTGATCCAGGATCATTGAGAGCATTCATTTTCTTTCCCAGAGAAGCAAAGAGATGGCGCTGTTACTGAATTATGAAATTCATATTTCGTTCGGATTTCTTTTCTTATCAAGGATTAGGTCTTCAATTGATCTTATAAATTTTATAACATTTTTGTATCTGAAATAAAAAAAAAACTTTTTTGTCAAATATATTTCAAGAAGGAAATAGTTAATGTATCGTAAAGTAAAAAAAAAATATTCCTATTTATTCATCAGTGGAGAATCTAGAGGGGGGGTTGTGGGGCTGCAGCCCCCCCAGAACCAAGACATTCACATTTTGGTAATAGCATAGTTAAAAATTAAAATTAAATTTTACAAAGAGTAATTTTCTGGGAGTGAGGTACACTTGTGATGGTTGACATTTTTGATTTGGCTGAAATTTACACCAAAGATTGTCATAGTGTCTTAGTAAAAACGAGTATCACCGTATTGCGGGAAAAAATTTTGTTCTATAGTTATGGCTACTTATGTGTCATGTCTAAGCGCCATTTTTAGCGCCCGAGTGGAAAAATAGTACTTAGCGTTTAACTTTATTGAAACAATTCCGACAGGTGCCAAATTTGTTTTACGTATTCATCTTGTTTAAGGCCTTTATTAAGTCATGCATTTGGTAATTTTTTCGAACTTTTACGAAAGAAGTAAATAAGTAAAAAAAGGACTCCTGAAAAAATGGAAGATTTCAGAATTTTGACGCGGAATTTGGGCAACTTCCTGACAGGTGTTAAACGTTTTGCATGGCACGTTGTTTAAACATCATGTATGAATTATTATTCCAAAAAATAATAAATTTAACTCTAAGATGTTTAATGTAATTTTTACGATGACTCCCATTGTTGCACTTCCTTGATTTTCATGGCTCACTCCTTACCCAGTAGTATGTCTAACTATGAGTTTTAAGGGTTAGAAAACAATTCAATATTGATTTGGGAGTATTTTGCTTGTCTAAAATAATGAGTGTAAGTGTATCATGCCAAGTCCAAGACATCATAAATTGTTTCGGAAATATATCCTAATAGTATTTACCCAGACAGCACACATTTTGGATTCCAGCCTGATTTTTCCTGTATATTCACTGGATGCTTCAATGTTGCTTCAAGTCCAGCAATATTCAAGGACAATTCCAGGGTGATTTATCTCGCTTGATTAAATCAAGTAAAAATCAAACACAATTCAAACCGAAATCCACTTCAGGATTCAAGTTTGTTTTCTATCTATAATACAGCTTGCTCAAGCCAGATTTATACTAGTGTTCCAACCTGACTCAACTTCGGCACTTGACGCACATCCAAGTGGATTCCAGCTGGATCTTCTAGATCTACATTTAATTCATTGATAGGTCTTAAAGATCAGTTTTATTTTCAGTATATTTTAGTACCATATTAAGAAGTCTTACATAATACGATAATAGGTTACATTTGAAACTCAGCCCCCCCCCAGACAAAAATCCTGGATTCGCCATTGTATTTATTGCACCATTTTCCTTGCTTTTCGGACATTATACCCAAAAGCCAAAAAAATTATTATACCAAATTATACCAATATTATACCAAAAATATTCTGAAACACAAAAATCCCTTATTAATTTCGCATATGTTTTTTTCAGTAGTCTAATTTATTCATAGAAAACAGTGTTTGTGTCTCTTAACAAGTTGGGAAAATTGAGCTATGCCATGCCTCGTAAATTTATCCTAATTCTACTTATCTGATTGATTTTATTTCTTTCACTTTATGAAACGCAATCAGAATTTAGTTTAATAAAGCTCAATAAAAAAACCCGTAGTTTGGTTTATTTATAAAGAAACAGTAGCTTTGTCTCTATGTTGTATTACATATTTTAACCAAATTCTGTTTATTCCATTGATTTTGTTCTTTTTCTTTCATGAAACATCAATGGAATTTCATTCAATGTAACCTTAACAAAAAAAAAATACAATTTGCCGAACTCCTCCAAATATAAAATCACATTCATTTCAACAGCAACATATCGAAAACTCAGTCAAAATCGATCATTTCCCCCCAAGAACGGCGGATTGGGGAGCGAGCAATTCCTATACAGCCCCCGTGAGGGGTCCACCATCTGTCAGGGAATCACCTCCCCTCTACACTTGACCCTTTTTTCCATCTGTTCGTTCGGGCCCAAAAGATTGGATTAAGAACCCTCTTCTTGGAGTGTTTCTCTTTCTTCGTCCCCGCCATTTCTTTAATGAAAGACACGGAAAAGATTATCTCTCTCTCTTCCGACAATGCGGGCGATTCCATTTCAAGGTTTCCTTTGCTGCGGAAGGCTAATGAGAGGGGGAAGGGCATGTTGTGGACTTGACCTAGAACTCGGATTGTTTACTTTGTAAATAAGTTGTGGGGATTTGGGAGAAAGCTGTGCCGTAAAAAAAACCTTCGAGTATTTGAGCTGTAGAACATTTTAGGACAAATACGGTAGAGTGTGAGGAAAAAGTGAGTGGTAGGTAATTATAGAGCTTATTTAATGCGAAAAAGGTAGAGAACGAGAAATGCAAGAGGTTATGAAAACATGTATCAATAGTGTATAAAAATAGCGGCCCAAGGACTGCGCAATAAATGCTTGTGGAATTGTAAATATTAAATGCTTTAATGACAAATGACACTGAAGAAAAACAGATAGTAAGCGTGAAAATTATATCCCATGACTACTATCTTTGAACCTTTAACCAGTTTCAGTGAAGTGAAACGCATTTTGTGGTGTTGTAGAATTTTTATTGTGGACCTTCAGTGAATACTTAAAATGTTATTTTGTGCGACAAAATGAACTTTATGAAAAAATGCAGAGATGTTGGAGGTTTCACGCCTTTTTTCCTGATATAAATACACGTAATATGTAAATTTAATTACTACAAGTGAAAGTTACATGTTAAGTTTTTCTAATTTTAATCACTGAGCTTAATATAAACAATTTGTGGTTTTTCTAAAGGATCATACCCGTTAAAAAATATGTGTAATTTAATTTTGTAAAAGGGCATTTTCATGAATATTTTTTTTTCTCATTTTCCCTTTTAACGGGTTAACTTGTAATTCAGGTTTCTTTTGGATAAGTAAAAGGTAGTGAGCTGTAGTTTTATAATTTTCCTCCAACTTACTTAAAGTTGGAGGAAAATTAAGGATGAAGTAAGGGAGGTGGGAAAAAAAAGAGTACAGCTTAGGGCAGCAGAAACCCTAAAGCCTAAATATGGACCTAGATATGAGGTTCAAACACATTTTAAATCAATAACGAATGAAGTTGGTGAAATACACATTGAAGTCTTGAACAAGATTTACAAACTGTTTTTCTCCATGAAGTCCACGAACTCTTATTTTATTCAAAAGAAAATAACCTGTTCAATAAAAGAGATGAAATAATTTTCTTAGTAAGAGACGCTCCTGTGGAACTTCTGGTGTATAACTTGTCTTGCATATTAATACCTATCTCTGTCAATAAGCTCAGGATATAACTAAAAGAGACTACTTGTTTTGTAACACCTCCCTTCGTATAACACCATTACTCATTTAAAAAACTATTCTTAAAAATAAACTCCTTTGAAAATTCATTAACATTTAAGCCACGTTTATACAGTTAACTTGTACAGACTGCTTAAGCACTTTGATCTCACCCGTAGTCTTCTTTAAGGTGTGTCAGTCATCCGTTTTCAATTGTTACGGTTAAACTGAAGAAGCCTTGAGAAGACGTATTGTCATTTTGCCAATCTCCCTGAAGCGTTCCGTAACCTCTAGTAAACCAAGACACGTGTGCATAATAGATTAGGATTACCTAGAACAGCTCTAGCATGCTTAAAAATATTTTATGCAACGTTTTTTCTACGAATAACTCAAAATTAGCGGAGATTGTAAGTGGATTAGTAGAGTTTTGAGGTAGTTTTTAGTTTTGAATATTGGTCTCCTTTTTCTGATAACCACGGATTTGTGGTGTATTGAATAGCGTCCCTTATATTCAAATAAAACTTTTCCTTGTTCAAATTATTCAATGTATAAAACGATCACAACAACCCTTGTCTAACTTCCTTGTCAGCTTTCCAAAATTTTCTCCTTTAATTTTGATGTACATACTATAATAATATCATTCAGCTCAAACAAACTCTGGAAACTTGAAAAAGTAATATTCCATATTTATATGCAAAAACTAATTTTACAGAGAGAAGAGTTGCTCCCTGATACAATGAATTATTGATACTACTTTTATTTAGAAGATTTCCTATACATAGAGAGGTGACTATTGTGTTTACTTTGTTGGAAATTTTTCTTGTTTAGTGAATGATAGAGAAACTTTCTGGTAAGAAAGTGTCTCTTATATGGAATCCTCTTCCGTAAAGTTAAAATATTTATTTTAATTCCATAAAGGGGATAGGGAGAACGGAGAATCGTATTCATAATCTCTATCTGGGTCACGGAACACAAAACCAAGAACCAAATACCATCGTGGACACAGTGCTCTACATTTCTACAACTCCCTCTGCCATTTCCAAGCCTCGGATCAAAATCCTCATCATTTCCTGACCCCCCTTCGCCCCCTTTCTACAAAATGGCATCGCTCTCCCCCTTTCAACAATTCCTCGTCCGTAATCGGAGAAACGAGACTAACTTATTATGGCCGCCAAAGCGGAAGTGGAACTTTTTCTCGATTTTTTTTTTATTCATTCGAAAATTTCGTTCGAATTTTTTTTCTCTTCTCCGACCCCCCTCTCTCTTTCTCGATTATATTATTTTATTGTTATTATTATTATCATCACCCCTCGAATGTTTTTTTGGAGGAAGGATTGAATTCTGGCTTCCCGTTCCTCGTCGAATATTGTGATTGGGCGAAATGCTCTACTCGAGGAAGTCCTCAGGGAACGATGGACTGATGACAATGGAGTTGAGTTGCACCGGCCCTGCTGTATGTAATCCTTTTCGGGGTGGAGGGGGCAAAAAAGTGTTTTGGGAGGGTTTTTTACGGTTTTTTCGACCCCTCCGCGATGAGGGGTTGGTTCGATTGCGGTCGATTTCGAATAGTTTTTAGGCCAAGGATTTGGGAGGTGCAGTTTTTTTTAGAGTGCTTTTAGAATTGGGCTGGGGTTGCTGCATAAGTGAAATGAAAGTGAGATTTTTGTATTGTTAGGTGCTCGTATTGGTGTTGGAGTTGACTAGGCGGCATTTCTCCGACATCCTTGATTTTGTGAAAGGCAATTCAAATATTGGTTGCATAAAATGAGATAAAAAAACTTTCATACTGAATAGAAAAAATTAAAAAAATTTTGTAATCTTTTTAATATAAGAACAATTGAAAAGGAAGTATTATTTTTTCTGCATTAGTTCTACCTACAGCTCTGGGTGGACCCTGAACTTGACTTGCTCTACCAGGCCAACTTTCTTTAAATAATATATATAGCGCTGTCCTTTAAAAACAACCCACTGTTTCATACTTTCTTCATTAAAAGCTTAATAAAAAGGATAATTAAATCGAACAAAAAACTGCACTAGCGGCTCATCCTCCCTAACATTTTAGTGCTAAGCATTTTTAATTCCAACTATCCATTACAAATTGGCAGCCAATTAAGTAAGAATTTGAAAAAAAACCCACTTTTTCCTAGAAGGACTCTAATTGGCGGACTGAGCTAAAACAATATTTTATTCTCATAGTCATGGGATAACATAAAAACGCGCGAAAAATGCTCTAAAGTCTTTATAACATACATTTTTACAAAATCTGTAAATCTGAAGCACATTTTTTGTCAAAAACCTACATTTTCTTAGCTTGTTTAAAAAATAAGTAAATAAACCGTTCTTTGACCAGTTTTTGCACCCCTGACACTTTAAAGGGCATAGAAGGACAGGGTATATGAGATGGTAAAATTATTTTAATTATTTAATTAAAAAATCTCAATGGGTTGTTTTTAGGGTACAATTTGGAGTGGGTTGTTTTTAAAGGACAGCACTATATCCAGTCGTAGGAAAGACAGCAGCGGGGAAATGCTCATAACGACACTAGTGTTAAGTTCAAAATTTTAAAATTTGAGATTAGGGGCCGTTCAAATATTACGTAAGCACCTAAGGCGGAGAGGGGGTTTGCTATTTGCTTATTTTTTCTTAATAAGGGGGGGACGGGGAGTATGAGTAACGCTTAAGTAAGATGTTATACAAACACTGCATTTTCGAAAATCTCTTGTTTCTTGTATAAATAAGTTCAAAATTCAACCAAAAATAAATTTCACACACAAAAAAAAACTGAACTGGTAAAAAAAATTGAGCATTTTTCACAAGGAAAGTTTCAGCTATAGATTAAGTGCTTATGGAGAACAACGAATTTCAGAAATCTAAGCATTACTAAAGATTTTGTACAAAAAGAACAAAGGGTCGGGCAGTTTTCTTACGTAAATTTGGATTTTTTTCCCAATTCTACTCTATTTGATTGCCCAAGTCAATCATTGCCTGTAAAACTAACTGCCTCAAATTCCTCATTCTCCAACACAGGTGCCGTCATGGAAAACGTGCCATTACTCACAACTAAGTATGGTGACTTACGCTATATTGTTGTTAGCAGTTCATTTGTTACCTAAATAATAATTTAAACGTAAAAACAGGATCAAACTTACCTAAATTTTCTAAATATTTCATTACATTTTACACATTACAACTTTTTTTTTCGTAACTCTGATTAAAGAGTAGGGTTCACTTTTAAATCAATAGAGTTGTCAGGAAATTTGAAGAGAATTTATTTGAAATAAACTTGTGTGGTTTTTCACTTTTTTAACAAAAAGATACAAAGCATCTAATGGGCTGGTTGGTCGTTTACAAGGTGGCAAAAACAAATTTGAAAAATATAGGACGCATAGAAAAATAAATGGATAGACAGTTCTGTAGCCCATTAAAAACATTTGGGTAATTCCTCTTTCAATGTTTTATCATATTTTTGGTCAGAAACCAATATATTTGGGAGGAAGGTTATAATATTTAGGAGAACGATCTAAATATTTTGGGAGACGGCCGGCGTCCCCCTCCAATCTCACACCAATGAATTAATAAAAAGGTACATAAATTGAAAGAGACCCAACAATATTTTTCAGAGCGGGGCTTTAATCCAAATAACTGTCCTGATAAAATTGCATGAAACAGCAGTTTTTTGGGTACATGTATAATAAATAAGAATTTTCGTGATCCCGTCAAGGTTACGGTCCTCTAAAGAATACCTAAATTTTCACCATCCATCATTATTTAGTCATCGACTTTTTTTTAACCACCTGTGCGCGCAAGGTATTTGCCAAACGCTTCAAACTACAAAAATACCGTTTTGCAGCAGCAATACTTCCACAAAAGCCTTCCAAGTATGTTTTTCAGACCCACACATCGCGTTGTTTACTAACATCTTGACCTCAGCCCGGTTTAAGTAGCACCCAACAAAACGGATTGCGCCACACACACACAGATCAAAAAATCCCGGATCATAATAATAAAACTTACACGAGATCAGCCGAACTCATAAATGCCCAGATGAATGCAAAAACATGATATATGGCCCCGCGACTAAAAAACGTCAAACAATGCCCGAGATGGAATCCCCAAAAAACTTAATATCCTAAGCCTAAATCTCTGAGCTTAGCCCTACCACCCCAAACCCATTGAAGAAAAACTTCTTCATCCGAGAATTATGCATTATGACCATTAGACCCAATGCCCAGCGTGTGGCAGATATGGATATCCCTCAGTTGTGTGGGGGTGCCATTGTGCAGCCAGGGGACCGAGAACCCCCGCAATTACACCAGGGTGCCGCCGATGTTCTTTTCGACGTTCGAATCTGACCTCTCGACCCGTTCTCGGACGACAAAGGGACTTTTTTTCCTCCGTCATATTCCTTTTCTCCCTTTGTGGGTCGTCGGACTTCCTTTCTTGCGACACAAAGCCCCCGCGGACCGAGGGTAGGGTGGGGGCCCTGTTTACGTTCTGGTCGTCGGCCCCGGACCCCCGATAAACAAGGGGTGCCCGATTTTTAGCGCGCTCCGATTCCGGGAGATAAGTTCGAGAGCGAAATCGGATTCTGATGGATTTCGCTGCTGCTGCTGTTGTTGTTATTTGATGGCGGAGGAGAATGTTGGGTCATATTTAAGGTTTTTTTGAGACTCGGCGATGCGAATATTTTGCGGTGAGTCGTCAGTAATTGCTTTTCTACGCCTAAGTGATGCCTGCTTTTGGTGTTCAATCATCGCATTAGGCCACTGTGGTGTGAGATGGGGAGACCGTATTGGGATGGTAAACAGTCTGAGGCCATGTCTGAATGTGTAAAGTCCGATACTGGAAATTCAAACGAAATGCTATATAAAAAAGCTCACTGACTTTCGCAAAATAGGATTTAAAGTTACCCTAAGAGATCCCTTCCATGGACAACTACACTAATAAAGGTCAGTGAAGCTTGGAATTGTGACACCACGATTGATAATAACCCTGCCTACAACTCAATTGCTCTCTGAAATCTTGTATGCTCCATTACAGATCATATTTGATAAAATATTGTCAAGCCCTCGCTAACATAATAGTTTATAGAGTTACTTCCCCCGAAAAGTTGATAATGATTTACAAACATAAAAGTTATAATTATTTATGTTCTGGCTTGAAGAGTGGCTGTGACGCGTTCATTCAAGCTGTCACTTTCGGAGGGGTATTAGAGGATTCTAGGATTGAGATTCTTTTTCTCCGCCTCTCGTGAAGTGACAAAGGAGGCGTGAGTTTCATGATAGTAGATGCGATCCCGGCGCCACTAAAAGCCTCTTAAACATGGTATACCAAAGAATTTTTAATTTCTATTATCGCCTGGATGGTCTCTGACTGGATATCTGTTCTGGTACTCTGTGTACCACAACAGATATAACAGATCAAGTTTCTGATATATGGCCCTGCACATATCAGGCATCTGCAGTACACGTGTCCCACTTTCACTTGGATTGTTCTATAGTTTTTATAGTTCATTCGCAACTTCAAATATACCCTACAAATCGTTCTCTTGGTCTCAGATTAAAAGTATTTCCACCCTTTCCTGTAATCTCCTGTCACTTATTACCGACACTCTGTGCTTCCCAACCGCTAACCAGAGGTGCTACGAGGAGGTCAACCTCATTCTGCAATTGGTCACGCCGCTCGGACGCCGGTCCAGTCCCAGCATACCAATGAGCGCCACCTACTCCTTCATCGAACCTTGGGGCAACGAAATTTATATTAAAGAGCCCCTGCAGAGTGTGTTTGAGATCCATTTAGTAGCGATAACTCTTTTCAGACGCCACTTTTAGCTGAAAGTTTCACAAGGTCTTCGCGATGGACAGGCATAAAAAGGCGATTGGGATTTCGATGAATATTAAGCTGTAGCTATGTTTTGGAAACATTGTGATTCATGAAATGATGGATTTTGTATGGGAATGAATGCTGCTTGAAAATGTCTTTTTTTTTTCCTTAATTCGTTTTCTTAGCTGGGTTTTTCAAAAAATAAAACTATGTAAATGTTATACTGTAAAAACAGTTCATTTGCTTTGAGCTATTACTTTGGCTTTGGTCGCAGTATTTTCGTGAGTAGAATTATGAGTGGAGTAGGGCAATGTTTTTCAAGTACAAAAAAGTAGCTCTGCAAGTATAAGTACTTGCTCATTATTTAGAGCTGCTCTATGATCAAGGAATGCTTCATTCTAACTATATTGTCCTTTCCATACCATACTTTCTACAGAGTCGGAACGTGAGTTGGAACATAAACACATAATCCAAATTTCAACCATTGGTTCAACCATTGATTCAACATTGAAACAAATTGGGGAATATGTGAACTTAAGATAAATTCCAATTCAGACAATTCCGTACTCACAGAACAAGGAAAGCAAAAATTCTAAAATAAACTTTTTAGGCTATTAATACAACTGCATAAATAACTTTACTTGGGTAATTGGAAATAAAATTTTAGTTCATTAAAAATGGACAGAATGTAGTATATATCATACAGCTCATAATCGTGTACACCAAATCAAAAATCAAATTCTGCCCAGGCCTAGTGGGCTATCAGGCGGTGCCCATTTCCGTTTCATTATCCTTTGGGCCTGGGGTGCTATTTACTTGCTTGTGTCCAGGCCGTGGGTAGCCCGACGCTGGACCACCAGTTGATTCCCCAAGGAAACTTGGTGCTTATTGCTCATTTTATCGACCCCGGAGGCATATTTACAAAGGCTCAAGAGTGGGGAACCAGAAATTTTTTGAATTTTATTTTATTTAAATTAACGAGTTACGAATATGCACCCCGAGCTACCCAAGCAGAAGTCGAAAGGCAATCGTGTACATACCTTCCGTTTATTTTATTCTTAAGTCCAATTCTTGTCGTCGAAGCACGAGAACAAACGGCATTGATGACATTTGGCGTTTCTCTTTATCATCAAACCTTTACCTTCAACGTTTCTAAAAGCGGTTTCCCTCACAATAAAGAACACGGGATCGGTCCAGCGCGTTCAAAACAACCTCCAAAAGCGAAAAAGGGGCAGCAGGCGAAAATCCGGAATAATCCAGGACAATTTTCCAGCTTTACACACTCCACCCCTTCACGCCCATTCTCGATTCTCTCATTCTCAGACGCCCACCCCCCGAGAAAAGGAACACACGAAGATTAAGGCCTTTTCAAGACGGGATAAACTGGAGGCGTGAAACCGAAACAATCCCCTCAGAACCGGACGTTCCGAAAAAAGGGTCAAAAGGAGTCCTAAATAGGAACAAATTAGCGACACTTCCAGAGTCCTTGTGGACGCAGCGTCCGTGACCGAAAGGTCCATTGTCGGTGTCCACCCTCCGATTCGGCTGGTGTCCGTTTCAAAGTCCGGTCCGAGCACGAGCCTAGTCTGGGATTCGTTTCAGTAGGGGGTCGGAGAATAGAGTCCGGCACTTGACCCTTGGGTTTACAAGTGGGCATTGTCGGGAGGGCATTGGCGGGGGGTCACCGGAGCGGAAGGGTGCGCATTGGTCAGTCTGGGGGTGGATTCGAATTCTTGATGTCGGACTCGCGTAGATTATATTCTTCAATGGGAGCAGTTTCTGAGAGTTATGAATGAATGAATGCCATTTGCTGTGCAGTGTTCGATGAGTGGTGTTGAAAAGCGTGTCTCATTGATCAAGAGTTACAGTCAGTGGAGGAATACAATGACGACTTTAGAAGCGTAATTTAGATCTAGTGTTGAAAGAAGAAATATTGAACTTTTTTTTATGCGTTGCTTATGTGTTTTTTTTTTTCTTTCTCTTTTTTGATCTTTGAGAGGAATACCGACGAATTTGGAAATGCTAACTTCACCTTTTTGTGCTAAATTGAGTTGAAGAAAATTAATTTAAACGATGATTACAAGTGGTTTTGTGTATTCAAGTAAAGGACACTCTGAAATTGCATAAAAATTGCAGAGGGAAATTTTTTTTCTGGATTTACAGTATGTGTAACAAAATTTAATGAAAATAAATAAAGCAATTTAAATAGGAATCTACAGTTGTGTATTAATGTTTAATTAATAAATTTTGACATTATTAAAAAAATTATCTTTTTTAAAACACGATAATACATGAGTAATCAATTTTATTTTTTTCTCCTAATAAAATTATTTGATAGAAATTCTTCCAAAAGAAAATGTACTCGATCTTTCATACAAGGTGTTTTGAACACTTAACTAAAAGATTTCTTAAAGCTCCAAGTGGTGCAACCATTTTGAGGAGTTGCAACCCTCCCACTATATTTTACACCTTTAACAATACTCAGAACTATGTAATTTCGCAATGGAACAGAAAATACCCTCCTTAATAGAGATGTCAGAGTCGTCGTCAGATCGCTTACACAGAAGCGCCAGCAAAATAAATCGACAAGATTTAGGTGCCGTATTTGGCAACACGTCGCCGTAAAATACGCAGCGGTCACAACAGAGCTGGCACCTGCGAAAAGCGAATTCCGAAACGGTGGACGTTTTTAAACTCCCAGGTGAGCCTATAAACATCATTTCGTAGTCTTTAAAACTGGTAGTTTACGATTGGACGTCTTATGCCTGAACGTGCTTGGAAAAGACAGAACGGGAAAGTTACTTTGATATAAACGGGCATACATCCAGTAAAGAAGGCATTTTATTTGTAGAATTATACCTAAAAAGAGATTTAGTTGGATCGGAACGCTGCGTTCCGCGAATATTTGAGTTTCTTTCTCTTTTCTTATAACTTCTCTTTCAAATTTTCTTTTTTTTTATCCTATCTCCCTCTAATATATTTTTTTAAATATTATAGTCTATTTCTTATTCCCACATGTACCATATGTACAAATTTTCTCATATGTACCGTCACAATTGAAATAAATAAATTTATTATTTTTATTATTATTATTATTATTATTATTATTATTATTCACTATATGTTTTGTCTTTTGAATTTTTCAAATAGGTTCCCTTCAAAAATCTTTTTCTCTCCCTCTCATAGAGAAAAATATAATTTTCCTTTCTTCTTCGATCTCTATAATTTTCTCTCTTTCTTTTTACGTCTGAATTTTACTTCCTGTTTTATTTTCCCATTTCCCTTTTTGGTTTATTCCCTCCTTCTTCAAATATTCCTCCCTCTTCTTCAAGCTTTCTTAACTGTCCTTCATTAATTCTGTTCAACATCATACCGTTTCTCTCTTCAATTTATTTCTATCCTTAAATCTCTCTAATTTTCTATTTTATTCTCTCTTTCCTTTTGAGTTTTTTCTCCATTTAACTTTTTCTTATGTCTCTTCCTCTTTTTCCCTCTTCTACCATTCCCAAATGAACGAATATCTGGGGTTAAAATAAAGATGGTTTGGTGTCAACTTTCATGGTTTCCTAAAAGTTATTCAAAACTAAAAGCTCGCAATTATTTCATTATCTGAAAGAACACACCAAAACCCCTCAGAAACTAATTTGCACTTCATCGAGTCATCATGTCAACACGTTTTATTGTTATTTATACTCACAGATTACTTCAAGAAAGCTAAACCATCTCCAATAAAGTCAAAAACCATCAAAAAAATAAAATTCCCGTCCTTTTCAACAATGTATTTTCATTAAAAATCCGCGCAACTTATACATTAAGGACGCTGGGTTGGTCCTCCATACATTCAATACCATTGAATTCAACAACACAGAACAGAATCCCCACAGCCTTCATTCTAACCTGACATGTCCCTGCAGCATCTATCACAAGTGTGCAAACGATATCACACCCCTCAAGGTCCACCCTACGAGCGTCGCACCCAAACGGGTTAGTCCTCCCCACAATTTATAAATGTAAACAAAGCTGGTCGCACAATGGGGCAGCTCTTATCCCCAGAAGCGCATGGGCGCGCTGATTGCGGAGCATAAATCGCTACGGCATTGTCTCCGGGCCGCGACAGGGTAATTATTTATCCCGTTAATGGCAACAGGGATAGGCACCTGTAGGATCGGCCGGGAGGGTGCTCTTGAAAAGCGGAGAAGTGCGCCACGGAGAAAAGGGAGAAGTGCGTGCTGTTGAATGGGACGTTTGGCGACGGGATGAAAAGGTCGCCAAACAATGGGATGCGGAGGACGATAATGGAGGGGAGATTTGTAAGTTTTGTATTAACATATTGCAGACCAGGGTCAATAACTTGGGGGATGAATGTCCGATGGTTTAAGTCTAGCTCAAAATAGATGAGGAATAATGAAAAAATAAAGCTGTTTGTGATATGAGACGTCGAAATCTTTTTATAGATTATAGAGATAGAGGATATATATATATATATATATATATCTATAATATATCTCTATCTCTATCTCTATAATATCTTTTTATAGAGATAGAGGATTGTATTCCTTTATAAAGTATTTTGCGTTGCTGGGATACAGAGCTTAGTGATTTCTGATTTACTAATATAAACATTTACTACCATTCTTATCCATAAATATTTTTTCACGTATAAGATATCTATCTATCTATCTATTATCTACCTGTAAAACCCTTTGGATTTCCTCGAACCCCCTATAAGGACAAAAATAAGATCGATAAACTACCCAAGTCTTGCAAAAAGAGAAAAAAACTTTTTAGATATCTATCTTAATTCACTCTGTTTTCTTACATTTAATCGGTTTTTTTTATTCTCTCTCTATTTCTTTCCCCCTTCTTCTTCTTTTTAATTTCCCAGTTTTATGATTCTTCTGTTTTATTTTAATACTTGATACTTTTCTTTGTTCTCTTCATCAATTTTTCTTTCTTTTATTCAGTTTCATTATCTTAGCTTTTTCTGCTCTAAATTCTCCCCCTCTGTCCTTTTTAAATTTCTCTCTTCAACACATTTTTAATTTTTCACTGTTCACTGTTTTTCACTGTACTTCCTTTCTCTCAAGTAGTAATTTTCTTTCTCTTTTAATTTAGCTCCTGAATATATATTCCTCTTGTATGTCTAGCATTCTTTTCTCCCTCTTATTTACCTTACGATTTCTTCCAGTACTTCATTTCCCAATTCATTCCCTTCACTAATCCTTTCAACAAGCAAATCCCCAAAACAAGAAATCCTCAACACATGAATTCTCAAACACCGCTTCTTGAGCAACGACACATATTTTGGTTCCCGGTTAGTCATCCCGACTTCAAACAAACAACACAAACCATTCCCTCCAACACGACCTTTGAAGCACCCGCCAACAATTAATCACACGTCACAAGCGTGAAAATGACGCAACAACATACATCCAATCCCCAAACAACAGGATCTTCACCTCCACTGTTTACCTGCGGATTCAAGGCTAGGCCCGGCGGCCTAACCAATCGGCCCCCCCAATCTGGGTCACGTTTCGCATCTTAACCCCTCCGAAAGAGACAAGCCTAATCTGCCCCACCCCACCCTTAAAAAACAGAATCATCTCCCCTAAAAAAAAAGTCCCCCTTATAAAAAAACCCCACCATTTAGCCAGTGTCCGAAACCAATCGCTAGCCCACCTAGATCAGGGTGTCAGGTTCCTTCCATTGAATTCCTCTATACAGGCCCGGCTATAATGGCCTTTTAAGAAGTTTAGGGTAGGTAGCGCCCTGGTATAAATCATGGAGGGATCCTTCTTTTTTTAAGGGGGGTAAGGTCCTTTGCTCGGCACAAACAGAGGCAATGGGCGAGGCCAATAATTCACTCTTAGTGTGGTTTGGGTTGAAATATGGCCGCATTGATTGATTGAGTTTGAGGAGCGGGTGTCTTGGTTGTTGCTACTACAATGGGAGGAATTAGCAGATTAATCTGGATGAATTATGAGGTATGTGGGTTTGATGGTTTTTGTTGAGGCAAACAAATTTGCTCGTTAAAGGAGCTACAATGCACCCAAATTATTGTACGGTGTTAGAATTGCTGATAAAGAGACCATCGTAAAAATTATCGCGATGCCATCAGAGTTATGAAAGATTTGAGGTGTGATCGGTGTTACAGCTCGAAGTAAAGTGGATTCCTTGTATAAATGCTGGTTTTGTAATTCCATCGGTTTCAGTTTCACTTTTAAAATAAAATGAAATATGGATTATAATGTACCTATAGAACATGTGTTAACTAAAGATAGAACAGAGAGGTACAATTTAGTAACTTAACTGTTTCAGTAAATGTCGTGCAAAATGTTATTAGGCATGAGATAACAGTAACTATCGAAAATAATTGAATAATAAGAGTTGAATAACAATAATAATTAATTGAATATTAAAAATAATAATTTAATAGTAAATATTTCGAGTGTATATTAAATTGAAATGTTTTTTATACCAATCACTAGCGTATATTGTAATTTTTTTTTCTTCACTACCAAAGTTATTCGGAGATAAGAAAACACAAGTTCAAAATTAGTTTAATTAAAATTGCGGCAAAGACTGCAAAAGCTTAATCCTGAAAAAACTGTGATGAAGACATTTGATTTTTTACAATAGGTTTGGAACGTTGTGTCTATTTACTGGCATTTTTTTTAATTGGAAAAAAATTCACATACACATCCAAACATTATATTTTAAGTTAGAAAGAAAACACCAAATTGCGTTTAACAGTATAAGGGAGCAGAATACTTAAGGATCAACATACCTCATTCCCGTTTGGAAGTCGGACAAATTCTTTCCAAGGATTTGGTAGTCAAGTTGTTTTTTCTGTATAGTGTCTCCTATCAAGGAAAAAGTAGTTTTACAGATCATAAAAAAAACTTGCCTGTTCAATTCCAAATTTCGAGTACTACTTTCTTATTATTGCGTGACAGATAAAGTATAAATCGTGAATTTCATCGAATGTTTAGGCAAAGTATGAAGTATGAGTGGAAGATTCTGCAATCGGAGGTTGATACGATAAGTCGCCTATGGAGCAAGAGTACTCTGCAGATAGGGTTTATGATTACTTGGGGAGTAGTACCATAAAACGGGGTGAACACTTTTAAATTTTCAACGTAAAATGAGTATAATAAAAATATTTTTTTGGTGAAAATTTTTTATTTGAATATTCGGTCTTGTACAGTTCTTTCAATTTTGATCAAAAATAAAATGTTTAAAAAAATATTTAATCCAATTTTTATTAATTTTAATGGTGTTCCGAATCGGAACACTTGTTAAAATCTCTATAATTATGATTCAAATTTTGTATTAGGCATCAATATTGATGAGGGGGGGGACATGAACACGTACTACATCCCCATATCATGGCTTATTCCGTTATTTGTTCTGAGATCCCAAAACCTTAGTGTGACCTTAACTTTTCAAAAAACAAAGTTATTTTCATCAATTTACTTCAGAAATGTCTTATTCTAACCTTTTTTTTATATAAACTAGGGGGCCTGCCCCCTGCTCGCTATCGCTCACCAACCCCCGGAACTGCTTCGCAGTTCTTTTTAGATCGCTTCGCGATCTCAGCGAGCAAAGCTCGCTTGTTCCATCTTACCAATCACCCCGCTGGTCGGCTTAATTAATGCTCCTTTACAACCGAAACTACTCTTGCTAATAAATAATTTAATCCAAATCATCCCGAAAAAAACTATTGCTGAAATATTACTTTCCTAACTTAAATTGAAAATAAAAGAAATCACACATAGTGAGCTATCGCTCACCAACCCTCTTAACTGCTTCGCAGTTCTTCTCAGATCGCTTCGCGCTCTTAGCGAGCAGAGCTCGCTTGTTCATCTCAACAATCCAGCAGAAGCCTTTTCTCGGCTTAATTAAGCCTCTTGTAATACCGAAAATACATCTCTCTTGCTTATCAATAATTTAATTGAAATAGTCTACTAATAACCATCAACCACTTTGTAGAAAAAAGCATTGTTGAAAATAAAAGAAATCAGACTCATCATAAAACACGCATAAAACTCGTCTGTTTCTCGTGTTTCTCTAGTGAACGGCGAGAAAGAGAAGAAAAAATTGAAACTTTGAATCTTAATAATTCTAAAACTAATTAGAATTTTTGAAAAAACAAAAAGCCAATATTTTTATAAAAATTATTTCTATGTGCCTTTAAAATATCATAGTTCTACTGTGATTAGTTTTGCTTTTATAACGAAAAAACAGAAAAATCGCCAAAATTTTCGAAACTTTAAAACTTAATTACTCCAAAACTAATTCGAAATTCGAAAAAAGGGCGACGTGGTGCAAAACTGCACATCTAAGGGTATGTGTCTGCAAAAAATCATATTTCTGCTACTAATAGATTTTGCTGGGGGCGAACTCGCAGCAGAAAAAAATAATTTTCGACTTTGACATTAAATAACTCTAGAACTAATTAACTCATCTATAAGCTTTTAGAACGAAAACGATCCTCATACATTTGTCAAGCAATGTTTAAAATTTCACAAATTTCCGTGGAATAGTTTTTGCGTAGTGAGAGTTCAAAGTGTTCTAAAATAAAATTTTCAAAAGCAGCGGCGGCCGCGGCGGCGGCGGCGGCGGCGGCGGCCGCGGCGGTCACTGTTACTTTTTTTTAATATAGAGAGATAAAGAGATTGAAATTGAAATAGTGATAAAATTTTCATAAATCCTGGAAATTTAATTAGGTAAACTTGAAACTGTGACGTTTGATAGACGTTTTGACGTCTTATTTATAAGGTCTTTAACAACACTTCAACTTCACATTGAAATCTTCCATATTCCAGAAATGTTTACAACTCCAATGTGTTTATAATTCTTTAAGGACCAATCAAATCGTTGGAAGAGTGATTGGCCATATTAGGCGGAATGATATCCTTCCACCAAACCAATCAGAGCTCTCTTCAACATCTAACCGAGAAGGATGGAGCATGGAAAACTTCAGTGTGAATTTGAGTGGGGAAAACGCGTCACTAATCGTGACGTCAGGACGTCTATCGTACATCACAATTTCAAGATTATCTGGCATTATTTTTCTAGTTAGGCATGGTTTGTCAGCATCTATTGGCATTTAGTTACTGAACTCTAGTTATAATATTGTCATAACCAATAGTCCGTCCTAGCCTGAGTTACGACACAGACGATACTCTACTCAGGGACCCTCACCAAGAAAACTACCTGAGCAACTTCCACTGATTGACTCAGCCTACGACTCCATCCTGTAAATCACCACAAATCGAAAGAACACACACTGCCCCTCGCGAAAAAGCTCCTCAGACAAAATTCTGCATCTGCACTAAATCAGTGCGACACATCTTCGGAAGGTTTTACGAGGCGCGGGTCCCTGGTCACAAAGACCTGCCCTCCGAAGGCCGTAAATAACCGATCAATTCTTCTCAGAGGGGTGGGGGGCATTCGATCAAATTAAGCCAGGGGCGCAATCTGGTCCTTGAGGAGCATAATGCCCTGCCTTCTGAGCCCCTTTGTTGGGGCTTTTTTTACTCCCTCTGTTCCTTTCTGAGTGATGATTCGCTGTGGAAGGTTTTTCTTCGATGGAAATTAGCCTATGGAAATGTCTCGTTTTGTTGGTCGTAATTGGTTTGGAAGAATTGGGGAGGGTGAGCGGGATTGGGTTTCTGGACACAAGTGGAAATCAAACTTTGATCGGGTGCTATACTAGACTGTAACGTTTCCTGACCCTATGACGTCACTAACAAAGTAGTTCCCAGAGCACTGTCTGAATTTTGAGTGAAATGTAGAATGTCAATTTAAAAATATGATTATTTTGTTAAATCCATGTATATGTTGTATGGCAATGTGATAAGCGGAGTATTATTAATAATGCCCGAAGTAGAGGCGGGCATTATGATAAATTCAATGGTATTTATCATTGAGTATTTATCCCATTGCCCGTAACATATATAATATAGCGTCTTTTTATCACGATTTGCTTACCGAAACTCCTCCTAGCAACCCAACAGGCTTTCTGTTTACTCAGTTTCTGCGTACACGTAGTGAAGTGACATCAAAGGATCAGGAAACGTTGCTGTGGTGTATAGGGATGGATTTTTTGTGAAAGTTGTTTTCTCATATTCTGTTTCTCAAAATTTGTTAGACCGTGTTTAAGTTTTGAGTTTATTTTTGCCTTTAAACTCTGTTCTGAAAAATATTATGTGGACTGACAGTGTGTATTAATGATGCTTTAAGACAGTGATTTATCGGGGATAATATCTTTGAAAGCACCTTTTGCGTTGAAACATTTTTTAAAGTTTAAATCTTTATATTGTACTGAATAATTTGATTAAATTGCCATAGTAATTCTTTAAGTCATGTTTATCTAGGGATCTTAATTACAATAAAATTTATCACTATGTATTAAAATAACGGAAAGAAAATCTAAAGATAATTTAATTACGAATATAGAGCTCTTTTATATTATCATATGTAAATAAAATGAAATTAAGAAAATAAATTTTTGTTTATCATAGCTAATCGAAAAAAAAATGCAAATAAAAATACAAATTTAAGAAAGATCGTATTTAAAATAATAAACGATTACAATAAGGTATTACAAGCCTATGTAAAAAGAAAACATCTTGCAACATATTAATTTATTTCTTTTGAAAAAGATAAAGCAAAAATGAGATAAAGTAACTTTTTTACAGAAGATTCCCTCAGGAGTAATTTTTTTCCATTAAAATATTATTATTATCTTTGTCAGTTACAACACCCAAACGAAATCAACAAATAAAAAAAAATATTATAATACTACTTCTTGCAATAGATGTCAGAAAAAATAACCTCAAATTCCATTAAAACTACATACTAATTACATTCTCAGTTTCCTGATCTCCTTTTTAGGGTTAAATATAAATTTTCAAGGATGAAAATAATAGTTGAAATACACCATCCACAAACAAGAACCATAAACGCGCCAATGACATCATCTATAGATAAAGGATTAATCGGATTAACTGATTCTTGGTGAGTGGATGACAGCCACATTTTGAAGAAATGATCTTCCACAAACTTATCAAACAAACCAGCCTGCAAAATTCTCGAAATTATTTCGTCCAATTTGATCTTCAGGTCGTGCAAACGTTTGTTTACTATTATTCCGCAATAGAAGAAGGAAAACCCTTCAGACTGGTATTTAGTTATGAAAGGTTCTTCCCCAAACTGCATTTTTAGATGAAGAGATGAACTTATAAAAGCAGAATAGGGTACAAATAGTCTTTGATCAGGAATTAGATCTGTGTAATACCAGTCATTCCTTTCAATTGCTTCAGCGATGTAACTGAGGTCATCGTTGTTTGAATTTTTAACACCATGTATCAAACCGGCACTTCTTAAAGAAAATACTTTGTATTTGCCTTTACGAACGGCTTCCGATAGCTTGCTTAAGTCCTTCGGAGGTACATCAATCAAAGGTACGGATAAACATGAAAATATCAGAGAAGAGTAAGAAAGGGAAAGAATCAGTGTTCCGAACCACCAAGCAACGACAAAAAGCACCTGAGAAGGTCCCGATATCTTCTGGATGACAGACCTTCCCACTACGTTCCCGTACAAGTTGAGCCACTCTTTTGAAGTGTCGCGAGTTTTGTACAACGCCCCAAAAGCGATCGGTACAAGCAAGGCCACTGTCACAATTAATATCCACGTTGTGCTGTCAAAGGGATATAAATACACAATGACTCTCGGCAATATCTGTGGTAAATTCGTCGCAAAGTTGAGACTGGAATACATGTATGGAACCGTAAACTGAACCGCATTCCAGCGATCGAGGCTCATTCCTATTGATGCCAATGCAATATCTGCTTCTCCTCTTTGAACAAGCCCGATGAGACTTGTCCAGCTACCGTTTTTAATCGTCATTTCTAACTCTTGATCAGATGGGGGAGTCAATCGATATGGTATTTCTAAAGCTTCCATTATTGTCAATAGAAAAAGTCCTTCTACACCCTGAGGTAGTCCCTGATTTGAAACTTCGAAAAAGTTCGATATATTTCTATAGCCGATTTTTAAAATGCGAGGCATTTTCTATACGATTTTACTCCAGATCTTTTCTTTGATGCTCTGTCCTATATGGTACAATGTTCAGTACTATTATTCGAATAACTTTCTTGAAAGTAATTTTATCGATTCTAAATCACCTATTTTTTTTGGATACTCGTTTCCTGAAGAAAACTATCATGTTTATATTTCAATGCTCATATTTCTTAAAAATATACCCACTTGTTGAGATTGAATAACCATTCACCCATTCAACCTAGCTGCTTCTGGACACTTTTTTCAACTAGAAATACATTTGTATTTCATAAATAATGTAAGGGAGTTCGAAGTAAAATCATTATGGGATGCATTATAGAATCATTACCAAATAAGTTGAGCAAGAAATGACTATTTATTCATAAAAACATAAAAATCAGTGTGTCAAAAATGTAACCAAGATATAAAAAACCGAAATATTTCTACCATTGATTTTTGATTACCATTTGGGTTTAATAGTTGGACCATTATCAATAAGAATTCTGTAATGTTTTTTTATGCGGTAAATATATTGCGCATAAAATCAATAAAGTTACTCTTACCGTAAAAGCAGTAAAATAGCTATATTCATAAATTTTCAAACGAAATGGTGTGATCGTTGTTTTTAGCCTACCTTCAATCTTCTTTTACTATTCTCCATACATACAACTTACTCAAAAACTATTATAGTTCTTGTTTAAGATGTGATGTAATGTTTTTGTAAGCACTTGCAAATGTTTTTTTAATTTGTGAAAAATGAACTTGTTTTGGTATTATAGATCTCCATGACTACTGGTAATGTCAAGCCAAACTCGATTAAATAGTACAAATAACTATTGCAAAAGTTACTTGGAATCCAGTTTATTACCAGCAAGTCTAAAGGGTTATCCATAATGGGGCTCATGTTTTTTAATATTAATGCACATCCCCATTTAATATAATAAATTATAATATTTAAAATAATTTAATATTTCATAAACTCAAATTAGTTGCCAATACATCATCATTTCTCAATAAAAGCGCCTAAATTTTTAGAGAAAGTAATAAAATGTGAGTCTATTTTATAAGAAATAATGAAGACAGGATTCTAAAATAAAATCATCTTTACCCTATACCCTATAGTTTTTTTTAAAAAATATATATATATATTACAAATATCTTTGTAACTGTGATCCATTTAAAGTTTTAGGAATGGAGGATAAGGCTACTGGTATGAAATTAAAAAGGCATGGAACTTGGTAAATTGTTTAAAATTTAAAGAATGATGTTATAAGCTCTAACCATACAAAGGGAAGACAGCATTAGATAAAAGCAAACTAATAAGATGTGAGGAAATATGTTTCAAATACATAAATTTTCACCCACTCCACATTTCATCCCTTAGAAAAAAAAATGATGCAAAGGGTATCCTGCATCAAATCGGGAACGAAAGGGGTAAAAATGCCCGACATCCTTTATATTGTCGTTCTATATTACCCTTGTGGTCATTGAAGTGGCAGCTCCCCCGACGGTCAAGCAGTGTGGGAAATGTCAACTCCTATCAACAGCTCTCTACCCCAGTGACGGACATTCAGTCCAGTTCTGAAACATTTCACGGCTGATTAGACTTTTGTAAAGTGAAAGGGATACAGCTTTCACCAAGTCGGATTCAAGGGTTTCGATGTCATAAAGGATTAAGGGACGGAGATTTTCCTTTCCGCTTTCATCCGATTCTCCCATTTATGCTCACTAGCCCAGTGATGATTCGTTTATAAAGCTAGGATGTAGAAAAAAGTTATGTGAATGATATCGAGAGTCTTTGTACTTGAATGACATTAGTTCCTTTGGCGGGAGATGTGGCAAGTGTGCCGGCGAGAAAGTTATGAGGATTTTAGAAGGTAATGATGATGGATTTTGAAACAACTTTTAAAGTGTCAGGATTGAATTTTATGTTATATTTTTGTGTACAGCTGAGGAAAAAAAAAACGTTACAGTAGACTTTGCGGGAGAACGGGTGGGGTTAGAAAGATGCTTTTGGTGTCATTTTTCAGGATTTAGTGTATGCTTGAAAAAATTAATTGACTATTTTTCTCTCTGAGGTCGTCTTCTGGTGCAGCGAAATAAAAACTGCATCTTTTTTCATGGCGACCCTTAATTTTTATTCGATTTTATGAAAGATCATAGTAATTTAACCCTCATCACCGAGTTTCATTTAATTTGGACGTTAAACAAACCCATGGCAGACCGTCAAAATCTGAAAAATTCATATTAAAAGCCTGAAATTAGTCGCCAACACCCGACTGCCAAACACGGATTTCTGACAACCTACCAGTACTAGTGAACCGATTTTCATTAATATTTCATTTTTAAATTGTCGAAACTTTTGTAACCGATAAGGTTATTTTTAAAATTTTTAAGCTTTAATAAGCATATAAATATTATGATTAAATTATTTTAATTTTGTTTATTTATATTAGTTTATTAGTAATTTCAAAGTCAAAAATCCCACTGATCTAATTTTTGTGTTGTTTGAAAACGCGTAAATAAAAACAAAAACGCAAGAAGCGCCAAATCATCGATAAATCGCCAAGCCTAAAAAATAACTGTAACGTTTTTTTTTTCCTCAGCTGTACACCGATTTTCATAAACCTTCATAATTAAAAAATCCTACACTAGAACAAAGCGTTTTAATTCGTTTTACATAATTACAGGCTTGTGTGGTCTAAAAAACAAACTATACCTAATGCAAGTTTAATATGTGAATTACTTTTTTTTTAAAGTTAATTGTATTTTGATTTTGTTCAATTGAAACATTGGTAAATATTGGATGGTTTTAGAGTTCCTCAAAAAAAAAAAAAAAAAAAAAAAAAAAAAAAAAAAAAAAAAATGGAAAATGGAAAAAGGGGTAGAGAAAGCATAAAAGGAAAGAATGTAAGAACAATGTATGAGGTACGGACGGAATGAAAAAGAAAGATAGAACGTCCCATTTCTTTTCTTCTCTTTTTCCTCTCTTTGTCTTCCGTCATTTTTCCTCTTTCATCTATTACTTTCTTTCCATCTTTCTTTTTCCTTTCTTCCCTTTTATTCTTTTTCTCTTCCTCTTTTCATTATTAAGGGGAAATATATTCCACAAATTAAGTTACCGCAATAACTCAACTGTAACCATAAATTAATTGAGGTACCCTTATACTGAAGAGGAAGGATTATCAAGTTGTGACGTTATTGCACGAAACAAAGTGATATCGTTACCACCACGCTAAAAACACGAATCTGCTATTCGCATATACATAGCATATTCGTGTTTTTGGCGTGGTGTTAACGATATGTGGCATCATAAGAAAAGAGTGCAAAAATTTTTTTATTGACAACCCATTTTACGCATTGGTAACAATTAATATGTTGAAAACATAAAAACATTATGAGTTGTATGTTGTATCCCAGAAAAGAATCATTGTGTATTTATATCGTTGACTCATAGGAGAAAGGATCTGAGTCACTTTTGGAGAATCTTTTGAAGGCGGTAGAACTTAGAACAACCAAAATCTCGCCAAGCTGAAAAGCGAAAAGTATGCTTTAGTCTGTTCATTTAGAACTGGCGCCTGAGACGAAATGTATTAGAAGCAATTACTATTGCAATTATCATCGAAAGCATTTTCTTCTGCAATGAGAAGGCAGCCGAAACAGAAGTAGTTAAAATACTGTAAAAAAATCGGTCACTGAAGTTGTGTGATGACCGTTATGAAGCATTATTGAGCGTTTTTGATCATGTTTCAGGCGCCAATTCTAAATGAACAGACTATAGTGAAATAACAAGGCGCAAAAGAACACTATCAGATATCACCAAATTTGGCATAAAATCGTATAGAGTAGTTGAGCCAGAAGTGTGACTTAGTGCCTTTCTCCCGTAATCCGAGTATGTGTAGTATTCCAAGAATATCAACTCACCACACCCATAAAATCCTCCAAATTCAAACTGTGCAAAGAAATGACAATCAATCAACCGCTGAAACCAATTGTCATGTCCGGCACGAAATTAAGCAAAGTTAAAGATCACCTCAAGATGTCTCATTACATCCCCATCTGACATGAAAAATCAGATAATTAGGCGCGTCGAACGTTTCAATCCCTTCCACCCCTGATACGGAAGACAAAGAGCGAGATTCCTATTGAGGGTGTCACACCACAGGGGTGCAGCGAGGAGCCAATCAGAGTAATTGAGTTCTCGTCCGAGACCAAAATTGATTGCATTAGAGCGAAGCGTGACAGAAATAATATTGAAACTTGGTTCGTTCGATGGAGGAGTACTTATTGTGTTACCCCACCAAAGTCTTTTTATTAGTAGGTGTGATTGGTTATGCTATTCTTGCAGATTGAAATGGATTACAATATCCAATTACGAGGAACAAAGAAGTGATCAATCTTTGGGTGGAATCTGTGAATAGAAAGGGGGAATAATTTGCAGTCTAAGCGAGCATTAAAAATTTTAGAATTGAATTTGAAGGATATAAATATTGATGAGTAAATAAGCTTTGATTTGATCAAAGAGTGTTTTTAGTAAATTCAATCAGGTTTTTTGTTGTGGGAAGTGTACAATGTAAGGGCATGTAATTATATCACCTTTGGGGATACTACCTACTATGTAACATATTAAGGGCGTTATCGTGTTTGTATCGGGTAAGTGGAGATTAATGATGAGATATTCTGATTAGAAAACCATTATTCAAGAAGAAATATGATTTCTTTTGTTTATAAAGTTGTCCAAAAATGGAACGTCAAGGGCTTTCGTTCCTTGTGTAGCTTCCTACAAAAATTAAAAAGAAAAAAAAATGGTGATGACTAGTAACACCAGGATAGTTTATGTTTGGTAATTTCTTTTTGGCGTTAAAAGGTCAAATATTTCCCCTTTTTTTGTGGTTGCTCTATTCAAAATTTTAGCTTTCAAATCTCCAATAATATATTTTGCTTATCATAGCATATTTCTTAGTAAATATACCTCAATAGATTCGTCTCCCGGTTATTTGAATTTATTCCATTTATTTTTTGATAGTTTATAAGACCTTTAGTACGAACTGAAGGTATTACTTAAGTAATAAATGATTTAAGGCATCGAATAAGTTATGAATGAAAGTGCAATTTTATGCATCCAATATATTCATCTACCTAGGAGTTTTTAAACCTTGTATTGCAATTACTTATGATAATTAAACAATATCTAAATACTTGACATGCAAGTATATTTAATAGCATCTATTTTTCTTGTCATTAATAACTGTAATGAATGAGGAAGTTTCAAACAAAAAGATGTCTTATTTCAAAAGATAAAATAGTTTTTACTACATATAAAAAAATACTAACTCAACTAAAAAAAAAGCAACTTTACAAGAGATGTAAAAATAGAATTTTTCCGAAGAAAACTCACGTCAAAAAAATTTGCTGACAGGAAAAATTGGAATAGTTCCATAATCTTTCTGACTTCAGATTTTAATATGGAAATTTATATCGGTTTATGAAATGCCAGTCCCACGCACAAAGAAGAAACTGCGTGGGTGTGAAAATGAAGTGTTAAAGAATATAAAGTTAACACTTCAACCCTATAGTAAGGTTACCAAAACAAAACCCTAACGAGCGTAAAAATCGCTCCGAAAAAGAGCCATCATATATTTAGCCCAGAAGAACGACCGCCGACATCTCACGGACAAAACAAGTAAAACAAGTGGAGAAAACTCCTTAACTTATTACAATACTAAAGTAACCAGAGAAGAAACAACCTCTTTGTTAGTGTTAGTTTTGGTTGCCAAGGCGTCCTGAATTTTTAACAGGACGTAACGATGCCAGCTGCCCGTTGAAAATACTCGGAAGTAGCGGTAATAGACGACAAAAAAAAAACGTTTGTAAATGAATGTGACTGCATCTGCTGAGATGTTCTCTTTAAGGTCATCTCCAAGGGAAATGGATAAAGAAGCGTCCGATGATAAGGTAGACAATACACCTTGATTAAGCTGGAAAGGATCCTGGGATTTAATGCATTCGTAAATAAGAGTGGTTTCGTATGCATTTATGCATCTATGGTCAACAGGCTCATGAGTTTTTTTTCCTTGTTAAATTTGATTCATGCGTTCGTTTTCAGGGTTGTTTGAAATTCCTTGTCTTCAAACTGATTTGAGTTTCTCTGGTTGGAACTCTAATTGTTACTTTAGGTATTACTATACTTCTTAAACGGAATACCTACTAGCTAAAACTCTTGCTTATTTAGGAAGGACAACTTTTAATTAGGTGTTTATTTCTTTACTTATTTTTATAGAGATTCTTATCTAGAACGAGTGGACCGTGGATTTCTAAATCATGTTAAGTTAATTTCTGTAACCCTTTCAGTCCTAAGCCGCTCGAGATTCCCCTAAAATCTTACGGAAAATTTGGGTCGGTCAGGACTGAAAGAAGTTCTGTTTCACACATGCCTCTCCAAAGAAGTTAGCGTTAGTAAAAACACTGTGTGTGTAGTTTACGCAATGTAAACTGTAGATTAGGGCGGGTCGAAAAAGACAAAGTCAAAAATTCGAAATGTAATAGTGCGGAAAAGATGAAACACATTAATACAAGTATAATGCAAGAAAAATTTTTGAAATCGGTCAACGTTTGACCCTCTTGCAAAGCGGTCAAAGTTTTGATGTTTTGGTCATTTTGGGGATATTGGCCGAAAATCCCTAAATAACGCGCTCAAATATTGGACTCAATTTTTTCATGGTTGTGTACCTTCATTGTGCCTAGCATGTGCCTAGTTTCATTTCTTTGTGCCCGAATGTTTAAAAGAAATAATTTTTTTAAAATTTTAAACTTTACGTAAAGTTGTTTTTCCTGCATTCTTAAAATAGCCATAACTCTTGAACACTAATCCCAAAAACTTGCAACTTGGTTCATTCCATTCATATTTATTTTCTGTTTAAATGGCATGTATCTTGACTAACTTTCTTACAAACAAGTATTCAAAATCTTTAAATTTAAGAAAAAATGCAATTATGTAATTAATTAAAAATCCAAATTTTTGTAAATTTTTAAAATTTTAATTTTATTACAACTGAACTTATCTTAATAAACTGTAGGTATTTAAAATGAAAATTTTTTATAACAAAAGTGAATCTTTTATAGAATTAATATAAACGTTTGTAGTTGTTATATGAGAAGAGATGCTTAACGACTTATAGGGGAGAGTGGGGCACCTTGGGACACTTTTTACTCAATTAATTCAACTTATTTATACCGTTATATTTACTCAAACGCTGCTAATATATTAAATATAGTTCTTTGAGCATCTAATAAAAAATTTTCCGACCAATTATCTCTTTTAGGGAATTCATAATAACAAATTTAAAAAACCTCTTTTAATGTCCTAAGGTGCCCCACTAGTGACCCACCTTGGGACACTTTCTATAATAACATAAAAACTTATGTTATTTTGAAAAATATAAAAACAACACATTAAATTATGATAAAACTATGCTTAAGAATCTTAAATTAGCCATCAATAATATTTTATATTCAAAATTTTTCACTGATTTACTCATTTTTGTCATGACGTAAATCACTGATTTTTTTGTTTCCTTCCAGAAACTTTTTTGCACCAATTTCTAAATTATAATCCTCTAAACTCTTAAATTATTTAATTTTTTAATAAAAAAAACAATTTTGTTTTATTTTTGAAAATTTTGGGGTATCTTTTAACATGTCCCAAGATGCCCCACACCTGAGTGTCCCAAGGTGCCCCACCTTGACACTTTGGGTATTAATTACTGGGTTTAGCAAAAAAAAAATTTTTTTACTGAACCTTATTTTAAATTATAAGAATGTCTGCGGTTGACCAGGAGGGCTGGTATACAACGTGGATTGTCAGTAAGCAAATAATGTAAATTTTTTTTACATCAAAAGATAAATTTTTAAATTTGATTCACGATAAAAAAAAATATCAAGCACAACTCAGTTATCTAAAATTTATTACTTTAAAAATTACCAACATGCAATTTAATAAAAATTAATGCAATAGGGAAAACATCTTTCACCGTTAAGCTATACGTAATACAAAGGCCACCTCTTACTCCAAATTCTCTTGGTTTCACATTTTTTTGGGAACCTTCAAAAATATCTTCCAACACAAAAAATTAATTAATACGCACAACCTGATCCCTCATTAAGGGCTTATTTGTTTCGCACGTGGTTATCGCGGGACAGGTGTGTGCCCGTGTGGCGCCGGTGGTTAGAGAGGCCTCTCCAAAAGAGTTATCAGGAGGAGTCGTTTGTTGTTTGCAGACACTTGTTCTTGCAGTTATCGTGGGCAGCACGCGCGCTGTTTGCCCACTTCACGGCATCACACTCCACTATAATCGACGCTTAATTTTAATCGTCGTGTTTGTTTGCTCTTTTGGAGGAAGTAATGAATGTGTATATGTTGTGGGATGATTTGGGATTCTTCCCGTTGCTATGTTGCGGATTTCTGCGAGAAATTTGGGGTATTTTTTTTTATTAACGACTTAAAGTTTGAATTATTTTTTGGAGCGTATTTTACGTTGTTTATTGCTACCATTCCGTTTTGCTGTGAAAGTTAGAATTCACGCAAATATGATGATTTGGTATGGGATAGTCTGTAGGTACTTTGTAAACGGTATGTAGGTAGGTTTGTAGGTAAATAAAAATTTACTTGTAAACTTTATCATAGTATAACATAAATTTTGATATTTTATATTCATAAAATAAGTTTACAATTTATATAGTTAAAAATCAAAAAATAAAAAGTAAGACATAATATAACAGGACTGATTGAAAGATAATCTAAAGTAAAGGATCATTCAGACTTATCACTTTTTGTGTTCATTTTGGAGGATACATCCAAAGTGAAAAGTGTGAATTGGCGTTTCACTCTTTACTCCTACAATTTTCTATGCAAACTAGCGATTCACAGGGGTGAACCCCTTAGGATGAATAGTTAAAGTGAAACAGTGTTTAGTAGAAAGCAAAAAAAAAAGGCAAAGAATAGGAGGAAATGAAAAGAGAAAAGAATGTAAGAAAAAGAAAATGAGAAGGAGAATGAAAAATCAATAGGGAACGTGAGAAGAAAAGGAGAGAAAACTAAGAGAGGGGCAGAATAAAGGTAAAGAATAGAATTCAAGAAAATTGTGAGAAAAAGTGAGAAGGGAGGAAAGAAAATAATATAATTAAAAATATGAAGATAAAATGAAAATGAGTAATGAAATACGTAATTATGAGTCACACAATCATCAACACTCCACAGTATTACTTAAACAAACTTAATAAATACAGAGCCCACCCAAAAAAATCCCATAAATTAATAAAATCACGCAATTTCCCTAAATCCCGACCGAATTCCCACCCATCCCTCATACAAACGGCGCAATCAACCTACATAGCCATCTTCCAAAAATCCATTATTCAAAGCACGCTCGCGCAATTCGCGTGCCCTGAAATATCCGCCACCTTATATCTCGATTACCGTGCGAGAATGAGAGACCCACTCCAATAAAGTGCGAGCCCCTTCGCACTGATAACACCACCCGGGATAAGATATAACACCAGCCATCCTCACTTTGTTTCTTCTCTTTTTTTATCATTGAGAGACTGAGACTTGACCTCTTCTTGAACCCCCCACCGTTGGAGAGCTGCAGATATGTAAACGGTTTCCTCACTTTTTCTTTTAATAATAATTCGGAGATCGTTGCAGAAGGTGAGGTGTTTCCTAACCCGACACCTGCGATAGATCTCGTTCGGGAGGTGTGGAAAAGCGGGAGGGGCGGTGGGTTGGTTGACCTCTGGCGAGGACCTTAATTTTTCACTCAGGAGTGTCATGAAGAGATTTAGGACCTTAACACGTTCATCACTGTTCATTTAGTTTTACATTGCTCGTGTTTTCCCCCCTTATGATTAAACAAGAATAAATTGATAAATGGATGATTTTACCTATGACAGTGGAAGGGTTATGAAATCTTTGAAAAGTTATTCAGAGGATAGTGTTTTCAGGTGACGTCACAACCGGTTATTTTCTTTTAACTGTGTACTTTCTGTAGGGCTTTTAACTGTTGCTAAGGCCGTTGTTTATCTGTTGCTAAGGCAGTTTTTAGGTATGGGATCACGTGATTGCAAATGCTCCAATAGAAGAATTCCCCGGCTAGTCATTTTCTGTAACTGTTAACCTCTGTAGGGCAAAAAACTGTAACATCTTCTGTTGCTAAGGCCGTTGTTAGGTTCGAGTCATGTGATTGAAAATGCTCTATAGCAAGAATTTTATCATTTCAAACACGAGATATACTAGCGAGTCTGTTGGGAAAAGACGTGATAACACCCTCAACAATATCAGCTAAAAGTCTACCCTGGTTGATATTGAGTAGGATAGCGATAACAGCACTGTCTGATGGAACATTTATTTTGTTATTATCTCTTCTACACACTACATTCAAAATAGCACTTCCAAACCTATTAAATGTGTAGGGGCTTAATATTATTTGGGAGGGTGAGATACGAAAGGGTACAAGTATGAAAAGTATACCACACGTGACGAATAAATGTGTACAAACTGAACATTTAACTTAACAAACTTCTCTGGGGTTTGATATTCTGTATTTATCACAGCTACTCACCTACCTTTATTAGCCAAGATAAATGAACCTGTATATCAAGGAACACACCCATAAAGGTTAAAAAAAATCAAAAAGTTTTCCAAACCATCACTTCAAACATAGAAGTTATCCTTGTACGCCTTGGCTTCTAATTCTCTCATTTCGGAATTAACCGATGACTGCTTAGTTGGCGGCCCTAATATAACAATTTTTTAATAAAATGCCCGCCACTCCTCCACAACTTACATATTCCACCTCTCCCTTTAATATCTGACACCGACACATTATCCGCAGCAATCCATCATCATTCCCCCAAAGGCACACCGACTCCCGAAAAATCCCTTCCCTGCTCAGTAAACAAACCCAGGGTTGTCGAACACGGTGTTCAGAATACCAAAACCCAGCCCTCTTGATTAAACCCGACTGTTTGGAGACACTGTGTGTGATCAGCCACGCTTAGGAAACCCCTCGCAATCCGCAAACCAAACACACACAGCGATCAAACTTACGCTTGACTCCTCCTCGCTAAAAAACAGGTAAATCACAAAAGCGTCACCTAGGTGACGGTTACCTCACACTGGTTTTTTGGGCTCCTATTATCATTATAATCCCGGGGTCTTGAAAGAGGCTGGAGGGAGGTCTTTCCTATAGGGACCAGGATATAAAGGAATTAAATAGACAATGCAAGGGGTGAGGATTTTTTATATCTTTTGCTTTCCGAAGTGTCATACTCGGCTGGTCAGATGCGGATTATTTTATGCCTACTTGGCCAAGGGTTTTGCGAAAGGGTTCTTATTTTGAAGTGTGTGAAACGGAAGCAGGATCGAGGTGTTGCCACTCGTATTATGCCAAGTGGATGGAGGAATCCAAACGATTTTTAGGGATATCCGAGTTTTTCAGAGAAGTGGATTGGTTTCAGTTTGGGAAAGGAGAATGGATTTTGGAGGGTCTGAAATTTAAATTTAAATACGTATCCGTGTTTTGATATCCTAGTTAGGTACCCGGTGAACTGCAAAGGTGAATCGGTTTTGGTTTGGAGTGTTTAAAGTTCTGAATATTGTTGTTGAAGTGTCTAGTTTCACTAGGGAAGGTGAAGACAACCTCTGAAAACTCAAAGTTGATTTGAATATGCATTTTATGTCTTCTAAAGATGCTTTCTTAAAGAAAACACTCCATAAAGGTATGGATGTTTGACATTTAGAGTAATTCAAACTTTCTAAAAAACTGACTACCTTGGAAAATGATTTCAACTTTGAAGAACCCTATTGTCTTCGAAAGACCTAAGGTTTCAAACTAATAACGTTGCTAAGTTATAATATTTCAATTATTTATTTTTTTTATTATTTTTAATATTTAACAATTTATGCCTGTATATAACTACCAGTTAATTTCCTAAAATTGAAAAGACAATTTTTTAGACATTTTCATTTTAACATGCACATAACTCACATTGATAAGAAAAATATTATTATGACACTTCTCTCTGATATGAACATGTATACAATGACTGGGTCTGTAAATGTACACGATACATCTACACCTACAGACCATCAGTTCTTTAAAACTGTTATGTTTTCCTTCAGTTTCTTGGCGATTTTATCACCTATTGCAACTTGAGAGCCATCTTAATTGCGCTTCAGTAATCCATAGCCGTCTTTCAGACATATAATGTCACAACGATTAAAAACATAAGTCCAAATCCCAATCGACTGCCAAACTCAACACACAAAAATTCTCCTTGAAATTCCCCCTCAAAACCTGCATGAAAATTCCCAACAACAACAGCATGAAAATTGTCCCGCTCCGACATCTCCCTCCCTTCAACTCATTCGCCCCGCATCAAAAAAAGATAACGGGACATCATCTGCCCCCAAACTTAATGAACCCAATCACGAGCTCTGCCCCCTCAGGAGCGTTGCCCCTTCCCATGGCCGTCCGTCACGTTCCATTTCCCTTGCTCATCCCTCCAAAGGATTCAAGGGCGTCCCCCAAGGGACTCCCAAGGGACCCAAGCGTGGAGAGCGCCCCGTTGACTCTTCCGCTTAATTGGACCCGGAGGTCAATGGGGCTGGGAATTGACCGTTTTGAGTATATTCAAAGATGTAATTTGGGGGGTTTGACGTTTTTCAGACGAGACGGATACTGTCGATTGTTTCAATTGGTGGGTGTTGAGACCCATTTTAGGGAGATGTACGTAAAGGGGGCCCTCTTACCACAATAGTTTGCAGTGATATTTAGTAGTAAGAGTACCCCAAATAAGCATAGCATTAAGTATTTCTTACTAAGTACATTTTCAAATTTTCCCTATTTGGCGGTGTTGCGATTCTAGCAAACGTTTTGAGGCTTATAAATTTAAAGAGAAGTAAGCGATATAACAGTCCACATAATCAAATGCAAAAGTTCATAGAATAGTAGTTGTATATCTATTATTATTGTAGTAATATCCATGTTACGGGCAATGTGATGAATTGGAGCATTATTGAAAGTCCTGGTATTTCATTCATGTCATTATTAATAACGTCCGGTCCGGATATGGCTTGGGGATTTTTAATAATACCTGGTTTATCGCTTTGCCCATAACATCCATATCTCAAGCGAGTGAAGATTAAATTTAAAATTAATTTTAGCTTAAAATATTGTTAAACATGAATTGCTTAAATACATTTTCTTACAGATTATTGGAGGTCAGTAGCTGTTCTTTTGATGTTCTTAAATACACACCTAGCTATCCCGAAATGTCTTTGAATTTGTTTTTTTGTAAAAACTTAAACTAAATTATTTCAAGTTCATAAATGAAACGAAGCTAGATGTCTCTTTAATCTAAAGTTTAAAAATAGGAAATGAAGTGGTCACTGATTTTAATTTCATTAATTTACATAAAAACATCTCTAATGTCCATTAGTTCAATAGGGAACGGTTGGCAAGATTTTTGAACATGACATTTCAAAATAGTGAATTTAATCTTCATATATCCCATAGTAACAATAAGAATACATTGTTTCTTAAGAATCCAAAAGTTTCATAACATTTACATTGGAGGTCAATGGATCATTCTGAAATCGCAGCAATGCGCTTGCTGCTAATGGACGAACTCTCTCCATTATGAGTTCCGTATTCAAGGTAATGATTTGGAGGGTCTCTGTATAATCAGCCTCTGAAATTACTGTAAGTATGGGTTTGCTTCAAAACGATTGGGTTTGTTACGGAATCGAGAGTAGGCCTCTTATGGATGTAGGTATGCTTTATTATTCAGTATTGAAGAGAGATCATTTTGTTTTATTTCTCTTCATGTTTTACTATACTCCTGTTCATAAAAAATGCAACACTATGAAGGACTTGTTAGATTTTGATGAAATTTGCAAAACTGGTCACCTTTGTAGATGCAATTAAATGATTAAATTTTCAGAACAAAGGAACAAAATTAAATATCGAAAATAAGTGTTTTATGTAGTCCATACGCGCAGAAGTGAGAGCCTTTATACGAAACGTCATTGAATCAAACAGATTGCTTTTTTGCCTGAGGAGGAGATTTTCATCAAAGATTCTTCGCAAACCCAAAGTTTACCAAATCTAGCAACAGAACAATCATTTTGAGCATGAGGACTAATCAACGAAATTTCAGTCAAGCTCCATAGGTGAAATATTGGGTGAAGAAATTTGCTGAAAGAGAAACTGCTTTTGATGGATAAAATGGAAGTTTGGAACATTCCAAAAAACACGTGTCTGGGGTTTGTCCTGATCAAATACAGCTTCAGGAATGCTTCAAAGGTAGGGTATAACTTTTGGGTCCAAAAATTTTTTAAAGCATTTGTGGCTGTCAAGATCACCTTCATTTCTTATCTCTTACGGTTGCCCATGATACTCAATAGTGCTCCAGCTCATGACGCTGGGCATTCGTGCGGTATGACGCAAGATAAAACATTCCAAAAGATGGCGTTTTACAGTATAGCGTCCAAAGACGATGTGGGTGTCATGTTGATGAAAATTAAAATGGGATTCGTTTAAAAGGGCTATTTGTTGCTATTAATCACGCAAAATTTTTTTTTGTGGACCCCATAGTAGCTTTATGCACCGATGGAATTCCATCAATGGAGCTCTTTAAAAAAGAACGATAATTCGCGGAATTTGGTGGAGCAACCACCGATTAACTGTTGGAGCATACAATGATAGACCTGTAGCAGTGTTTTGACAGTTTGAAAGATGTCGAAAAGTCGCTGAGGGATCCGGCACTGTCATGTGAATGAAGTTTCTTTGATCACGTGCTGACATGAGTATGAGGCGTTCAGTCCCCTATTTTCAACTCGCCTGACCATCTTGGGACCTCTGCTTTCACACCCATATCACTATTATCCTATTGGCTTTCATCTGAGCATCGGTAACACAGTGTGAAAAACACTCTTCAGGGGTGCCTATCATTGATCCTCGTTAAAACACTGTTAAATGCTCATATGACATCCGTTAAGGTATAAGGGGTATAATGACTTATAATGACAAGATAATCAGCGGCAGACAACCTTCTTACAACTTCTTAACAACCCGTTACAGCCCCTTATATATACAATTAAATTAATGATTGAAAAGGCGCTGCTCATTTCACGCATGCGCTATAACTCTGAATTTGTAATCATTTGAATAGCAAACCATAATGAATGTACCCTGAAAATTTCAAGTTGATCGGACAATTCCTTCTTGGTGTTGCATTTTTTATGAACAGGAGTATAAATATTAAGTCAGAAAATTGATGAGGGAATGAAAGCCAAAACTGATTAATCCTATATAAACCAAGTATTTTGTTTATACGTTTTAATAAGTTTATTCTAAATTTGTTGGTTTTTACTTATCTTCCGTTTGTTCCTCTCCACATAAATATATACAATGTTTTCTTTTCTTTATTTTTTCTTTTAAATTGGAAACTTTGGAGATATTTCTTTTTAAACTACTGCTTCAGTTATCAAACATAGAATATTTTAAGAAAATGAGTACTGAAGAAATCAGAAAAAAAAACGTCCAATAAAATTATTTCTTTCAAGTCTCTCTAGGTTAGAACCATATACTAGTAACACTATATTATGTTAATTTTAATGTAACGCTTCAGAGTCTTAGGAAAGTTTTTTCCTACCCTATTTAAACGCCATTTTAGTATTTAAAATTTTAAATATCCCGTTACTTGTAAAAATCTTCCATTTTTCTCAATGTTGCGTCACGAAATTCTTAGTAGTCGGGGTCAGTGGCGCAGCCAGAAATTCCTTCTGGGGGGGGGACCAGTCAAAAATAATTTGGGTTTCTTAGTTTTTCAAAAACGATGGAAGCTTTATGTAGAATTTATTAAGATGAACGCGAAAAATTTCTTTGTTGCTGAACTTATATTAATTAATAAATTTATTAGTACCTCCTAATTATTATAGTACAAAATTTAAGTAAATAGTAAGAATGTATTAGAACCTAACTCAGTTCTACTGTTACAATTTAGTTTATCTATGACTATAAGAGCATTTTTTGGAGAAGCCCAGGGCCCACCCGGGGCTGTCGCGCAAAGAGAAGTACTAGCAAGTGTGAATCTTGGAACTTTTACTTAAGAGGCTTCTTTGATGTGAAAACTGGCAGTGTTATTCCTAGGACTTTTTTTTGGAAGAGTAAAAGTACTCCTTGACTTTTTTTAGGAGGAGTGAAATTCAATTATGAGGAGTGAGATACGGAAATAACATAAACTACATATACAGAGACAAAATTTCGATTAAAAATGCTTACTTTTTAATAGACAAAATGAAATTGAAAAAAAAAAATGAGGATGCTATTTTGGGCCTGTGTACATTTGTTCTACTTTTATGACACTATTAGTATAATTTTTTTATATTATTATTTTAAATATTATTTGTATATTGTATAACAAGATGATTATGGGCATTAAAACCTTACAACGAAAGGAGGTTTAAACAAAGAATTTGAAAGATCATTTCTCTAAAAAGAAACATTTAACAATTGATGAATTTAACTCCAGTAATTGTCACAAGAAAAGCTTGTTATATATTGCTCTTGTTATTAAAAAAGTTTACAGTAAGCAATTCCGATAAGATAAATTACTGTTCATTAAGTTTTAAGATTTCAAATCCTAATTCTTCTTACTCAACTTCTTTCTTTATCTCTGAATAACAATTAATATTTAGAGCTTAATCATACTTAATATATACTTCATTCTCGTTTCTTCTACGTTCTTTGTAAGGCTGTGGGCCCAGAGCCTGATTTCTGGGAGGGCATTTAGGGCCCAGGGCCTCACTAAAAAGCTTTGAAAATGTGAGTGTGTAAAATAAGTAAACGAATTTAAAATCAATTTAATAAGTTTTTGAAGTTTCAAGTAAATATATTTTAATTTACACATTTTTTAAAACTGGGATTAAAGATGATTGATTTTGTTATTTTGAGTCCAATGAATTAAGTTTTATTTTAAGACATGTCGAGGGTCACAAATAGGTCTTTTGCCCTGGGCCCCATAACTTGTAAATCGGGTCCTGTCTGGCCCTTGATACATAAATTGGTTAATAACTCTTGAAAGATTTATTGCAATATCCAAATACGCTTGAGAAAAAGAATAAAAGAATGTTGGAGGAAATCTAGTTGTTCCGATTCGGACCCTCTAGTTCCACTAAACAAATAACAAAAACAGGTGCTCGTGCACACACACACCACAGGAGGTCAGACTCCAGTGGAGAGCTCTCCAGTTCTGGACAGGAAATTGCTCCTCTTCGTCACGCCCTCCCCTAGGTGTGCTTATCTCTCCATCCCTAGAATGCGCACTGGAGAGTAGAATAACATCAGACACAAACAAATTTTTAACTTGAAAAAGTTTAAATTAATTAAAAAATAATAAAAAAAAATCAATTCGTTAAAAAATGAAAAAAAAAATTTCGGAAAGAGATTCGAACATTTTTTGAATTTTTTTACGAATACTGGAAATTCCTTATAACATCAGGTGACCTCTCGGTCCCTGGGGGGGGGTTTGGTCCCCTTGGTCCCCCCCCGTCGCTGCGCCCCTGGTCGGGGTACTTGCCTTAATGAAAAATCTAGTTCAAACAAAAGAACCAGAAAGGTCAGTATATGGCAAAAATTTAAACTTTCTAAGAAAAAAGTCAACGGAACCAAAATAGGAAGACATAAGTGAAAGATACAAATGACAAAACCTGCAGGGGTCAAGGGAAACACCGGTGCCCCTTGGCGACTACTGACAAATTGTCACTCTTGTGTCTTGCCCATCCTGTCTCCTAGCCTGACACAATCTAGAAAGGTGTCACATCCTTTCCTTTGAAAACTTCTTGTTTGTTTTCTTCATTTCCTATTTTTTTTTACAAAGAAAGGTCTACACACCACTGTCCACGAATTTAAAGAGAACCATACTGCATAATGGTTTCTGTTTAACAGTCTGAAAGTGATAATTGAAAAAAAATATAGCTTTGCTAAACTATTTTAATGATTTACCGTAATGATAGATTTGTTGATGAGTAACTTAATATGTGCAAAAGGAGGAAAGAAGAATGACGATACTTCTGGAATAAAGATAATGGATTATTATTAGTTACATTATTATAAGAAGTTATATTATTATTTTAAATTTCAAAACTTGAAATGGGATGCATTAGAAATGTTTTTCATAATTTTAAAGAGACAAAAGTCCTAAACTATGTACTACTGCCTACCTTGGTGGCATATATTTTTAATATTTCAAATTTATATTCCAATTTCGTGAAATACACTTTTCAGATTAATAAATTGCATTAATTGATATTTTAAAATTTATTAAATAAAGTTTTATAAATAAATATTAAGTAAATAATTTACTACCGCAGAAGAAGTAGATATTGGTATTTATTTAAGTGTAAACAATTTATTACTGCAAAAAATTCTCGATGTGACAATCAGAAATCATTCTTATTTATCCCTCCCTTAGAAATACTTCAAAATTATTCATACATATTTCCATACTTCTCCCAAAAAAGTATCTAAAGTAGTACATGGTTCTCAACTCATAATTTATAAAAAAAAAACATCCAGGCCTTTATACCTCTTCTAGATGCAGATCCAATTTCAAAGGATTAACTTGAGCCAAAGAACCAGGAATCACTGCACAATTTCTTGAATAAATTCTATAAATTTCCACCGGGACTTACTTTACAATCGAATTCCTTTCTAGTTTATTATTTAATAGCTCTCAATGAACTGCGATTACATCAATTCATTTTTTCAGACTGGAACAAAAAAAAATTGTCACAAAAGTTATTAATAGTCACTTGGGACAAAAAATGTGCAGAATACATGCATACCTAATGAAGAGCTCATTCAGAACCTGTAGCAAATTTATTTTCTTTGATTAAAAGTCTTATTCCACTTCCCCGCTTGTTTCCCGAACCGGTACTTAGCTCGATCATGTTTGGAATACGAATCAAGTCTTCAATAAATCGGTAGAAATGGCCAACGACACCCTAAATGGCAGGATATAAAAGGATGAAAGCCCTTAGTGGTTCCAGAAAGAGCAATCATAGACAGTAATCCTCGTTAATTTTGGGGCCGTCTACATATTTTGAGGAGAGTCAGGTTATTTCTGTTTCTTGTGTGAGCCGATAATGATAAAAATAATAATAGTAATAATGATAATGATAATAGTAATTATACTATGTATAACAGCTGTATTAATAACAGTAATAGTAGTAACAATAATAATAATTAGTAGTACTACTTGATGATCTGAGACACATTCAGACTAAAGTTGTTGCATTGTCTTTTTCTTCAATTGATAATAATAGTGATATTGATGATAATAATAATAGAAATAGTAATAATAGTAGTGATAATGATAATAGTCTACTTAATAATATTATATAATAAATATATATGGATAGGGATGTATATGGATATGGATATGGATAATGTGCTTATACTTCAATCCTTGCAAGGAAAAAATCTTATATAATAAACATCTAATGCTTGTGTGTTTTTGTTTGTCTTTCATACGAATCAACAGATATCTTCCTATCTGCACCAAACTTGGTATACATTTGTAAAAAATCCAAGTAAAAACATAGGCTATGTTTCAAAAATCAAAAATGACCCTTGACCTTTTTTTGGTCATTTTGATAAAATAGTTTTATTTTTCCTCAAATAAGATCTGTTTACCCTATTGTTACAAAAAAAAAATCCCACAATACAAAATAACTAAGTTTATAATAGTATATTTATTAGGTTAAAGAATATTTTAAAATTATATTAATATTTGAATATTCCTAAATTCGTGGTACAAACTGGGTAGGGTAGGTGGAGGGGACCTAGTAGACAACCATATTTCGAATAGGAATGGGGGGGGGGCGGCGCAGATACACCGTAGAGCTAGGACCTAATGTAGTGCGAGAGCGTTAAAAAGGGACGTTTTCCCAGAGGGCTCGTTGAACGAAACAAAACATAATAAAATGAAAAAATTAATTGCATGAGGTACAGAAGTATCCGTACTACTTACACAATAAATTTAATAGAAATTGGACTACTTGCTAAACCGTGGGGTTAGTTTTAAAACGTGCAATATTAATCTTTTAGCCAAAGAATGGAGTTAGTGTAATGGTATTTAGAAACTTGGTACTTAGTGTTGGTGTAATGGTATTTAGAAAAATGATGATCGGGGAAGAAATTTTCAATGATCATACATTGATCATTGAAACTGTATGACCATTGAAAATTCCTTCCACTATGGATTTCGATTCGTGAAAATAAAAAGGGGTGGTTAAAAATTAAAACTATTAATTAAATTTAAGAATTCTCAAATTTTCAATTGGATGCTGAATTCAAGATACTGAAGTAAAAAGTGTTTTAGTGTTTTTATGAATGAATTTGTTCAATTTAATTCAGAATTGCTGGAATAATTTCGGAACAAAACTGTTATAAAAAACATAAATAAAGATTTAGATTAAAACTAGACTTAGTAGACAATCGTATTGCGCAAGTTTCACTTACATTTATTTTATCTTTGCACAGAGGTATCATTAAAAACCTTCAATGCATTACTGTTTTAGTATCTATTCTGAATTTAAAATTACTGTCGGGATACCTACTTACCAGTTACTACCCATCTTTCCTTATTTTACTTTATACATGGTCCTTTTCTGAACAAGTTAATCGACTTGAGTCCTGGAGCTGTACATAAATCTTATTGATATTCTTGGCGATACTTTCTGTATGTGACAAATGAACCCAGGCAGATAATTACGTTTGTAGTATTGCGGTCTGCGATTGAATTTGTACATTATTCTGTATGATGTGAATCACTATAAATTAATTAGATAAATTTTCCATCCAAATGAAAGTAATCACGTAAAACCCTTATTATAGCTAAGTAATACTAGATGCTTAAGGTTGTCTGGTTTCATGATGAACTGTTAATAAATATTTCTGAAAAGAAATTTCATTGCCTTGGATTTGTACATCAATTCTTATATGTATTTTATATAAAATCCTATTTATTAAGATATTTAATAAGACTTATAAAGTAATAAAAAATACATAATTAAATCAACTAACCAATCAAATGACAATAGAAGAGAGGCATGGACGGGTAAGTGGAAAACCCTGGGAGGCAAACTAAGAAATCTTGGAGGGGGCAAGCTGTTTCTGATGGCTCTGGAAGCATGATTTTTTAATAAAAAAATGAAATTTCCTGAAAATATTGGGGGGTTGGGAGGCATTCCCATCTATAGACCCCTTGGAGACTAATAAGTCTAATTGTTTTTTCATTTGTTGTATTTTGCTCGTTATTTTTTCACTTCTGTACAAATGTTAGAATGCTTTGTGAATTTGTGAATAAAGTGATTTGATTTGATTTGATTTAAATCCAACCATGTTTGTAGGTAATTTGATAGAAAAAGTATTCATCACAATATACTAATAGTATTAAATTTAAACTCCCCGATACAAACAACATTGTGTTACTCGCACCAAAATGCAGCAATCAATCCACACATTTCCCACGACAACTCAACTCAACCCCAGACGATTCTCCCATCAGCGAGCACCCTGTTCTCGCGGCGGGGGTCTCGGTCCCCCCGGCAGGGGGTCGAGGAAGTGAGGTGTGGCCACGACAGAAACAAAAGGACCGGTTTCTTAATGACACAGCCATCTTGAGAGCCGCTGTCCCGGGAATTGAAATGGGAAGTGGGGCCATTATTTTCTTGCTGGTTCGGTTTTCGGTTTATTGTTATCAAGGGCGGGGATGGCCTGTCCTCCTCTTGCAACAGGAAGAAAGGTTTGAAAGTTTTTTTTTTGTTTGCTGGTTAGTTCTGTCATGTTGATACTTTGTAATGTCACAGTTACGTTGGGCCACGCAGTTTGCCGGTATTAGCACTCTCACCATTTGTTTCAAGACTTTTCGCGTTATCTGTGAAATACCGGTATTGGTGGAACTATGGGCTGCAAAAGATTTGCAGGTACTTAACGGCAACACATTTTAACGTAAAGTTAAAGCACTTATAAAGCCAACAAAAATTTAAAGCTAAATAGTGGGTAGTTTTAAAGTGTAAGAACAAAACTAAAACTCAAAGTGGAAAACTGAATTTTTCTAAAAACGTTTTCAGCTAAACAATTTATTTAAATTTAATGGATCACTTTGAACGCCGCAGAAAAGAGGGCGAACTCCCCATTTGGATATGGGCTTGCAAATTGATATCTCACTTATACGTTGCATTATTCAAAAACAAATACCTGTCTTTTTGAAGCGCGAAAGGAGTTACCTTCTTTATCAAAATCCTGGAAACGGGGAATGTCTTGGGAATTTTTTTTAATTCTTTCAAAATACATTTAATCAAATTTATGTAATTCTCGGGTCATTCACTCTGATCTTAAAGCATTGTATTGACTTAAAAATTCGTTTTCTAACTGGAATATAATTTTTTAAAATTTAATTTCGAATGAATTGATAATTGATGCTATTTATTAAATTAGTTAAATGACTAAGGCACCATGCGCCACGTCTTGAACACTAGTTATCGGCTAAAATATTCAAAGATAAAAACAATGGTTCAAAAATACAACCCACAAACAAAATCGTAAGTGCTTCAGAAACTTCATTGAGGGATAAAGAATTTACTTCATTTACCTTATTTTTTATTGGCTTTATCTTTTACGCTTACGTTTTGCCAAGAGATAAACATTATTATAGTGATCAATTGTAACGCGCTATAGATAAAGAAAATGGGAATATCTAGATAATTTTACTTAACTCTATCATAAACCTTAGGGAGTTTTTTTATGATTGAATCAGCTATGTTGGCATCTCTGAAATGAAATACGCTGTTGCAATACCGTAACATTGATGTAATGCATATAATGCATGTATTGATTCGATGTAAAATCAGTATGCAATAATAGCGAGTGTTATCGAATTTACTACCCAATAAAACATAAAAAATGTATATTCATCCAATAATATACAACATAAAATTGGGAAGGAATATGAACAATTGAAATGATATTATTCTAATTAAATTGAAATTAAAATTCAAATGATAATATTCTAATTAAATTAAAATTCAAATAATATTATTCTAACTAAATTTCAAATAATATTATTCTAACTAAATTTCAAATGATATTATTCTTATTAAAATTCAAATGATATTATTATTTAGAACAAACGGAAATTGTTTCAAATTTTGGTATTTGTTTTTAAAAATTTCAATAAATATTCGTTTTAGCGTTACACAATTCTTAATAAAATCGTTCAGTTTTCTTTACATAGTTATATAAAACACTTTAAATCGTAAGAATACTTAAGTATAATATTTATTACTTAAATATACGTATTTATAAAAAAGAGTTACAAAGAATTATTCGAGTAAGTTAAACCACGATTGGATCTTTACATTTTCTAAGACTCCCTTTTCCCTATCTGATTCCGAATTGTCTTTGACTAGCATTTTCCCAAAGGTTTATGCCATAAATTTTGAAACGTCCTATTTATTTTTAATACAATTCTAACATATTTTTTTAAGTTTACAAATATTTATCTAGTACATATTAGCAGAAAAAAATCAGGCGCTACTATGTGATAAAGAACTAAAATAATGATCTACACATCATCAAATCATCATGCACACATTCCTTCACACCTTTTTTGCCACAGAAAACCTCAAACACATCAAACTAAAAGCGCGGGAAAAAAAGAATAGCTTGCCTCTCCCGATAGCATCAGCTGCGGGAGGATGATAATTCATTAGCTACCCGCAGAATGCCACCAGTTGCGTCACATCTGTTCGTGCGTACGGCGCGTGCCCACACTGTCTCGAGAGGCAGGTTATCTATCTCTCTATTGACTTAATCATCGGTCTCAAGTGCTGGGAGAAAAGTGAAGTATTAGGTTTAATTTGTTTTGTGTGGGTGCTCCTTTTGATAACCTTTAGATTAGACTTAAAATGTATCCATTTAAGTGTACTTTTTTTTTGTTTTCAGATTTATGCATGCCATCATTGGTATGTCTATAGCTAAAAAATAATAAAAAGGTTGTAAAAAGAGTTTGTTTTCGCTCTTTCGTCTCTGTTTCAAAAATATTTTGATGAGAACAACATTGATATCAAATAAAGAGTAAAAACGTACACAATACTAAACATTTTAAAAATAAATTCTTAGAATTGTATTGTCTTTTATCTTTTTAAATTTTATTTTAATTACCTAATTAAAGTTATTTGAGTAAAACTCATAAATTTATTTGAAATATATTGTGCTATGAAAATATTTGGATGTTTAGAAAACTAAAACTATATTACTTAAAATGAAAACCCAATAGAGCATTTTCAATCACATCACCTAACAACGGCCTTAGCAACAGAAATGTTACAGTTTTTTGCCCTACAGAGGTTAAAAGTTACAGAAAATGACTGGCCGTGGAATTCTTCTATTGGAGCATTTGTAATCACGTGACCCCATACTTAAAAACCGCCTTAGCAACAGATAAACAACGGCCTTAGCAACAGTTAAAAGCCCTACAGAAGGTACACAGTTAAAAGAAAATAACCGGTTGTTACGTCACCTGAAAACACTCTATACAATGACGATTCAAGTTAAAAAGTTATTTGGTTCTTTGCTTCTTCCAAAACGGTTCTGATCAGGTTAAATTTTATAAGAAATTAAAATTCCAAAATACGTTACGATGTTATGAAACGTAAATTTTCCCATTTTTCCCAATCTGGAGATAATTATAAAAAAAAATTCTTAAAAAAAAAGAGAAAGAAAACGTGCGCAAGTTTCCATTAAATTGTCCCGCATGATGCAAAAAAATATTTTTGATGCGGGTACGTTGAAAAAAAAACTTAAGTTGGTTTTTCCTTCTACTAAGTCAATGCGCAGTGAAAGTAGATTGCCAGGTTAACGTATTATGAAGGTGAAGTTAACAAAAAAAAAAAACATGAATGGAAAAAGAGTTAAAAAAAACCGCAAATAAAAAATAAAAGAATATATTTTTTAAGGATTTGCTAGAGTCGATGGATCTAATGATATGAACATCAACAATAAATCATAACATCAATTTGATAGGGGACTAAGAAAGAAAACATAACGAAAAAGGTTGTTAAAACATTTAGATTCAATTACTACTCACACAAACGTTCAACTTTTGAATGTTATGAAATAAAATTTTCTTGCGAAAAATACTAAATGATACATTTTATTAAAAGTTTGAAATTAAATAAGAAAACGTATTTTTTTGTGAAAGTAATTTTAGTACCTATATTATTAGCCTTCGGTCTTTTATTCACTACCTCAAACTTGTTACTCTGAAGATCGAAATATTTTTCTTGTAATCTGTTAGTTTATTTAAAATAAGAACGTTATGTCAGAAATTAACAAATTTCAAGAAGTATACATATTGCTAAAAAAGTAAAAATCAATTGATAATATATCCAAACTCTACTAAGAAAAATATTTAAAAAACTAAATCCTTTTAGGGAAATGAAGGAAACCCATACTTTTAATCATTTTTATATAGATTTTTTTCATGGAGAGATATTGACTTGAAGACTCTAAGATTTTACCCAAAGATTTGCATTTAAAATTTATGGTTTAAAAATATTTTGATTTACTTTTTTGCACTTTTATTGAAAAATTATCATCTAAAACAGAAAATACATCATAAGCTGTACTTAACTTCAGACAAACACCGATTTCGGATTCTTGTCCTATTATTTAGTCAGAGTTTGAAGGAAATTTTTAAGAGATATTGAAAAAAGTATAATATTTAAAAACCGCAATTTTAACATTTAAAAAAAAAATAAAATCCTGGTTTAATTCAAAGTTGATAAAATTTGCCTGAAGAACTATATCTCTAAGGCAACTTTTACTTTTCGAAAAATAATATGTCACATTCGATAAAAACTTATTTATTTCATTCTACGATTCGCTCATGCACGCGCAATGAATATTAAGCAGTGTGCAAACATGTTTAAATATCCATGTTCGCGTTTTTTCAAAATACCTTTTTATCAAAAACCAAATGTGACGACATTCCTTTTTCTGTCATGGCTTTCTCGAAAACTATGGGTTGTTTTCTCTGGACATTTTTATCTATTAATACTCCACGCAAGGGATCTATCTGTGCAAAGTTTGGGCGGACTTGTTGAAACACCCTGTATAATTTAATTTATACAAAAGTTTTTTTTATACATTTTAAACATCATCTCTGTGAAAAATACGTATCCCTTATTGGCACTCTAATCATAAAATAACCACATGATAGAGTTAACAACCACCCATCCCTTCCTCCACCTTCATTTTCACATCTGCCTTCAGCCTTTTCTTCCTATTTCAGACCCAGATCTGTTCGAATAAAGAATTCAAGTCATGTCCAGCTCCTCCATCAAAGCCACTCAGCTGGATGTACTACTCCTCCACCGCCTTCCATAGAGTTAGAAAGGAATAGGAAACTCATCGACGAACAACGAGATAACTCCAAAGCTGTTGGAGTTAGCCTGTTTGTTGCTGTATGTACCTAAATTGATCTTTATGAAATTGGCATTTATGGGTTTATTTTTAGAAACATAGTATTTTCATTAAAAGTTACGCACTTATTATTAAGTTAATTCAGAAGAACGGTAGAAAAGATGCGCGTCACAAGTCGTACCAGCTTCTTTTCCTAACTGTAACTTACAAATTCTAGAAAAAGAACTGAAACTGAATTCAGATCAAGCTTTACGTAAACAACGAAAGTGATAAAACCTATCGTCTGTTTAAAATTATTTTGAGATGGCAAAATGTTATTAGCACTTTAATATTAAGGTGTTAAAGTTGTTGGTTATCTTATTGTATTGTTCTGCAATTAGTAATTTTTTTCTTACAATTTTAAAGAGCAGCAATTCTATAGTTCGTTCTTTTCTCACAAAACTACGACTAACATTGTGGAATGATTATGAATTGAAACCCCCTGAATACAAAAACTGTTTTATAATTTCCTTATTTCATTACTTATGTCGAATTATTTACTTTTTTTCCATCAAATTATCGCAAATCTTTTAAAAAGACAACCCAGATAAGAGAAAATGGAAAATTTTCTAATCTTATCGGATCTAAGTTAAAAAGCTTTTTTTTGGTTTCGGTTTTTGATCTTTCCTTTCGGTTTTAGAAAGAGAGAAAGCTGTTTTCTACCCTGCAGTACTACTTCCATCTATGGGACTTCCCCATGCAACTGATATTCTTGCCACTCTTCCTGTTTCCACACAGGGTTTCACTCAATTCGCCCTCTAGTCAACTTTTACCATGCGTGTTTCTTTCCGAGTGGTAACACAGTCTTGACCAGATGCAAATACCCTCTACTTTGAATGCGAAAGCACCGGACACTCCTTCCAAGGTTGAAATGCTTCCTTTGTTTCCAGTGTGCGTCTAAAGTGAAGTGAAGTCAGGTGAAATTTGATTAATTGGGTCTGTGGTGAGAAGAGAGGTATTATTATGTGATTGTCCTCATCAAGAGCAACGTTGATGTTCGGTTGGAACTAATTGTACGGTTAGGTGATGTAGTAAATCTCTGTCCGTAGGGTGTTAGGCCTTGAATGTTAACAAGATATTACGATTTTTTTATTCAGTAACTCTAGATAATAGAACCAATGGATAAAATTGCATCTTCTATTATCTTGATTTGAAGTCCATAGGTCACTTTCATTTACGTTAATGTTATGGAAATAGAATGACGATTTGTGAGTTGCTCTGTTTTACATGTTATGTATTAAAAATTAGAAAATTATACTTAAAAGGCTAAAAAAAATTGGGTCAGTGTTTCCCGGTATGTTTACATTTGTCTTCTTAGAAGTAATCATAAGGCAAGTTAGGTTACAAATTTGGTAATAATATGAAGTTAAAATGAGTATCAATTTTGTCTTCTACAAATCTGCACCTTTAAATATTAAAAAAAAAAAATTTTTTCTTTAAGCATTTTAACATAAAAATATCAGGCGTTGAGTTCTAAACTTTTATTCATTCATAGAAGAATTCCATAATTGTTATTACAAACGAATTCAGAATATGGCCGAAAATTATAAAAAGTATTAATTAACTGAGTTATGTTCGTTTTTATTAAATATTTTATTTTTGTTAATGGGGAAAAACTCCCTTTTTATACATTTTAATGCCAAAAGAACCCTACTCGATTTTTACACATACTGCAAACGCTCCACACTAAATTAAACACATTTAATAACACATTCTTGTCCCGAAAGTAACAACGCTTTAGTTGTGTTTTTAGGTAGAACACTGTAACACCTTATTGTGATGTGATAGTGAACTGTTTATGTGTGAAAAGTGTTAGAAATGTAGAATCTGAAAATGTTCTTAAATTTGGATCAAAACACTATAAGGACATAGTTTTTGTCTCTGTAATTTTTAGCAACACTTTAAAAAAACCAAGGACTACAATTTGTAAAGTTCTTTTTGAAAGGGGTGGGCGATGGTTCCAAAAATTTGGGAACCTATGATCTAAAAAGTCTCCTTTTCATTTGGGCACACCTTTTACACACATCATAATCACACGTGGTGACACTTGTAGTTGATTTTTCATACTCTGAAAGTAAAGTTTCTGCTTATATTCATTCGTATTATACTTCCCCTTTTTCGACAGAAATCTGTATGTAACTTATAGAAACGAATTTATAATATTAGATCCAACTGAAACTTCTCTGATTCCTATATTCCAAAGATATATTTTCTAAAAGTTTCTATTATCTCGCACCTAAATTACATAACAGCTTACCTCTAAATTTAATTACTATTAATAAACACGCCACTTTTAAAAGAAATTCATTTATTAACTCCATAATTAATATCGACGACCCATATTTATATTTCCCCCTCAATTGAAGCAAACTATTTTCAATTCACATTTTTTCCAGCTTACTGCCATTATTTATTTATCCAAGTTGTTTTTTGTTGTCTTTTTAATTTTTAATTAAATCGATGTAAAATTTATTTCTCTGTCACCTCCGAACGGGGCTTCCATTTCTTAAGAAACTGATTCAACTCAAAAGCAACGACCAACAATCTACATCTCCACATCAACAGACACGAACCTCCACACCATCCACGATCATCTCTCAAGACATCCTATCTCCCTATCCTATCTCAAAATGAAGTCGTCTCACCACCCAAACCGAAATTAATTAACCCTGACACAAAAAGGCCGGCTCCATCCGGAGGGGGGTGGGGTGGGGATATTGACAAGAAGAAGAGACTGGACATACATATCTATCCGAAAACAACAGGCCATGCTCTCGTTGATAGTCTGAACGCGTATCCTTTCCGTATCACCTGTCCAATGGGGCGCAGAGACCTTGCGCGTCTTCTTGCTGCGATACAATGGGGAGGTGGAGCAAACGGTGTCGGTCCAATCTGGAGTCGTTTCGGACACAGGTGGTATTTTTTGGTGAAGGTTGGCATTTATTGATATGGCCCTGAGGATGCAATTGGGATGCATAAATAGGCGGTTGGTTTGGAAGAAAAAAGGGAGTAAAGTTGTTCGTAATGAAATAATAAGATGTTGGATTTGCATATTTAGTTATAGCAACCCAACGTATGGGTTGGGGAGACCAGAAGGCAGTTGTCACTTAATTTTAAAATTCGAAAAATAACAGAAACTTAACTGGTGTTCGATTTTGTAAAATGTAAACAGATCCTATCTACATGCTAACACGAAATCAGATTTTTAATAAATAAGCTATAATTAAGTTACTTTTATAGTTCATCACTACATTAATATTTTTCTTAATAAAGTTTATACCGAAGAAGATTTGTGGAAGTTACTACCACCAAATGTTGGTCTGACTTAGTGTCAATCGAAATTTTTTTTACTGTTTTATCTGAGTTCTGCAGGATATTAATTTGGATCAGTGAAATGATCAGAATAATCAGCAAGATTAATAAAACTATTAACCTTAAATTTCGATTTCAAAATTCCATGGGATTTATGTATTTTTGATAAGAAATCAAGACAATGTATCAATCAAGTTCCTTTAAATGAGCATTTACGCACTACACGCACTAACAGTACCTACTCTCGTTTTAAAAAACCATTGCCAATTTATTACATGCGACGAATTGTTAATTAAAAAGTAATGCATCAATAAAAAAATTTTTTGGTTGGATTGACGATTATACATTACGGCCAATTTCAAAAAACGAAAAGGCTATAAATTTCAACTAATCCAAACCAAGAAGGCTACAAGTTGATCGAATCAACGTCATTTAACTACGTCCACTTTAATCTTTCGAAGAATCGCGGAAAACGGGGGAATACGGTACAGGAGAAGAAGTAAAATAAAATAAAATGATCGACAAAAAAAATCAAGCACGACCACACTTACAATAATACCCATTAGGAGAAACAGACGACTGAACCAAAAAAATATTAAAACTATATCAACTCCCAATCTAAAACGGACTACTCAACGACAGAAAAATCGACTCCTAATGACCCCAAAACACAAGAACAAAAGAAACACAACGCCAGCGGAGTGATTAACGATATACCTATCTGGCATCAAACAGGAGCACTCGACCGTGCATCCATATTCATGAACAAATTAATTACTACCCCAAACACAGCACTACCGTTACTCCGAGCAGAATCTCCGCATCTTCCCCTTTCTGCACTCTCTCTCTCTCTTTCTCCATCTGTTCACCCCAAGGTTGTGGAGAGATCTCTTCTCTCGAGGGGAGAAGGAAAGGAGAGAAGAGAGAGAGCGAAAAAAATCGGTAGGGAGGGCGGAACAGAAAAAAAATCGGGCGGAAGGGGGGTGAAGAGCCACGCGTCGCGCCACGAGCGACAAAGGGAGGGACCTGGTATTCATGAGGCGCTTTTTAACTGTAGGACGGCCCTGCGAGGCCTTCAGTCGAGATCCGAATGCGGGACCGAGAGAGTCGGGCCTTATCACCAACAGAATTGTCGTTATCGCCGCACTTTGCTCCTCTCCGGCAGACGCTCCACCGCTCTCCCCTGCATCGGACTGTTCCTCCCGCTCTCCTATAGGACTTTTCTATCGAGACGATATTTTCCTGTGTGCTTTTTATAGGACTATATTACGGACTTTTCTACGCGATATACTTGATTTTGACATAAAAGGCGACTTGTATTTTTTTACTCCTTTACTTATGGACCATATTTTACTAGTTAAAGCTTGTTTTTATTGAAGAGAAACTTTCAAGAAGTGCGTCCTCTTCCATCATTTGTGATATCATCGTAATATATTCATCCACTATATTTGACTTCAATCAACACGACAACCAACTGTTCCTATCGGACTGGAAGATTTTAACTATCATTGATATTTCATCGGACTTTTAGCGACTACAGTTCCAACCCACGTATTCGGACAATACTCTTCAACACCCAATTCGATACCAAATCAAACGGACAATGCCCCTCTGATCCACCAACGAAATGACGACGCTCACGGTACTAACCGGCCCGCTGGACCACATGGCCTCTCCTCAAAACACCTACCTCCTCACCAGCAGCAACGCTCTCTCCAACCAGCAGCATCAGCACCAGCAGTCCTCCTCTTCCTCCGAGGACTCGCAGAACCAGCAGCACGCGAAGCCCGCGAAGCGCTCGCGGCCCGAGGCTTCGCGGCGGCGGGCGAGCCGGCCGGCGGCCGCTCCCGCCGTCGCTCGCCGCAACGAGCGCGAGCGCAACCGCGTGCGCCAGGTGAACCTGGGCTTCGCCACCCTGCGCAACCACGTGCCCGCCAAGAGCAAGAAGATGAGCAAGGTGGAGACGCTGCGCTCCGCCGTGCAGTACATCAAGCAGCTGCAGCAGCTGCTGAGGGACGAAAACGGAGGCAGCGACTGCAGTCCGCAGCCGCAGCTGCCCAGCTCGCCGGAGCCCAGTCTGGGCTCGGACGCGAGTTCCCCCTACGACAGTCTCAGCCCCGAAGACGAGGAACTGCTAGATTTCACGACGTGGCTCTCCTGAAGAAGGTAAGAACATAACTACATATCCATATTCGGGGGTAAATAATGTAAATGAAGGGGCAAATGTAAACTCCTACAAAAGTCTTGAATTCTCAGTAAAAATGTCGAAAATGTCAATATATTTGTATCATTGTACGTAATATAAAAATATCTCCATAGTTCACACACCAGATTTTTTTAGATGTTTATACTCTTACTGCTTTACTGCAAACGCTCAACACATAAATAAACACATTTAGGAACACTTGTCCTCAAATGAACAACACTTTAGAACACTTTAACACCTTATTGTGTTGTGATAGTGTTCTGTATGCTTGTGAAAAGTATTAAAAATGTGTACTGAAATGAGTGCCGTTAAATACGTTTGTAACCTGAAAGTGTTCTTCTAAGAACGTTGTAAACTTATTATTTGAAACATAAACTTATAAATTTGGATCGAAACACTATACGAACACATTTGATGTCTCTGTAATGTTTTAACAACACTTTTACAGCACTTTCTTTGTCTCAAAAACAACACAATCGCAATACAATCAAAACACTTTTGATTAGAAGTGTTTATCATTGTGTTAAAGTGTTTCATGCATTTGCAATGTAGATGTTGTTTTACCTGCCCCTCCATTTACAAAACACTCACTTTCACCCTACTTGAAATCGTTGTCTTGTAAGCTCTGTGCCTTTTTATTATAATCTTCTTTTGAAATTTTAATACCATTTGCTCAATCTGTGCTTTTATTCAGTTATTTAATTAGTTATGCATCTGTTACATATCCATCATCGTCCATAGATGAATACAAAAAATATTAATTCTATATTTATACTTGAAGTAAATGTTATTTACTTCAAGCCCTAAAATAACTCCTAGAAGAATAGTTCGCAATTTAGTAAAACTTTTGTTTTTGTAAGATATAGATAACTATTATAATTTATTTTACGGGAATGTTTGAGTGATAATGGTTTAAAGCAGAATTAAAACATTCAGTGATGATATTGTTCAAATATGCATTCTGTAAAACTTATGCGTTTTAATAACAGAAATATTTTAGTAATGTAGTATAGCGGTTTAGATAAAAAGAAAAATCTTCAGAATATATTTGTTCTTGAAAGGGGATTTTGTTAACATGTATTCAATTAAATCATTTAAAGTTAAAGTATAAAAAGATTTTAATATAAGCCATAATGATAATTATTTAGGGAACTTGCATATTAATGTGTTTGGTGAAATAGCTTAGTTTTGGAAACAGGTTTGACGTTTTAAATAATAATCAGTATAAATTCATCAACGAATGATGAAGTGGCTGTCGAACGCGTAGCCAGTCTATTCTGCTGTGCAAGTATTCGCAAAGTTTACGTTTTACTTTACTGAGATTGTTAGATTCTGTTTTTGGTGAACATTTGTACATAGCAATTACATAAATCTGTTTCTCGTATAGTTTGAATATTACTTTTAACAAAGTATAAAAACCGCTAAATTGACAAAATATTGTTCTTAATTAATTTGTTTACAACTTAATTATGGATAAGTCACACGAGTTTAATAAACTTTTACAACAAACTCTTAAAAATTCTTTCCTTACAAATACGCCTTTTCGTTTATAAATTAGTCTTTTTATTTTGTGACGTAGAAACAATCGCAAAACCTTCTTCTACGAGAAGAGGAAAACGTTATGAAATTCCTTATACATAGTAGTATAAATTACAGAATTATTATGCTGTCTGTAATGTATCCGTCTTGTATAATATAATGTATCTTTCCCCTATTTAGTGGGTACTTATAGCCGGGTACATAACGGTAATCAATCAAAACGCACAAAACCAAGGCCCTCAGAAAGCTAAATACCTCAATGACAAATAAATCAATTCTCAATACACACATCCCGGTTCCGCTTCTGATATCCGAGGCCAATTATTTCATCAAGCGGCCAAAAACTCAATCAACCCACAAAACCACGACGAATCTATTTTCTTACCTCAAATGAACCCCCAATAATTGGCCAGACTTCGATCTCATCGTCAATTACTCGCGGCGCCCGTGATGCAGCCGATTTCATTGGCAACTGGCTCACGTAAAGCGGTGCACTTGGTGCTGCAATTTGGCACTAATGGCCGCTTTTTGGTCAAACGGTAGCCGAGGGGCCCTTGCGTTATTATTATTATGTGAAGGGTTTGGAGTAATGGGATGGGGATACAGGTGGATTTTCTCACCTGATGGTTTTTTCGAGACGGGGTGGTCGCATATGGGTGGCCGGGGCTGTAGTTTATCGGAATAGAATGGACGAGAATGGAATTCTTCTAATGGGAAATATTGGTTGAAAATGAAACTAAATTTAACTAAAAGAAATGAGCAGAGCTAAACGGCAGTTATTTATTTATTGAACAGTATAAAGGCAAGTACTGTTTTGGGTTGTAGATAAGTCATAGTTCAAAATATTTTAAATGACACTAAGTAGTAAGTACCTAAATGATTCATTAAAAAGTAATAAAAAATACCCTACAGGATGGAATTGTTTTTGATAAGGTTTGATCAAGAGTAAAATGAACTAAATCTTTTTGAAGGATATTCCATAAAACTTGACTGGTAGTTCAACCCCCCTCCCTCAAGTACATAAGGAGCTTAATTTGAATTTAAGACAGCTCAAGGGCTTTTACATGCTTGATTTTGATATAAACTACAATTTGATATAAATTTATCAATTTCAAAATTATATCAATTTGCACGAGGACTTGGCTTTTCTAGTCTAGTCTTTTTAATAATCTCCCTTCAATATTACATCTCTGGTTGCACATATTTTTCTTTCTTAAATTAATGAAGTGTGCAAAAATAATAAATCTTCCATGTAGTAATAAAATTATTCCACTCATAAATATCTATAACCAATAATATCTATACAGAAACAACAACAACTAAGAGAATTTTAAAGAACACAAAATAAAGCCATTGCCACCATCCCGAAAGAAACTATTAAAAAACACATTGAAGAAGGTGGATCACTTGCCAAGCCCGGTCGATCCCTACCTGTTGCATAAAGAAGGTCGCACCCCTCTTGGCATAAATGTAATAGCCGATGAATTCCGGGACATGACTCACCCTACTATGGGTGTGCGTATTTTCATTCATAAATTTTACGTTCTCCTTTCAAAGAACTTTCTGGAATCTCCCATAAAGTATAGGAAGAATCGGGAATTATTTAGGATCCAAGTGGCATATACAAAAGGTACTGTTTTCAAGTTTAAATAAAGTTTTGTAAAAGTTACCTTTGTTTTGAAGGGTATACAGGAAATCTTGACTATTCAATGTTGAATTCCTATAAATGCAAGGACGTCTTTTAAATGGCAGAATAATGAAAAAGAAAAAAAAAACCCCAGTAATTAAAATCAGCATCTTGGTCTCTTAACAGTTAATCTAAAACCTTTTGCAATTTTATTGTCTCTAAAGATAAACTAAGAAGACGGAACTCTTTGTGAAGAATTTAATTAATATTTGGAAAGTAATGATAAAAATTTCAATCAACAAAACTGATCATTATAAAAAATATCATCCTTTTGAGGAGGCATTTCTTTAATTGAAAAAGAAGGTTTAGAAACCAGTGAACTGATTTTTCTTTTTCGATTTTCCTTTAATTTGACATTGAAAAAAAATCTCCTAAAGTATTTATTGTTCTACATTGGTAATCCATGACCAGCCCCATTCATATTGATCATCTAATTTTCATGTGCGTAGGTCATCTTTTATCTATCTATTGATTTATCAGTTTTTTAAGTGTAAGGGAGTGAAATCGTACTTTACTGATGTAAAAATTCAAGTAAAAGATGTAAAATGTTGGGACTGCAGTAATGATATAAAATTAAATCTTATACTGTTGAATTTTATATAAAGAGCTTTATGGCAAAATATCCCACTTGGAATAAAAGTTCTAATGCATTATTAATGCATCCATTTATATTTTCCCTAAATATTTTAATATTCCAAAATGCCATCTTTATAAACAATTCATTCAGAGCATTCAGTTAGAATCTTTGCTTGGAAGGTAAAGAAAAAAAACCCCAGAAGGGCTTAACCTTTTATCCATAATCATCACCATTTGACTTCCTTATCTGAACTGCTATAACAAAACTCTCCAACAAGACTGACGGAATCTACCTTATCAATCTACGTCTTGCCTGACAAGGCTTCCGTCCTCATCTGCCGGGTTTATCATCCTCTCTTGTTTCTGATCCGCGTAATCAGTTCGAATCAATTGAGACGGACCCTTTCCCCTCGAGCAGCGTACCTATCCACCTTTCGCTGAGAATGCTAATACGGTGCTTCTGCATATCGACTTCTTTTTCTTCAAGAAAAAACCCAAACGCGACGTCTCATGCATATGTATTTTAGCGGCACGCGTCGGCTTAAACTAGTTTTGTTATCTTCTCCGCGTAATAACTCATTAAGGCATAAGGGAAACAGTGTTTCGGCATTCCTTCGTTTTTTGAACCGATTGAGGTAGATAAGGATGATGTTATTAAAAAAAGTGGTACCTAATTGTCAACGTGAATGGACGAGGAAAAGGTTAGCGTTTAGTCAAATCAGAAGTGTTTTTGAAATGCGGGTAAGATTTGACTGTCCGACCTTGATAAAAATAAGGTAGAGAGGTAATGAAAATGAAAAGTAATGGCGCATGAATTATTAAACAGTATTCTCGATTAACCACTGTAAATTTAAATGAGTGTGCAAATTATTAGAAGAAAAATAATCTACCTACACAATTCGGATTACTTTGAATGCTTAATACTTTCACGGACATAAAAATGTGACATTGATTTAGTTATACGAGTGTTGGTTTTGACAGGTGGTTAGTTAACATGTCACGCGTCTTTGATTTATAACGTTTCTGAGGTTGAAAACCATTTAAGATGTAAGAAAAATATGCGTAAATTATTTTTAAAAATGCAAGAAAAATATGAAAAATATCTCTAGCTTTTTTTCAAAAGGAAAAATTTTGCAATTTCCGTGCGTTTCTATTTAATCTTTCTTCTTTCTTAGAGTTTAAAAAAGTTTTTTTACTTCTTCAGGTAGGAGGTGTGGGGGGGATGGTTAGGAAATTCTTTCTCTTTTCATTCTCTCAAGTGATTTATTACTTTGTCTATGAGCAACATCTTTAAAAAAATAAACTCTAATACAGTAACTAAATGTACAAAAAAAAAAAAAAAAAAAAAAAAAAAAAAAAATGCACGACTGAACTCAGATAACAATTTTAGGTTTCATAAACCTTTTTTTATGACCTTATGGCGCAACCAATTTAAAGTGTTTGTAAGGTTGTCCGCATTGACAACTTGTAACTTTGTAAGCAAGGTAAAAGCAACCTGAGCTAGTTGACACCTATAAGATTAACGGTAACTTTACGGAAAAACCTTAGCACAAGGTTAGAAACCGAGGTGACGGGTTTTGAGAGGGTTTTTACAGGTTTTTCCCATCATTTTTTCTGCAACCTTATAATGCAAACCCTAATATAATATATCGGAGAGATTTTTACTATCTAAGGACATACTATCTGGGAAGTGGTTGTTTGATGCATCATAAATAACCATCTTTTACCAAAGTTCGTTTAAGCTTTGAATAAATTATGAATCTTCCAGAGTTCCCAAGCATCCAAAAAAAACTGGACTTTACCCCCATGTCCTCCCCAATCCCTTTCATCCCCCCCAAATAAAAAAAAAAGTTAAAAACGAACTTTCTTCACAACGACGGACAAAGCAGCCACTGACTCTATCCACCAAGATGCACTTAAATAACGCATTGTGCCCCCTTTCTCGGAGGGTGAGAATCCACAAGGAATAACCTCCGATGACCCACCAATGCAATTAGGAGACCTAAAAGGGTGAAAGAAGGGATCAGAAACGCCCTTTTTCCCCTTAAAAAGGGGCTCTGGTATCTCGCATGAGACAACGGACCCGGGTTCGATCCCACATCGTCCATCGGGAATCCCCCTCGCTAATCTCCCAGTCTTGAATGCCCAGATTACTTTACGAGCTATCTCCTCCGACCGATGCGCTTTTTCTTCGACTTCCGCGTCCCCCAGTGGTCCATCACGGACCCCTTTATTCTTCGGGGACAATCCCCCGGAGTTTTTTTTCTCTCTCGTTTCCCCCGCCCGGGTTTTAAATTTTCATTAAACTCTTTCGTCACCGCTTTCCCCCCCCCTGGGTGAAAGGGGCCTTGATGATCCTATTGTGACAGGGACAGGATCGGGTTCGGGCGACGAAAACTGAGAAGGGAGAAATTAAGGGGACCGCTATGCCCCGCGTGTGATGTCTTTTGCTTCCATTTATGACTGAGGTCACGAGTGTTATGTTCAGTATATATTTTTCGCATACCCTTCGCAGGTATATCGGTTTTCCAGAGACTCTTTGATCGTCCCTTTATAAAGATTCTCTTTTCTGTTGTGACTGAAAGCACTGGAAAGGGTCTGCAAAAAATTGTTGGGGATATCATTCCCTCTTCAATAAGTAAACTTACAAAACGTTCACACTCTTCTTATAACTTCGATTCCATAATCTCTTAAACTTTTTTTTTGTATTCAACGTATTGAATGACGTAAAATCTAATGGAATTTCATCTTAAGTAGAATGAGAAAAAATTATTCAAAGGGTCTGCATTACCTGGAATGATTCTCTTCATTATTTTCTTCCATGATCAATTTTCTGCAACAACGATTCGGAGAAAAAAAATAAAGTTAAGTATAAAATTTCAAAAACATAAATCCAAAAAATTATTCCATTATTTCAGAATTAAAATATTCAAATAAAAAAATTATGAAATGAAAAATTAATCATTCCCATTAACTTACCCAATAAATGCTTTTGATTTAAATAAAACGTTGATATCCATTGAATAAATTTTACGAGTTTTCTACAGAAAAGAATAAATGTACCTACCTCTCATCTTTCTTTGAGATGAAGGATACCCGAGTAAAGAACATCCCACAAAAAGTTTTATAAATTAAATTTTGGTTGTTAATTTGTGAACTAAAATACATAAAAAACAAAACAAAAATGAATTAGAATAAAAAAGGCATATTGTTAGATCCATTGAAAATATCACATTTTAAAAAAGTACTTAGTGTAAAAAAGAAAACTAGTCGTTTGATTCCTATTCTCCCAAACGAGACAGCTTGAATCGCAATAACTAGAGGAGAAACTGCTTCCTGACGGAAGAAAACATCTCACCGGGCGTTTCTGTGACAGGTAGACCACTTGATTGCATTCCCATCCCCGACTTTCGATTTTTTTGCTCCTTGGAACGCTAAATTAAAAAAAAAGTGGAACCCAGGGCCGACGGACGGAAGTCCCTCCCCTCCTCCTTTCGGACCGGAAGCTGGCAGGTAGGCGCATGCGTGAGCACACACCCCTTCAAAGACCCCCAAAAAAATTCGAAAAGAAGCCCTGGATGAACCTAGGAGGTGCGGCCCCCGAAGAAAAAGGTCTTTTGTGCAGGATTCCAGAGCCTTAGGAGACAAGTGTGGCCGAATAGCATTGTATGGGGACAGGTAGAGAAAAGGACCTTTACCTCCTTTCAGGGGATAGAACCTTCCTCTGCTCCCTTTCAGAATTTCTATTATGGTCCCGGGGGCTTTTTTATGCTATGCTTCTTTTTTTTACATCGTTCTTTTCGAGAGGTGATCCGAGATTTACTGAGTCCCCCCGTGGGTCTCGGGGAGAGTGTTGGTAAAAAAAACGGACGAAATGCTTCGGAGTGGGTAATTATAAAGTATAATTTCGGGCAGAGTATTAAGTGCGGACTGTATCAGGCGACGTGTTGATACAGTGAGATTGTCAATTCTCTCGTCTCGGGTTTCTGTTTTTTTTTTCTGTGTGTTGCGCCCTCCCTCTTTTGATTGTTGGAGGTGACCGCGATATTGCCATTCATTCAGATTCGAGGTCGAAGATATGTATTTCTATTATAAACATGGCGGTGGGATCTAGGCGAGGCTGGGTGGTTGGTGGAGATCCCGAAAATAAACAATAAATAGAATGAGGTGAAATGACACCCGTTGGGGAACCGCAGGAGGTTGGATATCCAGATCCGGTCTTATTCAAACCTACTTATTTTTTTTCTCAAGGGCTTATGCCATTTTACTTTATACATCGTGCCGATTCCACTAAAACGTAGCTAACCCTTTCTTATTATCATTTCTATCTTATATTTCTTGTTATTTTAACTACAAGATCTAATCTTACACTTTCAGTGTGTATAAAGATTCATAAAAGCGTGACGAATACAATGACACTTATTCTTCTTGGGTACCTTCATTCATTTCCTCCATTTTTAATCAGCTTTCGATACCAACGGTATTTCAATGTTCCACAATTTGAAAAACCGGGACGAGTGTTAATCTAATTAGTGCACGCATGTTAATAACACAACTGAAAAAAAAAACACAGTTTGGCCAAATCAAAAACGTGTTTCTCCTTTTCCTAAAGTATCTGTATGGAACATAACAGCCGTATTCACCACTAACTTAACCTAAAGTTAACCAGCAATCAAAACTTCTAATTGGTTGTTGAAAAACGGAAACAAAAGTAGTTTTAAGCCAATCAGAGTTGTCGTATAAGCTTAATTCCAGGTTAACCTTAGGTCAGTTATGTTAGTGGTGAATACAGCCGTAAGTGTTTCACACACTGAGAAACACGGATGTAACTTGTGTACTTGAAGTTATTCAACTCTTCTTTACTTAGTATATAAACACGAATACTCAAGTGTCTCTCTTTCTTGCAGCGAGCCTTGCCTCCCCCCTGACGGAGCCACGTGAGACGCCCCCGAAGCCCCGGCCGAGCGGATCTGAGGCCCACCGGTGCAGAAAAAGCGGAGGAAAGAACTTTTTCCCCAAATTCGAACAACTCCAATCGGACTTCCGTCGGAAGTTCGTGTAACGAGTTGCTTCTGCTCGGCGGCACTTCCTGAAAGCGCTGGAAAAGAACGGTTCCCTCCTCCCCTCGGATTGGAAGGAGCGCTCCGGTGGACAGTCGTTTGTGTCTTGCGAGGACTCCTTATACACACACATATGAGCTTAGAGTACTGGAGTTGAGTTGAGAAAGCAATGCTCAAGTGTTGTCCAAAAGTGAACCGGAAATCTTGTTCATGAAATCTAATTTAAAATGTTAGTTCTTAAAGAAAAACTCTTGTGACTAAAGTGAATCACAGTATAAAGAACTAAACATACTTAAAAGAGTATGGTGAATAAATTATTTATTAAACTATTCTACTACATAGTTAATATGTTTCCTATGTTAGTAAAATAATTACATAGTTTATATTTATATTTAAAAAATTTGGAAACTTTGGTTCACTTTAAAAATAAATTACTCATGAGAAAAACAGAAATCTGGTAATAAATTAAATTTTTTGTAATTAATTTTTTTATTTTAAAAAAGATATCACAATGCTGAACTAAACTTGACTTATTTATTATTCAAAGTTAAATTAAAATCAAAATTAATAACTCCCTAAATAGAATTGTATAATTCTTATTTTGATCTACTTTCAAAAGAACTAAATTTGACAATTTATGATCTAGTAAAATTATTTAAAAAAAAACCCTATCTATCTAAAGATTCAGTTGAGCTGAATTACATCTATCTTTAAACCTTGTAAACTTAAATCTTCTTGGACTTCTTAAGAGCGTTGCTTTCTTAACTAGCCAAGGTACCATTTTTTTTCTTTTATGCATAGTAAGATAACGAAGCATCTTGAAAACTATCATACACGAAGATGGGGTGATTCCCTCCTCTCTAAAGTTTTCTGTGAACGGACAGTTTTGAATCTGTTTCAATCAAAGAGAAGAGACTCTTATTATTATTATTGATGCTGTTGAAAAAAAAGAGTTTGTTCGAGTTCTTCGCCATTCCAAGACAGTTTAAATGTTGAAAAAAAATTGTGGACACTTGTGTTTTGGAAGTTTTTGAACAATAGATGAAATTGATGCAGAGAGAGATCAACGCAGCTCAAGAATCCTCGTGATAGTTGTATCATCTCAACTGTATAACATAATCAGTATTTTTTTGTATCCATCAAAATAGTATGAACGTGTTATACAACTATTATTAATAATTATTTTAAATAATTAATTTTTAAAATATTAACTTTCTTAAATTTTAAAGTGTCAACTTTATTTTTTAAGTAAGACTTCCAAAAGTAAAGTTGTAATTTTTTTGCATAATTAATTAAAAAAAACATATAGTTAGTTTGTTATGAAAAACATTTTATATTTTTATAGTTATTATAGATTTAAAATGAATTATGAATAATAATATATAATTTAAATTTCATAATTACAAATATATCAAATAACGATAGTTGAGAAAATACATAATTTTAACTTTAAGTACTTAATTTATCGTGAAATAAAAGCATTGATTGTGAAAGCATTAAAAATGATCAATGCATGCATCTAAAGGAAAAGCATGATTGTTTTTAAATTACTATAAAAAGTTATTGCATTAATATACGTAGGAAGTGTGCAAAATTTTTTAATTCGTATCTTGTTATGAAAATTTACATTTCTAAATCAAAATCTTTTTCAAAAAAGTTAAAATTGCTATTTATGAAAAGTTTGAATTTTTTAAGGGATGATACTCTTAAAAAATAAAAATATTTTATACCATTTTTCTTAAATGTCAAATATGCACAAAGAAAAATGTAAATAACTAAATCTTTTATACGTGTAAAATTTTAGTTTGTTTCCCACTGAAATATTTCTATGGCAAAGAATGTAAGCACTTGATTTGTTTTTACCAAGTTCAACTTAGGGATATTAGAATTAGAAACATGTAAAACGTGTGACGTGATAACCACAAAGTATTTTTTTTAACAATTTTGTTTCATTTTAGTTTCACTAGCATTAGTATTGAGTCATATTTGAAGTTTCAGATGCAGTATTATACTCTTTTGATGACTTTACATTACATTAATTTCAAAACTGAAATGTTAGCAAGTTAAATATTGAAAATTTTAAACAAGACACTTGGATTTGTATTGTTACATCTGCAAAATCTTTTATAAAGTTTCATATGAAATTTGATTTGTTTGAATTAATAATTTCATTTTAATTTTTTTTTCATCAAAAGGGTTTACAATTGCATCAGTTTCTTTGTTTATCATTTGTCATTTTATAAGATTTTTTTAATTACAAACAAACAAGAAACTTCCAGTAAGATTGAGACATGATATAATCAGTGGTTATTTTTTATAATTTTAAAGACAATCTACTGGATAATATATTATTTTTGTTTCTCTTCAGACTTTAAGTACTTATTAGATTAACAAAGAAATTTTTCTACTCTACTTGTTTTAGACTTTTAAACATTCCATTTTTATGAATTCTCCTTTGATACAAAACTTTTATCAAGCAAATACTTCTAATTTTTATTCATTTTTCTTAGTATTATATAATTATTATTTAAATAATCTGTTTTTCAAAACACATAACAACAGATTACTACACATTTAATCAATAATTAATTTTAGTTAACTTCAATACATTTTAGGAAATGAATAACTTAATTTATTAGAAAATTACAACTGATATGTTGAGTTATAAAAAGTGGAGATTATATTTTACTAAATATATAATATAAGTATATAGAAATTATTTATTTATGTATAAAAAGTATAAATGAAACCATATGACGTATCTTATAACAAGATATGTTTACTTTTAAGAATAGAGAGAAAAATATAATAATATTGAAAAAAATTGTTTTGAAATTTTGGATATATTTATGTGAGTTATTCAATGAAAAATATTTAACATAAATTGTTTTATGAAAATACAATAAACACTGTTAAAAGGAAAATTCAACTCGTTAATATCAGCTTCAAAAATTATCTGTATTTTTATGAACACTTTGAAATAAGAAATGTGCCTTTGTAAGTTAGAAACCGAAAATATTTTACCACATTACATGTACATGATATTTTTGTAGTTGAAGTTTTAATTGTTTTGAAAAATTCTATAACAATTTGAAGATATGTTTTATTCATTAAAATTCTTGATGTTATATTACCAGTTAAAAATATCTCCTCAAAACAAAAAGTTTTCTCATGGATATAGTTTTTTACAAAACTGCTACTACAGTTTGGGGTGCCAATGTGTTCGATGAATGTTATTTTTGTAAAAAGTATATATATGTACAAATAAATTTTTATATTCGTTTACAGAAAAGTTTCCTAATTTTTGACATTCTTTACAATACATACTTCACTTTTAAATGATGAAGACTTACGACATAAAATAATTATTCAATGAAAAATATGTTATATTATACGTATATTTATTTTATACATTATAATTAAGGTAGATTTTGCATGTGTGTGCTACCTTATTTTAAAAATAATTAAATATTTTAAAAACTAAAAACATGTTAGGTAATTGAAATAAATGTTTATGTTCTGCCTATTATTTACAACAAATTAATGGTATTCAAAGAAATAGTCAAGAATTTATTATTTAACTTATGTGTGTAATTTTAAGATATAACATTTCAAAACTTAAAACTAATATTAAAATTAAAACCATTTGCACATATAACCATTCCAAAAGTGATATAGATTTTTGCTGGTTTAAAAAGAGAGACATTTTAAGTTTTAAAAGTTTATTTTAATAATTTTCCTTTTTAAAATTATAAAAAATTACTTTAAAAAGATTTCCAGTAATATTATATACACATTCAAATTACTTAAAAGTTTAGTTTAACATTTTAACTTCAGTAAATTTATAAAATACGTAAATTAAAGTTGGAATAGTATACATTATGTACACTCAAAGAGTAAGATTTTGTAAATTTATTTCTTATTAAATATATATTTTAAATAAATATATTTATACTTTTATATTTTAACATTGTTTTTTTTTATTTTAAAAAACAGAAATAGTATTTGTTCAATGAAATCTTGATGTTTTAAACATTATTTAAAAATAGAAATAAAATAAGTTTTGAAGATAAAGTTCTAAGGCAGTGTTTCCCAACCTTTTTCGGTCCATGAAATGGAAAAAAAAATTATTTATTATCGAGGCTACAAAATACATAGTACTTGAGTGGTAATCTTTTTAAAATTTGATTCCAATGTAAGTTTAGAGCATTAAAACAGTAAAGAAATCCACTATTTATTGGAACAAACGCTTTTACAAAATCTTTATAAAAACTCTTTTTAATAACCCTCTTTACAAGATCTGAAACTGTTTTTAAATGCTTAAAATTTTTAGACAGATAATTTAGAAGAAAATTTTTGAATTATCAAACAAATTATTTAGTTAAAGAATAATTGTACCATCTTACTAACATGTAATTTTATAAATGAACTTGATAACAGTTAACTAATAAATTACTCGAAGGGGAGAAATACTATTTAAATGTCAAATTAAAAAAAACACCTTTAACTTGCTATAGACTTTGGTGAACTTCTTGTAATTATTAGTACTATGTTTTTTTTATCAGTTTTATTTGCACATTATCTATTTTATTGCAGTCTTTAAATTTTGAACTTTTTAAGATGTGTCCGAAATATGTAATAGTATTTATTGTCACTATTTGCGCTAACACTTTTATTGTACCTAGAGTTTTAAAATATAAGTAGTAAAAAGCCAATACAATTAAGGTCATATCATAAATTTTTGGCTTTATTTAATTACTTTATTCTATCATATAAATAAAATATCTTTTAAGAAAGTCTAAATTTCTACCTGTTGTTTTATAAACGATATTCTTCTGTATGAAGTAATAGTAAAGCATAATGATTTTAACATGTGTTTATATTTCTATCACTTTAGAACATTTTAAGAATCTAAAATATAGTTAATTTTTATACAATAAGTTTAGAATAGTTTTTATGTTTTTAAACCAAAAAAAAGCAAAACGAATCTTCTTTAAAACATACCTTTTAGACAGTGTTTCCTAACGTGGGGCGCTCGCCCCACCGGGGGGCACTATGAATTTCTAGAATGGCAATTTCAAAATTTTGAGCCAAATTGCCCCCCAGGTGGGGGGTTTTATTTACTTTTCAAGAAGGATTTCCGAAAAAATAAAGGACATGGGGGACAACAACAACAAAAATTTCGAAAGTTAAAAGATAAGATATCAAATTTGGTTCTTAAAACAATCTAATAATTATTTTATGTATTAAATGGTTAATCTCCTCATGAAATCTTTTAAAATTTTTTTATATGCTTTTTTTATTTGCTTTTTAATCTACATTTTAATTTTAACACAACGTTAATTCCTATGGAATTTAATGCAAAATGCTAATAAGCAATTCGGATGCTATTATGTTTTTATTTTCTAAATTTTTTTCTACATCATAATTAAGAATGAACGAATGTTTTTTTTTTTTTTTTCACGCGGTGTAAATCTCGGAAAATTTCCTCTTAACATTCCAGCCTAAACTTTTCTCCATTTGCCAATATTGGTGAATAGTTTTGTTAAAAGTTTTGTTTGTATTTTTATTCTGCCCTAATAAATTCAGATATTTAATTTAAATAACATGTATTATGAATATTTTCCTTTGTGAATTTATTAGTACTATAAATTGTAAAACTTACATTAAACTCAACTTGGAAATTTGTAAGGTTGACAAGATATCAATGTGAAACATGATATATTTTCATGAAAAATAAAATTACATTTTGCGGAATAAAAAAAAACTAAAAATATAACTTATACAATTTAAAAGTCTCGTAAGTTTCAGTATCAAATGAAGAAACTATTTTTTCTTCTTAAATTGAAAGGATCAATTCCATTTTAAATTTACAAATATAACCGTAAATTTATAATCCCTGTTTAAATATTAAATATCATAATTTTTTAACCTTCAACATCGGATTTAATTGAAAGAGGGTGTTTCCATAAGTCCGCCAAGTAGTTTGAGTTAACTTACTTCGTCTGATACCATCCCAGCAGAAACCCAACCCACCGTATCAGACAGAGAACACAGAAACTTACACCCTCGAACACCCATTACACCAGCGCATTACATCGCAACAGATGTATCCTCGAAACAGAAGATCTTATCCCATTCATTCACCGAGGGAGCAACACATGGGCAGTCCCCAAGGAAGGAGAGTTGTTGACGTCAGAGAGAAATCTCACCATCCATCTCCTGGCACCGGAAGCACCCCATCCAAGTCCAGTAGCACCTTCTGCCGGGGGACAGCACCCCCGAGAAGCTTTGCTTTTCCCACAGTGGGAGGGAGTTTGCTCTCTTATCCCCGTCTGGACACATGGAGGAGGTGGGTGAAGGACCGACTGACCTGGTGTCGGGAGGTCATGTGGATCACTCTTATGTAAAAAATTGAAGTGGGAAAAAGATTATTCATGAAATTTCAGTGGTTAGTTTTTTCTTAAAGGTATAGTGTTAAGGTATAGTTATAATATATAGATAGGTATAGTATAGGTATAGAAAGTACAGGTATAGGTATAGATAGGTATAGTTATAAGTGTTTTTTTCCTTTCAAACATAAAATTATAAATTCAAATAGGAAATTGGATGAATTGAAAATAAAAGGCACTTTTAGTTAGAATACAATTAAAACAACAACTTGTGGTCCAGTCAAAATAACATCAATATTTTTTGCAAGCATGTTTCCATCCCAATAAAAATAAAAACCAAGCAATTTATACTTGCGACAGCTTTATTTACTTAAACAAAAAGTTTCTCTTCGAATAATAATACTTGATTACTCTGAACTTTTCAACAAAAAATTATTTGTTAAAATTTATTAAAAATGAAAACTATGCAATTTATACTTGTGACAGCTTTAATCTCTCTATATTAAAAAAAAGTAACGGTCACCGCCGCCGCCGCCGCTGTTTCAGAAATTTGTATTTTTGAGCTCTTTGACCTCTCACAAAGAAAAAACTACTTGACAGAAATTTATGAAATTTGAAGAGTTTGTAGAGGAATGTTTGGAGAACAATTTCGAATAAAAAGCTAATTGATGTGATTATTAGTTCTGGGGTATTTTTAAGGTCAAAGTTGAAGTTTTTGTTTTTTCGCCGCGTAATCGCGTTCAGCGAAAACTATTAGCAGCAGAGCTTTGATTTTTTGCAACCTCATACTCTGATATCTGAAGATGTGCACTACGTCGCCCTTTTTTCGAATTTCGAATTAGGTTTGGAGTAATTAATTTTTAAAGTTTCGAAATTTTTGTTACTTTTTCGGTTTTTTCGACCTAAAAAAAAAACTAATCACAATAGGAGTATGATTTTTTAACCACTTATGCTCTTATTTTTTAGAAAAAGATTAGCGTTTAATTCTTTGAAAAATTCGAATTAGTTTTGGAATTATTAAGCATCAAAGTTTCATTTTTTTTCATAGTTTTACTAGGTCTTCATCAGACAAGTTTAATGTTTATTTTGTTTATTGGAGATTTTTTAAGTTTATTTTTGACGGTTCACTAGATTGTCGCGAGCACGGATATTTAAAAGTTTTGTGGGTGCACGTTTTTTTTTCTCTTAGTTTGTTAGTGATTGTTAGTAGACTTCCTTGATAACTATGTTTTCGACTATTTTTTGCCTCATTCAACTATTATTAAACTATTATTCAAATATAATTCGGATGAAGGGTGGAGATTTTTGTTTGGAAGTTGCGTGTTTTTCTGATTAATATTAGCTCATAGTTAGATTAGTCATTGTTTTAAGAGTTAATTAGATTGAATGCGTTTTTAAGTTCATGTGGTTATTAAATGTTTAAGGGAGGATAGTTTATGTATTCTGGAAAAATTAATATTTTTCAATATTTGTTGAACAGGTTGGGAAAATATTTCTAATAAATTAGTGATAAGAGAAATAAAATATTTTAGATTGGATAAGGGTTTTCATTAGAGTTGGTAAATTCTACAAGCGAGCTTCGCTCGCTGAGATCGCGAAGCGATCTTAAAAGAACTGCGAAGCAGTTCTGGGGGTTGGTGAGCGATAGCGAGCAGGGGGCAGGCCCCCTAGTTTATATAAACAAAAAGTTACTCCTTAAATAAATACTATTTACTTGATTTTCTCTGAACTTTGACAAAAAATTATTTGTTTTCCTGTATAACTATGTGATTATTCATCATCAGTCAACAATTCTTCATGTTCAAATCATTATCTTACACACGAGATAATATTCTTTATTTGATGAAAGTGAATACACTTATTTGAAAGTCTAAATACATTTTAAACTTCAGAATCATCAATAATTACAACAATATAAGAAGTATCATTTCAAAAGGTATCAGAAGTATAATTGATTCAGTAAAAAATACTTCTTTGATCTTCATTTGAGAAATTTAAATGCCGATTCTTAATAAAAAATAAGAATTGCTTTCCCTATTTTGCGTATCGTATTTAGATTTTCCAGTTTTACCTGGCAAGGTTTTAAGCTTTATTATTTGGTGGTGGTTGGTAAAAAATTGACTGATAATGAATTATCACTTTGCTTTATAGGAAAACAATTTTTTTTTGTCAAAGTTTCAGAGTAATCAAGTATCTATTATTTATTTAAAGAGTAACTTTTTGTTTAAATAAAATTAAGCTGTCACAAGTATTTAATTGCATGGTTTTTATTTTTATTGGGATGGAAATATGCTTGGAAAAGATATTAATGTTATTTGTGTGGACCAATAGTTATTGTCTTAATATTATATTCTAACTTCAAAGTAACTTCAAAATTCTGAATGTAATGTAAATTCTGAATGTTCAAAGTAACTACAAATAACATTCTAACTTCAAGTGTATTTTTCAATCAATACAATTTTCTAATTGAAATTATAATTTTATGTTTGAGAGTCTACTTTAAAAAGAAAAGTTAAAAATACACAATCTTTCTCTAATAAAATATATTGTGTATTAAAATAATGTCTTTGTTAATGAACTATATAATATCTGAATATTTTTAGATATAATACGAAGTTAATTAGTTATTAACCAACCCATTTTCTACATCTCTATCACTTATCACTAATTGATTCCTAACTAATTTCCTTCAAGCATACGTTCGTTCAAAAAAATCCCAAAAAGGCACCGAATAGCAGAATTTAAAGCAAAAAATATTCACGGCATAATCAATAACCCAGACAGTCTGCCAATTCCCTAAACCCTTTCTCTACTTGTTTTTGTTTACCTGGAGAAAACATACCCCATACAGAGTCCATCCCTGGACACACACGGCACTTTCGATTGTTCTCTGCATCAGATCGGACAGTGGACAAACTCCACCTCGGTGGTCCCACCACCCCTTGTTTGTCCATCGCATTTGCGTCTCCTCCAATGTCCAGCGTCACCCGATATTTGAGGAGTTTTTGAGATGACCGATGGCCGACAATTAGGATCAGTTCGGCCGATGACACGGAAGATTAGGGGCGGTTTTTTGCGAAGAAAGAGCGAAAAGAATGATGAATCGGGGAGGTCCTTATTATTCTCGTTTGTCGCGTGTGGCAGATGCTTACTACCTGTTGAGATGATATGTGGGAATACCTTTTTTGCCGTTTTTATGTATTTTTTTGGGGGAAAAATGTTTTAAAATAATTTAATAAAAAAAATTCATAAATGCATTTCAAAAGTAACGTAGAAAATATAAGTTAAATTATTTTTGCAGACATTTATAAAAAATGTAGTTTTAAATTTTTAGAATTCTATATTACTACACAGCAATATGGGTGTTTTGGCTGGTGGTACGTTATGGGTTTGTTACTGTTAGGCAACTGAAATGTGTGTATTGCTCACCTGGCATCTTCCAGAATTGAACTCTAATGTTTTTCTTTAACTGAGTAGTGATTACTTACTCTGTGTGTGTAATTTTACTTTTTAAAGTGTTATTATGCTAATGTAATATATGTAAATTTCTGAGTTAAGAGTATAAATATCTCGATCAGAGATTTGAATGGAACTGCCATGACTATGAGACTGAGAGCCTGTATTTTCACGAAGTTATAGTTTTGTTTTATTCAATAAACGTATTTAGTTTGAAAGATGAGTGCCTAGACTACCTTATAACCCACTGCGTTTTTTTTTATCTCTGCCGTTACGTTTTATGTAACAGTTACGCTTAAAACACATGTGTTAAACATGTTTGAAACACTGCGTTGTTTAGAACACCAAAAACAAGAAATATCGCTTAAAATTACAAACAACCAATGGAATATACAGGTATGGTTTAAATGATAATGATACAAATTTGGCAGGTTTATTTTTAGAAAAGTTTTTAGTGTTCAAAATAATTCGATGATTTTTAAAAGATAATGGAATTATACCTCTAAAAGTTATGTTTAAAAGTAGTTTGGCGATTTAAACAAGACGGATAGGGGAAAATTCATTCTTAGATACAAGATTGATGGTTGGCAAGCAAATTAGAAAATATTTTACTTTCTCTTTCCTTTTAAAATTTAAAATAATTGAATTTAAACACTCAATTTTAAAATATTCATATTTTAAAATGACTCGAATGATAGTTAATTGAAAATGTATTGCGCATAAGGGAAAACATTTTAAACGGTTAAAATATTTTAAACAAACAAAAAAAAACACACTTATATTTTTCACAATTATGTTCGTGTTTCTACTTTGCACTTTAAAATAACTGTCTTCTTTAAAAATTATAAATAATTAGAAAACTAAATAGTACAAAACTAATATAAATGCATTTCCCCCCCCCAAAAAAAAAAAAATTGCCACTCTGCAAAGTGATAGAATAATTGTTTTCGAACTTTAAAAACAAATTTACCGATATGAAGAATTTTTTACTTCAAAAAACTTCATTCAGAATAAATAATATTAGAAACTGAAAAAAAAAATTAAATTTGTGATTATAATATATAAGATTTTAAATTTAACTTAAATATACGTTACATTAACTAGATAACATGCCACTAAATTATTCTCGTCTCTAGAAAGTTATCTTTTTTTTATAAAAGTGTATCTAGAATTTATGCATTGAAATTGTTCTTTGTAATTTATTTTCATAATTTTATTGATATAGCGACTCCTTACGGTACCAACAAATAGGGACGTTATAACGAATTTAGGGAAAAACCCATTAGAACAACAAAGAAATAAAATATTGATACACTACCTGAACTAACACAATCGCAACAGGTGAAAAATAAAAAGCAATCTGTGCGAACATCCAGAACATTAAGAACGTGATCATCTGGAGTAATTTTGTCTATCAAAAATTCTCCCAATACCCCTTCTTTTCTGTTCCAGCCCCTTACTAAGCCGATTCGAATTATGACTAAAATTTGGAAAAACTCATGTGTTTGGGGTGCTGTAACGAATTAAAAATAACAAAATTCCTATGATAAAGTAATCGGTACTTAACTCCAGGTCGTTATAAAGAGGCTCTACTGAGTTCTATTATAAAAGGCTTACAAACTCTTAGATTGCATAAAATTTGATTTAAAAAATATAAACCACCGAAAAAGATACATAAAATATGAAGTTATCAAAAGACAAGGTAACACTTTTTACTATCATTTTCATTTCCATCAAACCAGTGGAGTCTTCCCGCTACAGAAAAAAAAAACATAACGAAATTCTGACAGAGCGTTCGATCTCTGTCGCGCCGCAGACGACGAAAATTCAGCGGTGGGTCTCCCATCTGACAGATGGTCAACCGCAGGACTGTCCACTTATCGGAGGGTGGCCACTCTCCGAATGTCACATGCCGTCACAGAAATGAATAAGAATCATCATTTCGAACGGGAACAAACCGAAACGAATATAAAAACCCTATCCTTCCCGGTTGACCTTTCGAACCCTCGTATTCCCGATTGTTGTGTTTCGCGGTTTTCAGAGCGAGGTGAATAAGGAGCCATGAAAGTATCCTGAAGCAAATTGGTAGTATTCAAAGGTGGAAGACAAAAAAATGTAAGGGAACCGTTTATGGGTTATATTGGCGGGTAGCAGATGGTTTTCAAGGTAATAAGGAGGGACGTACATATGGCCTTTGGTCTGTGGATGTGGGATTGTTTTGTTTGTTGCGCTTTGTCTACTCGTTTTTATCTGCAGTGTTTGGAAACAAAATATGGAGGCAAGTTATGCTTTTTGATTGGCGGGAAAATCTATATAGTGCTGTACCCACTGTTTCATATTTTCTTCATTAAAAGCTTAATAAAAAGGATAATTAAATCGAACAAAAAACTGTACTAGCGACTCAACCTCCCTAACATTTTAGTGCTAAGCATTTTTAATTCCAACTATCCATTACAAATTGGCAGACAATTAAGTAAGAATTTTAAAAAAACCCCACTTTTTCCTACAAGGACTCTAATTGGCCGACTGAGCTAAAACTTTAATATTTTATTCTCATAGTAATGGGATAACATAAAAACGAGCGAAAAATGCTCTAAAGTCTTTGTAACATGCATTTTTACAAATTTGTAAATCTGAAGCATATTTTTGCCAAAAATCTACATTATCTCAGCTTGTTTAAAAAACAAGTAAATAAACCGTCCTTTGACCAGTTTTTACACCCCTGACACTCTAAAGGGCATAGAAAGACAGGGTATATGAGATGGTAAAATTATTTTAATTATTTAATTAAAAAATCTCAATGGGTTGTTTTTAGGGTACAATTTGGAGTGGGTTGTTTTTAAAGGACAGCACTATACTATCTCAATATTTCAAACATTTATGACATTATTTAATTAGTTTTACTACTTTAATTTTAATGTAAAAAACGTATTGAAGGAAATTTTCGTATGGAATATAAAATTACTTCGCCGCTTGTGAAATTAATTTGATGTAACTGTAAGAGTAAAATAGTAGCTCTCTATTGATTCTTGACAGTAAGAAAGGATTTCACAAATATGAATCCTAAATACATACAGTGTAACTACTTGATAATTCAAAGATGGAAGGGGACAATGAAAAAAGTACAACTTATCTAAAAATCTCAACAAAAAATATTATACAGTCAAACCTGGATGAGTTTGAATCGGGATAAGTAAAATTTTCATTCCACTTTTCCCCAGATATTCTACGTAGATACATTATAGTGGTTGGGTCTTAATTTTTATTCCACTTATTTATCAGTCAATTCCTCTTACCCAGGTTTGACTGTAATAAAAAATTCAAGAGACCAAGAGAAGCATTTAATATCCATAACTTCCAATTAGAGTCTTAGAGTCATCAGAGATTTCAAATTGGACTGAAGTAAAAGATACTTCAAAGTTTATGCGAGTAACTTGATAAATTCAAATCAAACTCCCAGACGCTTGATATGAAGGTTTAAGGATTCGAAGATATGCGAAGAGAGAAGAAAAAGACCTAGATTTTATAGAAAAATTTCTTTGAGTCAATTTCTCCTTCAGTAAATCATAACCAGAAACCTTCCCCAAGGATAAGGCCCTTTCAATATCATTCCTTAACATTGAAAATTGCGTGGCTAAGTGTTATCCAAACGACCCGTTCTTTATTTCACCCTCGACCGTTACGACCCTGCCTTACACAAAACACCCCATCCAAAAACCGTTACTTCGCTTCTCTCCTCTCCCCCCTTCAGAATTTCTTCTTCTTAAAGTTCGTCGTCTTAAAAATCCACAGGGAGAGAGAGGGGGGGACCTCACCGTTTGACACCTCTTCAATCTACCCTCCAAAGCCGATTCATAAAAAACCCCAACAGATAATATTCTTCCTGTTTCATCGCGCTGAAAAAAAAATAGAAAAGAAATAAGAAAGTAGAGTAAAAAAACCTTCGGGGGCGAAAACGTTAAATAAAAATCTCCTCCAAAAGGAACGTTCGACGCGCGAGGGAGAACAAAAGCGGGTCGCGCGCCGCCATCTGTCGTGCCTCTCTTCACTCCAGTTCTCTTTTTTGATCATTGTTCTTCTTCTCGAGGGCTTGGCACGGGCGCGCGCCACGGCATATATAAAAAAAGGTCCGCTCATTTCCACCCTTGGGCCCTTTTATCTTTTTTGTGTCGTCTGTCGAATTTTTTGGGCAACCCCTTTCAGTTCGGGAGAACAAAGGAATGGGGGTGGCCGTACGCATGTGCCGACACGCGCCCTTGCCGTCCCCTCCCCCTCTGTGACGGAATTTGGCACCCCCTCGGTATAAAGCAAATGAGGGTGCTCGTTTGTTTAGGATACGGATATCCCGGACGGGCCTGAAAGAATGGGGGGCCACGGGGCTATAGGCAGGAATTTGCAAGTGTTATAGCATTGGACAAGTTATAGACAGTTTTAGTAAGCCCTCTGTAAATACAATAGAGTGTGCTCATTTCTCTTTAAGATTCTGGATGCGGATATCCTAGTTCATTCTTGAAAACAAAGGAGACTTGAACCATGCTGAGGGAGTAGGTAGAAATAGGAAATTTCTGTAGATATTGGAATGTTATCAAGCAAAAAAAAAGTGCGAGGAAAATGCTTTATATTTAATGTATTCTAACATTCAAAAGTAATAATTTAGTTTTCTATTAAAAAGGGGGAATATTCAGTTTTCGCAAGGAAATTTTCTTAAAAACTATATTAAGTTAAATGCAATTAAAAGAAGTATTTTTTTTACTTACGAAAGAAGGTATAAAATTATTTCTAGAATCAATACATGAAATGGATTGTAAAGGATGCAAAACATTTAGGATATTTCAAATTTTGAGCATTTTGAATCCAGAAATAATGTTTCAAAATTAAATGAATTGACTTCACGTAAACAGAAGTTTGTTCTTCTTACAGAATTATAAAAAAAAAAATTAACTTTCCATAAACTTAAACCTATAACAGCGGTACTGAAATAGAATATAAAAAGTAGTAAATAATGTTGAATAATTTTTTTTAGAAACTGAAACATTTTATCTCATCTCTGTTTTTAATGCAAAAAAATATGAATGATTTATGTACTCTTATAAATTTTCCATCACTTATTAAACCAAATCAGAAAAAAATCCTTTCATTTCTTTAACTAAACAGGTTTTTTTACAGATCACTGAATTTCCAAAGACCGAATAAAATTAAAATGATTCATCTGAACAGGTTAACAGATAATGAATTATACGTGAACGCATGAAAACGTTACCTCCTTTATCTTTTTTTAGTTAAAATTTTCTTTAATATATACGAGTCTACGAGATATCTGATCTATTTACTTTCAACAATCATTTAGTGAGGACTGGGAATGCTAAAAAAAAATACTCCAACCGTTGACACAACCTAATCGTTTTTGATTATCAATATAATTGAGCGTCTGAGTCTTCAAGTTAAAGAGGCTAAGATTCCTATCTTGAATGAGTTATGGGTAAGAGTCGTGGTTGTGTTACAAGGTGATATTTTTTACTGATTAAAACCTCTATACTAGTGTATTCTTTTTCTTCTTTTTAAATAAATTTTTCAAAACATTTTTAGATAATCCATGCTTTAATTATTATACTGACAGTGACAACTGGTATAAAAAGCAATACATTTACGCGTGGGGTTTTAATTCTAAGGTTAAATTCCTCTTACATCACAGATAAATCTACGTAAGTGGTATTGAAAAGAATATTCCTTAAATTAAAGTGTTGTTAAATGTCTTATGGAAGGATAAACCAGTTTATTTTATTATATTGTTGTTTAAATATTTAAATATTTTTGTGCTAATAGAATCAGCTTTACGTATCTTCTGAACATGTTATTATTACTATACAATATACATATATTACATTTCTTAATTTAATTAAATAACATTTTAGCAATAGTATTGTACTTTTTTCTATATTATCCAGATAGTATGAAAACTGAGCATACTTCAAAGCAATTAGCTATTATCAAAGGGTTAAGCTAATTAAAAGAATTACATTTAGAAAATAAATCTTAATTTTTAAGCTTAAATATAAAAACTAAGTAGTATGTATTTGAATATTTATGGGAAAACTATTTTATAACTGTATTTTAATGTGCATCATATGTTGGATTTGTGATGAATAAAAAAATAACATGTAGGTATAAATTTGCGAGGGTTTTTAACAGTAAACATTAATTTCACATGGGCAATAAAGGTAGCATTAAGTTAAAAATAAACTTTAATTCTTTCATCAATGACTCTATTTTTATTTTGAAGGATAGAAAAAGCATTTTGTTCGTACTTTTTGTACTATTTGTACGTAGCTTTACATTGTTGATAACCCAGAACTATCAACAATGTAAAGCTACGTATATAAACGCTTTGGTTCAACTATTTACATATCTTATAATTAGCAATTAACTTTTACTCTTTTTACTTAAATCTATACTTCTTCTTAATAAATTCTAAACATGATGCAACTTTTAAGTTTTTAGCATATTTATGAGTTTATTACCTAATGTCCCTACTAAGTTCTCTTCTCATTTTTCAATATTTAAATTATTGAAATCCAATTCCTGAATACCAATTTACCTATTAAACCTGAATACCAATTCCTAAACTTAAAAAAAAAAGAAAAACAGGAATGTGGTGCTTGATGATTCCCCAATTAAAACAAGTCACCATCATCATGCCTGGATTTCAATTCAGACAAAAGTACCCCCAATAAGGTCCTTTGTCCGATGAGAAAAGGATACAGTAGTAGGCACCGGATAAGAACCTGCATGCTCCACCAACTGCCTCCGCATGCATGGAGAGATAGATACCTCACGCAAACGCAACGGGGAATTGGTCTGGTTTCTCGTCCGACATTCAATACCGTTAATTACACACGAGAAAGCACCTCGCGGAGACGCTGAATACTCATTACGGACAGGAAGAAATAGCTCAAGTGGAAACAAACGTCGGGGCAAGATTCAGTTAGTTCCCAACTCTTAGAAATCCTCTGATCACATGGTATAAATTTGTATCGTGTAGGGGCCACCCTTACTTTTATTAATTTAAATATTTTCTTTAAAAAAATATTTAAAATGTGGGTTAAATCGCTACATTTATACAAGTGACAGAAATGAATTCAATTATTATCCTGTGATGTTAACGTATTACCATGTAGTTCGTAATATCTCGCGTTACTTTATTACCATGTATAATTCAAAGTTCTGATTATTCGGATATTTTTATGTATTTATTTTCGAACCATAGCAAAGTATAGAAGGTATATTAGTTTGAGAAACATGACTAGTTTAATGTACATTTTTAAATATTGCTTGAATTAACAAAATTTTTTCGTAAATGAACATAAAATAAATATTTAATAATAGGGTTTTATAGGAAACATTTCAAAATAAAGCACACTGTATATGACTGACTCAACATTTTTAGGTCCTAAAGAGTTAGTTTTCACAGCATACAAGTTTATAACTAGTTACCTGTAAAACCGTTTCCCAGCTAAAACACTCTAGTGGCAGAGAAGCAAAATCTTCAACAGTTTTCCGATTCATCTAAAATTACTTTCATATGATATTTTAAATAAAAAATCCCTTCAAAAACAACGAACAACACCTTTCCTCCTAAAAATGTAGAAGTTTAAATGTATTTTTATAATCACACATACAAATTTATTTATTTTGTTAAAATACTTAAAAATTATTTTCAGGTAAAAAATAACTTGTCTGGAGACCATTGATTTGCTTGATTTTCGTATTGAATTAACTGACAAAATTATTTGCTAGCCCCTTTTGCTTTAACTAACCAACCAATCAACCAAAACCATAGATATACTGAAAACGTTGTTAATTGTTAAAAGTTACGTCCATAAAACGTAAAGATAAACTAAGTTACATTAGTTATTTTTTTAAAATTTGCATTCTATGTTTTAAGCATGTAAAGAAATTAACCTTAATGTGTGTAATTTTGTGTCTTATTATATCTCACTAAAAATTCTCCAATACCTTTTTTAGGCAACTTGAATTCATTGTTTTCAAAGGTATATACTAGGAATACGCTACACATACATCATTTCCTCGAAACTCCTGAACCATTGTTACTCTAAATAAATCACAATCATTTTATACTCTCGCACCCGAAATTTTTCATTAATCCACACTCCGCATAGAGAAAAAAAACGCGTATCACACTTTTGCCGGGGTCGACAATCCATCTCCATTTGAAGTGATATAAATGCTGCTCGGCCGGCAACAAAAGGCCCAAACGAACCCAAACGGAACAGCGAGAATATACGTATAAGAAACAGCCGAAACGAACCCGCAACTCCAATAGTACAGTTCACGCTTTCAGTAGTACCAACCTCTCCCAACTTACACAGTCTATTATCCCTTTCCACTGTACAAAGGGACTCCATTGAAAAATCCACCGACTCTATACTCACATTCGAAATCAACAGGGACAAAGGGACATACACCCATGTCCTCCTTTCTGGATCTCCGTTTCCGCTGGAGTGAGTGTCAACTCCCAGTGGGGTAAACACTGGCATAAATCATAATTTTTTTTTTTTTTTGGATTCGCGTATAGCTTTGATGGATATGTCAGAGGTGCTGCATTAGATTAAGCGAGAGTTTGCTTAATGGCATGGAAGGATGGCTCCAAATGGAGTCGGGGCTTTTGTCTGAGGGGTGTGAAAAGGTATTTTGTCATGCGTTGGTTGGTGCGCCGTATTGAAGAATGTGGGGTCATAGAGGTGGAAAATATTGTAATGGAAAAAGACCGCTGGTGTGTTGTGAGTGACCATAGCTTTCAGGGGTCTCTTTATTTGAGTCGATCATTTTTCTTTTGTGAACAACTCTAGTGAAGTTTGCCACCATTAAAGCTTTCCGATCACTGAAGTGTTTATATCCTTCGTAATTTCAAAATGGGTTGAAGTTTTCTAAATCAAACCATCGTTATAGAGCTTGTCTTTTTTCGGAAGTCTTAAATGGAAAGTCTTTCTGAGAGTTACTCATCCGTCATCCCTTACTCCGTCCGTCATCCCTTCATCCGTCATCTCTTCGAATCTTTTAGCTAAAATGACTACTATAAATCTAATTTCCTTGTGCTATCCCATGCGTTCCTTGCACTTTACTTTGGAATATTTGTGGCGTTAGATAATAGGAGAAACGAAAAGATAGATGAATGGAAAGGAAAAAGAAAGAGAGTAAAAGAGAAGAAAGTGTGAAAGGGTTGTATATAAGGGAGGGGTGAAGGAGGCACTCCCTCCCTAAATTTGGAAAAGTTGTACGAACTAGTAAAATCGCTATGTTTTAAAGTCAATTTTCTAAAAATTTCCTGGAGGAGGACCCCCAAATCCCTTTTCTACTTGGAACTCTATTATTCACATTTTTTTTTATTAAGTTCATCAAAATGCAAACGTACGTAAAATTATTTTAAAACCTACATTGAACCTTTTAAATATAAATGGGAGGGGTTTAGGTATAATTGTTTGGCTCCTGTCCTCTGGTGCAGAAATCTAGCTTTGGGCCTGATAATGACTAAACTTTTTCGAGGATATCTGGGCCCCTCCCGAAATAAATTTCTATATACGCCACTGGAAACCGAAGTAAAGACTTATAATGAGAGAGAATATTGGAAAAGAACTTAAAAAGTGAATGGAAAAGAAGGATGAAATCTATAGAAAAAGGGAGAAAAAGTGAGAGGGAGAGAGAAATAGGAGCCAATTTACTTGACACCACATGCGCATTTGAGCGTCCCTCTTCCACCCATCGAGTCAATAGGATTGTTTCATGGGAATGAACATGATCTCATGAGCGACCCCTTTGAGCCGAGAGATTACCTCTGAAAAGGACGACACGGCAACAGTCAATAACCAGCGTCCTTGAACAAGGCGCTCGTGTGTCCTTTTCAGAGAGTGAATCTTCTCACACACCCCTTGGGGCACCCCTCGGTGAACCGAATTTCGAATTACGCAGAGGGCAGCACCGGGATCTGATGGGCTGTCAATCAGCAGACAGAGATTAACCTTTCGGTCAATGGAGCCCGTTGCTACTGGCAACAGGAAGCGGGAGACGAGAAAGGATTCCTCCGGGAATTAGGCAGGGGCTGTGCGGGCCCAATTGGGCGGAAAATGGTTTGTTGGTAATCGGAATTATGCCGTCTTGACTTCACTTCCCGTGAGAGGCGGGGAAAGGATTTTAAGGCGGAAAACTCACACTGGTCATTGCGTCTTCACTTAGGCTGAATGAATGAGACGTACAATAAGATGAGTTAGAGAAGAACTATTGATGAGGCCCCTTGTAATATTAAGCTTGCGAGAAGGGATTATGTAAGGTTGTTTAACTATTGCTTTGCTATGAGTTGAATGGAGCATGGGATACAATGTGGAAACACGCCTTGAAACGTTTATATCGTTTTACAAGGTCAAGGTCCCCCTTTTATTTCACAGGAAAGTATTGAGTAACAGGAACTTTGAATCGAGAAAGACACGAGGGAACGCTTTTTGGAATTGGAGATTTGTTTTTTTACAATGCAGAACTGCTTTTAAGAGACAAAAAATTAACCCTTCCCCCCTCCAACTCCTTTTACAAGCTTTCAAAGATTTCTTTATTTCCCTACGGATGTACAAAGAAAATCAGTAGATGTGAACACAATAAAGTATCGTGTATTCAACCAAGCCGTTTTAGGCTTGCATTATTACTACCATAAATGGAAATTTATGTTAAAATAAAATATACGTACCATGTTACCCTAGGAAGACACTAATTCGTTCACCTAAAAGAGATCAAACAATAAGATTTTATAAAAAGGTAAAATGTTAATCACCTTCAACATATGATATTTTTAATCACTTTCTTTACATGAATTAATTAACTTCTTTTGCAGAGATCTTACCGATCTAGCTGTCAAATGGCTAATTTATCATTCCAATTGCAGTCCTTAATTTGCTTTGGAGCTCCAAAACCTTGCATTTCCAAATTCAAAGCCCTCTCCTGAAAAAATAAATGTTTGTTTTTTTTTTAGAATATTTTTCCTTAAAGAGATACTCTCTACTCTTTGTTCCTCCTATCATGAATATGACTCTACATAACATCTCATAACAAAATGCATCAAATATTCTCACTTAAGGAGTAAATTGAAAGAAAAAAAAACAGATTTTAAAGATCAAGATATTATCTTTCCTATTTTAATGGATCGCATCAACAAATCTAGAAGATACCTACAAACAATGGGTACTTTTCTTAGAGACGTGTACAACACTTAATTAATATATTTTTTTCCTTTTCTAAAGTTGTTTTTAATTTATGCACCCCTTATGCGAGGGTAGGCATCTTATCTACGAATTAGTTTCTTGTTTCTGCAAAATTATTTTTCCTTAACTCTATTCATACTAACTTTTTGGAGGAAGAAGACGAAACGGCCTAAGTCTGGCTGTAATATGTCTCATTCTCAACTATTTCCATCAATATAACTTTCAATGTGAGTTCATATTATTTGTTTCATTATACTTTTGACTCTTATTGGTCTCAGTCTTTCTATTTTTCACTTTTGTGCTGTGAACTAAGTAGAATATAATTTAATTGTCCTTAAAGTGTTTTTTTAGATTTTTTTAGATTTTCAACTGAAATTAAGTTTGAACAAGGGAATAAAGAATTCAACTTTTTCAAATGCAAAATATTTTTTTTTATATATTTGTATTTCTTTCGATGATTGTTCTGTACTATTCTAAATAGGGTCCTGAATTTCCAGTAAAAATTTGGTGGTTATACAACGAAAATTCCATTACTTATACAGTTTTTTTTAATTGCCTAAAAACTTGGTTTTTGAACTTATTCTCATTCTCAAATTAACAATTCAATTGTTCAATAAAAAAAACATCCACCTTTTCATCATCAGTCCCATACTCAAGTATTCTAATTAGAACCAAAATTTCCTCACTCCCTCCTATGTCCTATTACATCATTCTGAACCCAACTGAACTCTCGCCAGACACAATTACCTAATTTTCACTCCTAAATATTTGTCCGCAGCCCTTGACCCTGGACGCTCTCTCACCGGCTTCACCTTGGACTCCTCGCGGGCCGGAAGTACCTCTCACTCCTCAGATATTGGCTCAAGAGCATCGAATTTCAGAGAGGGAACCTCCCCGGAAAGACCCCGCTCCCCCCTAGAAAAGAACTTTTTTTTTCTCTCTCTCTACACTCTTTTATTTCTCCTCCCGGACTCGAGAGATCTCTCTTTTCCATTATGGTGTTTACCGTCCCGGCGCATGCGCGTTGCAGACGACAGATGTGGTGGAGTTCGGACTTTTCTTCTTCTCCGCCCCCTTTTGTGAGATGTGTGGGAGAGAATGGGTTCACTGGAGAAATTTCTGATGGAAATGTTAGGGTTTGTGTGTGTTGGAGGATTGTTAATAACTGTGGGAATTCTTGATCATTAGAACCCAGTAAACGGAAATAATCATCTACATTTCAAGAGGGCAAAACCGCCAAGTTTTTTCACGTAAAGTTTTTAATCATACACTTTGGAAACCTACGACTATACTCGACAGCAACTTTTCTTGAACCCAGTACGTCACAAATGCGGAAGGAGAAATCGGTAAACACGAAGCCTGTTGGGATACGATAGGAGGAGTTTCGGTACGCAAATCGTGATTGAAAAGGACTTTATATACATGAGTTTAACAAAATAATCATATTTTTAAATTGACGTTCTTCATTTCACTCAAAATTCAAACACCGCGATGGGAACTACTTTGTTTGTTAGTGACGTCGTAGGGTCAACTTAAGTTGCTGTCTAGTATAGTAAATTATTAGAACAAGATGAGGTTGTTGGAATCTCTCATTTAGATTTACCATCATCTTTTTTTTATTTTATTCTCTCCTAAACTATCTGATTTATAACCTCATTTTTTTCTCTCCTTTCTCTCTGTAATTCTCTTTAACACATTTTATACTTCCATTTCAATCTCGATTTTTTCTTATTTTCTCATTTAATCATTTTTTTTTCATTTCTAAAAGTGAAGGCCATTAACATTTAGAATTAAAAATACAGTATTCTGATTAGCGCAATATAGACTTGAATTTTTTAAAATTCAATTTATTTATATTCCTTTGGCAATGTAAACATGTTTTTAATAAAAATCTAATCTAAAGAGTATATTTCGATACAAGAGGTTCCTTTTCAGCTTATGCGAATAACGTTAGAAGAAATTAAGCTTAGTAAACCTCTAATTCTGTAAATAACATACAGATAGAGAATGGAATCTAAAACCAGCACCTTGTATCATCTCTCAAGGTTTTAGGTTTTCCACAACAGTTTTAAAACTTCAAGCATCACTGCAATATTATAATCATCTCACATACTATTAGTTTTGTGTTACTGAACTTCAAGTTCAAAATGTAAATTCAAAAGTTTTAAGAAGTAAAATTCAAATACAAAAGTGTACTTTTAACTTTGATTTTATTTTGTATCAAAATTTATTATTAGGGAAATATAACTATAAAATTAATTAGTATGCACCTAGCTTAATAATTATCACTAGTATATCTAAGATCGTACGGTACGATGAACTTAAGAAAAAAAATATAATTTCCCTTTTTCCTGAGTACATTTTTAATGGTATAATGAATTAACGAGTTCATTAAACCCATGGTAACAAAAATAGAAATTAAGAGTTCAAAATCCTTAAAAGTTAATAATTAGGTATGCAAAATTTCTTTCATACTTTTCGAATCTTTTAATGGAGTAAGTTGAATGTCAGTTTAAACGTTCAAGACTCATAACCAACAAAATAATTCCAAAAAATTCCAAATAAAAACAAAAGTATATCTGTACGGTACTAGTAACTAAGGGTAGTTAAACTTTAAAATATGAAATTATGTTGCAAAAATAAACTCTTTTAAATAACTTAAAGTGATCATACCAACTGATACCAAACATTTTCATCAGATAACAAGTGCCATAACCTATCCTCTCCCATAAAACCAAGTACTTAAATCCTCAAAACCTTTCAAGATCTAAGAAAAACCTCTTTAACCCCTCAAGACATATCTAACTATACCAAGCTATAAAACGTTCAGAAATTTCACCGCACACCGCACTATAGTATATCACCCTCTGGAGCACAAGGTGAAACATTGTAAAATTTTTATTTTTCACTCAACCATCCTAAACTGGTTTGATGCATGTCATTGGCTGGTGGTGCGATAAAGGAATAATTTAAGGCACTAGTTTTGCGAGCACGTTTGCGAGATATGCGATAGGGAGGCACGAGCCAGCGCGTGCGGCTCGAGGGAGGAATGCAGTAAGGGACGTGAGGGTCGGGATGAATCGGGTATTTTCGGTTCGGTCAGTTGCCTTTTTGGAAGGGAATTTGTGCGTATTAGCTGTCATAAACTGTGTTTTATCGAGCCTCTTGGCTGGGTGGAATTTATGGAGAGTTCTGTTGAGGGACCATGTTTTCATGCAGTTCCTTTTTCATTGGTACTCAGCATGAAAGCAGATAAAATATTTGGAAGGTGTTGTAGAAATTTCAGGGAGAGAAGGGAAGTTTCAGTTTTTTATCATAGAATTTGGTTATGGTTGGAGGAGCTGCAGAAGCGTTAGGAAGCTACGACTCCACAAATGAGGTAAGTAGATAATTCAATATCCAAGTAACTAAAAATTTTGGTAAAGTAGTTTTAACTAGCAAAAGCTATAGCTTTTATCAAGGATGATCAGTAAATCGGCACAGGTTTTGAATTAATAGAAATTCGAAACATTCATTTTTTTTTAATTTATAGAAGCAAATAAAAAGCTTTATACTAAGTCATGCAATCTACGGTACTTTTGATCAGGAGATATAGTCCTACCGGAGGAAACAAAATACTCAAGTAAGTATGTATTATATGCATTATGCTTGCATAGCTAGAAGGAACTTCGCTTTATAAGAGAAAAATTTCTAATGATAATGTAAAAATGCCTAGTTTTTACGTAAAATTTGCATTTTTCTCAACCAAAACACCAACAAATACGTTAAAAGTAACTATCTCAAAATTAGTATTTAATTACCACGCTTTTTGGAAACCAGGTTACCTACAGTAGCGTAAAGTTTTTCTTTTTAATTACATATATTGCATTTTCAGTCCAAGGAAACCGTGTTTTTTATTCAACGAATGGAAAAAAATCACTTAAGATTTTTACTTCCCTTCAACAACATACGAACATTAGTTTATCAATTTAATGATTTAATTTCGGAATCATCTCATCATTACTGCTAATAATGGTTTTTGGTAATTTAATGCTAATCAATACCTTTTTCAGAACAGCTGCTGATGGCTATGCACTTGAAAGCCGCATTTCATTTTTGAATTCAAATGTATCCGTCTGAAAACGAATTTCATTAAGTCGTTACCTGCCATGTTAGGGTTAGTAAGAGTTATTAAACAGACAGCAAATGGCGTGATGAATCGTTACCAAAGCCAATTATAATGGATTGGTATTCCGATTGAGCTAATGATTCGGAGATGTAAAAACTATTATGGGCATGCAGATATGTTATCAATAAACATTTTTTTATAAATAATTAGATAGTTTGGGACGAAAAGGTATAATTACAAGACATTGATCTAGATTTCTGAAGCTAAAAATATTTATATATATATAATATATAATAAGAGAATACGTATAATTTTTAATCGCTTTAAGAGATCTAGATCTTTTGTTCATCTGGCGGTTTTAGGCCTTTTCTTGATTTATCTGACTGGAGAATATATGTAATAGAAATAAAATTTTAGTTGTGAATTCATGATGTCTCAATTTGGTGAGCAATTAAATTTTGATTTAGAGAGCTATCAAGCTATATTATCAACCAGCAGCAAGTTTTGATATAGTAAACTTTTTTTTTATTCTGTAATTACAATAAATCTTTCGAGAAAATTACTATTTAGTGATAGTTAATTCAGGATTAAGTAGACGTTTTGAGCTATAGTTTCACGTGATTTAATTATTTCTATCAAAAAAAAATAATGTCTTAATTTGAGGACCTATCACATAAGATGTCTTCCTCTTATAGCTCTTGCATAAGCTATTATCGACTATCAATAATAATAAATCTTTCAAGCATCTTACACGTACTGTTAGCTATTAAACACAACATTTTGATTATGGGTATTAAATTTGTTCATATTTATATGGTTGTACACTACTAAACAAAAATTAAATGATATTTTCTAAATGCTATAATAACAATTTGAATGACATTTAATTTTAATTGATTGCTGCCTCAGGTTTTTGTTCCTCAATTTTGATAAAGTATTGCAGAAATAAATTTAGTTAATTGTGTCTTTTAAAAATGTTTTCCATCCCTCATTTGAAGGATAAGACCTTGCAGTTTTACCTTGAGACTATGGAAATAAACACAGTATTTATGAAAACGCATTAAATCCTCTTGTAGTGCTCGGTCCTTAATATACTACAACATTAAGGCTGGGCGCGCACGAGTGACTAAAGTCACGGCGACCAGGATTACTAGTATCAAAAATATCACAAGAAAACAATAGAGCATTTTCAATCACATGACTTTACCTAACAACGGCCTTAGCAACGTTGTTTTTATCCTCCAGTGATGTCATGTGCGAATGCTTCTATTGGATGCTTATATGTCCCGCCCCTAACAACAGCCTTAAGTGGGGTTTGACAATTTTACATTACAAACAAATTCAAGAACACTTTAACACTTTTTCTTCTTAAATTAACAACACCTCAGTTGTGCTGTCAGGTAGAACACTTTAGGTACCTATTATTGTTTTGTGATAGTGTTCTGCATAGTTTAAAAAAGTGTAATGTTGTAAAACATGTTCATCTCGTTTTTAAATTTGGACCGAAACACTATACATATAAAACACATTTTCTGTCTCTAGCAACACTTTTATAATTTTACAACACTATCGTTTTCTTACACAGCACAATCGTAACACAATCGATATTCAATCAAAACGCTTTTGATTAGAGAAGTGTTCATAATAGAAGTAGCGTTGCAAAAGAAGTACCCCAGGGTGCACAACCTTACCCAAACAAGCCTCATACGCAACCATTGCACAACACAATGGTCAACGGCAGCCAGGGTCAAGGGGTCGACCGATTACTTTTTTAGGCATAATTTGCACGTGCGGCAGCCGTCCACCTCCATTGTCGGCATCCAGCCCCTCCACGAGGGGACAATGGAACGCTAAATAATAGGTATATTCCTATAGTAGTAGTCCCCCTTTTTTCTGATCCAGGGTTCCGTATTTTTAGGTCTTTGGTCATGGTGCTTTCTGCTCCAGATGACGGGCTGGAGGTTGTTGGGGCATGGAGTGGGCTACTTTGTGGGGTTTTGTTCTATTTTTTTCTTGTTCTGTGTTGAATTGGATTGGGTGTATGGGTGGGGGATTCGGAATTGCGTAATAAATAGATAGTGAGAGAGGGTTTTTTTTAGGCTGCTATTCTTATATGCCTTTTCTTGATTTCTTCCAATACCTTCGTCTAAAGACACTGACTTGTTACAAAATCCGTCATCGGATTTCGCTATTTAGGTCATAAGTCATAATAACTATAATCTAGTAGCTTATGAAAGGCAGCCTTTAGTATACACAAGGGGGTGAAACTCTTTTACTGTATCTGTGGGATATCATATCATATGTGAGCCCCTATTTCCACGGTACCACCAATGCAGCCCGTACCAGTGCTGTCGGGTGGATTTTCCACAGTTGAATACCATTCTCCATTTTTCGTTTATATTTTTGTTGATAGTTTACTTTTTTGCCAATCAGAATTTGCGAAAAGTGTGTCTGCTGGTCAGTCTGTCAACCATTCAACAGGCAAACCGAAAACCGGAGATCCAAGAATACGGAGATTATATTACCCATCTCCTGAACATTTACCATTAATTACTTTCAGGTCGCCAGAAAATTCCTCAACACCAGGCCCGTATTTAGGGTTTTCGCCATCCCTTTACATCAAACTTCCTTTCCTTTCCGGACGAATAGAGCATTTTCAATCACATGACTCGGCCTAACAACGGCCTTAGCAACGTTGTTTTTTCCCGCCAGTGACATCATGTGCGAATGCTTCTATAGAGCATTTTCAATCACATGACTCGGCCTAACAACGGCCTTAGCAACGTTGTTTTTGCCCGCCAGTGACATCATGTGCGAATGCTTCTATTGGATGCTTTTAGTTCCCGCCCCTAACAACAGCCTTAGCAACGTTGTTTTTGTCCTCCAAGTGACGTCATGTGCGAATGCTCTATTGGATGCTTCTAGTTCCCGCCCCTAACAACAGCCTTAGCAACGTTGTTTTTGTCCTTCAAGTGACGTCATGTGCGAATGCTTCTATTGGATGCTTCTATTTCTCGCTCCTAACAACAGCCTTAGCAACGTTGTTTTTGTCCTCCAAGTGACGTCATGTGCGAATGCTCTATAGAGAGAGGATTTTTTTAGACATCCTACATCCATAAACACCGCCTCCACTGACAGTGGCCGGCTCACTCCATCTCAATAACCTTCAATTCGATCACAACTCACGTCTTCTTTTGAGAACCGCCGAATATGCCGGGCAATTTCGGGCGAAAGATTCAAACGGAAATCCTTCTCTGGCGCAAACTTTTTTTTGCCTCAATTCTTACAAGTCAATGTTCTTGGGAAAAAAGCCTCGTCTTCTTCAAAACAAGCAAATCTCATTCAATTTCTCGAACGACAATGGATTATTTTTGCGAATGGGCAATATGGATTTCAGCGTCACAACACCTGCACAAACCTGCCACACCGGCGAATTTCTGCACGTCCGATAAAAATCCACCTCACACTCCAACTTTCCATTCCCCGCGCTCCACTGATCCACGTCGGCAGCCACGCGACCCGGATGCCGGACACACGACCAACGCCGGATTCCGTTACCGCATTAACTATAGTCACACTTCGGGGGTGTGCTGGCGGATCCGGATGCTTTTTGTGGCGGATTGGCCCACGCCCTCCATGTCAAAGCGGAGCGGACAAAATTGTGTCGTGAGCTATTGTGTTTTGGCTTTTGGATGGGACCGTTATTAGGGTTGTTTGGTGGACAGATGGGACCATATGTCGCGGGAAGTGAGGGGTAATTGTGTATTTCTATCTAATCCTCTTTTAAATTTGGTCGAGTGTGGATCAGGTACGTCTCCCGGTTAGTTATTTCAGTTCTGAGAAGTGCGGATTGATAGATTTGTTGTGGCTAAAAGTGCCCATGAAAATGTTGCAGTACATTGAGTTGTGCGGAATAATGTGATCTTTCTTAAATTGGATAACAATACAACGATAATTAACTCATATAATAGCAACAATTAATAAATAATACAACGATAGCAATTAAAATATTAACAAAAGGAGTACAAATGAATACCGACAAATGATGGAGTATGATAAAATAAGAATAACGCGGAAAAAATTATGTAATGAATGGTTTATGTTTCTCTTTAGTTATTTTATTTTATTTATTTAGAGTATTATGATATCACTACGTCATCACGTTCGTCTACAATTTTATACCTTACAACTAACTAATTGTAAGCTTTAAAAACAACTAATCTGATTTAAAGATGGAATGACTGAAAAGGAATAAAAATCTGGATAATTCAAGATAAAAACAAATGAAGGAAATTAACTTTTTAGTTACTCATCTCTTTCTTTCATTTAACTCCATTTATAAGAATTCAAATCAGAAAGGCAAATTTTAAAAAAATTCTACAAACAAGGTTTTAAATGATTCTTCCTTTCCCTCAGGTTTAAGAGAAGCTCAAGAGCAGAGAACAAGTCCGAAACCCAGAGCCCTCTATTGAGGAAACTGAATACTAGAAAATGAACATGCGTTTCTTAGTCTACTTTAGTCTCCTCTCTTTCTCTTCTCCGCTCTTAAATTACTATTTCTTTCTTAATTGAAATTTATTTTGAGTAAGCTGCAAAGAAAGAAAATTTTGTGTTGTATGAAATACATCCAAAACTAATACAATGAAGAAACAGATATTTAAGGATGGAACTTCACTTTTAATTGAACTGTCAGTTTGATAAAAGGAATAAGTCCAAACACCAAGTTTTGAGAAAATTGAGAAAAACTGTACATAAGTAATGGGATTTTCATTGTAAAGCCACCAAATGTTTACGGGAAATTTAGGACCCTATTTAGAATACAGAGCAATAATCGAAAATGTATAAATGTATTAAAAATATTGTATAATTGAAGAAAGTTAATGAACTTATTCCCTTCTTTCAAACTTATGAAATTTAAGCTAAAAAAAACTTAAATACCACTTTCATAAAAAAAATAAGTTATATATATTTCGGCTTAGTTCACATACAAAAGTAAGATTCTTAAGAATTTTATCAATACACCAGCACCTCACACATGGCTTTCTCTAAACATATTTCCTTCAATTCACAAGAAAAACTGTTCTGAATACAGAGCAGAAACCCTACACCTTTGAAATTCTGCTGAAGGGTGGCTAAGTTTATCTAACAGAGATCAAGAGAGGCAGAGGACAAGCACCGCTGGTCAAGAACTGACCACACTCTTTTGACAGATGGGGTGGAGATACGAGCGATACCCGTGTTCGCATAATGTTTCTAAAACTCTCAAGTTACGCCCGACTTTCTTGGGTTTGAATGCAATGGTTTATTTCGAAGAAACCCTTTTATTCATTGCATCCGAGTCATATTTCCTTTATTCAATCAAAATCGGTTGTTTGGTATACACAACCACGACCAGGTTGTTGAGTCTCTTATCAATGTTTGATCTTGGTGAAAGAATCTGGGAAAGTTTGCCCTTTTATGAAAGACGGAGAAAAACTTTTTCATAGAGGTACAGCATTTATTTTATAGAAAGACTATTTAAATAAGTTGTTAAATTTATCAAGTGTAATAATTTTTTTTTGTTCTAATAAATAATTGAGTTAACGTTTAAAAATGTTTTTTTAGCAAAACATTTGTTTTATGTATTTTTAAAAAGTAATAACAAAAGTAAAAAGTCAAGTGGTTTTTAGTTTTTAAAAGGGGACCCTTAAGAAAGATAAATAGAGTAACATGTGCAAAGAGATTGGAAAACTTGGAAAACATTTTTGAACGATTATTTAATTACATTTTTTTTATAATTGGCTTCAATATTACCTTTTTTCTTTCCCTTAAATTAAAAACATGAACTAGGAAAAGAGAAGGAGATGAACGAATGTTAGAAAGATAGAAAAAAGAGAAATGAGTAAGGGAGATAAATAAAGAGTAGGAGAGTGATGAGTAAGAGAAAATAAGATAGAAAGCGCACGCATTAAAATTAATATCGTTCTTCAAAACACCAGTATATACAAAAGTTAAAAAATTTAATTTACCGTTTACCATTTCCTATAAGCTTTTAATCGAAAGACTTAATTACAGAATTTTTTTACGATTTTTTTTTATCTTTGTACTATGTAATCTGTCCAGCCAAGGTAAGAAAGTATATGAATGAATGTTTAATATCTACTTGTCACCCCCAAAAAAACCCCTTATCACCTTGTACATCAAATCGGCATCTTCCTTTCCCCCGTTTTTCGGTCAAATAATAAACTACTAAATACCTCCGAAAGACAGCTGTATATGGAGGGTTCAGAATAGAAGTGAACCAAGTATACTTTAGCTACTTTTGAGTCACAGAAGTTTAAAGTTAAAGCTTCATAACAAAATTACTTGGTAACATTTTTTAAAATTAATATATTTTGCGGATATTATCAGAATTAGGAATTGGTTCATTATTGCACTGAAATTTTACATAGTTGGTGCATGTTAAAGCGTTGCTAACTCAAAAATGACAAAAAGTGGACTTGGTTCACTTTAATTCTGAGCCTTCCATATCGTAGTCACGGTCGCGGCCTCGGTATTGCCATTAAACACGCCGTTTATTATCCCCAACATCCAGATGGACGATTTAATTAAAGCTATAAAAAAAACACCCAACACACAAAAATACACGCAGTTTGGGGTACGGTGGGCACCATGTCAATTACCCGAGCAATTGACAATGCTAATAAGAGGAACGGATTTCAATTAAACAAACAGACATGTAAATACAGGTGGAAGACACCTATCTCTTCTTGTCAGCAGATGTTCCCAAAGTCCCGTTATAAAAGATTTTTTTCATTTGTTTGTAAACGATGGAATGGCAACACGGAAATAACTTTCGACTGATGAATATGGATGATTTGGTTGTTAGGCACAGAATTGGCATGCGATAGAGAGAGAGTTATCATTGGGGAATCAATAAAGCCACCCAGGCCGATGATTTATTGGTTAAACGACATGATGTATGTTTGATTACGTATTAGCTTATTCATTGATTCTAAATGGAGAAACATTAAAGACTAAGTATCGTTAATATCAAAGTGGGTGGTATATAGGTAAACACTGGAGCTTACTGTTCATAATCAATTTCGGAACATGTGCAGATTTACAAATAACTGATTGGTTAATATAGTTATATTTTTATACTATTTGTCAAACATTTTATGATTAGTAAAGCTGCAAATGTTTCTTAACTGATTATGAATAGCATCAAACAGATAGGAATGATGGAGACTGATTGAGACAGATCAAGTGTAAGAGATAATTACTACAGACAGTGTAAAGTAAAGTGTTTGATAATAGTACTTTTATCTCTCTACTAGCTGATATGCCCGGCCTTGCACGGGTGGAGTGTATCAATTTATTTTTTTAAAGTTTTTTCAAGTTACATGTCTAATTTCCTGTAACCGTAATTACCAATCATCCCGGCATTCCCGGTAGTTTTTCATATCCAGGTGTTCCCAGTAGTTTTTCTTATCTTGGTTCTCCCGGTAACTTTTCAAAACCCGATGTTCCCGGTATTTTTTCATATCCCGGTGTTCCCGGTGCCTTTTTCATATCCCGGTGTTCCCGGTGCCTTTTCCCTCCCGGTTCCAACTGTGTAAATCTAACCTAACCCATCCAATTCCGGTGTTGCACATTTAATTACGACAGTTAGCAAATTATCCACTCTAAGTGAAAAAAAAAATCAATTAAAATTATTACAGACATTTGAAATTCCAAAATTTGTAATTACCCCTCTTTAAATTGAAAAAAAAAATCCCGCTAAACTACCCCAAAGAAACAAATTTTAAGGTTAAATAACAATTGATCTAGTGTTTCTATCATCAACTTTCTAAAAAAAACTGCATTATTATGCAAACTTTACTTTCATTATTACTTTAACCAGTCTAATTCTTAAAACTTTCTGTTTCAACTTAAAATTTTATAGAAAATAGTCTTAAATAAGAAAATACTGTCATAAAGTTTTTTATAAGGATCGTTTTTAATTTTTTAAATTATTAATAACCTTTTTAAAACAATTTTAGTCCGGTTTTATCTTTAAAAACTTTGTTTTGTGCGTAAAATTGTTTTTGTAAAATTGTGTGTTCTTTACAACAATGCGAGTTAAACAGATCTTCTTTAGCAGAGAAGTAAGGTGAATTTTACAAAAAGGCCTTATAGGGGATGAAGGGGTGGTTTTAGAAATTTGGAAATGATGTCATTGTCTTTCCCCCGTCCCCATACGTATGTGTACCAAGTTTGGTTCGATTCGGACGGGTAGTTTTGGAGAAATTGAGCCAAATCTGTTCCGGACAAACCCAGGAACCCAGGCAGGAACCCAGGAACCCAGGAACCCAGGCAGGAACCCAGGGACACCTTCATTATATATAGAGAGATATATAATGAAGGTGTCCCTGGGTTCCTGGGTTTGTCCGGAACAGATTTGGCTCAATTTCTCCAAAACTACCCGTCCGAATCTAACCAAACTAGGTACACATACGTATGGGGACGGGGGAAAGACAATGACATCATTTCCAAATTTCTAAAACCACCCCTTCACCCCCTTTTAGGCCTTTTTGTAAAAATCGCCTTACTTCTCCACTAAAGAAGATCTGTTTAACTCGCATTGTTGCAAATAATACAACAAAAACAATTTTAAACATAAACAAAGTATTTAAAGATACAACTGGACTGAAATTGTTTTAAGAACGTTATTAATAATTAAAGAAATTGAAAACTGTCCTTATAAAAAACTTTATGACAGTATTTTCATATTAAAAACTTCATTTTCCTTGAAATTTTATGTTGAAACTGAAAGTTTAGATTGTTGAAATGTTGAAATTAATCTTTAAACTTGAATTATTTTAGTGTAGCTTTTAAAAAAGTTGGTAATAAAAACTAGATCAAGTTTTATTCTCCATCATTATTTTTTCCATGATAGCTTAACGATATTTTTTTTCAATTTAAACAGGGGAATGTTAAATATTTTTATCTATGCAGTTGTTTTTTATTAATTACTGGGAAATTCGTCAAAATAGACAAATGGGAGTAGTATCTATATTTTCGGAAGTTGTTGAATGAATTCCTTTCCAAGAATTTTTTCGTGATGCACTGCACCGGGAACACCTAGATGAAATGGTGCCAGGAACACCGGGTTGAAAAAGGTACCAGGAGTACGGAGATGAAAAAGATACCGGGAACACTGGGATAAAAATTGTACCAGGAACATCGGGATGGAAAACGTACCGGGAACACCGGGAGGAAAAGTACTGGGAAACTGGGAGGAAAAAGGCACCAGGGACACCGGGATGATTGGTAATTGCTGATACAGAAAATTAGATTCGCAACTTGAGAGAGCATAAAAAATAATTTTATATACTTCACCCGTGCAAGGCCGGGCAAATCAGCTAGTAGTAAATAATAATGAAAAATAGTAGTGTATATTTATAGTTTATTATATGGTATATGTGTTACGTTTCTGCCTAGAATCGAATGATTAATATCCTATCAAACATTGAGTAAATAAAGAAGATGTTTTTTTTATTTTAAAATTTATTCTACAATACCATTCCTTTCATTTTAACAAAATTGTTTTGAAAACTAGAAAATGAGTTAAACGTGTGAGTTGTTAAAAGTGTTAAATTTCAAATTCAGCAGTCTTCCCAATGGAAGTAACTGTAAAATTATTCATTTTTTAAGGAAAGAATATTTGACTATACGCATCATTTACATATAATTTAAAAATATGAAAAATCCTAAGAAGTTGTTAGTTTCAGTAATTTTTAAAAGTATTATTATTTATATATAAATAGATTATAAAGAATGATTGTTTATACGAATATTTCTTTCAGTCCATAAAGAAATAAAAGAAATACATTTCAAACTCTGGTTCAATCATTTTAATTTTTGAATTATACAAAGAGTTTACCATTGATTTCAAATTGTACCAAAACGCCTTGCGATTTAACTGACCTTATTACTCTAGTTTTTATTGAAAAATTGAGATTGATATTTTGAATCATACCCCTATTATTAAGAGAGAAAGAAAATACAGGGTTTTAAATGAAAGTACGAATGATTGTTAATAAAAAAGTAGTTTCCATTAATTTTTAGAAATTAAAAATAATAAAAAAACATAACACTGAAACTCCACAAAAAATGTACAATGTACAAAATATAATTTATTAACATACTCAGACTCAATTTAACTAAAAGAAAACGAACTACAACTAAAGAATACTAACATTTTTAATATTAAGTTTTACATGCAAATGTACTGAGGCACGCTTAAGTTTCCATGATATTTTTTCTTTGAATTAATTCCGCATATATTATTTCGTAATCTATATTTACGTCGTTTGTGCATACAAAATGCTCTTTGGCCTGTAATGCCGTCAAGTTATCTTATTAAAAGGCTAAGCACACGTATAATATTTAGATAAATAAATCAGAGTGTGACGCAGTATGATCTTGCTTGATTCTTTCGCCATTGAACCTGTAGTCTTAAACCTATTTGACTCATAGATCGTATTAGCTCTTTTTTATGTATTAACTGTACCTATAATTCTAAAAAAAAAAAAAAAAAAAACATGTGAATCCGTAAAAATCCCAGATGAATTTCCTTCTAATTTTTAAAGTGTGGTTTCCAAAGAAGGTATAATCAGTAAAATTTCCCAAAGAAACAGTTTTAAATATAGCCATACCGCCATGAGAAAAACTTCGACAGAAAAACCAAAACTCTGGAAAAAAAAAGTACAAAGCCAAATGATAGCCACGTAGATTTTGCACAAAATGATTATTTAGCGTTAAAGAATTATCGTCACCCTTGAAATTGAGTGGAAAAATCTTTTCCCATAAAAATCGCAACAATATTGTAAGACGTTAAAATTTTTTCTCCTGACGGTTTTTTCCTATAACATGTTATGAATATAAATTCAATAATAATTTTTTTTCGGTCAGTTTCGATTTGAGTTAAACTTAGTTTTTTTTATTTGCAATCAAAATATTTTGGATCATAATTTTGTGTAGGTCCAGCCTTTTGACGCCTTTCTATCCCTAAAAATAGATTTAAAAGGTGAATATTTCTTCACACTCAGTCCCTTTAAATTAAACAAGAAAAAATTGACAGGGTTACTCTAAAAACCCTTCTCGTATTCCAAGCACCCTCCATCAAAAAATTCAATTAATAACTCCGTAAATCCCTTGGAGTACGGGAGATAAAAGTCTCATTCATCAAACCCTTAGGAGGGGCGGGACCCTTTCTCTATTATTATCTCCTCACGAAAGTGGTCGTGGGTTGACCTGTGGCGAGGGTTCATGCACCCTCGGGCCACGGTCTGGGTAGGGTCGAAAGAAAGAGATCACGTAATTATTTCTCCCATCATTGCGGAAGAGGTAGCAGGTTCCTACTGTTGTGTTGTAACACCTAGTGTAGTTCTTCAGAGGGGTTGGTTAATATTTGAATGGGATAGTTTTTTTTAACGATGTCATTTAGGGGATACTTAAGCGACTGTCTATAGAATTACTTTTTTTTTGGAAATTAATGTTTTAATACGTAATATGTTATTAGAATCTATTCATTATTCCAGTTGTTTGATTTGTGTATCCATGTTCTTTTATCAATGCGGAAGAGGTTGCAAGTCCCTAATTCTGTTACATCTCTAATGTTGTCTAGCATTTATAGTGGTTACTTAGTTTTGAATGAGACAGGTTTTTTCTATGTCATTGGTGATAATGGTACTTAGGCGACTATTTTTGGAATTACTTTTGGTAGAAACGTTCAAGTGCTGGAAATTATTCAAATGATAGGCTTACTATAATTGTCTTAATATGTACCAATTTTCTTTGCGACTCTTCAAAAGTATCAACCGTATAAGACAGGGGTCGGCAACCTTTTGAAGCGGAAGAGCCAAAAGTTACAATTTACAAAATTTCCGAGTTTTTAAAGAACCACTAAAACTTTTCGTTTCAATATTATGTAGTATTTGCTTATACAAAATTTGATTTTTGTTTTAAAATAACCGGTTTAAATACGAATTAGTAAGAATAGTATATAGAAAGTAATAAATAATATTGTCATAAACAAAAAATGGGGGTCCGGGGGTCCCCCCCCAGAAAAATTTTAGAAATTTGACCCAAAAAGTAGGGCTTTAACTCGTTTTGGTCCGAGCTCACGGGGGGGGGGCAATGGACCAGTTGCCCCCCCCCCCCAACTTGCTTTTAAGTTCTGTGAACATGCCACTATACAAGTCTGGTTTTCAAATCCAGCAATTGCATTTGAAGCGATCCAGCATCCATTCCAAATGGCTGTATCAATACTTGCATTGGTCTCATCGCGATGTTGCTTCAGATTTTTAAAATGAAGTAATTTACCGCTCTCCATATATTCAACGAAAAAAAAAAAAGGTTCTTTTTCTTCATCAAATAAACTACTTCTTCGAGCAAGGCGTAGGCTGGGCCCTTTCCTAAAAGTTTTAGATTTAGTTAATTTGTTTCATTGTGGTATCTACCACGAAGTTGAATTTTTGCAGCCTTTTGTCTTCCAATTCTGGATAATCAGTGCTTTTTCATTGTGGAATTTATTTCAAGCGATTTATAATTAAAGATTATGAAAATAAAAGCTATTAGAAAAATTAGGTACTTAAAAATATATTTTCTTATTTTTAAGGGTTTTGATAATAAATTATTAATTTTTTCGTATAGAACAGGAGAGCCGCAACTTTACATCAAAAGAGCCGCATGCGGCTCGCGAGCCGCAGGTTGCCGACTCCTGGTATAAGAGATTTCAAGATAACAAATGAATGTACAGTACTAGTTTGAATTATTTACGACGAATTTACAAGCTTTAGATTACTAAAATATGTTTCTATTTAAATGAAGTTTTTTAAGATTTCATATTTATAATAACTAACTTGTATTACGTTGAATTTTAGGTACAAAAAATACATAAGATTTTGTGTTTTGAACTAATACAAATCTGTTAAATTTCCCTAAATCTAATTCTCAAAGCAGAATGAGAAAAATAAACAGTTACGTTCTGATATTATAAAAGAGGATTTTAAAAATGAACTTAATATTTAACTATCATAAATTCAAAAAAGCTAAATTATTTATAATTTACTAATAAATAGATAGGTAGTACTTACAAGGTATCACAAAGTTTCATTACTTATCAGGAAAAAGGTCAATATAAAATATCAGTAAATTCATTAGATGACTGAAACTGTAATAAAAATGTAGGAATATAAATAAGAAAGAGGGACTATTTTTAAAATATAGGAAAAATTTTAAACCTCCCCTAATTATCGTTTGTAAAATTTTAGAAACAGCCTATAAGCCTCTTCATTCCCAAAATGTGAATAATGAAGATTTTCTTATGAACTCTGGTTATATCTCACATAGTTATAAATTAAAATTTATTTTCTAGGAGTTTACAATATTTATTTAGTGATCCACAACACCCTTTTTCAATACGTCACAAATAACAAGCTTGTTTTCTGAGAAATTATCAAAAATCGAGTGCGACCGTTATACGGGCTTTTCTGCCACAAAAGTAATCTAACTGAAAAACAACTTTTACAGAAGTCTGTTTCGTCCATCGATGTTTGCTATTGAGCGATCAGACAAATACCTACTCATGCTCATTAAACAATCAATTCGGTTTTTTTTTAATTTTCAAGTGTAAATTTTAAAGTTGAAAAACTTCCTAATAGAGTTTACATTTTGTTAAAAGCTGGGTATACAAAAAAAGGCAATAGGGAAGGAATAAATATTCCTAGATTTATATTTTCAGCTTATGTTTTAAACTTGACAAAGGTAAAACATTTTCAATGGACTATTTTTTATAATTGAGTGTTGTAATATATATATGTTACGGGCAATGTGATAAATCCAGGCATTATTAATAATGCTAGGGCAATGTGATAAATTCAGTGGAATTTATGAATGAAATTTATCACTTTGCCCGCCTCCACTTCGGGCATTATTAATAATGCCCGATTAATCACTTTGCCCATAACATATACATATTTTACTAAACCTCACTTATTTTTCAATTAATTTATTTTCAATTTCACAGAACTTATCTTTTTGTAAAAAATATTTTTAAAAATAAGCTAAAGTTTGTAAAAATATAAATTTTATTAAATAGGTTAATAAATTTAACTATGATCTGTCGTGTTAAAATGAAAGTAAATACATAATTTTACTCCAAGAATGAATTTTTTAAATTCTTTTCTTTTTAACATTAATTTCCCACCCACATAGAACGTTTGAAAACTTTTATGACAAAGCATGAATATCGGCATGTTTCTGAAGGCATCATTAAAGTACCTTTCACGCACAGACCCTTTTCAAACGGATTACACTTTCGTTACTCCCGATTTAATTTACTTTACGTAAGCGCATAAACGGACCAAACCACAAATAACAACCCAGCATTTGATGTAACCTGAAGTTTAATCCCAACGTAACGATTAGCTACACCCCAGAAAGCCCAACCTTTCCTCGCGGACATCCAAAACTGCTCAGTATAAATACATAAATTCAAAGACCCCTTTCGCATCCACTGGATCTGCTTTTCATACAGGTATTCATTCATAAAAGCCTACATCACAAGACTTTCCCTATAAAGGAATACGCAATCGATTGTATTTACCTTCGCCCTCCAATGGAAGTGTGACATAAATCAACCGGACATTACGACATCCCACAAGGGAAGGCGTGAACTGTTTGCTCCAGAATGGGCAGTGGGACGTGAAGACTACTGTTCTCTCCTCCCCCCTGAGTCAACAGAACGTTTTCAGTCGAACATTCCTGGGTCAGTTTTTCGATTTTGCGCCGCGGGAGTCGAATTTTCGGCCCGGGATTGATTTGAAGCGCCCGGGTGAAGAATTTGACGCTTGGGCGACGATTTTCAAAGGGGAGACATTTTGCTTTTGAGTCCGGTTTCGGCTATCTGTTGTTGATCAGAATGCATTTCTTTTGGGCGGCTCCCAGTTGCAGTTATGAGATATGTTGTGTAGCTACTAAATTCGTTTACTGCCTCCAGAATGGATTGGAGACGGCGAGACTATATTGGAAGAAAGAACCATGCTATGAAAAGCACAAATGTCCTTTTTCAATTTTATCCAACAAATACGTAAATATTTATCCCTTTGGGCAATGAAAGTTCCTCTAGAATTCTATAATCTTTGTCATTAGTATTAAACCATGCTGATTTATCTGACAAATAGTTATTAGTTTACAGATATTCAATTTGGTCGTCTTTTATTTGTCTTTATTTTATTTGTGTTGAAGTTAATAAGTAATATAATAAGTAATATGAATATAATAAGTAATATGAAGTAATATAATTTATCTATAATTAATTTTCTGTATGAATTATTGATAAATTACTAATAACTTCTTCAATTTAAGTTAATGATCTATAAGTTATCGGAAAACACTCGGAAAAAAAGTATGTTTAAGCAAGTTAATGAAATTTGAAATAAATGATAAAAATTATATGAAAGTCTTACAGTCTGAGTCTGAATGAAATGAGCCCGCCGAGCAATTATTTATAGATTTAAAATGATTTTCTTTCCTTTTCACTTTTCTATAGTTGTCTTGTTTATGGAATTATGTAGTATTGTTCATAAAAAAAGTAAAAACTGACTAGATACTACAAAATAATAATCCGTGCTTATATTTGCAGATTTTCTTCCAGGTTAAGTACATTAATTTAGTTAGAGTGTTTAGATACTTTTAATTCTCTATCTAAGGGAATCTCGTTCAAAAGCTTTAACAGCTTTTTAAAAGAAATAAATATTTTATAGCACAAAAATAAATTAAATCCTTAAATTTAAATTATTTTACTTACACATTTACTTCTGATTTTAATCCACTGTCAAAGTGCCAAGATTCCATTTTTATGAATGACTATAAAACCCACTTGTTAAGCAGAATTAGCTTTGAAAACACACACCGACCATGGAAAACACCGTTGCCAAAAATAAACATAATCTAATTTTTTTCTTTAAAGAAATGCCCAATCGCATAAATTTTAATTCCATTCAAATAGCAATCAAACATAATTAATCTAATTTCCGAAGCAGTTTCCTAATCTATTTATTTTCTCAAAATTCGAAAGAATATTCCAATCACGAATCTCGCACGCGTATGGCGGAACGGGACTAATTTAACTAATTATCGTTTTTTCTTGGAAAATAACAAAATCGAAGCAGCAAAAGAACAACTCAGTCGTCTCGTCTGCGGTCGCGGGCCTTCGTTAATCATTCCGGCAACGCGCATGCCTTCAGCAAGAAGGATTTTTGTTGGTTTCGGTTGGAATTTTTAAGTATATAAGAAACACTAATTCGTGCATACATTCATTTTTTGATAGGTTCTGCTGTTTGTGGCGCATTCCGTGCACGTCGCACCAATCAGGGTCACGAATGCGAGAATCGCTTTCGGAAAGATGGTCCTAATTGATAAAATCTGCCGTCAGCTGCTTGATGTTGTACGCGTGCCGGATCACGTGGGTTTCGATAATGTGCGACGGCAGATGCTGTATGCCTATTGCGCTTGAAAAAAAAAGGTGCAGGTAAACTGAGGCTTTACACAAGTTCGTATTTGTGTAGAAGAATGCAATATGAACAACTTTTTCATGGCAAAAAGAAATATTAGTTGCATATTAGGCGTGTCCCACAGTTACCTTACCAGGACAACACTGTAATAAGACCGTATTAAATGACATCGAAAGACTATCTCTTTTCAGTAGAATAAATTCAGATATATTTTTTCAGAATGAGTTTTTTTTATAGAGGGGAAATAGCTTTATTAGTAAAATGAATCAAACACGAAATTATTCATCAAAGGACGTCTTAGAGCCAGAACCTGAATTGCATTCCTCTATTAACAAAAAGTTTTAGCTTTTTAATATAACTTTAGCTTAATGATTCGAAATTTCCTCGTACGAAGAAAATAACAAGAACATAAAACTGAAGATGGGAAGTACATTTCGGGAACTCTGCTTCTACTGAGGACGGACTACTAAAAAAAATCTTATGAAGTTTTCTACAAAGGGCGGCAGAATTTCAACGCAGTTCTTCATTCAATTACATTTTCTACGCAGAACTATTTACATTAATTTTTAATAAACGATGCTAGCATTTACCCTCGTTGATCTCCCATACTTACTACCCTTCTTAAGCAATTTTTTTTACAAGTATCGATACATTTCCAAAACGAACGACCCTCTTTATGCATAGCCAGTGGCGTATATAAGGGGGGGGCCGAGGGGGCCCTGGCCCCCCCCCGAAATTCGGACTAGTTGTACCAAAACAAGTTAAAACACTGTATTTTAGGAGCAAATTTCAAAATTTTTCTGGGGGAGGACCCCCAAACCCCCCTTTTGTACCTGGAATTTTATTATTAACAACTTTATTATAATAAGTTCATCACAATCCAAATCCTACCAAAAAATATATGTCCAAAATTCGGACTAAGTGTTCCAAAAACATGATAAAACCCTGTTTTTGGGGGTAAAGTTCCAAAAATTTTCTGAGGAAGGACCCCAGATCCCCTTTTGTACTCGGAACTCTATTTTAATAACTTTTAAATATTAAGTTCATAAAAATGTACATCCAAAATTCGGACTTAGTGTATCCAAAACAAGTTAAAACACTGTATTTTAGGGGCAAATTTCAAAAATTTTCTGGGGGAGGACCCCCAGACCCCCCCTTTGGTACTTGTATTTTTATTACTAACAACTTTTCCTATATTAAGTTTTTAGAACCTAAGTTATCACCTAAAAGGCTACATTGGACCTATTAAATATGTGGGGGAGGGGCTGGGGAGTAATTTTGGGGCCCCTCCCGAAATAAATTCTTATATACGCCACTGTGCATAGCTTTGTATTTTTCAAACACTTCCAAAAGTTCAAGAGACAATCAAGCAAGAAAAAAATCGATAACAGAAGAGTCTAGTAGATAACCACACTACAAAACCTCTAAAATAAAATAATGTCTTCACAACTCACACACATCTCCTCTCCATGTTCCTCCACCCCCACACACCCCCTAATCCCACTCAAGTGTATTTGCTCAGCGGATAACATCACGAGAACCAACATCGTTGTCATCTATCCTCCCCGAGAGAACTTCAAACAAATTTTCGAATCGCACTTTACTTTTTACCGTTACATAGACAATCCCTCGATGAGGTAATAATCTCCATTGAAGTCGAGGGTGGCGTTTCGGGGGTGGTAAAATGAGGACCACCCAGTCGGTGGCTTTTATCGTGGAGAAGGTGTGGACTTTGATGTTCTGATGTAGTTTGATCATATTGTCTGGTCTTGTTTTAAGTACTTTTTTGGTGTTTTAGGACTTGATGGGCATTAAAGCGGTGAGGTTTTTTAACAACGTTAACAGTTTCCGGTCGTTTTAGCCGAGGTGTAAATTCTGGGTTGTAAAGCATGTGTTCTGAACAGGATCTGTGGCATAAAATCTATGAGGGTCGATTAAGGTGGTAAAGGCGAGAACCTCAAGGTTTTGACAAAAAAGTTAAGTTCTTTAATTGGATATTGATATGAAAAAATATTTTATTTGATCGAAAACATAATGTGACAACAAACTATCTCAGCATTCAAAATATTATTACATATAATACGTATATTTTTAATTTTTCAGAGAAACTCTCGCGTGAATTTAAGGAAAAGGATGTTTTTATGGTATTTCACTAAATTTCGATAATAAGCGAGATATACTGATCACATTTTGCATTAAGTTTAATAGAAGTGATCGGGACCAGTCAATTTCGATAACATTATCCGGTTGATAACATTAACCGTGATCATATTAAGCGGAGTCTGGAATAAACGGAATCCCGTTAGTAAAATGTTATACGTTATTTTAAACTCAGCGTTTTCAATACCTCTAGAAAAGCACACGGACATTATATTCTAATATATTCAACCAATCCATGACACCAAAATAAAAACAGGTAACAGGTTGAGCATAAGCCATCAACAAAACAAAAATCCCACATCATAAATACCGAGCTCCCGGTCTCTTTGTCCTGGAATTAGTCTCGGCTTCTCTCTGGACACAAAGCCGGCTTCTAAAAGCGTCAAAGCCGTGCCCAGCATGAATAAGAGATTATTTAAATGAGTCGGTGTCTTGAAATACGACAAAACCGTCGTCAGTGTCAACACTGCAGGGCGGCAGGGGTCCTGGTGACATCCTGAAAAGCGTTGGATTTATGCACAGATGGGAGATTTCCATATGAGCTAAAGGCGTTGTCAACGGATTCTATAGCCGCTCTGTTTTGGAAGTGAAGTTCACTGTCTGGGTGCCAAGACGAGATGGGTTTTTGACGAGGCTTTTTGGTTATAGGATGTGGATGGAAAAGCCTATAATTCATGTGTTGAACTTTATGTGGACTTCGTGTTTTGAAAGTTTGATCGAAATCAAATAACTGTAATCAAAGAGCTTTGTAATAATTCTTTTTTTACATACATAACATTTATTTTAATTTCTGCATTTAAGACAGGTATATTTTGAGTATTTGCATTAAGTTTTAAGTTTAAGTTGCATTAAGACAAATGTCAATCAGCTAGGTTCATTAGAAGATATCGATTTCAGTATTTAGGTGCTCACCGATATTGATGGCGTCGGGGATGTGGGATGAATGTACCATATAGCGATAAAAAACTTAGTAGTCTGCGTGCTCGTCATTTTCCCATTAACTTATTATTACGAATTTTGGACTAAGTTGACAAAAACTAGTAAAATTACTGTTTTGAAGGGTCAAATTTTCCCAAAACATTCTGGAGGATGAACCCCTAAACCTCTTTTTGTACTTTAAACACTTTATTTTCCACTATTTTTATTAAATTAATCTATGTACATGCAAATTCTTAATAAAAAAAAACATTCTAGGATTTTAGGAAACCCTCAGAAAAAATTTCGATGCATGCTACTTAGATAAAATGTTGTCAACCCTTCATAAAAAGTCTCCTTCAAAATTAAATACTACACTCTCCTGATTGCTTAAATATGTTAAAGTTATAAAAAACAATATACATAATAGATTAAATTGACCATTCTTATTAGAAAACAACCTCGGAAATTTTTCTATTTCAAAGAAAGATGAATGGCCCCTACTCAAGTTAGTTTTACCTCCAAAATTCCCTCGTGAATGTCCAATCCACGAATCAACTGAGGCTTACCCGAACAAAAACGCGTCTCAAACTCGGCTCAACACTCTTTTCTCTCATTGACGCTTCGCAGTCAAACTTTTTATAACACCAGCTTCAATAGACCCCACAGTTTCGCGATGGATGTAAAAGGGGGCATTACAGGTTATACGTTTTATGCTCGCGCCCCTTTGGCAGGGGGCAGCTGCGAGGGACAATCGCCGAGATGAACTCGGCGACTGTGACAAACGCCCACGGAGCGTGGCAAACCGTCTATTGAGATGTCTCGGTGGTGGTGACAGGATTGTCGCCAAGTTTTTCGTTGGATGGAGCCATCAGGGATTCGGAACTTTGGGTGTTAAATTCACAGGGCTCTTTCTTAGTTGACAAATCCAGATTACAGAGACGTAATTAGTTTAAGTACAAATAGAAAATGCAGAATTATGCATAAAATCGCCACATTAGGAGCTTTTAGCAAAGACAAATAACTGAGGTTTAAAAAAACATTCCTCGCTTATTTGTATGTAAAACTTTTATGATAAATTCCTTTTTAACTGTGGATTGAAGTTAATTTCTAACCGTTTCAAATATTAAATTTAAATTCTCCTTTTTAAACTAAATTTCTTTTTACTGGCACAAAAACTTTTCCCATCCGGTCCTTTTATTTTTTAGAAAAACTATTTATTTCCAATAGAGAATTTTCAGGTGACGTCACAACCTGTTATTTTCTTTTAACTGTGTATCTTCTGTAGGGCTTTTAACTGTTGCTAAGGCCATTGTTTATCTGTTGCTAAGGCGGTTTTTAGGTATGGGATCACGGCTAGTCATTTCCTGTAACTGTTAACCTCTGTAGGGCCAAAAACTGTAACATTTTTGTTGCTAAGGCCGTTGTTAGGTCCGAGTCATGTGATTGAAAATGCTCTATAAGGTGAGATATGTATATATAACATCTTCAATTTACCTGTAATTACTCTTTCTGGTGAAACTTGCAAATCTCAAGAGAAATATGTTATGTTGCATGTAGCATTGTAACACCATTATATCAGCCTTGGTCTACATAAAAGCATAACCTTTTTATTGTTTTTTTTTTAAAGCAAAGGGTAATGCTGGTCCATTAAATCGCAAAAACATGTTACCGAACAGACAGATGAGATGCAATCACAAAAGAAACACTCATTCAAATTGAACTCCGTGTAAAAATAAATGCCCGTTTCACCTTACATAACAAACGAAAACTATTAATCCCAAGGAATAAAGAGATCTATTCTCATGTCATCTTCATGGGCGGATCCCACAACTAGAAGAGATCGTGATTGAAAAATGAGACTGCTTCCAATCACATGGAAAACTGCTCTCAGAAACGTCGAACGGTTATTTGCATAAAAGAAGGGTATCACTCTCGGAAGCCTTATGATTAGAGAGATTGAGATCTTAACCTATTACTTATAAACAGAATTTAGTCTTTATTGGTTCTTTGTATGGCTGTCACTAGTCCTGTTACACGAATCAGCGTCTGATTTTTCAAGGTGTCAAACATTGTTGCTTTCCTGATTTTGTTTGAAGCTGGGAACACGAGCATGAAATTAAGGTGTCTATTTTGTGTTCATCAAATGATATTCTATTAAGTTTGAAGGGATAATGGAGTAGAATTGTAATCTTCCGTTGTTAAAAGGTGTAATTTAAATGCTTTTATGTGATTGACATCGAGCAAGAAAACCTGTCTGGTACAAATGATCTTGTTCGTCTTGACAACTGTTTGTGTTTGTTAATGACAGGGAATTGATTATTGAGGGACCGAAGGAAATTAAAGATCAGTACACTCTGGAACGATTAGCAGTCAGTCATCCAAATATAGATGTTTATGTAATGGTTATTCTTGCTCTTAAAGATATTGTGGTTCACCAGTCAAGAGAGAGAATATGCGTTTTTACCTTGGATGAGTTTTTTACGTGTATTTTCTGGTGGTGGGTGGATGAGATTAATTCCCATCCGGTCTAGGGACACCAGACCAGATCCACAAGGTCATGTATTACTACAAAATCCCAAAGAATAGAGATATCTATTCTCATGTCGTCATCGAGATGATCGTCATGATGGGCGGAACCCATGGGATTTATGGGTTTTTATGGACTCTTATAGATTTTGTCCTAATAGACTGATTTACTGGATTAGTAACTAGAACTACGACAGGAACCGTGCCACAGGTCCGGGGTTCGATTCCCGGGCTGGGCAAGGTCGACTCAACCTTTCATCCCTTCAGTGGGTCGATAAACTGAGAACTAAGGGCCACCGTAAACTTTTCCGCTGGATGTAATAAAACAATTTGCGGCCGGACCACCAGCAGTTTATCTCCCCTATCTCCCTCAATCTCTTTGTATTTCCCCTCGCACTCGCGCCTGTAGACAGTCGGTAATTGACCAACACAAAGTCACCGGTGCCATAAACTCAGGTTTCTTCCTGTTTTATTACATCCAGTGGAAAAGTCTACGGTGCACCTAAACGTGCTTGGAAACTAAACTCTGTCTCGCGTTAAGCTGACCACCTAACCGGGACATATGCCTTGTACCCCTGGCCCCATGGTCATGAAAACGAAGATGGGCATCGTAGGCATTGGCCCACTAGGAGTGTTACGCCGGCGCCGATGAGTTTAGTTTTAATAAATTTAACTAGAGCTCAAATTGTTGAACCAACTTGTTACAAGATGGGTGTCTATAGGTTTTAACAGTCTGCGGTTTTTATGGAACACCTAATAATCCTTCAAGTATCCATTTGAACTCATTTGATAGTGAAAATATTCTGAAACCTCACGACAAAAGAAGAATATTATAGAAGAACGTTACTAAATATTTTAAGACATTCTCGTGATCTCTCTCCCCATCACAACGATACATCCATCCTCCAAAGAAGGCAAAACTTCCATTCCCACGGTATCGCTGCATATTCAAAATCCTAACGAGGCTGCTATGAATAACCACAGATGAACCACACAATCATTTTCGCCACCAAACCATTATTTAGAGGCCACCTGAGAAGGAACACCAATAGAGGTAATAAACATTCTAACAATCTTCAATATTCAGAGGCTTCCTTGTGTCTTCAATGACGACACATTAGGGAGGAGCTCAATGACAAGAATCCTTCAGAGAATATTCCCAAAACGTATTTAATCTTCACACATGCTCCAAGTCAAAGGCATAGTGCTGTGTGCAGTGAATATTATAATGAGCATCTCTCATTAGTGGAAAATTGGGGTGGTGACTACTTCATCTCTTCTCCCTAGGCCCTAATTAGGGTCGATTAATTTTGTGTCCATTTGACTTATGTCCAGCCGCAGGGTGGTATGTGTATGAAGATGGGTACACTTCGGTGGGGTTATTAATCCTTTACATTCAAGGGAATAATTATTTTTATCAAATTAGAGAGGAAATGAGGTCACATTACATTGGCATACAAGCTTCTTAATGTGTTTTTAAGAGTCACTCTCCTATCATTTTCAGTGGTTCTAGTTAAAAAAATTATGGGGGACAAGTTTTTTTAGAAAAATATTGCCTAGAAATTTAAATGCAATAGTTTCTTTTATACTGATAGATCATTAGACAAAATATATATTAACAAACAAAAGAACTATAAAATTAACTTCTCCAGCACAAGTAAAACATTAATTTTTTTATCCAATGGGCGGGTACTGGATTTATCATCCTTGACCACTGAATTGCCCTAAGAAATACCTACTCAGCGTTACCAGCGGGCACCTGTGGAACGGAGCCACGGAGGTGAGGTACTGCTACCCGCGCCACACATACCATTCGCTCGCACAACCCCTTTTTACAGGGGGGCCACATTCATTCATCACACAAGGACAGAAACTAACATCTATGCACAAACGGGGATTCAAATCCCAGACGTGCGGCTTCGCAGTCAGATACTCTATCCAGTAGGCCAGTACGTCGGCGAGTAAAACATTAGTGACGTTACATTTACGTTATTTTTAAAAGTAATTTAAAACTATTTTTTACGTCCTAATTCATAACCTTCTTTCTAACTACCGTGAAAAAGTTTTATTTAAAATAATATTCCAAATTTTCTGGTATAAAAGTAAAATATTATATGCCACTGACTAATAAAGCAAGCTATGATTCTACTACACATAATTTTCGCAATAAACGAGTAAAATTTAAAACAACACTAGAGACAGTGAAGGAATTGAATCATCAGTTTAAAAAAGGAACAAAAACTTAAGTTTTGAGAAAATTGAAGAAGAAAAAAACAGTATAAGTAATGAAATTTTCATTGTATATAAACCACCAAATTTGTGTTGGAAATTTTCAGGACCTTACTTAAAGTACAGAATAATTATCCAAAAAAATATAAGTAACAAGTATATTCAAAAATATTTTACACTTGAAAATGGTTAATGGACTTGTTCCCTTTTTCAACCTTATAAAATTTTATCCAACAAAAAATCTTGAAAATCCCTTTTTTTTGACAATTAAACTAAATATCTGCTTAGTTCACAGCACAAAAGTAAAAAAATAGAAAGACAGAGACAAATAAAATTAAAAATTATTATGTAGCTTGCTGGGTCATTAAGGCACTATCAATGGAGTAATTGAATATCAATGGAGTCAAATTAATAGTCACGGGATAAAAAAAAGGTAAAAACACTTTTAAATTAAAAGTAAATTTTTTTTAGCTTAGTTTTTTGCACGAAGAATTATAAAAGAAAGACAAATTAACTTAAATTTCAAATTTAATAAAAAAAAATGAATGGACATCGATTTCACCAAGTTCAAGGGGTTATATCTGCCGATAGGGGGTATTTATTTTTTCCCTCTTTATTCTCATGTGTAGAACGAAGCTTGGAGATTTTTTTGCGCAAAAAAAGTCAATTTGTCATTTTTTGGATTTATTTCCTTTTTCAAACTGGCGATTCTATTATTTATCAAGGAAAAGCAAGTCAAACTATTTTAATTAAAAAAAAATAATAAACATTTTGTGAATTAAATTCATAACAAAACAAAGATTTCACTGCGAGCGTCTGATATACACAGGTTTTAGAATTTTCAATATATAATTCAATATTTCAATGACCAAATATTAGGACCTCTTAAAAACATTCAAGCCCAAAACTATTGGTACCCCAAATTTTAATCTCCAACAAGAACAGCCTACCACACCTCAGTCAGCTATTACCTCCGCTTTCTCACTCCGAAAACACCTTTTTTATCTCAATTAAACCCAGGTTAGCAGGTCAAAGGCGATGCCCCCAATTCCCCACCCCCTTATAAACACCCCCCACGAGTAATTAACCTGGAACATCTCCAAAACAAATACTACAGCCCGCACGTTCCTGTGCGACCCCCCTCCCCTATCTAGCGGCATCCTTTGACAGGGTGAGGAGGACACCAGGTATACAAGAACCACGCAAAGAGAATGGCGAGGGTCATAGGAGATAGAGGGGGGATATCTGAGGGACTTCAAGAACCGTTTGGGGATCGCGGTACACTTTATCCGACGGTGGTGTTCCGTGTGAATCGGAATATTCGATAGTGAGCGTGAATGAAAAGGACACAAATCAATTGAGAAAATGTCCGCTATCGGGGGACCGTTGACAAATAAGGGTACTTACACATCGCCGAGAAGTTCAGGGTTCGATTTATCTTAAATGCTCTTATTTTCTCCCCCCAGAATTCATCCTTATTTATAACCCCAAATGACAGGTAAGATACGAATTGGAATTTTAAGAACGGGAATATTTGGAAGTAAGCTATCTCATTGTTGAAAGTTCGGATATTGCTCTACCAATAAAATCTCATTATCGCTCAGCGTAAGGAAACGTCAAGTATTTCAGGTTTTCATAGGAGGAATGCATTTTATCTTGGGAGTTACTGGACCTTTTAAAGTTGATGAGCTGGTTTTATCAGGGAACTTCTCGCTGGGATGGTGTAGAATTGTTGGATAAAGTGAGAAGAATTTTGTAATGCGTGTTAAAAAGGAAAGAGAAAAGCTAGCTTTTTCACTTAACTTATCAGAGTACTTATGTAAAAGGTGTTCAAACACTTGCTGGGACACTATTCGTAATTGAGTATCTTGTTTTATATGAGGTAGATTGTCGAAAGCGTGAAATGCTTTTGTTTTTAAGGTGTGAAGATAAAATTCGGACAAAATTTTTGGCATTCCACAAAGATTAAAAATCGTTTTACTCCATACCAAAATTTTGTCTGGCTTTCTTGATAAAAGTTAAGCACATTTTACTGTCGAAATACGCTCTTTTAATTGACAGATACATGAAAGTAGGAATGCATGTTTGAAATTCTACAAAGGAAAAACATTTACACAGATTTCACCTTAATTTTCTTTGGTATAACATAGTAACTAATTTCCATCTTAGATTTTTTCTTAAGGGTAGTTATTGTATTTTCTTTTTGTGGCCCGTACCTATTTACTAATTTTCAAAACTAGAGTATAATCAAATTAGAACAACAAAAATGTTAGACATTTTTCAAAAAATACAAGTGGTTGTAGAAATACAGTTCGTTTTGCATTTTTATGTAATTCACAGAAGGATTCCTTCTGTGCAGAGTTTGGGCGGACTTCTTGAAACACCCTGAATAACTACGTATACAGCCCCAATTAAAGTAATTGGACATCAATTTAAATGATTCGATACTTCGAAACTGAACCTAAAAGTATCGCTTTATAGCTACATTATAGTATATATATATTCCATTTTCAATATCATCACTTATTCTTCCACAAATTTCATAATATTTGAAGGATCCTAAAAACGCCACAAAAGCACAGCACTCTCGTTGATTAACGAGGCTTTACCAGAAGAAACAAGATAGAGATCTCTGGGAGCTGCCATCGACGAGAAGTCATTTACAACGAGGGACAGGTATGCCGGCAATTACGCCGCTTTACCTTGGCTTCGCTGTAGAGCGGCTCAGCGGGAGCTGAATCTCCACAAGGAGCAGGAATTAATATTGTGCCTGATGCTTTGGAAGGCGGCGACAGTATATCGAGATGTTGGCTCTATTGGCGAGTTGGCAGCGACGTGCCGTTGGAATCGAGATGTCTTTATTCCAAGCTACAAATACGAAAGATGTTTCCATCCCAAATGTACCGTTCCATCGCTGATTAATTACACAATAATCATTAATTATTGTGTTTAGTTGTGCTAATCTGTTTAGCAAAAAAAAGTGTTGGCACTCAGAAATATCAAGGGGTTGTGCGAGCGAATGTGTGGATGGCGCGGGTAGCAGTACCTCACCTCCGTGGCTCCGGTCCACAGGTGGTCGCTGGGTAACGCTAAGTAGGTACTTCTTAGGGCAGTTCAGTGGTCAAGGATAATGTCCAGTAGTAATGCCCATAAAAAAAAGAAGAAGAAAAAAAGAAATTTCAACATTCTTCCCCTTCAATCATAAGCGTGAGAGTCTGTCGTTTTAAATTAAATCATCACAATGCAATGCAAATCACATAATAAGATTAAATCACTTTCTCCTTCTGTTTAGTATGCGAAATATCTACAAATTGTCAGCACTGTCTGATTTTATTTTCTCTGTTGCACAGTCGTGCAACGCTCCTAGTATAGATACCTTATTTTTAGAGGGGTTGCTGAAGACAGAGACAGGTTTGTTCGGGATGATCGTCCGTGAATCTCAGCAGAAATCGAAAACCCACTCCCAAGGGCACGAGGAGGGGAGAAGGGGGAGGATCCCCCTCGTGCGTAGTCTGCCATAACATCCGGGGATTTAGGCGAAAACCCCCAAAAAAGGGTTAAAAACTTTTTAAACCACAAGAGGAATTATACCATTTATCAAACGCGATTCCGATCACCGCGGTTCAGCGGAGCGAAAAATGTTACAAAACGGGAGAGTTTGCCACAACTTTCGGGGCCCCCGTAGGAGCCCCATCAACGGGTTGCTTCAATGCGCGATAAGGTTTCGGCAGAAAAAAAAAAGAACCTTGCGTGGACGGACACGAAAATCGTTAACCTTTTAATTTCGAGCGCTTTTGCTAGGTCAAAAAGTTGTTGAAAAGGGGTTTTTGGGAGTCGGAAAAACCGGATATTGAAAAATGAGATTTCGGGAGTTTTTCCGAGACCCTTCTTTTGAAAGGGGCGAGTCCTTTTCAAGTGGTTCTCCCCCCGTTCCAAATGACTTTGGAGTAATATAATAAATCATTGGAATTGTGCGTGTTTAACACGGTGGCCTCTGGGAATGCTCGCAGAAGGGCGGTTCTCGTGAAGTCTACATTATTACTGCGGTTTGCGCTCTCTCTGCGGTCGGGAGCGAGGAGAGAAAGTGAACGCAGAAAAAAAAATGTCATTAGGGTTTTGTTGGGTTGTTGAAAAGAGGTACCGAAAGGATACTCAATCGTGGAAATAAATGGTCATAAAGGTTGAGGCATTTGGATAGTCAGTAATCTGTTGTATGATTCGGCTTTACCTCAAACAGATAAACGCTTATATATTTTGTTACCTGGCCACCGGTTAACTAGCAATCAAATCGACAAGGAGTCCTTTGACTACTAACTGCTTAACCGCTGGTCAAGTAACAGTATACACGGTCGTAAACATAAAAAAATGTTGTTATATCCAGTGGGTTGTTCAGTATTTATTCATGGAAAAATAATCAATTTGTTTTTTAATAAAAATGTTAGATGATTGTAAACTAAAACATAGAATTTTAAGGGAAATCCGATATTTTTCAAGCAAAACTATTTTAATAGCAACGCCAATTTTAGTTTTTTTTCAAAGGCTTTTCTTTTAAAGTTGCAAATTTATCATCATTTTCTCTAAAATAAAAATGTAATTCCTAAAATAGAAATGTGTTCACATTTTTTCGGGGAATGCTGAATTTTTTTTTTAAATTTTAATGTCAATTTTAGTATGCAGCCCTCCAAAATTTGCCTTCCAAGTTCCTGGATTTTTCTCATACTTTTATATCCAATTTGCTCCTACAATATCAAATGTAACTTCTATTAAAATTTTAATATCCACTAACTCAGCAGTTCAAAAGCGAAATTTTTTCAGTAAAAGCTACTAAATAATTTAAGTTAATTCAAAATATCGTTGTCACCTAGTGGTAGTGTTAAATTACACTTCAGATATACATAGATATATGAAAAAGACATCATAGCTAGACAAACTACAAACTCAACTACACCAACCATCCCTAAAACTCAAAAATTGCTACCTTCAACTCAACTGATACCTAACTTTTTTTTAAAGAAATGTAATTACTATCAAAGGAAATAATAACCTGCACCCAGACAAGCGAGTACATTCAACGTTCTTCGTTCTGTTCCCTCAAAAATCCTCTTTCAGTTAAAAAAAAAAAAAGACTGACTCGACACCAAATAATCCCTAAACCAAACAATTTTTTTACATCCATCGTCTTTCTCTCCAGAAATCTCCCACAGAGACGAAGAGCCATCTCTTCCATGTCATCCGCGAGCCGAGGTCAGTGAAAAATGGTCCTTGTGACGTCTGCATGCTGCGAGATGGAGAAGTCAAATGCGAGTCCGCGTTGTCCATTGACAGCTTATTTGCTGTTGTTTGTCGATAGAGCGGTTTTACGAAATCGTGTGAGGTAGAAACGGGAGATAATTGATGTAGGTATTTATTTGGAAAACATACGTGAGCGCACGAATATTTAGTACAAAGGTTTATCTATACTGTAACATTTTCCAGTCCATATTGTGCAGACTGAATAACTTGTGCAGTTTTCATTTGATTCCAAAGTCCCGACACTTTGAAATATAATAAGGGGGCGTCCATAAAGGACGATATCACACTTTTTTTTTTCAATATTTTTGACCCCTCCATCCCCATGTCCATTCTCCTCATACACACGTCACACTCCTGTCAAAATTATGTTTGCAACAATATTGAAAAGAATCTGGGATCCAACCTGTTTATTCCAGTTGAAGTGGTATAAAAAGATTACCTTACTTAAAAGATTACCCCACTTTATAATTTAAAAGGGAACTCTTATTTCTTTAGCATAATTTCCATATTAATGTCGTTTATACCTAAGTATAACTAATTTTCCGAAAAAATGTAGCTGTTTTGGTTGTTTTGTTGATTTGTAGTGTGATGTCACAATTCTTGTAACTCCCTCTTACCCTTGTCACAAAGTGTCACAGATTGACAAACCCCCTCCGTACAAAAAAAGTATTAAACTTCTGTAAGGCTGAAAAAAATTAAAATGCGTTCAAGTTTCAAATTTTGCACTCTATTTTTAAATTATAGGATTAAATTATACGATGTAAAATATCATATTTTAAAAAAATTCACCTAAAACCTAAAATTAAAAACTTATTGCTTTATTTATTGGCTAACAGTAAGTAACTGAAGCATTTGATGAAAAAATGAAGATATCTCCCTGTCTGCAAGACGGATTTCACTGGATGCTATCGCGCCATCTATTGGATGATACTTGTGTTAAGGAAATGAAAAAATATTAAATACTCATTTTCATCTACGAGTAGTGTGTATGAGTAGTTCGTAGGATAGTTAAATTTTCGTGATCGGTTTTGTCAGAAGATTTAGGATTTTTGGGGATCCGTACTTCGTATTTTAAATATCTATAGTTTTAATCATTGTATTTCCTTACTTTACTTAACTTACTGAATGATACTTTTACTTACAGGTGATGAAAGTAAAGTAGGAAATTAAAGGGAGAGAGAGGGAAAGAGATATATACAAAATAATGAAGAAATGATAGTTGAAAAGAGTGAGTAAAGATTATCACTTTTTGTGTTCATTTTGGAGGAATCATCTAAAGTAAAACGTGTGAATTGGCGTTTCACTCTTTACTCCTACAATTTTCTATGGAAACTAGTTCCGAGTTAAAGTCAAAGTTACTATTTGAGTATGACTGATGAATCAAGTAATATAGTACTTAGTGAATCTACAACAAAATAAAGGATCAAACACTATTTCACTTTCAATGTTCATCATGAGTTATCCTTACCGAAGAATCGCATTTGAATAAGAAATCGGAGGAATGAAGAGTAAAACGACAACATACAGTTGTGATTTTTGATGATTCCTCCAAAATGCGGTATAGAGAGGAGATACGAATGAGAATATTCATTTAGAAAGGATAAGGGAGAAAAAGGAACTCACACGAATTCCGCACTACGCAACGTAACGTAAAAAAAATATCCACACCCCAATTCTTTCAAAAAATCCCTTTCAGATAAAAATATGGTAACGAATTAAATCACTATTTCTAGGATATAGATAGAGGTACTCCAAAAACACCAAATTCCATTAAAAAATCACGGTTTTAAAGAGCAGTTTCTTGTTTTAGTTTGCCTTTCATCGTATCAGTTCATTTACACGAAAGAATTCTGAATTTCTGTGAAAACAACATTCCGAAAAACATCTTCTTCAAGCTTCTGAATAACTGATTAGAGAACTTTTTTAATTCAAGTCACGAAATTTGACCAAAAAGTTAATTTTAAATTTTGAAAGCCTGCAATCTAGAAGGAGATAAAAAACACAACAACAAGAACTCTCTTTTCCTATTTTATCTCTTAATTTATACCATCAACTTCCTTGAAATCATTTTTGAGGGTTGTGAAGTTTTTTTTTAACGTGAAACTCCTAAGGGTGTGTTTATCTCACCACCTGGCTTCCAATTAATTATTATTCTAACTATTATTACTACATTGAAAGTGACATTAATTACATTTAGTTATGAGTTAGTGACGGCAGTAAGTACTATTAATTGTTTTTTTTTATAGAAATCCAATTTGTCAGTGTCATTTTACAGTCTTTTAAAATCAAATTTTCAATTTTTTAGGAAAAAAAAGGTTAAAGTATAAATGAAAACCTTTAAACATTATGTTCCTGATTTAAAAAGAGATCATTGTTATAAATATAGTAAATTATCTTCATAACCCTTCATACCTTATATTAAAAATATTTTGTTTTTCCCTCTCTTTATTTTCTTTATATATAAAGAATCTAAAGATAGTCCACCTGCTTTCAATAACAGGATGTGAAAGTGCAACAGATTATTCTCGCAGACAAACAGATGTAGTTTTTCAATTTTAATTTAACCATGGAATTTATTGCAAATACTTAAATAATTTCTTGGTTTCAATAGTAAGTCTTACGTTCAATACCATTATCTAAGCAAAATAAAACATTTAATAAAATAAATAAAGATTTACCTTAATTTTTTGAAAACGTGATGCTCGCCTTCAAGGGTAAAACCAGGAAGTTTGATGACTCAGAGAAGATATTTTGGTGTACTTTTAAATTCCTAAAAAAGTAGAAATGTCTAAGTGCCATAGTCAGCTTGTTACTTTCATCATTCTGTTAAACAATGTTTAATTTATGTTATGTCTTAAAATCTGAATAAAACTTCTAAACATCTAGTTTATAATTGATAATTTAATATTTTCTTGGTACTTTAAATTTTAAATTTACATATTTATAAAATATATAAATTTAATCAATTAATTATACTATATTTTATATTTATATAAAAATCCACCCTTTTGGGATATAAAGGTTTTTGTGAATGGTCAGTGGTCAGTTTTATATGTAACCCAAAATTATTTATTTCATACTATTTTGAAAACAAAATATTTTAAATATATCATACCATGACATTATTTACTAATCACAGAGGTTCTCGTGATTCTTTTGCATTACATGATGAAAACTTATTGAAAAGAAAAACAAATAACCACACAAAGATAAACATGTATAATATTAAAATAACTTAATTAAATTCATAACTTAAGTAATGAGTAAATAAAAAACTGCTTCAATCACAGTCAATTTGATTTTTCGCAACCTTATTTAAGATTTATATAGGATGAAGTAAAACGTATATCAGCATGAAATAAATATACATACCACACAAAATCGAATCTATACTTTTAATTTACCTCGTTTAAAGGATCACCAAGGATTACCATAACAAAGGATCTTTGAAGCATGGGCGTAGCCAGGGGGAGGCAGGGGGGGGCAACTGCCCCCCCCTAAATTCTCAATTTGTTAATTATTTTTAAAAAATTTTCTGGAATCTACAAATCTAAATTATTTTTCTTACACTTTTTGTTGCTTTCAAAGTTAGCTGAGCAATGTCTGAACCTTGACCAAGGTCAAAGAGGTCAAGTGTCAAGCAATGGCGGGGGAGAAAAGTTCTGATAAGACCATGTTTTCACAAGGAGGATGCCGTAATTATTGGTAAACAGGGGCGTCGACAGAGGACCTCCCCATGTTTATCTTGGAGTGTGGGCAATAGTTGAGCTTGTTTATCACCAGTGACACTTGTAACCTCCCACTGACACGCTTGAATGAACTCAGATGTGTCCAGTGTTGATACAGTGGAGTCTCAATAGCATGGGCGTAGCCAGTGGGTGCAGGGGAAGGATTTTCATTTCTCCATAAAACTAGATTTCTTGACCTGAAAATTCCAGTAAAATGCTGTGGACGGGCCAGGCCGTCCAAAGGAATCAATTATAAGGATTCGCAACGCCTCCTCTTGATCTCTTTATCAACTATTGGTTCATTGTACGAAGAACCAATCCTGTGTAACTAATGAAGAATTCCCGGGTTTTTCACGCCCTTTCATTGTTAGTTTTTACGTGACCTGTAAATCTCCATGCAAGCTGTTATCGCCTGAGATTTTGTTTGACAGTATAGGAGAGATTGCTACAACATTGAATTAGAGAGAATTTACTCAATTTGAATAAGCTGGAAAATAAAAATTGGTATAATTTTTCTGGTAAGGTTCTAATTTATTTTAAGTATTTTATTGTAATCAAATAAATTTCATAATTTATTATTGTTATCAATCAACTGGGGGTCCAGCGTCGGGCTATTCACTCGACCTGGACACAAGCTACGTAATAAGCATCCCAGGCCCAAAGGCTAATGAAACGGAGATGAGTACCGCCTGTTAGGCCACTAGGCCTGGGTAGGCCTGGGCAGAATTTGATTAAAGAATACTGTCGGAAATGGAGCTTGTGGCTTGTGGTTCATTGCCTGCAATGCAATTATTAAAATAGTATGCAAAAAAATTTTGGGTAGCAACTTGTGGGAAAAGGGTTTTTAAAAAGATTTTGAATTTAAATAGTTTTGGTGTTTGTAAGGTATTAAATTTGAAAGAGATGTCCGAAAAAATAATTTCATGTAACTTTTTATTCTTCTTTATTCTCTTCTAAATTATTATGTAATTAAAGCAGTAGCGTATCTTCCTAAAGCTTGATGTTTTTTTAACGTCCAAACATACGAAAGTTTCATCCAGTGACATAAAATAGAATAGACAGTTACTCGATTCGACTCGATTAGATTCTACAAATTATACTTTTAGTCATAAGCCACATAAATTTCCTTGAAAATTATGTGGCTTATAAGAGGTGGTTCTGTTCGGGCTAGAGTCTGAAAATGAGCTAAAACACTACTTTAAGGGGTCAATTTTAAAAAATTTTCTGGGGGAGGACCCCCAGGCCCCCCCTTTTTCTTAGAGCACACATTTATTACACTATTAATTACGTTAAGTGTGCAAAGTGCAAACCCTTCGTATAGTTACTCTAAAATTTAACGTGTAAAAGTACTCCCCATGGGGTACCTGGGACCATGCCATGGGGCAAAGGGAAGTATCCTTGCCCCCCCCTAACATGGGACCTGGCTACGCCCATGCTTTGAAGTATTTAAGATTTTAGTGGAGAAGTTAAAAAATAGTTTTAAGTACAGCAAGGAAGTCATTGACACCAGTACCACGAAAAATATGCATAAAAGGTAAAAAGTATGAAATATCTGACATCGTGCAGGGGAAGAGCTTACTCGAGTGTGAAACCTGTTGCGTAGGGAGGAAAGGGCTGAAATCGTTTGAAAAAATGTCGGGGTAAGTAATTTATGCGCCCAACGTATACCTTCAAAAGACCTCACTCACTCTAATCCATAACACGATCACTCAACCCCTTCATTTAAAAATAAAACTGTTTGAACGTTTTATAATAACACGAAAAATTCGAGTTTTAATAAAAAATAATTAATATTGTAAGTAAAGAATTTAAGATTTGTTTTTAAAAGATTAATTTTATATTTTTGAAATGGGGCCTTAGATAATATCGTTTTAAAACTGCGGTGGTTCCCACGTGCCAATGATAAAATAGGGTCTCATAATTATTTTGTAAAAAAAATGAGATTGGTTGGTGTTACATATATTTTCAGGTATGTGCGCTTGATCTCAAGGATCCGCTTATACACCTTCGTCAAGTAAGACAGACACAACAGAATTTTTACTGACACAAGGAAGGAAAATACACCCAGGGGCAAGGTGAGAATCGAACTCACGACGGAGCAGTGCGCAGACTGCTGGCGTGAAAGGCAAAGAGCAAACCGAACAGGCCATCCGTCCCCTAAAAAAATGAGATGTAATACAATCCAACTCTCCCATATGTTTGAAAATTTAATTAATAAGTAAAAGAGGTAAAAGCAGTTGGGGCCTTCCTTTGTAGAACCGAATGGTAAAATACAAATGTGTGTATATTCTGCTGAATCATATGCTAAATTCACGAAGTTCGATGAGGGAAAAACACAGAAAACTTCAGGGTTGGGTATTTTTAGAACGAAATACTTTGAATACTTTTTCCTTTACTTTCAAACCAGAGATTTTGTAGAGCTAGTGCACATTGGATCGACGTCTTGAAATTTACTTCTATTTCACTTTACGAATATTTTCTCCTTTTTAATCTTAATATCAATCCCCCAATACCTTTTTGATATACAAAATAAACTTCAATTCATAAATGGTTATTCTTTTCATTCCAAGAAACATTATAAACATTCAACAAATATACAATTTTTTTAAAGCATTTTTAGATTTAAAGTCGATGCTCAAACTGAAACATTAAACGATTTTAGAACTTTTACAATTTTTTTCTCTTTATAACGTCATAATGCAACTTTTGCAATTGATTTATTTTGAAATTAATTTTATTTTCTATAAATTTGGAAATTCTTTAATTCCAGACAACGGATCCTTTGTGAAAATTTCTGATATAGGTGCGTTCAGGGAAAATTTTTTCCCTTAATAATCTCTGTTTCTAACCAAACTTCCAAAGAAAAAAATAAGGGTGTATAACCCTTCATCAAAAGATCACCGCCACTGCATTCGCCAAACATCAATAAAACTTTCACCATGCAGGAAGGAAACCCTGCCTCGATCGGCACAAGTCCAGACTTTAATCCTTCCTCTTCGCCAAAAAATTAAAAAAATGAAATCCGAACGCCCCGAGCGCGCCCGAGCATGGTGACAGGACAGCATAAAACAAGGCGACAAGCGTCAGAAAAGCGAACATGGCGGAAGAGCGCACTACATCCCCCAAACCGCACACAATGGCTCAGCACTACCAGGGTTCACCTCCGCAAAAAAACCCTTTCAGAACTTAACCGATATGTCAATCAAAACGGACCCTTCAAAAATAATAATAACAGTACCGCCATCAGAAAAAAGGAATTAAACTTTTCCTCTCTTCCTCCTTTTTTCGCGGGCTTATTAAAGGCATTTCGGAATCCCACAATGGAGGAGGGAAGAGAGAATTTTTTTTTTCGAATTTTTGGCGTAAAAATATAGAGGGCTTTTTTGTGCGCGTGTTGTCAGTTTGTTGGCGGGGGCTTCCGGCGGAAGTTGGTTGGAGAAGGGGGGAGGGAGGGCACTTTGTGTTCGAGTATCTCACTCCTTTCATAGCGTGAAATTGTGAAACTGAACCCCCAGTTGGATTGACCCGTTCCGATAGGCGGGATCTCCCTGTTCGGATTTCGCGGTGCTTTCTACTGGGATGCGGCGGAGGTGCTTCGGGTTGTAGGGCAAAACAAACAAGGGGGCTGACTGACTGAGTAAAAAGCTCTGCACTCAATCAAGAAAAGGATTATTTGCTTGCGGATGAAGTTTTCAAAGATTTATACTTGTAAATTTTAACAATTTTATGAAGTACTATTTTGTATTTTTATTATGAATTATATGTTTAAAACAAAAGTAAAGGTTTAAACTCGGAAATTTTTTATTATGTACTTGCATCTTAGTGAGGGTAAATTGCTTAATCTTTTTGCTTCTTATATTTTATCCTTTTATACTAAAAAAAACCCCACAAGGCTATAAAAAGGTTTTCTATTTTATTTATACCCAATTAGGTACATCATGTGGATCAGAATTTGTGCCACTATAGTGGCACAAATTCTGATCCACATGATTCCTAATTGGGTATAAATAAAATTTAGTAAAGCATATACAGATTAAAAGTTAAACTGTGTGTGATCATTAAAATGTTTGGTATTAGTATTAATATTAGTTGCGTAAATTAGAATAAATAATAAAATGTAAAATTGGTGTAATTAAGGAAGAGTTTTAGGTTTTCTTGCGTTACATTTCGGATTAGAAATGTTCGTTTTTTAAAATGTATGTTTTAAAATATTCCTCCTTAAAAATAAGTTTAAAATAATTTTTTACAGCAGTACTTATTTTATTGCGCATTTTTTTTATTAAAACATCCATACGTTCCTCTCCAAGGATTCCATCCGACTCTGCGGGAACACTCTTCCCTTCATCCGATTGCGCATAACATGGGGCAAAAGAGTACGAGACAAAGTACACACTAGAGGTCAGGTACTCCTTTCACACTTCTGACTTTGCCGCGATCAAGGGACCCTCCACAGACAATCGTCACATCGACACTTTTTCCAACCAAAAGAACACTTTTCCCACCTCCTCTCTTCCATGTCACCTCGCGACCTGTCACAAAAGGGACTGTCCTGTCAAGGACAGCCGCAAAAACACAACACTCGAGGAAGTTCACCTCCTTCTCGAGAAAAAGCGAGACAAACGCCGAAACTCAACAATGCTTCGGCCACTCGAAAAGGAACGAACGACACAAGTATCGAGTTTCCACCCATTCAGCCTCGTCAAGGAGTTGGAAATAAGATGAAACTCGATCCTTATGAGATTTTTCTCGGGTTTCGGGACATGGATACCCCTTCCCGCACGCGCTTTACCCCTTTTCTTCTCCCGTTAGAAATTTTTTTACCTTACCCCGGTAGGTTTCCGGTTAGTGGACTTCAGAAGACGCCGACTTTTCAAATCGGGATGAGATTAAGATCGGTGGCTTGGGTCTGTTATGTTCGAATCAGATTACCTAAGTGGGATTAGACTTGTCGTCGTTCCCACAGGGTTTGAAATGTCCTTAACTTTGAATTAAGGGGTCAGGAATCAATTGAGAGGGCTGTGACTCTCTCCACTTGTGTTCCTCCTTTGAATTGAATCAAGAATTAAATTAACAGAAAATAGCGAAAGGGACGCAAGTATTGCTAAAATCCAATCTATTTTAAATTGAAAGCAGAATAGTTTAAAAACGTGCTAGAATTTGCTGAAATCTTCATTACATCAAGGTAGGGTAACTCCTCCTTATTAAATTATACGAGATCTAAATCAATTAACATCATTAAAACCCATATTGAAAAATACCTACAACCCAACAACGCTTATTTTGTGGTCTAATGTCAGGTATAATTGAAAAAGAGTTGGTAAGATAATCAATATTAGAGTTTTGTGTTTAAACTGTACGAACAAATCAGCCAATGAGAAAACTGTTGAAGTTAAAACTGTTTTCTTTACCATTGTTGTTGAAAATGACTGCAACCTACTAGAGGTTTGAGTAAAAGTGACAGTGAAAGATAATTTTTCTATTCCTGATGTATAAATTTGTAAGTACTTAAAAATTTAATTCAATAATTTATGGGTTTGATATTCTTTTTTTTATAAACTTTTTTTTCTGAAAGCCAGGGGAAGGTGGGCCTTAACAAGAGCCCACATGGCAAATAAAAAGCTCGAAAGTTTGTCAACTCATCTCAAAAACAGAAGTTATCCCACATTGCCAGTTATAGTCCTTTGCTTCTAACCCATTTGCTTAAGTCACAACCCAATAGTTGAACAACACGATCTTCTTTAAGAGCTGCAGATTATATTTTATCTGCTAAAATAAACAGGTTCTATGTGATGTACGAACAGTAAATCTCTTGTCTCTAAATCTCTCAGATATCCTGTTCTTTCCTTTCTATTTATGATGGCATATCATACAATTTTTTTGAATACCTAATGCCTCAAAAAACAGGTGATTGGAACTACAAACCCTCACTTGTCGGAAAAGGGAGTATAGTTCCAAATACCAATTCCAAAACAGATAATTCCGAATCAAAAGTTCACACAATCCCAAAAAGAGAAACTTCCGACAAATCCACATCCAATTTGATCGGAAATCCACATCAAGCTGTTTCTCCCACATCCAGCCATAAACTCCCTAATCCCACAGTAATGAGCCACTGAACGGAATTGCGCAAGTATCAATATAACCTCCCCCGTATACAATAAATGGGCATCCGCGCCCATACCAATGAGCTCGATCTCTTTGACCTGCCCATTTCGCTCACGTGTCCTTTTGTTGTTCGCCGACAGACAAGTCTGCGGACAGGAGTTACCTGGGACTGGTGTTCTTAATCGGAGGCATACGTGAGACGGCTGAAGAGTGGATTTTTGATCTGGTGTTGTGGCATTTGAGTTTTTTACCGTGTTGAGATGTGAGGAGAATGTGCAGTCGTATATACATACAAAGAGAGATACGGGAACAACGGTAAAGTTTCATCTATAATAATAGATGAAAATAGTATGTTCAGAATCTGATTTTTTTTTTGTTTTTTGCTTTGGGAGAATAATTTCCAAATTGTACCAAAACCTGAAAACCTTAAAATAAAATAATTTGCACAAAAAGTTTATATTATTTATAAAGAAGGGATTATACCTTGAATCAATTTTATTTTGTATTATTTTATTTCCTGGATTTTTTAAAGGTGCCTTACGGTTAAATATGTATCTCTCATGACACATCAGACAACTGCTTTACCTTTTAAAATATATCTTGTTAATTTTATGTACTGTTGCTTTTTCTATAGTTGCCTTCGCATCTAACCCTTAAAATCTCAGTGTCTTGTCATTTTCATTTTGTAATAAGAATAAGTAACTTTTTCATCTGTAGGTGAAAATATATACAATGTCCAAAGTTAACTGAATGGTGGAAATGAATATGAGCCCAAACATAATAAAGTAAAACCCTGAAATAAATTGGCATTTAATTCATGAATTCTGTATTTCCAAATCATGGAATCATGAATTCTGTATGAATTTCCTTTTGTACAAAGGAAACTATATTGGATTCAACAGGTATTTAGAATGAAAGTGATATAAGTCATATCAACTTCGGTTTGGTTTGCGTATTTCAGGTAAGCAGATCTATTCTTTGGGTTTCTCTTATAGTATTATTTGATTGTACTGTTGGCTGAGAAAACCATACACTTACAGAAGAACTAAAAGAAAAGTTAATTCACGCTTCAAAGTAGGCATATTTGACTGTTGAATTTTTCATTCTGACGAGCCTAAATTCATAAGAGAGATGATGCACAAACTGATAAGCTATTGATAAATATTGCAAATATTAGGAGAAACCTTCTAAACAAGAATGAATATTCTGATCTGTATGCAAGGTATTCGTTCGTTAGCGCAAATTTGTCCCCGACGTTCCAGGAATGATTAAGTTCCAAGGAAGTCCTCATTTCTCACGACCGTCGGAAGGTCCCCAATTTTCTAATTATTCACCGAGGTGTCAGAGAGCACACCTCCTTCCAGAAAGGTAATGACAGCCGAAATGACGGGGTTCGTGGCGCGAAAAACATCCCGGGGCATCTCCTGTCATCGCCGCCGTAGCTGTGACAAACGGTTTTTAACACCTTCCCCACCTGATGAACCGTTAGGATGTCGGTGACATCGAAAAGGAGGAATGCCAAAGCAGGGGACAAATGGCACTCGAGACAGTTTGTAGTCTGTGTGTGCGCATTGGTGTGAAACAGATGGAATTGATGCTATATAATGGATATATCTCACTGTGAATTTGTTTGTGTGGATCTATGGTTCGGTGTCGTAATGGTATATTTTGAGAGGTGTACACAAATATGCATGTGAAATAGGTTAATTTGGTGTCGGACAGGAAATGATAATGGAGTTTTATGCGGATATGAATTGCAGATTTAGGTATAATGATTATGTTTCGTTTTTGGCAAAAAAAAAATCATGAGTTTATAACGGGATTACTTAAATGACGAAAATTTTCATAGTGATACTTGACCAATATTTCCTCATTCCAACATTTTGAAAATATTATTTACTTTGGTATATATTGGTGGTAATATGTTGGCAAGGAAAATTACACAACCAGACCTGTGATGAAAATTGTCTAAAAAGAAAGTGGTGGGTTTTTTAGAGTTTTTAGATGATGATTAAAGGAAAAGTAATGATAAATAATTCCATTACAACAGTAGTATCTCATATTGCAATTTAATTATTTTAGAAATTTAGTACCTATCTTACCAGAAGAAAAGGATTATTTTCACGACTGTGATACATACAATAGACATATTTATGGATTTTGGAAATGCCATGCAACTAATGAAATTTTCATTACACAATGGGAAATTACCGCATTTTTATTTTATTTTTTATTCAATAAAGATATCCAAAAGAGGAATATACGTGCAAGAATTTTTAATTGCGATGCTTATTTACTTTTTTAAATTTAATTTCAAAGTTAAACTTTAGAAAAAAGGGCGCGAAAACAGCATGTGACGTCATTCAATTCCAAAATTGGTTTTAAGTAATGATGGTAATTCAGAGCAATTGCTGATTTTTAATTGAAAGTAGGGCCAAAACCAATATGAAGTCATTCAATCCGAAAAAAAATGTAAAGGGATTGTCGATTTTTATTTTAAAATATTGAATAAACTTCTTAAAACTTTTAGTGTCAATTTTTGAATTTAGAACAATTTAATGCAGAAAACATTTATTTTTTCTTATTTAAAAAAAATGGGGGAATCGCCCATACCACGACTAATCAAAACAGCATCACCGCCGCCAGTAGCGCTCGACGATGCACGAGTATTTCAGCTTTCCCTGCAACGCAGGAAGCGGTATCCGACGTGTGACACTGATGGTCTGTTCTTCAACATGACAATCGATACGACCTGTCGAATTCGATGCCCTGATATTATTGACGGATAAGGGTCCCCGGGGCTCAGGACGACACCTCTGAGTCGCGTCTATCTTCTCCTGTCAAATTAGAAGCCTCGGGGAGTGGTAATTAAGAATTGGGAAAGTATTATTTTCTCGTTTAGAGGAAGTTGTTTTTTTAAGGAGTCATTAGATGTTGGTAGATCTTCCTTTGAGGGGTAAATTGCAGTTTTCTCTGGAATCTCAGAGCGTTTTTCGTGGAAAAAAATGTGAAGAAGTAGTATCAGCTAACACCAGAAGCTTTCCGTGGGATTTTTTTTGGAATATTCTAAGACGTTTGGGGTAAACATATCAGAGAAAAATAAATATATGTACTACATGACAGTGGTTAAGAGTATTTTTTAAATAACATTTATACAAATTAGATATTTAAATTTTGATTGGATTAATAAAATATTTATACTAAATCTAGAAAAGAATTAAAAGTTCAAACTATCATTCAAATTTTAAAATTTATTTTTATTTTACACAAATTAATGCCACATTTAAAAAACTTTTTGGATGAAAGTAATGTTGTTACAAACATAATCTCTAGTTGTTTATTTATACTTTTAATAGAGTGTTTTCAGGTGACGTCACAGCTGGTTATTTTATTTTAACTGTGTACCTTCTGTAGGGCTTTTAACTGTTGCTAAGGCCGTTGTTTATCTGTTGCTAAGGCGGTTTTTAAGTATGGGATCACGTGATTGCAAATGCTCCAATAGAAGAATTCCACGGCTAGTCATTTTCTGTAATGGACTCTAACCGTCTGACGTCACACGGAACCAACACGTGACCTACTGAGCTTGCGATTGGTTACCACAGATACTACACTAGTAGATCTACTAGTGTAGTATCTGTGGTAACCAATTGCAAGCTCAGTTGTAGGTCACGTGTTGGTTCCGTGAAGTCTCGAACCAGATAGGCGGTTAGAGTCCATTGTTAACCTCTGTAGGGCAAAAAACTGTAACATCTTCTGTTGCTAAGGCTGTTGTTAGGTCCGAGTCATGTGATTGAAAATGCTCTATACCCATAGATATTCAATTCAATTTACTATGACTAAGAAATTGTTGTAATTAAATACTTCAATTCAAATCTAATTTTCAGTCGAAGAAATGGATAAATTAAACATTTATACATCCAGTCGAACTAATCGATTTTTTTATGTCTTTAAATGACCTTTCTGATGAATTAAAGAAGAAAATTATTTTTAAAAGAATATTTTTCTCTAATAATTCTGAGGAATATTTTTGGATTATTTCATTGAAAGAGAATAAATCAATCTATCGATTATAATAGAAATATTTTAACCAATTAACTGCATTAGAATATACATAATTTTTCAAAAAATGATTATTATGCTTTTTATCAAATAAGCCTTATACAATACCAGTAAATCTTATGAAAATAAAATGGTTCTAAAAATACTCTCTACAAATCGATCAACATTATTATGATAGAATGATAACGAAATCCCAAATCCCATTCAAATCCAAGCAAGCCTAACCTTCCCAGATGGTTCGACTGACCTACAATTCTCATTCAACACGAGAAATCCCAGGACTGGGCTCAAAAATTTCTCCTTTTTACGATTCTTCCACGAATCCGAAAAAAGAACTCATAACAAAAATTCTGCAAAGGGAATAAAGCTCGTTCCACGCCCAGTACCGCGCTTGACAGATGGCCCAGACGATATATCTCATTCAGAAAACGTTCGAAAATCGAGGATTAGCCCGGTTTCCGAATTATTTTCCCGCTAGGAACAGCCCATTAGAGGGGGGTTGGACAAGGTCATGGATTTCGTTTCCCATATGCCATTAGGGAGACTTGGAAGGTTTTGGGGAAGATCTTGAAAGTTATTCTTCAAATCAATCATCTACTCGTGCTTTGTTGAAAGGAACATCATTCCCATCATTCCTGTTTTTAAATTTAACAAGATCGGAGAGAAATATATTTTCTTTCCTTTCCCTTTCATTTTTAATGCACTTTTTGGCTTTATACTAAATATTCCATTATATAAAGAAGATATGGTATATATGCTTTAGAAGTACTCTTTTTATTGGTATAATTTCCTCCACTGAGATCTACAAATGCTAAAATCCCGGTGTCCCCCAAGGTTAAAGCTTTATGAGGTTTTTTTCGAGGTTTCATTAAATTGCTTGAATTTTGGATAGCAATAAAACCTTGAACATTGATGACAGGAAGTAAAAATGGAAAGCAGACGGAAATGAAAAAGAAATGAGATTTTTTGAGGGGACTGCATAAAAAAACGCGGCTATTTGGAAAAATCATCATATCTCCTTGAAATATCACATAAAAGGTAAATCCCATTGGTAAGATCCCAGGTGACTATAAACTTTTGTATTTGTTCGTTTTTATGTATGTGATAAATAAATAAAAAAACATATAATTACTTCTGCGCTATAAGTCAGTACTACAATCCATAATCAAAATAAGTATTAAATATATTATTTTACTTGCAAATCGAATGTAAATGAGACTATGTGAAAATTAATTTTTTGGAAAAGGAAATTTTCAAACCTAGTTAAGATATTTAAAAACCACACGCAAATATATTTGAATCTTAACTAGATCGCAGAAAAATGCCATACCAACAAAAAGTCTATTGAATGAGATTTCTATCTATTTCTTTCCTTCCCCAGCCTTAAAAACAGCTGGAAACTTTTTTGCGAACTGAGAAAACTGGTCGCTGGGAAGGGTATTAGCGGTTTTACTGGCCACTAATTTGGGTATTTTAACATTAAGATAATAGAGGAAAAGATCAAATGCATGCAAAAACTGGTCGTTAGTGAAGGTCGTTCGGAGAGGTTTTTTTTAAGTAATAAAACACATTTCTGAAATAAAGACAAGCGAAAATTAATTTTAAAGATTAGCTCTGATATAGTTTGAATAACCTGGGAAAACTGTCCTTCTCGTCTTGACATAAAAAGGGGAGGTAGGGAAAAGGAGGAAAAAAGGTAAAAACAAAAGGAGAACGAGAAGAAAGGAAGTAAGTTTTCAATTAACCGATAAAAAAGAGGAAAAAAAAGAAGAAAGATAAAGATAATTTCTTTACAAAAAAAGGAAAGTACATGTTGAAAAATCGAAAAAACTTTTTGGTCATTCAAAATGTGCTTTCTTTCTTCTTTCTCTTTTTCCTTTTCTACGCCTTTTCTCTCTTTTCCCCTTCCCTCCCTCTTTTCTTTTTAGCCCAAAGAGGGGGCTCTTTCCGGAGTGCCCCCTTGTCTGATCTCAAACGTCCCTCCCAAAACCATACATAAAACATCACACGAGTCAAATTTACAAATATAATCAGCCGGTTAAACTTTTATATCCGGAAGAGATCTCAAAAGTTATTAACTCATCATTCTTTTCTTGAAGAAAACCCCGAAAGCAAAGCAAAGATGGAGCGAAAAAAGAAAGCCGAGGCACCAGGTGATGTCCTATCACACGAGAAATCTGTCTCACGTTACGTCTTAAAATTCCAAGGTTCCGCGGAACGCAACGTCGCGCGTGTCGTTCAAGGTGTCCACTTATCGCTTCCGAAAAAGAATGAATTTTTATGAAGCGGACTTTCGGCAACGAGCTCGAGATAAACGGGATGATTTACGCGTGTCCACGCGACCAGCTCGCGTCCGAAGTGGAATGATGAATATTCAAATGATAAGGGATTATTTGAAATGGGTAATGAGATGAGGAATTGGCGTCTGTGAAAAATTTTAGGAACGCACCTATTCTGTTTAAAAAATTTTCTGAATACCTTTTTCTTTGTGTTAGACTATACTAGACAGCAACTTAAGTTGAGCCTACGATGTCGCTAATAAAAAAAGTAGTTCCGATCGCGGTGTCTGAATTTTGAGTGAAATGAAGAACGTCAATTTAAAAATATGATTATTTTGTTAAACTCATGTATTTATAGTGCTTTTCAATCACGATTTACGTACCGAAACTCCTCTTAGCAACCCAACAGGCTTTGTGTTTACCGATTTCTCCTTCTGCATTAGTGACGTACTGGGTTCAAGAAACGTTGCTGTCGAGTATAGGAAATAAGTATTTTTGTCGATACCTGTGGTACCTTGCTTCCCCAAACGCGTCTTCTCTTACATTTAGGAAGGGGAAGAAAAGCAAAGTAAGAATGAGATTTATTAAATGAGAGTGAATTTTGAAAACTAGAAACATTTTGAAAGGAATTGAATGATTAAAAAATGTGATTGGTTCATAACAAATGAGAGAGAAAAGTTTGAATGATAGAGAACGAGTGAGAGAGAGAGAGGAGATTAAATAATAAAGTGGAAGAGAAAAGATGAAAGAGAGGAAAAAGAGTTGAAGGAGAAAGAGGAAAAGAAGAAGATTGAAATATATTGAGAGAAGGGAAGGATGATTGGAAGGTCGGGATTTAAGGTGTACATACACACTTGAAATTGTCAAAATTGACGAAATCATCAAATTTTATTTTATTGGTTTAAAACATTATTTGTTTCCTAAGCTTTCAAAAGATACCAAGAACTTATAATTATCCTGAATGGTTCTTGAGTTAGAAGATTTCAAATCGCACCACAAAGCGCATTTTGGTATCTTTTCAGAACTTTGAACTCATTTTCTCGAGAACCATATTATTGCGATATAACCCTTTGTTTGAACAGTTTTTACGGAAAATTTTATACTACAATGATCTGCATAGTATAGCGGATGTTTTGGCTTTTTCAAATTCTCAAAATTTAATTAAATAATATTTTAAAAGAATTTTTCAAAAATAAAATTGTCGAAAAAATCATGATTTTTAGACTACCTGTTAGAAAAAATACTCTTAAAAACCACCTAATTACTTTAAAAACAAAGTGTAAAAGCCAAAACATAGAGAAGAGTACAATTATTATTTCTAACCAGAATTGTTTTTCTAGAACAATTACAATCAGAGAAAAAACTGTTCGAAAACATGCTAATTGTCTCATTAAATTGTAATTAATTAAATAACTAATCAACTAAACTTACTTTTGTAACCTAAAATCATATAAAAAATTAAGTAACTAATTGTTATAAAATATTCAGATTTTTAAGTCCAAAATTAAAAAAAAATTTTGTCAAGTGTGTACGTACACCTTAAGGAGAGGGATAAAAGAAAGGAAGATAAATTGAGTAAGCACACCAGTGCTATTCCTAGGATTTTTTTAGAGGAGTAAAAATACTCTTTGACTTTTTTAGGCGGAGTGAAATTCAATTATGAGGAGGGAAATACGGAAATAGCATAAACTACATATACAGAGACAAAATGTCTGTTAAAAACGCTTACTTTTTAATGGACAAAATGAAATTAAAAAAAACAAACAGAGGATGCTATTTTGGGTTTCAAACAATCAAACTCCCTAAGCATCAGAACAATAAATGAAAAAAAAATTACTATGGCTGTGTGAAAACACAATTAAAAAGTATGATAATTAGGATGCCGTGGCTGATGAAGGTTTAAGCAAAACCTTTGTGAAAAATTCATAGAGTGAAAATACTCCTGTCTAGTTTTTTAAAGAGTAGTTCGATTTTTAAGGAGTGAAATACTCTCTCAGAGGAGTTAAAAATATCTCTACACATAACACATAAGAGTTGAACATAAGAATAAGGGAGAGAACTTTGAGAGTGTATCTTACCACCACCTTTGCACCTTACTTTGGGAGATTAAAACAGAGAAAGAAGGGAAGAGTAAGAATGCGATTGTCTACTGAATGATGAGAAATGAAAGCAGTAGTAAAATAGATAGGTAGCGATAGAAAATTAGATGGAAAATGTTTTAAATGGTAGAAAATGATAGGGTAGGGAAATAAAGAGAAAAGTGAATATAGGATGAAAGAGAGGAAGGTGACAGAGACTGAAACCAGAACAAGTTGCATTGCATTTAATTTATATATCTAATAGTTGCTTAATTATATAGGATATAACTTATTTTATGCATAAAGTTTTCATTCATTATACAGTTAGAACGTGTAATTTGCAAACGAACTTTCACACTTTAATGAAAAGGGGCGGGTAACGTTTTCTTTTTTTATCTATTGTATAAAGACACTTTTTAGAAATAATAAATATAAAAAGCTCTGTACGTTTCATTTAAGTTTTTGAGAAAGAGCTATGCCTAAGAAAGAGAACAATATAGCAGTGAAAAATTAAAGAGCACCAATTTCAAAATTCAATTAATTTTTCTACAATCAGGTGACAGAAAATTTAAATAATCCCCATCAAATTACACGACTACTCTTTTTGAATAAATTAAAACATACCTCTTTTACTGTCACTTGCAAAGCAAGTTAGACTTCATCTTCTTTAGAGATAGGTTGTATAATCCAAAAGGTTCCGCCCTTCAGCCTGGAGCTTCTTTGTATGTGAAAAATGTCACAGGTGAAAAGACACAACAGTGATGCTTCAGAATTACCTATCGACTTTTCCACGAAGTGGTATGCGTAAGAAGTAACAAGTAATCACCTTAACATCAGAAAATCTGTAATTATTGATTGTATGCCATTAGTTACGGCCATTAGATTGATTAATTATAACTAGGTAATAAATAAAACATAGTTAAGTTGATTCGATATGAATTTGAATGAGATTGAAGAAAGGTAAGCGGTATGACACCACCAATTTGTTGAAAACGCTGTATACAATCGTTATTCATGTTATAGCTTTATCACCACTAATTAACGAGATTGTTAATTATTGTATAACTTCAGACAGTTAATGGAATTGCTTTATATTCTACAGACATGTAAACGACATCCCCCCTAAGTATAAAGTTCACTATAGTAATTGCAATAAACGACAAGCTTACTTCTTTATTTAAATGACAACAATAAAAGATGCCTATTCTGTTGAACACATTAATAAAGAATAACCTTCGCTAATGAAGTTGACTGAAAAATAAACTATATTACATGTTTGATAATTACTTATACAGCACCCATCAAATCTATGAGCACTGAAAGGAATTCAATAACTTTGAACCCTTTCAGTTCTAACCGCCCCAAATTTTTCATAGGATTCGATAGTATTATTGGGCAGCTTAGAAATGAAAGGGGTAAGGTAAGAAAACGCCATCTGAAGTTATCAAGGACTTGTATGTAATAATAATAAAATTGGTAGTTAAAGGAATAGTAGCAACGACGAACTAACTCCAACAGCTTAACTTTGGAGTTAGCTGTTGTTGCTGCTAAAGCCCTGGATGAAGACGTTACTTCTATAGAGTATTTTCCGGTGACGTCACAACCGGTTATTTTCTTTTAACTGTGTACTTTCTGTAGGGCTTTTAACTGTTGCTAAGGCCGTTGTTTATCTGTTGCTAAGGCGGTTTTTACGTATGGGATCACGTGATTGCAAATGCTCCAATAGAAGAATTCCACGGCTAATTCATTTTCTGTAACTGTTAACCTCTGTAGGGCAAAAAACTGTAACATCTTCTGTTGCTAAGGCCGTTATTAGGTCCGAGTCATGTGATTGAAAATGCTCTATGGACAATTACTCTATTTTTTTTAATCTTAATGTGTTCAGTATGGCTTAAAACCTCCAGAAAACTTTTTAATGTACCTTTCAAAGCGCTAAATTTTAAGTTACAATTAAAAACAGCTTCTTTTCGGTCTGAGCTGAAACAGCTTGTGACGTCACGCGTGCCTTTTTTGCAATCATTCCGCTTTGAAAGACATTGCGCTCTAGTTTTTGTTTTGATTTTACAGCCTAGTCCCTAGTGTTTCCATGGAAACGGTGTTACCCACATTTCCAAGAGGCACTTTTGACGCCAGCTTTTTCTGTAATGAAATATATATCTTATAATTAACTAACAAAATATTTTTCTAGGATAAGACAAGCGTATTTTCGGATTCAGAAGAGAATTTTCACTAAGTTATAATTGATGATTTTGATATTTAAGAGATGTTGTAAAACTTCATTGCAGCTTCATTATTAACCCTTTCAGTCCTAAACCACCCGAGATTACCATTGAATCCTATAGAAAATTTGGGGCGTTCAGAACTGTTCATACATAGTTAGGGATATTTTTCGTTAATGTGTTTCAAATATCTCTTCGGTCCCCCACACACCACAGACCACCCCCGTTGACCACTGTCCAATACCATTGATACAAATACTGTTAAAACGAGTACTGGAAACCTTGATAAGAACAGTTTTCGTCCATCACTTATTATGCAAATAAGCTTTCAGAAGGGTTCGATGCCGAAAACCAATTTCGTCAATCCTTGGACCACAAAGAGAGAACAACGGAAAACATCACCTCGATTTTTGACAAGTGGGGCAGGCCGGGCGTTTCCAACACAACAACAAGAGGACCCTGGTTGCTTGATCCATCCGGACCACCCCGGTCTGCAACCAATCATTATCCCTTAAACGGCCTTCGCACACAAAACAACCAACTTGCATCTTCGCACAACCCTTTCCAAAAATTAGCATAAAAATAATCTCACTACTGGACATCAAAGATCTTAACAATCAGTCGTATTTTTTGAACGGCGGAACTGCTTATTGCTTTGTCTACTAGAACTATAAGGAGACTCCCTTATCTCGCGTATCTTTTGCATTTCTCACGTTCATTCATTCAATCGCTTGTCTTCTCTTGACGCTTCGACCGAGGTTGTGGCATCTCATCTGCATTTTAAGCTTTTATTACTACTAGTTAGAGGTGTAATGTACGGTATCGAAATAACCATCCTTTCCACTCGATTGGTAGGTTGAAAATGAATGATGGGTGGGTTGCAGGGGTGGTCAGTTATGTTGGAAATACGTGAGAGGCGTAATAGGGAGTTAAACATCTGTTAAGAAAATTGCTTTTTCTGTTCTTTTTTTCTTCACCGTTTGTGTCATAAAGTGTTACCGCCTCGTACCCTTCAGACTCTCAAACTTAACCCAACTACAGAGAAATGAATCAACTGAATAATACATTTTATTCTGGAAAATATTTAAATTCTTTCGGCATCTGTCTTTTTCTCGTTCTCTCTTTCATCTGTTATTATTTTGGTCTATATATTCCTCTCTTCTACCTCCATACTCTCTAAATCAGTCCGTCGGATGATTCCATGTTTCATTGATTTGATGAAGTATCTAGTGCTCTTTGGGTATAGAGCATTTTCAATCACATGACTCGGACCTAACAACGGCCTTAGCAACAGAAGATGTTACAGTTTTTTGCCCTACAGAGGTTAACAGTTACAGAAAATGACTAGCCGTGGAATTCTTCAATTGGAGGATTTGCAATCACGTGATCCCGTACCTAAAAACCGCTTTAGCAACAGATAAACAACGGCCTTAGCAACAGTTAAAAGCCCTACAGAAGGTACACAGTTAAAAGAAAATAACCGGTTGTGACGTCACCTGAAAACACTCTATTAGACTGTTTTGATGACATTTTAATAGTGTTACTTTTAAATAAGTAATAAATACTAGTGTTTAATAGTGTCTAGAAAATATAAAAATCTATGTTTGTTTTCATAACAAAGAAATCGATTGCAGATTTGAAAAAGAAACTTAAAACTTTTACAAAAAAAATCTTCATTGTATTGAGGAAAACAGCATTCCCCCGGGTATAATATAGGATTCATAAATAATGCATTCAATTATTGTTCATATCTCGAAGACACAAATAACTTATCTAACCCTTACTTACAAAATATAATTAGCCACATCTCATCCATCAATTGGCATTCTATCTTAATAACAACGACCGCCATAAGCAAACACAATAACAACTGAAGTAAATGAAACTCATTTTCTAAAAGGAAAATAAATCAAATTAATCCACAACTTAAAAGCAAACAAAGTAACAACCCGTCAATAAATGAAATTGAATCGCTTGTCGGAGATAGAGAAAGTACACCCAACGAATCGCTTATTAACCATTTTACCAGTTCTTTTACGAGATTCACCCATACATGCGACCACTCCTTGCAATAAAATGACGTCTTTATACGAAGATTCGTTCCTTAGAATGTTTCAATTATGAGAGGTAAGGTCATGGGTTATCTTTACCTTTAGAAAGCTACAGATATGAGATTATTAGGTACAGCTAATTGAATAAGTTTTTTTATGTTCCATTAAAATCAAAAGGCCATCCAAGTATGTGATTTATACAAGGTCTCATTCAGTGATTTAGCTTATTACACTCTCTGTTTAATAACTTATGTTTTAAGAGTCAAAATAATTTCAAAACAAATTTTTACCGTCCTGTAACTTATTGCTATTCTTTAGACTTCTACAGCAAGATCTTTAATTTATCAATTAAAAAAACTATGAAATTTTATGACATTTGGAAGAATATTTTAATAAAGTATTTAACATAGATTTTAGGTTTTTATTTGCTAATAGTGATTGTTGTTAACTATTAAGAATAATTAGTTACTATAACTAATTTAAAGTTAGTGATTTCTTTCATTTCCATAAGCAATGAGTAACAGTTTTATCTAAGTAGTAAGTAACAATTCGTAATTACTTTCCAAGCAAACAAATATCGAGTTTCTTGGAAGTTTCGAGTGAAACATTCAATTAAGAATACTTTTTATTGAAAATCACATTCTATTCTTCTCTTATGTATTTCAAAATTTGGTTGCGTTAATCTTCTGTTTACATTATGCATTTAAGTGCGTTCATATAACCATGCTATATTTGCCAGCCTAATACATTACACCTTTAAAGAAAAAAAAATAATGATAATCTTGCTGGTGATCAAAGTAAATTATTTCACAGAATAAAATAACAAACGTTATTCAATGAACTACATAAGTAAGAAACAGTCTTCTTGAAACGTAATCATTTCCAGTACATTATTTTCCTATTTTTTTAAGAATATTTTTCAAGTGCATGTTAATTATTACGTAAGAACAAGCGCTGGCACGCGTTCTGCGTCGCTGTCGGGATTTGACAGCAATAAACCTTGGACCCACATCTCGGGTGTGTCATCTCTGTTAGCTGCTAATTGGAAGGTTGCCATTTGGAAGACATATGCGCCGATTAGAGGAAATTTCAACTCATGTGACGCCAAGCGCACTTGTATCTCACATTTGCGTAATTTTTACAGCTAATATAAATGAAGGTGATAAGAAATTGTGTTTGATAAAAATCCTTTAACCCTTTCAGGGCGACGGCGCCCGAAACTTTTTACTCCGGTTCAGGACGGCTCGGGCGGTTTTTCGGGCGCTTGAGGGGGGTGGGTAGTTTGGAGGGTCAGTCAAGCGAGTCTAATCAGGGGTAGGCTCGCCTGTCAAGAGTGATACATATGCGTGGGATTATCGAGATAAGCATTTGTTTTTGTTGAGTCCTCGCAACTTGTGTTTGTTGAATTCGAGTGCTTGCTGTGTGCGATCTCAATGTTATAACTTCAAAAATTAAATTTTATTTTTAATTAAATTTCTTAGGCACTTGTACCCCCCCAGAGATTGTAATTTGTGGAATTATACCTTTTAATATCAAAGTTTTAACTATATCCTAAAAAAGCTAGAAATTTCGCTGAATTAATTCTAAACCAATAAAAAGTATAACTTGTGATTGGGGTTTTCAACATCGTAATCATGCTATAAGTTTTTGCACTAGCAAATTTACATTAATATTATGACCACAATTTACCAACATTTACCACAATATTACAAACTCATGCCATAAATCAAATACTAGATAACTGGTTTGAATTTTGAAAAATAAATTTACTATATCGATATACATAAATTAATTTATACTCCAAAAACATTCTATAAAAATTTAAATTTAAGCAACCTTATTAATATGTTATAAACTAAACGGTGAAAAAACTGATTTGGATTTTATTGAAAAGAAACTAACACAGGGGACTGTGTATTGTTATCGGCCTAACATTACAACTTATATTTTATAGATTTTAATTAAGATTTCTTAACCATTTTGAATTGAATATCCTTTAGGTATTTCATGATTAGAATACTAAGAATGCTAATCTAACACTTTTTTACCTCTTCTTATTAAATTCCAACTATTATATAGTTCGCACTCTTGATACTTTATACTATACTTTTGTTCTAATTCTTTTTTAATAATAATAAAAAAAATACTTTTTATTCATCCACTCAAGCTCAAATACATTTTTTTTAAACTTGTAGTAAATGGCACTTGATATGTTAATACAGTTTTTTCAAATATTAACTCACAAATTTAATTTATTAATTTTTGTTTTATATGGGATAAACAGATATTTTCTTGAGGAGATATAATACATTCATTAAAACGAAATTGAAGCAAAATATATTAATTTATACTTGACGAGTTCTTGATATTATTTTTTAGCCAATTTTTTTTGTATTTAGCTCCATATTTTTTAAGGATTTGAAAATCAAAAGATACTGTTAAGAATAGTATTTAGTTATTAATTGCAATGGATAAAAAATTGCATTACAATTTTGAACTAGTTTTCAGATTTCGGGCTTTTAATTCAGAATATCTATCTGGAAGTTAAAAAAAGCAAAGCCTAAATTGCAGATCCTGAAATTTTCTGCTATGTGTAGTTTCATCACCCAAGACACCGGAAACCCTCCCGCCCCGGTTATAAATCATTCGGACAGCTCTCCCCCTTTTGCACCAGCAATCGACGGTGGCGATAAGTAAACAAACACACCGGACGAGTCCACTCGTGAAAATGAGCTCTGATTTTATCTCAGGCGCGAAAGACCTAGCTGCGCGGATCGAGGGCTGTCGTCCTGAAAGGGTTAACAGGCTGCGCGTTCCATGTGATTGATTTTTTTTAAGTTCCCTCTTTTATCAACATTATTATTAATAATAATGTTATTATTTTACCTTTACTCGTACATTCCATTTTAAACTTGTGAAAATGCCAATCTGGTTTTAATATCCATGGGGGGGAAACACGTATTTCAAGGTAAAAAAGTCGCCTAGTTCTTTCGAGTGTCAAAAACGCACGATAAAATAACTAACAATACACGAAACCAACGTTTAATGGTGATATAATATGAATACATTTGCGTGGATGTAAGTTTCCAAATTAAGTATGTATTGAATGTTCATAAGGCAAGTAACATTTTTCATTTACCCGCCATAAAATTGGAAAATATGAAAACATTTGGAATTTACAATTTTGTTTGAATGAAACTTAATTATAAAATCTTTTGACGACATACCGAGGCAAAAATTTTGCAACAAAATTTACTAAATTACAATGACTAACAATAATTTACAACGAAAGTATTTTATTTGTGACGGAAGTAGTATTTTGATTATTTTATAACGTTTATAAAAATGAGGACATTCATTTTTTTTCTACAAATAGACAAAAGAAGCTATATTTCTTGTTAGTTTTAAAGAAAATTAAGTAAAAGTTAGTAGAAAAAGAAACATTTGATGAAATCCCTAAATATTGAATTTATAAAAATTTTAAAACTGCCGTTTTTAAGATATAAATTTGTCTAATAGGCCCTTCCTTAGACTAAAATGAATTTTTAGGCGTTATTTTTTCAAGTAAAAAACTTAACCACAAGAACGGAATTACATTTTTTTGAGCAGTTTTCGGCAAACCGATCTAAAAGATGACAGCAACTTCCCTGCCTGAGCGAATCTTGGCGAGCTTCTCAATTAACCCCCCGCCAAACTAATTGCGTCGCCAAGGCTTTATTTTAATGGGCATGGGGGCGCCCGTATGGAGAACGTCCCGGAATGCCAAAGAGGGAACAAAGGTCAAGAGCGACTTCTTTTCACGATAAATAATAAAAAAAAGCGGATTTTTGTCGCATGGTGCGCCCATGGGGGAGTCGAGAGGATGAGCACAAAGCACGTGCGGGTGGAATGGAAGCTTTTTGTGCCCACAGAATGGGGTGGTTAAATTCGTCTTTTTGACCTGCGGCATTCAGGTATGGGGACTATAGAAAATGCCTTTGATTCTGAAATGTGGTGGTTGAATGGATGGTCGAGCTTTATAGGATCGTATATTTGGTGTATATGGATGGATGAAAAGTGTAGTGTGATGTTAATGTGTTGCTGAAGCAATTTTCCGTAGTGAAAGCTGCTTTTGGTATAATTCATCATTATGGCTTCTACAAATTGATGGATGTTGTTGGAGTTATTGCATAATGCACAGGCTCATCGAAAATACGGGATTTCAAGTATGAAGTATGTTGGAAAAGCTCTTTGAGTCAAAAGAAATAAAAAAAGGATAGAATTTATACCATTAGTCTTTTCCTAAATAACAACGGATACCATGGGGGATACTGCACTTATCCACTCACTGACTCACTATCAAAATTGAACACAGTGACGTACCTAATCATCAGTGACGTAAATTAGTCTTTGGGACTGCATAGACCCCGAAATTTGTAATTATTATTATTACAACGTTTTTAAGAGTCAAGTTTCCTAAAATATTTTAAGGGGTATACCGAGACCTCTCATTTAGCACGGAGATAATAATTCTCAAAAACTGTACATAAGAGATATCACTTCCAACTTTGTAGATCGTAACTAAAAATGGAAAAATCAATTACTAATGATAATGACTAGTTGACTTACCCGCCTTGCAATTGTAGAGTTTATTATAATATTTTTAAAATTCTTTTTATGCATGTATTTGTTGCTGTTTTTCCTTTTCTGTATAAGCAGGTGTCTGTCATCCAGGCGTCCCAAACATTTTTTTTTATATCCTAGTTAATCTCTATGCAAAATGAGAGGTCCTAGCTAGGAATAATGTTCAATAATGAAAAATTAGAAATACAATTAATATTTAGACATTCCGTTTATTTCAATAAACTTATGTTTTTGAAATAGCTAAAGTTTTTATTCTTAATAATCCGAAGGATTTTGCTAAAACAATAAAATTTTCGCTTATTTTTCCGACTAATTTTACTTGGTTTGTAACGTTTCCTGTGTATCTTTTTTATATTTTGCTGAATAAACACTTTTTGGAAACATTTTAATTGATTTAATACTGATACCTAAAAAATTTGAAGCTTGAAGGAGACTTCATCGGAAGAATGATTCAACCTGATGTTGAATTAAAGTCGCATTCGCAAAACGGACTTTTGTAACAGGTTTTACAGTCAATATATAATATCAAGAGTAAAAATTTTTTGCAGATTCTATTAATCAAAATATGATAAATACGTTTTTTAGAATTACACACAATTTTATTTATAAATAAAATAATTTTATGGTTTTACGTTTTCTGTTAAATTAATTCGTTTAAAGCTCTAACTAATTAACAGGCTAGTTTGTTTTTTAATTTAGTATAGAAATAATAGGCTTTAGTTATATTCATTACATGGATTATATAATCAGTTGATATACTTACTATGTGATAACTTTCATGACATCAAGATGCACAAGGTTCTTCAAAGAGGTGCAGTAAATATAATTTAAACGTGCTGCCATCTTATTTTGCTTGTATGAAACCAATCCTAAAAATCGGGTGCAATGAAATAAAATATCTATTCATAAAAAATAATTCAGTTTTATACTTTACAAAAATGTTCGTGAAAAGATTTTTTAAAAAATTACTTAAAAAACATTCAATTAAAAACTAACAAGTTATGTTCATATAACTTTGATTTGAATAAACCTAAATTTGTAAATGCTACACAGGGCTTTAAGTTTAAGAAATACTTATTTTAAAGATTTACTACAGTAACGATATCAATATAATATAGATACACCCGAATTGAGTAAAAAATTTTAAAATTTTTTCAAGTGATTTTTAATTGTTGTAATTTTTTACAACTTTAATTAGGAGCAATTTTAAAGGAAAGAAACTGTTCGAATGTATAATAAAAGTAACATTTCCTAGAGAAATGCTTTACTTTCGAACAGCATTAAAAGTGTTTTTAGACTAATGATTTAACTTAATTATGTCCTCCCTATTTCCATTAAGTTTACCCTTAAATGCTAAATATGCTTTTAAATTATTTTATTTCCCTTTCTTAAACAATTATAAATTATCATTTAACTAAGAATACCCCCAAAAAAATAATTAATTTCAATTTTTTCTATATTTGTAATACATAATTATTAATACTATTTAATTGCGATTTTTTATGAAATCCCCTTTATGAAACGGGTAACTAAGATTACAGCGAAGTCTAGTTTTGACTTCCACTGCCATCTAGTACTCTTGCAAGAAACTACAAGCTTTACATACAGAAGTACCTATACCTAGCTTAGAAGAAGGAGCTTACTTACGAAAGAATATCTTTGATTACCTTAATAACATAACGTTTAAAAGAATGCAAATTTAATTTCATACAGAATATTTTGTCCTGTTGGTTTTTTAAAATATTACTTTAATGAAAATTACAAATTTTATATTTATGAAAATTTCAAAAGATAGCTTTTTGGAAATGGATTTTAAAAAATAATAAATAACTTAAAATACAATTTAAAAAATAATAAATAATTTAAAATACAATTCAAATGTAATAAAACAGTCGTATATATTATCAAAATAAAGAAGTCTTTCAATTTATATTCTCTATTATATGTAGAGGAGTACCAAGTAGAGGTCTTGGAAGGTTACTTTGCGATGCCTATTTTATATTTACTATTAACTTATTCAAGTGTTATAAGTAGAAGCATAACACAAAAGTTTATGAAGCTTTTGGTATACTTATTGAGGTAGTAACTTTTTGAGAGGTTTTCATACAATACACTTAAATTTAATTAAAGAGAGGATGCAAAAGAGGAAAAGAAGCTTCTGTTTAAAATTATACCTTTATATGGCCTTAAAGAGGGGAGGGGATGCGGAAGATTAAGAAAAGAAAAATAGCGAAACTCTTCCTACGGTCTTAGAAAGTTACCGAAGAGCAAGAAATGCCCAATAATGAAAATCTTCTTATACGGTTCTAACCAACAAGTGGTGAATACCGTGAATAAAACGTTCCCATCATTCCTTACGGGAGGATGGAGATGATTAAGAGAACCCATATGATGAAACACTTTTTATGCAGTTAAAAAATTAAAACCCTCAGACGGAGAGCTCCTTACGTTCTTTGGAAAAGAGTATGAAGATGATCTAGAGAAGCCTCTCTCTGGATGAAACTTTTCATGACAACTAGATAAAATTGGTGCGTTGGCAAAGTAACTTTGCGAGGATCTTCTTACTTTTATTTATTATAAAATAAATTACTTTAAAAAAGCCCCGCACACTTATAAATATTATATGCTTGCTCTTTCTAAAAAAAATCACAAATATTTTTGAGGTTTCGGGTGTCAAGACCTCGTTAAAGTCGTCGTTTGGAGTCGGCCGACACAACCGTCGTCTATTGAAACGCCTCTTTATAAACTCGATAGATGGCAGTAAAAGTACGGGAGCAAGAAAACTTTTACAACCTGCACCAAAAAAAATTTCTCAACTGGGAAAAGAAAACTACCCATTATATCCTGTACAAGTTATTTGTCCTAATAAATAATGTTTTATTTGCATGTTCAAAATTTTAAAAAAGTATTTTCATCATGAAAGGTAATATTGGGAATACATTATTAATATTGACCATTTAATATTTCAAAATTATAAGTAGTTAATTTAATATTAAACTTAATTAAAATTTAGTTCAGATAAAAGTTTTTCTACTAAATTTCTCTCTATTTTTTTCTATTGAATTTAAGTTTTGCAAGTATACATGCTTTAAAAAAGTAACAAGATTAGTACCTACATCATACCCAGACCAATTAAGACATAATAGGTTCAATTTGAAACAACTCTCTCTCTGTTATTAGGTAAATATCAGAAATAGATTTAACGTTGGAGAAAATCAAATCTTTTCAGAACCCTCAATCAAACTTTTAGCATTCATTTGAATAAAAAAAAGCTGAAAGTCTAAAAGATAAAATAGTTTACTTACGTAATTTCTCATTCCTTTAAATTGGCAGAAAGAATTAACATTAATTAGCCAGCATAGCAATCTAGTAAAAAAAACATGATACACAGTTTGTTAAAACGTAGTGATATATGCTTAATCAACGCACAGATAATGGTGTACAAAAGTTATTTTCACTTCAAGAACGCAATATGAAAAAAGTGTTAAGAAGTTAAATTAGTTGTCAGGAATCAGGATGAAAGTGGTATAGTCCAAAAATAAAAATTTTGAGAAAAGTTCGGATTTGGTTTCTTTTAAGATCGTTTACCTAGTGGGGTAGTAGCCCAAGTTTAATAAATGGACCGTAATAGCTACCTAAAAAATGCCCTTTTATAGGAACAACACAGGCGCTGATGGAGAAAACCTTCAATAACTCAAAACTACGTTCAGTGGACTTATACCACTTTCATTCTAACTATCTCAAGTATGACAAACTGTTATGATTTTAATAATTAAATATTTTATAATTTAATTTTTTAATTATCTTCCTGTAATTCAGTAACTTTCTAATTTTTTTATTCCCATTTTTTCTGTTAATTATGTAAGCTAATTAATTGTATTTTTAAACGCTGATTGATTAAACAAATATTTGTATAAATTGAGTAGGAGTCGTGACTAGTTTTTTAATAGTATGATTGATAGACGCCTGATGCAAGACACAAGAGAGTATATCTTACTTTATTCCATACTTAATACTTATTCTTAAATTTAAAAGTGTTTAAATTTGGCTGACTAGAATGTCAAAATTCTATCAATAACTAAATAAGTAAAACACATTTTTAATTGTTACAAGATATATAATAGTTTAATAATCTGGTAAATTATATAACTTTGCCAAAGCATTGCCTATTATAACGGTCGTAAAAGTTAATTCAACACTTTTTAAAACTTTTCTTATTTACTTTTTATTTTGTTTGATTTAAAAAAAAATTTTTTATATTATAGTAAGTATGCAGTAAGTTTTCAATATGAGATGGTTATCGTAAATTTTTTTTTCACAGGATTTCAAACTAGCTATTATTATTTCCATTGCTACTTATTATCATGGGTTAAAAGTAAAATACAGCATGACTTTTAATAAAAATCAACAAAAATCTAGTTTACAAGTCCTGTGTTGGTATCTACAGAGTTAAAACATGTTTATAAGTTCATTTATTATTCTAATTATCTAATTCGTATCGTATAGAGAAGATTTAAAATACTATGTTTCATGTGAATATTTTTTATTCCTACATGCTTTGTTTTTAAAAGTTTCTCTTTTAATCCTATTTAAAAATTTAGATTGAAATGTTCATTTTTATAGAATACATTAAAAGCTTACCTTTTTCTAGGTGGTCTTTTCGTAACATTTTTTTAAACATGGAACACTACATGAAGTAGTCTTCTGGAAATTGATAATTCCATTAAAATTCGATGAGGGAAGGGAAGGAGGAGGGAGGAAAATTCGATGATTCGAAAAGCTATGAGGGAGATTTTGTTTTTATGAATCATAGTTTATCTTCCTTAAGCTACTCTAAATAAAATTATGTTGTTTAAAATATATTCGAAAAACTTTTTGAATAAATAGAAAGTAAGAGAAAGAAACTAATACTAATACAAAATTGCAGTGCCTGCTACTTTTTCATAAAAAGAATTTAAATAAGAATTTTATCCATGGCAAGGCTAACAGATCAGCTTGGTATCAGGGGTATCAGGGTATCAGGGGTAAAACATTATTATGGATTAGGAACTGGTTTATAGGTAGGAAACAGAGGGTGCAAGTCAAGGGTAATTATTCTCAGTGGGCAGAGGTCAAGAGTGGTGTACCTCAGGGGTCAGTATTGGGACCGATTCTCTTTATAATTTTCATCAACGATATTAGTCAGGATATCAAGAACAAAATTAGCATCTTCGCTGACGACTTAAAAATTTGGGGGAGGGTAGATACTCAGGAGCAGGTTCAAAATTTACAAAGCGATCTAGATATTATATCGGTATGGGCAGAAAAATGGGGTATGTCCTTTAACATAGGTAAATGTCAGGTATTGCACATGGGTTGTAGCAATAGTAGGACTGAATTTTATCTGCAAGGGGATAAAATAAAAGAGGGTGATAGTATCAGAGATCTAGGGGTGATAGTAAATGAAGACTTTAAAATGAAGCATCAGTGTTCAGCTGCAAGTAAAAAAGCTAATAGGATGTTGGGATACATTAAAAAAACTGTTTCTTCAAGGTCCGGAAACATTATTTTGCCATTATATAGAGGCTTGGTAAGGCCTCATCTCGAATATGCTGTTCAGTTCTGGTCTCCATACTTAAAAAAAGATATTGATTTAGTTGAAAGGGTTCAGCATAGGGCTACTAAATTGGTCAAGGGTATATCTTGTTTTAGTTACGAGGAAAGACTTAAGAAGTTAAATATGTTCACTTTAGAGAAAAGAAGGGCTAGAGGGGATTTGATTCAACTTTTTAAAATGTTAAAACAAGGGGACACAGAGGGACTAGATTTCTGTACGGGTAATAGAACGAGGGGTCACAGTTTAAAATTGAATAAGGCAAGTTTTAAACGGGATTGTAGGAAGCATTATTTTTTTAATAGAGTAGTGGATAAATGGAATGCATTACCTGAATCGATAGTTAACTCAAGTGGGGTGGACGAGTTTAAAAGAAAAGTAGACGAATACTGGAAATCGGGGGGTTGAATTGAATAGACTGGATCAACCTTGCTGGGCTTTTAGCCTGTAGTTGATCGACTATATTTGTATTTGTATTTTTTAAAGAGATTATTTAAAACAATATCCTGAACAGTAAAAAATACAAGTTCATGTACTTTCTATAATTGCTTTCCCCCACCCAAAAAAATCACCAGTAAACTGTATTTGTCTTGTAAGCGCAATCGTAAATTTTTAAAATGATTTTTCAAAATTTATTTTCCTATTGAAAAATTACTTCAAAAACTACATTTTTATTATTAGTTAATAATGTTAGTAAGTTATAAAATATTTTTAATAGATGGTTAGTTAAAAATACTTTATTTGTAAAAAATATACAATAAAATAAATTGTACACATTGTACATAATAATTCACACATATTTATAACATAAAAACTCCAAAAACTTTGTACTTGTACATAACGTAAACTGATTGAATACTATAAAACGTTTTAAAACTTTTTTCATACGCATCCTGGGAAAAATGTGTAATTTTACACTTAAGGGAAATTAAACATGTTAAACTCTTAATTTCTCCATAAAGGATTTTAATAATTTTTCAAAGCGTTTAATACAAAAAAAAAAACTAGAAACTGAGAGACCAGCATTAAAAATTGAAAGCATGAAAACTTTTTTTTTTTTTATAATTGCAGATTAAGACATTTTTGGAGTAAATATCTTCACAAAAAATAGATCCAATACATATAACATATATTAGATTTTAAAAATGATGTAAATTACATTAAATGATGTAAAAACATATTAGTACCCATAACATGTAATTAAAATATGTTTACAAAATGCACAAGTACAAATATTTCCTTATGTTTTCACTTTTTTAATAGATCGACTATCCTATGTAATCACAATTCTAATGAACATACACAAATAATAATAAATTAAACATAAAAATCTCTCAAGTAAATGCAATAGCATCATGAAATCAAAAGTTTAACAAGTACAAAATAAATAATTTGGAATGTGGACAGTAAAAAAAAAACAATTTGTAATAATCAAGATTTATAAAACAAATGAGGTGTAAAAATATTTTTAAACACAAATTCACGACAGAAATATCTTTATAAATAAATTGGTAAGTTAATTAGTTATTTTATTAGTTTATTAATTATGTGAATCATACAACCTATAATGAATAATTTTATAAATTTAATACTTAAACATTAATGCATTTAAAAATTAAATATGTATTACGAATCAGATTATATTACTTTTGGCATGATGATGGTTTTAAATAATTAATGTATTTTCTGTATATATAAAAATAATGCTCATAAAAATGAGCAGTTATTAATATGAAAATTCTAAATTTAATATTTAAAGGATTATATAAACTTCCTTACACTGCAATGCTAAATTAATGTTAAGTTCTTCAGTGATCTTATATTGACTCAGCTTAATTAAAATTAACAATGCATATTTTTTAGGTGCCGCATCAAAATGTTTTTTACACAAGCGCGTTGAAGTTGATCATGCATATGAAATGAAAATAATTCACTTTTGATTAACAGAAAATATATAATTGTGAATCTTACAATATCTAATCAGTAGAAAATTCGAAAATGTTTGATTTATGCAATTTCTACAAAATAATTTTGATACATATTTTGGAGAATATTTAAATAGATTCATCTTTTAAAATAATTCGGAGCATCCAACTATAGGAATGTTTCCATTTTACGCTAGGACTAGCATTTACTAAGGAAAAATCAAGAGCGACACGTTTGTAGTAAAGAAGTTTACATATAACATTAACAATGCAATAATTCACACGTATTTACATTTACACTTCATTACATACATATAAATGATAAAATGTATTAACACAAAAATGAGATTCAATGAGAGTGAAACTAACAAGATTTAAGAAGGGAGTAGAAAACTTCTTTTATTTATTTGTGATAATAATAATCAGCTTGCAAAATCGCCTGATGTAATCAAAAAAACAGTTGCTAATCGTTTCTAAAGTAAAATTAGACGCAGGAGAATTTTATCCATTAGTTGAATTTTTCAGATGATTTAAATGAAAAATAACTAAAAATGTGTGCTTAAATTTTATCATAAATAATACTCTAAACATTGTAGCATTTTCCAAACTTTAAATTTAAAAGAAGTCCTACTTATTTTGATAAATTACTATTTTATATAAGCTTAAAAAACCATTTTTCAAATATCTAAATATAAGAATAAGGTAAACAGACATTGTAAGCATTTTTATACTGCATAATAATCTCCTTACTTCTATGGTGTGCAGATGTATTTCTCTTTACATGGGGAGGTAGAAAAGTCATAGAGGTAAGAGTAGTATGACAACGAGAAAAACTCATCCCGCTTTTATATTCATCTCTAGTGCACAAAAGTGTCATATAAACATTCACTACAATAAACTTCAAAAATCTGTAAATAGTAAGGGAAAACACTTTTTAACTTTATAGGCACTTCATATCAGTAATTTACTGATAGTTAACAAATCACAAAGAAAAAGGTTCTCACAATTCCAATAAATTACTTGCATAAACAATTGTACTTAACATATTAAGGCTACATTTGTAGATAGAATTCAGGCACGATTGTGTCATAAGGCATAGTTTTAAAGATTTTGTGTGGATGCACAAAGGCGTTTTATTTAAAAGGCAACTTTTCTGTACCCTTACGATTTTAATTCGTGGTAAGAGCCATTTTTATGTATTATTAAAAGTCAATAGCCGTAAGAAAAGTTCTGAAAATCACATTCAATTTCAAATTTTATATGAATTTCCATTTATTGAGATAGATTACTTTTAAAAAAAAAACTTAACAGTAGTAATTACCATCCTGTGGATAGTAAGACACGATGTAAGGCTATGTATGAAGTTTATGTAAGGAGGCACAATATTTATTTATATTCTTCAAAAATATTACTATTAGAAAAGACCAAATTTGTATGAAATATTGATTCGTTGAATTTGTATTCCATTTTGTATTGAAATTAGTCCATATCAGTTACTTAGTAAATATCAATAAGATTTCACTTTTAAGAAAGACAGGGTAACAATGCTTTAAAATATAAAAATCAAACTTTTTACAATTATTGAGCAATTAAAAACTTATCTCACAACACTCACTCTAGTTTTATCTAAACATGATAAACCGTACATATCACTGGAAAGTGTTCCAAATATTTCTTCCTTCTTAATATAAATCTATGAGTGACATCCTCATGATTGGGAAATCATGATTGATATTATGATATACCAATTACTACTTAAATTACTCAAATTTCCACTTATGTGAAACTTTTAAAATTCTTGGCACGAACTATAACCGTAGTAGTCTTAATCACTCTACAAAAAATCCGCATTGTTTAATATAACGTAAATCAAAGGCTTAGTCCATCTTAACAGCTTGTAGTCCTATCTATACTAAGCATAATGTTAAAAAAAACAATCCTCAATAATTAATCTTAAACTCAATTTTGTTTTATAGCTGAAAGGAGGTATAGTAATAGTTAATTTTTTTTTACAAAGCGCCTTACTCAAAATACATAAAAGAAATACAATGGAACTTGGACAATGGATACATTGAACTTCCAATTAAATTAATTTTATTAATTTTTGGGAAACTGAAGTTTTCAGGGTTTTTTTTGGGAAACTGAACTATTTTGTATCCCCTTCAACTTCGAATTATTCAATTTACACTAATGGAGCATTAAAAAATGTTTGGAACCTTTATACACAATTTTCTATGCCTTCAGCACTTTCAGTACGACTGGAATCGCTCTGAAGAGTGCGTAGCGATTTTCCCTCCAACTTTCTCTTTGCCTCAGTCCCGGCGGCGGCGGCAATGGTAGCAAACTTGCTCCCAGAGGAGGCGTGTGCTTGACTCTATCTTGTGCATTGGGTGTGTGCTTTTGCAGTCTACTCATGCGCTGTGAGAGTGGTTCTTTTCGTCCCGGCGCAGAGTTCGAGAGATGGACCATGTTATGGAACACACCGGGTATCTGTAAAAAAAAAATTAAGTAAGTGACTCTAGTTTTCGTTAGATATCTTTAGAAACACTGATTTACTATTTCTACAGGTCTATAACAGTTAGAGACTTTTGTCATACTACGCAGAAAAAGGTGGTTTGCTGAAGGTTTTATGTCCCTAGATAAAATTAGGGTTATATTGAGAATACAACAAAAAGGAAACATAAGAAAAAAGACGCTGGCGTTAAAGCCATTGGGTACTCTATAGGTAATTTAAAAATATTGTCGAATAAAGGATAACATATAAGTATGATACATAAAACCGATAGTATGACTTAGTTTTAAAATAAGTGATGGGGATCTGAATGACGTTTTAAAATATCTGAACTGTTAAAATTAAACTTTTAACACTTTTTTTCTCTAAAAGTAAAAACCCAATTTTTAAACCGGACTTAAAAGTATGAAATTATTTTCCTTAAATCCTTCTCAAACAAAAAACGTGGGTTGAATGCAATAGTTCTATGATAGTAAATTAAGAGTCAGGCAGTAGCTGTCAAGAAAATTTTCCTATAATTTGCAGTGTGATAAAATTGACTTTGGTAAACTATTCGTGCACAATCTATGGGCTGTAGATTCTTGGGTGTTTATTTTTTACATTTTACAGTGTAACATTGATATAAATGTTACGGCCAATGTAATAAATCCGGGCATTATCATTAATGCCCGCGTATTTCGGGCATAGTGATAAATACTCATTGATAAACGCCATTGAATTTATCACATTGCCCGCCTCACTTCGGGCTATATTAATAATGCCCGGTTTATCACTTCGCCAGTAACAGAAATACTGGATTCAATAGAGCCAGTCAGGACAACAGGTGGCCGGGATGAGTGGAAGTTCGTCCCTAAAACGTCAAGTTAAAATCTAAAACTTTAAAAACGGGTTAAAACTTCATTCACACTCCCCAAAACAACAAAATCTCTCAAAACTACTGTTTATACTCAGATACTAATATTGAAGGGGTCCTTGCCTTGTCATTATGAACCTAAAACGGGTCCTGCGAGTCTAAACTACTAATTGAAATCCCCTAAACCCCGTTCCCTCTGGCATTCCCTCCACATTTTTCATTTTACTGGGAGTTGGAAAATGTATTTCACATTTTTAAGTCAATTTATACTATCTTTCTTCTTACCTGCTTAAGGGTAGGCCGAGAAGTCGAGCGAGATGTTGTCGGGACTGAGGCAGGTCTGTGGGGACGATCCGTCTGATGCCGGGGAGGTCCTGGTGTCCCAGCCCATGGCCTCCTCCCACCCCTGAGGGGGCCAGGGGGCGCCCTCGTCGCCGAAGGAGGACCCACCACTGCACGGCTGAGAGTGCTGGGAGTGCAGCAAGTGCTGGAGCTCGTTGATGTACTCGATGGCGGAGCGCAGCGTCTCCATTTTGCTCAGCTGAGGAACGATAAAAAGTGTCACATATGTATGTTTGAAAAATAAAATATTTTTAGTGCATTTAAGTGTTATTTTGTCTATAAATCAGTGGTAATTATGTCATTCTGTGTAAATGTTTTGGATGTTATATATAGAGGAGAGGGAAAAGTGATTAATTTGGGAAAAGTGCTTCGAAATGGTTTTCTGATTGTAAAATACAATATACCAAAGTAGTGGAGTTTTTATTTTTAAAAATTTAAATGGCTATGAAAAGTAACAATCTTGTTGCTTAAAATATAAAACAAAAGAAACCTCGCGGCATTTTAAAATGTTTTGCAATTTAAGTTGTTGTAAAGAATAAAAAACCCGATGGAATTGCTTTCCCTAACAACATTCTTCAATACCTTGCTTTAAAACTTCCAAGTATCTGTCTATACAACTTTAGATATCAGAAATCAGGTAATGCCAAACGAGCAAAATAGAGAGGTTAAGTATACAAAAATATGTTCTAAAACTTAATTTTGGATAAAGCATAAATATTTTTATATTTATTAGGCTTCTTATTTTATTCAATTTGAAAATATGTCAGATAAAGATTTCAGGATAGTTAAATTAATAATTTAATCAAAATATGAAAAAAATAAGGCAGTCGACCAGTTTTGTCCAAAAATTATGCAACCACAATAAACAAAAAAAAAGATATAGTACTTCTAATGTACTCAGGTAGTACTTCAAGAATTACAGTTTTGAAAAATACCTACGCTTTCAGCGAAAGATAAAAGAAAACCTAGTATTTCAGTTTGCCTTATTTTTCTTCTTATTATGTATTAGTTATAAATTATAATAATGCTTTATTTTCCACTGGAACGAACGACTAAAAAGTAAAACGAGACAAGGAAAAATTAACACGTAGCACACTCTCCCGACTTTGAAAGAAGATGGATGGAAAGGAGTCACGCAACGCTTTCCTGCTACAAAGGTGTTATTGCAGCAAAACAGATTTACAGGAATATGTTTTGTACTATTCCTAGAAAGAAAGCTACCAGAACAGTTAAAGGGATAGAGTTTATTTCGAATTACTTTGAATTTACAAATAAAATTTCCACACCCCCTTTCATTTCTTATATAATAAACTCATCTTTTAGTCTTTTTTAATGCAATTTTCACTATTTGGTGACAATAGCGTTTATTATTGTGAGTATGATAAGATATTTAAAGTTTTATTACGTGCATAACACAATTTTTAATTTTATTTTTTGTTCCGTTGACCTTATATGCATATTTCAGAAGTACCCAGAAACTTTTATTTTTTAATCAGTTTTATAGATTAGAATGTTTCGACTATAAACGAATTATAAAGATTTTCTAATTGTTTACATTCATTTTATTGTTGTAGAAATTAGGTATATTCTTTACTAAGGTTTTATTTCAAAATATTTTTTCATTGTTATCCTAATTTTTGCATTTAAACTTGAGGTACGTTATTGTTGTACCGTTCTATTATAATACTTGTCATTTAGTTAAAAGAGCTGCTCGAAGAAGGTTGCTACAAAGATTACTATGCATAAAAGTATTTTTCTTTGAAGTAATAGGGAACCAACTTCAAAGAAAAATACATATTCACACGCATTGCAGTTGGATTCAGCGTACGGAACTGAAGGTTTGTACCAATACTATTTTAATACTTGTGAATGATATATTCATTCGCAGTTTTATATGTATAATTGTAAAAACAGTTTTAATTTCGAAACACTTAAATCTAATTTAGATTAGTGCATGATTAATTATCAAATTAATCATGATTCTAACAAAATTTAATCCAAATTATTTTAGAGTCTAAACTTTCATAACTAATCTTGTTTTTTAATAAAATTGTATCAAGAAAAAATAAATAACATATTTATATTATAATTTTATGTAATAATCATATGGCTATTTTTGAGTAAAGTTATCTTTGATTAGACTTAACAAGTTAATAGTTGTTTATACGTAAACTATAGGGGAAGGGAGGGTAAGAGAGCAAAGTCGGGTAAAAGAACGCAGCTGTTTTTTTCCCTGTAGCAACTGTTTTTCAGCTTCATAAATTTTATAATCTTAATTCTTTATAAATAAAAGCTGTAATAAATATACCGTTAAATAGTTATAGATAGGAATTTCGAATATTGGAACAATTTTGCTCAGATCACAGACTTATGGTAAATATAAATAAGACAAAAGTAATGATATTCAGAAAAGGAGGTAAACTATCGAAACATGACAAATTCTATTACAAAAATAGCAAACTGGAAATTGTAAGCAACTACATTTATCTAGGTGTCCCTTTTTCTTCTTCGGGGTCTTTTTCTACCGCAAAGAAACATTTCAGTGATAAAGCTCTTTCTGCCATTCATGCAATGTGGCCCATTGTAACAGGAGCAAAGATCAATTCTCCAGGTAGCTGGTTCAGAATTTTTAATTCCCTTGTATTATCGGTTCTCAGTTATGGCAGTCCTGTCTGGTCTATTTCCTATATCAGTGAGTTAGAACATATCCAGAACTTTTTTATTAAAAAATTATTCAATCTTTCAAAATATACTCCAGGTTATATTCTCAGACTTGAACTGGGTCAAACTAATATTTCCATTATATTCATAAAATTAATTTTGAGATTCTGGATTAGAATATTAGAGATGGATGACCGTAGGTTTACCAAAATTGCATACAAACATTGTTTTTATGGCCGTTCGAGCCCAATAAAATTTAATTGGACTTTAAAAATTAAATCTATAATCGAAAGCTCCGGCTTTTCTTATGTTTGGCTATCACAAGATCCAGAAGTTGCAATGAAGTTTCTGCCCCAAATCCTTCTAAGCTATATTGATCAATACAAACAGTTAGATATGATAAGTATGGAAAAAAGTCAACATTACCCTCACTATAAATTTATAAAACTAACCCCTTTCATAGAAGACTATATTACCTCAAGAATTGATGTTTCAATGAAGAGAATTCTTTTCCAGCTGAGATTAAATCAGGAGACCATTTTTTTCGAGGGAAAACTCTTTAAAATAAACCCCAAAGACAAATGCAAATATTGTAATATGGATGAACCAGAATCATGGGAACACGTATTTTTATATTGTCCTATGTATCGTTTTTACAGATTGAAGTATCTTTCCCCTTTTATTGGGTATCAAAATAACTTTAATGGTTTCCTCACTTACAATCATAAGAATTTTTTTGCAATAGTAAATTTTATTAAATCAGCTCAAAAGTTGAACCAGTTCCTGTTGGCAAATTGTTCTTTAGACTCCTGAGGTTTTTTTTTTTTTTTTCTCTTTTTTTGGTAATTGTATTTTGGTTCTATTTATTATATTTATATGCTTTGTTTTTGTCTTGCATTTATTTGTATGATCTGATATTTTTGTATTTTGGTGTATGGGCCAGCTGGCCTTTTTTGCCAATAAACTTATTATTATTATTATTATTATAGATAGGAATTGCTTTTAAATCTTAATGAAAACCGATAAAAATTTAGTTTTAAAATTAAAAGTACCAACGAATGATACTTAAGATAATGTAAAGGAAATGTCTCAAGAACTATTAACTCATATACTTTAAGCACTCTTTTTTTATTTTATGTAATCAATAAAAATCCCTAATTAAAAATAAACTTGTTGTTCAACATAACTAAACTATAAAGAGATATGTAAGAGGACGTAAGAAATTTTACAGTTGTATTAATACTGTGTAAGGTAATTTTGAAGTATAGCTGTCATTTTATTTTCTTTTATGTTTTTCTTTTTTGAAAACATTAGTACTATTCTTTATACTTAAGGGAAGTCCATAAAAAATGTGCTCTTATACACACACTATAGACTACTTTAAATGATTTTACTGCTGCATATTTTATTCTTTTACGAATGGTTAAGAACTTTAAATATAGTCAACCGCTGGTGGAGTTTTGCTTTTAGGGTTGAGGAAGCAAGAACAGTTTGCTATAAATAAGTAAATTTACGGCTCATCAGTGCAAACACAAATAGATTTACAAGATTAATAGAAATTACATACATAAAAGTATAAAGTATATTGATCCAAAAAGTAATAAATTACATTCACTAAATAAACTCTAAATCATTTCGCTAGTTTCTTGCAATAACTTCACTATCCGAAAATTCTTCATCTTAAGTATAAGAGTAATTTAGGGGTATGCTTTTAATCGAGATATTTAGGTAAATTGATTTGTTCAGTTTATTGTTCCTATATTAAAGAAAAGAGAAACGAAAGATAGAAGATAGACAAAATAAAGGGAAACACAAAAGGAAAGTGCAATAGAGGGGTAAAAGAAGAGAAATGAATATCAAATAATTGGGAGAACAAAAGAGATGTGATAGAAAGAAAAAGAATGAGTCATCTCTGACACCTCTAAGGATTTCTCTTTCCTTGTGTTTCCTTCTAATATCTTTTCTCTTTTCCTCTCCTTGTGGAACACTAAACTCAACAAATAAAGTTACCTCAATAGCTCGATTAAAACCACAGCTCTAAATAATATTACATACTCTTATACTGAAGATGAAACCAGTGATTTCAACTTAACTGAAAGAGCGGAGATAAAAGATACCATCAATAAACCTCAACAAAACAAACACGAAATCCACTCACTTTCTTCTTCGTGTTCTTATTCTGCGGCAGGACCGCCCTGAGCGTGTTGAACCCGTTGTTGACGAGCCTGACCCGCTTTCTCTCCCTCTCGTTCCGGCGAGCCATGGCGGTGGGAGCAGCGGTGAAGGCTTTCCCGAACGCCGGCACCCCCGACGGCAGCCCGCCGCCCGGGCCAGGCGGAGCACCTTGCGGCACCAGTGCCGCACGGCTGTCCGGGCCCGATCGGTACTTTTGGGAGACATCTGAGGATAAAAGAAAGCTATGAGTGGTTGGTTCTCATTGATAGACACACTGTTGAAATCATTCCTTAAGTTTTACCGCAGTTCCAGAACCTTTAAAAAAGTTTATCGAGAAAAATCCCAATGCATTATCTTCATGTTTAATGCTACTTATTTGGGAATGTATTTTCTCCTATTTCGTATGGATGAATTGTTTTGTGATCTTGGAAAAGAGATAAAATTTTGAAAAGTTGGTAAAGGCTCTTGCAGAATTATCACTTTTTTTTTTGTTCATTTTGGAGGAATCATCCAAAAAGAAAAGTGTGAATTGGCGCTTCACGCTTTACTCCTTCACTTTTATATGCAAACTAGTGATTCGCAGTGAAAGTGAAACTGTGTGAATAGCCTTAAATTGTTTGTCCCCTCTTCATTCCTCCGATTTCCTACGTAAATGTTTAATTCCTCTGTGAGGATCACTCATGATGAACATTAAAATTGAAACAGTGCAAATGAGCCTTAAGAAAAGATTATGAAGACTAAAAAGAGGGCTAAAAATGTTCACAAAAGCACTTTCACTTTTAGTTTGAATAGGGAGTTAAGAGTTAACTGAGAAATGGGATGTTTATAACATGATGTTCAAGTAAATAGGTGGGACTTCAACTTTAAAATTAGTTAGTTACAACTTAAACATACCTCTCCTTTACAAACTCTCACTTAGTGTTCAAGATATTGGGATATGGTCTGACTTCGTCAGATCATGTAGGAGATAAGAAACATTAACAACTACAACAACAATATTGGGATAACTAAAAGTGTAGAAGATTTGTAATACTTAAAGTTAGAAAAACTAATGAATTACAAATACAAATTTAAGTCATGCCCTTACATACATTTTCATATTCAAAGGGATTATTCATCTTAAAATGTTTTAAATTATAATTTTAATGGATTTTAGTTCCTTTTAATTTAATTTTACTTGATTACTTGGATCATCTGACCTGTTTTAAAATAATGTTAAATGGGGAAGTAACATGTTCATTGTTAAATAGTAAAAAATTATTTCTTGGTGTTAAAAATGTAAAATAAGATAATTATTAAAATTTGAAGTTCTTACTAATTCAATATTACATTCTAATGCACAGTTGAAAGATTTATTAAAACTTGTATGAAATTAATATTTGTTTATAAATTTCATTAAAACTTTTCTTTCAATATCTAAAACTAAATATTTATGTAACTTATAAAAATACAAATAATAATTATAATAATTTCGCCTCATTTAGGTTTCTGATAGAGGGTGATTCAGAGAATGGATGGTTTCAGTTTTCAGTTGGTAACCTTAGAACTAGTTAAATCACATATAAGAAGGAAGTCGAAAACCCTATCCTGACGAGATATGAAAGAAATCTATTAACAAAAAACAGCACGGAGTGTAAACAAATTCAAGTGTTATTTTATTTAATTGTATATTTTTTTAAAACTATATTTATGTATTATAGAATTTGTTTTAAGGAAGCTTTAATGTGTTCTTTTGGTACAAAAAAAAATAAAGCAGCTCTTGAAAAAATCACGTTCCGTTTTCATATATATACGAAGTTCCTCCAAAAACAATTCAATATTTTAAATAAGTCTTTAGTTAAGAAAAATACCCTGATTTTATTTCTACTCCCATAGTAGCATAGTTTGTCAACTAGAGGACCTCCTGGCAATATTTGTCTGCAATGTAATGCCTTATCACTATATCATTAGCTTACAGGAGAAAGGCACTAAATCATTTTTGGATCAACTACTCAGTATAGTATACTGAGTAGTATTTGACCAAAATCTGGCAATACCATATCGCTTTTTTTCCTCATCGTAATCTCACAAACCAACCAATCACATTTCAATTTGGTAATTTGGTGAAAAATTTTTGGTGAAATAATTTGGTGACGTTCATTAGTTACCCTTCTACCGGTTTCAAAAGAATCACTCTAATGTGTCTAAAGTTTTAGTTAATTCACCGTTTATTGTGATCACGGTTAATGTTATCAATCGAATAATGTTATCAGAATTGACCAGTCCCGATCATTCCTATTTAACGTAACGCAACAAAATGTATCGTTTTATGTGATCAATATAACGCTTATAATGTTATCAAAGTCTGGTGCCTGGTGAAAGTCCCTAAAAACCTCTTTTTCCCCGTTTGAATATCAATTTAAATATATAATCATACAAAATGATTAATTAATTTATTAGTGTTATATGTTCCACTCTCATACTTTTCTTTAAGAATGTAAAAGTTGCAAATTACAACATACATTCTAGGCAATCGTTTTATAATAGTACTTCAATCAGGACTACATAGTCGTGATTTTAATGCAAACACTCGGGTTACACTGTTTGAAACTCTCCAGTATAAAATCGCTTATTGTTATCAATCGGATATTGTTATTCTACTCCTGGACAAAAGTGATAACATTAAGCAGAGTCGACTGTATTCCATTTTGTAATATTAGATACATACAAACAGAAAAAAGTGTAAATGTTTAATAGGAATTGCTTCATTAGTATTTTACCTTAAGGGCAAAAGTACTCTGTATACTGTCCGAAAAGAAATTTTTAAGTTTCTCTTGTATCTTAAAGAATGGCAAAAAATACGTTTTTTTCCGTTTTCTTCCCCATTCTAAGATGTGAAAGTACATAAGTTCATAAACTTAACTACGTACTTAATTTAGTTTTCAATTTTTATAGGTACACGCTGGAGTCTTCTTTAATTTTACTCCTGCTTTATGAAGTTACAATTCTAAATGTTGAGCTTTTTTAAAAATAACTCCTGGCATTATAGCTAAATATTTCACTATAAATTTTTAATTTTTAAATTTGTAATAGTGTCATTCAAATATTATTACAACTTTTTGATAACTATTTGTTATCATGGTTGAAGTCAAATATCTGAAATTACTTATTCAATTATTCAAATAATTATTTTCAAACCAATCGTTAAGTTCGATGAAACATATTTCCCAAATAATAAATAAAAATATCCGTTTCTAGTTAAGGAGAAAACTTTATAAAATATATTACCTTTATCATCCTAAATTAATATAAAAAAGTCCCTTAAATAAAATATGTAATCTATATTAAATATAGAAAAAGAGATAATACGCAAAGGAAAATTATATTGAACATTTCTCCCCTAAAACACCACATAAATTCTTTATAAAAGTTTTGCAAAACGCTTTAAATTTTTCCCCCTTCATTAACACTGGATTCAGAAAAAAAATGTTTGTTCAAAGGTATCCTACCTAAAATAATGCCTTTTAATATACGAGTCTGAGAAAAAGGAAATCAAAATCAATGGAAGAATCATTAATATACTTGTCCTGAAAATTTTTAAAAACCAAAGTATATTCTGTTCACAATAAAATATGACAAAAGCTGTGACCCTACAAGTTTCCTCTTAAATTTACTGTATTGGCCCTTCGTATACCAGTTGAGCTACCTCCTCCTAACAACTCTTTTTACATGGTTCCTTTCACACCCAATTTCATCCAATGATATCCTTCTCATAACTCTACTCCCCCTTCAGGTCGCAACGGGTGACACCCAATCAAAACCCTTCATTTCCATTCTCCGCCACATTCCTTTGTGAACTACACTTCCCCTACAAAAAAAAAGACTCCACCACAGACAAAAGCGTGCGCACTGAACCACTAACTGGGTCCCCGGAATCTCCCATGGGTCAGCGTCGAGTTCAAAAACCCTTAAATTAAATTCCATACATTATGAGCGGCAGATTGAGGGTCGATAAGAAGAAGTCATGCCGGGCGAGAAGGTGTTGACGGGCTCTTGCCCCATTAAAATCCATTGTACAAATTCTTCTCGGACGGATTGAGAAGGAAGGGTTGCCTCATTGAGGGGACTTTTGCCCCATAGATCACTATCTAAATAAACATTGGCGGAGAGCAATGGGGGACTCTTTTGACAGGAATGATCGATTTCGGTGGCAGGGCGCAAAGGATTAGGGCAAACGGAAGCACCCGATCTGTGTACTGCGCACGAGTGGAGATGTTTGCTTGCTTACGTCATTTGAAGGGTTTTTGATGGAAGTTCTCAGCCGTGATGTCTTTATCCAGATACTGGTGATTCGTGGGCCTCAGGCTTGACGTCAACTGAATATTGTTTTGAAATCTAATATTGTTTTGATAACTGAAATGTAATTTTGTTTAAATAACTGAAACGTGAAAAATTCATTCAAAAACGTTCATTGGATTTAACATTTAAATTGAATAGTCATCATTCATTCAGGAAAATTTGAACTATGCATTTAATATAAAAATTAGTTCTAATCATGAATAAAGGTCAAACAGTTATTGCTAATAATTACGAAATTAAAACTAACGCCCCTAAACATTTTATGAAGAGTTCACTGTTTCCCCCGATTTGTATTAGGAAATATATAACTCAATTTAATGATAATTTGAACCAGCACGACCATTTACCCCCTAATAGTTACGAAATACGAACTTTTTCTGTTCAGGACAAGTTTTCTTCCTCAATAATTAAAATCAAAGAACTTTTAATAAAAGTATCGAAGTTTTTCCTAAGACTATTTTTTACTTTTGTGCAGAGAACTATGCAGAAATATAATTGAAATGTCAGTATAAGTGGTTTTTAAGATTTTTTTTTATTCATAAGTTTGAAAAGGGAACATGTCAATAAATTTTTTTCAGCTATAAAATATTTTTGAATATGTTTTTTTGACGATTGTTCTGTATTTTAAATAAGGTCCTTGAATTTCCAGTAAAAAATATACAATGAAATTTTCATTACTTATAGAATTTTCTTTGATTTTCTCAAAACTTGGTTTTTGAACTTACTCTCCCTTTTTCAAATTGACGATTCAGTTATTTATTATTTTGGAATTACTTCATGTGTTATAATTTTAGATGTTTCAAACATAATATTACAGTGTAAGATATTTACAATCTTTCTGCTACTGGCATAGGAAGTTTTACGTTTCTTTGGGGTCTATTATAACGCATAAGGGGCATATGGGACCTTATAGGGTCCTACTATACGGAGGAAGATTTAGTAAGATGCAGAGAGGATACAAGATCATGAATCCAATACAAACTTGTTTGAAATGAGTTTATAATTAATCCGTCTTTTTTTTAAAATTAAGATATACATAACAAAATATACAAATTTTAAAACAATTAGAAATTGCAGTAAAAGATACGCACAATGACTATTCAATAAATTAGTTTTTATAACTAGTAGTTTAACCTCAAGTGTATTAATATAATTCAATATTATTCGAATAAAACTTGATTTTAAAATATTTTCCTAATTCAGAAGTTGGGGAGAGTGATGATACTTGAGCCACCCCTATTTTTTCCACTAAATGATAATTTTTTGTTCCAAAACTTGTGACTCGTGAAAATGTTTATAATTATTCACATTTGTTAAATAATCTCCTACCAGAGTACTATTTTGCAAGTAGTGACCAATAGTTGCTTTTTACCTATCTTGAACTAAATATTTAGAAGGGTTTTCTTAGATTTTTTTTGGTAATCAAAATTTCGTTTTAGACTGTGAAAGCATAGATAGAATTAATTGTTATAATCAGGTTTATCAGGTTATATCAGGTTTATTTTGAATCTAAATTCATTAAAATATATGCATGCATTACTTAGTAAATGCCCTTTAAACAAAAATTATGGTGGTGGGGATACTTGAGCTTTAGCATAACTTGTGGTAACATTATTTGCAAATGAAAAAGTAACTTACTTTATTAAAAGTATAAGGCTACTTAATTTTCCTTTAACTTTTAAAAATGTTTTTTTCTTCTCTAACTATATTTTAAACCAATTTTTCAAAGTTGAAATTATATCATGCGTAATTGACAAATAATGCCATATTTTTAATTTAATATGGTATTAAATTATCAATTTTTTTTCAATGTTACCTTATAAAAAGTTTTGTTTCAAGCATCCCTGAATCATGGCTCATGTATCCTCCTCATGAGGATACTTGAGCCACTAGGAAACGAAAATGTAAATAATTTCATAGAAAAATGGTCCAAATAAAAATTTTACACTTAAATTTATAGAAAAATATCAAACTTTCAAATATAACATTTCTCTTTGCTGTCAATTTAAAGTATTATAAAAAAAAATTAAACTTTAAAAAATTGCTCAAGTATCTCCACTCTCTCTTAATAATAAAGATCTTAAATTATACTGGCTGAGAATTACAAGAGTATTTCAAGAGTATTAAGGGGGTAAAAGAATACGAATATAAGTTTTACTTAAAGTTACAGAAGTATATTTTCTCAATATTGCTCTATTAAAAAGTTATTTAATTCACCTTAATGTTAAAACAAAATTTTTCCGCAATATTCTAAAAAGTTTGACAAAGTTTGTGATCAAATTACAAAAATTATTCATTCACATAAAATTAATGATAATGCGAAAAAGTATAATATAAATAATACCTGTATAAAACTTTCCTCCAAATTAATTCTATCAATTTAGCATTTTATATTACTATAAAATTTATCAAAATATTGAATTGAATACAAAATTATAATATTTCAATAGTCAGCAATACATTTTCTATGCATTTCAAAAATAAATTATGAAACAATTCTTTTAAATTAAAACTGTACAAAACGTAAAAAAAAAAGAAATATATAATTGTTATACGTAGATTAACAGTTTTCGGGGGTTTTTTTTCATTAAAATGAATAATTGGTTACATAAACGCTTTTATTTGAAAAATAAATTTATTTGGTCTTAAATCGACAAAATATTAGTCCAAAAATGTAGGGCATAAAATTTTATAAATTGTATTTAAGGAAGTTATTTATTGAATAGTAAGTACTCCTACTTTCTTTAATATTTAAACGCTTTTATTTACAGAGTAAATTTACTTTATGAAACAGACTAGGAAAAAAGGGGAATTTCAAATATCCTTGTAAAGTCAACATTAGTTTATCATGGAATTTTACTTAATAATAAATATAATTCTTTGCATAAAAAACTAATTTAGGTTCAAAAGTAGTTGAAAATGCAAAATAAGTAAGATGGTATGCAAGAGTTTTAGAATCTTAAAAATACATTTTATACGCTTACGTTATTCTTATAGGGTTTCTCTTCAATTTTGTAAAAATTTGATTTTAAAATTAGATTATTATTGACTACAATGTAAAGTAATTAAATTAAATATATTGTAATTGAATGTATTATTTTAGACTATCACTGTCACAAGAAGTGTCTATTAATTCTTATGTAATTAAAATAAATGACCATTTTTACTACAAGAAATTTGCTGTGAAAAAATATTTGTTATAAAGAGAGTCAACACAGTTTTTCTGGTTAATTAGATGTAACTGAATTAAGAATAAAAACTCGAAACCTTGGTTATTTTTGGAATTATTGTTAATTGAAGAATTTTACAACGCTCAAGTTGTTAAAGAATTCAAAGGAACCATTAAAATAAGTATTTTAAGCATTTCAAAGCGAAATAATGAGGATTTGTTAAAAGTAAATTAAAATAAACCACTTTGCACCCAAACTGATTTTTTATGAAACTTTTGACAGTGGTTTGATTCTGGAGATAAATTATACAAATAAAATAATAATTATATATAAATTAAGCTTATTAAAAGGAAAAAAATATTTATTAGTCTTTATTTCTTAGCGTTATAGTGTTAGGCAAGAAATTATTTAAACCTTTAAATTTTATTTTAAATTTGTTTATGCATCATATAATATTTATATGTTATTTACATGTACAAAGTTTTTAACACTTGGAATTTTAACTTTAATTTTCAATTCAAAACAATACGAAATTCATGGTTAACGATTCTATCGATTTTGTAAGAGATATAATGAATAAATTAAAAAGACACGAATAAACTTACGATGAAATGGAGGCATTAGTTTTTGTATTACATTATGATTTTTCAAACATCAGTTTCATTTAACAAAGTTTTGTAATACCAATATTCTACTTATCATCACGCTTAGGTTTTAAAAAAAATACAAGTTAAAATGCATCTGAGAGATTGGATCCATTTAAGTATAACATTCTCTAAATAAATTTTGTGATTTTACATTGGAAATAAAATTTTGTAATAAAATAATTGCCTTTTGTTATTTACATGACCCACTCCACTCTTTTCAAGGGTTTAAGATTTTTTAACTCAAAGAAGAATAGGGTAAACTAATAGGGCCTGATGATTAATAAAAAAGAACATTTATTAAAATTTAATCTTTAAAGTTGCGTCAATTTTAGCTAGTAGGTTTTAAGTAATATGGTTTACTTTTATAACTCGTAATGTTATCACTAAAATATCTGTCATCTACTCAGTATTAGAGATTAAAAGCTCATTTACACTGTTTTACTTTCGATGTTCATCATGAGTGATCCTTTCCGATGAATAACTCATTTGCATAGAGGAAATCGGAGGAGTGATGAGTGAAATGACAATTTACATTTGTCATTTTTGATGATTACTCCGAGATGAAAATCGAAAGTGAAAAGTCTAAATGAGTCTTAAAATCATGCATCTAAGTATACTTTATTGAAAAGAATAAGTACCTAATAATACTCGAAGATGAAGTCCAAAAAATAAAGATATTCGACACATAATTTATTGATGGTTACTAGTAAAAAGTCTCGAATAATCCAGAGGCACTTCATGGTATTTGTCACATTTTGTCGAGTCCTTAATAAACAATTTTAGTACCTTAAAGTTATATTAATTTAAATATTTTTTCAAAACTTTCTAAGTCGATACACAATATTAGCATAGAAAAAGTTATTTTTTTTTCTCCAATTTATCTAACATTAAGGTACTAAAGTTACATGTTACCGACACTATGCTAAATGTCACAAATATCGTGAAATGTTCTTACATTAAAATCATAACAAACAAAAAGACGAATCATGGTATTATTCATATACTTTTCCCATATGCAAATTCTCCATATTCCGGTTGGTTAGATGGTTATTTGAGGTTTTATGGCACAAGACTCGTATTGGGAAATTCCATATTCCATTACTCCTCAAACAATATCATGCAAAGCTATTTGTAAACCATCTCATTCAAGAGGTAACAAGCCAAAATCCCTAACACAATTCTTGTACACTCCTATTTTAACCAGCAATCCTTAAGTATTCTAGATAGCTAAAAGTCTACCTAGAACGCAAGGAGAGAAAAAAAGATGAGAGAGAGATAGAGGATAAACGTACCGTCCTGCATCCACGCTCCGTACCCGGGCATCGGAAAGGGATGCTTCCGGGCAGCGGAGGCCGGGAGGTAGCGCATGCCCTGTTCCATGCGCCTGCTTTCGTTCGTTCGACTGAAATGAGCCCACTCCCCGAACTCCGGAGCAGGGGACCGAGGGGCGGAGTCTCTCTGGGGGGAGAGAGAGGGATCCTTCCGCAGAGGAACCACGATGCGGGGAATGGTCATTTAGGGAAGTGTGTAAAAAAAAGTCTTTATTTTTATTTTCAACTAGCTGATATGCCCGGCTTTGCACGGGTGAGAGTTATAGCTATCTTCTTTAAAAAATTATATACTTTCTATACCTTATTTTGTTGGGTGAAATGTATTAAAATCCATCCAGTTATCAAGAATTGTAATTTTTGAATGATTTCTACATTTACCTCATAATCCTAATGAAAAACTACAAATTTAAAAAAAAAAATAGTATCCCAAAAATGATTTAAAATAAACTCATTTAGAGCCCTTGATTAATCGTATCTTCATGATTTTAATTAACTTTTTGCTGAAATTTAATCACTAAAGCATATTTCTGCAATTTAAGAAAATTTCAATCTTTTCCAGATGAAATTTGTCGACTAACTTTCTACATTGTAAATATTTTTTGCAACATCCTTTGGTTTTACATCTTGTTTCCCCATGGAGACTTTTTTTTAGCAATTATATTATTCTATGTAACTTTTTATTTTAAATTTAGATAAACTCTCAAATAAAACTGTTTTAAACTATACTTACTAGTTTTAAAATTTATAATTTCGTTGTGAAATATATTTTAGATTACAATTATGAATTTAAATAGACTTATATCAGTTTTTTAAAAACTCGTTATTTTGCAATATGTTTCCAGTCGAATCGAAAAGTATGATAGTCTTTAAAAAAAACACCGTTCGAGGACATAGTACAATTTACCAGAACTATATTTTCTTTATTACAAAAGCATCATGAAATGGTATAAGAGTTTTTGTATATTAAGTATTTAAAATAAATATAACTGAATGTTTTGTAAACAAAAACAAATAACACGATTTAGGAACTTTTCCAACATTTTAGTAAAAAAAACCCTTTTCCCCAGCTTGTACTTTTTCCCAGTTAGCTTTCAACAAAAACAGGCTATGTTTTGAAATACTAAATTAACCCCTTGACACTCATTTGACCCTTGTTTCAGTCTGTTTGCTGAAATGTCTTTATTTCTCCGCAAGGAAACATTGCTCTCCCCTTATTACAAAGAAAGCAATAATGCAAAATACCAAGTTTTTGAAAAAAAAATTAGATATAAGTCTATTTATAAACTATGTTAATATTCTAAGAATCTAAATCATTGAAATTTGAAACTTTTTGATTTTACAGTTTATCTGAATTTAAATAAAAAGTTTTATGTGAAAATAATCCCGTTGAAAACTGATTTATAAAATAAAAAAAAAATGTGAAAATATCATACTGTTATTTTTAGGAAACTTGGTTTACAAACCAAAATCTATTGTATCAATATCAATCATCATATATATATATATATGTGTATATCAATGAATTGATTGATATATTGATTGAAATATCAATTTTTATCAGATCAGATGTATTAAAATTTTTAAATAATGTAATAATTCCAACCATGTAAGGCCGGGCATATCAACTAGAACTTAAATAAAACGTTATTTTTTTTGACCAAGTGACATAACTATATTGTAAAATGTCTTTATATTAAAATGTAAAGATTTCTAAACATTTATGAGTTTCTTTTCACAGAAACTTTTAATTTTTTCACGACTATAACTATACTACACGCATCAGCTTTAATTTTGATTTCATCGATCATATCTTTTAAAAAATTAAATTTTATTACAATTACTTAGTTTTTTTTGACTGTTTAATTTTGAAAAAATGAAAAAACAGTCCATTTTTAAAGTTTGTTTTCTTTTTAAATGAAAATGTTCGTTTTTGTGCCTTTATTCTGTTCCAATACCAACTTTTTTACCATTATTTTGCAACTTTTTATCATACTTGCCACTTCTTTATCACCAATATAATTTTACATTGCTATAAAATTCAAAAATGCATTGCTAATAAAATCGAGTTCAATACAATAAGAACTATTAATAATAATTTCAATATTTACATTTGATAATTGAAAATTTAAAAATTTGTTGTTAACCCAAATTTTAAACATGCACAATTAATAGGATTTTTTTTAATGAAGGAATAATTCAGAATATCCTAAAATAAATTTTCTTGCATTCCGCAAAATTTTGATCAAACTCTTATTCTTTTCTAAATTATATAACTTCAAAAAGCTTAATTTTCGAAAATCGTAATCCTACGCACACTTTTTATTATTCTTAACGAGATGTAAGAGTGTACCTATAGATATTAAATTTTATTTGTTGAGCTGTTAAAATATTTATATTATATAGTTTTCTTTAGTATGTTTTAGTTTATAATAGTTGCTTTACATATGTTCAGAATGATTAGGATATTGTACTATATTTTTCTATATTATTTTTTAAATATAACAGTTTGTAATAAATTATGAAACAATTATATTTAAGAAATGACATTAGGGAATTCCCCGATCATGTTTGATTTCAAAGCGCGAATGGTTTAAATACCTGAATTAAAAATTGTTTCAATTAAAATGTTTGAATGAGAAAATGCACAAAAACTTATAGACTGGTTAAAGCAATAATAGATTCTAGGGCACAAAAATTTCCAAACAAATCCAATTTCAAAAAAAAAAAAAAAAAAAACTATTGTTGTGGGCTATTTTGTTCATCTCAAACTATGTTTTAATTTCCAAATAGTTTTTATTTATAAGTTTTTCAGTATTTCTAATCTTGAAATTTTGCATAAAGCTAGAATCTACTGGCTAGAATTATTACTAGCTACTAGATAGAAGCTAGAATTACAGTATAAAGAGTTGAAATTTTATTTTTTTAAATTCAGCCAATTTGAAAAAAATAAATAAAGCACCTACTATATGTCTTTTTGCTTGGAAATTTCAATAATTTTCACTTAATTTTATTTATTTCTTTTAAAAAATTTAGTTTGTTAAAAACTTTATGAAAAGATTTTGTTACCAATCTATGAATTTGGAAATTAATCTTACCAAAAAATTGAATAATTTTAAACTTATTAATATTTTTTTTAAAAAAAAAAGAGCCCCGCACCCTCTTAACATAGGAAGTGTGCATTTGTGATAAATTTTCTAATTGGAGGTTTGAAATATATACTTATTATTCAAAAAATAATTTGTCAAAATTACAATTTACGTTTTACTGTAGTGGATGTAAAATATTCATCGCTTAATAAAGAGGACCAATAAACGTGTAAAAATAATATGTAGTAAAAAACTTTGGTAAATAATATTTTTAACTTGCACTCGAAATTATACTTGACGTCATCTATAGCTGTTATTAACATGGCATATAAATAAAAAAGGTCAAAGAAACGCGAAGGGAAGATAAAGCAATAAATTTATGAAAACCTACATCAACAACAATGTAAAAGTTAGGAGGTTAATTGTATTTCCGGTTTAAAGAAGGGAATAAGTCCAAAAAACGGCAGATAGTGGACATTTTGTGCGCAAAAAAATCTCCAAACTTCGCTCTTCACATGAGTGTAAAGAGGGAAAAAAAACTACTCCCTATCGGCAGATATAGCCCCTTGAATTTGTCGAAATCAATGGCCAATCAAAAGAGTGAAACACCAAGTCACGCTTTTCACTTTGGACGATTCTTGCAAAATTAATATCGAAGCGATAAGTTTGAATGAGCCTTTACAGGGTTGAAAACGGAGGAGAGGTAATTGGATTGCAGGGATGGAGAGGAGAAGAATTGAAGAGAGTGCATGATAGGGATTGCAAGGAGAGGATGGATGAAGAAGATGCCAAGGATGAAAAGGAAGAAAATCCTAGATTGGGTAAGTGAGAGGAATAAAGAGGATGAAATGGATGGAGAATATGAGAGGAATAAGGGAAGAAGATGCGTGTAAAAGAAAATATGAGAGTGGATGATGGGAATGAAAAGATTGAGAAATATGTAGATGATGAAAAGGATGAATGTATGAGAGGTAAAGGTAGTGAGGGAGATCCAAAAGATGAGAGGAATACAGAGGAGGGGAGTATGATCAAGAGGATGAAACGATCATGATGATAAGAGGCATGAAGAGACTGCGAGAGATAGAGGAAAATGATCAATCGGATATATGTGAATTTAAAACAGGGAGGGAAATTCAGACGTGAGATACTGAGAACAAGGAAATAACACGGTAAGTGAGTAATTATTTGAGTTGAAAATGGTCTTACATATCAAAGATTTTTGGTACATAAATTGAAGTTTAAAAACTACTCCAGCCAATAACTGTACCTTGCTTGCAGCATCAGTAGGTTAAAAATTTTTAACGGACTGATATTTTCAGTTTGTTTTTGCGACACAAACCATCCAAGTTGAGACACTCATGTGTCTACTGCAACAATAAAATAAGAATAAATTAAACGAGTTTTTTTTTTTTAATTATACCTTCAAACGATACACCACGGACCAAACACACCCGTTCATTTCCCCTCCCTTGTCAGCTTTAGTGGGTGCCCATTATCCTTCTGAAAACCCATTTCTCCTCTCACTCTCCTTTTCTTCCACATTATCTTTGATGAGCGTGTTTGCACAACGGTTTAAGAGCGGCCGAGGTAAAAGCAGCTGCTACTGCATCTCAACTTCGCTCGGCCACGCGCACCACACACGACTCTTTTGAGGCACTCCCCGGGACGTTTTTTTTTTTTATGTGCCGCACTACGGTTGAGCTCACACTGCACGCTTGCTTGGCTTCGAAACGATCTGCGGGGACAATTCTTGAGGAGTAGTCAAGGCGGTTAAGAAGTGGGATTTTATATTAGGTGATAGGGATATTCACTCTGCAGTATCAGTGGAATTATTTACTATCACTGATTTTTCTCACTATGCAATAATCTAATAATATTAATTAAGACATGAGTAATATAAATATTTTTCTTGGAAGAAAACAAATAACTCGATCTTGGAATCCAAATAAAATAATTAATAGTTTTTAATCTCAATAGAATGCGTTTTAGAATACAGGAGGAATAAGATATCCTGATTTAGAAAGATAAATGATATCCCTGGCAGCACTAAGCTAATTGATTGGTGAATTTTTTATTACAACAGGCGCCAGATCAGGTATAATTCCATTCCAAGCAAGCAGTAAGATAAATATTTGTAATGAATATTATTCATGAAAAAAGCATGTACAAAGTTGCGGACTCCTGATTTAGCAATAAGATTTCAATTTTTTTAATAAATTTTCCAATTTTTGAATTATTTAAAAAGGATACACCAGAAACTGACAATAATAGTAAGATATGGATAAAAACAAAAGGTAAAAGATTTAATGAAATATTGAAATATTCCACCTAAATCAGGAAGAATTGGCAGGTATGCTTTTAATAAACTTTAGAAATTTTAGTTTAATCATTTCAGCAATTTCTATAAAAAAGTATATTGTACCTATATCTTGTAGATATAAACCAAAATATATTTTTAGTGACTCATTAATAAAATAACTTACTTCAATATCGTATCCCGAGAGTCGATAAGACCAGATGATTAGGGGGTCTGTAAATAAAAAAATAAATTATTTTAACTAAGTTCCCTATATACAACCATTATTGATAGATAGAAAATATTTTGCTTATAAAAAAAACTACTGCAACTGCACACACAAATTACACATTAAGTTAATATCAAACGATAGAATATTTGTTGTAAAAGCAAAAAATGTACACAAAATTAGTTGAAATTGAAAAAAAAAATAATGTTTTCTTTTTATTCGGATTATTTCCGATGTTTTATAAGATTAAGGGCCGAAAACTTACAAACTTCTCTTTGATTTAATTTAAGAACTATTCCAAAAATGCTGTTGTTGAATCAGGCTAACGGATTAAAAACTACCTTAAGTTAGTAAGGTAGTAGGTTAAGGTAAGTAAGTAAACTATCTTTTCAAGATATAATTATATCTTGAAAAGAGTTTACTCCATTTTAATAAAGGTGAGTTTTACAATATTTACAACGAATTGAAATTTCACATAACATGGAATGTTATTTTAACGTTAGTAGTATTTATTAGTGACAGTTTTCCTGCATTCCCCCCAATATTGTACAGTCGTAAAGTGTAATATTTTATCAATGTTTTAATAGAAATTATATGAGCTTAATTTTTTTAAGTTCCTACAAAAATAACTAGATAGCTAGATAAAATCTTATCCTTTTCCTCTTTCAACTTATGAAACACTAACAAAGTTATATGCCTTATTTCAAAAGCTCTCAAATGCTGCTTTGTGTACGAACTGAGTTTTTAAGCAGTAAAATTTCTTGTTGCAAGATAATTAATCTTCAAACAACTCGACTAGAATAAGAGTCATCATCAGAACGAGCAGGTATTGCGTTTCTTCGATCCACCAAAAATTCTCATACTACAGCTGCGTTCACCCTATACCCGCACAATACTATCCTCCCAAAGCCCACTTGAAAGCCACAGAAAATTTCCTGACAAGAGAAAAGTATTCGTCAAGAGACTTCAAAATCCCAAAGAAGGGAGGGGACGCATGTGGGTCAAGGTTGCGGTGATCTTTCGGGAGGGGAGAAAGTGGGCTTGATATACCTTGGCTGGGTAATGATCCTGTCGGGGGCAACAAGCCGTGTAATCGATGCTTCATATCGTTGACGTCGAACCGCTATTGTTTCTCATCGGCCTGTTTGGAGAAAGGTCTTGAAACAAAGACCAAATAATCTAGGTATGAAATCGCCCATGTAGATATTTTTTAAAAGATAATTTGATGGAGAAAGTAATCGAAATTTGTCAGGAGAAAGTGAAGTTATGCTTCTTTTTTTTCTTGTGTTTCTTTCTTCTGAAGTAAAAAAGAGACAAATTATATTCTTGTATGAGTGGTGGGTGCAAGTGACAATGCGGAATGACTTTTGTACATGTGATTGTACTTTTACCTTGTATATTAAGGATAAAAAGTTAAGTTAGTGTCAGTGGCATGTCAGACAGTGAACAGAATGTATCAAACTACAGATGTTTTTTAAACTATATTCTCAATATATGCCATTTTATGAACCACTCATCTCATAGGGATCTTATCATACCTTGGCTTCTCGCCCACTCATGCTGTTATGCGTTTATTCATATCTTATAATAACTGTATCCTAAAAACTTTTATAACCTCATCTCAATATTATAGTTTTCTTTTAAAGTTGGTTTGTTTGAATACAAACCTTGCGTGGTTAATTTATAAATTTTGGTAATTACACTTCACAAAAGGGGGTTTGTAGACTTTTCCAGATGGATTGAAATTTAATTTAGATACAAGACCCATTGTATGTCTTCATTAGATAATAAAGAGGGAACACCCGGAGTGGACCAGGCTAGCCCCATCTAACTTCCTTTCATCCCACTGAGTGAGTGAGGAACACAGAACAAAATAATATTAATAGCTATGTGGCGCTAACTTATCTTTAGTCCCTCTTGGATACGACTCTGGGTCTAATGCTTTATTTACACCAAAGATGAAAGGAAATTTCCTCTTCTAATAACAACAATACTATGACCAATAAATATAGATATTTTTTCTCGGAGGAAGCTTTCTACTAGACGTCTCTGAGTTTCTCTTTTATTCCATGACAAACTGGATATACCTATTACTGGCTCTAAGGAATCAGGGCCCCATTTCAAGGAACAGAGAACCCTACTCAAAATCAGAACGTGACTATCTTCCAATTTCTTATAAATTAAGAAGGGAAATAGAAGCTCTCTTCACATTCCCACCATTAAATTGAACTTTTAGTGCACACCAGTCAAGAACAATAATAAGCACTCTCTTTCTCTATTTGTTTCTATAATACGACTTAGCCTAATGAATAAACTGTGATCTGTTTTTTCATTATGGTACGATGCTTTGCAAGAAAAACCATCAGTAGCCAACGTGGGAGAAAAGTAAACTTTGCACTCCTCCAATAAGTGGGTACGTTTTACTAATGGTTTTCCAATGGATGCGCTTTCAACTAAACTCCTTTTTTACACGCTGGAATAATAGCAGTACCTGTTCTGAAGTTGGGGAATGATTAATGCTTTTAACTTGGTAAAAACGGAAGCGGATGCTAAACTGAGCACGCGAATATTTATAAACTGTGAATTGTAAGTGTGTGTGTTGCAATTGCAATTTCTCTTTAAAAAAGGTGATGGGCAAGGAATGAAAGTTAAGTCTCTGAACCTGTTAAAATTTTTCGATACATTATAAATTCATAGAAGTTCAAAGTAACCTAATTTGAGTTAATTTCTTCTTATTAACATTTCTAAACAACGACATATCAATTAAATTTTTGCACGGGGGTACTCTCTTTCCACTAGCCCGTCAAATGCAATCAGTGACCAAAACATGCCTCTTGTTTTTCCCAAAATAACTCTAAAAAAAATCCCCACACCAGTATCACAACCTTCCGGTTTCGTTTCACCAAAAACAAACCACATCCAACAATTACCAGCGGAAGCAATCCTTATAAATCAAGTCCCGCACAAAAGACCACCCCCACAAAAACACAACAAAACACCCCTATTAATTACTCCCCCCCCCCTCAAAAAAATTGCGACTCCCCCGTAATCGGTAAGGCGAGAATAATGAATTGGACTCGTCCGCACAATAGCTCGCTAAACAGACAATTAGGCTCGGCAGGAAGGCGTGTGCACGGTGCGTACGTGGCACCTGCGGTCGTGCACGTGCGTGAATGCGGGGGTGCACTAATTGCTGACTGAGCTTGCCGTAGAGTTATTATATTAAGATGGCACTTTGACCATCTACTCCCGTTTTACCGAGGTTTGACAGCAAAGACTTAACTAAGTAACTCATAAACAATAGACGCGACAGATTCATCTTTAGTTACAAACGCCGGGTGTGTAAGCCTTCATCGTTTAATCAGATGTCTCATGCATCCTTTTTCTGCATACTAGGAATTTTCTTGCTCTTTTGCATTCTTTCTAAGAACCACACAGGAAGCTCTCAATTTCAGAGATTATCTCGCTTTTTTGCACCCTCTCCAAATCCGCTGGGAGCGCTTCATCCTGGGGCTTCTTTTGCTCTTCTGCATCTTCTCTAAGGACCGCTAAAAGCATTTCATCTTGGTACTTCTGGAGAACTCTATCCAATTGACGCTCTTGCTTTTCTATGTCCTTCCTTAGTGACCAAACAGAGGGGTTTTTAAAAAACGATATCAGGATGACTCAAACCACAAAAGCATTTTTACTGAAAATTTTCCCTACAAGATCCAATTATACAGTTAAAGTCCTTCCTTCCAAATCCGAGATATTTTATCCTCGAAGAGAGCGATTTTTCTACCCAAAAATGTGTAAAATTTATTTTTGCAACCCACCTCATTGACACGTAGTGGTGCCATACAAAAGTGCATTCTACAGATAATACTTCTACGGTGCTTTCACTTTCCGCTGTCACTCATTAGGGGTTTCGTCTCTGCCAATTAGTCGGTGGTATCCGGCCTTCAGGTGGGTATCCTGTCACCTGGTCTAAGCAAGGTGGCTCAGTAATGGTGATATACCTGGTTATTTTTGTCCAGGCGCTCTAATTGCGATGTTTAGAGCACGGGATACGATTATGAGTGTCGAAATCCATTTTCAGTGTGTCACGGAAAGACAACCATGGATTTCATTTTTCCCACCACAATTAGAGGGCTCATTGTACTATCTAGTACTCTACTTCCTGACTTTAAGTTATCAATACTTTTATCTCTATGATCAATATACCATGAAAATATACTGAAATTGTTATACCAATTAGATTGGGAAATCAATAAATATTTAGGAAAATGGAATAGTAAGCATTTAAAATTTAATAGCAATAGCCATTATTAAACCTAAATTTTAACAGTAAGAATATTTTTATTATATTATTATTATTCATTCTTTTCGAAAAGGATTTCTCCTTACTTCATCATATGCATTTTGTTGAAATATAATACATATTTATAATCAATAACGTTTTAATTATTATAGTATTTACATCAACACATTTGGTTTACTTTCAACAGCAGTTTAACCCCTTTCTCATTTTATTGGTTTAGTTTTTATACTGTGAAAGATTTTTTAATACTTAGGTCCCTATAGTAAAGTTTTCCTACAATCCATACGTCTTACAGTTGGACATTTTAGAACTTTTCCGGTAAATATCAGTGCAATAACTTATTTCAATTTTGGAGAAGAACAAATATTTGACGTAAAGGGAAATCTAAAATTTAAGTAGATACTTACCATATTTAAAAATTGGTTGAATCATAGTGCTGACATTTCTTATCTGTAAAAGAAAGGTATAATAGTCATCACAACTGTTTGTTTTAGAAAAAGTTATTAATATGAAAATGGCAAGATCATGTAAGAATATTTTGCGTCAGATATTTGATTATTATACATAGACTTTTATCAATTGATGTTTTATTATTGTATTTTTACATATAACAAATCCCTACAGATGTTATTGCAATTATTTTTTGTAAAATATCCTTTTCTAAACCAAACAAATACTTTCACAAAATGATTTTTAAAGGTATTTTTCATGACTTTATCAAAGAAATCCTGTTTTAAAAAAATAATAATCCAAAACCAAATACCTTAGAGTTCTTTTGTAATAAAAGAACACAACAATTATATCGCTTTTTTTGTAAACCTACCTCAAGAAAGGTTGAGACAATTTAGAGCTTTTTAAAATTTGTCGTTATTAAAACTTTAAATAGATATGATTGGAAAGAAAATAATAAATGTGGCACAAATGCCTACATTTATTATCTGAGTAGTTCTTAAAAATGTATAATTGTAGAAGGATCTCAAAATCATCCATCCTCCCACCTCGAAAATTTAAAGGTATATATTTAATCGTGTTACCTGTCTGTATCTGTTTTCTGTATTTATTATTTTAAATGTAAAACGAGTAGTGTTTTTTTTTATTTAAACCTGTAAAACAGGTTTTTTTTAATAATTGTAATACAGTAATATGAATGTAATATAATATAACGAACTAAAACTAATGTTGATATTTGTTAGGTCGTTGGAGGTGACAAGTGTGATACCAGTATAAAATGTTTTATAGTAGGAAGCTGATGGATGCATAGAAACTTTTATGTCCAAGTCATTAATTCTACAATAAATGTCCAATTTTGTTTCTCTTTTTTTGTGTTTGGCTGCTGAATAAATATGGTTTAATTGGTCGTGCTGTTTCTAATAGATTGCAGTTAGTGAGTATCAATATTAGTAAAAATAATTTCTTTTCTAGTCTTTCATCACTCAAGTACAAAATATTAAAATTATGTTTTATAGTTGGTTAGAATCAGAGAAGAAAAAAAGCAGGCATTTTTATATCAAAGATAAACTTGGGCTTTTACAAAAAAAAACTTTCTTAGATGGAAATATATCATCATCACGCAAGTACAAAAAAAAAGCTATAAGGAAGCTCAGCTTAGACTATCCCGATTCGATATTAAAAACGAACGTACAACGGAAGGAATTTCTATACACCACCACCCGAAACCGCCATTTTTTGAATCACTTAAAAAATTGGAGTTTTCGGCAAACTTAGGGAAACAAGTATGGTTTTTTTGCTCAAAAACAACACTCTTTGCCTCCAGAAGCGAGTGAGTAGGTCAATGCCAACTCTCGACTGCCAACAACAATCCCTGCCTAAACGAAGAAGAGGCCGAAACCCGAAACCGCGTCGGAGGCTTCGCGAAACCCCAGGCCTTTCATTACTGATTACGCTTCCCGTGAGATTGGGTGGAAACTCGGAAAAAACAGCCTCAAAGGGTGTGAAAAAAAACCCGTCCCTCCTCTTCTTCGTCTTCGATATTCCTTCCGAATCGGAGAAAAAGAAGTCCACAAAGGAGAGTTGGATTTCCAGGAAGTTGGAATTCTAGTGAATGTATCTGCGATTGGACTGCTATTATTGTCACTTTCTCTTTCTGGACGGCGATACCTCGGTGACAAACTGGAGATCTGGTTACGCAGTGCGTCATTCGGTGACAGGCTCTTCAAGGTCTGTGGAGAAGAAAGCGAAAGTGAGGGAATGTGAGAGGCGTTTATGACCCAAAAACTGGCGAAAATTGACTCGGAGGTATTTTTCCGGTGTAAAAACAGTTTTTGGGGTGTTTTGAAGTTCGGGGTAAAAAAAAAGTTTTTTTTATATATCAAGTGACATTTAGATGTTCCAGACACTTACGAATTCGACACTTCTCATTTTTTTTTGGAGTGTCTGAGGATGTTTCAATGTTATGCAATATGTTTTCAGGTTTTCCTTATGGTACATAAAAAATTAGAACGGGTACAAATAATGCTTGTAACAAAAATTTTAAGTACTTTTAAAATGGGTTTTTCGCAACACAAACAACTTTCACTACTTGGCACAGGAGTCAAAGATTTTTTTATCAAGATTGTGGGGTGATTTCAAAGATACATTTCGAGTTGCAATCTGCAGATTTGGAAAAAATAAATTATATAATTACTTCAAAATTTATAGTCAGAATTGATGAAAAGAATTAAAAAAAACCCACACTAATTATAAATAATACAATTTGGCAAACGTCGGGTTTTCATTGTTGTCGCTTCGTTTAATTATAAAAATAACGTTCTACGTCATCAAAGCTTATAAGAAAATTAAAAAGTTTAAACCAGATCTTTGTTTTCCCCAAAAAAGCCGATTTTGGAATCCTTAAGTAGAATAGGGTCATAATTTAAAGAATTTTAAAAGTTTCTCAAAATTAATGTTTCCGTATTCAGAATAAATTTACAAATGAATTTTCATTTAAATTCACATTTTAATATCACTAGACGTGTACTTGAATTGTCACTTGATTCGAAAATGGAAAATTGACTTTTTGTGCTCAAAATAATCTCCGAACTTCGCTCCACACATGAGTGGAGTGGGGAGAGGTATAAAATACCTACCCCTATAGGCAGATATAGCCCCTTGAAATTAGCGAAATCCATGCCTATTCATTGTTTTTTTTAAATAGAATTGTTTGAAATTTAAGTTATTATTTCTTTTATTGTTTGGGTTGTAAATTTAAGCAAAAAAAAATGTTTTCAATTGTTTTCCCTCACATTTTTCATCTAGTAAATACTGGATTCAATTGATACTCCATTTATATTCATAAGGCTGTCTTAATGATTCAGTTTCATAATACATTTTGGTATTTTTTGTTTTAGTCTTTCTATTTCTCCTTTTTGTGCGGTGAACTAAGCATAAATATAATTTAATTGTCAGTTTCAGTGGTATTTTTTATTTTTTTCAGCTGAAATATTCACAAGTTTGAACAAGGGAAATAGGTCCAATAACTTTTTAACTGTAAAATATTTTTTGGGTGAATGTATTTATATTTTTTCCACCGATGATTGCTTTGTATTCTAAATAGGGTCCAGAATTTTCAGCAAAAATTTGGTGGTTATACAATGAAAATTCGGTTCAATTCCGTTAGAGTCCCCGCTAAATATCACCTGGTTCTATAGTAGTATAAAAAGTAGAAATATTCATAAATAATATCAAACTCCTGAATTAAAATGTTTAATTAGATCAATAACTATTCAGTTTATTAATAAAAGTCAGAAAAGTTTGTAGATATTTGGATATATTTAGCGATTTGGATACTGGCGATATTTAGCGGGGACTCTAACGGAATTGTACCGAAAATTCAATTACCTATATAGTTTTTTTAATTTTTTTCTCAATACTTGATTTTGGACTTATTTCCTTTTTCAAACTAACCATTAATTTAGACAAGTGTTATTATGCATTACGTGCCATTAGACTGAAAAATCTAATGGGGTAAAAAATATATAGTATAATATTTTGTAGGTATATATTTTTTTCTGAATAAAATTTCATTTTACTTTCTATGTTACATTATTTAAAATTCATTAATTTGTTCTTTATTACATTATCAAAAACTAATAAGAGACACTAGTATTTTGACCCTAAAAATAATATATTTAGCTTGTTTTCTAACTTTATTTGATTGCTTTTATTTCATTCATAAAGTTTAAAAGTTACGAGGGTTGTTTTTTTTTCAACTTCCGTTTTGCTCCTGAAAAAAAAGTAGTTGGAATTTCGAAACAATTTTGGTACTGGTAGTTAGGTACATCCTTCAGGATCAATTTGCATCTTTACTGCATAAAAATCGGACATTTTTTCTATTAGTTATCGAATTTAAAAGCGCGCTCCTCGAACTTTTTTCCCGCCAACCTATAGAGAATTTCGCTTTCTTCTTCGCGCGACCGCTCCTTTCGCCCAGCATTTAACATTAAACAATGGGTGAGCAGGTGAAAATTGCAGGAGGGGAAAGCGAAATTCTCTATGGACTGGCGGGAAATAAGTTCGAGGAGCGCGCTTGTAAATTCGATAACTACCATAAAAAATGTCCTATTTTTATGCAGTAAAGATGCAAATTGATCCTGAAGAATGTACCTAACTACCAGTACCAAAATTATTTCGAAATTCCTACTACTTTTTTTTCAGGAGCAAAACGGAAGTTGAAAAAAAAACAACCCTCGTATTTTCACTCAAGTTTCTTAATATCTCATTCCTTGAAACCTGTGAGAAACCTCAGAGCAAGTTAAGTTAAAAACAAAAAATATACCTATGTTTCTCTTCTTTTTGTTTTTAACATAAAACCGTAACTCAGATATTATATTACTTAATAAAGAGTTTTGTAACTTTTTTGGCCTAATTTTCATATGGAGGGTAAGAGTGCGCAGCGTTTTTTTCCCTGTTGGCAACAGTATAAAGGGAAGCAAAAATGATCACATGGATATAAGTATCATAAACTATCTTAAAAGGCTATCATTATTATTTTCATACATTTTTATATTTTCTTTTTATTTTTTACCATATTTTTGTTTGAGCTAAGATCTTCATTTTTGTAGGTTGATTTGTGAGTCGAAAACCTTACTTACGTTCAGTAAATTTTCGCGTCTCTAGCTTTTATATTATCACTTTTATAGCCAAAAATAAATTTTGTGCGTATTCTTACCCTTCTTTCCCCTATAAATTGTGTAACTTTTTCAAATTTGATAGAATTATTAAGACACATTTTCAATCTAAACCTAAACATTACAAAAGAATTTATACTTTTTTCATATATTTGCATTATGCATTGATATCTTAATTTATTGTGGTTAATATTTTATTTACTTATGGAAATTTTACAAACATTGCCATCATTACGATAATTTTTTCCTCGCCACTTTAATTTGCAATCACTCTAACATAGTTTTCTACTGCCAATTGGTCTCATTTAAATCAAATAAGATTCATTAACACTCATTTAGATAAATTTAGATTAGATAAGTACATTTATACTTAAAGTAAATACATTTTAAACTAACTTTTGATTTTAGAAACTTACAAGGTACGCAAATTTTTTTCCCTTAAGATAAATAAGTAAAATCTAAATGAAAACACCCTGTAACAACTCATAAGAGTCCTTAAGCAAGAACTTGGATGTTTAATTTTCTTAACTGTATATACATTTTTGAAACTGATAGGCATAATTTTAATTATATTTAGGACAGAGCGCCACGAAATTGTGTTCCAATACTACTACTCTTATGGAATATAAAAACACCCTCCCAGTTACCTTAATTTAGGTATAGAATATCCCGTAAAATCTAATATCCCTCCGTGAATCTTCAGACGGAAATTCAGTTTATGCCACTTTATTTTTTGAAATAGAGCGATTCTTCGCTGGAAAATAAGACAAATGCACTCTTGATACAATAGTGCACAGACACTTCAGAGAAGATCGTTAGACCACCAAGGCAGGCAAAAGCGGTCTTTTTTTTTACAAACGAGGAAGCTCTCTCGGTGGCTTCCGGCTTTTCTTCTGGTAATGAGGTGTCAAACAGAAGAGGGGAAAAACCATTACCACCACACGCCCTTACATGGGCGGGAATTCTCTTACCACAGTCATGACCTTCAAAGGGTATCTTAAGAAGAAAATCTAACTAAATGCAGATGTCGTACAAAGGGTTTGTTAATTGAAATTTTACCATAAATTGAAACTACAGATGTATGGACGTAGTAACTTTGAGATGCCTCTAATAGTTTATTTCAGATAAATTTGAGCACCATGGTTACTTTCGTAGTACGACCGTTTTCTATAATTTTCCTTTATAGGATCTCATTCAAAGCGTTTGTTACTGTTAAAAATTGAAGGGGTGTTTGGAAGAAAGATGTAACAAAAAACTTTTTTTTAGACATTTGGTCTTAAAGTTTTTTTTTCGCTGGTATTTTTACGTTAAATTATGTAAATACAGAATTATTAAAACTTATATTATAGTGATTAAATTTTTCCTAAATGTAAAAAAGCGGAAAACATTAATAATTTTTTACATCCTACATCCTTTTCCAATAACTTACCAACAACCTAAAATAATTAATTAACCTAATTTTTCAGTATCAGAGCAGTAGAGTAAAAGAAGGATGTTTGTTACACTGGTCTTACTTCGTTATATATACATCCTACCAGAATTTACACTTTTTTCTGGTCACATACTTTGAGCATCAGGGTCCTAAAGAGATTGCGTCTTTAGTACTTAGTACTGTACTTGGTCAAAACATACCACTCATCCACAGATGCAATTACTTCTTTATTTTGAAAATATCATCTTTTTCCTAATCACCCTTTCAGATAAATATTGCATAATACTAAATACTATTTTGATTTGGGGGAAAAACCGGTTTCATATGTTAAATTCCCAAAAATAAGCAAGAATGTTGAGTTTTACGTACTAAACCGTTTGAAGTACCCAAACCCAGACCACCCTTTTCTTGTCTCCATTTGATATTACCCACAAAAGTAAAATTAAGGTTAAAATATGATTTTATAGTTCAATAAAAACACATAGCTTAATATATTTTTTAAAAATTCCATCCTCAAAAAATTATGTTTCAGACTCCAAAATGGCTCCATCCGAGAATCCGTTCCATGGTTTCATTATTTGTTCACAATACCAATTACACATATCAACGGCCCACAACTTCATTAATATTCTAAAGTTTGAAAGAAATTTTCCATAGGTTTCCCATATTTGGATTTGACTATAATTAATCTAAAGGAGAGAATGACGTTTTGAGAAACAAAAATAAAACTTATTTTTCCTCTTTGTGCGTGCTTAAAATCGTTGAAAAAACACGCAGCATTTTAAAAGCTCACTTTACATCATATAAAAATTTTATTGCTCGAAAACTTATTTCAGTAAATTAAAACTGACGATTTAAATTGATACCACCAACAAATTAATACCTTTTTCAATCATAACAATTTGCTTCTCCAAGTTTTATTGTTTCTAATTGGGTACTTGAAATTTTTTAGAGGCTAGAAGGGTAATCATGTAATTCATTTTTAATTTTTAAACTTATGGTTGTAAAATATTCTTTTAAATGCCCTGTAACATTTTACCACATTTATACATAGCTAAAGGGTAATAAAAAATTATAGTATTTTTACCCTATTTTTCCATTATTTCATAGTTATTTCATTAAGGTAAAATGTTAATTGCCCCTTTTCATTAAACTATGGAATTATCCAGTTAAAATTTAAAAAATTAGTTTTCCCTTCTCTATAACGTAAAACATTCGTCTTCTCACGTTTTCACATATCAAAGAGTTGTGTAACTTTCAGCTTGTATCTTAAAATAGGTTCAATTCACATTTCCACTACCCATGAGAATTTAAATGACACCATTGAATTTGAAGGTCACTTTCAAAGGTCATTAAAATCCTTTCGCAATGTAAACTGCCCTGATAAGTACTTCTCATGAAGACGATTCCATGACTGTCACCGGTCAACGAGTTCAATTTTTGTCACACAAAAAGACATTCATTCACTCGTCCTTTAAAAAAATCTAAAGGGTTAAGTGCATTTTATTCCCACAAGAATCCAAAAGTTGGAAAACCAAAGATCCCTCATAAAGCCCAAAACAGCACCCTGGGAAAACGCACGTGCACATGACTGTCACGGAGGATCTATAGGTATCTTTTTTTGCGCACTTATCTCTGAAAGTGTGTTTTAATGAACTTCTCAAATTTCCCAAAGGGAAGGGGTCAAAAGGAAGTCATCCGTATGAAAAGCGGTTATTTTTTAGGCAAAAAAGCTAAATCACGGAGCAGAGTGTGCTATGGATACCCTTTATCTAGTATGTAGAGGGTTTTTGTCGATAGCCACTCGGCGAGGATTGTTCAAAAAAGAGAAAGGAGAAGAATAAAGCAAACCAAAAACCGCAGCAATACGTTTTCCATTTCTGTCCCTTATTTGTTTGCCTTTGGATTTATAGCTTCCTCAGAGGAGGGAGATGCGCTGACAGAAAAAAGCAGTCGAAGAAAGTGAAAAAGAGGAGAGGGGGAGAGAACCGCAGAAACAGATTTTCAATTCATTGCGCCCCGTTCGCAACAACCCCTGTAAGTGTTCCAAAACCACTTGGGTGGAACATAACGGTTTTTGAATTGGTCGTTTGGGCATCTGGGTCCCCCCCCCCTTCGAGAAATCGCGTCGTATTCAAAAGGGGGTGAACTTCCCTCCCCATCCCCGGACCTCCGTTCTTTTTATGTTCGCGATGCTCTTACTCAAATTGATACCGAACACATCTTATAAGAGTTGGGTATTGAATTACAATTCAGGATCACAAACTGGCAAAAGAGGGGGAAATACGTACTTTTTCTTAGTAGTAACAATTGTTAATATGTTAAAATGAATCATCCCACAAGAGTCGGGCACAACCACTACCATTAAGAAGAAAAGTTACGCCTTTTTTCAAAAATTTTACCACAAATTATTATAAAACAAATATTTGAATCTTACTGTTGAGCGCAAGAATAGCAAGCTAGCAATACTCGTAGAACCAACACATTAGTAGACTTTTAATCAATCTTTAAACTTGTGAAGAATAATAGGGCTTTATTAGAAAGAGATCGTGAAATTAATGAAATATATTCAAATCGATTATTTTATTTTTTAAACCATTAAAGAAAAGAAGCCTATTGAACATAGAGAATAATATTTGTCAGTATTTTTTAATTTGTCTTTTTTGACCTTAATTTTCACTTTTAATTATAGAAAAGTTTTGAATGAACACACATATTTTGTTTACATCTTCTGTAATATAAAATGATGATGATATAAAGCATATATTTCCACCAAAATTTCCTTGAGGTCCAAAACAGTACAAGTCCACTACTGTCCGATACAATTTACTTTAATTTTATTTTTTAAGCACTTAAATTCTTTTTAAACTAAAGGGGGAAACAGCTGATAATATGCTGATGGGGCTTGCAAGTATGATATGGATGATCAATCGTTAAAACCCATTAATATATAACCGTTTAGAATTTAGACGATATCCAAACATTAAAAGCAATATTATCTTATAAAGCTGATTTTGGACATTCCATACTTTGGTAGATCCATGTAGTAAATATCCAGAGATCCAAGTAGCATCGGAAAATGCCACAAAACCTCGTTAACACTGATTTTAAGAAAAAAATTATTTCGCCAAAAAATAAATTATTTATCCCGTTTGATTTTTTACACGGTATTATTTAGAAATATTTATGTGAAAATCGATTAATTTACCTCTATTTTTCTGAGCTTTTTTATATTTTCTAATTTCTTTCTAGTTAATTTGGGAGTTTATTATACAGCAGTGGCCCTTGATACAAAAATCTTTTATGCATGATTTCTTTATATGATTTAGGAATTTTTAATAAAGGTGTTTTTCTTAAGTTATACTGATTAATCTTACTTTCATATGAATTTATTCTGTCATGAATAAAAATTAATAATCTTAAGCAATGCAGTTGTTTTAAAGATACAAAATTATTATGCTGTTTATCATTAATATATTTTAATATTCGTTTTTGTAAATTCATTAGTGAAACTAGATTGGTTATATAATCATCGGCTCAAAACATAATTCCATATTGTAACTAATTAAATTAATATTTTAACTGATATTTTAATTTTTTTCCCTAATTTTGTAAAATGTTTGTATTTAGCACTGAAAAAAAGTTTATCATCAAAAACATGCATGGATCACAAGACTATCATAATATTTTGTTTCACTTTTTTTTAAATAAAAATTTTTATTGCATTGATTTTTCTTGTTTCCATGATGTTAATGTTTAGAGCATCTGCGTAAAAAACCATTAAAAAGCTTGCGTTGAATTTTGTTTGAGGATAAATGGTACATCCAGCGCACTGTATCCATAGCATATACTCTTATGCCACAACTTTCTTATATTTTAATTTATATAGTTTATCAACAATATTTACTGTCTGAAGATGTGAATAAATTAAGTTTTAAGATAAACATATTTTATAATCCTTTAGATTAAAATAATGTCAAATGAAAGAGAATTCATAAGATGTCTAGTATTATCATCTAAATTCTAAAGAATATTTAAACTTTCTTCTTTGACAAAATTAATACAGATAAAAGGATCCTCCAAACCCAAGTTAAAAGGTAATGCCAAAGCCGAAATGGCAAATCCAAAGTTTTGATTGCATTCTTCCCCCCTTACGAAAACGTGGGGCAATTTTCCGGCTGCTTGACCCTCGAGGGGGCAGCCAACCGTGATGGGGGTGGGGGCCACACGTGACTCTGTCAGCTGGCGGTTACAGAGACGTTACGTCTGGAATTAGGGCACTAGGCACAGCTATGTTATGCCCGTCTGAGGTATGAGAAGATTAGTTGGATTTGACAACTATTGCCTCACGAGTGTAAAATGAGTTTAGGTTTGTGCGTAAAGTTTCAGGGGAAATTTGTGGATAGAGTGGTTGAAATTAGTATAGACTTTACTATACTTCATAAAAATTATTATGTGCTTTAGATTTAAATAAGAATACGAAACTCACAATGATTGGATCAAGTAAATGAGAATTTTCCATAAATCTGAATTTTACTATATTAAATCTAAAAAAAAGTTAATGCTTTAAAATTTTTATTTTTAAATCTAATATAGTAATATGAAACATAGTTATGCGAAAAATAGCAAAACTGAAAAGGAGTTAAAATGTATATACGGTAGTTTTGACAGTTTAAAGGGAATTAAAGGAATATAAGAATTGTATCATTAAAAAAAATAAACAATTTGTTTAGTAAATTTTATCATTAAAAACAAACTTTATTTAAAATGTTATACTTCTCCACTTTTACTAATATTTGTATTTTAGATTCATCAAAGATCTCTAGATTGTTTTGATACCACAGTGGATTAATTGGAATATGTGAAACCGGTTTATTTTATGCCAATTATTGTAATCTACATAATAACAAAACATTTATTACATTTACCTGTATTTTTATTTACTATTTTAAAAGTACTTTTGAAAAAAAAATACTTATAGTCAAAAGAAAATAGTTAAATACCAAAAAAAAGTATAAAAATATTCACCATGAATTATGAATCTCAAAACTAAATATTCCTAGTTTACCTGTTTACCAGCACATAAATTTAAAAGCATACAACTGTTTTGGGATCAATGGATTTCAAGCACCATTTTTTTGCATTTGTGACGAAAGGAATAGAGTATTTTCAGGTGACGTCACAACCGGTTATTTTCTTTTAACTGTGTATCTACTGTAGGGCTTTTAACTGTTGCTAAGGCCGTTGTTTATCGGTTGCTAAGGCGGTTTTTAGGTATGGGATCACGTGATTGCAAATTCTCCAATAGAAGAATTTCACGGCTAGTCATTTTCTGTAACTGTTAACCTCTGTAGGGCAAAAAACTGTAACATCTCCTGTAGTTGCTAAGGCCGCTGTTAGGTCCGAGTCATGTGATTGAAAATGCTCTATATACATTAAACCCCGAGACAATTGCGTGCTTTTGACTATAAGAGCTGATTTTCGTTTTGACTACAAGTTCTTTTTCTCCCTTTTTAAAACTTTTCAACTTCAAAACTTTCAAGGGACCTTAAGCATGAGGTCACGCCCAGTTATAATTACACTGCAAAAATGCTCTACACAAAAATAAACACAATAAGAACACTCTTTTGTGCTTAAACTAACACAACTGTGTTATTAGGTAGAACTCTAAAACCTTATTGTATTATTAGTGTTCTGAAGTTTTAGAAATGTGTTCTATAGATAGTGTTGCAAAATAAGTTTAAAATCTGAAAGTGTTCTTAAATTTGGATCGAAAACAATATACGAACACATTTTCTGCCTCAAATTTCTTATCTTTTTTCACACAAAACGATCGAAATACAATCAAACCCCTTTGGGTTAGAAGTTTTCATTATTTAGTTTACTTAGCGTAGCAAAAGTATTTGCATTTGCAGCACGAATTTGCAGTGTATGTTCTCCACAGAGTATAGAGCTTAACAGAGGGTCCATCTCCATAGACGCTAATGGCAACTTTTAAAGCATGGTTTTTCCCATAGAACGTGGCGCCCCTATGCGATAACGGTGGAACTAACCAGAGAACAGGACGACAGTGCAGGACGAACGTTATTGACTCTCTTCAATTCGCATGCAATCTCTTTCTCTGCAACCTCCTCTTTCTCTATTAACCCCGCCCACCTGGCCAGCTATCATCCCTCACCTGTCACTCAAATCGCTAGAAAGGGAAAAAGATTTCTTCTGTTTTCCCAGTTTTCAAACAGCTACGTGTCTTTTGAGCATGCGCTGGGGAAAGAGGAAATTTCTAACTTCGGCTTTTGAATTGGAAATCGCCTTTTACAGCGATTGATCTGAATAATTTCTAGACTTAGAAATTGAATTATCTTTGTAATTTTACTTTCACCAATTGAAGTTTTTGTTATCTATTTCTATCGCGAGTTTATCTTTTTTCATTAAACTAAAACAATGAGTTGATTAACTGAGTGATTATGATTTAAGTGCATTTTTTAGCATTTTGCAAACAAAATGCTATTTTTTTTTGGTTATTCAAAAGTAGTAAATTTATTAAACTTATTTCACATTAGATTATGCTATAGTATATTCAAAAACTGAACTGGATTGCAGGTGAGGTAGAATGAATATATGGTGATTTATAATATAAACAATTCTATTATCCATAAATAAAACAACACCATAAATTATACCCAAATATAATTTTTCTTAGGTGAAAAGATTGGAAGAAACATAGAAAATAATTACTTCATATTAATTTCAACACAGTGAATACAAGTAGTAATAAAAAATAGTTTATTGAACAGATATTTACAGATATTACAAAAAACTAGACAAATTTTATGTAAAACATTTCTGATATCTTAAGAACCAATTAGTTGAAGGGATGTATGCAAAAATATAAGACAAATTGAAATTAAATAAAATGACACAAGTGGGAAAAATCCCAGTTACAATATAACAGAATTTGACTAAGAAAAATGATTAGTAGTAATTTCTAAGTCATTGCAAATAAAGCATTTTTCCTTTTAAAAAAATTAACAGGAAATTTCAATGATTTAGACATAGAAGTGCCTTGACTTCCTTCAGGGATTTTGCCAACCTATTCCACAATAGAATTTGAGATAGTAGATAATTTCTATATTTTTAAATGTTTTATCAGATTATTGTTTATTTTAGTATCTGACTTATGTAAAAGCTTTTGCTTTCACAGGCACACAATACTCAACCTAAGCTTAAAACCTCTTACATAAAAAACATAACTTTGAATAACAATAACTCAATAACAATTTTGACACTGCAGGGTAATATAATGCAATCATTCTTGATAGCTTTGAATTCAACCAATGCAGATTCAAAAGCCCCTGAAAATTGATGAATTTATCAGATTTTTTTCAAAATAAGTATTTTAAAGTGATTGCCTGCATTCCCAAACCATGCTTTGTTATAGTTTTTATTAAAACATATTTCAAAATTTCAACCATTACTTAGATTATACTACTTGAGAAAGGTAATTTAAACCTATTCAAATAATTAAAAACTGCAAAAAAGTTTATCATGGCTTCATTTAATATAGTTATCAATAAACTGAAGAATATACATACAATAAGGGAAAAGGATACAGACTTGATTTACAAGTCAACAGTAATTACCAGAGAAGCATAGTTCCAAATTAATTATAAAAAACATGACTCAAAAAGCACGAATATAAGATTAAATAACATTTTCACAAATAAAGTAACTCATCAAAACTCAGTGATAAAGTAAATAATCAAAAGGTAAGAATAGCATTGAAACGTACTTGCAATTTATTAGCTATTGGAAAGTTGCTTTATAAAAATAATAAACTGCATACTAATAAAAACTCAAGGAATGAATTCAGGAAACAAAGTAGTACTCGCAAACCATTTATAACATTAAATAACATATAATTGATCTTCAAATATATATGTATTACCAGACGATATTTAGTAAAAAAAATAAAGATTTCATTTACAGTTCTAAATAACTTTCGGATCATTGTAATGGAAATTCACCCATTTTGTTTACTTTTTTTCATTTGATAATTGGCAAATTTTTACTATAGTAATGTCTTAATCCTTTGCTTTTTTTAATTGATAAACAAATATTCTTAACATAATCTTGCTTTTTAAAACATTGATTTGAAAATTATTAAAAAGTCATTACCCACTTACAGTTTATCCTTTCCCAAACGAAAATCATCAAAACTGGAGGAAGTTGTTTACAATTCAACATAAACGTGTTCTAAAAGCAAAAGAAAGACATTTTTAGAAAAGAAGCATTTTTATAATTAATCATAGGATTTAAAGTTATTGAATAAAACAATGTTAAATGAGACTTACTTGGAGAATGATGCAAAATAATAATATCTGCTAGAGCAATCACTGATGAGACCGAGACACTACAAATCATCCATGTTTATTTATGGGGAAATTTTACTACCGGCAGGGAAAGTTTAGGGAAAAGTTCCTTGATCTGGGGAAAAATAACAGTGATTGCGAAATTCCCATAAAAAGTTCCATATCCAATCAGAATCACTCGTTCCGACTTGTTCCCTCCCACTTGATATCGATATGATATCGATTGACAACTGGGACCATCAGCGCCACTATGCGATAACGGTGGAACTATTGTCTCCGAAAGAGTAAAATCGCCGCTTGGACCCTCTGTTAGAATCTATACTCTGTGATGTTCTCTGTCTTTAGAGAAGATGATGAAGACCAAGTGACGAACCAAGATAACGGCTAATCTAATAAGCTGAACCCTCGTTGAAAAACATCAATTCCTTGAAGGTAAAGCTTCGTTCCCGTAGCCTCCTGTAGTTTAATTGCTTGGAATTCAAAACCCTCCAAGAAAAACATTTATATAAGCACACTAACAGAGACTTGGAAAAGGTCAGTTTATTTGGAATAATTTTAAGATTTGTGAAGTAGTTTTTTTAAACTCGGTTCTCATTGTCCTACTTTTATTTTAATCTGATGGATGATCGTATATTATACAAGTTATTACTCACCATTTATGACTTCACAGTATAATTAGTAATTTCGGAGAAGACAAGTTTTCCAAGCCTAAAAATAAAGAAAATAATAATAATAATAATAATAATAATTAAAATATTTTTACAGCTTTTATAATTTTTGAAACTGTTAAAATAGAAACAATTTTCAGAGCAATTATAAGTAAAAAATCCCTTTTATGATGTTCCTGTCATTAAACTTTAAAAAAAAATATTAAAATTTTGATAAAAGCATCAAGATATTTTCTTTATTTTAAAATCTTTATATATTTTTATAATCTTTATATATTATATTTTAATTTTTAATTTTTATTTATTTATTTATAATTTATATATTTATTATTTATTTATTTATAATTTATTATTTTAATTATATTTTAAAATCATAAATATTTATTAATTGGAACCTGTTGATATTTTTATTTGGTCTTTATAAGTTAAAAGTGAAACATTTCATACGCATTCAATAATTTTAGATTCAGTTCCTAGTTTTAAACTGATTGCCTGTAAAAGTTGTTTTGCTGCGAGCCTACCCTATGTGCCAGAGAAAAAACATTACAATCTTTTTAGTTTGTGATATATCTTTTTACAAATTAAAGTTATTTTCACCAGTAAAGAACAATGTTATTTGTTATTATCATAGAATAAATTAAAAATCTTTATAGGACAGTTAAAAACGTTCAAGGATAAGATTTTTAGAAATATCACTGCTTAAATGATATACTTTTAAAAATGTATTTAAAACTATTAAAAAAGGCAAGGTAATTAGAAACATAGCTTTTTAAATAAAAATACACAATATTATATTTAAGAACAATTTGTCTTTTATATTTAAGGTATTTTAGAAATTACTTATTTTATTTCCAGATAATAAAATAAAAGACGCTTAAATTTTTTTATAATGGTTTAGAAAGTTAATTTAAATATCCTTTTATTCATTAAATCACAAAGATATTAGTTTCGTAAATCCCATCCTATCAAAATATAACGTGCGAGTTGATGGCAGGAGTGTTTAAATTCAAAAACGTAATGTAACGAAAATATTTTAAAACATTATAATTTGATAAAAAAAAAAGTTTACCTTGCACACAAATCACTATTACTCAGTATTTTTTTTTATCAATTTCTCTTTTTTATAAAAATGTATAGCATTGATGCAATTACGAGAATGAAAGTTAGAAATTTGATAGGGACCATCCATAAATGATTTCATATTTTTTTCAACATTTTTGCCCCCCTCTCTCCCCTTTGTCACAAAGTGTCGCACTTAACCATACCACCACCCTTTCCCTCCCTTTGTCACATGCCATGCTCTGCTACTAATAAGTTTAGAATAAAGTTGGTAAAAATCTGTAACCAATGTTTTTTAAGTTTAAGTGCACCCCACCTTATAATTTCAAAGGGAACTCTTATTTTGCAAGTAGGAATTTTATGATAATGTCATTTAAACTAAATTCTGCAGAAAAAGTTATTTTGTTATTTTTCAATGTAAAATGTCACAATTCTTAACCCCCCCCTTGTCACAAAGTGTCACAGACTAATGAACCTTTCCCTCGCCTCCAAGCGTGACATCATTTATGGACGGCCCCTAAGTTCAAACCTTTGTGTAAATTAAAGAACCAATATTAATTAATGAAATTTTAGTAATGAAGAAATTTTAGTTTCTTATTGAGGTCTTTAGAGATGCAATTTATTTCTCAAAGCTTAAACAGCGCACTTTCATGATTCAAATGAAGAGACTGAAACTAATTTAACACAGTGAATTATAAATATAAAAGTGGAATGCTAAGTCGATTCCGACATTAAAAAATTATTTTCTACTAGTGGTATTAAAATCTTTTTTTTTTCTTTTCTTAATTTTAATACTAGTGGTGAAGTCCTGATTTTATCCAAATCTTTGAGTGAACTCAGGAAAAATGTGTGCCTCATTTCTTTCTCTATATTGCACTTCAAAGTTTCTCCAGGAAGAAAAAAACGTGCACAAAAATCAAGAACACCAAGAGGACACGACCTTACAGGGTTTAAAGTACATTTTCCCTACATTTGGAAGAGATATCTGAAAATTCGTATAATCCCAAGCACTTCAAACTCAAGCACTATAATCCGGCAACCGTATTTTTTTATGACATTTCGAAACACGTATGCAAAGTTATTTTAAACCTGTTGGATTTTTTAAGGGGAACCACGGGGTCAAAACTTCTCCCCCTGAATCGGGGGTGGCGTCACCCAACGGGGTAAGGGGGGAGATGTCTCCCATTGTTCCTGGAGTGGGTATCGCATCCAAGTTCATACACCCTGGTGGTGCGGTCGCAGTTTCAAGTAGTAATTGTCCGACTCGGCCACAATACGGCGCGGGAGAAAAAACCTCCACAATATGAGAAACTGTAACCGGCGCCGGATGTCGAGCGGCAGGTTTTCCCTTTGTCCCAGCTTAATAAACGAAAATCGGAATAAAGTTGGAAATGGAGGGAAAAAGCAACACGGACAAAGGCCCCGGACTCCAAGTGGAGCGATCAATGGCTTAAAGAGGCGGGGCCAGGCCGCCTGGCCACGCCCCCCAAGAAAGAGTTCGCGCGCAAAAAAATGGCCGTGGATTCCTGGGCTCGCAGGTATTGTGCAGTGCCAGAGAGAAAAAAGGCTCCCCGAGTAATAACAAGTGACGTTATCATCGGAGATGTTAATCCCGGAGCGGATACAATGGAGATGAGGATGGAGGATTTGCTCTCGGGGTTTCTCTCGTCTTCTCGATCTTATCATCGTCGTATCCCGAGTGCCGAGATTAGCATGAGAAAAGGGAGGGTCAAAATATTTATGGAAGAAGTGCTGACGGTGTAAAGACACGATCGAGTTTCAGGGTTAAAAACCTCTCTGTGCGAGTGTAATGCCTTTTTGGAGGAGTAACACTCACAGATTTCCTCCTATGGCGTGGAATTGGATTAGCTTTGAAGAACTAATTCGTAACAAACTGATTCCACTATACTAATGCTTATGAGATTTCCCTACTTTGTCCCTACCTTGTCATGGAATGCTTCTAGGATCCACCCACATGGATTAATTGGTGGTGGAAGAGGTAAAAGGGGATCAACCTGAGGATGCCAGAGTAGTAACTAGACTTACTTCCAGAGAGGTTTAGTCTCCGATTTCTTTAGACTTCGGTTTATGGACGTATTATAGGTGAAAATAAAACTTTCGTGCATTTAATATAAAAGATATGCTTATAACACTTATAGCCCCAAGCAAAATGGGGAATCTGGAAGTCCTCTCCCAGAAAACTTTTGAAATTTGACCCTAAAGAGGGATCCGATTAATATTTGGACATTCAAGACCCTTTGAACCATGCTTATACGCCGTAGAATTTTCAAGGAAAAAAACAGTAGGCGTGAAAATTTCGGAGAGAGGAAACCCCAAATCCCCTTTGGATACGAAATCATTTTGGAATAAAAATCAATGTTAATTTCAGGCAAATCCTTTCAGTTCAGAGATTGAATGAAATTGTACAGTTCTTGTAGGGTATTATCTTACACTATACCCATGGGGGTAGCCAGATTTCATGTTATGGGGGGGAGGATACTTACCTTTGTTCTTGATGTTACGAATACTAGTGACTAGGGGTTGACTCAACATTATTTCCCAGGCCCCCCATGCCCCATGGCGAGTACTTTTACATGCTAAGTTTAAGGGTACTTATACAAAGGTTTGAACTTTTGCACACCTAACATAAAAATATGGTTAATGAATGTGAGCTTAAAAATGGGGTCTAGGGGTCCTCCCCCAGAAAATTTTTTAAAATTAGTCCCTCAAAGTAGTGTTTTAGCTCATTTTGAGGCTCTTTGGGCCGAACAGGACCTCTTCTAAGCCACGCAATTTGCAAGGAAAATTATGTACCTACATTGCTTTCATAAAGTTTTAAAAAAAAAATTAAACTGAGAATTAAGGGGGGGGGCAGCTGCCCCCCCTGGCTACGCCCATGACGATACCTAAAGAATCTCGGTTCCCTCTCGTCTCTTATCAAAGCTAAGTAAATATTTAATTCCTTTGAAACTATTACAAACTGGCAGTTTTAACTAATCTCAGATCTAAATCCAACCCCCATAAAATAAAATTATTTTCAATACATTATTTAAGGGGACATTTAATCACTCGAGGAAATTAGACTAGATGACAGGCTGAATTTGAACTAAATTCACGAAAGTGCTTCCGTTCTTGCTGGAAAAAAAAGGTGTTTGGAATGGTCACCTATTTATCGGGAGAGCCACCTGTTATCTGAAAACTCAGTCTTTAATTGGAGGGATACCCCAAACTTTGAAAGAAACCAAATTTGAGCAAGCATAGACCAAAGGAAAGAAGAAGAATAGAAACCAATGGAAGAAATTTAAATTTTGTCTAGGATAAAATGAGATGCATAAATCTCACGAGAAGACAATGTGTCGGAAACTCTAGTACACACAGAGAACACTGTATCCCAGGATACATCGGCTGGGATCAAACAGATATTAGATCCTCCATCAAGATAAGGAATCACAATCATCCGCAAAAACCAGGAAGGACTCCGTTACCTCTGCAATCTCACTGTGGGTATGAATATTCCCTTATAGGAACTGTGCCCTAATCGTGTCTTTGGTGAGATTTCGTCTCGGCAGAAAAAAAAAAGATGCCAGTCCCCTTAACAAAACAGAACATGCGAGAGGGGAGGTATCATCCACAGAAATGACTCGGAAAAACGTCACCGCTCACAAAAGCATTAAAGGAACGAGTATTATTATTATTCATAGCAATTTCTCGAAGAGTAGGGGTAGGCAGAAGGTCGTCTCGTGTTCTCTGTGCCTGATGAAGTACCTTTCTTCGCCTTGAAAAGGGACAGAGAAGGAAGTTACCTTCTTTTTTGTGCGCGACTATCTCGTTCGATTGTTGCGTCCCGTCTATGATCTCCCATTCTTCTCTTCAGTCCACTTCATATTCCTTTTCCTTGCTCTTCTTCCTCGGGTAGGGATATTATTATTATTATTGTGGACCGGGAGGAGGAGGTTGGCGCAAATGGATCGCTGTTTACTCGGTGGAAAGTGAAGAGATGCAGGTTTGTGTCTCTCTTCCGCTCGGGCTGTGTGTGTTCTTAAGGAGGTGGTGTTGGGAATAGTCAATGCACAGATTTGTTTTTTTCTTCGAGAGAAAGTAACACATTGGGTAGCGAAAACAGGGAGTGTATAGTCGGTTTACAGGAGAAAGGCACTTAAGGAGAATCTTTTGAAAGCGGTAGAATAACGCCAACGAACGAGGGAATTCACAAAATCTCGCCAAGCTGAAAAGTGATCAGTGCGTCAAATTTAGCAAAGCCTCTGAACATGATAGCCGAGCTCGAAGTGATTTAGTGCCTTTCTCCTGTAAGCCGACATTATTAGAAGTAGTAGAACGTACTCATCCCGTCCTGTACTTTTCCAAGAATTTTTCTATGAGTTTTATATTTTTTGAATTGTTCATTCCAATCACGGAAGTTTTAGGATAGTTTTAGAAGTAAAAGGAAATTATTTTTTGATAAAAATTAAGTCACACATTTGTGATAAAAAAAACCTTGGATATTGGATATAAAGTAAACTTTGAAAAATAGCCTCACTAGGAATCATAACAATATGCTTCACAACACGACTAAAATCTGAGGAAAAAAACTCCAATGAGATCAAATTGGAAAAAGAGCAAACACATCAGAATGAAAGGAGTCTAAAAGGGATGGGGAGATCATCTTATTAGTAATATCTTTTAAAATATAAAACCCCTTTTTCCGGGAAAAATGAATTTGTTGAGGATGAAGTACATTTTTCCAACATGCCAAACTCTCCCGGTTAACCTCATGAAAATAAATACAGAAAATGCTTGAGATACATTTTTAGAAAGCTGGCAGATATTTTCCAACAAACCTCAATACAATCCCCTAAACAAGGAAAACATCCCCAAACAAAGTGACAACTCCTCTAACACCCAACTCAGAAAAGGCTTCGAAAATCCACGAGCATCATATCATCTGCGCGCGCGTGCAGAGGGGGGAAGAGCCGAAAAGAAGGAGAAGAAAAAAAAGTGAGCCAAGTGATGTCCCTTCCACCTCATCGACAGCAAAGTCAACACTGCATCGAGAAAACAATTTTTCCAACTCCCTCCGAGAGCTCCTTTGTGAGTCCCTGTCACCCGATCCTCTTCCCATTGAGGAGCCGCTCCTTCTTCTTCTTCTTGAGAGAGATTCCGGTCGAGCCGTGCAGGAAAGCGATAATTTCCCATTATTTTCTCTCTTCCTGTGGATGGCGAGACTGAAAATGGGGTATAAGTGAGGGATTTGCTTAATTTTACACTTTTTTGATACGTTATATTTCTATGCGGCAAATTTTGAAAGTGGTAAAAAAAATTAAGAACATGTAATGTATTGAAGCTCACTCTAAGGTACAAAAGAAAACATTTTTGTTCGAGAAATTGAGGTAGTCAATGAAACTGAAGACCAAAATATTGTATTAAATGACAAATTTTCATCCATATGTATAACAGATAATGATATGACCTTAATGATATCAAAGATGAATATCCTTTATTAACATATTTGGCAGGCTATTGTGTTCCTTCTGTTTTATATGTTAAATTTAAATGTGAAAATTGTAAAAATAATTTAACTATTGATAGAACTTTTGCTGTAGAGTCTATCTTCAAAATTATTTGTTCATTTGACAGAGGAGGACTAAAATACCCCACTGTAGATGTTGTTAATATTGTTGCACATAATGAGATATTTGCATAGGTGAGGGATTTGCTTAATTTACACTTTTTTTGATACGTTATAGTTTAAAACTCTCAAATATAAGATTTTTTTAAGGTCAAAAATATGTTTTAAATAACTTAAAATTCAATTTTATTTTTGACAAAACACTATTAGTAAAGTCACGTGATCAAAAAACGTTATTTGAGGTCACAGCGCACTCGAAACTAGTGGTTTTACTGTTTTTCAATGATCGGAAAACGGGATTCTATTGGATGTGACGTCACAGCACATGTAAATAACAGTGTTTCGGTTTTCGCGTCAAAACGCTAAACGAAATTTCAAAAATTTATATCTCAGAAACTAGGCTATGAAAATACTTCATTTAAAGGTCATTCGTTATGGTTTTTTATCTACTATTTTCATAAAATTTAATCTCAAAACGTGAAAATACCTCATTAGGCATTTCCAGACCTTTTATGGGCCATTTTCACCATACGCTTACATTTCAGAATTAAAAAAATATTTTTGCACAAACTACATAATTTCTTAATGAAATGAACATAGTTGTTTTTTTTAAATATGTGAAAAGTATATGGAAAAGCAATTGGTCATACACTTTTTCCTAAAATTAAGGGTAAAATGATATTCTTATACAAAACATCATGTCCCTGGTATCACACAAAACTAAAAGAAGTGACTTAAACTATTATAATCCGATGCATTTTTAAAGAACACACATTTGTTTATAATTCGTTTATCAATTTTAAACACAAGCAAACAATAAATCAGTCAAAATGAACATAAATAGCGCGGAAATAGAAAAAGCGAAGTATAATACCGCTTTCCAAATCAAAGACTCAGAAATGGTCGAATCTCTTACCTTAGAAATAGTATGGATCGTAACGGGAGTTGACATGTAACGAGAGTTGACATTTTAAAAAAATAACAGAATAAAACATACTTGCGTTTTTGGAAACTGAAATAAAGCTCCATATATCTTATTTATGTAATTAGATAACTTACTATATTTCTGTGTTTAAAATTTCAAAAAAAGCTTATATTAAAAAATTAGCGTAACGAGAGTTGATATTAATAAAAAAATCTTACCTTAACGACAGATTATTTCGTTGAAAACACGATAGTTTTCGAACCGAAGAATAAAAAAAACGGTTAAAAGATATTCTAAAGTAAATAAACAATCGTTTTAAATGTGTGTTGCCATTTTTAAAGCATTATTATTATTATAATTTTTAAAACTTATTCGAACGTAACGAGAGGTGACATAAAGTGAGGGACAAAATATTTTATTGATTTGTAAAAATATAAAATTCAAGAAATAATTTTTTTCAACTATCACAACTTTTTAATTGTTCGTAGTTTTGATATTTTTAATTTTTTTCTTTCAAAAATTAAAATTGGCTAACAAAAACGACTTTGAATTTCATGAGGGACAAGCGGTTTTGGCTAGTTTCGTATTTTGAAGGATCTTTATTTTCATAATTTTACAGCTTTTTTTACGAATTAAAAGTTAGTCTACTTTACTTATAAATCAAAACTCAAACAGAAATTTTAAAAATTATTAATAGTTTAATTTTCATGTTTTACCCTCGGGACAGCAAATGTAAGCAAATTTTGAAAATGACCCTTAAATCAACTTTTATCTCTAATCAAGGGAATCTATGAATTCTTGGATAATATGGAATAAAAATAGTCCCTGACATTCAAGCTAAAACCTTTTCTACTTTCAAAAGGATTGAACAGAATATAGATGATCTATAGACATAGGCGTGAAGTAACTTTCAGGAATATTACTCCAGTATGTGTGTTTTGTCCATATTTATTTTACTAAAAAGAACCAAGTTCGTATTATATTATTTTCTTACAGTTTCATCAGGTTAAAAGGTCCTTCCATCTATCTTCAAAGACCCTCAATGAGTATCTATACAAACAGTTATGGTCGAACTTGGTCTCGGATCATCGTACAGCTAAAAAATCGTATATTGTAAAAAATTACCTAGAGGTAATAAATTAGTACGTTTTCAACACGAAATGTGGAGTAAAAAAATTCTTAATTAAAATTTTCTTGGAGATTTCGGAAAAACCTTTAATTAAAAAAAAATACTCTCCTAGCTATTTATTGAAATAGTGTTCTTAGAGCAGAGTTGGAAAAAACACGGTTTAAAAAAAAACAAGTGAGTTGGGGTTTATCAGAAGTAGTGTGGTTTTTTTTTTTCAAAATTAAGTGAGTTTATACTAAAAGTAAGTGGAGTTTTTGTTTTCAAATTTTAGTAAGTTCCCCCTTATATTAAAAGGGTTCCTTCAAAATGAAATGATGGTTTTTCAAAGTTAGGCAGTTTCCTTCAAATTTTAAAGCTTTTTTTCAAATTTAAATGTGTTTACAAGTTCGGCATTTTTTTTTCTTAGAACTATAAGATGTCTTTTTTCAATTTCTAAAAGTATAGTGGGTTTATTGATTTTTTTTTTTAAATTTCTTTAGTTTTTCATGGATTAATTAGGTTTATTTATGTCAAATTTGTTTTTTAAAACGATGTCATGTGAATGCATTCAGGACCATTATCATATCAATAAATGAAGTTATATGCCTTTATTTTTGATGAAGGGGTTTACAAACTTTCTCAAGGGTGAGCTTGTGGGCCATAAAGACTCAAATATTTTTTAAATTTCAAATATTAATTTTATATTTTCTTTTTTTTAGAAGTAAATAGCACGTTAATAATTCATTTTGAACTGAAATGTTCCAAAAATATTTTCAATTTCGTATTATAATAAAGTTTAATTTATGTTGGTTTCTTTAATACTGTATCTACTATATTATCTACTGTACTACTGCTACTACTACTACTATCTAAACTACATATTTATAGATTCAGACATTACATTGAATAGGTTTAAAAATATTAAATATTCCATTCTAATTTTTTATCATCCTCACAAATTTCTAACGTCTTATTCAAAATTCAAATATAGTGATTAAGTTATAATAATCATCGTTAAAATTATATAGTCACTGTTCCAAAAATAGGAATGTATCTAAAAGTGAATAACCGTTAAAAAAAAGGTTTTTATTCGTTAAAAGTATTACCGACTTTGACGATAAATTTTTAAGCTCATCTATAAATTTAATGCACTTTTAAAAACAGTTGACAATTGTATTATCATGGGCGGATATGATTTGTAACCTAATGAGGGCGTATTATTTTTTTCCAAGTATATCCGTTCCAATCATAAGCTTCCCTCTTTCTTTCGTCCCTTTCCCTTTCTTTCAATTATTTTTCAAAAGAGAGTCGCATAATAAGTGAATTTAGGAGGGGGTGATGAGAAAGCATATCCTGAAAAAGTTGGGGACATTGCTAATTTTTAATGGTAAAGGATGATTTTATTGAAATTATGGGGACAGCATAAACACTTTTAGCTTGCTTCTCCCACGGTCATCTTAATCAGTCATGGGGTACCGTGGCCCAAATAAGTTTGGGAACCATCACTAGCCTAGTGTCAAAAAGTTAATCGTTCCAGATCCTCTCTACAGCATTAAATGAAGAGTTTCTACACTCATATGACAATAGCCGCGTATTCTATCTCCCATCATCGGTAAAAGGGTTAGTCGGAAACAGGGCCACCACCACGTCGTCCCTGTAACCGCCGCAAGATTAATGGTTCACAGAGAACAACACGTCCGAGAAAGATTATACACAAGCTCCCACCTCCCGTCCATTGAGCCGCGCGGAGTCTCTTAACAAGAGGCATAATGGCGCTGGAGATCATTTATAACCTGTTGCGCCGACCGCCAACAAGTCAGACTAATTTCTTTTTTCCGGGCGGCAAAAAAGCCACACTCCATGTTCCTTTGTGTGCTCTCGGAGTGTGTTTACTCGGGGACATCATGACAATATAGAAAAAACCTCGGCCCGGGACTGGGTCTTGTGGGATTTCGGTTACGAGGCGGGACAGGGACTGTCACCGCCTCAGTGAAAAATGGTTCGCGCGACACCTTTTTGGGGAAATCCGAGATATTTCGATCGTATTTCCTTTCCTTTTGGGTAGTCATTAAGCCCCCTACCCCTAGTAGCAGCCTTAAAAACATGTTTTTTGAGGAGGCATGTAAGGAGTTTTTTGTTCTGCCCGAAATTCGGGAATCTCTCTCTGACAGCTCTGGATTTGGAGAAATTACAAATGATATCTCCGACAATAGCCAGGTGGATGGGAGTATATAGAGACGTATCAATGATTTCAGTCGGAATCTCAGTGAGAAATATCGGCCTGATATAGCCGTAAGAGGGACTTCCTGTCTTGGTGGATAGTGATATTTCCTGCTTTTTCTTCGGAGAGGACGAATTTTCCCGTTATGATGGCTGTTGGTGGTGAGAATGCGGCACACTTTGGACAGGATCTCTCATCACCCCCGAGAAATCCGTTTTCCAGTTTTTGGGGACAAACCGGATGTGATCCAACAAGGTTTAAATTCCTACAATGATAGCATGTTTTGGCTCGTAAGGTAATCTAACACATAAACTAAGGTGTAAGTGGAAAAAGTATTGTCCGTCTATCACAAGATGAGCTCTGGACTAGTTGCCTAGTTGTGGCGGTTTCTATAGAAACAATACTAAACGAATCATCGAATGGATGTAAGAAATGTAAACAAGAGCTCGCCTTGTGGTAGACAGACAGTACGTGACATTTTAAAAAATTAGTTATTGCGGGGTGTTAATATGAACGTTATGATGACTTGTATTTTAGTACAGACTTCATATCTCTAGGACCCTTATAAAAAGAGATACCAGGGTGACAAAGGAGGTATGTGACCACAACGAAGTACACTTTGGTGGAAGATAGTACAATATTTCATACGACATATTGAGGCTGTCGATAAGTTAGTGTTTTAAAAAAGAGGCATGTACAAAACATTATTTTCTATGAAGTATTGCAATTATTATTATTATCTTGCAAGGAAAAATTCAACCACTGCAATATCAGCTCTATTTACTCTAAAAACACAAAAATTAACACAAAAAACTTAAAGCAAATTAAAGGCCAACTATCTCGACACAAGCTTTTTGCTACAAACCTTCTTTCATTCACCCCTTCAATTTTTAACGGATATAAGTATAAATTACGTATTTGGTGTTTTTTTTTTAATTTTGAAGTAGATATGCTATAGCTTCTTACCCTTCCCTTTGCAAAATTTCTTTTCATGATTGTCTATAAATTTATAAATTTAGTGTTTCTTTGTTACAAATATATATTTTCAGAGTATGAAAAAAAGTATCCTTGCATGATGTACTCTGATAAATGTATTTATCTCCTTTCGATTCATAAAAAGAAAAACACTTACTATGATCCAAATTACATTACTAATATCTCCTTTGGAAGGTTAATTTTCCAGTAAATTCCAAAACCAGTAAAATTGAACAAATAAGGTATGTTAAAGATTCAATAAAATTTAGTTTATATTTTAAACTTAAATTACACATATTTTCGCTTAACATGTTTCACTAGCAGGATTCAAAATATTTCAGGCTCATAAGTTTTAAAAACCGTTTCTCAAGGCGTAAAAGGTTTAAAAGCCCAAGCAGGACACTTTTCTTCGTACACTTTGCACCATCAAAAAATCCCCAAAACCAGAAAACCCTTCACAAAACTCTACCTGACAAGCGTAACCTCCTAAATTTCTGAAGAAAGCATCGTTAAAAGGTTCATGAACTTTTCGAACAAAAGACGGAATTCTTCCACATTCTATACTCTCAAATAGAAGAGATATTCTGAAAAAGCCCTATTTGACATTTAGTGGCAAAATAAATAAGGCGTCACCCCACCATGATGAAAAGGAAGACGCTTCTCCACATTTTTTGTTTCCTCCAGTCTGAAAAGCAGGAAGCCGAGGAAAAGAGAGGGGTTAAGCATATTTATAACCCCTTTCTCGCCGCTTTTTACTCGAATCTATTCACCCTAGTGCTCGTCCATCATGATATTAGCCCGCCGACAATGCTCTGCAATCACGGTTGCAGTTATTTCCGACATTTAAGCGCGAAACAGGCGATTTAAGTGAGCGCGTGCACTTTACGGTGTAGGATTTTCCGCCTTCTTTTTTGAAACTTTGGCCGCACCCCTATCTTTAATGCCTTCCTCTAAAAATTCTTTCAAAGTTAAAAAGTTATCAACTTTAAAAAAAAATCTTGAACTTTTTTTTCTCAAATATTGGAGAAAGACCTTTGACCTGTCCCTATAAATGTATCCGATTGTGATAATTTTCAAAAGTATGGTGACCTTATTTTCCAACGATACCAGAAGCGTTGCTGACTGTCTTTTCATTCAAAAAAAAAATCCTCTATATCACTTATTTGTTTTCAAGTGTGTAAAGAAAATTTTTTAATTTGAGCATTTCATCTCATCAATTTTTTTTTTAATTTTAAGCTAAAATGTAAGCCAATGATTCTTAAAAAATACGGAATTTAATCATCGGCATAATTTTAAATCTGAATTATTTAGGCTTAATTTTGTGATCAAATATGGGGTTCTACTCTTGACCCAGGTGCGGATCCAGCAAGGCTCCAAGGGGGGAGGGGGGGCACTTTTCCAGACCATCACCTTTACCGTTTGAGAAAATGTCAAAATGTTGAGGATTTTCTATAAAGCATGCCACTCAGATCCCCTTGTGGTACCGCTGGGGGTATGGGGGTCCTCCCCCTTAAAAAAATTTTGAAATTTGACCTGTATAAGTAGGATTTTAACTCATTTTGGATACTTTTTTGGTCCAAGGGGGGGGCAGTCACCGTCCAGAGTGTCCCCCTTGGACCAGCATTTACACATTTCAGTAACAACGCCGATGTACTGGCCTAGTGCAGGAGGGAAAGTTCTCAATTTTCCTTTGCCTCTTTTCGAATGGAGAATATGGGAAGAATAATGTACAGAAGGAAAGATTGAGAAGAGGAAGGAGAGACCAAAACTCTGGACATAAACGTTTCAAGCGAATGCTGGCATAGTTTACGGAAGTCTCTCAGACACCATCAGAAGCTCTTCGGAAAGGATACCCAGAGGACGCACTGTCCGCATTGTCAACCCCGTTAAATCTCAATCGTTCACTCCGTCATGCTCAAGCGGGGTATTACACGTGTCACCCAAAAATGAACCCACGCCAAGGCTAAACAGGCCACAATGGGGCAGAGAAAGGATGAGAGGAGAAACTAACAGCGATTAAAAAGGGGAAGTTCTCTGGGGATTAGGACGGAGAAAAGCCGCGGACCCCTGCCGTTGGAATCTGACAGGCGATCGCTGCGATTCATATTTAAATTCGCCGCCTTATCGCAGATGTAACTCGCCTTGTCAGCCCGATAAGATCGGTCAATTTTGACGCTGTTGCTCAATAAAGCAGAGGCGGGGCGCGCTACATTGGCGAATTTATCACCCTGTTATTAATATTTGGCATTACAACAAGAATGATATGTAAAAAATATACATTATCGAAAAATTTTAACAAGCAATATCCTCTTTATGATCATTGAGCATTAATTTGAATGCAATAAGAGGATTGTATAAAAAATTTTCCTCTTTAGAAACAATTTTCTTATAATTAATTTTTACCCTTATAAAATTTTTTTTACTGAAACACACTGCCAAGGAGATGGAGACCATAGAGCAGCATTTTAGAGTTTTTACTTTCAACTTCCTGATCTCTTTTTGGAACTATATATCGAATTGGATATTTGTAACTTGAGGCCCCTAGTTTCAAAAACGGACTCTTACCAAAAACAAAATTTTACAGGAGGGAGAAAAAACTGTCATCATGACTAAAACAAGAAAAATTTGAAATTCAATCTATTTGCTGTATACAGCAAATAGATTGAATTTCAATTTTTTTTCAATTTTAATTTCAAATTTTTCTTGTTTTAGTCATGATGACAGTTTTTTCTCCCTCCTGTAAAATTTTGTTTTTGGTAAGAGTCCGTTTTTGAAACTAGGGGCCTCACTTACCTTTAGTCTTTGCAGAATGAGGAACTAAACTGTAATGCTGGAAAGCTTTCATTAGAATAACACCATAACTAAAAAAACGAAAAACAGTTTTATAAAGGAGGGAATGAACTGGATAGTATAAAATGATGATTTTATTGAACAAACATCCTTTACATATTATAATCATAGAAATATTATAATATCATAGAATTATATCATCTCATCATAGATTATATTATAGATTATATATCATGAAATATCAATAAAATTAAAGCTTTTTGCAGCACACTACGTCCTCACTTATATTTGTAATTCCAAACTGTTCTTCAGAATGTGTTGACAACGCCACTATAGAATATATATGACATGCATCTATGCTTAAAGGAGTTATATCATATTCAAATTTCATGCTATTAATGGTATTGTTTTAATGATAAATATTAAATATAGCATTTGAATACAAATAGATTTGATCGGTGTTCGCTTTATTTTGATTATATTTTCAGGGCAAACATATAGGTACTCATTTTTTCTTCTATATTCACATTATCAATGCTACCAATATTTCATTCACTGCAGTGGCGGATCTAGAACATGAGCAAGGGGGGGGCTAACTTAATCTGATTGAGGATGATAATGAAGTAAAAAGCCGTGCTTTTTATAATATTCGTTAATGTCTTAAATATTGAGGGCAGTGTTGAATGTAAATGACTAGTATTGTTAAATATAACTAATTAATTAGAAAATTAAATTAGTTAATCATTAAATATATCAAAATATTAATAAGGGTGTGTCAACCGGGAGGGGGTTTTTTACGATGAATTGAGTCAAATATTTTTTTTTTCCAAGAATATAGATCAAATGTGAATTTTCGTGCACTTAATTTCAATGTTTAGCGAATAATACATCCATCCCGAGGCATAAGGAGGGTTTGGGGGAACCTCCCCCAAGAAATGTTTTGAAAATTTGACCCTAAAAGTTGTGTTTTGACTCATTTTTGGTCATTTGGGACCCTTTGAATGTCACACGAAAAAGATGATTTCTTGTACTCGTTTTCAAAGGAAAAAAACTGTAAGATATAAGAATTTCATGGGGGTGGTTTGAACCCCCTAACCCCGTCTCTATTTTCACAGAGTAAATGTTTTGTAAGAGACTTAGCGCATTAGACACTTTTAAAAGTGAATCTAATAAAAACCAGGGAGTTAAAGATCTTACAGAGGGGCTAAAGCTCATAACCTTTAAGTTGTAAAACAAATCTATAAAAATGTAAGGGGCTAAGTATTTCGGAGGTTATGCTTTGTAAGGCTTAGAAAGCTCATTGGAATCTACAAGTTCTGAATCGCATTTATATTAAAGTGCTGAAAGCTAAAGATCTTGGAGGGGGCTAACGCTTTTAGGCTAAAGCTCATTAAATTGCGAACTAAATACTATAAAACATCGCAAGGAGGCTAATTCTTTATGGGGGCTAAAACTCATTGGCCCCTTTAAATTGAGAATTGAATCTACACAAACTCAGGGCTAAAAGCCTTGTAGGAGCTAAAGATCATGGAAGGATTCATAAGGGTTAAAGCTCATTAAATAGTGAACCAAATATATATTTAAAAACGCAAGAGAGCTAAAAGCTTTGTAAAGGCTATTAAAGAGCATGGAGGGGGCTAATGTTTCATAGGGCTAAAGCTCATTAATTTGTATACAAACAAAAAAACGCAAGGAGGTGAATGCTTTTAGGGGCTAAGCTCATTGGGCCCTTTAAATTACGAATCAAACCTTCAAACATGCAGGGGCTAATAATTTGTAAGGGCTAAAACCTCTAGAAATCCTTAAATAGTAAATGGAGTTTATAAAAATGCAGGGGGCTAAAGATCTTGGAAGGGGCTTAATGCTTTGTAGACCCTATGAATTGTGAAAAAGGCTACAAAAAACTGAAAAAAAGTTAAAAATTTTGAAAATTTAAACAAAATTTTCTCAAGACTTAATTTTTTTTTCGAAAAAGTTCAATTTTATGTAGTGTAAACTTAAGTCCCAAGGGGGGGGGCTATAGCCCCTATAGCCCCCCCCCCCATAGATCCGCCACTGATTCACTGTGAAAACTGTAAATTTAGAACTGCTACTACTTCCTCATGTGCGGACGAAACTTTCTGAACAGCCGAACGGTATATTCCCCAGAAAAGAACTCGCCAATTGCGGCAACCCCACTTTATTCCATATAATCTTGCGGTGCACGCTGAAAATTGAAACATGTCACAACTCCCGATGGTAGGGGTGACTTAAAAGAAGAGAGGGGGGAGAGAAACGTCACTCTCCCGAGCACCCCCCAATCTTTTCATTGACTTTAGCGCCTAAAAGCAAAGGGGAAGGCCACCACACACAAAAAAAAAAATAAGGAAAAGATAAGATAAAGGCGAAAAGACTTTTTTCATCGACTCCCCTTGATTTCTCGGCATAAAATTTCGCAGCGATGTGAGCAGAGACAAGAGGCGGAGGGCGCTCGGTGGGGGTCCATCACCCTTTTCAGTGTCGTCTGAGCCTCTTTTTTTTGTGTCGAGGCGGGGTGTTAGGCTCGGAAAAGAACAGTCGCCGCATGCATATATTTGATGGGGAATATATCGTCTATGGTCATTTTGATGAGGGGACGTCAAGAATTTTTCGCTGAAAGGGGTGATGACGGGAGGAAGCGTTTTGTGATGGCAGACGATTTTTTTCTGGCATGCCTAAAGTGGCAGCAGAGGATGTGCGCTTTTAATGGACTCGTTTAAATATGTGTGGAAGGAGTTAGGGATAAACGGGTGTTATGATATGCACCCTCTCTGCTGATGAAACTTGATGTCGACCTTCGACGAAAGGTCACAAAGGACGTGCCTAGTCATCAGAAAAATATAAGGATACGTTTCCTGACAGAACTAAAAAAAAATATAAGCTATACCTATTATAAAATAGGCTTGCAAAACTCTAATTGTGATACAAGAAAATGCATAACTCACTGGGGAACACTAAATGGATTGGTACAATTCCGTTAGAGTCCCCGCTAAATATCGCCAACATCCAAATAGCTAAATATATCCAAATATCAACAAATTTTTCTGACTTTTATTAATAAACTGCATAGTTAGTGATCTAATTAAGCCTTTTAATTCAGGAGTTTGAAATTATTTATGAATATTTCTACTTTTTGTTGTCTAAAAGAACCGGGTGATATTTAGCGGGGACTAACGGAATTGAACCAATGGATTTCCTGTGTTATCGTGAGACAATATTGATTGAAAATCCCTATTGCACGTACACGACATTGATGAAGAGATTATAAATAGCATTGAATAATAATGAATACTCTCATTTTGTGCATAATGTTTTGTAATTTTAACCTAGCAGCCTATAACCTTTTGCACTTTACAGGACATAACCTATTGTATTTTAAGCTAGCAAAACTATTCAAATTAGCAGAGATAAAAGGCACAATGCTTACTCCATCGCTTCATTAAAAAAGACTAATTAGAATTTCTTAAGTCTCGTAACAATACAACAAGCGTACAATAATGTTGCCATCCATGGCGGAATATGTTAAACAAAAACAACTAACACTAGTACATTTATTTTCTTTAACATAATTTAAATAAAATTTTAATATTTTCGATTTCTACAGGTTTCAGGAAGTACTATAAAGTAGTGCATATAAATCGTTAAACTTAATAGTTCTGCATTTGTGTATTGTTAAATGCTTAACCAATTCTTAACAATTTATTAAGTAAACACCTTTTTAAATTAAATTTCCCACGATCCCTTCAATTTTTAGAACCATTTATGTCTTTTTGGACAGTGAGAAAAGGGGTTGTCGGACGGTATGTTGCTCAAGCCCGTCAGAAATTAAAAATATAACAATTTTTAATAACTTAATTTTAGAGATGTAGCAGAGAAATAATTATATGCAACATTATTAATGTTCCGAAACGAGAACGCAAGTTAAAAAGCACGTAAATGACTAAATATTATGGTTTTAGATTTTATTGGCGAAAGTCCCTATGCAGACATAATAAGGCATACACAATTACACAAGGCTTTAAATGTGAGGTTTTGTTATCAAAATCCAGTTTTGAACTCTAAACTACTTTGAAGACAGTCTTGTATCCTTGTATCATACAATTCTAGATACTATAAAGAAGTGTATTGATAAAACTTAAACTTAAAATATGACTTTTTTAGTAGAAAAAACTTGAAATTCATTACCTTACGACATGAAGTGATACAGCCAATCAAGAATTGTCTTTCATCTATTTTCGTTGTTTGTATCAAATTACGTCATGAACATTTCGAGAGCAAATCAAATTTAGCTATATTTTTATTTTCAAATATCTAATAAATTATTTTTTTTTGGAATTCTATACACTGGTTTTTGAAATAAGAAGCATTTGTTTTACTGGACAAATGGCTTATATTCTACTCATAAAAAAATTCAAGAATTGCCCACTGCAATGAGTCGAAGAAATCCATACACTACTGTTACATATGCAAAAGTAATTCGTTTCATATTGTTTATTCAAGAAATTTGCCTTCTGTATTGGGGGCTATGGTCTCTCAAAGCCCCCAAAAGTAGCTAAACAATGATTTGGCATGATAAAATTAAAAAATTCCGGATTAAAATTAAAGAAAAAGGGGACAAATATAGACAAAAAATTAATTCTTAACACAAAAAATATTCAAATTTTAAGAAAATAGACCTTAAAGATATATGAAGGTTCTGTCAACTCGCGTGTTTTCGAGTATAAAGCAAAATGTTATTGTATTTTACTTAGGTGTGGAAACTACTAAAATTCTCCAGATCCATCAGTATAGTCTTCAAGAAGACCCATGTTCAGTGTTATTCCTACGATTTTTTTGGGAGGAGTAAAAATACTCCTTGACTTTTTTTAGGAGGAGTAAAAATACTCCTTGACTTTTTTTAGGAGGAGTGAAATTCAATTATGAGGAGTGAAGTACGGAAATAGCATAAACTACATACTATACAGAGACACGAAAACCGCAATCAAACTCCCTAATATAACAATGAATGTCTCCGCTGAGATCAGTTGGTGTTTTGAGTTTAAAAATATTTGTTGATTTCGGTGGGCCACGGTGCATTTTTCAAACTAAACCTTTGTGAAAAATTCAAAGAGTGAAAATACTCCGGGCTAGTTTTTTAAGGAGTATTTCCAATTTTCAAGGAGAGAAATACCCTCTCAGAGGAGTTAAAAATATCTCTGCCCATATCTTTCTTATCGTTATTAAAAATAAATCCATACTATTAGGTAAGGAATTCCTTGTTTTTATCATATAAATTCGTGTTCCATTTCATTTGTAATAGCTTAGAGTGAAAGCGTAAGATAACTGTTTTTCTTATTCACCATTAATGTTTTCTTATTCACTTTCCCAAAGTGACCAAAGACAATCCATTCCACGGAACACCGGGGTCACCTCCCTTCCTCCAGCCCGTGAGAACACTCTCCCCTGGGAAGAGTGAGCAAAAAGAATCCCGACCGTCGCATAAAGAACGAAAAAAACCTTCGAAAGGCTTAGGGGGGATGTCTGTCCGTCAGAAGAACACGCACTTGATGTGGGATTATTTCTTTCGCGGAGTGACCCCTTCGCTATTGTTGAGGGTCTCGAGGCGGTGTGTGATCCCTTCTTCGCTATGACTCAATTCTCCTGGTTTTTGAAGGGGGAGGGAGAAATTGGATTAAAAAGGCCGTTATCTAAACTTCGATTACGCTTTCGAAGGGAGTGGTTGATGGTGTGGGTGAGTTTCGGGATGGTTTGGGGGAATCGCTGACACAACCAGACTTTTTATTTTGTTCCGAGGGGGGGGGGGGTTAATCAACATTTATGAGGTTCCTCTGCAAGTACTTTTCCACATTAAGTATTGGATAACTTACTAAATTTGAATTTTAGTGCACTAAATTTCAAAATTTAATGAACAATGGAAGACTTTATAATTGCTTGAAAAATATGATCTAGAAGTTTTGAAGCATCTTCATTATCGCCTTTCCAATTAAAAGAAATATGGTTAGCAAAAATCAACATTCTGATACTGCCTACATTGAAATCCCCCTAGTGATAGTGTTCCGGTCTGAGAATGTCATGACACCAATTCCAGCTGTTCACCCTAGCATTGAATAAGTGATAATCACATTCTTTTAAATAAATACAGTACGTAGAATCTCTTTCTAATGATTGGGCCAAAGCTACCCCAATTTACGGTACCTTATATAAGAGGCTTTACAAAAAATGAACTACAGCGACCAGGGGCGCGGCAAGATTCCAAAAACGGCACCAAAATCTAGTACAAGCATTTATCCCCATCTCCTAATAAAAAAGACGTTAAATTGATGTCCAAAATTTCTACACAATTCTGAAAATTTCTGCTGAAATTCCTTACATATTCCAGCAATCTTATATTTCTGGTAAGAGGTAGGTAAGTAACCTCTCTCGTACAAATTTAGAAGCGCATGATCAAATGCAGCTATGCATGAAGCGTTGATTACTCTATCCAGAGGGCAAGGATTTACCCAACACTGCCTCTCCAAACTAGCTCTTCATGCTTGAGAGTCAAATAACGTTGTTTTTCCTTCACGCGCCTTTTGTTTTCCACACCTTCCAGAGGTGGAATTGATTGAATATCGTTTATGGGTGAATTCATAGAGCATTACCCAAGAGCTAAATGGGATAATGTCTTCATTTCCGAAATGTAATGGTTAGATAGCTCAACTAATTTCAACAGGAGCAGTTGTATTTCATGAATATGTTTCCTAGATCATAAGTTCTCAAATCAAAGTCCGCGGGCCACTTACCCTTATATAGTGTCATTCGCGGACTAATTATCATTAAGAACATTTCAACATAGACAAAATTCAAAAGATAATCGTTTATTTATCAAATTTATTTAGATGTATTAATATATTTTAAGAACTATTCCAGCTTAATTCTGTTATACCATAATATTTTGCTATTTTTTTAATATTATTTTTCAACTCAAAGATTTTGAAGTTCTATTCAGAGAGTTCTAGCACGTACTTTATTAAATACTGAGAAAGGGTAGGTATAGCTAACAATTTGGTGGTTATTATAAGGAACTGGAAAAAATTAAGGAACGTATTGCAGATGCGTACACACTACACTACACATGAGTATTAGATAGCTGCGGCATTTCTAAAAAAACCTCAGCTACCTATACTTAACTGAAAAATAGAATAAACGTATTCAAAATATTAAACAATGACCACCTTTGTGGTTCACCTACCTTTAATAATGTTACCGCAGCAAAGGCTCCAACCCTTAATATACCATTTTATAAACTAAGCAGGATTTGAAACAATTGGGAGGTCTAACTGAAAAAAAAACCCTTTTCCGGTATTTGCATATGAATGAATATTATCCGGTATTTGAATAAAGGAATAATGATTTTACAACTAAAGAACTTGACAAATGATGATAGTGACAAATGAAATAACTTTATAAGTTACAAAAGTAAATTTAAAACACAACTCAACTTCAAAATATCTATAAATATTTATTAGACTCCTTTTTAACCCTCACGACCTAAATGGGAACTGGCATAACTTGGTTTAGAGAATTCCTGTTAAAAAAAAACAGTAGACCAGTAAACTAGACGGTGTTTTAAACACTTTCTGAAAGTACTTAGATCTATTGGTACACTTTATGTAATAAATTTTGTGGGCTAAGTTTCGTGGAAATATGGGGAGGGGCCAGGGGATGCTCCCATAGTAAAATTTCTGAATTTGCCCCTTTTTTGGATATTGGAACCAGTATTCAATATTTTTTTCAGGAGGATTTGCCCTTGGTTACGGCCCTAAAACAGTATAATAACTTTCTGGGAGAGTACTACATTTTTTTTTTCAATATTAAAAAACTTTTATTGTTTTACCTCTGTCTTAATCAGTATATTTATTTATGTGGTTGGTTTGAATTCCCCCACTCGTGTCGCTTCGGAAAACGTGGATCTGTTAAGAGAGGAGCTTACTATAATTCAGTAAAGTTTGTACATACCATCTTATGTTCGGAGGGGGGCATTTATTTTTTTCGCCCACTTCTACCTCTTCTTTTTTAAAATGTTTCCATCTCCAAGATTCCATTAACATTAACTCCATTCCATTGTAATGAGTTAATATGATAAACAGTTTAAAATAAGAAAACAAAGTAGAACAATACTCCAGAATAACAATGGGCAAAATTTTCTCTTAATGGGGGAAAACTAGCGTGAAACATAAGACATCAAAAGTTCGCCCCCCTATAATTAAAAATTTAGTTACGAAAGAGAATAGCGTAACTGAAGACGTCATCAAAGAAATCCCCGCAGTTGTTTATCTCGCAACAATAACCCCCTTGTTATTGCCCCAGCCTCATTTACACCTTTGTGGTGTTGAAGTGTAGGAAGGTGGTGCCCTGGTTATGCGCAATTTTACGCCTTGCCCCGGAGGGCGCATTTCTCGGTCGGTTGAACGCCCTTCCTGTTTGTTGCCCGCTGCATTTGAAGGATGCCTGTCACCGAGAGAAGGGATGTTTACACCGGCAAAGAGCACCCTTTTCTTAGGGACAACGCCCGGTATATTTGTGGGCGAACGCCTACTTTTGGTATTATTTGATAGGGAGAGAGTAATCGGGGTTTGTATAAAAATTTAGAGAATGGGATTCGTGCCGAAAAAAATACAAACAAATAACCAAATTACAAGGGGGGGGAAACACAAAAAGCAAGAGTCCGGTATTAGAAATCCAGCGAGCATTGCCTATTTATTTTGAAGCAGATGCATAATGATTCTTCTACTGACTAAAACTAAAAAAATATTCGTGCAATAACGTCCCTATCTGAAAATCATTCTTCAGTATAAGGGTACATCAAAGTAATTGAAAACTAAGAGATGACTTGATTTGTGTTAAAGTTTAAAAGTTTTGTTGAAAGAAGTTCAGTTTTTCTCAAGGAGAGAAAAAGAGAGGTAGAGAAAAGAATGAGAGAGAGAAGATAGAAAAAGTAATGGGAACACAAGCAAATCCTTCCAAGACATCAAAAAGAGATGCCTCATTCTTTTTCTTTCTATCATATCACTTTTCCTTTTTTTTTCAATTATTTGTCACTCCTTTCTTTTCGCCTCTATTTCACTTTCCTTTTTTGTTACTTTGTCTACGTCATTTATCACAATAGATGGACATGGACATAATGGCACACAGAGTAAAAACACATGGACAAGAAAAATGTGGCATTTTACAAAGGAATTAATCCAGCTATTATTAAAAAAAATGTATAAAATTTACCCAAAAAGTTTTATTACAACTCCCTTCGATTCCATTACCTTGTTATGATACGGAAGGAGAGGATCCAATCCATTCCAGTCTTGTTACAAAAATACAACCTTTTATTAAATTGTCCGAATTTTAGGATATTTACCAGCTTTCCTTGTTGCATTCGGAACAATTTAATAAAAGATAGTTTTTTAGTAACAAGGTTAGAAAATCGTAACAAATAATACGGAAAAATCGGAACGGTTGGCAACTATACAATACGGAAAACTCCACGTTTAGCAACAAACCCCTTAATCCACCCCTCGGCTTTTGACTCCCAAACCAAAAAAAAAGGGGATCACGCCTTCGCCCCCTCAACGAAAATCGTCTGACCGTGGGTTCTTGACACCCGTCTCGGGGACAGTCGGCTGCAGGTGAAGGCAAAAGGGTTGGAGGAAGCGAAAAAACGGAAGCATTTCGACATCTTGACACGCCGTCGAACAAAGCGGGGACAAGCCGAGTGACAACCGGAGTGAATGTCTCATTTACGGAGGGTGGGACAGGGTTCGGGTTTCGAAGTCACTAGTGGAATTTCGTTAAGTGTCTGCTGAGGGTTTTTGACTTCGGAATAAAAACTTTTTGACTTGCAATTGAACTTTTGAGGGCAAGACAGAAATGCGAGACGTGAGTGAAAATGTGTTCGTGGTGTGACCCTTTAGGTCGAACTGCAGTTCAATGACAGAGAAATGCCGTTTTAATGATTGAGAAACTACAACTGCACGTCACTGAAAGGAATCATCAGAGATTGATTAACTGAATTTTACGAAATTAATTTTCGCATTTCACGTAGAATGGGAAAATATCAGTTACGCAAAAATATAGAACCTCAATTAAAAAATTGTAACCATCACAAATCAATCAACCATTATTAATATAACTTCCTGAAGATAAAATTATAAAAGTTTGGCTACGCAGCATAATGAATCTGGATACGTTTTAACTCATCCCCTCAGAGGTAATTGAACCTTATCTTTTTATTTTGAACCCATTATTTGCGTTGAATGAATAGCTTGTAACCATTAGGGGGATTTCAACTGGAAATAAGAAATTTTAGTACAGCATAAAATACATTTAAATCCAATACCCAAAGACCTACCTCTAAAAAAGTTTTGATACGTTTGAACTCAGTGAAAAAAAATCGATGTGCAACAATCTCCAATTATAAATCTGAATACGAGATGCTATAAAATCGTTCACAAAAAAAAAAGGTGGAAATGAGCTCTTTATTGTAGTAGTCATAGGCGACCCTTACTGAAATTTTATAAGTGTGAAAAAAGGAAAACTGGGGTCAAATTCTTACATTTTATATGTCATACATACGAGGACAAGCACAGTGGGGAAAAACTTAGTTTAAGGATAATGAAATAAAATAAAAACTCCCTGTATGTTTTTAAACTTCATTAGATTAGGAAAGATGTACCTTTTGAAAATATATCCCTCGAGAACAGCCTCTTTTTTCGTTTCTATGTTTGTTAAAGGTTGGTTTATCTATTTAAATTTCAAATGTAGTGCTTTTTCTGTCAGATATACTCACTCTGAAGAATGGGTGGAAAGTTAATATATTTAAAATCCTCTGAAAGAAAAAAAAATTAGAACACACGTCCTGGATCCAAGATAAATTGGATTATTACATAGCAGCATCGTAGCGTTTCTTTTAAGAGGCCACGTTAAAATACCCTTAACCAAAACGAAATTTATTTATAATAGCACAATAAAGCCCTAAACTACATGGATAATACACCACTAAGCCCCCAACACTCGTCGGTGATTTGCGGGTTCATGTCTTCACGCCCTTGACACATTCAGTGCTGACATTCAGAAGAGAATCGAGTGCAAACACTAATCCGAACACTTTATACAACCACTCTTCAAGATTTCCTGTTCGGAGGAGATTAGGGCTGCCCGGAAAAACCACTTGAGACCCAGGATTCACACACCGGGATACGCATTGGTGCAGCCACTACAGGTAATACCAGACTCTAATCCCAACTTGTAATTCAGAGATCCACTAAATGTTGTGCATAAGCGGTACTTAACAACCAAGGAAACGTTCAGTTGAGTGTTTGGAAATATTGATGCGGTAACTGGTTGAAAAGGTATTAGCTGATACACACGTATGTTGACCTGCCTATCTAGGGAAGAATAGAGGGGAAGTAGTTATGGATTTGTGATTCATTGTTGAACTGTTTTGTAAGTAGTACTTTTTATACTACTTGGACTTTCTTAAGCAATGCTGGCTGAATGCGGAAGGAAGGTAATCTATGCCAAAGGTTCCATTTTTTTTTCTAATGAAAGGTTCTCAACCCTTTTTTAAAGCTGAAAAGCTGCCAAATTCGCCTCAGAACTTACTTGGAAACTAACTAAGAAATGAGAAACGTTATTTTAGAGTATTTAAAATAGTAAGGTATGTTAATGTTGGTTGGTTGATTAGTTTTGGTGCTTTTTGGTTGGATTTAATAATGCTTGGTTCATTAACAGAGAAAAAAAAACAGGTAAAAAGGTTTAGAATTCAAAGGCATAGAAGTATCAATCGAACAACAATACATCATTATCATTATAGCTAGACATTTTAAATTGAATATAATGAACATAATTACATTAATTAAAAAGTACAAGTAAAATAAATTGAAAATGTTGATGTCCAAAGTAGCCACAGCTTGCTACTTAAAAATCCTGCTTCTACACTATGTAAAAAATGTTTTAATATGTAAAATTTTGACAAAATTATCTTTTAATAAAACCTATAAATCATTAGTTTTGAACAAAATTTAAAAACATGGTAAGGCTATCTTAGTGTCATCTCTAGCAACTTGTGTTTTTATTTGAATTACTTAAATGTATTCAATTAAATTATTGCCAAGAATTTAATGTATGTTTGACATGGAAATGCATGGCAATGAAGGCAGGCTGAAAAACATTAAAAGTTCTAGAAAAGTACAGATAACTGAAAATTTTTACACACTGTAAAAATTAAGTAGAATGGAACTTCACTTGCCTTAAAAGTAGTAATCTTAATAGTAGAATTTAATAGTAAAATTTTAAAAATGCCAGTAGTTTGGGAAATACTTAAAACTAACTATACTAATACACATTAAAATATATTTTATGACTGATTTTTCATAAATTATTATTATTATTAACAAAGGAAAAAAAAGAAAGAAAAAAATACAAATAAAAATATTGCTCACTGAGGGGCCCTAGCCCTTCAAAGTGAAACATAAAATTACTATTTTAATTAATATTAACAAATAAATGCATTTCTTCAATTTTCAATTGAACACCCGAAGGCAAACTTAAAACACTGAACTAAATATAGAGTCTCGGTATATTTAGTTCAGTTACTTAAAACTATTTCTGCAAACATAATATCCTGCTTCTATTTAGTCATACATACGGTCACAATGTGACCAAAATACCTACTGTTGATTTTGCATTAATTTGTGAATTTAACTTAAAGCATATTTGTATTTATTTACAAATAGTATTGTATATTACCAAATTTATAGAATTAGATAAGCTTAATTTTTATTTACTAAGAAAGCATACTGCAACCAGGAGCATAAACTTTTCAGTCAGGCAGCATATAAAATTACTTTTGCTTCAATTTTGGAAACACTGACAGTTAACACCATGTCGACAATTTCCATTTTAACAAAATTTTTTTTTGTTAATCTAAGTTTACTTCTATTATATCTTATTTTTTCACACCCACTGTGAATAGAACTAAAATAGATCACTAAAATTTTCGCAAATAGAACTAAATTACTGTTCATAAAACTATTCAAAATTATTCAACTTTTTAAAAAAAGCAAAAGTTGTAAAATAAAAGCACTTAAAATCTACTTAAACTACTACTTAAAATCTACTAAAAGCACGAAATTTATGTTGCTCTAATGCTGTGCAAAACAGTTACAAAGAAAAGTTAAAAAGAACGTTTTTTATTTGCACATAAAAAGATTAAAATCATACTTAAGTTTCGTTCAATTCATTTCAAGAATTCATTCAAGAATTCATTTTTGTATTTCGGGTGCCAATTCTACCTAAAAGTTTATGAAAAAGCTACATTGGAGCTATTAAAAATGTGGGAGAGACTGAGGAGCAATTTTGGGCCCCTCCCGAAATAAATGTTTATAAAGTCACTATCTCACCAATACATATTGAATATCTTAATTATTGTCACTATATCATCTCTATTTGTATTAATAAATGTAGTATCAATTAAATTTGTTTTTTAACTTTCACTAAAAATTTTTGTTTTGTGACTTTGTGAGCTTATCAAAAGGACATTAGTGGGAGTGTACCGAATCTACCTAACTTAGTTTCGAGTAATTCATTATGTTTTTTTTAACTGCACTATAGTTCCTAAGGAGAAGGCGCATTCTAGGGACTGCTCTTAAAGGTCAATTTAAAAAATAAATACTTATACTTGACTTAGGAAACTGTCCGGGAGTATTGTGAGTTTTCCAAAGTGGCCCTCAAGATCATTTGGGTTGGCCATCCCTGATCTAAGTCTTTATAACACCTTGATACTCTCAAAGGGAATTTCAGGGTATACCTACAACCTCCCTCTGGAAACCTCAAACTTTTAATTTTTCACCATAGAAAAAACGACTGACCAAAGCAACTCCATAATCTAAGAGGTAAATAGGGGGGGTTAAGGGATCCTCCCTCGAAAATTTTTCGTATTTCAGTATGCTAAAAAGTGTTCTGAAGCTACTTTTTGGGGGGTTTCAGGGAGCTTCGCGCGCTTCCAGTTGGAAACCCCTGGTCTAACACATTAACTTTTACCATGAAAATATAAATAAAAATATCAAAGTAAAAGGTGGTCCAAGAATACAAAATCTCATGAAGTGATTTAAAGGAAGTCACCAATTTGGCATCGGAAAAAAAACCAAGCTTTCATTCATAAAATTTATTTCCTGAAACTTTTCTTTGGGACCATCTGGATCGCTTTTCTTTGGAAATCTACCGAGGTAGTGTTAGTATTTGGAGATACCTGAAAGAAAAGAAGTACCAGCATCAACTAGCGGCTATCTGCAGATCGATCTGTAACAGTTACTCCACAAGTGGCTTGATTCAATAAAGGAATCGTGCCGATTCGGAGATTCCGCTAGCTGATTGCCCGCGCACGAACTTCAGGAAATAAGGGGCAAATAATTGACATCCCTTCCGGTATTCCACGAGTGCCATGACACCAGAACAGGTACTACTACAAAATCGGCTTAGGTTCATTGACTTGTATGAATTAGGTGGATTTGATACAGGACGAAACCTTATCAACGCACTGAAATGCAGAACCCTTAAGCTTTACAGGTATAGAGAGGTTATTATGAGCATTTTGTATTAGTGACGATAAATTAAGTGGTCACATCACCCCCATAATACCTTTTAAACCGATCCTAGATTTTTAAAAATAAATGAAGAACTGTCGAAGAGTCGAAGTAAAGAAAAATACCTCAAAATAATTTAAAAAAAAAAAAACAGTTCATGACTTTTAAAGAGGATGTGTCCATACAAATTTTTTAGACAAGCCGCAAGTACAAATTTATTACAATCTTGAGGAGATAATGTTTCATTAAGATTAATAGGAATTTATTTTTATTTACTTAAATATTTTTATGAATGTAAAGTAGTGTGTGTTGGGAAAAACATTGAATACTTAATTTCGAGTTGCTTAATACGAGTTGGGAATTGGAATAGAGATTTTAGTCTACTCTTGTAAATCATCATTTCTATTTCTCATTTTCTCTTACCTCTCTGTTATGCTCCCCTTCTACCCTTTCAAAAAAGACGAAAAAGAAGCAAAACGGTAAGAAATCAGCATCAATAATAAAGATATACTTGTTATGTACATAACAAGTATATCTTTATTATTGATGCTGATTTCTTACTGTATTCAACACATTACAAATTATATTATTATTACTAGCTGAACAGCAACCCGATGCGTTGCGGCAAGTTAAGTTTTAATTCTAGTTTTCACGATGCATACTTTAATATTATATTTTTAGAGAAGAAAACGATATGAGAAAGAGAAATTCAATAAAAATTCTGTACCCACTTTTGCCACCTTTTCCAGCCTTGCACTTGTGGAGTAAATAAAAAAAAAATTCAAAAAAGTTTTCTCAAAATACATTTCTAATATTGTATATCAGCAATTACAATCCTCCCGGTATCCCAGGCGCCTTTTTCATATTCCGGTGCTCCCGGTAATTTTTCCTACACAGGCTTTTAAGATATTATACCTATCCCGGTGTTTCCTATATATTTCCTGTCCCGGTGTTCCCGGTAATCTTTCCTATCCCAGTGTTCCTTGTATTTATGAAATTTTCACTTTTCCATATAGTACATATGTTATGGGGGCAAAGTGATTAATCGGGCATTATTAATAATGCCGGAAGTGGAGGTGGGCAAAGTGTTAAATTTCATTCATAAATTCCACTGAATTTATCATATCGTCCGGGCATTATTAATAATAATGCCCGGATTTATCACATTGCCCGTAACATATTTTAATTTTAAGGAAAAATCTTAAATAAAGGTATATAATGTTAAAACAATTATTTTAATTTATTTTGGTGTTTTCATAACTGAAAATAGTTTTTAATAGACATTTATATGATTAAAATAATTAGTTTTGATGTTTTCATCTCATTTACAACAGTGAGTGAAGCAGATCTACTCTAGTAGAGAAAGATTAAAAATAATCTATAATAAAAAGCCCTAGTAAATTTTTAAGTCTAGTAAACCGTATCTTTCCAATGGACTCTAACCGTCTGACGTCACACGGAACCAACACGTGACCTACTGAGCTTGCGATTGGTTACCACAGATACTACACTAGTAGATTTACTAGTGCAGTATCTGTGGTAACCAATCGCAAGCTCAGTTGTAGGTCACGTGTTGGTTCCGTGAAGTCTCGAACCAGATAGGCGGTTAGAGTCCATTTCCATATCTCCAGTCAATTTATGAAAGTTATTCCATAAATATTTTTATTTTAAAGGAAAAAATCTTAAAATTAAGGAAAATAACGCTTGAAAATAAATTATTTGAATTTATTTTGGCGTTTTCATAGCTGATGGAGTTTTTAAATCGACAATTATCGAGTTTTTCCTGTTAAAAATATTTAATTTAGTGGTTTTCATCTCATTTTTACAACAGTGAGTCAAGCAGATCTACTCTAGTAGAGAAATGGAGAAATAAGCGTAAAAGAGCAGAAAAACGCAAATATCTCGAAAAGTATTTCGAATTTCGGAATGAAAATGGGCGACTCGGCGTCCCTGGGTCATTTGCCGTCTTTTGGTACCTCGGGCGCCCTTCTGCGTTCAGTGGTTTCGGAGGAGATAGAAGGACATACAAACAACCGGACATACGTTTGTTTACTCTCGGATTTTAATAGTTAAGATTTTTTAAAAAGAAAGAAAAGAAGAGGGAAAAAAAGAGGCGAACTTGAGATCGTCGCTCCGAACATAGTAGGTCGCGTTCTTGAAAATAATTTATTTTCCGTTTATTAAGTATGGTTTTAAAAAGAGACGAAATAGAGATATTAAAAAGAAATTTTACAAAACAGGAGGAAGATATTTAAATTAGCGGTACGCGTATGAGAATGTTTGAGATGTGCGATAAATGGTACTCATGCTCAACCAAACTTAAAACAATAGAAAAGTTTTGTTTGAAACGTAACAAATCGATGAACCCCGTGGCAGACCAGATTAAAATCTTCTGATATGAATCTGCACCCCATATCCAAAATAAGATGATTGCTCGTTCTAATGAACTGTTTCGACCCTCCGACCCCACAGATCTTGACCCTTAATGGAACAAATCGAATTAATCCGTCTTCTATTCTACCCGAAATCCCTCAAAGCGAATGTCGGCATTATTTCCAATTAGCCATCTAACGGTAAACACCGAAACCGCAAGAGATAAAGGCTGCCGATAAGGTGTTGACTGTTTATTGCCGCCTCACGACTCGTCTTCCAACAGGTGGGGTGGGTGCTTATGGCTCTCACAATTATTACCTATCCTATTCATTCATGAGGTTTTCTGATGAGGTGGCGAAAACGAGAAATCAATAAGTCGTGTGGAAGTCGTCGATGATGAATTGGAGAATCGTGGTTATGGTGAACTGCATTGTACGAATTTAATTTGCTTTCCTCGTTTGTGGGTGGTGATTAAAAGATAAAAAAATTATGGTTTATGTGAACGCAATGCGTGATTACTAGTGTTTTTTCTTGTATCCATTATTCGGTATTGGGGGCGTATTCATAGTTGTCGTCAGTTTGACCATCACGGATATTCCCAAGGTATATTCAACAGGGGATAGGGAACCTTTTATTGGAGGTCAGAGGGCGTTCATGAGGAGAAATGGTGTTTTATTGGTCATACTCCAAACGGAGCTTTCGAGAATTAACGTTCAGGATATAGTACTAAATGAATAAGACCTGGTAATTCCTTCTCTAATAATTGAAAGGACTCCTAGATATTTTTATAAAGTATCATTTACGGGAAAACACCTTCTTTAAATGTTTTTAGGCTCTTAAACATGATCTTAACTCTCTCCTCAGGATGGGGGGTTGGTTGGTTTGATTAACTGGTTTTTGCTTGAGATTGTCCTCTGCTCAGGATGGGGGGGGGGCCCCAAAGTAATCCCGATGTGCTGGAATCCGGAAAAAAGTTGCCAAAAGCAATGGAAAATGGGTTATTGTGGGCAAACGGTTGAGGGTAGAAATAAAATTATAATGCCAGTTATCATGTATAAAGTTATTTATAAAAATTGGGTAAGGCTTTTGCCTTTAAGGGTCTTAATGCGACAGTTAAAAAATTATTATTACGAAGTTTTTACTGATCGCATTTTAAAGATGTCCCTTTAAAGACAAAAATTTTACCCAGTTTTCATAAGTTAAAACATAAACTGTAACTTCTACCTTTTGCCCACAATATCCTACTTTGCATTGCTTCTGGCAATTTTTGTCCTCACTCTAGCTCCTCAGGATTTCTTTGTGGAATCCCCCATACCAGGGTGATTCTAAATTGCTTTTGGGTACTCTACACACACCCTTGCCAATGAAATTTGAATCACCCTGTATAAAGTATAGAAAATTTAGTGGATCAGCTATTATTTTATAGGCCCTACGCTCGTTGGGTGGGTAAGTGAAGATAGTGCCAAAACTCAGTTTTATTTTCACACAATAAGTTTTGATATAAAAGTAAAGTATCAATCCGATTCCAAATTTTGTCCTCAGAAAACGAAATTTCGATGCCCATATTCTAGGAAACATAAATTTTGAAATTTCTCAAGACAAATAGAATACCTTATGTTACTACTTAAGGATTTTATTTATTTTTAAAATAAGATGGAATTTATAAAGCAACTTATTTTTTGAATTTCTCATGAATGCCTCTATCATGCCTTGCAGAACTTAGGAAACTAAAAGTGAAATTTTGTCACAAAAATTGAGACGTTTGCTGCAAGCTCCTCAGTTAGAGATATATTACTTTTTAGGAACAACTTTAATTTTTTCAAATCCGCATGCATTAATTTCAAGTTTCCAAAAAAAGAAAGTGAAACCCAATGAAAAACTGTAACCACACTCAGAGCCTCAGTTCAGAATTTTAGTGTCGCCATCTTGTGTAGAAATAAAACCCTTTAATCAGTCAAATTTATTTTAAACATATCCTCATAAGTTTAATTAATTATTTAGCTTAGTTATTACTGTAAAATTTTTAGATAAAGACATATTTTGAGAGCATACACAGCATAAAAAGCTTTGCAATAAACCATTTATTCTTACAGTTAAAAATATTAAGCATTAGAAAACTTGTATGAAAATAAATAATAACAATATTTTATAATAATAAAATATTGTTTTGAAAAAAAAAATGAGATTCTTAGAATTAAGATTTGAGATAGTTCTCTCACTGATTAATGAACTTAATTTTGAACCTTTATTCAACAGCCTTTTTTGTTAATAATTTTCTTACATTTTTAAAAAGAATGTTTTTACAGCAACTATTTTCCAAGTTTTTAAGATCCATTAAAGACATTTAATGTAGCTGCATTGGTAAAAACATATTTCATGGATTAAATATCCATGCATGCTGCTTACCTTTAATCTCTACACTGAAGATCTTGAATAAAAAGAATCACACAACCATAAAAATAAAGAGAAAATAGTTTTGGATGTTACAGAGTTGGTTAGATTTTTCATTTTTAGCATAAAGATGAATGTTTCAACTTTATTATAAAAGATAAATTTCAAATGATAGATTAGATTGAAAACTTTTCATGGAAGTATATTAAGACAGCAAATACTCAAGTTCGACCATAGTAATTCTTAAAAAAAACCCCTAGAAACATCATTCTTAAATTTTTAAGGCATTGACTTTATGCTTTAAAAGAAACTCAAAGGACTTTAATTTGTACAAAATAATGTTTTGTTAAATTAAAGGGTTTTCAATGCAAAAAAGTAAATTACAGTAGGGGTATTTCACAGTATTTGCAACATTTTGGAAGGGTTTGTAACTTGTAAGCAATCTTACACAAATTTAAATATTTTCTTATGCCAATGTCTAGCTAAATCTTCAGTATCTTATAATAATACTACAATCTCTTCTTGATCATTTTTTCTAGGTTATGAATCTAAGAGAAAATTTTTAAAAACTCTATTATATAAAAAGTATAATGTTAATGTGAATGGTATTTTTTCCGCAATTATAAATGATCAGGGAAACAATTAAATCATTATTTTCTGTTCACTAATTCTTAATTAACAAATAATTGATGTTTAGATCGATTGGTTTTACACATTTCCTTAAAGCGTGAAAAAAACCCGTGACAGCATTGAAAAAAGCGTGTTTCACATAATTTTATGAATAAGAAATGTCACAAAAAACTTTGAAAACAAATTTCTGATAAAATCCTTAAATATTGATCAATGTTAGTATTCTTTTTTTTTTTAAGTTAAGAAACAAGGTGTGTGTGTGTGTGAGTTATTGATATGTTACTCAAAACAGATGTTATGGTTACAGCTGAAACTCAAAGACCCAGTAAATATTCCTTCTGAAAATACTGATAAAAAATAAATTAATTTTATCAATAGGATATTCAGAGACACAAAAAAGATAAAGACCTTATTAAATATTGAACTGTGGTTACGCAATGGCTAAACAACAGACTATTACTTTGAAAGCACATATTCAACAATGACCTATTATTACCATTTCAGTTTGGAGTTTTAACGAAATAGTTAATTCAGTTGGTGATTTTTTCAACACCTTAAAATTAAATAGAGATACTCACTATTCAAATAAGTTTATATAAAATCTATATTTTTACAAAACACTTAATTATTCATAATTAAGAATCAACAATAAATTATTTAAATTATATACATAATACATAATAAAAAAAATCTATAAAATATAACTATAAGCTTTAAAAATAATATTAATTCATAGATGTGATTAGACTATGGACTGGTATCCGATCAAAATTACATGGATAGAACTGTTAAGAATTTTCAGTTCATATTGATATGCTATCTAAAATAATCTTCAATTTTTCTTCCAGCTTTCTCTACATGTTTTAATTTCTTCATATTGTGCTTTTCTTCAATCACTATTTTCCTAAAAATAAAAAAAAACACATAAATAAAGTTGTTTTAAGAAATAAAGTCTTTGATTACTTTTTCTGCATTTTCAAAAAAAAAATTAAGACATTTAATTAAAATAAAATCAATACATGAAAAGAAGCAGTTGTAGGAAACTTTGAAACCCCTTTAAACTTAATTGATTTTTTAAAATCTTAAATAAAGAAGAAACTATCGTTTAAAACAATAGTTATTAGGTATTTCACAAAATTCTGAAAAAATACATACAACATTTAAAAAGATAAATTATACCTTTTTTTCATTCGATCATCAGTAAGGATTTCCTTTATAGTTGTTTTACTGAGACATAAGTCTATATGAGTATTAAACTCAGATAAAGTTTTAACCTTTTGAATTAAATTACAAACAGGACAGGCATGACTCAATAGATCATTGGATGTTTTTTCATGAAATGTAGATTCATCCAATTTTTCTGCACTACCTGCTTTTGCTTGGATTTTTATACAAGTAGATGTTAGTTTTTTATCATTAAAATCAGAATCACTGCAGTTTTTACTCAGGCATGAATCAATATGAGTATTCAACTCAGACAAGGTTCTGACATTTTGAGGCAAATTGCACACAGGACAGGTATAGGTCTCTAAATCTTCGGCACTTATTTCAGTAGAATTTAATCCGTCTGAATACATTTCATTATTTCCTCCAGCTTGTACTTGCAGATCTGAAAAACTTGGTTCTACTTTATCACCAGAATGTGGACAGCTTGATGTAGAGGGATTTGGATGTTCCAATCTGCATTCAATTTTAGGAGCCTCTGTATTAATGGATGCTTTGTTTCTTAAAAATGTCTTTATGTTTACCAAATGCTTTTCAATGCTTGGGACTGAACCTTCATACACTACATTAGCCAATCTAACACCTATAGAAAACATAGAAATTATTTTAATACATCATTCATATAATTTACAAATACACAAAAAAGTGCAATGTTTTTAACTCTTAATTACAGATTCAAGATATTTAATTATAAGGCATCTTTATGTCCAAACAAATGATAACCACAATGAAGTGTTATGATTGCATTACATTTGTTTAAAGAGAGAGAACACTTGTTGAAATTTGTAAAGTAAAAATATATATTGCAAACCAATAAAGAATTTGAAATTAATAAGAAATAAGTTCAAGGATGTTTAAAAAAGGGAGTCCAAAAACCAAGTTTTGAGAAAATTGGGGGGGGGGACTGTATAAGTAATGGAATTTTCATTGCATAACCACCAAATTTTTACTAGAAATTCAGAACCCTATATAGAAGGCAGAACATCACTGAAAAAAACATAAGTATATCCAAAATATTTTACAGTTGAAAAAAGTTGATAGACTTGTGAAATTTCAGTTGAAAAAATCTTAAAAACCACTTTAATCGAAATTTAAATATTATTAGGGGTTAGCTCACTGCACAAAAGTGAAAAATAGAAGTAAAATTAAGAAGAAACTATTAACTAAGAAAAGTAAAATTACAAATTATTATGAAACTGAGTCATTAAGGCAAAATCAGCTAAGTCAAACATTAAATGGATAAAAAATGTAAAATACTTTTAAACTGAAAACAAACTTTATTTGGGCTTAGTTTTACGGCACGTAGAATAAAAAAAAAAAGGGAAACTAAATTAATTTGAAATTAAAGAAAAAATTCAATAAATGTACATCAATTTTTCCAAATGAGTAGTTATTTCCCCCTCTTTCCACTCATGTGTAGAGCAAAACTTGGAGATTTTCTTAGAACAAAAAGACAATTTGCCATTTTTTTTACTTTTATTCCCTTTTTCAAACTGACAATTCATTTCAAGAAATTAAGTTGTTAAATGCTTAAGTGGTATTTTATTTATAGTGAATCATGATTTTGGTATTTGACTTAAATTACATCAATATTTTTACATAGAAGTTTAGAATTATATGGTGAACAAAATGTTCAGTGTAGAAAATTCTGCTGTATGAATTGACAGGAGTAGTTGAGGTTTAAAAAAAAGGTAAAGACATAAATGCTCTGACACAGTAAATTAAAGATGAATAAGATTAAAATTAATACAGCTATCAATCATGTAGAAAACATTTGAAAAGATTAGTACAGTTCTTGGAAAACATTTTAAGTATAAAGCTAAAAAGATTAATAAAATGAAGTTAAAAAATGCATGAACCATATAGTTTAGTTATATCTATGAAACAAGAGCAGCTATTTCAATTGAGTTCATAATATTATAGAGAAATTGATATTTATGGCAGAAAAGAAATTTTGTAATATCAGGAACTAATAATAAAAGTGAAAGTAAGTGAAAAATAAGGTTATTAGAAAGGAAAAACATCAAAGGACAAAATTCTTACAATTATCTTACCCATTAGTCGAAGTCTTAATGGCTTAGGTGCGGCTGCTGCTATTTCCGAGTCTAGAAGTCTTTTTGCTGCTTTGGAAATAACCTCTTTATCAGCAGAATAATGTGTCAATGATTGATTTCGAGTATGCGTTTGAAACTCAGTAGTTTTGAACTTTAAAACAACAACCTTAGCCTAAGGAAAAAAACAACAGTTTTATAAGATAAATTATGAAAGGATAAATACCTGTCAATAATTATTTGAAGTAAAGAAATGTATTTTTAAAGGGAAAGAACACATGACCATGTATTTACAGGTAATAATAAATTAAAACTCTTAAGTAAAGATCAAATTGAAAAAGATAATGAAGAATGTCTCTAACACTTGAGTGATTAAGTATAGATGTAATTAAACCACATACATATGATTTCATAATTCCACCCTCTACTTCTAGTAAGACATTAGTTTATTTAAAGTCTTACAAAGAGAACATATAAAGTAATTTATAACACTCAAATCAAAAATATTTTTAATTGATATTTTATCATAATAAATTATTGAACATTTTTTTTTAAAACTTGGTTCTTCTTGAAGCAATTCTGATTATAATAAAATGATAGTATTCTTTAAAAGTACACCCAAGCTCAAAATTATATTTGCCAGGTTATTTTAAATTTTTAGCTCTTAATGAGGATTTTTATGTGTTCTTAGATGGTTACTTTCAAATCAATATTAATGCAATTAAATCATATTTTGAAATGGGCTTCCAACCCTTTTGATATCTTTCATTTCTTAAATATTATACAATCCACGGTTTCCAATTAAATTTTAAGGCAAAAGCTTAAGTAAATTGAAACATTAAAATAAATTATAAAATTTCAAATTCTGAGAAAGTTTTTATTATTGAAGTAGGGGTGTTGTGTTTTCCTACTTTTTTATTAAAATCTAAGTAACACTAATTCAATAATAAGAAAGGTAGATTATTTTGCTTTTAACACCAGAGCTTTAATCAACAGCTTCTTTATTTTGACTTATTTAAGATAAAAAAAAAACATATTTCAAAAACTATTTTTATTTTCAGATAAATGCCCTAAATTCTAAAAACACAACACTAACTTTTATAAATGACGATTTTAACATTTTATAACCACCTGAAAACTCAGCAATAACATAGAAATTTACATACACTCTACTTTTTATAATTCAAATTCTTCCTTTCACAGGAAAAAGTAGGGCATCAATACAGATGAGAAAAAAGTCCTTTCACAATCAATATATCTTTTTAAAATTCTGCATTTGTGGGGTAAATTCAAAATAAGGAGTCTAGTCTAACAAGACACTCAGGTTTCAAAAGGAAGAACTCACCCAATGTTAGATTAATAAACTACTTGGAAGAGAAATTCCATTCCTTATTCAAAGAAAAGGTGCATTGGAACAAATTGCCTAGTCCCTACTTCTTTGAAAAGAGAAGTTGAGTTAAAACTGTTTTGATATACAAACCAGCATGTTATGCATCTGTAAGTCTTCAACGGCATCATCACTCAATTCTTGGCACTTTTCATGTAACTCTTCATGTTTATGAATTTCTCGAAAGGTTCTTTCCACCCCAATACTTTTTCTTACATAGTCACTGAAAAATGATGAAATGAACTATTTAGCAATAAGATAACTATGGCATTTTAATTAGATGGATATCCCATCAGGTTAATTTGTAAACAATAATTTAGAGTAATTTTGGATTCAATTTCATGGAATTAAACTTATGTCCCACCCATATCAGTTTATGAAAAAAAACTAAATTTCTTTTAATTGACTTTGAAGCTTACATAAAATATAAGGCTCATATAATTACAGTAATGCCTCTTTGGCAGTTATCTTAATTAGCATCCAAATAAATCCTTAGAAATATTTCTTTACTTAAATTCAGAATGCTTACATGCCAGATTTCAACCACCAAAAAAAGTGATTATATTACAAATGAAAAGTGTTTTAAAGGACATCATATTATCAATTCATGTTTTTAAAATCCATTTTTTAAGACTTTGTTTCATTACCATATTTGAGTTTATGACTCATACTACTTCATGAATTTCTTAATTTTATATAAAAAGTAACTAATGCTGGACTGCAATATCACCTTATACCCTAGGATTTTTCATGCATAGCATGATTGATGTATTGTTCACCAAACTTTTAAGGAATTGCTTTTATAAAAAAGCAAAGTATGTATCAAAATGCGAAGTTTATGTCTCTCAAGTGCACGATAATCTAATGCTTTGAAAATACCGACTGGGAATCAAGCGATAAACCTTTAACAAAATACCTTTTAACAGTGGTACTTCCAATTCCTTTAGAAACTCTTAGGTAAAAATCAGAAGAAATTGATGAAAACAGAAGATGTACAACATCTCTCATTGCCCACATATCAGCACAAGTGTTGATTCCAATGGCATTGAGTATCTGTCCTTGGACTGGACCAATTCCTGACACCTAAGACAACATACATAAAAATGTCCAAATTATACAGGGTGTTTCAAAACTCACCGTAAAATATGATAGGGTGGTTAGAGGGGACCTAGACAAGCATTGTTTGAATAAAAATGGGAGCAGAGATGCACTGTTAAAGTGTTAGTACCTAATGTAGTATAAGGGCATTACAAAAAGTGATTTTCCCAAGACCTGTTTGAAAAAAAAACATAATTGAGTGAAAAGATTCATTGCTTAAGGTACAGCAGCATACCAGCTACTTTTACCATTAATTTCATCATAATCGAAACACTAGTTAAACTGTGGGATGAGTTTTAAAAAAGGCTGGTCTGTGGTATCTGTTCTGTGTAGTGTCTTAAGTGTGTCTTGTGTGTTCTGTGTCTATTCTGTGGTAAGGTCTGTGGTATTCCAATGATCAGGATTTTCTTTAAGTGGACATACAGGTGGAAGTCAGTGGGAGAAAGATAGATACTAAAGTGTGGATTATCAAATAGACCCCAGCGAATGAAGATGATCTACTTCAGATGTTTCCCTGGTACTCCATTCTTTGGCTGAACTCAGAATATTGAACTTTGATAACACCTCCCAAAGTTTAACAAGTGTTTCAATTTTGTTCAAATTTATGGTAAAAGTAGCAGGCATACTGCTGTACCATATTCAATGAAGCTTTTTTAACTCAATTGTTTTGTTCATTGAAACGGGCCTTGCAAAAATCGTTCTGTAACACCCTTGTACTACATTAGGTCCTAGCACTTTATCAGTGCATTTCTGTCCCTGTTTCTAATCCTAATTGAAACATCAGGTCCCCTCTACCCACCCTATCATTGTTTACAGTAAGTTCTTAGAATAGATCATTTTAAGTTTGCTGCATGTTACAAAATTCAAAAACAAACATTAGAATTAAATAATGAAGACATAAAAGTATTTTAAAGATATATTTTGAAAATAGGTTAGCATTATGTCTATGTCTTGTCTTATGTAGTTATGTCTAATGTTGTACATAAATCTATGTTTACTTGTACCCCCATAATACATCTTACAAATACATCTAAAACAACAAATGCTTACATACTTTACATAAACTATTTTAACCTACATATTTATGTAAAATAGGTTTTATCGAAGTAGATAAAGTTGTTTTATGTAAAGTATGTAAACAATTTAACAGAATGAAAATGTAATTTTGATGGTTTTTAACCATATAAATTTACAGATTTTTACTACAGATTAGGCATTAACATATTAAAATTACTATTAATATTAACTTACTTTCTTGACAGCAAGAGTTGAAATAAATGAAAGCACAGCATCAACCGTAGATGGTATTTGATATTGACCATTGGGCTTGTTTTGATCAGAGCCTACCTTAGCAAGCATCACATTTGGTGCAATGCCTGTTAAACAAAAATAAGAAAACAAATAATTAGTTAAGTTTAAAATTAAACATCGTTATTCATAATAATTGATTGAAATGCAACAAAAAAAAATCAATATTAAAACAAAACCATTTGGTACTTTGAAAACCATCCGAGTAAAATTCTTACTTTATTCAATTGAATAGGCTTACCATACTTCTGGGGTTACCCTGGACAGTCCTGGGTTTTTAGAGCTGTCTGGGGAAATGTCCAGTGTTTCGTACATTTAAGATTTGCAAGATATTTTTATAAAAAAAATCCTGACCAAGATGTTTGAAATTGTATTGTTTTACTTTTTCTAAGTTTAGAAATTCAGTTAAGAAAAAGTGGGTCACAATATTCAAAAGTTTGGGACCCCTGTACTAGATTAACCCTTTTAATCCTAGACCCCCTGAGATTTCCATTGAAACCAATAGAAAACTTGGGGCAGTAAGGACTGAAAAGGAAAAGCATATTTGCTTATCAGGTGAACAAGCTCTCGTGATTTTTTATGGATTTTAAAACAGAAGAATACCAAAGTTAATAAATTCATTATAACTAATTACCTAAAGAAATTCAAAATCACTCACCAGCACTTGCTGTTAAATTAGTTTCCAGATAAATTTTCTCTCTGATTTCATTCACAATATCCCAAGCCATCTGATCCCGTTTTTCATCCGAGAGGGGCTCATTACAATCAAGACAATTCTTAAAATTAACCATCTCACTCACTTCCATAGAATCATTTGAGTCAGGAACTATGTTCTTCAAGCATAACTCTGAATGCAACTGCTCCTTGTGTTTATCTTTGATGTAGTTGGTTAAATCCAAGTACATTTCATCCAGACTAGCTGGACAGTAGTCAGGGTCATATGTCTGAACGACATTTCTGATCTTGTTGCTCACTCTCCTGTACTTGTCAAAATTGCATGGTACAATCACAAGGTTTGGACACAACTTCTTGGCAATGAAGCCGGGCATTGCTGCTCGAACACCATACTTCCTTGCTTCATAGTTTGAAGTACTCTGTAAGGTATAACAGTATTAAGTAATGAACTACACTTTAGACTCGCATTAAACTTTAAAATATACTTATAGAATAAGTTTCTATCTCGCATGACAAGCATTTCAGATGAATATTTAAGTATGTATTGAATTGTTTACAACTAAGCATTTTATAACTTAAATAACTCAAACATAGCTCTATCTAATCCCTTAAAAATATAGTTCAAAGACTTGTAGCTAGAGTAATATATGCGTGCTAAGAGATTGTAATGTACATTAAATAAAAAAAAACTGAGCATTTAATCTTGCAAGCAAAAAAAGGACAAATGTACCAGCATTGATGAAGATCCTACAGCCATGGGTTTATCTTTCAGGCTTGGATTATCTTCCATTTCAACTGCAGCATAGAAAGCATCCATATCAATATGAACGATTGAATGAGACAGATCTCTTTCAGATTCCAAAACTACACTCATACCATCCATCTAAAAAGGTTAAATATTATCATGACAACAATCTTGTTGAAAACAGTTTTTAATTACTTTGAGGAATGGGTGGCAGTGACCAATTAAACAAGCCTTAGAAATGTAATTATCAATGAGATTTAATGATGCTCTTCGGATTAGGTGGCACGGTCGACAGGATAATAATTTAATAATAATTTAATCAGTACTTTAGGATTAGCTAGGCGTAAATTTTGTCAATCAGACTTTAGTAGATCAAATATTATAAAATCAACACTGCTATTTAGGATATTTTACTTGTTCATGGTTCGTACAGAAGTTCTAAGAGTAAAATTCACTTTCTAAGGACTTCCTAAGGATTTTTGAGAAATTTTGGTACTTACGTATTATCCCGTCGACCGTGGCGCTTAATCTGAAAATGTTATTAAATTCCATGGACTTTACTACAGTAACGGACCCTTTATCCGGCAAGCTCGGGGCCGACATCGTCGCGGATTTCGGAATTTTCCGGATTTCGGGTCCGGTCCGGGAAAAACGCCAGTAAAGACGCAGATGCTTTAGTAAAGCCAAAATACCCACTTCCTCCTCCCTACTATCATTTTCCATTCTCGTAAATCTAAATTTCCGATCATATGAATGGGAATTAAAATTGCGTTAACATCGTCTGCGTTGTTCTGATCGTCCATTTTAATAGTAGAGGATCCAGCAAAAAAATTCTGTACGAACCATGTTGTTAAAATGTAATGGTTACTTAATTACTGAACCACAATTAGTTTCAGATGGTAACAAAATCCTTTAACTCAAAGTACCTTCAAAACAGATTTATTCAAGAAAGAAGATTTTCTCAGAATAATAAATAATAAATATAATAAAAATATAAAGATAATAATAAAGATAAAGCTAATTGAATGATTATGTCAAATGATTGAGGATAAACTTTCACTATATTACAGTTTACAAAAGAAGCAGGAGGATCTTTCCTTACCCGAGCCAAAGCAGCTTTTCTCTCTTTGTCTGCGATTTTGCTTAAAATGGACTTGTATTCATTCACTTTGGAATCAATTGATTTCTGCCTTTTTTCTTGGAAGCTGAAGTAAGGAGTGCCTTTGGAAGCTTCATAGATCACTTTATTGATCATTTCTTTATCCAGACCTTGCATTCCAGCCTTCCCATCATTTAATTGAATGGTCTTCATTAGGCCTATAACATATAATTTTAAAAATTAGAATTAAAGAAAATACTATCATTAATTTTTCAACAAAAATAAACATTAAGTTAAAATAAAGTTGATGTCTTCAAAAACCTTTATCGAACCAAATAGGCAAATCGGGTGCTATTAAACAGTCAAATGCTACTTGGTTAATTTTTTACGATACACATTATTGATACTGTTGTTGCACATTACACATTATTGATACTGCCAAAAAAAAAAAAAATAAGTGGCACATAACTGATAAATAAAATCCTAATTGTGTTATTGAGTAAATGACTACTGTGATGTTAGCCGTGATATTTACTTGAAACAGAATTTTTCTTAAATCCCTTGAAAATAAATGCGTAGATAACAAGTTATCAATAATCAAAATTTAAAGCCTTTTTTTCCAGATTCTTTAAAAAGTTGATATTTAAATCCAAAGAATCTGGGCCAGGCACCAAAATTTCTAATGGGGTAGTGAATTTTGGCAATCTGGTTGTGTGTGAATTTAATCGTTTTCTCACATTAAAACGGTATGGGCAGTAAATAACTTTGACAAGTGCCCATACTAATTGTTTCGGACTAAAATACCATTTTTAGTCATCAAATTGAAACATACTAACATAACACATTTGTTTACATATCATTCATAGTTCTATTCACAACAGTACTCATATGTTCAAAGTATAACAAATTTATTACATTATTTTAACCGAATTTAATAAAAGAATGGAATATGTTTTTAAATTGTTGTTTGAATTAAAACATTGACATCAATATAGGTTAAGATATTTTCCCCACCTGAAATAGAATGTTGCTACAAATAATAGGTTATTAAACATTCCGGAATTTATAAGAGTAAATTGTAAAAAAAAAGCAATGTTACACATGTTCTACCTGGTCCATTGGATTCCAACTTATCCTCCATTTTATACAGAAAAACAAAATTATTATGTTATAACTTTTGAGCAGGTCTATTTAACTTGATGCAGACATTGTACTTCGATTCCACAACGGAACACAAACACATGAATAAAGACGAAATGCGAAAAAAAAAACCCAAGAAAACGAACACAATGCGAGATCGAAGCTATGTTTGTTTACAAATATTAACAGTAAACAAAACCGTTGTTGCCAGATAAAGCAGAGAAATTGTTAGTGTAGCGTAAAATAAATTAATGTTGCTAACTCGTAAAAATAAACTACGCCATCGGTTCGATTCCGGTCTCTGTCTGTTCTGAGTTGTTTTTTAGTTTTAGTTTTTTTTCTGGCGCCGAATAGTGGGCGCGTTCGTAAATCCACACTCGTGCGCACGAGTGCGTTTGCGATGCTAACTGTGCGTTCGGGCTTTGTGAAAACGAGAAAATGGCGAAAGCTTGTCCTGTTTTTGGAGAGTTGTGTTTGTGGTGATACTGAAATTTTTTCAGAGTCAGAGGTCGACTCGAAGCATAATTTGTTCCTGTTACTTATTATTTGACGAATTCAAAGCGTGAATAATAGTTTGTCTTAGTGCAACGTGATTTTTTGGAGATTGTTCGATCACACCAACAAACTGGAGGTTGAGGGCGACGAAAACGTGAGCACGCATGGGGAAAGAGGCGGAAAAGAATTCAAACGGTCTGCTGACCACTTTGAAGAAGACGACGATGTAGAGTTTAGCAAAGACAAAAGGGCCAAGGAAGACAGAATTTACACAAATAAGCTACCGATTGAAGAAAAAGTTAGAATTGCCTTTGAAAATGGCGCCACGTGTATAAAGCTGGGCTTGAAGAGTGCCAACTCCAAAGAGCTTCCTATTAAGAATGAGGACCTAAACAAAGAGTTTGCTGACTTATTAAACCCAGATGATGAAGTCTTTCTTACAAGAAATAAAACAATTATTGTAACTGCAAACAGCTTGAAATCGGCAATCAACGTACTAAACAAAAGAGAAATAGTGGGAAGAGACATTGTAAGCTTCGTATTCGAAAGCTCAATCACAGTACAGTATATCATAAACGGAATAGATCCGAAAGCTTCTGTAAGCCATATAAACGAAAGGCTCCAGGCACACGGAGTAAGAGTGAACAAAATAGTTCGTTTCACCAAAAAAGGTGACAATGCGGCTTCTCCCACGATCTTATTACAAGAACTTGGAAGAACACAAAGGGATCAAGTCAAGTATGAATACGTAATATACAACGCCCAAAAATTTATAGAGAAACCTAAAATCTGCCACAAGTGTCTGCAATTCGGACACTTTAAAGGTAATTGCAAAGAGCGAAACATAAAGTGCTCAAGATGTGGAGAAAACCACGAAGCTTTCGACTGTGATAAAGCAAGCCAACGTTGCTTCAGATGTGGGAGTAGTGACCACGCAGCACTAGATATAAGATGTCCGATCGTAAAGAGAGAAGGTGAAATCATAAACAAAGCAAAATCCGAAAATATTTCCATTAGGGAAGCCAAGAAATCCTTGCCTCCAAGGAAAAGTTATTCCGAAATCGTGAAGTCAAACGAAAATTCAAACCAAAGGAAAGCACCTACGATCGTGGGAAGGGAGCAAGGCCACATAGAAAGCCTAAATAGAAGAATCGATCGACTAGAAGAGGCGGTTGAAAACCTCACAAAAATCATATCTGAGCTGCTACCTGGAAAGGTGTCTGATCAGTCAAAAGTTCAAGCTGATCACGCAAAGCTATTCGAAGAACTAGAAGTAAGACTAATTAAAACGATATCTACCAAAGTAGAAGAAATTTTAGATCGGGCATTAGCTCAAACTCTGATTAAAGCCTCAAATGTAGGAAATCCATCCGAACCGGAAGAACATAGGAAAGAAAACCATAAGGAAGGAAAAGGCAGTGCAGAAAGATTGGAACAATTGAATGAAAAAAGTGCTAACGTAGTATACCTACACAAAATTAAGGACTCGACCAAAAGTGAATCTAGCTTGAAGAGCTCACTCAGAAGGGATGAAAATCCAGGGAATATAAGTCAAGATGAAGACGATCTACACAAAATCAAAGACTCAACCAAAAGTGAATCTAGTTTAAGTGGCCCATCCCGGGGGGATGAAGACCCAGAGTACATAAGCCAAGACGAAGATGAAGAGGAATTAGTCCCAGAATCATTGAAATCGAGATTGGAAAAGCTGGATAGGAACTGCCGGAACTTAATCAATACCTATGGCCAACAAATGGAAGACATCATAGAAAAAACTATCTCGGAAAAACTTTACGGGAAACAATATTAAACCAAAGACAAAAGCTTACACTTGTTGAGTTTTCACGCCTGAGAAAGAAGAAAACTATAATAAAATAAAAATCGGAAGAAAAAGACACGGACAAATCACAGAGTAGAGACAAACTTGCTCGGTAACAAAAACTAAAAACAACAAATTACATCATTGAAAAAAAAAAAAAGGATACCTGGTATAAGCGCATAGCAAAAACCAGAGCAACTAAACCAACCAACCAACTGTGCGTTCGTTTATTAAACTGGTTTTTTCCGTGCAGATAACTACCCGTTCGGAAATTCGGTCCCGTTCGAACTCGTTCGAACGAGACCGCACGGAGAAAATTCTTCGTTAGGTCCAGTTATTTTGCGTCTCGCTCGAGGTTGTGTTTCACTCTCCAAAAAATGTCCGAATATGTTCGTATATGTAGCATGTGCTCAGTGGTTTTAGACGATTCCGTGGATCATGTTTGTAATTTCCTCAACCTGTCCCAAAGTAAGTAGCAAGACTTATAGTAATATTTTAATTACTTAGTTGTTTTCAATTGTGATTAATTGTCGGTATGTAAAGTAATTTGATTCCAAATGAAAGACTAGTAAGATGTTTTTTGGAGATATAAGTGTATTATTTAACCTTTAATACATCTCTAAATTTCAAGAACTTTCCTTCACTATCCAAATTGAGTTGTGATATTTTTTTAAAGTTGTTTGTAAAAGCTTCCTACAAATCTTTTATAAACCTGTATCAGATCAAAGCTGTATAGAAAATTGGTCATCCTCTTAAATAGTTCCTGTTACTAAGATTAAATTGAATGTATGGTGTTCAAAAATCTTGGCTATATTTAGTGGAAACATTAAAAGAATTGAACCTATTTTTTCTAAAGGCCCTTAAACTCCTGAAAAACATCTATCCAGGATAAAAGGAAGTTTATTAAAACTTGGTGAATGTAATTAATTTTCTTCTCAAATTAATGAAATTCTGCAAGAAACTCGAGCCATTATTGCACTTCTTTGTTCAATAATTCATTAGTCATTCTTGAGACTTGTTAATATGTATAATATTAATTATTTTTCGGTACAATTCCGTTAGAGTCCCCACTAAATATCGCCAATATCCAAATCACTAAATGTATCCAAATATCAACAAATTTTTATGACTTTTATAAATAAACTGAATAGTTATTGATCTAATTAAACATTTTAATTCAGAAGTTTGAAATTATTTATAAATAATTCTTTCTCTTTGTTGTCTAATAGAACCGGGTGATATTTAGCGGGGACTCTAACGGAATTGAACCTATTTTTCATATTACCTCCTTATTTTTTGTAATTTACTCTGGGAAAAACTATCTTGGAGAACATAAACCCCTTGGCTTAATATAACGTAGTATGTATGTAATTGGGAATTTTGCTAGATTTTCTTGCTCCTTGCTTTTGAGCGACGAGTTCCTCTTTTGTAAGTACTTACTATTTTATTTTTTCCAGCTGGTAATCAAGTCCCACGGTCAAGTCCTACCACACCCTCATTTACGTGGCATGAAAGACCAACAAAACTACTAATAGCCATGTATGGCGAAAAAAAAGCTGACCTGAATAGTCCCCACATTAAAAAAAAAATGGTGTGGGGAGAAATTGCTGAAGTTTTGAAGGAAAAAGGGTACTCTGTATCTGGGGTCCAAGTGGAAAATAAAATTAAGGCTCTAGTAAACGCTTATAAAAAAGCAAAGGACAACAATAAACAGTCTGGCAACGCCAGAAAGTCCAGCCCTTACTATGAGGAGCTGGACGAAATCTTGGCAGGCAGCCCTGACATTCAACCTGTGTCAGGGGCATCGTCCCTGTCGGGTTACTGGGTTCGGGCCCCCTCGGAAAATGCAGCACCTGAGGGAGCTTCGGATGAGCCTTCCACCCCGGAATCCGGGTCAAGCCAAAGGAGGGGAAGGAAACGCCGCCTTCCTGAAGAGGAACCTCTATGGTTCAAGGAATACAGAGAGAAGACCGAGGAATACCGAGAGAGGACCCAGGCCCAGAGACAAAAGAACCACGAAGAACGCTTGGTAGTGCAAAGGGAGTTCATGAATGTGCTTAAGGAAATGTCCCAAAATATAAACCAAAATAAATGAGTTTGATTTCTTAATTGTTTCTTGTGTTCTGAAAAACTAAAAAACAATTCAGTATTATTTTAGAATGAATGATTATAGGTATTTAGTTTCTGGATTAGGGATGTAAGTTTGGAAATATTTACTGTCTTGTGTAAATGAGTCAAGTACAGTAATTTGAATTTTTTTTTACAAATGTAAGGTACTGTATCTTGTTGGAAAATGTATGTTTCCTTCCTTAGTTTTAATTATATGGTTGATACATTATAGATTTAAGTGGCATGTTTAGGTACTTGTTGGATGGTAATCTAGAGTTCTAAATAATGCGTAAAAAAAGCCACTAATTAATTTTACTTAAAAAAACTGATATAGCTGGAGGATAATTCAAAAATTTTTTTAGACAGCAAGTTATGAATGTCTTGTTTTGAATTGTTTCAAATGTATGATGAAATTATCAATTCCTTAACAATGAAAAAATATAAATATTGTTACTTAGTCATTTTAATTAGACTTTTAAAGTTAAATTTTAAAAAGGTTCTTGAGTTCATACTTTTTAGATGCTTATACTGCACTTAAATTGATTTTTAAATTGTATAACTAAGCAGGAATAAAAATAAGACAAAAAAGTAATTGTTATGACACTGCATTGTTAAAGTATCGATAGATAAATGAATATGGAGTAAAAGCAGGAATAGAAATAAGACAAAAAAATAATTGTTATGACACTGAGTTGTTAATGTATCGGTAGATAAATGAATATGGAGTAAACATTTCATTTTACGGATAAATAAAAAGTTATTGAAGCATATTTTATTTGACCTAGTTTTTTAGCACCATAAAGAATTAGAACAAGAAAAATCAACTTTAATTCTAATTAATTGAAAAATAATATGAATGGTCATCGATTTTGCACCATAAAGCAGGGGTCTGTCTAGGATTTTTTTTTCTAGGTACCTATTTTGTGAAAATTTAAGTGCAAAACCAATGACAAATAAATAATTTACTATTAAGAGAACTTTCTTTTAAAAATGTATTTTGTGAAGATACCTTTTTTCCCAAAACTGAATTTGTGAAAGTACCTATTTATCAAATGTTGAATTTATGAAGGTACCGCAAAACGGTAGTAAAATTAACCTGGACAGACCACTGCCATAAAAGGGCTATTTCCTGCAAGGTTTTTATTAGAGATGTGAGTCGAGAATATTCTCCAGGGGCGAGAATTTTGAGAATAATCGAGAATATTTTATTTTTTTAATGATAAATGTAAAAATGTTTGATGATATGAAATGGTCATGTAGTGTTAGTGGTAGAAATCTGCAAATAATAATAAATTCAATGAAAATTATTATTTAAAAGTCATCCTACAGTTCAGAGAATATTCTCTGAACTGTAATAATTTCATTATTTCGCAAGATTTTTTTTAAAAAAGCAAATTTATTTAATACAAAATAAAATATTTTTTTTAAATATTAAAAGTTTTACTGGAAGAAAATACTCATACAATTAAAAGAAGGAATCTAAATTCTTTTCAAAGGTAATAGTACCAATATAGTTGTCAAACTGAAGGACCTTTAAAACCTGACATTTAGCTGAAATTTTGATAGAACTTTGTAAAATTAGGAAAATTTATAGTGAGAATATTCTCAAACAACTCTAAATTACTGAATATTATCAGATGCAGTTTAATTTACTTTCTACTTAAAAATTATTTATGAATGGTTTGTCTTAAACTTTTTGTTAGCATAATTTTAATTCAGATTCATTAATATTTTCCTTTACGAGAAAATTCTCAAAGTTACAATTAAATTTATATCTTACTTATCTTGTGTTCCTAAAATAATTAAATCTTCAAATTTTCATTCTCTATATGTGTACTTTTAAGTTTTAAGTGCATCTCATCATTTTATCTTCTTAAAATATTCTTTCTCATTAAGATTCCACAAATTAATTTCCAGAAAAGCATTTTTTATAAACTCGTAATTTATTTCAAAAACGATATTTAACAGTAGGAAAATTTTAAGTTAATAGAATAATCAAAACTTGCATAACTAATTTTTTAACATAACAATTATTTTCATAATCTGGTAAAAATATTTCCCTTTTCCTACCTGTCTTTTTGCTTACACAATCTTGAAACAATGGTGTAATTTAATTAATACATGTACATTGTTAAGTAAGTATTGGGTACTTCTCCATTAGCCTGGCGTAAATGCTGCCAATTGTGAACCTAATGAATGACAGTGGTAAGAAATTTGGCAGAATTCTACATTATTTGGCGATTTTTCGCTTGCGTCCAGCTAACGGAAAAATACCCAATACTATATTTAAATAATTCCTTAGGCTGGAAGCAGAGCATAAACCCACAGAAAATAATATAGGAAAGATGGTTTAAGAAAAAATAAAAGTTTTATAAAATAGTTCAGAAGGAAACTTTTTTTCTGTAATTAGTCGAATTCTAGCTGATATTGTGCCCTATATTTTACCATACACATTTGGAATAAAAATTAAGGTAACATTACACAATAGTAATAATTTTTTAGGCATTTATTAATACATCAGAAGATAACAGTTATTCTGTCATTTTATGGCAAAATTCCACATATGTAGTCTCTCTTATTAAGAGCAGTTGTGTTGACAGAATCGGAATTGTCGTCGTCATCATCGTCGTCATCATCAACATGGCTTTCTTCAACAAAGTCCCCCTCTTGCACACAAACATTGTGCAGTACGCATGCAGCAAGAACATAAATGGAAAGCTTATCTACCCTCCCCACATCAAAAAATTTCAAACGTCGATACCTTCCTTTCAACTGGCCAAAAGCCCTCTCGATACAAACTCGCGTTTTCGACAACTTCATATTGTAGTTAACTTGGCGAGGGGCCAAATGGCCATTGTCTTTGAAAGGTACCAACAAATTGATGTGAAGAGGGTAGCCATTATCCCCTATCAGGTGGGTGTTGTTCGGGAAGTAGTCCCTATTACCGAACATCACATTTTCAACTTCAGAGCATCTAAGCACTCGTGCATCATGCACCGATCCTGGGTAAGAGACAAACACATGAGTGAATGCTAAGCTTGGTTGGCAAATGGCTTGGAGAACAATTGAGTAGTCGTTTTTCCGGTTATAATACCGCTCAGGTTCAGTGGACGGAGCCTTTATTTGAATGTGGCTCCCATCTATGGCTCCAACCACATCTGGAAACCCAGACATAGCTTCAAATGCACCCTTTACCTCAGTGATATTTGGCCAGCTAATGAATTTAGGTGCCATTTCTCCAAGTGTATCGCACATCTTATTGAGGAGGCTGTGCAGTGTGGACTTAGACAGATCAAATCTATCAGCAACTGACCTAAAATCAAAAAGACAAATTGTGGTACTTTGAAAAAAAAAACATTAAACATGTTTATTGCATTCTTACCTTACCTTTTAACTATTATTAACTTTAACATTTTAACCCTTTATTGCCCAGTTATTCTGTCTCTTTGAATATGAGACGGAGGGAAACAACCTGCCCTAAATGGTTTTAACCATTTTACCAGTCTAATGTTTTTAATAGTAATTGATAATAATTTATACTAAGTAATTTAGCAATTAGTAGAACTTGCACACTTGTAAAGGAACAAAATTATAGGAAGAGCATTACTTGACTACTGATGGGCTTGATAAATAACTCAATGTTTTTCTTCAAATGAAAGAAATAGCATCAATATTTTTCAGTTTTGATTAGAATTTATAATTAGTAGAATACTTGACAATTAATACTCACCGAAATGACTCTTGATTGCCTAAAAGCCACAACACACTCAAGAGGTGTTTATCTAAATTTGTGGCTGGTCTACCAGGGCCACCAGCCCTTTTCTTTGATAGTTCATGGATAGATATATGATTCCTTAACACTTCAAAAGTTCTTCTGTTTACTCGGAAATGACTTTTGAAATCTCTATCCGTGTACCGTGGAACCACCTGTTCTACATAATTTTTAATACATACTCTAGGTCTAGGTACAGTTTCTTGATTGTCATCGAATAACAGGTCAATACAGATTTCTTCTTCTGATTCGTCTTCTGACGATTCATAGAAAAAAACCGATTCCAGAAACGGCAAACATTTAGCTAAATTATCCATGTTCATTACTTAACTCTGACAAATTTCGAATAACAACGCGACCAAACCAAACACCAAACGCGACTCAACACTCAACATGTGTAAAAAATGAGAAGTTGAGAAGTAGCGAAAAAAAAAGCGCAAGTGCACAGAAAATAGTTCTAGTCGTTCGTTTAATCACACTTTAACTCATGAAACTGGGATCACGTGACCCGAACACTTTTTCGTTTGAACTTAAACTCGTGAGGTTTTACGAACGCACCCAGTATTAGACCAGAAAGAGAGGAAAGGAGTAAAAAAAAAAAATAGATTCTGTAAAACTACAAAATTTCAGTCATTTAGGCCTTTTTATTAGACCTGATCGTTGGGGTTGATTGGGGCTGATCAAAAATGAGTTATTTAAGGTCAAAATCCCTACAATTTTCTGAGGGAGAAATTTCATAAGGGGATCTGAAGAGATCTTTATCGGAAAAAGTATTTTTTTTTCTATTTACATCCAAGGGTAGAGGTGATTCCCAAAGAAGTGCCCTCCCTTTGGAGCCCTGCCGGATCCGCGCCTGGCGCGAGTGTCATTTAGGTGGGCAACTGACCCCCTGTTAAGGTAAAAATTATGTGATTTCTAAGAAGCTGTGTAATAGGGTGGGCCGAAAACACACTTTATTTTTTATTTATGTTCTAATAGCGCGGAAAGGGTGCCACTTGGGTCCAATAAGAACGGTGTAGAATGGTTTTTTGATTGGATAATATCTTAATCTCCCGCATCGCACTTAAAGTTTGAAAAAATTGATGACTTTTTTACAAAACAATTAAAAAACCAAAGATTAAACTCTCAAAATATTGTTCATGATTTTTTTATGAGGAACTAATATAGTTATAGACAATAGACATAATGTCTCAGGTTCCATTCTTCTATCACTCTTTTTGCGTTAGATATAATTTTTTAATGTTCAAAGAAATTATGTAAAGTTGTTTTTCCTGCATTTTTAAAATTATAGTAACTCTATAACTATACAACTTAAAAACCTGAAATCAGTCCCATTTTGTTCTTTAATTTTTTGTCTTTGATTTGGTGCGCACAATGACCATCATTTTCAAAACGTTTTTTTTTTCAGAATTTAAAAAAAGTTTAAAAATTTTTTTTTAAATATTTTTTTGAAAAATTTTTTGAAAAAATATTGAAAGCATTTTAACTCTTAAAATGAACATTTCTACCAAATTTCAAGTTGAAAATAAAATTTAATTATGTATAAAAAAATAAAAATAATCGTAATTTAGGCAGTCCCTTAAATATTCCCGAAAATTATACAACAAGAACTATTCTCTCATGGAGAGTTCCTAAAATCGCTTGAGGGTGTTCAAGAACAGTGTAAAATATCTTTTGCCCCTGCTTTGCACTAGAATGATGAGTAAAAAGCTCTAAAGGGGGTCTTGGGGAATCCCCAGGAAATTTTTGGAAATTCGACCCTTAAAAAAAGAAGTTTTTAACTCATTTTTGGATACTGTTCACCATTGAGTGACACCCAAAAATAATTATTTATCTTGTATATGAAATTTTAATGAATTATCTCCATCTCGAAATGAATTCTTTAAGGGTCTGGGGGTAGCCCCCAGAAAGTTTTTGGAACGATGCCCCTTGAAAACTGAAATTTACACATTTTCGGCCTTCCGGGTGAGCAAATTAAATTTCCAAAATGTTCAAAATTATATTTCTCTAAGTACCTACTGTGAAAATTTCTCTGTCTGAACTCCGTTTGAAGTGGTTTGAAGAGATCAATTTAAAAAAATTGTGTGCAATTAAATAAAAATTATTGTGATCAATATAATTAAATAAAAATTAACATAATCAGTTCCTTACAGGGATGAGGCTCTAGTCCTAGTCCGCTCCACAAGACCTGAATTCTCCAGTTTAATGGTTCCTTGATTTTTCCGAATCGAGGGTCAGGATGTGGTTTGCTTTTTCCACTCTAAGAAAGGGCTTGATTCAATTTTTCTATTTTAAATAACTACTTTTCACTAATGCACAATAAATTTTTTAAAACTGGGTTCCTTCAGAAATAGTGTGGATTTTTTCAAAATTAAGTGAGTTTATAGTAAAAGTGAGGGTTTTTTTTCAAATTGTAGCAAGTTCTTGAGTTCTTCCATATTACAATAAAAACATTTTTTTTTAATAAAATGTGTTTTTTTAAAGTTAGGCAGTTTCATTAACATTTTAAAGCTTTTTTCATATTTAAATGCATCTATTTAAAAGTTGGGCAATTTTTTTCCCTTAAAACATAAGAGGGTTTTTTTTTTCAAAGTTCTATGATGGTTTTTCCATAAGTATAGTGGGTTATTGAAATTTGTTTTAAATTTTCATGGGGTTTTTATGGAATAATTATTTTCTTTTTTTTTCTAATTTTACTTGATTTTTTTTTTAAGCTTTAATTCCCGAATTTTCATGAGGACACCCGACCCTTTGTTCTAAGTCAGAGGTTCCCAACTTTTTCTCATTGCGAACCCTTTCTAGGGTCCAAAATAAAATGCTCAGGTGAGCCCATTTTGTAGCCATTGACAACAATTTTGTATTCATAATGCGTTCAACACATGTATGAAAATTTTAGATTTCGTTATTTTAACATCAATTTTAAAATTCACATATACTACGATATTATTTTTTTAAACTTGTTTTGCCCTTATCTCTAACCTTCAGGGGTTCTGAAACCACCAGTTGCGATGTGAAGTGAATTAACTAAAAAATCCACTTAAATAACCTCTTTGAAACATAGAGATCTAATAGAGGATTTTCAATCACATGACTTTTCCTAACAACGGCCTTAGCAACGTTGTTTTTATCCTCCAGTGATGTCATGTGCAAATGCTTCTATTTCCCGCCCCTAACAACAGCCTTAGCAACGTTGTTTTTGTCCTCCAAGTGACGTCATGTGCGAGTGCTCTATAGTATATTAGAGTGGACATCACGTGACTTTCACTGAATTGACAAGGCGCCATGTTTCTTACGGCCAGCCGTAATGTTAAGTCAATGGGAAGGGGTCTCAAAAAGGCATTTAAAAAGTTTCCCAGCTGAAATATCCCTTAAAGACCGATAGAAATGCAAATAAGACCAAAAAATACATCTTTTAACACCACAATTACATACCTTTCGTGCAGTTTTCTTGGTTTTTCATCCCTAAGACTAATATAACTGTTTTCTCGTCAAAAACCATTGTTATGCAGATTTTGCCTCTTGTTAATTAGAATGGCTGCAAAAATGTTTTTTTTAAAACACTAGTAGAAAGAAAAATATGATAATGTTTCAAGAATAAGAATTTTAGAATATTTTAGTGGCAAACTTAACATTTAATTAAATTGAATTCCTTAGGTGTATAAAAAAAAGACAAAACTTACATAAAGTGTTACTTTTATAGAGCATTCGCACATGACGTCACAGGCTGTGACGTCAGAGGCTTGGATGACAGACAGTATGATGGAAAACTATAGGATGCACATCGTTTATTTGTTTACTTTTGATGTGAATTTTGAAAAATAAGGATGTTTTATGTTTTTCTCCAAAGTTTACTTTAAAGTAACCTTTATTTACTCTAAAATAGCATCTCTGCATATTATAAGTCATTCAATAATACTACATTTTATATTTAGCAGTGTTCTAATTGCTGAAACCATTTCTGCCAGTGTTCTAATTGCAAGTACCATTCGCAATGCTACTAACATATTTTAAAATTCTTAATTATTTATTAATTATTCAATTTTTAGTTTCAGTAGCATTATAAGTATTTTACAGATGTATCGGACTCGCATATTGTTCTAACAAATGTAAACAAAAACATGTCACCTCGTAATAAGTCTTTTTCTAAATTTAGCTTACCACTAAAACACAAAAACATATGCACTTACCTTCAATAACTATTATTCTTTCGTTCCGATCTTTAACCGAGCCTAAAGAATCTTTTTAAATGAACTTTTCTTATAAAAACTAAATGCAGCGCGTATTCTCTATGGGAGCCTAATGTTAAAGAAAAGTTGTCTATCCTCCAAGCCAGCTTGATCACGTGATCGGAGACACGTGATTGAAAATGCTCTATTCTTACATATTTTCCTTTTACTATAGAGTATTTTCAATCACATGACTCTGCCTCTAACGACGGCCTTAGCAACGTTGTTTTATTCCTCCAGTGACATCATGTGCGAATGCTGCTATTGGATACTTCTATGCCCCGCCCCTAACAACAGCCTTAGCAACGTTGATTTTGTCCTCCAAGTGACGTCATGTGCGAATGCTCTATAGTGTTTTAAAAAAACAATTTTGCAGCCATTCTAATTAACAAGAGGCAAAATCTGCTTAACAATGGTTTTTGACGAGAAAACAGTTATATTAGTCTTAGGGAAGAAAAATCGAGGATGAAAAACCAAGAAAACTGCACGAAAGGTATGTAATTTTGGTGTTAAAAGATGTATTTTTTGGTCCTACTTGCATTTCCATCGGTCTTTAAGGGATATTTCAGCTGGGAAACTTTTTAAATGCCTTTTTGAGACCCCTTCCCATTGACTTAACATTACGGCTGGCAGTAAGAACCATGGCGCCTTGTTGGTTACGTAGTCTCCTATGTAATAGTATAACTGGGTCACGTGATGTCCACTCTAATATACTATTAGATCTCTATGCTTTGAAAGGACAAGCTATAAAAAAAATAACTTAAGCAAACGGTGATAATTGTTTCATGTGTATAGGAAATCGGAATAAGGAAATGTTGCAGTTTTGAGAGCACAACCTCAAAACCGCATTTAAAAACTAAATTTTTATTGCACAACCGGTTGTATCGTTGTACCCACTCCTCATACAAATTTCTCTCTTATCCACCAACAAACGACAAGCCCTTTCTCGTGGATAATTTGTTAATTTTTACATGCATTATTCACGTGCATGTCGCCGTTGCTTCTATAGAGAAGTCATTAGCGACGTTGCGACACCGGAGGGAAAGACAAGATTTCAGGGTCAACTTTGACGTCAGGGAGTTACGGGAGAAATCTTTAAAACCGACACTTTCTCCCTCTTCTTTCTAGAAAAGAGTATACTTGTCACCTGGAGATTCGTTTTCGATTCTTGTGGGCAGGGCTGCTTCTTTTTTTAGTCGCGCCGCCCTACGTGCAAAGGCGCTTTGATAACATTTCGATCTCTTACTGTTTACCGCCTAGAAGTTTTCCCAGACCCTCATTTCTCCGAAGTGTTATCGAGAAGTCGTCAACGCCCGACTTATTCAACGGGAAAACCTTTGAGCGACCGGACATTGACGAATATTCTGGAATACTTCAGCTAGAAACAACAGAACATTGTGGATTCTCTCTCGCGTAGTCGAACACTCCCATATCATAACCTACTCCAGTACCATCTTAAAACGCAACCATGTTCTGGTATCTGCTAGTCTCCGCCGCCCTTGCCGGCACTTCGGCAGCCCCTACAGCCTACGTGGTTCCGAATGACAGTGCGACGTGCGCAGAGGACCTCACGAAGTGGTGCGATGACAAGGAGTTCTCCGAGGACACCAGGAGCATCATGATCTCCACAGGCATTCAGCTGCCCGGAGAAGGGGTTAGCGGAGTCTTCTGCATCATGGACCCGTACGGCGCCAACTGTGAAAAGAACGGACAACCGTGGTTTTCCTGCTCGGACCACGAGTTCCTCTACAAGGGCAAGAAGTTGGACCCCGAGAACCCCGAAGAGGGGATCTGCGAGACGGCCGAGACGGCTTTCAACGACATCTTGAGGCAGATCGACCCAACGTATACGTAAACGAGAAGGTCGCTCGTTTCCAACTCTTTTGGAACCCCGTCGTTTCTCGGGGTCCAACTTCTTGCCCTTGTAGAGGAACTCGTGGTCCGAGCAGGAAAGCTTCAACAGGGGGATGGAGAGCTTTTCGAGGAGTATGTCCAAGGCCTTTGGAGGGGCGTGGCCCCCCGTCCTGGTAGAATGAGGAGGGAAGAAGAATGATCGAATGAAGGTAGTGTCGTGGATCAGGTTGAAAGAGAGTGAAAAATTACTTTTGGTTCTGGACTGAATGTGGAGGAGCTTGCTCAGTTTGCAGAGAGTTTGTTCAAAATGCCCAGCTTTAAGTATTTTCGGTTCTTACGTATTATCCCGTCGACCGTGACGCTTAATCCAAAAACGTTATCAAATCCATTGACTTTACTATTTACTGTGCCGCTGAATTAGACGGCCGCTGAACGGTCGACGGAATAATGCGTAAGTACCGTATTTTCTGTTGTTATTTTCGCAATGAAATGACTGTTTCTTCAGCTATTGAACTCTTTTCCCATTGCATTTGTAGAAAGCATCAGCATTAGGGTGATTTTAAGGTATTCACTTGATTGTGGGGTCAGGTCTAGGAGTCCGACGATCGATTTAGATCAGAATGGTTGTGATCAAATCAAACCCACTATTAGTAATATTAATAGATTAATAGAAAATAGACCAATAAAAAAAGACTAATTTTAACGTATTGCTAAAAAATTCATTTTGAAACATTTCATAGAACCGCCGATCTAAAAAAAATGTGAATTTCTACATAAGGGAACGTACCCATACTACGTGACCTATTTTTTACTATTTTTGACCTCCCTCCCCCCCTTGGTGACCACCTGTAGTATATGCCAAGACCCCCCTCCCCCTCAAATTGTCACGTAGTAGTTCATAAATACGGTTTTCAATCATTTTTAGCAAACAGAAAGTTAAAAAAAAGTTAACTTGGCTTAATTTGTCTTTATTAATACAGTGCTTTCCTCGTGACGCCAAGAGTACCTGCATACAAGTGGAAAATATATTATCAAGAAGAAAAAATTTATGTAAAAGTTATTGTAACAGTAACTTAATTTACAAAAACAAGTATTTTTTTCTTTATTTTTTGACTACGTGACTAAACGCTAAGCCCCCCCCCTCCCCCCTGTCACGTAGTATGGGAACGTTCCCTAAAGCTGAAATTAAACAAAATAAAAAGTTATCGCAGGTAACACTGGGTAACAGTGAAAATGTAAAATTGATGAAAATGTCAAAATATAATAGTAATTTCAGCCTGCTGAACACGAATATGGTAACAAAAATTCGATCCTGGCTCCGGTTTTTTCGTTTTTTCATTTAAGTTGCCTTTTAAGTGATGTTTATCCCTTTAATTCATAAAGAAATAACCATGAAAACATAAAATAGTCTTGCCAAAATATAATTAATTGAAAGGTTTGTTAGTTCTTTTGATTATAGGTACTCAACGTCTGGAATTGACTAAAAAACGTCCAAAAGGAGTCTACAACTGCAAGCATAGACTATCAGACTTTGTTCTGATTACTTTGCTAAATATCATTTACATACTCTTAGAAGTACTCCCCAGGCTTGTCCATAAATTATCTAGTTATAGGATGTACAGCTTTTAAGATATTTACTGTTTCAATCTCTGATAAAAAGCCAATTTGTGTTGTGATCATGACCTTTAATTTACTCTGATCAAATGCTCCCAAATTAGTTAATTAGTTTTTAAAAACCTTATGCATTAATGTCATGAACATATCACATTTTTTTAACTTTAAATACTTCCAAACACTTATCAAACTTTATTTTTCAAAAAAGACACCCGAACAGTAGGGAAATATTCAAAACCTTTTCAAGAATTTCTGCCTCGCTTTGAAATAAACAAAATCCTTAAAGATAAAAAAATAAACTACCCAAAAAATCATTTCCCCGTTTCCGAAACTACATCGCTCTATTTCGAAAATCCTCTTTTCCAAACACCTTATTTCCTTTCAGAGGGACAACAACCACTTCAAAAACATTCCGTCTCCATCCGTAAACCAAGTTTCGATATCTCTCCTCACGTTCCAAAACAGAGACGGAAAATTCCACTAAAACAAAACTTTAAAACCTTTTCTATCCGAAAAAGACAACTCGGTAGAATTATTTACGCGTCTACCTTTTTCTCTAGTCTCGGAAATTCCACCACCGGGCAAGAAAATCCCTTTGTTTCTGTTTTCCCGCCCTCCAGACATGCATGCCGTGACGTCACGTGTCGTTGTCATGGCGACGCTCTGAGAGCATGTGCTCGACCAACAAAAGCGCTCGCTCCAGAGCGCGAAACGAAGTCCCGGCCGATGCTTGTTTTGGTCCGGAGCGGAGCTGTTTACGTGCTGATGTGGGTGTGCTAGGGGTCCAGCCTCATTTTTAATTACAACTCGGAATTTCTATCGGTGAGCCATCAAAGGTAATGATTAGTGTTCGAATTTAAGAAAAAAAATTCCACGTGGTTTCAGGCATTAGGATAAAAACTCAGTCGTTTGTTTATTGTTTATTCTCAAATATTAACTTCAAAATAGGTAGAATATTTCCTTCCTTATTTATTTCCTTACACCATTAAAAGGAAGTTTGAACACACCTGTTGATTTGAAGGAGGACATGATTTAATGTTGGAGAAAGTAATAGATTTGATTAATGGGAATATGTAAGTTTGTTTTAAGTTCTAAAGTTATTTTATTTCTATAAAAGTGACATGTAGACCACAATCTACACATTCACTAAACTGTCATTTCCAAAAATGATCTGAGATATGGGGGAGCAATGCCCCTCCCCAATTTTCAGTTTCCTCATTTTTTTATTTGTCCTCCTGAATATTCCTCCTGAATATTTTATTCCTCCTGAATAAGGCGCATGGCTTTCCCCCATCATCGTTTATAATCTTGCTTTAAGAATCTAATTTAACGGGCAGCTGAAATAACTGTTTTACAAACTGTTAAATAACAACTGTTGACTGTTTGAAATAACAGTTAAACTGTTTTACAAAAGAGTGTCAGCTAAAAACTAAACTATTGTGTTAAAGTGTTCACAGCCAAAAGGTTGTTAACTTTTACATTGCAAATAAAAGTGGGAAAGGTAATTTCTTAAACATATTTTGTTCTTTGAATCACGAATACAGGTTTAATATTTTTCTATCTCATACCTTTGACCGATTAGTATTTTATCACAAAAAATGTTTACAAGTTGTCCAGTTCCGCTTATGTATATTCTAAAAAAATTATTTTAATATTATTTAAAATTATGTGGATGTAACAGTGATACAACATTATACTACCTTTAGGGATGAGAGAAGATTTGTCAATCTTGGTTCACACACACATTTTATTGGCTTAAACAAACATTACTGAACTTTTATTTTCAGTGTTAAAATCATAATTTAGTGGGTTAGATGTCGAGGGGTACGGTATAACTTAACTTGATGGGTTGGCGAATTTCGCAAGTTTTTTTTTTTAGCATGTGCATTTTCGTTAAAAAAAAAAGTTTCACAAGTTGTCCTTGTGTAACTAAATTGTCCTTTCAAAAGTGTGGATGTTATGCAATCGATCACATAACATTATCCTCCCATTATTATCACGCAAAACTGTAAGTAGTATATCAGAATTCCCACCTTTTTAACCCATGTCTGTCTATGTCTTTCCTACAAACCCCTGTGTCACGAAATCCTTCTGATGGAAGCCATTTCGAACAGAATGTTGTATGTAATTAACCTCCAGGCTGATCTACCTAAGTGAATCAATAAGAAGAATGATCGAATATTCTATTTTCGTTTGTCAACATCGGTTTTGTTTATCAGCTGTTATCATGTACGAGTAGAAACCTCAATTAGTCAATAAGCTATATTATTTGACTGTTAAGGTTGTTCTTATTAGTTCCATCGATTCAAAAATATTGATATTAAGTATGAATGTAATTATACAAAGTCTAAGTGGAAGTAGTCTCACTTGTTTCTAAGAAAAAAGTGAATATTATTTTTTTAATATTGAGTGCCATTGTTTGGTTACATTGAATATTTTTTCTTATCTTGTAGATTTTCATACATAAAAACGTTGTCACGGCAATTTATTGGTTTACACACGAGTAGTGTAGATAATTTTGAAAGGTAAATCTTGTTTAAGTTTTCAACACTTATTAAAATAGGAATTAATGTTACAAGCATGGGGCTTGATTATTAATTTTCTTAATTTTTGTATTGTGAACAAAAGAAAAGTCTATATAATTTTTAAGTTTTAAAAAATTATTATATTTTCCTGTTTTGCAATATTTTTGATACTTAACATAGTTATTTATGTGTTTATAATAATTACCTCTTAGAATTTAACATCTATGATTTTTATTATTGTTATTTCTAGATTTTCTTGCTATATATTATTACCCCTGTTTAATGCATCACAACCTTTCTTGTAATTTTTTTAATTAAACAATTTGATTTAAATCGAATTTAGAAACATAGCCCACTTTTCTATTTATGCGGTAAACATTAGGGTTTTTTTTTTCAATTTATTACATAACGGACCTTCTTATCACAACGTATTGTGAAGAAAACTCTTCTTTGCTTGTCCCTAAAATCAAAGTTATTGCCACACATTTAGAAAAAAAAGTGTCTTGAAACGGCAATTCATGACCAAACATAGTTTTCTAACAACACAACTACAAAGAAGGAAAAACAACTTTTACAGATAAACCCAAGGGTTATAGAGAAGCATGGAATTTTATGGGAGCTTGCTCTGAAAGCGTTTAATAGAAAAAAAGTTTGTAAGCAATTTTATTAATTTTTCATGTATTTTAAAATAAATTTGATTTTAAATCAATCAACTTTAATCTCCCTTTTAAAGCTTTGCTTTTAATTCAAAACACTTTAGTTTATCAGTTTACTAACTTATAAAAGTTACGGTAAAATATTTAATTTGATTGATAAAAAACAACCACTTCTCCTCTTAAACAGAAACACATACACATTTTTAGTGGAGAAAACTAAATTGCCATCATTTATCAACCAGCGGAAGTAACAATCTTAAGTTATAATAATTACTTTCTTTCATCCTCCACTTCCTAACAGCCAATAACAATCATTACCAGCTCCTTCCACATCCAATCAGAATCAAATTAAATGTAAGAGTAATTACTACCTCCAAGCTCTGAGACCAAACTATATTGCGTACTAGTTAGATAACCTTCCTTTCTAAATGTGAGATCGGATCCCTCAAAATACCTACATTGGATCTCCTTTCCTCCAACTTAAAAAGGAAGTTTGAAGGGCCCTTGAACACATGATCAAGTGGGGAGGGATTTTTTCTTGAGTGCTACTGGTGGATAAAGCAAAGTAGTCTACTTAATGGTGGGATTTAATGTCTATGCTTAAGGTATCTTCATATGTTCCTCCTTTTTTAAATATTTATATCTATTAAACATTGACATTTTTATATCTGCATAAAAAGTTATTTATTATTAATTATAAATTATATTATAATTTTTAATATATATTTTTAATATTATTTTTTTATAAATTATATAACAAATTATAATTTTTCCCTTTTCGTGTAATTTTACTGGAAACGTCTTTTAGCATGAATATGATGGTTAAATTTAGCGATTTTAATGACATCTCTTGCTTGCAATTATAATGCTTTCATCCGTTATCTTTATAATGCCCTTTGCTAAGACACTTAGCTCCAGTATGAGCTAGAAGTTTATTTAATAAAATAAAAAGAAGCAAGAAAATTCTAATAAATGTAAAGAATGCAAATACAAAGGTTTTATTTTTGTCTTTTAGAATAAAAATGCCGGCAGAGTGGAAAAAATATATTATCTTCTTATCCCATTTTCATTACCCATTGCCTCAAAAGAGAAATGTTTACTGGGAAAGAGGTTAAAATTTATAGAGTTAAATACATGGTAATAATATAGCTAAAATGATTAAACTCAGCGAAGTTTTTATAAGTATTTGAATGCAGTGAGTTTAAACAGGTCCACCAAAATCTGCACAACTAGATAGAGGATGAGATAAAATTTGGCCAAATAACTATATACCTCTAAGACGACTTTTATTTTTCGAAAAATGTGTCATCATATCCGATAAAAACTTAATTATTTCATTCCACGGTGCGGGCATGCATGCACAATGGACATTTCCAACATTTTAGTATGCAAACACATCCAGATAACCATTTACTTGTTTAATCGGATGTGACGTCATACACTTTTTTTCTCGCGATTTCCTTAGAAACAATTCTGTTGAAACACTCTGTGTAATCTTGACTTTCAAGTTTAATGAGTAATACACAAATATCGTTGATTAGAGTGACACTGAAAGTTTATTACCTCTAAAGTCCACAATATAAAAAAAACTCTTGGAGACATTTAAATTCCGACAAAAAGTATTATGAAAATTCGCTCTAATTTTATGACTTTTAAAAGCGTGAAGTTTGAGATAAATTTGATGAAATTATTTAAAGTGTCTGGCTTAAGAAAAGGGGTGAATTTCAAGCCACCTCCGGATAACCATCTTGGTGCTTTTTAAACCCTTCAAATGCATCAGATTTCTACTCTAAAATCTTTCTTTTCTGTGAAACACCAAGTAGAAGTAAAAAAAAGTCCGATTTTTATGTGTTATTATCATAAAGTGATAAAATTTGTTAATTTTCATTAAGGTTTTCTGATTATCAGAAAAAACTGCATGAAAAATATACAGAACAAAGACCTAGTATTAAATATGTTCTCTATCATAATATAAGTTGGTTTTTGGATAACTGTATGTTTACTCATTTTTTAAGTCGTTTAGTAAAATTTGGCAAACAGCTTGTAAGTATTTAGTTATATCTACTTGATAGTACCTTTAGGGTAAGATTTAAAATTAGAACAGTTATTTAGTTATTTTTATTCTGTCAGTCCTTTTTCCTATTCTGAAAACTGAATAAATAAACAATTATTACAATATATATTTAAAAAAAATAGTAGAGACAAACCGAGAGAAATTGTACATAAGCATAGACAAATTTTATGCTAAGGATATTATATATTGTTTACATAATTATTGGATAGAAAAGTAATCCAGTGTTTGAGAAATACTAGAAAAATAAACAAAATAAAATAAAACCTATTAAAGAAAGGATTTAAAGATGGTTTCCATAACGTTACGAGCGAAATCATTTTAAGATAAATTATCTGATAATTCTATTAGATTTCTACAGAATATCTATAGGTATAATGCTTCGATAATTTATGGCTTAACACGGGATTTACGAGCTTAATAAGTTGTTTCAATCTTAGTTTACCCCCTTTTGGCTATATCGAGCTGTATCTAATTTGCAATTACTGAGATTATAGGTTGCATATTTCCTTAAGTCTTTCTAAGTTTAATGCATAGCTTTAAATCATCTGCTTTGTTAAATGGAAATTTCTGTTATTAATTTATAATCTATATTTAATATGCTACTGCTAGCTTTAGATACCTATTAAAACTAAGAAGTAGTTTTGCGTAATAATATCTAATTTAATTTTAACCTAAGCTTAGCTGACCTTTCTTTGAAAAATAGGAATCTCTCTAAAACGGTTGGTACATATATTTCAAAATTGATTAAATTTTATCAATTCTAAATTAACAGCTCAAAGTATTCTTATCATCAAATGTTAGTAAACACAATTAAGCTCACTGTTTTTTAAATGCAATTTATCTATTAGGGTGATACAGGGTGATTGTCTGCTGTAATTCCATCAACAGACAGTGGTACTTTAATCTGAAACTCGGAGTTAGACCGAATCCCATTCACATTAATACGCATTCAGGGAGGATTAGAAATACTTTACTCATCCTACATCATCTGACAGAATGGTACACCGTAATGTACTGGCCTATACAAATACCTACTAGTTGAAGAGTTATGGAATCAAATTTGTTTCAGGGGAGTCAGGTCATTCATCGTGGGAGTTAGATGATTTTTCGAGGCTTTATTGGAATAGATAGCTTTTCAGAGAAAATATATAAAACTATATAGAATTAGTTTGTCATTAATTAATTTTGGGATGAATAATATGGCAGCAGAGGTTGTTATGGAATAAGGGATTTTTAATTGATAATTACATTCAATGTTTGGATACGAGCAATTATCGAATTATGACTAGTTTGAAATTTAAAAAAAAAATATGAAATAACTTGCTTTTACTGTCTCATAGCCGTTCTAGAAATATTCATAACCTCAAGATTAAAAAAAAAATGCGTCTTTCTGCTCTGCTTTTTTTGCAATTCAAATGTCGAAGTTTATTTACCTAGGCATATAACGGGAGAAGTGAGTCGAAAATTTTGACAGTACCTATCAACATCTTTTTCTTCTACCAAATTAAAATTTTAAGGAGTCAAATTTCATCATTGATGTTTTTTGGCACAGTTCCTAGCCTTTCTTAAAATTTCTATTTCACTGTAATATATATTTTCACAACAATATTTTAAACGTTCTGGAACAAAACTTTTTTTTTTCGACTTTTTGAATTAATATTGCATTGCATTTAATATTTTATTGAAGTTTTAAAATCCTTCTTCCTAAATAAATACTTAAATCCCATTTAAAGCAATGTGAAAAATCCCTAGCTTTAAATTTTAAAGCAGCATTAACGAGAACAAAAACATATTATACATTGTGGAAATTAGTTTTTAGAACTTTAAAGTTTTTATAATATCAAAAACAAAAAGTTCCTCTATTTTGTTAGCCATTAAACCCCCACAAAACAAAACCAATTTTGGTAGTTTGATTATTGAAATAATCATTTGATATCTCATAAATTTTCTATCAGAAAATCTGATGCTAAGAATAATATAAGAATAAGTAAAACTATCCTCCGGAGCTTTGAAAAATTGTTTCTGTCAAATACTCTTTTTTATAAAACACTATTTTACTTTTTGAGAGAGAAATTGTCATAGTTTCAATAATAAAAGCATTAATAAAAATAGGTATGATGTATACTTATTTACATGAATGATATGGAATTGTGATAAATGAAAGAAATGGTTATTCTATTTACTTTCACTTGGAATGTGTCCAGAACAGTTTCTCCAAAAAAGTTCGCATCTGCTTTAAGTAAAACCCATTGTACTCAATTTGTCTTCGAATACTTTATTGTCCTTCTCGTACATGACCTCAAAATGTTAGGATTTTTTAGATGCATAAAAATGACTTTTAGGATAAAAGAATTATTCTTTACAAAAGTAATAATTTAGAAAACTATAACTTTTAAGTACGCGATAGTTTTCTTTAAATATACATCCAAAATGTTTTGAAACTACTATAAAATACTTGCGTTTTTCAAGTATTAACTTACTTTTACTTATAGTATATTTATAGTATAGTATCCCATTCTTCAATTATTATAAAATAATTTTTCCCTAGCGTATTAAGGTCTAGGGATTTAGCATTACTTCTTAAAGTAAAAATACTTTATTGGAACCTCAATATCTCCAGCCAAAACCTTATTTTTGAATAAACAACTAAACCCTAAACTTCCTCTTCAAAACACCATCAAAACTTCCTTTCTTTTGTGGCTCAACAAAGTCATAATAAAATATCTATATATAACTCCAATCTTTACATATATCTCCAAAGGAGTATGGGCGTACCCGGTAAACACACACCAAGCAGGACTCCTCTTATTAAACTCGAATGCCCTTAAGAAATTTACAAGAGCCGCGCACGAATGGAGCGTTCTATAGCATGTCATGTCCTCAGGGAAATCTTGTCGATTTTGAAATCCTCAATTCTCTGATCAATAATGGGATATGTAGGTTTGTGAGCAGCAGACAGGAATGCGGTGTTTTTTTATCCTGGGTTTTGGAAGCCTTGGCGTAATATCGCGGAAATATGAGGGATTTGTTCTCGTCTCTTGAGGCAGTTCAAGATTGAAGTATATTGAAAAGCAGAAACTTTAGATATTGATATTGTTGTGATTAATAAGTTTAACAATTTTCCAAATTATACTGTGATTTTAAATAAGAGATTAATTTTGAGACTTAATTTAAACGAATATTTTATTGGGTTAATCTATTCCCTCGCTTGTTTTTATTTGTAAATTTGTATTAGTTAAATTAAAATGAGTTAAATTAGGATGAGAAGAATCTTTATCTTCTATGAGGATATCTATTCCTGTGACTTTTTATTTTTTCTGCGCATAGTCATAGTGCTCTTACTGAAGCATTTTAGTACACACATAGCTTTATATTTCATTTTGATTAAACTTCAAATGATGTAAACTAATAATAAAAAAAGTTATTGGTAATCTTAGGATAAAAGTTAAATGAGGGCAACTGTATTTTAATTTAGTCTAATATCCATCTCACTGAACTGAATTGAAGTCAAGTTCATTTTTGTAACTTATGTTAGTATACCTCAATAGACTTTCGAATATTTCTGCCTTAGTTCTTAAAAAAAGTTATATTATATTACTACCTCAAATTACTTGGGGTTGTTAATATTTATGTTATTACCCGTTAGATTATTGATTCAAAACAATTTTAAAGAGACTTTAAGTTAACTTTTAATTTTAAGTAACCTTAAGACCTTACCCAGATAGCATGTAACCTTATGGCTAACCTTCTCATTTCATTGGTATTGGGTTGGCCCAAAACATGATTTGCTATATAACCCTCTTCAAATGTTATAGAAAGGTTGTACTGCCAACCCAGTTGAGTTGTTCCGAAAAAAGTTTGCCGTATAACGTTTTCCCAATGTTATGAATAAGGTGTTTCCTTCAATCATTGAAAGAGCAAGGGGAAGAAAGGTTTTGAAACCTTATTGAGACCATGCCATGTGACTGACGCACGCATGAATTTCCCAGCCAATCCACAATCAGCACGCCAGGATGATGTCCAAAACAAACGGGCGCCATTTTTTGCAGCGGTCTTTTTGAATTTGACACATCAAGTGAAGCGTATTTACATAAAAAGTAAGTGTTTTTATAACTATTTATTCATTTATTTAACCACTTTGTTAACTTTTGATGCTTGTTTTCATTATTTTAATTGATGATAAACTCGCCGGCTTTTATGTCAGTATAATTGTATTGATATATGTTTAGTTAACAATTTCAAACGATGAGATGGAAACCACAAAATTTTTAATATTTTTAATAGGAAAAACTCAATAATTGTCCATTTAAAAACTCTATCAGCTATGAAAACGCCAAAATAAATTCAAATAATTTATTTTCAAGCCTTTATTTTAAAACTTTTTACATTAAAATAAAAATATTTATGGAATAACTCAGAAGACAATATTTACTAGACTTAAAAATTTACTGGGATTTTTATTATACATATTTTTTAAATTTTTCTCTACCAGATATTATATCTGCTTCACACACTGTTGTAAATGTGATAAAAACCTCAAAATTATATATTTTAATGGGAAAAATCCTAAAAATGTCTATTTAAAACATTTTTCAGTTATGAAAACATCAAAATAAATTAAAATAATTAATGGTTTAACATGGAAATGTGAAATTTCAGTTGTTGATACTGATAGATAAAAGTTTAAACAAATTTTTGACCACAAAAAATTAGATATAAGTTTATTAATTTGGACATTAAAAAATATTACTTTTTACTAATATATCTGTTTGAGTGCAGAGATTTTGTTCATTTTTTTTTTCATTAGGTTTTCATGAAGTATCGAAAAAGGTCTACTAAATAAGGAAAAGACTAAGGAAAATCAATTAAGGAATGCTGTTAGTTCATTCACGCAAAATTCAGGATTGCTCGAAGGTAATTTTTTATGACTTAATATCAATTTTAAAATGCAATTAAGTGAATAAGAGTATCAAAAGGAACGATGAAACTGTTTTTCAGTTATGATTTATTTAATATGTTGAGTATTGGCCGGCTTGAACTGTTTAAATGTATGTAAGGCTTTGTAAGGCTTTTAAATGTATGTAACTTATTACTTAAGCGCAATTCTCATATATTATGCTGAGATTAAAAGTTTATTTATTCTTTAGTAGATTTTTTTGTTAAGTCAAATAAACAGTATAACTAATCAATAAACAAACTATATTTTTTCCAGAGACAAAAGAAATGAAAAAGAAAAAGTGTGAAAGAGTCCTGTGTATAAAGCAAAATTTTCAATATTTTATTTATAAATGCTTGTGCAATTTTGTTTCTGTGTTCAAATAAATTAAATTCGCTTGTCTCACTTAAAAGGTGTTTTGAAAATTTTGTGCTTATCAGTTTTTTATCAATTTCATTAATATGTAAATCTTAGTAATTATTTTCAATTGCTTCAAAGGAGGTTATTTAGCTACTTCAAAGTTAAGAAAATATACAGTATTAACAATATTTTGTACAATTTAGTTAACTAAAATCAGCCTAAAATATGGTAATTTTAAGAATTTACAATATTCACATGGTTGTTGAGGACCATTTCAAAGGTAAGGATTTCATATCAGATTGAAGAACTTGCTTCTATTTGTTGCATTTTAAGTAATTAAGATTTGCAAGCTGTTTTCTAAGTTATACATTTTAGTTGAGTATGTGGTTAGCAAAATTTTGTAATTACAGGTTTTTTTGCTAAATTTTGTGATTGTGAATGTTATTATTTATATAAAAAATATTGAAAATATAGCCTGAAATATTTCAGGAGCAATTTTGACAAAATTCAACTAAGAAACTTCTAAGAAAAAGTACATAAAGCTAAATTTGGTGAACCCCATACCAAACTAAAATCTTTACATTGTATCACCCCATAATTCATAACCTGTATTGGGCAATTCCATGGGTAACTGACTGACATTTTTTAAGAAAAACACTTAGTATTTTGTAATTTTCCCAAAAATAAATTATAAAAAACCAATTTCCACCCAGTATATTGCTTTCTTGTTAGTTAAATCTAATGGCACAGTTAAATTCTCAAATATGTTGTTATTTCTATTTTTGAAAAATCTTAATCAACGAGGTAATTGACTGACATAAATGTTTCATAAATGTCAGTCAATTACCTTGTTGATTAAAATTTTTCAAAAATAGAAATAACAACATATTTGAAAATTTAACTCTGGTATTATAGATTTAACTAACATGAAAGCAATAAACTGGATGGAAATTGTTTTTAATTTATTTTTGTGACGAAAATTACTAAATACTAAGTGTTTTTCTTAGAAAATGTCAGTCAGTTACCCGTGGAATTGCCTTATTACGCTTGATATGGGAACCTTTCTGCAACCCTGCATCTAAAAGGCTTGTTAAGGCTCATTGAAGGTGGATTTAACGTGTTCGCAGGGTTATCCTGACAACCTTAAGGATTGGTTAATATCATAAGGTTAGTACATGGTGCTATAAACCTTAAATAATATTTAAGTAGGGTTAATTAAAGGGTTTTTTTTCAACCTTCCAAAAATAAGGTGTTCGGAAGGTTATTTTTTTAACCCTATAAACCCTATACCTATAACCCTGTGCTGCCTTACCATTGCATTGGAAACCCTTCGTAATGTTGATTTGGCAGGGTTACAGAAACCTTAATTAGCGTCAACTAGGCAAGGTGAGTCTCACCTTGCCGTAGGGTTAACGGGGTTGTCCTGAAAACCCTTCGCCAACGTTAAATGGGTTGGCGGGGTAAGGTTATGCCAACGTTTTTTAAACCTTACATTGCTATTTGGGTAAAGACTACTTCATAGTTAAATTTTTGATAGAAAATTTTGAAGTATAATCCAAAGAAGATAATGGTATAAAGTTAAAAACGATCGAAAATGGAGATTTAAATGGAACGAATAATTTTTATAAATCAGTATAACGGTAGAAAAATCTGTATGCCTCCCATACTATCTTCAATTGTAAAAAGCTTCAATAGATGCTTACCCTAGGGGTTAGTCAGGGCTTCTTTGCTATTTTTATCTAGAGCATTCACTGAGTTCAAGAGCTAGCTTTTACCTCGAATGTCAGAAAAACACGTGTTACTCTTCAGGTTTTATCTCGACGTTATTCTAAGTGACAGAAGATTGCTGATAGCTGAAATACTAAGGCCGACTTTAAGTAATAGTCTCAATGGGTGTCGTATTTTTACCACTCGGAAGAAGCTCCTATTGTTTATAGTACAGATTACTGTAAACTGATTAGAACAACAAACCGAACAACGAATAAATTTTTTTGCTAATTGGAAGATGATTATTTTTGACTGTAAAATTCTTTGTGAATGTCATATATCGGTTCGCTGTTTGCTTTTAACTTTTGTTAGGGACCATTCACAAATTACGTCGTTCATTTAGGGGGAGGGAGAGGTTCTGTAAGAATTAGGGGAAAGTTTAAAGTTTGTGACATCACACTTTGAAAACTGTGATTTTACTGGTGTTAATAAAATGCTTAAAGATGCATTTCTTCAACTTGGTAATGACAAAAAGTGAAATTAAATTCAAATTATTAAATTATGTCAAATTTTAAATTTCTAAATGTGTCGCATCACAATTTAGGGGATGGAGTGACTGAAATGGGACAACGGTGACAACGTATCTTACAGGGAGGGAGGCTGAAAATTTTGTGACGTAGTTTGTGAGTGGATCTTTTGAGAAAGGATGAGTTTTGTAAATGTTTTTTTTCGGTGAAAAGTTTTCAAAATAATTATATCCTCTGCATATATTCATTTCTTATAGATGAGTAAGTTTTTAAAATAAGACTTAGTGATAAAAATATTATCAGGTCATTGATATTTTTGATTAAGATTAACATTATTGGCCCCTGTGTAAGGTGAAAAATATACTTCCGATTCTATAATTATTTAACTTCCTCGTCATTCGATCTGAGGGACAGACTTTTCGCATGCTTCTGTTATTATAGAGCAATATAATTGTCAAACCTTGTGATACATATGTAAATTTAAAGAACAATAGGAGATATTTGATAAATTTATTTTCTCGTTATTCAATTTTTTAATGTTTTACTCGTATATTTCTACAAACTCTATAACTGCTTTTTTAATAATCGGAACTATAAATCAAACACCTAAATAATTGTTCTTGACTGTGGGAGTAGTACTGAATAACCGTGCATTGAATGCCCTTAATAGCTTACAATTCTAGAGTAGCTTCATTAACACTAGCAAAAGTTTATGTAGCATTGTCCCTATAACGAGGTCTTATAAAGTGAGTCTTGCCTTGATTAGGTGTAAAGTAAGAAATTAATACATTGATATATACTACTCATAGATAATGAAGGATCAAGAGATTCCGATTCTTTTTTCTGTTCCGTAGGCAGTAAGTTACTATTAGGGGCAATGTATTTGACAATCTGTTTCTCTATTTTTTTTATTGTTATTCTACTACTAAAATATCCTTCTATTATGTTTGTTTTAGAAATCCCATATCATCGTATAAAAATGTCATGTAATAAGGTTTAAACGTCCCCCCCCCCATTTACTTAACATGATGTCTTAAAAAACTGCCAATAAATAATTTATTTCGAAAAGAAGTTAGTAATTAGGGTTCTTTTAGTTTTCCCAATGAGGCAGTTGATATTGTTAAATGTTTAAGAGGATCACTGAACACAAAATCTTTAAACGGCCCTCCATTTTAGACATTTAAATTTTCATTATGCTAAAACCTTTTCTGGAAATTTGGAAATTTTTAAAACTTTGGATTCATTAAGAAAAGTAAAGTTTAGTTTGTAAGTGTGAATTTTTTCTCGTCTCTAATGTTTTTTAAAGTCAAAACTTTTCCCTAGTATAGTAGTTAAGTACTGAATAAATTTAACTTCAAAAACATTCTACCCACTAATTTATAGGACTCTAAAATTTAATGTAAATGATATAGCATTATGCATAATGCAGTTAGGGGCAATCTAAACAATCGTTAATTTTTTGGTTGGAAACAGCAATTTCATGTTTTATGACAAAAACTTTTTCTATCCTTTGTTACCTTGCTTTGAAATTTTGATTTTGAGGATCTAAATTTGAAAAACTTAGTTTTTGAAGAATAAATTACCTACTCTTAAAAACTTAACTAGAAGGTGTCTAATTAAATCAACCACCTTAACTATTTTAATGTTTAAGATTTCACATAATTTTTCATGTAATTTAAATTGTTTTTCTTCTATCATGTATGATGCATGTTATTCGTAAGTTTTGTTGTCTATTCAATCAATGTTCATCGAACCATACTTAATCAAAATCATTTTTTCCTATTTAATTTGATGCTTTTCAAAATTAGTTGAAATCACTTGAAATGATCTTCTGTCTTCTTATTGTGTGATTACAACAGTGAAAATAATATAATCGAAGTCATTCTTAAGTAAACATGCTAAAATGGATACATATAGTAGTAGTTGTTTCTTAAAAATAAAAAATAAGCAAACAAATTAATTTGCGATTTATAGAGCATTTTCAATCGCATGACTCTGCCTAACAACGGCCTTAGCAACGTTGTTTTATTCCTCCAGTGACATCATGTGCGAATGCTGCTATTGGATACTTCTATGTCCCGCCCCTAACAACAGCCTTAGCAACGTTGATTTTGTCCTCCAAGTGACGTCATGTGCGAATGCTCTATTCTCACTGAAGGAGGTTTCTGAAAGGAGGTTTCGTAAAAGCTTGGGGGATAGAAAAGTAATCGTTTAAATCTTAAATTAAATATTTGAATGTTTAAGAAAGTCTGAAAACTGCGGGTCGTTTTAAATATAAAAGTATATGACGTTTTGAAGTATGCATAAAGTTTGTTAATTAAAGTTAGATAACAATAGTTTGAGAGTTTTACATGAAGTTTCTGTTGGTGATAATGATATATACGCCATTCGAACTTTCTCCCCGTTTTGCCTGTAATAATCTAATTTCAATAGTTTAAACATATCTGTTTAAAGAGTACGTGTTCTTTAATCTGAAAGGAATATCACGAATGCCAAAAAGGAATATGAAAAACTTTAAAATTTAATTGGAAGTAAAGTTTTGGGAAAAGTTTGTCTCTTATGGAGAAGAATTCCGAGAACACTTTTGAAATGATCGGGAAAATTTCCTTAAAGGTGTATTAGAACGCTATCAGATAGTACTCGTACCTACCGTTTGTTTTGTCACACCTATTTTTTTTGTTAAATAGAACCTAGGTGATCGAATTCAGAGATAAGTTAAGAATTGATTTTGTGTCAGTTGCATTTTGCAAAGAATTTCTGCGAAAGTTGATTTATGATGTTCTTCATAGTGGTATCAGTAAAAAAAAAACGATTTTAAAGCAAAGCTATTTGTTGGAAAGTCCTTTATTATCTTTAGATCGTTGGTACTCAATAGAGAATTTAACGGATTTCATTTTTTTAAATATTTTAAAAGGGTTTTGTTGTGTGTTTTTATCTTTAAAAAAGGTTAAAAGGAAGTTTACTGGGAAAATTCTTTCAAATATTGTCAAACCTATTTATCATCTGAGAGTTGGCGCTAAACATTTTTATCGGACTTAAAAAAACCGGACTCAATATCAAACTCAACTTTTTTAATCAGAGATTACTATCGAACTTTTCCGAAGAGTCACAAAAACAAAATACACGCATCTATATTTCTGTGCTAATCTTCATATTGGTTTTGATGAAATTTTTCTACAGTAAATTTATTTTTCAAGTTATGTTTCATTTTTGATTATTTTAAACGGGTTATGCATACGGGATGTTTATAAAGTTTTCCAATTGAAGTGTGAATAATGGAAAGTACTTAAGTAGATAAAAATATTAATGAAATATAATTCAAGCGTAAAAAAATCACTTAATTCTATCCTTTCATAGCATTTACAGAAAAAATAAAGGGGTCCTATGGAATAAAATGTTTTTTATAAAAATGGTTTGAGCATATATTATCTGTGTTGTTTCTAATGCCACTTGGAATATCCAAGCTCCATCCGCAAAGCGTACAGGATTTAAGGAAAAAGGGGTGCGGCTCCTGAGAAAGTAAGGCTCATGAATGGCCGGAGTCCGAATAAGCCTCGAATGATAGATGTCACCATCATCTATCGCCACCTCCATCATTTTGCCATGGCTCTGAAGGAGAGATTATCTTTTCGATTCTAGCAACTAATATCATAAGATTATAACAACATTTTTTTTTCTATTTATATTATGGTTTAACCTAATCTAAAGTGGTTATTTTAATATTTTGAATTAAACCTAGATCTAAGATTCAATTGTTTCAATTACATGTGTGCGTTTAGTTATATTGTTAGAAAAGATAAAAATAATAAAATCCTGAAGACCAAGCTCCTAAAATACTAGCAGAACTTTTTTGGTCCCCTTTTTTTTGAAAGCAAGGGGTTTAAGACAGAATAAAATGACAAAAATAATGGAAGATACTTCGCTATTAATAACGTTCTCGAAGAAATGAATCGAAAATTCATAAAAAAACCCCTCGAAACTTTTATCACAACGTAAGATGAAGAAGCTAAAATTGAAACACGAGTAAAGCCAAGGGTTACCAGGACAGATATAAAATAAAACATTAATAACACGAAAAAACAAAAGATCAAAATGAAATCACGAATCAATAAATTTTCTGGATTGAGAAGCTCTGAGAAAAAAGAGTTACATCCGTGATATTTTTAAAAGTTTCCTGAAGTGTAAAAACGATGTTTGCAGTTTACCAAAATCGGAATGTCAGACCAAGTTTCCATACAGGTTTTTTTCCTTAAAATAAAGCTGCATACTGATGGCTAAGTCTGTTTTTTTATAGTTTGTTTGTATAAACAAAAGAAACTGTTCTGAGGAATGTTGAGAAGGATTTAATATAAGGAATTAAAGTTTACGCTTCAATGAAATGTGAATCAAAGGACGAAACAAATTTAAGCTTCGAATGAATCTAAACATACATACATTTAAAGAACTTTTTTTTTACATTTGACTGAAACGTGTTGCATGAGAAAATGTATTCGTTTGTTAAAGAATGCTGTTTTAATTAAAAGCTATAAAAATAAATTTTAATGTACAAAAATTGAATGTTTCTGAAATAAAAAAGTTGATGAATAGCTAGACAAAACTGAAGTTGCCCGAAGCAATCTATCTACAAGTTTTTGTGAGGAAAATTTATGTGAAATTGGAAAAAATAGTTTATTTGCTTGTATTAGATTTTACGTTAAAAACTTTCACAATACCAATTTTGTGTTACGAAGATTTTTTGATCGATTCTTTTACTAGTTTAGTATGCAAGAATAAGATTCACAAACTTTTATACTGGTTGCATTTTGTCCCGTCTCTTTCACGACTAGCTTTTGAGATTCTAGTATTTTCGCTCTAACACAATCATCACAACCACTTTTGACCCTACTCGGGCAAACTCATAAGCATCTCATTTACAACGCAATCTGTGATGAGTTTCCACTTTATGGGAGCATCTCCTATTCATACGTACGAATAAGGTAAACATCAAAACTCTGGGGTAATATCATAACAAGGCCCCACTGGGAGCGCGCCCGGAAATTTCTCCACTTCTGCATTCGTGCTCGCCGTAAAGCAAATAGCCAATCAGCTGGTTGCGTTGTTTTCCCTGCTGAAATGAGGATCTCGCAGTGAAAACAAGTTTAAGGTTGCTAATACAATGGGGCATCGGTTGATGCGGAGTTGCTCGGTTTAATCAATGAAGGAAGGTGAATATAAGTTCAACGAGTGAGGGGAAGTTTCGTCGTTTGATTATTTTCTTGAGGGTGGCTTTGTTGGGAAAGAGAAAAGTAGAAAAAAGAGAAGGGGAAATAATTTTCTAGACGAAGTGAAATTAAAGAAAAATGTTTTCCCTCGAAGTGAGTAAGGAAAAAGACGTTGAGTATGAACTGAGTGAGGAATTGAAAATTATGTGGTGTAAATTTTATATGGATATGCGTTATTATTAATAAAAAGTTTGGAAATGTCTGAGAATTTTAGATTAAAAATAAATATAGCAATATCTAAAATCAAATCTTGGAATAAAATGTACCAAGGAGTGAAATTCATTAAATTGACAGAAGAATAAATTAAAAATTTACAAAGAAAAGAAGGGACATATATTTTATGCTTAACACATAATTAACAGCAATGACTTTTATTTGATATATGATATATGACAAGTTGAAACTAGATTGTGCAAGTAAATACATTAATTGTCGTTTAAATTACTTGAAAATAAATTTTAGAGATGAAATTTTGCCACTTTATCAAAACTGAAATCTTTAGCTTTGGATGCCATATTTCTTTCTCTGTAAATTGAGTAATTTTGAATATTTTTTTTATTTTTTTTTGAATATATTTTTTTTTACAATATAGTTAATTTCCTTCGGTTTAAAAGAATAAGAAAAATCACTTGTTAAACAAACTAGGATCCCGCATATAAAAATAAAACATCTTATAAATTAAAAATAACTTTATAGTGTTTAAATTTAATCCAGTTTAAATATAAATAATCTTAACAATAAAAATTTCTGTAAACCCTGACCTAAAGATACCTAATCACTGGACTACCTCAAAAAATATAACAATCAAAGCAAAAGACTTTGTTATAATTGAAAGCAACTGAATATGTCCTATGCTTAATTGTTCAAATAATGACAGTCTTAAAAACTAATAAGCAATACGATATTGATCGAACATTTTCGTATTACAATAAAAACTTCTTTTTTATCCACTTACCTCAACAGTATTGGGTAATTAACCGAAGATAAATGAACTACTTGATATGTCTTTCATTAACAGAATCTTTTCTTTCGAGGCCTCCACCTTAATAGAATACCTCTTTGTTTTTATGCAGAAGAGCCATCTCTAGCGTTTCTTCGATACTTCTAATTTTCTTAACAACCGAAGATTTGAATTAATTGAATCATCCTTCTAAATAATAGGCATTATTATGCATTAGGAAACTTTATATTGATTGCATACTAAGTGGCTTGTTTGAGGTCTTTTTCGTTTGGAACGCATGTAATTTTCATTAGTGCTCTTTAAAAAATATTGTTTATCAGAAAAAAAATAATCTAATTAATTTACGAATTAATAAGTTCATATCAGTGTACTAAGTACTCACATTCGTTAGCTGAAACTCAAACTGTTTGCTAAAACACACATTTCTTGATTTGATACAGTTTTCTATAAGAGCATGTTTATTTTATGAAATATTCAATTTTAAAATTTATACGATTTTAGATTTTTTTCTTGAATGTCTGTCAAATAGAAAGTATGACACAGCAAAACCACTGTTAGAAATGCTTTTAAGTGAGCTTCTAAAAACTATTATAAAGTATTGAATTAAAAAAAAATATTTAGTTTCTTAAGTTAAACTTAAGATTAACATATTTCAATATTTAAATTTAACTATAGATATTTGTAGAATTTATAAAGTAAAATTAATAAAGTGATAAAGGTTTTCTTTGCAAGTTTCATTAAGTTAGAAATTTTGAAGATAGATAATTATAAATTAGTTTAAACTTTGTGCCACTGTTTTATAAAATTTTCAAGATTAAGTTTTTTTAATTTAAGGATTAAGCTTTTCAATCTTTCACCTTTTCTATTGATATTCCTCTTCTTTCCAGAAAAAAAAAATAAATTCTCGTAAGTTTTAATAATTCAGTTTGAATAAAACTTGCAATGAATAAATTTTTTTTACTAATATAATAAACAAACTTTAATTACATTATTTTATGATCTAAAAAGCAAAAGCAGTAATAATGAAATTATATAAATCTTCTCCAATGTATGAGAGCTAATAAAGTATTACTTGTATGCATACAAATTTACCACTTTCCTATTGACCAATCCTTTTAAATAACCCATTGTCGTAGCAAATCACCATCTATTCATTTTACTCTCCCTTCGATTTTTCGATACATTTGATTGCAGCAATATTTTTTTTATTCTTTACTGTATCTCTCAGGAGGAGTTTGGTTGCTAGTAGGAGCGGCTGAAAACGTCTAGAAGGGTTCTGGGCTGTCGCGTCACGGATGATGATGATGATGATACCTCTCAGCTTTTACTTTAAGTTTTTGTAGCTTTTTCTGAATGCTTTATCCTTTTTTTTTTAGGAAATTCTTTAAGGTTATACGGTTTAGGTATACTTTTTTAACAGTCTCTTATACATTTGGGAAATATAATAACAGAATGAAAAGATTGCTGTTTATTTAAACTCTAATAGAATACCTACAATTCTTTATTTCATTTACTTTTGAAAACAAAAAGTAAAAATTTTATCTACTTAATTTTTTTTGCTTATATTTATGTATTTATTACTTTCAGCTGTTACTGCAATCTTAAAATGACACGTTCTTAAAATTTGATAAGTTATTTATTACAATTAATATTTTGCACTGTGCAATCGATTCCTAATAACTTTGGTCACGTTTAAAAATATTTTGGTTTCTATTTTCTTCAGTTTTAGAGGTGCACTTAATGTAATTTTTTTGTGTGGCAATGTGCTCCCCAAGTAAGAGAGGGGTCGTGGGCCCCAGAAAATATTTTAGAAATTTGCCTCTCAAAAGTAATATTTCAGCTCATTTTAAGGTTTTTTGGATTACAAAAGAAGAGGGCCCCGCTTCTTGTAAGCCACATAATTTTCAAGAAAAAAAAACCCAAATAATTCGATAAAAATTTTACTAATAAATTATCCCGATTTCAAGTAAGACAATAATAAGAGTTCTACAGCTTCTTACTTGAGAGGCCTATGTATTATTTAACTGAAATTGGATGCCTACATGCAAGTTATTTATTAAGAATTCCAGTCTAAAAGAAAGTTAGAGAAATAATAGATAAATATTGGTACTTACGTATATGCCCATCGACCGTGCTGTTTAATCCAAAAAAAAGGACGCTGGAACGGTCGACGGGCTAATACTAAATAATTTATTTCATTACTTTTCAAAAGTTTGAAAAATATCGATCACATTATATTTTTAAATTTTATTGTAATGCATAGATTTCATATCTTCATGAAAGAAAGCTTAAGTTAATTCGTTTCGAAAGTGTTCGGAGAACATCTTCAATAGGAAGTCATCATTCACAATGGCGCAAATATTTCAAAATTACTTTAATCATTATAATCCCTTTAGAAAACTCCCTCATTTTTAAGAATGTAGAACAGTTCCAGACTGAAAAAAAAAACTTTCATTCCCAAAACATTCACAAACTAACAATTGCATAAGATAAAACGACAAGGAGGATTGCAGAAGGCGTTTTCCTCTATAGTATTCGATGAGATATATACTATTTTATTTGCTTATCTCCGCATTGTAAAGACATCCGAAATGAGAACACTCGGAATCATCATGTATCGTCTTAAAAAGCGCGCAGACTATAATCGTCTGCAAAGAGCCATCTCGTCGCATTGTTGCCGCGTTCTGGAAGCATTTCACGACCCTCTCAGATCCCTCATTTCCTCCCTCCGAGTCGCGGAATGGAAGGAAAATAAATTCCATCGCAATATCGTTTGCCATTTTCTCAGACGTAAACCCGCAATGAAACGTGACGATTGGTACACCGGATTTCGTGACTTCACTTCAGGTCCTGATTTCGGATCGTCTGCGGGAAGGTTTGTTGAAGAGGGAAGTCTCGGTTTTAGAATCAGGACGAAATTAAATAAATGTTCTGATAGAATAATATTTAGGTACCGGGGATTTAAATTAAAAGGCTTAGAAATGATATCAGATATATATAACATAATATAATGTTTATTTCTCTTTTTTTCAGCTACTTCTATTCCTTGGGAATTTCTTATTCCATTCTTTTAAAACCTTCACACAAAGTATAGTTGTGACTTATTTCAAAGGTATTTTCTTGATTGCTACGACAAAGAGATTAATTAAATTTTTAACTGAAAAAGTGACGCTTTCAAAACTTTTAGTTCAGTATTTTAAAGCTAAAATCATGCTTACCCACAGGAAACCATTAACGTAGGTAAAATTATTACTTACATTATTATTTACTATTTAAATACTTATTTTTTATATGAGGATTGTTTAAAGAAAAGGGAAATATTGTTGCAATTTCTCAATATGCAGGGAAAGTTCTTTTAGCGATTTTTATCCGCTACCAATTATAATCGTTAATAAAAGTGTACATTTTAAATGAGTGATATTTTCCAACGGATTTTACAAGTATGAGAAGTACAGAGAACAAAATTGTGAAACGAGAATCCACTGAACGTATATGAACTACTTTTATTTGTGGCATCCTTATATCAATGTTCCTATGGAACAAATGAAATTATAATGATGTTATCATTAGAATTTACCCAACCACAAAGGTTTTAACCGAATCACTGAGTTGTATACTATTTTAGAGTTGAACAAAAACTGATAAATAAATATCCACTTATGGTATCGATGTTTTGAGTAGTTATTATTAATATATCTGAAGCATTCAAGCATTAAATGCCTTCACATCATATTACCACTACATTAATGTGTTTATCTTTAGAAATTAAAATATATTAGCGATATAAGAGCACTTACATAGCAAATCCTCTTAAGTAAAAAATAGACTCTGCATCGAATATGCTTTTTAATAGGACCCTCGCTGAGCAAAGATCATTACAATCTTCAACACTCCGAAGGAAGTCATTTACAAAATCTATCCCCTTAATTTCGGGAATCATTAAGAGTAATGTAAGAAAATAATTATCTCGGGGTCTTCGAAAGAAACCGTTTCCAGGAAGCAAATGAGAGCGTGTTAAAACTTTAAGTGTTAAAAGTAAGTAGGGGATTTTTCTGGTCCTTAAGTAGAAATAAAATAATGAACGGAGGGAAGGCCGTTTATTGTCTTTACTTAAATTTCGGGGAGGGGGCTTTTATTTTTAGTCGTGATCCTCAGGTTGGAGGAGAGGCTTGAAATAGATAATCTTTTAGTTTTTGGTGTCGAGGTACTGTAATCCGCATAAAAGCACTTAAGTTTGTTCAAAAGGGTGGAAATTGTCTTGATTACTTGACTATAGAATAAAAGTTCAAGAATTTTTACTGTGAGAATCGTCATATAAGGTGATATTTTTTTTTTGACGAAGGTGATGGTACTGGATTTTAAAAATTCATTTAAAGAATATTTTAGGTATTTGCTTACGTTCCTCTTATTTATTTAATTATTATTTATTAATCTTATTTATTTAATCTTAATAACCATCTAATACGTTTAAAAAGAACAAACGAAAAATATATATGCACATGAATTTATTAAAATTTATTAAAAGCCATACGGCGTTTCGGGGATTCCTTGGATCCCCTTTGTCAATGGTACATGACAACAAGCAAACACAGTTTATATAAAAAAGCAAAAGAACGAAACAAGCGATGCCACAGGGCAAAAGAGAAAAATGTACATAGAAGGCCACCGACAAATTACCAAAATATCACCAAAATGCAACATCAAAAACAAAATGAAAATTATTCACTCCAAATCGGGAAATGAAAAGGGGTACTTGTTAAATCATTAACTAAAAGATTTGCAAATTTATTTATTAGAAAGCCTTCGAAAAAATCAAGATCAAGGGCTGAATTACAAGTTTTTATGATTCCGGCAGAAGAAAAATCAAAACTATGGTCATTGTCCCGAACGTGTCTAGAGTCTAGCTATGGAAGACTTATAAAATTCCTGTTTTTTAATATAATTAGCATGCTCTTTCAGCCTAAATTTTAGTGCACGTCTTGTCTGTCCAATATAGGATAAACCACAACTGCAAAAAATCCTGTAAATACCCCATTTGTTGCCCGTATCAATAGGGTCTTTAAGATTAGAAAAAGAAATTTTGTTAATTGGAGATAAAACTACCGAAAAGTCAAATTTTTTCAGAATATAAGAAATTTTAAAAGTAATTTTTGGAAAAAAGGGTAAAACAATTAAGTTTGTTAATTCCTGTTTAGTTTTTTCATTGTTACGTTTTTTCACAAATTTGCCAAAAATGCAATCTATCAAAGTGTGGCAGAATCCGCGATCAATGGCCACAGCCTTGATATAATTAATCTCAGTTTCCAAAAACTCACTATTGCTGCAAATACTGATGGCACGAAAAACTAAGGTATTGAAAGCAGCTAACTTTTGATTATAAGGGTGACATGATTTAAAATGAGGGGGTAAGGAAACAGCAAAAGGTTTACGGTATACAGTAGTTAGAAAATCCAAATCAGTGCGAATAACAAGAACATCCAAAAAAGGTAGTTGCTGATTAATTTCAACTTCAAAAGTAAATTGTATGCAAGGGTCAATAGAATTAATGAGGGAAAGAACAATATCGACATTCTGATCAGCACTTAAGAGAACAAAAGAATCATCAACATATCTGACATAAAAAGGAAATTGTATGAGGTTAAACAATTTTACTTCAAAATAATGCATGTATAAATCGGCTAAAATTGGACTAAGGGGGTTTCCCATGGCTAAGCCATCAGACATGTAATAATAATTATTATTGAAAACAAAAGTACTCTGTTTGAGACAGGTCTTGGCGAGACTTTAAATCTACACAGAATAATACACTTGTCATCTACACAGAAGGACAACTTGAGACATTTGGTAAAAAATGTTGTGGTTTCCAATAATTCAACCTATCGACATAATTTAAGTAGTCATGAATTATCTGTTTTTAAATCTCTTAAATCAAACCCTGATGTGATTGTTACTAAGGCGGACAAAGGAGGTCAAATAGTTATTTTAAATAAGGATGATTATAACAGTAATGTACAAAAACTGATTAACGATGGCCCATATCTATCCCTTAAAAAAGATCCGTCTTCATCTGAACTAACTAATATCAAAAACGTTATAAAATCCAGTAAAGTTGTATCTGATTCTTTAAAGAAATCATTAATCCCTTCTATTGCAAATTGTGCCCGTTTATATGCTCTGCCAAAAGTACACAAACCTGAGATTCCATTTAGACCGATAGTTTCCAATATTGGCACTGCTTCTTATAAATTAGCAAAATACTTAGTTGGAATATTTTCTCCTTTGTCCGTGAGTAATTCTTTTACAACCAAAAACTCTCTTGAATTTGTTTCTAAACTTCGCGGTATTTCCCCTGACAGCCACACCATGGTTTCTTTTGACGTAAAGTCCTTGTTTACTAATGTTCCCATTAAGGGTTCTTTGCAGTGTTTAGAAACTAGATTACTTGAACATCACTTTTCTCAATTTGAAATTAATGAATTAATTTGTCTCACCAAGACCTGTCTCAAACAGAGTACTTTTGTTTTCAATAATAATTATTATTACATGTCTGATGGCTTAGCCATGGGAAACCCCCTTAGTCCAATTTTAGCCGATTTATACATGCATTATTTTGAAGTAAAATTGTTTAACCTCATACAATTTCCTTTTTATGTCAGATATGTTGATGATTCTTTTGTTCTCTTAAGTGCTGATCAGAATGTCGATATTGTTCTTTCCCTCATTAATTCTATTGACCCTTGCATACAATTTACTTTTGAAGTTGAAATTAATCAGCAACTACCTTTTTTGGATGTTCTTGTTATTCGCACTGATTTGGATTTTCTAACTACTGTATACCGTAAACCTTTTGCTGTTTCCTTACCCCCTCATTTTAAATCATGTCACCCTTATAATCAAAAGTTAGCTGCTTTCAATACCTTAGTTTTTCGTGCCATCAGTATTTGCAGCAATAGTGAGTTTTTGGAAACTGAGATTAATTATATCAAGGCTGTGGCCATTGATCGCGGATTCTGCCACACTTTGATAGATTGCATTTTTGGCAAATTTGTGAAAAAACGTAACAATGAAAAAACTAAACAGGAATTAACAAACTTAATTGTTTTACCCTTTTTTCCAAAAATTACTTTTAAAATTTCTTATATTCTGAAAAAATTTGACTTTTCGGTAGTTTTATCTCCAATTAACAAAATTTCTTTTTCTAATCTTAAAGACCCTATTGATACGGGCAACAAATGGGGTATTTACAGGATTTTTTGCAGTTGTGGTTTATCCTATATTGGACAGACAAGACGTGCACTAAAATTTAGGCTGAAAGAGCATGCTAATTATATTAAAAAACAGGAATTTTATAAGTCTTCCATAGCTAGACACGTTTGGGACAATGACCATAGTTTTGATTTTTCTTCTGCCGGAATCATAAAAACTTGTAATTCAGCCCTTGATCTTGATTTTTTCGAAGGCTTTCTAATAAATAAATTTGCAAATCTTTTAGTTAATGATTTAACAAGTACCCCTTTTCTTTCCCCGATTTGGAGTGAATAATTTTCATTTTGTTTTTGATGTTGCATTTTGGTGATATTTTGGTAATTTGTCGGTGGCCTTCTATGTACATTTTTCTCTTTTGCCCTGTGGCATCGCTTGTTTTTGTTCTTTTGCTTTTTTATATAAACTGTGTTTGCTTGTTGTCATGTACCATTGACAAAGGGGATCCAAGGAATCCCCGAAACGCCGTATGGCTTTTAATAAATTTTAATAAATTCATGTGCATATATATTTTTCGTTTGTTCTTTTTAAACTTATAAGTTTTTGCACAGACTGTGGCCCTTTCGTCATCTAATACAGTCATTTTTAGTTCACGTGAGGCATATAAATAAAAAAGTTAATAAATTTCAAATAAAATATTAGAACTAAAGTTAAATAAAAGGATTTGTTTTTCAGTGTAACATACCAACAAAGAAACTTGATATCAAAATTGTTAGAAGTTATACAGGTGTTTCAGTGTTATCATGTACTAGTTTTTGCGTATTTTAGTTAAAAAAGACAAATTTTAATTAACAAATCTAAGAAACTAGCAAATTAGGGAACTGTTTCTTTTTTTGATGCCTAAAAAATGTACTATTTTCATAAAGTATTAATATTTCTTCGAATATTGAAGATATTTTCATGAATTTTTTTTCTGCGTGTTTTCTATAATGGTGGCAACGAAATTATCATTGGAGGTTTTATCTATCTTCTTTATTTTTTTAATTAATTTGTTTAACTTTGTTTCGCCACTAGGGTCGCTGCTATCGTTTGCATTAGGTCGGGCGTAGCCACTTTACTATACCGTTACCTAACTTTCATAGCTTTAGCTCTTTCCGTTCGAGAGTATTTTCAGGTGAAATGGGCTTTCCGAAGCACCCTGCATAAAATATATTTTGTTGTAAATTTGTCTAATTTAAAGGTATAATTTTTTTTTTAATTCAATAAAAAACTTTATGAAAATTTCAATTAGAAATAAACAATAAAGATAATTTCTGATAACTTTATAATTTTTTTTCATCCAAGGAACATTTTAAAATTTCTAATGAATAATTATACATATTTTTATTAATTTAATTTACAACTTCCTCTCCTTTTATGATGATTATTATGAAGATCTCCTTTTATGAGCTTTGAAATTAAGGAAAATACTAGTTAGGATATTAGTTTTTATCAATAAACTGGGGAAATGACATTGCAGCGATTTAATGTAAAATAGTATCATATAGAGCATTTTCAATCACATGACTCGGACCTAACAACAGCCTTAGCAACAGAAGGTTACAGTTTGTTTGCCCCGCAGAAGATTAAAAGTTAAAAGAAAATAACAGGTCGTGACGTCACCTGAAAACACTCTATATCAACAGCGCTTCCTACAGATTGATTTTTTAAAACTTCTAGGGGTATTGATAGATTAGAATGGTAGTAGTTAAAAGTGATATTCCCTCTTGATAAATCGAGTTCTTAAGACCTTTCTTCCAACTGACGGAAATAAATCATTTTGAAGCGTGTCTTAAACCTATAAAACTTAGGTTTTAAAATAAAATATCAATTGAATGGGTAAAAAACCCCCTTTCTTTGGAAGATTTTCTCTTTAAAGGGAATTAATTTGTTTTTAATGTTCCATAAAGTTCTCCCTAATGTCTTACATTGTCTTCTCGGTTAATTCACTTTTCAATTTAGAATAAACAAATTAGCCCTCAGAGAAAAAACTTGAGGAGAATTTCAAATCCTAGCTTTCCGTTGTGGGTTGCAGTTAAGTGTTAGTGGCATCTCATGTTAATGAACACAAAATGGAGTGCATTTTAATTTTGGAGGAATTTAATCAGCAAAGGTTTCACTAGCCGTATGAGGAAAAACATCTGTTTCATTTAAGCCGAGTTTCTCACAGGCTTTTTTTTGTAATGTCTAGGGGTTTTTTGCCTTTTTTGCATAATGACGCTCGTATTTCTGAACGTTTTTGCTTTTTTCTCGGTTGTTGTTTTCCCTCAAAAGATTAAACTTGGTGTGGTAAAGTTTCGTTCTTTTCTCTTGCTTTTTAGGGTTTCTTTTGAAGTCTGAAACCCAAGTCAATTAAACTGTGTTTGGTTTTGTTTTATTTTTCTTTTATTGAAGATGTAAAATAAAAGTTAGTTTTTTTATGTGTAAGTAGAATGTTTACTGCCTACCTTAACTGAACGTATCTGGAAATTCTCTCCCAGATACGTTCAGTTAAGGTAGGCAGTAAACATTCTACTTACACATAAAAAAACTAACTTTTATTTTACATCTTCAATAAAAGAAAAATAAAACAAAACCAAACACAGTTTAATTATAATATTTTTATGTGTAAGTAGAATGTTTACTGCCTACCTTAACTGAACGTATCTGGGAGAGAATTTCCAGATACGTTCAGTTAAGGTAGGCAGTAAACATTCTACTTACACATAAAAAAACTAACTTTTATTTTACATCTTCAATAAAAGAAAAATAAAACAAAACCAAACACAGTTTAATTGACTTGGGTTTCAGACTTCAAAAGAAACCCTAAAAAGCAAGAGAAAAGAACGAAACTTTACCACACCAAGTTTAATCTTTTGAGGGAAAACAACAACCGAGAAAAAAGCAAAAACGTCCAGAAATACGAGCGTCATTTGTCAGACTTTTTAACTGAAAGGACGGTGTTTTGGCTTCAGTTTAAGTGATATTTATCGATTACACTTTTTTTATAACTATTATTTTGCGTTTTAATGTAAGCATTAAATACGTAGCTAATTAATACTTTCATTAATAATTACGGAATTTTGTGACACTATACTTTAATTTTAAAATGAAATAATTTTTTTGTCATAAATTAGAACAAAAAAAAGTTAATTCTTTGTGAAATCAATAACAACTCTATAACAATATCATGGTTAAAATCGAAATTTTAGTTGCCTTGTCAATTTCTACATTTTCACCACATTTTTTAAAGCAGAGATGTAAGAGATTATTGTCAAGATATACATTTCCTTGAATTCTCAAAATTATTTTAACAATTTATAACCTGTTCTATGGAAGCCTAATTGGCGAAAGTATTCCATTTTTCTATTTTGCTGTCTAAAAACACAGATCCAACATTTAAATTGATTATTTCCCTCGCTTGCATATCATACGTCATTTTTAAATATCTATTGTCCACAAAACAAAAAAGGTTAGGCATTTTAGGAATCAAACTTAAAAAGAATTAAAGTTAATTACTGTAATGCAAATTTAACATTAAAATGCCATTTGCATACATTTCTGTATGAGCATAAAAACCTTTCTCATCTCCATTTGCGAACACTATCCTAACTTTAAAAACCAAATATAAGTGTTCGGTGTGTGCAAAAAGTAGTTGTATAATTATTCTCTTTAAATAACTACTAGAACGAACAGATTCTAATAAACTCAAAATGCACATACCTCATAATTTATTCCAAAGCAATTCGAATTCGTTTAAAGCAATTCTAAAGTAATAATTTTCCTTAAGAGTTGTTAAACCAAATACTTTCAGCAGATTTAAAAATCGGCTGTACGAAACCAAAAAATAATTAAAAATGTCGACCACTTCAAAAATCTTATGCTTGGAAATTAGTCTCTCAAGCATGGCCGGGAGTCAATTTTCTCGTAAGAAATAACTGAAACTTTGGAGGGAGTTGGCTGCTGGGCAAATTTAAGATAAGATTCTCATTTCAAGAGAGCTTATAATATTATTTTCTCTCAATTTGATGGAAAAGAAAGTGTACCAGAATAAATCAACTTAAAAAAAAGGTTTAAAGAATTGGAGGTTGGGTAACAAGACTGATAGAGATATAATTTCTTTTGTTACAAAGTGAGGGCATTTTTTTCTGCCGGGGATTTTATTACTGTGTACAGGTTTAAGGTATTAAAAGGTATTAGATTATATTTATCTTAAATTCCTTCTCTTAACGCTGTCCTAATCCTTTTATGAACCTTATATTTTTTAACCTGCCAAAAATAAATTTATTATAGTATACTTATAAGGGCTCATCCAGACTTTTCAGTTTCGGAGTTCATCTTGGAGGAATCATCCAAAATGGCTAGTGTAAATTGTTGTTTCACTTTTCTCTCCTCTGATTTCCTTCATGCTCATTCGCACTGTTTCACTTTCACTGTTCATCCTGAGTGATTCACTCTTGTGAATCGCTGGTTTGCATAGTAAAATGAAGGAGTAAAGAGTGAAACGCCAATTCAACATCAAGAGTGAAACAGTGTAAATGAGCCGTATAATTTTATTTTAGAATCATTAGTTACCTAATAATAGTAGCGTTACTATGACCCTTACTTAGTTCTTGTTATACTATACTGGCATAAATGTTCTCAAGGGGGACCATGCGTTGAATTAGGTAGAACGGGAGTCTTGGATAGGTTGCAGAACATGAGAACACTCAATAATGAGCAATTTATTTAAGTGCAAGCATGCACAGTTCAGCTGATAACCAACTCATTGTAGGAAGTAATAGAACTGTTATGGGATTTTGATGAGTGCTTATATCGTCCAAAATATAATCCAGATGTGGTAGCTACAAGTAATTAATTAGTAGGTAATTTAGCCACGGTTATTAGTTTAGTTTAAAATATTAAGTGAAGTGGGGCTCTGTGTGGTTTATAATTGTATTAGAAGAAATATGATTGTGTTGTATTTAAAACAAGTAGATTTCAATTGTGGTGGGCGGAAAAATTTCGTATTGGTACTCTTCAGATCTTTGTAAACATATTACTTCTATTAGTCAATTTACTTTTATCGTAACTAATAATGTTGCCAAAGATTTTCTATACAAAGTATCTTCCGTTTCTCTCAGTTTTTCATTTCCCAAAGTAATCCTCCCTTTTAATGTTTGTCCTAATATTATAACTAGATAACATTAATCTCAAAATATTATAAGATATTAGATATTATCTTATATTATAGATGAAATGGGTAGATGGATTTCAATAAGAAACATTTATGTTTAGAATAAGTATAAATTTTATATGTACCGTAAATATCGATTACTACTTTGCTTTGCGGTTAAAAGGTCTATTTATACTTCAATGGTCGTTAACAACTAACCACTGTGTATACCTTTTGAATTTCATTTGAGTATTGATATAAAAATGATTCAAAGAAATTAAATTAATAAATCAATTTTACAACCTTAATATAATATGAAATATATGTCTTACCGAGAGTGATTTTAAGTCTAGTGGTAATGAATTAAAATAAATGAACGTAAATTTCGACATTTTAATAATGAAACCTTGCATTATCATTAATCGAGCATAGTGATCAAAAATTTAACTTTTACATCCGAAGAACAGGACATAAATAGATGTTTTTCTTCGGGTAAAGGGATTTATAGGCCAACTCAACTTTCAACACACGTCTTCTGGAGATCGTTTTGGTAGAAAAAGAGAGAGCTTTCCAAAATAACCCCCTTTCAAGAATCGAACGTTCGCCGGAAGATCTATCACTGACTCACATTAGGTTTTAACAAGATTACTCCCGAGTTGCCAACATAGCATGATAAACAAGCCGAATTCCGATTCATCTGCCGAAAACTCTTGACAGGTTTGAAGAAGAAATCGGCGCTGCTTTCTCTCATTCGCAGAAGCCAATCACGTGACTCAAATGAAAGCACGGTCGCAGTTAATCAGGCGAAATAGCTTCAGCGCCATCTACATTGACACGAGCGGAATTACGGGAATGGTGTTTTGCGAAAAGGAAAGGTTTTAAGGGTCTGTAGGCTTTGGAAGTGTAGGGGAAGTTTAATTTAGCTTAGGAAGTGCTTGTTTAATCACATTAGTTTCGCTTAACGGTGGGATGGTTGCGATGGGTATCTCGATAAGATAATCTTTCTCTGGGATTGCTTCTGAAGTGGAGTGAAATTTTTATTTAAGAGTGGAAATTCAAAGATGGCTTCTTCTTCGAGAGGGCTTTTAGGCAAGAGGTGTAAAATAAGAAGGAAAGTAAGATGGTTACTTGGATAAATTCTTTATTAATCTTTAATCTTCGTCATTTCGATTATCAGTCATTCGATCTATTTCGATTTAAACAGTAATTCATTTAGAACTCGCTGAGATCTAGAGTCTACTTTACTTAAATCAAAGCTCAAACAGAAATTTTAATAATGATAATGGTTTAATTTTCATGTTTTACCTTCGGGACAGCAACTGTAAGCAAATTTTGAAAATGACCCATTAACATATTAAAATTTGAAAATTTTACAAGTTAAAGAAGTTCAAATTTTTTTTTTTTTTGCTAAAAATGCATTCTTTTTTCAAAAGTGTGCCCTAAACTTTTGAGGCTTTTAAAAAGGTAATTTTTCTGTGGATATTGTCCACAGATAGTTATATAACGGAAAACCGGTTGAATTTACTCTTAACTAATTAGTTAATTAAATAAATTGAAATTGGTTAAATATAGATCTAACTTCCAAACAAGTAGTACCGGTGCTAAACACTCAAGGATTTTTCGAAATTTCTTTTTCCTGATCCACAGGGTAGTCGTGGTTTGGAGTGTTTTCGACGTTTTTTAGCCTAGTGGCGTTCCAAATGACCCAATATCGTCGTTATTTCTCATAAAGGTACCTAAAGACTATCTAGAAAGACAATTTTCAAATTTTGGGTATTCGAATTTTAAGGGGTCTAAATATTCCAAAAACCTATTTTTTCTGAGCGTAAACAATGTTTTACATTTTGGATGCAAACAATACCAAGAAATTGATATTACGAAGTGATCTGTTGTTAATATCTTAAGAGTATTTCAAGGAAAGTAATTTCTGGATATTTGGGTATTCCATTCTGAAGGGGGTGCATAGGGATTTGAGTACTTAATTCAGTTTTTTGTTTTTGCATTTTAGCACCCGCATTATTAATAGGAAGTATTTTTAAGATCAATTCCAAGCAGCCTTTTTTTTGTCCTTTTCTAAATCATAATACGTAACCTTCAATGTTAGATTACGGTTATTGCTCCTTCCAGGTGACGCAAAACCTCTATCGTTAGAAACGCTGGTTTGAAAATATCAATCCTAAAAAAAGTTTTTGGTGAACGGTTTCCAGAGAAGTTTTTTTAAATTACTGATCCGCTTTAAACGCTTTTATTAGACTTGCTCTGGGCCGCGTTTCACGGGTGGAATCTTACAACTCAGTTTTCAGGCACTTCCTGATATACTAGGGCCCTGAAGCTTTGCACACTAGCGTAATCTTCATTGACACTCCAATACCCCAACTATCACCTAGTCAATAACCAAAGGAATAAGTAAATTAACGAGTATTTTTAATTATCGGAAAATCTGGAATACTCGCCAATAACTACCCCACCTCCCTTCCCTCTTTTTCGAAGGTGCTTTAAGAAGCCAAGCTAGCTACCCAAATTTCCCGCATCCCTACTCGAACATCCCGTTCCCAACCGCCTATCGAGAAAATACCGACAATCTCGGGAAGCTGTTCTTTATAAAAACAACTAATCCTATTAATATGGCGTTGAATAAAATATCATGATCCCGGTCTATTTACTACTTACTGCGGAAAAGGCACAAGGGCAGAAGCGAATAGCAGTAAAGAAATTGAAATAAGAGACCTATAAAATTAGGCTGAAAAGCAGATTAAAATATTTATTTAAAGTTCGCGACGACATAAAACACTTATAAAATACCATACGTTGGATGAACAAATAAAGCAAATCCATTAAAAGTTAATTACATCAAAACATTTATAAAAAGCATTTATAAATGTTACCTTTTATAAATATCTATTATTTCTTTAATAAGTAGGCCAAAACTCCAAAGCTCCATCACTACCGATTTTACCATGATTTCCAAAGTCATTAACAAAAACAATAATATCGAAATGCAAGGCAGCACAATACTATATAAAAACATGTAAACACAAAAAAAGATTAACATGACCATCTTTTTTAGAAAATTTGGTTCCCTCGATAGGAGATCCCAAATGCCCTCTTCGCCTGAAGAATCGCCTGTGGTGTTTTCCTGTAGGTTCCTTTGTCTAAGCTCCATGACATTTGCAGATGCCGAGGTCTCTGAAGAATTGGTACCCCGATAGCTCTTCGGTGTGGGCCCTGAGCAGTCTTCAACACTTGCATTTTGAGAGACTTCTTCTCCGTCAGAAGATCCTTCATCAGACATGTCTCTAGCAGTGGAGCGATAGGGTTGCCTTTTTAGGAGATTCTGTATCACACACGTCTCTGAAATACGAGAATACAATTACTATCGACCCATTACTTTTTGACCCATTAATTTTGTATGCGAGGGTAATCAAAATTTTCAGGGAAAATCAAAGAAAGGACTTTTCGGTAAAGCTTTAGAAGGAGTCCTCCAGCTGCCATGTTTACCCACAGCTCAAATGATACCACTGAGTATATAAAAACCAACTAATAATAACTACAGGGTGTTTCATGTAAATGTTTCAGAACTTCTAGGGGAGGTAGGGTACATCAAGACAAACAGAAAATGGTATAGGTTAGGGGGTCGCAAATGGGGTTCAAGGGGGAGAAAATCATGGGGGGAAATTAGCAAAAATCCTTCGCATATCTGAGCAGAAATATACAATGGTTCGAATCCATCATTTATTACATAGAACCAATTACTAAATGGTTTATGTAAAAAAATCACATGAAATGTTTATTCTATTCAAAAACAGACCAATAAATGCAACAAGCATGTGTTTTAGGTAGATAGACTATATCACGACAAAAATATCTTGATACTCTTGTCCACAGAGAAATATCCTAACAGAGGGTCCACGAGGCTATTTTCAAATGCGTTACTGATGTGAGGGCGCCACACTAGATTCTGGAACGTATGCCGGCCGCTTAAATCTCTCGCCAAATTAGAACTCAGCGCATGCGCAAAAAGGTGTTTTCGATCTCCCATAGGCAGCCGGCGAACGGTTCAGACTGGATTCAAAAGCTAGCGAGTTTAGTGCGATCCCAGCGCCACAATTCTCCCAACCTGTAACAAGATGTCATGATTTTCGATTTCCATTATGGTCTATGGCCGTGGACTCTCTGTTCTAGTACTCTGTGCTCTTGTCTAACCAAGGGACAATTTCAACCTTCACAGGAATCTTTTCAAGCAAAATATTTTCAAGCTCAGATTGGAAAATATTATGTAACGAATCCAATACCAATAACAAAATATTCACACCGGAATCTAACCATTGTATCTCTTTCTGCCCAGATATGCGAGGTTTTTTTGCTAATTTCCACCCTTAATTCTCACCCCTTGAACCCCATTTGCGACCCCCTAACCTATACCAATTCTTGCTCGTCTTGATGTACCCTAGAAGTTTTGAAACATTTATCCGAAACACCCTGTATAATAACGATTTTCATAATGTTATAGCATAGGAAGTTTGCACTCCAGGTTTTTATGGCTCAGTGTTTGACAACACTTACAAACATGTTGCTGTGATTACTCATAGTGGCTGGAGGACTCTTTAAAGCTGTTCCGACTTGACACAGCTTCGATAAGAGTCCTCCTGCCGCCATGTTTACCCATAAGATTAAATGATGACAATACTTAAGCATATTGCTTTAAGAACTGTGGATAAACATGGCGGCTGGAGGTCGATTATCGAAGCTGTGCCATTTTTACACCCCATCGATTACACCCCTTAAAAAATAACAGTTATGCATACGTTTCGGGAAGAGTGATAAAGCGGGCATTATTAATAACGCCCAAAGTGAGGCGGGAAATATGATAAATTCTATGGCATTTATCACTTTGCTCTAAATACGCGGGCATTATTAATAATGCCCTTATTTTTCATATTGCCTGTAGCATATATAAAAAATTTTCTTATAATTAATTATAGAAGATGGCTGTAAATCACTGTATTATAGTTATATTAACATTGGTACAGTGGAAGCTCTTATAACGTAATTAATCCGTACCGAGTTTTTTGACGTTATAAGAGCAAACTTCGAGTGATACACTCGAGTGTAGAATATCACTCGTTTAAAAGTAATAAACTCGTTAAACTAAACTATCAATTTTGATGCTTTTCAGGAAGGTGGATTCGATTCCCTCAAAGATATATTTTTAGTAGATTAGTTTATAAAGTTTGGTGGAAATATAAACCTGAAAATGATCACCAACCCTCAATCCAATCTTCAAAGGCAAAAGGATGGATTATGGAAATTGCAATTACCCGTAATACGTTTTTTTAATCAACTAACTGAAACCCTTGGTTGTATATTTTACCATTATATCCAAACAGTAGAATACTAGATCGTTGGGACACAGTTCGAATCACCCAATTGATTTTTCCTCATTTTAAGCAATTATTTATTATTTTATGAATTCTTGATACTTTCAATTTAATATTATATTACCTTATTTTTTGCTATGAAATTTAAGATCAATATTTTACAAAGTATAAATATTTGTGTTTGCTATTAAATTTTTATTTTGATATTAATTTATTGCGTAGCTTAGCTTCCTTAGAATGTTCGGATGCTTACATAAAACTAAAACGCTAATAAATTTAAAGTCTCAAATCAACAAAGGCATTGGGTAGCGCAAGATTTCGTTTTGGGATTGTAGCCGGTTACCCCGGGCGAAAGCAAGCGAGAAGAAGATGCGATGGTTACTTGGTGCTGTTTGTCATACTCTGATATTCGTTTATTGGCTAATTCATGTGTGACGCAAACAAACCGATCCAGAAAAGTATTCGATAAGCTGAATCGATTCGAAGATTAGTCTTTATAAGAGCACTTTTGTGCTCTTATAGAGACTAATTTTTGGGTCTTTATAAGAGAGGATTTTTATAAGAGCAGGTCGTTATAAGAGCTTCCACTGTATTAGAATTACAAAAGGAAATTTACCGAGAAGATAGATTAAGTGTAGTTCTCATCAAAAAGGAAACAAATATTAAAACTAAAGTTTAAATATATTAATTTTGATCACTAGTTTCTCAAGACTCCCAAACAGACTATATTCCAATAACCCAAAAATATTACCATTTAAGCTTTTTCATACTTCAAAAAAAAAAAAAAAAAGTCTTGCTATTGCACCATCTTTAGCGGAAACTTCAGAGGTATGTATTACTTCAACGACAATGTATGACACTTTCATAACAAAAGAAAAATTGATACAGAGGAAAATTACTACAAGAAAATCTGTATGGATTGCAAAATACTTACCACACTTGCGAGACGATGGAGTGGTTTGTCAGGAAATCCTGTAAAGCTGGCTAATAAAGAGGCGTGGAAGTGAACTTTTATAGCAACGATTAAATGGATTTCACTTCATTTATTTTACATCGCAGATAATAGAAGAAGACAGAACAAGTAGTACACTACACAGGCCGGAAAATACACAGGGTGTATCTGAAATCATGCAACAAACTTTCAGGGATGATAGTACTCATCAAGACGAACAAGAATTGGTATAGAAAGGGGGTTCGCAAATGAGTTTTAAGGGGTGAAAATCAGAAAAAAAACTTCCATATTTGTACAGGAAGAGACAGAATGGTTCAATTCTGTAATTTTTTACATCGAAATAATAAAACTCGTACTTGCAAAAAGTAATTTTAACTGTAACTTTTTCAGGAAGTTGTCTTTTCGTAGCGAAAGATTTATTTCGATCAGTCTTTTTTAATGCATGTTCAACCAAATTTGGCAACTTATTAGCCATTTGGCTCAATTTTGTTTCGATTCTTATTTTATCGTTACCGACTTAAGAAATCACAAAAAAGTATTTGGCGATCACGGATTGGCGACATTTTTTCCATGTCTAATGCAAAAGTGTTACTGGTGGGAAAACTCGCTTAGTAGAAGAAGTTATAATATTTGAAGTTGTTTTACAAAATAATAACCAGAATCGAACCGTTGACGTGTCTCTTCCTGCCCAAATATGCAAGTTTTTTTTTTGCTGATTTTCACCCCTTAAACCCTTAAAACTTGGCTTTTTATATGTTATATAGCCATATAACTACAATATCCATGGAAAAAGGACCTTGGAAAATGCCTCAAACGTTTTTAACGAGAATTTTAAAAAAGGTCGATTTTTGAGGCCAAAAAATTGAAAATTAAAAAAAAATTAAACTTTTTATTTTCCGATTTTCTTCCAATTTTAGTATGTCATTATTTAAGTCATTTCTAAGGGTAAAACGTTTGAATTACTTCTTTTGCTGATATTTTGTGATTTTGACCGATGTTTTATTTTTTCGAATATCCAATTTTTCAAATACTTTTTAAAAATTGATATTTTATATTTTTTTAAATTTTAAATGGAATATTCGTATTCAGCACTGAAAAATAGCCTATAAGTCTAAGTCATCATAAGTCTATTACAATTAATTGAAGTGTGGAAAATTTGAAGCATTTAAAACTAAAGTATTAAGTAAATGCTTCAAATTTTCCACACTTATTCTAAATTTTATGTAAAAGTTGTCCTGATATTCAAAAACAGCACTAAAATATAGCCTAAAAACATGTATCACATGCCTATACTAGAAAATTTTAAAAAAATTTAAATTTGATAAAAATTTAAAATTTTTAAGAGATATTTTGTCTCTTTCAAATTTAGTTATTTTTTTAGATAATTTATCACTGAATATTATTAAAAAATGTTCTGTTATATATTTGATTGAATGATTTTACCTGTATTTGTCATGTTAATTTTAATAAATAAATTAATTATCTATTGATTTAACATCCATTGGGCTATTTTATGAGCCATATATAACTACAATAACCCTGTAAAAATGACCTTGGAAAATGCCCCAAACGTTTTTAACGAGAATATTAAAAAAAGGTCGATTTTTGAGGCCAATTTTTGAGGGATTCACGGGAGTGAATCCCTCAGGATGAACAGTGAGATTGAATCAGTGTGAATGCGCTCATAAACATAAATCTGTGAGACTTCTGTAGAAAATTACTAAAATGTGGCAAAATCATTTGTCGCAAGAGTAGGATTTTTAAAAATCTTACGTTACATTTAAAATTTTTTACCAGAATATATGAGTTTATTTGTAAGAAAACACGCTTGTTTCAAAATATTGAATGAAACTATTACAAATGCTTTAATATAAATCAAGTTGAGTCATTTAATTTTAACCGCAATGAGATATCAGGGAAGTAACATTCATCGTATATGATATTGAAAAGAGCTTACTTCCAGTGCCCATTTATTTGACATTTTAAATTGAATGTGATAAATAAATTGGAAGCGATCTCTCTTTGAGTGGTTATTCACCGCGAAAACCCCTCTCAACTGATTTGGTCTTTAATTTCACATTTCAATGGTTGGATATATTAGACTTTGATCAACATGTTGATGTAGAAACGGCAGTGCACTGTAGGAATGTAAAGAAATTTATTTTCTTCTTCTTAAAGTTCATTGTACTACTTTTAGCGATTCCGAAAGTTCAATTATATGCACAAGAAAATAATATTATTGTTTAAAAGATTGAGATGAAATAGGAAGTATTGGAAGAAAAGGCAAACAACTAGGTTTATAGAGAGAATAAGTAAGGACCTTCTTACTGGTATAGTTTCATTAAATTGATCATTTAGTTATTCATGGTTTATAGTTAGGTATCTAAAGTATTCCTTTTCTCAAAATATCTAGTTCATTTCATAAACTACCAACTGCAACTTTAGTATAATTTATTTAAGAATATCAGTTGTAGTTTTATACTAATTAGTAATGCCGTTTGGAAGTCATCGATGTTTAATTTACTCTTTCATTTAATAATTCTAGGGAGATACATTATTCAAGTCAAGTCTAACTAAGTGAACAATGAGCATGCCAAAAGGAGAACGAAAGAGATTGTAATATTATTTATTCGCACTAAAACTTTAAGCTTCCTACGAATTGCAGAAGTTAGTTCAGAAAGAAAATGCACTGATGAGACGTCTTAATCTAGATCTAGAAGGTAGCATTGTCTAAAAAAATTAAGTCAAAGAAAGTTTTTCTAAACAAATGGCCATGGTTAGTTTTGTGCATGAAAAGACTAACCTAAGAATATAGAGCTTTATAATACCTTTTCTAGACAAAACATCTGCTTGTTTGGTAGACCTACTTTTGCTACTTAAAAGAGGAAGAGAGAGATTGCCCCCATTTCTTGTATAAACATTCAGCTAAATAAGTTACAACAGAGATTTAAATACTATGGAGAAATGATTCAGGAAGCATCTATAGCATAGGACGCATCTATTGTTTTTGCACGGTTTAAATTTATAACTATAATAATTTGAAAGTATTTTTAAGTTAAGTAGAAAAAGAAAGTGAAACCGTGGATGAATTTTCATTAAAGAACGAGGGAGGATACACTTAGAATTGTTTGAAAATCATCAATTAAAGATGAATTACCTTTACTTATCAAAAGCTATTTTTGGACTCTTTATTTTACTTTAAAGTTTATTATGTATGGGAAAATCTAAGCTTTATAATATTCTTAGTTATTTCTTCCATTTAATTAAACTTTCATTCATGCAAATTTAACTTTTGGTGATACATTTAAATTTACTCATCTTTTAAGTAAAGGAGTATACATAAAACTAAAAGTAATCCATTTATTAAAAAAAATGGAAAATATGACATTTTTATTTTTGTAACGAAGAAAAACACTTGACTTGACATATTAATGTATCATAACAAAGGAAAGGTTTCAATACTTAGTTACAAATATATTCATATTACATACATAAAAAAATCTGCTACTCATTCTTCCCTGAAAGAATGCCTGCCCAAGTATCGATTTTGCTTACATTTCTTAACAATGACATATTTTTTTTGCTTGTAACTTCAATAAATGAAATAACTTAAATTAGTTAGTTTTTAAAATATGGTAAATGTTTTGGGGTGAGCAAAACAATCAATAAAAGCATAATTCCGTCATCCTCATTAAAAACTAACCCCTTATAATATCTGAGCCATTTTCATCCCAATTATTCAAATCGCACTTCTTAAGCAAGGAAAAGAAAGCGATTCATCCAAAAATATCAAATAACTTACCCCCCCCCCAAAAAAAAAAAAAACGCCAAATACTCTGTTCTCTCGACTAAAAACACTTTTTTAAAGGCACACCCCAATTTTTACACATCTTACGGCTAAACCGAGAAAGAATTTGCATCCGAATAATAAAAAACTCGCTTTATAATAAGACACTCCAGAAAAATTCCGAGACAAAAGATCAGAGAATAAGAGAGGCTTCTGACGTCTTTGGAACAAAATAGAAGAACGCTGCCGGATTCCGTTCCATGTCTCAAGAGGCTCCAACCGGTGCTTCTGCCCTTCTAATTGGTTATTTTATTCCTGGAAAGGAAACATTAGCTCTCTTTCTGATTATTATTATTATTATTCTATATCATGCTGAAGGGAATTCCAGTTATTAATGAGCTAAAGGCTATTTTGGGGATCTAGTGAAGAAAAAAAGGAGTTAGAGTCAACGGGGAATAGCGAAAGTGGAAAGAGATGTATTAATTTGTGCATTGAACGGAGAAAGTGTTGAATGCATGTATGTATATGAATGAAGAATGTTCGGACAAATTATGTACGTTCTCTGGTCAAAAGGATTATTCTTGGAGTTTAAGAAAAGCTTTTCAACCTTGTTCTACTCCGGTATACTGCTAGTTATATTTTGATTCTTAAAGCAGACAAGAACTAAGCGTTGCATAATCTAAAGGTGCATGTTTCAGATGAGTGAGTACAGAGAAGTTGTTTTGGATGTGATGCTTTTGAGTGGAGGAATATTATATTGTTTTTAGTTCCTTATTGTTTGTTAAGTTCGTGGAGGAGGTTCTTCCTCCGTTCATTTTAATGATGTATGTAATTTGTTCCATAGGGGTTGATACTTTCGTTTTTTTTTCTACAGTATAACATTAATTAATGCGGAAAGAAAATGGTAATTGCTTTCATGTATTTTTATACTCGACAGCAACGTTTCCTGACCCTATGACGTCACTAACAAATAAAGTAGTAACCAGCGCGGTGTCTGAATTTTGAGTGAAATGAAGAACGTCAATTTAAAAATATGATTATTTTTTTTAAACCCATGTATATGTTACGGGCAATGTTTAATAATGCCCGATTAATCACTTTGCCCGTAACATATATACAATAGCGTCTTTTTATCACGATTTGCGTACCGAAACTCCTCCTTGTTTACACAGTTTCTGCTTCCGCGAAGTGATGTCATATAGAGTAAGGAAACGTTGCTGTCGAGAAGAGTAATAATGACTGTCTGCAAACATAGAACATTTGTAGAATGAACCAGCGATTACTATTTTTGTTGATAATGGATTCAAAAATGGAATACTTATCATAGTATCACTTAGAAGTTATTACAAATTTTTAAGCGGTATATTTGAGGGATAAATTCTAAATGATTTGAATAACTCCTGATTCTTAGTGTGTTCCCCAAACTATTGAAGGTTTTTATGACTTCTTATTCATTGTTCATCATTCATACTTGTCTTTATTTAAATCCAAGAACAACTGTAATTGTAAGACTCTCAAAATTTAAATACTGAAAAAACATAAAACGGGGAAAAAATATATATATAATACTCCACACCAAGATTCCTGAACAATATAATGTCCTTTGAGGCTTTATTATTGTAAAATAATATCAGTCGATAAAATAAGAAGGAAATACAAAGGGTTGTTTTTTTAAAATCGAAGAAAACATTTCTTGTTTCTTATTTGAGAAACTTTATTCTTAACGGTCTAACGTGTTTCCAAACTTTTGAATATATAGATCAGCAATTCGTAGAATTTTGTTTCATTTCCGATATTTTGTTAAGAAAATTATTGAGTTTTGAGAGAGATAATTTTTCTTGGCATCTTGCCATCAATAGAATCCTATCGGTATTATTGTGTATATAGAAGGTAAATGATTGTACCCATTCAACTGGAGGACGCAAGGGATATTGATGGAACCAGAACACATTGAATTGTTTGAAATCCGTTATGAAGAAGTTTTTGGATTTGATTTATATTATTTGATATACTTTGAAATTATACCTTTACTACAGAAAATCGATTATAGAACTGCAGCTATTATATTTGACAGATTATGGTATATCAGCATTTGACGATATATGTTACTGGTGCCTATTAGTTATAGAAAACTTGTTGAAATGAAATGGAAAGTCATAACTAGTTAAGTATAACTATTATCTTCTTAGTCAAGTAATAAATCATCAGTTCATGACGTTAGAGCATAGTTGTGTAGTGAAATTCCTCTCGTTATATTTCGTTTTGGACATTGATTTGGTGATTTGGAAGATTGATTTGGTGAAACTTTTGAGGACAGGGATAATACAAAGTATAGTTCATTAAACTTCAAGGTAAAGATTAAAACTTGGAAGAATCTTTAAAACATAAGCTTAATCAAACTACTTTGTTTTTGATCTCTGAGTGACAACTATGAACAAAGGACTTAATTTTAAAACAAAACTTCCCAATACCTGCATCATTCTAACGTCAATCAAACCTTCACTCAACTGAAAACAACCTTACCTTTATGCTCAAAACTTAATGAATTTAAACAATATCTCTGTACGTGTTACTCAATCGCATTAAAACTTCTAAAAATTGGAACGGGAGCAGCAGGGATTTGGGGAATATTTTTTCTGGTTGCGTCACCAAGTTTGCCACCTTTTAGATGACAGATTGACACTGATCCCAAGTGGTTGCATTATTAGAGTAGCGGGTGCTCCATGAAGAAGAGATCATCTTTTGGGGACATGGGGAGGTTCGCTTAATCCTGTCATGTGCAGAGTGAAGTTGCGACTTCGTTCGTTAAACAGGCTTAGTTTGGTTAAGTTTTGACACGGGGTAATTGTTCTTATTACTTAAGGAAAGTTTGTTAATCAAATCTAATGTTTGGAGGGATCAAAGGCGGTGCAAATTTTGAAACACCTAAAACGATTATCGTGGAAGTTATGCTGTATGAGATTGTTAGAAAAGGGTCTTTTGATCAAATAAACTGTATTTTTTGTACATTGTAATCAAATAACTTTCTCGAATTTAAAAAAAAAGTTTCGTGTGATAGTCATTTAAACAATAAAAATTGCATCCATGTTTATTAGTCTAATACGAAAGCGGAGAAATTGCCTGTGCTCATTAAACTATCTATGAAATTTAATCACTGAATTCAGTCGAGATTGCTTATAACTCTACAATGGGGAATAAATTGCATTCTGGAGCTACACAATATTTCTAAATTTAAACTCGAAAATTTTGTTACATGTGGCTTAAGACTCTTCTCTACACCCCCAAGTGAATCCTTTTGAATATAATCCTTTCCCATAAGTTTCATAGCTAATAAGAATAATTAAAATGCAAATTTTATTCCACCTAATATTGTCCAAACTTTGAGTGTTTGTATATTTATTGTTAAAGTAGTATGTGTTCTCTTTCCTCCATTCGTTTGAAATACTTCACACATTTTATAAAACTACTGCATTTGATTTGCGCCTAGTTAACATAAACCCTCAAGTGTCCTAATAAGTGTTCACAGTTCCGAAGAATTTGAACTTCAAATCTTATCACCATTCTGTTTGTGGCAAATTGACTGTGAAGGGCCATTTAAAGAAAAGAATGTATTGTTTATGTTATAGTTTGAGGTTGTGTTTGAATGCGTAAATTTTAATCAAAGGTCGAAGGCATAGACGATTTACCTAAGATTAAATTGTTTCAATTACTTGGGGGTACTGTACAGATTTTAATTACTTTCGTTAGGATTTTAACTTTAGTTTGTTTTTAGTTGAAGTTTAAGGATTCATTGCAAATTAAAAATAAGAGTTAGGTAGGTGGTGTAAAACAAGATTTTTTCGAAGCTATATTAGCGTAAATTAGCTATTAATTAAGCTTTAATCAGATGATGCTTCAATCTTTATTTACCTACTCCTTTCAGAGCAGTAAGAAGTAAAAACATATTTCCTACTTAACATTTCCTAATTTAAAATTTCTAATAAATGTTCTTCTTTGTATAGTCTTATTTGAAATGTTCTCTTTATATCTGTATGTATATAACTTTTCTACTTTAAAAACTTTATTTTAATTAACTTCATTAATATGCTACTGATAATTTCAACTAAGTTTCATTAAAAATCATGAATTGAATCAAATTCAATTCACAGTTGTGTTACATGATTTTTAAAACGATTTTGTTTGTTTTCTTGGTTATAAAAAAATCTGTATATTTAAAATTTTATATCTAAGAACTTTTACGTGCCTATAGTGATTCTACTTAAATAGTCTGAATAATAAATACTATGCAGAAAATCATTTATGAAACATTTATTTTTCAGTTCTCTTGTATTTAATTCAGAATATCCCTATCCATTTACCTTAAATTTATGATTTTAATTCCATTTTGTCTCTAAGGTATTTTTTATTATTTTAATTGATACCTTACCTAAAATGGAGTTCTTTTGGGGTAACTTCAAATGGTACTTTTCTCATGTTTATTGTATTCCTTGTCCTTAATTTCGCGAGTTTGACTTCCATTCTTGACAAATACAGGGGATGCCTCCACTCCACCCTCATCCACGGATGCGTAATTAAACACAGGAAGGGATGGAGTCTAAGTCATGTCCCCTGATTCTTGGGGAGGAGGCAAGATACTCTTGGATGTTCATTGCTCATTACTCCTTACCAATTTCCGTCCTGCGGAATTTTCTAAACCTTAGAAAACAGCTACGAAGTCTGTTGAACTAAATCATATTTTATGCAAATGCAAAAAAAATATTCGGTTTTTAGAATCATGAATTAAAAGATGAATAAAGTGACTTTTTTTTCGTTTCTTAAAAGGGAATCAATCATAAAAAAATCACTTATTCGTAATTTAAATAGATTTCTGCGGTGATAAATGACATGATATTTCCATATTATCTGCATTATACGATTCATTAATTCATAAAAGTCAATTTTATTTTCAGAAAAGGCATGAAACCTTAATAATTTTTCCTCATCATTCTGTTAGAAGAGCTGACTAATGTCTTTTTAATACGCCACTTAAAAATTAATTAAAGGGAAAGTGTCAGAAATCGTGTTGAAACACCTGTTGTAGTTTTTTTTTTTGTCCACTATAATTGAATCTTTTAAAATTCTTATTGACTTGATGGTGGAGAGAAAAAATCCTCATTAGTTCAGTATCCATGGAGTTAAAACGATCTCGATTAGTTTGATTTGATGTTATCATGAAGTGTAAGGCTCTTTCTAAAAAGCTTATTACTTAGCAAGTGCTTCAAATGTGAAATTATCATGAATGCTAGAATTCTTTATTTATATGATTTAGTCTAAAGATTTTATAACAAAATCTATTAATTCCTTCGTCATTTTTTTCATTCAGCTTGTAAAGTGATGTAGTAAAAAAAACCTGCATTTTCAAAATATTTTCGTTCAAACTTATAGGGGAAAGCAGGGTGATAAAGCGAATTCGGGTGAATGTACGCAGCGGTTTTTTTTCCGTTGGCAAAAGTATAAGGGGGGAAGAAAGATTGATCCCATGCATTTTTGTGCGTACCCTTACCCTCCTTTCCCTAATATATTGTAACTTAAATTTCCGTGAATTCTTTAATTATTTATTCCAGTTAAAAACATAAATAGAATAACTTCTTTAGGCATATTAGTACCCATCCCATATGAATACCTGTTCAAAGCGCAGTATGTTTTTATTAACTTTTAAATTTGTCTGCATTTTCAAAAGTGAAATCTTGTATTTAGAATAATTCTTCAAACATTGTGACATTTATCAAAATTTATTAATTCACATTATTCTTTGCCATAATTTTCAAAAGTATACTTTCAATATTAGAAAATTAAAACCCAAAACAAAGAATATGGATAAAATATCTATCATACAATTTTTCCAATGCATTTTTCTCTGAATATGTTCTATTAAATCTTCAGTAAGAGATGTTTATTTCGTCATGTAGACATCCGAAAGTCTTTCTCATTATCCATTTCGGCCAGATTAAAGGCGACTAATGAACCCAAGCAGTTAATTTCGGTGTTTCTTTCATCTAGCAAGGTGACTTTAAGAATGATTTTTATTGACGTACGGTTTCCTCCTAAGAAATATAGTACAATTGAAGTAGAGAATTATTGAGACTACCAATTTATAGTATACTTTAAAAGAAGTCCTTAGAGTGTGAGTTATTTGAATGTAAAATATCACCCGTATCTATCTTCTTAAATATCGGGTTTCTAAAGTCTTTTAAAGTAAAGATTATTTTTTTAAATTTTTTAATGGATAAAAATTTTTGAGTCAGTTAGAAAGCTGTTTTCAGGGTAAAATTATAGTCTATTGCTTGTTGTTTATAATTATATATTCTCTAAAGTAAATATTTTCATTAAAAATAACTAATGTGCTTATCACTTTTTTCATACCCACCGTTGTTAAAATTAAATCTGTGTTCATTTACACCAATTATATTAGAATTGTAAAAATATGTCCTGTAATTAAAAACAGATTCGTGAATTATTAGAACAATCAGGTAAGAACATTTAATTTTTTTCTCTCATTTAAAGTGATATTAAAGAATTGGTGGAAAATAACTCCATATGTTTTCCTCATTTTCTTTTGTGAATAATGCATCTTTCCGCCCTCACACTTCGCATTGCTATATTTACGTATTATAAAGTTGTACTAAAACATAGTCTTTATATGGGTTGTGATAAATTAATTTAATTTGAAATAAAAAAGTACAGTTGTGGAGATTTATAATAAATATTAAAATAGTCTTGTAATGGAAAAGTGATTAGATATTTAGATATGAATATTTCGAACGACAAATGTCATAGTATGTTATCTGTTAATGGTAGAAATACTTCATTTACATAATTTTAATTTTAAAAATCAAGTTTCTTCATAAAATTTTATTTTTACTAATTTTTACCTTTATTAATATCCATATTAATATTCATTACTTTCATTTACTTTCATCAGTTTTTTAATTAGATATTCATAATTTCAAAAATTTTAATTAGGTACATCATAAGTTAGTTTGGTTTAGCTGTTCCTTAATTAATTTAGCTCAAGAAGCCAAAAATTTTAATTCATTTTAAGAAGGTTCGATGAATTACTATTAATATACTATATATACTATAAGTATGATACTTTTAAGATATCAGGGTTATTCATTAAATCGGATTATTTAATTCCAAAACTACTTAACTGCACTCTATTTGAAATAAACAAAACTCAACTCTCATCTAACTTTAATTTTTATTCAAAGTGTGAATATTAATCAGGGAAAACCAAGGGAGAAACTTTTATAAGTATAATTTATTACTGTACAAAACTCGGAAAGTCTCGAAACTAAGAATTTCAAGATGAAAATTTAATTAAGCCATAAAGTACCGCAAAACAAGAACTAATAAAACTAGTACAAAACTTTGTCATGGAAAGGTAATTCATCCATCTAACTTCTGCCGTATTTAGCTCCGTAGCAGCCTGAAAATAAATTCTTCAGTTCTCTCTTAAAAAAAACTCTTTTATGAAAGGGGGCAAAGGACATTTGAAGATCACGTTCCCCTCATTGCTTGCATTTTAACAGAATACAACTAAACACGTTTATTTATTTGATAAAATGGAGCGTAAAAGCTATAGAACGATATATTTACAATTTGTTTAAAAAAAACTATGAAAAAACAATAGAGTTAAATAAATATTAGGGTTTTTTAAGGGAACTATTTTCAATACACGCTTACCTTATTTTGGCATTGCTCGTTCTGTTTGGTGATAAAAAATTATTGAAGGGCCTGGTTTAACGTTTACTTATAAGAAATGTTGAAAAAGGAAGAAAAAATACGACAAGTATTAAAAGTCGGATCAGCTCTCATATGATGGCAGCCCTGTAGTTATGGTAACCATAACGTTTTGTCCCTTTAAGTAGACTTGTATCCCTATATACCTATACAATAGAACTGTTTTCATGATGTTAAAGTATAGGAAGTTCGCACACCAGGATTTTTATATACAGCTCAGGGTCTCAAACTGGCTTTGACTGTGGTTTTTGTGTTGTTTCTAGGAAGTGCCTCCGAGCATGGGAGGTGAGACATCATGATAGTGAGCCGCGGAGGACCCCTCTGCCTCCTGCACAAGCAACTCCTCAGCGTGTGCCTCCTCCTCGCTCAATGGATAATGCTCACCGACGCATTGGCCACCATGGAAGGTCAGTAATGGCATTTCCTTCAACGTCTCACCGCATTCAGAAACTTTAACACGTAGCGTAGATGAAACGAGAACGGTGTGGAAACGTTAAAAAAGCTCTCGACACGACGAGAGATTTCAAACTTCGCAGCTCTCGTCCGCCATATTGTTCCGAGATTCAAACAGTATTCCGATTGCTTTTACACATTGTTAAATCCAAAAGATCTAGGACAGTTACTATTATCAAAACAAGTCCTCAGACATTAATATATTACGAAAGTAATGGTCATCTAGTGTTTGTTTAAATTTGTATTGTCAGTGTATAATTACTTGTAAGGTTATTACATGGTGATTGACAGGTGGAGCCACTACTGGAGCCATGAGCGCACGAGAGAGAAACAGCATCTCTGGAGTGACCATTTCCAATTGATCGTTTCGTGATCGTTAAGGTGGACACAAATTAGAGCCGAGCGCTGTAAGCGAACAGCCACGAACGGCTGATAACCGGTTCGGCGCTCGAAGCTGATTGGTGGCCGCCGAACTTATCAGTCGTTCGCGGCTGTTCACTTACAGCGCTCGGCTCTAATTTGTGTCCACCTTTACGAGAGATTTTTCACCGTTACCGTATCGTTTCCATCTCGTTTCATCTTCGTGTTAAAGTTTCTTTAAAGGGCCAGTTCGTTCAAAAATGTTCATGTAACATAACTTAAAAAATATGATACTCCAAAGGGGTAAGGGTTCATTCACATTGGCAATGTGACGGTGACTTCGACGAATTATAATTAGTATGAGCGATCAAAAGGTAATTCTAATGATAAATGACGTCAATCATAGTTGATCGCTAATCTATCAATCAATGGAAATAAACCCTAAAGCTTATCTGAGTTTTTTAGCCTATTACTTGGAAAAGGAGAGAGAAAATACAGTAGTAGTGGAATTGGAAATCAATAAATTGATAACTACTATTAATTGAAAAAAAATTAGTAAATAATATTTCGTTTATTTACTTCAGTATCATGTTCCCCGTTAAGTTTTGAACACTTACTAGGATTTGTTAGAAGTTGTCTTGTCCTACACCTATTTAAGGTTATATCCAGTGATTTTTCAACTTTATAGAATTCAAAATGTATTAGTTTTACTGTGGAAGTGGGCGTATGAGTTTCAGAAAAGAAAAAGTTTAAAAATACTTTTGAACGTTCTTTCAATACATGTATCAGTTTTTCTTCAGAGTCAAATTTTAAGATGAAATATTTTAATGAGGAATTAATTTTTTTCCGAAAAATATAGTTCACCATCCCTAAAATATAATTAAAAGAAGTAAAACTAAAATTTTATTTGAAATTGTCTTAAATTTTTTCATATCACAGTTTATTAGCCTATGTTTCAAAAATGGCAAAGTAAAATGAAACTGAAACACCAATTCTCAAAATAGCTTTAATATGTATTACTATCATTTGAACTGATTAAAGTTATTTTACTCCAAACGTGCGTTATGTAAGGTATCCCCTTTTTAATTACTACGTAAACAAACTCTAAGCAGATTCAAAAATGTCATGAACGGCATCTTAATTTACAGAACAGTTAATATTCAAAACATTAATTAACTTAAAACTAATCGAAGAAATGAAAATAGTAAATTTTGTCTGACTTAACACTTTCTTGAAACTAGGTGTCATCTATTCCCGAAGAGTAGAATGGAATTCTCATAAATGAATAGGTTCCGGTTTATTTCTAAGTTATAAACAAGACTTTCGTAAATATACTCTCAGTATATAATTATGTTTGTGTTCCATAAAATGTCTTAACACACGTTGACAAACCAAGATATTATTGTACTAAACTCATGCTGCAGTAAACATCTTATTAAACCATATCATAGAGTAAATCTTCATTTTTATCATACTATGAAATATAAGGTTATTTCTTTGGGGTATAATAGTTCTTTACTCCACTTTGTAATATGCTGATGAAATTTGTGGTACGGTGATAATTAGAAATTATACATTTGTTCTGTCTTTTGAGATTTTCCACGAATCAAGCATTTCAAATACTTTAATAACTTCTTTCGCATTAAAAATTTATAAAAATTTCGTTACGTTTAAAAAAAAATACATCAACCCCATAATTTACATTATCTGGAATTCAACACATATTTAATACCCTTCCTCTAAATTAAAAAAATTCTTTCTTAGTTCGTTTATTCTGAAATAAAAAAATATCTTTCTTTATATTCGACTATACTAAAGTATTTTCCAGACAACCTTATTAATGTTGGTTAAAACCTTTTAGCTTCATTAAATATTAAAATTAGCTCGTGCTATGTAAATTTTCAAGAGTGAGTTGTTAAATTTTCTGTTTTCTTCATTTGAAGTGTTAGGACTGCAGTGAAGCAATATGGAAGCTTAAGCGATCTCCGTACGTATCAATTTCTTCGATTTTGAATGTGATGCATTTCATAAACCCTTAATACCCTTCATTGGATACCGTTCGCTCACATGATATCGATGAAAACAATCCTTAAGTGACGAAGATAATCGATGACCAATAAAACATTCCGCTTGAGGGGTCTCGTTCTCTGATTGGATGCATTCTCTCCAAGAAGACTGGAGATTATAATTATCTCGATCCTCAGGGCTTACTGTCATTGGTCAATACGAGTTGACAATGTCCTCGAATTATCGGAATGAAAGGATTAATCGATATTGTAGTTTAGAAAGGTTCTCTTGGATGGGATTTGAAAATTGGTAATTCCTCCAAGAGGGATATTCTGTGAGAATTGATTCAAGATTCAATGTATCTAAAACGTTTAAATGAATAGTGTTAAGTGAACATTTATTTAAAACTTGTTGCAGTCCTTATTCTTAATTACATTGGTTATATAAACTTAGTGAGTTCTTATTGTGGTACTTTAAAACTTGAGTTTCATTAGATGGGTTATACTTGAACCAATAGTTTTTTAGTTCATTTTGTCGTGGTAATATGTGTATTAAAATGCATTTCAAAGTTTATACTTTTTAGAGAAAGTCCAGGAAATGTTTTATTTATATCTGAAAATTATTATTAAATGTTATAAATTATTTTTATTTAAAAATAAATTGACACGATCAAGTTCAATGCCCAGTACCCTATCAAAATTATTCGCGCAATATGATCATATTTTATTCTAGAGCTCCATAAAACAATAACCAACCAAACCTATCAAAATTAATACTAAATTAAATTTTAAAATCAAATCATGCTATTAGTGTTCCTCTCAAATGTAATTCTATAAAATAAATTTAAATCATGTACCTTATTAAAATACATACTAAATTAAACTTTTAAAATTTATTTTATTTTTAGTCCATTCTAAAAACACAGTTCTTAAACTAATTATCTAATCTTAATGATGAAACACCAACGACGTTTTTTCAACACACTACCTAAAATATTGCACAAAAACATTAAAAAAGCTAAAATAAAAAAAAGAAACTTAAGAATAATTACATGACATTTCAGAATGATCACTTAAATCGTTTTTCTTAATGTAGAACGCATCGCCAATACTTTATAGATGCAAAAGCCATACATATCTAAATAATCCATTCTAAAATCATTTAGAAAAAAAAATTCAGGGTAAATTTAAATAATCCCCCATTACATGCGCTCCTCCCTCTCCATTAGAATCAACTGAGCATTGAAATATTCAAATCTCTGCATCGCTTTCTCGTCCGGGTGAAAACGTTCTTTTAACCTCAAAGCAGGTCTCGATCGTTATACAACAGATATCTGGCATGCTTTGGTATTCCACAAAGGAGGTTGGTTTTTTGCCCCTTTTCGCCCACCTAGAATGGAATAGAAGAGAATTTATGCTGATCTTTTCTTGAACGGAGTGGCATCAGTAGGATGCTGAAATGGCGCGCTTTTTTGAACTGTGCGGGTCGGGGGGAGCGAAAGAACGTTTTTCTTATGGAATAAATAATTCCGGTTGATTCTTTTTCGTTTTGGAGTGCTGTGCTAGGATTCGGGAAACAGGTTATTGATTTGAAACTATTGTATTGATTCGAGGTTTTTAATATGCATTATGGCTTAAATTTACATTGGAATAAATGTGGTCAGAATTTTGTTTGCAATATACATATAAGGAAACATTCGGTAGTTTTATAGAAATAAAAATGGTTTTGATAGGATGTTTCGTCTTACCTTAAATAGCTCAAAACACCCTTTACCTAGTTGGGGTTTCTCGGGCTTTTTATAAAAGAAGAAAACACTACTATCCTTTTTTTGGGCGACTATGGTCTACGTCAATAGTTAACGATGAGATGCATTAAAATTATTACATATTTTTGGCGATTTTAATTCTGATTCCGGCCTTTTTATTTTTGAAAAAATTCACTGTTTATATAGACTTTGATCACTTTGATACATTTTTCGGAGCTCATTTTAAAATTAAATAAATTTTATTTAATTTAAACAAAATAAATTTGTTTACTGTCTGTTTATCAACCAAATCATACCCTTATAAACAAAATAGGATACCATGATATTTATTTTAAACTTTTATACCTTGAATAATAAACGGTACAAATCTCTTCAATCGGACTATATTGGGAACGTTTTTTTATTTACACATAAAAATATGACAAAAATTAAAAGAAAAACTACTGCTAGTTGAGATATTTTAATGGTAATATATTTTGATATTTGAATATTTTATGCAATTTAGCATAAACTCTACGTTTGCGTCCGGCCAATCCTTAAGTACCTAAGAAAGAAGTACAGAAGAGATTAAAATCTTGGTATCTCAAACGGTGTATCAATATTATTCTTTTGTATAATACAAAACATATAAGTTTTATCGTGTGAAGTATGCAATCTTGTCTCTTTATAAGGAACGCGAGCTTCAGCATCTTCTTCTCAAATTTCAAACTTAACCCTAATCTCCTTTCCATTTCTTAGAACACAATTTAATGCAAGTCACTCGAAGAAAATCTAAGGAGTAAGCCTAAGAGGGTGTGAAATACGTAAAAATCACTCATTTTTTAAAAAATACTACCAAGAAACGTTCAGCACAGAAGTATCTTGAAATATTTACGCCTCATTGCTACTTCATAATACGAATCATCCCGTTTCATCTCAACTTTATCCGCCACGTGACCCGTTTTCTGAGAAAATGAGTTTTTGTTGCCATTGCGAAGTTCGGAATAATGCTTTGAATTAAGTTCCTCTTCCGTAATCTTCTGCCCTGATGACAAAGAACTGTTTTTATGGGTCAGAAAACAAAGATATGTCCAGAAGAAACGACTGGAAAAGTATATCTGACTTAAATGTGAATGGCCGATATTTTTATCTTTCATTTTCATGCCTTTAAAATTTATAAGTAATAGCATTTTCTTTTAATATTTGTATTAAATGCACGTAAGTCATGTTTTAACATGAAAATTTTAATCCTTCTTTTAAAAGTTAAATTAATTTTTAGGCGTAATTCACTTATAACTTTTGATGTATTTAATTTCTATATACGCATATTTAAGTACCCTTTCAAGCTTAGTTATCGATACTCAGATGAATATTTTGAAGAATAATATTTAGAGCTTCAAACTACATTCCCCCATTGAATTTTAATTTTAAGAGACTCTTAAATTTCAAAAATTTAATTTAAGGGATATACTTTTGCTTAATTTTTAAAAAAAAAAAAAAAACTTATTTTAAACATAAAACTATTTAACAATTTATAGCTCTAATGGACAATGGTAAATAGAATACTTCACACTTTTCTTTCCATGGTTTTTAATATCCTCCTATTTTTACAACCTTTTTACCTATATATTTGAACAGGTGAGCTTACAATCAGTTTTATATTTGAAATAAAATGGTTCCATAACTTTAGTCTAAACTTGTCTTCACAGTTATTTCAGTGCACTGCTGCATTTCATAACAAATATGCATACTTCACTGCCTAAAAAAAACCCACAAAAATGTAAGAATACCTTTTTTATCAACTAAACTCGGCTTTCACTCCACTTTCAATCCGCCCTACTGAAGAACTCTCGCTCTACAACAGAAATAAACTGGTACGACCGTGAATATTCGGCAAAAGTCAGCGTAAAATTGGTTCTACCTTTTGTCATCCTCTATAGAGAGAACAATGCCTGCAAAGCCCCTAGCCAATGGGAAGAGAGGAAACGAGATTCAAAAGATTCATCGAGCGAATGGGAAATCTTTAAGGGCTGAGTATTTTTGCAGAATTTATCCGAGTTCCATTCCTGGACGTAAAAAAGAATACTGTCGTACCGCGAGGAGAAGAGCTTTGAACAGGGTTGCCGTGAGTAGACGAGTTTAAAAGAAGAGGGAAGCTGGTATGAATTGAACGGCAGTATTTGGCTTTTTAAGCGTACATTTGGCGAATGAGAAAACGCGTTTCGCGAATGAAAATAAGATAATCATATTTTATTAAACTGCATTGAAATATGGATTATCTTTGATATTTCTCGTAATCGAAAATACCTTTAGGCATGAAACATTTCTGTACGTTTAGTATGCTTTAATATTGCTATTTTGAGTGAAGTAGTTATATTTAGTTTTATATAAAATAGCTCATATCACTTAAATTAATAATTTTATAATTTAATCACCATACTCGAAATTTAAATGAAGCTTTAGAAACTTGTAAAGAGACAAAATATAGAAATATTTATTATTTTTTTAAAAATATTTTATAACATTTAAATACAATCTAATGCAATTCATTGTCACTAGAACTGCAGTCACTGTCAGTGTTTGACAAAGATTCGAATCGCTCTCCGACAAATTAATCACTAATTCGTCTATAATATCTTCGATCAACCCATCTTTTTCCAATAATCGCTTCTTATATTTTGTACAGTCGGGCGAATAAAAAAAAAAGTTACAGAGACGATTGTGAACGATCGGATGGGGTTAAAAAGATGAAAGATAATTTAAACGCTAATTTTCATGAATTAACATCTACTTTAAAAGAAGGTATGATCAGATCCAATAAAATTAAAGGTAACTACTTGATAGGATAAATGATAAGCGACTTGAGAGTTCAAAAAGAAGGATTAATGAACATAGTAAAAATTATAAAATATCCAAAATAAAATCAGATAAATTGATGTAAATCGCATAACATTATATCAAATTAAAATAGATCAGATTCGGTGAAACATTTAAGATCAGTTGAAAAAGATCAAATCAGTTAAAATAGATCAGATCAGTTAAAATAGATCAGATCAGTTAAAATAGATCAGATCAGTTGAAAAAGGTCAGATTAGAAATATTTAATCAAATCAGATGTAATGCGAAAGGAAATTCCAAAATTCGTTACTCTAGAATCGAAAGAAGTACACAGCTGAAAGATACCCACTCAGATTTGGCTCGGAACATTTATTTTAGCGCCAAGTGAATTACCACCACCCCCAAAATTCAGTGGAATAATCCGTTTCTATACCAACCGCAGCATCATCGTATGACGTCAAAAGCTCTTCTCCTCGCGGTACGACAGTATGCTTTTTCCCGCCACTCTCTTTTTCGGGAGAAACTTTTTATCAGAAGATTGGAGGGAGTCCCACTGTGAAGACATGGTCTACTTTTTATGAATGGAATCAAAAAATAAAAGCGGGCATAATCGAGAAATATCCTTCTGTTCATGTTTTATTTATACATATGTAGGTATTGTGTGTAGAGATAGCTGCATTTAGCGAAAGATTGAATTTAATTTGTCGATGCTATGTGATCATTATTAAATAAAGGTAAAATATTTTATTTATCTGTAGAAAAGTCAGTTAGGAAAACTTGCTGGTGAGTTTTATTTCCACTTCTTCACTTCAGTCTCTTGTAATAGAAGCAAAGTCGTAATACTTGTTTTTTAAAACATAAAGAAATAGAAAAAAAAATATACGCTGTGCTGTCGCCCGGAGGAAGCTAAGTTTAAATTACAAAGTTGCATGCAATAACTATTTCTTTATTGTGTAAATTTAGAAGACAAGTATAAGAAAAACTTCCAGTAAAAAAACTACCAAATATAAAATCTATAATTAAATTCAAACTACTAGCTCTTTCAACCTGTTATGGAGCTCCTCGCCAGCTCCATCTTTGACACATAGCAACAGCAAGCCATGTCACGGTCATTTTTGTTAATTAAAAATATTCTTTAGATTGTATTAAAATTTAATGATTGTTTTTGTGCATTGTTTTATTTTTATACTTTTTTTTCGTTGTTTCCATTGACTTTTATACTTCGAATAGGATATGTATCTCATTAGTTAGCAAGTGTTTACAAAATGTTGCTTTAATTGTTTTTTTTAAGAAAAATTTTTTTTTGTGCATTGATTATTTTGTATTTGTTTTAAAATTCTTTCGTTTTAAATTCAGAAACATTTTTTGAGTATTATTTTTTATAATTAATGATCGCCGCATCTCTGCCAAATTTTATATTTTTCTTTTGTTACAAGTCCTTTAAAAAAAATTTAAACTTTCAATCGCAATGCCTTCACTAAAATAGAACAAGCAATTATTAAAAGCAACAAAAGTATTTCCTTTAATTAAAGCAATATAAAGACCCTTTAAAAAGTATTTAGTATGAAATTTTTTTATAAACAAAAACCTAAGCGTTCCAGGTTTCTAAGGTTTTCAGTTCCTATGGCTGGTAAACAAACAAAATTCCGACTGTTGCTAGGTGCTCTAATGTCAGAATGTTTATATGCTGAAACATATGCATGACCCTAACACTAGTTCCATATCCTTACATCCTTAAAAAAATTTCGGAATAACAATTTTTGTTGCATTTTTGAAGGATAGTTACATACATTACCCCTCCCATGATAAATGAATTCCTGAGTTTGAAATTTGGTTAAATGACAGAATTTCTGAACGTTAATTTAAAATAATTTCTCTTTGAAACCACCCAATAGATTTCTTCCAAGAAAACACATTTTAAAATTGCCATTATTCCCCAAAGAGTATGATATAATTAGCGATTTCAAGGAATCTTAAACAATGAAAATTGCTTAAATTATTGCGGTGCAAATTTAAATTGCTGTCTATTAGATTCTGTGGAACCTAGAAAGCTAATAAACATTCCTTATTCTTCCTAAAAATACCAACATATTAAAGTCCAGCCGAATTTGATACTAAAACAAATAATTAACTCTCTTGAAGCTTAAATTCTCTCTTTCGGAACAAAGTTTATGGTCCTGAACGTTTTGATTTAATAAATTCCAAGAACGACTTCTGGAATTAAGCAAAAGCTCCAAGAGAAGAATCACACTCCACAAAACACGGGACCCAATCAAAATACCTCTTCTAATTTAATTACGTAAATATGAGAGAAATCTGGCAACAGCTACTTCTTGCCGATTAAGGAACAGATGAGGAGCCCAAGTTAAATATTTATTCGAAAGCAAGCAAGAGTTAAAAAGAAAGTTTTTGGAGCAGAATGGGATTCTGCATGATCTGAATAGAGAATAACTTTCAATTATACTGTTGACTTCGGGGTACGAAGAAAGAGATATTGAATCGGGGATTGTATTTCATGGGATACTAAATATAATTCTTGGTTGGGGGAGTAAGAATTGGATATTTACTCTATTAAATTACGAATTCACATTGGAAAGTAAATGTGTGTTTGGTTGTAATCTTTGTGTAGGGTGGTTTTATTCGAAAGCCACAGTAAGATTAACAAAGGGCCAAATGATGAATTGTTAAAGAATCATGGAATGCTTGTAATTTCTTATTCTTTAAGGTTATAAAAATTTCTAATGCTATTCGTTCGAGTAATAAGTGGACATATGTTAGGCGAGTGTAGCTTCACATGTTTAATCAATGTATTAAGACTTAGTTTTAAGAGTGTTTGACTTAATGGATTTTATCTAGTCCTGCTAGATCTCGGGGATGGTAAACAACAAGTTAAAACTTCCAATACATTGCAATTAGCTCTTCCAAAGTTTAATTTTAAAAGTTTTTGCAATTTATGCCAAAGAATGAAATATTTAAAAATCGTCTACTAATCTGTGTAATTCCCTAACCTTATAAAATTTCTAGTGCTAATCTATACGAGTAATAAGTGAACATATAGACGTAACTTCAAGTACCTAAATAGTTTCAAGGTTTAGTTTTATAATCTACGACTGCTTTAAAATTTTAAATAATGTAATCTAGACAGAGTAGATAAAGTTACTTTAAATTTACAAACACATATTGCGATTAACTCTTTTAAAAAATATTAGTATAAAGTTGTAAGCATCTGTAAGAGAAGCTAAAAACAGTTGGCAATTCTATAGAGTGAAATATGATGTTTAACTTAAGTACATAGAATTTTTGTTTTTGCAAAATAGATAGAAAACATTGCTTATTTCCTCATTAGTTTATAGTCTTTTCTTCTAAGCCTTCAAATCTGGTAAACTTCTACCCAATACTTCAACTCTTTAATTTATAATATTAATGCATTACCTCATTAAATTTAGAATACCTAAATTAATGAAATATAGTGCGTGCTCATGCTCAGATTTATTTCCAAACTTACCTGTAAATATTCAGGGGATATAAGTTTTAAAGTTTTATTAATTCTTCAAACAAACTATAATTTAAAGCCAAGGTAATTACTAATCAGTTTTCTATTTTAAATGAAAAATAGTTCTTTAAAACATCATTTTTGTGTGAACTACGTAAAATTGAAAATTGGAAAATTTAATTACCTTTCACGTTTGACGCTTATTTGTTGTTGAAACTTTTCCCAAAGATAAAAAAAAATCCCTCTTTAAATATTGAATTAGTAATTGCGATGCTTCGGGGGTTATTTATCATTTACGTGAATTTTTTAATACGAGAAGTATTTGTTTTTGCATTCCTGCAGATTCGTTCAGTTTTAAATTTTTAGCCTCAATAAACTATAACGATGCGTGTGCAGTTAAAACATGCGTGGAGGATATAAAAACTGTATTTGTTAATTCTGATTCAGATTTTTTAGGGGGAGAAGATCGGTTATTTATGACTAGATGTGATTTTTTTTTTCAGTTTTAGGACTGAGATTAATGAAAAAGTATCATAAAAAACATTTTGAAGAGAAAAGTTTTAAAAAACGAGATGCTCGATAAAAAGAATTAATTAAAAAAAATTTTGGTGTTGCTTTTTTTGGTTCCCATGAACATTTTTCTTGATAAAACACTAAATCATTTTTATTTTCCAACGAATATGTTTAAAGAAAAAGAACTGTAAAATCATTGTTAAAAATCCCCATTGCTTTGATATGGTCTTATCGAGTTAGTTCGATCTGATTTAAAAAATAGATAAAAATTAATGCAAGTTTAGTTAAGGATAGGTTTAGTAGGTCGCTTTTAAAAATAATACTTCCCTACTTTATCACAATACTGATTTTCCGTGTGCCATTATCTTAAAAGCCTTTGTTATTTTCGACAAAAGGTGTACCGTAATTCTTCGTGTTAAAGCAGAACCTTTTTTTCCGATATATCGACTTCTTTGCTGATGTTAAATCACTGTCTCTTAACAAAGATAAGTTTCTGATACGGTATTGATGGTGTTTCGTTTTTATGAGGCTAATCATAAAAATACGAAATGATGTATCAGCCAAATCTCTCTAATGGAAAATCAGGTTTATTTTGGCTAAATTTTGAAGGATATTCTTCTCTTAGCTAAATTAAATTTAAAAAATGTAAATAAGAATACATTATTAATTCTCATAATCTCTCTTAATCTATAATAATAAAAGAGCTTTACCACTCACTCATCAACGCACAGCAAAATCTACCGGGGCTAAGGACTCGAAACTTGGTAGGGTCAAAGACCTTACGGTGTATACGCGCACTAAGAAGGGATTTTTCGAAATATCTTTTTTCTGACCCACAGGGGGGTTTGGAGCGTTTTTGACGTTTTCGAGCCCAGCGGCGTCCCAAATGACCCCAGATCTTTGTTATTTCGCAGGAAGGTACCTAGCAACAATTTCTAGAAAAGCATTTTTCAGATTTTGGATATTCGAATTTTAAGAGGTCTGAATATTCCAAAAACCCGTTTTTGCTGAGCATAAACCAAGTTTTATATTTTCGAAGAAAACAATACCGAGAAATCTATATTACGAATTGAACTGTTTGTAATACCTTCTTAAGAGAATTTCAAAGAAAGTAATTTCTGGATTTTTCGATATTCCATTCTGGAGGAGGTGCACAGGGGTTTGAATATTCACTCCCGTTTTTAGTTTTTGGATCCTAGCACCCACATTATTAATGTGATTGTTATGAAATTTTAGCATGTTGTTCCTCACACAACCAGGAAGGTTTGCAAAAAAGAATTTTCTGAATCAAAACATTCCAAGGAGCCTTTTTTGCCCCTTTTCTAAATTCTTATGCTCAGCCTTCAATGTTAAATTTATTGCGGTTATTGCTCTTTCCAGGACACGCAAAACCTCTATTGTTGGAAATATTTATTTTGAAATGTTTTATAACAGGTGAATTTTTAAAAAATCTGATAAATAAACAATTTTAAATGATTAAATAATTTTTGTTATAATAACCAAAAACCGTTCCACCGAAAAAATTTATTATTTTTTCTATTTAATCAAATTTAAGTATTTCCAGCAAAGTTCAAATCAAACAATATTTTATCAGAGGCATTTTCAATAGCTGGTGTCACTTCAAATTATGTTTACTTTTATTTCATGTTTCTTTCAATGAATAAGTTGGTGATGAATCAGCAAAGGGGGGTTCAGGGGGTCTCCCCCTGATTTAAAAAAATCTTATTATTTAAAAATGGTTATAAACACTAATTCTAAATCGATTTTTTATAAGGTTTTGTTTAAGATCTTAAAAAAGTATGTGTATTTAATTGTTTTGTATTTTATAAAAATTTAGCGGGATGAGGGGGAAATAAGTTTTATCTATAGAAATTGCTGTTCAATAATATTTTATTTTTTACCTACCTTTATTGTGAAGCGAAGGCGGAGAAATTTGCCTCAAATATACATTGATACCAATTATTTAGAAATGGATGGAGGGAGAATAGGACAAAAGAGAAAAAAATAAGGGGGTTCAGAAGGTCCCCTGACTTTTTCCTATTGAAAAATTACCCTTTAAAAACGGGGATGAGGTTTTCACACGTTAAATCTAACCAGGTGTTTTTTTTTAAAGTTTTTTTAAACATCTTAAAGAAGTAGTATATCATCAAAAAAGAATCCTAGCGGGAAGAGAGTTGACCCTATTGCATCTAAATGACTCCTCGGAAAGGAATACAGCAAAGAAAATAATTCTTATTTATTTTAACACACAGTTTGATAACCCTTTTATTCCCGAGCAACGGCGGGTATATCAGCTAGTAATATATAATTAAGTTTACGACATTGTTTATACTAATATTATAAGACAAGCTAAAATTTGTTTGAAATAATATGGAATATAAATTATAAAACTGACGCATTAAAATAAAACTTCAGTTGGAACTGCACTTTAAAAATAATTAGCTTTAGAATTATAAATTTAATGAAGAAATAATTTTAAGTAAACTTCCATTATGAGTGGACTGTGTTCTAAATATGCTATTTCTATAGATAGTGTTTTTATAGAATTTAAAAGAAAAATGTCATTTAAGACAAATGAAAATAATTAGATGTAAACCAAGGTAAAAGGTCTTATTTCTTTTTGATTCTTGTATCCTTTTTTTATTCTTTTTCCACTTTTGGATTTTAAATTGCCCCATTTTTGTTGTTCATCTGTGTACTTAAATTTCTTTGCATTACACTATTTTCATCCTCCACTCTGGTTTTAATGATACATATGAACGTATTTTTCTGCAGGTTTCTTTTCAGCAAACAAACCCATCGTCCCGATACTCTAGGACTCAGGGTCTTCAACCGCGCCCTCGACATTTATTTGTGTTTCTCAATTAACCCTCCCGGTTCGAGAGTGTGCTTTATTTTTGCGATTTCCCGTAATTGGGCGTCCACTTTCGCTAAGTGATTCCTCGTTACGGCGATTTGAATTCCCCTTCGGGCCAGGAGATAATTAGCTATATCCGTAACTGAGCGTTTATTCGAGCTGGGATGTGTTCTTGTAACTGCCACCGCCAGGGAAACGTGTTGCCGTTTGGAAACAGAGGCCCGAATTTTGTTGGGACTTTGTTTTAATTAGGGGTTGGATGTTTTAATCAAAGGTCACCCTACCTTTTGTATACGGTGTGAAAAGAATGAGTTGATTTGGTAGCTAATTTCAGATATACGCTGGAGAAAGTTGGTAGTTTTTTTTAACCCTGTTTTGAGTTTTGTATTTTGTGGACAGTTAGGGGAAATAAATTTAATTTGAGATAGAGTTAAATATTATTATAGGAAGGCAAATGGTTGCTAGGCTTGGCTCATTTTAATTAAGAGTTAAGTTATTGTTAACTGTTCAGTCTATGACATGTTCCAGGCGACTTTCTCTAGACTGTTTTCAGCAAAGGCAACAAATGTATTCAAGGGGATTTAACTCCGGTTACTTTTCAAGTCAGGTCATTTGTTAAATATATTAAATCCACCTCTTTAATTCAAAAGTAGAAAAGTTAACGTACACATTAGCCCATTGCAATATTTTTTTTTTTTTTTTTTTTTTTGGAATTTTCCAGTTGTTGCTCTCATGTTGTTACAAATACTGAAACATTATTACCTGAAAATTTTCAGGTCTCTAGGCCAATTTGTGACCCCCGCGCCCCTCAAAAGTAGTTTTCCCATGTTAAAGTATAGGGAAAATATAGAAAATACCTACATTTTTCGATGTTTTTAATTTAATAAGCCTGAATGTTTTTCCTATAGGATCTTGGGACAATGATATCCCAAAAGTGATATATAGGTTTTAAATAAGTTTTGACATCGTTCAGGCTTATTAAATTAAAAAACTGAAAAATGTAGATATTTTCAATATTTTCCCTATACTTTAACATGGGAAAACTACTTTTAAGGGGCTGGCCTAGAAACTTGAAACTTTGCAGGTAATAATGTTTCAGTATTTGTGAGGCGGAAAGCGAAAAGGGACCTCTTGTTGGCATTCGTCGAAATGAAGTTATTATTTTTTTCTCAATCTGTACCGATTTATGAAGATTTTAAGACCATCATCATCCTTGTAGCTCAAAAAATGACGAATCGCCAGTAATTAAAAGTTTTATAATAGAATAAGTGGATTTCGCGAAAAACGACCTTAAACTTTCAAAATGCTACCCTCTCGTTATTTTTCATAGTTAAGGAATGATTCCAACGGCTAAATTCGCCCTAAAATTGTGTTTTATGTGATACAATTGTCAACAATGGGATAATAAAAAATTGCAAAAATGACGGTTTTTCGGCTTTTTCTCGAAATCAACTTTGCCAACAAGAGGTCCCTTTTCGCTTTCCGCCTCACATTTGTAACAACATAAGAGGGGGGGGGGGAACCTGGGAAATTCCAAAAAAAAAATATTTTCCCCATAGACTTTTGCAATGGGCTAGTACACATATAATACCTACCCAAAAGTCAAGTGTTATCTGAACACCACTGTATGACTGTTTTAAGGTTTCGTTTGTCTTAGCTTCTTTGTGCCATAAACTATACCTACACATTCACCATTTCTACCAATATATCCCATATTATCTTTCATTAGAACATATACTTCGCAATCAATCTTTTTCCATTTTTTTTCTGTTGAAATCTCATAATTTCTTCCAAAAACAATACACTCGTTCTTGTCTTTTAACGATCTCCAGGATCAAAAATCAGTTGGTTGGTGATATGCTGGACAGGTATTATGGGTATTATACAGCCGTTCAGTTCAACTCAACTCAAACAACTCTTCATTTGAAAACCATTCATTAGCCTTAAAATGCATGCCCTTGCATGAATGCATGTCTATGCATTTGCATATGTAACTGTTGTGAAACCCTAACAACATTAATGTTACGTTAAGTTTCTGTTATAAATATTGAAAGCAACCTGTTAGTATGTGAATTATGTATATGGAATTTATATTCAGTTCGGCTATGGGAATTTTAGCCAATTAGCAAAACACCTTTTAGGTTTTTTTTAAAGGGAACCTTTGTACTACAGTTAAATTTTTGAGGCAAAAAAAACATGACACCATGAATTATGGTGAAAAAATTAGGTTCTAACTAAACGATTAGGGAATTTTCTCCTAAAGAAATTCTAGATCCTATAAATGCATGCATTTAAAAGTTGTTTTCATTGAATTTTAATGGGAAATACTTTTAAACAAAAGATATTCAAATACATCTTTTTTATCTTAACAATTGGTTAGTGAACCATTAGAACAATCTATTTTGATTATAGTAAAAATTCTAATGAAATATTAAGTTATATGGACCAGATGTTCTTTTTCTATCTCTAGTTTTGTCCGTCTGGTTTAGGTTTAGATTTCGATAAAAACTGGAAAATGTCTTGCTATATGGGTTTGAAAATTTTAACTAGAAACATGACAACAAAGGTAGTGAAAGTTTAGAAACACTGAGAATAGCAAAATATTCCTCCAAAGTTTAAAGGGTCGCTGTAAAATATACTACAGGGATTAAATCTTATAACTTATTCTATGAAAATGTAAACATCCGATTTGTGATTCTTTGTATAAATATTAACTCAATCCGTACCGTGCAACAAAAAAAAATGTCACCCGAGGAAGCCTGTGTTTCGTGAAATAATCTCGTTCCACATCGGATGTCTAAGAACAAGCTTCAGAAACCGGATTAGAAGCAAGGTCTTGAAGCGAATGTCATCGAACGCTGCTTCTGCCGGTGTTGCTTCGTTTTTAAGTTATTTAGCCCCTGCAGACGAGAGAAAGGCGGAAAAAATAACTTTCGCGCCTGAGAATTTCTTTTACTCGATAACGACATTCGCTCTTCGGAAGGAGAGTTCTATCTGCTCGGGTGGCTTCGGATATTTTCGGGAGAGTTTCCGGAATCGGTTGCGTTGTGAAGTTTCTTGATGGAATTGGAGTTTGAACGGACTGGAAGGGTCTGTTCATTTAATCAATCTAGATGTATGGGAGTATATGTTGAGATGACGAGATGTTTGGTATGAGATGTCTTGCTGAATACCAAGTTATATCTTTAAAAAATCGTGATTAAACCAGATGATTCATTGTTTATTAACACACTCATGTGTTACAAATATTTAACTTTTTCCCAATAAGTAATTCATAGAAGGCTTAAGTGAAATCAGTTGCATTTTCTACATTTTTTTTATCGAAAGTTATTACAAAGATATAGCCTCATTTTTGTTTTTGCAAAAGGGAAAATTATAATGATTGTTAGAGAATTATAATGGAACCATTAAAGTCCAGGGATCATGGAAATTATCTTTTTAATGGGATCTTAGTTTGGAGACTGTGGTTTACTTTTTTTGTTTTCAAACATTTTTAGAATAATCAAAGGGTGGAAAAATCTTAAATAAAAACTGTTAAAGTTAAGATTTTAATTACAGATGAAATAAAACACATATAATTTAAAAAGCTTTAGCAATTTTATTAAAAATGTCTGATTAGAGATAAACACCGAATTGAAAAATTGATAGAGCATTTTCAGTCACATGACTCGGACCTAACAACGGCCTTAGCAACAGTTAAAATCAGGTTAAAAAGGTTAACAGTTACAGAAAATAACTGGTCGTGCAATTCTTCTATTGGAGTATTTGAAATCACGTGACCCCACACTTAACACTCGCCATAACAACAGATACCTCGTCACTTAGCAACCGCCTTAGCAATAGTTGAAAGCCCTACAAATGGTTAACAGTTAAAAGAAAACACCTGGTCGTAACGTCACCTGAAAACATTCTATGGCACAGATAACAAACACCACAAAATAAATAAAAAAACCTTGTTAAACCTATTAAAACTTTAGATTCTCTGATTTTACAACTTCTACCATTTCAACCTTGACTTAAATTTTCTATTAACTGTAACTTCTGGAATTGACTATTCTGTTTCCGATGCGTATAAAATCGCCATGAGTGAATTTATATCAACATGTTCGTTAAAACGATAGCAGATAGGATAAGGACAGCTTTGAATCTTCAACAAACCCACAGCGTCTTTCTAGAACCAGTGGAAGCTCCTCCCCAATCTAAAACAAAGCGGTTAATTAAGACGGCTTTTCAATTTGCATTCGCTTTGTGGGTAATTAGTCTGTCATCAGCAGAAGAGTCGGATTCAAAGACTTCGGTAATGGAGGGCAGTTCACTTAACGAGCTCCACTGAAGGGTCGGGCTTTTTAAAAATGGCAAAGGAAGCATTGAAATGTGCGCTTATAGACGGGGCGGATAATTCTTTCGAAAATTTGGATGGGCTTTGTTTGCTTTAAAAAGGAGAAAATAATGCCTTAAGTTTTCTACTACTATACTACACTGGCTTGTCTTTTTTCATACTAATTTCAAAAAGTTTCAGCTTGATGGATAAGGTAATAGGATAACGGAGCTAAAAGAGACTTTTTTTCAAATTACGGGAACTCTTTCCTAAAATGGAAGAAAGTTACTTCAATTCGCGGAAATAGTATCTTCGCAAAAAATGGACGTTTTTCAAGGAACCGAAATAGCTCAGAATATATTCGGGCTGCCATTTTCCATTTTTGCAACAACAAAAAAAATCCCAGAGTATACACTGCAATTAAATAATTATGCTGCACCTTCGTATGTAACAGCACTTTTTACATAACAGCAGAGAGTAGTAAAGTTTAGTTAACCATTATTTACTTATATAGATTGCGAATAAATAAATAGTAAACTAATTTATAATGTTTAAGTTAGTTTATATACACATGTATTTCTCCAGCTTAATGTTTTCAACCTCATAGTTTACTGTAAGATAAGTAAACAACCCAAGATTTTTATTTACTCTTCTCTGTCAGCAAAAAAAAAAATTACTACGTGTCTACATTTTGCATTTTCATGCTTCGATTAGTTTACTCTTCTATTTATTTCTGGTACTTTCGCCCAACCAACACATAAATTTGCATAACAAATATTGAAACATTTACGCTTCCTTCTTCACTGTCAAGTCAAGTTAAACTCGAGATTACCCGCGTGTCCACTTTTATGATTATATCCTTCTCAAATAAAAAAAATCAGACCGCTTTTTAAAACCATCTCACTATTTGCATGGGGGAAAAAATCCATTCCTATTTTACTTATTCATTCTAAGCTTCTGATATTTTTGCATAAATCCGCATCGAAGCTAAACGTAAAGTTTTAAAAAGACGTTACGCTTCGACGCTATCCATTCTGATAGAAACGCACTTCTCACACAAACCGTGTTTGTTCATTCCCGAAAACTTTCCTCTCTGTTCCGAGAGAACTATGCATACATTAAAAGTATTGAATATAAAGAGAAAATCGTCGAAAGAACGTTTATGAAATAAGGGGGGAGATCCGAGAACAGTCCAATATCAATAGGTCCGGGGATGGGGGAAGTTTTTAGTTTTATGTTTCGGTGGACTCTGAGAAATATTTATTTTATTCTTTTCGAATGGAAAGTGCAGCTGCATTCCCCCTTGTGAGTACCGCTTTGAAATGCAAGGAGGGGGTACAGAGAAAAACACTCATGCTTGTTTGAGAAGAGCATTGAAGGAGAGAATGTTCATGTGATTCAAATCTATAGGCTTGCTTTCTTGAAACTGATAGTTTTGGATGGTAATTTTGAAAACTTTGAAAAAAGAAGAGATGGTTTGCTTATAGTGTTAAGATTATTTTTACATGTGTAAACCTGCGTGTATATCGAGTGTAAAACCGAGCTGTCTTTTTACCCAATACCTTAAATAACCACTTTAAAATAGTATTGTATAAAACTTTATTAAATGCTTTGAATCAAATAGGTTTCAATCTAATTTGAATATTTTTATTCTCATTGCAAAGTTGTCAACCATAATTGGAAATATAAAGCTGTGAATCACAAAAATCAGGTAAATCTGCAGCAAAAATTTAGAATTTTACATCTTTTAATTTTTTTTTATTTTCGTAAATGTAAATAATCAGCAGGGGGAACTCACAAAGCTCCATAGATATGAAAAACTTGAACAAAAAGTGATGTTTGACCTTTAGAAACAAAGTTTTGCTTTAATGTCAAGCATTTAGTTATTTTTGGAAATGACCAGTTTTAAATAGGTTATTTTACATATTACAATTAACGTTCATCAGTTCATTACCCCATTTCGATATTTCCTATAAGATATTGATGTTTTTTGCATCTTTGATAATATTTTGACAGACAGTACAGTGCTATAAATTGTAAAAAATTACATGCATTTATAGTTTTAGTTTATTTCCAGTTACTACAACTTTAAAAATCTACTAAGCTTCTTATTAAATCATTCAAATCTTAGAAATAGTGTTATTTTGCAAACAAAACAAATCGTAGAATATTGCGACTTCTTAACTTGTCATCATAGAAAATATAAAATCAGAATTGTACAAAAAAAGAAAATAATAAAACAGGTCTATGCCATGAAATATCCAGCAAACCTTCGTCGGCTGAATATTTTAACCTTATTTCTAATAAATATTTGCTCCAGTTGTGTCATTTTATCTCCACCCCTTTTGTGTTTTCGAGTAGAATCAGACGAACTTACAATTATCGGATTTTTCTCCTTCAATTATTCTCAATAGGTGTGCGCAATTTCGAAAAAGTCGTTTTCCTCAAGTTCGTGAATAATGGTTGGTTGTTTCTCGGTTCCACATTACCAAAATCCAATATTCTCTCTTTCCAAAAACAAGTCTCTGCAAAAACAAGCTCCAAGTATTTTAACGATGCATAATACTCAAGTGATGCATTTCTGCCATGTAATGATAATGTCGCAAACACATTCTTATTTCTGGAGTTATTTTTATGGCGTAGGCTTTGTGACCTTTTCGTTGTGTAACTACGAAGTGAAGTTGCGATTTCATGAAATGTTGTTGTACTATATAGCATGTTCTCTAGTTTTCACTTTTCCAATTGTGCAATATTATTTCATTGACTGAATACTAAAAAACTAAAAAAAATGTAGAGGTTCCATTTTATTAAAATATTACATTCAAATTATTATTTAATTGAAATTATTATTAATTATTAATTATTTCATCGAAAATATATGAAAATTATTCTTAAAGCGAAAAGAGTCATTAAGTGTGTTGAAAAAAATAAATTCCAAAAAAAGTCAGTGAATCTCTGAGGTTTATGTAGTTAAAGAAGAATTGGAATCTGTAAAAACTTTATAGAACTAAACGAATTTTCAATCTACTTACTTTTTCTTACAAAATAAAGAAACTAATGCTGAATATAATGCTTTACTAATGCTTTCAAGTTATAAATTCTTAACGTTTTACTAATACTTTATATTATTATAATAAAATAGTTTCGGACTGATTAATTCTTGCTCTGTTAACCAAATGTCTTCTGGAATGGAAAGGAAAAAATGTCTCCAGGAAAAAATGGAATTCTTTTATCTTCGTTCAACAAAAATTCTCTGTTTTCTCAAATACTGATATTTTTTAAATGCATTCATTATATTTTATAAAGATCAATAAATTTTTTACGGGGGGGGGAGCTTGGTAAACACAAAATGTTGTGAAAGTGTTCTTTATAATTGAAAAATAATAGTTTTTTTTCACTTGTTATTTCTTAAAAAAATATAACTACTAAAGCAGAATATTAAGATTTTCTCACAGTATTTTCCACGTTACCACTTGGTCTCAAGAAATTTCTCCAAAAAAAAAAAAAAGAAACGTTGCCAAGAGAGGCGGAAGTCAGAGGAGCAACTCTGTTTATAATAAATATGAATGCAATCTCCCGCGTGCCAAAAAAAGGATGTTAACATGACACTGATGGATACTGAACCCGTTATCGCCTGCACCACCCAAAGCAACCTGTCTCATTTCCTCTGTGAGCGAGCTTTTTTTACTCTCTGGATGCGGGTTTTAACAGTTTTTCATTTTAAGCGGTCCCATTCTTCCGCGTAATTCAAAATAAAGAATATTTTTGACTGGTGGTATGCAATTTATATTAAGGTTGCTCGTTCACTTTATCAGCACGCTGGAAGAAACCCGTTCATTATAGTAATAATATTGTTTTATAAGTTTCAAACCCTGTTGCTTTGAAAAATACATACATCCGTGGAACTCTTTGCTTCTTTGATTCTCTGCTAATTACGGGTGAATGTCAAGTGCACTCCGTGAAACAACAGTAAAAGAATATGGTTAAAGATGTATGCATTTTTTGTGCAGCTGAGATATTAACCTTCTTTTTGGAAGGGGAATAGCAAGCACAAAAACTTACTATACGGAGAGCAGATAATAATTTCCCTAATTACTGTGTAACGTATTTTTAAACAGGCTCCATTTGAATTTTTTGCTTATATAGCTAACCATGAACTTGAGTGGGAAACGTGTATGTTATTGCTATATTTTTTCTTCTACCTCCGTATCCACGAAATTTTTATTTCGAAACTGATATTATGATTAATTATAATTGATTCAAAGAGAGTTAAAAATACTGAATACGTATAACACTGTTGTCTTAACTTGTGCTTTTTAATGTTGTTACTCTTTGACCTCATAGGTTTTGAAATAATAAGTTTCTTTTTTTATTTTTTTGCTATGAAAAGCTACTGTTTACCTTACTTATAAAAAATACCTTGAATTACTCAAGCCGTTTAAAAAATATCTGACTGAAATTTGATGGATTATTTTCTCTTCATTCTTCGTTTACCAACTATAGCACTATACGAATGCAAACTTTTCGACTTCTTTTCCTAACAAATACAATTAATTAAAGAACAGTAAAGAAAAATATACTCCCCAATTTCATCACCAACGTAACAAATCTAATTAAGAACTTTCATTGGAGGAAACGAAACCAAATTATCCCTTTATTCACCCCGGCTCCTGCAGGAAATCCTTTCTTGACGGTTTTCGTGATTCTCCAATCTCCAGTGGCGGCCATCGTGACCTTCGTGATAAAAGAAGCTGATTTTTTAAGTTTAACTATATAATTCTTGGAAGGGAGACTTAATGGAATTTAATTGGAAAATCTCCTCAGACGTACTACTCATGGGAAGTTTCAACTGATAGGAGTGGAATAGAATAGATTGAAAGTTTTCCCTTAAACAAAGAAATAAGATTAGTTAAATCCTATTTGGTGAACTAAACACGATACTTTTAAATTACACGTTTAAAAAAGGGTTGCTTCAATTTTGAAGGGATTATTAAAGTTGTTAGAAAGTCATGGCAGACCCAAGTCAATGTAATGTTCCTAAATTATCCAGTAAGAATTATATTTTTCTTAAAAGCAAAATAGTAATTTAAAGAATGATTTGTTGGGTCTCATTTAAATATAATGATAAACCATATTAACTAATAAAAATGGGAAAATACAAGAATCTGTAATGTAATATAATTAAAATTATTGATTCACAGAGCATTTGTAATAGTTTTTTTTTGAGAATGTTCAAGGAGATATTTTTCAAAAGTTTTTACACATGATTATATTATTGTTTTTACTATTTTTTCTTTTTCAAGATATTGAACTAATAAGTGTACTGAAAAGACATAATCCAAAACATTAGTTGATAGAAGCATTCTAAAACATCTTAATATATATATGTATTATGGGCAAAGTGATAAACCGGGAATTATTAATAATGTCCAAAGTTGAGGCGGGCAATGTGATTAATTCCATGGCATTTATCAATGAGTATTTATCACTTTGCCCTAAATACGCGGGTATTATTAATAATTCCCGGATTTATCACATTGCCCATAACATAATATAGTACTATATATTTTAAATATTTAAAGATACAAAGGGTTTTTTAGCATTAATAGTTACTTATATTTTACTCTTTATTTGAATTTTATGTACTAAAGCTAAAGGTTTACTCTAAATTTGGTTTAGAAGGGAACAAAATTTAAGTTTCCTTATACATAAATAAATTATGTTTGTATTTAATTTATAGTTTTTAATTGAAAATATAGAAAATATATTTTAAGTAAGTAATACTTTCTTATGATAACTGAATTGTACTGCTTTGAATAATATCTAGAGTGTACTTTGAATTCAATTAAAAAAACACTTTACTTCTAATACTTGAATGAATTACCATTTATTGTTTGGATTTTTATTCAATGATATGAAGAAAACTAGTAATTAATATTTAACTGAATGATTAACGACAGAGTATTAAAATAGTAATCCGAAATTTTCTCAACAACACTTTGATATTCGTTTCCAAAAGAAAGAAACAAAAATTAAGAAAAACTAACGGATTATTCCATCTCCTTTGACTGGAGATGAAGATCCTTAATTAATCATTGATCCTTTACAGTTGATTAAGCTCGATTCTTAATTAGAAAAAAGCTATGACTAATTACTTTCGAAAACAATGAAGTGTTTTGAAACTTTTGAAATCATTGGGTTTAACATTTAAGAATGGATTAATTTTACTCCAAAGATAGGTTCTAAGTCATTTGAAACTTTCTCATTTAAAAGACGAAATTGAACTTAATATTATCATAGCTTTATCATTCTGGGAGTGTTTTTTAGGTAGATTTGAAGTAATTAGAAATATTTTATTGATGTATAGTGGAAAATATTTAGATTGGATGGTATTTTAATGTTATGCAGTTTTACTATTATCAAAAGCTTCGTTTTACGAAACGTATTTACAGAAAATACTAACTCAATTATAATTTTTCTGTTAGTGTATAGTTATGATTCTAAAAGTTTGAAAATGAGTTTAATTAAATCTTGTAAAATAATTTCTTGGTATCTTATGAAAAAGTCACTGAAGGTTTTTTTTTTATATCTCAGTTAAAATGTTAATTTGAAAAAAAAATGTTTTTCGTGATGATATCTATACTACTCTAGTTCAAAAAACATTATACTTGTTAATATCCCCAATAATAATACTACTAATACAATTATTTATTATTAAAATAATTGCTAATCATTTTGTTTTTATTCTATAAGTTTTTAAGATTTTATTGAAGACAAAATTATCAGTGCCATTGCCATTTAAAAATACGTTTCCAATATAATAGAAACCTTAAATGTCTTTATTAGTTGAACATTACGTAATTCATAACTACTGATACATATTTTTCTCATTTTAGCCTTTGATTTTGGTTTTGTTATTAATAGAAATTCCAATGTAAACAAAAATTTTTAGCTTTACATCTTGTTCTTTTAGCTGTGGATTGATTAAATATAATAGTTATTTAAAGACATATTTTTTAAGTATACATCAATAATGTTTGTTAAAATGAACCGGGTGAAATCTGATATGATAAAAATTCTCCCAACCGATTTCATAAGGCTAAATCTGGAATACAACTTTTAAAGACTCAAAAATGAACCCATTTTCTTGAAAACTACCTCTTAACTCCTATGTTTCCCTTCAGCTCACTGCATAAAACAATGAATTATTTCTGTACAATCAATCTAACACCGATTCAGCTTCTACAAGACTGAATCTTAAAAATCATAAGCAAGTTCCTCAGGTAGTATGCCCTCACATCCCAAAACTTAATCAAAATAAACACGCTTTTCCCAAAGTGAATTTTCATCGCCCAATGAAAAATTCCTCTCCGTAACACCTGATACTAATGAAGGCATGTTTAGGCTTATCATTAAGTCAAACATAGTTTCCTCCTTATTAATTGCCTGTTAAACCTCTCGCTGCATAATGTTTGCTGGAGTAGCCTGCACAGCGCGATTCGGTGTTCGTGTCGAAGGAAGTTTAAAAGATTTAAAGCTAAAGTCGATATGTTGAGTTAATTTTCAAAGAAAAGTGTTGAAAGGCGATGGGTGGTAAATCCCCGTTGGGAATACCTGTCGTGTTTGAGAAATCAGTGCATGCAAAAGTGTAACGAGAATTATTGGAAAATTTTCAATTGATGCAATAATTAGTTTCCAATAAATGACTAAATAGAAAATAATCATTTAAAGTGAAAATTTAGTATATTACTGACCGATACAAAACGATGTGACGTATAATAACTATTAATGTTGTTATAAGAAATCTGTTATTATATAAACATTATCTTTATTATACAGGGTGTCCTGACCGAAACAAAACGATGTGACGTATAATAACTATTAATGTTGTTATAAGAAATCTGTTATTATATAAACATTATCTTTATTATACAGGGTGTTTCAAAAGTCCTTTTCACGGCTTTTATTTGGAAACAACGTCTTTTAGGGTCATGCAAGTAAGGTTTATCCCTAGGTAAGTGACCGTGCTGGATCTATTGAGGCAGCTTATAGTGCCCCTATCTGCATAAAATGTATAGGTTTTTTTTCGATATTTTTTATTAAAATTTGTCTTTAATAAAACACCAAACTACATGATAACACTGAAAAACTTTGCAAATTTGCCAACATTTTCTTTTTTGAGGCCTGAAAAAGTGCACATATGCTAATATCTCCTCGAGTATTAAAGATATTTTCCCGAAACGTTTTTTCGCATGCTTATTGCTTCCCTTTGAAGTTTTTTTTTTATCTGTATCGCCCCTAGGGGCGATGTAAACGATCTCAATGGATTCAGCATGGTCACTTACTTGGGGGTACACCTTACTTTCATGATTCTAAGGGAAGTTTTTTCCAAATAAAATCCTTGAAACGGACTTTTGAAACACCCTTTATGTAACAAAAACAGCGCCCCCCCCTAATTTTTTTTAATCAATGAGAAACAATGTATTTTATTTAATTTTTAAGAATAAATATTTAGCTTCATTCGCTCATAGGGCAGGCATATCAGCTATCACAAAATATTTGTAATATGTTTATCTAAATTCTAACAAATGTTTTTTATGTGTGTTGGCTGTCATAAACAGCTCCATCCAAATTTGTGAATAATGTTTTATCATTCAAAAGAAGTTTGTAATTTTAAGTGTCACTAGCAGTGCTAGTAAATATTTTTGGAAGGGAAAAATGCAAGTGACAGATATTTATGACTAAATATACAAAAGTTACAAAGTTAAGATTTCTCAAACTGAACTAATGCAACATAGAATAAGAGGAACAAGTGGATAAAATTGAGTGATATTATTTTTGCTAGAATCTTTTTGTAGCATAGGCTACACTCTGTTTAAATAATTTTTAAATGCTGTTTTATTGAATGAATAAAAATCTATCTTACATTTCAACAAAGATTTATCAAAGATGTAAAATGTACGTATCTTTTATTAGTTTATAATAAATTAGATTTCTATTCTGAAAATGCCTACCCACATTTGTGTAATAAACTGAAAATTGACTTGACAATATTATTAATCATAAATATTGCTATACTTTCCCTAAGATACTTGGGAAAACATATCTTATAAATACTTTAGGCCGTTCAAATATTACGTAAGAATATTTTGGCAATTTTTGACCCCTTCTCCACCCTCACCATTCTATTTTTTTAATAAAACCTTGATGCAAATTTTCAAACATTTGTTTTTTCTTTTCCCAATCATTTGTCTTTAAGCTAAAACTATTTTTTTTTTCGCATTCGAAATCGACGCGTCTATGGGAGCCGCAATGTTAAAGAATTCTTTTTGCCTCGCGCATTGATGTTGGGAACACAGGGTTTCCATCCATGCTACCTCTATAATTCTTCTACCTCTAAGCTTTGGAACATATAATTATTTCCTTCAAGTTCAATTTCCTCTTTCCAAATTAAATTTTTGTACCCCAATTTTTTTTAAAAGTTTATACGATATATTTTCGAAAATAAATGTTTTTAGTGTTATATCCCCTCTTTGTTAGCAGACATAAGCAAATGACAAACCCCGCTTGTTTCTGGGTGCTAAGGATGGGAATGTTTTTAGCTTTTGAGAAGAAGTGAGCTTTCAAAGTGGGACATAAACACATATTTCACAGATTTAGCATATTACCATGTGGTGAAGAATAAGATGAGTTTTATGATCTATCAACAATATTAATTGTCGACTATCCTTTCTATGCCAACTCTTAGCCGATGATGTAGTATTTCTCTAAATCGTCCATAAAATTTCTAAATTTCACTGGAGTTAAATTCTAATAATGCCAAGTTTTTCAGAAGAAAACATAACTCACAGTGATATTCCCTTTGACAGTAATCATTAGTTAAGGTTCTTTCATAAGGTTTATAATAAGGTTTTAATAAGGTTTATTAAATAAGGTTCTTTCACAGTGCATGATGCATTGAAAACATCCCACCCTAGGTGCTTATAAATGTAGTATTTGAACGGCCCGTCATTACAAATACTGTTTTCTTTAGAAAACACCATTTCGTCACCCGAATGGAAAATTCTTAAACTCATACTTCATTCTATTTTGATTTACAATTTATTTACATAAGACGTATTCTGATATTGCCACTCAAGAGATGACTATAAAGTTGTGACGTAAGATTTTATTCGAGTTTCAAAGGGATTCAAAATGATACCATTATATGAACCTTTTAACTCTAGTCTGAAAGTAAAAAAAGATCTTTTAAACTGGTTGAAACTACTTTTGTAAAAGCACTTATCAGCTGTCACGAGTTCCGAATTCAGAATATTTTCTCAACTCGATTCCTCCATAAATTCATTTAAAGCTTCTTTCTGAGACTAAAATAAAACGTTTCGAAAGCAAATACTTTAGCATTAATTCCCTGAGGGGTGGAAAGATAGGCTCGGAATCTCTTTTTTTTAGCTCAGTTTGAAACGGAGAAATGGTAATGAGGAAAGACTGGATTTTGAGTTTTCAACTTCGTGGCAGTTGGATGGATAACGAAGAGTGAAAGTTGAGAAAGACGTGTTAGACAACCAGTAGAAAATGTCTGAGAAAGCTCTAATTGTATTTGGACAAATGATTTTTAAGTGTATTATTAGCTCTAAATATCTTAGTTAAGTTGATTTTTGAATTGTTAGTTATTAAAATTTAGATACTATGTGTTAAACTCAAAGGGTTCTTTTGATACAATCAGTTTTTTTTTTCAATGGATAATTCTATCTGCATTTAAAACTTTTTAAAGTTATTGAAATATAATATAAATATAATTATTTCCATGTAACACAATTTAATGTAAAAAAAAGTAACATAAATTTCCCATAGTTATCGTATTTTTAAAAATTAAAAACACTCTTTGAAAATAATTCAAATCAAAACTTCATCAAATCTTTATTTTGTTGTATACACAATAGGGGGTTATTTAAATGATGTCATTACTGTGATCCTTTTATACCTACTTATATAATGTTTTTTCATTATTCTAGGTAAGTTTCTATTTGGCATGTTCCTTCAAAGAATAAGAAGAGTAGTAGTGACGTGTCTTTTCGATTGGAGGTTACTCCTCATCACTATATTTTCACGTATGTTATTAATTTTTTTGTAAATTCCTCCTTTCTATTTGATTGATCTGAAAATTTTATAAATATCTACATCCGCTAAATTTTTAACAAGTGTTCCATTCACAATTTACAGCAAACTATAATTTTGTGTACTGTATCAGTAAATTGTTATTTTTTGTTGAAAATATATTACATGCATCACTGTGGAGAATGTGTTCATTACATTCTTATTTTTTCAACACAGATATTATACAAAAATGTATTTAAACGACTGTCTGAGATAAAAAAAGATTTAGCAAGTTGTTGAATACAGCATATGAATAGTTCTAAATATATCTCATTATTTTAAACCAGTTCAAAAATTAAAAACACGTATACCTACACTGTAAAAAGAATTCTATACTTTCCGCATTTAGTTCCGTGATTTTTTCCCGGATTAATTCCGTATACTAGAAAACGGAATCTTACTGTGAAATATTTCACGAAGTGTTTTCTTACGCCTAACACAAAATGTAAACTTTTCATATTGAGGGTACATAAGTGGGTTTTTTCAGGGTTAAAATTGTGATTAATTAAGATAAAAAAAAGTTTTGTAATCGCTTAAAAGTGAATAACCATTCTAAATGTTCTTAAATAACAGCAGTTAAAATCCACAAAACAGCTTTCTTCTAACGTGCACGTCTGCCGAGATAGAAAACTATTTTTTGATTAAGACTCAAATTGTACTTTGCCAGATAAATAACGAAAAATTTAAGATATTCACTGGATTAATTTGCCCAAAGTTAGTTGGCATAAGTCTCTTTCGCACTTATATGTGTAGTAACTATTAGTAGAATTTTACATCCTTCTATAAGCAAAAATACAACCCCTCATACACAGCAGGAACTTCAGTAACAATGCTTGAAACGACTTCAAATCATACACGCATTCCTCTGTCTTGCCGAGCAATAATAAAAAGAGAAATACTTTATCTCCCCCGTTGTGCAACCGCCGCGGAAGCAATTAATTTCTTTGTTATCCAGAACCAGAAATTGGAGCCGTGCGTATTATTATTACTATCATCTTATTTGTGGAAAGTCGGCTGGGCTGTAAATATGGCGCTTTCTGCAATTGCTCATCCCTGGAGACGAGTAGTAATTGGATTATGTGTCGTAATTCATTGCGCTGTGTTTAATTTCCCTTTTCTCTGTGCTGCTGTGAATTTGTAAACAGCAGGGGGAGGTAGCTTTGCAGTTTCACTTTTTCGCTCATTTTTTTTCCAAGAAATTGTCAAACACTAATTTCCAAAATTAACAACGCTTTTATTCAGTTTCAGTTTACATGGTAGAAATATCCCAAGTAGACGAATGACGTGATTTATGACGTCATTTTTTCGTCAAAATATGCCTTAAAATTGACGTCATGTTTTGCGTCTAATGTCCAATCTTTCGTCGTCATTTTCGACGTCATAAATGACGTGAATTTGACGACATATGTGACATGACCTTTGACGTGATTTTATGCCTTAAAATTGACGTCATGTTTCGCGTCGGATGTCCAACCTTTCGACGTCATAAATGACGTGAATTTGACGACATATGTGACGTTAACTTTGACGTGACACGTCATGTTTTGCGTCGAATGTCCAACCTTTCGTCGTCATTTTCGACGTCATAAATGACGTGAATTTGACGACATATGTGACGTCAACTTGGACGTGATCAAATTTACGTGATTATCACGTGATTTAATGACGTTCTTTATACGTGGTTAAAGGACGTGATTTTCACGTAATTGTATGTCGTGAATTATTAGTGATAGAATGACATGTTTCTTTTGTCCTAGCCACTGGTTAGTCATAAATAGTTAAAATATGCTAACTTTAATTCAAATAAAATCCATTTTATAGAATTGCCAAAATATATCTATAAAATGGATTTTATTTGAATTAAGGTTAGCATATTTTAATAATTTATGACTAACCAGTGGCTAAGACAAAAGAAACATGTCATTCTATCACTAATAATTCACGACATATGATTATTCAATCAAGAAATAATATTTTCTAAAAAATCTAAATTACTACAATTCTTTACTTGAAAGAGACTGTTTTCAGTTAATGTGAGCCATTTCTTTTTCTCTAAAGACATACAATATTAACAGCATAAATAAAATAATTCTATTATGAAAATAAGTTTAAGTTTTTCCCACAAAATTAATATCTATTCAAAAATATTAATTATTCCAAAAAAGGGAAAAAAATTTCTTAGGTGAAAAAGATTGGAAGAAAATAGGAAATATTTATTTCAACACATTAAATGCAAGTAGTAACACAAAAATAAGTTTATTGAACAGAGATTTTCACAAACTAGACAAAAACAGCATTTCTGGTATCCCAAGGGCCAGTTGAAGGGATGTATACAAAATATAAGGCAAATTAAAAATATACATAATAAGTTACAATATTACAGAATTTGAACAAGAAAAACCAGCCACATACAACACATTTTAGTGATTTACAATAAATATAGTGAATACAAATAAAACATTTTTCCTTTTAAAGAATTATCAGTATAATTTTCTTAGTACACAAATTGAAGGGTTTTGACTTCCTTGAGGAATTTTGCCAACATTATAATTCCCCAATAAAATTTAACATGGGAAAGAATTTTTTTTTTTCCTTTTCTCAGACCATTGTTAATATTCTGAATGCAACCAGATTCAATAGCCCGTGAAAGTTAAACAATTAATCATATTTTTAAAATAATTATTTTTTTAGAGATTGCATGCATTTCCAAAGCATGCTATGTTAAAGTTTTAATTAAAGCATATTTCAATATTACATTTCCAACCAATATTGATTCAGATTTTACTACTAAGAAAATGTTTTTTAAACTTTGAAAAACTGCAAAATGTTTATGGCTTCATTTAAAATATTTATCAATAAATTGAAGAAAATACAATAAGGGAAAGGGATACAGACTTGATTGGAAAGTCAACAGTAATTACAAGATAAGTGTAGTTTTAATTTAGTTAGAATAAATTAAATAAAAAAAAAGCACGAATATAACATACAATATAACACGCACTCTCAAAAAGCACGAATATAACATTAAATAATGTTTTCACAAATAAAATAATAATAAATAATAGGTAAGAATAGCATTGGCTATTAGAAATTTGTTTATAAAAATAATAAAATTTGCATACTATAATAAAAATGCAAGGAATAGATTTACAAAACAAAGTAGTACTCACAAAAAACATTTCTAACATCAAATAATAATTTTTCATCTTCAAATATATGTTTAATCAAACGATTTTAATAAAAAAATATGTTTTGTTTACAGTTCTTGATTTGATAACTTACAGTCCATTATTCACCCATTTCGCTTACTCTTTTTCTAGCAAATTTTTATAAATATGTTCTAAACTTCTGCTTTTCCATTTAAGAGCAAAGATTCTTATTATTGCTTGTTTTTCAAAACATTGGTCTTAAAATTATTAAAAAAAATATTGCCTACTTACAATTTATCCTTTTAAACCAAAATCTTCATTCCAGCATCATCACAACTGGACACAGTTGTTTACAATTCAGTAAATTCTTAAAAATAGTAAATAATTCATTTCAGTAAATTCTGATAGGGACCAAGTTTCCTTCCCTCCAAACTTTATCCACATCTGTCAAATATATTCTCATCTTCTTCCACATTTTTGTAGTTCTTTTTGCATTATAAACCTGAAATCAATATAAAATGATCAGGAATAAAACTAACTTTTAACAGAAAAGGCCAAAAAACTACTTTTTCATTTTACAACTTGTGAGTCAAACCCAGAGAGGAAAACATCCTATCCTAATACAGGGGTTCTCAAACTTTTGAACATAAAGACCCACTTTTTATAATAAACAAAATCTAAAGTGACCCACCTCATCTATTAATTTTTCCATGCCCCCTATAGGACTCTAGCTTCATTTGTGTGGGGTTTGGTCACCAACTATTTTGTTACAATAATAAATTACATGAATGTGTATTAGAGGTTAAATTAACTTTTCGGGAAATTAAAAGGAAGCATTTGAACCTCATCGTAACAAATAATTTAATTGTGGGAGCAACAATGAGCCCCACAATAAAAAGGGGGTCCACCCCACCACAATAAAAAGGGGATTATTTTCATGCAGTACTCACAAAAGACATTTGTAACATAAAATACGATTTTAATAAAAAAAAATTATTTACAGTTCTAGATCACTTTCAGTCCATTTCAAAGAAAAATTCACCCATTTCGTTTACTTTTTCTGGAAAATTTTTATTATTATGTCTTAATTGTTTGCTTTTTCATTTTAAGAACACAGTTTCTTAACATTATTATTTCTTGTTTTTCAAAACATTTATTTTAAAATTATTTAAATAATATTTGCTACTTACAATTCATCCTTTTACACAAAAATCTTCAGAAGCCTCAAAAAATCCACGTGTCTTCCTCATCTTCTTCCACATCTTTGTCAGAGTTCCATTTGCAACCTGAAATCAATATAAAATCATCAGGAATAAAACTAACATTTAACACAAAAGGCCAGAAAACTACTTTTTTATTTTACAACTTGTACATCAAACCCAGAGAGGAAAACATCCCAATATATTCAATTTCCTGTGGATTCAATTAATTTCAAAATCTTTTTTCATAATTGATCATTTACAAAAGAATATATATTTTAGAATTAAATATAGGGGATTCTGTCTAGACTTCTCTTAAAAGGTTTTAAGGTTAAAAGGTTTTCAAAATTTTGAAAATATATAATTAACTTTTCAAATTAAAAATCAGTGTTGAATTGAGTTCTATCAGCCAGTCCCATATTTTTAAGAAAACAGGTTTCTAGTTAAGTGATATTTTAAAATTTGTTAACATGGTAAAATAATAACAGAGGAGCATAAAAAGGATCCGTTAGAGGGAAAAATATTGTAAAGACTGAACTTTTAAGCTCAGAGACCTCTAAATACTATTAAAACTGCAACATAATAGGGCTTTACTTGATGAATTCTAAATGCTTGATTTTCAAATAAATATATTGAAGTAAAATGGAAATATTTTATGTCTAGGGGGAATTTCTGTATGTATCCTCTCTGCAGTGCATAAAATTTTTCTTTTCCTGACAGTATAAATTAAATACTAATTCCCCAAATATATAGTATTTCCATTAACTATTTTTTCCAAGATACTACTTTAGATATTTGTGTAAAATTTAATAAAGTATTTTTTAACTGTTCAATATATTATCATATAAGATAGAAAAGGTTGGGGTTAAGAATACAAATTATGTTTCAAAAATTAAGAAAATATATTACTTACTTCCAAATTATTTTTCTTGCAGTGGGTTGCACAAAGGAGGGTACTGGTGTGAGGACATCTTCCTTTCACCTTCAGATCGTCTTCAGGTCTTCAATTTGAGTCAGCTTTCCTACAGTAGAAATTTAAAATATACTTTCAGAAAATACAAAACTTAATTAATTAATACTAGAGTAAATTTAGAATAGATTTTTTAAATAAATAATATTTAATACGAGAATTAAAATCCGCAAAATTCAATTCAGTCATTATTAACTAATTACAAGGACTTTCACTCTTAGGAGAAATAAAAAACAATTCCAAGCACAGCATCCAAGGAAAGTTTGCTACGCCATTTTGTAAAGCCGTTGCTTCGCCGCGTCTTTGTATTACACGATCTGTTTCGGCGTCTTAATCACATAGTCGTAAAATTAATATATCCTGGTGCAAATTATTTAAAAAGATAAAGTATTGACAGTTAAAAATATATTGACAGAAGTTATTTTATATAACTATAACATAAAAATTACTTACTTACTTAGCAAAGAGCACATTGTGCAAGAGCACTGTGCAAATATACTTCAGTAGTACAGCCATCTATCGGTGAGCGATGCTAATAAATAATGCACCAAAATTTTAGAAGATAAGTGTTTTTTAGGGAAAAAGGTGAGTCCACGCACAATAGTCCGTCAGCCATCGTGCTTCAATCAGGGTTCGAAAAAGCCCGTTTTTTTTTTTAACCAAGTGGGTTGGTTTTTTTCGGATTTTAAAAATAAAACCCTGAAAAAACACACGGATATGGAATAAGTTGGTTTTTCAAATTTTACTTGATATTTTTAAGGTTAAGGGAGGATTTTTTTTTGTCAAAAGGATTTTTTAAAAATTATTTGGGCTTTTTCAAAGCTCCTTGGGCTCTTTAAAAATTAAAATTCTAACGGAATTCTAATTAAACGGATTCTATTATGTCCGGCGTTTTACCGAAAAACGTCGATAGTTCTTAAATAAATCGGTTTATTTTTAAATAATGGTTTAAAAGGTGATTGATTCTTAAAATATACATCTAGATGAATGTCATATCCGATTTTCATGACTATATCTTTATAATTTAGTAAGTTATTAGACTTATTAAAAAATTTATAGGGTCGTTAAAAAAGACAAGTCCACTTTTTGCCTAATAAATATATAAATATTATTTAAAAAATTTTTTTGATTTTACTTATGAGTAAAGGACTGTTATGGCAAAGTTTTTCCAGAATTACGGGTTTCCATGGTGATTATGACGTAATTGAGAATTTTTGAAAGCAGAATAGAGCGTACTGGTCCTTGACGCGAATGACTATGAAATATTTCCCAGATTTGAATTCTTGGTTTGTTTACTTTTTAAGTTAGATTTTAATGCTTTACATATTTAGAAAGCTTATAAAAAATGGTTCCAGGAATTGGAAATTTTAAGGAAAATATATACATATTGCGCTTGTAATTTAGGTTTAAAGAATTTTCATTTTACTTTAAATTTTGCCCAAATATGGATATATATATTTAAGATTTTAAGATGTTGTAGTAGACCTTTAGACGAACAAAACTGTGTATCGCATTTAGGAATTGATGAATTAGTTATGGATTTATAAATTATTCAAGTTTATTACGGTATTTATTATGTATACGGCCCCGTAATTGAAATTGGACCCTGAAAATTCAATAGATTGTTATGATTCACACCATGAACAACATATTAAAATTTCATGGTCCTAGCTCTATGGGAAGTTCCTTAATTAGCCTAATTACTTGCACATCAGGTGTATTTTAATACTTGAAAAAATTCCATTTCAAAAACCTGCATACCGATTTCGATGATATTTTAGTATGTTGTTCAACTCAAAGAAACGCTTCGAACAGGGTATCGCATTAAAGTGGCGTGTGAAATTTTACTGCCTTTTTTCTATATTGAACGGTTTTTAATTTGTATACGACCCCCTAATTGTCCCCGGACCCGGAAAATTTAATAGATTAGGTAGATTCACTGTTATTACAACATTTTAAAATTTCAAGTATGTACCTCAATTAGAAAGGAAGAAACATCCGTTTGAATATTGACACGTGTCGTCAAAAATTGTTCAAAAATTAGTTTTTTTTTCAAAACTCCATGGGTTGTTTAAAATTTAAAAATTAGTTGGGTTTTCCAAGCTCTGTAATAGACTGTTTAAAATATAAGGTGGGTATTTTTCAAAGCTCTGTGGAATATTTAAAATTTAAGTTTTTCAAAGCTCCTGGGCTTTTTAAGAATTAAGTGGTTTTTTTTAAAATCTTCATGGGTTGTTTAAAAACTAGTTGAGTTTTTTTCAAAGCTGGGTGGACTACATTAGGGGGTCACTAAAGGGCAACTGCAATTTTAGATACATTATTTCATTAATAGTTTTGTTTACTTTTGAAAATTGGGCAAAATTATGATTTTTCTTGAAAGAACCCAAAAATGGGTTCAAAAAGTGGGTTTTTTCAAATGTTTGTTTTGAAAAAACCCATTGGGGTCCAACTCTGCCAACCTTGGCTTCAATTGTCTTTGTTCAAGTTAAAACATGACGCCGAGAATGCGCGAATCCTCACTGAATAGCAATAGCACTAAAACGCATGCGCATTTAAGGTGACTAAAAATTACCTACTTTATGACGTGTTTAAAAATCACGTCATTTACAGTGACGAAAAAATGACCAAATTTTTCACGTGTTTAAAAACCACATAATTTAAAGTGACGTGAAAATGACCAAATTAGGACGTCTTACAAATCACGTCATTTAAGTGACAAAAAAATTACCGTATTTAAGGTTTGTTTGAAAATCCAGTCATTTAAAATGACGTGAAAATGACCAAATTTATGACGCATTAAATATCACGTCATTTTAAATGACGCAAAAATGACCAAATTCATGACGTGTTTAAAATTACGTCACTTAGAGTGACGTAATAATGACCACATTTATGACGTCATACAATTCACGTCATTCCAAGTGACGTAAACACGACCAAATTATCACCATTCATTAAAATTTGGTCATTCTAGGTGACGTAAAAATGACGTCTAAATGTCGTGTTAAATTGGCGTCATTTTTTGTGACTCAAAAAAGACGTCATAGTTGACGTGATTTTTTCCCAATTGACGTCATATGAAAAAATATGACCTGATTTTGTCGTCATAAATGACGTCATTCGTGTACTTGGGATACTTTGCAAAATTTTACAATAGAACTTTTTTTAATATTAAATTTCAACATGTTTTAAAATTTAAATTTCTCTTTGGATTTCAGATTCGTTATCTCGAGAAATTGATACTATATAATAAGACTTTCTAGGTTTAATTTTCTAGTTTTGTTTTTACATGGCTTAAATATCACGTCTAGACTCAAGATACATTTATTTTAGTTTAACCTGACAGTTAAGTCCTAACAAAAAGTGAAATTACCTGTTAGTTTTCATAAAAAGGTGATTCTAGTGTGGATAAAACTGTGAATTAAAAGTAACTGTTCTTTCATAAGGTATCCAAAAGCAAAAGTTGTTTGACACGCTTTTAGTCCTGACCTGACCGCTTCAAATGTTTTATAAAAGGCAAATTCCATATGTGACTCACAATACAAATTAGTTAAATTTGAATCTTAAAATCACAACTGAAGGATTATTATTAAATTATTTCATGATATACTTTCTGTGTTTGACAAATCTCAATTAAAACAATTTAATTCAATTATCATCAACAATTTAAAATGTTAATGGACATCACTTAAATAATCTAAAATTATTTAAATATCTAAAACTATAGTGTTGATAGAAAACAACATAGTAGTGATAGATATAGAGCATTCGCACATGACGTCACTTGTAGGACAAAATCAACGTTGCTAAGGCTGTTGTTAGGGGCGGGACATAGAAGTATCCAATAGCAGCATTCGCACATGACGTCACTTGGCAAATAAACAACGTTGCTAAGGCCGTTGTTAGGCAGAGTCATGTGATTGAAAATACTCTATTTTTGCGCTGGGTAAGTTTTACTAAATCTGCATTAAAATGCATTAAGAAGAAAACAAATATAAAGTCGTAATCCATTGATCCATGAAGCTAAATCAGTATGTGAACGCTATTAAAACAATGGTATTAAAATGAATTAAACACAATTTACATACATTTAAAATAAGTCCTCAATAATATAATGTTAAATGAGATAAGTGAAATAATCCTTTTTAAATTTATATAGGTACTATTAATGTCATCCAGACGAAAGTATATCCAATCCAACCATTTCAGTATTTGTATCTATTATACATATCGCACAATCCTCTACACATCCATAGGAGACTAGTAGATCTCTCCCTTCATCCCATTGGTGGAAACAGCTAATAGGGTTTCGTTTTTCTTACGACGCCCTTAATCATCCTTTTGAGATCCATGATGGATTTGCCGGACAGGAAAACTTGATTACCGGATCCTCAAAAGACCGCGACAAAAAAAAGAACTATTGCGAGGGGTGTAACAGCCGATACATTAGCAGATGTTTCTGCAAATAGAATGACGACGCACTGGTATTTCTGCCGAGAACAACTTTATCATGTTCGACTGGATAATTAGGTCTAGGATCTAAACGGAGGGGTTTTTTGATGTCGGTATGTTTTTGTTGCTTGTCGGTTGTGTCAGCAGGGTCGCGTTAGAAAGAATCGCTAAGGACTGTTGCTAATACCGACTGTCTATTTTAGTCTAGGATTGATTGGAAAGGAGTTTTTGTCGGTGTGTATAGTTGGATTAGTTTTGGTTGAATGGGATTGATCGATTAATTCTCTTAACTGGATGAAAAAATAAACCCATGGGGAAATAGTGATGGGAGAGTGAAAAGTTTTAAGGTTATGTGTCCAGATTGTAATAGTAAGACTGAAAAGAGAAAGTATAATGTTTACTAAAACATTTTGGGTTGCTATGGAAATTTATTTGTTAAAAAGCTTACATTTTCTACAGAAGTAGAGAATATTGTGTCAAATATAAAAATTCCTCTGTATATATTTTAATGTCCAAACAAGCGTCCCCAATTACTGTTTCTTTACAGCCTTGGGCATGTAAAAACCGTAAAAACCTAAATCGGGTGTATATTTTCCACTTACACACCAAATTAGGAATAAATACTTCATTACCATTCCAAACGATGTAAAAATGTTGTTTTTATGAAAGAAATGTTTTCAAACTTCGAACGTTTTCCATAATAGACGTATGTAATGGTCTCCTCACCGTCTTCTTTATTTAGCTCAAACTGTTTATAAAATAATTTTTCGTCTTGTTTTTTTTCTTTCTGGTTGTTGTTTTTTTGTCAAACATGTCTTTTATATTTATTGATGCATGAACTAATACCGTTTAATAAAATAATGTTTTGAATATCAATTATTTATTGATACATCTTTATCAGGGGTAGATGCAATATGTGGTAAATACGTAAGCAGTTTCTTGAGAACCTGCATGTCGGAAAAAAAAGCAGGTATTTAGGTTGTATGTGAAAAAGGCCCTGTAATTAAAAATTTCCCTTCCATTACTATTTTAAAACTCATTAATCAACAATATTTAAAAAATTATTACTCAGGGAACATGATTTGACACTCCCTTTTTACACAGCTATACTTAAACTATTATCCTATGCTTTATTAGTGTTGGTTCTATCTTACTTCTTCATTCTTATCTATTACGAAGCCGCCAAGAACTCCTCCAAAAGAAGATAGCACTAAAGGCTTCCTTTTTCCAACAAAACTGAGCACCCTTGTTTGTTGAATTCTAATCTTCACACGACAAAAACGGGAGAAAATTCACCCGCTTTTAAAATCGCGTTGTCGTTCGACCTCCTCTTCTAATGACTCCAGCAGGAATACCTTATCTGGTTAAGAGCGAAAACATTTTCGTGTTAGAATGGTCCACTGAATCCAGTTTATCAGAAACTCTGAGCCTCGGGGCTCAATCTCCAGAGTCCAGGAAACTCAGTCAACTTTCCCCAAGCCCAATTTGGTGGTATCGCTCCGCCATGTTGCTTTCCGAGAGTTGGTTTAACATTAACGTCGACGGTGAAAGGCGTTAGTAATGTTCGGCGAAAATGGATAAAATGGGTTTATCTTTGGGATTGTCGTCTTAAAACATCGTCAAGAAGTAGAGGTCTTCTACACGAGTTACTGTCACCTTATACTCAGATAGGATTCAGGTCGTTTCGTTATCAGGAAAAGACAAATCATAGTGTTATATTAGTATGAAGAGGTGTTTATAATGATATAGGAAAAGCATAGTACAAATACTTTTCAGTTAAATATTATATTAATTTAAAAGCCCAATTAATGCATTTAACACGACGCAAACACAAAACTATTGAATTATCTTTATTTAATGTGTTTTGCGAATTCATGTTCACCAAACTGAAAGATAGCATACATTTCTTAAAATAAGAAATCCAAAATAAGGTGTATAACGTTTTTATGCATAATTTACTGACGCATTTATGAGTCATTTTACGAAAAAAAATATGTTAATTTATCTAAGCTAACTTGGCATGGTTTCTTCTAGAATCTAGATAAATATGAATATAATAATAAGGTATTAATATCAGATGTTTACAAGGGTTGTGAAAAACATATATTTACAATAATTTTATGTACCGTAAAACGGGGTGAATCGGAGCACTTAGTTTTTGCTTTTAATTCCCTTGTAATTTACTGTCATGGGGAATTCGACTATGGAGTAATATTTTAAGAATATAAGCTATTAAAATTAGCCAAACAAAATGCAAGAAGTGATGAGGTGGGACTAAAACAGTAAGGCTGGACGCGCACGAGTGACTAAAGTCAAGGCGACCAGGATTACTAGTATCAAAAATATCACTAGAAAACAATGCATCTCTATGAAGAAATTCTTGGCAATCGGCCAAGTGTCACGTCGCCTAGTGCGCGCACTCTACCAATACTTGAACTTGTTTTAATAGCCAAGGCAACAATTTTGTCTTTGTCACCGTGACAAAAGTCGCTCGTGCGCGATCAGCCTAAGTTACTTCCAACAGTCCCATCCTCTAAAAGTTGACAAATATTCAAAACCAGTTTAAATTAATTACTAAAGAAAATAAAGATATTCTTGGCCGTTAAAATAAATATAAACATGCAACGTTTATTATAACAAATTTGTAGAAATGTTAAAAGCTATCCCAAAATTTAAAATGTTAACTTTGGGACATTGTGCTTTACCTAAGAAAATACGAAAAATAAATTTGTATGTAGAAGGGAGGGAGGTGATATATTTATTATATTATTGATGTTATATTTAACATGACAGAAATAGTTTGTAACATCGACAGTTAAAGTCCTTAGTCGATATTTTGATAGACAGGAAACCCTTGTTATAATATCTTTTTTAAACACATTTTCATGAACTTATCTTCACCATAGACTTAATTCAGATACATTTATGCGAGAAATGCTATATTTTTTAAAATATAGAATTAAAAAGGATTGTTTGTGGTTCACTGTAAGGCTCAATATCTCATAAATACCATGATTTTAAAAACAAAATGGAAAACCGTGACCAGTATTTACTATTAAAACGCAAATTAAAAATAGAAAATTTATTAAACAATTCTCAAAAATGTTTTACCTCTTTATCCAACAAAATCATCAAAAATGTTTTATCTCTTTATTCAACAAAATCATCAAAATTTCTCGCCTCTCGATCTCTTTTCCTGCGCTCCTCAATATCCCAGCACCAAAGTCTCTCCTATCCCCCCCTGTGGTGAAGCCTGAGGGCTTCTCCGCATATCTCTCGCAACAGTTACTTATTGCATCAGTTTAACTTGATGTTGTTTCCCCTGTAATGCTCTGCACAGACATGCTCCCACAAACCGGTGTCTGTCTGTCTCCCGTTGTTTTAGGGTTGCTGAGAGCGCACATCGCGTGGCGTCAATGCTCGGCGTATTCCTTGGCGCGCGTCTCTCAGAGGGCTTGTTTTTAAGGCGATTCTCGCCATTTTGTGGTTGCCCTGAAACTTGATTTAAAAACGTTCGCTCGAGACACTTCGTCACTTCCTTAATTATTTTTTTTTGAAGGGCGGACGTGGCTCCGTGCGGAGTCCGTCCGACCCTGTTGCATTGCTTTTAATTCTTCATAATTCGCCCGTTCTGACTAGACCCTGTAACTATGAATAGCTTTACGTTGTGGAAATAAAATACGCTATGCCAAACCTTAAAAGTAACGTCCCTAGTCCATTATTCCACATTTTTTGGATAGCAGGAATTATCACCACTTGGACATCAACTCGACCGTTTGCAATCTTGGACGGTCGCTGCATCGCTCCTGGATTCTTCTGGCCGCTTGTCATGACCTGATGATGGAAGTAGCTGTGTGTGCGGATGGAATCAACGGAATGGAATCCTGACCACCCGACCCACGCTCGACCCCCGTCGCCATTTGCGGACGATGAAGCTGACCCGTGCGTGGAGTGGAGCCTTCAATCTGAGTGCATCCTTATTTCTATCGACCATGTGAGTAATCTGTGCATCTTTAACGAAACTGTATGTTAGCTTCGCCCTAATGGACGATCAATTTCTGGTCTCCTGGACATTTCTCGATGAGGAGACACGAACAATTCGAGATGTCGCCAAGAGTGTATAGCTAGGCTTACGCCGCGCTCCCTCAGTTCCGACGGAGTCGCCTTCGTATCGCGGACTTTGCATAAGGCCTGCTACTTCAAACAGGACAGGAGTTTCCATCTTCGAGCAAGCAGTCTTCGATAATGGTATGACGCCCGATTTTTCCTAATCATTTTCCGTACTGTATTTTGTCTGACCCCTCTGAAGGTTAACGGCCCTGGGTTAATCTTTAAATATCCTGTAAATCTATGCTTTGTAACTCTTTCCCTTTAACCACTATACGCATCCCCCCTATTTTTTTGTCCGGCCAACTTCCATTTTCCTAAATTCGTAATCAAACTCCCAGAGTTGTTACTATATATATTGGTGCCGTGACCAGGATATATATATAGTAACAACTCTGGGATATATATATAGTAACAAATGGAAGTTGGCCGGACAAAAAAATAGGGGGGATGCGTATAGTGGTTAAAGGGAAAGAGTTACAAAGCATAGATTTACAGGATATTTAAAGATTAACCCAGGGCCGTTAACCTTCAGAGGGGTCAGACAAAATACAGTACGGAAAATGATTAGGAAAAATCGGGCGTCATACCATTATCGAAGACTGCTTGCTCGAAGATGGAAACTCCTGTCCTGTTTGAAGTAGCAGGCCTTATGCAAAGTCCGCGATACGAAGGCGACTCCGTCGGAACTGAGGGAGCGCGGCGTAAGCCTAGCTATACACTCTTGGCGACATCTCGAATTGTTCGTGTCTCCTCATCGAGAAATGTCCAGGAGACCAGAAATTGATCGTCCATTAGGGCGAAGCTAACATACAGTTTCGTTAAAGATGCACAGATTACTCACATGGTCGATAGAAATAAGGATGCACTCAGATTGAAGGCTCCACTCCACGCACGGGTCAGCTTCATCGTCCGCAAATGGCGACGGGGGTCGAGCGTGGGTCGGGTGGTCAGGATTCCATTCCGTTGATTCCATCCGCACACACAGCTACTTCCATCATCAGGTCATGACAAGCGGCCAGAAGAATCCAGGAGCGATGCAGCGACCGTCCAAGATTGCAAACGGTCGAGTTGATGTCCAAGTGGTGATAATTCCTGCTATCCAAAAAATGTGGAATAATGGACTAGGGACGTTACTTTTAAGGTTTGGCATAGCGTATTTTATTTCCACAACGTAAAGCTATTCATAGTTACAGGGTCTAGTCAGAACGGGCGAATTATGAAGAATTAAAAGCAATGCAACAGGGTCGGACGGACTCCGCACGGAGCCACGTCCGCCCTTCAAAAAAAAATAATTAAGGAAGTGACGAAGTGTCTCGAGCGAACGTTTTTAAATCAAGTTTCAGGGCAACCACAAAATGGCGAGAATCGCCTTAAAAACAAGCCCTCTGAGAGACGCGCGCCAAGGAATACGCCGAGCATTGACGCCACGCGATGTGCGCTCTCAGCAACCCTAAAACAACGGGAGACAGACAGACACCGGTTTGTGGGAGCATGTCTGTGCAGAGCATTACAGGGGAAACAACATCAAGTTAAACTGATGCAATAAGTAACTGTTGCGAGAGATATGCGGAGAAGCCCTCAGGCTTCACCACACCCCCCAAAAAAAATAGAACTCTAAAACAGATAAACAATAACTCCCGGACTTCTTACATTGCATCAAGTGTCCGGCAAGTCCCCCCACTCCCAGACACCCGATCCGGCCTCCCACTCTGCCGGATGATAGGATGTCGGTGAAAAGGAAGTCTCCTGTTGTTTATCGAGAAGAATAATGTTCTCCTGGGGGGGGGTGAGTGTGTATTTATGTATATAGAGGGAGTGGGACGGGGATAAAGCAAACAGTTTTCTCCGATCTTCCTCCGGCTGTCCCGGTTCTCTGGGAAATATCGGACAGCTGTGGAATGGTGGTGTAGTTGAGATGAAAGGTAGCTGCTGTTATCAGACGATTTGAAGTTTTAATTTAATTTTGGTTATTTTTTGTAATGTTTTAGTAGTATTTTGTTTTTGAATTCGTTTTTAACTGATTAATATAAAAATGGGTATGTTTTGTCCCCCTATAAAGATGGGACCAAGAAAACGTTTTATATTATTTTTTATGTAAAAACTTTTTATCTAATGAAAATAAAAAGTATCGAGAGTTTATTGGAATTGAAATAGTTGTTCAGAAATTTGTAAAAGGAATAACATTGATTTTAATAAAATGTAAACGTGAATGTAAAAGTAAATCAACGACTGTTTTTATTTAATCTGAATTACCCAATGGTTTTACTTTGTTAACTATAAAATGATAAAAAGTATTAACTTGAGTTTTAATTGAATCAGTTGAATTATAATACTTTTTACTTAAATTAAACTGCTGCTGTACGATCATTTTATTTACATTCCGTGTTGAAAACTGTTTAATTGATAGAGAAGTAATTATTTTAAAATGTTCTCAGAAGTAATTATTTTAAAGAGGAAGTAAAGAAGAAGAGAAGTAATTATTTTAAAAACTCAGTTTAAAACTCATCTTTTAACTTTTAAATACATTCTTTAAGTTAAAAAAAATAGTATTTGCGAAACAATTCACATTCCCACAAAAGAAATCAATCCAATTCATTTTTCAATCCATTCCATTTTTAAATTTAATCCATTTTTAAAATTAATATTTAGTTTCTTCTTACGAAAAATATAATAGAAGAAACAAAATGCTTAGCAAAATTGAATTTCTTTCAAGTGCTACCAAAATAAAAATAGTGAAACCAAGTTCAAAAACATAAAATAAAACCATGTCTTTGACAAAAATTAATCACTCATAAAATCGGATTACAGCTTATATGTAAATGCGCTTTAAAAAATAAACATGAAATGTTTTTCTCTTTATTAACTTAAAACATTGACAATTTATCGAATGTATTTGCCTTTTTTTTCTAACTTCCCTCTTGGATCAACTGCGATAAATAAAACAATCAGTACAAAATATTTTACTTATAATTTATCTGAAGTTACATTTTCATAGGGATTTGCCATCAAAATAAAAAGCGCGGTGCAATCTATACTTCATACTCTTATCTCAAAAAATGAAATTCCATAAGAAGTAAAACCTTTAAAAACTTGCCTCGATTGGGAAAGTCAGCAAATAAATCCCCACGTGTTCTAGCATAGGGAAATCTCTTAGTTTTTTCCCCTCTCTCAAAAACCATTTACCTTTTAAAAGGATTACTGTTGTGCCGTCTGCAGCAAAATTTTGGTCGATCGCTGTTAACTTGAAAATCCTCCAGATCCGATAATGGGAGACATTTTTTGGGGGAGAATTTGTTCACGTAGGAAATAGTATGGTTTTTGTTGTATGTTTCACGAAAATTAAAGAATCGAGACATAAATTCAGGACGAAAATGTGTCGTGAGAAATAAGTGGAATTGGTTTTTATTTTGGAAATTGTTAAGTACTCAAAATGGAGGTTGTTTCTTATAAAACCTACTTAATAGTAATTGATTTTAGTAGCTACAATTTCATTTAAAACAACGCTGTTTTTTTTAAAAAATATGTGTAAAAATTAAATACATTGAAAGAAAAAATTAAAGAATGGAAAATTTAATAATCCTTTTTTTTTACAAACGATGGAAACTTTTATATAAAGTCTATAGCATTATATTGTTTCCATGATTTCTTTTATTTATTATCAGTGATAATATTTTTCCTATGAAAGAAAATAATATACATAGATAATAAAGATTAAGTTCAGCTAATAGTAAATTTTTATACCATAATTGACCATCAGAAGCTGAAAACCTATCCTAAATGGAGTTTCTAATAATAAAATTAATTCATCAAAGGGATGAGTTTACTGGAAGAAAAAAATTCTCCTTTTAGTTTTATGACAAATTTTAAAACAACTTTTTCGTATTTATATGGTGGATAGAATTAACCATTTCAGAAAAAGAGAAAATATTTCAGAGATAAGTTACCTGATGCAATAAAGAATATTTTTTTTAAGAAAAAAGGAAATAAAAAATAAATCTTAAATACATAGGTAAATTTAAATGTAAATAAGGTTCACTTCTTCAGTTCAGTTTATTATTTTAAAAATAACAAACAACCTATGTAATGATTCCTACTAGCAATAGAAATTAATTTTATGAGGGGATTTTTTTTGTAGAATAATTTGCAGCAAATAAAATAATTTATGTACATTCTTTCCAACATAAGTAAAACAAAGTGGGGAGAAAGAGGTAGAGTAAAACATAGCTATTTTACAAAATGTATTTGGAAAAAATTAATTGCACCGACTTAACCGGAACCATAAAAAAAGAAGGCATTCTATGTGTGTCCATAAAACTAATCAGTGTTTTTCATGGGTAACGACGAAAGTTTTTATGATTTCGCTAATGGCAACATTGTTGGAAGCAAGTAATTCTGTAGATTTGAGTCTAGAAGTTATTGAAGACTATTGTCTTACAGAAGATTTTATTTTATTTTTTTTAGTAAGAAGAAAGAAATGTAGAAACGTGGATCTTCTTTCATAACTATATGAAAATATTTTGTAGATATTTTTACTTTTCTGCTGTTTCTTATAACATGGATTCATTAGAGTAAAGTTGACTAAGAAGCTTTAAAGTTATTTTTTCACAAATACGGGAAGTCATATATAGGTAGATATTAGGATATTTTTAATTTTTTTATATTCATAAATAATGAATGTTTAGGAGAAAAATTAAATATTTCTCATTAAAAACTTCAGTTAATCATAATGAGAAAAAGCATTTATTCTTATTTCATGAAATTATCATTTTAAATAATTTGCTGAAGATAATTAAAGCTACTAAGTTGTTTTGTTTTTATAATTATCGGTTTAATTGTTTTATTTCCATTTTTATTCAACAGTTAAAACATTTTGATAAACAGTTATAACAAATATCTTCAATCATACTTTTTGATCATTAAAATGAGTGGATTAAAATTTTATAAATATTCAATATTTTAATGTTTTACTGGTTTAATGTATGTAGGATATAACCGCAACGCTTTTAAGCTAATTAATCAGTTTTACGTCAGAAAGTTAAAAATCATATGCACTTTGCATTAGTAAATTTAAAATAACAAATGTGGTACAGTATTTGGTAATTTGTAAGTATTGTAAATAATATCTAATTTAACTTAATAGATATTTTGGGTATTTAACTGTAATTTTAGAAGGGAATATGTACTTCATACGGCATCATTAAGTTTTGTGTTTAAAAATATACTTTTTACCATTAGCCTATTTACCTACGTTTTTAGCTTCTTCTAAAACCGTTTTATGAGAATATTTGTAGATGCAAAACACCATATATTAAAAATAAGACTAATCTGATTTTTGTACAAAACCAATTTTTTTTCCACAATCCCGTTATATGGAAGATTTTCATAATTGCTACCAATAGGTTTCTAAAATCATTACTTTTGCAAAGGACTCAAGTGAAACAGAACCTTCTTAAGACACAGAAAGAGAAATCTTATTTAAAACTAAGACTGAAAAATTTTAAATCTGGAAATCTGGAAACAATAAAATGAAAGTCATTGAAAGAACTCAATAACCCTTCTACGACTGAAAACCCCCATCATTTCCGTTATTTTTCCAATAAAAACACGGAGATTCACTGGATAGTTCCAATCAAACGAGCATCCTGTGATTTAAATTAAATCGAGTTATCGGAACAAGTTAGGACTATTTTTTCTTCAACCCTTCCGAACGTTTCCTTTTGAGGGGTTGTGATTGGAGGGAAATGAGAAAAGAATTCGAGAACAAATGTTTTCTTTCGCGTCACGCTCACTTGAGGGGTAATCAATCTATTGATTGCATTGAAATGGAATGCGAGTTAAAGGATGGGTCAGTTGGTTTGATCTTTAGCTTCGTTTGAGTTAGTTTTGGTTCTCTTGAGGTTCTGAAGTATATAAAGCGGTGGTTCAATTCCGTTATCTGTCCCGTTAAAAGTTTCCAAATTGTTTTAAGTGCCAAATAAAAAGAATTTACCAATTTTTAGCAATTTAATAAACACATAATAAACAAATAAATAAGAGAGTCCAGACGCCCACAGACTATCAACTTGGTTGCACCTCGGTTCTCAACCAGGTCGAAGACTTTGTGGACAACCAAATCGTAAACATAAACTTAAAATGTTTAAATAATTATGTTTGATATTTTTTGCACTTTAACTGTAAAATTATCTTTCATTTAAATTTTTACAGAGCTAAAATTATGTAGTTTTTCATTTTTAATTCTTTTTTTATTTTCTTTTTAACAAGTTCCGCATAAGCTTCGCCTACCAAAAATTTGAAGTTGACGACCAAGTCGTCAACATAAAATTTCAACCATCAACTTCCCTACAGACGAGCAACTTGGTTGAAAACATCGCATGTTGTCAACCAAGTTGATCGTCTGTGGGAGCCTTTAGATGCAATCGATAAGTCCATCAAGGTTTTCTAAAGGAGTTTATCTCATCATGATAAAGTGATCATTAACTTATAAATTAGATATTAGATTAGATTAGAAATAGATTCCTACCTAAAAAAATAGTTTTTAGATTTAGTACTGATATGTTGATAAAACATTTGTTTTTAAGTAATTAAATTACAAAAATTAAATGTCATCTCTAAATAAATTTTAATAATGAATACATAAACACAAAATGAAAGAAACAAATATTTTCTATGTAAGTGCATTTGTATTTGCAGTCGCAGTATGCCATTTTATTCAGTAATAACGTAAAAAACCACTAAAATATACTTCCATCCCGATAAATACCTCTAACCTCCTAAAGAACCTTCGAAGATGCACAGGGGAGCTTTTCGAACCCCCATACATCACGGTCCGTTACGTTCTATTTCCACATCCGGGCGACTTAATGCCCACCCTTCTGTTACTTAACCCACATTTTCTGACCATGCTTGTCGCGAGGAAAACGTCGTAAACCGTCTACAAAAACGCAGAGGCCACGAAAACGTGGAGGCCAGATAACGTGGCACACAAATCCCCATAAAAACTGGCTGTAAACGGAATGTGTGGATACAGCAGAATGGGGAAGAAAAGGGCTAATTTAATGTGCTTAGCGGACAAATGACTTGGAAGAAGGCTTTTAAAACCACTTAGGGTGTTTGGATTTAGATGGGAATATTGAGTGGTATTTCTGGAGCTTTCCATATAAAGATTATGATTAATTGCATAAAATACTGGTTTTTAAGTAAGGGTGGGTTGACATGCAATGGTTTCGTGCGATACAATTGACGCACCGAGCGCGTTTAGGCTTGTCATTGGTACTTGCCACTGTTACGTCAGACGCGAGGAACCAATTACGGGGTCGGAACTCGCTTGAATCGTAAATTGTGTTAGGTAAGTGCTGTTTTATGTTAATTCTTAAACCAGCACATAGTTTCAAAAATTGTTAATTGTTGGGAATAAATGAGAAAAATCAGTTTTTCTTTTATGCAAAGTTAAAAAGTTTCGTTTTATGATAGATATACAGTTAAGTTTTATTTTTAGACAAAATTAAAGTGTGAAAAGATGTATAAAAAATATGAGGTTAGAATGTTGGAATAAGGGATGAATTATTTCAAAATATGCTTGAGAAGTGTTTGCTCAGTTTTGTAGAAGGCATTATACTAAAAAATATTTTTTAAAGGTATTAAGTAGCATAAATTTAGATTGTCAGTTCTAAATAAATTTTTCAAAGAGTTCCATGATTATTCTTAATTTGTTTAATGAGTAATGTGTTCAATAAAACAACTAATTTATTTAAACTCTTAATTATTCAAAAATTGAAGAGCATTTAAATGCACCTTCATTTATTATGCTTATTAGTGTTTAAAACGTTAAGTAAGAGCTCCTTTAAAGATTAAGGAACTTGAAGGAAAACTAACTAATAAATACATAGCATTTTAATTTTTTTTTTCAGTTTCCTCCATACTCAAGATAATCTCTCCGTAAAGAGATTAAAAAGTCTAACAAAAAGGTTTTATATTTCTAGTTAAATATTGAAAAATTGACATTTCTCAAATTGCTAAGGTCTTACACTTTTTCAAGCCTTCGAAAGTTTTGTATTCCTTTTCAAACTTCAAAAAAATTTGTTTCTCTTGCGTGTTAAAAATTATTAGATCAGTTTTAAGCTGCTTATCAAAAAGTTGAAATACCTGACTATCTTTTGGAATTTTGAATGCTAAAAATTACGAAAAACTGTCGTAAATTTGAATCTTAAAAATATTAGAAAGAAAGGTTAATTGAATAAACCCATTAGGAATAAAATTTCACTACTTAGGGAAGCATTTTTAATATTTTTTGAGCATATTTAATCATGCATTTCATTAATCATTTAAAATAATTAGATTAAGTTAAAAATTAATAGGAATAAGTTGATTAATAAAGGCTAGTGAGGAATTAGGTTTCTATTTAAGTTCTTTTCTTTTGATGAAAGCTTTTAATTTCTGATTTTCGTAAGAATGTTTTCATTAAAATTCAGCGTTTAAATGGGTATGAAACTTAAGTAACAATAATTTTCTTTGAATTGCGTAATTCTTTCGCCCAACAAAATACTTTTGTTTTAAGTTGTATCCTAACTAAACTATAAAATATGAATTGTAATCAAACTTATCGTATTTTTTATGACTCTGGATTAAGTTAATGATATGCATACCATCAAAATTATGATCTTTCTTCAATATAGCCGAAATATAATATTACCTACCTTTGTTTCAAAGGGCGGAAAATCACTTCAAAATGCTAACAGAAAAGTTATCGTTGAAATCCTATATGAACACACCAAACTGTACAAATTTCAAATAATGGAATTCAATGATTTTACAATAAATAATGAACACTTGAAATTTTAAATGATATAGGCGAAGAGATGACGAAATGCATGCTAGTGAATAATCATAAGAACACCTTTGTAATGCATAAAAGAATAAATAGGGGATATTTAATCGAACAACCCAACTTCTTTAAAGTATTTTTAACTCATAAATATGTTAGACTAAAAGGTGCACCTTTCATTGCACCTCTTTCACTAGATGCTTATATATCATACAGACACATAACATTGTTAATATCCATTCCATAGATCATACCCTGTCCGCACATTGTCATTAAATCCCGTCCCCTTCAATGTGTTCCGTCCGACGCGCGACGAATGCCGATCCGGCAATCTCCGGCCATACGTCTTGCCGGATTAGTTCCTTGGTCGGGATGCAAATCGCCGATGCCAACCGAGTACCGTGTAATTGGAATGCTGACACGTTAAGTTATTCAGTTTGTGATTGGAAGATGTGAACTTTGCTGGTAACGTTTGTGGACTTTTAATGTAATTAAGATGAGTTCCAATTAAGGTGATTGGCCATTTTTATTGAGAATGTTTGGAAATAAACAGAATGGTATAGAGTTCACAGATTTCTTTCTTAAGCTAAGACGCTAATAAGATATCAATATCGTGTTGATGTCATTAGTTTACTGTCGGGGAAGTTTACTCATTTTATGCTTTTAGATCTATGATACATGTTTGTAATTACGTATATGCTAAGTGTAGGCACAGTTAGCTAATTATATTATTCACTTAACGGATGTGAAATTTTTAATTACATTCATTTAAGAACTGACGCTACTCTAAATTAGATTATAATGAATGTCTTGAGTAGAACAGACGGCTCTGTAACCAAGGAAAATCCGTGAAACAACATAAATTATTCAAAAATAAAAAAGACGGAGTTTTAAGCTAAATTTCACTTGTAAATGTTTCTCTCTTAGAGTCTACTTTCTGAAATAAAAACTAAGTTTACCTGAAACTCTGCTAAAGAACAAAAAAAAAATCGTTGTGAAAAACAAAACATTTATCTACAGATATTACATTTTCATAACAACACAGTAATAAATCTGAACTTCTTAATGTTTTTCTAGGCACATATTCATATTTAATCAAACCAAACAAACTTTATTGAAGAAAAATAAATGCTTGCAAATGTATTATATATTTTTATCTAGAACCGGCACCCTTTTGATACAGTGAGAAAACAAACTTAAAATTTCAGTAAAGATTGCTTATCCCTATGTGACACTCATGAAACATTTGAGAAAACATTTCTGAAGTTTTCTCCTTCGATGTGTAACATGTAACATGTCCCCATTTGTTTCCAGCGAGTTTCATTTTCAGCTCCTTTTTGAGCACAACTCAACTTTTTGAATCGCAAATCCAGTGTTTTTGATTCTAGCGGGTGCAATAATTGTCGGAGACGGTTTGTTTATTGTCAAAATATTTTCACAACGGGAGGTGTGGAGACGGAACTTTGAACTGTGCTTTTTCTCGAGTTTTTACGCTTTTGTTTCTGTTGAATGTTTGTTTATGGAAGGGAGTATGTCCAATAAAACTAAAGGGCTTTAGATGATATTCATTTTGACATTGCGACACTTCTACTACTACTACTACTATTGATTGAAAATAAATCGATTTCTTTCTAATATTACATTATGCATTTGAAAGTACTGAAGTATAAATTAAATTTACTTACAAAACAAATTTTTAGTGACTGTAATGGTATGCAAATTTTTGTTCTAAAGTAGAAAATTCACCTTTAAAGATAGAAGCTTTGTGTGTTGACTATTGCTCTTAGTCCCAATATTCATCTATATCACGATAGATTCATCAATAAAACTTAATGTGGTTTTGGGAACAAATTGCAATAATAAAGTAATAAAAAATAATTAAAGTTGGAATTTTTTTTTTTTAGAGAGAAGTTACGCCTATTGTACCTACATAATGATGAGGTTTTTATTGCAAAACAATCTTCTATTTCATTTTACTACATTTAAAAAACTATCTATTAAATTAAATAAAAAACACAAATGTCTTAAAACAACTTAAACTTCATGGATAAAGCCGGGATATAGCATTGTTTATGATCCGCCAGTCCATCTCTTTACAAGGTAAAGAAGAGTAAATTTAATATAGAATTCATAGAATTTATGTTTATGGATGAGTTTTCTAAATAAATATTTGATGTTACTATGAATGGTGAGCAAAACCAGAACATAGAATTACTATCTTCCCTGAAAATAAATTCAAATAAAATGCATTCCGATTACACCAATTCACTAGATCGCCCAATCTTGTCAAGAGGAATTGGATTGTTACGGCAAACCCAACATGACACCGGCCTCTTATTTTTCGAACAATGCCGTCTGCAATCACAACCCAATCGCTTACCGGCATTCTTCCAATAAGCATACCAGCTCATACCCTTCATCTGCCCTCATAATCTAATCCAGAGAGATTCCATTCCATTATCCATGGCGTCTGCCTCTTAATTCTATTACGGCCGCTTAAGTAGAAAGCGCTTTGCTGGTTGCTGCTGGTAGCGATCAGATCCAATTCCTCTGCACTGAGAGAGGAAAAAGTTTGTCGTTGATTGCCCGATTTCGTTTGACTCTGCTTCCCTGGAAATTGAGGGTGGCTTCTGAAACGTGCGGTCGTATATTCGGGATAGGGACTGTTTGGGAGCAATGAAATTTAAGAGGAAGCCTGGGAAGTTTCTTAATTCAAAAGTACCCATTCAATCTATGTGGACTTTAACTGATTAGAGTTTTGCTTAAAAGTTAGTATTTGTGAGAGTGACCTTTATTATAGTTAGTATTTATAAGAGTTTTCCCACCTTTAGTTTTGTTTTATTTGTGTGAGAATCAAGCAAAGCCCCTGTTTAGCATGCTCATTAAAGCATTCAAAAAGTAAAAGGTTATCAAAAGCAATTTTAGTTTTCTAATATACAGGGTGTTTCAAAAGTTCGTTTCACGGCTTTTATTTGGAACCAACGTCTCCTAGGATCATGGAAGTAAGGTGTACTCCTATGTAAGTGACCGAGGAAAACTCATTGAGGTGACTTAAAGCTCCCTTAAAGAAATGGCAAAATAAGAAAGTTAAAATAATATAATATAAGAAAATTAAAAAACTAAAGGAGAGAAATAAAAATATTAATCATCTGCATGATTAAAACTCTCTTAAAAGTTAAAATATTTACTAACTCTATATTATCAATAATTTAATCTAAATGTTTCCCTTAAAAATATCCAGCAAGTCTATTTTTAACTATATCTATCCCAATAGACATTCTAAAAAATCCTTTTAACAAGGAATATTTTTAATTTAATATTTCAATATAATGTTTCAACCCAGACTTGTTAAACAAAACCTTTTAAGCCATTGAAAATAATAAGAGACAAAACCTACATGACACTCAATGTTTACAAACCAATAATATCGGTTGACAAAAAATTCTAAATACCAGAAAACATGTGTAAAATTCTAGTATGAAATAGCAGAATGTAAGCTACTAGAATACTTCTATCAGTCTTTGAAAGATATTTTGACAGTTGCTTGCGAAGTAGTAACCTTATCTGTAATCTAAAAAGATGGTAATATTTTAAAATTGATAATTTTTTTTTTTACAAATCCCAAAATCTTACTCGAAATCCTCAAAAGAATCCAAGCACTTTAATAGCAAATATGTTTTAGACGGATCAGGTGACTTCACGACAAGCTATTTTCTATTAACTGTTAACCTTTGTAGGGCTTTTAACTGTTGCTAAGGCGGTTGCTAGGTAACGAGGTATCTGTTGCTAAGGCGGTTTTTAGGTATGGGATCACGTGATTGCAAATGATCCAATAGAAGAATTCCACGGCTAGTCATTTTCTGTAACTGTTAACCTCTGTAGGGCAAAAAACTGTAACATCTTCTGTTGCTAAGGCTGTTGTTAGGTCCGAGTCATGTGATTGAAAATGCTCTATTAAAAAGTTTTTCCCTGGCCAAAAACTTCAACAAAAACTTTGTTTAGAATAGAGGTACCTACTATAATAATGAGCAATTTTTAAAAATCCTATTTTACATTTTACTCTTTTACGGATCAAGTTAGAACAAAAACTTGGAGTAAAACACTCACAAAATTAGATTTTCTTTAAAGCTATAATAAAAGCCATTTATTATAATTACTAAATGGGGGAGAAAACTATACACTAACTAAAGTGTTTTTACAATAACTAAAGTATTTTTACAATAACTAAAGTGTGTTTAGAATACATAGTGGGCCTATTAAAGTTTGACAAGAACACACTCGAATAGTAATTAGGACATGCCTTATTTGAATAATAAATCAAACCTTAAGTCATACTTCTGATTAGTTATGATTAGTTTTCTTTCATAGTTCAAGTTGAAGGTAATATAGAGCGTTTATATAGATAATTACTTAAACTATGATATCTAATCTATGATTAAACGACATGCTGGAAGAGCTGTTTTGACACATCTCCCTCCGTGATGAGAATCATTAACCTCATTAATCACTTAAGTGTCTCAAGAAAAACCTGGAAACTGTCCAAAGTAGAACTCCCATCCGTTATGAACTGTCCTTCCTATCAACAGGTAGCAGCGCGTTATCACAAAGCGTTTGCAAGGTTTAGTTGAAAAGGGACGCAAGTCCATTTCCCCATTGAAAGACTTGCTCAAACCGAGAACTAGCTGCAAGATGTGAATAGTTGTCAAAAGTAGTAGAGATGAAACATTATTCTACGTAGCTTCTTCAAGTCAAGCTAAAGTTATAAAATGCTAAATTTTTTCCTCCATTTTTTGAGAAATTTTACTTTAACAACGCTTCCACATAGCAAAAGTACTAGGCCGGGTCGAAAAAGACGAAAGTCAACAATTCGAAATGTAATAGTGCGGAAAAGATGTAACACATTAATACAAGCATAATGCAACAAAAATTTTTGAAATCGGTCAACGTTTGACCCTCGCGCAACGCGGTCAAAGTTTTGATGTTTTGGTCATTTTTGGGGAAATTGGCCGAAAATCCCTAGATAACGTGCTCTAATATTGTCTTCAATTTTTTCATGGTTGTATACCTTCATTGTCTATCATATGTGTCTAGTTTCATTTCTTTGTGACCGAATGTTTAAGAGAAATAAAATTTTAAAGTTTTAAACTTTACGTAAAGTTGTTTTTCCTGCATTCTTAAAATAGCCATAACTCTAGAACAACTACACCCAGAAACTTGCAACTTGGGCCATTCTATTCATATTACTTTTCTGATTAAAATGGCATGTATCTGGACTAACTTTCTTTTAAAAAAGTATTCAAAATCTTTAAAATTAAGAAAAAATGCAATTAATTAATTAAAATCCAAATTTTTGTAAATTTTTGAAATTTTAATTTTATTACAACTGAACATATCTTAATAAACATGCCTGTAAAATTTCAAGTTGAAATTCTAATATTATCATACGGAAAAAAAATTCAGCATTGGTGATTTGGGATTTTTCTTAGAACCGTCACACGGACGATAAATACATATAAGTTTTATAGAAATCCAAGAAAACTATAATTTTACTTTAAACAAGCAATAAACCAATGTATTTTACAGCTCATATAAGACTGGGTACAAAAAAACTAAGGCAAAATTAGGAATTAAAAAAGCAATAGTCCGTAATAATACAACGCTTGCTTTAAAGTGCAATTCAAACACCAAAATAACAAAATAAAGGATATATTAATGTTATTTGAGTGATTTAAGTTAAGGAAAACCGTGAGAAACTCTGAATATTGGGCAGAGAAATGAATATCTGGTTAAATTGTGGGAAGATTTTTTCCATAAATAACCACACAACCTTATAGAGACATTAGAAATTGTTCATATATTCGTAGTAGATGAATACGATAAGCATCTTCCAAAGCAAAGAAAGCAAATGTATGACATCATAAAATCGCATTTTTAAGTACTATATATCAAGAGGGAAATATCTGGGAATATTTATTTAGTTGGAAAAAGCCTGGGAATTTTCTTTTATCTCATGAAACTTTTGTAACAAATACTATGCTATATTGAAGTCTCATGTTTAATACGGAAATCAATCCATACTCATAATTCAACTTTTTATTAGATTTCTTTAGAGAAAGTGATTTATATTGACATAAAAAATAAATAATAGTCTCAGTTGGATTTAAAAACAGACTTCTTGCATACGAACCAACGTCTCAGGGCGAGAAGTAAATGAGTGCAAAGCTGCATTCAAGTTTTTCGTTGAGCAAACCCAAAATTAATAGTAAGTTAGAAGATCATTCATTCTTAAATGTCAATGAAAAACTTGTATGTTCTCTTTATTTGTTATAATAATGAATTCAATGGCTTTTTTTTAATTCCCATGCATAAACTGGTATTTAACCGTTAATAAAGAATATTCTTGGAAATTGCACTAATTACCAATACCAAATATTTTTTCCATATAATAATATTAAAATTTTACAGGCATGTTTATTAAGATATGTTCAGTTGTAATAAAATTAAAATTTTAAAATTTTCAAAAATTTGGATTTTTAATTAATTAATTGCATTTTTTTCTTAATTTTGAAGATTTTTAATATTTTTTAAAAAGAAAGTTAGTCCAGATACATACCATTTTAAACAGAAAAGTAATATGAATAGAATGACCCAAGTTGCAAGTTTCTGGGTATAGTTGTTCTAGAGTTATGGCTATTTTAAGAATGCAGGAAAAACAACTTTACGTAAAGTTTAAAACTTTAAAATTTTATTTCTCTTAAACATTCGGTCACAAAGAAATGAAACTAGACACATATGATAGACAATGAAGGTATACAACCATGAAAAAATTGAGGACAATATTCGAGCACGTTATCTGGGGATTTTCGGCCAATTTCCCCAAAAATGACCAAAACATCAAAACTTGGACCGCGTTGCGCGAGGGTCAAACGTTGACCGATTTCAAAAATTTTTGTTGCATTATGCTTGTAATAATGTGTTACATCTTTTCCGCACTATTACATTTCGAATTTTTGACTTTCGTCTTTTTCGACCCGGCCTAAAAAGTACTGAGACAGTGTAAACAAAATATGAAACTATTTGTATAACAAAATGTTTTAAGCAATATACAAACAAACATATTTTAGTTTAAATACTAAAAAGCTATCAAATAGTACTAGTGTTTAATTAAGAGTGTTTTCAGGTGACGTCACGACCAGCTAATTTCTTTTAACTGTTAACCTTTGAAGGGCTTTTAACTGTTGCTAAGGCGGTTGCTAAGTAACGATGTATATGTTACTAAGGCGGTTTTTAAGTATAGGGTCACGTGATTGCAAATACTCCAATAGAAGAATTCCACGGCCAGTCATTTTCTGTAACTGTTAACCTCTGTAGGGCAAAAAACTGTAACATTTCTGTTGCTAAGGTCGTTGTTAGGTCCAAGCCATGTGATTGAAAATGCTCTATATTTTTGTGGGCCTGTGGGAAACATGTGGATATTTATTTTGTAGGTATGAAAACAAAAAAAGGAAAGTTAAAGTGAAAGATATGTCCTGTAATTAACTTCCATATACGATTTGAAATTAATTTCTTCGCTTAGGGAAGAAACAAGATATCCTCTATTAAATTAGCTCATACTTACAATAGTTATAAACAATACGTTTAGTAAATCAGCATCTTCTCCTATAACACTTTCAATCCTAGACACCTTCAATCCTATTGTACAGTTTAAAAATTTCATGTTGAAAATTGAAGGGAAAAAAATCTTAAAAACTACTCTAATCGACAGTTAAAATTATATTCCTGCTTCGTTCACAGCACAAATAAAGAAATAGAAAGAGGGACTAACAATAAGACAAATAAAATTCAAAAGTATTGTATTATGAAACTGAGTCATTAACGCAGTTTAATACACAGTCCAACATTAAAAAGGCAAAAACACTTTTAAATTAAGAATAAATTTTTGTTTTCCTTAATTTACATCACAAAGAATGAGAAAAGAAAGGCGATAACTTGAATTTCAAATTAAATAAAAATACAATAAATGGGGACATCGATTTCGCCAAATTCAAGGGGCTATATCCTATAGGGGTTAGTTAGGGGTTATTATTATAGGGGAAAGTTATTAAAGCAAATAAAGATTCTCTCACAGCACTGACTTACTCTCCTCTTCCCTCCATCTCGAAATCGGACAAACTCCTTCTCCAATCCACCCCCAGGGTCGTCGAACCTCCCCCATCGGGCACGTGATTGACGCCCCGGAAGATTAGGGCGCTCCGATAAGGGGGCGCCCCCACCGAAACATCCCTCGACACGGAAGTAATTAAACGGATCCGTTTCAGAGATGATATTCCTCCGCCTGCAAGGGGGATGATTGCAGGAAAATAAATCGAGGGACGGATCGTGTTTCTTTTTCATTCTGGTAGTGTAGTGTTTTCCTTAGGGGAGATGTCTTTTTTTTTTCTTCGTTTGGAAGAGTATTTTGGTAGTATAGGTTCTCTTGCAGCGGTTCTCTATTAAAACGTTTGAAAGAGAGACGTTTTTCGCGGAGAGTGTTTTTGGAGTGGGGAAGTTTGTTTTCGATTTCTGAGAAGTTTTGATGAGTTGCTTTTCGGAAGGATATATTCGTTGCGGAAGGTATTTGGGTTTTTTAACGGTGTTTTCGTGGGGGATTGGTCATTTCGTTTTGCTGCTATAAAATGTTGTAGAGACATGTTAAGTTATTGAGTTTAAACGGTATTTATTCTTATTCTTAAGGTTCTTCATGTATTGATTCTTATTTGGTTTGGGAGTTCCATGGTACCAGGTTTAAACATTTTTTTTATTTCTTTTTAATTTTCTTAACATAATTTTAAACATTTTCTAAGAAATCTGCAGCATATAAATTTTCTAGAATGAAAACAATAGATCCGTCCGAAATTATGATATTTTTTTTGACTCTTTTAAAAAAATTCAGAAAGTGCTATAATACTTGCTTTTTATTATCTGTTTCGTGTGTGTATTTGTATTTTTCTTTGCCTTTTGGTGTTTTTAACTTGTCATGTAAATGGATACTTTATATCTGTATGACAATATGTAAATAAATAAATAGATATATATGTTACAAGCAATGTGATAAATCCGGGCATTAATAATGCCCGCGTATTTTGGTGAAAGTGATAAATACTCATTGATAAATTTCATTAAATTTATCACATTGCCCGCTTCCACTTCGGCCATTATTAATAATGCCCGATTTATTTCATTGCCCTTAATACTTTCGAAACTGTGATTGAATTCAAATGGTTTATTGATAACTCTAAGGAAAAGACCTTATATTATATTTCTTTTATACAAGTTATTTATGAAGAATTATTAAGAAAAAGTATTTTTTGAATCCAAATTCAAAATGTATTTAAAAAACTATAAACACATAGTTATGTCTTTAAGAGATCTATTCTCTGCAAGTGCAGATTTTGGTTTGTTAGTCTCGATTAATCAAAATAAATATTAACCTTTTCTTATAATATTACACTTTTTAATCATAATGTCTTATTCCAACCAAAGCAATGGCGAGTACTTAAATTGAATAAGAAAATTCGAAAATCATTCAAGCATTTGTAATTTCAAATTTTATTAAATATACTTCTTGTATTAAATATATTTCTTCTGTTTTTACACTGTTTCCGTAATAGAGCATTTGAGTAATTTCTATCAATGCAAAAAAGAATGAATAACTAAAATTTTTCGAAATTAGGTCTGAATAATAAATTAGTTCATCGAATTCCACAATTTCTATTCTATGATGTACTATGTGAATTCGAAATTTTATTTCGTGGTATTGTTTAAGAAAGTGTTTAAATATTTTATTTTAAATTACAAATGAGTTTCCCAATATTAAGAAACAAGACTGCGTGTGAAAAAAAATCGTTTACAGGATTTTTGTGAGAAGTATGTAGAAAAATTAATATCCTTAAGCGATTTAAGAGTTATTTAGTAAAAAACTTCTGGAGAAATAAAAATTTCGAACGTTTTTTGAATAATGCCTCTTTTATTTCAATACTAACCCGAATGTTTTGGAATTGTTTGTTCAAAGATAATTTATGATTGCAGAGAGCACGCCCTTCTGGTAATTTCATTGAATTCTTATTTTGTTAATTCTTTCTTTCGTTATAATTTTAATCTTTTACTCTTATTTTGTTGGAACTTCTTAAAGATGCTCATTCCATTGGCTTTCTTTTGTGTAGTTCTTGAAAGTTTTTTTATTTTTATTGAAACTAAGTTTTAGTCTTTTTTTAGTGACAAGAAACATTCTGACATCATTATCGATAAGACCGACCAAAAGAGTTTTTACCAGATCGATGGGATATTTGTGGCGCCATCTTTTAGATACTGTACTACAGTTCTTTCTCAAAGCTTGAACGACATTGCTCCATATGCTAAGAAAAAAATGCTTCGTTAAAAAAATATCTCTAAAACTTTTTAAAGGGAAAAGGAAAGGAATTCCTGTTTTAAATTCAATTGTTTTATATTGCTTGCTTGCAGTTTTTTAAATTTATTGGATAAAAGGAAATATTTTAAATCTATAAAATTCCCAATTGTCTTAAACTTTATTTTTAAGAAAGTTCAATTTTAAGGGTTTATTTGCAAATATTTTTAAATAAACCCCAAAATTTAATTTGTTTATTTTGAATTTAATTAATTATAAAAGTATAGGATACTTCAAAAGCACACATGAATGAATGAAAGGATGTTGCGAAAACTAGTGAAGATAATTTAACTGGAATTAGTGTTTTAGTCGAACTATATTGTTTCAGATTAATTTTAACTATTTAATATCTACAACTTTTAATTTGGGGGCATTGTTGCAAATATTGTTTAGAAATAATGTAAATAGAATTGTAAATTGAAAAAGAAAGAATTTCAGACTGTTAAAATAAATAGAGGCTGTTTTTTAAATTATACTCTTTTTGGTGAAATTAGGATACGAATCTTACCAACAGTAGATTAGATAGAAATTATTATAGGGATAATAACAAAATAACTGTTTGAAATTGCCACAAGGGAATGCTTTTTTCAAATTTGAGTTCAAACGCATTTGACAAGAGAATGTCAGGAATATCGAAGAATGTTATTATATTTAGACTTTAAGAGTTTCACAGCCAGTGTTACTATAAGATCACAAAGAATTTTCGGGCATGTGGGCTGTGGTCCATAGAAACTTTCAACAAACGTTTCATCACCATCTGCGAGCGACATCATCAGTGTAGATAAGGACTTTGATTGCTTCACTGTTTAAATTTTTTCTCAGATGGAGACAAAGGTTTGTTGAAAGTTTCTATGGACCCCAGCGCACGTCCGAACATTAATTCTTTGTGATCTTTAATGTTATTATTAAAAATCCAAACAAGATGGAATGGTGAGATCTAAAAATATATCAATAACTTTAAAATTTTGTTTTGAATTTTATTTGGACCTTATTTTGTAAGAATACTTGTATCATTTAAAGCGATCAACTGAAGAGAACTTTTATTAGGAAAGAGATCTTCCCGGCTCCCGGTGAAATTTAAGATAAATTTATTCAACTATTTCTAAATGCAGAATCGAAGAAAGGCATCAAATTTTATTAGTTTTTGAATATCCATTATACTTTACAAACGTGTTCATAAATCTGCTAAGAAATATTTATTAATTTAATTGCTTATAAATAGAGGATAAATGGCTAACATTAAGAATATTATTGAATTACTGATACTTAAACCCATTTTTCAAGTAGAAAAAATTACTTATTTTGTATAATTTATTTCCAAAAAATTAAATAAATAAATGGCTTAATTTTTGAAAAATTTGTTTTGTATAAATCTGTCTCGGTTGCCTTACTCTCCGACTTAATTCTTAATTTTTTTTAATTTGCAAACAAAAGTTTCTCTAATTATACTTATAGGTGAACCTTTCTTATCCCATGCGAATTGTTTGAAGGAGCTTTTTAAGAGATTAACTATTAACACGAGTTAATTTTCAAAAAAACTATAGAAAAATTAATTTTGGGATGAGCTTTTAGAGAACTATATAAGCCAACAATAATCCGTATTAAGCTTAAGATTTTTATTTTGTTCCCCTAAAATCTTCTTCGTGGAAAACTCATTTTTCCTAAATGTATGACTTGTTAATTTGTTATTTGAGAATAAAATTAATGCTTTCTAAAAATGCTTAAAAAAAGACTCAGAAAGCACAAAGCACTTGTTAGGGATTTTAATCCCCTAAGTGTTCTTTCTTCTTCTGTTCATTTCTTTCTTCATTTGTTGTTGTTGTATAGAACATCAGTATGTATAAAGTAATAATTATATTACTCAAACCAATAAAATCACGAATGTTACCACACTTACTTTGTGTAAAAATATAGTTATTACAAATGGTGATTAAGGATACATTATTATTTTCTATAGTGACACCAAATTAGGGGGAGTCACTAATTGAATTCCAAAAAAAAAATTACCTTATTGATAAGGACAACCCTAGAGCAAGTATTACATCACTTCAGGTACTTTCGGGCTCTTGTGGAATCGCCTTACCGCAACCAAACGCTCAAGTGGAAACGCTCCATTAGTGTTGTAAAAATCTGAGAACAAAAAAAGTGGTTTTAAATGTGGAGCGTTTCCAGTGAACTATGTCTAACGATAACTTTCACATCCCTACGTCACACTTCCACTTTCTTATCGCCCTTAAAACAACCCACGTAACGCCCAATTCACTTATTTACGCCCCGGGAACTAATCTAGCGCATCAGGTCGTGAGTGTATAGGGCCCGGGTCCCTGGTGCCCCATTCGCAGCTCCGTCTCTGCGGCGGACGTGTGGCTATATTTTTTTCTTGGGAAGAGGGGATAGATTAAATCTTATTTGGAAGTTTTGGTTTAAGAGAAAAGGTGTTTGTCATTGTTAAGAAGTTTGTTGTGGCATATTATCTTTTGTACTAGTTATTCGTGTAATGGAAGTTTCGTGTAAACTTTTCTGAAAAAGTTTGTTTGAACCACGAATTTTCTTTACCGCGATTAGATTAAAATATAGCTCTAATTAATATAGACGAGTTGAACCGGATGTTGAACAAAGACACCAAGGTCTTCTATATTCCAAAAATATCGTATTTCGGGTTTGAACGTAGGTTTCGTAGGTAGGTAGGTAGGTTCGTAGGTTTGAACGTTTCTGTAGTTGGAAGTCTTTGGTGTCTTTTTGACGTCATACAGTTGAACTCGTTTGTAATTACTCTGAAGTTATTTTTAAATTTTTATTAAAATTAAATTTTTTGGATCGTGGATAACCCATACTACTCGGACTTCTAAAGCATATAGGGTTCATAATTTCAGTTGCCATTCTAACTAAAGAAACGTAAATAAATCTAAGGTATATTAAAAATTAAATAGAATTAGATGTATGGAATCTGATTATATTCTTTAATCTTATGGTTTAATGTTTGTTTTGTTAAATCAAAAGTGGGTTTTAGCTTAGTTAATCAAGATTAATCCAGATCAATTTTCTCTAAACTTTTTCACTTCTGACCGCTCCAAATTTTTCTATTGGATTTAAATGAAATCTCGGGTGAACAAGTGAGATATAGTGTTAAAGAAAAGTTATGAAATTAATCTATTATAGCGTATATTTAACGCTTATATTGTTAGCTTCCAAAAATCGAACTATGACTTTTACTGAAGCATAAAATCAATGTACAGAAACCAATGTGAAATCAATGTTACTTAGAAAAAATTCATTGTTTTTTAAACTTAACAATCTGATTATTTTCACTTTAATAGAGTATTGAGATACATAAAATAAGGGATAAAATTTTTAAAATTGAGATTAGTTTTATTTTTATATAAATTCCTTCTTTAATTTAATAATTTGTCTTGATTTTGATTATTTTACACCCAAAATACCTCTTAACTAAGTACTCGTCATATACAAAATAATATTTTTGATTTTAATACATTGCTTAACTGGGAGCATATCGTGGTTTTTAACATAAAAGTTAATAGAAAACACCACAGCTGATGCCCTGCCATTGAAATTTTTTGAATGAAACTTCCCATAAATCGAAAGCTGTAAAGAAAGTACTTTTCCTTGTACTATCTAAGTGTTCCATTTGGAATTGTTCCAAACTTAAAAGAAAATCATGAAGCTGAGATATAGAAATGCCAACGGCCTGGGAGCAATTTTTTTACTGATTTTTTGCGCTTGGTGGAGCAATTTATTCTTTTCTTTTTAACGGAAAAGGGGTAAAACTCCATTTTTTAAATTACTGAACATTGCTACCAATCTACAATGTTGCTTGGAATGAATTGCTCCACTTGAAATATTCTGTACATAAGGCGGAAATTTGTTTCTGAACCCATAAAAATGTAAGAGAAAGCTATTTTCTAGGAAGGGATTTATTTTTATTAGTTTGTTTTGCTAAAGTGTGTCTACTTGTCTATTAATTATCGTGCATGTGCTGCCTTTTTACTATTTCTGCGCTAGTACTTTGAGCTATTTTGGATAGTTTACTTTTCTTTTGAAGGAATGTATGGAAATTGTTCAAAGAACGCTTCTTCATTGTTCAATGCTGAATGCATTAATTTAATGTGTGATATTAATTTATATAAAACTTACCGGAATCGTTACTTTTAAAAACTATAAGACTAATTTGCTGCTATATCTTGCCGTCAAAAAATACGTGTGACGATTAATTTGACGCTGATTTTAATTTTGAATTGAATTAATTAATTGGTATGCAGAATAGAAATAAAATGTATACCCCAAAATATAATGTAAGAATTCAAATGAGTTTCAGGATATATTGGGTGACGTGCAAGTATAAAATATTTCCAGTATAATGGAAGACGTTCTAGTTATATTTAATTGGTTGCAGCTACAGTAAAAACTACCCCTATAATATTATTTCTAAACATTATTTTTAGAAAAATATGAATACCTTATTTTGGAATAAAATTCACGTTCAAGAAATATAGTTTTTATCAAGGGGGCAAAATTTACGACACTGCATATGAGCTCAATATAAATTCATTTCATTCCATAAAATACACGTTTGTGCATGGGAAAGGCAAAAGAGTTTATCTGAAAAAGTCCACCAAACTTTAAATAAAAGTGGGGACAAAAAGAGCCCTCTTTTTATTGGGCACTCATCTAATCCCCTGCAATAGTCAAGACTCGGGAGCAGAAAAACCTCCGTTCTTGTGTAAAATGTTTTTTCGTAAAACCTTACAATAAAATGCTGCAGCCTCATGACGAAATCCGTGCATAAAAAGCAGCCTAGTTGTTGTATCGTGACAAGTTTTAGAAGATTTTTTTTAAGAAAAAATTCGATTTCCCCTGGTTCTGAAACCCTACAAATACAATTTTGGAAATAGGAAACAGCTCTGTAAATATCGTTTGGGAATGGTGGAAATTTGATTGATATTCTATTTGGCAAAAAGCTCCTCCAAATGTTTTTTTCTATTTATTGTTAGTCAATTGTGAAGCTACATGTATTGGTAGGTTAGTCTAAAGGTAAGATATATTCTATGGTATGTGTTCTTAATATTTAAACGTAGACTGGATTAATGTTTAAACAAATTTAATATCTATTGTGTCTAAACATACCTATCAATGGAAACTGTTTTTGGAGGGGGATATTGGAATTTTGCAGGATATGTGGTGTAAATTTAGTCCTTTTCTGTATTCAAAAAGGATAATTTCTGACTTTCGGGGGGATACATCCCCAAATTCTTCCCTTGGATACTCCATATCCCTTAACCCACTTCAGAAATGAAACCTATGTGTTAGACTAAGCCTCCTGATAATATTTTCTATACCTTTTCTTACAAACACCAGTATCGAAAATAAATTTTGGCTTTCGAAATTAATTTTGCAATTTTACCGATAATGTTGGATTTTCATTTAATATTGGATTGGATACAATGGCTCTAGACATTCTTAAACGTTATGAGGATAATTCGTGTTGGGGGAAATCTAAGTAACTGCACCATTCACCGAATAAGCAACAAAAACATTCACAAAAGAATATAAGTCCTTGCAAATCTAAACGCATCCTCCGGCCATCTGATTTATAGTCCAATAAATCACTGTGATAGATGGTGGTTGTTCTTTTTTTTTATCAATGGTTTCTTTTCGGAACTTGGGAATTGGTGGGTGGGACAAATTTCAAGGGGATGGAACATTAGAGTCATCAGACCAACCATTATCGGTGAACAATAACGGGGTTGGGGGGGGGTTCCATGTTATTAGTGTTTCTTCTATGCCTAAAAAAGTAAGCATACTTATAGGCTTGTTTTAAAAGTAAAGGTTTTCTTTTGTGTTTCTTGATGTCTTTTGTGGTGGAATGGGAATAGATTGATTATGGGAAGAGTACAAAAGAAGAGATGAAATTAAGTCTTAGAAGCATTTATTTATGCAGTTTCTAAAGAGATGGGCTTTACTTATGATATATTTCTTTGAAATGTCAGGGCCAATTTTTTTAGGAACGATTGAAATAGTGATATTGATGTATTTTATTTTAAGCTTCAATATCTCTTCAAATTTTCTTTGCAGAAATTACAAGTTCATCTTTAGTCAGTTCTCCGAACTAAGGAACTTTTCTAGAGATAAATATTTTTATCATGCTCCTTATTTCCTTTGAGTAACTTTAAACAACCTAAATATTTTTTTCATTCGTTTTCTTGCCAAAGTATGATAAAGCATTTATATTTGTGGCAAAAACGGTGTCGCGTAAATACCGATCCATATACAAATCGGTCAATAAATTCGTGTAAAAAAATATAACTTTACCCATGTAATAAATTTATTTTTTTTATTGACTGGATTTTACTGACTGGTTTTTACACTGACCGTTATTTCCGTATAACTGGCAAAACACATGAATTATAAATTTATTTCTGTAAATGCCTCGTACATGTTTATTTTTTAACTGCATTTTAAACTCGTTTTCTTTTTTAATCAATTTAATGTTAAATATTACGCGCAAAAATGTTATTTTATCTTGGTTGTTTTTATTGTTTGTCTTTAAAAGAAATTCATCTCTTATTTTTTCTATGTATTTTCTCATTTTTATTGCTTGTTTAAAAAAATTAAGTGTTAGTAAAATTTCTATTTATCGCAGAGTTCTTATTACTGTATTTTAAATTATTCTGTATACAATTTTTTCAAAAAAACAAATGTCTGAAAACAGTGTATTTTTTCTGAATAACAAAAAGTAAAATATCCAAATCACCGAATCAAATTTAAAATATAATCTGGGGTAGTTTTATTAACAATAGGAATGAGGAGTTCTATTAATAAAACTACTCCTACCTATTTAAACAACTCATATCGAGATCCATTTATCGAGAACACCCCACATTCTCACCCTGTATGCAACCCAATAAAAGAAAGGTGTTAAACTGGATCTGAAAATGAAAATACTTATTTCTCCAATTGCCTATAAAAAGCCGATCTCAAAATCCCCTTCAAAGTAGTAACTATAACGGCCCCTTTATCTTCCAATAATCTCAAGTAATTGCTTCCGAAATGGGTTTTGATTCTTAAGCAAGATTACGTTTCAAATCTTCCAAAGCCAATCAGGTCGTAGGAACTGTTCTTGGAAACGCCAAAACGATTTGACGGTAAAGCGTATTATGACTCAGACGAAAATACCACGATATGTAAAGGAATTTAATTTTCGAAAGTATAAAGGTTTTCGGGTTTTGTCAGATAGACTCTCGGGTATCTAACTTGGCAGCCAGTTAAAAGATAAAATTTGTTCGTGTTTTTATTATTTAATTTTATTTTTTTTGGAATACGCGAAAAGTGAACAACATGACTAGTAAAATACATCAATATTAAACAAAACTTTTCAATGTGATATTCTATAAATTATATATAGCTGAACCTTTGACATGAAATGAAAAATTTTACACTTTACGAATAATCATTATTAAATTCTTAATTTTTATTGAACTTAAAACTATGCGTAAAACAATTTCATTCATGCAAAGACTATTTAATTTTTTTTATTTCACACTCTTAAAAACTAATGAACGTAGATTTTATTATAAACCACTTATTAAGGAAGGAGAATCAAGCATATATAATAAAGTATTTTTGGGAGTAGATATAAAGATTGGAATAGTCTACTATTTTCCATTTATGATATGAGTCCCGATATATTTTACTCTTCCTCATTCACTTATATTGGTTGATATTTACAAATATGTTTTGTGTGTGTTTTATTACATGGGAAAATAGCATAGTTAAGATATACTAAAAAACTAGATTGATAAACTATATTGAGTGATTGTATTGAGTTTTACTTTTTAGTTAAGGAAACCTAAATGTCTTTAATAAACAAATGCTATATTCTTACGTTGAATAATGTTTCCATATTTTACATTTTCCCTTCTTTTTTACCCACTTTTTAAACCTATAATTTTTTTTAACACAGTAAAAACTACAATTTTTGAAAGACATAAAAGCTATTATTAATGAAGATAAAGGTTATTATTAAAACCAATTAAATGCAGTTTTACCCTTTTAGTCTCCTATCATTACGGAAACTCGTCCGTTTTATTAGTATTAAGTACTTTGACCATGACAAACATGTCTGCAAACATACCTTTCAGCTGGTCCCACTTTCAACAAAACTGGGTTAATAGCTCCCTTGATTCCCAGATTCGAATGACCATCAGGACATCTGGAGAAAATGTCTCTCACTAATCTTAAGAACCGTTAACACTAAGTCGCTTATCTAACATCTTCCTTGGCTGTAAACGAGGTGAAATGGCACAGCATGTATTGAAATGAGGTCTTTATTTACGTAGTAGATACTGTAAAGCTTATTGAAGAGAATATTTTGAGCTTTTGTTCACCTTATATATATATATTATTACTGCTCTTGTTATAAAGTTTGCTCTGTAGTGAGTAGTTGGATTGATTCTTATCAGTTAATGAGTCCTTTTGGGGATAACTATTGGGTTAATACTGCTGCGTTATCTTAAATTTTCATGCACGTGTTAGAGTTAAGTGTAAATTGTTTTAGCTTTGCATATTTTAAACTATTTCTAAACCTCAAATCAGGTTATTCATAAGTAGAATCTTAGATATTTAAAAATACTAATGGTACATTTGCTTTTTGCAGTTTTATAGAGATAATTTTGAAGTTGACCTAAGATTTTATTTATAATCAATATTTTTTTGTTATTTAGTTGTTGTAAAGAAAGATATGGCCCATATTTTTTATCCCTTTTACATTTATAAAACACAACAAAACTCAAATTTTTTTACTTAAATATGAAACTTATAATCTCAGTAACCAATTGTCGTGAAAAAAATATAATATGATTTGAATCATGATCAAATGTAGGGTGTTTATGTTTATAAGAGATAGCTCGGACAGAGAAACCCAGGTTCGTTGAAGAATGTGGTGTTAAACTTCACCACACCAATGTATTCTGCAAAGTTGGTTGGGTCAACAATTCCGGCAGTCAATTAGTAATATTCATTTTAATTTTTATGAAAGTTTATGAACATTTTCCTTGTTACAACTTATTTTATTCTATAATTGCAATTTAACTCTTCGTCTTTTTTGTGTATTTGATTTAAAACCTAATTTTTTGATTAATAATTTAGAAATAATCATAAAGGTTTATGATTTCTGTCTTCCTTTTTAATATTCTTTCATTCATTTTTTTTACCCGAAAAGGGAACTCTTCTATGTGTTTAACTTTTAATTGTATAAAACACCAGATTTACCAACTTTTTCATATAAATAGAATAAAATTTTTATCATATTGTAGCATGAATATAAAGTTGATTATTTAAGGCAAAATATTTTCCTTTTACGCTACAGGATTTTTTTTTTAATTTGGCACGTTTTGCTCATTTTTTTGCTATGTGTTTAACATTAATAACTGACGCTATAACACAAAGTTTCTTCGAATTCCCTACCACTCTGAGAAACTTCTTACATTAATTACATCTATGCAAATAAGCTAAGCTGTTCGTACTCCCCTTAATTTCACATTTGATGGGGTGTTTTTTTTTGTTCCTTTTTTTGTGGTCCTCTTTAATAATAAATCATAAGACCTGTTTGAAAAAAATATTCTACTAACTCGAAAAATTCTCATGCGTACAATTATTTCTATCATTATCCATCATTACTTAAGATTACCATTTTTTCTTTGGAATATTTGGGTTTGGGAAAATTAAGAAAAGAAAACAGGAATTATCTTGGAAAATTGGTTACACTTGAAAGCTTGATGGTTATTCTCACTATCTTAGAATACAACTTAATATTAAAAATAAAAATGCAAGAAATAACTTTATTCTATTTTCATCTATTTGTAATAAAATTTCCATTTGGCTCTTCATGCATTTTGCTATTCAATTTTCAATTGGATAAGAAATTATGATTAAATGAATCGAGTTTTGTAAAATTATTTTAAAAAATTAGCATTTTCACATCCTTTATTAAAGATGTAATAAAAAAGAGAATTATTCGTATTTAACATTTAAGATATAACGTGTTTAATCAATTCGAGTTTGTTTAAATAACTGAAAAGTAGCAGCATATTTTTGTTGTTTAAACTCTTTCAAACTAATTCATTATTTTCATTGCAAAAGCTTGGGAAACATTGGGGAAAAACTTCAAATTACCTTTTTAATTTTAATTTGAGCCCCTAAAAGTGCACTTCAAATACTTTGCAACAAAAAATCCTAAACTTCTAAATAATATATTTCAATGTATAAAATTTCTATAATTTCTATTTATAAAATGCAAAAACTTACTTTTGATAGTTTATATTAACTTAAATATAACTTTATATTACTTTATATTTAAAACTAAGAGTTTTAGAATGAAGTTTTCAGTTTAAGGTATCATTTTTAAATCTCATTTCTACTTGATACCTTTTAAAATTTAAGAGTGATCTTAATAGGAAACAGGTTCAAGATTTAGAGAGTCGTATACATTTTATGGTTTCCTTTCAGAATCATTACTCTTGTTTATGGCGGGCTTTTGTGAAATATTCTATTTTATGTTCGCTTTTTCATGCGTTTTTTATAATTTGAATTCCTTATCTCAAAACTTCTTAAGAATATTTTTTTTCTCTTTAAATTTTAAATTAACACTAGCAATTAAGAAAAATTGTTTTATTTGTAACAAAATATCATTTACAACTTTTGAAAGGCATTTTTCCAATGGCATATTATAAAATAGTTCAAAGTTTTACTCTACTTTAATTCAAAACAAGAAATAACTATTAAAATGTTATTGAAAACTATTAACAAAAGTATATATACAACTTAACATTGTTACTAAACCCTATACATCGTACAACCATGGCTTACTAGATACTTATACAGTAGGGTGTCCCAAAAAAACGCGACTTTTGAAATGTTTAACTCTCACCCCCCAAAAATGTTCCTTATGTGAATATAAGACACTGTGAATTTTTTTAGAATTTTTGAAAAATATTTAGAGGTCCCCCAAGGTCATTGAATTTTCAAAAAATGGCCAAAAAAGGGTAAAAATTAACATTTTTTCTAATTTTTTTAAAATAACCATTAATGTTCAAATGGCATTATTTTCATTTATTAGAACTATTTATATTGTTTCAAACCAATTCAGTATCAATTATTTGGGTAAGAAATAATACGCATTATTATTAAAATCAAGAAACATGAGATATGATGAGAAACATGAGATAAAAAATGGGTCAAAATGCCACAGAAACTTTGAAAGCAGTTTCTTATGTAAAATGACCCCCTGAATCCGAATCTGACCCCCGTTTTTCTCTATCAGCCTCAAATTTTCGGGGAACAGCCCCTCCCCTTTTTTACGTTTTTCGACGACTTTATAAATTTGAACTCGATTTTCAGGATCAAAAAGCATTGTTTTAGTCTTCAAATTGCCCCCCAGGAGACAAGAAAGGTTCAAATTAATAAAATATGAAAATTTGGAACAAATGGATAGGTTTAAGGGGTACTTAACCCCCTAAAAACTCAAAAAATAGCTAAAGATAGTAGGATTTGTTATACCGTCTTTATTTAACTTATTTTTTAAGAAATTAATTTTTAAACGGTCCTAACCGTTCCCCAAAAACCCAAATTTAATAATGATATGCAGTAATGATTTTTAGGAAAAGCGGTTGAGGAGTTATCGCCCCCGAAGCACCGGCGGAATGGTTCGGAAGACTCTCTGAATCACGCTGGTGCAAGCGCGCTCAAGAAACATGGAATACCTCCATAAAAATGGCCAGTTACTAACGAACCAAAGAATTTCTACTTAGGAAAGACTTATAATATACGAAAAATGCCATTTTTAAAATTTCCAAAGCATGAATATAATTTCTTGAGCACGCGTGCGCCAGCGCGATTCAGAGAGTCTTCCGAACCTTTTCGCGGGTGCTTCGGGGGGCGATAACTCCTCAACCGCTTTTCCAAAAAATCATTACTGCATATCATTATTAAATTTGGATTTTTGGGGAACGGTTAGGACCGTTTAAAAATTAATTTCTTAAAAAATAAGTTAAATAAATACGGTATAACAAATCCTACTATCTTTAGGTATTTTTTGAGTTTTTAGGGGTTTAATTACCCCTTAAATCTATCCATTTGTTCCAAATTTTCATATTTTATTAATTTAAACCTTTCTTGTCTGCTGGGGGGCAATTTGAAGACTAAAACAATGCTTTTTGATCCTGAAAATCGAGTTCAAAGTTATAAAGTCGTCGAAAAACGTAAAAAGGGGGAGGGGCTGTTCACCGAAAATCTGAGGCTAACGGGGGCCGGATTCGGATTCAGGGGGTCATTTTACATAAGAATCTGCTTTCAAAGTTTCTGTGGCATTTTGACCCATTTTTTTGTCGCATAGTGTAATACATAAGGTAAAAATATCGAAAAATATCGCATGTTTCTTGATTTTAATAATACTGCGTATTACTTCTTACCCAAATAATTAATACAGAATTGGTTTAAAACAATATAAATAGCTCTAATAAATGAAAATAAAGCCATTTGAACATTAATGGTTATATTAAAAAAATTAGAAAAAATGTTAATTTTTACCCTTTTTTTGGCCATTTTTTGAAAATTCAATGACCTTGGGGGACCTCTAAATATTTTTCAAAAATTCTAAAAAAATTCACAGTGTCTTATATTCACATAAAGAACATTTTTGGTGGGTGAGAGTTAAACATTTCAAAAGTCGCGTTTTTTTGGGACACCCTATTATACAGGCTAGCCGAGTACAAACTGGCCGGACATACTGGCAAAGCATATCCACAGTGTTGAAAGCGGTGGGTGATATAGGTAGGTCTTGTAGCGCTCCAAGCGGGAAAAGTTGTCAAATGGTTTTCATTGTTTAAAACTCGGTTAGCCTGTATAAGTATCTAGTAAGCCGTGGTACAACAGTAAAAATAGTTAAAACATAAAAATGGAACCGTTTTATGAAATAACGACGCTATACGATTCCAGCCAAATCAAAAAAACAAATATATATTAAAAAGGAGAAAAGGAAATATATTTGTTAAACCTTAAGTATCTTCATAATTGCTCCTTATAAATAGAAAATATACATAAAGTTGAAGATTGAATATCCTTTGATGCTGTTAACCTTCACTGTGCATTTAAGCCATCAACTTCTCAAAATCTAGTATTATAAATAATGTTAATTTAATTTCAAATGTGATACTTATTTCAAGTAAGAAAAGTAATGTCCTAATGATCCTATTAATTATTACCTTTAAGTAAGCATAAGTGACGATGAAAAGCGATAATAGATTTTAATAATTGAATCATTGTGACGATTTAAAAGTAATGTTGAAATTCCTGTTTAACTTAAGAAATTGCAAAAATACTCTAGTTTTCTTTCCCTTTACTATTGCTTTGATTATTCATCTTAAATTACAAAAAAGGTTCATTTAAATTTTAATACTACATTTTTTTTTGTGATGTACTTGATTAAGATGCTCAAAAGTTGGATTTTTTGCTTACTTAACTCGAGATAAATATCAGAAACATGCGTATATTTAACATACTACTGCAAGAAATATACAAACTAAGTTTTAAATGCAGGAAAAAAAGTTTATAGATTTTAATGACTTAAAAAAATAATTTTAACTGTTTTTGTATAAATTTATAAATAAGAATTAATGACGTTAGATTTATTGTATAATCTAAACACCCCCCTCAAGTGCCAAAATAACTGGGGGACATATTGGTCAGTAACAACTAGCGATTTCACATTTTAAAGCTATTAAACGTGTATATAATGATTCAACAACACCCTGAGAACAAACAACTAAAACATTTAGGAAAGTGTCGATAAACCCTTACTTCCATACTTCTCCTAAAGGGGAATTCCTGTCTCCTTATCGTGTCATGTCACACGCATAGATCCTTAAGACACACAGACAGAACAAAGCGACACACTTGCGTGAAATCAGCAGCAAGCACCCTAAAAAAATAGAAAGAGGAAAAATAAATTTATTTTTCTTTCCGTCAACATTTACTTTTTGTGGTCTATCTCCTTCTCAGAAAATTCAGCCTTTTTCAGCCCGAATTACTAAACTCTAGAATGGCAACGTGTGAACCGTCTTTTTACCGTCACCGGGGCAACGGAAGTGTTGAGATGTTTGGGAACTGATCGAAAACCTTTTTTCCACTTGTGTGATCGCCTATAGATAATGGATCACTTTGCCGTGGGACTTTTGCACATTAGATTCTGGTTCATGAGTTTGATTTCCTTTTAAAGGCCCTTTTTTGACGTGGTTGTCGTTTTGGGTAGAGAAATTTTTACGGTTTGTCGCGTTTTATGTGATGGTTTTCATTGAGACATTGCAGACTTCTTCAAGGTTTTTACTTTATTACGATGGATGGGGATTGAAATTTTCTTTTTGGTTTTGAATAAATAAAGCGATAGGGAATCCCATTTTTAAAGATAACAAGAGATAAAGAAACATTGGCGATTTTGTATGTATATTGAAAACATGAAATGCTTTTTATAACTTTTCATGTCTTCATTTAAGGAAATATGCAATCCCAAAACATAATGTTCCATGAAAAAATTAGGCATATGTTTCGTAACTTTTTAAAAAGTAACAAATTGATGCTTTTGACAAACTTTGATATACACATGAAAATATGTAAAATGTTGGTTCGATTTTCAAAAAAGGTTTTCTTTCAAATTATTTTGTAATAAAAAAGATAACGAAGGTATACTATAATAATAAGATACAATTTTATCAGACTAATAAAAATTAAAATTTCAATAGTTTAATTTTTAAGTGCAGTAGGTATATTTAATCACCAACTTCTATTACCTATCCGGAAGTAAAATAATGGTCTAGAAAACTGTTATCTCATAAAAATACTTTGTAGTACATGTGCTTAATCCAAAGTTATGGGTGTGCTGATAGCAAGAGCGGTTCTACGTCACTTCTATACTATCATTAAGAGATATTTAAACTTGAGAAAAGTTTTATTGGTTATTTTTGGTTTATTAGTTTTAAACTAATATCTCTCTTCCTTGACAGGATTCTATCCTATTAATTTTGATAACAAATAACTAAAAACATCAATTTCAATATTGTGAAAATTACACCCTTACAAATGAAGAGTTCTCCTTTACTATATGAAATTAACTAAACTATATTTCCTTTACAACTAAATTTACTTCGCACGTGGCCTTAATATTCTCCTAATTTTAATTTCATCTGTTCATTCTCAATCATTCAAGCGAAATAATAATTGCTTCGAGACAACTCTTCACATCTGAACAAGTTTGACGATTAAACTTCACCGAATATTAATCGCAAAATGTCTGAAATACTTTCAGGTGAACAGTTCACATGCTGCGAACAGTCTTTCAGCAGTCTCGATCAATGCAAAATGTCATCCGGTAAATCATCGAACTTTTACACAACTTTGACTTTGGAAGTTGTAGTTGTTTTTCTTGAGAAATGATGTTTGCTGACGTAAATGGTCAGTTTATTCCATGCTTACATTTCTACAGAGACACGAAATCAGTATATAGCCTAGTATTTATTTATTGGTTGTCATGGCTTCACTGTCGATAAACCATATTTACTTTTTCTGCAATTTTCCAAAAGTGCTAAAATAGTAATATTATTGGCATTAATATTTTGTTTAGCTTAGAGGTTCATGTGAAATTTGAAGGGTTAGTTCTAAGAGTCATTCCATAGTGACGAAAGTAACTTTTTAAACTGTACTTTTAAAAGTTTACCTAATTATCCAATACTTTAAATTTCACTCATGGAAAAGAACATTATGGAAAAAGAGAAGTCATTTTAACATACCTATCCATGTATGGTACAATAAAACAAGTTATGAAGATAATTACTATATTTTAGTATATACTAAATATTTGACCAGTGATCTAACATAACATTTTCTTTAAGTATTTTTTACGTCTTCACATGTCGAAATTAATGTTATTTATTATAGTAGTAATTATACTTTAAAATGTTTTAGTTCATGTAAAATGACTTTAATTACTGATAGCTCTTTTCTCAAAGATAATTTTTAAGAACATTATATCATTTATAATTAAAATTTAATAGAAAAGTTTTTTAAATTTTGTCTTACCGTACAGTATAAACCGAGTCGATTTATTTTATTATAATTACATATTTTTATCACAAAAAAGTACTTGTCTGAAATTTTCCATACCAATTAGTTTAGTGGGAAAGTATTTAAGTATAGGTAATTTTTTTTCGGCAGGAAATTATCACTGCACGAAAAATTCACATGAAAATTTTTCTTGTTTTTTAAGAGCCAGATTAAATATAATTCTAGGAAACTTGATAACATCAAAAGGTTATTAGTGTTCCACCGGTGACATCAATCTTAAAGTAATGTTACGGTTAAAATTCGTTCGCTCTTCACTCACATTTTCGGTATAGTTTTTTGTCTCTTATAAAGAATGTGTTATTTGAAATTAAATATAAAAAAATGGTTTAAGTACATAAAAAAAGCAGTGAGAAAATATTTTTCCCGTGCTTTGTTTCAATGCATCGCACACATTTTTCTAACTATTTATCTTCTTTAATTTTTTTAGACTATTTTATTGTTAAGAGTGTTGTAAGCCATCTAAATGGATTCATATTACTCGCTATTTCGTACATATGGGACATGAATTTTCACTTATATTAGAAATAAATGGAATCTACTCGTAAATGTGCGTGTCAGAATTTGAAAACGTTCCAATCGAAGAGTCAATATTTGATCTCGAACCTTTAACGGTCGCAAAGTTCGAATTCATGTAAGACAAACAATGATAAAAAAAATTAGTTTTGCTCCCCGAATTCATTACGTTGAAAAGCTAAGTATCTTTGTTCTTTTTCATCGTTGTTGACTTTAAGTCTCTTTTTTTCTGTTTCCCTATATAAAGGACTTCTGAAATCACTCCAAATATGTAACGTGACTTGAAATTGTTGGAGGGTATCTCTACTTATATATTCTTTATATCGGAAAATATTACAATATTGATCGATTTTTTTTTCTTTGAAGTAAATAGGCAATAAATAAAATTAACGGTTATTTATTTACAGATTGGATAAAAGGGTTAGCTATGAAAACCCTGTGTTTGCTAAAGAAACTAGTTTAAATAAAAGCTGTCTCTTCTACGAAAATCCAAATATTTGTTTTTATGGTTCATTTTGTGTACATTAGTTGCTATAAGCAGGAAAACTTTAAAGTAATTATTCATAAAATTTATTATGTTTAAAAGTTGGGCTTCATGTTATGATAGAATTTTTAATTTGAGGTCTAACAGTTTGTTATTTATCTTTGAATACTTCAAATGCTTAATTATAAAGTATTTTATACCTTTTTCCAAGTTAAATATGCAACAAAAAATCAGCTAGGGTAATATTTAGAGAAATTTGATGTTGCATTGACTTTAACTACATAGAACTTGGACATTTTGGATAAGAATTAAACATATTGGATGAAGAATTAATATAATCTAATTATTTTTTATGAATAATTTACACAAAATCAAACAAATTTTAAAAAGGAAAGGATTGCTGGTTATCCTCCCTAAAAAACAGGAAAATATTATTGATTGGGGGTTTTCAAAGTACTTCCCACGACTCAATATAACATTATTTCAAAAATTAATGAATTATAGCTTTATGACAAATTTAAATTGAAGCGAAAGGGTTCAAACGAAGTAAAATTCTTTAACGTAAAAATAAATACATATTTTATATCATAAAATATATAAGAAATCTGTAAAACTTCTCCATTATTTATGACAAAACCCTAACATATTATAAATTCAGATAAGCTAAAGCAAGTTAAACACTTAATATTTTTAAAAGTAAGTTATGATAATTTCGGTTCTTACATATTATCCCGTCGACCGTGCCGCTGAATCTTTATTCAGCCCATTGACTGATGTTCTATATCTGTACCGCTGAATTTTATGGTCGTTGAACTGTCGACGGTGTAAAACTTAAGTACCAGAATTTTTTATAAAACATGCTTTTGATGTAAGCTTTAAATTTAGCTTTCATTTAACCATTAACACAGTGTATTCTTGGATCCTTAAACTTACCAAGCAAGCACCTAGAAACAAAGGCAGAGAAAGAGCAGGAAAACTATCAAACAAACTTCACCCATCAAGCCAATATCATATCCCGATCATTAGAACTTTAGAAACACGTCAACCGGTAGTTTGCAGTAGGATAACAAACTAACAAACTCTTCCCCCCCCCAAACAGTCTTTTCATTCATCCTTTCTTTCTTAGCACAAAACACCAGAGAAGATCGGGTCTTTGTTTAGGGGGCCATTATTCTTTCACTTTCTCCTTTGGAGATCGCAGAGTTTAATTATCCATTTAACAATGAAAGCTATTCAACTTCTGGAAGGACCGCTAATTTTTGGGTAAACTCTGTTTGAAAAGGAGTTATTGGAAATTGTTAATCGTTGTAAATGGACTATTGTACGGGATTAAACGACAAAGGTTTATCGTTTAGGAAAAGTAAATTTGGAAGTGAAAGTTCGATTTCTCCTATAGTGAAAGTTTATTGATTCTGTTCATACATTTGTGATAACTTTAATGGTTATTTGAGTTGTCTGTAAAATGAGTTCATGACTTAGGATTCGGTTGAGTACATATGATGTAGAACTAATGCCTTAAAAGTTGAAATACATTCTTGAACACTTTTCTTTTAATTTTTTTTATCAAACTTTTGCATTCTCTTAAAAGGACCTCCTAATTTTTCTTCTTTTGCATCATACTGTTTTTTTTTTCATTTGATACTAGAAGGATTTATAAAGAAGTAATGGAATTTAAGTCTAAATTCTAAATAAGACTATTTTTCTTCTAACACGAACAACAAATGATACGACCGAGTCGAATTCACATTTCCTTCTGTAGAATAAAATTGTTTCCCAACCATCAATATTCATTTCTTCGTAGAAACGAAATGTATTTTCCTTTAGCTTAAGATACCACAGAACCTTCTTCCCTTGTAGCGAAATAAGGTCATTTCCCAGTCTCATTTCATTTCTGTTGAGCTCACTTCAATATTTCCGATATGAAAAATTGATTGAGTCTCTCCAAATCCGTTTTTGACGAACTTCTGACGGACTCAAAAACGAAACAGAGATTTCTTTGAATCCGACAAAAATCCTTCCTTCCTCCAAAAATGACGAGATATTTCCCCTACAGCGCTTTCCGGTCCCTGGCGGCCATCATTGCTGAGACGACGTTTCTTTGTCACACAGCTTGGAGAGCGAAGCCGAGGTAAATAAGACGTCGTCTGCGTGATGCCATTTTGGCTGTCTAGTTTCCGCAGACGATGTTTGTCGAATTAGTGGCGTGGAAATAAATGACAGGGTGTATATGTGGTAGGGATGGATATTGTGTTTGGGGAACTCTTGCCTCGAGTTTTGGGATTAGTGTTATCCAACTTGATCTCCTTAGAAACTTAATTTGACAGTTGAGTGACTTTGCGTATTAAGAATGAAACTACATAGTTTTAAAATGTGTTAATGTTTATTAAAAGAGTTAATTGAGTAAAGTTGCTAGTACTGTAAGAATTAGGGGGGCTTATTTGATATAGGGATTTTCAGCGTACTCTGGAGTTTTAAAAGATTATGTGTATCTAGTAAGCCGATGTTAAAATATTCATGAACATGATCAAAGATTTAGCTTCTTTATGAACTATTTTGGTCTTGCGAGTTATTTGGATATTTTATTTGAAATATTTCGTTCAATAATTTTTTCAAAAGATAAATTAGAAAAGAAATAGTATATGGTAATAATAATGCCTTTGATTTTTTAAAACTTTTCTATACAGAAGTTTAAATATTAGATATTAATTGAATTATACATAGATTATCTTGTAATTTTTTTGGGTGTTTTATAATTTTAAAGTGAGGAAATGTGGTAATGGATAATCTCGCATATATTATTTTCAAAACTTTACTAGTGTGTATGTATTTAAAAAATTAAAAAAAATGTTTCATGGAAAGATTTCAGAAGACGAATATTCAAATTATGTAAGCAATATTAGTGGTAAATCAAAGGAGGCGGGGTTTAAAAGGTTTGAGAACCATTGGTTTATCTGCATTGAGTTCAATGTAGTATTTTGAAAGTTCGAGTAGATATTAAATTGAATGGATAATAAAATAGTAAGCATCTTCACAAAATCTAGATATATTTTGACCCTCATTCATTTCTCGGAAGAAAAAAAAATTGGCATCTATACGTTCAACCGTGAAACGAATCTTTTCTTAATAGACCGGGAGCCAGCAACATATTTTGTCAGTCATTTCCTCTCAAGCGATATTTGGTGGAAAATTTCAGGAAGTTATATCATAAAGCCTGGTGAGCGTCAGCTGGCTGTAGGGCGGTGGAATAGACGTCAGCTGGTCGTTTAACATTTGGAGCGTCTTTCTCAAAGATTTATTGCGGCTTCAATTACGCGAGAGAAAAAGAACAAGAGGGAAACTCAGTGAAACTGTTATGTTTTTGTTTACATTTCGATTTGCTTTGTATTGAGGAGAGGTACGAAAGGGTGTGTGGCGGATATCGTTTTAAATCAAGATTTTGTAAATAATGTAAGATGTAAGGAACCAACAAACATGAACAAAAATTTATACTTTCAGTGATTTCCTTTCAACGTTTCCTGACTTCATGAGTCTCAAGTTGTCAACAAAAAACAATTCCCTTCTAGAACATTATTAATTAAATATTGCCAACTTAAAATTATCTAAAAAACAAATAAATATCTAAAAAATTAATTAAAACAGTGTCCTTTCAAAAAGTTGGTTTGGTTTATAAAAAGAAATTAAAAGTTATCTTTAGGGAAATTGGTTAGTAACAAGGTTTATAGAATATAAGGTTGGCTCTTCACATAGACATGGAAAAAGCTCGTGACGTCTCGTTTCCGCTGCCAGTGACGTCATATGTAACGCCTCCTAACTGTTTGAACAACCAATCACTTTCAGTTTGAGCGGGATAAGGGAAAGATACTGGTGGCATGGAAACTTTACACTCCGCCTTAACAAGCCTGATTGGCCAGTGTAAGCTTTGGCTCGTCACTTCCGCTGCCAGTGACGTCACTGGTAGCAGTGTCTGATGGGCCCCCCGTGGGTTAGTAATAGACGACATTAGTCATGACGTCACTTGCTTGTTTGGAAACGTTGATTCCATCCGTGATTGGTTCCGTACGGATTTACTTCCAATCACGGAACCAATCACGGATAGAATCAACGTTTCCAAACAAGCAAGTGACGTCACACTAATGTCGTCTATTAATTTTTAGAAGTAATAATTTATTGTTCTTTAAAGAAAGTTGGTCTATTTCCTAACAATACAAAGCAAATCGAAATGTAAACAAAAACATAACAGTTTCACTGAGTTTCCCTCTTGTTCTTTTTCTCTCGCGTAATTGAAGCCGCAAAGAATCTTTGAGAAAGACGCTCCAAATGTTAAACGACCAGCTGACGTCTATTCCACCGCCCTACAGCCAGCTGACGCTCACCAGGCTTTATGATATAACTTCCTGAAATTTTCCACCAAATATCGCTTGAGAGGAAATGACTGACAAAATATGTTGCTGGCTCCCGGTCTATAAGATTAAACTGCATTACCCTTTCTTTCTTGAGCACTCGGATATTATCCTCATAATAAATGACACTAGTTGGAAATTGTTAACAATTATTCATCCATTCCCATACTTCACCCATTTCACTTCAGTTCAAACATAAACCAAAGCAAAAGAGCATTCCGCCAAACCTCCACCTATCACAAAAGGGAAACATCATTGGACTGTTGCCAACTCCCAGAACAGAAAATAAGAGATAAGGGCTATCCTTCCACCAAAAGTGCCCCGGGGCCAGAATCTTTTCAATATTTAGTTCTGGAACATAAAATCGAATCTCACTAAGGGTCAAATACTCGTCATAAGGACTAGTGGTGCTTTTTTTGTGATTTTGGAAATCCAAAGTTGAGAAGTCCTGGAGCTATTACTGGACTCTGAATCCGATTTATTTTACCTGAAAGTGATTTTTTTCCTTGCGGTTATGTATTGGATTACTCCGTATAAAAAGGTTAAAAATAGATGGGGATTTTTTTTCTTTATGATGAAAAGCATTTTTCTCTGTGAGATCCAATTCTGATTGTAGGATCAAATAGATTGAAACATCGTATTAAACACATTTGAATTAACAGATATTTTACTAAAATACTTTTAAAGTACGTATTTCTATTAAATTGTCTTTATGGAAAACAATTATTTATCATTTTAATGAATACGTTTCTGAGTATTTATATTTTGTAATAATTTACATGTTCCACATGTGTGTAAAATTGCTGGTTTAAAATGTATACAGTGTTAAAAGATATTTTTGGAGTTTTTATTCTTTAGTTATCGATATTTCTTATATTTTGATAATATACTAACCATGACTTAAATTGAATGCATATCACAATAATTTTAGAAACTGAAATATTACATTTTCAGGGGGTTTTTTATAATTGAGTTAAATCGAAAAATTTTTAAAATGAAAAAGGGTTAACCTGTATTTAAAATCTTTCAAAAAGTTTTAAAATTAGCGTACAAGTATTAATTTTACATCAAGAATAACATTTCATTTGTTTTAGTTTTTAATTTTTTATCGGTGGATATTTTATAATGTTTTTAATTTATGAAACCCGTATCCGCAATTTTGTATTAATGATCTGAAAAAAAGCATATATTTATTACTTTAATTTCAATACCTAGATAAATTAAAACCTTTTGCGCTTTTTGAAAAAATATGAAAAAATAACTTTTTTTTTTCCTTCCTTTATTATACGTATTGTATATTTTGAGCTACAAATAATGTATTAAATATTTTAAAACTGTTTTTAAACATTTGTTAGCAAAATAAATATGTTATTAACTTCAAGTGTTTTAAAATTGCTCTAATTTTTCAAATCAAATCAAATCAAATTTATTGTACAAAGACAAGTACAGAAAAACGAAAGACACACAAAGAACATCAAAATATACAAAAATAACAAATACACAAAGAAACAACAAAGAATGAAATTAAATATGTGGTATCATAAGAGCCAGCGGCTCGTCCTTGATACCTATAAAAAAATAAACACTAAAAAAACTGCAACAAAAGCTGGGCTGACTATTTTAGTATTTGAAATAATGCTTCAGTGTTCACCCTCGTTCAGTGTTCAGTGCTCGCTTAAAAATTTATATATGCCAGATTTAAATTCAAGTTTATTGTTAGTTAACTTTAGATTTTCGTTTAACTTATTAAATATATAAGGTCCCAAAAAAACATGAGATTTATGAAAAATTTCTTTATTAGTCTTAGGTATGAAATAACTTCCTTTTGTATTCCTAATTTCAAAGTTGCTGGTTTTTATTTGATAAAAGGATTTGTTGTTAAAAATAAAAAGAAGTAAGCGGAAGACAAAGAGTTCACGTATTTTCAAAATGGGCCTAGGTAAATAATTAATATTAATATGAGATAAAATTTTAGTCTGTATTTGGATTAAAGGTCTAATATTACTTAAGTAGTCAGAAGCATAACAAGTAATACCATAGCTAATTATAGATTGGACCCAAGAAAAATATAAAGTGCATAAAAACCTATGGTCAATAATGCACTTAAGTTTAAAAAATTTGAAGTTGATAAATCTTAGTTTATTTAATAAATAGCTGGTGTGAGTCTTCCACTTTAAATTACTATTGAAATGAAGTCCTAAATATTTTATAGAGTCAACCCGCTCAATGATATTGCAAGGAAAGTCATCACACAACATATTGCAAGTAGCTTCATGTAATTTTAAACTGTTAACAGTTAGTTCACTAGAATATAAATTAAATACAATAAACTTAGTTTTCGATACATTTAACTTAAGAAGATTTTTACCAAACCAAGTATTTGCTTTATGAAGTGCTATTTCCATTTTTTTAAACAAATCAAGATAGTTATCAGCTGAAAACACAAGAACAGTATCATCTGCAAATGTAATAATATCACAACCTAAATTTAACTGACAAAAATCATTAATAAAGATTAAAAATAATAAGGGTCCTAAGATGGATCCCTGGGGCACACCACCATTGATTGATAACTTTCCACTACAAATATCATTAATTTTAACCAATTGACTTCTTCCGCTTAAATATGATTCAAACCAAGAGTAAATATTTCCTCTAATACCAATAGAATATAATTTCTTTAAAAGAAGGATATGATTAACGGTATCAAAAGCTTTGCTTATATCCAGGAAAATAGCGGCAGTTTTTGAGATTTTTGTTCACATTGGAGTAAATGATTTTTGTGAAATTCATTAAAGCTAATTCAGTACTTCTTCCCTTACGAAAACCATATTGGTTATCAGCTATTAGATGATGCATTTCTAAGAAATTAGTCAGACGATTGTGCATAATTTTTTCGATAATTTTTGAAAATATACTCAGAAGAGAAATCGGACGATAGTTATTTAAATCATTTTTGTTTCCCTTTTTAAAAACAGGTACTACTAAGGATGTTTTTAGATCAGTAAAGAATATACCTTCATCAAACGAAAGATTGATTAGATTAGTTATGAAATCAGAATAACAATTGAATAATATAATAATCATACTTTTGTTAATTTTATCCAACCCGGTTGATTTTTTGTTTGGAAGAGAATTTATAACCCTAGAAACTTCTAACTTATTTACAGATCCAAAAAATAAACTATTAACATTTGATTGCAGGTTTTGATTTAAAATATCTGAGGGTATATTAATGTTGGAAGTATTAAACACCGATGAAAAATGACAGTTAAATTTCCAAACTAAATCTTGTAGATTATCCTGAGAAGGTAAAATTGGAAGTTTATTTTCATTTAAAATGTCATTTACTACCTTCCATTGATCTTTGATATTAGTAGATATCAAAAATTTATTATGGAAATACTCAGATTTTAGCATACGTAATCTAGTTTTAAGTCTATTTCGAAATGAAGTATATTGATTTTTTATGGTTTGATTAAATCTATTCCTACGATACAATTTAAATAATTTTTCCTTAACATTAATTAGTTCTAGAATTTCTAAAGTAATCCAAGGTTTTTTTATAGTCATTTTCCTGGAGATAGAGCAATTTTCCGAAAGGGATATAACTTTTTTTACATTAAACATGAAATTCCTAAAAATATCATCACAATTTGAACCATTAGCTAAAGATAAATTTAATCCAGAGTTACATACAATATCTTTAAATATCCTTGTATTAATTACCGTACTTTTAGTACGCACAGAGTCATCGAAAGATTTTGTTTTTAAACATATACTAGACATCACAGGGAAATGGTCAGTAATTGGATATGAAATAATAGCAGATTTAATATTGAGGTTATTACTAATACGAACTAAAATGTGATCCAAGCACGACTGCACTTTATTTACTTGTCTAGTAATGCCATGAATCTCAGGTTTCAAGCCGAGATTTGATATTAGATTAAGATAATTATCAGATGCTGCAGAACTTTCAAGAATGTTTAAATTTATATCACCAATAACATAAAGATTTTTTATTTTATTACGTTTAAGCAAATCATTAAATTCTTCTAGAAATATCTCAGATTTAAATTGAAGAGACCTATATATGCCTATTATTTGTATTTCATGAAGGGATGAATAAACTGATATGCATTCAGCAGTTAACATTGAAAAAGGCACTTGTACAAAATCTGCTAAATTATTTCTAATGAATAATGCAATTCCGCCAGATTTATTAACTTCGCGACATTGAAAAAATTCAGAATACCCAGGAATGCTAAAAAATTGTGTCTCGAAGTTCTTAATCCAGATTTCACTTAAAATTATAACATCAAAATAACACTTTAAATTCGAAAGAAAACATATAAGTTCATCGAAGTTGGAGCGTAAGCTTCTAATATTGCAATGAAAGACAGAAATATGAAAACAATTACATTTACAAAGAAAGCCCTCAATATCACCAGAGTTTAATTTAATTTCTTTTATTTTAATTTCTTTTTAGGTAAGTTCCCTATTCCTTCTGCACGAAAGGAGTTAGGCCATTGCTAACTTCATTTAACTAGTAAGATTTTTGTTTCTTTAACTAAATTTATTGTATTAAGAAATTTTCATACTATATTTTTATGGATATACATATATAACCATTACACCCAAACTCCTCTTAAAGTGACTTGTATTGAAAGTTATAAATAGTGAAAGAAAATTTATTCTTGCAACAGAACAGACAAACCTGCCCGATGAGACACTAACCATTTGAAATTCCGACCATGATCAGACGCTTTCAAACTGAGCAGAGATTTTCCAGATTTATTTCATAGTTTCGATCCATTGTCATAAACATTTCTTTTACTTTTTGCACCAGAAGCATCCTTTCACCACTCGTAGCCTAACGTTTGAACCAGATCGGTGGTGATATGGAAAATATCACCCTCTTGACAATCAGAGCTTTTTTTTTACTGGAAAGAATAGCGATAGATTGGTTGCTAAAAAGATAACTAAAGCACGTTGCAAGATTTACAGTTATGGTTGTTTTGATTTAATTTTATATTTTTAAAAGAATAACGCATTTATTAATATTTTTTACATACGTAACGTAGAATAATTTTTAGTTTCGAAATCTAATGGTAGATTTCCATTCGTCGGAAAAAGTTGAATAAAATTATTCCTCAATTTGATGATACTTTTATTCATCAGTAATACAAAGTGTTTCAAAAATCCGTTTCACGGGTTTTGTTTGGTAACCGTTAAAGTTGAATCCATTAAGACAGCTTACAGCGCTCTTAGTGGAGAAATAAGAAAGTTAAAACTTATCTGAACAGGAGATTATTGTTTGCAATAACATAAAAGACCACACCGAAAAAAAAGTTTAATCAAAATATCTTTAATATTCGAGGAGATATTTGCTAGAGAAAATAACTCTGTATTGGGGCCTCAAAAAAGAAAGTATTTTAGTGTTATCAATATCATGTAGTTTTACGGGGTTTTTTTAGTTAAATAAAGTAGTTTTAAATGACAAATCAAAGAAAATTTGCCTTTCTAAGTATTTAAAGAACTATACTGTCTGACATTTTATCACTTTCAACAAAATTCAGACAATAACCAGAAGAAAAAAAAAAGTAATAAGAAGGCTTTATTTCAAACTTTTTAAACTACTTAGATTTTCTCATTGTGAAATTTGTTTTTTTAACTAAATTAAATAGTATTTCTTATCTGTTCCCTAATTTTCGCACATTTAAAAACAATCGAGGAATTTATTGAAAGGAATGATATTTTTAAACACAAATAAAATTTTAAACGACCATAGAAATATTAAAACATTACTCATTTTTAAGTTCACTAAAAGAATAATTTAAATTTATGTTTTGTCAGCTCCTCACTACTAACCACGATCAATTATTTACACGATTCATATCATAAAGAAAAACAACCCTTCATAAAAAGCTCCACCCTCGAAATGATACTTTCCATCCATACAAACATCCTCCAAGTTTCCAAAAGCCATTTCTTTAAATATCTCTCCACCATTCATCCTGATTAAGCCTCCTTATCTAAGACAGCCCTCCCCGTTTATCTCGAGAGTATCGCACCTTATGAATAACTTTCGAGTCCTGAGTGGCGTTTGTAAAAGAATCACGGTTAAGCCCTAAAAGCCCGAAGAATCTCGAAATCGATTCCGGGGGACGTGTCTTGGGATACCGATATCCTTATTTTTTTTTCCGCGTTAGGGCAATGCATGCGAGGATTCCCTTGTTTTAGATGAGGCAACTCTGCTGTTTTCACTTTGAAGATTGGATTTGGAAGAGACGTGGATAAAAACGCTTTGTTGCGACGGGTAAAAGTGAGAAGTTTTCGTCTAGATTGTGTTTACTGTTTAAGTAAACATAAAGACACAAATACATAAGTACAAAATAATTAAAACGGGAAGAAAAATTATTGATTATAAAAGAAATATATAATTAAATAGAGTTTTCAAACAGGGAACTCTTATTTTTTTAGAAGGTTCATTATACTGCGTACGTTTTGTAGTAAACAAGTACAACTCTATTTAATAAAAAGTTGTTTATGTCTCTAAGAAACAAATAAGCAAGTAATATAATATTAACTATGTTTATATGTTTATTATATTGCATATTTATTACTTCCGAAGGCAGAAATTATTTTTTAAAGGGAGTAGTTCCTTTCCACTTTTTACTAATAGATTTTTGTTAATTACTTTTTATGTGCTTCAATAAAGATCTGCAAAACGTAAAGGAACAAACGTTCTCTACAAATCAAGGAAAAGAAAGTTTAAGGTTCAGTTTTATTGTTTTTTGACCTTTTGGTTGTACTTTAGCTTTTCTAAGTTTTACTTGATGTTAAAATTTTATACATTTTAATTAAACAAGATGAAATATAAAATTTAGTTTACTCCCTTCTTATTTCTTATTAATTTGAAACACCTTAAGTTGTAATTGAAATATTTGTAAAACTATTTACAAAAGATGGCTCAGAAATAATTTGAAGCTGTAAAACGATTGTTAAGTAAAAACTATTTACAATTTGGTTACCTTTTAACACCTCACCAATCTAAACGCTATAAAGTTTATCCTCCGATAGATAGAATTAAATCTTTTATCTAAATTTCCCATGCGTCTACCTTTCAGACTCTTTAAGGGTAACTCTAAACTTCAAACAACTATAATATCGGTAAGCTTTCCTCAATGGGTTTTGTGGTGCCATCTCACGGTTGATGTCGTATTGTCCCGGGTTTTAGATAATGCGTTTTTAAGTACCAATAGGATATTTAACCAAACGAGTCGAACTCTTAAGAATATTGATTTTTTAAGAGAAAACGTCACTTTTAATCAAAATGTTTTGTTAACTATAAATTATAGGAGAATTGAATCGCCAGTTTGAAAAAGGGAATAAGTCCAATAAATGACAAATTGACTTTTTTGCGCGCAAAAAAAAATCTCCAAGCTTTTCTCTACACTTGAGTGTAAATATGAAAAAATAACTACCCCATATCAGCAGATATAGCCCCTTGATTTAGGTCCCTTGATTATTTTTTTATTAAGTTAATTTGACTTTCTTTTCTTATACTTTGTACTGTAAGCTTAGCCAAAATTTTATTTTAATTTAAAAGTGTTCTTTCCTTTTGATTATTTAAAATATTACAATGAAATAAAGAAGAGATATTAAAAATCTATTTCAGTCTTTAGAATTGGTTCATATCTTATGATAGCTTAAATTTACCTGAATGAGCTATATTTAGATAACTACAAATAATAGGTTTTTACAATTAAAAAACTTGTAAGTAAAGGGTTTTAATTAACTAGCATCTCAGTTTAAAAAAAAACTTCAATTGAGGGGATATTTTTAAAAACCCTAAAAGAGAAAAAATTCCAGTTTATAAGTTTACGTTATTAAAAATCCATGATTAAAATACGTCATAACTTTTAAAGTATCAGGAAATAACTATTAACTGAGTTCCGTTCCTTAGTAATCTTATGCGTCTTATTCCGTTATTTTCTCGAAACAAAAAAACTATTTATAATAAGAACAAAAACAGAGCCACTTAAAGTAAGAGAAAAAGAAATCATAGCTCCTTAACTTTTTTATCGCCTGAGATATTTCTTTCGAACTCTCAATTTTTTAACTTTTAAGTATAATTTTCCCCCCGTTCCTCAAGAGTACTTCAATATTGAAAGATACATGGAATAAACGTTAATTTGAATTAAAGTTAACTTTTGTGGTGAAGAAAAAACGGCATTTCCAGTTTTAAATTAAGGAACACATTGTGTTATTAAATATAAGTACTCTGTTCTTTAAAAAGACTGTAAAAAGTACCAAGTTTAATACTATTATAGTTTTTTCGGAATTCTGGGTAATTTAAAGGCATAACATAATCATTTTTTATTAAATGTAACAGAGATCATTTTATCGCTACAGCATATTTTAATCTCTGTACGTAACAAATTGCATTTCTTTTATCAACTATAAGACATGGTAAAATAAAAGTTTAAGAAAGTTAAGGGAAAAGAACTGCAGCTTTTAAAAAATTATTTTTAAATATTTTTCTTTTATAAAATGCTTTATAAAAAAATCAAGCATTCCGATGCAGATGGAAATACCACTGACTTTGAACAAAGTTAGTCAGGACAATATTTAAAAATGATATTATAATATTTGACTTTCCATACGGTTTTTTTTCACTAACTGAGAATTATCGAATAACCTTTCAACTTATTGTAAAAACATACTTCACATACGAATTTTAAGCACTTAAATTTTAATCCTTTGTATTTCTACCGGTAGTACAGGACAATAAATTGTATCATAAAGAATACATTAATAAATATCACTGAACCGTTTTTATTTTCTCCATTTTGTTGTATAAAAGGTTTATTACATTTTAAAAATCTGTGTATGATAGATGTATTTTTTGTAGGTTTTTTTCAATTTCTGTGTACAATAAACCCTGAAATTAAATCTCAAATATGCTGTAATAATGCTGAGTTATAAAATATACATGCATTAAATTCCAACCCAGAATCGTGATGTTGGAAAACTTAAGTGAAAAGAAATCGCAGTTTTCAGCATTGCTCCATAAACTTAATACTACATAATCAACCCCTGTTTAATTTTTACTTTTCCCAAAATTTGGACCATTTCTTTCTCCTCTCACAAGGAAACGTTCCCAGGCTAAACTCTCAAAAATGGAAAAATACTTAAAAATCCTCATTTTTGACACAAAATGCAACCCTACTAAGCGATAAATGCAGAGAAACTGCCAAATTCTTAAATAAACTGGCCGTGTTTTCTCTGAAGCAGCTTAAATCAGCCGATCAAAAAAAGTTAATCAAATGCACGCCAAGTCCCAAGTGATACTATAACTGAATGGGTTCGGCTATCTCAGAACCGAATATTCAATATTAATTTACTCCTCTCCTAATGAAATTCCCCGGCTAATTATTTCACAGTAAGTGTTTTGAGTCATTTTCTTATCCCTGTAAAAGTTTCGTCCGTTTTTGTGAGTTTAGCTTGGGAACGTTTCCCTGTTAGATCAGTTATTATCATCACTACTGAAAGCATATTTTTCTTAAAATATTTTTCAATAAAAATCATTCTTTTACTTTAAAGATCCTAAGATGGCTTATAGAAAAATAATAGTACTCCCCACAATAGAGTAAGAAACGTTCTCTTCTATTCCTCCACACTACTGGATTGGTGCTGTGTTTATCCAAGACGCCTATCTGTTTCCCTTCTTCTCTTGAAAGAGGTTGACATGTCTTCGATAACCTTGTTTGTCTCTTTCTTTCAACATCGGTAGCATTTCATCTATAACAAGACCGGAGAGCTCTTGCAAACAGAGCCGTAAATAGAAGTAGAGGCGAGGCGGCTTTCATATACAGCGAAAGAGAGCATTCCGATTGAATTTATACTAATGCTTTTAGTATTTTACATTTTGTAGTATAACATTGTCTTTCCAAACCATCGTATTGGAATTCATGTGGGGGGGGGGGGATATCAGAAAGTTATTTTTTTGTAGTTTACAACAGTAGGTTTGGACTTTTTAAATGGGATTAAGTGATTCTAAATTATGATCTTTGTTTTTCTCTTTTTCTCCTTTCTTACTCTAGTTCCCTCTCTCTCTTTTTCTTTGTCCCTTTCTATAATAGTACGTGAGATTTACTGATTTTTTTATTGATCTTCAAATGTATTTTCAACCCTTTCTGTAGGCCCATATTTCATTATAGTTTCTTCTTTATAAAATTTGAGTTGTGACTCACATTACCCTTCCCTGAAGTGTGATTCACAATTGAGATTTGTATAAAAATAAAAAATAGAAAAATCTATCATAAAATAAATGAAATTTCTAGCTTGTATACATAAACCCACCATACGTAAAAGGAGAACCTAAAATATATCTAATTTAATGGAATAAAATCATTCAGTTGTGATTTTAAGATTCAAATTTAGTTCATTTGTAGTGTGAGTCACGCACGGAATTAGCCTATTACAATTAAATTACGAGTAATATATGTGATTAGGATTTACTTCATTGGATAGTTTGCACTTCTTTTTATATTCAAAAATTAAGTTGCCAAGTTTTTAAATCTCAAAAATTGTTCGATAATATTTTACTGTTATAAAGCGTTCTTGTACCCAAGTAATTCATAATAAAAATACATTTTAATTCCAGATTTCGGCTTATCTTCGGAATAAAATTCTAACTTCTTTCCCTATGACATTATAACAAAGAATATACTTTAGAAGGAAGTTCACTTCAATCTCTGAAACATCGTTCATTTAATCCACGAAAAGTAAATCCTTTGTTCTGTTTCCGACATGTACTCTCCTGTGAACAAAGAAATCTGGGTTCAAATAAATAAAAAAAAACTAGAATAAAGTGCACTACGTAGGGATACTAGAAGTCAGCTTTCCACGAGTGGAGATATTCAAAATTATTCATAAAACTTTTTGTGTCCCTTTTGTATCAAAATATGCGAATAAATATCAACAAAGAGCTCTTTGAGCGTCTCTTGTGAAAAAGAGGTCACCATTTGACTGATGAAGGAACGGGGTTTTGTGAGTGAATAATAAGACCGAAGGGCATATTATAACATTGCATTCATCAAAGCTTCCGTTAATTTTAGTGCGTGGTTAGGTTAAAATATGTACAACATTGAAGCTTTTTTTCTTACTGTCCTTCATGTTTATAAAGTTATTTTCGGGGGAAAACATTTTTTACTAAGTTATGCTTAATAATTATGAAGAAAATGAATATTTTCTAAAATCACTGCACTGTATTGTAGTCGGGATACGTAAATTCGGTTCTTTTTAAAATTGCTTCCGTTTTAATAAACTTAATGTGTGTTCATTTTATTCATATAACCTAAGTATACATTATTTATAAAAAATCAATGGGTTTTCTTGATTCTTATTCCCAAATTATTTTTCTTCTTGGTAGTAGCACTATTAATAAATAACCCGATTATTTAACTTAATAGATAAAATAGTTTATTTATTTAACTTTAGTTACGATATGATAATAAATATACAGGTTACAAAACGAACTACTATGTACTAATTTCTATGTTTTATGCTTATATTCTGTGCACTGAAAATCATTTAATATTTGATTAGATTTTATTTAAGTATTTTATTAAAAAAGTAGACGCTTGAAATAAGACGTCAAAAAGTGTAAAGTGTAATATTACAACTTAGCTTGCTTACAGAGCAAGCTAAATTAAAAGCTTGTGTTAGCAGGTACTATATGTCTCATAAGCAAGCAGTTTCTTAATTAGATATTTTGAATTTACGTTTTGTAGAATTCAATAAGCGACTTCATACTTCGTTCATTAATAGAGGTTATGAACGTTAACGTTTTGCTAACGTTGCTAAAGCTATGCTAACGTTTGCATCGCAACTAATTATTTAGAAGCGCAATTAATGCAGTACACTTGAATGCAAATTATGTCAGTAGGTAATGTTAAGGTCTCTACACACGATGCATTTATCGCGATTTTCCCCTCCTTATCGGAGTCGCGACGCCGGGGTTTTACGGGGGTTGAGTAGAGAGTAAAACCGGTTATCTTTAGGGTGTAGGGTAGCTGACCTTGACTCCGCTTTGAAACAACTGTACCCATATTCGAATGGGGGAATTTTGCAATGTAGCAACCTTATTTCTCTTTAATCATGGCATTTATACATGATATGAAGGACTCAAAATTGTGTTTTATATCGAGAAAAAAAATTGCTTCTCAAGGCTGTTTTTTTTGGATAAAGTTGAATTTTTTAAATTTTAATTTCAACACCGATGTAGTACAAAGACACGGCAAGTGTTCATCTAGTTTTGAGAATATATAATAAAAACCATTTACTAAAAATAAAAATGTCGTTAGAACATAAATTTACAGGGAAATATTTCAGTAGGCATGTGATTAATAGGAATAAAAAGGATGGAAAATAACCCCTTTTATTCGAAAATATGGTCGCAATTTACAATGCTGGCCACTGGAAATTGAATAAGTGCATTTTCAACACACAGTGAAATATTTAGCTTATTTAAATTATTTTTAAATAACTTCTTATAGAAGTAAAACAAAAAAAAAGTTACTTTTGGTATGGGAAAACACATTTAGAGGTCCAATTTATATAAGAATGGAAGCTGATGTTAATAAACACATTTGTTGAATAGGCTATGTGTACTGCTACCCTCTGGGTGAAATATCAAAAATTTAAAGTGAAGTTAAGGTATAAAAAATTGAGTCGTCCCATTCATCCTCACTCTCCCCTTCTGATTGGGACTTTACATATTCTCTTTAAAGCATTGCAAAATCTTCAAAAGGAAATTTTTGGCAGCAATTAAAAGTTCAAAAGTGATCCGATTCACCCTGTTTTACAGTACACAGTTAATTTAGAATTGTATTCATCCAAGTTTAAATAATTATGAATAATCTGAAGTTTTCATTCCCCTCTTTTTTATTTTTAAATATTTTAGAAAATCAAAATATTTGTTAATCTTGTTAATTCACGCCACAAAAGGGAGTGAAAGATAAAGACGAATAAATTCAAAATTATAATGAAACTGAGTCATTATAAAGCAGTATCAATGGAGGGAGTGAATATGAATGGATTCAAGCATTCCCAACATAAAAAAAGTTGAAAACACTTTTAAATTAAGAGCAAATTTTATTTTGGCTTAGTTTAAAGAAAGATAATTAATAAGAAAAGTAAGACAAATTAAATTACGTCCAGAATTCTAAATTAAATTTAAAAAATACAATGAATGGACATCGATTTCGCAAAGTCAAGGGGCTATATCTGCTGATGGGGGTAGATATCCCCCCTCTTTTCACTCATGTGTAGAGCAAAGCTTGGAGATGTTTTTAAGCAAAAAAAGTCAATTTGTCATTTTTTGGACTTATTCCCTTCTTTAAACTGACGATTCAATTGTTTCTTAATCAATTGATTATCTTCTTTTTAATCAAATCGGACGGATTGATCATCTTCTGTCCATCTAAAAACAAGGAAAATGAAGTTGAATTTAGATAATTTTGTTCGCAATTCTCCTCAGTTTTATCGAACCCGACAAAGTAATTAACATTTTTTGCTTAAATAATTACTATTTAAATCAAAAATAATATGAATATATAAAAAACTGAAATTATTTTAAGTAGACACTCTTAAATTTAATATCAGTACTTCAAAGATATAAAACCAATTAAATTTTAAATAATTAGGCAATAACTATCGTAGTACGATAGCGCAATGTACGAAAATTTGCGAGGTGATTTCTTCCGCCATCGCCCCTTCTCTCTTCCCCTTTTTAACCCCCGCTCCTCCAACCCGAGACCCCCCACGTCCAGAGAGAAAGCCATTAAAAAGTCGTAAATGTCAGCCCATGATGAACGCGCCTGTTCGGTTTCTCCTTTGAAACTGGGGTCACCCAGGATCACGGCACCTGATGGCAGATACAGATAATTTTAACATAGGTTTCTATGGAGAAATACTAGAATTACTTAGCATACGGACCCCCTTACTGGATTCGACTCCAATGCACTCGTGTGTAGAGGCCTTTATACTCTACCAGAAAATAGTGATTACTCAAATAGTTTTCCCTCATAGTAATATCAACAATATTTATAAGCGTTAACAAACTGTGTGCCTATACTTGAAATATCTTTGGTAAGTAAATATATATGAGTAATCCCAAAACAGTTAACAACAAATAGTAACATTATCTTATCTATCTTGTTGAAAAAGATGTTTTGGACTTTTAAGATTAGAAATATTGCTTAAAATTACAAAACAACTATGATTTAGAAATCTAGATACAGTTATATTGATGACAACATTAAAAGTTTTACAAGTTTTGAATATTTTTTTAGAATATGTTTTGACGTGATAGATTGCGGAATCATACCCACTTAATTTAATCTATATTTTTTAAAATAGTAATTAATCAGTTTTACTTGGAAACCCATGAACTTTTTGTTTATATGTTTAACATAAAACTTAAAAAAGTTTTTCTGTAAATTTATTTCATAAAAAAGTTTTACCATGAGAAAAATTGAACTAAATAACCAAATTTGCATTTAAAGTCTTTCTTTTATAATTTTATGTAAATAATTGTGATACTTTTGGATTAATTGGAAAAATAGGTCAAGTACTGAAATATTTCATACGCTGCTGCTATCTATATGATCAAAGAACATAAAATTGTAAAAATTTAATTACTTTTTAAGGCTATTTATCCATCCGGATTGAAGTTCCCAATTTTTACAATTCTTATTCAGTTAAGTTAGAATGAAGTTTTGTAAATTATTTGTAATTATTAAGTATTTTATTCCTAAATGCTGAAAACTGTGCTTTAATAATGTTTGTTACGTAAATGATCATTACCTCTTAAAAATGTTTAACACAAATAAATTCTGTTGTGCATTATTTCTATAATACCCCTAAGTGTGAAACTTTTCATTTGAAATCGATAAAATACGTATCTAGGGCATATCATGATGCAATAATTATTCAATAGTGTTATAAGCGCTATTGAACATTATTGCATTGATCCCTAAAGACGCAGTCATAAACCTTAATTGTGTTAACTTCTAAGAATCCTTAAACAGCTTTTACTTTTCCTGTTTCTAATTTTTCATGCATAAGACGGTCTTGAATAAACTTTATAAAGATAGTCTCCTTCCGTTCCGGAAAAATAGCAACTCGAAATTGGCGGTGACATCCGAAAATTAATGACATTTCCATCGATCCGTTGGCATCAGTAATTGAGGTCAATGTTTTGAGTTGAGGTGTCTAGACGCTTTTTATTTTTATGGAATTCGGATTAGTTGTCATTTCATCTGTTACAAACATCCTTCCCTACCCAAAAAATCTGGGATTGTAAAAATAGTTATTTAATAAATTATTAATTAAATAATTATTTACTAAATATTATTTTTTTTTTAATTTAGTTTTTATAAGTAAAAAGTTTTAGAAAATAACACTACAAAACACTGTACTTTCAAATAATGTTTTGACTGTTAGTTATTAGAGGGTAATAAATTTAAAATACTTATTTCATTGGAAACTTAGAAGTATTAATTTTGTCAGTAATTTTATGTGTGTTTATTATGTCTCATTGTATTTCTATTATACCTGCACAGGATTATTTCCTCCAGGTTATGTATATTCAACTGTAAAATCCTTCTTTCTTTGTCAATAAATAAATTTGAAAAATTTTGAAAAAAAAACCTCATTAACTACAGGAAAGGTTTAGAAGTTTTGCTTTAAAAAAGGGTTCAAAAGGGGATAATTTTCTCATTGACATTTTTGTTCTATCACCTTTGTTTTTTTTTAATTTATTTTTTATATTTCTTAATTAGTCACCTATGGGTACCCTTACTTCCATGACCCTAGGAGACGTTGGTTCCAAATAAAAGCAGTGAAGAAACACCCTGTATATTTTTGTCATCTACATTAGGGTGTTTCAAAAAATTTTTTTTTTTGAATTTCCCAGATGCCCCCCCCTCAAGTTGTTACAAATACTAAAACATTATTACCTGCAAATTTTCAGTTCTCTAGGACGATTTTTGACCCCCGCGCCCTTCAAAAGTAGGTTTCCCATGTTAAAGTATAGGGAAAATATTGAAAATATCGTCATTTTTGGTTCTTTTCAATTTTACGAGCCTGAACGCAGTCAATATCGAATTAAAACCTATACATCATCTTTGGGACATTATTGCCTCAAGATCCTATCGGAAAAATATTCCATGACACCTACTGGGGGGTAGTTACACGGGGGTGAAAAGCAAGCTTTCACCGAAAAACGAGGATGCTTGCCGCACTTGCGGCGGGAGCTGGATGAAGGCCTCTCATGGGGGGTCCAGACACAACTCCCGCCAGATGGGTTCCAAATGACCAGGTACCTTAGGAAAAAGGTTCAATAAACACTTAAATAGGCTTTTATCCAGGTCCCTCCGCAAACGCCGGCGAGCATAACCAGCACCCGCGGCAAGTATCCTCGTTTTTCGGTGAAAGCTCGCTTTTCACCCCCCGTGTAACTACCCCCCAGTAGGTGTCATGAAATATTTTTCCGATAGGATCTTGAGGCAATAATGTCCCAAAGATGATGTATAGGTTTTAATTCGATATTGACTGCGTTCAGGCTCGTAAAATTGAAAAGAACCAAAAATGACGATATTTTCAATAATTTCCCTATACTTTAACATGGGAAACCTACTTTTGAAGGGCGCGGGGGTCAAAAATCGTCTTAGAGACCTGAAAATTTGCAGGTAATAATGTTTTAGTATTTGTAACAACTTGAGGGGGGGGGCATCTGGGAAATTCGAAAAAAAAAAATTTACCATAGACTTTCGAAACACCCTAATCTACATAGACCTGGAACTCAGTTACATCAGTTGACTGTAATGTAATAATGTATAATCGTGTTCTTTTTGTTTAGTTCAATAATAGAAAAATTTGATGCGAAACTTTCTTTCATCAGGTAATGATTACCTTCAACCATTAAAAACTATATTCTACGGAGTACAATTCTTCTCTAAGTAAACCTTCTTTTTTTATTATCTAGTATGCTGCCTATCCTTCTTTAAATCAATGATATATTTGTTTAGAGGTTCTTGATAGATTAGCCTGTTTTCTCGGGAGAACGTTTTCTGGAGATTTTCCAAAACATTTCGAATTCTTACTTAGTTTCTTCCGGATCAACACACAGCTCTTGAATTTATGTATTATTTTATTTCGAGCAAAGGTTCGTGACAGGACTTTAATGAATTGATCTGAAACAATCACTCGTGTAAATATATTGTTTCCGAATTATTTTGTGTTAAATGTCATACTACTTATTACAAAATTGAAACATACATGTTTAGCTCAAATAAAACTGGGAGTTAAATGTTCTATTTTTAGGGGATCAAACTTTTAATAATGTATTTTTTTTTATTTTCTAAAAATTTTATGGGGGAAGACCCTCCCCCCCCCAGACTCACCATTTTTACATGCAAAACTCAATAATTCACTTTTCTCATTAAATTAATCAAGATGCAAATCGGTACCTATAAATATATTAAAAGGCTGCATTGAACCTATTAATTATGCAGGGGAGGAGTCTTAAGAATAATTTTGGGTCTTCTCCCGCAGTGCAGGAATCTAGATTTTGGCCTGATAATGACTAAATTTTTTTATGATAGTTGGGACATTCTCAAATAGTACATGAGAAATTTCTCATGTTCTTGATCTTAACTTAAAACACTATTGAACATTAATAAATCAGTAACCAACTGCACGTGTATAGTCCGACCGCCACGGTAAAAACTTTTGACGTATTTTTTTTTGACAATATTGGGGCGATTTTTATGGAAATGGGTTATTCCACTCAATTTTGGGGGTGATGGTAATTCATGAACGCTAAAAAAACATTTTGTGCTAATTATGTGTGACTATCATTAAGATTTGAACCTCTTTTCAAAAGTTTCGTTTTTATGTCAAATCGTTTTCTCGTAGCGGTCGGACTATTAATAAATTTGAATACAATATACTATGCTACCCCCAATACGTATCAGTCTTCAACACCTTTTAAAAGACACCTCTTGCAACTGTCGAAACTAATATATCTCTCTCCCTTTTCCCATAAAACCAACTATGCTAATAAGAACATACGACAGTGCCTAAAACCAGGGCACTGGAAAGACATTTTTCACCCGGATTAAACTTTCTCCGGGAGATTAGATGTCTTGATCTCTAATGTATATCTGTCTGGATCTTGCTGAAAATGGATTGCGGTAATTATTACTGAACGGGTACTTTCTGTATGGTGGGTTGGGTTGTCTAATAGAGAAATATGAATGTTTGTTACTTGTGAAGTGGTGTTTTTGCATAGAGGATGGAAATTTTCAAAAGTAAATTTTGGTAACAAGATTTTTGTGAAATAAATTTTTAGCATGATTATTAATCAATAATGATAATGATTGAAGGTAAATTTAATTGAGAAGATATTTGCTTTTGAATTTTTCCTTAGCTTCTGTCTTACTGATCTTAAAATTCGTAGGTTAAATCACTAAATATTAAAACTTACATATTACATAATGCTTTTCAACTAAAGTAATGCATTAAAAGCTAAGTTTAAATTAAATATTTATTTGCTGTTTTGACTTTATTACTTAACTATAGTAAACCTTTATAATATCTATCACATAAAATAGAAAAACCTTAAATGTGTACAAATGTGTATGAGTAATCCCTTTTATAGCTCCGAAAAAGCATTATTTTGAATCGGTCAAATTAAGTGATTTATTTATTCTCAAACTAAAAAAAATTAGATAAATTTAGTTTAGTTTTTGGTTAGTTTCTGTTTTATACTATGTGGATGTATTTTGGGACGGGGTATCACATGAATGATCAATTTTTAAGTGTGTAGATTTTCCCAAAATCTTTAATTCACATTTGCTCATATTAGGACCGTATTTTAAACACTTAAAAAGTTTAAGCAATAAGGTTTTTCCTGTTTTTAAAAGAACATATACAATTATCACTATCCCGCAATTAAGCTTTGCGCGTATTCTATTATACCAGCGATGAATACCTTAATATTGGTATTCATTCAAAAGTTAAATATAACAGAAATAACAAGTTCTCTTTTATTATTTTAATGAAAAAATTATTTTAGATTGTTTCAAACTTAGTGATGAGTTTAATCACATTTTACGCTTTCAGCTTAATTTATTTTATTCTCATTAAAAAACTTCTGTATTAAATTTATGTGAGCTCATACGAGTACACTTTAGGATTTATATATTATTATGTACATTAACACACTTCAACATATCCTTAATTTTTATAGTTCCTTCCTTAGTTAATTTAATATCTTTCTTTAATTTTTAGGTTCGTTTACAAGAAAATTTTATTTCTCTTCTCCAACTTCTTCTACCTTATTTAAATTCATCACACAATCCATTCTTACTTGAGTAGTTTAATTTCATTTTTATTCTCATATCAATATTAAAAGAAAAGGAAGTCGCCTTATTTTTACACAATGCATAATTTCCTCGGAAGTCTTTCAAATATTCAAATGAATGATATCGACTGAGAAAACGATAAAAAAGTTAATGAGTTTACGCATTTATATTTGAGCATTAGGGAGATGACCCCGGTGAATTAAAAAGGACCAGACGCCAAAAAAAAGAAGAAGAAGAAAGGGACATTAAAGTAACTACACACAGCTTAGAAAGTGTCTCTTGCTTGGCTAGTTAATGTTTATTTTCCAGCTTAACTATTAAAGATAGTACCTGTGCTCTAATCTGAACCTAGTTGCGAATTTCTGAACCCATCTGTTAGTTAGTTTCGTGGAAAGAAGAGTTGTTAAGGGATAGATAAATGAAATTAAATGATGAGAGTCAGGGAAATATGAATCAGTTTTATGAACGTGAGTGAAAAATTTGTGTTGCATAAATTTATACAAAGTTTAGAAGAGCTAAAAAAAAGTGATAACTTATTTTTTAAACTGACTGGCTAATAAAATATGATAGCTAATTAACTCAAAAACTACTGATGATTTATTTATACATGTTCGGATATTTTTAGACACCTTGTCTGGAGTCTTCTCGCTAAGAATGGTAAAAAAAAACTATTTAGTTATTTCGAGACATTCAATAAAAACTGAAATTAATATATTTTTACTAAGTTTATAAAACTATTGAAACACTACTCTTAAAATGAAGCATTTTTATATTAGTAATGCATCATTATAATATTAATATATTCTTACTTAAGAAAAGCTGCAACGCCAATTTATCTTGAACGGATTACATATAAGCTACAGAATGCGTACTAACTTTCAAGAGGTTCTCCATCACATTAGTCTAAATCTTTTTTTTTTCAGAATTTTAAGAAAAGATTTGCAATAATGTTTTTACGGTAAAAATATTTTCGAACTTCTTCATATACTTCTACAAAGTATTCTCAAAAATATTCATATACTTCTTTTTTAATTTAGGAATTACACTCTTATCACATAAATATTACAGTGTTTTAAAGTATTGAAACTTTTTTGAAATTATTTTTCATGAAATTCTTACTGCATTAGTTTTCCTTTCAGAAATCCTTTTTTATACCTGAAATTTCTTTTGGGAAACTGTAAAAGTTAGAAATATGACGCATTTAAATCGTGTTTATTCTTAGTAACATTGTAGTTGTTCATAAAATTCTAATAAGCCTGATACTGACTCCCATTTACAAAATATATCTACAATTTTCTCCGCATCTAACATCTGAAATACTACTAAGGACCTACTCCGAGTCAACGCTCTAATAAATATCATGTACGGGTGAATGAGAGTAAAAAAAATATAAACTGAAAAGAAAATAAACACAGGGAGGATGAACTACATCCACCCGCAGGAAGAATCATAATAAAAACTTTCTTAATCGAAAACAAGATGCCGGGGAAAAATTCAATATGCCGCTACAAAAGAAATAAAAAACCGAAAGTAGTTATTTGCCGGATTTTTCTGCCTCCTCATTGGATAAGGAACTCTTGGCGGCAGCGCCATCTGTGAGCCGTAAAACTAAGCACGCCGTCGGAAAGTGGGATTCTCCAATAAAAGCGATCCTACGCCGTTTAGTGAAGGTTGGTTTATGTAAAACGTGTTCGCGTCGAGGAAAGCAACGTGGTTATGAATTGAGAGAAGGGATCCTGCGGTTTCGGAGGAAAAACAAATATTGTTGCGGGAGGAACTGAGATTATTTCGGTAAGCTTGGTTTCTTTATGGTTGTTATTAGCTTTGGTGCGAGAATTGCGCTTGATATGTTTAAGTAAATCCTTTATTGGTTTGGGAGTAGTACGATTGTTTGTTAATAAAATATTGGGACAGTTTTCTTTTTTTTTTAATTAACTTTTCTTATTTAATGAGATTACATTTATTTTTTTACCTTATGGGGTCGTATTTTTACGTATGAGGTTTCAGGATGTAGCACCTGGTAGGAGGGATGCAACTCAATCTCAATGTTTTGAGACTTTGTTTCGAAACAACCTTGTTTTTGTCAATGTGAAAAGCAATAAGCGGTTGTTAGTTTTAAATACCGCAAAGATTATTTTTATTTTGCATTTATAATTTTAAGTTACATTTACTATTAAGTATTGTTTTATAGAGTACACAGTTTCCAATCAGATGGGAATTAGCGATAACAATTTATAACGTTCTCCTATATTTTGTCACGGGCAACTTTGTTGTTCGTCAAGATGTCTTTACATTTGTGTTGTGTTATTGGCTAACAATCAAAATCGTTGGAGCCAAAGATGATGAAAAAAGATTTTCAATAAGGAACATTGTTTTTACATAAGTATTATTACAGTGAGTGAGCGCAAAGAGCTGAGTTGTGAGAATCACAAAGCGTATCGAAGAGAACTGCATCTAGCAGGGGGCAGTATCGCACTAGTTAATATTAAAAATCTTTGTTTACTTCAATAGTAATTGTATGGAAATGTACTTACTTTTCTTTTCTTTTTATTGTTTTTGTTATTTTAGAGAAATATTTTACAAACCATCGACACTTTGTTTTTAATAAAAAGTTATACAACTTATGTTTTGAAATAACAATGGCAACATCGTCGAATGTTATTTTTAGCTTTAGCTGTTTGTGCAAAATAATTTATTTAAAACTTGGAAGAACAAAAAATAAATGTTTTTGTAATCTGCATTAATAACGGTAAACGGCATTATATAAGGAAGTATTTCCTCTAAAAATATATGGAGCTCTCATATCCGAACTTTATGACTGAATTAAGTCTTGTTTATTAGCATTTTATAATAATAGCATACGTAACTTATCCATTTGGTTATACATGAAAAGTTGTACTTTACTAAAATTTAAATGATGAAGTAGTTTATCATGTAGTTATCATGTAGTTTATGAAGTAGTTTATAACTTCATGAATTAAGTGGTAAGATTATTAATGGGATATTGATGTAAACTGACATGAATAGCCATTAGCATGATATAAAGTAGCCTGATTTAAATACTATGGTCGTAACTACTTAGGTGTTGATATTAGTTTTATATGTTTTATTCCATTTTTAAAAAAATATATTTTCATCAAAGGAAATCGTTTAAATTTTAAATTAGACGAATGAATATTTTTCATTAGATTCATATACGAATGACTCAAGAAAAATTATCACCTATAAAAACAAAATATAATGGTAATATTGACCCTTCTCTTTCCATGATTTGTTATTCATTTTTAATGACGAGCTATTAGACAACCTAATACATAGTATCAAGTAGTTAAGAGTAATGAACAGAATACGTAACAAAAATTAAAAATTTGTCATCTATTAACACAAACAAAAAGTGTTCCTTTCCACACAGAAAATGAAACATGATATGAATATTGAATGTTTGATCCCAAATTGAAACATGATGAAGAGCAGGGTATTTTTGAAGATCTAGAAAGTCCATAGCTTCATTAATCTTTTCAGTCTTAGACATCCTTATTTTTCTAAAAGATTAAATGGAAGTTTTGAGTGATTTAGGGTCAAAAGGATTTAGATTGATTTGAGGTTTCTTTAAATAACTTTACAAATAATATCATTATCTATTCAAAAAATTGTTCTTTTTAATTTTTTCTATATTCTCTTCAGCAGGATGCATTTAAAGTAAACTACTTTATTAAATACTGAAGGGGTGTATTTCAATAAAAAATACTTTTTAGAAATTAATTTTATTCTATGTGTATTTGATCATTCGTGTGTAACAAGCAACGAAAAGTTGTTTTCACCTTTGAAACCTGTAAAACTTGCTTTGCTTTGTTGACACTCTTCCTGCAAAGAAGCAAACTAACCTAGTATAGAAAAGGAGATCTGTTTTAAACAAGTTTTGATATAATGGACTTTTCTTTTAAACAAAGGCTAAAAATTTAAAAGTGGACCCATGATAAACTATTTGGTGTTAAATAATAGACCTCTAGAGTTTCATGTATCATCTTGTCCTTGCTTATTTTAAACCTTATTGGTATACAATGTCTTTTTTTTTTCAATAGATCATACGATGTGGGATAATTATGATTTCGTAGTTTTTAAAAAATATTTTAACAAATATAAACTCAAGTGGAGAATTCTAATCGATAAAAAAACACTATTTGCATCATAAATACTTAAAAGCAATAATAATAAATTTTATTTTATGGTTAAGGCCAATTCCTCTATTTGCTCAAATATCCCATGACTGAAAATATAAATTAAGTAGTAATTGCCACTTTACCAAAAAGATTTAGCATACTCAATTCATTAAGGAATCATGGTTGGTAAAAGTAACAGATAAATTTCCATCAAAACATAGTAATTTCTTTATTAGAGTTAAAGTCACTAATTAAAATGGAACAAATTCGTTAACTTAGTTCCACACTTTTTTTGTTTTTACTTCTTTCAGAGTTAATTTAGAAACATTTTAATTAGCTTATATAGCTTTTCTTGGGTGCGTAAAGCTCATTTCTAACAGACTAGAATTTATTTAAAACCATTCAAACTCACGCTTATCTTCATTTGTTTACATAAAAAGGTAAAAAGGAAATAGTACTTTGTAAAAGTCTGTTTTTAGTGTTTTAAATATAAATCTTTTAATTGGTTTTAATGATTTGAGCATTGCAGGGTCAAAGGGTGTGTTTGTTTTCGGAAGGGTTAATTTTGGGGAGCATATTTTAATTTGCTTAAGACAGCTTTAAATGGGTAATTACTGTATTGCGCCTTAAAAAATTGATTTTTCATTCCATTTCAATGACAACCGCTTGCAATTAAAAGAGTCATAACTTTGTTCCATTTAAACAAAATATTACATAAGTGTCAAACAATTTGTATATCATATTTTAAGTATTTTTAGAGCAATAAAATGTAAGGAAAGCAAATTTAAAAAATATTAAAGAAAATGCAGTAATTTTAATAGTATTTAGTGTAAAATGTTCTTTGATGAGTAATTTATTTTCTTAATTTCCTATTATTTTCTTTAGATGTTCATTATACAGAAAAATTGCGAAATTAGTATGTTATAAAAATATATATTGAAACAATTAGAAGATAAAAACAGCCTTTCATTTAGAAATTTCTAAAGTTTATATTTCTAAAAACAGTTTTCTATTGAAGAAACGCTGTTTATAATCCAAAAATTTAAGAATATCTAACGTTAATAGTTTTTTTAAGGAGACTAACGTTTTCAAGCTAAATAATGAGTTTTTTATATTCATTGATTGTTTTAAAGTTTTATTGAAAATCGATTGTTTTCTTTAAAATATGTACTATAGTTAATACGAAGACTTCGTGTCATTAAAAATTTATACTTACTAAACTTACCCCCTACCGCAAAATTTTCAAATTTATAGCCAATTTATACCCAGTGCTTCACCGGTTGAGAAAATAGCCCATACATATTCATAGTTCATTTGAATTAGTTGCATAATGCTAACGTCATATACATGAATGGATTTGAAGCCAAAGGGCTATATGGGTACAATAGGTTGGCGGACTGAACGTGTCAAGTTTTTTTTTTTTTTACCATGTAGGCGTTTCATTACAAGAAGTTTTAACTTTCCGTGGCTTTCAAAGATAAGAAAGAAAAATATCAAAGAAAGAAACTTGTTAAATTAAAATTTAATTAAAATTTTATCGACCATTCATAGTTAAATCTTTCACACACCGTCCCTTGGCTTCTCACCAACTTAATAAGAAATACTCAAAATGTGTGACAGTCCACTGAATTCAATTTTGGGCAGTTGAATGTTTTCTGTAAACGGTGACCGTGTTATTCCTATGGAAAAACATTTTTGAGGCGACTCTTACAGCTCAATTATTACTGAAATTTTGACTTATATTAATACCCCTCGAAATAAAAAAAAAGGTTAAAATAATCTGAAATACACCTCAAATTATGTATTCCTTGACTGAGACTGTTACTCACTCATTATAAATATTCTGTGAAAATGCTAAATATGCGTTCTTCAAGTAGACCCAATATTCCCCTTAAAAAACCCCTTAGTTTAATATCGCATCCAATCGATTTCAATGTTTACGGAGATGATACTTCCCGTATGTATCCTCTCTTATTGACAGCGTCCGGCAGAGCAATCCGGCCGATAATAGCCGGACAATCAATATAGAGAGCTGTGTAATGGCCCTCGAAGTCTCGCGATCCGCTTAGCTAATTGCCGTTGTTTTTATGAGGGTTCGGATACATCTAGGCTACAGATGATACGTTTCCTGTGGTTTTATTGGTTGAAATACGGTCCGAGAGGGTTATTACTTTTCTTATGACTAATCCTGGTAGAGTTGGGCGAAGAATTATTACTTGTCAACGATTCATTTTTCATTCTGGTAACTTGAGTATTGTGTAACCGTGCATCGTATATCATGTGAAAGAACTTTTTGGAGTAAAAAGTGTAGTGGTTTGTTTTTCTTGCATTTGTTCTGTAGAACGGTTATTATAAGTACCTATCGTATGAAGTTGTTTAAATATGTAAATAAGTGAGCCTAAAATCTAAGTTAGCTTAATGTAAGTGTTGACAGCAAAATTCGAGAGAGTATAATATGATGCATTCTTCTTCGCAAATTACTTTTTAATTTTTCCAAACTACTCTTCATGATCCATATTCAAATTTTTCGTTACTTATTTTTAGGTTCAAACGTGGAATTTATTACTCCTTCATTTCCAATAATTTAATATTAGGTAATAATAATAAATACCTTTAAAACTTATATTAAGAGAATAAATTATGGTTACTTTATCAATTTTCATTTTCATATTTTTTAATTGTTTACAAATTATTACTACAGAGGAAAATTAAATGTTTACAAATAATATAATTTATCTATTGTCTACCTCATTTATTTAAGTATTATTTTCGAAAGTCTCCTAACACGCCTAAAACGAAATCAACTTAAGTGTAATCAAATATATATTAAAGCTACCAAAACAATTACCAGTGTATTCTAAGGAATTAATGATCAGCGATTTAAGGTGTGAGATCTCCCTTTCACCCACTACAGCTACGTTCAATGCAGTGAAATCCCATTGCATCCGAGCGGTCTTTGGAAGCCATCCAAAATAAGAGGGAATCCTCTCAGAAATGGCATTCTGTGGTTTCGCTTGTTGTTTGGCAAAAGGAGATTAGCTTAGATTTGTTTTGCGTTTTTCTGTGGTTGCCTGTTTGCGATACTCTGTGATTTCAGTGTAGAGAAAGGAAGTTTGAGGTTTATTGTAGAACATGAACCCAAATGTTTTCAAAGGATAGAAAGTTTGTTTATTGAGGCTTAACATGTTTGATTTCTTCTGAAGAAAATAGCACTCAGTGTCTTGAGTTTGGACTTTAGTTTTAAATGTAAAGTGTATTTTATACTTCTACAGACAAATTGTAAGATACTTCTAGGTTATGATTAATTTGTTTTAAATGAGTGTAGAGCAAAAAGTTGAAAAGATTGAGGGTAGATAATTTTTACACAAAACATTTTACCACATTAATTTAAACATCTAAGTATACAGGATGTTACAAGTTCCTCCAAACTCTCCACAGAAAGATTTCTTGCTAGGAAGTTGATACAAAAATGCCCTAAAAAATGTACTTCTACGACTTTTATTTTTCGAAAAATTTTACATCATATCCCACAAGAACTTAATTTCATGGTGCGTGCGTGCATGCGCAATGGATATAAGCGTAAACTGGATATGACATCATACCTTTACTTGTCGCTATTTTCACGAACACTGTGAGTCGTAGGGATATAGTTCTTTGGGCATTTTTATCTTCTTACTGCGAAGAATCTGGCTGTATAGAGTTTAAGCGGATTTTTTAAAACACGTTGTGCATTAATAGATTTCTCTAAAATAATTATTACTCTAAATCCTTTTTTACGCCAAAAATATTGCGTATATTTTTCTTCTCATATTCATTTCCGAACAAGATATTATACTCTTTACTGAGAGAAGCAAAAGATACGAGTCTTATTAGAATTTGGTCTTTTTGTAACAGATGTCAGGAATGGAGAATTGATTTTACATCATCTGGTAATCTTTCACTCGCTCAGCCGACGAAAGAAATTGCGATCTTTATTACTTACTATGAAGATTAATCTCACCTTATACATATTCTCACTCGGAAAAGCGAAGAGCTTTTAATATGAATTAATTAATCAACACACGCCATTCCTTTCTCCATTAGACTAGTAAAGGCTCTAGTCTCTGGAGCAAATGTATTGGAAAAAGTAATTGAGGACATTTATTACATCGGATTAAAATGGGAAAGATATAATAGATAATTGGGTAATGCATTATGGGTTGCTAAGACGTATAAAAGGAACCAGTGATCCTGAACTTACAGAGCAGAGAAGTTTGAGGTGTAGACGTATGGTGTTATACATGGTTGCAATGTTTCTTGACCCTGTGACGTCACTACACAGAAGGAAAAACTGAGTAAACAAAAAGCCTGTTGGGTTGTAGGAGGAGTTTCGGTACGCAAATCGTGATAAAAAGACGCTACATGGGTTTAACAAACTAATCATATTTCTAAATTGAAGTTTTCCATTTCACTCAAACGCGCTGGGAACTACTTTCTTTGTCTGATCTCAGCTTGTTTCTCCAAGGTCAATAAGTAACGTTGCAGTCTAGAACAGAGTAATAGTATAAACTAGCTAAAATTCAAATATGAGAAAATATTTAAGATGTAAGTGTCTTGCTGACACTTACTGATAACTGACTTGGGAATTTCTAAAAATTAACCTTGACCATTTTAAGTGACCTCTAGAACATACTCCATAGACTAGTTAATAGCTAGTTCAAAGGCTGCACGATTTTTTTAAATATTGTGAAACTTGGATAAATCATTCATTTTTGAATTCATTTTTCTTATATACACAAAGGTTGTAAAAATTATTTACTACCTCGTGAATGACCGCCATAGCTAAACAAATCCTAAATAGTTACTATAGTTAGTAACCAATGACGGATACTTGGTTTTTGATCTTCATTCATGTAACAAATTCGGTTAGTAGAACCACGGCTTACTAGATACTTATACAGGCTAGCCGAGTTTTAAACAATGAAAACCATTTGACAACTTTTCCCGCTTGGATCGCTACAAGACCTACCTATATCACCCACCGCCTTCAACACTGTGAATATGCTTTGCCAGTTTGTCCAATAATACCATCTGGATTTGCAATGATTTCCGTAAAGTACACAAAACCGAAATCCCCCATGGAAATGTAGCAACATCCTGTTCCTGTTTGCGTTTCGAGTGTGATGATATTTTTAATGATAAAAAGACCAAAACCTGTTGTAAATTGAAAGTTTTATGAAAAAAAAGGTTCAAATCTGTTATCTGTTTCGTTAAATATCGTGAAGCTATTTTGGTCGTCAACTTGCGAAACTTAGCAAACCAACCGAATAAAAAATGCAGATATATCAATGACAACTGTAAAAATACTAAAACAGCTTGGTCATATTTAACGGGTCAGATAACGGAATTGGAAAAAAAAAATACAAAATAAGCTCAGTAAAAAGTTCAAGAAACCAATAGAAAACTATAAATTATCCAGGAATTTGAATTAAAGACTTTCGAGCTATCTAACTTACGCAGTAATATATTTAATGCCTACTTCCATAGTTTTCGTTTGTATAACCAGTCAAAATTTCAAGACAATGTATGAAAACCTTAACCCCTATGTTATGGAAACATAGTGTGGATTGAGTAACTCTTTAATGGTAGGGGGTAAAGCGTTTCATTCATTGATTTCTCCTCCACATACAAAGTAGTTATGCACTCAATGCAAGTGCAAGTGACAGGTTCAGGACATCCATTGACTTTATATATAGAACCGAATGATCGATTTGCAATATTCATTGAAGAGGGGTTGGGTAGCTAGCGAGGATTTTTCTTGAACGGTAATGGAAATTAGATAACTTTGACATATGTCATTCTGTTGTTTTATCGATTTGGATGACATGTGATTTCTCGTGAATAAAACAAAGATTTTTTGTGTAGTTTCATTACTGGAAATAGGTTTTGAGATCCTGGATAAGAAGGCTCATTCATAAATTGATGTTACCAATCTATAATTTATGGGTTCATATGGTTTCCTGTTACTTAAAAACTTTATCTTGTTTATCATATAACTAAATCGTACAAAAAAGGCAACGTTCAAGGGTATTGCAACATACAATCTTCTTAAAATTTTTGATTTTGCATTTATTTGCCACAGCGTTTATTCTTTTATTAATGCAAAAGAGGAATCTTTATATTAGGTATTACGTGATGTTTTCCGCCTGTAAAACATGTGGGAAAATATTTACAAGGAGTCACAGCAAAATTCAACAAGAAAAACAATTTTTCCAAAAATTTTAAAGGAGTTTAATATAGTCGTTACTTTTTTTTAATTATCCACTTTTTTACTTCTGATAAAACAGGATTATGATTGAAACATCTCGTATTAATTGTTTTGTTGACAAAATTAACGTTATTTAATTTTTCATAGTACTTTTAATCAAGCTGGCTGATTGTGAATACATTAGTTTTGTTATTACAATGCAAGGCAATTTTACTTAAGATTTTTTTTTTAAAATCTATAAGAACCAATTTATGAATTAAATTAATATTTTCCTTGAAACAAAATTATGCACGAGTTCAACCGGGTAGAAGCGTCAAGTTTTTAACTTATTTGAGCTATAAAAAGCCAATTAAAACCGCAAATTACATGGCTAGGGTTGTCAGAAGTTAGCTGGAATGACGCCAAAAGATTTAATATCACCAAGCATGCGGAAGTGTGAACTTGCAGCCAAGACTAGATGTTGGCATACTTGCTATAAGGCTCATATGAAGGAAAAACTAGTTCTACAGGCGTGAAGCATTGCAAAGAAAAAAATAAAAATAACTTGAACAGTTCATACCAAATATGGCAAGTTCACGTAACTGCAACTAGAAGTTAAAGAAATTCGGCCATACATGACAAAAGTTGGACGAATCTTGAACGTTTCTGCTGCTTGGGTAGGTGATTATAGGTGATAATGTGTTACAGCAAAATCTTTATCTAACCAAACAACTCCTCGGGGTTTTTTCTACAATCATTGCTCAGTCTGAAACACTTCCAAGTGTTTCCAATCTATTTCACTCCGATCACAATAGGTTGCACAGGAATTAAAACAGCGAAACATTTTCCTCTTTTTTATAGATATTCAGAGTCGATAAAATGTATTGTTTTGTTTAAAATTACAGGTATCAATTTAGAAGAATAAAAAGAAATCTCCAAAAACTATTGCACGTTTCACGTTAAAATCGTTATAAAATGAAAACTATTTTAACTAAAGCAAAAAGGGAAGTAGGATACCTCAATTATGTATTCAAAATTACAGTAAAGAAATTTGGTATGATTACAAAAAAAGTGTATAATTTTGTTTTGCAGAAAACAAAATACCAAATATCTCATTAAAAGGAAAAGCCAAATTCTGGTATGCTAAAATACCTTATATCTCTATCCACCGGAAGAAGAAAAAATGCTTGGGGTTTTTTTTTAGTTCTGGGTATGATAGGAACAAAATTTAAACATATTTGGAAGATAAAGTTAAATACTATAAGATTCAACGAAATAACGAAAACTAACTTTTTTATCAAAATATGCGTTTTAAAAGTAGGCATCTTAATGTATTTTTAGGGTTAATTTGACCGAATATAATATATTCTCATTCATTAACAATCCTTTTGCATAATGTTTATAGATGGAGAATTTCTGTAAACCGCCTTTTCTTTAACTTTTGGAGAAACAAGCATTAAAAATTCAAACATATGTTTGCATTTGAAGATGTAAAAAATATCCCTTTTGCATGCATGCTCGCAACGTGGATTGAAATAATTGAGTTTTTTCGTATATGTTTCAAAAAATTAAATTCATTTTAGAGAGAGAGGTATGGTTCTCTGGGAAATTTTTACATACTCCATGCAAGGAGTAAAGAATCTTCCTGTGCAGATTTTCAGCCGGCTAGTTGAAACTCTGGATGATTAATATTAATGCACCACAAAGATCGCATTACCATAAAAATATCTCAAACGACACCTCACCAACACTTTTCAAAATCGTAAACTGTCCCTCCACCTCAAAAACCAACATAAACCTTTCAAAGCACACCTATTAAAAGCACTTAAGCCCTAATGGTCCTTTCGTCACCTCACCTCTACAATATTTTTTTATCGTACCACGTGCATTGGGTCAGGGACGCCGGAATATTCTGCCTATCCTTTTTTTTGTTATTATTATTCCTTCTCTTTCTCTCGCTGTTCTTTCTTATTTTTTCCCCATTCCTCAGACGAAGAAAGAGCAAAAGATCGTTAGTCGGGATTACTCTGGCCCTGGTTGTTGTTGGTGCTTATTACAGGGAAGGGAGGAAGGCTTGGGTGTTGAACAAGCAATAAGGTGACAGGACGTAGTTGGGTTTATTTGGTTTTGTAGAGGGGTTTTTGTTGTGGCTGTCGGTTGTACACTGAAAACTGTCACGAAACATTTAAGATAACACATTTTGCCCTCCAATGAACAACACTTTAGTTAGTGTTGTTAACTAGAACACTCTGTACCTTATTGTGTTGTGATAGTGTTCTGAATATGTTTGAAAAGTGGTGCTTGTAACCATAAATGTTCTCTAAAAATAATGCTGTAATGTAATGTGTTGCTAAAAAGTTACAAAAGACAGAAAATATCGTCGGCTTACAGTCGAAAGGCACTAAGTCACTCTTTGCTCAACTACTCCGTACGAGGTTATGCCAAATTTGGCGATCATTTTACCGTTGCCATTCTAGTTATAGTGTATGAAAAATAAAATATTATTATAAAACTTTTGAAAAATCGAATTATAAAATCTTTTATAATCCCTAAAATAACTCAATTTTGATCAAATAATTTCAATTTAATAAATTATTAATCGCGAACCAACATTTAAGCTTTTTACTGTATGAATTCTTTCTGGTTTAACACAGTTTGACGAGATTTTAGAGATGCGCCAAGAGTCCGCTCGTTCGTTGGCGACATTCCATCGCTTTCAAAATATCTTCCATAAGTGACTTAGTGCCTTTCGACTGTAAGCCGACGATATGTTCTTCTTTAAGTGTTAGAATCCACTCAAAATCGTAACCTATTTTAGAAACTTTTTATAACACATCATTGGATAGCAACCCTATTTGTAAAGTGTTGTTTGTTAAGATATTTACAACCATATTCACAGCCATCAGAGTCAGTGTTAACCAACATATAAATAAAGGAAAATTAGCTTTTCGCTGACTCTGATTGGTGGAATCCTTCTTTGATCTAGGATTTAACACTGACGCTGATGGCTATGAATATGGCCGTTAGAGCACTATCACATTGCAATTAACTATTAAATTTCTATTATAAAAACTATTACATTTATTAAAAATTTATTTCAAATTCTATTAAAAACTATTAAATTTCAATTTAGTATTAAAGTGTTCTAGCTAATAACACAACTAAAGTGTTGGTTACTTGAGGACAAAAAAAAAAGTTTCTAAATGTGTTTACTTTCGTGTGAGAGTTTTCAGTGTATTGAGATGATGTCACAGTTTTTATACTACGTAAGATTTAATGAGTCTAATATTAGCCCAAAAAATGTAACTTAGGTGAAAACCCCCTCCGTTCTCGTTAATTCCTTCCTTAATGGAAGTTTAAGAAAGTTGGGTGACACACAAGACCTTGCTTAAAATAACGACAGCATACATTATACTCAAAAAGTATTATTTATACGCGAAATAGATATAAAATGTATTCTGGGTTTAAATTGTACCTTACTTAAGAATGAGGACAGCATATTATACACGAAAGCTATGATTTACATGTTATAGGTATACATAGAATTCATTCTGGAACGTAACTTTTTGACTTTCTTAAATTTTGTGAAATTAATTTTATGTCCTTCCTTATTATTTCTTTAATTTCGCATCTCTATAAATGCTTTTAATAAGAACACAATCTTACTCAAACAGAAAGGATTTCTAAACTTCTGATAAGGAAGATTTGGATATCGTTTAAGCAAATGTTTTAGTAATACGCTTCACGCGACCGAATTGAATTCTTCAATACTTATTCAAATGGGGACTTAAGAAAAGTACTTTTCCTGAGAGAACTCGGAATAGATTTATTTGCTGATTTTTCATGCAAATCACGAAGAAGATGCTTCTTCCATTAACATCAAAAGCATTCGCAACAAAAACACTTGATTTTTCTTCCATCTCATGCAAAACTGGTGCATCGCTTGGAATAATTGCGTTGTTTACATTCATGTTTATGGATGATGGATTCAAGAGATCCTTTTTGTCTTTTTATTTTCTCTTTGTTTTCAAAAATACATGACTCACACAAGAAATAAAAAAAGAAAGAAGTGGATCCGGCTCAAAGATGTTTTTTCATTTTTCTACAAACTAAAACTAAAATATGGGTCGATTCAAATATTACCTTTCTAAAGCAGGAGACTAAAACTTAGGTTTGTGTGAAATGAAACTTCAACGATTATTATTTGCCCTTTTGTGTGAAAAAAATATGAATTGAAGGACAAGTTATATTTTTTAAAAAGGTGGGTTTTATGGATAATAAGAAGGAAATAATTTCAAGGTTTGGAATTTGTATTGTATTTTACATCCTCTAAATAAATTTAATTTATCTAGCTGATTAATTATTGTTCAAATTAGTGGTGTAATGAGTTATTTCATTAGTAAAAAAAATAAACTACGTCAAGAATTTTGTTATATGAACAAACAAAATTTCAAAACTACGTCCATTTTTTTTGCATTAATTCTTACTTTCTTTATTAATACAAATTTCTAAACATTTAAAACCTAAAACGACCGCTCAAACAAAGATAAACATCATATTGTTTTTAATCAGTAATCCATAAAGGACATTTTCATGAATAGAAATTTTCACTTCTATGCTCTTCGCTTCTCTAAAAGTTTTCTTTGAAATTTTGCTATAAATAGAGTCTAATTTTGTATATTGAACTATGTAGACTAAAGTAGTTTTTCGATCTTTAACTTCAGGCACAGTTCTTGAAGTCTGAAAATTGGTCGTAAATTTAAAACAGTTCTAAGACACCCTGTGTTGAACATTTAACTCGTGAACTGAAATTTATTCTTAAGATTGTTTCAAAAACTGATTATTTTAAAAATCGTTTTGAGAAATAAAAATAATAAATTTATTTTTGCTTAAATTTTATAACTAACCAATTTTTGTAGAACAATTTTGTTTTATCTCTTATTTCTGTAAAACTAACCGCATATTGGTTTTTATTAGAAAGTCAAATCATATATATATACTAGCTCATTTTAAGTTACACTATGATTCTTTTAGATACTAGAAAACTGTTTAGAATTCTTTTATTTTATAACTATACCTATTTTTTAAGTATAGCTCTAGTTTACCTACATATTTACAAAATAAGCCACCAAACAGTAAGTTTACTGTGCAATTTGTTTTTTTAAAGTTTAACTGAAGAAAGAAGTTCGTAAAAAATCTTCATAAAGTACTCATACACCATCCTAAATGCGCCATTCGTTTGTAAAAGGACCTGGCACTCACATCATCTTTGCCGTCCAACTCTTCAAAAGAGTGTGATTCGCATGCAAAACTAGTGAACTCGGAAAGCTTTTGCATGTCGGAACGGTACAAAGCACTCGCAATTTTCTTTCGCAATATGAATGCAAAAAAGGGGAAAGTTGGAACTCAATATTTTTACCTGGCTTTTTACCAAATGTTCACCAAAGTTATTTGCTTCTTTCGAATACAAAAGAGCGTACAAAATTATGGGTTGGGGATGGATTCTGAAGATTTTTCTGTACCTATGCATTTTTTCCTCAGAAAATTTACAAAACTGCCTCTTTTCTATTCGGATGTATCTTTTAATGTTTTGATACCTTGTATTTCATTTTCAATCTGAGGCTCTTTTAGTGATCTACTTATATGAAACCTTCCATTGTAAGCATGTCTTTTAAAAGTAGAGAATCAAGAAAAATCCATTTTTTGTGATTGTAAACCTTTGATGCCATAAAGGATAATTAAGAATATCTACTACTATTCTTGCGTAATAAAACAATAACCAAACAAAAGCTACTATAAAAATTATTTCTTTAAGCATTTATTATTATTAAATTGGGTAAACTTTTCATTGTTCCTTTAACATTTTTTATATGTAAACTGCTACAAATGAAAGGTGTTAATTCTATCATGCAATTAATTATTCTATATTTCATACAATTCTAAGGATGTTTTTGCTTTTGGAAAATAGTCTTGATACCTGCACTACTGTTTTCTATAATTTTTTATTGAGAATACACTTACGTATCTTAAACAATGTGTGTTTTAATTAGGAATGGAACTCTAAAGAAAATTGATTGATTTCTCATAATTACCGTTTTTGACTTACTATTTGTATCATTAAATAGTATGCCATCCGAAAATAACTTTTTTTTTTAAATAATCCAGTGAAAAGCCTAAGATGTTTTATGAATAAAAATTGGTATCCCAGTAACTGAAGAACATGAACGTGAAAATTTTAAAGGGCTAGGGATCATTAATATCTAGTTTGGCTTCCCATATCCTATAAAACTTCAACTATCCAACCATTATCAATCTAACAGCGAACACTATACTCGTAAAACACAATATACGTGAGCTTTTTTGCCAGAAGCATTACCGATAAGAAAAAAAACCAGATACCTAATGAGGAACTTTTTCTATGTAAGCTTTCTTAAAGGCAAAGATAGCGGTGGTGTATTTTATGAACCTCTATCGTATACCACTTGCCCTAGGACTTGCTTTCGAAGCAATTTTTAGTCGATAAGATCTATTCAATTGGCTCTTACCCAATAGGTCAATTTTTCCCTATTGAAAATAATAAGCACAAAAGCTTATAGCGAAAGTGAGTGATTAAATTGTGCCCAGAGGCTATTACCTAAACTTATATTGATCAGAGTGTTAGTATCCTCAGGTTATGTTAAATAATGAGGATATTCTTTTTAAGTATCTTTAAGTAATTATTTTGCTATCGAAGATTCTAGAGATAATTGGAAGGTTTATTTGTATGTTTCATTTTATTATTTCCTGCTTACATTTAACTTTGTTGTACATACTTATTTATAAATTTAAATGACGAAAATTCTTTTAAAATGATTTAATTGCGTATGTTATAAATAACTTGACATTTTTAATTTTATTAAAACCTATGCTTTAACATTACCTTACACATAGGTAATGTTTAAGCATTTAGTGTCGGAACATATACGTACGTATGTTCCTTGGACAATTATAAAAAACGTGTAAGGCTTTGGATGCTTTAATGAGGGAATTGCATAGGTGAGGGATTTGCTTAATTTTACACTTTTTTGATACGTTATAGTTTAAAACTCTCAAATATCAGATTTTAAAGTTCAAAAATATGTTTTAAATAACTTAAAATTCGATTTTATTTTTGCCAAAACACTAGTAAAGTCATGTGATCAAAACACGGGATTTGACGTCACAGCGCCGTCGAAACTAGTGAATTGTTGAAAATAAAAGAAATCAGACTTGTCATAAAACCAAAACACGCATAAAACTCGTCTGTTTCTCTAGTGAACGGCCAGAAAAAAAAATTAAAACTTTGAATCCTAATAATTCCAAAACCAATTAATATATTTTGAAAAACAAAACGCCAATCTTTTTATAAAAAATATTTGTATGTGTCTTTAAAATATCATAGTTTTTTAGTTAAAACTTTGTGAAGAATAGCAGAATGAAGCAAGCTAAGCATACAATAACATAGCTGGTCCAAGTGGGTCCAAGCGCTGTGACGTCACACAGCAGCCATAACGAAATTACTGTTTTTCCCGCCAATACTGGAAACGACATTTTAAAAATTAATATCTTGGGGAATAGTTTTCCGATTTCAATAATTTTTACGTCATTTTTCATGGATTTTCATCCTTTATCATAATAAAATTTAAAAAAAACGTGCAATTCCCTCATTAAGAAAACTCAAGCTATGTAATAAAAAATAATAATAAAATAATATAATATAAATAAAATAATGTAATATAAAAATGCATGCAATAAATGTACAACAAAATGAAAAAAAAAAATTGTTAAAAAGTTATAAATGGGAGTCAATATTGAACATTTGTCAGATTAGAAATAGTTCTAGTATATTTTGTGTATATTCCCGTCATTGCAATTAAAAAAAAAATCCTAAACATTCTGTATCTTCTTGATTCTCTTCAGGAACAACTGAACTGTTCTTTAAACGCGCTCTACCGTGGAACTACTTATTCCAACAACTAAAGTCACTGCCAGATCCATAGATGATAAATCGTGCTGAGTGAAACAGGACCAACTAGGATAAAACACGATCAGTGATACGCCCAAATGCTGCAGATGAAAGCTTTCCTTTTCATTAAAAATGCATCCGAGGATGGCGTGTATCATACCATTAATTTGTGCATAGTAATGGATTAAGACTCTGGAAGGGGAATGCATATTTATTCTGAGTAAGTGGTAACAATTAGATAGAGATAGGAAATATTGCTTTTTGGAAAAACGGGTTGATGAGAGATTGTCCACTAGGCTATTGTATATTAGTGTTTTCAAAGTGATTTTTCTCTCATTGTATGTAGACATTTTTGGTGTAAGTGTTGTTCATCTGATTCAAATACACACTGGTTTTTTTTTGTAATTGGAGAATTTTGAAAAAACAATTAATATAGTGATACTAATGATAAAAGAATAAAGCTGCAAAGCTGCGTATAAAATTGTTATTAGTTTTAAGGATACTTTAATTAAGACCACTCTTTTAGTAAGAATAGAATAGATTATCTCCTAAATTCTCATTGGGGTTTGTAGATTGATCAGTGATAAACTTTTTTGGGTTCTTATGTATTATCCCGCCAACCGTGAGGCTTAATCCGAAAATGTTATCAAATCCCATTGACTTTACTATAACCGTGCCGCTGAATTAGACGGCCGCTGAACGGTCGACGGGATAATACGTAAGTGCCCTTTTTTGTTATTTGATAGAGGCTTAATTGAAATAGAAAACGAATAGAAACAATTTGTAAGTTAAAACAGATTGCATGACCTAAGTAATCCTTTTGGTTCGTGTTTAAAATTATCGAACTAAGAAATAGCCCAATGAATTTTATCCCTGTTAAGATATACTAAAAGTGTACATCGGTTCAAGTTCGGAATAAAACTGTGTTCCAAAGAAATACTGGCTTTTGGATTTAAGAAGTGTCAGTAGGTTTCTTTAACCTTTCACTTTAAAACCTTTACTTTCATTATTTAAAAAAAACTTTTAACATCAATTATTTTGTAGTTAAACTCGACTCTATTTAACAGTGTCGCTATAAAAAAATATTACTGATACTACCAAATCCTGCGTGGCCTCGAACAGATAATTCCTGTACGATACGATATTCCTGTACGAACCGACGATATCTTAATTTCTTACAAGGTCAATAAACACTTCATTAGTACGAATACGAATTATACGAAATACGATTACGAAATATTGATACGAATTTTTACTTTGCCATAACATTACCATAACATTATCGAACGAAAGATATCCACAACATATCATTAATGACTTCCATAGAATTCCTGCTGAACTTTCCCTAAAATCGGCGAATAACATCCCAAAAATGTGACTCTTCCTCCTTCTAGAACCTCATCCCTTACCCGTCAATCCCCTCCTTCCGGGAAAACTCCAATTGGGTAAAACTCCTCTTTTAATCACAGCCGTGCTGAAAGCGAATCAGCTACAGCTGCACTCGTCACACTAGTAGTGCTGGGCCTCGTTTAATGACTAATGAGCATGCAGAGCTCAATTCCATTAATCTCTGACTCGGATCACAGGGATTGGGGACGGTCGGGGTTCGAGGCTGGAGTGGAACGAGAAATTGGCTTTGCTGGAGGATTTCCGAGGGAGGTTTGTGCTGTGATTTGGTTGGCGGGGTTTGGTTGGAACAGTGGTGTAGTGGTAAAGGAGGTGATGAGATCGGAATGGAGTGTTTTGGCTATTAATGGGGACGTTTTCGTTTCCATCATTTGACTATACGTATATGATTTCTATGAGAAAATATTATAAATTTAGGGAAACGTAATTTTCAAAATTCGAATTTTAAAGTGTCAATGAACTTATATTTATGAGATCGTGAAAATAAATAAGTAGTTATTATTATACGTATTGTAGGAAACAAATTATAGTCAACATTACAGATATCAATTAAATGATGAACAATATTAGTAATTACGAACTAAACAATATGAGTTATTCATGTAATTCTCGAAGCATTTAGGTGTTATATCTGTAACTTTTATGTTATTTTAAAATTCTTATATCTTCATTCGTAATGTATTTTTTTAAAACCGAGTTTCATTATACATTACTAATTTGATATGAAACTCTTAGACAGAAATTTGAAAAACTGTATTTTTCTGATCTTTGTGAGAATTTGTAAAAAATAAAATAATATTTATTATTTTATTCTTAAAAAATATTTTTTTCTAAATGAATATATTACCAATTATGATAAAAATAAAAACTCAATTTTATTTGTGCTGTTATAATACATACTTAAAAAATTTTCTTTCCTCCTTTCATAAACTCAAATGTGTACTATTCCTACTAGTTATTTAAGCTTTAAGTTTTTCATCCACCCTAAAAACTTTTGGACAACTGTGAATGTAATTTTCTTTGATCATCCACAAAACTCAAAAGTGAAATAATTTATAGGCGTTGTTCGAGTTTTCCCCCATTTACACAACAATTTCACTCACACCTTTCGTCAAGTACCACAATTTCATAAAACACCCTCCAGTAGTACAAAACCCCATAATCTCAGCATCGCCACAACGAACAGCAAAATCCGACGCACACAACTCCAGTTCTTTACAAAGAAGAAACCCTTTCGGCCATAAAACCGTCTGAGCACGCAATGTGGTCCCCTCTAAGGAACATCAGTGTGTGGGATTTGCGTTATTATGATGAGTCTTGTGCAAAAGACGTGTTGGATGAAAGAAAGGGGAAAATTTTTACATTGAGGGAAGTTGGAAGATTTCTAAGAGGGTGTGAGACTAACGAAAATTGGAGGGTATTGATGTGGTAATGGTTTATCTTTAAGAGATCTGTTTTTTAAGTGGGTTGAGTTTGTTTTTTTTTGTCTATCTGTCTGCACGTTCTGCTAAGTTGTTTATGGATTTTATTTCTGTAATTGTTATTATCACTTAATCCAATATATTAAGGGGGTTTTTTAGCTTGAAATTATCAAAAATAAGGTTATTTTGTTTTCAAAAAAGTGCAGACCTTAAATATAGTTTTATTCAAATTACAAAATGTCATTCTATTAAATAAGTCAAATTATCTATAACATTGGTTCTGTAATTTTATTTGAAGCATTGCCATAGTTAAAAGTGAAAAATTAATGATACTGATCTTTATGCTTATTCTACCGGAAGTTTTAGACATTTTTCCATTGAATCCGATGTGATTGAAAAATTTTCGCTCAGGTCCCGATTACCATAAGAATCAGTTGGAATAAAAACTCAAACACCGCATAAACATTTATATATTGGATTATTATATATATGTTATGGGCAAAGTGATTAATCGGGCATTATTACTAATGCCCGAAGTGGAGGCGGGCAAAGTGATAAATTTCATTCATAAATTCCACTGAATTTATCACATTGCCCGTAACATATACATATATTGGATACATGCACTGTAAAAAATATCTGTTGTTTTTACAAAAATTAACCGTATTTTCTAGCTGAAAATATCTGTTTTTAAGAAAAACAGTTTTTTTCTGTTTTTTTAATTTGTAATGTAGTAAAGCTTATTCTCCAAAGATGGCGCTGCTCAAAGGATTTTACGAGCAATACAAATTTTAGTCTTTAATTTCTTATATTGATCAAAGTGGGAAAATTCCAGGAAGTATTGTAGTATGTAAGCCAAGAAACTGTTTAAAAGATATACATTTGTGTACCATTGCCTCTTTGAAATGGTGATATATTTTGCTAATTTGTAACTTTTTTTATGTTGGGAAGTTATGAATCGAATTGTGAAGATATTTACATTCCATCTGTGTGAAATATATATTCCAATAAAATTTCAGTATTTTTAAATTTTGAGTTGTGGGATATATGCTAAACACATTTGAATTATTCTTAATTGCTTACAATGGACCTAATGAAAATTTTTGGGCATTATTACTAACATTTAGTCCCATTGCCTTGAATGTTAATCTATTATAGCTAATTCATAACACTTTTTGTGTGGAATTTAATTTATAAAATATAAACAGATTTATTCTGATATTCAGGCATGAGTTTCTTCAAAAAATATGTTCTAGAATGCTGAAAATGAAAGGAAAAAACATTCAAAGAAATTAGGTTCTAAAGCTAAAAAATGCAGATCCTCTGATAATGCCTCAGAGTCCACCACAGAAACCAAGAATGAGTAACTAAATAAGGTTCCAGTTCCTGGTGGTGATGATAAACGCATTCAAAGAAATTATGTTCTAGTTAAAAAAAAATGCAGGGGCACTCTAAGTCTGAATCCACCACTAAAACAAATTTTTTTTTAGATTAAAATTTATCTGTTACATTTTTAAAAGTTGTGCTTAAATTTAATCGATGCTAAAATTATATATTGCATGCTAAATATTTTTGATGCTCTGTGCTTTTTTCACTTTTGTGTGCAATCTCGTGCCTGATTATATTGAACCAAGCAAAACATTTTGGGCAGTATTACTATCGGAATGAAAAATTATAAAAATTGACAATATGCTTTCATCATTGCCTAAGGATATTTTTATGTTCAAGTCGTCTGTCTATAAAGGAGAGAGATACAATAAAACAGATCTTATCTAATATTTCCTAAAAATAAAATTAAAAACAATGTTTAAATTAACAGAAACAAACTGTAAAAAGATGGAAATTCTGTAAAAAATCACTAATGATATCTGTGAAATTAACAGGATAAAGCCATAAAAAGATGGAAATTCTGTAAAAAATCACAGATGATATCTGTGAAATTAACGGGGAAAAGCCATAAAAAAATGGTAAATCTGTAAAAAAATCACAGAAAATATCTGTAAAAAAAACAGAAATCTACTGGCGTCCTGGCTGACAGTTTTTTTCTGTAAATTCAACAGACTTTTTTTTTACAGTGTGGATGGATATTAGGATGAATATATTGGATATATTCATCCTAATCTACACCTTTATCAAATGGAAGAACACATTATCCAAAACATGATCTGAAATGCTTTAAACCGGACAATATCTGAAGATATGCGGATTAACTTGGTGTAACCTTTGACAAAAAATAAACCTTGTGACACAAAACCTGGGTAAAACACGATTGCAATGCATAATAAATATAACACATCATCACCTTTAATCCCAAACCTAGAAACCTCCTCACAATTCACACAATACAATTACTACAGAGTCTCCATTCCATATCCCCGAATAGCCTTTAGTTTGAAATGCCGGAGAACAACGAACCCTCTCAAATAAATGGCCCCCCAAATTAGGTTCTCCGTTTTCCGCTACACCCTCATTGGGCATGAATCCACACAGTTCGCCGCGACGCAGATTGAACTGGCTAAGTGCGCCCTGCAATGGATGAGAATGGGCCGTGATCCCCCAGTGTAGTTTTGGTCGGAATATACTACGTCTTGTGGAGTCAGTGGGGCTGTGTTGTTTTGGGACTGATGAAGTTAGTTGTAGTGTGGAGTGTGTTAAATGAATGATGAGGACTAGTGACTGGGAGGTTTCGGGCGTGAAATTTTAATCACCTTGTTGAGATTTGGCTGTTTATGCAGTTGAGTTTTCTGTTGGATATAAAGAGATGAGTACGGTATAGTAAATAATGGTTTCTATTTTCTGTACCTTTGTAGCATTTTCTTATAAAAAGATTTCAGTAATTAAAAACAATATCCCACTTAATTTCTTAATGAAATCCCCGTTTTCATACAATGGTGTAATATCTTTTTATTCTAATAACAGAGCTTACATGGAGAGACGCATTATGTATTTATAGCATTCCTTTAATAAGTTTCATATATTAATTGGTTATGCTCAATGTCATTTTTTGTTAAAGCAATAGAGAGTAAAACATAATTTATCGCTCTAATAGATGTAATAAACGTTTCTTTTAATTAATTTTCACCAGCTAAAAGCAAAATTATCATAAGTTATTAGATTTCAGATCTTATTTGTTAAAGCAATTGAGAGTAAAACATAATTTGTCGCTCTAATAGATTTAATAAACGTTTCTATTAATTAATTTTCACCAGCTAAAAGCAAAATTATCATAAGTTATTAGATTTCAAATCTTAAATAGAAGCATATGAGTTAGTATTTCATCAAAGGATTCTCATCATCATAAATGTACACAGTCTATTCTAATTTAAGAAAATACTCTATTCATTATAACTGTTCAATAAGAATCTGTTTATTTATATAATTCAATTATCTCATTCATAACTTAAACTAAATCACTAATTTTTCACAAACATTACCCTTATACAGATAATAAATTTAGGGCTGTTAAGAAAGATCCATTCCTATTTACATAGTAAATATTTAAGTATCAAGATGTTCATATATTCTTGACGAAAACGTTTTTAAACGGGATCCTGTAACGAATAAATTAACACATTTTGAAGCATCCAACTATGATAAGTTTGAAGCGCTTAGATCCCCCAATCTTTATGGCACTTGAATAAATAAAGCCACATTCACTAATGAAGAAAGTCAGACATTATAATGTATGTAAATTGGGACTCTTTACATTCAAAATTTTACGTCGGAACAGTTCCCCTTGCTAAAAAATTAATAGTCTGAACCAGTTTTCAAAATTAACAGTTTCTAAAAATGAAGCCTTTCCTACATGGTTTATGTTCAAAATTTAATTCTACTAATCTTTTTAAGCTAGCTAACAAAGTATAGGGGATAATTTGGATGGATGTCCCAGTAGAAAAAAGGAATGAATTGTTAACTCAATTATCTATTAGGTTTATGCTGGTCTTTACTTATTTATGGAAAGATTGATGAGTTTTTTTATAATTACGCTAATGTAACTCGTTGGTAATTTATTTCCATTTTTTAATATCCAAGCATTTTTCCTAAACATAGTCACGGCTTACTAGATACTATATCAGTATATTATCCAGTCAACCGTGACATAGTTATTACATTATTTTTGTGAAGTCCTATGAACCAAAGCATTATTTTATTAAAATTAGACTGATGTTTTTTTTAATATGGCTTTATTGGAATAAATATTAATTCATTGAAAATGGCAAATACATACAGAAAAAGAGTCTGGGTTAACATATAAAGGAATACAAGAGAAAACATGAACAAAGTCTCAAGCAGGAACATTATGCTGGAGTTCAAAGAGATGAGTCCTGGCTTCCCAGTATAGTTGACACTGGTCGCCCCTCAGTTGGGCATCTTTGTAATTAGACTGATGTAAAAGTAAAGCAAATGCATGTTAAAGTTATGTGAATCGCATCGTTACTTTCTGAATGGAAAGAGATAAACTACGAGTAGTTCAAAAGTGCGGTTTACTAAGTTTGCAATCAATTATGAATATTTTTCATGGCTATAGGGCTTTATCTCAAAGCATAAATATTATTTATTTACTTAATAATTCTAAAAATTTAAATTTATCCATCTACAAAATTTTTACTACCTCTATTTTTGAAATTTTAAATAGTACCTACTAGTGCAGTATCAAAATTAGGAGAGAAACACGTGATTAGAATATTAAAAACAGGGTCCATAGACTATAATGATTATGTATTTTGTACGTTTATATTCAGTGAGTAGTCACTTAAAAATTCCTTATCATTTTTAAGCAATAGCAATCGTAAAACACGCAAATTTCAATGTTGAGAACGAGAACTCTTAGATGACGACATATATTAAAAACTGAAAACCTTCTTCACAAAAAAGAAACTAACCTGAATACAATTCCCCAATACCAAACATAACTCAAACTCAAACCCTATTGTAACTAACTGAAACAGGGGGAAAAGAAACCAGCTCCAGGGTTATTTTTTCGGTCTGTGAGGCCATCGACTCACTTTGGCTCTCCAACAAACAGGAGGACTCTGTGAAATTGAATTTTTTCCTCCATCGTACCGAGTTCTAAAAGTTAGTTCTTTTTTGGACTCTCTGTGCGCTCCAGCGCGTTAGTGGACATTTCAGAGGTCGGGATTCTTTCTGTTACGTGATCCGGGTAATGAGTTTTTTTTTTGTGATAATCTTTTTTGGTTCTGGTATTGTTTAAGGCATTTTATGGCGTTGAATCCGGTTAGCTTTAAGCGAGTCTTTGTTTTACTCTGTGATGTTCTTGTTCGGTCGATGGTTCAAGATAAAGGGTGTCTTTATCAGGGGTAAATGACTCGTTTTGGGATACTTCTTGACATTAAAATAACTTGTTTTAGTTAAAAATGAAAAGATTATTGTTGTTTGTTTACAAAGCATATGCAGTTGAACAGTTAAGGCAAGGGTAACGCCATGGCCTTAGATAAATTTTATTTTCCTAAAACTTTTTTCTGTTTCTTCGCCTAATGGTATATCACTCCGGTATAGCATTTATGGGATTATCAAATATACGGGGTTGCCAAATCGTATACATGTTGCTGAGGCCATAAATGATTAAATGTGATGGTGATTTTTTGGCAACCCTCCTTGGTCTTTGGAGGAATTTTGCCAACTTGATTTGATTTTATTCCGTAGACCCCGCTTATTATTTTGAAAAAAAACCTAATGATATATACCATTAGCCAAAAGTAGTGTACCCAGAATCGGAAGTAATTCTAGTAGTAAACTTAAGATTGGTCTGGGATGTTGCAGGCCACATTTACTCTTTCGACACTTCGCTTCACAAATATATACAAGTATCTCCATGACATAGACGAGTGGATCAGAATCAACCGAATGCAAGAGAGAATGATAATCTATGGATCCGTAAAATTAAACGGTTTTCTTTACGTTGTAGGGATAAGGGACACTCAAGGGGATTTAGCCATGCAGGTGTACCAGGGGAAGATTTTACTGATCGGGGGCTACTATCATGTGCCTGAATCTGACGCACAAGAAAATGATATCGACGAAAACGACTATGACCACCTAGAAGAGGAACGTGCATTCTACAGCGACGGGTTACGGTCACAGTTTGAAGCTGTGGTGGTGACAGAAAGGCTGTGCCTATACGGGGATTATCCGAATAATTGGATGACTTATTGGAATGGGTCAAGTTGGTGGAAAGTCGCGAAACGCCCTTCTTTTTTGTAACAGATATCGAAGTACCGCTTTAGTGTCGTTGAAGATGGAGACGTTGTGCGGGAATTAATGAACAGAAACAGAGCATTTGACACATCGGTTTGGAAAGAAACGGGTTGAGAAAAAGAGATGCAATAGAAATTTGTTGCTCACAAACTATCCTTATAAAAAGTATCTGGAGTTAAGTAAACATAATGCATAAATAAATTATTGAATCCTCTCAAAATAGGTATTTTTATTCAAATATAGTATAAATAAACTAAGATATTAATGGGGATTTCTAGAACATATTATGGCAAAAACATATTAAATAGTTGGATTACTTCCATGAAAAAATAACCTTTATATTTTCTAATATTTATGAAATCGGTACTTTTAGATTAGCCGGGCACAAATCTTGCCTGTAGTACCTAATTAGCAATTTTTTTACAAATTACACATAAAATATTAGCAAAAATAAAAAGCAACACTGCTAATTGAGATATTTTAATACCTTTTTATTTCGATGTTTGATTATTTTTGTTCATTTATCGAGCTTGTACCCGGCTAATCCAAAAACGTACCTTAAAATATTTCTAAAGTTATTTCTTAACTTATATTAAGTTTTAGGAATCTAAATGACTAAAATGTGAATTAAATCACTTTAATTTATTGGGTATTTTTTTAATTTATTGAAATACAGTAAACTCCCATTAGTACGCCGTTCAAGGGGATTTGTGAAAACGTCGTAATAAGCGGTACGACGCTATATGCGGAATTCCATAAAACACCGTTTTGGCGATATACCTAATACCCGTAATACCTAATCTTACCTAGACACCTTTTTAAGCGGGATTTTATCACTAAAATAGAAACGAAAGGAACAAAGTCTAAAAACAGAGCAAACATTCTTACCTTTACAACTTTTATTGGTATACTATTTAAATATAACACTTGAAAATCATGACAAAACAAATAAAGTGGTGTCTCTTATTTCATTTTGTGAGCTCAAAAGTTATTCCCCCCCAAAAAAACTCTATTTTTTTCCCTGAATCTATCCAGCCAACCGGCAGTTCCACTAAAGTCTGTTACATTCAAACTTTTAGCAATTTCTCGTTGTTCTACTCGCGTTTTCAACGGTTTCTGTAGCTCATACATTATTTGAAAGGACCTCGACGACGCAATAACCTGGATTTTTCTTCGGGGGACCGGAGAAAAGCGTCGAAATATGCGGGAAGTCGTTATAAGCGGGGGCGCTATAAGCGGATAGTTTTCAATGATAAAAGGCCTATTGGTACCAGGGACAGAAGAAAAACGTCGTAATATGCGGGACGTCGCACTAAGCGGGGGCGTACTAACGAGAGTTTACTGTATTAAATTTGCTTCAAAGGAATTTTAAGATTTGACACATTATGAAGTCTGTTTCTGAACAAGGGTTTGTAATTATAAAGAGATACCTACATGTGCTATGGAGTAGTATAATTAAAAAGAGTAAAAAAAATTGCGTGAAAAAATGCAGAAAATGTAAACGATATTTCTCATCTTTGATATCCAAAACAGCTTTGTGAGGGATATATAGCGGAATTGTAATAATTTTTCTGATAGCATTAAACGAGGTCATAAAATCAAATTTTGAAAGGCTGATATACAGACATTAAGTTCCACAGCATGATATTACTCCCTGTAATTTTTTACCCATAGTAATTTAACAATAAAATATAATATTTTAGGTAAGGACTAAGGAGGTAAGAATCCCGATAGTAAACTATCAAACATTTTTTCAGGGGGAGATAAGAGTACCAAAGGAATTTCATTCAAGAAACACTATTCATATCTAGAACTTCATGCTATAATTCTTACGGGATTTCATTGTTTTACTTTGTAAAACTTTAAATAGAATCAAATAAAGCTTTTTAATATCCTGTTTATGTATCAAAACAAAGACCTGATTTATTTGTAGATAAATAAAAAAAACTCTCGCAGATAAAACTACGATAAAATCGCAACTCTCTACTTAAAACTACAATACCATGAAGGTTTTGAGAAAAATTTCAGGTCCATTAATCACGAAAATCCACCGAAAGTCCTGAAACCGCGTTTGTTCCACTCTGCAGAAAAACTGGATTGATTAATGGAAAGGTTTTTTTTTACAATGGTCCCCGTTAAAAAAAGTGTGGGAGCTACCGTTGATTCAAAAAACAAAGGAAATAAAGCCGATGAAAACTTCTTTAAAAGCACCCATTCCGATGTCTATTTCACACAAATGGCTGGCAGGCTGGTAAAATCCGATTTCGGCTGAAAGTAGGAATGTTTTGATTTAGGAGGCTATTTTCTGTTGGTTCAGATGGTTTTATTCGTTTAGAACTAAAGGTGTCCCATAACTTAAATGTATGCTGGACGATGTAGTTTTTAGGTGGGAACTGACTAGATTTTGTTTTGAAATGGTATTGGTCATTTTTTAATGTATGTTTTGATTGATGTTTGCCAGAAAGATTTAAAGATGTTGAATATAATTATATTATTTAGAGAAATATACATCTTTTAGTTAGTAGATGGATTTTTTATATTATTCTGATTTTGTTTGTAGGGTGTTTTAAATGAGTTTAATCGTAGGGGACCGAAGCTAAAAGTAAGGTGCATATTGTACGAAAGGCGTAATCAGACTCTTACTTTATTTCATTGTTATAAATTTATTGTGTAACCAAATGGGGTAGCATTGCTAACTTCACTTATATAATATTTTACGATTTACTTATATTTTCATTACTCATTATCCCTAGAATATTCATTTTCTGAAGAGTTATAACTCCTTAGTTCATTTTGTTTTCCTCAAAGCATAAATAATAAACTAAAGGTTTTCTAAAAAAAATTAATAAGATCCGTAAATGAAACTATTCTTTTATAGGTTCAAAAGTGGAAATCTAGAATTCAGGCAATTAGCATTCCTCTCTGTTTATCCCCACCTCCAAATACTACACATACGCCGTAACTGCATTTCTCACAACTAAAATATACCTTCTACATAACCCCAAGTCATATCCCAAGCTTGAAATCCATGGAACTAGTCTTCTCCGTCCCTCTGACATCTTTTGACACTTCTGACGCTTCTTCTTTTTTTGTGCGTTTCACACATGCAAATTCTTTCGACAATGAAACGCGCCAAGAAGTACGATTACTTTGACGCTTTACGTGACACTTGAAAAGGGAATGGGGTAAAGGATGAAGAAAATTGGCGTGTCGTCTGTGGGTGAAAGACTGATTTGTAGAAATGGGGTGATAATCTGTGACTGGTGCAGAAAGAATTGAGTTAGAGGTGGGTGTCGGATTTAATGTGACGTAGTTGACATGACGCGGACAAATTATGGTTGGATTACTTTCTCTCTTCGGTATAATGCTGCATATTTGTTACATGTAGAGGAAAGAGGTACTATTTGATACACTAAAATTCAAACCCACTTTTTGATTAGAAAAATTATGTATCCAAACATTTTTTTTTCTAAAAATGACTCAAATTTATGAAACCAATTCGAAAAAAAAAAATAAGTCTGATGAAATTTAAAATATAAATGTAAATAATATTTTTTTTATCAATGTGCCTCACAGGTGGGTGGGGCAGTTAAAAACGCTTCTCGGGGCACATTGATACAGTGATTAATACACTCAGTTGGTCAACCACAACATAAATATTCTTCTGTAGATTTATATTTCCTTAAAATATTTTTTTTTACGTTGCTGTGAGATATTCTCCTCCAAACGCAGAATAGGAGCAATTTGATCTGTATCAATGTGCCCAACTAGTGTATCCAAGTACCCCACATCAAAGTGTATCAATTTACCCACCCATCGATTAATTTTGAACAAAAACCTTTATTTAAAAATAGGCAACGGTTATTTAAAATTTACGTATCCCCTATTAGTAACAAGAATAAACTTGCTTTGGTAATTTACAGATCTCTGTATTCAAAGTAGAATAACGTCAGAAGGATTTTAAATTTTATCTAAAACTTTACTTTTGGAAATTTTTGGCGAAAGAATTTTAGTTTCTTTCATTAACATTTGGAGGGCTCAGAATAAAAGTGGACCAAGTCCACTTTTTGTCATTTTTGAGTTGGCAACGCTATAACATGCTCCAACTATGTAAAATTTCAGTGCAATAAAGAACCAAGTCCTAGTTCTGATAATATCCGCAAAAAACGTTAATTTTAAAAACTGTTAACATTAATTTTCCTATGTAGCTTGAACTTTAAACCTCTGTAGCTCAAAAGTAACTAAAGTGGACTTGGTTCACTTCTATTCTGAACCCTCCATTTATAGACGTACTACAGTGCTTAAAGGTTTCATTGTAATGCTTATGCATATGAAGGAAACTTTTAGTAAAAAAGAGACCTGAATAGGTATTGAAATAGTATCAATGTACCCCTTGTATCATATCGACCTATTTTCCGCTGTACACTGCAAATGCATGAAACAATTTTGCAACGCTAACTAAACACAAGAATAAACACTTCTTACCGAAAGCGTTTTGATTATATTGCGATTGGGTTGTGTGAGAAATAAAGATAGTGCTAAAAAGAAGTGTTAAAAAATTACAAAATGCAGAAATAGTGTTTTGATACAAATTTAATAACACTTTTGGATTCTAAACCTGTTTTACAACACTTTTCTTAGAACACATATTTAGGTAGAACACATTTCTAACACTTTTCAAACATATTCAAAATACAATCATAACTCAATATAAGGTGTTAAAGTGTAAGATAAGTTACAGTGTAAAAATAAGATACAAAATGAAGAAACTAGAATAAACAAAAACAATGTTTTTAATGAATGTGTCATTTAGAAAGATTAAAAACGCCGATTCCTTATCTTTAAATAACTTTTTAATAGATTGATTAATGATTATTGAATGTGGATCATTATTCCCATTATGCATTGATTATTCATACAATATTCTACTTTTACATATTGATTATTTAACATGATTGGTTATTCACACCTAAGTGTAAAAATAGAAATAGGCATTTTTCATAGCTTACAAGATAAATGTTTTTGCTGAATACTGTGATTCTAAAAAAAAAGTAGTAAATGTATCAGAACCTTTAGTACTTAGGATGTTAGAGACAGATGAAAAGTACAAAGGATGTTAGAGACACTATGTTATTTCTGAAGTATTTTTTTTTTGTTGTAACCTAAAACAAGAATCTAATCTAAGCTACTTTTAAAATTTGATTAAAAATTTCCTCTATTCTTTGACATCTATCTAGATATTTTTTGCAAGTTATTTAATAACATGTCATGAGATTTTACCTTACCTTTTTTGGCTATAGATGCTTTGCCTGTTCATGTATAATAAAAGTTCTTTTCATAAAGGTTTTTCATAAAAATTTTATAATCAATGTGTTGAAGACCAACATCCATCAAATCCTCTCATGTAACTTTCTTCTATTATATATTTCTAGAAATTTTGGTCATATGTTTTAAGACAAGAAAAATTCGTGAAACTTATATGTCTGCTATAAAGAGCTTGTTTGATATGCCTTGTCACTGCCAAATGTGTTCTTTAGAATATAGTTTGAATATTTTCTATCATATAAGACGATTTATTCGTGAAAGCAAGTATTCTATTGTTAAAATACATTTTATTAGTAGAGGTTTTATGAAAGCAAAATTTACTATATCCTCTACTTTTGTAAAAAATAATATTTTGATAAATTATCGAATCAGTAAGCATTTTTGCATTTCTCTTTTTTTTTTGTACAAAAAAATTAACTATTTAATTTTTTTTGTTTTTATTTTACCACGTTTTTACTTACTCGCTTACAATCTTGTCTGTCTGTTTGGGTGGAATTTGAAATCAATTTTAAAATATGATGAACTATATGAGACTAAAGTTTTTAATAAAGTTCAAATCTGGATGATAATACGATATTATCTCATTGTTTCGGTTAAATTTGCTTTTCCTGAAGGGATTTAAAGTTTACAAGTTTATAACTATAGGACTTTATTGTTAAAAAAAGCATTGAATGTGTAGATTTTGCCTCTCATTAGATGACTTTAGAAGTGTTATTTAAAACATTAATAAACTGAAAATTTTTAAGAATAAAAGTAACACAGTACATTACTTTATGCAAGTTTTGTCTCTTTGTTATACATCTAAGGAACTTATTTTAATGGATTTGATGTCAAGTACATATATCACCAAAATATTTTTAAATACTAACATGCGTTCATAGATGAAAATGGTTCAAAAAATACTATAAATGATTAGGTGTTTTTTTATTAGAGTTTATTGATTAAATTATTTCAATAAACACTACTAATAATAGTTAAATGTTTGGAACATGATGTATTAGTGGATTCATGGTTTAAGAACAAAATTATTTGAGTTTTGAAACATTTTGAGTTTTTCTTTCTTTAATTTATGCTAAGCTTTGTTCTTTTTGTTTAGCATACATTTTCTCTGCCTATATATTAAACATTTGGTCAACACCTAATTCAAATAACTCCAATCCTAAAACTTCTCACCATTTCTATATGTTTCACCGAGAATAAGCCTTAATTACACACTACACAGGCAATTTTTAGTTGCTTATGAAATATTCAAGCAAGTCTGGGGTCTTACGCCAGCTTCCTTGGGACTGAAATTGAATCACTAGACAAAGGCAAGTTTAACTCGATTCCACATTCTCAGACCCAACAAACATCCCAAGATGCATTGCGTTCCCTGAGGTCACGTGGTTGGTGTTAATTTAGATAATATGGAGGTTGCATTGTTGAAGTGCTTCATATGCTTCTGTAAAGTGAACTTGGCGAGGCAAGAATCTGAATAGAGTTTTGAATCGTACTTAATTAACTTGTGATTATGCCTTTTGTCCTATTTCGTCGTCTTTGTTGAAGTTTAGGAGTAGTTGCAAATTACGTTCGGGGTTGTAATTGTCAGGTATATCAACGCCACGTCTTGCGAATATATTTATTCAAGTTGTAACTAACATACCCTTATGTATCTTGGTTTGGTATGACGCTTATGAGTCCTGGCTCAGTCAGTGAATAAAGGATTAAATATTTAGTATTTGCTTTAATTATTTTTATTTTACTAACTCAGTGTGCAATTTTAGTTTTAGTAGTTGAATTTTAACCTTACACGATATTACAAAGTTGATTAACTGAAATTTTTCTTTCAGGTAAGTGATATTCATTCATAGATCGATTGTTTAAGGAAATTGGAGTCCTGAAACAGTTTAAGGTAATTCTTTAAAGTATTTTGTTTTTGTGAGATTTTTAACATCATCCAGTAAACAAAAACATTTTTAGTCTTTAAAATTATCACAACTATTAAAATAAAATTAGAACTAAATTCTTGTGATTAAGGGTTGGCATAGGTAATTTTATTAAGAATTATTTTTTAATTATTATAACCAGGGGTGGGCTCCAGGTTTTCCAGGGTAGTCCTGGATGGGTTTTTAACCGCATAAATCCCGAAATTTCGGGTTTTATCGCAATTTTTGAAAATATCAAGCTAAAAAAAGCGTAAAGTTAGGTCCAATTAAAAAATTAGCGCATGGCTGAAGCATTAACGTCTTTTATTAATAATCAGGTCCCACCATCAGTTTTAAGCGGGGTCGTACATAGAAGCTACGTCAATTCAAGAAATTCTTCGCTATCGTAGCTACAATCGAGCCGTGTTTACATACGGCTGAAGTTAATATAATTCCCTACCCTTTTGTTTCAACGCGCCGTAAGTTTTGTGGGAAAAATAAATTCAGGGCAAGAAAAATTTCATCTTGAAGCGTTCTGGAATTTGTGATTCCGGATAAAAGGTTCGTTACTCTGATAATTTTCCTGTAATTTGCGTTGAAGTCAGTAGCACCTCTCAATAACGTTTTAATTTTTAAAAAATTGTGTCGTTTTAAAATGGCTTTGAAAAAAGCAATTTTTTTCATTATTGCGTCTGTATTTCAATCGAGATGGAAAATCGAAAGGAAAAAGTATTCATTCCTTAAATGAAAATAAACTTTACAAGATACTTTCAGACATCACAATCAACGTAATATCAAACTGCAACTCTAAACCGCATCCGATAAATAGGACACTTGACAAAACGAAATATTTACCCATGCCCAATGCTTTCAGCCACTACAGCCTGTCGAAATCGTAAGAGATCATACCCACTTCAGTGAGTGTTCATGAACAGGAAATGACGTCATTTGTCTGCCTCTCATCTCGAGAGGAACCGCTCGGGACAATTTCCGTTTGTGCATTGGGGATGGAATGGGATGCCCAGTGAAGTGGACATCTGCGACTAATAGCGTTATTAGATGGTGGGGTCAGTTGAAGTGGACAGAAGCTAACGGAGGGATGAAATTCGTTCCATAACGGTCGGTATGGATCAACTCACCTGTTAAGCTATCATAGGGTCGTGCTTTGAAGTTGCCGCAGAAATAGATGGGGCCTGTTTGAAATGGGATCATAGTTAAGTGAGGAAGATATCTTTGGATAGTTGAGTGTGTTGTTTTTTTTTACAGTTTTTTTTTTTACCCAACTAGGGGTCTACCGCCCCTTGATCACCAACCCCATGGTTTGGATTGCTTCGCAATCCATGCTCGCTTCGCTTGCTCAGCATATTTGCTTAAACAACCTATCTAAAATTGCCTAAAAAGTATAAACTAATAATAATTGTAATTGCATATTAAGACATCGACTCTTTTCAACTATATTATTGAAGTTTTTGAAATATCTTTTGGACCAAACATGTGTATGTATTGAGTGAAAGAACTAAGTTAGGAATTGCACATTTAATATTCATTATTATTATTATTGTTGAGATTAAGACATTTGCGAATCTCTCTATATAGAAGGCCTCACAACTCGAACGTGTGATGTCAAATTGGTTAAGTTGCAATGTTAAGTCTATGGAGCATAAAAACTTAACTCTTAACTCCTCGCTTTATGTATATCTTCAAGGCTCGTATAAATGTTCTAGATACAAAAACATCTTTCAATACTCATCGGAGTTCAACCCTCTAAAGCTAAAGTAAGTTTTTATGCTCCATAGACTTAACATTGCAAATTCACTTGTTTCGCCCTATGTTTGACGAAATATATATGGAGATGTTTGAAGAGTTTTTTAAATATTTCATACTTAACCTCTTAAGACCTTTTCCTTGCTTTAGTTCATTGTATTTATCTATCGTTATTATTTTTAAAAATTTGGAATGGGAGATTATTGACTATTCAATGTTTCTTATGTGTAAAAGATTTTACTTATATTTATGAAAAGTATCAGAAAATTTATTACATAGTTAGGATGGAATTATTCATTGAAACTTTAAATAAGTTTAGAAAATAAGTTTATCTAACCACTGATTTTGTTGCGACTAACATAAAAACAGTTAAGATTAAAATGTATTGATAACTTAAGGTAGAATACACAGTTTAGGGATAAAAAAAAAGTTTTAACTTTTTTTTGTATCGTGTCTATGAACAAAAGTTAAATAGCCTCGTGTGTCTTCAGAACTGCATCCGCTATCTCCTATGCAAGTTTTAACTTAAAATCTAAAAGTTATTATTTTATAATACTTACACTTACAGCTTTTTAGGTAACCTTCTCAAATTTTAAATTAAAAGCGAGATCCAGAAGAATTTTAATGTCTAAAAGTATTTGATATCATTGATATCATGGAACAATAAATTCGAAAGAAATAACAATTGGGTAAGTTCGGAACATAAATTGCTTTTGAATGGTAAAATGGAGTTTAAAGTACTTCTCTGAAATACTAAAGTTAATGGGTTAGACGTCTAGTATTTCGTTTTGGGATATTTTCGTAAACTTATTCGTGTAAACAACGTTAAAATAGTAGAATAGTAATGTTGGGTCTTTTAGGTCACACGTTGCACTCAAAGGTTAAGTTCTTATAAAAGGGTAAATAAATTTAAACTATTATATTTTTCTGATCTTCTGAAGTTTTTTACCCGGTAAATATGATCAATATATTATTTTATTTTTGTTTTTCTTGAATTTAATATGTTATAAACCTATAAGAGTTTAAAGATTTCAACATCCTTATAAACATATTTTAAACTTATTTAATATGTATTTTTATGTTAAATTTTTACTTAGTTTCACGGCATTAAGTGAGGTTTTTTTTTCTAGTTTTTAAGATGATAAATCTTTGAAGAACTTTTTATTTGAAAGATATTTTTAAATTATTTTCTTTCAAACATGTCAGAAAAATACTATAAAAACCGTATAAAACAGTCCTTACTACTACGTTCCTACTAGTCAAACTACTTTAAAACGAGAGTATAGTGACTAGAATAAGGCTTATTCTATTCACTATAACGAGAGTAACTAGCGAGTTTTTTTAAGGGGAATGGGGGATTCGGATACATAATCTGGGTGTAATATGTTTAAATTGAATTCATCCATAAATATTGTAAATTTAATATTTCAAATTAATTTTTTTTCTCAAACATTTCATACTTTAAACAGCTTTTATCTAAATCTTACATCTCGTGATAACAATAACGCTTATTCGAGAATTTGTTACTCTTGGAACATAACCTTTCTGCAATTTTAATAGTTTCCATTAAAAAAATAACTTCTATCCATTTCGGAGTATTTTACCTATTTTATAAATTCCTATCTGTGCACATAAAACCTTTGATCTTAAAACGTTTACTTCACACTCGAACAAACTCTGAGAACGGCTTAAACTGCCCCAAAATGGTCTAAAAGGAAGGAATTTCCCCCCAATGCCTTACCTAACAAAAGGCCAAGAAGACCTGTTACTTTGAAGTACGAAGTAAAGATAAAGAAAACTCCTCGATCTAACAATAACAGACCGTGAAACGAGGAAGATTCGACTGAGGGGGGAAAAAAACCATCTTTCGCTTCAAAGGGCCATCTCTGTGCTTTTTAAAGTTCCGACTCGTAATTCAATACCTACCGAACAAAACATAACATCATTTAGTCCCGAACCATTCTTTTACCGAAGTAGAAAAGCTACTTCGTAAATGCGCTTTGGGGTTGGGGAAATAAAGGAGACTCAAAAAAAAAAAAGTTGGGAAAAGAAAATGTTCATTTTAGAGGAGGGAGTAACGCAAAAAGTGTTTTGGTTACCCTTTCTGTTTTAATAAAAACGAACTAGCCCTAAGGCGGTTGTTTTGAAATGGTTTTTGGGTGAAAGTCGTGTTAAATGGGAATTATTTGGGGTCTGGGAGAAGATCTGAGTAAAAAAAAATTAAGAACTTCTCTTTGTTTATTTAGGGAGATAGTTTTCTGACATAAATAAGTTTGTGTGTTCCAGAAGAGAAGATAAGCCTGTTTAGTATTCTGAGTTTGTGTAATGTGTTTTTTCTTCGTAAAAGCAAGTAGTATTAGTAGTTCCAAGTCGGTGTTTATATTTGTTGTGGTGATGGTGTTTTTTTTTTTAAATCCTTTGTCTTTCAACACAAAATTAATCTCAGTAATAAGCTAGAGGGTAATAGTTTTCAATTAAATAGTTAAACATTGTGTTATTTTATGCTATGTTAATAAAACACATGATCAGTCTTAAAAAAAAAACGTTTTGTGTGGGAAAAAATTGATTTCAATGAAGTAATATTATTCAAAAAATGTGTATAGCAATAAAAATAGAAGTATCTATATTTTTAAACTTACTCACAGTTTGTTTTTGAAAACGCACGTTAATATTTTCCAGGATGATATTTAAGAAAATAAAATCCCAGCAATCATTTAATGTTTGGAATTAACTGTGTTGTAAGAATTTGTTCCATGTATAATCTCTATAATTTATCTTAATGGGAGTGAATTAGTAATCGAAATATTCCTATAAACCAGAGAAAAAGTTATTGTAAAGTATTCTTTTTAGAAAAGTGCGTTCCCATTCAAGGATCATTTCTCAGATAACTACTCCATTAGCGCTATTGAAATGAAATACATTGTCATTTTAGTGTTGAATCAAATGGTAGAAGGATAATTAGGAAGTTTATTTCTGTTGTTTTCTACTTAGAATTAATGATAGTTACAATAGATTAAGGTTTATTCTTAATGGAAAGTAATAGTGTTTTAGAAAGGCTTTAAAAATATTTTATTTTAATTTTAAGAATCAATAGGACTCAATTGCAAGAAAAAACATGTAAAAAAGATATTTTAAATGTAAAAAATCATTAATTGCTTTAGATAGGTAGAATATTTGATATTCTTTGTACTAACTAATTCAAAAAAAGTTCCTTTTAAATGACTGAAATGTTGTACTTAAAAAACAAGCAATTTTAATCCTATTAAAAGATTAATTTAAGAGAATATATTTTGTAAAATTGCATATTTTCCAAGGAATGGGAAAGATTTACCATTTTTTATTATAAGATAATCATTCAAAATCATGAATAGAAACAAAAAGAACACAAAAGTTTCCAAATGAATTTTTTCAATCGAACGAACTTTTTTTCTCCGATGGAAAAAATCGTTTTCAAATAGTAGGTAAAGAATGCTACTGAGTTTTTCTCCTAATGATTTTCCTACATCTAATTTGCATGTTACTTATTTCGATTAATCTAAACAAGGACCTCATTTGATTAAAACCCTTTTGTAAAAAAAGACCACGAAATTAGGCGAATAGTGCTCGGTTAATTAAGAATCCATTAGTAAATAAGATACTCTCTGAAAGAAACCTTTTTCTATCCCATTTTTTTTTCTTATGTTTAATGACTGCTTGTTTGATTTTCTTTTCGTTCCTTGATTGTCACAAATGAACACACGCAGCTAAAATCTTGTAAGTTGTTTGCTTAAGTACTAGAATTTTACATGCATGATTGTAATAATTTTACCTTTTTTAATCAATAACACATTTTGGTAATTTTTAAAAATTTTGTTTGTTAAATCAGAAGTTTCGCTTTACGTTGGCATAGAGCATTTTCAATCACATGACACGGACCTAACAACGGCCTTAGCAACAAAAGTGTTATAGTTTTTTGCCCTACAGAGGTTAACAGTTACAGAAAATGACTGGCCGTGGAATTCTTCTATTGGAGCATTTGCAATCACGTGACCCCATACTTAAAAACCGCCTTAGCAACAGTTAAAAGCCCTACAGAAGGTACACAGTTAAAAGAAAATAACCGGTTGTGACGTCGCCTGAAAACACTCTCTTAAATATCACTCATGCTTTCTAGTAATCACCTTCCTAATTATTTTACTAATGCCAAGGATATGTTTTTAAAAATCTACCATTAAAACACATTATGCTAATGAGAAACCTAAATATAAAAGTAAACTAATTTCTCTTAAATTGTCTCGATTACAATTTATTTTGATTGGCCCATTCTCCATATTAAACAGACATAATTTATGAAATGTGTTGTTTTATTTCTTAATGTATGTTATTTTTTAATTCTCTAAAAGGATCATCATAAGTACAATTACTAAATATTTTAAATAAATATCAAATTACTTTCGAACTATTTTGTAACCCTTTAAATCATTCTTTCCCGTTCTATTCCTCTTTTATTTATTCGCATTGAACATTAAAACCATTTAATATACATTCTGTCTACATATCCAAACAAAAAGCTTCTTCATCAAAAATAGACTAAAAGCCTTTTCGACAGATAACCCACATACATGGAATCGCTTTTCAGAGTAGATTAAGAGACATGATTCCCTGACAAAATCAAGACATTAAGCCACTGACGAGACAAGTCTGTATGCGAACACAGCCCTGTACACGAGAACATTAATCTCACTCAACGGTAGAACACGCTAAGCCTAACTCAATTTAGATCTCTGTTTATGGCCATATCATTTTGGATCCGCAGACACAGTATTTACTCGGACTTAATTCGCTTCGAAGGCTTTTCGATCGTGATTAGAAGAAGATTGAAGAGTCCTGGGAATTGTTTTCAATCACGACAAGGCGATTGGGTGGATGAGGCGGATTCGTCCTTGAGTTAGAAGAGAGTTAGTTTAGGTTTGATATGTAATTATAGGAGGGTTAAAAGATCTTCGAGGAATTGAGGGCATTGGTCTCTGGGGTCTTGTTTTCTATACTGTACAGATTAGGCAGTTTATATCTCCTTTGCATAATTATTCAAATCAGATCTAGAAATGTAGCTAGTCCTTAAAAGTAATTTGTTTTTATCTCGGTTGGGATTAAACTTTAAGTTAGGGCACGGGTTGTCAGATACTTTTTCCAGATTTTTCTACCATTTCTGTTTTCTTAATCAGTTATAGAAATCACAAAAAAGCTCGTCTTCAAAATGCGACTTTAAAAACGAGACTAAGTTTTTACTGTCGCATTTTGAAGATGACTTCTTGAGAAAAAAAAATGGATACATTTTTATGAATAAGAAAGCATGATAAATGGAACTGGAATTTTATTTCCATTCCACTTGTGTTTGTCCACAATAAACATCTTTCATAGATCCTGGAAACTTTTGTCTGCACTCTTTAGTGAATATATTTGTTTGTGATTCTGAATTGGCCTTGAATAGTCCAGGGGGGGCTCATCTGGCTCTCCGATTACTTTCAGCCAGGATGACGTAATCGGCTGGAAGGCGTTGAAGTTTTGACAGGAGTGACCAATCAAGGTTACATAGGGAAATCGCGGAGCTTCTTATAGGGATTTTCTTACGTAGAAGGGAGTAATATAAGACGCGGAAGGGAAAATATAGACCTGTGAACTTGCCTAAGCAACAAATCAGATATTTAAATATCAATACTTGTGATCTATATGGGTGCATTCAATTTTTTAACTTCTGATGGGTTAAAACTGATTAAAACTTTTCATTGAATTAAATTATGAGTATCTTGTTTTCCTTCTCATAAGCAACTTGAAGAACAAGTTTATAGCTTACCAAATAGTGGATTAAATACAAACTATGAAATTTAAAACTGATTCCTATGCATAATTACGGAGGTTCATTACTTAAATCAACAGTGATCGATTTGTAACAATATTTTAAAAGTTAAACAAATTCCCACTATCTGTATTTTAGAAAATTCTAACTACAAAGAAAATACCGTTTTTTAAAGCAGTATTTAGTTACAATCCGATACTTTTAGATCACTAAAAAATCCTCAAATTGTGAGCTATTTTTGGGTTGTTCTTTTGTAAGTTTTGTATAAAATTGATTACGCTACTAATCGCCTTTATTACTAATTTATTAAAATTCAAAGTTAGTTTATTAGGTACTAATTAATCTGATCTCACTGAATTTATTATTCTAATGTATCTTATATTCTGATTATGATTGTAGTAACACTGATCGATCTAAGACATATTGATCAGTGTTAAAACAATCACATAATCAGATGATAATAAATGATCACTTAGATTCTAAGTGATAATTACATGAAGAAAAAATCAAATAATCTGTTGATTTCGAATTCAATTTTGATCAAACATGACAAACATGAAGGAGATAATTTATTGGGTATAAACCTTCACCAACTTGCCGACTCCCACATACGATTGCCGAAAGAAACTCGAACTGAAACGGTTAGTTTTGAAGTTGGATCAGTGTTCCAAAGTTACGATATGATCATTTTATAAGATCTCCAAGGTGAGGTCACATTGATCCTGTTTTAGTGTAAAATTTGAATAGTCTTCAAATTTAAAAATGATACATAATAATTAAAAAATATTGCCAAGCTTTAATAATATAATCATTATGTCTATAAATTGCTTTTAGTATTTTATTTCAACTCTTTTCAGTTTCCATGAAGGGAGCTAGAAATATATTGTCCCTCCCAAATCAAAATTGCTTTTAATCTAAAACAAATTAATATGTTCCTAAAACCAATCTATGGATTCCTCTTGCCTTTGGGACGATCTACTTCGGTTTCTTACTTCAAATTAACAATAGATATTCATCAACATGAAGCTATAATATCAATTTAATCTAAAACGAAAACCCTTTTAGATTCATATCTTAAATGCTTCAAAACTGAATTGTTGGATCAAAGTTTAAATTTCCCTCTCTCCTGTCAAAAAAATCCCTATTCTATCTGATCCAATCGAAGGAGAAGCTGGGGTATCACGCGAATTACGTAATCGGCTGGAGAGCAGTACGTCACACGAATTTTCTTTCCTATGTGAAGAGCCAACCTTATCTTATTCTATTAACCTTGGAATAGTCTACACCCCTTAAAGTTTCTACCTTGAATTTTGGAATAACCCTGTATTTTAAATAAGCATTGGCACTGGAATTAACTAAACCCTGGTGTTTTGGCACAATAAACCATTTTTTATTGCTCCTGGAAACTTTTATCTGTCTTCTAGCGTCTCAGGCATACGTTCGTGCCCCCCCCTTTTCTACATGATTATTTGGGTAGTTTACGCCCCCTTAAAGATTTTATCTTGAATTTGGCATCCCCCTGTATTTTAACTAACGCAAAATTCAGCCATATTCGCTATTCTGCAGAGATTAATTTTAACTACTCATCTCTCCGGTCCGGAGCCAACACCGTAACAAAACAATGACTTCAGTCCCATTCTTCTTACTGTTTATCGATCATAGAACCATTTAACCACAGTCTTCTCGCCTTTTAACTGAACACCAGTCGTCGATTGTATCCGAAACGTCCCGAATAAGTCTCGCGAACTGCAACGCTTTCAATCGATGGGACCCACCGACCGAAAAGTTCCCGGGATATTTAGGCGCGGGTGCAGTTTCCGGGACATTTGCGAAGCGGGCGCTTTCCGATAATCGGGATGCCGCTGTGACCTACTTCCCGGAAGATAAAAAGATTCCGCTAACGAATTTTAGAAGATGAGTTAATAATGTTTAGTTACGGAACGCTGGTCGCTTAAAATGGTCAGGTTAGGTATGTTGGGTTGGTAAAGTATAGTTTTTGTTAACCCTAGGTAGAGGATTAGTTGTATTTAGTAGCTAGTATTGAGAAGTTTGTGAAATAATCGAATGATTGATACAAAATTGTTGAAAACTATTGCAATATCAACATGATATTTTTAAAAGAAAATATATACCTATCGTTGGTTTGGTTTACTACAGGTTTACAAGAGAGGATAACACGATGTATCTGAAATAAGTTCTCCTTATCTTTCAAGTCTACAGTTTAATTTTGTTTTCTTTTTATTCTTTATCAGGCATATTTATAAAAAATTGTGAAGGAAACTTTTATTGAAATCTATTTTATACGAAATGGACTTTATATTACACAAAATAGCATCTTGATGATAGTTTTAAATTTTATTCACTCGTAACAAGATTCAAATTCTAAATTTTGTAATACGCTTTAATTGTTTTGGCTAAAGCCTCGTCTATATGTCAATTTATTTGGATTTATTTTTATATTTACCTACCTTTCAAGTCACGAAACAATAGCTAATAGTTCAAGAATAATTATGGCATAAAAAGTGTTCTGAGCTCTAAAATATTTTTAATCTGTTTATAAATTTACAAATTATTGAAAAATGGGTATTTTCTCCACACAAAACGATTGCCCCTTCCCCTTTTTTCGCTTTGTCGCTTTTTTCCATGCATGGTATTTGCCTTTTCATATTTTTCCTTTTAAAACTTAATCAATACAAAGTTAAAACACTTTTTTAACTGAGAGTCATAAATTATTCTCTGCTTTTGAAATGGTGCGTCTCCTTCAATTAGTATAAGAGTTTACTTTTCTCTAGGTAGGTTTAGTGTTAAGATAACAGCTAATCGGTTATTCGGATAGTTTTTTTTTTGTTCGTTCTAGAGTAATGACTACCATCCATTTTAATTAACACGTCTTCAGCAGAAAAGAAAACTTAAGCTGTTAGCAATTAATCATGATCATGTTTTTTTTTTCTTTTACTCAGACACACTTCGAGGGTTTCGTTAGCGAGGCGAAAACACTCTCCTGTTAATACTTTTGTCTTATTTTACATATATTTAGTAGCTGTAATTCTCAGTTGAATTGCTTCTGAGTTTTACTCTAACCCCTGAAGGATAAAAATCTTCAAGATTCTGTGACTTTAAGGTTGCTTTGTTTAATATTCCTCACAGTAATTTGATAACAAAAAGTGTGTAGGTTTTTTTTTTATGTAAAACGACAGTATTAAATGTTTATGTCTTAAATTCTAATTTTTTTGAATTTGTGAATTAGTAATAACTGTCGAGCTGGCACATGATGTGACCTCTACATTTTCCTTTAAAATTTGAGTTCTAGTTATAACCAGGTTTAAAACATTATTTGATAGAAGTTTAATATTAAATATTTGATTCTTCTCTGTACCCTAAAACACCTATCCTACCTTCTTGTTATAGTATCTGCGCTCACCATAAGAGAATTTATCTGCTTTATGTTTAACAAAGAGATTACCATTTACTAGCATCTTTTTTCTTGTACAAAAATTAATGAGTAGGTAGTATTCCATCAGTTTTTTCCAACAGCTTTTCATTGGAGTTAGCTTGGTGTTGCAGCAATCACCTCAATTCCTAAATATAGACACAGACATAGACATAGACAAGACTTTATTGTAATGGGCTCGTGCCCGTTTACAAAGAGACAAAAAAAAAGGAACAAAAAATTATATAAAATTAACACATAATTACAGACTTTAAAACAATGAAAAAGAATGTGCATAATACACACATTATACACAAGTGTTGTTAAAACCCTGGGCTAACTCGACACTTCTAATAGATTTTTACGGACTTTTAAAATGGAAATTGTAAAATAAAATATTCTTTTGTATTGGCTTTGAGTTAACCTATTAACGCCCAATTTATTTTTTTTCGGCCAAATTTTATAAAAATCATGAATCTGGTGTATTTTGCCTTCAATATGGATATTATAAACAAATTTTGTAAAAACAATCATTAGTTTCTTTAAAAATAGCTGATCTAAAAATAGATCACTGGGCGTTCTGGGATATTTTTGTCACTGAGCTAAGTAATAGTAGAACTTCCAAAAAATCCTTAAAAAATATAAAATAGGTAGAAACTTTAGTACTTCTCCTTAAGAAACATATTTATTCATAAATATGTGGAAAAATAATTAAATAATAATAAAATTAAATAATATACAGAAGATAAACTATATAAATAGCTTATGTTGGAAGTATTTAGTGGGAAAAATGGGAAAATAAACCAAGAACTTTAAGTTGGTGAGTATGTTATAGATAAAAATATGCCATAAAATTGAACACAAAGTAAATTAAAATGCATTAGTTTTAATGTTGCGTAAATTTTATGAATTTGTTTTACCATAAAATGAAATTGCTCATGAAATAAAACGAAACTTGGTCTTACTCAGCCAACATTTAAAAAGGCTGCGTCTTTGAGCTTTTTACCTGCATATTCCAATAATTTATTTTACCACAGCGTCAATTTTAAAGTTGTGTTATGGAGAATTTTAAATAACTATAATTTTCCATTTGATATTTTCTCCAGCTCCTCGAAAAAATGGTATTGTCTTATAATTTCCAACATGAACTATTTCAAAACAAGATAATTGACTTGTATTGTACTAATAAATTTATGTGAATAATAAACACAGATAATTTTTGCCACTATTTGCAATGCTTTGCTTTACTAGCAATAAATCATGATTGTCTACCCTCCATTTATCGACCAAAAGAAATTATAAAATTTAATTACCAGCCATATAATTTTCAATTTCATCAGAAAATATATATTTGACATCATCCTGGACATAACTGAATATTCTCAGACTCATTTTTTAGTTTCAATTGGGAAAAACTAAATAATCGTATAGTAAGCAACACAGGAAAAATAAATGCCCAAACGCCCAGTGATCTAATTTTAGATCAGCAACATTTCGGCAAGAATTTTTACCACTTAAATTTATTTTAACGTAACACCACTTTATATCCTAATAGCCACATCTATGAAGATATTAAAGCACCAAAATAAGTTTATCTTACTGGTACCGCTTAGCTGTTTCAAGGGTTTATGCAAAGAAACGTCGAAAAACTGCGGAACGAAATGGCGATGCCAACTTTCTCTTATCGCTGTAGATCAATGACCAAACCAAACAAAAAAAACCACGAGTTGTAAAACAGGTGCATGCCTTATCTTGCCCCCTGGGCAGTTTGGAATGTGTGGGGTGGGTAGAAGGTAATTTAAAAGCGAGTTTCCCACGCTATGTTTAGCGATCTAGAAATAGATCAATGGGCGCTAATGGGTTAATATAAACGGAAAAGGATCTAAACCGGTTAAATATTTGTTTCTGTACTGTGCCAATTCATTAAAATGTAATGAGGGAATTGCACGGGTTTTTTTAAATTTTATTATGATAGAGGATGAAAATCCATGAAAAATGACGTAAAAATTATTGAAATCGGAAAACTATTCCCCAAGGTACTAATTTTTAAAATGTCGTTTCCAGTATTGGCGGGAAAAACAGTAATTTCGTTATGGCTGCTGTGTGACGTCACAGCGCTTGGACCCACTTGGACCAGCTATGTTATTGTATGCTTAGCTTGCTTCATTCTGCTATTCTTCACAAAGTTTTAACTAAAAAACTATGATATTTTAAAGACACATACAAATATATTTTATAAAAATATTGGCGTTTTGTTTTTCAAAATGTATTAATTGGTTTTGGAATTATTAGGATTCAAAGTTTTAATTTTTTCTTTTTCTGGCCATTCACTAGAGAAACAGACGAGTTTTATGCGTGTTTTGGTTTTATGATAAGTCTGATTTCTTTTATTTTCAACAATTCACTAGTTTCGACGGCGCTGTGACGTCATATCCCGTTTTTTGATCACATGACTTTACTAGTGTTTTGGCAAAAATAAAATCGAATTTTAAGTTATTTAAAACATATTTTTGAACTTTAAAATCTGATATTTGAGAGTTTTAAACTACAACGTATCAAAAAAGTGTAAAATTAAGCAAATCCCTCACCTATGCAATGGACTCTAACCGCCTATCTGGTTCGAGACTTCACGGAGCCAACACGTGACCTACAACTGAGCTTGCAATGGACTCTAACCGCCTATCTGGTTCGAGACTTCACGGAACCAACACGTGACCTACAACTGAGCTTGCGATTGGTTACCACAGATACTACACTAGTAGATCTACTAGTGTAGTATCTGTGGTAACCAATCGCAAGCTCAGTAGGTCACGTGTTGGTTCTGTGTGACGTCAGACGGTTTGAGTCCATTGGTTACCACAGATACTACACTAGTAGATCTACTAGTGTAGTATCTGTGGTAACCAATAGCAAGCTCAGTAGGTCACGTGTTGGTTCTGTGTGACGTCAGACGGTTTGAGTCCATTGGTTACCACAGATACTACACTAGTAGATCTACTAGTAGAAGTAGATCTACTAGTGTAGTATCTGTGGTAACCAATCGCAAGCTCAGTAGGTCACGTGTTGGTTCTGTGTGACGTCAGACGGTTTGAGTCCATTGGTTACCACAGATACTACACTAGTAGATCTACTAGTGTAGTATCTGTGGTAACCAATAGCAAGCTCAGTAGGTCACGTGTTGGTTCTGTGTGACGTCAGACGGTTTGAGTCCATTGGTTACCACAGATACTACACTAGTAGATCTACTAGTGTAGTATCTGTGGTAACCAATAGCAAGCTCAGTAGGTCACGTGTTGGTTCTGTGTGACGTCAGACGGTTTGAGTCCATTGGTTACCACAGATACTACACTAGTAGATCTACTAGTGTAGTATCTGTGGTAACCAATAGCAAGCTCAGTAGGTCACGTGTTGGTTCTGTGTGACGTCAGACGGTTTGAGTCCATTGGTTACCACAGATACTACACTAGTAGATCTACTAGTAGAAGTAGATCTACTAGTGTAGTATCTGTGGTAACCAATTGCAAGCTCAGTAGGTCACGTGTTGGTTCTGTGTGACGTCAGACGGTTTGAGTCCATTGGTTACCACAGATACTACACTAGTAGATCTACTAGTGTAGTATCTGTGGTAACCAATAGCAAGCTCAGTAGGTCACGTGTTGGTTCTGTGTGACGTCAGACGGTTTGAGTCCATTGGTTACCACAGATACTACACTAGTAGATCTACTAGTGTAGTATCTGTGGTAACCAATAGCAAGCTCAGTAGGTCACGTGTTGGTTCCGTGTGACGTCAGACGGTTAGAGTCCATTCCCTCATTGTAAATGTCTTAATTAATAATAACTTAAATAAATCGGCTATCTTCATGAAGTTTTTCTACTTAAATAATATGGTAGGGCAAGTTCAGACTTGCTGTTGCATCGCCTAGAGACCCTATATATAGAGAGACTGGACAACGGCTCACCGGTATAATCGGTATTTCCGCCATTTTAGTTACAACTTTCCTATACTTTAACATTACGAAATGTTGAAAATCGTGGAAAATGCTGTTAAAAGTTTTGAAAAATACCAAAAGAAGAGTTAAAATGTAAACAAATAAGTTATTAAAAATTTATTTGTTTACTTTCTTTCATAAATATTGCCAAATAAATTCAAAAAACTAAATATTTTATTGTTTAACTGGTTGGCGACTTTATTGGCATCCGCCGTTGGCTACCAAGACTAGTGAACCATCTATTTGGATACGAAATTAAAAACAAAGTAATACAAATAGATAGGAGAGTTGACACTAGTTTCCTGGCTACTAGTCCATAAAAATTTTGTTTCATACATTTCTCCTCGAAAAGAGCGATAGCGTGCCAAATGTTACCTGTGGCAACCAAACAATCACTTTGATTTTTTAAAATGCATTTTCTAAGATAAAAATAATTACTAACAAAATAAAGAGCATCAATTCGTGTTCGGAATGAATTGATGAAATTTTTGATATAATTTTCGCTTTGATTTTTGTGCAATAAAAAGAGTTTTAGGCAGATGAATTAGCATTACAGTCTATGGAGATCCATGCAGTTTGTAACTAAAATGGCGGCGAAAAGTTCATTGTCCAGTCTCTCTATATAAAGGGTCTCTAGCATCGCCTAGAGACCCTATATATAGAGAGACTGGACAACGGCTCACCGGTATTATCGGTATTTCCGCCATTTTAGTTACAACTTTCCTATACTTTAACATTACGAAATGTTGAAAATCGTGGAAAATGCTGTTAAAAGTTTTGAAAAATACAAAAAGAAGAGTTAAAATGTAAACAAATAAGTTATTAAAAAATTATTTGTTTACTTTCTTTCATAAATATTGCCAAATAAATTCAAAAAACTAAATATTTTATTGTTTAACTGGTTGGCGACTTTATTGGCATCCGCCGTTGGCTACCAAGACTAGTGAACCATCTATTTGGATAAGAAATTAAAAACAAAGTAATACAACTAGGAATAGACTCTAACCGTCTGACGTCACACGGAACCAACACGTGACCTACTGAGCTTGCAATGGACTCTAACCGTCTGACGTCACACGGAACCAACACGTGACCTACTGAGCTTGCAATTGGTTACCACAGATGCTACACTAGTAGATCTACTAGTGTAGTATCTGTGGTAACCAATTGCAAGCTCAGTTGTAGGTCACGTGTTGGTTCCGTGAAGTCTCGAACCAGATAGGCGGTTAGAGTCCATTGGTTACCACAGATACTACACTAGTATATCTACTAGTGTAGTATCTGTGGTAACCAATGGACTCTAACCGCCTATCTGGTTCGAGACTTCACGGAACCAACACGTGACCTACAACTGAGCTTGCAATGGACTCTAACCGTCTGACGTCACACGGAACCAACACGTGACCTACTGAGCTTGCGATTGGTTACCACAGATACTACACTAGTAGATCTACTAGTGTAGTATCTGTGGTAACCAATCGAAAGCTCAGTTGTAGGTCACGTGTTGGTTCCGTGAAGTCTCGAACCAGATAGGCGGTTAGAGTCCATTGGTTACCACAGATACTTTACTAGTAGATCTACTAGGGTAGTATCTGTGGTAACCAATTGCAAGCTCAGTAGGTCACGTGTTGGTTCCGTGTGACGTCAGACGGTTAGAGTCCATTGCAAGCTCAGTTGTAGGTCACGTGTTGGTTCCGTGAAGTCTCGAACCAGATAGGCGGTTAGAGTCCATTGAGACTAGTTTCCTGGCTGGTCCATAACATTTCTCCTCGAAAAGAGCGATAGCGTGCCAAATGTTGCCTGTGGCAACCCAACAATCATTCACACTCACTTTGATTTTTTAAAATGCTTTTTCTAAGATAAAAATAATTAATTACAAAAAAAAGAACATCAATTCGTGTTCGGAATGAATTGTTGAAATTTTTGATATAGTTTTCGCTTTGATTTTTGTGCAATAATAAGAGTTTTAGGCAGATGAATTAGCATTACAGTCTATGGAGATCCATGCATTTTGTAACTAAAATGGCGGCGAAAAGTTCATTGTCCAGTCTCTCTATATATAGGGTCTCTAGCATCGCCAAGTTCGCAGCCTATTACTCTAGGCAAAAACTATCAACTATAACCGTAGTAATTAACAAGTATTGGGTCATCAGAAATCGGCTGAAATTGCTACAAAAGATTCAATATCGCCAGTAGCTGAAGTGGTTCTTTTCTCCTAAACTAAACTGTACTTTTACAATAAGGAAATTACATTTTCGATACGAACAGTTCCCTTCCCCAGAAAACTTCATTACCATTTTAATATCGGAAACTCATCAATAGAGAAGACGTCCACCATTTTCTTGAAAAGATACTTCCTTTCCCCAACAGGGAATTAAAAACTCTCCTAAGGAGGAACTACTCTTGTTTAATGCAAAACTTACATGTAAAGCTCTGGACTTTTTTCCGGATTCCGAACAAGCCCGTGTTCTCGTGGGGATTCGAGTCAGGAAGCAAGATTCGCTATCGGATTCTGCAGAATCTCAAATTTCCTGTTCCTTAGCCGGAGCTATAAAATTTTATTTGTGTATTGTTCCTGGTGGTGTCCTTTCTCTAGCACTGACGGGAGAGGAGTCACGGATTTGTCCATGTTTTTAGGAGGGTATAAAATCGGGTGTGGATTTCTGCGATAAATTAAATTAAAGACTAGTAAGGGACTATCGTTTGTTGAAGGAGGGTGTAAAATGTAATCCAAGTAAGCGTTCTTACTGACTTTTATAAGAATTTATAGAGAAATTAAAGTCTTGAACGAAAGATAAAGCAAGAATTAAACCAATAATGGTTGGTAGTTTCCGCACTTTAGCGTTTTATTGATTCCAGTTTAAATGTGGTTATTGTATCGTTAACACCAGACCATACCGGCGTTAATGCTAGTTCAGCCAATTTCCCCGAAAGACATTTTTAAATTCTTTTTATGACGTTCTAAACACCATTAGAGCTACGTATCTCCAATTCAATCAGGATAGTTTTACTGTTACAAAGTTTTCGATTAGTTTCTCTTTTTAGCATCTCTATGAAGTATCAAAACTTACTGTACTTTTTACAGGCTCGACTAGTGTTTGTAGCATACTGAATTCTCCAAATCTTCCCATTTTAATAAGTTACAAAAAATTACCTAAGTACGATTCCGTTACAAATTGTTGAGCTGTTTTTTATGACAAATATTCAAAATCGCAAAACTTTTATCGATCTTATCAATTTTTTAACTGAATTTTTTGCAATTTTCGGCAATATTTCTCATCTTTGGCATTTAACTAGACATTGGCTAGACAATTTTTAATGGGATGGATAACAAAATTGTACGTTTACCTGATTCGAATCAGAAAAAAAAAATATACAAGTTCGTTACTGTCCCGTTAAATATCTCCAAACTGTTTTAGGTGCTAACTTACAAAAATATTGACGAAAATTGAAAACCAACTTATTAAAATACACTATTATTTTAATGAAAACAATAAATATTGGCAATATTTGTCCCTCTTAAAAATTATGCACGCTCTATTTTCCCTTGTTATCTCGATTTTTTTTTCGGTTCCCTCTCATTTCGAGATATTGAGGTTATATTGTAGTAGCAGTAGTAATAATATAATGGCAATGGTGGAATTATGTGTTCTTATTTTAAACAGATGTCTAAAGCAGTTTAATTCCTCCTCACATCAAACGCATCCGATTCCTAAATAACTAACCCAAATCCTTCTACTAGTCGTTACCACTACATCCCTTCAACACAATGTCCGTTAATCCAACAGCAACACCAAATTTTTGTGAATGATTAAACAAAGTTTAATCACAGCATTAGCGACTTTTAGTGCACCATAAAATATTGAGCGTAAAAGACGACTTATACCTCCCTGAGGAACGTAAATTTTAAATATTCATTTGGCAAACCTAAGTCTCTCATAAATATTAATTTATTCTCCAGGCGCCGGATCTCAATACTAAAGTCGGATATTTTTAGAACGATTTGCGTAATTTGATATTTTCTCGACTGTGGGAACATGTTCCAATAATAAAGTTCCACTCTGTAGCAGACTGATTATTAAACCTTCCCGGCCCGTTTAAATTGACGAATAGTTTGCTTCAAATACGGTGTTTGGATCGTGGATAAGTTAATAAAGCTGGGGTGAGGAGTTTCACTGTATAGTATTGACGTTTAATGACTGCGTTAATACTTAATGAGATTTATGTAAATTGGCTAATATTGTACCTCGATGGTTTTGTCTTTCGATCGACTGAAGCAAAGTTTTCCAAACTTGTCCTCTTGACTTTTGAAAGAGGACTTGTCAATGGAGTATTTTATCAATATTTTGTATTTACCTAGAATTGAATAAATCCAAGTAAATAGCCTTAGTTATCGAAATACTATAGTATTATTGATGAATAAAAACGGAATGCTTACATAATTATATTGAGAAGTGAAAATACTTATGTAGCAAACATATAAAAATTTATATTAAAAAAAATTACTATTTTTAGGTTCTAAGTATTTTAAATTAAATCTCGGTTTGAAAATGGAAATAAGTTCAAAAATAGGCAAAATGACTTCTTGTGCTCAAAAAAATGTCCAAGCTTCACTCTACACATGAGTGGGAAGAAAGATGAAATAACTACCCCCCCCCCTACAGGCAGAATAGCCCCTTGAATTTAACGAAATTGATGTTTTACTGTCCATTTATTGCATCTTTTATTCAATTTGAAATTTAAGTTAATTTGTCTTTTTTTTGCTGTAAATTAAGCCAAAAAAATTTTTTTAAATTTAAAGTGTTTTTATCTTTTTATCCAGTGAATATTGGACTCTATATAAAACTGCCTTAATAACTCAGTTTCATTATACTTTTGAATTTTATTTGTCTTAGTCATTCTATTTCTTCCTTTAGTGCTGTGAACTAAGCAGAAATATAATTTAATTGTTCATTTAAGTTGTTTTTAAGATTTTTTTTCAGCTGAAATTCCTTAAGTTTGAAAAAGGGAACAAGTCCATCAACTTCATTTAGTAGTTTAGTAAAGTATTTTTAACTGTACTCTTACATTTTTAATGTGCTTTTATTTTGTTCAATGATTCATCCGTATTCTAAATAGGGTCCTAAATTTTTCAGTGAAAATTTGGTGATCATACAGTGAAAATTCCATTACTTATACAGTATTTTTTGATTTCCTCAAAACTTGGTTTTTAAACTTATTCCCTTTTTTAAACTGACGCTTTAATTAGCATACCTAACTAAGAGACAACTTTAATAACTTTTACTCAATATATTATGCCTTTGAAGACGATGAATTCAATAAACTAACAAATATGAGCACTTTGGAACCCTTAAAAAACCTCGAAATAAACTATGTAGGAACAACTCTTTTGTTTTTCGTGTGCATTTTGAGGCAGGTAATTCACAAAATGCTTGATTAACAACTTTAGTTCTACTAAGTTCATACAAACCTGTGTGAAGTACTCCTAAACCGCGTTTTGCGTGTTAAATTGTTCTCTTTAGCAGTTTAAACATCATTTCTCTCTAAACAGCCCACATTTGGATTTTGTTGTTCTTTAATATAAGAAGGGGTAAAATAAAATTTTTCACTCGCAACTGGGATCTGATTGTTGGTCGCCATTAAGGAAATCTGAAAAACTAAGATCGAATAAACATTCTTTTTCGCCAATCGCCGACTCGAGCAATTTCCCTAATGCCTTTCTTTTGGAAGAGCTCGTTGTAAATAAATTCGAATGCGGCCCAGATTCATATGCAGAATAAACTAATAAATTCAAGGTGGAGATAGGAAGGGGGAATAAATACGAAGTCATTACCGGCGAGTGAGGGTCCCAGATACGGCGAATCAATCACCATTACACGGATTGGTTTGGTTTTCGAATAGGGAATTGCTGCATCGAATCGAAGTGAAATGACGAATGCAAATTCGTATAGTCACAAATCACATTCTATGATAGTTTTCGTCTGAATAGCTTTTGGGTGGAGGGTCATTCTTTTCAATAAATACCGATGAAATAAATTTATACTATTTGATCTTTTTTTCTTCAACTTTTACTGTTGTCAACCAAGTTTTTAGAAAAAGTAATGTAAAAAGTGGTTGTTTAACTTTATACCTGGGGAAAATCATTAAACATGCTGTTGAAAAGACCAGAAACAGCAGAGTGTAGTTGTATGAGTTAATGCATTGAAAGTTTTAGTGAAGGTGCGAATTAATTCAATGAAACATTTTAACTAATTAAAATGAGTTATACGGTACCACAAATGCAAGCTTCCTTTTAAAAAAATAACACTTTTTTTTAAATAGTTTGTAAATATTATTTCACTTAAAAGCTTTAACTTCATTTGTTTTTAAAAGCTGTAAACATTTTATGACTTATATTCCTCAATTATTTTTCTAAAAGATCTGCCGTAATTAATTTTTTAAAGCATAGTAACTGCTCTTTTAAGAAATTCGTCTTTTCTCGTCTAGTTCAAATTTCAGCAATTCTGAAACTGTTATTTAAATTCCGTCGGGTAATTTCTTACTTGGTTATTTGCTTTGATGTATTAATAATTCAGAGCTCACACACCTGCTACAATTGCTCCAAACTGCTCCAAAACAAAATATCTGCTACATATACCGCTACAAATTGCTTATTTTAGCAGTCTCTGCTACAAAACTGCGCCATTTTTAATAATCTTAGATTTTTCCCCGAATTTTAATTTGTAAAAGACTTTAAAAAAAGGCTTCTTAAAGTCCTGAAAAAAAACTGTATAACAAGCTGGAATTTCAATGAAAATCACAAAGAGGCAACTAATTTTCGTGACGCATTTTTAATGAAGAAAATAATTTTTTAGTGTTATGAATTTGCAACAATAATAATTTTTTTTGTACTTTTTGACTGCTACAAAATAATTTTTGTGCTACAAAACTTGTTTTTACCTGCTACGAAAGACATTTTTTGTGCTACAAAATTCACTTTTATCTGCTACAAAAATTGCTACAAATATTTCTAAGTGAGTGTGAGCCCTGTAAATTTCAAATTTTTAGCATAATGCGTGTGCTTTTTTATTACTTTTCTGTAGTCCAACCTTTTCTTTTATTCTACTTTCCCTTAGTTCATCTCGATACTATACCACAGAAGCGGGACACAGTTGTAAAAAACTGAGAGTGGAGAGCGGTTCGGTCTGCTCAGAATAGTTTGCCATTTTCGCGATCATTTTATGTGAAAAATCCTTCTCAAATCCCTCTATTGGTCTCTGTTTTTTCCCTACCGGAAGAACTATCGAATTTCGATGCCACCATTTTTCATTCACGTACTGACACTCTCAAGACTGGGGGACAAGTCCGAATGGAATTTCAATCGCATGCCTTTTTTATCTGATGTTTGGAAAAAAGCTCCTACGGTAGTAGTAAAATCTTTTTTAAAAGGTTTAGCGTGACATGGGAAATGTACCTTATTTTATTAAGAAGATGTGTCTGAAAATTTAAATTGTGTTTAGAACAATTTTGAATAGCTACAATGTAGTACGTTATGCTGAGAATATGGTTTTTTTTTAAAATTAGCAAGAGTTTAATAAAAAGTAAATATTTTCTTATTTTTAACCATAAAACAGGTTTATTATAAATATACTCTTTTTCTATCATACATATTACTGTTAATCAGGGAAAATTGAGATAGAATTAGAATGTAGATACACATTAGCAACGGATTTTATTTATTGTTGTATTTTGAAAGAGTAACAATTATAATTGAACTGAACTCTGATAAAAAGACTTAAAAAACTCTATAAATCATTATCATTTAATAGATTTTAATGATCATCATTTATATATTAATTTAATACCCATTTAATTTAATTTTGTTTCCTTAAAATCCCAAAACTGAACTAATATGGTTTTAAACACATCAAATTTATATTTTAAATAAAATGGTTATTCAAGCAAAGAGTCCTAATTTTAGTCAAGTTCATTCATATTTACAAATCATGAAATTTAAAGTATGGAGATGTTTCGTTTAAGTTTTCTTCTTCATCTTCTTCTAAAATTTAAATGTTTCATCTATCTTGCTATATCTATATTAATCTTAGCCCAAGTTTATTCAAAGCGCCATAAACACTTTTAACGACATGAATTTCGTTCCATACACTAGTTTAGCCATCCTCGAGTCATTTTTACTGCTGGCTGTAATTTTGAAGCTAAGACCCGACCACAAATCCTTTGGGTAATAAAGCTCAACGTTAGATAAGCTTAGCCTCTCACTCTATGCATTTTAACTATCTCTCGAACTCATGTAAAAGAGGATGTTTGAAGTTGGTAGCTTTCATCGTAGAGCAAAGTGTGTCGTAGTTTATAAATATGAAAGGTTTGAATAAATTTCCCTAAACTCAGATCCAACGTTGGATTTTGTGCTGAACGTGTTTTCTTAATTGGAATATTTGGGTTAATAAAGTGAACATTTGTCGTCCTTTATGTGAGTAAAATAATGTATCACAAAAATAATCAATTGTTTTACCCCAGTAACCATTCATCTGTCTAAAGATCTGACAACAAACGTTAAACCCATTTCTTAATGAAAATAAACAAGATGCTTATAATTTTAGTAGCATTTCTTTTTTTGTAACATTTTCAGGATTCAGGATTTTCAGGATACCTGAAAAACCTGGAAAAGTCAGGGAATTTTTATTTCACCTAAAAAGTCAGGGGATAGTCAAGGGAAATTGCTCAGTTTGGCCAAAAACCTGGAAAATCATGCAGAATACCTGGAAAATGAACAATTTTTAATGTTTGGGTGTCAATTTTGGCTTTAGAAAGTGGAAAAAAAATATACCATTTATTGAAAATATATGTTCATAAGAGCAAGAAATATCTGAAAAATGCCATAAATAGCATGGAAAAGTCAGGGAATTTTATTTCTGAAATTGAGTGGGAACCCTGTATTTTACTATACTACCAATCTACAAAAAAAAAACCTCAGCACCTTGCGAAACGTTCGTGATGACAACCAATCAAGCTTTAAACTGCAGACAGGCGTTCGCCGGTTTCAGTTAATCCCCATCCAATTTCCAACCTAGCTCTCCTTGGGATAGGAGCTTACTTCCTTTAAAACAACTTTCTAATATAATGGCCCCATAAAAAGTAAGCAGGGAAACTTTTTTTTTTTTCTAAAATGTCGATTGGTTCTCTCTTTTTGCCCTGTAGTGTTTTTCTTACCGAAAGAATTTAACAGCTTTTAAATTTGATGGATTTAGTTAAGTGTCGAAAGAGTTTGAGTAGCTCGTAAAATTTAAATTTTTGAGGGTCAGGATTTGGTAGCATTTTTATTGATACTTAAAGTCTCGTTACATTGAGTGAAGGGGTGGACTAGATAGAAATAAATAATTTCGAAGTACTTGAAATGAATAACTTGGAAAAATTGCCATCAAATCTTGATGGAATTATTCGTTTGACTAAAATTTTAAGTACCTTCCCTTGATATGAGCTTTAAATATTTGAAAATGTTCATTTTTATAGAAGTTTATGCATATTGGAGAAATTTTCTTTAATTCTTCATTTGTTCTATTTCTCTTTGAGGATTGTCCTTAAGGGGACGTCATTAAATTGCGACACTAATAACTTTCTTACTTTCCAAATTATTACTGTCCCATTTTAAAAACGGCCTTTAAGGAAAAAACTTAACAGTGTCTATGTTATGGGCAAAGTGATTAATCGGGCATTATTAATAATGCCCGAAGTGGAGGCGGGCAAAGTGATAAATTTCATTCATAAATTCCATTGAATTTATCACACTGCCCGTAACATCTATACAAATAAGTTAAGCTTGATTTTATTTCTAACCCTAACCGGTTGCACAAATTAATCGTTTTCTTTGCTTCTGGTAATTTTTGTCTGAGCTCATCTAGATCCTAGGATTACTTCGCTGCCCTCCCAAACCAGGGTGATTGATTCTACAACCCCTATCATTTTTTTCTATTAGTTTTGGATCACCCTGTATTTAAACTGTTACAGTTTTTTGGAAGTTTTGTTGTTTGGCTAGACCCATGACGTTGTTTGTTTGGAAGTTTTTGTGTGTTTACCTAAAAAAGAAAAGAACTGATTTTGTTTCCCAAATGAAACTGGGTTTTTACTAGTTCTTTATTCAAAAGGCACTGTGGCAAATTATAAGATTTTAGTGGTTACGTTTAAGAGCATTTAAAATGTTTATTCCATTTTAAACAAGCATGAAATTTTTAACTTAAATAAACACACTTTAACTCTAAATAAACAGTCCTAGTGAAAGTTCGCATTTTAAGTGAGGCGTAATAATACTATGTATTAGTTTATCGGTGGATGACCCAATGCCTTCGTTCATCAGTTCAATTTCATTTCCTCAGGAGTGGAGAATGAAAAGACAATTTGCCATTTGTCATTTTAGAATGATTCTTCCAAGGTCGAAAGGGAAAAGCTGATTATAAGCTTCCAAATCTGAAATAGCTCTTACAAGGTGTTGTCCTGTATAGGTAATCGATTAGTTATTTGATTTATCATCAATATCGCAAAATCTGAAATTCTGAATATGCTATAAATAGTTAGTTCATTTTTATTTGAAAGATACACTACTTGTCAGCAGGTGGGGATTCGCACTTATAGCATTTTCGAAAAACACAATTTGTTGGCCACACCCATCCTCTTATTTCTTTCTGATTGGCTTATTGCGTGCATCGAGGGAAAAACCGCAACACACGAAATGGGTTACATTGTTAAACATACACAGGAAGTAAAGAAGGGCCGAACATTTGTGTTTGCAAACAGAACATCCTTTAAGATAGTGATGTAATAAAGATACTATATGATTTCGTTTCAAAAATATACCCTAAAGATTTTTTCCTAAAGTTCTTATTTTTGTTCACTTTTAGGGCATTGCTGCGTATCAGTTCCTCGAGACCTATTGTAAAGGAATACTTTATTGACCGTTTATTAAAAAGTTTCTATACTTTTTCATACATCTATCTTCTAATATTAAAAGATATTCCATTAAGATTATTCCTTATAAGCATTATTTTCTGTTAAAGCTATAAAAGTTATATTGTGGCTGTATTGGTTCTACTCGTCTTGTCACTGGTTACTTTTATGAGTACAACTTTGTAACATTTCAGATAGTTTATCCAACCTATAGTTATTATTCTGTATATAATTCACACACACATTTTATCTTTACTTTTCTTTATAGTATGAGTACACATGCAATAATATCTGTTAAAACATAAGTCGAATACTTTACTTGCGTTTGATAGGATACAATAGGATTCCATCCAACAAAAATGAATATTGATATCCTCTTTAGTTTCCTAGTTTGTGTCGATTAAATCTGAAAAGTTAAAGAGGATGTAAAAGTATCAATCACCTCAAAAGCACTCTAACATGAAAATTACTAAATATCTTTTCCAAGATCTCTCAAACTTCAGGAAATGTTTCTTTGGAAAAAAGCCTATTCCCCTCTAATAACCATCGTTACCAGCCAAACTACTCGAAAGGAGGCGTTCCCTCGAACCCTCTCTCTCAGCTATTAACATCTCAACTCTCCTCTGACCGAGCACAAAGCCACGTTCGCGTTTCTCGACCACTCGCGAGACGCCAAACGATTCGCACATTCCCGCCTTTAATTACACTTCAGTCGTTGTTGCCACCGGAGAGCCCGCTAATTAGTCAGAAGAGATAGGAAGTGAAGTAATGGCAGCGCTCCAAAAAGTGTTCTAGAACGCAAAGGACGGAATAGAGTTCCCGCGAGAGCGGTTCAGGGGCGTCCCCCCAAGCTCCAAGAACAATATGAGAAATGATAATGGACGTATAAAAAGACTCAAAAGAACAGTTTGAGGTTAGAATTGTTCTCAGACATAGATAAGAAGTCCTCTAGAGATCAATTCACTCTTACTTCTGACAATATATGGTGGAATGGAAGTGGGAATGGAATATATCTCGATGTTTCCTAAGACTTTATGATTTTAAAGTGTTATGCAAGTTGAAATATTAAAGTGTTATGCAAATTGAAATATTAAAGTGTTATGCAAATAAAATTATTAATTATAACCCTTTTGGGTATCGTTTTGCAACTAATACTCCAAAACTTCAATTCGCAGAATATGTTAAGTGATTCAAGAATTTCATGGATACACAAGTGCACAATGTAAGTTTTCTCTATAAAACCCCCATCATAAGTGTAACATTACTGTGACCCCTTACTTTCTTACTGTTAAATATATTTTTGTAATTATTCAAATTAATAAAAATTTAAGTTTGTTGTGGTAAATTAACCACAAAGTTTCCCGTAACTAATACTTTTAAGAACCATATTCCCAATTCGACATCAGTTTCTAAATTTTTCATAAGAGTAAAATTAATTGAAATTTTTTCGGGGAACTCTTCAACAACCTAGAAGCTTCCCTAGAGAAGCATATCAAGTAAAACAATACCGCCCTAAATATAAATAAAAACAAAGCTATAATCATTAATGATCTTATAATAATAAGCATGATACTTCGTCATCTAAGAATCAAATAAAACTGTCTTCTGATCTGCTTCGGATATTATTATAGAAGCATTAAATGTTACTTTAGTTTCCAATGTTTAGTTACTTTACCCCGAGTTTCCAAAACTGAAATTTTATATTTTATTGCTGTTATTCATCTGGAATAAGTCATAAAAAATTCATAGTGATAAACAAAAAACTACAAGACGTATTGTGTACTTAACTTCTACGCGTCTACTACATCCTAAAAAATACCGGTACTCTAGGATTAAGCGGGGGCAAGTGCAAACAATTTAATTTTTTTCAAAAACAATTTAATTATATCAACTAGAAGTGTAGCTTTGAAATTTTTAAAATGTTTTCAATGAAGTCCGATTTACGAGCTTTCCACTCGACTAATCCTAAAGTACCAAAATATGATAATGATTGAATGTTAAACCTACTAGATTTTTAAAGGTATCTTTAACTAATAAAATTATATGAACAATAAGAAAATTTTATCTTGAAATAGGCAGCTTTAAAAGTCATGTTTATTAGAAAATATTATAATTTTTATTGGAATCAATCCTACCAACTGAAGTTCACTCATGTGGAATAAGGAAAAGTAATAGAAAACGACCTTACAGATCTTCCAGCCAACAGAACTTTCCTAAACAGCAGTTAATACCCCCGAGAATCTCCCCTCAAATAAAAAAAAACCTCTTCCTGAAAATTAGAACCTCTTCACCCGTCTAAAAACCTCTCCCTCTCATTAAACTAACCTCCACCCCCCAAAAAAGGAGAAGAAAGGCCTTTGAAAGGAACTTTAATATCCTTTCTTTCCTAGATTTCCAGTCCAAATAATCGGAACAGAAGACCGGAAACCGACGGAGTAAGAAAGAAAACCGGAAAAAACCGGGGCCGAATACATTACTCCTTAATGCTTCCAGCGATGGGGATTGCCGATTTCCTCAGCAATCATTAAGTGCCTCGTGCTGCTTTGGCAATCGAGGATGATAGCAGTCATCGGGTCAGGCTTAAAGCGTGCCCTGAGTGGAAGTAGGTTTTTTAGATAGTAAAGTTTTAGAAAACCTATCGTTTTGATTTTCTTTTCTGTACCAGTACTATTGGTACATCCCAATTAATAAAGCTATTAGATATCGAGAGATCATCTGTTCGAGTTGGTCTAGAAAAGTATCGATATGAATTGATTATCTACAATTGGTGGGGAATAAATATATCTTGAACTAAGTTGATGTGGTATGAAGCATGATATAAGGGTAATTAAGGAACACTAGAATAATTCGTTGAGTAGAGGTTTGTTTATTGTGAGTGGGTTGTCATGAGAGAAATATTCTGAAACTTTTAAAGGTTTAAAATTTAGCACAGTATAGGTAGAATGTTTTTAATTTAATTAAATCAATATCTTTAATTTTATTTTGTAATACTTTGCTATTGATACGTTTGCTTATATCAATAGAATTTAGTACTAATGCAAAACTGTTTTGGATAAACTAGCTTAAGTTTTAAGATAAGAACAAGATAAATACTCCTTATCTTATTACTCCAATGTAATACTTAATTCAGTGTAATATAATGGTAAATATATAATATATCCTTCCCTAGACTTCGTGCTCCCGAATGTGAAACTTTCATAAAACTTAAGCCATAATTTTCAACTAAGTATTTTCATCAAAAGTTTGAAATTCCGCTTGCTTCTACTAAATTTTTAATTACTACTGACTTTTATAATTTATGCTGAGTAACTTATAAATAAAAAATTGTATTTTACATTTTATCAAGATCCGGAAAATGTTAACGAAAGAAAATTTATTTTCATAATAATTCGGAATAACTTCACTTTAATTTAAATTACTCACAAAGTTTTAAAGACATGATCGAGAAACAAAATTCTTACTCGCTCTCATTTTTCTTCGTAATATCGAACTAAGTATACTCTTCAAAAACGCTTAGAAGTTTCGAAAATATATTAGAAAAGTCCAGCTTTACTTTCCATTTTATGCGCCCTATACGAGTACTTTTACGGGAGTTCTATAGATAGAACGAGACGGTTCATAATTTTCTACCTCAGCAGTTGAAAAGATGAAGAAATAGCTTACTTGCTGTCGACATCAATTTTTCAATTTCTTTGCGGAAAAAGGCTATCGAAAAGAGGATACTGTATGAAACTGGACAGACGTATGATGAAAATATTCTGCTGTACCGAAATAAAATGGTTATAAACTAGAGTTTAAAGTATTTCGTATGGAGATATTACTATATTGGTAACTATTACTTCGTATCTTTCGTGATCTTTTTTGTTTGTTTGTTTGTTGGGAATAATCGTTGCTATTATACCTTTTCCATCGCGTTTTACCCCTTTTAAACTAAACTAAAACTAAATTAAAAGGGTTTTTTCAACTTGAATAAAATTTTATCACAAAATGTTACTAAACACTTTTAGAATTTATGTGCCATTTTTCATTTTTAAAAATGTTCTTTGAAACTAAAACATGATTACTATCTTTAAGAATTATTATTACCGTGATAAAGATTATCTGAAAATAAAATTTCGTCACTCAAAGGTATTAACAAAGAAATAAATGATAATAATAAATGAAAATCTATTCAAACAGAATAGGTAAAAACAAATTATCGACTTTTTTTAAATGGATTTTATCCGCAAGTGATTCCTCCCTCATTTGTTCGAAGGTTATTCTTGCATTGATATACCCACAATCAAGATAATTACTTAATCTTTTTACTAATAAAATGAGTTAAACAAAGAATATAAAAATCTGAACTTGTTTAAAACCCTACTTATCCGTATTGTAAAACCTAATACAAGTAAAAAAAAATTGAGATTTTTTTTCTTGAGATTTTCTGATATTCATAAGATAATTTTACATTTTAACTCTCCATTCTCTTTGGGGTCAAAATTATTATTTAAAATGCAACAGTAAAAACTCACGTGCAAGTTATCGTACTGTATATTACCCTACTAAACTACTACACATGTTATGCACTTTTTGTTAAAGTTCTTAAACACAAATACAAGTTCCCTTACAAAACTTATGAAGTCATTAACTTTCGTTCACTTGCAAAAATTAAGCTTTTCGTTCTGAACACACAGATGGCAAACATAAGCATTCGAAACTGCGCCATTTATTTTTCCAGGAGGCAAAAATGCTTTCTTCAAAAGATTCTTAATCAACGGAATTCTTTGTTTGCTGGAAGGGAAAGCGAAACCATTTCTCTTCTAATCCAATTTAAAGTCGAGTCCCGGCCAAAGAAGTCGCAATAACTTTAGAAGTTGAAACCTGGCATCATCCAGTTCAATTACTAGTAAGTGCTTTCGAAGCGGAAAGCCACGAACGTTTTTTAATGACGACTAATGGAAGATTTTAGCCAAACTTGTTTATTTTACGAAGGAACTGTACTTTACATTATTATTGGGGTTTTGATTAAAATTGTGAAGAAATAAAAAATTTAAGATCAATAAAATTTTGAACTGAAAGTATACTGGTTTTAGTTTAATCGGTTTTTATTTCGACCACAAGATGGGCTTAATCTGGTTCTTCTGCCATAAAAACGTTACCAATCAATAAAAAAGAAGCATTTCATTTTGTGGTCGAAATGATTAAGTAAAATTCAGCTTAAATATTTATAAGTAATCATAGCAATTTATTTTATCAGATTATTCAGTAAAGGCACATTGTGGGGTAACATTCCATCACGTCACTACTTTCTGAAGATAAATAATGGATCTCTCCCTGTAGGTCACAACTAGACACCTGAAAAATACACACCCATAATTTCTAAATACAGTATATAGGGGGATCAACATCTCTAATGATAATTCAAAGATTATCAAACCTTCATGAGGTTGCGTTTTAGGCAATTTATGCCAAAGTATTAAAATAAATTGCAATATTTGTCTATTTTCGTCTAAAAACATCTGATCTTTTCCACTCGCATTCTTATCAAAATAAAATACTATATTCCTCTACCTTACTTTGGTTTTTCACATTTAAACCACTGTATTGTGAAAATTCTCTCCTATTTTCAACAAACACTTATTAGTTAATTAATGGTTGAACCTTGATAGAGAGATTCCTTTTGGGACCAACAATATATGGTCATTTAAAGAAAGGACGTTATAATGAATTAAATTATTACAGTGATGAAACAATCGGATCTGTTATTACCTGTTGTTATAACGCAGGGGTCGTTGTAAAGAGGTTCTACTGCATTTTGTGATTCTTCAGCTTAATACCAGTTTAAAAAAAAAAAAAAACACAGAAATTTTAATCAATGGGAATAAGTTAAAGATCGTTAATTCTTTCTCCTTTTTTTTTACAAATTACATGGAATATTATAATTATTTTTATCATACACATTAAATTGCAATGATATTTCTTAAAATAATGGCAGAGGGGAAAACCCAGTTTACCCGCTTTTTATTATGACATAAATTTTCATAGTATATTTCATTTGAACTACGAAAGTCTAGCCAATAATTATAGTAATTGTGACCATTACGTTTTTGTTCTTGTTTGAGTGGCACCCCCTACAACTCAATGCAATTTTTCCCACACCCTTTCCAAGCAACTGCATTACCTCCGCTTGAATTAATATTCCCTCCTAAGAAAGAGAAAACAAAATGCTCCGAACATTCATCCTACCCCATAAAGTCGGGTAAAATATTATTAGGTCGAAAATGGAAAAAGAAAGGCATAAATCCCAGCCAGAAACGGTGGAAAAATCAATCACCCCGTAGAAGTTCTCTGGACCGTCGAGGCAGGTGATGTGACAACAGCTGTCTGGCGACAAGAAAAAGTTTCGATTTCGAACTCTTGGAAAAGTAAAATGGTAATAGATGAAAGAAGTTTGGAACCCCCTTTTATTCCTGAAGGAAGTTTCTTCTTATATAAATAAGAGGCTGACCACTCGTGTGTCAAAACCCATTCATGATTTCTGGATCGGTTGTGTAAGGCTGGATTTTTTTGGGGGGGAGAATTGAAGATATCCTATGTTTTATATGGGATAGTTTGAAGAGTTGAATTGAAGTGAAGGATTTTTTTTGTCGGTTTGAAGTGAAAAGAAGCTTTTATTTTGGCATGACAGGTTGAGTTATAAAGTTTGTAACTGTGAAACTTTATTTTATATTTTTCACTATTGGGTGAAATTTCTCTTAGGATGAAATAAATTATGGTGAAAGAATCAAGAGACGTTATTATTTACAACTGTCAACTGGCATTATCATTGACGACATTCGGGGCACTTTCCCAGGGGTCCCATTTCAAAAGTCCCCCCCCCCAAATGCTTAAAAAGCTAAGAAAATCTGAAATAAGTGTAAAATAAGCTTACTAAGCTTATAAAGCTTTTGAACAAAAAAATTTTACTCCATGATGTTTACACTTGGTTTAAATGGTTTAAATACATTATTGATTTTGTTATTTTAAGTCAAATAAATGTAAGTTTTATTTTAAGACATGTCGGGGGGGGGGCAAACGGGTCTTTGGCCTTGGGCCCCCAAACTTGTAAGTCGGGCCCTGATTGACGATGCTGTTTCTTTTCAGTCAAATGAAAAAATTTGGAATCTTAATTACTTTTCAACATTACTCTTTTACTTAAATATTGGTAATAAATTACAATATTTGTAATTTTCCTTTGTGCAATTATGGGTTTATCAATGTGGGAATAATACTAATTCCAATAAATTCAAAAAAAAAAAAATCAAAAGTTAAAAAATTTTACCACTCTTTGTTTATTCCATTCTAACAAAAAAATCTTGAACCAATTTATGCAAAAGAAAAGAAACTAGTACGCCTATTCCAAACTTGCGGGTGTAATAACACCTTCCTCTCCTAGCGTTGGTTGTTTTTTCAGAATACCAAATAGCCCACACGGGACATCGCAAATCGAAATATTTAGTTTCCCCCGCAACCAACAGAGAAGCTTCTTCAACAAATCCATCGGAGTGAATATCAACCAATAAATTATTCTCTTTCTCCTCTCCTCAGAGAAGTGGATCCGGAGAGTCACGGAGCCCAAGTCACGTGACTGTGCGTGTACCCTCGAAAAAGCCAAAGAAATAGTTTCTTTTTCACACAAGTTCTTTTTATAGTTTTGTTTGTACCACAGTTCCACTCATAGAATTGTTCTACTATTTTTTGGAAGGGAGGTAGTATTGTTATATTTTTTCGCTAAAACATATTTTTTTTCATAAAGGGAGTTATTCTTATATTGAAAATGGCTACGTGGAGTATTTTTGATGTCCTTATAATTACGAAATCAGATAATTATTATCTAGAGGCAATAAAGTATTATATATTTATAACGTTTTTTTGACGTAACAGTATTGAAAACTTATTCTTTTTTGTTAAGGCTATTTTGTTATGAGGGATGTTAGTTGTATGTACCATAATAATTTTGCATGATTGTGTTAGTATCATGTAAAATTAATTTGTTGAATTATTAAGTTTGATAGAATAATAGTCACTATAATGTTGTAGAATCATGTAAAGCCTTTAGAAAGATCAATAATTCATCCTTTTTTCTTATGTAGTCCTGAAAATTTCACACCTGGAATAAATTGGAAACTTTGTCATTCCTTCTAGGTTCAAAACGAAGTACTAACTTATCTAAACTTTGTGAAAAATAATAGTTTTTTTTAGAATCAACAATTGGTCTTGTGGTATTCCTAACTTACCAAATTAATTGAACCAAAGTTTTTCTTAGAGAGAGAAAAAATACAGGAATTTAGATATTTTTAGTATTTAGGGGAAATCAGGCTAATACGACATACTCGGGTAAAATGACTTTTTCGATTTTCTTGAAATTTATCAGAATGACAGCACGTGTCAGGCGCTTTTTTTCTTCTTTTATTGCTTCCAAAACGATACAAACAGACGCCATTGTTTGAAAAACATTTCTTACCTCGTGGTGAACAAAAATAAAAAACGTGAGTGTCAAAATATTTTTTTTGTGTTTTTAAAATGAGATTTCTCTTATACAAATTCTTTCATTTACTTAAACTAACATTCTTGTGTGAATGTATGTTCAATTAAGAGTATATTTCATGCGATAAGTAGTTGCTTAGACTTTTTGTTTTACGAGAAATTGAAAATAAATAAAAATAGACCTTTAAGGGTAAAATGACATAGAACTCATTGGTATAAAATGACATAGTATGCCATTTTACCCACTCAATATTTTCATACATATACTGTCGATATTTAAAATACTTATTTATATTATTAGTTTATAAGACCTTTTATGGGCTACTAAGAACATTCTACGACGAAGAAGTTTTGACTTGGTTAAAAGGCAACTAAGGGAAAACCCCTTTTATATCAGAGCTTTAAAAAAAAAGAAATGGAAAGAGTGCCACGCCACCATGGTTAATGCGAAGAGTGGATTCCTAAACACTGGCCTTTCTCCGGCCAACCCAACTTGTTCTCAGTTCATCTTTTTGCTCCAGCAAAAGTACTGAAGCTCAATGAACATGTTTCAGAAGAGGCTTCTGACATTCTAATAACTAGTATAGAGCATAGACAATCCACAGTTGCTGAAATAGGTACTATCCCTCATGATCCACAGAACTTAATCTTAAGCGACGTTAACTTCAGAAAAAATGCATACACTCTGTTAACTTTAACGCCTCCATGAAAGAAAAAAATTTAAATTTTGTTTTGATAAGCACATTACAGTTGTTTTTTTTAAATTAGCTGGTTATCTTCCCCAAAAAAGTAATTATAGATTATTGCCAAAGTGCTTAACTATTAATATAGTTATTATTTGGGATCAAATAAAATTGCTTTTGCCAAAGAAACTACTTTTTTTCCTAATAAATATTTACTATGTCATTTTATCCTTATATCGGGTAAAATGACATATTTTCTACTTTTTTTAGAAAAGTAAGTTTTTGAAAAAGAAAAAAGAAATATTATGATATACCCAATTAGGGGGTGTTAGAGAGTTAAATAAACATTTCATTGGCTTTGAAAACTAGAGGAAATCTATTTAATTAGTCTTTTACGGTTGCTTTGAAAAAGTGGTATGTCGTATTAGCCTGATCTCCCCTACTATGTCAACCCTATCCGCTTCTTCTAAATAAAAGTGAACTTATTCTCTCATATCTTGATCCTAAAAAGAGAAATTTCACACTTGAAAGTAAGTTTACCAACAAAACATTTGACTTTCGGAAAAGAATAGAATATCCCATGTTTAGAAATGTTTCTCAAGAGGGCAGTGCGTGAAAAAGTTCCCTGAAAAATCCCCCAGCCGTTTGTTCTTTTGAGGAGATTTATCTCTTTTCTTATTCCTTCTCTATCCTGGCAAAACAGCGCCTTGTTCGAATATTCTATTCCGTTGGAATCTATTATGGGAATGATACCAATGAATCAAAGCCCGGGTGTGTGCTTTCAGATTCTTCAATTTTAGTTTTCCCCCTCTATATACTCTTAGAGCTTCACTTTGTTTTGAACATAAAAAAAGTTGTAAAGACGTTAAAAAGAATGAAGACTAAAAAATGAGAATGAAATTTGTTGATAAAAGCATTGCCAGTTATGATGCTTTTTGATAGCCACATATTGCTTGTAGTGTTCTAATACAGTAAATAATAAGTAGTATAGTAAGATTAAGAAATGATATAATTTATACTGTAATGTATTGTTTGTCTACAATGGAATACCTGATATTTTATCAAACATTATATGCATTGATGTCACTTATTAGTAGTTAATTTTGAAAAATCTTCTACATAACACGTATTTGCAGAAACAGTAAGTTAGCAGTGTATTTAAGTGATAAAAGACCAAATTAGTTCTAATTAAAATGTATTTATCAGAAATTGGTGAAAATGACGCCAACTTATATATCATCAAGCATCAATAACTTTGAACATGTGCCAATACTTATACTTCGATTAACAATAGCTATTCCGAAACGAACTCAATGTAAAAGAGATAATCCGCCAATTCATTTTTCCCGATGTTTAAACAGAGGAGATGCGTATGAACTGCTGAAATACAAGTCACATGATTTACTCAACACTGGGAAGTTTTCCAAATAATTAAGGTAATTTAATCGATGTGACACAGTATTCTTTATTTATAGTTAAGAAGTACCACCATCAGAAACTGCAAAAGAACTATGTATAAAAACAGTGTGGAACAACAAAAAAATCATATCTTCTAAAAAATTCATTTTCTTTCTTACATGCGTCAAAAAAAATTTTATACCTGAAAACCCAGCCTTAAAAAATAATTAAAGTAACATTTACAGACTGCAAAGACCATTAGCACTGCAAGCGAATGAACCATAAAGCTGCATTTAGGGATTTAGGAATTGTTCTTCAGTGTCTTAGCTTTCAAAAGCAGCAATGAAAACTAATCCGGAAAAAAAACTGTCTGAGAATAAAGTACAATTAAAGAAGATGTAAAAAAAAGGATTTCATATGGATTAACTCGACGGGGCCGTATTTATTTTCCTTTAAAATGACGTCCGAGTAGTTGTGTTTATAGCTTAACTTGTCGGAATTCATTAAATTTGAAATGAAATTTCTCATTATGCATCGCTGGTATCATCTTCTGATGGTTGTTTTTTTAAGGATTCCATCACCATAAAAACTAATTGTAGAATCGTAAAAAATAACGAAAGAAATTATACTTTTGTGTTGTTTTCAAGAATTCGAGGATGCACATTTAATAAGGCAAGAAAGTTTTTTATACTTGACTTCATTGAAAGAAAAACCTTTTTAAGAAAATGCAAAAGTTATTACATTTTTTAATAAATTGTAGATAGTAAATTATAGAATTTGAAGCAATTAGAATATTTTGTTCTTCGTTAGTAAGCTTGATCAATAATGCTACTTTCCCTTTAACTTCTACGATAGTCAAATTAAACATTTTTATTATTTGCTCAACAAAAAAAATATTCCTTTCATTGTTCATAATTTTGTAAACAAACACCTATCACTTAAATTAAACGCTTTACAAGCATTTTAATTCCTTTCATAGACAATACCTATTAATAAATATAAATAGATTGGTTAGTTTTAACTGAAAACAAACATTACAAACACATTAAAACTTAATACCTTATAGTGTACTTTGAATCCCACTTTTACAAAAACGACTTCCTGAGTTATGGAAACAAAATACTAAGGAGCTATTAAAGAGATTTACGCCGATGCTGGTTGTTCAATAAATATATTCTTAAAGGAGTTTTCTCTAGCTTTTCTCGTTTTAAAATTCGTGTTTCGTTTGAAACCTTGAACGGTATAAAAATGTATTGCAGTAAAAGAAACAGTATGGTTTAGGTTTAGAGTTAAGATAAGATTAGTTGACGAGAACTGTTTACCAAATATGCATACTTTAAACTTTAAAGAAATAAAGCATATAATAGCATGGAAAACTCGAAATAGTTTATTAACTAACAAGTATTCGAGTTAACTGCTATTAATATTAGCTTCTTAAAAATGTTGAGCTGAACTTGACATATATGCAACGTTTCTAGTATACATACTTACAAAAAACTAATATTTATTTATTTTTTTGAAATTTATAAAATACCAGCTTTACCAATTGTGCTAGTTAGAAAGAGTTTAAGTTAAAATGGTTATTTCAAATTATAAATACAATTACTGTAGTGAATTTCAAAACTTTGTGTTTTACAACTTTGTTTTGAATTTCATTTATTTTAACATTCCAACGAAAATCAAAAGGGGGTAGATTAAGATAGTTCAGTAGTCTAGTCTATACAAATTACTTAGTACTTACAAATTTGCCATCAAATACTGTTTGCTCAAATTAAAGTTTAAAATCTTAATACCTTAAAAATGTTTTTAATTTATTAATTCATTATCTATAAAATGGTTTAATTTTTTTTAAATATTTAATAATATCATTAAGTCTTAATGTCTGACCTATTATCAAGTTATTATCATCTTCTTGCTATTAATAAGATAACATCATTAAAAGCAGATATCAAATTATAATTTTCAATTTTTTGCATTAAATCTTTTGGGAAAATAATTCAGTTTGGAAGCAAAGATTTAACTAATGTAATAACTCTTATTTTTTTCTAGTACTATGGAGTTCTAACATTGCAAGTTCCATTCTATTACGATTACAGAACCAGTAAAGAAAAGTGAAAAATGTTTTGTTAGCTAAACTCGTTGAAATTTCTTGTCACTGAGACTGTTATCTCTTGATGAAAAATGAATTAAATTATACAGAATTCTCTTAGGAACGTTGCTTAAAAAATATTGTAGACGTAAAGAAAAAATTTGGCGGAGCGTCAAAACTGGTGAAAGTAATTTACTCTCAACCCAGAGTTTTTCAAAAAAAAATCATTTTTAGAAGAGGGAAACATGGAATGCTTATTTGATTTCTTTACGGGCAGCTTATGATTAGTTTAGCCTCAAGATAAAAATAATTATCCATTTATCATTAATTTAAAAAACCTTTTCTCTCAAATTGATCAAAATATTTCTTTGAAAAAAAACCGACGTTAATGGGTTAATTGGTTAAGACATAATTAATGAATTGGTTAGGTAAATTAATAAATGTGTATTGCGTGATTATGTTGATTTCGGATTGGGTATTGAAGTTTTGATCATTGAAAGTTAATAAGTTTAAAACATAATTGATGTGCAGGTAAAAGCTGAATTTGTCTAGTTTTAGTTCTAGTAATTCTTTTTGTTCTCGTTTGTTTTCGTTAAGTTTATTTAATATCCTGATAATATAAAAACTTTAAAACATGATTTATCATAATTAAAGGCCGAAAAATTAATTATCATTCAATCTTTTTTTTAAATATAAAACTTCTTAAATATCAGTTGACTTAGTGGATTATATAATTAATTTGATTATATAAGTGGACTATATAAACTTGGAAGACGTCCAATAGAATCAGTATTCATTTTTCTCTCTTAAGTTTGACAGAATTCTACCTTAATAAGCGATTCAAAGAACCTTGAAAAGTCTATTGAACCACTAGCTGTTGAGCCTCTTCTTTAACTGATCGTTTTTAATGTAACTCACCGTCAATTTGACAGGATTTGTCTAATTTCGATGTTTAAATAAAATCTTTCCTGTAGAAATTCCACCGATCATAGTTTTATGTAATTGATAGCTTTCTACAATTACATAACCTACTATAATTCTATAACGAATATTTTAATATAAGAATAACCTACGTTATTCTCATGGAGAAGGGTTTTTCTAAGAACTAAAAGGAAAGGGAACTATTAGGCAACGATATTTATCTAGTATCCAGGTAATATTTTTTCACTGTAGTATAGACTTTTCCGTTGTAAAATTGGTTTGCACATACAAATTTTTTTAATTCTTGCTTTGTTAAATCGTTTATTATTCTGTCCGACTCTTCTTCTGTTTTCTATGAGCTACTCAGAATGACACTAGCGACCAGCCAAATCCACATAACAGAGTTTTGAATAAATCGAAGGTTTTCTGTAACGACGCCTATGTTGTTCTTATGCAGTTATGACATTTTGGGACGGCTTGCTCTTTTATACTAGATTACAACGTTTCCTGTCAGTGACGTCACGAGTTAGAGGGAGGAGACTCAACATTTTCTAGCTACCTGATTGGGTGAAAAAGACAGAGCGAGCGAAAGTCATCTCTGATTCGCCAATTAGGTAGCTCCTTCCTTCAACCCGTGACGTCACCCACAAGAAGCGTTGTAATCTCGTATAAGCAACTACCACACGAAACGAAGATTATATAAAAAGGTACCCAAATCCATACCTAACTCAAACTTTTTTTATTGACCAGAGTCATTGCCCATCTCAAACTTTGTATACATTGACCAAAGTTAGTATAACAACTCAAATTTTGTATATTGAGTCATTCCGAGCAGCTCATTTAGTCGTGGGTTTTGTGTCCTAAAGAGCGTGTTTTCTGTCCCCTCAGGAGTGTCGGAGGGCTGCAAGGAGTCGTGGAACGTGTCCGTGGTGCTGATCTCCTGGCGACCCCCTGCCGTGCGCGTGCACTGGCACTTCAACCCCACCAACTTCTCCGTGGCCAGATTCGAGCTCACCTACCGTCCATTAAACGCCAGGTAAGCAACAACTCAACATCACTACATGGCGTCTTCATTTTCCCACGAAATGAATTCATTTTAATTTTTTTATAATGGGGAGAGGGGGTACATTTGAACATGGGCACACTAGAACAACGCCCATTTTCCTAAGTTATTTTAAATTCAAAAATCATAAAAAAGATCCAATTGAAAGCAGTAGTACCAAATTTAGCCAGAATTTTCAGATTTACCCTGGAATTTACCCTGTATTGGTTGGTGCAAGATTTTTTTTTTCTCATTTTATTTGTGTAAAAAGTCAGTCAGGGTAGTTTTTAAAGTAAAATTTCTGCATTTTTTTCTATTGTGGTATTAATAAAGTAAATCCAAAAATATTGTTTCCGAATTCCAGTTAGAAATATACCTATTTTTTTAACACTTCCGATGTAAATTTTTTTAAATGTAAAAAAATATTAAATTTAAGAATTTGAAAGATTGTAAAAATAAACTTTGTATTTGTTATGTAGGCGTTCAAATGTGTCCCAAGAGTGCTCAAATGTACTAGGGCACATTTGAACAGAATTCATCATTTTTTAGAATGATTATTGGCTAGAAATTCTTGATGAATGCATCCAAAATACATAGATAACAAAATTTCAGGAAAACTGTAAAAAATAGTTAAAATGTTCTTTTTATTCAAATGTGTCCCCTCTCCCCAACAGTCAAACCTTTATAAATGAATCGCTTGGGACTTGGATTACGAAACCAGAAGGAGGTAGCCCCATCGTGTTTGTTATTTAAGTGAGTTTATGTTAATTTCCAATAATTTGTAACATTACAGTTAAAATTGAATTTAAATACTAAGTCTTCGAAAAGTTAGGCTAGTCCCCCAAAGGAATTTGTGGGAAAGTTAATCAAGTATCTTAAAATTTTTCCTATCCCCTATGAGAGAACAAATTTTCCAGAGCAAAGGTTTAATAAGTTTCTGAACTTTTACCTAGGTAATACTTTCCTAGCATACAGGGAATGCTAAATCAATTGACTGATGCACCTGTATAGTACGTATATTCATGGAATATTTCCCGTTAAGGGGGAGAAGTAGAGAAATGCAACATACAACTACATTTTGAATTAGAGAATGCGTTTATAATCGAGATCTGAAACGATCCATCTTGCTTGACAAACATACATAATCATCACTGTCTAGTGTTACAATGCGTTTAGTACAGTTTAATACCTGGTTGAGGGAGGGAACTGTTTGGTCAACACCATTTTGCCTGTAAGGGGACGTACATTAATTACGGATCCTTTACCTTGGTGAGATAGTGAGATTTGGTGTGTGATCCCCCCTCCCCTCCTTCCACGCGATTTACCCCATATTTTTTAAATAATTTAATTTCTTAGATATGTTTGTGTATTTTGCATACTTGAGGTTATCTCCTAAGATTTTGTTTGTTCTTTTCTATCAACATTATTCAATTACATTTATTATTATTAGTCGATTTCATTTTATTATTTGGAGAAGATCACCAGCATCGGTGAGTTCTTTCTATCCCTTTCTCACCTCTAACATCCTTCCCACCAAATATGCCAAGCTTACGTAACTGCAAGTAGAAGTAAGCGAAATTTGGCCACACTTGACAAATATTAGACGAATCTTGAACAATAGTGCTGCTTGGGATTTGTCTACTTTTAAGAGAGGATCAGCAGAATTATTCCACCCAAAGTAATCGATGTGTTAAGTAAATTTATTTAGTCACTTTTTTATTAAATCAAAATTGTTATCATATTGTCTGTTTGAGTTTGATTTCATAGTTCTATAGTTCTAATATAGTTCCATATACTTTAGTTCTTGTACAATTCTCCTTAAAAACTTTCATAAGAAACACGGCGATTATTGCTTCACAGTATTTAAAGTCTATCTTTGGCATTAAACTCGGACAATAAGAGAAAAATTTCGATTTCATAATTTGTTTCAATTTACTTTTCCTCGAAATTCTTTACTTTTTCATTTCAACACCAAAACTATTTCTTAAAACTATAATCACCTTCAACGGTGTCACAGATGTCGAAATTATTACCCAAACTACCCTAAACTCTACTAAAACCCAACTATACCAACGCGTTTACATCGTTATAACAATCAAGAACCAGTCATCCGTATCTCCATACATCTCAATTGCTCGGTCTTGCCCACAGCCAAATGCCTCCCGTCCCAAGCCATGAGTCCTGATAAGCGAACTGAAGACAAATGCCACGGCCCACCGGTACCCCTCGAGACACCGGACTCCCCCTTGGGGCTCTGCTCAGCCCTAGTGCCGTGATAAATGTAGACAGCTTGGGGCTTCTCTCTTCGTTTCCTTGCCTTTCCCATTCTTCAGTGACCAACTGAAATGGGAGTTGATTCTTTTGGAGATCGTCCAAAAGTGGTAGGCGATTGCGCTTTAGGTGGTGTGGGGCTCTGTAAGGTGTCTTGTAAGGAGTTGGGTATGGGTGTAAATATAATGTCATGTAAGGATGTGGGTTTACTATGTTTATGCTAAAAAAGTAGTTTTAAGCTTCATAAATTTTTTTTCGGACTTGTTTTTAAGTGAGCTCTTCACAATATGGATGTAATGTTTGTGATTGAAAAAGCACTCATTATTTTGTGTGATTTATACTAGTGCTTAAATAGTTTCAAATGCATATTCTAAATTAATTGGATTCTGAACAAACATACAAGTAAATTACGGAAGTATCAGTATAATAATTTAATATATTGATATATTTTCTCTATCCATTTTATTAAATATTTTTAATTAAATTTTAATAAATGATTAAATTTATTTCAGTATGTTTTCGTTTTTATAAACTTAAAGGACAAATCAAATATTATTTCAGAGGGTTCAGCTTCAATTTTAGAAAAGGACTTTGGAAATAATTTGGCATAAGGATGCTTGACCTTAAAACTTACTATAATAAGATATATAAGAGAAGAAGTTTTTGAATTTAGATTTCTACTTACAACTATTTAAAAATGAAATTTAAATTAAGACCACAAATACTTTAAAAATTTTCCCTTTTATTATGGAATACCTATATTTAGTAACTTTATACTTCTACAGGAAACTTAATTAAAGATTAAAATTTTGGAAACTTCAAATTATACAAATTAAAAATCTGTTCAAATACACACAGAAGAACTAAAAAAAATCCTTTGTATTGACTAAGGAAGAGCAATCAAATTCCTTTCATTCAAGAGGAACTTTTTACTGGGAAGAAAATCCCTATATTTGCATTAAAGAAAAAAATCCTTGTAATAAATTATTTCTATCCTATCTATGAAAACGGAATACCTTTTAAAATAAATTAATTACAATTATTTCTACTATCGTATTTAACGATTTTATTCTATTTATAAAGAACCTTTGGGGGTAAACTAATCAAAAACATTGTAAAAGTTTTTTCTTAATTAACTCATGGTTCAACAATTCCTCCCCTTCGGTAAACTCAAAATAAAAGAAATGTCGTTTGAAACGCTGAAAATGTTCTCATGGCTGCAAAAAATTCATTAAAGATAGAATGCTAATTAACTTTTATGTGAAGCCACCATACGGTACTTCAAAAACAAAAAGAAAGCCCAAATTAGGTACTCAAAAAGTCTTGTTTAAATTTACTCGTGTCTGATTTTTTTTCTCTTTGCATAGCTTGATTCAATCTAACTCGATTTGGGGTAAAAAGATATTTACTTTTAAAATCTGATACAAAATTAAATAATGAAATTTTGAGCCATTTGTAATATTAGTGAGTATGTGATTAGTTTTTAAAAGAATCTGCATGAAATGCCATACCGGATGTAAAATTTAATTGTCATGAATCTACTGGAAAACCAGGTATCAAAAATCGTGAAATTATAGGAATCTAACAATGTGACAACATCCCGCCCCCAACTGGTTACAAATAAGTATTAAGTATCTCCACCAAACAAATAAATAATGAAATTAATTTTAAATTGACTGATTTTAAAATTTCATTTCAACATTTTACAATTTTTGGGTTATTTTACAACTTTCTAAAATTATACATTTCTTCCTGAAAAATTACTTTTAATATTTACATTATGTTATAATCTCAACATTTTAAAATCGTAAAAATCGTTCGATGTTTCCGTGGTTTACTCTTTTATCAACTAATTATTAAACACAATTTTAAAATAAGAAAACTTGTTTTAATCCTACCTCGTTATGGTAATAGCATATTGTGTAAAACATTTAATTAATAGAAATGCTAGAACAGTTTTGAGAAATAATTGTACAAAACATGCAATTATCAATGCAGACAAAATCAATTCTTTGTTGCCAGAACTGCTCGTCAAATAATAAGTTCTTCCTCCACTTCCAAACGTGTTCTAGTGGATGAACCAATCGCTATCTTTAATTAATGGCTAACTCGATCATTTGCATGTTGCTTCCTGGTAATTGGATTCGTTACTTGGATATTTTTTCTGATCTTGCATCTGGCAACGTCCAGAAACTATTAAAACACCGTTTTGCCGTTGGGTATCCGTGTATTTTCCACATTTAAAGTAATGCACAAAAACTACAAAAACTCTATAAATTAATATAGAATGAATTCATAGGTGCAAAATAATATATTTTTAAATTCTACTGTTACATAATTCAACTAAGGTGTTTCAAAACAACTCCTTATCATTCGAAATAGGTATGGGTGCATGGAGCAATTCTTGGAAAACTTTATTTCCTTATTAAATATCCTTTTTTCAAAAAAAAATTGTAAGGAACCTTTTTTAGTAAACATTTTCAAAGACAGATAATCATTTTTAGTACAAAAAAAAACTTGTTTTCCAAGAATTCGTTTATATTTTTAGGATGAATAAAAAGTACGATTTTTCTGTTGGATAATTACTTATAATCCCTCATCTCTACTTTTAATAGCAAGAATGCTTAACGGTTAATTTAATCTTCGTAAAGAAACATTTTAACTCATGAATATGCTGAAAACTGACACAGTTTAATACAGTTTCTTCCAAAAGACTGATGCAACGTTCTTTCAGCCTTCCTCACTGTCTTAACTTCCTACTTAAACTTTAAGCGTGTACTTGACAAAATTAAATTAATCCATACTTCCTGTCTTAGAGACAAATCTATTTTTGAAGAGGGGATTCGGAAAAGTTTTTGCTTTTATAAAAGACGTTAAAAAACTGAGCCACTAACAAGATTAGCCAACATTTTTCTTTCCAAAATAATATTTTTTCTTTAAAAGTCCGTTTCTAAAAATCAATGTAGATAGTGGGTAAACAAAAAAATTTTACTTTTATAAAGCTTTCAGAGTTTGTTGAGAAATTAAAATTTCTCCCTTGGTTCAGTATATTATTTAATCAGAAACATTCGTTTGTCAATACCTAGATGAAAGTAAATTCATATTTATTTATTCTTATACTTACACATTTAAAGCTCAATGAAATTTAGATAATTCGTCTTTCCGGAAATATATCCAAAATCCCTATAGTTCAAAACGAATCACAATGGTATTATGAATCTAAATTCCTATTGATAAAATAGTTTCGAAAAGAAAAATGATATCGTGGTTGAATGTATTATTGGAAAGTTTTGTATTGTATTTTGCACTTTTTTCACCCCTTATTACAGTAGAATATAAGGGTGTAAAATTGTTTATGTTCTCATTAAATAGTAACTAAACAAAATATAAAAAATATATGTTGGGGTTTTTTTTGTTTCAAATACGTTATTACAGTAAATAGATAAAGAGCATGCTCAGATGAGTTGGTTCGTTACAATAAGTTAAACGGGTCTTAGGGTCTTAGAAGTAAGGTGTACCTCTACTAGGTAAGCGAGAATCCTGAATGCATTGAGACCGCTTATAGTGCCTCTATAGTAGCAAAACAAGAGAGATATTCCTTTAAAATATTTTTAAATACTAAAGGATATAGAAAGAAAACTTTTGAGAAAAAATTGTTTGCAATATCAAGACAAACACACTGAAAGAGGTTTCATTAAAATACCTTAAATATTCTAGGAGATATTAGCATATGAAAATAGCACTTTTTCAGGCCTCATAAAAGATATAAATTCGTAAATTTCAAACCTTTTCAGTTTTATTATGTAGTTTTTAGGGGTTTTTTGATAGATAGAGGCAAATTGTTTACTAAAATATCAAAGAAATTTGCAAATTTGTGAACTTTTTTTTTTGTTATACGAGTAAAATTAGTATTCTTACTTTTTAAACAAAATGAAAATTCTGTAAAAATTTTTAATTTCAACTGTGGGCTTTTAAAGTATTCAATTAAAAAGTTAATTTATGTGAATAAATTTTGTTTTTCTGATAAGTTTTGATTAAAACGTATGCAATGTTTTTCTAACATGCATAAATATTATTCATTCTACTGTGGAAGATTCTTTTACTTTTGATGGGTCTTTTCTTACTTTTCTGACTTTCATAAATTTTCTAAAGAGCAATTAATTTTATAGCTAAATAGACTTCGAAAGTGTAAAAAAAGATTTGCAAAATACTATGATGTAGGAATAATAATCACACTAAAAATCACAATATTTTTCAGCTTGAACATTCTTACATTATTATCTCTAAAGTGTAGTTCATGCCCAACTTTAGCCGCGTTCACAAACACCACTCTAACCGGGGAAAGGCAGAGAAAACCGGTTCTTCTTCCACCGCTCTCCCTACGCAGGGAAAACCTCACCGGACCATCCGTTGAAAATTCTCCCCTGGGCCATAGCAGTAAGAAATGTTTTAATTGCACTAACCGCCTGTAGAGGGCGCTCTTGCTCGCTTCCCGTAATGTATTTCTATGAGCTCGCTCGCTTGTCACGTGATTCTTTCTACCCGTAGGACGAGTTTGACGATTGCACTTCTGAACGCGCTATTCTATTTCCTCACGGTTAGTTTTCGGAGATCCTTTTTCCCCTACTTTTTTAGCTCTTTCTCCGGTTAAACAGGTTGTCGGTTGTGAACGCGGCTTTTATCTCCCTTTTTTTACAAACTTGATCCCCGAAGTTCTTATTTTAAAAGGCGAAAGTTAAAGTGTTATTGCGAAAGTTAAAGTGTTAATTCAAGAATGAAAAAAATGACTGGGTAAGTCACTAACAACAGAAATTTTTCTCATTTTAAACTCTTTCATTGGTGATTGATCTCATGAGAAATTCTTAATGCATAACCTCTTCACTTCACTATAAAAAGTTTCTTATTCTCAATAGAACTCTCTTGAAAGTAAATAAAGAACATTTAAAAGTAACAAATGATAAGTTATAACTTTTCAAAGTCCCTCGATCCTATTAAAACACAAAAACGAATTCTAGAACGAAATTTGCATGTCGTAGCCATTCCAGATATTAAGAACTTCATTCAACTCGGGAACTGAACCGGAAAGAATGTTCGAATGGAACGGAAAAAGAACTTTCCAGTTCACGGACGAATTACCTTTTTTCAAAAGAAAGTCTATTTAAACCGTAAACGGGATTCTGGTTTCGTTTTTTCCTCGGGACTTTCCGGAAAAAGTTTCAGAAGAGAGAGGGTGTCGTGCCTCCATATCGAACGAAATGTCGCAAATTAAATTATTCTATTTCTCTTTACGCTAGAGTCGCTTGTTTCGCTTTATAGCTATGAGTTGGTTTTGTCTTGGTTCTCTTAAAGTTCATGATTGTATGAATTGATCCATCAGGCACATATGGTGTAGCGTGATACTTACAAGAGCCTAATTCAATTGCACAAAAACCTATAAATTGTGGGTGTCTTTTGTACTTTTATTGGACTTAGAATCAATGACGGCTTGCTTACTTTTAGAAATGAATGAAATCTGCAAGAATTTATTTAATATTCTAAAGAATCTATTTTGGTTCTATTCTTTTCCGTAAAATGCTTTCATAAATGCTATAAATATTTCTAGCTAAAAGCAAAGTAGGAATACTTACGTAATTTACCTTTTATCTTCAAGAAAACATAATTTGTTGACTTAATCTTACAGTGTATTTTACGTCGTGAAATGTTAAGTTCTGAGTTTCTTGTGGAACATTAAAGTATTTTGTTTCCCAAAGGTATTCTAATTATAATTTATATTGACTTTAAAATTTAAAAAAAAATATAAGCAAGAAAATAAAAGTTTTGAAATGTTGTTATACTTTATTAACATTTTTAATTATCCGACACTCAAGTCCCAGTGACTAAAAAAAATGCGTCGTAATTCTTCCCCTCCCCCCCCCCAATTCAGCACTATAAAATTCACTCGAAAATCCAGCAGTCGTTTGTTGCTTTCCTTGCAACAAGAGAATATTAAAGGAAAAGCAACTTCTACAGGAAATGTTGTTTATGCCGCAATAACTTATAATTCTATAGGAAAGGTAACTTAAATTCGAAAACGAGAAGGTAGCAATGCATAGTTTCCAACTAAGATTGTTTTAAATAAAACATCTTTAACATGGCTGATTTTTGTTGAAGTTTGGTACGATAACTACGTATTAAAAGAGAAAGTGGCACTTTTCTTATTGAAATTCTAGTATTAAAATATAAATAGTAAATCTTTTAACACCAATTTAGAGCCAAAAATATTGAAGTGATGGGACGATGAGGGATAGGATTTCTGTGTGTGGTAAAGTGGTAAACGTCCGATTTGGGGAATAGGGGGATTTGGAAGTAGGGTAGATGTATTTACATGTTACTTGTGTACTTTATTGTATTTTCGTTATCAGTAAGTTGTTACTGCATTGAAAGTACAGGGTATTTCAACAAGTCCACCCAAACTGTGCACAGAAATATTGCTGGCATGGAGTAGATAAAATTTGCCCAAAGAACTATAACTCTTATACCACCACGACGACTTATACATTCCGTAAAAAGTGACGTCGCATCAGATAAAAACTTCATTATACGGTCCTCGCATGCATGCGCAATGGATATTTTTAACACATTAGGGAGTGCAAACATGTCCAATTAAGTATGGTCCACTTTCCAGAAACCTTTTTAGCGCAAACCGGATGTGACATCATATCTTTTTCTGTCGTGATTTTCTCAATAACTATGAGTCGTAGAGGTATAGTTCTCTGCGAATTTTTTTTATCTAATCCTTGCAAGGCTGTGTAGAGTTTGAGCCTTCTTGAAACCAAGACCCTCTACATATATGGTCTCACAACTCGGGCGTGGGCCGTCAAACATGGGGTGAAATCAGGGAATTTGCAATGTTAAGTCAATGGAGCATCATAAAAACGTACTTTAGTACTCGTACTTTAGAGGGTTAAAATCAGATGGAAATTTAGAGATTTTTGGTATCTAGAACATTTATATAAGCCTTGTATAAAGCGAGGAGTTTAGAAAGTGAGTTTTCATGCTCCATAGAGGGCCGTATTCTGAAACTCAAACACGTAGAAAAAACGAGATGGAAACGATACGGAAACGAGCAATATGGAAACGGGCAGTGGGAAGTGTCCATCTCCATACTCGAGCGCCCATGCTACCACCTGTCGAAAAGCCTTACAAGTAATTATACACTGATAATACAAATTTATATAAACACTAGATGTCCATTACTTTCGTAATGTATTAATGTCCGAGGACTTGTTTTGGTAATTAGTTGCTGTTCTAGATTTTTTGGAACTATTTAACGGACCACAAACAGTGTAAAAGACATCGGAATACGGTTTGAATCTCGGAACAATATGGTAGACGAGAGCTTCGGTTCGTGAGCTTTTTCACAGTTTCCGTACCGTTCTCGTTTCATGTACGTGTTTGTCTTTCAGAATAAAACGCTTGAAACACCCTGTAGTAGGGGAAAGGAGGGTAAGAGTGCGCTGTCGGGTAAAAGTACGCAGCGGGTTTTTCCCCTATTGGCAACATTATACGGGGGAACAATTATGATCACATGGACACATGTATAATAATCTATCCTCAGAGACTGTCATTATTATTTTCATACATTCTGTATTTTATTTATCAGGTAAAATATGGTTTCTTTGAGTTAGCATTTAATTTTTCCGCTAAGGAATCTTAATTGTTTTGTAAATAAAGAACAAATGATTGCTTTCAAAGTGAATACTAATGTGAAGTATACTTCCTTCTGAACAACTTGGCATTGTTATATTTGAACTGCAGTGAATTTAAGGGTTGATTCAAAGACAACTTATGTAATTAAAACATAGGCGTCTAAGAGTACGCACCAACATGACAATACATTTTTTTGTAGCGAGAATCATAAAATTCATCCTACTCTTTACCACATGCGAGTTATGTGCTACAATTGATGAATAAATGTTTAAATTAACCTTTTAAAGCTTTTAATCCCTCAGAAGCTGAAAACTAGCTTTTGTAAAATCCTGAAAAAGTAAAGTTGTGATTTTTCATGGATTTTTTAAGAAGATTGATTCCTGTTTGGATCATACTTACAAAGAGGTGAAATGAGGGAGGGATCTTCCAAATACGAAGGCAGTGGTACATTTTTTTTGCAATTAATACCAAGTTTTCAGGGTGCGTACTCTTGGACTCCCGCCTGCGTACTTTTAGCCGCCACGTCGGGTAAAAGTACGCACTCAAATTTTTTTTTTATTTTTGATTTTTAGCATATTTATTTAATAGCTAAAACTTTGATTTTTTGTACCTTGGTTTGTAAGTCAATAAACTTGTGGTCAGTAAATTTTTGAGTCCCTGGCTTAAAAATTCTCCATTTTATAGCCCAAAATCATTTTTGTGCGTACTCTTACCCTCCTTTCCCCTATGCATCATAAAGTGAAGAACCAGTGTGTCTTGCAGGTACCGCGTCATCCACGAGGTCCCCGGCGAGCAGCGCTCTGTGACTCTGGAGCGGCTGCAGCCGGCCACCGAGTACCAGCTCTTCCTGGTGGCCTTCGCGCTCTCGGGGCGGCCCGCCAACATCTCCGGCAAGGTGCACTTCGTCTCGCCCGACGTCACGCGTGAGTAGCCTCAGCTCTCTCTCTCTCACACCGTGACGTCACCTTAACTACGCTGCAATGCAATATGTGATGCTGTGATAGAGGAAAATGTCTCAAAATGTCTCGTCGGGTCAAATAAATTTTAAGGGCTGAGAGAAATGTTCTAGAAACTGTTTTCTATACTCGACAACAACGTTTCCTGAACCCAGTTCGTCACTACGCGGAAGGAGAAACAGCGTAAACAGAAACCTGTTGGATTGCTACGAGAAGTTTCGGTACGCAAATCGTGATAAAAAGACGCTATATATACATTGGTTTAAAATTTTAAATTGACGGTTGTAATTTCACTCAAAATTCAAACACCGCTCTGGGAACTACTTTGTTTGTGTTGTTTCTCCAGGGTCAACTAACGTTGCAGTCTAGTATAGAAGTCTGTTAGGGAACATCCACAAATTACGTGAGGTGTTTTTTTCCCAAATTTTGGCCCCTCCCTCTCCCTTGGTGAGATTGTTCTGAACTCCCCTCCCCCTCCAATTCTCATGTGAGATTTTCTACATAATTTTTAAATAAATAAATTTCTTTGATATTTTCTAGCCAGTTTGTTTCGTCTTGTCGGCATGACACTTAACAAATACATTACAAAAGTTTGATACAAATCCATATTGAAATAAACAACATGGTATTATGCTTATAATTATCATGACTAATTGGGTAATGATTCGTTGTTTTGACTAATGTGGACATTTTTCCTAGAGTTGTGCTAAAAAAAGATAAAATAAAAGCGCATAATCTTCAAACGAAAAGTTTTAGTGAGATTTTAATTGACCCCCCTCCCCTGGTGAGATTTTGGTGGACCCTCTCCCCTCCCCCTTTTTAACCTCAAGTAATTTATGGACGTCCCCTTATCTAGTATCAAAATTGTGTTCATTTTGTGAAGCTTTTTGGCACTTAAGTTTTTAGCGTAAGACTAACTTGGCTGGTTTTTTTTAAATAATGTCCGTCATGCAGGTTATATTGTCTATCATTAGTATTAAAAAAGCTTTTTTGGCAATTCAAGTTTATTTCATACCAAATTTTAGTTGATATGGGTTTTAAATATAAATATAATCATTAGGTAGCTGTCAAAAAAATTTTACGTAGTAAAAATTAAGTTGAAATTTTTCCAGTTGAATGAATGAGCTTCGTGAAATGAAGAAAATGAAATGTTCATTACATGTGCATTTTATTTAAATATCCTGGATATAACCTCTTTTTCCTAATTTAAGCTCCATTTTAATTTGTCTTGTAATGGTATATGTCGTTTAAAATAGGATACCTAATACGTCAGACTTGAATTATATTTTTTATTTTTTGTAACTAAATTCCAGTATTTATCCTAACCCTTTTACAACCAACAAAAGTCAAAATTTTATAATTCATTGATTTTTTTAAACTCATTCGCTTCAGATAAATTTAACACAAAGAAAATCGAAATCTCGTCAAAACTTTTTTTTTACTTTATTTTTAAGTCTTTTTAAAAAATAATAATTCCATTAGTGACATTTTCTGTCATAACGCGTTCATGTAATAGTAACTGGAGCAAGGTACTTATAGTGGGGTCGCTTATGTCATGTTTCGAAAATTTTTTGGCAGAAGCTTAGTGAGTGGTATCATTCGATTCGTAGTGACGTCTACATTAACGTGGTACCGGGTGTTTTTTCCGAATTCCGTGCAGGGGGTTTCTATGACGTCATGAATGCAAGATGGCCGCCGCAGGAAAAAAGCTGTAAATGGCGATCTAGCAATGTTATTGGAACTATTTTTGGACAAAAAGCTCAGAAATATATATTTTTATCGAATAGCTACAAAAATAAGCATCTAAATCGGTTAAAAATTGCGTTTATGACGTCATAACCAAAAAATGGCTATTTTCACCAAAAATACTGTATTTTGTCATGTAATACTTTAAATAGATGCTATTTTCATCGTGAATGTAATGAAAATATGTTCATAATAAAAAAACCAACAATGAAAATTTCATTGATGGTCACAAAAGGCGGATATGACGTCAGAAATCCAAAATGGCTGTCACATAGAATAAAATTTTTTATTTTTTTATTCAAAAATGTTTTAATTGGTAATTATTACACTTATTTGAATGTAATAAAGGTATTTTGAGGATAAAATTTAACAAAACATTTTAAAATTCCTGAAAAAAGCATCGAAATATTAGGTGTGAAAGACAGAACTACAGTATTTTGTCATGTAATACCTTAAATAGATGCTATTTTCAACGTTAATGTAAAGAAAATATGTTCATAATTTAAATGTCATCAATGGAAATTTCATTCTTTGTCACACAAGGCGGATATGGCGTCAGAAATCCAAGATGGCTGGCATGTGAAATGAATTTCTTTAGTTTTTTACTCCAAAATTTTTTAATTGGGAATTATTTTATCCTTAAAATGACTTTATTACAACATTAATAAAAGAATAATAATTCCCAAATAAAAAATTTTGCAGTAAAATACTAAAGAAATTCATTTCACATGCCAGCCATCTTGGATTTCTGACGCCATATCCGCCTTGTGTGACAAAGAATGAAATTTCCATTGCTGGCATTTTAATTATGAACATATTTTCTTTACATTAACGTTGAAAATAGCATCTATTTAAGGTATTACATGACAAAATACTGTAGTTCTGTCTTTCACACCTAATATTTCGATGCTTTTTTCAGGAATTTTAAAATGTTTTGTTAAATTTTATCCTCAAAATACCTTTATTACATTCAAATAAGTGTAATAATTACCAATTAAAACATTTTTGAATAAAAAAATAAAAAATTTTATTCTATGTGACAGCCATTTTGGATTTCTGACGTCATATCCGCCTTTTGTGACCATCAATGAAATTTTCATTGTTGGTTTTTTTATTATGAACATATTTTCATTACATTCACGATGAAAATAGCATCTATTTAAAGTATTACATGACAAAATACAGTATTTTTGGTGAAAATAGCCATTTTTTGGTTATGACGTCATAAACGCAATTTTTAACCGATTTAGATGCTTATTTTTGTAGCTATTCGATAAATATATATATTTCTGAGCTTTTTGTCCAAAAATAGTTCCGATAACATTGCTAGATCGCCATTTACAGCTTTTTTCCTGCGGCGGCCATCTTGCATTCATGACGTCATAGAAACCCCTGCACGGAATTCGGAAAAAACACCCGGTACCACGTTAATGTAGACGTCACTACGAATCGAATGATACCACTCACTAAGCTTCTGCCAAAAGTTTTTTTTACACCATTGGTTTTTGACACAAGCGACTCCACTATTAGCTATAAAGCTAGACAGACTATACTAAGGAGAATGGTTTTTGTTCTGAAAGTTAATATCCCTGTCATTCTCTTCAGTTGTCAAGAACAGGAGAAAATTTTCTTTTTAATTTGTACTCCGTTCTCTCCCAAACCTTTTTAAACAAACACCGAGGCGTTACAAAATCGATGTAATTCGACCTTTCAGTCTGGAAGCTGTTATTAGAACGCTCGAAAAAAGATTATCTTTCTTGTCAAAGGCCTTATTAAAGGGGACGTAAGATTAAGTCTGGTAGTGGAACTATAGACGTGGAAACAGAAAAATTTATTGTTGTTGAGTTTAAAAATAACAGAGATGATTCAAATAATGAAGTTAAGCTATACAACTAAAGGGAATCCCTTTTACTAAATCTGCTACCCGCAAAATTGTCTCTTAAGCATCACCCTGGAAATGAGGATCCTCCCTCAATAATATATTTTTAGAGTACAACCTGTAGTCGGACTTCACATACTTGGTGAATAGATATAGGGTATTTTCTAAGTCTTAACAATCCATTTCTACTTACGGTCGGTCTCTCATAAAATAATGTATATGAATATCATAATTTCTCTCTCTTTGGCAATTTTCTCTTCTAAAAGTGTTCAATGACTCACATAGCTTTATAACACCGCTTCTAAGTAATTAATCAGTTATAAAAGCGTATTGAAAAGGCTCAATAAACGAGATGAGATAGTATAACAAGAAACGAGGACGGAAAATCTCCTTGATGATGACTAAGCCACGGCTGACTGGATACCTACTATACGGGCTAACCAAGATACGGAAATCCTTAAATAGATAGATGACAATGCTAATTATTATTACTGGCATAAAAATTACACAAAGCTGAAGGGCGCCTAATGGCTCAAAAATTTGCCTTTGGCGAGAAAGTGGTAACAGGAGATCTCAGGGGCGTAGCCAGCGGGGGAGTTTTGGGGAAATATCCCCCCCCCCCGAAATTCAGAAATTTACCTTTTTTGACCATAGAAAAGGAATAAATTTACCCCTCCCCTCCCTCCCCCTCCGAAATTTTTTTCTGGCTACGCCATTGGGAGATCTACTCAAATAATCTCAATCCTCTAATACCCCTCCGAAAGTGACAGATTAAACGAACACGTCACAGCCAATCGCAGATGTGGCCACCAAATTGCACTGCCTATCCCTCGGTCAATCCCAGACATTTGCAGTGCTGCCCTCTACCATAAGATGACATTTGGAAAGAGTGTTTCGTCATGGCCACCCCTAGACTCATAAGGCCATAGAAGCTCGAAATCGTAACGCAAATAGTACTAGGCAAGACCACAGAGAAATATCCTAACAGAGGGTCCACGGAGCTATTTTCAAATGTGTTACTGATGTGAGGGCGCCACACTAGCTTCTGGAACGTATGCCGGCTGCTTAAAACCCTCGCCAAATTAGAACTCGGCGAGTGCGCAAAAAGGTGTTTTCGATCTCCCATTGGCAGCCGGTGAATGATCCAGACTGGATTCAGACGCTAATGAGTTTAGTGTTTAGTGCGATCCCAGCGCCAAAATTCTCCAAACCTGTAACAATATGTCATGCTTTTTCGATTTCCATTACGGCCTATGGCCGTGGACTCTCTGTTCTAGTACTCTGTGGGCAAGACCACTTTTCAACAAGATTTCAGACTGGAGTTGCGCTGTGTCGTCCAAAAAAGCTATGAAGAGTGACGTCTTGCCCACTATTTCCCGTCACGATTTCGAGCTTCTCTGGCGTTATTAGTCTAGGTGGCCATGGTTTCTCCGTGGTAACGACTCTCTCTCTCTCCCGTTGCAGAGAATGACAGCTGGACCCTTCAGCAGCGGGAGTCGGGCGGCATGGACGCGGCCTTCACCGTCCGCGAGGAAGAGGTGGTCATCGTGGTGCTGGTCCTGGCCGTCTGGGTCTTCGTGATCGTGCTCTTCTTCAACAAGTGGGGCAAGATCCGCATGCTGGAGCCCTACCAGCCGCAGTACCACTCGCACCCGGTCATCGCCAAGCCGGGCCGCCTGCCGCTCACCGACGCCCTGGCCCCCCTGGAGCGATTCAACGTCGAGTTCGGGCGCTGCAACCGACCCCGCCAGAACTCGGTGTTCGTCGGAAGCCCGTACCGCAGCCGCTCGGGCTCGGTGCTGTCCGAGCCGCGGCCCCCAAGGAAGGTCAAGAGCGCCGAGGACATCAAGTCCATGGTCATCCAGGTGAGCGACCGACAGCAGTCCACGGCCTTGTGACCTGGGCCGCCATGGGTCCGCTGCAGGAGCGTGGGGGCGGGCCCTTGGGTCAGGCACGCCTACTGAGGGGCGGGGTTTATTATTTCGATAAGGTGACCACTGTTTTGGGGCGGAGCCGATGAGTGAATCACCAGTAAATTCTATAACCACCGATATCTCCAGCACTCAACGGTTAGACTAGACCAGTCTTTCCCAACGAGGGGCGCACGTCCCACCGGGGGGCAATTTGGAAATTTCCAACCAAATTGACCCCCAGGTGGGGCATGGACCACCAGGTTTTATTTACTTTTCAAGAAGGATTTTTGAAAAAAATTAAAAAAGTAGGACATGGAAAATTTAGAAAGGCTTTGGTGGGGCATGGACCGAAAAAGGTTGGGAAACACTGGACTAGACTATATTGCTAAGAATCGCAGTTTTGTGAATTTGCAATATGGCTATTCTTAACTGACTAGTAGTTTGAGCCCCCTTCATGTGAAGAAACTTTGAAACTAAACTATTCTTTTACTTTTTACATAATCTTTCAAAAATCAAAACATGTAGTATAAAAACTAGTTTCAAAACATGCATCATCAAACACCAGTGATAGAAACATAGACCAGACATAGAAATTTTTTTAAGGGGATGTAGGAATGTTTGGCCGAATATGGGGTAGTCTTAAACATTTTCTATGGTAAAAAAGAAAACTTTTGTATTTCGTGGGGTACATCGTAATATCCCCTTTGGCATTGAGTGCTCCGTTTTTCGATATCGGTGGTTAAATCTGGACCAACAATTTACGTTCTAGCCAAACGTAAAGACTCTAAATTTGGGGTTATAGGTGGGAAGATCAAAATAGGATGTTGGAAAAGAGATTTTCATTTAAAATATACTATCGAATCGTTTTCTAGCAAATTAAAAAAATCATTCTGACGTCAAATCTTGACAGTGCTTTTGATCTCTCAAAGGACATCAAACTGAAAACAGTGGCCCTGTATCGAAATACTTATCAATTTTTGAAAGGCAAAGCAGTCATTTAATGTTTGAAACTTTATTTTTAAATATATTTGTTTAAAATTATTGAAATTAAATTTTTTTCAATATCAGGAGATATTTTTTTTTACTTTTTGAAAATTTGCCATTTTTAAGCCTTTTCAAAACCCTGCAAGCCCTCAGGTGCACAATGTACGGTATTCCTCCCAATACCGTTGAATAACCCCCCAAACTTCAATCTGGGATGGAGAATCCCAAGATTTGTTGGGTATTAATGTTCCAGCGGATCCATCTTGATCGTCTGCATCAATTTTAAATAACTGTTCCACTGCAACTCACGAATAGAGTTCCGGAACGAACACTTTCACATGCATAAGAATGAAAAACCACAGAAAGTCCTGTGGAATGCTTGTAGAACACTTTTGTACTACCGAATTTCTCGGATATCTCGCCGGAGAAAGACTCATATTCAGTTTCGGCGGAAAGGACCAAGGGATGCTATACTTACAGACTTAGGTTACCATTGGCTAGACCAGTTGCTAGATTTATTAATGGTATATTCTCTATACTCCTAAGTTAGATCTCAAATGCCTTGAAATATGGATATATAAAGACTTTATGATAGAGAGATGCATATTTTTCTTCAGATGCGAACTTAATTCGCCTTTTTTTTAACCCTTCCAGTCCTACGCCGGCCGATATTGCCATTAAATAGTGGGCCGGCTAGAACTGACGGGGTTAATGTATTTCTGCTTTGAATCATGTGAGTAGATTATATATATTGTGTGATTTCTTAGCACACAAGCCATGGGCTTATTTTATTCACGAGAGGTGTATTGTTATATTTGAATATCATAGAAATACAGTGAAGTGTATTCAAGTAAATTAGAAGTTTCCCGTTCTCAAGTTAAAATTTCTACTTCGATTCAAGGTAATTACTTAGTATACGCTACATAGAAGTACTAAACATGTGATGAATTTTTTGAATTACCACTTTACAAAGTACACCGACGGACGAGAGAAACTTCGGTCAATGTTCGGTAATTCCTATTTAAAATGAATTTAGTTGATTTTATACGCCTGAATCGTATTTTATAATTTCCCATTAAGATACCTAGTGTTAAACAGTAACGTAAGAAATTAAAATGACACAAATTTTAATAATCTATACATAATATATCACTTAGACAAATGTTGCTATTTATTTTACCTAAGAAGTATACTGATATAACTTAAATTTATTCCATGCAACAAAATTGGGTAAATATCACACAGCTATCAATTATAAACCAAACTCTAAAAAGTGGTGACTTACAATTTTCCCGTAGAGAATCTATGGTCATCCCAAATAATCTTGTTGGAAAAAAATGTTAGTACTCAAATAAGAACTATTTCAATGAGGTGGGTTTGAAATGTATTTGCTTTCATAATAACCATGTTTTTGTTCTATGTCAAAAGAAAGCACAGCTGCAATGTGTAATGCACATTAAAACCATGCAACTATAAATACACATTATGTTAATATTATTTGTCATAAATCGATGTTGGCACAGTCCTAGCACAATGAGTGTTCACTGTGTCCTAAGAAGACTCATTTTAGTGGTCTTATTATGAACTAATTTCATGAAAAAAGCGGTTGTTTGTGATTACGAGGTACCTTAATATGTATAAGAACAATTGACATACTACTATTATGTATTTGAAATGCCACATAAATATACTATGCAGCCAATAGACACTCTCACATTTGTACACTCAATCATCTTAGAAATATCATTCATTTTAATTTTATTTGATCGCTTTTTGATCAACCTATTTCAAAATATTTTCATCCAATTAATTAATTTAGTCTGAGCCTTCTTCGCTTTTGTTTTTTAAAAGTGTTTAATTTTGCCTGTCTGAAAGGTCGCTTAACCAAAAAATTGTACCGTTTACTTTTTAACACTCAAAGAACTACTTTTAAATTTACCCACAAAGTTTTCAAGACTAGTTCGGGTCGTATACGTATAGTCGTATAGTATAAAAGTATACGTATTTCTATAAGCTTATGGTTTTTTTAAAGACCAAAAAATGATGCGTATTATTTTAAGGATCAATGTGGCTCCACACGATTACATTAAAAATTATACATTTGCTTTCTTATAACCTTCCCCCACACATCTATATTTTTTAATGTAGTGTAAAAGTAAGCAATAAACTTTTTCCAAGCTGCATAATATATTAAATTGTGATACATTTCAAAAATCCATGTGAAAATATTCCTCTAACAAAATAATTTATTATAAAATTTTTGGAAGATAACTGTATAAAGAAAAAAAGATACGTCTCAAAATTGTACTACAGGAGTGGCAATGAAAATTTTCACATGGACAATTTGTATATTTCATCACACCTTACAAAACTACATGGTGCAAATTTATTACTATTCCTAAACGTCCAGACAAAATTAAAATGAGGTTCAAGTATATACAGCAGTATTTAGTGATGTTACTGTAAGTTGATATCTAATGTAAGTAGATCTATTTTAATCTTCATATTTTTACTACATGAAATTCATAGCAGATAGCAAGTTGGAGATAATGTATATGAAATTTAATAAAAACTGTTTTCTTCCGCTATTTGTTTATTTTCTTTGTAACTTTCTATCATTTGTAAACCAACATTACCATAGATACCACTGGAAAACTTATCAAGAGGCCATCTGATGGGTTATTAGGATCAACAGAAATAATGTCAATTACTTAAATAATTTGTTTCGGTTGATCTATAGTCACCACTCAAAGAAACAGGAAAAATATTTTAAGTCAAGCAAGCACCTTTCCTTCTAACTTAACCCTAAGTTGTAGAAACTCAGCTGGCGTAGAGGTAGTGCATCTCGCTGCCGCCCTAAACTCCCGCGTTCTTTCCTGGGTCGGCCAAGACTGGCTCAACGTTTTCATCCCTCCAGGATGGATAAAATGAGGACTGATTTAACTTGGGGAAACAAAAGGATTTCTTGTCATTATTATAACAGCACTGTTCATGGCCTCACCCAGTGAGGCTGGTTACACTGCAGTTTGAAAATCAAACGACTTAGGTACTCCCTCAAGTATCTCCCTTGTTTTTTTTAATGCTAGTTGTCAAGATAACTCCGACAGTAGGCCACAAAAACGCGTTCATGGTAAAGATTCCTTTTAGGTATAGAATAGGATGAAATACCGGGGTGGTTTATAATGAGGCTACGGAGTTAGAATACTCTAATGGAGGGATGTACAAAGTGTGAGAAGTGTTTCTCTTAATATGAGAAAACAGTGAAGCATCCCTTCCATAACCTGTGAAATATAAGTTTAGAGCTCTGTTCTTAATAGGTTTGGAATTTTCCCTTTTAGTGGTAGTGGTCTTTAGTCACCGCTTTTTAAATTAAGTGAAAAGTATTAAGTTGAGCAAAAATATAATCTCTGTAACGGGATCTATGTCCTGCGTGAGAAGTGTTTCACTTCACATGAGAAAACCGTGAAGCATCCCTTCCGTAACCTGTGAAGTATAAGTTTAGAGCTCTGTTCTTAATTGGTTTGGATTATTTCATTTTAGCGGTAGTGGGTTTTTAGTCACCGCTTTTAAATTAAGTGAAAATTATTAAGTTGAGCAAAAGTTATATCTCTGTAACGGGATCTATCTGTGTTCTGCGTTTGGAATGGCTCTGTTAATATAAGGTAATAGTCCAGGCATTCTTTCCATAACCTGTGAAATATTAGTTTAGAAGTAATTATGTTCTTAAACGGTTTCGCATTAGTGGATGTGGTTTTTAGTCACCACTTTTTAAATTAAGAAAAAAATATTAAGTAGAGCATCTTCATTAACACTGACTAAAATTTTGCTACCACTTAATAAATTAGGATAAAAATCCTAAGTTAAATGAAACGCCTGGGTTGGTGGTAGGGGCTTGGGGATGGAAAGTTCTATTAATGGCCTCCTCATTCTTAAGATTCTTACATTCTTTCAGTTTCCGTCGTAGGCAAAAGAGTTAAAGTCTTGAAATGTTACAAAAAAGAGTGTTAAAGTCATCAAAAATAGTAATATTTTCAATTAATTTTATTGTTACGGTTACAGTTAACGTTGAAAATTAGAAATATTAAGACCCCCCGTGAATTAAGCAGGAAAATTTATAAATACCAATCAGTATTTATTTCCGAGTGCTATACCCGCTGAGAAGGCTCAGATTCGATCTGAGGGCCTTTCGGATGGCAGTCTGGTGTGCTAACCACCAAGCCATCCGTTCCTGCAGCTGCGACAGTCTTGCAATTAATTTGAAGTTGATACTTCACCATTTTAAAAAAAAAAAAACAGAAAATATTGCCGAGGATCGAACCCGAAACCTTTTGTGAACAACTGTCACCTACCTCAGACGGCATCGGCAGTGCGTTAACCAACCGTACCATCCGTTCCTGAAGCTTCTGGTTTATTTTAATAATTTAAAGTTAATATATAAATTCAAAATTTGAAAAAGAGATAGGCAGGCTTTGAACCCGGGTCCTTTCGATTTGTAGCATCACGATCTTGACATCCAGGCCATTCGCTCACATCTCTCCGAGAATTTTAAAGCTACTGAAGATTATTTATTTCGATATTGTAAAAATAAGAAACATGCAGTGTGTGTTATCCAAGTCTTATTTTTCTCAATTATGTTTATAATTTATTTTTCGTATGAATTTTGTATATCATCCTGTGTCAACCTGCACACTGACCCTCATGTGTGAATTTCACTAACACTTTTAGGGGTTATTCTTTACTGTGAAAGAAACCTGAAAATATATTTATTTGAATTTTTTGGTGGTTTTTTTTTTAAATTTGAAAAAAAAAAGTTTTATAGCTCTTTTATCTTGAATAACTCCAGTTCTGCATATCTTGAATAATTCCAGTTCCACAAATTATTGACAACAAATTGAGTTCATATAGCTCATTATAGAGATAGGAGTGTTGTGTCATTATCCCTGCAAGAAAAATAATTGATGAGCAGGTAACAAAATGGTATAAGACGGCTTTTTAATATTTCAAAATACATTTCAGCCAGGCGCAGATTCAATGGGGGGCACTTCGGAAAATGCCCCCTCCTTGGGCTGAAAAAGAAAGGGAAAGATGGGAAAAAGAGAGAAAAGGCGTAAAAAAGAAAGTAGATTTTGAAGACCAAGAATTTTTTTTTGTCATTTAAAAAAATATAATTATTTTTTTCTTCTTTTTACCCTTTTATTTTCTCTTCCTTTTCCCTTCTTGGCCCCTTTTTTTAGCCCAAGGTGTCACTTTCCCCAGATTCTCCAAACTTTTTTCGTTCATCAAGCGCCTTATACTGTCGCTTATACTGTTTATCAAACATGTTGGGGTTCAAAAATAAAATTCATTAGGGGGATCTTTATAGAAAAAATTAAAATTTAGTCTATTTTGCGTGCAAAGGTAGAGGTGATCCTCAAAAAGGGCCCTCCCCTTAGAGACCTGATGGATTGGCGCCTGCTAGACTTACGATATTTTACCCAATTGTTTGAGCTGTGAGCATGAAGTTTAAAAAAAAATGTGGGTGAGTTTTCATTTCTGTAACCTTATCCTGAACTGTAACCGTATCAATAACACTACTGTGAAATTCTTCAAAATAATTTATTTTAGCCAAATTCTTAAGTATGTAAAGTTTTCATAGCTTCCATTGAATATGACTTGTTTAATTATTTAGAAAAAAACCTATTAGCGATTTTTAGAAATAAGAAAAATCAAATGAATCAACAGGGATGTTGATTCGACATACGACAATGCAGGAATAGAACGAGGAGCAGAGGTGCGTTCGGTTTGAATGGTGTAGAACAGTGGTTCCCAAAGTGGGTTCCACGAAAAAATTTAGGGGTTCCGCGTGACAAATTTTATTTCCTTAAAGAAAATAAGAATGTTTTTTTTTATATTAAGTTCATCAAAATGCAAATCCTACCAAAACATGTATTAATTTCTTAAAAATGTATGTCCGAAATTCGGATTAGGTGTACCAAAGCAAGTTAAAACCCTCTTTTTATAGTCAAATTTCCAAACATTTTCTGAGGGAGGACCTCCGGACCCCGTTGATGGAACTCGCTTGGTTGACGCTTGGAACTCGCTTAATCACAACTTTTTTAACATTAAGTTGGCTTGTTTCATTTAATATCAGATAATAAATTTTGAAAAGTCTTTGATTAAAAAATATTCAGGGTTCGGCGACCATTGGCAAGAAATTGGGGGGGGTCCACGAGCAAAATAGTTTGGGACCACTGGTGTAGAACTTAAATGGTAAGGTCTTAAATTAGGAAACACTAGACAACCTTTCCAGGAAGCCAGATAAACACCAGCTTTGCAGTTAATGCAAACACGATTTTTCTTCTGTAACTTTGAGAGTGGGACAGTCTTTGAAAGGGATGAGGATCGCCGTATTTTAGACATCTTTTCCTCATATGGCAGTTTCGGGCCATAATAGCCAAAACCAATGCAAGAAAACACTGGGTGCATGCGGGCAGGATGTTTTACCGATACAATTTCTTTCATCAGGAAGATGACTTTGTTTTCATTATTCATCGGTAGTTTCACCTTGAAAAGTGGCATGGGGGAGTCATTAGTTTGTTTATCATTTGCTCTTGGTAACTGTGAATCTTTTGCCATCGAGTTCGGATATAATGTCGACAGGTGAGGTGGCGAAGGGAAAATCCCAAATGACGGTTCTAATTAGTCTCCCCGTTCTACTTGATAAACTCAGCGTCGTTCTCCGTAAGAAATTTGGTTTTTCAAAGTGAGCTGTATCCGCAAGAATTTGTCTCTGGAACGGGCCGTAGTATCGGAGGCAATCGTAGACTTCATTGTTTTCATCAATTGGTGGCAATTGTCAAAATATTTCATCATTGCTGGAGATGGCGTTAGAGGGACAATCAACATCGGTTTCGAGCGCATTGAACCTATTGTTTAGCTGAAGAGGAACATCTTGGGCATCTTCGACTTTGTCTTCGCCTATGGTGAACCCATCATCAGAATCTGGGGTGGTGGAGAGGAGGAGAGGTCATTGTTCTGAGGAGGGTTGGTTGGTGGAACTGGTGGGCCGGTAGCACATTCGGAGGTAGTGATTTCTTTTGTAGATTCCGATATCTCCGCTTGACAAGAAGGCAAAGACGAAGCAGTTGGGCATTGAGCATCATTTAAAGCCGATGAGTTGTTAGAAAGAGCTGGTAGAACGTCGTAAAACTTGTTGCTACGGTCTATGGACATTTCGTTTTGCTTCATGGATGGTGACTGAGAACATATACGTAGATACGTAGATATTCCGGAAGAAATCAACCTTTGTTCCTTTTACTTTTAGACATGTCGGTTGTTTTCAGTACAAATACACTGGAAAAATTATCTTGAAATCTTTTTCATAATTTTTTAAGTGGTGACCTTAAATTGCTTAAAAAAACTCACTTAAGCTGATCCACTGATGTAACAAAAATAATATCTCAAGGGCTAGGGGAACGAGGCTGAACTTATATTTAATCAACAGATCCATTCTATACTAGACAGCAACTTAAATTGAACCTATGACGTCACTAACAAAGTAGTTCCCATCGCGGTGTCTGAATTTTGAGTGAAATGAAGAACTTCAATTTAAAAATATGATTATTTTGTTAAACCCATGGTTATAGTGCTTTTTAATCACGATTTACGTACTGAAACTTCTCCTAGCAATCCAACAGGCTTTGTATTTATCGATTTCTCTTTCCGCATTTGTGACGGACTGGGTTTAAGAAACGTTGCTGTCGAGTATAGTTACGGAAAAGTTAAAAGCATGAATACGCAATAATAAGGAAGATGGACTTAATAACTTTTTCCTAATTTTTAAAGTGGTGAATAAATATCAGACGTTGAGGAGTACTAATGTGTATTGCCCAGTGAATGAAGAGTTGACTACATAATCTCAAATAATAAAGGAATCTAATTGCGGGCTACCGCCGCTAAATTTCAGTAGTTACAGAAATACCACATAAATGTGGGACAGTTGTTCATTCAACTATAATCGTCGAATTTTAACTTTGAAACTTTTTAATTAAAAATCAGCTGCACGTAAATGAAAAAGAAATTAAAAGAATGAAAGATACTAGTGGTGTATATAGAAATTTATTTCGAGGGGGTCCAAAATTATCCTTCAGCCCCTCTCATGCATATTTAATAGGTCCAATGTAGCTTTTTAATACTTTTAGGTAGAATTTGCGTCTTAAATATCTTAATATAAGAAAAGTTGTTAGCAATAAAGTTCCAAGTACCAAAGGGGGTCTGGAGGTCATCCACAAGAAAATGTTTGCAAATATGACTCTAAAAACAGGGTGTTAACTTGTTTTGGTACACCAAGTCCGAATTTTCGTTAATAATTATGTAGAACGCTACATTTTGGCAATTGGAGAAGATAAGGGGGTATTCACTTACTGGAACGGTAAACTAACATTTCCTAGTGAATGAACGCAACAAATTCTTCTTTCCAAAATCGGACTCACTTGTCCCAACCAACAGTATTCACAGGGTTTGGTTCTAGACTTCCACTTGAGGGGGGGGACATGACTGTCAGTATTGAGTCACCAACATAAAAAGTGAAATCATGGTATAAAACACAGTTAGATGAAATTCTAAGTTGCAAGCAAAGAAAAGGTAGACATTAGTTTGAGTACTGCAGTACAAGGCTTTATTTTGCTCAATTAAAAAAGTATTTTTAATTTTTAAAATTGATATTTTCTAGATTATTAATTCTTCAATTTTAGATTAAGTATTTGTGTGAATATTTTTTTAAATATAGCATATTTATCACCTCAAATTCCTCCTATTGAATGATTGAACCAATGATTCTTTAAATTAAACTTGCTTAAGAAATTAAAATAATTTTTAAATGCTCTGAAAATTGTTTTATGCATAATTGCGTTGGTGGGGGGAAATACCTTCAGATATAGATTTTTTTTGAAAAAACCTGGATTTTGGAGCATTCTGGAATTTGCGATTCCGGATAAAGGGTTTGTTACCCTAATAGTTTTCTGGGATTTTAAGTTGAAGTCAGTAGCATCCCTGGTTTATTGTACCAAAGTATTCAAATCCTAGCTTTAAATATCCTAAAATACTTGAGTATGAAAACTCAAAGAATTAATCCAGCAGTAATCCTTTTACAAATTAATATAATTTTAATAAATAGCATTTTGTAACATTTACAGGAAAAGTATAAATATAAATAAAATTTATATAAAATGTGTAAAATTACTTTACAGTTATACATTAGTGGTATCATTAATTTAAAAAATTAAAGGGCCAGAAACATGAATTTCCTGGAACTAAAGAGAAAGGTGAGTTTTTCAAATTAATTTAAACCATGGTTGGCTAAACCACTGCATGGGAAACAAAAATTAGGTGTTTCTAATCACTACCAAAAATATATGAGAATGTGAAAATTTTATTCAGACTGCTAATGTGAATTAAGAGCACTGAAACCTCATTAATGATGCTAGATGACAATATTTTTCCAAATTTTTCAATGTCTTGGTGTTCTACTGTTTTAACTCTGCCAAGCCACACATGCCGTGGGTTAGCCATCCCTAATTTAAACTGTTTGCAGAAGAACAAATTCTATAAGATAAGTAGATAAGCCAAAGAGGTTAATTTTCAACTTATAAACACATATAAGCTGTGGCTTACCTGCTTGAAATTACAGAATGTTAGTAGTATCAATAAATTGAATATTCTAGGATGTTTCAATTAATGTCTTTAGAAAGAAAACATTTACCAGTCGAAACCTAAAAAAGGAATTATCAAAATTCTTCCATACAGTATGTGTTGAGAAAACAATATTTACTTTAAAATATTAATGCAAATAAGTTGTTAAAAAATAAATTTATTTTGCAAACTCAATTCAATACTACTTACAAAATTACATCCAAACAATTTTACATATTTATATGAACAAAATTAAGTAGGGGCTGTTTTATAAAAATATTTTAAGGTAAATTCAAAACAGCACTTTTTTCTTTGCTGTTCAAAATTAAAGAATCTTGAGAGAAACTCCACTGTATAACATTGATTGAAAAGTCATCTAAAAACATAGGGAAATATCAATATATAAATTAATTGGTATTGAATTTATCAATATTATTCATTATTTAATGTTGATTTTATAAAACTGTTTTATCAATATCTCACTCTTTACATAGTAAAAAATTAGAATATTCAGTATTCATATTGTTTACCCAATGACAATCAAAATATCAGTTTCCAGAGTTAAAATATATTTCTCACTTTTGTGAACACCATACATACAGTAAGAATATAGAGAACTAAATCTAAGTATTTCTCGAACATTGGGCAAGAATAATTTTTTTAATTGTATAAATTATTGTATTACAAGAAACAAATGGCCTTAGGTATTTGGAGTAATTCTATGGATAGTAAATACCAATGTTAGTCATCTACTTTATGGTAACTATTTAATCATTATGGTCATATATTTAATGGTTAACAAATACTCAAAAACAAACAAAAGTTATTAGTACCTTCAAATGGTGAAATGCATGAGATACACGAAGAAGGAGTCCACATATCCAGAGTACTACAACCAGAACAAATGGCCAGAAGTGTTTTTTTACTATGCCAAGAAATACCTAGTTTTAAGGATGAAATATCCGAAATTGTAAATACAATATCTTCAAAATTAAAATAAATCATCATCCTTATTTTTATAAAGAAACATTTTACAAATTTGTGTTCAGACTTCAAAGGTTTCTAAAATTAAATTTATACGGTTTCATATTTTCTAATAGAACAAAATAACACATAAAGCAAAGCAAAGAGGAATCAGGGTGGTTTTTTTTTTGTTTCATAATAAGATAATCTTTAAAAGATCAAAATCTTCATACCAAAAATAAACAAACCCTTTAAAATATTTCAAGCACAAATTCCATTTTTACTCAGATGTGTTATCTTTGGTAAGTATTATTTTTATTTAATGTACAGTAAATTTCTTCATATTTCCCAGCTTTTCTCTTCAGCGAATCAAATAAATTAAGTATACCAGTAGCAAATTTTTGAAGAATTTCAAATTTAAGTTTCTAACTATTCTTATTTTAAAATGTCAATGTTTATACTAGAATATAAAATTATAGTTTTTAATCAAAACTTGATAGAATGGGTAAGCATATCAAATCAGAGTCTTAATAAATCAAGAAAACTTATAAGTAAAAATATTCTGGTAAAAATCTTTACAAATAATTTACATACTTTTAATTTTTTGATGGTGTATGATTATGCTATGCATCTTGCATTCATTCATGTCATAAATATAAATAATATTTGAACTATCACCTAAAAAAAGACAAAAATAAATTAATTACTTCATCATAACAACTTTTCCCAAAATATTATTTATAAAAATCTTAAGCAATGCAAAATAATGTAGAAATATTACCTCTATAAACAGAAACAATCATTAATTCATTCATAATTGCATTAAAATTTAATTGAAGAAGTCAATATCAAATAGAAGAAATCCCATCGACTGTTCTAAGTGTTTAAAAAGATTAGTATGAAAAATACCAGCAGTGACAAAAATTTGATAAATTAAGTTCTACTCGCAAAAAATCACTAAATAGCTTTGGTGGTATCTGCCATGAAAGACTGAAAAGATGGAACCACTAAAAGATTTCAAGTTACCCCACACCTCCAAGATATTAAAAAGACAATTATAGAAAAAAAATTTATTAAATAAAAAAAAAACTTTTTAAAAACCACGTTTTTAAAATGCACTAAAAAGTATAAAATAATTTGCTTCTAACTCCTTGTAAAACGAAAAACGTGGGGCTCATGCATTAGATATTTAATTTAACAGCTTCTCTCCGTACTCTTTATGTTTCTTATTTTTTTATTTATTGTGGATATATTAGTAAATAGAGTGGCCAATAGAGTACTAGCTGTAAATATTATTGCATGAGCCCCACGTTTTTCGTTTTACAAGGAGTTAGAAGCAAATTATTTTATACTTTTTAGTGCATTTTAAAAACGTGGTTTTTAAAAAGTTTTTTTTTTATTTAATAAATTATTTTATGCTTTTTAGTTCTGTGTTCAAAATTTCAAGTCTCCACCTCATCGGGAAGTTAGTTCAAAATCGATTTCTAAATCAGCCCCCCCTGGGGGTTTAGGGGAAGCAAATTTAACCGAAACAACGGCATAGTATCGCATTGTCATCCAGATATGAACTGTGTTCCAAATTTCAAGTCTCTACCTCATCGGGAAAATCGATTTCTAAATAAGCCCCCCTGGGGGTTCAGGGGAAGCAAATTTAACCGAAACAACGGCATAATATCGCATTGTCATCCAGATATGAACTGTGTTCCAAATTTCAAGTCTCTACCTCATCGGGAAAATCGATTTCTAAATAAGCCCCCCTGGGGGTTCAGGGGAAGCAAATTTAACCAAAACAACGGCATAATATCGCATTGTCATCCAGATATGAACTGTGTTCCAAATTTCAAGTCTCTACCTCATCGGGAAAATCGATTTCTAAATAAGCCCCCCTGGGGGTTCAGGGGAAGCAAATTTAACCGAAACAACGGCATAATATCGCATTGTCATCCAGATATGAACTGTGTTCCAAATTTCAAGTCTCCACCTCATCGGGAAGTTAATTCAAAATCGATTTCTAAATTCCACCCGAAAGCCCCCCTGGGGGTTCAGGGGAAGCAAAGGTAACCAAAACAACGAGATAATATCGCATTGTCATCCAGATCTGAACTGTGTTCAAAATTTCAAGTCTCCACCTCATCGGGAAGTTAATTCAAAATCGATTTCTAAATTCCACCCGAAAGCCCCACTGGGGGTTCAGGGGAAGCAAAGGTAACCGAAACAACGAGATAATATCGCATTGTCATCCAGATCTGAACTATGTTCAAAATTTCAAGTCTCTACCTCTTCGGGAAGTTAGTTAAAAATCGATTTCTAAATTCCACCCGAACAGACAGACAGACAGACAGACAGACAGATAGACAGACAGACAGACAGACAACAAAGCGACCTAATAAAAACGTGGTAAAATATCATAATTACCACTTATGGAAGCAATGAATTGCCCATCATAACTGTATTCTATTATTTGAACTCCACAATTTAAGAGCTTCAACTTGTTTTTCTCAGGAATTCCAATAGATGTAATAGTGACTGGTCTTCCCTTTTCAACTTTATCTGATGAAAAAAAATGTTTAATACTTACATGAAAAGATAACAAATTTATAAAAGTTATGAATGTTATATAAAATAAAAATTCAAACAAATTAATACTAAGAAAAAAGAACTAATTCAAACTAAAACCTCAACCCCCAGGCATCATTGTTATTCAATCTATTAATTGTCAAAATAACTTATTAATTAATTTTTGTATTTTTTGAAACAAAATAAAAAATATTTTTGAAATAAAAAACAAAGATGTTATTTGTATTTTTTACTTTTACAAACATATTATCAGCAGACCAGCAATCATTCCAGAGCACTACTTTACAATATTAATGGGACTTTTCTTAATTTCTAAAACAGTATTTTTAATTTAAAGTTATTCATAAAAAGTAATGGGATACCAGAAGACTCAAAAGTAAATGTTAAAGAAGGCCCATTAATTAAAAAAAGATATTGAGATTATTTTTCAAATGATAAAAAATGAGGATAGCTAGCATGGCCAATTGAAATTCAATTAACCTTTTACCTGCCGATGTTCCCAAATGGGAACATCACTTTAGGGAATTTTTTCACCACTATATTTTTCATGCAAGAATTTGATACTTGGTAGTAAGAAACTCAAAGATATGAAGTTATTTTACATGCAAAAGTTTTTACCGTGCAATTTAATCCTTTTTGTGGAATTTATATCAAAATAACAGATTTTTGGCTCTTCCAAAAGTTGCACAAGTTTCAATTTATGATAAATTTAAATAAATTTAGTTTTAAATAATTATGCTGTGTTTAGGTAGCTTAAGTACACATCTTTTCAATTGGCTTGGAAGAATAACTCCATATTCCAATTTTGGAGAGTAATTACCAATTCAACGTATATGTTCCCAAATGGGAACATCGGCGTTTGGGGTATAGTTTTTGAGGGGATTTTCATAACATGTAAAAATTCAAGCTATTTCTTATTATCCTTAATTTTTTTAATCTTTTCTGTCTCAAAGGATCTAAACAGGTTAATCATGATGTTTTAAATTTCTAAATCTATAATTTAATTTTTTTCTCCTGATTTATGGAGGAATAAATGCCAAATCTTTATAGCAGATTCCTACTTTTGTATATTTTTCTAACTCCCTGACCGATTAGTTTTCAGTAATGATTATTATGAGTTATGCAAAGGGCATATTTGGAGTACTTCTGAGGACTTGGATACTTATTTTGTTCAAGTTCTCTTTTTTACATAGAAATTTTAGGTATAAATTTGAAGAATTTTGAAAATAATGAAAAGTTTGTACATCTAAAAACACTTTTCTAACGTAAGTTGGATGTAAGAGATATGTTGTTTAGTTTAGAATCTTCCATGAGAAACGCAGCTTTAACAAATCAATGGAGATAGTTATGATTATCACTTTTGAAAGCTAATTAAATTTGAATGCAATTCATGGATTTTATGCTAGATATCCAGATAGAACAGTAATTAAACCTAATTTTTCACCCAGAAAGATAACTGCTTAGCTTTGAAACGCATGGGAACATTATTTCGTATTTTTTATACCGAAAAATTACCCATTGTGCAGTAAAAATGTACGGAAAAGTGTCAAGCATGTAATAAATATGTAAATTTTTTCTTATGAAAAACTTTAAAATTTTACCCAATCGTCCAACTATGGGAATTAAATATGAAGAAACAGTCCAATATGATAAAAATGTTCAAAATTATTGAGTAGAAACCTATTTCAGTAGTTTTACTTGAATTAATTTTGAAATATATGCCTTTTTGAAATCCCTCTAAAAACTTCACTCCAAACGCCGATGTTCCCAAATGGGAACATCCTGAAAATCCTACTTAGGATTTTTTTTCTGCCAAAAAATGTCAAGATTGGTTTTAGTAATGATGAAACAAGCCATTTAAGCAAAAAATCAGAACCTTAAATTTGAAATTTGAATTGCGGCGTTTAAAAGGTTAATCAATGTTTTTATTACTAATCTATTCATTCATTTATAGTAGAAATGAATCAATTTATATGTGAGTTATTTTAATTTTTTCAATTGAAACTATGATAGCTTTATTCACCTAAATAGTAGAATTTTGATGCATAAATATTATTCTTGTTTGTTTCCCTATTTAGTAATACTCTCTCTCTCTCATTGAGAAAAAGGTAAGTTTCTAATACAAAGAGTTATAGGTATTATCTGATAAAGAGACTGTACTTATGTGAAAGTCACAGGATGTATCTTTCATAACTAGGGAACTTCGTTCAGATCCAACTTCACTTATTCTGTATACTACCTGAAATGAATACCAAAACATAGGGTAAGTATAGGTTACCAACAATAAAATAACAAATAAAAGATTCAACAATAAAGTTATTAATTCGAAGAACAAAAAAATAGATGAAATAAACATCAATTTATATATACGTACAATATATTCCATTTTAATTGTATCCTGATGTTGATATGAAGCTATTTCTTTATACTGTGACCCATGAAGAACAATAACCTTAAGTTTAAAAAATGAATTTTTAAAATAGTCCTGATAATGGAAAAGTAATTTACATGTAACAAATGTTCAAATCAAGATTTAGACTAACAAACAAACATTTTACTAATGCCTAGAGTAATGTTGTAAAGTAATACAACAAAACTCATAAGTTTAAAAAGAAAGAAAGAGCCATACTTCTCCATTGAAGCTCCCAAGAGAAATATGCTTCCCACTTTTATCCCATGAAAAGGATGTAATACCAAAGAGAGACGGCTTCTCATATTTAGAGAGTAATCGTCCATCTATGCTATAGAACATCACTTTTAGCTGCAATAAAAAAAGTTTTGATGATTGAAACACTGTTCTGAAATTACCTATACCTAGCTTGCAAAATGCATTGTTTGAACAGAAGTGATGTTTAATAGTACTTTTCATGTCCTCCTCTTTAAGATTAAAAGCAGTACAATGTGCAATTTTGACATACACTGAAATGTTATCTTTTTAGTTGGTAGTATGCAATAAATGACAAAATTTTAAAAAATCACTTTTGATTGTTTTTAGTCTTAAAGTGTTACTAAGACTCATTTTTGGGCATATGAAACATACCAACCTCAAAAAATCCTGCCCCCTAGTCAAGAGACTAACACAAGAGATATTAACCATGTCAGAAAATTTCTTTTTTTTTTATTAGATAGAGGAGAAAAGGACAGGCTAGTGTCTCTATTTCTTACTCTAATGCATATCTTTCAATTTGCTTTGAAACCAATGAATTTTTTAAACTAATTAAGAATATACTAAATGTTAGATCTGATTCCAGCAAATTCATGGGATAATCAACTCCAAACTTCAGAATGGCCATATAAACCATCATTTTTATGCAACATTTATAAACAAACATTTAATATAGGGTCACTTGGGGTAAGTGGGTCCCTGGGGTAAGTGGGTCACCCCCCTCAAACTAAACTATGTAAAGGACATTTCACACTTATTCACATTGATCATGTTACATTTTGTCACACTGATGGGTTTTGCATATATTAGAGTTTTGTGTAATTTTTTTTTAAGATTATAGAACTATTGTAAAAAAATTTCCATAATTTTTTTTTTGGAGAGTTCAAGATGCATTTTTCCAAGAAGTGTTTCCAGGAAAGTTTTCACTATATTTTAATGTTTTTTCAACTGTTGTGCCAGGTTTGACTTAAAATACATACTGCAATTTGAATTTTCACAAAATCTCTTATTTAAAATTTTTTAAGAGGGGGGTCCCACTTACCCCGTAATTTAAGCATAGTAGGGGTAAGTGGGTCCCCTCATTATGGGGTAAGTGGGACACCCTAGACTCACCATTTTAATGTTTATTGAAACATTTATAAGTAATTTATTGAAATTTTATATTAATTTTGCGTTTTAATATAAGCTGTGGTAAGTAAAGTAAACTATTGAGTTGTATTTTTTTTATTCACGTTGCCGAGAAATTAATTAAAACACACAGTGGGGTGGGGGAATAGTTTCGAGGGTTTCTTTATAAGTCTCCCGAACCATTCGAACCTGAAAAAAACATTCTGTAATTGTAGTGTTCCAAAAAGGGGTCCCACTTACCCCAACCAACCCTATTAATTTAAATGTGAGTAGATATCTCCTACATGAATTAAGTTACAATAAAATATTTTGTACCTAAAACTTCTATACTTTATCAAGTAAGACCCACTTACTCCCTCTTAAGTTTTGCTTGCTTTCAATCAAAATAAAGAGGGGGGGACCCACTTACCCCTTCCTATGGGGTAAGTGGGACACCCGTCTCATTTTTTACAAAAAGACCAATTAAGAAAAATGTAGAACATTATTTTAGAACCTAATTATAAATTTTTGTTCATAAATAGTGTCTTAAATAAAATATGTCATTAAGTTCAAATTGAGACTCTTCAAAAAAATTTAATGAAGCTTCAAAAATGTACTGTTCCAAAAAGGGGTCCCACTTACCCCAAGTGACCCTATATACAAGTAAATGAGGTTTGCAACTCATGCAATAATTTAGTAGATAAAAAACTATTGCTCAAATTTATTTTAATAGTTCAGTGCCTTTAAATGGATTAATTGTTTAATTTATTTTCACACATTATATTACTCTCATTTTTCCCTAAAAATATACAACTAGAATTAATGTTGCAGGGAATAAATAGGTGAATTGAGGAGGCAGGAAAAAATAAAGTAAAACAATAAGTAACAGGATAGCCTTAAATGCAAGTTATGGGTGATTTGTATGTTCTTATACCATAGTAGCCTTATCAAAACCTGTTTTTAAAAATAAGTAAAAAAAAGCTTTTTTAAAAAAACGCTTTTATTAAGATGTCCTAAAAATTCAAAAATAATTTTTTGGGTTTTGTGAAATAATTTATTGGGGAGTAGAAAATAACCTTCCGGTAAGTAAAAATTAACTAATTTTCTGATCACTAAAAATAGAAGCGTGGGCGCTAGTAATTTATAATTTTACATAAAAGAAAATGAGAAAAGAGAACTTAGAATAAATAGTGAATAGATAATTACTAGCGCCCACGCTTTTATTTTTAGTGATCAGAAAATTAGTTAATTTTTACTTACCGGAAGGTTATTTTCTACTCCCCAATAAATTATTTCACAAAACCCAAAAAATTATTTTTGAATTTTTAGGACATCTTAATAAAAGCGTTTTTTTAAAAAAGCTTTTTTTTACTTATTTTATTTTCTACTTTTTAGTCTTAGAATTTTGCCTAAAATCTTAATTTTTATTCCAAGTGTTAGTATGTAATTAGTAAAACCCCTTAGAATTTAATGCTAAAAATTTAAAACATTACCCCTCTATTTAGGTACTATAAACTTTTTCAAAGCAAGTCATTTGTAAGAAATAAACTTTTCCAAACACCAGTGAAGAATTTACAAAAAAAAATATTCCAAAAGAAAGAGATTTTATAATTTCTTTTTTACTGAAAAAGCCCAACACCCCATGCAAACATATTCAGTATTTCTTTAAGCTATAAATACTTATTCCATCTGAACGAAAGCGAAATCTAAAAGAAATGAATAGCAATAACTGTCATAATAAAAGCATCGAAACTCCCATTTATCCATCAAATGAAAATAAAAAGTATTTCCAATCTTTTAGAACAAGTGCTATAGGTTTAAATTCACATTACTATCTTCGTTAATTATCTTAATTGAAAGGTAATAATTCAAGGTTTAAAGATTGAATATAGTTCAAATATATATAATACGCCGTTGTATAAGTTTTGGGGGTCATATTCCTTTTAGAGCGTCTTAAATTCGAGTTAATCGGATAATCGAAAATACTCTTTAATTACCCTAATTACGGAGATTTTGACTAGCTGACAATTGAATATTGCATTGTCATGAATATTACACCATGCTGCAAAGTTTCAAGGCTTAATATCATTTAGAAGTACCTGAAATTTTATGTGCAAGAATCTAAATGACAACCTTAAAATTTGCATAAATTTGTCTTTAATTTCTTTAATTATTTTAAAATTGCCGTTTTGATGATTGAATATAGTAGTACTATGCCTATTACACTATTGTTCCTTTTTTTGGGAGCTAAAATATTTTTTAAGGGTCTCAAAATCGAGTTAATCGGATAATCGAAAATACTCTTTAATTACCCTAATTACGGAGATTTTGACTAGCTGACAATTGAATATTGCATTGTCATGAATATTACACTATGCTGCAAAGTTTCAAGGCTTAATATCATTTAGAAGTACCTGAAATTTTATGTGCAAGAATCTAAATGACAACCTTAAAATTTGCATAAATTTGTCTTTAATTTCTTTAATTATTTTAAAATTGCCGTTTTGATGATTGAATATAGTAGTACTATGCCTATTACACTATTGTTCCTTTTTTTGGGAGCTAAAATATTTTTTAAGGGTCTCAAAATCGAGTTAATCGGATAATCAAAAATACTCTTTAATTACCCTAATTACGGAGATTATGACTAGCTGACAATTGAATATTGCATTGTCATGAATATTACACTATGCTGCAAAGTTTCAAGGCTTAATAACGTTTAAAAGTACCTGAAATTTTATGTGCAAGAATCTAAATTTTTTGCGATAATTTGCCGTTAATTAATTTAATTACTTGAGAATTGTCGTTTTGATGATTGAATATAATAGTACTATGCCCATTACAGTATTGTTCTTTTTTTGGGAGCTAAAATCTCTTTGGAAGGGTCTCAAATGTCAGTTTTTCTGATAATTAAAAATACTCGATAATTAACTTAATTTTTTGGTTATTGATTAGATAATAATTGGATATTGGAGTGTCTTGAGGGTTACATCGTTGTGTAAAGTTTAAGGGCCCTGACATATCAGGAAGTGCCCGAAAATCGAGTTGTAAGATTTCACCCGTGACCTTGGCCCAGAGCAAGTCTAATAAAAGCGTTTAAAAAGTAAAATACTACCTAGATTAAATATACACAAAAACTCAATGACTGTTTGTGTACTTTTAGAACAATTTTAAATAAAAAGAAGTTTCTAATTATTTTGAGGAAAACATGGTTTTAATAACAACAGTGTACACAGTAAAAATATATTAAAATAAAAATGCACTTAACTAAAGTGTAAATAAAATTAAGTACAAAAAAATATAATGAACTTACATCTTCTGTATATCCTTCTAAAACAGCAATAACAAGCTCAAAGGGAGAAAAGAAAATCGCAGATAAATTTTTAGTTTGCACAGGAAATGTCTGAAATAAAATTTAATCTGAATAAATTGATAAAAACTTGACTTGACTTATAAAAACAAAATATTTGTTTTTTTTTTCCAAAAAGTAAATGGGATTTTATTTACAACCTATCCATAAGTGATTCAAACTGAACATGTGCAGTATGAAAATTATACAGGCTCATTTTAACAGCATATTAGCATTTAGCAATATAGCTAATATTTATGAATTAATTTAATAAATGATCAAAATTTGTTTGAATAGATAAGCATTAATATACTAAGCTTTCAAAAATATGTATTTCTTACTGACCTTTAAAGGCATCCAGGAAAGTGTGTAAAGACGTATGTGATCTTTACACCCTGTCCTAAGTGCTACAGCCATATAGCCTTCGCCATAGGAGGTGGAGAAAGAAATACAATTCTCGATTGGCTTCACATCTTCTATCGTTGTAGTTTGAATTGAAACTAGAGACCATATCTTAACTTTGATCTAAAATAAACCACACAAAATTACACAAATGATAATTTCAAGATAAAATAAGATAAATTACATTTGATAAATATAGCAATTAAAAAAACAATAATTTTTTTTAAATTTATGCAAACCATTTTAAAACAAAATATTTATATTAATTTTTAAAATATTAATATAAATAAGTTTTAATAGGATAAATTGAAAAAATGCATGAAGATTATATGAAAACGATAACAAATAATTACCCCTTAAAGTTTTGTAAATTATCAGTCTTAAAGTTCCCCTCTCAACAAAGAAATACAAAACATCAGACTTGTGGTAGCTTTGTTTAAATATAATAAAAACATTTTTATAAGAACCTAAAAAGTCCCATAAAAATTTTTAAACATTGAAAAATACTGAACAACTGCTTTTTTTTTTAACTCCCAAAAGTCATTTAGTTTGGTCTTAGTATCACCCTTCCAAGAAAAGGCTAAGATTTTAGTCACCAATGGCAGCTCTTGAGCAGTTCATAATTAATTTTGAAAATAGAATCAAGTATAAATCTCAGAATCAAATCACAATTGTAATAAATATAAAAATGGTTAAGAAAATAAGTTTCGCTTGTATGATGTAACTCCATTGACTGAATGCACTACCATTTCATAAAGACTTCTTTGTTTATTTGAATGCCTAAGAATGCCAAATTGGAGAGAAAAACTAGTTTCATTACCCTTTTATTTCTCTAGTTTATTGCTTAAATCATATTTTGGCTCAAAGTATTCGTTTCGAACAACATAAAAAATGAAGTTATTTTAAAATAATTTTACTTTAACAACCACTTAAAAAACCCAAAACTAAAAGATTTCAAAAAAGTTAAACGTCAGTATTGAAAAAAAAATTACAGGCAAGTAAAGTTAAAACAAAGAAATGCAAGCTGTGACACACTCAAAGTATGTGTACAAGGAAGTCAAGAGCATACTTGGATAATATAGAAGCACATGTGCACGCCGAGCGCAGCTAGTTTTAGAATTTTGTAGAAAATCTTTTCAAATATTTTATATATTTGGTAAATAAATTGATTTTTTCTTACTGTTGTTGCTTATGAAGCATTATTACACTATTTAGGTAAACAATGGGACTGTCAATATGTTTTTAAGTCAAAATTCAAAAGACTAGGGGCATTTAATTAGTTTGCAGAAAATATTTGAAGGAATTTTTGTGCGCATAGAGTTTTTTATTTTATCCAACTATGGTCAAGAGCAGCCAGCATAGAGAGGAATTTTCCTCACCAAGCCAGCTCAGATTTCTCTTTCCTGCCTGTTTCTCGGTTGGACGCGAGATTGAAGGCAAGGAGGTAGTAAAGCATAGAAAGCTCTGAAAATATATCATATCTTTTGTAATAAAGGTTTCTTTTAAATGTTTTGAATCGAAAGGAGGCTGGAAGCTCACCCTGAATAGGGTACAAGGTAGGAGAGATTTTTATTACTTTTTCACTTAATGAGGGAATTGCATAGGTGAGGGATTTGCTTAATTTTACACTTTTTTGATACGCTATAGTTTAAAACTCTCAAATATCAGATTTTAAAGTTCAAAAATATGTTTTAAATAACTTAAAATTCGATTTTATTTTTGCCAAAACACTAGTACAGTCATGTGATCAAAAAACGGGATTTGACGTCACAGCGCCGTTGAAACTAGTGAATTGTTGAAAATAAAAGAAATCAGACTTATCATAAAACCAAAACTCGCATAAAACTCGTCTGTTTCTCTAGTGAACGGCCAGAAAAAGAAAAAATTAAAACTTTGAATCCTAATAATTCCAAAACCAATTAATATTTTTTGAAAAACAAAACGCCAATCTTTTTATAAAAAATATTTGTATGTGTCTTTAAAATATCATAGTTTTTTAGTTAAAACTTCGTGAAGAATAGCAGAATGAAGCAAGCTAAGCATACAATAACATAGCGGGTCCAAGTGGGTCCAAGCGCTGTGACGTCACACAGCAGCCATAACGAAATTACTGTTTTTCCCGCCAATACTTTAAACGACATTTTAAAAATTAATATCTTGGGGAATAGTTTTCCGATTTCAATAATTTTTACGTCATTTTTCATGGATTTTCATCCTCTATCATAATAAAATTTAAAAAAAAAAACGTGCAATTCCCTCATTTTATTATTATTTAATTTGCATATGTATATCTTTTTAGCTGGCCACCTGTATGAGTTTATGACTCCTTGGTAGCTAATATGTACACTCGTTCCTTTTTTTCTTGTTTTACTGTACATTATGTTATAAATATATATAAGTTTTAATATAATAATTATAATTTTTGTTATATTAATTTAATTTATAATTTTCTTTCAAGTGCTTCAAAGGACAAGTCAACACCGTAAGTTGTATAAAAATATATACTAGGTTACTTCCCCAGGTACTTACGTATTATCCCGTCTACCGTTCAGCGGCCGTCTACTTCAACGGCACAGTAATAATAAAGTCAATGGGATTTGATAAGTTTTCGGATTAAGCGTCACGGTAGACGGGATAATACGTAAGTACCTTGATTTGCTTTTTTTGTGCAGTTTCAGGGACAACAGTAGAGGTTAACCCATTTTTGGCAGAAAATATACTTAATCCAGTTCAATAAAAAAGATATTGATTTCCATGATTAGCTTAGGTATATAAAATTAGCTGGCTAGAAAACCATCACCAATACTAAATTCTTCAATTTTTAAAGTACACCTGGAACAGGATAAAAATGAATGGAACTTTACAACTACCACTTTACGAATATATTTCTCACATGTAAAAGATAAACAAGCTTTAATGTTTTAGAAATTAAGATGAAATATCTATATTTACAAAATTTACTTTCATGCATACTAGAAACAACAAAATCTGTCATTCCTATAATCAGAGATATTTTAAACTCCTCTGAGAGAGTATTTCACTCCTTGAAAATCGGAAATACTCTTTAAAAAACTAGCCAGGAGTATTTTCACTCTTTGAATTTTTCACAAAGAAAAAATGCACTGTGCCCCACTGAATTTTTTTTGCAGTGATTTTAATCAATTGAACTTTACAAATACCTATGAAATTTAACTTTTATAAATGGTTTGTGGCCATAAAGGCAAAAGAAAATTTGGAAAGATTGGACCTACTTTTAGTTGTTTTAGGACAGGAATAGATTATAGTTTTTTCAATTATTGTTCTGATGCTTAGGGAGTTTGCGGTTTTCGTGTCTCTGTATACATAGTTTATGCTATTTCACTCCTCATAATTGAATTTCACTCCTCCTAAAAAAGTCAAGGAGTATTTTCACTCCTGCAAAAAAATCCTAAGAATAACGCTGCCTATAATGATGATGCTGAGTAAAACAGAATTATCAAACTATATATGAATTATTGTAATATTTTTACTCTCCCATCTAATGCATTAATAATGAATGTATACATAAATAATGAATAAGAGCTCACATGGAATTCATATGTCATTAAAAGGGATCTACTATCAGGAGCCCATAGAATATCAATTATTGACAAAGGACTTTCATCCAGTTTCCATTTCCAAGTGGGGTTGATAATACTCCATACCTAAAAGTTAACAAGAAAAATTAACACAAGATTCAAATGAAAGTTGTTAACCATCAGTCAAAAGAAAATTTTGATACCAAAAATGTGTCACACAGATCAGTAATTGAAATGTTTTTCTCTGGAACCGTTCACCAAAAACTTTTTTCAGAATAGAGATAATAAAGATTGTGCATGTTAAAGTTAATTTTGTGTGCATTAAAAATTATTTAAAAAAAGTAACATATATTTATTTAATTTTAATTCCTTTTTTCCTTTGTGCTCAATCATTGGTTCCGATGATATTTTAAAAATTTGAATTTAAAAATAATAATGAGGTTATTACCTGAATTGTTGTACCTTTACACATAGAGCAAAAGATGAGCTCAGAATCTGGTGACCACTGTTTAAAAAGTTAATGGTTAATAGGAGGAGTAAATGAAAATATCATTACCATCAATAATTTTAAATAGATGAAAAAGTTATGCATATTTACTTTACACAAAATATATTTCAATACCTTTTTTAAGAAAGGAAAGATTTTGACATGTTATGAAACAAGATCAAGAATGCTATGAAAATAATATTCTAAAATACAGTATACATTTAATCTTCAACTTTTTTCAGTTCCGAATACTACAAGTTTTTTTAATCAATGTTACCTTAAATTAAATTTATGTTAATTGAAAGCACAATACACTCATTCACATTTTGGAAAATTTGTAGAATGAAGAATTTTGCATAAAGAATGATTAAAACTTATCAAGATATTGAGATTATATTATATAATATATAACGATGATACCATACTTCAAAGGTCTCAATAATACTGCAGCAAACAAAGGTGTGCAAAACTTCATCATTCACTCTTTGCACCTTCAGTTGACATTGTTGAGCAAATGCCTTAAAAAGAAATCTAGATTATTTTAGGAGTTAAGAACAAATTTTTACCTTTACCTATATTAGAAAGAAGCTATAATTTGATCTAGAATATATAATCATTCCATAAAATTTGAATGTAATTCCTACAGACAAATAAAAATTTAAACCAACCTACATGAAAGCTGGAACAAATGTCAAGTAGCCCCCTCCCCTAGTGGTACCCTCAATAACCTTAGGAGCACACACACAATTTGCACATCTTAAGAATATGTTTATGCACATGCTAGGGACCTCAAGACATTTTCGAAACATTGTCTCTTAAGCCATAAGAGGTTTATCACTTCAAATTTTTAAAAAGTTAATTTAAGTTTAATTTTTTCTCCTGCAATTATTAGACATTAATTTGTCTGGGCTAATTTTTATTGCTTATCACAGTTATTTCATCATAAATGGCAGGAATAGAAATTATGTCAGGAAACTTAAATTTTAAACTGTGTCTAAGATTGAATAAAACCATCCACTGAAACAGTTTTAAATACTTTTTATGTGTAGTTGACTTGCTTAAGCCATAATAGAATCATTAGCAGGGGTGTGACCAGACTTTTTCTGAAGGGTCCCGTTTTTGTAAAAATTGTGAAAATCTACTTATAATTTTGTGAATTTGAAGTTAGCATTAAATTAGTTTACCAGGAGCCTGTTTTTGTGAATTTGAAAAAATAGGGTCCCATTTTTGTAGTATTCTGTGAAAAAAGGTGTCTGTTTGAAGGCTAAAATACTTTCTGAAGGGTCCGTTTTAAAGGTAAAATATTGAGTATAGGATTCCTTTTCAAAATGAAATCCTTTGAGAAGGGTCCGAAAATGGACCAAAATTTCTTCTAAACAGACCCCTGATTCAGTATACTCCAAATATTTTAAAATGAATTTTAAAAAGTTACTACAATACTACGCTCCTGTACTTGCCAGACATTTTTGGTCTATATTTTAGGGCTGATCACAGTTATTTCTTCAAAAATTGTGATAATAGGAACTATAACATTTAAATTTTAAAATAATTTTAAGCTTTGTTTAAGACTGAATAAAACATCCAATGAAAGAGTTTTAAAATTTAATGTAAATAATAAATGATGAAAATAAATTATTCTGTTACGGCTTAAGAGAGTTAACTACATATGAGCACTTGTTAATTGGTAACAAAATTGACAGTTAAACTATATACAGCCAGTGCTGAAATTGGACAAAAATATTTGGGGGGACGCAACCTTTTTACACAATAGATGATTGATGGAGGGTAAAATATGACTAATTTTTGGTACCTACTCGAATTGATAATCAAATTATATAGATAAATAAAATTGCATAGTTAGGGGAAAGGGGGGCCTAATGCGACATTTTTTAAATGCTAGAATAGAAGCACAAATGCAGTTATTATAATTTTTATAACCTTAAAACTATGTAACATTTAATTCTTTACAAATATTGATGGAAAGTAAACAAAAAAAAACATTATTCAACTTTGTGTTACCATGAAGTGGCGGATCCAGGATATGGTTTGTGGGGGCTAAAAATTTGGTAATCGAATTGAATCATCTTGCTCAACCTAATGTTAAAAAAGTTGTGAATAATCGAGTTCCAAGTACGAAAAGGGGGGGTCTAGGGTTCTCCCCCAGAAAATTTTTGGAAATTAGACTCTTAAAAATGGGTTTTAACTAATTTTTTGTACAGCAAATCGTGAGTAATAGAAATTAAAAACTTAAAGGGGATCTGGGGTCCTCCCCAAAGTTTTCGGAAATTTTACCCTAAAAATCCGATGACATTTGCAAATCGGAATACGGGGAGACTGCTGGCACGCTGATTGGCGAATCCAAACACTCATTCAAATGGGAATTTAGGCAGAAAAAATAAATTTGCTTTCGTATTTAAATCTACCCTTAAATTTATATTTTTTTTTTTTGTGGAAAGAAATATTTTAGGGGACGGTAAAAATATTTCGGGGGACGGTCCAATCATTTGGGGGGACGGCGTCCCCCCGCGTCCCCCTCCAATTTCAGCACTGTATACAGCTAAAAAGTATCCTATCTATCCCAGATGTCATCCCTAGATTCCTTGATGTCCAAAATAAAAATTACTTGAAACACTATTTTTAAGAATCAATTTTCAAAACTTTTCTTGTGTAGTTCATCAAAATTTAAAAGTCACAAGTTTTGAATCCTTTAAATTTTAATTTTCTAGAAAAACTGATTTGGTATCAGCACCATTATTTTGGCAAAAAGATATTATTCAAATATGCACAGAAAGTGATTTTTACTATCAGAGCTTTTTTGTGAAATATTGCAAAAATTCAGAATAAGAATTAAACTATTGTGGAAGAGTAGAGATCTCAGTAATTTTTGGGGTAATGAAAAGTGTCTGGGCCTGGCACCAAAAATTTGTGTTTAAATAGTGGATTCTGGTGACCCACTTCTATAGAAGTTGAACTGTTCACTCGCTAATAAACGACTTTGACAACAATAATTTTCGCAAAAACATATTTGACACAGGTCCTCCACAGCAACCATCAACTTCAGAACTGCTCTATAGCAGGTGTCCAGGTCTTGTTGCCGATCATCGCCCTTTTTGCCATGGAGGACCTGTATAAAATGTGTTCTAATGTCGCCTAGGTTTGGACTTTTTGACTTTACTACTTTTTGGTACTTTTTTGTACCTGGGAGCAAATCTCACTATTAGAACATTAGCGACATTTTAAAAATTACACATACAAATCCAGCACAGATTTAAAGCCACACTTCTAAATTAGGTATTGTAATGCTTTTTTATAATAATTAATAATAATAATTTATTTTCCATAATGTACAGAGTGAAATTTACAAAAATATTAAACAAAGAATATATTTTTATTTTGATATACGATTATTTTTGGTCAGTTATCATTAAACACCCAGTGAATAATTAAGTAATTTTTTAAAGTAAAAAGTAATTCTTTTTAAATCATTTAAGGAAGCAGGAATAAAAGTTCTTTTATTTAAAATTTTTTAGGATTTCCATCACCTTAGAATTATTCCAGTTTCAAAACATGCAGTGCTATAAATAAAAAATAATTGGCACCTTTGTATTATTCTAATTTTTTAGTCCAAACCTCATCATAATTTGGGGGACGGTCAAAGTATTTTCGGTTCAATTCCGTTAGAGTCCTTGCTGAATATCGCCCGGTTCTTTTAAACAACAAAAAGTAGAAATATTCATAAATAATTTCAAACTCCTGAATTAAAATGTTCAATTAGATCAATAACTATTCACTTTATTAATAAAAGTCAGAAAAATTTGTCGATATTTGTACTTATATATTTAGCGATTTGTATATTGGCGATATTTAGTGGGGACTCTAACGGAATTATACCGTATTTTCTAAAGCAAAAAAACTATTTTTAAAAAACCTTATAAGTACTTAAATTCTGGGAAATTCACGTACATATTTATCGCCAGTGGGGTTTAATTTGGAAAAAACGTCATTATTATGTGGAAGAACGTCAAAAAAACTAAGGCTTCGAAACTGCTGAAACATTTCAGTTCAATTCGATATATTTTTTGATATTTTAGTATATTGTTCAAAAGAGACTGAAAAATTTTCTTTTTAAATCACTTGCTTTTACATCATCATACTGCCGCCAAAAAATTTTTAAGCATTTGTTTACTTTTATTGTTTATATTTGAGTTATACACTGCTTCCAGATGCGGATTTATCTTTTGCCTTCATTTTCAGGTTTTGCTCAGTGAGGCATGAATATAGCAGACAAATAATGGTATCTTTCGAAGGTTGAAAGAAACGTTTTTAAAGAAATCAATTAAAAAATATACATTATTGTGTTCAAAATGATGAACTGCAATTTTTGAAGCTGCGAAATAAAAAAAGATCGTTTCCTAAGGATATAAATTAAGTTTGTATAAAAATATGGCATTAAAAAATAACATGGCGCTCTTTCAGATGTTTATTTTGGAATGTCACGTTGTGTCTATGGAGGAGAATATTCATTGACGAGGTGCTCCAGTTCAAGTTCTATGTTTCTTCTCTATTCATAACAGAAGTACATTCAAAATATTTTTCGTATTGAATAATATAACCCTAAAGCCTTGCTTTACCTACACTATTATCATGTTTGTTGAAAAAGAAGTACCTTTTTCTTGAAAAGTTTCCTTATGAAAATTTATTTGACATTATAAAACCACAAATTATGTTAGTGTATGGTTATTTGTGCCAAGTTGCATACATCCTAATTAATACATATATTCTGACAGCCACGAAAAAAGCTTTGACAGACAAACAAAACTTTGAAAAGATCTTCAATTCTAAATAATAGTGACACAGATTTGGCACTAAACGTTTTTACAGCATTTAGGAATTACCATCCCTCAAAAAATTGAGGGGTCACAGTCAGTCAGTCAGACCCTACTTATCCTTAGTCATTCTGCACTTTTTAGATATTGTTAGGGTAAAATCCCAGAAGTGGGTTTGGGGTTGGTGCCTCTTGGCCAACTTTACATTGACAGCTTTGTGCTGTATGAGGTACCAATGGTGCTGAATTTATTCTAAAATCAAGTCTTAATTGATTTTTACAAACTCAGATGTACTAAATTAAAAACAATTGCTAAAAAAGAACACAGTTTAAAGCGCACCACACTTAAATTTTAGGGAACACACAATTAACCTGTAATCGATAAATCCCCCAAAATATCAGTGCTAATTTTTCAAAAACAATAAATTCTTTTTGATTATAATAGTTTCTTGTATTATCAACTTATTATAACATCCTAGTTGTGGGGTATAAACAAACGGTTCACGATTTACAAAAATAAATGCTTCTTTCAAGATACTGTATCTTACTGCTTATCTTTTAAAAGTGGCTTAAATCAAATATTAATATCAATAATTTGAATATTTTGAGAATTACTAACTTGAATAAACATCAACAATCATACCCCTGTCAACCACCAAAATCATGATGCTTGGTATCGAACAAATATTATATTCATTTTAAATTACAAGCAATAACAGCTAAAATAAGCAAACTTACCTCATTAATTAGAGAAAAAGGTACTTATGTATTATCCCGTCCACCGTTCAGTGGCCGTCTAATTCTAGTGTTCGGCAACTAGTGGTCAAAAAGTAGTTAACTACTAACTAGTCTGGGAAAATCTAGTTGCAACTAGTAGTTAACTATTTTTTCCTGGGACTAGTTGCAACTAGTAGTTAACTATTTCCCAAAGTAGTTAACTACTAGTTAACTAGTCTATTTAATTTCATAACCTATTTTTTGCCCAAATTCTAATACATCTTATCTATATCACAAAAAAATTTATGCTTCGCTCAAAACGGCGCTTTATTTCTGGTTATGGTATTTAAGTACTCTACCATGACATTGGAGTTATAAATAGCAGTGTAATTTTTGTATATTTTGATAAAAATTTTAAATATTTTTGAAATTTTAAACAAAATTTTTTTTAAAGTAGTTGAAAATTTGAAAGTAGTTTCAACTAGTAGTTATTAAAAAAAGTAGTTCAACTACTAGTTAAACTAGTTTAAACCAAAAGTAGTTAAACTACTAGTTAACCACTAGTTGATTGGTAGTTAACTAGTAGTTGCAACTAGTTCTAGTTAACTAGTGCCGAACACTATCTAATTCAGCGGCACAGTAATAGTAGTATAGTCCAGGGGTTCTCAAACTTTCTAACATCACGACCCACTTTTTATAAACAAACTCTAACGCGACCCACATCATCTTCAGTTAATTTTCCCCATACCCCCTACAAGACTTAAGCTCTGTGCGAGTTACATAGTATAATAAATTACATGCAATTTTTAGAGATTATATTAACTTTTTAGAAATTTAATAAGAAATATTTGAACCTAAGCGTACAAATTGTTTTATTGTGGGAGCAACAATGAGGTCCACAATCAAAAGGGGGGTCTGGGGTTCCTCCCCCAGAGAAATTTTTGAAAATTGACTCTTAAAAACAGGGTTTTAACTAGGTTTTTTTGGTGATCTAGGATAAATTGCAATTACAACATCATTTTTCCTAAGGAAATTCTAAAATTCGAAAACTTGTCGCGACCCACCAAAAACTGACTGGCGACCCACAGTTTGAGAACCTCTGGTGTCAATGGGATTTGATAACGTTTTCGGATTAAGCATCTCGGTTGACGGGATAATACGTGAGAACTGAAAAAATAAAGATAAAAGAAGTTATCTAACAACTACGGGATCCTAATATAATTACGCCGCAATAATAAACCCTTTGCATTGTATACTGGCTGGGGTGTTCCGAAAAAAACGAAATTTCTCTGATCGCTTAGCGGTAGGGCGGAAAAGTTGTGAACTACCATGACTATGAAAGGTGTGAAATCTTAAAACTCTGGGTTAACAGGGATCTGTTTAGAAGAAATTTGGGTCCGTTTTTGGACCCTTCACAATACATTTCATTGTGAAAAATGACCCTTCACAAAACATTTTACCATAAAAATGGACCCTTCACAAAGTATTTTTGCCTTTAAACAGACCCTTTTTTTCATACTTCAAATATTGAACCCTATTTTCACAAAAAAAGGCTCCTGGCTGAAAAAACTAATTTAACGCTAATTTCAAATTCACAAAATTATGAGTCAATTTTTACTAAAACCGGACCCTTCACAAAAAGTCTGGAATGACCCCTGGTTAATATCTTCAGTTGCCCCACAGGGCCTAAAGTTCTGAAAATTGGACTAAAAATGACCAATTTCAAAAATTAATAGAAAATTCCAGATTTCAGTCATGATTCTGGAGTTAGGCTTGAAAGTTACTCTTAATATACAACTACATCTGTAAAAAGTTTTAAACTTATAGGTTAACATTTTCTCCCTCCATATTAGCTTCAAAATTTGGAAAATTGACAAAACTTCAAAAAAATAATACAAAACACTTACCTCATTTTGATGGAAGAAAAAACTTTATTTTTCAGGGAAACAGAGAAATAACATCAACATTAGTGCTTGTAATGATTTTTGGTTTAAAATTTTGACAGTTGCTTTCTTGATTCTAGTGTCGCTCTAACAAAGGAATCCCTGTTCTGTGGGCCAACTGTTTTTACGGAGGCTGCAGTGATTAATTTCACAATATGCTCAATAGCTTGTGTATGCGAAGGGAATTTGATAAATTCCAAGCATTCTGTAGGCATACCGTCCTGAATTATCTTCATAAGTTCTTGAGAACTTACCTCTCTGAGAACTGGAGGGAAAGTCACATAACAAGATGCCCAGTCAATGAGATCTACATAGTCTTTGGCTTCAAAGTTAACTAACAGGAGCGACAAATGTGTGAACACCTTCCCCATCTCTGGTACCTTCTCTATCCTTGATAATACGCCGAGCGGCAAGGATCCTAATGTGACATCTATCATCAGTTAGTTAACATGGCCAAAAGCACGTTTTCTGGAGCAGCAAAGTAGGTGTTTCGAGAAATAACTGGATCGATTACGTCACGATACTTAGGCAAATACCAGGATAAATTGATGAAGTGCCACAGATACCTAGCACCGTCTTTTATGGAATGATGAATCTTTATACGGAACCATGAGGGTATATAGACTCGTAGAATAAATCCAACTAAAGTTAAGCAGCTCGTGTGATGATACTGAGCCAGACATGTAAAACCTCAGAATTCTATTGGCAGTTGTTAACCAACAATTATAAGCTTTTCATGTCCTTTGAGCTTTCGTCCGATTTCACCTGTGTAAGATATGGGGCCAGATGATTTGTCGTCAATGGACTCAAACAGGTGTCGTAAAGGTAACTCATTGAAATGTGGCTTTGAACTTGGCCCATTGGTTGACAACTGCCAATAGAATTCTGAGGTTTTACATATCTGCAAGTATCACATTAGGACCCTTGCAGCTCGGCGTATTATAAAGGCTAGAGAAGGTACCAGAGTTGGGGAAGGTGTTAGCACATTTGTCGCTCCTGTAGTTAACTTTGAAGCCAAAGACTATATAGATCTCATTGACTGGGCATCTTGTTATGTGACTTCCCCTCCAGTTCTCAGAGAGGTTAGTTCTCAAGAACTTATGAAGATAATTCAGGACAGTATGCCTACAGAATGCTGGGAATTTATTAAATTCCCTTCGCATGCACAAGCTGTTGAGCGTATTGTGAAACTAATCACTGCAGCCTCCTGAAAAACGGTTGGCCCACAGAACAGGGATTCCTTTGTTAGAGCGACACTAGAATCAAGAAAGCAAATGTCAAAATTTAATGCCAAATATCATTACAAGCAATAATGTTGATGTTATTTCTCTGTTTTCCTGAACAATAAAGTTTTTTCTTCCATCAAAATGAGGTGTTTTTTTTTTTTTTAAGTTTGTAAATTTTCGAAATTTTGAGGCTAATAAGGAGGGAGAATATATTAACCTATAAGTTAAAAACTTTTGGCAGATGTAGTTGTATATTAATAGTAACTTTTAAGCTTAACTCCAGAATCATGACTGAAATCTGGAATTTTCTATTAATTTTTGAAGGGTCATTTTTAGTCCAATTTTCAGAACTTTAGGCCTCGTGGGGCAACAGAAGATACTAACCCAGAGTTTTAAAATTTCACACCTTTCATAGTGATGGTAGTTCACAACTTTTCCACACTACGGCTAAGCGATCAGAGAAATTTCGTTGTTTTCGGGACACCCTAATTCTGGCATAGGCCTAGAAGCTAATGACTAGTCCGCAGTTAATGCTCTTTGATAACTCAAAGATAAAGGAAATATAAAAAATATTCAAATTTACTTTAATCTTCAAACTGTAAAATAAAATTAAAATCATGCAATCATGAAGTTTCTGTTAATTACGATCTCTCAAGGTCTCAAGCTGATATCTGTTATTTTCTAACCAATAAGCAATGACGAAATCGCATTGCAATGTGTCAAAATTATGAAAATTAATTATAAAACAGTAGTATAGGTTCATGCAAAGTAGGAAACCTAATCTCGTCTACAAAAGTATTGAAATAATTTTGTGAGATGTGAGAATAAGTTTCCCAGGGATGAAACTTTTCTCTTTATTTGCTGTATTTCCTCAGTTCTTTATTTTTTCTTCTATTTTGAATCAAATAATTTATGATTTTATAATAAAAATTTTTCCTTATTTTCAGAATCATAATGAGTTCAGAAAATAAAATCTGCACCCGTTCATCATCCAATACATCCAAAGGGAAGGCATCACCAGAGGTTAAAGATGCTGTAAATGAAACTTCAGATGACAACCATACATGTGGCAAAGTTAAAGTTAGCCATCCTGTGAAAAAAGCTGCGAGCTCCTCAACTAAAAGACCTAAGAAAATTAATTGTAGAAAGAAACCATCCTCATCAAAACTGAGTGTAAAACCTGTAAGAGGAAATTTTGATAGTGGAGCAATTGCTGAATCAACTGCATGTTTTCCTAGTATCGATTCAACTGATGCATCAGTAAATAAAATTCAGGATCGTCGAAAGCCTGCAACACGTGTTTCTAGACGAAAGAAAGTCATTTCAAAAGATATAGTTTCTACTGATTCTAGTTCAATAGACAGCAATCTTCCTAATTCACCTGTATTGAAAACTATTTCTGTAAAATCTCCAAATTGTGCAACCAAGAGAAGGAGAATCAGCTCATCTGATAGTCAAGAAATTGTTGCCAATGTCATTTCTTCACCCTTGACTTCGAAGGTCGGTAGGTCTATTGTTCAAATCAATGCTTTTAAAAAACCTCCTTCTAAGAAAAAGAAAGTTTGTTTTTCTGATGATAATGAAAAGGAAGGGGCTTTTGACTCACTTTCTAGCGTAACTGAATATAATCTTCCTTGCTCATCTGTTTCTGTGAGTAATTTTTCTGAAAGTTCTCCAAAATGTGCTTCAAAAAGAAGGAAACTAACTATATCTTGTGAACAGCAAAGTACTTCTTCAGAAAGCGAAATAAACAGCAACAAGGAGTATTTTATTATATCCGATTCTGAATTCAATAACTACATGAATAGTGATCAAGAATTAAATATACAGTTAAGTGCCTCCAGTGAGGAAGAAAGAGTAATTAGTTCTAACCGGAATGCATTTGAGGATAATCCCAAAACAAATTCTGAAAGGGACACTTCTGCTAGAGAATCAAAGTTCATTTGTGTTTACAAAGACCAACGGTTGAATAGTTTGGGAGACGGGGAATCTCTAGCAGTTGTTGTAGATAGAGAAAAAATATTAGCTGCTCTGAACTATCATTCTAGTGAAAAGAATTTTTCTGCAGAGCAAAGTCCTACCAAAAAAATAGGGCCCACCCTAAATGAAATCCATCCAGATCTCTATTTGAGTCCTCCCTCTGCTGAAGTTGTATCCAGTTTGCAACTGTTTGCAAAAGACAAAGAGGGTAATGCTTCAACTTTGGAACTGTCTCCCAATATATTAAGTTATGGGAATGTTGACCAAAAGGCACAAATGGCCCTCCATGATTCTCGATTGCTTCCTGACATCTCTTTGTGTTATGATCCAAGTATGGAAGAATTGGTGAGAAGCTCTTCTACAGTTTCTCCAAGCCCTAAAATAAGACCTAAAAGATTAAGGGGTAAAGCGAAAAAGATTGCTTCAAAGAAGCGTATTAACATAAAAAAGAAGTCCTCAGAACCAGAAAATCCTGTTGAAAGCAACAATTTTGAAGCCTTAAAAGCTTCAGATGAAATTTTAGATAATATTCCCTTAACTGATTCTGAACTTGGTGCAGACAACTTGAGATCTGACAGTGCAGTAATAAATGAGATTGATGATGTTATGAATAAAGAAGTTGTTCAATCTCAAACTATTGAAAGAAAAGAAAGTGTTGATGATTCTGACAAATTAATAATCTTTACTGATGATGAAAATCTTGACTTTGAACCCGAATCAGAATATCATTCTCCTGAAAACAATCAAACAAGCTCTGAAAATTTAAAAACTGTTGAAGCTTCTTCTCAGTCTCCCATATTCTTTGCAACTAATTGTCCGAATGATGTTGGCATAAACAATGTTGATAGTTCAGTAAATTTGTTTGAGTCATCTGTTAAAGATAGAAAACTTGAAGATGAAACATCTGCTAGGGGAACTCTAATCTCAAGCAATTATGATGGTTTAGTTCAGAGTTCAGAAAACTGTGCAGTTGAGCGTAATGATAGGTATACGGAAGAAGGTTGTGAACAAGCTAACTTTATAAACACTGCTGATTCTAATGTACCACCAGAAACTGACTTGGAAACAGAACTTGAAGAGGAAGAAGCATGGTATGGTAGTGAAAGGCTTAGTCCTGGCCAAAGTAGTAGTGAAAATGTTCCTGTAAGAAATAAACAAAATAGTAGATCCAGTGTGTCCGATGATTCTGATAGTGAAACTGATCATTCGTTTAAAAGGTAGGTAAGCCAAAATTTTCATAATCATCTTTGCACTTAAAACATTTTAATTCTATGCACCTATAAATACAGAAAACTTTACTTTGGCCATTTTGGGGAACAGCTGTGGTTAGGCAGAGAGGTTGTGTCACATTTCTTATGTTTTAGTGCAGGGGTCTCCACACTATGGCCCGTCAGCTCCTAAAATGTGGCACATTGCAGCTGACAGGATTTTTCTGGTATCTGGACCATCCTTATTAATGAAATTTGCAGTCAAATAATGTATAGTAATTTATAAAACTAATGCAAAAGAATAAAATTTGTATATTTATATATTATCCTGTCGATCGAGCCACTGAATAAAAAGAGCATTATCGTAAGCATTCTATTATGATAATGTTATGGCCCTCAATTTGCAAAATATTAGTTTCAGTCTGGCTGAGAAAACATTACTACCTATAGAGTAGTTAAATGTGGCCCTAGAGCTAAAAACTTTGGAAACCCCTGGTCAGGGTTGGCCGATATATATCACTTGATATATATCACGATATTTATTGGATAAATATTGTGATATATATCAGTCTACAACTATTTTCAAGCTAAAATCTCCCAAAATTCATTTTTGAGTATACTTTGTTAACAGGTTAATTAAGTTGTGAAAAAAACTTTAACATTGTAATTATACCTAAAAAATTTTAAAACCATTAAGTTAAACTATTTTATTTCATCAAACCTGATCAGATCTTAGCAACATAATACAAGTTAGCGTAGGAAATAATGTATTTTAAAAGCAGTTTTGATTTTTTTTCTCAGGCACATTGCATTTAACAATGTACCATAATGTTTTATCTGTTTTGTAATGATTGCTAGAATCATCAATTAAAAAATGAAATATAAATTTAAATAAACTAATAGTATCCTTCAAATCATGAATGAATAAATTGTTCCAATTTATATTAATTATTTATTTCATTGCTTAAAATTGACATCAATAAAAATATTTTCTTAGAAGCAGAAATGGAATTATAATATACATGCATATAATTCTTGTTACATTGATATTTTCTTGTAGTAATTATCAGCAATTATACTCTGGGTAATTAATATTTAATTAAATATTCCTTAGTAGTAATATTTTGGTTCAGACTAGTATTTACTTCAAAAGAACAGTATTTTTCTACTTTAAATCTGAAAATATCGGATATATATCAAAATCTTGATATATGTCCGATATATATATCAAAAATATCCGATATTTTGATATTTATATAAATATCATGATATTTGCCAACCCTGCTCCTGGTTTAGTGTATCCTCTAAATCTTTCCATCCTTTTTTTTTCTCCAAGAGGGCATCATATGTAACAGCACATCGTGCTACTTTTTTCTATGGTGGCCCCCAATTTTTATTCAATAATAGTCCCTTGACACTGTTTCATTTTCCTAAGACATCTTATGAAAGAAAAGAAATGCCAAAAAAAAATATAGTTGGTGTGATAAATGCCAAAATCAAACAATATAGTAATGATTTACCATCTGATCTTAACTGTTATCATTTCACATAGTACAAATCAAATTATTTATACTGGTGGAGTTCCCTTAACTAGTGTTTTTTTACTATTAACAAGTAACACATTGTATCTCCACCCAATTTTATTATTAGTCTATAATTAACAATCCATATGTATTAGGCTGGGTCGAAAAAAACAAATTTTAGAAATTCAAAAACATAGGGGTCTCAAAAGTTGCGTCTTGGCATGCTGATAACTGGAAAAATAATCAAAAAATTCCTAAAAATATCCCTGAAGAGCGCATCGGGCCTAAAGTTTGAGAAAACTGACAAAAAACACCTTGCAATGGAAAAATTACCCAAATTTGAAAATTACGTTTACAAACTTCAAACTAGGTGTAAGTACATCCTTTTAGATGCTTAAAGTGAAATAAAATTATTTTAAAAGTCTTACCTTATTTTTATAATCCGAGCTGTAGGCCCAAACTCGGAGAATTTCTCTAGAAAATCGAAGATTTTGGCATTCACTAAAGAAAGGCAATATTGAATTCAAAGTCTTACAAATGCCTTTTTATTGATGAACTTTCTTCATACATTACTTATCTTTCATTTGTATTGTTACCATAAGCATATTTTTTTTAAATTAGAATTTTATAAAAACTAAATACTAAAGAAATTATGTTAAGTGTTCCTTGCTTGTGTGCTTCCTTGTTTTTCTATATTTTTTATAATTGTTAAAAAAAAATACTCTTATGATGTCTGTTAATCAGCCTTGAAGTTAAAATTAGTCTAACAGTCAAAATTTGGCATGGAAGATCTTAACAATAATGTTGCATGTATAAATCCTTCCCTATTATCCTTGCCATATACTTTATTAGCAGATACTCAGCCACGAGATTTACACATCGTTCGACAGCTTGGGTATGGGAAGAATAGTTTTGAGAAAATCAAATTGTGGTACATTAATTTGGTTCATAATGTCCTCAGTAGTTAAGTTTCCCTAGATGGGTTGGGGGAGAGAGTATGCAGTAGTTCCACTGAATGACATCACCATAGTCACAGTAGCATCAAAATTAATGGCAGAGGTATGAAAGTACGTACCTCCTTTGATTCTTTCTTCTTATTTTTAGCATCTAGTATTCTTTTATAACGTAACTCTCTAATTTCCTGTCTCTCATCCACTATCATTGCTAATAACAAATTTTCTGGATGACAAAAATAAGAATTTCTTTTTATCACAGGATCAACAATGGTTTTAACTTTTTTGGGTAAATATCTCGATGTTTTTATGGCTTCAAACACTTGCTTTGGACCGTACTTAACAGAGTTATACATTTTAATGTTAAACCACACAGGAACATTTGTGTTAAAAATATAATTTACGAGCATTTTAAGATTTTTTTCGGGTTTGCTTTGAGAAATGGCACATGTTAGCCATCGCAAGTGTCTTAAAGGACCAGGATCTTTAACAGCAAGATCTGTAGAGCATTCTCCTGTCCTTTATTGGCTTAAAGTACTTTTAATCTTTGCTGAGATCACTTTTTGGGAGATCACTGAGATCACTTTATACTTGGATTTTTACATTCCTAATAGCTTTGAATAGCTTTCTCCCCCACCCATCTTGTAAAACTTAACTACTGAGGACATAATTAACCAAATTAATGTACCACAATTTGATTTTCTTAACTATCCTTGCCATACCCAAGCTGTCGAACGATGTGTAAATCTCGTGACCGAGTATCTGCTAATAAAGTATATGGCAAGGATAATAGGGAAGGATTTATACATGCAACATTATTGTTAAGATCTTCCATGCCAAATTTTGACTGTAAGACTAATTTTAACTTCAAGGCTGATTAGCAGACATCATAAGAGTATTTTTTTAACAATTATAAAAAATATAGAAAAACAAGGAAGCATAACTTAACATAATTTCTTTAGTATTTAGTTTTTATAAAATTCTAATTTAAAAAAAATATGCTTATGGTAACAATACAAATGAAAGATAAGTAATGTATGAAGAAAGTTCATCAATAAAAAGGCATTTGTAAGACTTTGAATTCAATATTGCCTTTCTTTAGTGAATGCCAAAATCTTCGATTTTCTAGAGAAATTCTCCGAGTTTGGGCCTACAGCTCGGATTATAAAAATAAGGTAAGACTTTTAAAATAATTTTATTTCACTTTAAGCATCTAAAAGGATGTACTTACACCTAGTTTGAAGTTTGTAAACGTAATTTTCAAATTTGGGTAATTTTTCCATTGCAAGGTGTTTTTTGTCAGTTTTCTCAAACTTTAGGCCCGATGCGCTCTTCAGGGATATTTTTAGGAATTTTTTGATTATTTTTCCAGTTATCAGCATGCCAAGACGCAACTTTTGAGACCCCTATGTTTTTGAATTTCGAAAATTTGTTTTTTTCGACCCAGCCTAATATGTATCAACAAATGGTTAAGAACACATGTTCTTTAGCTTTAAAGGACTGGATTATTTTTATAAAGTTAACATGTTTGTTTTTATTTTCTTTTTAGGAGGGAACGACAGAGTAAGCAGTCTGAAAATAAAAGGAAAATGTTTAATGGTCATGGAAATCAAAATCGATGTGATACATTGTCTAGTACTAGCACATCATTGGATAAATCATATGATTCACCTGTTGGAAGATCAAATTTTGTTCCTCAATCACCCCCATGTCATGAAGGACATTTTCAGAACAAATTAAACTTTACCTCATCCAATAAAAAGGTATTTTATTATTATTATATGTAGCAAATTGTATTTGTAAAATAATCTTTCTCATCAAGACTAGTAGTATAACAGTTGTTCAATTTGGTAAGATTAGGTATTTTTACAAAAAAAGTGGCATAAACCATAATTTGTTGAATTAAATTAAGTGAAAGACTAATAAAAGAATAATAAAAAATGAATTAATATCACAAGAAAATCTTTACCCAAAGGATATTTATGCACTTCTTTTGTTCACTCAAACATAGTGCTAATATTAATCAATTCATATTCATTTTTAGTAATAAGAGGTGCAATCTTAGCTTGGTTTATCCTTTTTTAGACTCCCAGTGAAGAGGTCCGCAATGCTGACGATGTCTTGCAGAGCATAGTCAACCTGTGCGAGAAGTGCGACATCCGAGGCGCCATCGATGTGTCCAAACGCTTCATCTCCGTCAGCGCCTTGGAAACTCAAGAGCGGATCTTCCACGAGATCTTCTGGGCCGTGATGGACTACATCACCCACCCGGCCTGCCCAGCACACAGCAGCGAGTCCGCGGAACTAGCAAGCCGCGTCCTGGACCTATTCCACGATTACAACCTCCGCAGCCCCCGCATGTGCTCGATGATCATCTGCAAGAGCCTCCAGTACAGGGTCACGGTGCCCCACGCGCTAGACGTGGTCCAGGTTTGCCAGAAGCTTGGCATTCCCCTGAGTGAGGCGGCCATCGTGGCATGTATCAACCACCTGATGTCAATGGAGACATCGGTAGAAACCTACCTAGCGTTCCTGGAGTACGTGAAGAAGTGTGGGGAGTTTGAGCTGCCCCAAACGTTGCTGCACAAGGCCCTGGCACTGTTCCTGGGCAGCCCTGAGAGCCAGGCCTTGCCGCTGTTCAAGAGGATCTGCGACCTCCTCTGCGCTGGGGGGGCAACGCAAGTGGAGGAGGACGTGAGGAGCTTTATCGCCTGCTGCATCCAAAACGACTGCTGGCTGGAGATTGTGAAATGCTTCAAGGCGTGGTCGAGGATAAGCAGTGCTTGTCACATTTTGAGTCAAGTTTTTGCGTACCCTCTTCAGTCAGCCGGGATTCATTATGGGAAATTTGCTGCTGCACTACATGGTAATTGTTACGCTCACAAGTTATGTTCATGAGCATGTGGATGGAGGTTTTGTTAAGGGTTGTGTGAAGCATTTCTTATAGTTTATAATACCATTTTAGTTTTTCAGGATTGAGTAGTTTTGAAGCTGTATTGAGTACATAAATATTTTTTATGTAGCAGGGTTCCCATAGGCTCTATAAAGGTCTTTCCTGAAAAGAGCCTAGTTTTTATCTAAACCCTTGACTTATTTGAAATTTTACTCCAGGGGGAGGGCACTGTGATAAGTGCCCTTTAGAATGACAAAATGAGTTATTTAGTCAAATTCCCAAAACATTTCTGTGAAAAGACCCACAGATTCCCATTTTCAATACGGTGTTATGAATGTGGAAAATATAACACTTCAACGTTTAGTCAAACTTCTGATTGAAATCAAGAAACATAATGTTTTCTGGATTATTTTAACAAACAAGGCGGCAACTTTAAAAGACCTCTCTCTCTTTTTAGACCATTTATCTGGAAAGCATTATTTTGTAGCTGCTACTTTTCCGCAACGAACGTAATGTTACGTTTTCAAATAGTAGCAGATTTTCCCACCTCTACATTATATATATCTCAAACTAAAGTTTTTGTTCTGTGTAAATTTTATTTAATTTTGAGTTTCAATTTGACTTATTTGACAGAACTTCACATGTAATTTAAATATTCCTTTCTAAAATTAATTAGATCATGAAATAAAAATGCTTTAAAAACAGTCCCCTAAAGTTATAATGGATATGTAAACCCTCAAATTTTAGTTGTACTGAAAGTGTGGGAACCCTGAATAGTTTTCTCAACCCAATTTACTCAATCCAAAAAGATATACATTTGGATCTTTTATAATTTTTACCAGGAATTATGTAATTTCCTTTACTTTATCAAATATTTTTAAAAGTATTTAAATAACTATTACCTACTTTCAAAAATATTTTTGAGCTGGAGAAGTTTGTTTTCACTTTTATCCATGTTTTTTTCATAAATAATTAAGTTTAAAATGCTAGCCTTTTTTAAAAATTCTTCAGATTGTACAAGATCAAACAGTAATTCAAAAACCCATAGAGAGTTGATTTAAGTAGGTACTACTTGTATGATTGATTGAATTTTCAATTGTTATATTACATGGTTTGAATACATATAGGCAGTGTTATTCCTAGGATTTTTTTGGTGGAGTAAAAATACTCCTTGAGTTTTTTTAGAAGTGAAATATGGAAATAGCATAAACTACTACATATACAGATACAAAATTTCTATTAAAAACGCTTACTTTTTAATGAACAAAATGAAATTGAAAAAAATATGAGGATACTATTTTGGGTTTAAATCAATCAAACTCCGTAATCATCAGAACAATAAATGAAAAAATAAATTACTATAACAGTATGAAAACCCAATTAAAAATTATTATTAGTATGCCGTGGTTGAAGGTTTAAGCTAAACCTTTGTGAAAAATTCAAACAGTGAAAATACTCCTGTCTAGTTTTTTAAAGAGTGTAAGATCGTGGGTGCTGTGCGTAGTCAATCAAAAGTCGAGGTGCAACAAACTCATTTATTAACAAGAACTAGGAACAGAACGAAGAAACACAGCGTATAGCTTGTAGCCAGAAAGTAATCAGTAGTAGTTCGTATTGCGCGACGCAGCGCTCTTATATACACAGTTCATGCTGACGTCACTCACAGGAACGCAGACATGATACCTCCCCTCTAAGCTGGAACGTAACGGTCCGGCGGCTTCCTTTGTCTCGTAGACCGTTGCAGAGGTGGATCTGGCATAGGTACGGTTACGGCTGGAGAATCGTTGGTGGACAGAGAACCTGGACTCTGTATGACATCTGAGATTGTAGGCACACTTTGCGTTGAAGTAGGAATTTCTGGCGAATGTCGAGTTCCTCCAAATTTCAATGGAGCTGGAATTATCTGTTCTTGAATCTGAGTGAAAAAGTCTGAGTCTACAGTTTTTTACCATATTCTCAATATCAGCATCAATACCTTTCCAGTATACAAAACTTCTGGCTAAACTTTTCATTTTCACCATTCCTAAATGACCCTGGTGCAATTCATTTAAAACTTCTGCACGAAACTTCTTTGGGATCATTACTCTTATACCTTTAAGTATACATCCCTGGTGAACAGTATACTCACCTGAGTTTGATGACATATTGTTACCTGAGCCCATGAGATCTCGCAACATCACAGCCATTTCCGGATCTTTCCGAGTTTCATCAGCGATCATCTTACTAGTGACTGGAAGAATTTCAATCTGGTTAACCTGAAAAACATAAACTTCATCGACAAAACTAACGGCATCTTCATCTGGAAATCTCGAACAAAAGTCAGCATTCGAGTGATCTCCTGTCTTCCGGTACTTGATCTCGTAGTCGAATCCTTCCAGAAATATGGCGTAATGTAACAGTCTCGTCGCACTCATCGCAGGTGAACCTTCATTGGGAGAAAAAATTCGGGTGAGTGGTTGGTGATCAGTCAACAAAACAAAATGTCTACCGTACAGATAGTTAAAAAACTTCTTAACACCCCAATAAATTGAGAGGGCTTCACGATCAATCTGTGAGTAGTTGCGCTCTGTTTTTGACAGTCGTCTTCCGGAAAACAGTATTGGACGTTCGGAACCATCTGGAAATGTATGCGAAAGAACAGCTCCAAGACCGTACGCAGATGCGTCGGTGGCGAGAACTAAGGGTTTTTTAGGGTCAAAGTGTGTTAGTACCCGTTCTGAAGAAATCTCACTTTTAACAGCATCAAATGCCTCACAGCACTCTTTATTCCACGCAAACTCTTGTCCTTTTTCCAAAAGACGATAGAGCGGATTAAGCCTATCCGACATGTTGGGAATAAAACAACTGTAGTATGTAACTAACCCCAAAAAAGATTTTAACTCAGTTACGTTAGTGGGTTGTTTAACATTCACTATTGCTTTGGTTTTATCATTGGTTTGATGGAGACCTTCAGAATCGATCATAAACCCTAAATATGAAATTTTCTGTTCTAAAAGTTCGCACTTCTTTTCATTTAGTTTTATACCGTTTTCAACACAGATCCCGAAAAATTTCTTTAAACTACTTAAATGTGATTCTAAATCTTCTGATGCGATGACAACGTCGTCATAATAAACTTGCAACCCTTTTACATCTTTAAACACAGATTCCATGGTCTGCTGCCATTTTGCAGGTGCACTGGCTATGCCGTACATCAACCTATGCACATTATAGAGACCTTTAGGTGTATTGATCGTTAATAATTTTGAGGTTGACTCTGTTACCCCTAAATGCATGTATGCATCCTTAACATTTAGTTTTGCAAAATATTTACAAGATCCAAATTTGGAGAGAATTTCCTCGATATTGGGAATCGGGTATTCATCCACTTCTAGGCATTTGTTTATGGTGCTTTTATAATCTGCACAAACTCTAATTTTCCCACAACTTTTAACCACTGGGACTATTGGCGTTGACCACTCCGAATACAAAGTCTTAGAAATTATGCCTAAAGATTCTAATCTATCCAGTTCATTTTCAACCCGTTCTTTCAGAGCAAAAGGTATAGTTCGACTTTTTACAAAAATAGGTTTGCTACCCGCTTTAATGCTCAAACTAGCTTCATAGTTTTTTAGACAAGCTGGATCTTCGGAGAACACCTCTGGAAATTTTGAAACCAACATCTTGATGTTTTCTTTAACTTCTGATACTTGTTTTAAAGTTCCCGTGCCCAATAGCTCATTCCAATTAAGCTTTACTTTATACATCCAATCCCTTCCAAAAAGTGAATCGTAATTTCCTTTTACAACATTTAAATCCACGTCACATTTTTGCCCGTTACACTCAATATTTACATTTACTTTTCCTTGCACAGGGACACTTTGATTACTATAGGAAAACAATTTCAAATTTGAGGGTTGGATGTCTTTGTTTATGCTAAGCTCTTTGAAAGTTTTCAGGGAAATGAGGGAATAGGTTGCGCCTGTGTCAACTTCCATTTTAAGTGGGCAATTCTCAATTTTTACATCAACCAAAATCTTCTCACAGGGTTTTTTCTGCACAGCTAATATTTGGGACACATTAGGGGAATCTTCGTAATCACAATAATCAGTTTTACTTTTTACACTTTGTACATTTTTAGAGGCTTTTGCCTTGAAACAAGCTACATCAATATGACCACGTATTTTGCAGAAATTGCAGATCGCGTTTCTGTATCTACACTCTTGGGGGCGATGATTAGTTTTACTACACCTTGTACAAACATTTTTGTTCCAGACGTTCCTAGCAGTTGGTTTTTTCTGGTATCCCGTGTTGCTTTGCCTTTTAACTCTATCCCGATTGTTAATTCTGTTTATGCCTCCTGCTGGACCTGATCTTTTGAAATGATCTACACCCCGAAAAGCCTGTTCATCCGCTAGAGCTTTGTTAACGACATCATCTAAAGTTAAATTTGCAGTTCTAAAGAAATAGTTTTGTGTTCCTTCCGACCTAATACCGCTTATAACTTGATCCCTTAATTCTTCCTTTAATCGAGATTCATCTGCGAAACAACAATTTTTTGCTAAATCTTTTAATGCAGAAAAATATTCAGAAAAACTTTCACCTTCGCCTTGATTACGCGTACGAAATTTTTGGCACTCTGTAGAGATTAAAGGTTTTGGATCCAAATAAGTAGAAAGCAAATTGGTGATTTCATCAAAAATTAATGTGGAAGGTTTCCTTGGAACACAAATAGTTCTTAATCTAGCGTAAGTTTTAGCTCCGACCGATGAGATAAAAACGTTGACTTTCTTACCTTCTTTCAGTTCGTAAATGGAAGCAAAACATTCAAATCTTTCCAAATAGGAGTCGAAGCTCTCATTGCACCTTTCAAAACTTTCAAATAGAGGCGGTGCAGGGTCAGGCATCTTTTTTCTCTAACTCCACTTGGCTCAGACTTAGATCCACTTAGATCATCCCCGTCGCCACTGTAAGATCGTGTGTGCTGTGCGTAGTCAATCAAAAGTCGAGGTGCAACAAACTCATTTATTAACAAGAACTAGGAACAGAACGAAGAAACACAGCGTATAGCTTGTAGCCAGAAAGTAATCTGTAGTAGTTCGTATTGCGCGACGCAGCGCTCTTATATACACAGTTCATGCTGACGTCACTCACAGGAACGCAGACATGACAAAGAGTAATTCCAATTTTCAAGGAGTGAAATACTCAGAGGAGTTAAAAATATCTCTGCATTTACATAATTATTTTATCTAACCAGTGTTTAATTATCTGTATGAGTAAGAACTAGAGAATATATGCTTCCTATTGTTATAGCATTTTTGATGAATTTGAGATAGAATGATCACAGTCTGTGACTACAATCCAATGTCCATTCATATGTAAGGTGGTGGCAGTTCTGGAAAATGTTGCCTTTACAGGGCTCATATGACCTGTAAAACAGGGAGCACTAAGGGAATTTCCATATTGAAAATGCAAGGGAAATACATAAAAATAAATTGATAAGATTTAAAATTTCTTTACTATTTTTGCTCAAGAACCAAGACCCTTGCAACCTCACTTTCAAATTCATGTTATATGGTAGGCATATGGCAGTAATGATGTTTTTCAACTAGACAACCATGAATATGTTGGATGAAACAATGGTTCTCAGTACAGTGATCTAGTCAACTGGGATCCTATTTATTAGTTTATTTGTTTGAAAGAGCGAGAATTATAAAAAATACTGTGAATAATAAGTTTTTAGACTAAAAAACTTCTACATGAAACTGAAAAAGTTGAACATTATTTTCAAAATTAAGTTGTAAGTTTTTGTTTTATTTTTAACCTTCTGCTGCAACTGAATGAGCTTTTCGTAACAACAGTGATTTAAATCTTTGACACAGAGTGGTTTTACAATGAAAAGAAAATATATTTTTCCACTTAAAGCTTTGAATGATTTCTTTTTAGAGAAAAACAACTGATTGAAATATTTTTGAAAACACAAATTGACTACCCTTTTATAGGGGAGAACAATCTTTGTGTTTATTAGAAAATATTAAAGGAAACAAAGATGGATCAGGGGAATCTAGAATTAGATAAGTTAAAAAAATATGAAAATATTTGCAAAAAATAGTAAAAATTTAGTTACTTAAAAAGTACTTTATTTTCATATACATATTCATTATGGTGCTCAATGCCCTCATATGGACTTTGCGCCATGAAAATTCAATAAATCAACCGTGTGCACTGCATGTTCATTTATCAATGTTTCATTTATTCATTAGCTAACGCTATTATTTGAATTGATTTTCAATGAAGCAACTTTTAATTAAAAACTATTTGAGAGGTAGAATTTATAGATGTTGAAAATCTTGACTTTCGTAGCCAGGAGTGAGCATGACACCCTTTGAAAAGTTGCAGGCTAAACTTTAGGGTTGTGGCGAGCTTACTCACCACTATAAGAGTCAGATAATTCAAATGGGTTATAAATACCGACTGAAGCGATTATAACTCCGGAGTATACTTTTGAGTCGTATGACCTTCGGATCGGTATCTACCTGTGGCTCGCACTTGCGGTATTACTTAAATTGTAGGCCATAGATGTGGTGGATATAAAAAATAATAGGGTTTATCATATTTTGTAGCCTGATTTATGTTCAGAAGATTGTATCAATAGCAGTGTATGGCCCCTTTGGCCTGCGGGCCAAGTTTGCCTGTACAAGTTTTCTACACACTTATGAGTCTTGTGAAAATATATTGCCATATAGGGTTAAATATGTATTATATACCTTCAAGCTTCATTCAAAAATATATTCATACTTCTGATTTTTATTACTGTACTGCATGACCAATCTTAAATGCAAGTTGACTTGCAATTGTGCTAAAATCGAACAAATATTACTTATGTAAAATGCAAAGACTGCTCTAATGGCATCAAAGAAAACAACTGCACAAATGTTTAGCTCTCGGGTGCAATACTAGGAAGAAGATTGTTGGGAAAATAGGTACTTACGTATTATCCCTTCGACTGTGACGCTTAATCCGAAAACGTTATCAAATCCCATTGACTTTACTATTACTGTGCCGCTGAATTAGCCGGCCGCTGAACGGTCGACGGGATAATACGTAAGTACCGGAAAATATACATATCATTGCCAGTGTTATTCCTAGTATTTTTTTGGAGGAGTAAAAATACTCCTTGACTTTTTTAGGAGGACTGAAATTGAATTATGAGGAGTGAAAAACGGAAATGGCATGAACTACATATAAAGAGCCTTGAAAACCGCTATCAAACTTCATACGCAACAGAACAATAAATGAAAAAATATTACTATAACTGTATGAAAACACAATTAAAAAATATGGTAATTAGGGTGCAGTGGCTTTTTGAAAATTTGCTTTGGCCAGAAGTCGGGCGAAAATGTCTCCGCTGAGATCAGTTGGTGCTTTGAGTAGAAAAATATTATTTGTTCATTTCGGTGGGGCACGCGGTGCATTTTTTAAGCTAAACCTTTGTGAAAAATTCAAATAGTGAAAATACTCCTGGCTAGTTTTTTAAAGAGTATTTCCGATTTTCAAGGAGTGAAATACTCTCTCAGAGGAGTTAAAATATATCTGATCATAGCTGCATTTTTAAAAAGTGATTTTGGAAGTGAAAAGTATTTAGTTACTCAATAAATTATATTCACTTACACATGTTCTCATATGGACCATGCACCATTAAATCCCAATCCCCCAACCAACCATTCACTTACACATTCACAAAATTATAAGTAGCTGATTGTGTTTTGTGCATTTGTATTTTGACTCTTCTATCCTTAATGTCATCAGGTTTATAAAACACTCAGTTGACTCCTTTTGGTGGTGTCAGAGTAATTAATCTTTCTATGAATATTATATGCTCAGTCTCTATCACTTGTGATAATTACTAATCCCAACACATCAATCAAATTTCATGCTTGGAGCCTTTTTCTCAGGCCAAATTGATCATTTCCAAGTCACAAAGGTTTTATGCAAACTTGGCTATAATATCCGAGAAAGCATTTAAAAACATTAGAAGAGTAACCGGATTTTGTATATTTTGACAACGTTAGCAATTATATTATACCAGCTGTTCTGTCAAACTGGTTGCGCTCAATGGAGGGTTAAGAATAAACAGCCTACCTTTCATAGACTTTGCTTGCTCCTTTATTTTTAGTTTAAAAAGTTTAACATGGAAAAAATCTTACCTATTTGTTTTATTACCACTGGCTATCATTTTACTTTTCATTAAATAATTTTGTGGCTCTCAAAGGATATTAAATTTTGGAAACTATCAAGTGAAGGTAAGGTTTAGTTGTTTCTATTTTCTCTTGAGATTTATGTGTATGACCTTTATAGCAGCTTCATTCACCTGTTTAAAAAATCAATAATACCCTCTATATTTCACTAACTATGTTTTAACAGATGGTGTAGATTCCCTTCCTTTAAACCTGACTCATCTCTTTGGACAAATTGGAGTTATGCTAATGCTTGAAGCTTACTCGAAAGATGAGCTAAAAGCAGCACTGGAGGTTTTGTACACCATGCACCAATATAGAATCAACTATTATGAACTTCAAATGCCTTTGCACCAAATGGATTACATTGACACTTTAGTAAAAGTTGCCCCAGAATCTCCTGAACCTGTCTATTCATTCACTGTGGCTTTTGCTGCAGTTGATGTTTTCATGCAGACTGCAAAACCTAAGACTGCTTTTAGTGTCTTGCAAGGTAATTCTTGATTTTATTTAGCTGTTTCAATCAGGCTTTTCATAAAACTAAAAGTCAAAGTTTAGCAATATAAATAGAACTGTTTAAAAATTGGCACATTTTTGCAGTTTTAGGTATTAATGAGAAACTGGGTTAATTTTTTCATGTAGCCAAGTTTATAGAACATTAACTACTGAATTATTCAACTAAATATTGATTTTAAATTACTAACATAATGATGCAATCTAAATTAAAATTGGTATGCATGCATTTGCATAGTTTCTTTTAAGAATGATAAATCTTTGCCCAACAGAAAATCAAATTAATATTTTTTAAGTCCTCAGACCTATTGTAGTGTATGTAAAATAATGATCTTCACCATTTCTTGTTTGTGTACTATCAATAGTCTTCTTTTTAGGTTTTTCAAAAACACTTCCTGCCAACCTTAATGAAACACTTAGATCAAGAATTACACCTATGCTGTATAGGTATTTCTTGAAACTCTCTCAAATACTGCATCAAATAGATCCACTGTACAAAGGATTAGATGCATTAAATGCTTTTCTGTCAGCATTGGAAACACGTATGTTATATTAATTTTTTTTTCCATTTAGGAATCACTAACTTTTAAACTCTCAATGATAATTTAACGAACTTATGAATTAACATTTCTTTATTTTATTCACTAATACAGATGTCTATCAAGAATTGAAAGGTGTTACACTAAGCAACATGAATGGTGAGGGAAGCTTCATTTCATTTTTTATCTCAATTATTTCTATTTTGCGTCAAAATAAGGTTATTTAAATAAATTATTGATGTATAATTATTAGTTTGATTAACCAGGCATTTGATCTATAACACTCTTAATATCCTTAACCAGACTTACTAATAAATTAACTGTACAATTGCTAATTAAATTCTCCTTAGTTGAATTTAATCCAAGTGTGGTCTTCTTTCTCATACAATATACCCTGACACTTCTAGTTATGAGCACTTCTTAAATAAAATAAGCTTCATATACATCTTATTTGCAACTAAAAAATTATGCTTAGTATACAATCTGACTTTTTAGAGTCAAAACAAAGTCCTTGTGTATTTTAACAATAATTTGCCCAATGTTTTCTTTTCTCAAAAATGTTTCGGCACTTCCCTAACTGTTTCTTTTTCTTAATGTTTCATGAAGCTATTAGTTTATACCATTAAATTTTGTTGGTAAAATTTTAAATTAATGCTTCTTTATTTTCAAATTATAAGACATTTTGTCTATCGTAGATCTCAGGACGGTTTACCTGCAAAATTCAGTATGCCTTCTGAATGCAGAAAGAGTCAGAGAAGCATTTGACTTATTTCATCGCTGTGCATCAATTTTTCAAGATGAATTAAAGCCACAAAAGTTTGTTGTGAGAGGCCTTTTAACTGCTGCAAGCCTCAATGGAATGAAAAAAGAAGCCCAGGAAATGTTTGAATTTGGATGTATGAAAAAAATTTATACACCTGCAAAGGTAACTTTTATCATTTCATCTCTAAACATTAAGCAGAATATATTTGCATGTACATTTGCAAAAGTACACTTACATATATTTGCAAAACAAGAAAAGGATTGAAAGAAAGAACATCACATACATGGCCAACTCTTCTGAGTTATTCGGGAGACTCCCGAATTACCCCCTTGTCTCCCGTACTTCGAAATTTCATAAAAATTCCCTTAAAAAGTTATTTTGAACAAGAAATGGGGATAATTTTGATAAGAATCTCCATTGATGAAAGGTTAAATAATCAACGAATAAAAAATAAAAAGATCTGTTGATTGGAAAAAGCTTCTCCCAAAGCTTTGCATCACATCCTTGAAATGGTGTGTGAAAAAAGGAAAGAACATTTAGGGACTCACTGCTTGTCCTAGATTGAAGGAAATTGTTGATGGATGGTTAACCTCCCAGAAACCAAAATTAACTTATTATATTCTTATTCCTTATAATTTTTTTTTAGTTTGCTAATTTTTTAAAAACCAAATAACAGTAATTCCTTACCGAAATCCCTTCTTTAAATTTTTAAGTCTTGAAATCTTTTCAGGGAAAATTCGCCCAAGTTTTCAATCCACATGTTGGCAGCTATAACATCAATAATAAAACATTTTATTATAATTTGCTGTGCATGTGATTTCTTATTTAACAGGGTTTTGAAAGAACCTAAAAATGGTGAATTTCAGGGGAAAAGTCATAATATTGTTGGTCAGAAACCCTTTTTTACTAGAAACATTTTTGATATAGACTCATAAAAATGTGACGTGCAAATTCATTAGATTAAAATTTAAAAAGAACTTCGATGTTTGGAGCTATAGTATGACAATTTTGTTCTGCACATATGCATTGAGTGTTAACCTTTATTCACACACTAAGTAAATTTCTTTTCCAGCTTGATTTCAAATTTGGTGCATGGAACCTACTGGTTGAATCATGCTGGACGAGGAGTGAAATTAAATTTGTTTTAGCCTTATTCTTAGACGATATTAATAGATTCTTCATATTGAAAAAACGGAAAATGCTAGGTGAAAATTTGTACACTTTAAGGATTCAGTTCAAGGTGAGTGTTTTTATATATTTATTTCATTCAACATACTGGGTAGTTATAATTAAACTTCCAATTTGATATGGCACCAAATGTTCTCAAACTTGGTCAGAAATAAAAAAAGGTGGGATTTTATTTCCATTCAGTAAAAAAATTAAGTTAAAAAAATTCTCCACAAGGAGAAAATGGTGCTGTCTGACTACAAAAGAAGAGCTAAGGTTTCAAACTTTTATCCCCATATTGAGGATTACAAAATATTTCCATATGTCGAATTTGCATAAGATTTTGCAAAACGCACTTACTTGTTCTTTTATATGAGATTTAAAATGTTTTATAATGATCTCTTTATATCCTAGTGTCAAATTATGGCTTCAAACTCGCATATTTGCAGTTTTCAACATGTGCATTCATTTGTAATCTCAGATTTTTCATTCATTAGTTTGGGGATTTGTGTTATAATCTTAGCTTTTTTTTTGTTAGACAACATGTCATGCTGCACCTTTTCCTCTTGTGGTAAATTTTTAAACTATTTTTTTTTCACTGAGCAAAGTAATCAAGTAGCAAAGCTTTCCCACCAACCCATATTGATGATATGCAAAGAGGTAAGGCTCCAAATCTCAAGAAAAAGGTTCCAAAAACTCCTGAAGAACTTTAATTGTGTTTGGAAAATCAATTTTGGAATCCATGTTGAATGGAGGAATGAGAGGAATTTTTTTATCTCACAATAATGTGGTAATGTAAGATCCTGTACATGTTCAATTGGAGTTTTTCAATCACATGGGCAGGTCTACTCAAATCTGGTTAAATTCCATTCATTTCTTTTGTATTTGAATATTGGCTATTGTGGAATTGTAAAAAGGTGTAGAGAGAGGGAGCAGTTTTTCCTCATTGAAGAAACATTCCCAAAAGATTTGATGCATATCATTTATCATCCCTATGGGTTGGTAAGAAAGAAGAAAGATTTGCTCACTTCTAGACACAATAACTAGTAGAAATTTTTATCGGATTTTCAGAAGTAATGATATTTACCTAAATACTAGTTTCAAAACTATTTTAAAATTCCAACTACATTTTAAAAAAAAACACTTTTATAGTTAACCTTTCTTGTGAAACAGATTAGTAGAAACTTTTTTCAAACTGAGAAACCAGCTGGGTGGAAAGTGTGAAGTATCCAAAGGAGCTTGGGAAACTAATTTGGCCATAACATATTACTCTTATCTGAAAAATGTGTATTAGGTTAACTAAAAATAATGTTTTTTTCCAAATTTAGACTGATCCCAAAGAGTTTTCTCCTGAACTTAAATGCCTAAAGCTATCTTCTACATTTGATGCAGCTTTAGAGAGAGTTGGTCTTGAATTAAGAATAATAGACCCAAATTTATCTTGGAGAGTGGACTCAACTGCAATTGTAATTCATCCCAATTCTTTATATGACTTTTGGGAAAGTGTAAGTATATTCAATGACATCTACTAACAATTTCTAACATATCTTTTTTGTTATCAGGGGTCGATCCAGGTTTTATTTTTTGGGGGCCATTTTTGTGAAAAATATCACTTTTTTAAAAAAATTGAAGTTATATGCATTTTGATTTTTTATATTATCCTTAAAAACTAACGGCTAAGGCCTGTAAAGTCAGCTTCTCCCCACCTTTAGGTTACATTGCGGGAAAGGAAAGAACATCTATTTTTCAATAGAAGTCGTTTTTCCCGCAATACAGCCATCAGACGTTACGAAGCCGCCTTTACAGGCAGTCACAGCAATAGCAGATTGGTGCATTAATTGTGAAAATCATAAATCAAGACACCTAAATGTAGAAAATCGTGAAAAATTCAAAAATTTTGGGAATGTGTTTTTGCAAGTAATCCTTGAAGCTAATTTGAATGTTGTGAAGGGGCCCCACTTTTCGACTGGATCGACCACTGGTTATAAGCTAATGACTCCAGCTTTTTTCTCAAGCTCAAAATCTTTTCAATGCAAATACCTATTTTATAGATTGGCCAAAATGTTCTTTCAAAGGGTGATGTGCCAACTCGTCCGGTGTCAACTGATCCGGTTGTCAAAAATTGTGCCAACTCATCCGGTGTGATGATTTATGATGGTTTGTTACTCCCAACTGATCCGGTGAGTTATTGTTTGGCGGTACAAACTAAGTTTGGCGTTAAAATAAATTTGTTGGCTCTTAGTCGGGTATACCACCCAATTTCGCTGAAAAAACTGTTCATCAAATACTTTTATTTTTAAGATTTTAACCTTTAGGTTCCTTAATTTTAAGTTTAATAAACTTATTTTACTGTTAAAAATAAAATCCTTGTCTCTGACTTTACAAATTTATGATTTTTTTGTAAGATAAATGTGCATATTTTTTTATTTGTACAATTGGCTACTACAATTGATATGTATTACAATTATAGAAACAACAATAATTTTTTTGTTTTTAGTTTTAAAATGTGTGTTAAGGTTTGGGCTAAGGGGGGGGTCTGGACCCCTTAAACCCCCTCCCCTTATATACGTCCATGAGCGGATCCTTGTTTATAATTTCTAAAAATCCACATTTTTGGGGGGCTTAAAGGGAGATTAAATCGCCGTCGAACGCGCTTTTAAGCCCATTGGGGTAACTTGGGAACCCACCCGATGAGTTGACACAAGATAAGAATTCATATAACCCTCACCGGGTGAGTTGGGAGAATATTTCATTAACGGATCAGTTGAGAACGGATGAATCGGCACTAAACCCTTTCAAAGGAACCTAATGGATTTGTGGATAGGGAACTCAAATTATTATAGCTCGTAAAATAAATTTGGTGACCTGACAAAAGTTTTAGTCTCTAATTCTTCAAATCTCAACCAGGGGTAAGTGAACCCCTAGGAGTATGCTTCTATTAGTGGCCCCCAAAATTTGAAAGAAGACAGTTTATAGTGTTTATTTAATACCCAAGACTTGTTATTAAGGGCTCTTATAACCCCTTTTATATTAATAAATAAAATGTGGGTAATTATTATTTCAATTATTTTTCAAAAATTGTTTGTTTGACTTACATTTATATTAATTTTATGATGAAATTAAGTCATAAAAGTAAGACAACGCAATTTCAAACATCTTGGTGAACATTTTTTAATAAAAATGTCTCACAAATCTTAAATATATGAAACCCCTGACACTTTTCGACTCTGGACATTTCCCCGGACAGCTCTAAAAATCCTGGACGTGTGATAAGCCTATGCAGTTATCTCATACTTACTAAGAAACTCATGGGTTTAAGAAAATAAATAGTAACATTAGTGTGTATTGGGCTGCTTATTGTTTTCATATTTCATGTCATCAAACCAAGACTAGCATTAACTGAAGAAGCTTTATACAAAATAAGTACAATCGGCACTCATTTTTACAAACTTATAGGGAATAAATACAACAACAGAGAGTTCTTTAGTTTACTAACAAGATTACTGATTAAATAAGTTGAGATTGTAAATTGATAAATAAGCAAACAAGGGGTGATACTTGAAGGCGTACATAGTTTGTTAGACCTTCAAACTCCAGTATAACCAACCTCGCTTGATGTACCACCAATAATAACATTTAACTAAATCAACCCTTTCCTTCATAAAATTGTTCGTTCAAATTAATGTTTGATGCTATTCATAGCTGATTAGTGTCAATTGGTCCTCCCAAAATTTCTTATGATATTTTCAAGATGAAATACAGGGGAAAACTTTTTAATGTTGTCTGGCTATACCTGGGCGAAGTGCAAAAATTAATTTTCAAAAGTTTTACTAGTCTGTAAGTGGGAATTGAAATCATCATAATCTAGTTTGGGACAGGCTGACAGTTTATATAAATTTGAGTATTCATTAAAAAGAGATTCGTAAAAACAAGCATTGGCTATTTGTATAAAGGCAAAAATATATTAACATTTCTTTAAAAGTATTTAATTTTCTGTTTTTTTCATTATTTTTGTTTCTTAGAAATTTCCTGAACCACCCCAAAGTTTCCTCATCAAAGGCAACCATAGATATTCCTTTGGAGCCGATATTTCAGAGACATCACCACCTCATCCTAGAAGCAATTATGCCTTACAATCCCCTGTTGGTGTTAGTTCCACTGCTATGGTACAGTCTCCTGTTAGCCCAACTGTTACATCAATGCCTCCTCATAGTGTTAGTCCACCTGTTACATCAATGTCTCCTCACAGTGTTAGTCCAACTGTAACAGCAAGGCATTCTCGTACTGTTCGTTCCGCTGTGACATCAAAACATCCTCCTAGTCCCATTGTAACAGCACAACATACTCATAGTGTTAGTCCCACTGCAACAACTATGCATCCGCTTAGTGTTAGTCCCACTGTAAAAACAAAACATCCTCACAATGTTAGCCCCACTGTAACAACTAAGCTTCCACTCAGTGTTAGTCCCACTGTAAAAGCAAAACATCCTCACAGTGTTGGTCCCTCTGTAACAACTAAGCTTCCACTTAGTGTTAGTCCCACTGTAAAAGTGAAGCATCCTCGTGGTGTAAGTTCCACTGTGACAACTAAGCATCCACCTAGTGTTAGTCCCACTGTAAAAGCAAGGCTATCTCATGATGCAAGTTCAACTGTTACAACAAAACACTCTCAAAGTGTGGGTTCCTCTGTATCAAAACCACCTCCTAGTACTACTGTAACGGCAAAACCTCCTCTAAGTACAGCTGCTACCTCTCGGCCTCTTGTTTGTGTTCGTCCAACTTGTACCTCACCTGTGAAGCAAAGACCTAAGAAAACCCAAATTCTTCCACCAACGCAATCAGGTAAGAATTTTTATAAGCTATATTCAAATCGATAGTTAAAGTGTGTACCTGCATGTCTGACTTTAAACAACTGCTGAAGAATCAATTTTTCATTATTTTAATACTGCATTTTTCTTTTCAGAACCTGTGATTGCAAATGAAGAGTTTCAAAAAGTAGTCTCTTTTGTAAAAACAAGGGTATTTTTAAAGTGCAAGCACTTATCTTCTCAGGAACAGGAAATGAAAGCCCTCAAATTGGCTGAAGCTTTTGTTAATGAGCACAACATAGCATCAAAACTAGATAAAAAAGGCATGAAGCTTTTGAATGATTACACTGAAAAAAATATCAATCTATAACTTGTTACAATCTAAACGCAATTTTCAATTCGGGAGACTACTGAAAAAGTGATGAGACTACTACTTGAGTGATTTTAAGTGCCTTAAAACCCTTTATATGTATATTGTAAATACAATTTCCTACAGAGGATGCTATCTTAAGTAGATTTCGACTTGACAAATTGCAATGTGTGTTAAAATCTCATTGAAATTCAGTTTATTTCTATAGATTAATGAAATTACCAAAATTGTGAAAGCTTTTGTGTTGGTATGATGTAATTAAGAAGTTGGTATTTTAAACCTCTGCAGTTTTTTTATTTTAAAACCAAGATATGGTTTCTAGTTGTTATTTTAGAAGATAGAATCAATTTTCTTCTAAATTATTGGTTGGTAGCCCCTTGTACAATAGGGTCCTGTAAAACTCTTTAGCTGACAATTTTAATCCACACAAGAAATTCAATGTTAATCTTAGAACCATTTGCATCAAAAATTAAATTTAGAAATTACTAATCAGTTTATTAATTTCAAGATTTTCATGCTGATTTAATTTTTTAATACAAATTTTAATTTCAGTAATATGGACAACTCTGCGGGGGGGGGGGGGTTGTGAGACTCCAAAACGTCAGCTGATCTCCAAAATTTTGTGGTAAATTATGAAATTTTCAAAAAAAAAAAAAAAAAAAAAATTTATGCGAAAGAAATGGGAAGAGATAACATGAATTTTTATTGGTAAGTCCCAAAGCATTTTTCTTTCTTATGATTTGTTTATTTTACTGGTATTTTTAAAGTATCTATTTAACTTCAAAACTCCTTATACACAATTGTCTACATTATTTTTTTTTGCTGTGATACCTACTTATGCAGAAATATCCCAGTTTTGATTCTTTAATGTTAAGGTTAATTTGTGTTAAATTAATTAGTAAGAAAAAAACAAATTCATTGTTTCATATTTGTTTTAAATTTGTGAACTTGCATTTATTTACTTTATATTCATGTTCAATATTTTTAATTACATAAATCTGTCTGAAAAGTGTATCTTGTATTGTTTACCAAAAATACTTCATCTTCAACCCATTGTTCTTGTACATAATTCATTTACACTTTCATATTGTAAAGTATATCGCATGGAATAAAATACCATCTTTCAACATGTCCGTTTATTTTTCCTATTTGTGTCAAATGTAACTAACTAATGACATTTTTATCAATCATCTAATATTGCAATCATCCTGTCAATCATCTAATATTGATTGTTTCAATAAGACTAAATAAACAAACTTAATGCTTATGTCATGTTTTATTAGTCTCCAATTCAATTAACTAGTCTGAAATAAGTTAACATATAAACAAACAAAATAATTCCTTAAAAATAGTTAACATTCAATAAATTAAAAATAGGAGATAAATTTAACTTTTAAAATGGACATCAGAAATGTATTGCAACCAGTCTTGTGCTAAAGCTTCTTCTGACATGCCATTTTCTTTCAAATGATGAAAAAGATCTTATTGCACACTCACCTAAGAAATACATGCAAGAAATCCACTTAGTAAATTTCATTCTTCTAATATATATTATTTTACATTTATTTTTAAAAGGGGAATAAACACAAGAATGGGTGAAAATAATGTTATTTTAAATAGAAAACTATTCAGGATGGAACTGGTTTGAACATCTAACTTTCACTCATCAATATGACTAGTGTTGAAAGTTTTATTCATCAATATGCTTTATGTATTTTTAGTTTTCTTCTAGCTGAATATATAATATTAAATAGTGTTATGTAAAAATATTAAACATAGGAATATAAAAATATGTCATTAAATATAAATAGGGTGGTTAAGCTTAAAACAAAGTAAAAAGAAAAAAACATTGTTTACAACACATTCCTTATTCTATGAACAGATGGCTTTAGTATCAAACTTAGTATTTACTTCCAACAGCTTTATTTGATTTTTTTCTAGAAAGTAATATAATAAAAAATACCAGTAAACTTGTTTCAAAATAATATTTTTATAATTATTGAACTGACTTGATATTTAAAAACGGACAATGCTGCTAATGTAGTTAAAATATGCAATGAACTGAAAAGGGCTGAAAGGAATATGAATAGAACTTATGGATATTCAGCATATCTTAAACCTTTTAGAAAAAGATAGTAAAATCTCTAATGTTAAGGCTGAAGTTGTTGACATAGTAACATATTTCCAAAACAATAATTTTGCTTCATCCAAGCTTTGAGAAACAGGTGCTATAAAGCTTGAGATGCCATTTGATATCATAAGGAGCTTTGTTAATCCAATTTCAATTTAAAAAACCTAATTTAATTTTTTTAAATCATGGTTTTTTAGCATTTCTCTGTCGAGGGAATAAAAAAACATGTTTTTTTTTTCAACCCTGATTATAAATAAGTTTTAATCTTAGAGGCTGATACTTCTTAGCACCATGATTAATAATTTTTATTTTAATTGCTTAAGAATGAAACAATTTTAAAGAAATGTCATTTTTAAAAAGTTTTAACAAAATTAAGTTGAGTATATTCTATTTCAGAATTGTAAATTTTATTTTATATAAAATTGTGTAAGAGTCTTAAAATGATTAAGTTTCTGAAAAATAAGTTGTTCCATCTAGTTGGATTGATATATTTTGACAAGTTTTCACCTTTCACACACAGCTGAGATATAATTAAGAAAATTCTTGTCATATGCAAATTATGTTGTGTTCAATCAAACCAGTAATTATGTTTTTATGCTTTGGCATCGTTCAAGTAGAACATTCGAGAACATTCCTACTGTTTATATAAGTGTGTGTTGTTCCCGTGTATTTAAGGATTTTGCTATTATGATCTAGTGCTCAATAAACGCTATTACTTTTTACTCTGCTGGTTGGTTTACTTTTATTAGCACTCTGCAACAGGTTATGGGCCCAGACCCATTAACCTTTTAGATATCTTGAAATTAGATAGTAGTAGTTAAAATTAAAAATGACAGCAGAAGTATTGAAGCTTAATGACAGTAACTGGAATGTGTGGAAGTTCCAAGTGAGAGTTATTTTAATATCCAAAGGTCTGTTTGGAGTTGTAGATGGATCTGTTGAAAAACCTCCAGCAACAGATTTAGAAGGCCGAAAAAAGTTTGAGCAACAAGATGCAAAAGCGCAGGAAGTTCTAGTAACAAGAATGGAAGCAAGCCCTCTGTCCCATATCCTGACTTGTAATTCGGCAAACGAAATGTGGATCAAGTTGGTAACGATCTATGAGAGACAGTCAAGTGTGAGCATACATTTGCTGCAACAACAATTCTTCAATCTGAAGTTTGAAGACAGTGTCATGAACTATTTATCTCAAGTGCAGAATTTGGTGACAGAAATAAAGAAGCAAAGTGAGGAAATACCGGAAAAGATGGTGATCATGAAAATTCTGATGGGTTTACCGGAACAGTACAAGCATTTCACGTCAGCTTGGGAGTCCGTGTCTGATGATCAAAGAACTCTAGGAAATTTAACAGCTCGCCTGTTAGTAGAAGAAGAAAGATCAAAAACTAAAGAAGAAGCTGTAGCTCTCACGGCAAAGAATCAAAACAAAGTACGTTGTTTTGGCTGCTCAAAGTTAGGACACGTGAAGAAAGAATGTAGAACAACAAACAGTGCATTTAGGAATAGAAATATTATTTGTCACTTTTGCAACAAGAAAGGACATATCCTGAAATACTGCTATTTCCGAAAGAATAAGATCTTGAAGTGCAACAATGAAGGAAAAGATTTTGCCCTGATCGGAATCAATTCTGAGAACATGGATTTCTACCTGGACAGTGGAGCTTCAGAACACATGTGCAAAGATAAAAGTCTATTTGGAAGTTACGAGACGCTAAAAGAATCTAAACTGATCAAAATAGGCGACGGAAGTTCGATTACAGCAATCGGGATTGGAAGAGTTAAAGCTCAATCATTTGACGGGGAAAATTTTATAAACGTTGAATTGCAAGATGTTCTGCACGTTCCTGATTTGAAACTAAACTTGTTCTCTCAAGGAAGGGCTCTTGATAAAGGCCTGTATATGATGTCAGACGCAACGAGTGCGCAATTCATTCATAAGAAGACGAAGAAAATTTATGCCACAGCAAGAAGAGATGAAAAGTTATTTAAAATGATCTTCTGTTTCAACCGTGAAAATCCACTAAAAGATAGTGATGAATGCTGCACTGCAAAGGCGGATGGAAAGAATAAATCGCTAATGTGGTGGCATGAAAAACTGGCTCATCAGAACTTTAACCACATCAAGAAAGTTCTAACAAGAAATGACGTAAAATGGGAAAAACCTGACGAGAAACTCTTTTGTGATGCCTGTATTCAAGGAAAGCACCACCGTGAATCCTTTCAAAACAGTGTTTCAAGATCTTCAGAAGTTTGTGACCTCATCCATGCTGATGTTCTGGGACCAACAGAAGTTTTGTCAATTGGAGGAAGCCGCTACATGTTGCTGTTCAAAGATGATTATTCTCACTATCGAACTGTCTACTTCTTAAAACACAAGCATGAAGTCTACAGCAAGTTTGTGGAATTCCTCTCACTATGCAAGAATCAAATCGGAAGAGATGTCAAAACTCTAAGAACTGACAATGGTACAGAATTCGTCAATCACAAGATGAAAGAACTTTTATCCGTAAGAGGTATCCAACATCAGACTTCTGTTCCCTATAATCCAGAACAGAATGGACGCGCTGAGAGAGAAATGAGAACCATCATAGAAGCTGCGAGAACAATGTTGGCATCAAGAAATCTACACAAGAAGTTTTGGGCAGAAGCAGCCAGTACAGCTACCTACATAATAAATCGATCTGGTACAAGTAGTAACAAAGAAAAGACGCCCTATGAACTCTGGTGGAAAAGAAATTTTGATTTGAAAGACCTCAAACCACCGTTCGGTACAACAGTTTGGGTCCATATTCCGAAAGAGAAGCGACAGAAACTTGACTTTAAAAGTGAAAAAGTTATATTTGTAGGATACAACGAAAACTCAAAAGGTGTGAGAGTTTATTTTCCAAAGAAGAACAAAGTCAAAGTTGAGAAGCATGTAATATTCGTTTCGGAGGAAGCGGAATCACCTGATCAAACTGTGGAACAAAAACCGGAAATTTACGATCCTGAAGAAGTTACCTCAGATGATGAAGACTTTTCAAGTAAGAACCAAGAAAAAGAAGCTGAAGTTGAAGAAAAGGAATCCCTAGACGAAGATAAAGATGAAAAGAAAGATCAAATAGAACTACGACCAAGAGATCAGTTGAAACCCCCAGTAAGGTTTGGCTTTGATGAATACGTGATGAACTTTCTGACGATAGCCGATCTGGAAGAACCATCAAATTTCCAGGAGGAACTGGAGTCCAAGTACTCAACCGAACAAGAGAATGTAATCGATAGTAAGTGGGTATATAGAATAAAATGGGATGGTTCAGGTAATATTGTAAGTTTTAAAGCGAGACTGGTAGCCAGGGGTTTTCAGCAAAAAGGTTTAACTTTTGATGATATCTATTCTCCAGTTTTGAAACTCAATACTTTAAGAACTTTATTGGCTTTAAGCGTTAATTTTGACTGGGTAATTTTTCAAATGGATGTTTGTAGTGCTTTCTTACATGGTAAAATAAATGAAAATGTTTATATGAACTTACCTGAAAACTGTAACTTATCAAATGATAAAGTGTGTAAGTTAAACAAGTCAATTTATGGTTTAAAAAGCGCTGCAAAATGTTGGTATGAAAAATTTGGCGAGTTTATGTTTTCTCAAAATTTTACAAGATCAAATAATGAGCACTGTTTATACTTTAAGATTGAATCTGAATTTAAGACCTTTGTTTTAATATATGTTGATGATCTACTATTACTAGGATCTGATGTTAAAGCTTTAGAGGTATTGAAAAATGAAATGAAAAATACTTTCAAAATGAAAGACATGGGTAACATTTCATACTATTTAGGCATATCTATTTGCCAGAACGTAAAGGAAGGAATTATAACTTTAGATCAAAGTAATTATTTGGAAAACTTGTTGAAAAGGTTTGGTATGTTTGATTGTAAAAGTGTGTCAACCCCAATGGAAAGTCATTTTGATTATAAATGTTTAACTAAAGAAAAGTCTGAGAATGCTGCTATGGAAAATAATTGTAGAAAAATTATTGGTTGTATTATGTATGCAATGTTGGGAAGCAGACCTGACTTATGTAACTCAATCAGTATCTTAAGCAGATATCAAAGTTATGCTAGTGATAATCTATTGTTATTTTTGAAAAGAGTGTTAAGGTATATTAAGGGTACTGTTAATTTGAAATTAGTCTACAAAAAGAATTTGAATTCAGAACTAATTAGAGGTTTTGTAGATGCTGACTGGGGTGGAGATGTTATTAATAGGAAGTCTACCACAGGTTATTGTTTTCAAATTTATGATTGTACGGTATCATGGTGTTCAAAACAACAAAACTGTGTTGCTTTATCGTCAACTGAAGCAGAGTATATCGCTTTAAGTCAGTGTATAAGTGAAGCCTGCTGGTTTTATAATCTACTCATAGAATTAAAATTTAATGATTGTGAAGATTTTGCTGTAACTATTCTGGAAGACAATCAATCAGCTATTCGAGTAAGTGAATCTTTTGAACAACCAAAAAGGTTAAAACACATAAATGTAAAGTATCATTTTGTTCGAGAAATAGTCAAGAATGGAACTGTTAAAATTTTTTATATTCCATCTGGTGAACAAATTGCAGATTTATTAACTAAACCTTTGGGTAGAATTCTGTTTGAGAAATTCAGAAGTGTTATAATGTAAAGACTTTTTTTTTGTATTTGATCATAATTGTTAATAACTGTTCTGATTGAGGGAGGCTCTTGTCATATGCAAATTATGTTGTGTTCAATCAGACCAGTAATTATGTTTTTATGCTTTGGCATCGTTCAAGTAGAACGTTCGAGAACATTCCTACTGTTTATATAAGTGTGTGTTGTTCCCGTGTATTTAAGGATTTTGCTATTATGATCTAGTGCTCAATAAACGCTATTACTTTTTACTCTGCTGGTTGGTTTACTTTTATTAGCACTCTGCAACAAAAATGAGTCGGAAAAAAAAAGTTTGTTTCTCAAAGGTAATTTCTTAAAACATTTGGATTATAAGAGTCGAAAGAAAATGGGATTTAAGTTGAATTTAGTAAACCCTTTCAAGCAGGGCCGTAACCAGACTTTTGTTTCGGGGGGGGTTTTGACTCAAATATTTTCTGAGGTACCTCCTTACGGGTACTTTTATACGTTAAGTTTTAGATTACAACACTGGATTGAAATTTTGATGCACTAAATTTCAAAATTATACAAACAGTATGAATTCCAAGTAAAAGGGGGGTCTGGGGGCCTCCCCCAGAAAATTTTTGGAAATTTGCCCCTCAATAGAGTGTTTTAGCTCATTTTGAGACCCCTTAGGCTTAGATTAACTCTGCCATAGGTCAGGCTTGCCTGCACCTATGCCGGTCCTAAGCCCGGATAAAATGAGGAAGGTTGTGCGATGGGCTAAACACCCATCCACGTAAAAAACCCTAGTTTACTGAAACCGCAAGCAATGTTATTATTCCTGCTTGGCGGGGTGCGGCGTCCTGTGGTCCCCCTGCTGATGACTTCCTTAGGGAACACATCTATAGGGAACCAAATATGATGCATGCGGGGCAAAGCCGGAAGGAACCTCACATGCGGATGAGGACACTCACCCAGCCTAAAACCAAACTCAAAATCGGAACATGGAATGTTCGAACGATGTTTCAGATTGGCAAAACGAAACAAATCGTAAATGAAATGAGCAACTATGGGATCGATATTTTAGGAGTTGCTGAATCAAGATGGACTGGCTTTGGAGAGATTAGAACAAACGATAAACATCACATAATATATTCAGGTGATGAAACAAAACACGAAAAAGGAGTAGCTATTATAATGAGTGAAAATGCAAGAAAAAGCCTCTTAGAGTGGCGGCCTATAAACAACCGAATAATAAAGGCGGATTTCTACTCCAAATACAAGAAACTTACTGTTTTGCAAGTATACGCACCTACAAATGATGCTGAAGAGGAGCTGAAGGAGGAGTTTTATGATCAGCTTCAGAAAGTAGTGGATGAAGTCCCCAAACGGAATATGCTAATTCTAATGGGTGACCTAAATGCAAAAGTTGGAAAAAGAACAACTGATGATGAACGTGCTATAGGACATGAGGCAAATGGAGAGCAAAATGAAAACGGGGAACTTTTTACCTCCATTTGTGAACTAAATAATCTTATTATTGGAGGCAGCTTTTTCAAGCATAAAGATATACATAAGGTAAAATGGGTTTCGCCTGATGGGAAAACACGAAACCAAATAGATCATATTGCCATTAACGGCACCTTTAGGAGTTCACTACAAGACGTCCGAGTTAGGAGAGGAGCGGACGTGGCATCTGATCACTTTCTGTTAATCGCCATAATTAAATTAAAACTAGCAAAAACAAACAGAAACCGGAAAACCAAAAAGATCAGATATGACATACAAAAACTCAAGGAAAAGAAAATCGAGAAGGTTTTTGTCACCGAATTAAGGAACCGCTTTGCTGTTCTGGAGGATTCAAGTGATATTGGAGAAGGAGAGGATGAGATTGAGAAATTGTGGGACGCATGCAAAGAAACCTACAGTAATGCTGCTAAAGACACTCTAGGAGTGATGGGCAGGAAGGTTAACAAGGAATGGATATCAGGAGATACTCTAAAACTCATTGAGGAAAGGAAGAGAATGAAGGGAAAAATAAACGACTGTAAGTCTGACAGATTACGGAATGAACATCAAAAGAAGTACTGGGAACTTCATAAGATGGTGAAGAGACAAGCTAAGAGGGATAAGAGAAACCACTACCAGGTGCTAGCTGAAGACGCTCAGAGAGCGAGTGAGGCTGGAAATACCGGAGAGGTTTACAAAATAATTAGACAACTTAGCGGAGGTTATGCAAAAAACACAAGTGGTGTAAGGAATAAAAATGGAAAGTTATTGACACAGGAGAAGGAGATTAACCAAAGATGGAAGGAATACTTTGAAGAACTGTTGAATGTGAGGCAAGACCTCATTAATCAAGATATTGTTTCTCCTTTTAATGAAGATATTGAAGAACTAGACATAAATATGAATGAAATTACGACGCAAGAAATTACTAAAGCAATAAAAATGCAGAAAAATGGAAAATCAAGTGGAAATGATAATTTAAATGTTGAACTGTTTAAGCACAGCTTGGAAGTAACTACAAAGATTTTGCACAAACTTTTTAATTTAATATGGAAAGAGGAAACCCCCCCTAATTCCTGGAAAGAATCACAAATAGTTAAAATACCGAAGAAAGGTGATCTCACAGATTGCAATAATTGGAGAGGGATAAGCCTCTTGTCTGTGCCATATAAAATATTTACAAGAATTTTAATGAACAGGATAAAAGACAGTATTGATAAAAGACTCAGAATTGAACAGGCTGGTTTCAGAGGTGGAAGAGGAACAATGAACCAGATTTTCATTCTTAGAAACATCATTGAACAGAGTGTTGAATTAAATTCAACTTTGTACCTAAACTTTATCGACTTCGCAAAGGCCTTTGATAGCATAGATAGAGTATGCCTTTGGAAAATCCTAAAGATATATGGTTTCCCAGAAAAAATTGTCAACATAATTAGAAATCTCTACGAGGGCAGTAGTGGGAAAGTCCTAGTGGATGGAACATACACGACGAATTTTGATATTCAAACTGGAGTCAAACAGGGATGTGTGATGTCGGGAATGCTGTTTAACATTGTAATAGATTGGACAATGCGACACACCTTAAAAGATCAAAGAACCATTATAAGATGGAACGTGACCGATTGCCTTGAAGACCTTGACTATGCAGATGATATTGTACTTTTAACATCTAGAATAGAAGATATGAAGATAAAGACCACCAGATTGGAAGAAACAGCAAAACAGGTCGGGCTTCACATAAATGAAAAGAAAACTAAGCTACTCAAAATAAACAGTAATAAAAAAGATAATATTTTCATAAATGGAAGAAGTATTGAAGAAACCAAGACTTTTACCTACCTTGGAGCGAATGTAACTATAGAAGGGGGAACAGATGAAGACATAATAACAAGAATAAAGAAAGCGCAGAATGCCTACAGGAAATTGCAGAGAATATGGAAAAGCACAAATATAAAAACAAACCTTAAATTACAAATATTTAAAGCAACCATAATATCAGTTTTACTATATGGCAGCGAATCTTGGAAGTTAACAAAACTACAGGAAAACAAGTTAGACAGTTTTCAAACCAAATGTCTAAGAAAAATTCTAAAAATTTACTGGCCAGATAAAATTACAAATGCAGAACTGTACAAGAGAACTACTTTTGAACCAATAACATCAACAATAAAGAAACGCAGATGGACCTGGATTGGTCACCTCTTAAGAATGTCTTCAACAGACCCTACGAGAGTCGCTTTGACCTGGGCACCTGAAGGAAGGCGAAAAAGAGGAAGACCCAGGCAGACCTGGCGCAGGATGGCCATAACAGAAAGAAACTCCCTGGGTTGGCCCAGCTGGGGGGCTGCCAGGGCTGCGGCACTTAACCGGCGGGAGTGGAGGGCTGAGCTTGCGGCCTCATACACCACATCGGTGTGAAGAGAGACAAGTCAAGTCAAGTAGGCTTAGATTACACTCAAAGAGCACCACTTATTGTAAGCGGCCAAATTATCAAGGTAAAAAGAAGGTATATTGTAATAAATGGCAAAATGTTGAGGGGGTTTTGGGGTTCCTACTCCAGAAAATTTTTGAATTTTTCCCCTAAAAGTGACATTTTAACTCATTTTGAGACACTTTAGGTTACACCAAAGAGGACCACTACGTAAATCACACAAGTTTGAAGGAAAAATCGTACTTAATAGATTTCAAAATTTCGAGGGGGTTTGGGGGTCCTCCCCCAGAAAAATTTTGGAAATTTTACCCTTAAAAGTAGGGTTTTGACTCATTTTGAGACCCTTTGGGTTATGCCCGAAGAGGATCACTCCTTGTGAGACATATAATTTTTAAGAAAAATAGCTGTATAAAAATTGATGTCAAAATTTCGGGGGGGGGGGGTTGAACCCCTAAACCCCCCCTTGGATACGGCCCAAGAGACGGGTGGCTCAAGTGTGGAGGCAGTGAGTGGGGCGGCTAACGCACTGGTGTACCACCACTTAAAAAGGATCAGAAGATGGCTGGCACTAATACAATATGCAATTAAAATCTAAAGGAAGTTCTTTTTACTCGCATGCTGCCCTGTGAGAGCAATTCAGTGGCTGAAGCACCCGGCCCTGCTTTCAAGAGACGGGTGGCTCAAGTGTGGAGGCAGTGAGTGGGGCGGCTAACGCACTGGTGTACCACCACTTAAAAAGGATCAGAAGATGGCTGGCACTAATACAATATGCAATTAAAATCTAAAGGAAGTTCTTTTTACTCGCATGCTGCCCCGTGAGAGCAATTCAGTGGCTGAAGCACCCGGCCCTGCTTTCAAGAGACGGGTGGCTCAAGTGTGGAGGCAGTGAGTGGGGCGGCTAACGCACTGGTGTACCACCACTTAAAAAGGATCAGAAGATGGCTGGCACTAATACAATATGCAATTAAAATCTAAAGGAAGTTCTTTTTACTCGCATGCTGCCCCGTGAGAGCAATTCAGTGGCTGAAGCACCCGGCCCTGCTTTCAAGAGACGGGTGGCTCAAGTGTGGAGGCAGTGAGTGGGGCGGCTAACGCACTGGTGTACCACCACTTAAAAAGGATCAGAAGATGGCTGGCACTAATACAATATGCAATTAAAATCTAAAGGAAGTTCTTTTTACTCGCATGCTGCCCCGTGAGAGCAATTCAGTGGCTGAAGCACCCGGCCCTGCTTTCAAGAGACGGGTGGCTCAAGTGTGGAGGCAGTGAGTGGGGCGGCTAACGCACTGGTGTACCACCACTTAAAAAGGATCAGAAGATGGCTGGCACTAATACAATATGCAATTAAAATCTAAAGGAAGTTCTTTTTACTCGCATGCTGCCCCGTGAGAGCAATTCAGTGGCTGAAGCACCCGTCGTGAAAGGGTTAAGGTCATTTATGTGTATTCAATAAAAACACTTCTCATATACATTCATTATTGTTACTTTATTATAAGAATCCAAATTAGAATAGAGTTTAATACATTAAGCTCATCCTTACATTCCTTGCCATAAATTTGGGAGTGACATACTTTGCAGTATATAGACAGCATTTCATAAAACTTTGAAAAAGGTTTAAAATAATTGACAAACTATCATAGAAGTAACTACTTTTAAAAGTAAAAGTCTTCAAATCAAACATACTGAATAATATAAAAAGTCACACAGCAGTTTCTGTTTCTTGTTCAGGTTCTAGATACATGTCGTCACAAATATTTTTTAAATACGCATAGTTTGAATCTGTTAGTTCAGGAAAGGAAACATGATACTTACTAATATTCCCAAGTCAGGTAAAAATAAAAGAAGATGAGGTTTTAGAGGCAACTAGGGTAGTTATTGAAATTTATCTTTTGTATAATAAATTTAAAAATAATTATAGGAATTTTTTTTATAATTTGGTTTTACAAATCTAACCCAATTTAGAAAAAATGCTACAATTATAAATCAAAATTATTTTAGTTGGCATAAGTAGACAGTGACTGCTTAATGTGATTGCTTTAGGCCAAGATTAAATTCGGACCAAATCCTTTCTCTTTAGCTCTGTTTTGTTTTCTAATGAACTCAACTCAATAATCTAAATTACGGTAAGAAACTGCAACATCAAAACCACAAGGCAGAGACATTTGCAAATGTGGTACACCATACCTGAACTGCATGTGGTATTCAAACTGCATGTGATATTCATTGACCAATCACAAGCTTGAATTTCATACCCCTCATTATTCTCTTTCGGTTCAGAGAATCTAATGTTTTTACTAGAATCATAGAAGAGCAATTGACTTTCAGTTTTAAAAAAGCAGCAGCTGGTTGCTTGTAAAAATTGCCCTTAAAAATTCAAGAAAAAAAGGGTGTTTTTTATAGAAGATATAAACAAATCTTCATAACATAACGATAAATTTTGTGTTCAGTTGAATAGGAGTGATTGGGGCCTGCCAATTTTGATATCTTTACCCGATTCATAGCATTAACCCTGATCCCATTAAGCAGAAATGACTATAGTTGTCAAATGAAACAATTTAAATTCATTAAAATTTATTTTATAACTAATACTAAATAAACTCATTCAAAATATTTTGTAACATGTAAACAGAAATACATACTTATTAGAAGTATACAGGCTGTGATCCTTGATGTACTTCAACACCAAATCAGGAACCAGATATTTTACACTATTCCCTCTACTCAATGCTCGTCTAAAATAAAATATAATTTCCAATACATTTTAACACACTAACAAAGTGTAAAAAGCAAAATATTATAGTAAATCGCTGTAAAACTTTCTCAAAAAAAAAAACTATTATTGAAAAAAAATACTAAAATAATTTATTATGTATAACTATTTATTTAATGTATAAAAAATATGGAGTAATAAGTTACATTCTGCTAAAGTAAGAATAAATAGTTGACTCTTCCTTCTTTTTGATTTTTCTTTAATCACCCAGTTTTCCAATATATTTTTTAGTTCCAAGAAATGATAATTAACTTAATTGTCCTTCAAATTTTTTGAATTTTCTGTAAGAAAGTATTTGTTTGCTAGTAACTCAACTGAACAACTCACACATCAAACACAAAATGACCAATTTAACTCCCCAGTAACGGGTTGTAAATCTCCCCCATGTAGTCCAGGGTACCCCCTGCTGTTAGTTGTTGATAACATTCAGTCCAGTTTTGGAGGGCCAAAAAAACAACTAGTGGTGAAAAAGGAACGGACACATGGTGCAATAAATTCTGATGTAGCCCAAGAATCATAAAACACTCTATATTACCCCTCTACTTTACAAAACCTAACAAAAGAATATTTTCTTTCAATAGTGGAACAAATGTATTGAAAGTGAATTGAATGGATGGAGCAATTGTGTTGAATGAGTGGAACTAATGTTTTGAAAATCCGTTGATAGCATCTGGGTCTAACAAACGACTCGGTCTAAAATGAAGAAATATTCATCACAAGTCGGTTAATCAATGAGGTAACTATCCGGTGCAAGTATAATTTTTCCTTTCCCAGCTTTAAAACAAAACAAAAATTGTGAATTAAAGAAAACTGGTCTCTGGGAAGGGTTTTACTGGTCACTAATTGGGGTATTTTAACATTAGGGGAAAATTTGGTGCCTTCTAGTCACTCAGTGAGGTTTTACTGTACTTTTAACAATCAGAAATGTTTTAAATGGTAATTAAAAAATAAGAAATGTACTGGGAATTTTTTTTTCAAATTAGTTTTTCTCTAAGAAGTAATACTCGTAATTTATTTCAAAATTAGAAGGAAAATAAGTTTTTGATGTGAGAGATACAGTTGATATTTCCCAAATCAAATTCAGTGTAATTCTCGTAACTGAGAGAATTACGAGTATAAGTACAAATGTAATAAATTGACAAAATGGGAACCAATCTTCCATGTTTGTGCTGTCTGGGTTATTATATTCATGAGTTTCAATTTTATTTGAAAAACTTTATATTCAGGAGAGATATCAGGATTTATCCCTCTGAAAATATTTGTTCCATTTGAATTAAATCAGTGGTGCCCAACCTTTTATGGCCCGCTGGCAGCACTTCATGTTAAGATAAAAATTGTGGGCCAGAAAAAATTGAAAAGCTATTTAACATTTTTCTAGTCAAACCTTTCATTCAGCAGCTTCAAAAGATGAGAACAAACTTATAAATGGGCTAAACGAATCAGCTTCATGGGAGGATTTATGGGGGAACAATGCCCCCCCCCCAACTTTTTTGAGAAAATTTCGTTTTTGTAAGGGAAAATCGTTTCCAAAGCCATCATAGACCGGGAGCCAGCAACATATTTTGTCAGTTATTTCCTCTCAAGCGATATTTGGTGGAAAATTTCAGGAAGTTATATCATAAAGCCTGGTGAGCGTCAGCTGGCTGTAGGGCGGTGGAATAGACGTCAGCTGGTCGTTTAACATTTGAAGCGTCTTTCTCAAAGATTTATTGCGGCTTCAATTACGCGAGAGAAAAAGAACAAGAGGGAAACTCCAGGGAAACTCAGTGAAACTGTTATGTTTTTGTTTACATTTCGATTTGCTTTGTATTGAGGAGAGGTACGAAAGGGTGTGTGGCGGATATCGTTTTAAATCAAGATTTTGTAAATAATGTAAGATGTAAGGAACCAATAAACATGAACAAAAATTTATACTTTCAGTGATTTCCTTTCAACGTTTCCTGACTTCATGAGTCTCAAGTTGTCAACAAAAAACAATTCCCTTCTAGAACATTATTAATTAAATATTGCCAACTTAAAATTATCTGAAAAACAAATAAATATCTAAAAAATTAATTAAAACAGTGTCCTTTCAAAAAGTTGGTTTGGTTTATAAAAAGAAATTAAAAGTTATCTTTCGGGAAATTGGTTAGTAATTAATTTTTAGAAGTAATAATTTATTGTTCTTTAAAGAAAGTTGGTCTATTTCCTAACAATACAAAGCAAATCGAAATGTAAACAAAAACATAACAGTTTCACTGAGTTTCCCTCTTGTTCTTTTTCTCTCGCGTAATTGAAGCCGCAAAGAATCTTTGAGAAAGACGCTCCAAATGTTAAACGACCAGCTGACGTCTATTCCACCGCCCTACAGCCAGCTGACGCTCACCAGGCTTTATGATATAACTTCCTGAAATTTTCCACCAAATATCGCTTGAGAGGAAATGACTGACAAAATATGTTGCTGGCTCCCGGTCTATCAGGGATAGCTTGCCCCCCCCCCCAAGGTCCACCACCTAAATCCGCCCATAGCTGTAGGTTGGGCCACCACTGTATTAAATAAACTACACTTCCCTCCCCCAAATAAAAAAAATTACGCATTAAATATAGCTATTTTAACACTTGAACCGCCGGACTTAGCTACCTACCTAGAACCGCCAAAGGGGACAAAAATGTCCCCATGCTGCTTAGGCCGGGTCGAAAAAGACGAAAGTCAAAAATTCGAAATGTAATAGTGCGGAAGAGTTGTAACACATTAGTACAAGTATAATGCAACAAAAATTTTTGAAATCGGTCAACGTTTGACAGTCACGCAACAAGGTCAAAGTTTTGATGTTTTGGTCATTTTTGGGGAAATTAGCCAAAAATCCTAGATAACGTGCTCAAATATTCTCCTCAATTTTTTCATGGTTGTGCACCTTCATTGTCAATAGTATGCGACTAGTTTAATTTCTTTGTGTCCGAATATTTAAAAGAAATAAATCTTGAAAGTCTTAAAATTTACGTAAAGTTGTTTTTCCTGCATTCTTAAAAAAATTAAATATACAAATGTTTGTTAATTTTTAATTTTATTACAACTAAACATAGCTTAATAAATGTGTTTGTAAATTTTTATTTGAATTTCTAATATTATCTAATGGAAAAAAATCATCTTTGGAAATTAGCGCAATTTCTAAGTATCTCAATTATGTACCAATTTATGTATCAGAAGTTAACAAAAAGCCATCAAATTGTATATCTTAGCAAATAAAAAGAACATACAGGTTTTTACAAACATTTAATAATTAATTATCTTCTAAATTTCTACTGTTAATTTTTCGTTTGCGCAATGAAAAGCTGGTAGCCAGCTTGCACTCAAAGGATAGCATTTCTTCTCGTGATTTAGACGTGTTTTTAAGGGAAACCTTCTGAAATTTTGAATATTGGGTAGACAAATGAATGTCTGGTTAAAGTGTGGGAAGAGTTTTCCATAAATAACCACACAGAGACTTTCTAAAATGTAGATATACTCGTTAGGGTGTTTCGAAAGTCTATGGTAAAAAATTTTTTTTCGAATTGCCCAGATGCCCCCCCCTCAAGTTGTTACAAATACTAAAACATTATTACCTGCAAATTTTCAGGTCTCTAGGACGATTTTTGACCCCCGCGCCCTTCAAAAGTAGGTTTCCCATGTTAAAGTATAGGGAAAATATTGAAAATATCGTCATTTTTGGTTCTTTTCAATTTTACGAGCCTGAACGCAGTCAATATAAAATTAAAACCTATACATCATCTTTGGGACATCATTGCCTCAAGATCCTATCGGAATAATATTCCATGGCACCTATTGGGGGGTAGTTACACGGGGGTGAAAAGCGAGCTTTCACCGAAAAACGAGGATGCTTGCCGCGGGTGCTGGTTATGCTCGCTGGCGTTTGCGGAGGGACCTGGATAAAAGCCTATTTAAGTGTTTATTGAACCTTTTTCCTTAGGTACCTGGTCATTTGGAACCCATCTGGCGGGAGTTGTGTCTGGATCCCCTATGAGAGGCCTTCATCCAGCTCCCGCCGCAAGCGCCGGCAAGCATCCTCGTTTTTCGGTGAAAGCTCGCTTTTCACCCCCGTGTAACTACCCCCCAGTAGGTGTCATGGAATATTTTTCCGATAGAATCTTGAGGCAATGATGTCCCAAAGATGATGTATAGGTTTTAATTCGATATTGACTGCGTTCAGGCTCGTAAAATTGAAAAGAACTAAAAATGACGATATTTTCAATATTTTCCCTATACTTTAACATGGGAAACCTACTTTTGAAGGGCGCGGGGGTCAAAAATCGTCCTAGAGACCTGAAAATTTGCAGGTAATAATGTTTTAGTATTTTTAAAAACTTGAGGGGGGGGGCATCTGGGAAATTCAAAAAAAAATTTTTTTGAAACACCCTAATACTCGTAGTACTAGTAGATGAATTGGTAAGCCACCTCCAAAGCAAAGCAAGGAAACGTCATAACATCACATTTTTTAAGTAGTATATATCAAGGGGGAAATATCTTCGAATATTTCATTGCATTCAACGAGGGAACAAAGTCTAGCAAGCAGAGGGGATGCCTGGTGCCTGAAAGAATAGTTTTGCTGTAGGGGACAAAAATGTCCCCTTTGGCGGTTCTAGTATAATCAGCATTTTTCTACTAAAATTTGCAACCAATCGGGAATTTTTTTCTGTGTTATATAGAGGGCATGAAATAAATAAAAGTCACAGAGTTTTAGAGTGATCTGACAAAAAATATAGAATTAGCAAAACTTTGAACTTTGCAAGGGGACAAAAAAGGGCCCTTGGCGGTTCTAGTGTTAAGTCATATCCCCTTCATATAGTCCACAGTAAAAGGTAAATTTTAAAATTTCTTTATTACAACAAATTGTAGTTTAAAAATACCAAGAAAATTTATATTGAAAACACATTTGCTTACCGAATATGAGTAGAGCTGATTTCATTTGTAATCCATTCAGTAACTATATGAATGTCATTCTGAAAATTATTTAATAATTATTTTATAAATATAATTAATTAAAAATGAATTTTAAATAGCAAGGGCATTAATAGTGCTTAATAGTAGAGCACTAAAATAAAACTCAAGTCGTTTTTAAGTCTTAACTTAAGAACTGTAAATTGAAATACAATGCTTTACCATATTTACAACTGCATCATTAAAATTATAAAGGCATTACAGAAATTATTTTCTTCTCACCTGAAACTTGGTCAAAATATCCGATTCATAAACAAATCGCTGAGGATTAGAGCCACTTCGAGTTACAACTACTAAACCATGTGTCCCAACAATTTTTGCAATCTGAAACACCACAAACCAATATCAGAATCTTACTAAAAGAAGTTAAATTTACTATACGGGTCATTTTCAAAATTTGCTTACATTTGCTGTCCCGAGGGTAAAACATGAAAATTAAGCCATTAATCATTGTTAAAATTTCTGTTTGAGCTTTGATTTAAGTAAAGTAGACTAAATTAAATATTTCTAGCCTTTAATTCGTAAAAAAAGCTGTAAAATTATAAAAATAAAGATCCTTAAAAATACGAAAATAGCCAAAAACGCTTGTCCCTAACGAGTTTCATGAAATTCAAAGTCGTTTTATTGTTATTTAATTTTGCTTATTGAATGAAAAAACGATAAATATCAAAACTATGAACTATTAAAATGTTGTGATAATTGTAAAAAATTATTTCTTGAATTTTATCTTTTTACAAATCAGTAAAATATTTTGTCCCTCACTTTATGTCAACTCCCGTTACGTTCGAATTAATTAAAAAAAAAAAGGATAATAATTATGCTTTAAAAATGGCAAACCGCATTGCAAACGATTGTTTATTTACATTAGAATATCTTTCAGCCGTTTTTTTTTATTCTTTAAGCCGAAAACTATCGCGTTTTTGGAAAAATAATGTGACGTCAAGGTAAGGTGTTTTTATAAATGTCAACTCCCGTTACGCTAATTTTTAATATTAAATAAACTTTTTTGGAAATTTTAAGCCCAGAAATATAGTTATCTATAGATATAAGTAAGATATGTGTAGCTTTAATTCAGTTTCCAACAACGCAAGTATGTTTTATTGTCTTTTTTATTAAAATGTCAACTCACGTTACGTGTCAACTCCCGTTACGTTTAACTGGGTAATATATATCTAATGCTATATTTTATGTCATTGATTTTGAAAGTAATATCAAAAACCTTTTGCGAAAGATTTGAGATTTCTCGCTTGATTTATCGTTATATTTCATTAAAATAGGTGTTTCAAATTAATTTTTTAAAGGTAAATAATTGTATTTCATATGAAAATACACATGAATATTTTAGTTTACGAGGGTAGTTTGAAAAGATCTCAGCCTCAGCCAGAACACGCGCTCTAATTCGCGTGAATTCTTTAATTTCCCCGTGAAAAAATTAGAGTTGAAGCTTTAATATGGTTGCAAGAGTGTTCTTAAAGAACCATGTGAAAAATGTTCTACTTTACATTAAAATAAAGAATTTACCAGGGTTATAATATTTTAAACCCTGAAGACATTATTTACTACAGCATAAATGTTGTTTTTAATCTGAAATAAAGCTTTAAGCTATGAATTTCACTCAATTTTGTATGGTAATGGACTTGACAAGTTTTATTACAATTTTATAAGGGAATACCATTTTACACTAAACTATGGGCAAAAGTGTATGACCAACTGCTGTTCCATATACTTGAAACATGTACTAAAACTCCTATATTAATATTTTTTCAAAATTATGAAGTTTGGAAAAAAAAAATTTCTGAAATGTAAGCGTATGGTGAAAATGATCCATACACATTTAAGACATCAGGGAGATTTTTTGGCGCAAGTTTAGAACTGCTGATGCGCCAAGTTGGCATTGATTTTTTAGCGATAAAAGCAACCCTAATACAATGCTAAAAGTGACGTTAAAAAGCCAAATCTCGCCAACCATCAGCTGTTCTGAACTTGCATTTTTTTTCTAGAGCTCTAAAATAAGTGATTTGTTTACCCTAATGAAATGAATTTCAAATTATAAAATAAAACAATAATTAAGTATTGGAAGGTTTATAAAAAATATCCAAGCAATGAAAACAAATTAACTACAAATAAGCATTTTAGTTTATGTTTATAATCGTGTGTGATGATTGTGTCTATCTTCAGTGGACAAGATTCTATTTATTACTTTGATTATAATGAGCAATTAATTGGGTCAAGAAATGCTCTGAAATTTTTAACTCAACAATAATCTTAAGGAGAATCACTCCACCTATAACTGAAGGAAAAGTAAATAATTCATGGGGACTTGATAGCTCTGATGATGAAAAGGTTTGATTTAAACACTTTTTCCCTTCTAAAACAAATTAATTGAGGACACAAAACGAAACATTACATCAGCATCTGCCCACAAATCAGGAACACTGAATGATTCAAGCAAGTCCCCTCCACAGAGTAGCATTATTCGAACTTGTTCACTCAGATCCCAATTCATCCTTTGGCCATTATTATTTACAGCTGTAAAGTAACAAAGAATTAACATTGTGTGCTTTATAATTAAACATGAATTTCAAGAAGAGAAACAAATGTCAAAGAAGTGTAGTTAGAATAAAATTTTGAATAAATAATATTTTTTAAAAGCATTTTTCCAGTGATTTGTAGGTATTTTATCACGTTAGTACAAAACATCTAACAAAAAGACAAATTTTGGCATTTATATGATTTATGCATATTTTATGAGATAAATTTAAAACTTAAGTTATTTAAAATTAATCGGTTGAGCAATAACAGTGCTGAGAATAAAGAAGCTAAGAGTTTATTGAGCAGTACCATCTACATTTTTCTTTTTTAACTCGGAATACAGCATAATTTGAATTACATTTGAATGAAATAAATAGATGCATTCATAGTAATCAATCAAAGGTAGGTTTAAAAATAGAAATTTTAAAAGTACTTCTCTTAGATTAACCATAGAAGCCTGCAGTTTTTAAGAAGCATATTTCATAGTTAAAAAAAAACACCCACATCAAGCACCCTTAATATATTTATCAATCTTAATATTTTTTTATCAATGTTAAAAGACTAGATTAAATTGGTAGAATATAGTTGTTGGTAGTCTAAAAGTTTTATAAGTACTATATTGAATCTGAGAAAATATACAATATAACAGAGTGATTACACACAAAATGAAGCAGCATACTTAATGTACTTTAAAAATATTCTTAAGCAATTAATTCAAGTTTCTAACAAAGAGTATTTGCAAGAGCCTCTATTTCCCAGAAAGCCACCAAAGGAAACGAAGATCAATTTGAACCTCCTACAACCATGCTCAAAAAAGGAAAACCCACAAACACTTAGACAAAAAGGCCTCGAAACGATTGAGAAGTCCTCCCAAGGTAACTTGGCAATTGTCTATATGGACGGCTCATCTGACAAATCCCTCAACAAAGGGGGTGCTGGTATACTCTTCCTTCTTCCAAATGGAGACAAATATGAGCACAAAATCAACACAGGCTAAATTGCTTCCAACTTTACCAGTGAACTTCTTGCGATTAAGGAGGCACTTACATTCTATATGACCAATCAGAAGTTTTCAGTCCTAACAGAAGGATTAGCAATCTTCACGGACTCAAAAGCGGCCTTAGAAGCAATAAAAAACGGTGAAACCAACGTCACCTCTTCTATAAATGTCCTACTTGAAGGCTTGCACTGCAATGGGAAATCCTGCTTGCTGCAGTGGATACCGGCACACGTGGGCATTGAGGGAAACGAGTGTGCGGATTCCTTAGCAAAAGAAGGCAGAAATGCTGACCAACCTTGCACCACCATCACGCTTGCAGACGCAAATGCAGTTGCAAAACACAGACTTCTGCCCCACTCCTTCAAGAAACCCCTCATCACTGACTTCGATTGCCCCAGAATCCTAACATCAACAATAACAAGATTGAGAACAAACCACTATAAAGGGATGAAAATACTCCCCGACAAGACGAGAACATATGTTCCGTGCAAGAACTGCACCGATGCCCACCTTACCCCGGATCACATTCTAGAGTGCCCGGCCCTTGTCCCACATATCTTGAATCTGGGTTTGGTGCCGCTGGCTTCAGAACTCCGAGAGGTCCTCTACAGCATGGATGCATTGGAACTAGCGGATGCAGTTCTGAAGACGCACGAGGCCATTTAATAATATGTCCATGGACACGATAAAAAAAAAAAAAAAAAAGAGTATGATAAAACTTACAATTTATATTATCCACATCAAGTTTCTGCTTTTTTGATGCAGAAATCTGCATGTTATTAGTGTTTGTGATGGAATTCAAGATGTTTTGGTGGTATTCAAGTACTTTTGCAGTGGTTGTCCAGCCATCCTGGTCACTTTCCCAGCAATCTAATCTATCGAAAACAAGTTATCAATTTCATAAAGTATCATTTATACTTTGAAATTTTTAAAAGTTGAAGTAAAGTATTTAAAGAGAAGGATAAGAAAGACTAGGTTTTAATTAGAAGAAAAGTGTTAAGAGAGATAATAGCAATCCCAGTCACTGTGAGTGACTTACAAGCAGGTAAGTAATTATGAATAAATTAACCCATTTAGAAATAAAACCTTTTCATTCTTAGAACCACATGCACGAATAACAGCATACATGTGCATCAGCACTGTGCTCAAATTATAAGCTTAGTAATATAAAGTTGTAATAAGTAAACTATAAGGGTGTGTGTTAAACAGTTTGTTTTAAATTTTTGATATTTTGTAGCATCTTGTTTTCTAGTATAATAGCTAATTTCAATAAAAATTCTTACTTAATCCAATCACTTGTTTTCAGAGCTAAATCAACCATTTCACACCTGTGCTTTGCTGATATCAAACCTTTTTTCTTGTAGGCATCATTCACAGGGGATATTATTCCACCAACCACTTGAAAAAGACCAGTCTTGTGCAAGTAATCTCGAGCTAATTCTAAAATTGAAAATTCATTGCATCTGATTGATAGTTTTTGTAATTTTATTTGAGTAGGTAATTTAGTTAAATTTACAATCCTGGCCTTTGGCATCTAATCTAAATTAAGACAGCTAGCTGTAATGCATAAGCCAAAGATTACATATTGATATATTGCTAACTATTAGGCTTGGTCCCAGGCAGTAAATTATAAATTTGACTTTTCATAGTGAGAAGTGATGATGTTGTCAACCCTCCACAAGCAAGATTTACCTTCAAAAGGTTAGTGGAAAGTTTATCTCCAGAAATTTTTATTTCAACAAAACTAAGTTAGCGAATTGCGTAGTTTAAAGCTACCAAGCACTACACATGTGAACCCAGTTTAAAAGCAACATTGAATGACTTGCAACCAAAAATGAATTGCCAAGTAAAAAGTCACACTGCCATAAAATAACTACGATAGAAATTTTCAAATATAAAGTAGATTGATCCCAATTTCTTATAAGATTAAAATCTAAATTAAAACCACATAATATTTTTTTCTCACTCACCAAACAAGCGCAGGTGCATGTTTGTAACGGGGTTAAAAGACCCACAACTGAGTAACAAGACTCGAGATTTATTATTCATGGTGGTACACATCGGATCATGGATTCCAGATCAATGAGTTTACATAATGGCTGATAATCATTGAAAATTACTCAATAACGTTACTTCAGAGACTAGAAATAAATGGTTTGTCAACCAATTTACTAATCAATCCCAGCTCCCAGTGTTGTTTTGGTTTTGATGTAAACATTGATCGGTTGCCCATCTACAAATGTAAAATTATGGTATTTTTTTTCTTCTGTATTTTCTTCAATTTATATTAGGTTCTGCAGAATGTAAAAAGATGTCACACAACACCGTATTTTGACGCCGAAAAAATTTTTAATTTTAAATCCGTCAAGTAGTTTTCATTTTCAGATCCATGTGATTTTTGAAAACATAAACATAAACAATCCAAGGAATCAGCTGTTTCTTAACTGCCTACTGTATCGTTCGACATGAATCAACCTGTTCAATTTTGAACACACTTTCGGCATTTTCTTCTAGAGGTTCATGCGGCTTTTGGAAAAGCATCTTAATTACTTTTAAATATTTTGAGGAGTTTCAATCAAAAATTTTGTTATAAATTCCATGAAAGAAAGTGAGAGCAGAAAGCCAACGTTTACCTACTGTTCTCCGTTTCGATTATCTGATATTTTCCAAAGTAAGAGACTTATATTTTTCTCTAGATCTCTCTAGCCTGTAAGATGGTTCTCTTGATCCTTGAATCACTGATGCGTCATCATTCATTTTTATTTATTTTGAGTGTGCTTAGGGATTAAAACAAAGGGTGATCATTTACTTTTCATAATAGTGTATTGCATCACCCATATATTTTAAGCCTTGCCTTGGTCAAAAATTCAAATCTTGTGTATTAAAATTCTCCTTTTTATTGATATAAATTTTCTTTAAACTTTAAAATATTATCTTTTTTATAAGTGATTATAGATTAGCTAAGATGAAGTGGTTTAATCAAGTCAAATTTTAGTACCTAACTATAATTTTTGTACTAAGCCTATTCTATTGAAAAATGTGGTTATATGTGTTAATAATTCCTTAATTTAGCTTCATTTGGATAAGCAGTGATCATCCTATCTCTGATGTATATTTTTTATTAAGATTGATTGTATTCATTTTCTCATTTCAAATCCTTTTGAGTGATACCTTGAAATGTCATTTCTCGTTCGATTGCCATATTAAGCTCCAACCTGTTTTGAAGAATATATGATGATATATTAAGTGAATTTCTTCACCTTCTTTGCATACCAACAAATTTTTAGCTCTATATGATTATTATATCACAAAGAGAAAAGAGCTAGAGGGTTGTAAGTGTTCTTTGCAGGTTTCTACAGATTCCACAACCCATGATTAGGTAAAATTTTAATAAATTTTAAAAGAAGAGCTTTTTCTGTCATCTAACATGTTTGTGAATGTTTAACTACATTAAATTAAATTTTATTAAGAGAATAGACCATTTACATTACCTGTGTACTTTGAGTAGCATTTTTCATTACCACAAGTTCCAGGATATTATGGAGTATGTTAGATCATTCCATTAATATTTCTTTTTTTTTTTCAGGATCTTCAAATTAATTAAATTCATGAAGTGTATTTCTTTTACTTAACAAGCTATTCTGATACAAGAGACATAGCTGCGAAGTGCGAATTCTCCCGGTTTACCTGGGATTTTTCCGGTTTTTTAATCATTTTCCGATGATACAGCCGAAAATGAGTTTCTCCTGGGGGGTTTCACATTTTTCAGGGAAATTCTCTATTTTTGTGAGAGTGTCCCTACCTTTTGCTCAATGAGCCTCAATACAGTCTGAATTTTCTTACTGGTCCAAAGTGTGTGATTGTTGCAATATTGCATAAAATCAAGGAAAAATCAAAAAGTTAAAAGGATAAATGATGTTTAGCATTATAAACATTAAAATTTTCCCCATTTCAGTTTTGAAAATATTGATTTTTTATGAAATGCCAATGCGTGCAATGTGCATGCATAAAAATCTTCCAGTTTTTTACTCAGTTAACAAACTCAGTTGACAGCTATGAAGAGAGCTTTAATGCTCAAAAGTTTACCTAATTTTTTCTGCTGACTTTGCAATTAAATTTAATATTCTTCTTTGGTTTGGGTGGCTGAACCTTTTTTCTCTGTAAGATATAAAAGCAGGGAAAAAATGATATTTTTGGTTGCATCCTTGATACTAAATTGCATAGCTGCCAACTCTTCCATTTTAGCCGGAAGATTTCCGTTTTTTTTTTTTTCCCCAGAGAATCTTCCGCCATCCGTTTTTAAATCAATTTCTTCCGTTTTTTGCCCAGTTAAAAGAAATTTTCTCATAAGTTATTAATCCAACTTGATTAAAGCTTAAAAGTAGTTGTTCTGCTGTTGGAAATAATGAATTTGCATGAGAAAATGGTTACCAATACAGAATGTTTATTGACATCTTTCATAATTGATCATTATTTTCCACTCAGCTGTGCTGATCATGCTCGACAATTATTTCAAAAAATGTTTCCAGACTCCAAAATTTCCAAGAGTTAAGGATGTAAAATATATGTTTTTCTTAAGATTTTTTTTACTAAAAGATGTCCATTTATACTACCTATTGTCCTAGGTAGAGCATGGTAGGCACCCTTGTTGACTTCAGTGTAAAAAATGCTGTGGGTATCTTGAGTTTTAAAATCTTCCTTTTTTCGTAATCCCAAAGTTGGCAGGTATGCTATTGTGTACAATTGTACAGTATATATACTTGATTTTCTATACGTCTACTAATGACGACTTGAAATTATCAAGTAATAAAGGTTTGTTAGTGAAACAAACTTGAAAGGGAACATTTGAAATTCAAGAATTTTAAATTCTTTTATGGTATTAATATGTAATGAAAGTATGATCTCTTAAGAAATTATTAGTATTTATGCATATTTTTGGAATTTCAAAGTTCCAAATTAAATTAAGCAATAACACTTAGGCTTTAACAACATGACATTCAACAACATTCTTTTCTTAAGTCTTCCATAAAAAATCATGGCTTGTTCAATCACTAAATATCAGCTTTAAAAAAAAACTATAAGGTGGCCAACTGTCCTTTAATGAGGACATTTTAGTCTTTCTTTTGGGAGTTCTTGTTCTTCATCTAAAACTCATTAACATACAGGGATAAGTATGAAATACTTCTTACTTTTTAGTGAATTGCTTTCTTGTATTTTAAAGAAATTTTAGTTATAAAAAAACTGCTATTTTTGTTCTTTAAGTTCTAATTTTTTTTCCTCTAAATAAAACCAGGGTTGCTTGATTTAAATCACTTGATTTTTTTTAAATTGTGTGATTTAAATCAAAAATGTTAAACTACCACAATTTAAAAAAATTAATTTGTTGTACGCTTTAAAATGGTTTGCAAAATTATTTACAGTATAATTTTTAAACTTTATATTTACTATATACATTTAGCATTTGCACAATTGCCTGCAATTTCATAAACAAGTGTTATTACCATATTGACCCTTGATTGTTGAAAATGCTGTAAATAGCTAGGGTTTGGAATCAAAATTTTAATAAACTATAAACAAGAATTAAAATCATAATTTTTTTACCTGGTATCAACTTTTTATAATATTTAGATAATCCAAAGGGTTCTTTTTAATATTTTTAGTTGTTTTCCTATCCAATTTTTTCTTTTACTATATTACTATCAATTGTTCGATTTTATTATTTTATCACTAATTATAATGGTTTAAAGAAATAAACATATTACTTTAATGGGTAAAATTAATTTAACTAATCAATATAACTCAGATTGATTTCAATTTTTACACAAAATTCAGGCATGATTTATTTAGTACTGTATTAAATATAATCATTGTCTTGATTTATTTAGTACTGTATTAAATATAATCATTGTCTTGATTTATTTAGTAATGTACCAAATATAAAATAGTCATGATAAAACAATATTATTGATTTCAAAATTTGGTAAGTAGTTAGGGAAAGAAGGATAAAGAATTAAAACTTTAAGTAACTAATAGTCAATTATTCATTCACCCTTTCAGAACGAGCATCTTACTGATGAGATGGCAGTGAACTGCTTTCTTTATTAGTTAATAAATTATATTAAGTGCATAAAATAGATTAGAGTGTGATGCAAAATTAATATTTCACACAGAAATTATAATATCAATCCTATATTTTTGACCAGTTTCAGAAAGTACAGTTAACTGTTAATTCATTTGAATCAAAAAATCTGATTTAAAAAAAAAAAAATTTGATTTCAATCAAATAAATCAGGATTTTTTATTATTATTATTATTTTCCAAAAAAAAAATCAGCAACCCTGAATAAAACTTGCTTTAAAAATTACCCAAGAGCTAAGAATTTAGCCTTGGCTGCTTGGTTTCTTATAACTATTTATGAACATGTTAGTAAAATTAGATAACACTAAAAGAACTTAAATATGTTCATTTCATTTAATAAGATAGCACTTCCATAGTATTAAAAACAACAGTAAAAGTATTATTAAACAGTAAAAGTATTGTTTAAGTAAGTAGCTTCCTATTAAACAGTTTTTTGGGACTATCTTTTAACAGAATTCTCTTTCTTTTGAAACTAACACCAAGTTTCTCATATTTAGAATACACGTGGCTGGTTCAAGTAAAAGAGATTAGAGTTCCTGAAGATAGAATAGGTATAAATATTTAATAAGTATCTTATTTTTTGAGTTTAGTGATAAAACAGTTGGTTTTTACTAACTAAACTTGTCAAAACCTGGAGGTGTAATACATGTCTGTCAACCATTCTGATTTTTAAGTCTGTTACGAAAATACATTTTATAAAATTCTTTCGAAATGAAAATCAGTAATTAGCTAAAATTTTGAAGGAATTTAATATCTGATTGTTCTTTAGTTACAAGATTTGAAAATTGGAAAAATTACCTTAGAAAATTTGAATGACTGCCAGCTATGAAAATATAAGCAGTCACTTAATTAGACACTCATGGTCTTTTTATCTTTTGAGAAATAATGTAATACTAAGGTACCTTCCCTTCAAAAATGTTGCATATTGGCCTTAAAAATTTTGCTTTGACTCAATTTTAAAACCTTTGGTTAATACCTGGACCACACTGTCCACTTACTACACCCAAGGGGGTAAATTAAGTACCATATAACAAACCCCCCTAAAACTGAAATTTTCCATTTTTTTAACCATAAAAGCGTTTAAAACTAACATATACCCCAATAAAGTCATTATAAAAAAGAAAACTAGAACGATTTGATTTTCTTCAAAATTTGCAACATTTCAGTTGTTGAGCAGGAACTAAAGATATCATTCAATCGAAAAAATATTTTACATTCTTATTATTTATCCCAGGGGACACTCTCTGCACCGGAAGAATAGAAATGTTGAAAAATAAATATTTTAACAAGGCTGAGTAAAAAGGACCATTTTTACCCAAATTTCCAAAATTCAAGTGTGATGCAGGGCAGAAGATATTATCTAATAAAAAAATCTGTTCTTATTGGACCCAACCACTTATAAATAGCGATCTCAAAAGCTTACAAGTGTTCAAACTTTTCATAATTTGCTTGCTGATCTCCAGTTTTCCCCGCAGTCCTAAAATCTACGTTTTTCAACAGTTTTTTTAATAAAATATAATGATTTCATATGAAATCATATATCTGATTGTCTGAGGTGCTTAAGACAATTATCTACCTTAAAAAAAAAAGAAAATTGAAATATAACATATGCTCCAATTTTTGTTCTCAAATTTTTTCTGCAATACACCTGCATTAGAAAATCACCCTTGACCTTCATGATTCATTGACCTTTACTCAGACCATAAATAGATAGGTCCAGAACATCTGTCTACAAAATTTCATGGAACTTCTATGGGGTTTATTTAATTTGAGAGGATAAGCAAAGGGAGAAGAAACAGGTGCAAGAACTTTCAATGGAAAGCCCCTGACAATGTTATGACTTGTAAATCTCCAGACCAGTGTCCCCGCCCCTTACATTCTCTTCTTTTGTTATTGAATGGGGGGGAAAGCTAGGAAAGTATGTTTGGAATAACTACAACAAAGAAATAACTTACAGTGACAGAGAATTAGTTAATGGAGGAATGACCAGGTTTGTAGTTAATTATTTAAAAATAGCTAAATTTTATCTATTTGGTCTTCATCTCATTCTGTAATGGATCAGTGGGGGTTGATTGTGTTTGCTGGTTTGCAGTTTTAAATTCCCTTTTCATTAATTTTTAAATCTTTATATACTGAACTTAGCTCAAGGCTGGTTCATGTGAATCCTTTTTGTGAATTGTAGATACTCTTAAGTTTGCAATTAAAATTATTAAATTTGTAAAACTGTTCGTATACTTAATTTCAAAAGAGTGTTGAAAACCTGAAATTACTCCATCCCTAAAAGTATTGATACCTAGATATTCAACACCTTAAAGTATTGATTTTAACCATCACTAATTTACATATTAATCCATCTACCATGCTGCTGAATCTTAAAACATAATGGTGCTGAATGATGGACAGGCTAATACATAAGTACTTTATTATGTTTTTCTTAGCTTTTACATATATTCTATAAGGGTTTTTTGTTTTAGAAAATGGCTGACCCCATGGCTGAAAGTTCTGGAGAAATGTGGAATATGTAAGTTCAAAGTGTTAATTTCTTTTGAAACTAAAATACTTATAAAAATTGCCAATATTTAAGTTCTTGTATTTATTATTATTAATTAATAATTACTGATTCTTACCATAACTATTATTTCAGGACTTTAATTGGTGATAATCTGGATGGGATGAATGCTGTATGGAATGTAAGTTAATTTTTTTATTCAAATGTAATGTAGCTGTTAGAAACATGCACTGTAGTTAGGTAATAAAGAGACCTTGAGTAAAACATTCTACAATTTGTTTTGTTCAATTTACAAATCTTAACTACTAGATATACTAATTTTTCCAATTTTGGTTTTAAATAAAAGTTTATTACCACTTAATAATGTTATCAATAGCTTTTAAGTTTTTTAATTCATCCAAATTCTACTTTAGAATTCAGTTACAAAATTTCGTATCTCTACATTCTTATAACAATGGTTATTGTTACAAGAGTTAACTACTGCAATGTTAAGGTTATTAACTACTGCAATGGCTTAGCCAAAAAAAAATTAAAGAGGTATATGGGATATTTAAAGTAATTAGTTTTTGATGTTCAAAAAAAATTTCTGAGTTTAATGGAGGTATTATCTTCATATCTCCCCTTAGCTAGGTGATACAATAAATACCCTTACAATAATACCCTTAAAGGGTGATACAATATTCTCATTAGAAGTCACAAGTAATATCAAAAAAATCAACCACATTTAAAGTGAAAAAACTTTTCTCCATAGTTTCTACGGTTGTTGCTTTCATACTACGGATTATGGAAATCGTGGAAAAAAAACTACTGAAATCGGTGCGGCATGAAAAAAAATGCAGATTTAATGTAGCTCTGCATAAAGTGCAAGCACATCGCAGCTAATTAAAAACTTTCTCCCTTTAATAAACTCACATTCTCAAAAATTATTTGTGACAGTCCTTTTCCTGATCGTATTGTACTGTAATTGAAACTCGATCGGGCGAGGCATACAAACACCATCTGTGAGAAAAAATAAAACTATTTTTTCAAGACAAAAATTAAATAAAAAATTTCTTAAAAAATAAGAAAACCTGCCGAATGCGGGGGGCTGATTTTGGATTTAAGATTTCAGGATAAAGTGTTCATTACGACATTATGGAAAATTTTCATTGGAGCAGGGCAGTATCCAAGGGGGGGGGGGTTAGGGGTTCAACACCCCCCCCCTCCCCCCCGAAATTTTGACATCAATTTTTATACTGCTATATTTCTTGAAAATTATGTCTCACAAGGAGCGATCCTCTTCAGGTATAACCCAAAGGGTCTCAAAATGAGTCAAAACCCTACTTTTAAGGGTAAAATTTCCAAAATTTTTCTGGGGGAGGACCTCCAAACCCCCTCGAAATTTTGAAATCTATTAAGTGTACGGTTTTTCCTTCAAACTTGTGTGATTTACAGGGAGTGGTCCTCTTTGATGTAACTTAAAGTGTCTCAAAATGAGTTAAAATGCCACTTTTAGGGGCAAAATTCAAAAAATTTTCTGGAGTAGGAACCCAAAAACCCCCTCAACATTTTGCCATTTATGACACCTACCTTCTTTTAACCTTGAAAATTCGGCGCTTATAATGAATGGTTCTCTTTGGGTGTAATCTAAAGGGTCTCAAAATGAGCTAAAACACTCTTTTGAGGGGCAAATTTCCAAAATGTTTCTAGGGGAGGACCCCCAGACCCCCCTTTTGCTTGGAATTCATATTGTTCATACAATTTTGAAATTTAGTGCATCAAAATTTCAATCCAGTTTTGTCATCCAAAAATTAACATAAAAGTACTTGTAAGGAGGTACCTTAGAAAATATTTGAGTCAACCCCCCCCCCCCCCCCCGAAACAAAAGTCTGGTTACGGCCCTGCATTGGAGGTTGGAGTCTCTGCAAAAAACACTATTTAGAAATGTATAAAATCAATCAGTTCATAGTATTCAACATTGAACTCCTCCAAAATGTACTCTTATTAGCATATTATCAATCTAGGGGAGAGTTGGGTACGATGGACAACTTTTGTAAGTTCTGACTGTTCAATTCTGATAAAGTTTAACTGCTCCACTCCCTACCATTCTCGTCCGCATCCCTCAAAATGTCTTCCACCAAAATTTCATTCAATTCTGATGAACTAGAGGCCCTTGAATCGGGTTAGTTATTTTATAGACACCCTGCCTGTATTTAAAGAAATACCAACTGAATGAGTGAGTGCGAAGAAAATATTTGTGTGCTATTTTTAATTTCTGGATTAAATGTAAAAGCATGAGTAAACTATAGATGATACTTAAAGGATAATTGATTGGTTAATTAAACTTATAAACTTCTTCAATTCCATTCACTAATTTATTTAGGGAATAAAGTAATGCATAACATTGAATGGTCCATTGTATTCAACATGGTAATTTTGCAAAAAATATATAAACTTTTGAATTTAATACTTTAACTCGTTAGAATATAAAAACATATACAGTCTTTTCTTATGATTGAGCTCAGCAATGTTTTTTAAATAAAAAAAATCTTTAGAGCAAAAACCATTCAACTTTCTTGGAAAAAATTTTCTTCTGCATACCAAATTAACAAACATGAATGGAATGGCTTAAAATTCCAGAGGTGCTAAGTTTTACAGTTTATCCATAATTTTTACGGATTACCTGTTTGTATTATTCATAAACTACTAATATGGATATTTGCTTTTGTTTTTACATATGTCTAATAATCCCACGTCTGAATTTCAGATTCCAAACACCCTGCCAGATCTTCCTCCCCTAGAACACTGGAATGAGTAAGTATTGTTATTGTTGGTTATTACAAGATAATCAGTATATTTATTTGGTTTATTCATTTATAAATATCTTATATGAAAATCACCCCATTGAAATGATAAAAATTTGATCTGCTAAGTCGCTCCATAACCCATATTAAATATCTATTGGTAAAGGATTTAAGTCATCCACTCTGGTAGATAGAAAAATCTTTAATTAAAAAAAATTACTTGGACAAAACAGAGGCTCATACACATCATAATTTTAAAATTCAGTCGGAAAAACTAGCACAGCTGAGCATAATAAAAATTGTTGCTTTATTTCTCTATATTAAAAAAAAAGTTTCCCCCCGCTGTTTCAGAAATTTTTATTTTTCAACTCTATACGAGACCTCTCACAAACCCTCCTCTAAAAAATCATCTAATTAGTTAAATGGCTAGCATGCTGGTGGAATTCTACATGGGAGATCTTTTTTGGGAGTAAATTTTAGTCTTGTCTTATTGTAACTAAATAAAAAGATCTGCAACTAAGCGACTTTTATAGAAGTTGGAAGAAAATTATTATTTAAGTAATATTAAAATATTTTTAAAAACTTACCAAATAAAATCAATTGCAAAATTCAATACTTGCAATGTCTTGTTAAAAATCAGTAATGTATAAATCTTTACTAAAATATTTATAATCTAGAAAGAAAAAAAATCCATTTGTCCCATTAGCCCCCACTTTCCCCTATATTATCTTTGCACCCAATATAAGAAACATTCAACAAACATGTTGTGTTATTAACCCATTAACGCCCAATTTATTTTTTTTCGGCCAAATTTTATAAAAATCACGAATCTGGTGTATTTTGCCTTCAATATGGATATTATCAACAAATTTTGTAAAAACAATCATTAGTTTCTTTAAAAATAGCTGATCTAAAAATAGATCACTGGGCGTTCTGGGATATTTTTGTCACTGAGCTAAGTAATAGTAGAACTTCCAAAAAATCCTTAAAAAATATAAAAAAGGTAGAAACTTTAGTACTTCTCCTTAAGAAACACATATTTATTCATAAATATGTGGAAAAATAATTAAATAATAATAAAATTAAATAATGTACCCAAGATAAACTACATAAATAGCTTATGTTGGAAGTATTTAGTGGGGAAAATAAACCAAGAACTTTAAATTGATGTTATAGAAAAAAATTAAGATGCATTAGTTTCAATGTTGCGTAAATTTTATGAATTTGTTTTACCATAAAATGAAATTGCTCAGGAAATAAAACGAAACTTGGTCTTACTCAGCCAACATTTAAAAAGGCTGCGTCTTTGAGCTTTTTACCTGCATATTCCAATAATTTATTTTACCACAGCGTCAATTTTAAGATTGCAAAAGTTGTATTACGGAGAATTTGAAATAATTATAATTTTCTATTTGATATTTTCTCCAGCTCCTCGAAAAAATGTTACTGTCTTATAATTTCCAACATGAACTATTTCAAAACAAGATAATTGACTTGTATTGTACTAATAAATTTATGTGATAATTTTAAATAAATAATTAAATGTGATAATTAAATTATACACAGATATTTTTTGCCACTATTTGCAATGCTTTGCTTTGCTAGCAATAAATTATGATTGTCTACCCTCCATTTATCGACCAAAAGAAATTATAAAATTTAATTACCAACAATATAATTTTCAATTTCATCAGAAAATATATATTTGACTTCATCCTGGACATAACTGAATATTCTCAGACTCATTTTTTAGTTTCAATTGGGAAAAACTAAATAATCGTATAGTAAGCAACACAGGAAAAATAAATGCCCGAACACCCAGTGATCTAATTTTAGATCAGCAACATTTCGGCAAGAATTTTTACCACTTAAATTTATTTTAACATAACACCGCTTTATATCCTAATAGCCACATCTATGAAGATATTAAAACACCAATATAAGTTTATCTTACTGGTACCACTTAGCTGTTTCCAGGGTTTATGCAAAGAAACGTCGAAAAACTGCGGAACGAAATGGCGATGCCAACTTTCTCTTATCGCTGTAGATCAATGACCAAGCCAAACAAAAAAAACCACGTGTTGTAAAACAGGTGCATGCCTTATCTTGCCCCCTGGGCAGTTTGGAATGTGTGGGGTGGGTAGAAGGTAATTTAAAAGCGAGTTTCCCACGCTATGTTTAGCGATCTAGAAATAGATCAATGGGCGCTAATGGGTTAAGAATGTTTAAAAATTTAATGCTTGATACGTAAATTGAAGATATTGCCATCTTTTTAAAACTGAAGTTTCAAAGGTTCTTAAATAAAAAACTTTGATCTGCCCATCCAATAAAGTCTATTATTTTATCTTAATTAGTTGAGTAAATTAGGATGAATTAGAATCATGGGTGCCACTCTTCCGTCTTTTTAAAATTGCAATGAAGGGAATTCCGTCTCAGGTATATTATGAAATGCAAAATTAGTACTAAATTCCATTACCTACATTGCACATTTGGTTCAATTCCGTTAACATTCCTGCTAAATATTGCCATGCTTTTGAGAATGCCATACATTCAAATATCAACATTTTTTTTATTTAAAATATGAATAGTTTTTGATCCAACTAAACATTTTAATCTGAGTCTAAAATTGTTTTAGCAATATATATTACTACTTTTTTGGTAGCCAAAAGAGCATAGCGGGAACATTAACGAAATTGAACTGCACATTTTGACCACAAGTAACATAGTTTTACTCACATACAGTTTTATCTTGATTTAGAATTTAAAGAACTATGATTGTTCATGATATTTTGTGAATTTTCATGCAATTAAAAAAAGATTGCTATAGACTGGATGAAAATGATTAATACAATAGTTTAAAGTTCCGTCTTGCAAATTTTGAAAAGTGGCACCCATGATTAGAATCACTTCTAATGCATACCCACAAACACAAGAATAAATTACTCCATTTTGTTGATAAGGTTGGGGCATTTATCTTTCAGTACCATTAAGTTCATTAATAAACTATTGATATTGAATTTCTTTAATTTGTTTCTATCTTAATTTTTCCAGGAATCTATTAGATGATCCTACTGAGGGCATTAATGAAAATATTGATACTGCTTCTGCATGGAATGTAAGTAGTACAAACCTCTCACCCCAAGTAAGTTTTTTGTTTTGTTTTTTTCTACGCAAAATCATATTTAAGCCAAATTTATTTTTAGTGAGTTAGCAAATTTTATTTATAATATTATGTGGGAATATTTTGCTGTGATTATTAAAAGGTGTAAGCATAATGAAGAAAAAGACTACCTAAGTGTCACTTTTGTATCTTGTGTTACTTGAATGAATTTCTATGAAAATTGAATACTTCTGGCTTAAACTTGTGAAAGTGAATTGGTTTTGATTAATTTTTTAATTTCAAAGGATTTCTTGATTGAGTGAAATCTGCTACCTATTTGTCACAAGCTTATTTTTGTTCCTTGATTGAATGATAAGATAGAAGAAGGCCTCAGATAAATTTTAGGCTGTTCTTGGTGATTATTTGTTATTGAGCTGTTATTAAAAGTAATTACTATTTTTGAAATATTGGACATTTTCTTATAAGTATGAGGGTTTTGGGAAAATAATTTAATAAGTAGTAATACAAATTTCCATCTTTTTATTTTGTGTAAATATATACTCTGCATTACACTTAGAAGAAAGAGGGATATCGAAACTAAATTTATTTCCATGATTACGAATAGTAACAAGGGGAATTGATTAAATGTAGCCTTCCTTGAAGTTAGGAGGCCGAGAAAATCAGTAAAGTGTTGTCTTCATAGGTGTTCATAACTGACGCCACATGCTATGGTATTGAGTGAAAGGGATTCCAAATGGGGTGTTGAGGATTGGCCATGCTGATTGCTGCCTCCACATAGTCAAAGTTCATCTGGTGCCCCAATGGACATTCTGTGCTACGCTCAATGCTTTCTCCTTATTCACTGAGCTTAGGTTCTGAAGAACGGGCTGGTCATGGTTAAAATAGAACATAGGGGGATAGGAACATAGCTTACACATTGCCTTTTTCCTTTTGAGACTTGTCTGCAGGCAAGCCCTAAAAGTAAGGATAAAGAGTAGACTGTTAAACCCTAATGGTGAAGCTCTGTCTTGTAAATATAACCTGTAAATCATAGTGAGAAGGTACAGGAGTGTAGTAGGGCCGTTAAAGGGAAAAAAACACTCGAATTGTTCAGATTGTGATAAAATCACCGAAATTGCTGGAGGTATAGTTTAAAACATGCTGAATCCAAAATCGACCGGAAGCACTCTGGCGGAAGGGTTGTTTTGGACTTCCGGTCAAAAACAAAATGGCCACCCGTGGGCCTATTTTCGGTTGTTTTAATGATAAAAAAATAATTTTGGTGACGAATATTATGTTTTAGAGGTCAAGAATCATGATTATGATACCAAAATGTGCAATTTATGTATAAAAAATTGATTAAAATTCAATAAAATCTCTAAAATAGTGTGATAGAGTCAATCGGTAGGTTTTTTCTCAAAACATTTGTAAAGAAGTTATTATTTCGACGGTTTTACATGTTTTTGAGGAGCTGATTCCGAATATCAACTTTGCTGTCACGTGGTAGGTCGGCTTTGTATAGAAAATTTCAAAACATTTAAAAAAATCTTAAAATGTTTTTCTCTATCTTCAGATTTTTGCTTATATTTCAAAAACTATAACATTTTTGAAGATTATCTCAGTTACAAAGTTAAAGTAAACAAAATTTACAATAAAATTCACTATTAAGCTTCCATTTTCTGAAGAATAGTAGTTCAGTTATAGAGTGCTGAAAAGCAGCTATTCTTTTGTTCTTCTGCAAAAAAGTGACAAACATACGTTTCCACCCGCTAGAAAACAAATAATATCAACAAATTTTTATGCCACGTGAAAGAGAATTTTATTCCTCACTAAAATAATGCCCTACATTATCATTTACAGAGAGGGGGGAAGGAGATAAGCGAAAATCGCGAATAAAGTGTTTTGCGCCTTGCAGCCAAAACGGACCTTCCTAGCTGTTTATCTCCAATTTTCGCTTTACTTTTGGTGTATTAACCATTTAGAAAAATATTTCATATCAATTGATGACTAAGCATGGTCAAAAAAATTATATTAAATTATTAGATATCCAAAATTGCCTTAAAATTGTTACTTTAATTATTAGTTTTTCGTAATTTTCACAAAACTTATAGTTTCTAAAAAAAGTGCAGTAAAACTTTATATGTAGAAATTAAAAGTTATTTCATTTGGTATAAAATGTTTGAAAATAATTTTTATTTATTTACAGATTTAGTGGAGAAATAGCAAGCATTCTTCACTTTATTGAAGGAAAAAAAATCACTTTTCTTTAGAAAGCTCTAGCGGCGATACCGCTTGTCAAAAGATAAAAATGAACTAATATGCTTGTTATAAGAAATTTTACGAGTTTAAAATTTGGTGCACTGCACTTTTTGAGCAAAATTTGTGGCAATTTTTGATTTAGAGTGACCTTTTAAATAAAAATAAACCTTAAATTCGGAATCAACACCATATGAGAACAAATACAATATCAGTACATTTAAACATTCCTATAATTGAATACATAGATTTAGTATTTTGTATTTTCCGAGTAAAATAACATATTTAATAATTTAATAAATTAAGGAAATTAATTGCAATAATTAATTGCAGAAGAACATAAGAATAGCTGCTTTTCAGCACTATAACTGAACTACTGTTCTTGAGAAAATGGAAGCTTAATAGTGAATTTTATTGTAAATTTTGTTTACTTTAACTTTGTAACTGAGATCATCTTCAAGAAAGTTGTAGTTTTTGAAACATAAGCAAAAGATTTTTTTAAATGTTTTGAAATTTTCTATACAAAGCCGACCTACCACGTGACAGCAAAGTTGATATTCGGAATCAGCACCTCAAAAACATGTAAAACCGTCGAAATAAAAACTTCTTTACAAATGTTTTGAGAAAAACCTACCGATTGATTCTATCACACTATTTTAGAGATTTTATTGAATTTTAATCAATTTTTTATACATAAATTGCACATTTTGGTATCATAATCATGATCCTTGACCTCTAAAACATAATATTCGTCACCAAAATTATTTTTTTTATCATTAAAACAACCGAAAATAGGCCCACGGGTGGCCATTTTGTTTTTGACCGGAAGTCCAAAACAACGCTTCCGCCAGAGTGCTTCCGGTCGATTTTGGATTCAGCATGTTTTAAACTATACCTCCAGCAATTTTGGTGATTTTATCACAATCTGAACAATTCTTCCCTTTAACGGCCCTACTAGTGGAATCCAATGCCTCTACACTCTGTTATCTGGTGTAAGAAAAGGTGTGACAATGACAAAATCAACAGCTGAGTGCACTCCCTCCACGGTGTCTCTGAACTTATATTCAACCCCCCTGATACTGCAAGCAAAGGTGTTACTTGTTCAAAAGCACAATACCATGCCATTATGTTGTCCATTTTCATCATTTGGTGCACTGTGCTAATGCCAAAGGCTGTGTTTGATATTCAAAGAGTATTGAAACTATGCAGGCCAATTCGACAATCTACAGCAGAGGTTCTCAAACTGTATGCTGTGGCACCCTGGGGTGCCGCACTAATTTGTTGGAAATTTTAAAATATGGAATGAATATGTATAACTTAACTGTTTATAGGGGTGAAAACATTGAATGTAATCCTACTTTTTTATTTATTTATTTTCCCCCATATTTTTCCGTTTTTCTTTATATTCAAAATTAGTGCTAGGAATGCCAAATATCTTTTTTACAACTTACACAAAACATGGTTCGTACGGTGCTTAAAAAGTGCTTACTTTTTTAAATTGTTTATAAGGCCCTTAAAAAGTGCGAAATGTTTTTCAATGGTTAGATTTTTTTTTATCTCAAAACATGAGTCTTTTAAAAGTGCTTATTTCTTGGCAGAAATTTTAAAATTTTCTTGTGCTTCCATTAAATGTGTGATGTTACAAATTTTTCTTCAATAATTTCAATTTCAACTAGGGCATTTCACTGAAGGAACTAAACTCCAGAAAATGTTCTTTCAATCCTTTATAAACTGAAAAATAAGGTAACAAAAATTGGGTTTCTGAAAATGCCAAAACTAAAAATACCCTTCCCCCCCCTTATATACGCCACTGGAGTACCCGTAAGGTTTTGAAAATACAATTTTAAGTATTTAAACAATTTTAGCAAGTTTAAAAAAATTAAAACAAATTATTAAATAATAATTAATGTGATAATTTGAGCCTGTTTTTTTGGCACATATATTTTCAATTCTGGGTCTTATTTTCGAAAGGCATACCCGAATCTCGTCTTCAATAGAAAGAAGACGATTTCTTTACTTTTTATGTTTGTTAAACAAGAAAAGGTTTTTTCACACGTATATGATGTGGAAAATTGCAATAGTATACTAATTGCTTTCCTTTGAATATTTGGATAGTCCTTTTTAACGGCCATTGACCATTTTGACCGCTGGACGGTCTTACCCCTGACCCCCACTGTTTCTTAAAACTACATTGCAACGGACACAGTTGACACATCTGGTTTACCAAGCAAAGGAGTGCCGCGCTTCCCTCTTTTTGTCTTCGGCGATCCTCCGAAACTACAAACGACCCCCCCCCCCCACCATATGGGCTTGGAATTTTGTGAGAAAAGTCTGTTTTCGGGAATCGGAAACAGAGGTTTTCGAGGTTCCGCGAGAAATTCGAAGGAAAAATTTTTTTTGTTCTAGATTCTAGTACAACAAAAAAAATTTTTTTCGAATTTCTCGCGGAAACCCGATTGAGAAACGCTGTCTTAAACTACCATTTTAAAAATTAATTTTACAATGTTAGTTAATATTGTATTCTAATATGTTAGCTATGTTATTCCTATTTGAGACAAAAATATACTCAAATATTCTTGAAAACTCATTTAAAACATTTTATTGGCAGTTTGAAATGCGTACAAGTAGGTCCTTAAAACTTCTCAAAAATCTGTAGAAAGTCTTTAAAAAGTGCTTAATTTTATTCTTCAAACTTCTGTACAAACCATGCAAAATAAAGCAATCAAAAACTTTTTCCCCAGAAAAAGAGACAAATATATGCCTAATTTTCCATTTGGTGGAACTTCAGTTGCACAGAAATAACAAAATATGTGGTAGAAAAGAGTGGACCTCTTAAGACATGTTTTTTAGAACTAAGATCTTAAACTTTTTGAAAGGGGTAAAATAACGTGAACAGAAAGTGACTGTGGAGTATAAATTCCTTTCCACATTAAAGAAATATAAAAAAAAGTTTTAAGTTTTTAAAGTATTTGACCCTTGATTTAAAAATCTAGTATAGATTACAACACCCACTCCTAAATCAATCTATATTTTAAGGGTAGTTGTATCACAAAAAGCTTTGTAGGGATGCCCAGAATTTTTTTTACCCTGCTAAGGGTGCCATGCCGGGAAAAAGTTTGAACCCCTGCAGTATCTACAGTACTGCAAATAACATATCTTTCACTCCTGTACCTTCTCATTATGATTTACTGGTCCATTTTACCAGACATATCTGCAACATTTAGTTTTTGCAACCTGTTCTTTATGCGTACCTTCAAGCCTTGCCTGCGGACAAGTCTCAAAAGAAAATTGCACAACCACTTAGACATAGAAAACCTTAATACCTGGATAAATCAGGGAATTTTAAAAAAATCTGATAATAATCAGGAAAAAAATTTTTGTCTTTAAAAGTGTATTTCCGTGCTCCTACCAACAAAATAAAGTCAAAAAATTCCTATAAAATCTATGAACTGAAATATTTTCTGCATTTTGCTAATTTCATATATTTTCATAAATTGCTAAATTAATTATATATTTGTCTTTAAAAGTGTATTTCCGTGCTCCTACCAACAAAATAAAGTCAAAAAATTCCTATAAAATCTATGAACTGAAATATTTTCTGCATTTTGCTAATTTCATATATTTTCATAAATTGCTAAATTAATTACTTAGTTTTTTTTATTATTTTTAATAATATTAGTTGGGTTTAACTTAACTTTAAGTTATAAAAGCAGCAGTAGGATCAGACATTTCATTATTTTCCAAAAATTATTCCAAATTTATATAGCTAAATTTTTGCTCAGGTATTATTATATTTTATATATTTGATTTATAGATACTTATTTCTTAAGATCTAGCTATTCAAGAAGAGGCAAGAATTACACCATTTTGTTTCATGCTACTTTATTGAAAGTAGAAGTGGAAGTGATTATTTACAGAAGTAGTAGAAGTTGTTGTTTACAGAAGTAGTCGAAGTTGTTGCCTACTGCTTAAGGCAGTGGCTTAATATATCACATGCCCTTTTCTTTAATGAAAACAAAATCAGATGAGAATTATTATTGCATTATATCTCAAGATTAAATGAAATTTTTATCTTTAACAAATTTTACTTTTATAGTTATATACTCAATTATAGATTTATATATACTAAATTAAATACAAAAATGAGAATTTAATGTTTAAGACATTATATAGTCATCAAATTTTACTGGGCGTTTAGTTATTCTCTGGGATGGCTTTTCCATAGGAGTTTCAGTCACAGTTTTGTCTCTTGGAGATGGAATATGGTTTTTTAGAGACATTGAAGCTGCGGGAGTAATTAGAGGTGGTTCATCCGAGATCAAGGGACTTCTATCCGGTCGAATCTGACTTCTGTTTCGCCTATATTCAGATCCTGTAGTCGTTCTCACGATGTATGATCTGGATCTAGGTGATGTTTCTCTTAGGACTATCCCTGGAATCCAGTCTCTGTGCCCCACTTGAACGAACACCGGCTGTTTAGGCCGCAACTCCTCCAATAGTACAGCACTCCTGTCGTGATATTCCTTTTGCTTTCTTTGATTTTCTTCCAATTGGAACTTTACAGTTGGAAATTTAGGCTTTAAGTTTTCTATTTTTGTTAGGGAGAGAGTTCTTTGAGCTCGACCCATTAGCATTAGAGCTGGTGAGGGAAGGTTGTATTTTGGGGTATTGTTGTATTCTAAGATTGCTAGGTTGGGATCCCCTCCTTCCTTCTTTACCTTGAACAGTATATTCTTAGTTGTTTGTATAGCTCTTTCTATCATTCCATTTGACTTTGGATACTTGGGCGAAGAGGTCACTATCTGGAAGTCATAGTTCTTCGCGAAAGATTGATAAAGGTGACTGTCAAATGGTGGTCCATTATCTGAATGTACTTTTCTTGGTATTCCATGAGTTCTGAAGATCTGTTTTAAGGCACTCACGACTGATTCTGCAGTCTTCTTGGAAAGCTTTTTTACCTCTATGAATTTCGAATGGTAATCAATCAATACCAAATAATCATCATTTTCTAAGTACATAAAGTCAATACCGACTTCTTGCCACGGGTATTCTGGTACCTCATAAGGCATTAGAGGTTCTTTGGTGTTGGATCTTTGGTGCATTTGGCAAATCTTGCAGCTATATACAAGATCCTTGATGTCTTGCATCATGTTGGGCCAGTAGATAGAGTTCTTCGCTTTCCTTTGGCAGGACGTGATTCCTTGATGAGCCACATGCAAATTGGACAGGACTTCATTCCTCATCTTCCTAGGTATAACAAGTCTTCTACCCAAAAACATCAGACCATCATAGTAGTGGATTTCAGACTTGATATTCCAATATGGTTGTAGCTCGACTGGAACAATCTTGATGCTCGATGGCCAACCTTCACTCAAATATTTCTTCAGCTGTGAGAGTTCGGAGTCTTCTTGTGTTGCTAATTTCAGCTCTTCCGTCTTCTCATCACTGGACGTTAGTATGGTGTGTACTGTTGCAGCACCCGTTTCTAAAAAGGCAGTGTTGATGATATCAGATCCTGGAGAACGAGAGAGAGCGTCAGCAACATAGAGCTTCTTTCCAGGCACATGCACGATGTGGAAGTCATATTTGAAGAGTTCTAAGGCCATTCTTTGAAGTCTGGGGGATAACTTTTCAATAGGTTTCTGGAGCAAACCAAGCAGTGGCTTGTGATCAGTTTCAACTGTGAACTTAGTCCCATATAAGTAGTAATGGAATTTTCTGCATCCATTCAGAATAGCTAACAGTTCTTTTTCTATTTGACTGTATTTTTGTTGTGTTTCAGTCAGAGATACTGAAGCGTATGCTATGGGATGTTCATCTTGTAGTAATATAGCACCTAGTCCAAACTGACTTGCATCAACTGATATAGTAGATCTCCTGCTAGGATCAAAATAGCATAGGACTGGTGAATTTATGATACACTGTTTAAGATCATCAAAAGCCTTTTGCTCATTATTTGTCCACACGAACTCATTTTTCTTACTTAATAGTAATCTAAGGATTCCAGTCTTACTTGATAAATTATTTATGAATTTACCCAAATAAGTTATCATACCAATAAACCTTTGTAATTCAGCTTTATTTTCAGGAATTTTATATTCTGAAATTGCCTTAACCTTATCCAAGCTAACTGACAATCCCTCACTACTTAAGTTATAACCCAAATATTTAACTGAGTCTACCTTAATTTGACTTTTTTCTTTAGATAATTTTAAACCAAACTTCCTAGCTCTGTCAAGAACAGATTTTAACCTTTCGTCATGTTCCTCTTCAGTTTTTCCATATATTAGAACATCATCAATATAAACCAATATTCCCTTTAAACCCGAGAAAACATTATCTATAGTTTTCTGATAGACTTCTGGGGAACTTGCAAGACCATATGGTAACCTGCAAAATTTATACCTTCCAAATGGTGTCGCAATAGTGCACAAATTTGAGCTCTCTTCTGCAAGCGGAATTTGCAAAAATGCAGAAGATGCGTCTAAAACAGAAAAATATTTTGCGCCTTCAATTTGTGAAAAGATACTCTGTTGTGTAGGAATGGGATAATGTTCTCTTTTTAGGTATTTGTTCAACGGTCTTGGGTCCATGCAAATTCTCACACTATTATTGGGTTTTTGAACCACAACAATAGGATGAACCCAATCTGTAGGATCAGTAACCTGTTCCAAAATACCTTCCTGTACCATTTTATCTAATTCTTGCTTTACTTTATCTTTAAGGGAAATAGGGATTATTCTGGCAGGGGCAATTTTTGGCTCTGCTTTATCACTGAGTTTTATGTCATAGGTGTATGGCAATTTCCCTAATTTACCAGTAAACACATCTTGATACTGTTTAACAATATCGCTTGAAGTAATAGCATTAACTTTGTTTAAAGGATTCCTATTGATTAATCCAAATTTCTCACATGCCTCTAGGCCTAGTAAGGCATTAGCTTCCTGGTCTATCACAAAAAATTCAAGACTTTCTGTTTTGTTACCCATTTCACAATTCAGTATACATGTTCCCAATACTTTAAGATTGTGACCTGTATATGACTTCAAAATCTTATTAGTTTTATGTAACTTATATTTAGATAAGTTATTGAATTCTTTTACAGGTAGGATGTTTACCTCAGCTCCTGAATCTATTTTAAATGAGATTTTCCTATCTTCTACTAAAATTGTTTCTCTCCATTCAGTTTTAACTGACTTAACATGACATATTGATTCCAATAGAAATGAATCATCCTCATTGGAGATTTCCTGATTGGTGATTTCATGCACCCTTTTATTTGTACATGCTTTGGAAAAATGATTAAACTTATTGCAATTCAGGCATTTTTTCCCCCAAGCCGGACATTGCCCATATTCATGCTTTGTTAAACACCTCCTACATGATTTCCCAAATTTATCATTTTTAGGATAAGACTTACTTCCCTTTCTAAATTTATCCTTACTGAACTTAACATTTTTCATTTTGTCTTTAGATTTTACATAGTTAATCTCAGACTGTGCATTATCTTTTTGCATAAATCTCACCTGTTGTTGACTGGATTCCTTAGCCCTACAGTATGAAATGGCTTTTTCTAAATCTAATTCTGAATCAATCAAAAGCTTTTCTTTAACAGATGAATCCCTAATACCTATTATTAGCAAGTCTCTCACTAGACTGTCCTCCTGATTTTCAAATGAGCATTCCTTAGCTAAGTTCTTTAAATTTGTTACAAAGGAATCTATTGATTCATTTTCCTGTTGTATACAATTGAAAAATTTATACCTAGATATTATTGTGTTCTTAGCTGGTTTGAAATATTCATCAAACTCATCGATTACTATCTCAAACTTTTCAGATTCCTCTTTAGTTAATTTAAAACTATTGAATAGATCAATGCAATCCTCACCCATGCATCCTAGCAAGAGAGCTACCTTTGTTTTATCAGGTTTTTTGGTTTTCTCAGTAGCTTCCAAGTGAAGTAAAAACCGCTGTTTAAATCTCTGCCAGTTTTCGTAGATGTTCCCTTCCAGTTTCATTTCAGTCGGTGGTTTGGGCTCCATTTCAGTCTTGTTCGAATGACAGATCAGTATTCTTGATTGACGGGATGACGCGCTGAGAGTAGAGCGAACGGATTTTTTGTTTACCAGTTCTTCTGTAGTTCAAGACGATTTCTTCCTCCGAGGTGAATTCGATTCTTTACTGCCACCATATTATATTTTATATATTTGATTTATAGATACTTATTTCTTAAGATCTAGCTATTCAAGAAGAGGCAAGAATTACACCATTTTGTTTCATGCTACTTTATTGAAAGTAGAAGTGGAAGTGATTATTTACAGAAGTAGTAGAAGTTGTTGTTTACAGAAGTAGTCGAAGTTGTTGCCTACTGCTTAAGGCAGTGGCTTAATATATCACAGGTATTAGTCCTCTTATCCTATTTAACTATTTCTTTTACTTTAAGAAGTTATATTGTAATCATAATCATGCTAAAGTAACATTTCTCTTAGCAACCACCTCAGTATCGACCTTTCATTTCTATTGGTTCTTTCTATTTCATTCATGAAGTTTTATATCTTAGAACAAAAAGGAAGGTTTATATTAGAACGTAAAGGAATTGGACATAAAGTAAATATTTTTCAAAGATTGATTCTCTAATCCTTTTTTAATCTTAATAATTTTTCATTGTTATTAAGATAACTAATATAAGTGCTTGTTATAAAAAAAATTCATTAAAGAATAATCAATTGTTTCAAAGAAAATTTATAATAATCCTTTGCCTTGGCTTGTATTTAAATTGTTTTCTACTTGAAAAATCTTCAAGTTATTCCTTATCTCTCAAGCAACCTCTGAACCTTGCATATTCCAATAAGCTGCAAAATCAAGGGAATCCTTTATAAAAAATGAAAAATGGTAATAAGAAATATACAGTACTGATCAAAGTGCTATAAACAGTTTTGGATCTTTATTCCTTCTCCCTGCCAAATGATGATCCTTTTACTTGCTGATGTTCCCAAATGGGAACATCACTTTTATCAGGGAATTTTTCACCACTTAATTTTTCATGCAGGAGTTAGATACTTGGTAGTAAGCAACTCAAAGATATGAAGTTATTTTACATGCAAAAGTTTTTCTCAAGCAATTTAATCTTTTTGTGGAATTTATATCAAAATTATACAGATTTTTGGCTCTTCCAAAAGTTGCACAAGTTTCAATTTATGATAAATTAAGTTTTAAATAAATATGCTGTGTTCACAGGTAGCTTAAGTACACATCTTTTCAATTGGCTGGGCAGAATAGCTTCATATTCCAATTTCGGAGAGTAATTACCAATTCAACGTATATGTTCCCAAATGGGAACATCTTACAAGAATGGTTTTAGTAATGATGAAACAAGCCATTTAACCCAAAAAGCAGAACCTTTAGTTTGACATTTGAATTGTGGTGTTTAAAAGATTAATTTGCTATTGTTATTTAAATATTGTAGAGTAAAGCATATTAGTTTTCAGAGTAATTGCCTTAGGTAAATTATTTTGGGCATTTTTTAAAAATAGGTTTGTATGAAATAACTTATTTTAAAGAAAATATATGTATAATTATGAATCTTTGTTATGAGGAAAATTAGTTAATTGTTCTCTGAAATATTTTTACAGACTACATTAGTTCCAATTTTTTTCCATATGGAATTTTTTTTTTCAAAATAGATTTTTCTAAGATTTTAATGGAAGACATGTGTTTTAGCAAATCTGCAGGATTCCCACATGTTGGGGTACCTGGAAAAGTAAAGAGTTTTTAATTTGATTAATTTTTAATTTAATTTGCTTAAAACCTGGAAAATGATAAATTTTTAACGTATGCGCCTCATTTTTGCCTCTAGAAAGGAAAGAATATACACGATCCAAAAAAAATGCCTTGCATTTTTATATTTTTGATAAAAAAAAATCTTCAACATTAACAGGGAAAAGTCGGAGAATTTTACTTCCAAAATTGAGTGGGAACCCTGAATTTGTTTTGGTTTTCCACTTGTATACTAGATGGCGCCATGATAGTACGTTAGTAGATTTTGTTCCATTTATTTTTGAATTAGATTATTATTATCCGTGGTCTTTCGCATCATTGTAGCCAACAAAATTAATTTCTACCCCTGGAAAATTTTAAAATCTAATTTAAAGATTAATTAGTTAAATTCCTTCGCTTAGATAGATTGCAATTTTGCTTATTGCTACTATAGTGCTGCTACTGCTCCTTCCTCACTGGATATATGGGATACCATTTTGTTTTTCACAACTTTCGACGCATGCGCCCATCCCTTCTTGACTGCTCCACGACCACGTACCATTTCTTACAAGGATAAACTTGTTCGAACTTGTCTGGGCATGTTTGCGCGTTGATAGGAATTTTAAACTTAAATGTAAATTAAATACCAAGATGCTTTGTGCGGTCCTAAATTGTTGGATGAATCTTAACACCGATTCGTCCGAGAATGTGTCGTTTCATCGATTTCCGGCAGATGAGAAAACTTACAAAATGTGGTTACTCCGATGTGGGCGTGAAACAAACACTGATACCTCACGACTGTGTGTGTGCTCGACTCATTTCTCCGATGACAATTACGTCTCTGACTCTGCGGGCAGAGTCATTAGGACATATTTAAAGAAAGGGGCTCTGCCCGACAGAAACTTGTTTCAAATTAAGCTAGAACCTCCAGATGAAAATTATTTTGAAACTTCGCCTGAAGGGACGAGTAGAGTTAATTCTGCTGTGAGTTAAGTATCTACTACGCCACGATACAAATTGGCATATTGTCTGATTAAATTTAATTTTTAAAAATAATTTAGCCCTCTCCCTGCCTTAATTTCGGGGGATGATGATAAGTGTTAAAGAAATATAATTTTGTTGACCGCGCCCTGGGCGCTGCAAATGAGGGGATTGGAGAATAAACCCCCCCTCTGAAAGTTATGAAATTTTCCTTTTTTACCACAGAATATTTTTCTATTTACACTATACCCATGGGTAAATTTAGAAGGGGCATAGTAGGTCCTTGCTGGCAACACATGAATTAATTCCCTGTAAAATAATGAATTTTCTGAAAAAGTTGACTTGTAATTTTTACATACATTTAAAAACTTCTCTGTTGATTAAAAAAACTCAATTATTATATTTTCAGCCTTGTTTCAATAAATGTGTTTCTTTTATTTAAAATGTAGTTATATACTGTCACTCCAGCAAGTACTTGTACACCCAACAAATTTGCACTAGTATATCTATATTACGGCTAAATTCCACATGCAAATTCCAAACAAAAATTATCCTAACATAGTATGTTATTCTTCATTATAATCTACCAAAAAAAATATTAGAACATTTAGAAAAAATGTATTTTAAAAAATGCAGCGATTTGAAAGCCTACCAGTGTTTCCCAACCTTTTTCGGTCTATGCCCCACCAAAGCCTTTCTAAATTTTCCATGCCCCCCATGTCCTTTTTTTTCGAAACTCCTTCTTCCATGCCCCACCTTGGGAGCAATTTGTTGAAAATTTTCAAATTGCCCCCCTAGAAATTCATATTGCCCCCTGGTGGAGCTTGCTCCCCACGTTGGGATACACTGGCCTAAACAAATATTCGTACAGCCATAGACTTAACATGGGATCATTGCATTTCTGAAAAGCATATGTTGTTCCTAATCCTAATTTAAAAGCATGGTACATACATTTTTTTTTCTTGAGGTTCATAATGCCAATAACTTTAAATCACTTCATTTTTTAGTATTTAGTATTTTTTTCTAAATATTTTGATATTTATTTATTTTTGTAGATTAATGAAGAATAACATACTATGTTAGAATAATTTTTGTTTGCATTTTGCATGTGTAGTTTAGCTGAAATAGGAGGTATACTAGTGCAAATTTGTTGGGTGTACGAATACTCTCTGGAGTGACTGTATAAGGGGTATGAGTCTTGAAATTAACAATAAAGGAATAATTTCCCAAAGGATGATAGCAAGAAATGTACATTCCATTGCAACTTGATTACCCAAACCTCATGAAAATTCCACCAAAAAAGGTTAAGTTAACCTATCTCCTATATAAAATTTATCTTGAGGAACTCTGTTTATAATATAGGGTTCCCACAGTCCTTGGAAAATGTGAAAGGTCCTTGAATTTTGAATTCTGCCTTTCGCTAAATTATCTAAATTGTTTTACCGCAGTTACCAGCAGTTTGAAACGCTCTAATCATGAAACTACGACAGTAACGCCCTCTTCATCGGTTCCGCAAGTGAACCAACTAGGTAGAAAATTAAGTTAGAATAGGTATTTTTAAAAAACTCCAATTGCTCTAGAAAGATTATAAGTTTTAAATGTCTGCAAAAAAAAGGTTCTTGAGAAATTTTATTGAGGCCCTTGAAAAGTCCTCGATTTTAAGTGTTTTCAAAGAGTGGGAACCATGTACGTATTAGCATGTTTAATTACTGATTATATGTGGTAGGATTTTGTAAAATATTTTTCTTCACATCCTCAAGGTTCAAGCATGGCTCCAATGGGGGGGGGCACTTTTTCAGACTATCACCTTTACCTGACTGGTGGTCTTTCCACCGCTCTACAGCCAGCTGACATATTTTTCTTCTAGATATTGGGTCAACTATAATGTATCAACTTTTTAGCCGGGAGGAAATGACTGAAAATTTTAATTTTTTTACGTGTTTGGGGGGCTACCATTGCTCAACCCACCCACGGACAAGCAGCTGACGCTCACCAGGCTTCATGATACAACTCCCTGAAGCATTCCACCAATTATCGCTTGAGAGGAAATGGGTGACAAAATATGTCACTGGCTCCCGGTCTAATGGGGGTCCTCCTCCAAAAAAATTTTTCAAATTTGACATGTAAAAGTAAAGTTTTAACTTATTTTGAGTACATTTTGGGACTTTTTTTTTCGTTCTTATGAGTGATTTTTTAGCTGCTTAAAAAACATTGATTTAAATAAATTTTTTAATTGTTATATTTATTTGTAGCAAGGTTATTACGTTTAAAACAAAGCAAAAAAAAAAAAAACATTGTTTAAAACACATGTACTTTTTTAGTAATTTTTTCTATGAACTGATGGCATTAGTATTATAAAACTTAGTATTTACTTTCAACTGATTTTGATTTTTATTTGATTGACTTTATTTGATATTATTTATTACAAATAAACTTGTTTGAAAATCATATTTTTTTATAATTGACCTGTTCTTTATGTTTTATTTTAATGAATACTGCTAATGTCAAAATATGCAATGAACTGAAAAGGACTGAAATGAATATGCATATAATAACTTATAAATATTCAGATCGTATCTTATTAATATATATTGACAATTCTAATGTTAAAGCTGAAGTTGTTGACATAGTAACATATTTCCGAAACTATCATTTTACTTCGGCCAAGCCCCAAGAAACAGGTGCTAAAAAAGCTCGAGATGCCATCTGATGTCAGGGGTAGTGTCGAGGGTAAAAAAAACAAATAAAACGTTTTAAACATAAAAAAACACGTTTAAAACAAAAAAACAAATAAAATGTTTTTTGGGTTTTTTTTAGAAAAAAACGATGTTTTTTTCCAACCCTGATTTGTAGGGATATTTTCATCACCAGCAATTTTAAAGTAACAAGATTTTTTTACTAATTGCTTTATTTATTCTGTTTACTATCTGATAAAACCAGCATGACGCTTGTAAAAATTGAAAAAATACCTACATTTGGATATCCCACCGAAAATTTCCCTCGACCCACAGTTTGAGAACCTTTTGCTTTATTCTAGTAGCAATAAGGAGAAGTGTTAGAAATTTTAATATCTGTAAAATAAAAACTACAGGCTCCAAATATATTCAATTTCAAACTATCTTTTAACAAAGGGAGTCTAGGGGTCCTCCCCAGAAATTTTTTGAAAATTTGACACTAAAAAACAGGGTATTATCTAGTTTTGGTACACCTAGACCAAATTTCGGAAATTTTTAGGTAAGATTTGTATTTTGATAATCTTAAAATAAAAAAAGTTGTGAATAAGAGAGGGTCTGGGGGTCTTCCCCCAGAAAATATTTGGAAATTTGACCCTAAAAAAACAGTGTTTTAACTTGTTTTGAACACAGCCAGATTTTTTTTTTTTTGGGGGGGGGGAGTCTCCTGGCTCCCCCCTTATATCTAACCTATCTGAAACAGGTTATAATCTAACAAGATTTTTAAAAACCTCTGCATTATTATCTTACCAAGTTGCTACAAAGCGACCTTTCAGTAAAAATTTCCAACTTGGAAAATCCTTAAAATAAGTTGAAAATACTGACTAAAATCAATAATGTGATCTGAGAGGTGTCACATCTAGATAGGCTCCTCAGACAATGCAAAAGTTTTTTCTGCATTGCAATTACAACGAGAAGACAACTTCAACTAGGCGCCGGAAAAACGAAACTTACGCGAAAAAATTTCTGGCGACATTTCTGGAGAATGTGATCCCGAACACAGGACTTGTTGGCTTCTGACCACTGTAAAGTTGTTTTTTCTACATCGCAATAGCAACACAGAAGCTGACTTCAACCCAAAGGGTCACAAAATGCGTCGGAACCCTACTTTTAAGGGTAAAAATTCCAAAACATTTCTGAGGGAGGACCCCCAAACCCCTCACAAAATTTTAAAATCTATTATATCTGGTTTTCTTTGAAAATTTCTGTGACTTACTAGGAGGGGTTCTTTGATGTAAACTAAACTAAAGGGTCTCAAATTGAGTTAAAACACCACTTCCAGGGGGGGGGGGGACCCCAAAACCCCCTTATAACTTAGTAGTTTATTAAATGTATAATGTTTTTCCTTTAAAATTCTGGCGCTTATAATAAGCGGATCTCTATGGGTGTAATCTAAATGGTCTCAAAATAAGTTAAAACACTATTCTGAGATGTACAAAGACAAAGATGAGACAAATTTCTAAAATTTTTCTGGGGAAGGAACTCCAAGACATCCCCCATTTTACTTGGAATATTGTTAACACAATTTTGAAATTTAGTGCACCAAAATTAGAATCCTATGTTAGGTCATCTAAAAGTAGAGGTACCACAGAAAAAAATTTTAGTCGCTGTACCGCGAAAAGCTTTTCAGGGATGCCCAAAAATTTTCTTAGCCTCCCAAGGGTGCCGCGGCGGAAAAAATTGAGAACCCCTGCTATACTAGACGTCACTAACAAAAAAGTAGTTCCCATCGTAGTGCCTAAATTTTGAGTGAAATGATGAACGTCAATTTAAAAAAAGATTTATTTTGTTCAACCCATGTATGCTTTTCAATCACTATTTGCGTACCGAAACTCCTCCTATCAGGCTTTGTGTTTACTGATTTCTCCTTCCGCATTTCTGACGTACTGGGTTCTAGAAACGTTGCTGTCGAGTATAGTATTATTTTAAGTTCTATTTTTAAATTTATTTGGACGGCAAAAACGGCAGTTGGCGAATGCGCCGTAGGTCTCTCGGTTACGTAGTAGCCCTTGCCCTTGCGCTCCAAGCACAAGCGGTGCTGGGTAAAGAAAAAGGGTAGAGGTTAGTTGTATATTTGCCGGCCAAATAGACAGTGCCACAGTTAATATTCAATCCTCGACTTTTTGTGGGCTTCTGGCAGGGTTACTGCAATCCGGCGTACATTGGCCAGCAGAACTTATTTATTTCGACATAACAATACGCAAACCAAAACTGTACTCATACCTATTTAGCTCAACTGATGCTCACAGTGGTTTTGCCATTTAATTACTATGTCCAAAAATCAGGTATGATTTTTTTATTCTAAAAAGTTAAGCTATTTTCATGGTTGATAGCAACAGGGTAGAACTTTTTTCATCTTTAAGATTCCAAGGTCCCATAAGTCTTGTATATGACCTGTTAATTCAACTTTACATATTTATCTTATGCGCAATGGACTCTAACCGCCTATCTGGTTCGAGACTTCACGGAACCAACACGTGACCTACAACTGAGCTTGCAATTGGTTACCACAGATACTACACTAGTAGATCTACTAGTGTAGGATCTGTGGTAACCAATCGCAAGCTCAGTAGGTCACGTGTTGGTTCCGTGTGACGTCAGACGGTTAGAGTCCATTAGTTGATGTCCTACCAACTTATTTGAGCTGTAATTTTTAAAATATTGTTAAAGTTAATGGCCCAGCGAATACCTTCGCCGCCTTTCAGGGTTCAGACAAAGGCTTTTGCCCGCTTAAAATGAGGTTTTTTTTTTTTTTTTTTTTTTTTTTTTTTTTTTTTTTTTTTTTGTCGTCGTCGTCGTCTTGTGTTTGGCGCAAAAATCGGACTTAATTTGCAACATTTTGGGTTAAGGGCCACCGTAGACTTTCTGGGTGTAATAAAACAATTATCTCCAGGAAGAAACCTGAGTTTATGGCGCCGGTGTCTTCATGTGGTCAATTTTCGACAGCTCTCAGGCGCAAGTGCGAGGGGAGATACAAAGAGATTGAGGGAGATAGGGGAGATACACTGCTGGTGGTCCGGCCGCAAATTGTTTTATTACATCCAGGCACTGGATGTAATAAAACTTTACGGTGACCCTATAATTCATGACACTGGTTATTGCTACGAAAGTAACAACTCAACTCTACTCTAATCTTTCTATTTTTTGAAAAATTACAAGTTAAACTAAAGTATAATAAAAGTAGCAGTCAGGAATCGAACCAGGGACCATTGGGTTACTAGCCGCACACTATACCCTGGGCGCTGATGCCAGAATTGATCAATAACGTAATTTTAATGTTATAAAACGCGTAATAACAAACTTCTACTGCGCATGCTTCAACTGTAGTTACATTAACCACTTCGAAAACAAATAGTTTTGGGACACCTACAAGCAATTTTTAGACAGTTGAGCAAATAAGTTCACGCGTGATATTTTGTTTGCGAACCGGGATGAGTACGCAGCAGTGAATAATTAAACTCCTGCACGAAGAACAAACTATGTATGCTAAATATTTCTTTAAAATGATATGTTAATAGATACTTCAAAAGTTCTGAAAATTAGTATGATGACCTAAATGTCCAAAATTACTTACTGTGCAAATAAAATCAGCGATCTGCACTTTTTTATCTCCCTCATTGCAACTAAAAGCAATCTTATGTACAATATTAATCATTGGATCTATCAAAATTCGGCTTAAGTTTATTAGAAAAAATCCCCGATATTAAATTTAAGTAAAATTTTATCTTTCATCCAAATTGGCCGTCAAGAGGATCTGAAAACCCCGGATTTTGGATTGGTTTGGGGAATTTCGTGCACAGTGTTTGTGTCTCAAATTTCGCCACAGCTCGTGAAAACTTGGGTTTCCTGTTTTGATTTGCATCATCCCAATCTCATTTCCCAATACTTTGCTATTATTACAGTACCCTCCCGGCATGTTCTAACGAGTTAGCTGTTTCATTCGAGGGGGCAATCCCCGTGCCAGCGAATCCGACCGTAGAAAAACAATTACGTCATCCCTACTCCCCTTTTGAAAGGAGCGTGTTGAAACTTGTCGGAACGAAAATCCACGTGCTTACTTGACTGCGCGAACGTTCTTCATTCTATTCTATCAGATGCTCGCGGAACTACCGTACCGCTGTCCGTCCGGCTATTCGTTATTTATTTATTCGGTCAGTGCTATGACTGGTGCCTATCCTATTTATATTTGCTGACAATAGTTTATACTGTAATATACAAAATGTTGATTGAAATACCCACGAATATGCCTCCAATCCGAAGGGTTTGTTTTCTCTTATTTTTGAATTGAGTTTTTGGTGTATGTATGTCAATGTATTCGTGACTGGTGGTGATTGTTTACCTTTGTAAAACCTTGTTTGTTACTTTTATAAGTGAGAAAATATTCGTCAACGTTTATTTTATTGTTTATTATTATGAGTGAGAATTCGTTTAATTATAAAAAATGTGTGATAACACATTAAAAGTTTTTTTTAATTAGAAATTAGCACTTAAAACGTGTATTTAGTCGAGTACAGGGGCTAGATTATTTACAACCGAATTAATATTTAGTGAAGAAGAAAGCTGTTTCTATTGTTGAACTTATCATTTTGATTTCTAACATTTGGAATTAATTTTAGTTTTTGGTGTTAATAGTATTGTTTCTATTTATAACTGTAAAAGTGATATAATAAGTATGATACTATTGGTTATAATTTTGTCCAAGGGAATATGAATGGATAAACAAGAAACATCCATAAATAGTAAAATTGTGTTATTTGCAGCCATGACTGAATTTAAAAATACTTATTGAGATGGTCCTTAGGGGTAGACTTATCTATGCATTATTGTAGTTTTGTCTAACAAATTAACATAACTTTTCAAATTAAATTAGTTATTAATAAGTTATTAGTTATTAATTGAGTTAATTAATTATAAAACTTTGGTATTTGGTCTTACAAATAGAAATAAATTTCTATTTTCCTGCATTGTTATAATTTCATTGTAGTTATTGATACTAGTTCTTATTTCATCATTACAGTTGGAGAGTTCTGAGTTCCATAATGGTGCAGTAATCGCTAATGGGAATGCTTACCCCACTAATGTTCAAATTGTGGTAAGTAAAATTTGAATTGCATTTTTTTTTTTTTTTTTTTGTGCTTAATGAAATTTTTGTTAAATTCATGATCAAAACATTTTTATCCCTGGTTTTCATGAGAATTATTATGTCTATTTAATTACTTGTTTCAGTATCTCATTTGCTTTGAAAAATTTCCTATCTTTGTTATTCCTGTTTGAAATAGTTTTTTTTTAAAATAAGGTAGTTCCTTTAGTTTACTTATTCATAATTTTTAAAGTTTGTATTTTATCAGAATTGTTTGTTCACTTCAGTATTACTTAAAGTTGAATTATTAAACAATGTTCAAATTAAAATAATTCCTACATCATAATTTAGTACTTTCAAAAACTTATTAAATATACTGTGTTTTGTTAAAGCTTTTGCTATTTTTTTAATACATTAAGCTGCATAGTTCAAAGTAAAAGATGTTGCATTTTCTTAATTGCATGTGATTAAATTCTACCCTTTAGTAAAATATGTTACAAAAGATTATTGTGAAAAGTCAGTCATGCATGTTACCTTCTCTATTGTATTATGTTCTTTGTGATTATCTTTTATCTATTCCCTGTTGATGTCTTGTTCAGATATGTTTAGACTTGGCTGGATATGAATTTTCTCTTCTCTACTGTATGGAAATTTTCAAAAATTTAATCATGTTGCATTTGCATCAATTTGCTTTTTTAAGAAAATTATATTTTGAAAAGTTGTTCCAAGGGTCCATCAAGTACTTATTTTGAGTGTACTGTAACATGCTTTATTGCTCGAGTAATCAATTTTCTCTGGTAGAATTGGTGTAAATCAGGGTTGTCCGATATATATCAATGATATTTATCCAAAAACAAAATCAACTAAAACCCCAAAACTAGGAAGTTGTTTATTTTAAAAGTAGTTTTGATTTTTTTTTCTTTGGCACATTGCATTTAAAAATGCTTGTACAGACTTTTATTTTCATACCTCATTGTTTCTAACTGTTTAATTAAAAAAATTTTCACAAATATTTTTTTTTTGTAATGAATGACACAATCTTCATACTATATAAATAAAAGAAAACCTAATTAATATCTAAAGACATGGGTATTAATTATTTGTAAATATGCTCTGGGACGATTAATATTTAATTAAAAATGCTCTTAAGTAGTAATACTTTGTTCTGTCTAGTATTCACTTGAAAGAAACAGTATTTTTCTAGTTTAATTGCAAATATATCCGATATATATCAAAAATTTCCAATATTTTGATATTTATATAAATATCATGATATATGCCAACCCTGGTATAAATGTAAAATTTTAAGTTCTTGTCATTTTTACTCCTTAAGTTTTTAGGCATGGACTTATAGGTTCTACATATAATACTGAAAATGTTATTTAGTGCTACTTTTCAGTTCATACCAACTCTCCTTATTTATTCAGGAGTCACCTGAATTGCCCTTTCATGTCCCTAACTCCCAGATTTTATATATAATATGGACTTATAGGTTCTACATATAATACTGAAAATGTTATTTAGTGCTACTTTTCAGTTCATACCAACTCTCCTTATTTATTCAGGAGTCACCTGAATTGCCCTTTCATGTCCCTAACTCCCAGATTTTATATAAATATCCAAAATTTTTAAAAATCAGGAAATTCCCATAACAAGAAATGTAGAGAATTTCTTTCGTATTCCCTATTGATTAAAGGTAAAATAATCAACAGATAAAAAAAAAAGCGATTCGTTGGGGTGAAAAAATCTTGTCTCAAAGCTTTCCATCATGTCCTTGAAATGGTATGTGAAAAAAGAAAAGAACATTTTGGGACTTGCTGCTTGTGTGATAGTTTGAAGGAAACAAGTTGATTGCTCATTTCCCCACCGGAAATCGAAACTTACTTTTGAACCATTTAGAATTGTCTCTTGATTTAGCATAAGCAGGGGTCCGTTTAGAAGATATTTGGGTCCGTTTTCGGACCCTTCTCATTATATTTCATTGTAAAAACGGACCCTTCACAAAACATTTTACCTTAAAAATGGACCCTTCACAAAGTATTTTTGCCTTTAAACAGACCCTTTTTTTTTTTTTTTCATAATACTTCAAATATTGGACCCTATTTTCACAAAAAGTCTCCTGGCTGAAAAAACTAATTTAACGCTAACTTCAAATTCACAAAATTATGAGTAGATTTTCACAATTTTTACAAAACCGGACCCTTCACAAAAAGTCTGGAATGACCCCTGATAAGTTTAATTTCTGAGGGATTGTCTTGGTGCTTGTTTTTTTAAGCAATGAGTGCTAAATCTAAAGTGTATCTATGCTTTGTCTTATCTCGCTTGTTGGCAGATATAGCATTGTGGAAGGGGGAAGGCAGAGAAAACCGGTTTTCACCGCCTAGCGACGGAAGACGAGCTATAACTCAGTTTGAATATTATTCAAAGAAATTTTCTTGTGCAATTAAGTCAAGGAAACATATTTCCTTTGACTTTTGTACGGATTGCTGTATAAACATTAATATTGCTAACAATATTTTATCTTTTTCCTTTTAATTTTAGTTTGCTTATTTTGTAAAATCTCAATTTAACCTTGCAAAATCCCTATATTAATTTTTTGGGCCTTGAAATCTTTTCATGCTTTGCTAGTCTCCCAAATTTTCATTCCTTAAAAATGACAGCTATGCTTGTCCTTCTCTATAATGCATTATCAAGTTCTATAGATTAATTACATTGATGTGAAATCTAAAAAAATCTTCCAGGAGGACAGCAATCTCCTTCGTCAGAGCCACCATATTAAAGAAGAGTTGTATCCATCATCTAGTGTTCATGTTCCATCTACTTTACCTCCCAGGTACGTAATACTAAAATTTTGATCAAATGTATTGAATCCTTTAAGTGTTTAATCTACAATTACTATAATGTTTCTTTGTTTTTGTTTTTTCCATCAGGAAATTATAATGGTTAAAACTGAGATCTCTAAGTTAGTAAATGTTAAGTGTCGGGTCTGTTCAAGTTCTCAAGCACATTTTTAAATTGTTATGTTGATTTGAGATATTCTATGATGCTAATAAAAAAAACAGCTGTTGTAATTAAATAGAGTAAAGAAACATGAATTTCCAATACATAATTGTCCTCAAGGTTAACTTTTTTATACTCTTTAGCACTGACTGGCCCGGGAACTTCAATTTTGATGTAACTTTTGGCGCCCAGGAAAAAAATACCAAAGGCGTGAGCTGGACTGTAAGTTAGAGGATTCATATTCTAGTTACTTTCTTTGCAGGCTGATTATTTTTTTATGTATATATTGTACTGTTTTTCTGTTAGCCTTTGAGGTAAATATTATGATAGTTATCTTGTTACCAAAACTAATATACATCCTTAAGATAATCCTTAAGTTAATATTTCCAAGACTCAGAATTTTGTGTGAATGAAATCAAGAGTTATCTTATAAAAATCACAAATTAATGTTCAATTTTCTGAAATGCTCTTTTAGTAATAGTATTTTTTTCTTTTAGTATTCCAAGACTAAGAATAAGTTGTATGTAGGCAAGGATGTCTCCTGCCCCATAAACTTCTCAGCAGATGATGTTGTGACGAATGGATTTATTCGTGCTACTGTGCTATACAGTTCTCCTGAGCATACCTCAGAAGTTGTGCAGCGATGTGCTACACATATTAAAGAAGATGGTGATCAAGGTATGTTTTTCTGTTTTTAAATCAGGGTATAAAATTTTCTTTAAAAGGTATTTTGTAAAAAAGAATTAAGGAATTACACTTAATTTCTGAGCTCAATTAAGTGTCCAAAAATATGAATACAATGATCCTACTAACTATAATTAGTGAAAGTTTGGTGCTTGCACGATAGCCTGTCAAGTCAACTGAGCCACCAGCTGAAAACATTGTCAAAGCCTGTTTTCTGAAAGCTTTCTAAATTTTTACCATCTGAACTGTACAGAATCTCAACTTGTCACTTACCCTATACCAATGGATCACAATTAGTGGTTAACAGATTACAAGTCATTAACACAAGAAAAAAAACCTTTAAAGAATTTAAATTTGGTGTACACTGAAAGATTGGGGCATAGGATTCATTTCTGATGGCTGATATATTTGAAGAGTTTGGATTAGCTCATTACTGATTCAAACTAATTTTTCTCTGCAAGAAAATAACATATCTAATCCCTATAAAACTTGTTCTGTGAATATTTTTATGTTTAAAAAAGCTTTATTTTCTGTTCTTGTGTTTTCAGGGCTATATGATGTTGAACATTTTGTACGATGTGAAAGTAATATGGCTCATTATGAAATTGACCAATTGACAAAGCAACGTAGTGTTGTAGTGCCCTTTGAAAATCCACCTGGTAAGTTATTTTGTATTTCGAGGAAATATTTTAGAATTTAATGCCTTATAGGTTATAAACCAACTAATCTAACTGCAAATTGTAATATAAAATAATAGAATAATAAGCATAAATGGAACAATTTTCATTTAATAAATATTCTGGTCAGGGTTGGCAAGTTTCTTCCGAAGTGGAAAAAACCGGCCGGAAGAAATCTTTTTTATTCAAAAAAATTTACAATTAGGCTTTAATTTATAAGTTAATAATGTTTTACTGATGAAATTATACGAGGGTAGTTTGAAAAGTTCTCGGCCTCACACAGAACACGCGCTCTAATTCGAACGATTTTTTTTTTCTCCTGTTAGAACAACTCTTCAAATGAGCCTAATTAAATTTGTGGGTTGTTCTGATTAGAATTATGCTGTCGGGAATTTTTTGAATGAATTAAGGTGAGCTTATTTTCAATAATGGAGAAAAGCGAGTATCGAGCTGTTTTAAAAGTCTTTTAAAAGAAGGGATATCACCAAATGAAATTAATTCTACGATAGTAAATGTGTAAGGAGACTTTTTACCTTTGTTTACCCCGTGAAAAAATTAGAGTTGAAGCTTTAACATGGTTGCGAGAGTCTTCTTAAAGAACCCTGTGAAAAACGTTCAAAAAGAGCCGCCATACCGAAAATCGTCGAAAAGTGCCCTCTATGATTTTAGAATAATGATGAAAGAAGGTGGGGACATTTCTAATAGTCTAGGGATTGCAAAGGAGCACATAAGTTATTTTTTGCACGAGGAATTGCGCGTGAAACCGATTTGGACAAGATGGGTGCCGCGAATCCAAATTGTGGCTCAAAAATTCATTGAAATGACGACTTCATTGCGATTTTTGACGCGATTTACACAAAATAAAAGCGTTTTTTTACGTCTATATGCAGAAATAGACATAACTTAGAACTTTTAAGTAAAATAATAATCAATGCAATGGATAAAAGTAAGTTTTTCAGCACCAAAACGTGCTATCGGCTAGAAAATTCATGGCGTAAGAATTCTGGGATTTCAGGGAATATTTGTCAATGGATTTCAAGGAGAAGGGTATGAATATAATAGCAGAATACTTATCTAACCTTTTGAGGAGAATATCCGAGAAAAAAGACCCATTTAACATGTTAAAATGCCATTTTTCATTAGAACTGTGCTTCTGTTATCAAATGTGTTTTTGCGGTGGGAAAACTGAGGGATTTGGGGTAAAAATTTTAAAAGCACCTATCCTATTACCCAGATTTGGTATCTTCAAACTTCCATCTCTCCTCCAAAGTGAAAAATTTTCTCTCTGGTCACCGTTTTTCTTCGAATTAAGAAGTAACTGTGAGATGAATAGGTTTTTTCACGAAAATCTAGAACAACCCCCAAAAGAACATAAAATAAGACAGGACTGTCGTTCTAAGAAGTGAGGCAGCTTAAAAGGAGGCAATGTTGAAAAATAAACCATTTTTGAAACCATAAGTTGTCATTTTCCTCGTCAGGCCGAGAACTTTTCAAACTACCCTCGTATCATTAAAAATATAATTATATGCAAGTACTGTACTGAGTTAATAATTACACCAATGTTTTTACTAGGAGGTTTCTTCCACTGGAAGAAATCTTTTCTTTTTTTTAATCTTTTAATATTATTTAAATAAAAAATGGTTAGGTAACATTTATACAGAAATAGTAGAAACCATTCTAGCCAACATCCCCTTTAAAAACATAAGTAACCTGAAATTTAGTGTTAAAAGTAACTTCTTTTTCAAAAATTAATTATTTTAGTTAATTAATAGTAATTAAATTAACTTTTATTTTTTAGATTGTGGTTTAAATTGTTCATTTATCTAGTCAGTAAATTTAAAAATGTGTAGCATTTGTTTGGCTTTTTGTGGGTTTTTTCCACTTTCTTCCACTGTCCTGGAAGAAACTAGTTTCTTCCGGAAGAAACCCAACCCTGATTCTGGTGTTTCCCCCAATATCTATATCACATATGGGCAACTTACAGGTCAAATAAGGCTTACTTTTAGTTGTGATCCTACGTTCTAAACATTTGAAATCAAGCTTTATATTAAATAATCACTATCGTATTTTCATCTACAGCTTTGTAAGTTTTAAAGTGGTTCGCCACCCCTTACTTCTGTATCATTGATACCTGCTTTGACACCTCATTAGAGTTTTTATTTTCAATCTTTTCAGAAAATAGTTAAGGCTTAGAACAGTATTGCACTTTTCCAAAAATAGTTTTAAGGGTTGTAAGTTATAACAGTGATTTTTTCCCTCAAGTGCATGGTAGGCATCCTTCATTAATGTTATTTGGGTTTTTCTTACAGCTGGTCAAGAATTTTCAACTTATCTGTTCAAATTTGCTTGCTTTGGATCTTGTGCAGGTGGCCCTAACAGGCGATCATTGATGATTATATTTAAACTTGAGAAAGGGTAAGTTGACTTTAATTCTTATTTTTTGCTCTACCTAAGTTTGACACCCCATAATCATAAATTATGTTTTATGCTCGGTAAAATTACAGGGTGGCGAGTGACCGGGAAAACCGGGAAAAGTCAGGGAATTTTGTGTTTCTGGAAAAATCAGGGAAAAGTCAGGGAATTTGTTCACTGACCGGGAATTTTTTTGAACCAAAGCATCTTTGCGTATTTTAGGTTTTTCCTTAGAACAGGAATGCAAGTGCATTGCCGAACTACGCCAATTATGGAATCCTGTTCCAAAATGCAGTTTTGAGCCGAAATTGCGCCGAACTACGCCAAAATCGAAACGAAAGCCACGCCCGCCGGATTATTTTGTGCGGCCCGCGATGCACCCTGAAAACTTCCCAAAAGTAGCTTCTGAACACTTTTTAGCATATTAAAATTCGTGAATATCTCGGGGGAGAACCCCCGTACTCCCCAGTTTATTTCGCGGAATCGTGATTTTCCGCTTTAGCTCTACTCTTCCGCTTTTTCATCCATTTTGCGCCCCGCGAACTAATTTAAATTTTTTCAGATATCCCTACTTTTTTACTTTTCAGATTATTTCCGAGAAAGATCACTATTTATCACGGAAAAAGTCGGAAAATCGCGACATCTCGTGAATGTATCGTTTTGCTCACGGAGTGTTCCGTTCCTCCCGCGATGCTTTCTTGGACGCCGCGGCCGTAAGTCGGCTTCTCTTCTCGCATTCTTATTGCGATGTAGAAAGAACTTCACTGTGGTCGGAAACAACCGACAAATCCGGTGTTCCGGAAGTCGAAAAATAGCGATTTTTCACAAAAATTCCGTTTTTTTTTTCCCGCGACTGAGCAGCTTAATAAGTCTAGTAAAATTTCTCAGAATTGGGTTTTTCTTGATTTTAGTCACTGGGTTCATATGGAAACTCCTTGAATTTGGGTTGTACTCCTTAAAAACTTCTTGATTTTGATCATGAACATTTATTTTATAAATTTATCTCTCCTATAATAATGGTTTGAATCCGCAGCCTTTTTAGTTTTCAAAAATAGAAATTCCCGGGAAAAATAAATATGCTTCCGGATGTTTGCATGTAAAGTTGGCTTTTTGGCGGCGTAGACGCGGGCGGAAAAAACAACTTGGCGGTCGGTTCGCGATCGCGTTTTTTTACTTCGCGTCAATATCTTTGGCTTTAAATGCTTGTTTTTGGAGAAAGTGTTCTTTAATTGTAGTTCAAATGTGACCAATATTTTTGCTGGCAAATTAAAAGGTTTATTAGAGGAATTTCTTGTTGTTTGCAAGATGGGAAATATAAATTTATAGTTTGAACTTAAGAGTTTTAATATCAAACAAAGAATTACACGGTGTGTAGATAATAGGGTATGGAATATGAAAGTTTTAAGGTAAATAATATTATTTAAGCATTTTTTAAATTTTTATCAGGTAGAAAGTCTTACAAAATCTTCCGTATGGGTAATTATTGGGGGTTGAAATTAAACTTCTTAGACTTAAGTTTTTTATATTTTATTCCTGTCAGAGTGTTTTGCTTTTTCATTTCATGCAATTTATATATTTTGAAACAATGCATTAGAATAACTATTGATCATTATTTTCAATTTTATTGAAAGTATAAAGTAGTTTTTTTTATTTTTTTTTTAAATTAATAGATTCATTTATTTAAAAATTACATTAAAATACAGGGTGATTCGAAATTACGTGGACAAACTTCGCATGGGGGTAGAGGGGACCTAGACAAGCATATTTTGAAAAACTAGAGGGGGCGCAGATGCACCGTTAAAGAGCTAGGACCTAATGTAGTGCGAGGGCGTTACAAAAGGCGATTTTCCCAAGGCCAATTTAACGAAACAAAACGTAATAGAATGAAAAAAATTATTACATCAGATACAGCAGTATCCGTACTATTTACACCATAAATTTGATAGAAATTGGACCACTTGCTAAACCGTGGGATGAGTTTTAAAAAGTGCACTATTAATCTTTTAGCCAAAGAATGAATTTCCTTAATGGTATTTAGAAAAATGATGATAGGGCTAAGGAATTTTCATTGATCATACAGTTTCAATGATCAATTGATTGATTTACAATTTAAAAATGTATGAATATTTGATAATTTTTGTTGTGATATTTTAGTTATGCTATGTTTTATGTTTTTAACAAACATTTGAAAGTATTTTTGGAGCGTATACTAAAGCGCGTTATTAGTCAGGGAAATTTAGTTATTGGTCAGGGAAAAGTCAGGGAATTTTGAGATTGATAATCACTAGACACCCTGAATTAGTTTCTTGATTAAAAATTGAACTGTAAATTATAAAAGCTTGAACTTTGAAATTTTAGCTGTCAAGAAATTGGTCGGCGTAAGTTGGAATTGAAAGTGTGTGCATGCCCAGGAAGGGATCGTAAAACAGAAGAGAAGCAAGTTAAAGAACAAACTAATCATGTACGGCCTTCTAAAAGAGCATTAGATTCTGAATCCAGTAAGTTGTATTTAAATGCTTTTAATTTGTTGATGATAAAGCTTATGTTTTCAGAGTTTGTTATAAAATTGAATAACCTAAAAGCTTGGCTATCATTTGACTTATATTTTACTTATAAAACATATTATTTCTAATCCTCTTAATCTAGATCAATCTTGTTATTCAAAACCCATTTACTACTTAGTTTTTAGGGTCTTATTTTGAAAATTTTTTAGAAGAGAACTTAGGGCTCCTTGTTTTAGGAGTGTGTTATTAGTTATTAAGTTAAATAATGAAAAAATATTTGAAAATTCTCTTAACTCTCTGAAATGATGGAATTTTCTTCTTTTTTATTTTTTAGTAAGTATTGCATCTCCATTTTTGGAAAAAACTAAAAGAAGAAGAGCAGCACGTGTACCCAATGATAAGGGTTATTACACAGTTTCTGTAAGTTATTATATAATTGCTATTATTGCTCGATCCCCTTAACCTTTACAGTCTTGTCTGACCCAATTTTTTTTTATTTATATATATAATTTAATATGGTGTGGTCAAACCCTCGAACCGCATGTGGCCCTATTATAGATTTTCATAGCCCTCAGCACAAAATTTTTTGCTTGTTAAAACTTATAGATTCACTGGTTAGTTTTATTTCAGATATGTGTTAAGACCATATTTTTACGTGTCCAATTTAAAAAAAAAAATATTCAGGGAAAAACTGAAGTGTTTCTGGCTTAATAAAATTTAAATTGACACATGCCATCAGTAAAAATTAAACTTTAAAAAATATTAAAGCTATATGAGGGAATCCATTCAATTGCCCAACACTCAACTGCCCGACAATTCGACTTCTTTCCCCTTGTATCACATGGTACGGCAAGCTGATTATGTCATGCTACTGTTTGTCGGAATTTTGAACCAGACCCCTATAATATGAGATATACAGTCGGAAGTCTCAAATCCGGAATCGCCGGGATTGCGGCATTTCCGGATTTTAGGCTATTTATGATTTTTGGTTATAAGAACCAGACATTCGCCTACTGAATGCCCGCTTACTTAATTTTGCTCTTTTTCGTTGCCGGTTGGGGCGATTTCTAATGAAATAGGATATAAAAAATAAAATAAACTTTAAATTATAAATATAAAAAGGTGGTATAAAAGGTTGGCGTGATTTCTGCTCTTTCACTTTTTCTGCAATTTTGCGCCCCGCAAACTAATTTTAACTTTTTCAGATAATCCCTACTTTTTTACTTCCCAGATTATTTCCAAGAAAGATCACTAGTTATCGCCGAAAAAAGTCGGAAAGTCACTACTTCTCGTTAAAGTTTCGTTTTGCTCACAGAGTGAACCAATCCATCCGCAATGCTTTCTTGGATGCCGCGGCCGTAAAGTTGAAATCGGCTTCTCTTCTCGCGTTCTTATTGCGATGTAGAAAGAACAACTTCACTGTGGTTAGAAACTACTTGCAAATCTGGTGTTCCGGAAATCGAAAAATAGCGATTTTCCACGAAAGTTCCGTTTTTTTCCGCGACTGCTTTTTACGGGCGCCTGTTGAAGTGGACTGTAAGAGCAGCCTAATAAGTCTACTCTAGTGATAGATATCTCTCAGAACAGCATTCAGGGGCTTATGTAAGAGGGGGCCTACTCCCCCCAGAAATTTGGTCAAGGTTACCAAAACCCTGTTTTTTAAGTGTCAAATTTTCTGGGAGAGGGCCTCTAAACCCCTTTTTGCACTTGGAACTTGAATTCACAACTTTTTATAGTAAATTCATCAAAATCAAAATTCTACTTAAAACTATTTTACATTCCTGAAAAAGTATGTCCAAAATTTGGACTAGATGTACCAAAAACAAGTTAAATTCCTGTTTTTAAGGTCAAATTTCCAAAAATTGCCTGATAAACCAATAAAATATGTAATTTTAAAGGATTAAATATGTTAACATGTTTTGGTAATAAAATATTTTTATAGTGAAAAAAGTTAAGTTATTCTATTCCTCAGAATCAGATTTGATAAGATCAAATCATACCTGTCCTAAAGTAAAATCCCTTGCTCTAAAATGGCATTTTTCCTGCTCCGAAACGAGGTTTTGCTGCACCAAGATGGTGTTTTATCTGCTCCGAAATGGTATTTTTCCCTGCGCCAAAGGTGCTCTAAAACCCCTTTTTGCCACTTGCATCCCTGCAATAAATTAACATTCCTCGCTACCATTTAATAAAGAACACGTTACTAGCATATAACATAGGGCAACAGAAGATTTACAATTAAAGGCACAATATAGTACTTAACTGTTTTCTTTTCTTAATTTAATAAGAAAAGGCTTAAATGCCTTTTTTTGGAAAACATAAACATGACGAAAATAGTGCAGTTCAGACCTCTCTACTAGTAATATGTATTGTATTCAAACAAATCATTCTGGAAATATTTTTACATTAGTTCTATAATCTTAAAAAGAAATGTAACAAAACTAAAATTTATGCAAAACCCCTCAGTGTGACAAAATGTAACATGATCAATGTGAGTAATAAAAAAAAGCTGTACATATCTTAGTTGGGGGGGGGGACTACTTACCCCAAGTGACCCTAATAAACATTTTCATTGTTAGCGAGGAATGTTAATTTATTGTGAAAGTTTTTCGACTTCAAAAATTATGTTAAAAAGTAGTATTGTTGTTTTTTGGATAAAAATTATTTCTCACTTTTAGGCGCATTTTTGAAGTCGGTCTCTTTTTTGTTAAAAATTAATTTATTTCATTCTTTTTATATCAAGTCGCTTTCGGCTCCAGAAATTTCATGCCAAAAGAAAAAAAATTATCCGCCCGACCCACGACGCCTTCGGCGTCGTTTAAATGGAGTTTTCTTTTTAAGGAACAGATTCTTTACTTCATAGTTTTGTAAGGTTCAGTCAGTATTTATTCCCCGTTTCAATAATCTTACTCTTATAGTGGTGAGTAAGCTCGCCACAAGTTTTTATTTATTTATTATAACTCCTCTGGTATCCGCTAGAGGGCGTTTAAATTAGAATGGGACCAACTTGAAAACAATTCTAATCGAATTCAACAAACCGCGTCCAGTAGAACATACCAAAAGGGCCTGGCAAAGATTCAACATTTATATTCGACGAATTGATAACCTCCTCCTTTTTGAAGTCGGTAAAAACAGCATAGCATGGTCTGAGATAAATTCAACGATGCCTTGAAAAATTGATCGGTCATAAGTGTCCAGTTTTTTGAGGTCCGGATTTCGGGCGCTTGACTGTACTAAATTACAGAGTTTTGGTAACAGTTTATTTATTTTAGAGTTTAAAACATTCTTCCTTAAAAAGAATGGAGCTATCAAATCAGTATAGGCTAATTTACCTTTAGATACTTTGCAATTAACATTTCATCTGTAAGTGTTATTTAGAAATTTTTCCCGCAGTGCATTGTTCTGTCTGTATTAAAACTCAATTTTGAAGGTTTAAATTTCCCTATTGATAAAAGAATACCCAAACATACTTACTTGCCAACTCGCCAGATTTTGGCAGGAGACTCCCTCCCCCCCCCCCCCTTTCTTCCGCCCTCCCGATTTTCCTTGTAATTCACCTCAATTCCTTTTTCTTTTCAGACTCGGGATCCTGAGTTGTATGATTTACTAACAGAGATAAAAAAAATGCATACCCTTTCTATGGCTGTCAAAAAACTCTCCCCGGAAGCTAGGAGAGCTTTGTTAAATCAGTAAGTATATTGACAAAAAGTAGAGCAATTAAAAATTATTCATTCTCAAATAATTTTTATAACATTAGGGTATTTTTTTTTACAGAGAATCACAACAGAGATCCAGTGATGCTGAAGAATAATACAATGAGTTTAGAAAAACCAAGTTTAAGTTTTATTGACTAAAAAAATCATAGACCTTAGTTTTGTGCTCATCTGGTGGCAGTCCTAAAACCAGCTGTTGACTTTTATGCTTGTAAACTACTCCCATTTGTGTACTTGGGTTCTTGCTTCAGTTTTCTGCATTTTAGGCATTTATCATTGAGAGAACAATTTCATATGGATATTTGCTCATTTTTACATACTCAATTTTTTGTGTTGGTAATATTATTTTCTGAATTTGTTTTTATACTGTGTGAATAGTCATTGTTAGCCATTACAATTTTTATCAATTGACTTAATACAATCTCATTGTACTGTTAAATGAATGATTCATAACATCAGCTTGATAAAAGCCGTTAAACCTCTAGAATTGTTATCATCTGAAATTTTGATCTAATATACTTGAAATATGCAGACTTTTGTGACTTCCAAACTTGGTTTAATAAACAGTTGTATTTTTTAACAGTTGTTGGTTTTAATGTAATTATTGTGTGTCTAAATGGAAAACATTTTTATTTAATTCAAATATTGGATTTTATTCTTATTTTTCAATATGCTATTAAAAGGTGTTAACTTATTAAACCTAGAAGTTAGCAAATTTTCGTTTTCTTTATTTTTATCTCAAAAGCAATTTCAAATACGGTTTTAGCTTGTTTATTTGTTTCATAAGTTTAATAAAGATCAAAACTAATGTTATTATTGATAGTAGAAAATTTAGATATTGATATTTAAGAAGATTAATTCGTTTTAAATAGCAATAGTGCAGACAATCAGACTAAACCTGAAAAAAATTGCAACAGAAGTTTTTAAATGGTTTTCACATGGAAATGATCTCAATAACATACTTAAAATAAAATTTTTAATTATTAAAAAAGATCCAACAAAAAAATCAAGTAATAGTAATAACTTATGACACATGTTCATATGGTGCTGAATACAAGTATTCTCCATTAAATATATTTTTGGGAAAGCATTTAGATTAAATTATTGAGGAGCTAGGAAAGGAATATTTCAGCAACAATTTTATTTGAAGGAATATTAGGTTAATAAGTCATCCATAAAATAATAGTAATTACAATAAAAATGGGGAAAATTTAATTGAAAAATAATTTGGTATTGGGAATAGTAATGTGATACATGGTCTATACCACATGCATATACAACTAATGTATTTCTAATAAAATTTTTTGGGAGTTTTTTTTTCTTTGTCTTTCAAATTTAATTTTTAGATTTGTTAAAATACTAGGTTTCAACTTGATTTAACCCATTAAGCGCCAAAGCTCCCATTTTGGGAACATTTTTAAAAGATTTTTTTCACCAAAAAGAAATAAAGACACATACTTGTATTTTTTTTCCTTTAATAACAAGAATATGAATAATTGTTAGTAATTTTTACAAAAAGTTTGCAACTTAAATTCTATTTTTAAAAATTCTTCGAACTTTGACAAAATTGGCACTTTTTTCTTCACAACAAAATAAGTTCATTAAAAATTATTTATTCAAATGCGGGAGATTTAAACCAGTGAATATGGAAAACAATAGTTTTGTCTTTAAATCAAAACAAACCGGGGGTCAAAAAAATAGTTTAGAAGGATTTTACAGCTGTTTATTTAGAATGTTCCCAAAATGGGAGCTTTGGCGGGAAGTGACTAGTGCAATTTCTCGCGTGTTCCCGTATTGTGCGGTATTTCTGAATTGGATCTCTCTGGGTATATTGCCTTCCTTTTGAAATTCACACCTCTTTTCTGTCAAGGGGTACAGCCCCCTTGTTTCCTGCCTTTTGTTGTTCAAGAAGAGGTGTGTTTATCAACAACCAGGTGATTTATTGCTTAGCAGGTGTTGAATTATTTACGGTACCACCTCCTTTATTCTGAAGAATGGACAAGGAATGCGTGTAGAATTCTTTATCTGCATTGTAAACTATATATCCAGTAAGTGCAGATGAGAAACTTTATTTAGATTATGAATAATTTTCATTTGAATGTAAAATACCTGTTCATTTTAGCTGCGCAATGTGTTTTAGACTGTACAAAAATCAGATTCGCGTGGATTTTCAGAAGATTAGCAGGTATTTATTTCATCGGTGCCTCCAAATTTTGTTAAAATAACTTTAATTAAAATTTTTAATGTAAATAATTTTGATTTAGTGAAGCTAGAGAATAAATTCGGTGATGTCTAATTTATATTAGTGCGGAGAAGAACAAGGACATTTCAATAATGACTATTACATAAAAAATTGAAAAGGCTGTCCAAAAGATAATTGTTCGTAAAACGACTAAGATAACCTGAATAAAATTCAGAAAAAACATAAAAATAATTAAAATCGGTAAAAAAGAAAAGAAACATTCAAGCTAAATCATTCTATTTTTCAAACAAAGAGTATAATATTTTTTGAAAAAACACTGAATTTATTAACAATTCAAATAGAAATTATGCAAAGTATAGAATGGTATAGTTTATTAATCATATGAAAAAGATTTACGGAACTTTTAACTTCATTTAGCTAGCAAATAAAATTAAACGTTCAACCCGTAACACTGCGGCGGTGGAGAAAACGCCCACTTTACGTTCCCCCCACTTAACGCCAAAGCTCCCATTTTGGGAACATACCATATCTCCGGTCGAAATTGAGATTTTTTGAAAATTTAAACTGTATATGATTAGAGACACATATTGAATCTCAAAACACACAAAAAAATAATTTTTTTCATAGCGGTTCATATAGCGGCGTTTAATGGGTTAAATATTTTACTTTTATTTTCACAATGTTAATTTTATTTAATTAATTGATTTAATCATTAATTATGATTTTTTTTCTGTTAAATGACCCATCAATGGGAAAAATTACCTTTCCAAATGCCTAGAACGTTTTTAACTGCGATTTAAAAATGGTTAAATTTTGGGTCTAAAGAAATTGAAAATGAAAAAATTAACTTTTTAATATTCGATTTTCATCTAATTTAGTATGTCATTGTTTAGGTCATTTCTAAGAGAAAACTTGGAATATTAATGTTTAGCACTTAAAAATAGCTTATGTTCCAACACTTGGCACTCTGATAGTGGTTTCTGGTCCTTTCACTAACTCCCAGGAGCTCCACATTCTCAATCGCTCAATCAACATATTGTCCTCTCGACATGACCTTTGAGGAATACATGTATCAAGTCTCGATTAATATTATACTTTATTTTGATATTTTTTGTTAGCTATTTTTAGAAATTAAATTTCCCTGGCCCGATTTTTAGTACGTTAATTTTTATGTCTTTTGTGCAATTTTTTTCAGGTTTTACCCCTTTTTTCCCAATAAATTTACCCATACCCAGTGTTCAGCTGTTTGTCATAAAATGAATAGATATTTAACGTTATTATAGTCATGCCTTCAAAAAGAAGAGAACAAACAAGCCAAACGAATCAGCTACATGGGCTGCCAGGTTGGGGAAGTTAATAATTTCAGTGGCAAAATCTACCTTTCAATTCTTTTAAAAATGGTCACCTGACTTGCTTTATGCAATTTAATTGATTAAATATTTTGAGTGACCATAGCAGAATTATATTAGAATTCTACTGTCTAAAGTCAAGCACTACCATATTGTAAAATAACAAGTACCATCGGAAGAACTTGTGCATTCTTTTCATTAAGAAAATGGAATAAAAAATTGTTCATAATGTGATCTTAAACTGAATTATTGAATCTCAATTCAATTTTACTAATTCATGGGTATACAGGAGGGTGTTTCAAAAGTCAATTTTACTGCTTTTATTTGGAAACGTCTCCTATCCTAGGGTCATGGTAGGAAGGAAGGTAAAGTTAACATGGAGAATCCATTAAGATAATTTAAAGTGTGTTAACTGTCACCTTTAGTATTTTAATATTTTATAATCTACTTTTACTTTAACTTCTCATGACGTAATCATATGTATAAATACTGCTGTGTTTGTAATAAATGGAGATTAGATGCCGAAACTTGCCTGATCTATTAGCGTCTTTTTTACTGTCCCTCCTGCCAGCCATTCCCTTAAGTTTACATTCAGAAGTGGGGTTTTAATCCAAATGAAGCCTACCAGTCAAGAAAAAGGTGAATTCAACGTATAGAATTCGACGTGGGATTTTAATCCAAATGAAGCCTACCAGTCAAGAAAAAGGTGAATTCAACGTATAGAATTCGACGTGGGATTTTAATCCAAAGCAAGCCAACCAGTCAAGAAAAAGGTGAATTCAACGTATAGAATTCGAAGTGGATCTTGAAGTTGGAACGATAAAGAAACTCCGATTCAGAAAAAGGTGAATTCAACGAATAGAATTCGACGTGGATTTGAATTTCGTTACGATTAAGAAGAAGCAAGTTGGTCAAATAAAAGCAAGCTGATCGAATACAAGAATGGCGTGGTTTGGTAAAGGAAGAAGGGCCGATCTACTGAATCTATGCAAAGAGATAGGCGTGGAAGTTAACGAGGACATGATCATATTTAAAATCAAGAATTTGATTGTGAAGAGTGAAGGCTTTGAAGAAGATTTCGCGAAAGAAATTTTTGAAGGAATCATTGCTGAACGCTTGAAAAGAGAAGAAGCTGAGGCTGAACAAAAGAAGTTGGAATTGGATCGTGAAGATAAACAGAAGAGCTCGGATCGGGAAACCGAACTTAAGAAGCTGGAATTCGAAGATAAAGAAAGACAGCGTGTTTTTGAGCTAGAAAAGCTTAAAATTGAAGTGCAAGGTAAGCGTGATCCCAATTCTTCAACTGATAGTATTTCTGAAGTTTCAATTAATAGTTCTGTTGATCTAAGATGTGATGTGCAAAGTTTAGATTTGAAAGAAAGCGTTGCTAGAAAGTTAAGTTTGGGATATACTCCAATTAGAAAAGATCTTTATTCGTTTGGTAGTCTAAGCAATCCAGTGACTCAAACTAATGGAGGAAGTGTAATAGACGACATTAGTCATTACGTCACTTGCTTGTTTGGAAACGTTGATTCCATCCGTGATTGGTTCCGTACGGATTTACTTCCAATAACCAAACCAATCACGGATAGAATCAACGTTTCCAAACAAGCAAGTGACGTCACACTAATGTCGTCTATTGATATCAAAATTGATGATGTGTTAGCTAAGGAGGATCCTGGATCAAAAGTAAAGAAAAAAGAGACTGAATCTAAAACTGGAGAAAAGGACCCTGGATCGAAGGTAAAGAAGAAAGATCCTGAATCCAAATCTGGAGAAGAGGATCCTGGATCAAAGGTAAAAATGAAAGATCCTGAATCCAAATCTGGTGAAGAGGACCCTGGATCAAAAGTAAAGAAGAAAGATCCTGAATCTAAATCTGGAGAAGAGGACCCTGGATCAACCGTAAGGAAAGACGAGCCTGAATCCAAACCTGGAACTGGGGAGTCTGGATCAGAGAGCGAATCTCCCAAAGCATCTAGCGATTCTTCTAGTAAGGAATCGGGGACGAATCGGAAAAGCAAGAAATCGAAGTTGCCTTCCAAATCGGACCTTCCTGTCTCTTCAGACACCGAAGAACACCTTTCGGAAACTACAGATTCCGGTAGATTTTCAGAGAAGGGAAAGGAAATCCGATACAGAAAAGTTAAGATGAAGGACCATACCACGACGGCCCACGTAAGCCAGCTGAAGCCCCTGAGAGATGACGATGACGACGACGAAGACGGTAATGACGACGACGAAGACGGTAATGACGACGATGAGGAGGATGATATGTTATTGTGTTGGACTAAAAGGACTCATGAATCAATTGTTCTTTATTGTGTTTAAAAGAATTAAGTTTAAAGATATTTAAGTTAATGATAAATAAGTCATTGGAGATGTTTTTTTTTAAGTACTCAAAGTAATGTTACCAAGTTAAAAGCAAAGAATTAATCATTGTGTTTATTGTTATAATTTAGTCAATTGAGGTCAATTGAAAGGTCAGTATGGCCGAGTGTTAACTGTCACCTTTAGTATTTTAATATTTTATAATCTACTTTTACTTTAACTTCTCATGACGTAATCATATGTATAAATACTGCTGTGTTTGTAATAAATGGAGATTAGATGCCGAAACTTGCCTGATCTATTAGCGTCTTTTTACTGTCCCTCCTGCCAGCCATTCCCTTAAGTTTACAAGTGCACCTAGCGGTGGAATAAAAAATTAATTAAAAAAACTGAAGGAGATAGAGCAAAAACTTCAGTAAGAATATTGTTGCTAAATATGTGAGGCAGAAAGCGAAAAGGGACCTCTTGTCGGCAAAGTTAATTTCGAGGGAAAACCGGAAGAAGGTTTCTCTCGATTATCGATCCTTGGACCCTTTAGAACCGAATAGTATTGGGTTTGGGCACAATATTAGGAGAATTTAGCCGTTGGAATCATTCCTAACTCTGAAAAATAATGAGAGGGTAGCATTTTGAAAGTATAAGGTCGTTTTTCGCGAAATCCACTTATTCTATTATTTACTGGCGATTCGTCATTTTTTGAGCTACAAGGATGATGATGGTCTTAAAATCTTCATAAATCTGTACAGATTGAGAAAAAAATAATAACTCCATTTCGACAATAGGTCCCTTTTCGCTTTCCGCCTCACATATTATGAACTCCCTGAAAATAATTTCAAGAAAATGTGAATATTCGAGATGTTATGTGAAAATAGCACTTTTTCAGGCCTCAAAAAAGAAAAAGTTCGCAAATGTGCAAGGTTTTATTAAATTGTGTCTATATTTAACAAAAAAAAAAAAACATACAAATAACATCGAAAAACTTGCAAATTTGCGCTTTTTTGAGGCCTAAGAAAAGTGCTACAAAGGAAAAGTTGGACATGCTAACAGCACAACAATATTCTTACAGAAGTTTTCTCTCCATCTTCCTTTAGGGAAACGGTGGCTTAGTGGGATTGCGTGCCGCCCACTACGCGTGCAGTATGCGCGCTGTACCTGTCGTCGAGTTCAATTCTCGGCCTTGCCCTGGGTGTATTTGCTCTCTATGTGCCAGTAAAAATTCTGCTTGTCTAACTTAACGTAGGTTTATAAGCGGATCCTTGAGATCAAGCACATAAACCGGAGAATATATGTGACCAATCCCAATCCTCTTTTAGTTTTTTAATTGCTTTTAACATTTTTATTTCACCGCTAGGGGAGCTGTAATTCATCTCAATGGATTCTCCATGGTCACTTACCGAGGAGACGTTGTTTCCAAATAAAAGCCGTGAAACGGATTTTTTAAACATCCTGTATTGAATTTCAATAGAATTATTTCATAAAAATTAATTGAATTTTAGTTGGTAACTAATCATATACATGATAGGGCCCTTATCTCAAGTATTTAGTAGTGAAACGAAACTAATATAATTGATTTAAAAATTAAAACTATTACAAATAGTCCAGGCAATCTGTGACTTAACCGGGAAGAAATTGCAACATTGTTTTTCAACGGTTTTCACTTGGGAATGACCTCAATAATAACATACTAAAAATCGGACAAAATCGGTCCGCGGGAAGTTTAATTTTTTTTAAATTTTTAAAAAATGGCCGAAAAAAAATTTCAAAAAATCAATTAATAGTAATCGAGACTTATGATACATGATTATAGGCTATTTTTCAGTGCTGAATACGAATATTCCAATTAAAATTTTAAAAATTTAAAATTTCAATTTTTAAAAATTATTTGAAAAATTGGATATTCGAAAAAAATAAAACATCGCTCAAAACCACAAAATAAATGCAAAAGAAGTAATTCAAACGGTTATCCCTTAGAAATGACTTAAATAATGACATACTAAAATTAAAAGAAAATCGGACAATAAAAAGTTTAATTTATTTCAAATTTTCAATTTTTCTGGCCTCAAAAATCGACCTTTTTTAAAATTCTTCTTAAAAACGTTTGAAGCATTTGCCAAGGTCATTTTTCCACGGATATTGTAGTTATATAGCTATATAACATAAAAAAACCACAATTGATGATTAAATCATAAGTTAATTAATTAATTTATTAAAATGAACATTAAAAATGCAGGTAAAATCATTCAATCCAATATAACAGAAAATATTTTAATAATATTCAGTGACAAATCATCTAAAAAATAATCAAATTAAAAAGAGACAAAGTTTCATTTAAAAAAATTAAATTTTTAAAAAATTTAAAAATTTTAAATTTTTAAAAAATTTTAAATTTTGTAGTATAGGCATGTGATACATGTCTGTAGGCTATATTTTAGTGCTGTTTACGAATATCAGGCCAATTTTTCAATAAAATTTAGATTAAGTGTGGAAAAATTGAAGCATTTATCTTAATACTTTTGCTTAAAATGCTTCAATTTTTCCACACGTATTCTAAATGTTATTGAAAAATTGGCCTGATATTCGTAAACAGCACTAAAATATAGCCTACAGACATGTATCACATGCCTATACTACAAAATTTAAAAAATTTAAAATTTTTAAATTTTTTAAAAATTTAATTTTTTTAAATGAAATTTTGTCTCTTTTTAATTTAATTATTTTTTAGATGATTTGTCACTGAATATTATTAAAATATTTTCTGTTATATTGGATTGAATGATTTTACCTGCATTTTTAATGTTCATTTTAATAAATTAATTAATTAACTTATGATTTAATCATCAATTGTAGTTTTTTTATGTTATATAGCTATATAACTACAATATCCATGGAAAAATGACCTTGGCAAATGCTTCAAACGTTTTTAAGAAGAATTTTAAAAAAGGTCGATTTTTGAGGCCAGAAAAATTGAAAATTTGAAATAAATTAAACTTTTTATTGTCCGATTTTCTTTTAATTTTAGTATGTCATTATTTAAGTCATTTCTAAGGGATAACCGTTTGAATTACTTCTTTTGCATTTATTTTGTGGTTTTGAGCGATGTTTTATTTTTTTCGAATATCCAATTTTTCAAATAATTTTTAAAAATTGAAATTTTAAATTTTTAAAATTTTAATTGGAATATTCGTATTCAGCACTGAAAAATAGCCTATAATCATGTATCATAAGTCTCGATTACTATTAATTGATTTTTTGAAATTTTTTTTCGGCCATTTTTTAAAAATTTAAAAAAAATTAAACTTCCCGCGGACCGATTTTGTCCGATTTTTAGTATGTTATTATTGAGGTCATTCCCAAGTGAAAACCGTTGAAAAACTAAATGTTGCAATTTTTCCCGGTTTGACCCTTTTTTTCAGTAGATTTACTGGACTAAAAAGAATTGGGGGTTCAGTACACCCACGTTTTTATGATAGTCATTGGTTAAATTTTTCTTTCTTGCGATTGGAATCCATCCTGGCTATTTTCTCCAACTTTTTGCCTTATGGAATATTTTTTGTTCATTATTTTTCAAATGTTGGTATCTGAGGTAAAAGCAGTATTTGAAAATGTACTGTCGTACCGCGAGGAGAAGAGCTTTTGACGTCATACGATGATGCTGCGGTTGGTATAGAAACGGATTATTCCACTGAATTTTGGGGGTGGTGGTAATTCACTTGGCGCTAAAATAAATGTTCCGAGCCAAATCTGAGTGGGTATCTTTCAGCTGTGTACTTCTTTCGATTCTAGAGTAACGAATTTTGGAATTTCCTTTCGCATTACATCTGATTTGATTAAATATTTCTAATCTGACCTTTTTCAGCTGATCTGATCTATTTTAACTGATCTGATCTATTTTAACTGATCTGATCTATTTTAACTGATCTGATCTATTTTAACTGATCTGATCTATTTTAACTGATCTTAAATGTTTCACCGAATCTGATCTATTTTAATTTGATATAATGTTATGCGATTTACATCAATTTATCTGATTTTATTTTGGATATTTTATAATTTTTACCATGTTCATTAATCCTTCTTTTTGAACTCTCAAGTCGCTTATCATTTATCCTATCAAGTAGTTACCTTTAATTTTATTGGATCTGATCATACCTTCTTTTAAAGTAGATGTTAATTCATGAAAATTAGCGTTTAAATTATCTTTCATCTTTTTAACCCCATCCGATCGTTCACAATCGTCTCTGTAACTTTTTTTTTTATTCGCCCGACTGTACAAAATATAAGAAGCGATTATTGGAAAAAGATGGGTTGATCGAAGATATAAAAGACGAATTAGTGATTAATTTGTCGGAGAGCGATTCGAATCTTTGTCAAACACTGACAGTGACTGCAGTTCTAGTGACAATGAATTGCATTAGATTGTATTTAAATGTTATAAAATATTTTTAAAAAATTAATAAATATTTCTATATTTTGTCTCTTTACAAGTTTCTAAAGCTTCATTTTAAATTTCGAGTATGGTGATTAAATTATGAAATTATTAATTTAAGTGATATGAGCTATTTTATATAAAACTAAATATAACTAATTCACTCAAAATAGCAATATTAAAGCATACTAAAAGTACAAAAATGTTTCATGCCTAAAGGTATTTTCGATTACGAGAAATTTCAAAGATAATCTATATTTCAATGCAGTTTAATAAAATATGATTATCTTATTTTCATTCGCGAAACGCGTTTTCTCATTCGCCAAATGTACGCTTAAAAAGCCAAATACTGCCGTTCAATTCATACCAGCTTCCCTCTTCTTTTAAACTCGTCTACTCACGGCAACCCTGTTCAAAGCTCTTCTCCTCGCGGTACGACAGTACGTATCATCCATTCTTTTCTACAAAACAGATCCTTCAAGGTAAAAGTCTCCAAAGATTCATCCACCTTCTTTTCCATCAAAGCTGGTACCCCCCAAGGCGCTATCCTCAGTCCATTACTTTACAACATATTCACAGCCGACATCCCCAAGACCCCAAACACCTTTCTCCATCTCTTCGCCGACGACACGGCCATCGTAGCTCAAAGCCCCTCCACCAAATCCATCCAAATTCGTCTTCAGAAAGCCTTAAACAACTTTGAAACCTGGTGCCGTAGGTGGAAGATTGCAGTAAACTCCTCCAAAACACAGGCAATTCTCTTCAGGAAAAAACGACGCAAGCAGTTCCCAAACCAACTATCTCTCAATAATACCAAGCTCAACTGGATTTCCTCAGCAAAATACCTCGGCGTCCACCTCGATGACCGACTTAATTACAAGCTTCACATAGACAAGACTATCCTAAAATACAGATGCAAGTTCAGGCTCCTATATCCCCTACTCAACAAAAAATCCAAACTCAACCTCAAGAATAAAGTCCTCCTCTACAAAATGATTCTGAGACCCCTGCTGACCTACGCGTCCCCCATTTGGGCCACCACCGCGAAAACCAATCTCAAGAAACTGATGTTGATCCAGAACAAGGTCCTCAGAGGGGCCACTGACGCTCCTTGGTACGTCTCCACGAAGGAGATTCAACAGGAATTAAAAACTCCAGCCCTTCCTCAATTCATTCAAGCTTCTGCCACCAAGTTTTTCAACTCCCTTACCACGCACCCAAATCCTATGATAAACTCTCAAGCTATATTTAACGACCCACAAATCGACAAAAAATACCCCTTCTCCACCACAGTCATCTCCAGCCGCTTCTAGCTCCGCCAACCTCTCTCTTCCTCGCTTGGCTCAGCCCACTCTCTTCCCTCCATCTCCTGCTGTCTTTATTTTGATGCTGTTCTTATTCATGTTTTATTTTAATTGATGTTTGCAACTCCAGCGTGGTAAAAGCGCCTTCGGCGCTGTGTACCACAAAAATCGATGATGATGATGATGATGATGACCTCTTTATTAGCCAGCTTTACAGGATTTCCTGACAAACCACTCCATCGTCTCGCAAGTGTGGTAAGTATTTTGCAATCCATACAGATTTTCTTGTAGTAATTTTCCTCTGTATCAATTTTTCTTTTGTTATGAAAGTGTCATACATTGTCGTTGAAGTAATACATACCTCTGAAGTTTCCGCTAAAGATGGTGCAATAGCAAGACTTTTTTTTTTTTTTTTTTTGAAGTATGAAAAAGCTTAAATGGTAATATTTTTGGGTTATTGGAATATAGTCTGTTTGGGAGTCTTGAGAAACTCGTGATCAAAATTAATATATTTAAACTTTAGTTTTAATATTTGTTTCCTTTTTGATGAGAACTACACTTAATCTATCTTCTCGGTAAATTTCCTTTTGTAATTCTAATACCAATGTTAATATAACTATAATACAGTGATTTACAGCCATCTTCTATAATTAATTATAAGAAAATTTTTTATATATGCTACAGGCAATATGAAAAATAAGGGAATAATAAGAGAATTTATCATATTTCCCGCCTCACTTTGGGCGTTATTAATAATGCCCGCTTTATCACTCTTCCCGTAACGTATGCATAACTGTTATTTTTAAGGGGTGTAATCGATGGGATGTAAAAATGGCACAGCTTCGATAATCGACCTCCAGCCGCCATGTTTATCCACAGTTCTTAAAGCAATATGCTTAAGTATTGTCATCATTTAATCTTATGGGTAAACATGGCGGCAGGAGGACTCTTATCGAAGCTGTGTCAAGTCGGAACAGCTTTAAAGAGTCCTCCAGCCACTATGAGTAATCACAGCAACATGTTTGTAAGTGTTGTCAAACACTGAGCCATAAAAACCTGGAGTGCAAACTTCCTATGCTATAACATTATGAAAATCGTTATTATACAGGGTGTTTCGGATAAATGTTTCAAAACTTCTAGGGTACATCAAGACGAGCAAGAATTGGTATAGGTTAGGGGGTCGCAAATGGGGTTCAAGGGGTGAGAATTAAGGGTGGAAATTAGCAAAAAAACCTCTCATATCTGGGCAGAAAGAGATACAATGGTTAGATTCCGGTGTGAATATTTTGTTATTGGTATTGGATTCGTTACATAATATTTTCCAATCTGAGCTTGAAAATATTTTGCTTGAAAAGATTCCTGTGAAGGTTGAAATTGTCCCTTGGTTAGACAAGAGTATCAAGATATTTTTGTCGTGATATAGTCTATCTACCTAAAACACATGCTTGTTGCATTTATTGGTCTGTTTTTGAATAGAATAAACATTTCATGTGATTTTTTTACATAAACCATTTAGTAATTGGTTCTATGTAATAAATGATGGATTCGAACCATTGTATATTTCTGCTCAGATATGCGAAGGTTTTTTGTTAATTTCCTCCCATGATTTTCACCCCCTTGAACCCCATTTGCGACCCCCTAACCTATACCAATTTCTGTTTGTCTTGATGTACCCTACCTCCCCTAGAAGTTCTGAAACATTTACATGAAACACCCTGTAGTTATTATAAGTTGGTTTTTATATACTCAGTGGTATCATTTGAGCTGTGGGTAAACATGGCAGCTGGAGGACTCCTTCTAAAGCTTTACCGAAAAGTCCTTTCTTTGATTTTCCCTGAAAATTTTGATTACCCTCGCATACAAAATTAATGGGTCAAAAAGTAATGGGTCGATAGTAATTGTATTCTCGTATTTTAGAGACGTGTGTGATACAGAATCTCCTAAAAAGGCAACCCTATCGCTCCACTGCTAGAGACATGTCTGATGAAGGATCTTCTGACGGAGAAGAAGTCTCTCAAAATGCAAGTGTTGAAGACTGCTCAGGGCCCACACCGAAGAGCTATCGGGGTACCAATTCTTCAGAGACCTCGGCATCTGCAAATGTCATGGAGCTTAGACAAAGGAACCTACAGGAAAACACCACAGGCGATTCTTCAGGCGAAGAGGGCATTTGGGATCTCCTATCGAGGGAACCAAATTTTCTAAAAAAGATGGTCATGTTAATCTTTTTTTGTGTTTACATCTTTTTATATAGTATTGTGCTGCCTTGCATTTCGATATTATTGTTTTTGTTAATGACTTTGGAAATCATGGTAAAATCGGTAGTGATGGAGCTTTGGAGTTTTGGCCTACTTATTAAAGAAATAATAGATATTTATAAAAGGTAACATTTATAAATGCTTTTTATAAATGTTTTGATGTAATTAACTTTTAATGGATTTGCTTTATTTGTTCATCCAACGTATGGTATTTCATAAGTGTTTTATGTCGTCGCGAACTTTAAATAAATATTTTAATCTGCTTTTCAGCCTAATTTTATAGGTCTCTTATTTCAATTTCTTTACTGCTATTCGCTTCGGCCCTTGTGCCTTTTCCCCAGTAAGTAGTAAATAGACCGGGATCATGATATTTTATTCAACGCCATATTAATAGGATTAGTTGTTTTTATAAAGAACAGCTTCCCGAGATTGTCGGTATTTTCTCGATAGGCGGTTGGGAACGGGATGTTCGAGTAGGGATGCGGGAAATTTGGGTAGCTAGCTTGGCTTCTTAAAGCACCTTCGAAAAAGAGGGAAGGGAGGTGGGGTAGTTATTGGCGAGTATTCCAGATTTTCCGATAATTAAAAATACTCGTTAATTAACTTATTCCTTTGGTTATTGACTAGGTGATAGTTGGGGTATTGGAGTGTCAATGAAGATTACGCTAGTGTGCAAAGCTTCAGGGCCCTAGTATATCAGGAAGTGCCTGAAAACTGAGTTGTAAGATTCCACCCGTGAAACGCGGCCCAGAGCAAGTCTAATAAAAGCGTTTAAAGCGGATCAGTAATTTAAAAAAACTTCTCTGGAAACCGTTCACCAAAAACTTTTTTTAGGATTGATATTTTCCATGGAACTAGTACAATAAGGAAGTGCCATAACCGCTCAGAGCTACCGGTTTAACTGAAGCCGATTAAATTAATGCAGTAACATGGCGGCCGCCCAGATTCGCGATGTTTTCCGTTTCTAACGCGCTTTTCGTTTTGAGCGATGAAAGTGAAGAACGCAATCTTTCTGCTTTACAAATTAGGCAGTTAGTTCCCACTTAAAAAAAAAAAAAAAAAAAAAAATTAAAGGCATATTATTGCCCTATTATTTCTCATTAAATAGTTACCATTTTTTACTTACCTTTGAAAATTTAACTTGACACAATTAAAACTTTAAAACACTAAACATATTTCAATGAACTTAGAAATAAAACAAGATAAAAATACTTTTTAGAGATTTTTATTGAAAATATAAGAATAATAAACAAATAAGTAAATGATTTTAAAAACTTTTTATCAAAAGAAAGTTTAAAACAGTAAAGTTTGCTATTTTTTTAAAGCAAAAAACATGCTACTTACTTGGTAAAAGCAGTAAAAGAAAGGATTTTGTATAATTTTTCTTTTTTAAATAGGTATCAAAACCCAGGATAATTTGAGGCAAAATAAGTTATTCAAAAAATTAATAATATTTATAACAAAATATTTTTTGTAACTTGTAAAAATTCTTGGAGATATTTTTCTCACTGTTTTTATTTTTAAGAACTTTGTCAGAAGTAAATTTTAATGCAAAGATTTTTATTGAGCTCCAATTTTGCAAATATATCTTTTATTAAAAGATTTTCATAGTAAAAATCTTTCATCATATCTTCCAGGGGTCCAAGCAAAAAGAAAATACAAATTTTCCATGGGCTATATACATAGTTAGAAAATTAAGCAGTCGAGATAATTACAATTTTAAAAATACAGTCAAGTTCTTATTCTCTAAATTCATATTCTATATGCATAATTCATATTCTGATTCACTGTTGATCTGAAATTTTAAAAATGCCATTAACATTTTATAGACAACTAGCTGATATGCCCACCGTTGCTCGGGGGATAAAAGGCTTATCAAACTGTGTGTTAAAATAAATAAGACTTATCGGTTAGATGCAATAGAGTCAACAGTCTTCCCGCTAGGATTCTTTTTTGATGCCATACCACTTCGTTAAGATGTAAAAAAACCCTTTAAAAATACCACCTGTTTAGATTTAATGTGTGAAATCCCCATCCCCGTATTTAAAGAGTAATTTTTTAAAATAGAAAAAAAGTAAGGAGACCTTCTGAACCCCATTATTTTTTTCTCTTTTTTCCTTTTCTCCCTCCATCCATTCCTGCAATTGGTATAAATGTATATTTGAGGCAAATTTCTCCGCCTTCGCTTCACAATAAAGATATATTATTGAACAACAATGTCTATAGATAAAACTTATTTCTTCCTCATCCCGCTAAATTTTTATAAAATAGGGGAGACTGGGGACAATTGTAACAAAATTTACAAATTGATCTCCAGCCAAGCCATTTTTTATGTTAGAGTTATGAAAATTGGTATGAAAATAGTTTGAAACTTCCCAATTACAATTGCGTTATGAAAACTGTCCTGTGAACATGCATTACAATATAGTAAATAAAAAATATGCCAAAGAATATTGTTACAATCGACCCTTGAAGTGGGGTCGATTGTAACACATACAAGGGTCAATTGTAACATAACACATTTTCATAAGAAATACGGAAAATTATACAAATTTTTTAACAATATATTTTGTACGAAACACACTGAACCCATTTTTCACTACTGGGGCGATTGTTTTTGAAATTGTCCATGGAAACAACACACAAATATTCATCGTCTGATGAGGTTTCACAGTCTGAATATTTAAATTTCTTTTTTGTGTAGACTTCTTCTCTTTTACACTGGGTTTATAGGTGCAGATGGGGCTCTTTCTCCTTGAGTTTCCTTTTTAATAGTTGCATTGTCATTTTGTACCACTTTTTGGTATTGGCAAAACAGCCTGTGGTGAGCATTTTGATATTTGTGGTGATGGCAGCGAATTTGGTTATCTTTTATTAAGAGATTGTGTAGGTGATACAGGTGATTGCTGGTAACAATTTTCTAAGATCCCGTGCCGATAACATAAATGAATTATAACCCACTTTAGGGTTTTCATTTTTTTCTGACAGAATCTGTATAACGGCCCATAACAAATACCGTGCTCACAAACAACACTTCTCACTGACTTTCCAGACTCCCAAACCTCAGCAGCTGTTTCCTCCATTCTTTCCTGACTAATCTGACCCCTTTAAGTTGTCCTTGTACGAGATCTCGGCTTCCAAAAGTCAATTTTCACATGTTACAATCGCCCCCGAATTAGTGTTACATTTGACCCCATGTGTCCATTTTTAATTCAACCCTCGTTTTCAAAAAACTAAAAACAATATTAACTTAAAACTAAACAGAATATAACTATGATAAATGTAGGTTCATTTTGTATAAAAAGTTATTTTGTGCTACATACCTGTAGTGCAGGAGAAAAAATTTCACTCAAAAGTAAAAATTTACTTTTATGCTCAAAAAACACTCTTTTCTCAAGTACACTGTTATACCTCAACTGCCAGTCTTGGCTCTCTCGGACATTATTTGTTTACAAGCCATGCACATGCTGTTACCTTTGTAACAGCTTGGCATCTATACTTTTCCAGGAATACGAAGTGTTACAATTGACCCGTGTTACAATTGTCCCCAGTCTCCCCTACAAAACAATTAAATAGTATACTACATACTTTAATACTTTTTTAAGATGTTAAACAAAATCTTAAAAAACCGGTTTAGAATTAGTGTTCATAACCATTTTTTAATAATGATATTTTTTTAAATCAGGGGGAGACCCCCTGAACCCCCCTTTGCTGATTTATCACCAACTCATTCATTGAAAGAAATTTCAAACATGAAATAAAAGTAAACATCATTTGCATCGACACTGAAAATGCCTGTGATAAAATATTGTTTAATTTGAACTTTGCTGGAAATACTTAAATTTGATTAAATAGAAAAAAGAATAAAATTTTTCAGTGGAACGGTTTCTGGTTATCATAAAAAAATTATTTAATAATTAAAAATTGCTTCTTTATCATATTTTTAAAAAATTCACCTGTTATAAAACATTTCAAAATAAATATTTCCAACAATAGAGCTATTGCGTGTCCTGGAAAGAGCAATAACCGCAATAAATTTAACATTGAAGGCTAAGCATAAGAATTTAGAAAAGGGACAAAAAAGGCTCCTTGGAATACTTTGATTCAGAAAATTCTTTTTAGCAAACCTTTCTAGTTGTGTGAGGAACAACATGCTAAAATTTCATAACAATCACATTAATAATGTGGGTGCTAGGATCCAAAAACTAAAAACGGGAGTGAATATTCAAACCCCCGTGCACCCCCTCCGGAATGGAATATCGAAAAATCCAGAAATTACTTTCTTTTAAATACTCTTAAGAAGGTATTACCAACAGTTCACTTCGTAATATCGATTTCTCGATACTGTTTTCTTCGAAAATGTAAAACTTGGTTTATGCTCAGCAAAAACGGGTTTTTGGAATATTCAGACCTCTTAAAATTCGACTATCCAAAATCTGAAAAATGCCTTTCCAGAAATTGTTGCTATGTACCTTCCTACGAAATAACAAAGATCTGGGGTCATTTGGGACGCCGCTGTGCTCAAAAACGTCGAAAACGCTCCAAACCCCCCTGTGAATCAGAAAAAGATATTTCAAAAAATCCCTTCTTAGTGCGCGTATACACCGTAAGGTCTTCGACCCTACCAAGTTTCAAGTCTTTAGCCCCGGTAGATTTTGCTGTGCGTTGGTAAGTGAGTGAGTGGTAAAGATCTTTTATTGTTATAGATTTTATAATCTATACTATTAAAATCCGAGAGTAAACAAACGTATGTCCGCTTGTCCGTATGTCCTTCTATCTCCTCCGAAACCACTGAACGCAGAAGGGCGCCCGAGGTACCAAAAGACGGCAAATGACCCAGGGACGCCGAGTCACCCATTTTCATTCCGAAATTCGAAATACTTTTCGAGATATTTGCGTTTTTCTGCTCTTTTCACATAATTCAGACAGTGATGAGGTTCAGTGGCTGCGTCTTCTTCCTCCTGTTTTTTGGTTTTATCCAATCCAATCGAAAATTTAAAAAATAAAACTATTTCAAAACTAATGAACCCAGAAGGGTGCCTGAGGTACCGAAATACGGCAAAAAATTCGGGAACCCCGTATTGACCATTTAAATTCTAAAATTCTAATTTTTTCCCAAGATATTAGCAATTTTGTGCTTCTAATTCTATAACACTAGACCGTTTTCATTGATTTTAAAAACAAAGGGAAATCCTTTCAGTTTATGATTGCCAACAAAAATTACAAAAAAAAAAGTTTTTTAAAAATCAAAGATTAACTAGGTATTAAACTAAACTGGAGTAATAGAGCATTCGCACATGACGTCACTTGGAGGACAAAATCAACGTTGCTAAGGCTGTTGTTAGGGGCGGGACATAGAAGTATCCAATGGCAGCATTCGCACATGATGTCACTGGAGGAATAAAACAACGTTGCTAAGGCCGTTGTTAGGCAGAGTCATGTGATTGAAAATACTCTATAAATGTTTTGAATTTTTAACTTTAATATCACTAGAGCCATTAGTTTCAAAGTATCCACGGGATTTAAAAGTTTTTCATAAGTTGGTAAATAAAGGTTTAACATAAAAAATAACATAAAGGTTTGATATAGAACATACATTAACGATTATTAGAATGATAAAATAATAAAATTGCATTATAAATTTTAAATAGAGCAACGGCAAAAAAAATGATTATGCGTTATAATAATAGTGATTTGATATAGAACATACAGCTCACAGCAAACGTTAATTTTTAATTAATTAACGATGAATTTTGAATGGAGCAACGGCAAAAGAATAGTGATAATGCGATATACACTGTATGCAAACACAATATCAATACCCCGTAGGGGTTCCGGGGGGCTGTGCCCTTAGAAGTAATGGTGTGAAAGGGTGCATACCCCTGGGGAACAACGTAGCCTACCTCCACGGGGGAAACGCTGTATAACCAACGGCCAAGGGGTTACAGCAGATAAAACTGAGTTAAACATATATTTAATTATGTTGGAAAGATAGAATGTTATGTAAGAAAATTAATGAATTTTTCTTTTTCATATATTTTTCTTCTCTAAAAATATATTTTTTTTAATCCAATGGGCGGGTACTGGAAATATCCTTGACCACTGAATTGCCCTAAGAACTACCTACTCAGCGTTACCCAGCGGGCACCTGTGGACCGGAGCCACGAAGGTGAGGTACTGCTACCCGCGCCACACATACCATTCACTCGCACAACCCCCTCTTTATTGGGGGACGGCCAATTTCATTCATCACACAAAGACAAAAACTGACATCCATGCCAAACGGGAATTCAAACCCCAGACGTACGGCTTCGCAGTCAGATACTTTAACCACTAGGCCAGTACGTCGAAAGGTATTTTATATTAAAAATATAATATTAAAGTATGCATCGTGGAAACTGTAGAATTAAAATTACACTCGGCGCAACGCATCGGGTTGCTGTTCAGCTAGTATTAAATAAACTTTGTTTTTAAGTATGTAATAAGAAACTTCCCCAGTGGTTAAAATGTAACCCGTGGATTTTCTACTAGAAATTTACAATCAGCCTTCACATATAAATATAAGACTGAAGAAAAAGAAGAAACGTTATAAAATTATCAAAAACAAATATATATGGGTGTTTTACTCTTCAAAAATTGCAAGAATGAACTTTGAACTAGCTTTTTTTTCTAGCAATTTTTTTAAAATTGCAGAAAAGTTATAAAATATCATGTAAACAAAATGAAATATTAGGTCCTTAAATTTTAAGTTAAAGCTGCATCTATTGTATAAAACAGGCTTATTTGCGGACAAAATGTGCGATGTAAGTACTGAATTTTAGTACTTTAGTAGTCGCTGTCAATCAGTCAACTGATTTTGCATTTTGTAATAAACACTGGACGCAATTACATTCACATAAATTTTAAAAAAACCGGAATTCCGTCCCCAGGACGGAACCTATGCAAATATACTATAAATTCTCAGTTTCAAAGTCATAATTAAAATTATTTAAATAAAGCATAGAACCACAAAATATTGATAAAAGCCTTTCCTTAATTCCTATATAAGCAGTCTAATATTATGATAATGTTTAGAATTCCAAATTTTTTAATAATATTTAAATAAGAATAATATTAGTATTATTAATAATAATATTTTAAAATAAGAATGTTTACATGTCGTCGTAACATCCAAGAACATATAAATTAAACAGATCCAAGCAACACAACTTAAACATTATTATTTCATCAATTATTTAACATTTCAAACAGTATTACATAAATCTTTAATTCAATTATTTTATTATTTACATAAAATAAAGAAATATTATTGCATAAACACATTTGAACAGAATGAGACAAGTAACTAGAACATGATTAGTTTAACTTACCTAAAAACGTTTTCTAAGAATCGTCTTCACTATTTATTCCGCTGAACATGAGGCAGAACACTGTTCTTTGACTGAATGCAATCATTTAACAAACATATCCGCGAATATTACTATAAAATACAACGATAAAATACGGAATCACCCATTGCTTTACATGGGAAAACGCAATGTTTTTATGGGGGGAATGCTTCACTCGTTTCCCGATACGGATCTTCCTCAGTCTTCTAGTTCCATGATATTTTCAAACCAGCGTTTCTAACAATAGAGGTTTTGCGTCACCTGGAAGGAGCAATAACCGTAATCTAACATTGAAGGTTACGTATTATGATTTAGAAAAGGACAAAAAAAAGGCTGCTTGGAACGCTTTGATCTTAAAAATACTTCCCATTAATAATGCGGGTGCTAAATTGCAAAAACAAAAAACTGAATTAAGTACTCAAATCCCTATGCACCCCCTTCAGAATGGAATACCCAAATATCCAGAAATTACTTTCCTTGAAATACTCTTAAGATATTAACAACAGATCACTTCGTAATATCAATTTCTTGGTATCCAAAATGTAAAACATTGTTTACGCTCAGAAAAAATAGGTTTTTGGAATATTTAGACCCCTTAAAATTCGAATACCCAAAATTTGAAAATTGTCTTTCTAGATAGTCTTTAGGTACCTTTATGAGAAATAACGACGATATTGGGTCATTTGGAACGCCACTAGGCTAAAAAACGTCGAAAACACTCCAAACCACGACTACCTTGTGGATCAGGAAAAAGAAATTTCGAAAAATCCTTGAGTGTTTAGCACCGGTACTACTTGTTTGGAAGTTAGATCTATATTTAACCAATTTCAATTTATTAAATTAACTAATTAGTTAAGAGTAAATTCAACCGGTTTTCCGTTATATAACTATCTGTGGACAATATCCACAGAAAAATTACCTTTTTAAAAGCCTCAAAAGTTTAGGGCACACTTTTGAAAAAAGAATGCATTTTTAGCAAAAAAAAAAAATTTGAACTTCTTTAACTTGTAAAATTTTCAAATTTTAATATGTTAATGGGTCATTTTCAAAATTTGCTTACAGTTGCTGTCCCGAAGGTAAAACATGAAAATTAAACCATTATCATTATTAAAATTTCTGTTTGAGCTTTGATTTAAGTAAAGTAGACTCTAGATCTCAGCGAGTTCTAAATGAATTACTGTTTAAATCGAAATAGATCGAATGACTGATAATCGAAATGACGAAGATTAAAGATTAATAAAGAATTTATCCAAGTAACCATCTTACTTTCCTTTTTATTTTACACCTCTTGCCTAAAAGCCCTCTCGAAGAAGAAGCCATCTTTGAATTTCCACTCTTAAATAAAAATTTCCCTCCACTTCAGAAGCAATCCCAGAGAAAGATTATCTTATCGAGATACCCATCGCAACCATCCCACCGTTAAGCGAAACTAATGTGATTAAACAAGCACTTCCTAAGCTAAATTAAACTTCCCCTACACTTCCAAAGCCTACAGACCCTTAAAACCTTTCCTTTTCGCAAAACACCATTCCCGTAATTCCGCTCGTGTCAATGTAGATGGCGCTGAAGCTATTTCGCCTGATTAACTGCGACCGTGCTTTCATTTGAGTCACGTGATTGGCTTCTGCGAATGAGAGAAAGCAGCGCCGATTTCTTCTTCAAACCTGTCAAGAGTTTTCGGCAGATGAATCGGAATTCGGCTTGTTTATCATGCTATGTTGGCAACTCGGGAGTAATCTTGTTAAAACCTAATGTGAGTCAGTGATAGATCTTCCGGCGAACTTTTGATTCTTGAAAGGGGGTTATTTTGGAAAGCTCTCTCTTTTTCTACCAAAACGATCTCCAGAAGACGTGTGTTGAAAGTTGAGTTGGCCTATAAATCCCTTTACCCGAAGAAAAACATCTATTTATGTCCTGTTCTTCGGATGTAAAAGTTAAATTTTTGATCACTATGCTCGATTAATGATAATGCAAGGTTTCATTATTAAAATGTCGAAATTTACGTTCATTTATTTTAATTCATTACCACTAGACTTAAAATCACTCTCGGTAAGACATATATTTCATATTATATTAAGGTTGTAAAATTGATTTATTAATTTAATTTCTTTGAATCATTTTTATATCAATACTCAAATGAAATTCAAAAGGTATACACAGTGGTTAGTTGTTAACGACCATTGAAGTATAAATAGACCTTTTAACCGCAAAGCAAAGTAGTAATCGATATTTACGGTACATATAAAATTTATACTTATTCTAAACATAAATGTTTCTTATTGAAATCCATCTACCCATTTCATCTATAATATAAGATAATATCTAATATCTTATAATATTTTGAGATTGATGTTATCTAGTTATAATATTAGGACAAACATTAAAAGGGAGGATTACTTTGGGAAATGAAAAACTGAGAGAAACGGAAGATACTTTGTATAGAAAATCTTTGACAACATTATTAGTTACGATAAAAGTAAATTGACTAATAGAAGTAATATGTTTACAAAGATCTGAAGAGTACCAATACGAAATTTTTCCGCCCACCACAATTGAAATCTACTTGTTTTAAATACAACACAATCATATTTCTTCTAATACAATTATAAACCACACAGAGCCCCACTTCACTTAATATTTTAAACTAAACTAATAACCGTGGCTAAATTACCTACTAATTAATTACTTGTAGCTACCACATCTGGATTATATTTTGGACGATATAAGCACTCATCAAAATCCCATAACAGTTCTATTACTTCCTACAATGAGTTGGTTATCAGCTGAACTGTGCATGCTTGCACTTAAATAAATTGCTCATTATTGAGTGTTCTCATGTTCTGCAACCTATCCAAGACTCCCGTTCTACCTAATTCAACGCATGGTCCCCCTTGAGAACATTTATGCCAGTATAGTATAACAAGAACTAAGTAAGGGTCATAGTAACGCTACTATTATTAGGTAACTAATGATGCTAAAATAAAATTATACGGCTCATTTACACTGTTTCACTTTTGATGTTGAATTGGCGTTTCACTCTTTACTCCTTCATTTTACTATGCAAACCAGCGATTCACAAGAGTGAATCACTCAGGATGAACAGTGAAAGTGAAACAGTGCGAATGAGCATGAAGGAAATCAGAGGAGAGAAAAGTGAAACAACAATTTACACTAGCCATTTTGGATGATTCCTCCAAGATGAACTCCGAAACTGAAAAGTCTGGATGAGCCCTTATAAGTATACTATAATAAATTTATTTTTGGCAGGTTAAAAAATATAAGGTTCATAAAAGGATTAGGACAGCGTTAAGAGAAGGAATTTAAGATAAATATAATCTAATACCTTTTAATACCTTAAACCTGTACACAGTAATAAAATCCCCGGCAGAAAAAAATGCCCTCACTTTGTAACAAAAGAAATTATATCTCTATCAGTCTTGTTACCCAACCTCCAATTCTTTAAACCTTTTTTTTAAGTTGATTTATTCTGGTACACTTTCTTTTCCATCAAATTGAGAGAAAATAATAATATAAGCTTTGAAATGAGAATCTTAAATTTGCCCAGCAGCCAACTCCCTCCAAAGTTTCAGTTATTTCTTACGAGAAAATTGACTCCCGGCCATGCTTGAGAGACTAATTTCCAAGCATAAGATTTTTGAAGTGATCGACATTTTTAATTATTTTTTGGTTTCGTACAGCCGATTTTTAAATCTGCTGAAAGTATTTGGTTTACCAACTCTTAAGGAAAATTATTACTTTAGAATTGCTTTAAACGAATTCGAATTGCTTTGGAATAAATTATGAGGTATGTGCATTTTGAGTTTATTAGAATCTGTTCGTTCTAGTAGTTATTTAAAGAGAATAATTATACAACTACTTTTTGCACACACCGAACACTTATATTTGGTTTTTAAAGTTAGGATAGTGTTCGCAAATGGAGATGAGAAAGGTTTTTATGCTCATACAGAAATGTATGCAAATGGCATTTTAATGTTAAATTTGCATTACAGTAATTAACTTTAATTCTTTTTAAGTTTGATTCCTAAAATGCCTAACCTTTTTTGTTTTGTGGACAATAGATATTTAAAAATGACATTACAGTAATTAACTTTAATTCTTTTTAAGTTTGATTCCTAAAATGCCTAACCTTTTTTGTTTTGTGGACAATAGATATTTAAAAATGACGTATGATATGTAAGCGAGGGAAATAATCAATTTAAATGTTGGATCTGTGTTTTTAGACAGCAAAATAGAAAAATGGAATACTTTCGCCAATTAGGCTTCCATAGAACAGGTTATAAATTGTTAAAATAATTTTGAGAATTCAAGGAAATGTATATCTTGACAATAATCTCTTACATCTCTGCTTTAAAAAATGTGGTGAAAATGTAGAAATTGACAAGGCAACTAAAATTTCGATTTTAACCATGATATTGTTATAGAGTTGTTATTGATTTCACAAAGAATTAACTTTTTTTTGTTCTAATTTATGACAAAAAAAATTATTTCATTTTAAAATTAAAGTATAGTGTCACAAAATTCCGTAATTATTAATGAAAGTATTAATTAGCTACGTATTTAATGCTTACATTAAAACGCAATAATAGTTATAAAAAAAGTGTAATCGATAAATATCACTTAAACTGAAGCCAAAACACCGTCCTTTCAGTTAAAAAGTCCGACAAATGACCCTCGTATTTCTGGACGTTTTTGCTTTTTTCTCGGTTGTTGTTTTCCCTCAAAAGATTAAACTTGGTGTGGTAAAGTTTCGTTCTTTTCTCTTGCTTTTTAGGGTTTCTTTTGAAGTCTGAAACCCAAGTCAATTAAACTGTGTTTGGTTTTGTTTTATTTTTCTTTTATTGAAGATGTAAAATAAAAGTTAGTTTTTTTATGTGTAGAATGTTTACTGCCTACCTTAACTGAACGTATCTGGAAATTCTCTCCCAGATACGTTCAGTTAAGGTAGGCATTCTACTTACACATAAAAAAACTAACTTTTATTTTAAATCTTCAATAAAAGAAAAATAAACAAAACCAAACACAGTTTAATTGACTTGGGTTTCAGACTTCAAAAGAAACCCTAAAAAGCAAGAGAAAAGAACGAAACTTTACCACACCAAGTTTAATCTTTTGAGGGAAAACAACAACCGAGAAAAAAGCAAAAACGTTCAGAAATACGAGCGTCATTATGCAAAAAAGGCAAAAAAACCCTAGACATTACAAAAAAAAAGCCTGTGAGAAACTCGGCTTAAATGAAACAGATGTTTTTCCTCATACGGCTAGTGAAACCTTTGCTGATTAAATTCCTCCAAAATTAAAATGCACTCCATTTTGTGTTCATTAACATGAGATGCCACTAACACTTAACTGCAACCCACAACGGAAAGCTAGGATTTGAAATTCTCCTCAAGTTTTTTCTCTGAGGGCTAATTTGTTTATTCTAAATTGAAAAGTGAATTAACCGAGAAGACAATGTAAGACATTAGGGAGAACTTTATGGAACATTAAAAACAAATTAATTCCCTTTAAAGAGAAAATCTTCCAAAGAAAGGGGGTTTTTTACCCATTCAATTGATATTTTATTTTAAAACCTAAGTTTTATAGGCTTAAGACACGCTTCAAAATGATTTATTTCCGTCAGTTGGAAGAAAGGTCTTAAGAACTCGATTTATCAAGAGGGAATATCACTTTTTAACTACTACCATTCTAATCTATCAATACCCCTAGAAGTTTTAAAAAATCAATCTGTAGGAAGCGCTGTTGATATAGAGTGTTTTCAGGTGACGTCACAACCTGTTATTTTCTTTTAACTTTTAATCTTCTGCGGGGCAAACAAACTGTAACCTTCTGTTGCTAAGGCTGTTGTTAGGTCCGAGTCATGTGATTGAAAATGCTCTATATGATACTATTTTACATTAAATCGCTGCAATGTCATTTCCCCAGTTTATTGATAAAAACTAATATCCTAACTAGTATTTTCCTTAATTTCAAAGCTCATAAAAGGAGATCTTCATAATAATCATCATAAAAGGAGAGGAAGTTGTAAATTAAATTAATAAAAATATGTATAATTATTCATTAGAAATTTTAAAATGTTCCTTGGATGAAAAAAAATTATAAAGTTATCAGAAATTATCTTTATTGTTTATTTCTAATTGAAATTTTCATAAAGTTTTTTATTGAATTAAAAAAAATTATACCTTTAAATTAGACAAACTTACAACAAAATATATTTTATGCAGGGTGCATCGGAAAGCCCATTTCACCTGAAAATACTCTCGAACGGAAAGAGCTAAAGCTATGAAAGTTAGGTAACGGTATAGTAAAGTGGCTACGCCCGACCTAATGCAAACGATAGCAGCGACCCTAGTGGCGAAATAAAGTTAAACAAATTAATTAAAAAAATAAAGAAGATAGATAAAACCTCCAATGATAATTTTGTTGCCACCATTATAGAAAACACGCAGAAAAAAAATTCATGAAAATATCTTCAATATTCGAAGAAATATTAATACTTTATGAAAATAGTACATTTTTTAGGCATCAAAAAAAGAAACAGTTCCCTAATTTGCTAGTTTCTTAGATTTGTTAATTAAAATTTGTCTTTTTTAACTAAAATACGCAAAAACTAGTACATGATAACACTGAAACACCTGTATAACTTCTAACAATTTTGATATCAAGTTTCTTTGTTGGTATGTTACACTGAAAAACAAATCCTTTTATTTAACTTTAGTTCTAATATTTTATTTGAAATTTATTAACTTTTTTATTTATATGCCTCACGTGAACTAAAAATGACTGTATTAGATGGTTATTAAGATTAAATAAATAAGATTAATAAATAATAATTAAATAAATAAGAGGAACGTAAGCAAATACCTAAAATATTCTTTAAATGAATTTTTAAAATCCAGTACCATCACCTTCGTCAAAAAAAAAATATCACCTTATATGACGATTCTCACAGTAAAAATTCTTGAACTTTTATTCTATAGTCAAGTAATCAAGACAATTTCCACCCTTTTGAACAAACTTAAGTGCTTTTATGCGGATTACAGTACCTCGACACCAAAAACTAAAAGATTATCTATTTCAAGCCTCTCCTCCAACCTGAGGATCACGACTAAAAATAAAAGCCCCCTCCCCGAAATTTAAGTAAAGACAATAAACGGCCTTCCCTCCGTTCATTATTTTATTTCTACTTAAGGACCAGAAAAATCCCCTACTTACTTTTAACACTTAAAGTTTTAACAAGCTCTCATTTGCTTCCTGGAAACGGTTTCTTTCGAAGACCCCGAGATAATTATTTTCTTACATTACTCTTAATGATTCCCGAAATTAAGGGGATAGATTTTGTAAATGACTTCCTTCGGAGTGTTGAAGATTGTAATGATCTTTGCTCAGCGAGGGTCCTATTAAAAAGCATATTCGATGCAGAGTCTATTTTTTACTTAAGAGGATTTGCTATGTAAGTGCTCTTATATCGCTAATATATTTTAATTTCTAAAGATAAACACATTAATGTAGTGGTAATATGCTGTGAAGGCATTTAATGCTTGAATGCTTCAGATATATTAATAATAACTACTCAAAACATCGATACCATAAGTGGATATTTATTTATCAGTTTTTGTTCAACTCTAAAATAGTATACAACTCAGTGATTCGGTTAAAACCTTTGTGGTTGGGTAAATTCTAATGATAACATCATTATAATTTCATTTGTTCCATAGGAACATTGATATAAGGATGCCACAAATAAAAGTAGTTCATATACGTTCAGTGGATTCTCGTTTCACAATTTTGTTCTCTGTACTTCTCATACTTGTAAAATCCGTTGGAAAATATCACTCATTTAAAATGTACACTTTTATTAACGATTATAATTGGTAGCGGATAAAAATCGCTAAAAGAACTTTCCCTGCATATTGAGAAATTGCAACAATATTTCCCTTTTCTTTAAACAATCCTCATATAAAAAATAAGTATTTAAATAGTAAATAATAATGTAAGTAATAATTTTACCTACGTTAATGGTTTCCTGTGGGTAAGCATGATTTTAGCTTTAAAATACTGAACTAAAAGTTTTGAAAGCGTCACTTTTTCAGTTAAAAATTTAATTAATCTCTTTGTCGTAGCAATCAAGAAAATACCTTTGAAATAAGTCACAACTATACTTTGTGTGAAGGTTTTAAAAGAATGGAATAAGAAATTCCCAAGGAATAGAAGTAGCTGAAAAAAAGAGAAATAAACATTATATTATGTTATATATATATATATATCTGATATCATTTCTAAGCCTTTTAATTTAAATCCCCGGTACCTAAATATTATTCTATCAGAACATTTATTTAATTTCGTCCTGATTCTAAAACCGAGACTTCCCTCTTCAACAAACCTTCCCGCAGACGATCCGAAATATGAGACCTGAAGTGAAGTCACGAAATCCGGTGTACCAATCGTCACGTTTCATTGCGGGTTTACGTCTGAGAAAATGGCAAACGATATTGCGATGGAATTTATTTTCCTTCCATTCCGCGACTCGGAGGGAGGAAATGAGGGATCTGAGAGGGTCGTGAAATGCTTCCAGGGGCCCTACTACGTGCACACGACGGGTTCCAACCCGTTCCCACCAAACCCGACGGCTAAAAACCCACATCTACTCGTCGGAGAAGAAAAGGACTACTTCGAGCACACCACTTTCCGTCGTCGAGTGATGGTGGGAACTCTATGAGTTCGAGGCTATTTTACCCACCACGACGGGTTCTCATCGATCAATCAAAACGAAATTGCAACAAGAAAAAGGGATTTTGTACACCACATAATGCTTTAATTGCCATTTATAAGCTTTTTATATACTTAACCGCGTGTTAAATGACTTAATTTGACGTATTTTGAGTTTTTACATCGCACTAGTTAAGCCTACTTTTTCGACTTGCCGCCGTATTTTACAAAGACGTTGGAGCGCCATCTACTAGCACATATAGAAAGTACCTATTGAATGAAAGAAAGAAAGGTTCAATAATAAGAACATGTTAAAACTACTATTTAATTTAATATAGGAACAACAGGCCTTAATTAATTATTAATAGATTATTTTAGAATATTTATTTATTAGAATCCTTTAAGTATTGTTACAGTAAATCTTTGTTAGGTTCAACCAAGCTTTTTTAAGCGATTAGTAAATTGCTTTGTGGTGTAAAAAATATGGAAAGAATTATTTTCCCCCTAAAATAGTTGTCTTTATTCTTATAAATTAAGATAAAATAATTTTTTAAGAAAAAAAGTTTACTTTTAAATATTTTTAAAGTTCTTACGTTTTGTGGTAAAACATCAGTAAATATATTTCCGTATTTGAACAATTTAAATATATTTTTAACTAAGTACGTAAGTAGAAATCATTTATGTATTTTATGAGCGCCCGTTCTATGAATGATCAATTACTTACCCTATCAGTTACTAAAATTTTTATTCTTGTTTCTATAACTACTTTTGCCAAATTTTAAGATCAATACAAGGTTTGAAAAAAATTATGACAGTGAGATTACTAAAAAAACCATGCCTCAATTTTTCTAAAAATTAAAATCATTCTTTGTTTTTATTGATTCAGTTAAAATAATTTTTCTCAAGTAATATATTTTTTCTATAAAATAATAAAGATAAAAAATTAAATAAGCTACTTATTGACAGTCTGTTTTTTTGTGGTTAATGTATAAGAAAAAAATTAGTTTGTAAAACATGACTAAAATTATAAAAACAAGCCTTCAATAAAAATCCTCAACATCAACATACTCGTACTTAAAAAGCTAAAGCAGAAATCCGTCGTGGGAATTCCATTTCACCTAGTCAAGAGGTGGTGGGTTGAAACCCGTCGGCCAACTCTATTTTGCGGGAATCTTTCCCCACTTTTTGTAGATCGTAGTAGTCCTAAGGAGAAAGCCGTCGGGTTAGACCACGTGACTCGCAAAAAAACCCGTTTCCGCAGGATCCCACATGGTTGGTAGTAGAGCCCCAGAACGCGGCAACAATGCGACGAGATGGCTCTTTGCAGACGATTATAGTCTGCGCGCTTTTTAAGACGATACATGATGATTCCGAGTGTTCTCATTTCGGATGTCTTTACAATGCGGAGATAAGCAAATAAAATTGTAGTATATATATCTCATCGAATACTATAGAGGAAAACGCCTTCTGCAATCCTCCTTGTCGTTTTATCTTATGCAATTGTTAGTTTGTGAATGTTTTGGGAATGAAAGTTTTTTTTTTTCAGTCTGGAACTGTCCTATATTCTTAAAAATGATGGAGTTTTCTAAAGGGATTATAATGAAAAAAGTAATTTTGAAATATTTGCGCCATTGTGAATGATGACTTCCTATTGAAGATGTTCTCCGAACACTTTCGAAACAATTTAACTTGAGCTTTCTTTCATGAAGATATGAAATCCATGCATTATGCATTACAATGAAATTTAAAAATATAATGCTCGATCGATATTTTTTCAAACTTTTGAAAAGTAATAAAATAAATTATTTAGTATTAGCCCGTCTACCGTTCCAGCGTCCTTTTTTTTGGATTAAGCAGCACGGTCGATGGGCATATACGTAAGTACCAATATTTATCTATTATTTCTCTAACTTTCTTTTAAACTGGAATTCTTAATAAATAACTTGCATGTAGGCATCCAATTTCAGTCAAATAATACATAGGCCTCTCAAGTAAGAAGCTGTAGAACTCTTATTATTGTCTTACTAGAAATCGGCATAATTATTAGTAAAATTTTTATCGAATTATTTGGGGGTTTTTTTCTTGAAAATTCTGTGGCTTACAAGGAGCGGGGCCCTCTTCTTTTGTAATCCAAAAAACCTTAAAATGAGCTGAAATATTACTTTTGAGAGGCAAATTTCTAAAATATTTTCTGGGTCCCCAGACCCCTCTCTTACTTGGGGAGCACATTGCCACACAAAAAAATTACATTAAGTGCACCTCTAAAACTGAAGAAAATAGAAACCAAAATATTTTTAAACGTGACCAAAGTTATTAGGAATCGATTGCACAGTGCAAAATATTAATTGTAATAAATAACTTATCAAATTTTAAGAACGTGTCATTTTAAGATTGCAGTAACAGCTGAAAGTAATAAATACATAAATATAAGCAAAAAAAATTAAGTAGATAAAATTTTTACTTTTTGTTTTCAAAAATAAATGAAATAAAGAATAGTAGGTATTTTATTAGAGTTTAAATAAACAGCAATCTTTTCATTCTGTTATTATATTTCCCAAATGTATAAGAGACTGTTGAAAAAGTATACCTAAACCGTATAACCTTAAAGAATTTCCTAAAAAAAAAAAGGATAAAGCATTCAGAAAAAGCTACAAAAACTTAAAGTAAAAGCTGAGAGGTATCATCATCATCATCATCATCATCATCCGTGACGCGACAGCCCAGAACCCTTCTAGACGTTTTCAGCCGCTCCTACTAGCAACCAAACTCCTCCTGAGAGATACAGTAAAGAATAAAAAAAATATTGCTGCAATCAAATGTATCGAAAAATCGAAGGGAGAGTAAAATGAATAGATGGTGATTTGCTACGACAATGGGTTATTTAAAAGGATTGGTCAATAAGAAAGTGGTAAATTTGTATGCATACAAGTAATACTTTATTAGCTCTCATACATTGGAGAAGATTTATATAATTTCATTATTACTGCTTTTGCTTTTTAGATCATAAAATAATGTAATTAAAGTTTGTTTATTATATTAGTAAAAAAAATTTATTCATTGCAAGTTTTATTCAAACTGAATTATTAAAACTTACGAGAATTTATTTTTTTTTCTGGAAAGAAGAGGAATATCAATAGAAAAGGTGAAAGATTGAAAAGCTTAATCCTTAAATTAAAAAACTTAATCTTGAAAATTTTATAAAACAGTGGCACAAAGTTTAAACTAATTTATAATTATCTATCTTCAAAATTTCTAACTTAATGAAACTTGCAAAGAAAACCTTTATCACTTTATTAATTTTACTTTATAAATTCTACAAATATCTATAGTTAAATTTAAATATTGAAATATGTTAATCTTAAGTTTAACTTAAGAAACTAAATATTTTTTTTTTTAATTCAATACTTTATAATAGTTTTTTAGAAGCTCACTTAAAAGCATTTCTAACAGTGGTTTTGCTGTGTCATACTTTCTATTTGACAGACATTCAAGAAAAATATCTAAAATCGTATAAATTTTAAAATTGAATATTTCATAAAATAAACATGCTCTTATAGAAAACTGTATCAAATCAAGAAATGTGTGTTTTAGCAAACAGTTTGAGTTTCAGCTAACGAATGTGAGTACTTAGTACACTGATATGAACTTATTAATTCGTAAATTAATTAGATTATTTTTTTTCTGATAAACAATATTTTTTAAAGAGCACTAATGAAAATTACATGCGTTCCAAACGAAAAAGACCTCAAACAAGCCACTTAGTATGCAATCAATATAAAGTTTCCTAATGCATAATAATGCCTATTATTTAGAAGGATGATTCAATTAATTCAAATCTTCGGTTGTTAAGAAAATTAGAAGTATCGAAGAAACGCTAGAGATGGCTGTTCTGCATAAAAACAAAGAGGTATTCTATTAAGGTGAAGGCATCGAAAGAAAAGATTCTGTTAATGAAAGACATATCAAGTAGTTCATTTATCTTCGGTTAATTACCCAATACTGTTGAGGTAAGTGGATAAAAAAGAAGTTTTTATTGTAATACGAAAATGTTCGATCAATATCGTATTGCTTATTAGTTTTTAAGACTGTCATTATTTGAACAATTAAGCATAGGACATATTCAGTTGCTTTCAATTATAACAAAGTCTTTTGCTTTGATTGTTATATTTTTTGAGGTAGTCCAGTGATTAGGTATCTTTAGGTCAGGGTTTACAGAAATTTTTATTGTTAAGATTATTTATATTTAAACTGGATTAAATTTAAACACTATAAAGTTATTTTTAATTTATAAGATGTTTTATTTTTATATGCGGGATCCTAGTTTGTTTAACAAGTGATTTTTCTTATTCTTTTAAACCGAAGGAAATTAACTATATTGTAAAAAAAAATATATTCAAAAAAAATAAAAAAAATATTCAAAATTACTCAATTTATAGAGAAAGAAATATGGCATCCAAAGCTAAAGATTTCAGTTTTGATAAAGTGGCAAAATTTCATCTCTAAAATTTATTTTCAAGTAATTTAAACGACAATTAATGTATTTACTTGCACAATCTAGTTTCAACTTGTCATATATCATATATCAAATAAAAGTCATTGCTGTTAATTATGTGTTAAGCATAAAATATATGTCCCTTCTTTTCTTTGTAAATTTTTAATTTATTCTTCTGTCAATTTAATGAATTTCACTCCTTGGTACATTTTATTCCAAGATTTGATTTTAGATATTGCTATATTTATTTTTAATCTAAAATTCTCAGACATTTCCAAACTTTTTATTAATAATAACGCATATCCATATAAAATTTACACCACATAATTTTCAATTCCTCACTCAGTTCATACTCAACGTCTTTTTCTTTACTCCCTTCGAGGGAAAACATTTTTCTTTAATTTCACTTCTTCTAAAAATTATTTCCCCTTCTCTTTTTTCTATTTTTCTCATATCCAACAAAGCCATCCTCAAGAAAATAATCAAACGACGAAACTTCCCCTCACTCGTTGAACTGTTTTCACCTTCCTTCATTGATTAAACCGAGCAACTCCGCATCAACCGATGCCCCATTGTATTAGCAACCTTAAACTTGTTTTCACTGCGAGATCCTCATTTCAGCAGGGAAAACAACGCCACCAGCTGATTGGCTATTTGCTTTACGGCGAGCACGAATGCAGAAGTGGAGAAATTTCCGAGCGCGCTCCCAGTGGGGCCTTGTTATGATATTACCCCAGAGTTTTGATGTTTACCTTATTCGTACGTATGAATAGGAGATGCTCCCATAAAGTGGAAACTCATCACAGATTGCGTTGTAAATGAGATGCTTATGAGTTTGCCCGAGTAGGGTCAAAAGTGGTTGTGATGATTGTGTTAGAGCGAAAATACTAGAATCTCAAAAGCTAGTCGTGAAAGAGACGGGACAAAATGCAACCAGTATAAAAGTTTGTGAATCTTATTCTTGCATACTAAACTAGTAAAAGAATCGATCAAAAAATCTTCGTAACACAAAATTGGTATTGTGAAAGTTTTTAACGTAAAATCTAATACAAGCAAATAAACTATTTTTTCCAATTTCACATAAATTTTCTTCACAAAAACTTGTAGATAGATTGCTTCGGGCAACTTCAGTTTTGTCTAGCTATTCATCAACTTTTTTATTTCAGAAACATTAAATTTTTTTACATTAAAATTTATTTTTATAGCTTTTAATTAAAACAGCATTCTTTAACAAACGAATACATTTTCTCATGCAACACGTTTCAGTCAAATGTAAAAAAAAAGTTCTTTAAATGTATGTATGTTTAGATTCATTCGAAACTTAAATTTGTTTCGTCCTTTGATTTACATTTCATTGAAGCGTAAACTTTAATTCCTTATATTAAATCATTCTCAACATTCCTCAGAACAGTTTCTTTTGTTTATACAAACAAACTATAAAAAAACAGACTTAGCCATCAGTATGCAGCTTTATTTTAAGGAAAAAAACCTGTATGGAAACTTGGTCTGACATTCCGATTTTGGTAAACTGCAAACATCGTTTTTACACTTCAGGAAACTTTTAAAAATATCACGGATGTAACTCTTTTTTCTCAGAGCTTCTCAATCCAGAAAATTTATTGATTCGTGATTTCATTTTGATCTTTTGTTTTTTCGTGTTATTAATGTTTTATTTTATATCTGTCCTGGTAACCCTTGGCTTTACTCGTGTTTCAATTTTAGCTTCTTCATCTTACGTTGTGATAAAAGTTTCGAGGGGTTTTTTTATGAATTTTCGCTTCATTTCTTCGAGAACGTTATTAATAGCGAAGTATCTTCCATTATTTTTGTCATTTTATTCTGTCTTAAACCCCTTGCTTTCAATAAAAAAAGGGGACCAAAAAAGTTCTGCTAGTATTTTAGGAGCTTGGTCTTCAGGATTTTATTATTTTTATCTTTTCTAACAATATAACTAAACGCACACATGTAATTGAAACAATTGAATCTTAGATCTAGGTTTAATTCAAAATATTAAAATAACCACTTTAGATTAGGTTAAACCATAATATAAATAGAAAAAAAAATGTTGTTATAACCTTATGATATTAGTTGCTAGAATCGAAAAGATAATCTCTCCTTCAGAGACATGGCAAAATGATGGAGGTGGCGATAGATGATGGTGACATCTATCATTCGAGGCTTATTCGGACTCCGGCCATTCATGAGCCTTACTTTCTCAGGAGCCGCATCCCTTTTTCCTTAAATCCTGTACGCTTTGCGGATGGAGCTTGGATATTCCAAGTGGCATATTAGAAACAACACAGATAATATATGCTCAAACCATTTTTATAAAAACATTTTATTCCATAGGACCCCTTTATTTTTTCTGTAAATGCTATGAAAGGATAGAATTAAGTGATTTTTTTACGCTTGAATTATATTTCATTAATATTTTTATCTACTTAAGTACTTTCCATTATTCACACTTCAATTGGAAAACTTTATAAACATCCCGTACTAGCTGTTACGACCCGGCAAAGCCGGGTCTTACAGCTAGGCTAGCCTTTTATGCGAGCTTCGCTCGTTACTACTTCAAGTTCCTATTAATTATACATTAAATAAGAAGTTTAACTTTAATAATTTATTATTGTTGAATTAGAAACCAACTTCCCTAAAAGTAACTTTTTAACCTTTATTAAGTAAACCAACTTTCTTGAAAGATATTTATTTAAAAGCTATTATATTATTTTAAAATTTTAATTACTTTTATTTATTTATTTTTCTGATTATTGCGAGATGGCATCGAGTCAGTGAGTGACGTGGGCTTTTATATTTTTCTGATGATTATGATTATTATTGCGAGATGGCATCATAGTGTGCGAGCGTTCCAGAATCAGTGAGTCAGTGAGTCAGTGAGTCAGTGAGTCAGTGAGTGACGTGGGCTTTTATATGAGAGATGCATAACCCGTTTAAAATAATCAAGAATGAAACATAACTTGAAAAATAAATTTACTGTAGAAAAATTTCATCAAAACCACATATGAAGATTAGCACAGAAATATAGATGCGTGTATTTTGTTTTTGTGACTCTTCGGAAAAGTTCGATAGTAATCTCTGATTAAAAAAGTTGAGTTTGATATTGAGTCCGGTTTTTTTAAGTCCGATAAAAATGTTTAGCGCCAACTCTCAGATGATAAATAGGTTTGACAATATTTGAAAGAATTTTCCCAGTAAACTTCCTTTTAACCTTTTTTAAAGATAAAAACACACAACAAAACCCTTTTAAAATATTTAAAAAAATGAAATCCGTTAAATTCTCTATTGAGTACCAACGATCTAAAGATAATAAAGGACTTTCCAACAAATAGCTTTGCTTTAAAATCGTTTTTTTTTTTACTGATACCACTATGAAGAACATCATAAATCAACTTTCGCAGCAATTCTTTGCAAAATGCAACTGACACAAAATCAATTCTTAACTTATCTCTGAATTCGATCACCTAGGTTCTATTTAACAAAAAAATAGGTGTGACAAAACAAACGGTAGGTACGAGTACTATCTGATAGCGTTCTAATACACCTTTAAGGAAATTTTCCCGATCATTTCAAAAGTGTTCTCGGAATTCTTCTCCATAAGAGACAAACTTTTCCCAAAACTTTACTTCCAATTAAATTTTAAAGTTTTTCATATTCCTTTTTGGCATTCGTGATATTCCTTTCAGATTAAAGAACACGTACTCTTTAAACAGATATGTTTAAACTATTGAAATTAGATTATTACAGGCAAAACGGGGAGAAAGTTCGAATGGCGTATATATCATTATCACCAACAGAAACTTCATGTAAAACTCTCAAACTATTGTTATCTAACTTTAATTAACAAACTTTATGCATACTCCAAAACGTCATATACTTTTATATTTAAAACGACCCGCAGTTTTCAGACTTTCTTAAACATTCAAATATTTAATTTAAGATTTAAACGATTCTCCTTTCCTTCTATCCCCCAAGCTCTTACTAAACCTCCTTTCAGAAAATTAATTATAAGTTCGTTATTCTTTTCTGAAATAAAAAATTGTTGTAGACAAAACTTTTAAACACTGAGAATAAATCGCAAATTAATTTATTTGCTTATTTTTTATTTTTAAGAAACAACTACTACTATATGTATCCATTTTAGCATGTTTACTTAAGAATGACTTCGATTATATTATTTTCACTGTTGTAATCACACAATAAGAAGACAGAAGATCATTTCAAGTGATTTCAACTAATTTTGAAAAGCATCAAATTAAATAGGAAAAAATGATTTTGATTAAGTATGGTTCGATGAACATTGATTGAATAGACAACAAAACTTACGAATAACATCATACATGATAGAAGAAAAACAATTTAAATTACATGAAAAATTATGTGAAATCTTAAACATTAAAATAGTTAAGGTGGTTGATTTAATTAGACACCTTCTAGTTAAGTTTGTAAGAGTAGGTAATTTATTCTTCAAAAACTAAGTTTTTCAAATTTAGATCCTCAAAATCAAAATTTCAAAGCAAGGTAACAAAGGATAGAAAAAGTTTTTGTCATAAAACACGAAATTGCTGTTTCCAACCAAAAAATTAACGATTGTTTAGATTGCCCCTAACTGCATTATGCATAATGCTATATCATTTACATTAAATTTTAGAGTCCTATAAACTAGTGAGTAGAACGTTTTTGAAGTTAAATTTATTCAGTACTTAACTACTATACTAGGGAAAAGTTTTGACATTAAAAAACATTAGAGACGAGAAAAAATTCACACTTACAAACTAAACTTTACTTTTCTTAATGAATCCAAAGTTTTAAAAATTTCCAAATTTCCAGAAAAGGTTTTAGCATAATGAAAATTTAAATGTCTAAAATGGAGGGCCGTTTAAAGATTTTGTGTTCAGTGATCCTCTTAAACATTTAACAATATCAACTGCCTCATTGGGAAAACTAAAAGAACCCTAATTACTAACTTCTTTTCGAAATAAATTATTTATTGGCAGTTTTTTAAGACATCATGTTAAGTAAATGGGGGGGGGGACGTTTAAACCTTATTACATGACATTTTTATACGATGATATGGGATTTCTAAAACAAACATAATAGAAGGATATTTTAGTAGTAGAATAACAATAAAAAAAATAGAGAAACAGATTGTCAAATACATTGCCCCTAATAGTAACTTACTGCCTACGGAACAGAAAAAAGAATCGGAATCTCTTGATCCTTCATTATCTATGAGTAGTATATATCAATGTATTAATTTCTTACTTTACACCTAATCAAGGCAAGACTCACTTTATAAGACCTCGTTATAGGGACAATGCTACATAAACTTTTGCTAGTGTTAATGAAGCTACTCTAGAATTGTAAGCTATTAAGGGCATTCAATGCACGGTTATTCAGTACTACTCCCACAGTCAAGAACAATTATTTAGGTGTTTGATTTATAGTTCCGATTATTAAAAAAGCAGTTATAGAGTTTGTAGAAATATACGAGTAAAACATTAAAAAATTGAATAACGAGAAAATAAATTTATCAAATATCTCCTATTGTTCTTTAAATTTACATATGTATCACAAGGTTTGACAATTATATTGCTCTATAATAACAGAAGCATGCGAAAAGTCTGTCCCTCGGATCAAATGACGAGGAAGTTGAATAATTATAGAATCGAAAGTATATTTTTCACCTTACACAGGGGCCAATAATGTTAATCTTAATCAAAAATATCAATGACCTGATAATATTTTTATCACTAAGTCTTATTTTAAAAACTTACTCATCTATAAGAAATGAATATATGCAGAGGATATAATTATTTTGAAAACCTTTCACCGAAAAAAAAACATTTACAAAACTCATCCTTTCTCAAAAGATCCACTCACAAACTACGTCACAAAAATTTCAGCCTCCCTCCCTGTAAGATACACGTTGTCCCCGTTGTCCCATTTCAGTCACTCCATCCCCTAAATTGTGATGCGACACATTTAGAAATTTAAAATTTGACATAATTTAATAATTTGAATTTAATTTCACTTTTTGTCATTACAAAGTTGAAGAAATGCATCTTTAAGCATTTTATTAACACCAGTAAAATCACAGTTTTCAAGGTGTGATGTCACAAACTTTAAACTTTCCCCTAATTCTTACAGAACCTCTCCCTCCCCCTAAATGAACGACGTAATTTGTGAATGGTCTCTAACAAAAGTTAAAAACAAACAGCGAACCGATATATGACCAGGGCCGTGTGGTAGATTTACCCAGTATGAGGCAAGTCCTAGAAATGCCGCCCCTTATGTATTTTTCCTTTAAATAATTGATACTTCAAATTAATTAAGATTAATTAATGTAAATATTTAATTAAAATTAATCATAAATAACTTATTGATTGGTAATTAATGATACATAATTAAGTCCCCCAATAATTCTCTAATTATGGGGGAATTGCGTTGTAGCTTGTAGAAAACTAACCAATTTCTAGTACTAATATAATTAAATTACCATTAATTAGTTTCAAAAAGGGCAATTATATTTTACATGATTCAAAACACTTTTTTTTTCAGCAATAAAAGCAACATTTTGTGATTTTCATATACACTGCATCCTTGATAATTCAGAACTAACGAGAGAATTTCTAACCTAAACCATCATTCTAAGAATTGAGAAATTATGTTCAAAAGTGCCCCATTTGAGAAGTAGATTTAAACATGCATTTCATTTGAACACTTGAGTAAATTATTCAAAATTCATTTTTAGAAGCTACACATTTATCAAACAATAATTGAGGTTTTTGAGCTTTCAAAGTTAGCATACCCGCTTTGGGGTACTCTCCCCTATGGATTTAAATTCCTAAAGACACGACCAACAATCCCAAAATTGAATAAATAAATAATATAGTATTTTTTCAGGTCATTTAGTCATAGTATAATCTTCCCGGGAAATCCCCGGAATTTCAGTCATTCCCGGGAATGGATTAATTTTTGAAACTACTTCATAGAAATTATATTTAAACTTCAAAATAAAAGTCCAGGAGTTTAAATATATAAATTACAACACAATTTATTTTACTACTATAAAAATGAATATTTAAGTTTTAACTGTTTTTTTTTATTATTATGGAAGGATTTTATTTTAATTACCAAAATACAATCAATATGAAAAAAGTTAAAGGATGGTAATATTTTTTCGGGGGGGGGGGGGCTTAGTTTTTCTTCATAAATACAGTTTTGGAGGTTCCTTAAAACTGTTTGCTTTCATGAAATTAAACTTATGGAATGAAAAAATATAAAATACCCTTAGATTTGTATATAGTGTAATTCGGAATTTTTGTTTTATTTAGTTAAATTTTTTTAATCAGAGTATCTTGTTAAAAAACTCTATACAAAAGGTTATACGAAAATTACGGTTAGTAGAAACTAAATTATTACATGGGTAAAGCTATATAATTTTTTTTTGATTCTTCACTGGAATTAACTGAACGGTTTTTATTTTACATTGACCGGAATTTTCGCACTTATGAAACGTCCACTAAAAAAAGTTACGTTTTATAAAAGGCCTTTTGAGCAAAAACTGGAGAATTTTCAAGTCCCATGTCATATACAAATATCAAAAAATAAAATCAATGGACTCTAACCGTCTGACGTCATACGGAACCAACACGTGACCTACTGAGCTTGCGATTGGTTACCACAGATACTACACTAGTAGATCTACTAGTGTAGTATCTGTGGTAACCAATTGCAAGCTCAGTTGTAGGTCACGTGTTGGTTCCGTGAAGTCTCGAACCAGATAGGCGGTTAGAGTCCATTGTAATGGACTCTAACCGTCTGACGTCACACGGAACCAACACGTGACCTACTGAGCTTGCAATTGGTTACCACAGATAGTACACTAGTAGCGTTTGTAGTGAAATATGATGATAATGAGACATGATTTGATATTGAGAGTTTGTTTACCACCGACACGTGACTTCCCCAGTAGCACAGCGATGTTGCTGAATATCGCACAACATCGCCCGACATTGATTTACATCGCGAGCGGTGGGACGGTCCGAGCAATACTGAGCAATATTTAGCAACTTCGCCCAATTCCGGCAAACGAACCCGCACCGATCCGCACAGTTGACGCATGCGCAAACTCTGTTGGAGGGAAAATCGGGGACGTGCACGGAGCCCACGGAGCTCAAACAGCTCAAATTCCAAACAAAAACATTACATTTCTTTGTCTTTCCGTTGGGGTCTTGGAAGTTTTTTGTCCATCTCTAACATTTGAATTGAAGATTGAAGGCGTTGGAACTGTAAAAGGTAAAAGTTTTCCTTCTATATTATTCTTAATGTAATACTTTATTGTTTAGGGGTCCATCCAACCGAAAATTCGAGCCCTTTTGCTGCTTTTCACAAAATTCCCCCTCTTAAATCTACCCCTTCACAAAATTCCATTTCATAAAAACGGTTCTTTCATAAAACTCAAATTAGCATTTTAATGATTATTTGCTAGAAATCTCACAAAAAATTTGAATTTTTCACGATTTTCTTGGTTTGCGAATCTATTTTTTAATACTTGCGCACTGGTGTGCTATTAGTTAGTTTTCACCGCTTCAATTTTACACACACAATTTTTCAAAAAAATTGAGGCCCAAAAAAAAAACTTGGATGACCCCTGGTTGTGTAAAACTGCGAGTCCCATCATTAATTATTGCTTTTCTTTCTTCGATTGTCCAATTTTCCAGATCAAATCCTGGTGGGAAATTCCATTTTTAACAAAAACTGTAGATTTCATTTATATTAATTATTAATACGTACCATGATCTGACTCATCGCTATTGCAAAATAAATATAAACCCTGCCAATAGTCTAGTATAAATCTGACTTTCCTTGGTGGAAAAAGAAAAACATGAAATTTAAATCAAGTTTACTATCTGCCTACTGTGTTTGTGGAGTGACAGAGAATCCAATGAAATAGTTTAAAGAAGGTTGAAATTAGTTCATGGAAATTTCATTTTCTTGGGCTTATTCTTAAGATAATTGAAAAATTTGATCTTTTTCACATGATCCTATTGTTATTGTTGCTTATAGGTAGTATGTAATATTTATAGATTAAAGAAAATCTTGTTAAAATTTAGCTTTCAATATATTACATTTAATCTCAAGTAATATACTGGTAAAAGTCGCCACAATATTTTGTACGCTTAATATTTTCCAAACTTTTATTGTTGGTTGTTTCCAATTTTCAGTGGCGTAGCATTGTGGCTAGTGGGAAACAACTAATAGTGAGCCGCCTATTTTACTACTACAGACTATAATACTAGGTTAATTTTGGTACTGTTCAGCCTAAAATTAAACACCAATTAAACATTACATCCCTCTATTTTCTTCACCTTCTAGTTCATTTATTTTTTTCCATAAATACATCTAGTTTTTGGACTTTTTCCAAGATTATTTTCATGGACTTTCAAGATATGCATGTGTGAGGTTTTATAGAAATTGCAAATTTTCTAATGGATTTTAGAGCACTGAATTCAAAAAGCTGGTCAAAATTTTCCAATAGTTCAAAGGCAAGATTATTTTTATTTTATTTTTTTCTAATGGAAAAAATCATCTAATTAACCTGAAATTTAACACAAAGGCCGATTAAAAAATTGTATTTTATTTTAATATTTAATTATTTTTTACAATACATCAGAAAACTTGGGGCTTACTTCACAGGCTTATATAGTGTAGCCACAGTTTCCATAATTCTTTAATTTTCATTTTTTGCTTTCCAGAAATGTCTTCCCAAAGTAAGCCTACAAAATCAAAATCCTTGAAAAGGAGGACCCTCCCAAAAACCTCCCCCAGGTAAAAACTTTAAAAAAAGTTATCCTTGGGAATTTTTTGGTCACAGGGGAAATTTAGGATTTTCTTATATATTTTACTTCAGCAGTGTAATGAGAAATAAGCAGCAATAGCTCTATTGCTTCAGTTATCACATATTGTTTTACTAATTAGCAAGCTGCATTAATTTGGTTAAAGAATAATGCAGTTTTACAAAGAGAAATTTAATACAAAAAATGTAATTTTTACAACTCATAATTTAGTAAAGAGAACGTTGGGTTTGGGGCTAAATTCTAAAATCTCAGTTGATATATCATCTGTTGAACTTGAATTATATATACACTTGATACTTACATTAAAAACTCATGAAATTTTTCTTTTTTTAGAAGTTATTCATGTAGATAACAGTATTGACTGAAAATATTCAATCTGTCATTTGTAAGTTTATTTAAAATTTTGACAATTTTCAATGTACTAAATCTAAAAATTAAATGAAAAATATACTAGAATTTTTAAATTTTTAGGGAAAGTTGTTCCTTATGATAACCCTACAGAGCAGTCTAATGTATGGGATGGATGATGCATTTCTCAATTCCCTAGAAAAAAAACGACACAGAGAATCCAGTATCTGAAGTTTCAGTTGGAAAAGAAACTAGTAAGTTGTTTGTTTGTTAAGAATTATGTAGGGATATTAAGGGCTGTATTCTACTCGTCCACTTTAGCGAACTCCCCGGGTGAAAATGCTGGAATTTTTCTTCTTCGTTCCGCTTTCAAGCGAGTTAGCCACCACTTGGCTCAAGGAGTACGCTGAATTTCGATCAAAGTAGTCTGATTGGCTGAGAGGGGTTGTTTCGTTTTCAATCTCGCCGCTCCAATTTTGTGAGTTACTAGTTTGCGTTTTATTTTTTTCCTTCAAGCTTTTTGCTTTCAGTTAAAATCTGTTTATTTTTGTTAATTTTTACTTTACATCCCTTTTCAAACAATTAGATTTGTTTCGCAGGGTTGTGACATCAGCTAATAAACGGAGACACAATTCAACACAATAATAACAATTCAATTTTTTTTGCCTTTTGTGTTTTCCCCCCTTGTAAATTGTTTCCCTTCTTAAATTGTTTGTATTATTGTATGCATTGCATTGTATATTGTTGGGAGTAAACTTTGATTTGACTTTGACTTAAAATCTCCCCCTATTTCACCTACCACATTAGTTAGAATACACGCAAGTGAATACGGTGAGGTGAGTTCGACTTTGCAAAAAAGTAGAATACAGCCCTAAACTGTTGGATTATATCTAAATAGTGATAGTAATAAGCTAAAAATCTACTGTGCAAAGTTGAATAACTATAAAATTGAAATTTTTTTTATTTGCTTATAAAAAACTTTAAAAAGTTCAATTGTTGCAGGGATACATTTGGTTCCCTTTGTTAGCAATCACAATCTTTGCTGGCAAAGGGGGATCAAATGTATCCCTGAAACAATTGTACTTTAAAAAGTTTTTAAAGATTTTTTTGTCTGTAAATAAAGCATTTTGATTAAATATTGTTAATGATAGTAACATTTTTAAAAAGTTCTGTTATCTTACATATTGTAAAATAGGAGCCCCCTATTGGGTTAACAGTAATTCTAGTTCTCTGTTATTATTAAATTTGTTTCTTATAAAATGCATCAAAAACACCCCAAGAAAATTACTTTTGTTTTATGCATTTTTATTACTGTATTTTGTACTTTTATTTTGTGTGTACAAACACTGCACAGCCATATTATCTGCATTGAGTACATAAAGAATACCTGGAGAACTATGCCTCTATGACCCATAGTTTTGGAGAAAATCGCAAAAGAAAAGGGTGAGATGTCACATCCAGTATATATTAAAAATGTGAACATGGTTGTTTTGATGTTTGCACACTAATATATCCATTATGCTGACATGTGGCATCCTTGAATGAAAAAATTAAGTTTGTATTAGATTATAACATCACATCTTAGGAAAAATAAGTTACCATAGAGATCTAGTTATTCAAGCAAATTTTATCTGCTCCATGCAAGAAATCTTTTTGTATTGCATTTGGGCAGACTTGTTGAAACACCCGGTAAAGTTGCCTAATATTTTTTGAAGATATTAATATTAAGAAATACAAATCGCTTATATCATTCTCAAAAGTTAAGTTTTTAGATTTTTAAAAATTTAAGTTCTTGAAATTTTCTAAATTTAATTATAGAGTATTTTTTGCAAAATAACTGCTGTATGCATGACATAGCTGTCAATTTTTATGGTATTTTCATTTAACTTTACAGATGGATCTGAAAATATTGTGAATTTTAAGTTTGCCTTCACTTATAGTCTGTTCATTTAGAACTGGCGCCTGAGACAAAATGTATTAGAAGCAGTTACTATTGTAATTATCATCGAAAGCATTTTCTTCTGCAATGACAAGGCAGCCGAAACAGAAGTAGTTGAAATACTGTAAAAAAATCAGTCACTGAAGTTGTGTGATGACCGTTATGAAGCATTATTGAGCGTTTTTGATCCTGTTTCAGGTGCCAATTCTAAATGAACAGACTATAACAATCCACAGAAGTGTAAAACCTTTCATAATGCAAACTATATTCTCTTGTACCTCTGCCCCCAAACCAAATTCCTCTACTAACCCCTGTCCTTTTAATTTTAAACCTTATATTTAGTGAATTTTAAACGACTGTAAAGTTTTTCAGATTTGCTAGCACGTTTTGTCCTGCACTCACCCGTAAAGTGTGCTTCTTCTCATGCTCAAATCACAATTCTAAAAAAAAAAAGTTGCGATGCTATAGGCATAGCACGTAAATTAGTGGGTTACTGGTGGTAAAATTAGCTTCCCCTTGCAGAAAAGCAAAGAAAGCTACGTAGTTACATTATCCACGAAAGTAACAACTAAACTTTACTCTAATCTCGCTATTTCTGAAAAATTACAAGTTAAAATAAAGCAAAATACTCAAAAGTAGCAGCCTGGAATCGAACCGGGGACCATTAGGTTACTAGACGCACACTACCACTGGTGCTGATGCCAGGATTGATAAATAACATAATTTTAATGTTTTAAAACTTAAAACACGTAATAACAAGTTCCTATTACTGTGCATGTTTCAGGGGCGGGTCCAGGGGGGGGGCCCTGGGGGCCATGGCCCCCCCCGAGAAACCCTAACAAATAGCTTTAAAAACACTTTCTTAATGCTAAAATTCAAAAAATTTTCTGGGGGAGAACCCCCAAACCCCCCTTTAATGTTTTGACATCCATAGGCGCCAACTTTTATAAAATATTGGGGGGGGGAGGGCCAGTACAAAAATTAAAAAACATAAAATTAAAAGAAACAACCATTAAGTTTACGTGCCTAATTACCTAATTTTGTATCAGATGTATAGATTAAATTTCGTTACATGTCCCTTTAAATATCGCCAAGGTGTAATATTTTGAGGTGCATTTAATGTAAAAGTTTTGTGTAATAATGCGAGCTCGAAATAAGATGGGGGTCTGGGCGATCTCTCCCAGAAAAATTTTAGAAATTTCTCTGTTAAAAGTAGCATTTCAGCTTAATTCCAAAGTTTGGGGGCTCTCCCCAAGAAAATTTTTAAAATTTGACCCTTAAAAGAAATTTTTAACACATTCTGAGACCTTTTGTGAGTTACCCTCTCCCCAAATAACCGCTCTTGAAAGGGGATTCCAAACCAGAAAATATCCAAACATCACAAAATATTGGGGGGGGGGCTTAGCCCCCCTTCAGCTAACATTGGATGGGGCTCAAGCCCTCTCAAACCGGTAATACTATAGTTTAAATGGGCGTATTTGCAAAAATTTTCAGGAGAGGACCCCCGGCCCTTTTCAAAATTGGGCATCTATTTATAATTTCATCCTTGAAAATTCTGTGGTTTACATGCTTTTAAAATGAGTTGAAACTTTATTTTTAGAGGCAATTTTTCTAGGGGGCACCCCCACACCCCCTATTAATTTCTCATGGTTACTTATTTACTGTTTTCTCCTTGAACTTGTTTCTCTCCTCTCCTTTTAGGAGTACAAGAAGTTACCCTCTTTAGGTGTTATCCAATGGATACCAAATGTACAAAAATGAGTAGAAAAACTTCTATTTGAAGCCAAATTTCACAAAATTTTCTGGGGGAGGACCCCCAGACCCCCCCCACATTTCTTTCGAGCTAGCATTATCTGAAGAAACCTTTATAACTTTAACAAAGTTTATTTTATTTATGTTATACTTGGAAATTTGGGAGCCAAACACCTCGCAAACACAAGTATTATTATGGCCTTACAAAAATGTCCCCCCCCCACAAATTTTCTGGGGCACTGAAAATTTCGAATGTAATACCCTCCGACTTTGACATGGCCCCCCCCGAAAATCTGGTCTGGAACCGCCCTTGGCATGTTTCAACTGTCGTAGCATCAACCACTTCCTATCCAAAAAGTTTAACTGATGTAAGTTTTCGAAAGTTGACAGCTATGGCATTTGCTAGTATAATATAGTCCAATTAAATATAAGTTTTAGAGAAAGTGTTGAAGGTTTTGCATTTTTGTTTTAATTATATAATGTTAAAAGATCATGGATCATTCAATTTCTTTATAACTTGAAATTATTTTATGAAACTTTCAAGTAATTTTCCTTTTATGAATTAATATGTTTTGCAAATGGCTGAAGGTGGAAATCATTTGTTTCTATCATAAAACAATCAATAGGTATTTATGATTGATGTAAAAGTTATTTCTGGGTGTAGTTGAAACATCTATGTTTATAGTTCCTTATATTTTTAGCTAGTGTTAAGATGAAATATGATGATGCGGACAAATCTGCAGTTTATAAAGTTAATTGTGGCAGAGTGCTTGCTGGAGCTCCTGACTGGGATGGCTGTAGAATCAGAAACAAGAGAAAAAGGGGGAGGATGACAAGATTAACTAAGAACAATTTACTTTGTTATGGAAAAAACTAAAGTTCCTTAGAGTAATTATCAGTGAGGCTAAAATACATTTAAAAGTAGGTTGGCAAGAATCTGGCACCGAAAGTTTTCTTTTTCAAGTTGATACTTTCATTTGGAATTGTTATTACAGTTGTATAATTTTTATAACAATGTGATTTATACCTATACTTTGCTTTTTCCAAAAAATATTGTTGTTTTTTAATGTGTTATGTCATATTTTGTTACCCCCCTTCTCCTAGTCAGATAGAAAAACCATCCCTCCCTTCTAACAATGACTTCCCTAGTGTAGAATAATTTTCATTAATTATTATTGAAATAAAAATGTTAACCTCAATAATATATACACCATTAAAAGTAAATGCACGATTAAAAGCGATTTTCCAAGTCTATTTTTAAATAAATAAGACATAATTAAGTGAAAAGTTTCATAAGGTTAAGCATTATTCCAGCAAAATATAATTTCACCATAAATTGTATCTGAATTGAAACACTTATCAAACTACAATGAGTTACAAAAGTACATTATTAATAGTTTAGTCAAAGAAATGAGTTCCAGGGAAACATCTGTTGTATAGATCATTTTCATTTTATGGAAACTTTTTGATCATCCACAGTTTAGTCTCACCATTGTGCACTTAATTACATCTTACAAATAGAACTCAATTATTTTTTCTAAATTATTGATAAGCACTTTTATAACTCAAATTCATGGGGAAAGTAACTGGCATATTGTTGTACCTTATGCACAATCATCTTTTTTAATCAATTAGGTTTTTCTTTCAGACCGGTCCAGGGAAAATTGCTTTTTGTTATGCCTTATTACATTATATTACATCCTAGCAGTTAATGATAAAATTCTACCCCCTCATTCCTACTAAAAAATACAATCCAGGTCCCCTCTATCCACCCTAAGTTCTGAAACACCTTTTTTATGTAATCATACTGCTGTATTGTACTGCATCGGACAAAGAAGTGAAAAGTATGTGATCTTTATATGCATATTCTAACTAAAAAGACTAAGAAGTCTGGATCGTTGCATTAAATTATGTTGTCTGTAGTATGATTGTGTATTATGAATAAGCACAAATAATAAGATGTAACTTTTTTGATATTTTACTTACATTGACAATTCATTAAATTGTATTTTACTTCAAATTCCAATGTCTTCTTAAAGAACAATTTAACATGTTCTTGCACTTCAATAGCAATGTGGTGAAATAATTTGTGATTGCGTAAACTATGTTATTATGCAATTTTGTTATGTACGAATTGTGATAAGATTTTCTAGTTATCTTAAATAAATTAAAATTATTAAACATGGAAATGTAATACCTGGAAATTCCTTTTTGTTATTAATATTGTCACTGACTCATGATATAGGTGGTTAACTCCATAATTTTTGCTTATTTTATTTTTCATTTTTGGCCGGTTCTGAGTATTTTTACCATAGGTAATTTTTGTTTCTTAATGTTACCTTTTGTGAAAATTTTAATTCATATATTATTAAGGAACCAAAATTATAAATTATGGACTTAACCAAAAATATCACTTAGACTGCTAAATGCCCCTCTTACTTTTTCACCCGTCAGAATTAAAAGTGTCAAAATTACTTTTAAAGCAAGTAACAGACTTAAATTTATTCTGGTTGAGAAAATATAATTTTTAGTGCAGTTTATCGTATTTTATTATCTTCTTAAAGTAAGAGGTTCAATTCAGTTATCTCTGTCCCACTAAATATCACCAAGCCTTTTGTAGGCTAAATATTAGAAGCATCACTAAAAATTCCAAACTATTTATAAAAATGTGTGTTCTGTTATATTGATAAAAACCATAGAATTTTGGACATATATGAATATTCTTTGTAGCACCTTGGTGATATTTAACAGAACAGGTAACAAAATTGAACCTAGTAACTAACATGTCATTAAAATAAGAATGACAGCTAAAATGCTGTGATTAAATTTTTCCCCCTCATATAAAGTTTAATTATTATACAGAGTTTATATTATGATCCATTAAAAAATTAAAGTTCATAGCTCAGTTACTTTTATTTAATCTACTTTTAAATTAATACTATTGGTTGAATTATTGTAAACCAGCACTGTATGATATTATATAGTGGAGGCCGCCAATAGGTAATGTGCTTTGTAAGCATACATCCTTAAATATCCAAAACCACAACTATTTGACAAAACCATTCAATATGGCACTTTATCAAGTAAAAAAATTATAATTGTAATTTTTTTGCTTGATAAAATGCCATATTGAATGGTTTTGTCAAATAGTTGTGGTTTTGGATATTTAAGGTATATGCTTACAAAAAGCACATTACCTATTTGGTGGCCTCCACTATATAATATCAAGCAGTGCTGGTTTCAATATCGGCCAATCCCGCGGGCAATATCGCGAATTCAGGATATCATACTAGTTACTTTATCGGGCGATACTGATCAGCAATATCGGGCAATACAAGTAAGCAATACTGGGCAGTATCGGCAAAAATTTGCCGTGCGATCCTGCGGCGATATTGGGAAGCGATATCGCTTGATACAGCGGATTTTCCAAATGCGATATTGGGCAATACAGGTTTCTTGATAAATTCCAATACCGCGCGATACTGCAATGCGATATTGCTCAATACTGATTGGCAATATTGGACAGTATCGCCCAAAATGTCAGCCATTCGATCTTGCGGCGATATTGGCAGGCGATATCGCTCAATATATCGATCCGATACTGTCCAGTACTGCTGTGCTACTGGGGTTTTTATAGTCTCGAACCAGATAGGCGGTTAGAGTCCATTATCTAGATAAAAATATAAAGAAAACATAAATCCTTAATCCCTTCACTCTACTTTAAAAAAAAATATAAACACAACCTAGCTCTTTTTGGGACATTATACTTCTAAGCAGTTGGTCTTCTTAAATAAATATACTTCTTCTATCCAGGAGGCAGGAAACTTGCAGCTTTTCGAGAGCACAAACAAAAAGGGACTGAAGGAGGCTCTGGTAAAATTTGATTGCCTTTGCCCTTGAAAATGTGCCCTCCCTCCCTTTGGTTCGTGGAAGGTGGGGTGGGAAAACAAGAAACTACGAACAATTAGTGGCCATAAAAGTATAAAACGGTGCCATATCGGCTATTCCATCTCCTGCGCTGCAATTCGACCTGCAAGGCGGCCGGCCACCCAGAGAACACACAAGCGCCCGCTCCTCGTCAACACAGGGGGGCTATAAATTGTCGGGGGAGGATTGTCAGCGCTGTCGCCCGGGTGTCCGGTCGGGCAGTCGGCCACTGCCGAGAACGCTTTTTCCCCTCAGGCTATGCGGAAGCAGGAAGAAGTGTTTTGTTCCCCTCTCCAATGTTGGATTCCGTTTTTTAAATTCTGGGTTTAGAAAGTAACTAAAGTACAGCATAGGTATTTAAGTAACAAAGAGTTAGTTACTTTAAAATTTTTGTAGTTAAATACCAGTTCGATACTGAAAAAGTAACTAATGTAACTAAATACTTTTAAAGTATTTAAAAAGTATTTCCGTTACTAAGTATTTAAATACTTAACAACCTTGGTCAGAGTCAAGCTGAATCTGAGCTGAAACTGAAAAACTATCAATCACTGGACCCCGACACACTAACATCGCGTAAACAAGACGCTCTCGACCCCCTCTCTTTGCATTGCGAAGGCTGCGAGGGGTCGCGTGCCGGGCACCTGTTTTGGATCGAGTTTCAAGCTGACAGATTTTTCAGCTTGACTATAAAAATACTATTTCTGTTTTCCTACCACAAAAACGTGTAAACAAATTGCAGAGAAAGCTCCTTTAGAGTAAAAAAATAAAAATTCCAGGGGAATTTTGCCGCCCTCAGAAAAATGCCGCCTGAGGCAGCTGCCTCTTTGCCTCATACCACCACACGGCCCTGTATATGACATTCACAAAGAGTTTTACAGTCAAAAATAATCAGCTTCCAATTAGCAAAAAAATTGATTCGTTGTTCGACTTATACTCTGTACTATAAACAATAGGAGCTTCTTAAGAGTAGTAAAAATACGACACCCATTGAGACTATTACTTAAAGTCGGCTTAGTATTTCAGCTATCAGCAATCTTCTGTCACTTAGAATAACTTCGAGATAAAACCTGAAGAGTAACACGTGTTTTTCTGACATTCGAGGTAAAAGCTAGCTCTTGAACTCAGTGAATGCTCTAGATAAAAATAGCAAAGAAGCCCTGACTAACCCCTAGGGTAAGCATCTATTGAAGCTTTTTACAATTGAAGATAGTATGGGAGGCATACAGATTTTTCTACCGTTATACTGATTTATAAAAATTATTCGTTCCATTTAAATCTCCATTTTCGATCGTTGTTAACTTTATACCATTATCTTCTTTGGATTATACTTCAAAATTTTCTATCAAAAATTTAACTATGAAGTAGTCTTTAAGGTCTTAAGGTTACTTAAAATTAAGTTAACTTAAAGTCTCTTTAAAACTGTTTTGAATCAATAATCTAACGGGTAATAACATAAATATTAACAACCCCAAGTAATTTGAGGTAGTAATATAATATAACTTTTTTTAAGAACTAAGGCAGAAATATTCGAAAGTCTATTGAGGTATACTAACATAAGTTACAAAAATGAACTTGACTTCAATTCAGTTCAGTGAGATGGATATTAGACTAAATTAAAATACAGATGCCCTCATTTAACTTTTATCCTAAGATTACCAATAACTTTTTTTATTATTAGTTTACATCATTTGAAGTTGAATCAAAATGAAATATAAAGCTATGTGTGTACTAAAATGCTTCAGTAAGAGCACTATGACTATGCGCAGAAAAAATAAAAAGTCACAGGAATAGATATCCTCATAGAGAAGATAAAGATTCTTCTCATCCTAATTTAACTCATTTTAATTTAACTAATACAAATTTACAAATAAAAACAAGCGAGGGAATAGATTAACCCAATAAAATATTCGTTTAAATTAAGTCTCAAAATTAATCTCTTATTTAAAATCACAGTATAATTTGGAAAATTGTTAAACTTATTAATCACAACAATATCAATATCTAAAGTTTCTGCTTTTCAATATACTTCAATCTTGAACTGCCTCAAGAGACGAGAATAAATCCCTCATATTTCCGCGATATTACGCCAAGGCTTCCAAAACCAAGGATAAAAAAACACCGCATTCCTGTCTGCTGCTCACAAACCTACATATCCCATTATTGATCAGAGAATTGAGGATTTCAAAATCGACAAGATTTCCCTGAGGACATGACATGCTATAGAACGCTCCATTCGTGCGCGGCTCTTGTAAATTTCTTAAGGGCATTCGAGTTTAATAAGAGGAGTCCTGCTTGGTGTGTGTTTACCGGGTACGCCCATACTCCTTTGGAGATATATGTAAAGATTGGAGTTATATATAGATATTTTATTATGACTTTGTTGAGCCACAAAAGAAAGGAAGTTTTGATGGTGTTTTGAAGAGGAAGTTTAGGGTTTAGTTGTTTATTCAAAAATAAGGTTTTGGCTGGAGATATTGAGGTTCCAATAAAGTATTTTTACTTTAAGAAGTAATGCTAAATCCCTAGACCTTAATACGCTAGGGAAAAATTATTTTATAATAATTGAAGAATGGGATACTATACTATAAATATACTATAAGTAAAAGTAAGTTAATACTTGAAAAACGCAAGTATTTTATAGTAGTTTCATAACATTTTGGATGTATATTTAAAGAAAACTATCGCGTACTTAAAAGTTATAGTTTTCTAAATTATTACTTTTGTAAAGAATAATTCTTTTATCCTAAAAGTCATTTTTATGCATCTAAAAAATCCTAACATTTTGAGGTCATGTACGAGAAGGACAATAAAGTATTCGAAGACAAATTGAGTACAATGGGTTTTACTTAAAGCAGATGCGAACTTTTTTGGAGAAACTGTTCTGGACACATTCCAAGTGAAAGTAAATAGAATAACTATTTCTTTCATTTATCACAATTCCATATCATTCATGTAAATAAGTATACATCATACCTATTTTTATTAATGCTTTTATTATTGAAACTATGACAATTTCTCTCTCAAAAAGTAAAATAGTGTTTTATACAAAAGTGTATTTGACAGAAACAATTTTTCAAAGCTCCGGAGGATAGTTTTAGTTATTCTTAGATGATTCTTAGTATCAGATTTTCTGATAGAAAATTTATGAGATATCAAATTATTATTTCAATAATCAAACTACCAAAATAGGTTTTGTTTTGTGGGGGTTTAATGGCTAACAAAATAGAGGAACTTTTTGTTTTAGATATTATAAAAATTTTAAAGTTCTAAAAACTAAATTCCACAATGTATAATATGTTTTTGTTCTTGTTAATTCTGCTTTAAAATTTAAAGCTTGGGATTTTTCACATTGCTTTAAAAGGGATTTAAGTATTTATTTAGGAAGAAGGATTTTAAAACTTCAATAAAATATTAAATGCAATGCAATATATATTAATGCAAAAAGTGCAAAAAAAAGTTTTGTTCCAGAACGTTTAAAATATTGTGGTGAAAATATATATTCCAGTGAAATAGAAATTTTAAGAAAGGCTAGGAACTGTGCCAAAAAACATCAATGATGAAATTTGACTTCTTAAAATTTTAATTTGGTAGAAGAAAAAGATGTTGATTGGTACTGTCAAAATTTTCGACTCACTTCTCCCGTTATATGCCTAGATAAATAAACTTCGACATTTTTGAATTGCAAAAAAAAGCAGGTTAAGAGCAGAAAGACGCAATTTTTTTTTTAATCTTGAGGTTATGAATATTTCTAGAACGGCTATGAGACAGTAAAAGCAAGTTATTTCATATTTTTTTAAAAAAAATTCAAACTAGTCATAATTCGATAATTGCTCGTATCCAAACATTGAATGTAATTATCAATTAAAAATCCCTTATTCCATAACAACCTCTGCTGCCATATCATTCATCCCAATATTAATTAATGACAAACTAATTCTATATAGTTTTATATATTTTCTCTGAAAAGCTATCTATTCCAATAAAGCCTCGAAAAATCATCTAACTCTCCTGATGAATGACCTGACTCCCCTGAAACAAATTTGATTCCATAACTCTTCAACTAGTAGGTATTTGTATAGGCTAGTACATTACGGTGTACCATTCTGTCAGATGATGTAGGATGAGTAAAGTATTTCTAATCCTCCCTGAATGCGTATTAATGTGAATGGGATTCGGTCTAACTCCGAGTTTCAGATTAAAGTACTACTGTCTGTTGATGGAATTACAGCAGACAATCACCCTGTATCACCCTAATAGATAAATTGCATTTAAAAAACAGTGAGCTTAATTGTGTTTACTAACATTTGATGATAAGAATACTTTGAGCTGTTAATTTAGAATTGATAAAATTTAATCAATTTTGAAATATATGTACCAACCGTTTTAGATTCCTATTTTTCAAAGAAAGGTCAGCTAAGCTTAGGTTAAAATTAAATTAGATATTATTACGCAAAACTACTTCTTAGTTTTAATAGGTATCTTAAGCTAGCAGTAGCATATTAAATATAGATGATAAATTAATAACAGAAATTTCCATTTAACAAAGCAGATGATTTAAAGCTATGCATTAAACTTAGAAAGACTTAAGGAAATATGCAACCTATAATCTCAGTAATTGCAAATTAGATACAGCTCGATATAGCCAAAAGGGGGTAAACTAAGATTGAAACAACTTATTAAGCTCGTAAATCCCGTGTTAAGCCATAAATTATCGAAGAATTATACCTATAGATATTCTGTAGAAATCTAATAGAATTATCAGATAATTTATCTTAAAATGATTTCGCTCGTAACGTTATGGAAACCATCTTTAAATCCTTTCTTTAATAGGTTTTATTTTCTTTTGTTTATTTTTCTAGTATTTCTCAAACACTGGATTACTTTTCTATCCAATAATTATGTAAACAATATATAATATCCTTAGCATAAAATTTGTCTATGCTTATGTACAATTTCTCTCGGTTTGTCTCTACTATTTTTTTTTAAATATATATTGCAATAATTGTTTATTTATTCAGTTTTCAGAATAGGAAAAAGGACTGACAGAATAAAAATAACTAAATAACTGTTCTAATTTTAAATCTTACCCTAAAGGTAAGTTATATCTCAAGTAGATATAACTAAATACTTACAAGCTGTTTGCCAAATTTTACTAAACGACTCAAAAAATGAGTAAACATACAGTTATCCAAAAACCAACTTATATTATGATAGAGAACATATTTAATACTAGGTCTTTGTTCTGTATATTTTTCATGCAGTTTTTTCTGATAATCAGAAAACCTTAATGAAAATTAACAAATTTTATCACTTTATGATAATAACACATAAAAATCGGACTTTTTTTTACTTCTACTTGGTGTTTCACAGAAAAGAAAGATTTTAGAGTAGAAATCTGATGCATTTGAAGGGTTTAAAAAGCACCAAGATGGTTATCCGGAGGTGGCTTGAAATTCACCCCTTTTCTTAAGCCAGACACTTTAAATAATTTCATCAAATTTATCTCAAACTTCACGCTTTTAAAAGTCATAAAATTAGAGCGAATTTTCGAAATACTTTTTGTCGGAATTTAAATGTCTCCAAGAGTTTTTTTTATATTGTGGACTTTAGAGGTAATAAACTTTCAGTGTCACTCTAATCAACGATATTTGTGTATTACTCATTGAACTTGAAAGTCAAGATTACAGAGTGTTTCAACAGAATTGTTTCTAAGGAAATCGCGAGAAAAAAGTGTATGACGTCACATCCGATTAAACAAGTAAATGGTTATCTGGATGTGTTTGCATACTAAAATGTTGGAAATGTCCATTGTGCATGCATGCCCGCACCGTGGAATGAAATAATTAAGTTTTTATCGGATATGATGTCACATTTTTCGAAAAATAAAAGTCGTCTTAGAGGTATATAGTTATTTGGCCAAATTTTATCTCATCCTCTATCTAGTTGTGCAGATTTTGGTGGACCTGTTGAAACTCACTGCATTCAAATACTTATAAAAACTTCGCTGAGTTTAATCATTTTAGCCATATTATTACCATGTATTTAACTCTATAAATTTTAACCTCTTTCCCAGTAAACATTTCTCTTTTGAGGCAATGGGTAATGAAAATGGGGTAAGAAGATAATATATTTTTTCCACTCTGCCAGCATTTTTATTCTAAAAGACAAAAAAAAACCTTTGTATTTGCATTCTTTACATTTATTAGAATTTTCTTGCTTCTTTTTATTTTATTAAATAAACTTCTAGCTCATATTGGAGCTAAGTGTCTTAGAAAAGGGCATTATAAAGATAACGGATGAAAGCATTATAATTGCAAGCAAGAGATGTTATTAAAATCGCTAAATTTAACCATCATGTTCATGCTAAAAGACGTTTTCCAGTAAAAATTACAACAAAAGGGAAAAATTATAATTTGTTATTTTTTATGCATACCTAAAAATGTCAGTGTTTAATAGATATAAGTATTAAAAAAGGAGAAACATATGAAGATACCTTAAGCATAGACATTAAATCTCACCATTAAGTCGACTACTTTGCTTTATCCACCAGTAGCACTCAAGAAAAAATCCCTCCCCACTTGATCACGTGTTCAAGGGCCCTTCAAACTTCCTTTTTAAGTTGGAGGAAAGGAGATCCGATGTAGATATTTTGAGGGATCCGATCTCACATTTAGAAAGGAAGGTTATCTAACTAGTACGCAATATAGTTTGGTCTCAGAGCTTGGAGGTAGTAATTACTCTTACATTTTATTTGATTCTGATTGGATGTGGAACGAGCTGGTAATGATTGTTATTGGCTGTTAGGAAGTGGAGGATGAAAGAAAGTAATTATTATAACTTAAGATTGTTACTTCTGCTGGTTGATAAATGATGGCAATTTAGTTTTCTCCACTAAAAATGTGTATGTGTTTCTGTTTAAGAGGAGAAGTGGTTGTTTTTTATCAATCAAATGAAATATTTTACCGTAACTTTTATAAGTTAGTAAACTGATAAACTAAAGTGTTTTGATTAAAAGCAAAACTTTAAAAGGGAGATTAAAGTTGATTGATTTAAAATCAAATTTATTTTAAAATGCATAAAAAATTAATAAAATTGCTTACAGAAAATTTTTTTATTAAACGCTTTCAGAGCAAGCTCCCATAAAATCCCATGCTTCTCTATATAACCCTTGGGTTTATCTGTAAAAGTTGTTTTTCCTTCTTTGTAGTTGTGTTGTTAGAAAACTATGTTTGGTCATGAATTACCGTTTCAAGACACTTTTTTTTCTAAATGTGTGGCAATAACTTTGATTTTAGGGACAAGCAAAGAAGAGTTTTCTTCACAATACGTTGTGATAAGAAGGTCCGTTATGTAATAAATTGAAAAAAAACCCTAATGTTTACAGCATAAATAGAAAAGTGGGCTATGTTTCTAAATTCGATTTAAATCAAATTGTTTAATTAAAAAAATTACAAGAAAGGTTGCGATGCATTAAACAGGGGTAATAATATATAGCAAGAAAATCTAGAAATAACAATAATAAAAATCATAGAGGTTAAATTATAAGAGGTAATTATTATAAACACATAAATAAGTATGTTAAGTATCAAAAATATTGCAAAACAGGAAAATATAATAATTTTTTAAAACTTAAAAATTATATAGAGACTTTTCTATAGTTCACAATACAAAAATTAAGAAAATTAATAATCAAGCCCCATGCTTGTAACATTAATTCCTATTTTAATAAGTGTTGAAAACTTAAACAAGATTTACCTTTCAAAATTATCTACACTACTCGTGTAAACCAATAAATTGCCGTGACAACTTTTTTATGTATGAAAACCTACAAGATAAGAAAAAATATTCAATGTAACCAAACAATGGCACTCAATATTAAAAAAATAATATTCACTTTTTTCTTAGAAACAAGTGAGACTACTTCCACTTAGACTTTGCATAATTACATTCATACTTAATATCAATATTTTTGAATCGATGGAACTAATAAGAACAACCTTAACAGTCAAATAATATAGCTTATTGACTAATTGAGGTTTCTACTCGTACATGATAACAGCTGATAAACAAAACCGATGTTGACAAACGAAAATAGAATATTCGATCATTCTTCTTATTGATTCACTTAGGTAGATCAGCCTGGAGGTTAATTACATACAACATTCTGTTCGAAATGGCTTCTATCAGAAGGATTTCGTGACACAGTGGTTTGTAGGAAAGACATAGACAGACATGGGTTAAAAAGGTGGGAATTCTGATATACTACTTACAGTTTTGCGTGATAATAATGGGAGGATAATGTTATGTGATCGATTGCATAACATCCACACTTTTGAAAGGACAATTTAGTTACACAAGGACAACTTGTGACACTTTTTTTTTTAACGAAAATGCACATGCTAAAAAAAACTTGCGAAATTCGCCAACCCATCAAGTTAAGTTATACCGTACCCCTCGACATCTAACCCACTAAATTATGATTTTAACACTGAAAATAAAAGTTCAGTAATGTTTGTTTAAGCCAGTAAAATGTGTGGAACCAAGATTGACAAATCTTTTCCCATCCCTAAAGGTAGTATAATGTTGTATCACTGGTACATCCATATAATTTTAAATAATATTAAAATATTTTTTTTAGAATATACATAAGCGGAACTGGACAACTTGTAAACATTTATTGTGATAAAATACTAATCGGTCAAAGGTATGAGATAGAAAAATATTAAACCTGTATTCGTGATTCAAAGAACAAAATATGTTTAAGAAATTACCTTTCCCACTTTTATTTGCAATGTAAAAGTTAACAACCTTTTGGCTGTGAACACTTTAACACAATAGTTTAGTTTTCAGCTGACACTCTTTTGTAAAACAGTTTAACTGTTATTTCAAACAGTCAACAGTTATTTAACAGTTTGTAAAAGTTATTTCAGCTGCCCGTTAAATTAGATTCTTGAAGCAAGATTATAAACGGTGATGGGGGAAAGCCATGCGCCTTATTCAGGAGGAGAGCTCTGGTGGACAAATAAAAAAATGAGGAAACTGAAAATTGGGGGAGGGGCATTGCTCCCCTATATCTCAGATCATTTTTGGAAATGACAGTTTAGTGAATGTGTAGATTGTGGTCTACATGTCACTTTTATAGAAATAAAAAAACTTTAGAACTTAAAACAAACTTACATATTCCCATCAATCAAATCTATTACTTTCTCCAACATTAAATCATGTCCTACTTCAAATCAACAGGTGTGTTCAAACTTCCTTTTAATGGTGTAAAGAAATAAATAAAGAAGGAAATGTTCTACCAATTGTGTAGTTAATAGATAAATAACTTGAGAATAAACAATAAACAAACGACTGAGTTTTTATCCTAATGCCAGAAACCACGTGGAATTTTTTTTCTTAAATTCGAACACAAATCATTACCTTTGATGGCTCACCGATAGAAATGGACTCTAACCGCCTATCTGGTTCGAGACTTCACGGAACCAACACGTGACCTAAAACTGAGCTTGCAATTGGTTACCACAGATACTACACTAGTAGATCTACTAGTGTAGTATCTGTGGTAACCAATCGCAAGCTCAGTAGGTCACGTGTTGGTTCCGTGTGACGTCAGACGGTTAGAGTCCATTCCGAGTTGTAATTAAAAATGAGGCTGGACCCCTAGCACACCCACATCAGCATGTAAACAGCTCCGCTCCGGACCGAAACAAGCATCGGCCGCACTGTGGCTACGCTTCCGGCCGGCGGCCGGCAGCATTGCCCCAGGAGTCTCTGGGGCTGCGCTGCCGGCCTGCGAAGCAAAAGGTTACTGCGCATTGTGTTTTGTTTATGCAGATCGCTGCCGGCCAGCTGATGAAGATCAGGGGAGCAATTCTAGTTTTTTGTTGGGGAAAGGGGTCTAGATTTCTTTACAGGGTATAGATTTTAATAAACTCGTTACTCAAGATCCATTTATAATGTTTTATGTCAACTAATAATTCTACCTATTTTTGAGTTTCATTGATATGATATTAATAAATCTCATTGTTTTACACCTCTACACCCCCTAATATTATTTTTGCCCAGGAGTTTGAATTATCTTGTTAATATCTTTATACTAGTTGTTAAGATGGTAATTTTGTTTTTATTGTTTTTTTTCTAAGATGAGCACAATCTTCTGTGTCTCTTGTAGTCTTCGTCCATTGTAAAATGGGTGCAGTCTTTTTAAAGACATTTTACTTAAAATTGTTCATTTTGCAAGAAACACTCCACACACACAATTAAAGATAATTTATAATTCTTTCACCTCGGTTCTATAATTTGGTTCTCCACAGATCTTAATAATTATTCTATGACCCATATCTTCCATTCTTGTCCTGGCCTCCTGTTTGATGTTTCTTGGCTTCCAAGATAACCTTGTTCTAAAATTGTTTTTAAGAAATTCTTTTAAATATTTAAAACACTTTTATGTAAATTGATCCCTGATGAATTGATTCCCCTTTACCTGCTTGATAGTGGTTTAAAGAAGAATTTTTTCAACGGGGAATCATCATCCATTCTAAAACTGTGTGCTAACCTGTTTATTATTACTAGTATAACTTATTTTCCTGCACAGAGATACACAGTCTACTCTGCTTAATGTGATCACTTTTGCAGAGATTAAACTGATAATATATCATCTCTAGCAAATCACATGATATTTTTTTCAACTATTTTTTAAAAATTTAGAAAAAGAATAAATTTCCCATATTACAATTTTTAGTATGTTATTATTGGGCGCATTCCTCAGTGAAAACCATTGAGAAACATTTTATTGTAATTTCTCCAAGGTTCATCTTTATTTTCAGTGGACTACAGGTTTGAATTGTGTTAAAAACACGACAGACAGGTTTGTGAGTCCCCCAAAACAACTTAATTTCAAATAAGAAATTAAATTGTTTTGTATTAACCACATTTTCATGTGAGGGTGTCACCCTTACCCAAGGGGCTCATTGTTGCTCACTTTGGGCCTCATTTATAAATTTCAGATTTTCTCGTACACTTGAAACTGGAACCAAAACAGGATTCCAGCACGCTTTTTCCACACAGCCTTCCCAATTCAAGAGAGGTGGACCCCCTCTTGAATTTGGAAAGCTGTGAGGATAAAGCGTGCTAGACAACTGTTTTGGATTGAGTTTCACGTTGATGAGAATCTCTAAAATCTATGAAGAAGCCCTTTGTCATGCTATAACACTTGCTAGCAAATTCTTTCATAGGGAGAAAGTAATAATTTTTAAGTTTTCGAAAGGGAATGTGGTGGAAACATATTTTTATCAGCTTACAGGAGAAAGGAACTAAGTCACTTTTGGCTTGAAGGCTGAGGTTATGTCGAATTTGGAGACATCTAAATGCTCTCTTTAAAAGTCATGCAATTTCAATAATAATCACTATAGTGGTTTTCAGCTTGGCGAGATTTTAAAATCTAATTGCTCATTGATGCCATTCTACCACCGATGATATAAATTACTATACTATATGTGGCGAGCTTACTCCACCACTAGTATAAGAGTCAGATAATTCAAATGGGTTATAAATACCGACTGAAGCGGTTATAATTCCGGAGTATGCTTTTGAGTCGTATGACCTTCGGATCGGTATCTACCCGTGGCTCGCACTTGCCACACTATATGTATACATTATTAGATATTCAACTATGAACTCTTACCTATAAAAGTTTAGCTTCATTATAATTGAAGAACTATTTACTCATTCATGATTTTAAAGATAGCAATTATTATAACACAAAAAAAATTGTGGTTCTAACTTACTTTTAAAATACTAATAGGATAGAAACAAGATTTGAAAATAAAAAAATGTAATCATTGTTAAATGCACAGTACCAAAGAAATAACTAAGACTGCTTTTAAAATGCATTACTTCCTATGCTAACTTATGTATGTTCCTCAGATCTAATTGTGTTTGATTAAATATATTCTCATTTTGTGATTTTACAATTTTATAGGTATTAAATTGTAATTAAAAATTTTCCAAACTTAATTAACATGTCAACAACATACAGAAAGAAATTTAACAATAGGACAAACTAGCGCTAAAACAGCTAGCTTAAGGAATAATATTCCTAGTATGTAATTAGAAGATATGTAAAATATTTCAAAAGTAATTAAAGAGGGAACTCTTCAGTGGCAGCCCCAACAAATTAGAATAAAGTATTAATGGTGTTTCGTTCTTGCAATGTGGCAACCAGCATTAAAAAGGCCGAAAGCCATGTTGCAACTGCCAGACACCAAAAAAAAAAAAAAAAGGATATTAAGAAACAAAAAAAGAATAAAAAACAATCCATAGGCAATATCAGTGCAGGAGACATTCCATATCAATGATCGACACAACTTAATCAGTATTGTTTTTTTACTCCTCAGCAGGTTTCGGGTGAGGATTCTGAATCATCATAAGGCATCAAACATTTCCATATAAATTGCCCATGTATTGATATCTGAGCAAATAAACCTCAATTTTATAGGATATTAGTTTTTATAAGGCAATTTAGTTGCAATGATTGTTGTGCGTTTGAATCAGTGGTGTTTTTCTTTTTCACAAGTCAATCAAAAGGCGACTTAAAATAATATCTGTTTATTTAAAAGCTTAAAATCCTATTAATTAAATCAAAGTAATCAATTTTAACTAGAATATAACAAGGCATCATAACAAGCCATCAGGCATCAATAATCTAATCAAATCATACTGAGACAATCAAAAACAGGCACTTATATACAGTGGCGGAGTGTCGAACAGAGCGGAAGCGACGCGCCCCCACAATATTCAACAATGATTGCTTCCTTGAATTTAATGGTTTTATAAATATTGGTGTTATGCGGACCTGGAAAATGTTGTAACCTTCCCCCGAACCTAATAAAATTTACCCGAACCTTATGTATTGCTCCTATGGAGCTGGCAGGGGCTTCCCCCGAACCAGGTTCGTAGGTTCGGGTACTTTTTCCAGGTCTGGTGTTATGTAGCTCTTTTTTCAAAATATCAACATAGTTTATTACAACAAGTAGAATAATTACCATTTGCTTTTTGGACCAAAGTAAAAAAACAAAAACATTTTTTGTAGGTCCATTAGGTATGGGTAATCCAATTTAATTTATATTATTGAAGATGTTTAAATGACAAGAGATGCTGTTCAAGAATATTTTAATAAATCTATATACCCAATATTCACCAAATGAGTTTTTCAGAGGTATAAGTGTTAATTCTGTATTTACTCCCGAATTCTAGGGCAGCAGTTTGTAAACTTTAGATCGCCGCGGCCCCCTATACTATGTATCAGCTAGACATCGCTGCCCCCCCAAGATTTTGAACATCCAGGACCGTAACCAAGAAGCCCGGTGGCGTAGTGGTAGTGCATTGTGCTTCCATGCCACAGGTCCAGGGTTCGATTCCCGGGAACTAAACACTTGTTCCCCAGTGTTTAGTTCTTGGGAACTAAACACTGGGGGTCTTGCGTTAGACTGACCACCTAACCAAGACATATGCTTTGCACCCAGGGCCCCACGGTCAAGAGAACGAAGATGGGCATCGTAGGCCTTGGCCCACTAGGGCTGTTGCGCCAATGAGTTTTAGAGAGAGAGAGGACCGTAACCAGACTTTCGAGTGGGTAGTTATTGACCTGACATTATTCCTAAGGTACCCCCTAACTAGTACATTAAGTTTCAGATCACCTAAAAGTCATTTAAATTATGTAGCTCATTATGTTAAAATTTTAGTTACTCCAAATGAAAAGGGAGCCGTGGGGGTCGCCCCCAGAAAAAATGTTGAAAATTTGCCTCTAAAAGTAGTGGTTTAGCTTATTTTGAGACATTTTTGGATTTTCTCGAAGAAAACAGCTCATTTTAAACCACAGAATTATCGAGGAAAAAAGTTATATAATATATACGTCAAAATTTTGAGGGTGACTGGGGGTTCTTCCCCAGAAAATGTTTTGAAAATTTACCCTTTTAAAATAGTGTTTTATCTCTTTTTGAAACTCTTTGGAAAACACCCAAAGGTAACGCTTGGAATTCCTGAAAGGAAATTTATGATGACGGCAGTTAAAAGGATTATGATAGACCTTAGCGGACCCCCTAGAAAGGCCCTGGGGACCCCCGGGGTACGCAGACCACAGTTTAAGAACCACTGTTCTAGGGTATTTCTTAAATTTACATTATCGATGAAGGATATATCTCCAGTCAGAACATGTCCATAATATTCGTCATAGAATCCTGTATTTGAAATAAGGGTAACATATTATCCCATAAACTGTTTAGTGGCCATCAAATGGCAGCCCAGTTATGAAACAGTCAATGGTCATTGGTACTCATTCGAATTCAACGGCATGGTCAACAAGATAAAACATAAGAACAAAAATAATTTTTTTTTAGCCGCGTGTATATCTATCCATTCGTAGGCATTGGCAACTTATTATTTACACATAAAAATTAAAAGAAACACTGCTAATTGATATATTTTATTGGTGTTATATTTTGATGCTTGATTATATAGGCAATTTAGCATAAAACTCATTAGAATACCCACAATAATTACAAAATCAGGGGCCCAACAATTATTTCGGTTACAAAAATCTCCCCACATTATGATCAAAACGTTCTTTTCATAGACCACCATAATTTCAAAAAAATAATAATTACAGAGTTAAAATGAGAAATACAGTCACTTACATAGAATATCCATATTTCTCTCTTTAAAACAGCGTATTCATTTTAAAGTTTGACTATAATAAATATGTTTTTAAATAGAAAATTCAACAAACCCAAACAAAAGGACCATAGAAACAATATAAACGGAAAACCAGTAAAAAACACACTACACTGCACATGCCCAAATGCTCAGTTCAAAAATTCGTGCGCGCGCAACAGGCCGGCAGCTGAGCTCCCGGGACTTCGCTGCCGGCCGCCGGCCGGAAGCGTAGACACTTTGCATCGGCCGGGACTTCGTTTCGCGCTCTGGAGCGAGCGCTTTTGTTGGTCGAGCACATGCTCTCAGAGCGTCGCCATGACAACGACACGTGACGTCACGGCATGCATGTCTGGAGGGCGGGAAAACAGAAACAAAGGGATTTTCTTGCCCGGTGGTGGAATTTCCGAGACTAGAGAAAAGGTAGACGCGTAAATAATTCTACCGAGTTGTCTTTTTCGGATAGAAAAGGTTTTAAAGTTTTGTTTTAGTGGAATGAGGTATTTTCACTAGTGAGGGAATCGCTTTAATTTCACACTTTTTCGATGCGTTATGGTTTAAAACTATCAAATTTCAAATTTTTTGGTTGAAAAATGGTTTTAAATCATTTAAAATGCTATTTTACTTTCGCGAAAACGCCAGAAAAGTCACGTGATCAGAAAACGGGTTTCTATTGGATGTGACGTCACGGCACGCCAAATCAAGTGTGTTTACTGTGCTTCGAATGGTATTCTCGCTTCGTTCTTGAGAAAGTGCTATTATAATTCAATTTTATTCAAAATTTTTTAACATTTTTGAAATGCCTTTTCTACCTGGATTTTTAAAAGGATCATCGGACAATTTGCCGAAGATAGATACAGTTTGCATGTTCTCTTTCTTGGGTAATAACCCTGATTTCATGAGTGCGGAAATGAGAGACGTGAAAGCCATGAGGTACATATTCATTTTCACTTCTACTATTTTTCCATTAATGAACAATAACTTATCAATCGTTTTTAAAGGCATAAAATTAATCGCTCAATTATGTGAATTGTCTAAAAAATTATTTAAGAATATAAGACAAACATCATCACATAAAAAAATGGTTTTAAATGTAACTTTTGTGAAAAGGAAATGGAAAAAATAAACTGTTTAATTGTGTTTTTACTCATATCTTAGAATTTATGGAATTTTTATTAATTATGTATCCACTATTAATGTTTTTTTAAAGGTATACAGCTTTTAATAATAATGATTTTTAGACAGATAAGCATACATCTATACAATGTACCGTTATTGTATCCTCCAGTTTTAGGTCTCTAACAATACTCCACTAATTACTATTACTTTAGGATCTAATAATAATATTAAAAATTAGATCTCTATGGTTCTCAGTCATAATTTGAGCTGAGTTTTAAACTGAGTATTTTAACTGAGTTTTTCGAGATTGTCCCTTTAATTTGGGCTAGAGATTAGAGAACAGTGTTAGGTTATTTGGCAAGTATTTTGATATTATAGGAGGCAAAAATAAAAAAATAAGACAAAAACTGAATAAGAAACATTTATATACGTAATTTTCTATGCCTTTAAAAAAACAGACTAAAATGTATAAAAATATCACATTTACTCCCTCCGTGAAAGCGTGTATATATTCACACGTAAAAAAAATTTAAATTACTAATACAAATTTTTAAAAAATAATTTAACCATAGTATTTACATGCTTATTAAAACTTAAAAATTTGATAAAACAAACTTATCTCATGTTTCAACAATTTAAAACTGAAATATTAATGAAAATCGGTTCACTACTAGTACTGGTAGATTGACAGAAATTCTTACTTGGCGGTCGGATGTTGGCGACTAATTTAAGGCTTTGTATATGAATTTTTTATTTTTTGACGGTCTGTCATGGCTATGCTTAGTGAGCAAATTAAATGAAACTCGGTTTTGAGGGTTAAATTAGTATGATCTTTCATAAAATTGAATAAAAATTGGGGTCTCCCATGAAAAAAGTTGCACTTTTTATTGCGTTGCGCCAGAAGACGACCTCTGAGAGAAAAATAGTCAATTAGTTTTTTCAAGCATACACTGAATCCTGAAAAATGACACCAACAGCATCTTTCTAACCCCACCCGTTCGCCCGCAAAGTCTACTGTAAAGTTTTTTTTCCTCAGCTGTACGTAAAAAAAAGCTTGTCTGGAGTTTTGACGCTTGTGCTTTTGCATTTAGGTACTAAACAGTACTTATAGGATGAATAGGAATCATTCATTGTTTCAATTAATAACGAGAGACAGCAAACAAAGCGGAGGGAAATACACTGGTAGAAACGTGTAGTAAACAAGCGCAAACAAGCTTAGCAACGCATGACGCTGCTGTTACTACGGGCCGTGACGTCACAGATCGGCCATTGGAAAAACGGGTGTTTTTCGCGCCGTAAGAAAAACGAAATTTCAAAAATTTATATCTCAGAAACTAGGCCACGGAAATACTTGATGTAAACGTCATTCTTCATGGTTTTCGATCTACTATTTGAATAAAATTAAATCTCAAAACGTGAAAATACCTCATTTTCCGTCTCTGTTTTGGAACGTGAGGAGAGATATCGAAACTGGGTTTACGGATGGAGACGGAATGTTTTTGAAGTGGTTGTTGTCCCTCTGAAAGGAAATAAGGTGTTTGGAAAAGAGGATTTTCGAAATAGAGCGATGTAGTTTCGGAAACGGGGAAATGATTTTTTGGGTAGTATTTTTTTTTTTATCTTTAAGGATTTTGTTTATTTCTAAGCGAGGCAGAAATTCTTGAAAAGGTGTTGAATATTTCCCTACTGTTCGGGTGTCTTTTTTGAAAAATAAAGTTTGATAAGTGTTTGGAAGTATTTAAAGTTAACAAAAAAGTGATATGTTCATGACATTAATGCATTAGGTTTTTAAAAACTAATTAACTAATTTGGGAGCATTTGATCTGAGTAAATTAAAGGTCATAATCACAAGACAAATTGGCTTTTTATCAGAGATTGAAACAGTAAATATCTTAAAAGCTGTACATCCTATAACTAGATAATTTATGGACAAGCCTGAGGAGTATTTCTAAGAGTATGTAAATGATATTTAGCAAAGAAATCAGAACAAAGTCTGATAGTCTATGCTTGCAGTTGTAGACTCCTTTTGGACGTTTTTTAGTCAATTCCAGACGTTGAGTACCTATAATCAAAAGAACTAACAAACCTTTCAATTATATTTTGGCAAGACTATTTTATGTTTTCATTGTTATTTCTTTATGAATTAAAGGGATAAACATCACTTAAAAGGCAACTTAAATGAAAAAACGAAAAAACCGGAGCCTTGATCGAATTTTTATTACCATATTCTTGTTCAGCAGGCTGAAATTACTATTATATTTTGACATTTTCATCAATTTTACATTTTCACTGTTACTCAGTGTAACCCGCGATAACTTTTTATTTTGTTTAATTTCAGCTTTAGGGAACGTACCCATACTACGTGACCTGTTTAGGGGGAGGGGGTCTTCAAAATACCACGCTTGGTCACAGGAGGGAGGGGGGGGGTTTAGCGTTTAGTCACGTAGTCAAAAAATAAAGAAAAGTACTTGTTTTTGTAAATTAAGTTACTGTTACAATAAATTTACATAATTTTTTTCTTCTTGATAATATATTTTCCACTTGTATGCAGGTACTCTTGGCATCACGAGGAAAGCACTGTATTAATAAAGACAAATTAAGCCAAATTAACTTTTTTTTAACTTTCTGTTTGCTAAAAATGATTGAAAACCGTATTTATGAACTACTACGTGACAATTTGAGGGGGAGGAGGGGGTCTTGGCATATACTACAGGTGGTCACCAAAGGGGGGGAGGGAGGTCAAAAATAGTAAAAAATAGGTCACGTAGTATGGGTACGTTCCCTTATGTAGAAATTCACATTTTTTTTTTAGATCAAAAAAACTCACTAGCGGTTCTATGAAATGTTTCAAAATGAATTTTTTAGCAATACGTTAATCAGTCTTTTTTTATTGGTCTATTTTCTATTAATCTATTAGAAAAACTAATATTAGTGGGTTTGATCACAACCATTCTTATATAAATCGTTTGACTCCTAGACCTGACCCCACAATCAACTGAATACCTTAAAATCACCCTAATGCTGATGATGCTTTCAACAAATGCAATCGAAAAAGACTTCAATAGCTGAAGAAACAGTCATTTCAGTGCGAAAATAACAACAGAAAATACTTAAAGCTGGGCATTTTGAACAATCTCTGCAAACTGATCAAGCTCTTCCACATTCAGTCCAGAACCAAAAGTAATTTTTCACTCTCTTTCAACCTGATCCACGACACTACCTTCATTCGATCATTCTTCTTCCCTCCTCATTCTACCAGGACGTGGGGCCACGCCCCTCCAAAGCTCTCCATCCCCCTGTTGAAGCTTTCCCTGGACTTCGCGACCTTCTCGTTTACGTACGTTGGGTCGATCTTCCTCAATATAGGCCCAGTTCCACTATGCGCGAGCGAGCGAGCGAGCGAATCCGTGCCCGCCCTCCGACCTAGCTCCGACCAATAGGAGAAGAGGAGCACCGCACTTGATAGGAAAGAATGAAGGGGCGGAGTTTCATAGCTTTCAGCTCTGGCCATCGCGTCGCGTCGCTCAAGATTCGCGCACAATCGCTGGTGTTGAACTTTGAGCGATGATCGCGCGACAGTGTTGCCAAAAAATAGTTTTGGTCTGGCAATGGCGGACAAGCAAACGACATGATCATCGAAGATGGAAGTATGTAAAGTAAACTTCATTTTATTTCTCAAATATTTAAAACAATTTTAATTTGTCACACTATAGAAATACGTAGACAGATTGAGGTAAGTATAAGAAGCTATGTTTTGGTAACGTATTAACAATAATACTACACCATTTAATCAAAGTATTTTGTGTGTTCCAAGAATGTACCTACTTTCTTTTAATTTAATATTTTTGTTTCATGTTAATTAGAACATGGGTTTCAAATGTTAATGCGTTCATCTTAATATCTGGGATTCATATAATTTGTTAACAATTCTTGAAGTAATGATCACAATTTTTCATTTCTTCATAACTCCAAGTTCTGTGTCGCTTATCAAACCTATTTAAAAGTGTATCACAAACTTTTTTAACCCCTATGGCCATACTGGATATACCAACTATAAAACTGTCCCTTTGATTAAAATTGAACTATCCTAATCATTATGTCATATTTATCTTGGTCCCGTAATGTATTTTTTCAATTAGTTTAACTTCTGAGATACACAATTAATGAGATAAAAGTTGCACAGATTACTCGGAGGTTGCATAAGTTCCGGTTTTTGATTATTTAAGAGAAAATTTTGTACTTGTATACATAACGCTGCCTTGACGAGGAACTGAAATTTGTCATTTTAATTATGTATATATTATTAGGTCCTATCAGCCATTATGTTTTCATTATTCAATCTTAAATTCTCAAATTTTGGATGTCTGATAACACGCAGGTTTTTGTGATATGAAAGACTAAAATGTAATACTTAAAAGTTTCAACACATATAACAATGGTAATATGTTGTGCAATTCTGTTTTCTGTCCTGTCATGCTGTTTAAGATGCAGCTAATATAAGTATCATAAAAAAATTCAAACTAATTCATTAAAATATGCGGCAAAATAAATAGAAACACTAAATATCTGTAATTTGGCTACACATTAGTTTATTCAATTCCCTTTTTGTATTTATAATGTCAAAATTATTATTTGTGAAATTTAGATAAAATGTAATCTTTCTGTTTATTTTCATGCCATATGAATACTATTTTTATTTTTTGTATAAATTTTAATGTAATTGCAATTTGTAAATGTGTAAACATTTTGGTGTAACTATTATGGTAAATAAAATTGTATTTTGCATATTATTATGTAATTTTCTTTACACACATAACACACAATTGTATCTTTGGGTTCAAAACCAATTAGTTTCTATAAAAATTTCTATTCCACTGGTTTTTGAACTCAATGATTGTTTTTCATCAGCTCTTGTTTGAATTGCTTAAAGTTATACCTGATGTGGAAATAAACTATTAAAAAATGCAGATATGGTTTGAATGGGGAATAGTATGTATTATATGATTTGTTTATATGCAAGCTAATTGTATTTAATGTAAATGCATTCAATGAAGTTACTTATTTAATAACAAAGCAATTGTAAATTTAGGATGAACACTACATAATTTAAAGTGTATTTAAGTAACAGCAGCAAGATAAGTACATTTTTTATATTTATTTGTACGTTCTCATGGTGATATATTTGGAGTACATCCCGCTATTTTCAGTGATGCTTATATACTAGTCCTGATTTACAACAATCCCAGATTAAAACTATTTCTGTATTACAAAGACAGGTAACGAAAGTTTTGATTGCTTTATCATAGGAATAAGTCATTATACTGTCCTTTCCTTAAATGATTGTATGTTCCCTGAAGTGGTCGCTTTACTGATGTTCTACCGTGCATTAAAATTTGCTACCAAAGTTCTTTAGTTACTATGTTCTCAATTTTATGAAATATCCTCTAAAAGATAATTAAATTTTCATATTTTGTTATACACGCTGATGTAACAGAAGTGTTACATGAAACTATAATCTTCAGCAATTAATTGGGATAATATCATAAATTGTCAAAAAGCAATTTAAAAAAGAAATCTGTCTTAATTTAAAAAATGAAACTTAAAATTTCAGATTCATTTAATAAACATTTATTGATGGTACACAGTAAATTTTAATCATCTTTTCACCATAGCACCTTCTAAATCATCTTAAAAGCTCATTTTTCTCTCTTTTAACACATACTTAAATTTTTTTACATAAAATATTTTTCAAAAGAATTCTACAAAAATAAAATGAAAAGGATGACAGTTTTGTTACATTAGATATTAATTACACAAAGAAAGAAAAACTGCAGCAATACTTAAAAAATTCAAAAGTTGCCCAAATTTAAAAAGATTGAATTTGGGGTGTTTTTGCCAAATCTCATTATAATGGCCTACTAATAATTAAGCATCAAAATCTTGACCCAAGTAAGTAAGTAAGTTGAGTAAGTTTTTAAAATGTTTGCATCCCTTGAATCTTTAAAAAAAAATTGCATATTAACAAGAAGAAAAATAGCGCCATCTATCAATACAGGCAGTAGTTAAATAAAACTACTTAAAATTAAAATACTAGTTATATCAGGGTGCCATCTATCTGCAATAAGGAAAACTAGCACAAGAAATAGCAGGCGGCGTCGCGCTATAGTCGCGCGACGAACGATTGAAGACTACTTCCATAGGAAAGCATTTCGGGGAGGAGATACAAAAGAAGGCGGAGGATCGCTTGTCGTTCGCTCGCTCGCTCGCGTATAGTGGAACTGGGCCTTATGTCGTTGAAAGCCGTCTCGGCCGTCTCGCAGATCCCCTCTTTGGGGTTCTCGGGGTCCAACTTCTTGCCCTTGTAGGGCCCGTTTACATAGGCCAAAATGCAGGATAAATGCCGGAACTTTCGCTCTCCAATATCCTGCAATCCCCAAGTAGGGTGGGAGTCCGCCACAATAATAAAGTAAGTTTTTCCTTGTCATTTTTAATTTTGAATCGGAGACTTTTATGATTGTCTACCGAACATAAACACTATTATAATTCTAATTTTCCTTATTTTATGTAAAATTTATGTGTGCATATTTAAGTTTTCTTAGTAAATTGGAAGGATATTGTTTCCACTACAATAAATCTTTTGAAAATATGATTCTAAACAGTGTATTACTTGTATCTAATCTCAACCATGTTGGAGAAAGATGTTTTTACTTAAACTAAACTATAAATCTAATGCTAGGTTTTTGGTGTTTTTAAGTTTTGCAAAATCTAAAGCACACACATTAGTATACTTTATATAGGTAGTAAATGCTTGAAGTGGGTCTTTCATATGCCATGATTAATACAAAATTGAGCTTCACTCAGCTCTATAATAGCTTGGTAATGGTTATCATAATTTATAGTACACAGTTTCACTTTATATAATGCCATCTTAACCTCATAAAAGGGAATAAAGGACTCGTTAAAATTTACCATATCATTTTAAAACTAATGTAGTTCATTGATAACAACTAAAGTTCTCATCCATGTAACTTCATCTGACCTCTCTCTTGATGAACAACATAACTATAACATGGTTTGCCCTCTCACTTCAGTATTTCAATGTCAGTACTCACTGACATCTTTACTCTTCTTACTTACTGACAACTTCAGTACTCACTTCAGATTGTCGACAATTTTCATTTTTCTTAAAGTTATCAAGTGTACAAATGTGACATGCAGATAAAATTATACTTAAGTGTCAGGAAATTTGGGTTCAAATCCATCAAATGTCTCGTTAGATCTAAACCTTTATGTTTTTTTATATAGTGTTAATGTGTTAATATTACCAGAAAAAAAAAACAAAGAAGTTTTTAATAAGACAGAAAGAAGAAGAATAGACATAAGAAAGTTTTTTCAAAACAGTTTCTGTTAGCAAATGGGTTGACAGCTTAGTACACAATTATAGTACCCAAATTGTTATGGATACTTATATATTTTAACTTAATTTAAAGTTGCGAGAATTTTTAGAGAAAGTGTGATAAGACATGTTGAAAACTAAACAAATTATACCTGGTTTAGAGGGGTAATAGTCCTGATATGTTTTACTCATAGTAAAATTTCGGTTTGAATTTTGTAAAAACTATCTTGTTAATTTTTGTGAATTCTTATGTTTGATTTCAGAAGAAGGTTTCACATAAAACTGAGTGAGGTTTGTATTTGTATGTTTGTTTGGAACATCAATTACAAACTTTTCTCGGTTACCCGATTCATCAGAAGAGTGTCCTACTGAAGGATTGTGTTATGTATGCAGATTTATTTGGATATTTCTAATATTTGGGTTTCTAAACAGCTTGGCGATATTAAGCGGGACGAATGCCAGAATATTGAACCAAAATTTTGCTATAATTTGTTCGAGTTCAATCTAAAATATTTTGTTTTTGATCTGGTGTTCGGATAAAACTATTGCCAAAAAAATGAAAATCAGTGTATTGTTGAATTTTTTTTCAAAAACGTCTCAATGTTGGGAAATTGGTTACACCTTAATAAACAAGTAACGCCCAAATTGTTATGTACTTGTATTGTAACTTTATTTTGTATTGTGAGAACTTTTAGAAGAAAGTGTGATATGACATGTTCAAAACTGAAAAATTAAAGTTACTTATCCATTAGCTGGGCGCAAGCAAAAAATCACCAAATATTGTAGAATGAATTAAGGAATTCTCTGTTCCAACAGTCACCTCCTGCACAAGAGCATATGCCTCCGCCGCATTTGTTTTGTTTTTCGTTGACTGTTTTGTCATTTGCTTCGCTTGGCGAGCATTTGGTTCACATTTGGCGACATTTGTGCCCAGCTAACGGATAAGTACTAAAATAAAATAGTTTCTAGTGGAAGTCCTAGTTCCTAGTCCTGATATTTTTTAAGTCTTTTGTTATTTTTTTTATTAATTATGTGTTGATTTTAGGAGAAGGAAACTGGATACCCCTGGATTGAATTTACAAACTTTAAAAAAGTTGTTGGTCGACAACTTAAACAAACTGGGTGAGGTTTGTTTTTGAATGTTTATTTGAAACATCAATTACAAATTTTTCCCGGTTAACAGTCACATCATGGGAAAAAATTTACCAACCTATGTCTTTACCCCTTTTTATTTGTAATATTCATTCACCTTTTATTTGTTCATTACATTATTATTTTTTTAAAGATATTCATTTGTAATAAAATTTAGAACTGTATTGTGATTTCTTTGGTAATTAAATTTGTTACAGTACATACTTTTAATGTACAAAATAAATATGATTAATATAATATGTGATTAATATGACTATCATCGTTATGCCAAAAACCTATATTTCTAGAAAAATCTGTTTTCTTGAACATTAAGAATTAGTCTAATGTTAATTTCTATTCTTATGTTGAATAGTTCTTTAAAACCTTTGGTAAGACAAAAAAAACTTTTAAAATCAAAAATTAATTTTTCCATATCATATAGGTATCACTACTTGGCAGGTGATGATTCTGTTGTTTTTGAAGAATTGGCACATGACCTTCAAAAAGTGTAAGGCACTCAAAGTTACGGTGTGTTAACAAAAAAGTCCCCTCCTTACTCAAACTTTAATTTCCTCGTTCCCAACCACCATACCTAGCAAAGAATTAAGAGAACAGACTATAAAATGCCTTCTTATATCGGGCTGTCACTATATAACCATAAATCATAATTTTCTGTTTTTGGAGGGGTTTTTTTATGTGTTACGTGCTTGATGTGAACGAAAACCTTTTATCTGAACATTTTTCACCCATCCAAAGTCGTAGTCATCAATTCAAATAAAACAATACAGTTTATAAAATAAAATTATATCTTTAAATTCCTTATACCCATCCTTGAATTATTTAAAATATATAGAAATTGAAATACACATGCCAAATTGCATTGTTTGAAAAGAACAGAACAGGTATGTACAAAGAGTAAAAATTTTTTCAGTACATATTACCCACTTAAATGTATGTAATCAGATTTAAAATATTATGGCAACTTATTACATGCTGTGATTTTACGTATCACGTAAATATTAAAACAAAGAAGAGTAATATTCATTAACATTTCTGATATGTAGTACTATTTACTGTAAGATTTATTTTTCTTGCTTCTGTTCACATAACAAAAAAGGGAATATGGGTTAGGCGAGTTGTAACTTGATGCATAAATTTTTTTGTCTTCAGGTTTTTACTGTGTACCAATTCTTTTTGAACCCATGTGATCTACCACCAAATATACCAAACACAATTTTGAATTCTCTAAAATCTGAATTTGAGATTTATAAGGAGACACAGTTGATTTATTTTATTGAAACTAGTTGGATAATTCTTTCTTTCTAGTTAGATTTCATTCTTGCTGACAAAGGGGATCAAAGTATCCTCGAAACATTGTACAATTTTTAATATTTTACGTGTAAAATAAAACCGTTGCCTTTTAAATCTTCTTCGGTTTGATAATTATCCTATCATGAACTTTAAAATAGATTTAAATTGTCTTTTTTTTTTAAATAAATTCATTATCAAGGTTTGTAAATGCTAAAACATAATCAAACTCAAGATTTTTAAATGGTGTAACAAGAATTTCTTTTTTTTTTAATCTATAAAATCAGTCAGTTCTACACATTATTACAAACCAAAATTATACAAATTACACTTTAACACTAATGACTTCCTCTGAGGAAAGAGATGCAAGAGATTTTAAAAACTATTGAAATAAAATCCATCTTATGTGTTTTGTTTATATGCAGGTTCCTAACTATCCATGGGAATCTTGGAAAGTATTGCTTGTTAGAGCAATTGAAATTTTTGCTCTTGTTATCAGTGTAAAGCTTTTTATTAATTTAACATTAATTATTTTGTTGGTTATAAAAGTAATTTCTACCCTCTAAAATGTATTGATCTAATTCAGCATCTTACGAACTTAATATTTTGAGAATTGTGAAGAAAACCCGAATTAAAACAATCGGGATACTTTATTAATCATCAATTCAAGTATTGGTTTAAAAAACCAGCATATCTTTTTGTCTTTCATATTTTTCAAAATATAAATAAACAAAACTCTAGGCATGATGGGATCGATTTTACGTAACAACTTCGACTAGTCACGTGATCAGTGACGTCAAATCCCTGGATTTCAAGAGTGGCGGGCGGCGGAGACTAGCAGATACCAGAACCAGAACATGGTTGCGTTTTAAGATGGTACTGGAGTAGGTTATGATGGGAGTGTTCAACTACGCGAGAGAGAATTCACAATGTTCTGCTGTTTCTAGCTGAAGTAATATTCGTCAATGTCCGGTCGCTCAAAGGTTTTCCCGTTGACGACTTCTCGATAACACTTCGGAGAAATGAGGGTCCGGGAAAAAATGAGACCGGGGTTCTGGGTGGTAAACAGTAAGTGATACAAATGTTATCAAAGCGCCTTTGCACGTAGGGCGGCGCGACTAAAAAAAAGAAGCAGCCCTGCCCACAAGAATCGAAAACGAATCTCCAGGTGACAAGTCTACTCTTTTCCAGTGGCGCAGCCAGAAATTCCTTCTGGGGGGGGGACCAGTCAAAAATAATTTGGGTTTCTTAGTTTTTCAAAAACGATAGAAGCTTTATGTATAGAATTTATTAAGATGAACGCGAAAAATTTCTTTGTTGCTGAACTTCTATTAATTAATAAATTTATTAGTACCTCCTAATTATTATAGTACAAAATTTAAGTAAATAGTAATAATTTATTAGAACCTAACTCAGTTCTACTGTTACAATTTAGTTTATCTATGACTATAAGAGCATTTTTTGGAGAAGCCCAGGGCCCACCCGGGGCTGTCGCGCACTATAGAAGTACTATAGCAGCACTTGCTATATACTATACTACTATAGTACTATACTATAGTACTATATATATAGTACTACTATACTATAGTACTATAGAAGCACTTGCAGAAGTACTATAGCAAGTGTGAATCTTGGAACTTTTACTTAAGAGGCTTCTTTGATGTGAAAACTGGCAGTGTTATTCCTAGGACTTTTTTTTGGAGGAGTAAAAATACTAATTGACTTTTTTAGGAGGAGTGAAATTCAATTATGAGGAGTGAGATACGGAAATAACATAAACTACATATACAGAGACAAAATTTCGATTAAAAATGCTTACTTTTTAATAGACAAAATGAAATTGAAAAAAAAAAATGAGGATGCTATTTTGGGTTATTTGGGCTATTTTGGGCCTGTGTACATTTGTTCTACTTTTATAACACTATTAGTATAATTTTTTTATATTATTATTTTAAATATTATTTGTATATTGTATAACAAGATGATTATGGGCATTAAAACCTTACAACGAAAGGAGGTTTAAACAAAGAATTTGAAAGATCATTTCTCTAAAAAGAAACATTAAACAATTGATGAATTTAACTCCAGTAGTTGTCACAAGAAAGGCTTGCTATATATTGCTCTTGTTATTAAAAAAGTTTACAGTAAGCAATTCCGATAAGATAAATTACTGTTCATTAAGTTTTAAGATTTCAAATCCTAATTCTTCTTACTCAACTTCTTTCTTTATCTCTGAATAACAATTAATATTTAGAGCTTAATCACTTATATATACTTCATTCTCGTTTCTTCTACGTTCTTTGTAAGGCTGTGGGCCCTGAGCCTGATTTCTGGGAGGGCATTTAGGGCCCAGGGCCTCACTAAAAAGCTTTGAAAATGTGAGTGTGTAAAATAAGTAAACGAATTTAAAATCAATTTATTAAGTTTTTGAAGTTTCAAGTAAATATATTTTAATTTACACATTTTTTAAAACTGGTATTAAAGATGATTTATTTTGTTATTTTGAGTCCAATGAATTAAGTTTTATTTTAAGACATGTCGAGGGTCTCAAATAGGTCTTTTGCCCTGAGCCCCCTAACTTGTAAATCGGGTCCTGTCTGGCCCTTGATACATAAATTGGTTAATAACTCTTGAAAAATTTATTGCAATATCCAAATACGCTTGAGAAAAAGAATAAAAGAATGTTAAAGGAAATCTAGTTGTTCCGATTCGGACCCTCTAGTTCCACTAAACAAATAACAAAAACAGGTGCTCGTGCACACACACACACACACCACAGGAGGTCAGACTCCAGTGGAGAGCTCTCCAGTTCTGGACAGGAAATTGCTCCTCTTCATCACGCCCTCCCCTAGGTGTGCTTATCTCTCCATCCCTAGAATGCGCACTGGAGAGTAGAATAACATCAGACACAAACAAATTTTTAACTTGAAAAAGTTTAAATTAATTAAAAAATAATAAAAAAAAATCAATTCGTTAAAAAATGGGGAAAGAGATTCGAACATTTTTTTGAATTTTTTTACGAATACTGGAAATTCCTTATAACATCAGGTGACCTCTCGGTCCCTGGGGGGGGTTTGGTCCCCTTGGTCCCCCCCCGTCGCTGCGCCCCTGCTCTTTTCTAGAAAGAAGAGAGAGAAAGTGTCGGTTTTAAAGATTTCTCCCGTAACTCCCTGACGTCAAAGTTGACCCTGAAATCTTGTCTTTCCCTCCGGTGTCGCAACGTTGCTAATGATTTGTTTACACGACTGTCCAGGAGGATAATTAACGTTCTCAACCCCCTCTCTTGTATTGCGTATGGTATTGCGAAGGCTGCGAGGAGTCGCGTGCCGGACACCTGTTTTGGATCGAGTTTCACACTGAAAGATTTTTCAGTTTTACTGTGCGGTGGCCTTTACTATGGATTAAGAAAAATTTATTTGAAGTGAAGAAGGAGATCAAATTTAAGAAATGAAGAAACTAACTGGCATGGCACGCATATAAATGGGTGCAAACTTGCGGCAGGTGTCCCTTGGAAAAAGTTGTTGTTGTCCACGATTTAGAATTTGTGTGGTCAGAAGCACTGCAGGTTCAAGTGGAGTCTTGTTAGGTAAGTGTGTTTTGATTTGATTACATTTAGACATATGAATGTTTACTAGCTTATTTAAGGTTTGCCAGGAAAAGTTATTGTAACTTTTAAACCATATTAAATTTCGAAGTAAAGTTTAAATATGATATCTAATATCCAAAGAAATCCCCTTGGTAATTTTATGTATAAATTTCCATCGAAAAGAAACCTTGTTATTTTGCATGTGTATAAATTGTTTTTAACCTAAATAAAGTTTCAACTATGCCATGGGTATAAATTGTACCCATGGCATAGTTGAAACTTTATATAGGTTCGTATAAAGAGTAAGGGTGCAAAACATGTGGGTCGCTTGTAGTCAATCTGGTTTTTAAGGCTGATAAGGCAAGTTTAGACTTATTATAAAAATGTGAAGGAAAATAATTTAATGAATTACTTATTTTGTGTATCAGAAAGCCCAAACTTGCAATAAGTTTGAAAAGCATTATGTGGTTTCATTTCTTTGATTTTCAATAATTTACAGGGAACGCCTTTAGAAAGAGTCCTCCATCCGCCATGTTTACCCACAGCTCAAATGGTTACTTGTGTTGCTGTGGTTACACATGGCGACTGGTTAACTCTTTCTATAACTATTCCATGTATAGTGTAGGCTTCAATGTAACTTTCAGTCATGCGGCTTGAATTTTTTTTTTTTTGGGTCGACAAGTTACGTTGGCAGGATTGGCCAGTTTCACTTTAAAGTTGTGCGGAGGCCTAGTATAGAGTAGCACCTTAGTAGTATAAGTACTTGTTCGTTAGTGTAACCTTTGTTCTCAACACCGTTAATACCTCTAAACAATGTGGCTTGATAAACTTCCTGGTTAAGAAATGCTTAATCTATGCCTCAAGATTTGAACGTGTTGATTGCCATCTTATCGAACCGTTGGATCTTGAGCAAAAACTACTGATCTCCCATCAGTCTTCTGTAAGATTAACTAGAGTTGGTTTGGTACAGTAAGATCATTGGTCGCAGGCTCTTGTGACGCCTCCTACCACATAAATCATTCACTTAATTTGGTACTTGCGTATTATACCATTGACCATTAAGCGACCATCAAATTCAGCGGCACAGCTATAGAACAGTCCGTCACTTTAATATCAAACACAATTTCCGTCGTTCGGGAATCCCGATCCTGGGTGATCGTTTCGTTGGAGAAGCTCATTTGATTGGTTCCTAAACACTGACATAATCGAGCTGCTGGATAGATCTAAACCAATCAAATGAGCTTCTCTAACGCCAAGGATCCGAATTCTTGAATTTTGCGAACGGAGATGGTAGTGTTTGATATTATGGTGACGAGTCAATTGGCTGTGATAACGTTTTCAGATTCAGCGGCATGGTCGACGGAATAATACGCAAGAACCATATTTTTTTTTTACTTAAGAGTCTACTTCTCCTACAAGTAATAATGTATTGCTTTTTTAATCAGATACAGATTAAATAATGGCCGAAGCTCCAAGTTCTCCCTGTCTTACATCGGACGAGGTCCAGAAGTGCACGGAGGTGACGGCAGAGATCCGCCGAGGGAGCCGGGAAAGCATCCCAGGGCCCAGTGTCAACATTCAGGCTACCAAAAACATAGTCTTAAATGCCTATCAAAAGTATAAAAAGTGGAGTGAGTTTGAATTTTAAGTTGCATTATACTAATCATTCCATTATACTATGGTACTTGCTTATCATACCACGCATTGTACGATATTATTCATATCGCCTCTCCCAGATGTCTGTCGCGGAGTAAGTCCAGTGTGGCTTTTGGGCCATAAAAAAAACCGTAAATTCTCTTAGGAAGAACATCTTAACTAAAAATGAGGGGGTTTATACTAAACGGGAGCTTAGGGGCAAGATTTTTAGAATAGTCACCAAAGAAGCATTATTAGATTTTCGACTATAGACTTGGCGACCAATCTAGATGTCTTGCCGCCTAACTCCCGTACAGACGTCGTTATTTCTCAGAAAGATCTCAACACGATAGAGGTACCCGTAGATTCTTGGGAGTGTTTGCTTTTATTGGTAAAATGTATTCCATTGACCACATGTTTATTCCTATCTTTGCTTTTGGTATCCAGAAGGCTTCTTATTAAAATTAGTGAACCAAGCAATCTCAGTTCCTAAAACTTGTATGCACTCACTCACTTAGGATTTTTAATTCTGCTGTGGATTCCTTGTCGAATGTATCTCGGCTGAAATCCGCTGTCATCGATATCAGAGGCAGTCCGGCATTTGCAATCCGCTAATTTAATAAGTCGCGGAGCTTCAAACATGCTGTGTTCACACACTTGGAGCTAGTTAGAGGCTCTTTATTTTGATATTTATATTAATTTTTAATTATTAAGGTACTGTTTTGAGGGTATAAGTGAAGACCCTCGGGAACATTAAAAACTGATTGTTTACCAAATTGTGGAAAGATTGTTTGCGGCCAAGGGTAGCCTATAGTGGTTAAGGCAATTGGCTTCGGGATCGGAGGGTCCCGGGTTCGATTCCCGACACCACCAAAGACCCACAGAGTTATATGCGGAGTATGTGCTCGTTAAATCTGTGGGTCCGAAAGTCCTGTTACTGTGGTCGGTTATGGCGCAGTTACCGTGGGTCTGGTCATCTGGAGACTATTTCCCTCCCCTACAGAGAGACATGGCAAAATTGGGGAGGTGGCTATAGATGGTGACAGAATCTATCATCCGACGCTTAAGTCTGACTTCTGCCGAGCCAATCATGGTCCTCACTTTCTCAGATCCCACACCCCCTTGGCTTAAATCCTGTGCCTTTTTAGTATGGAGCCTGGATATTCAAAGTGGCACTAGAAACAAAGTTATTTGCTCAGTTTCAAAACATCTTTCAGATCGGAAAACTTTCTTCAAAAATGAATTAGAGGAAACTATTGAAATGGGCGATTGTGGTTGTGCTATCGCGGTAATTGCAAAATAAAGTGAATTTAAAAGTTGCAGATTGGTTAACTAATGGTTTTCTTTTATGTTCCAGAGGCTGGCGTGCTTGTTAAGAAAGAGGGTGAAGGGCCCAGAACAGAGGGGCCATCATCAGTAAAAATGCTCTCAAGACTGTGGCTTTTTTTAAGGATTGAAGTTTTAGCATGGAGATGTAAGTGATTGGTCTTTCTAAAATTAAATTAAAATTTATAAATTAAATTTTGTGAAAAAAAAATTAAATTTTGTGGACTAATTCAAATATTAACTCGTTTTATTTTTATGATGCTTGTAACCAAGAAATAAATAATGTCCTAAATTCTATAGGTGAAAACAAAGCTGTCGGATTTGATAAAATACCAATCAAAATGTATAAATTGATTTTTAAGCATAATCCCAATGAGTTAGGGAAAATTATAAATAACTTGCTACGAGATGATAATTTTCCAGATAGCTTAAAAATAGCAGTAATTACCCCAATTTTTAAATCTGGAGACAAAGAAAAATTAACAAATTATAGACCAATATCAGTTTTGCCAATTTTCTCAAAAATTCTGGAAAAAATAATGAGAGATAAGTTAACTGGCTTTTTGGACTCTACTGGTTTCATTGCTAAAAATCAATTCGGGTTTAAAAAGGGTTGCAGCACAGAAAACGCATTACATGAATTTTCTACTTTAATATATAATAACATAAATAATAACCTTAAAACAATAGCAATTTTTATTGATATATCCAAAGCATTTGATTCAATAAATCATGATATACTAATTTATAAATTGTCGAGGATTGGCATTAGAGGTAAACAACTCGAATGGTTTAAATCATATTTAAGAAATAGAAAACAATATGTAAAACTGGATGATACTCTAGGTGATTTCAAATTTATAAAGAAGGGTGTACCACAAGGCTCGATTTTAGGCCCTTTGCTGTTTTTGATTTATATAAATGATTTATGCAATCTAAAATTGTCTGGAAACATTTTATCCTATGCAGATGACACTGTATTAGTATACTCTGCAGAAAACAATAATATCTTAGAAAGTATTATAAATTCAGATCTTCAAAAACTAAAAGATTGGTTTATAAAAAATGATCTATCAATAAACAGTAATAAAACGAAATATATAAATTTTAGTTTAATTTCCAGAAATAGTCTGGATCTTAAAATTAAGTATCACGATTGCTTAAATATCATCAGTTGTAATTGTAAAAACCTTGAACGTGTAAAAAGTTTTAAATACTTAGGTTTACATATAGATCAAAACTTAAAATATGCAACGCATATAGGGATTTTGAAAAATAAACTCCGATATTATTTATTGGTTTTCTTTCACCTAAAAAATTATGTTGACAAGTCCTTTTTGAATATCTTATATTATTCATGGATACAATCTATTTTGCAATACGGAATAATTTTCTGGGGAGGGGATTATAAATCAAATTTATTACCATTAATAAATCTACAAATCAAAATTTTCAGATATGTGAATCATGACCAGATTTTACCTCTAAAGAAACTTTTCTATTTTAGAGTGTTACTTTATATACATAATAATACATATTCCTTAGGTAACCCAAACAACCATTACAATTTTAGAAAATCACCACTTTTAAATATTCCAAAACCTAATAAAGAGATTTTTCGTTTAAGTTTTTTATATCAGGGTCCTCTCTTTTACAATAAATTACCTTATAACTTGTCTTCAATCTCAAATAAATTTTCATTTAAAAGGGAATTGTTTAAGTTTCTATTAAACATTAATGAAGTTAATTTATCTTTATGAATGTATTTTTTTCTTTATACTTTGTATGAAGGTATATGCATCTTGATGTGTTTTTTTTTTACATGTTAATTTAAATTGATGAGCCCTATACTTTAGCTAAATATTTGTGCTCTGTCCCTGCCAAAATGTACTGTTATTTTGTTTTCTTTTTCTTTTTTATCTTTATCATATATATTTGTCTTTGTCCATATGGTCTAGTGTGTTCTTATCTTTTATTTAAATTGGGTTGTATTTTTGTATAGAGCCACAAAGTAACTGTAATATTTTTCTGTGCTGTCCATTGCCATGTCTTGTAATTATTTCTATTTTTATATTTATACACTTAATTTCTTTTTATTTATGTTTAAATCGAAAAACTTTTTGTTTTCACTTGGAAGGGCCAATTTCGGCCCCTTAGTGAACAATATAATGTCGCTTTTTTTTTCTCTCTCTCTCTTTCATTGGATGTAAAGGTTGAAAAAAATTTTTCATAATAAATTATTATTATTATTATTATTATTATTAAAAATTGTGCAACTAACAGGTACTAAAGTGGGTATTGGGTACAAAAGGTTGACTACCCCTGGTTTGGGTGATAGGTAACTATTTTTTCGTAAAAATGTCTTTTCCTTTCTGCAAAAATGTCTTTTCCTTTCTGCAAAAATGTTTCTAGCAGAATTTACCTATGAGCTTCTTATTTATAGGCAGGGAATCTAAAATTAGCAAGGATTCCCTACCCAGTGAAATGAGGAAACTTGATCAACTAGATCTGATACAAACATATGCAGGTATGTGAACTCTACAAAATAACACTCAGAATTGCCATTCCTTTCCAGCACCCCTATAGTTTTGAAATGAATTTTATATCAAGGTTATTAAAGTAAAATTCACACTAAACAGCAACTTAAGTTGAGGCTACGACGTCATTAATAAACAAAGTAGTTCTCATCGCGGTGTCTGAATTTTGAGTGAAATGAAGAACGTCAGTATAAAAATAGGATTATTTTGTTAAACCCATGTATATAGTGCTTTTCAATCGCGATTTGCATACCGAAACTCCTCCTAGCAACCTAACATGCTTTGTGTTTACCGATTTCTCCATCCGCATTTGTGACGTACTGGGTTCAAGAAACGTTGCTATCGAGTATAGTGTCCTGTAAATATTATGTTACTGTAAACAGTGGGTTTTAATATTTTAAATGTCTGGGTAATAGGAACCATCCGACTCCATAAACTGGGGGTCTATCTGTGCGCAGTATGATCTTTATTCTTGCTTCATAAAACAACCAATCTGGGAGCAAAGGATGGTTCTCCCTTTCCTCAAAAACTGAGGGGATATACTTACCATCTATGACCCTTTTAAAGAAAAGAAGTAAAATTATAACATAGTCAAAGGGCATATTACAAAGTTAAAAAAATTAAGTCTAGAAGAAGTACCCCTTGGCCTTAAGTGACATCCTGGCCCGGACTCTTGTCTATATGGAATTATTCCATTGCAATCTATTCTGTGGTCAATTTAGACTTTAAAACTACTTTTATCTGTAGAATCTGTGGCAACACCGGAATTGCACACCACACCGGTGGCATCATGGCAAATCAGCTGGCTGCTGCGTAGATATATTTTTACGTCATGGCTCAAGGAACTATCTCACTTTTCTTTATGCCGGCTAGTTAGTCAAGAGGGCAAGCTGCACGATGTTATGTTTCTGAGGTTTAGGTTTTTTTTAGTATTTTACACTTGTTAAATTGAATAAAGATGTTAGTTTATTATAACTAGGCTGCTTTCTTTATCATCTCCTGACGTGGAAGTAGATTTATAGCAGGTACAAACCCATTTGCTATAACTGGTGACTCGAAGTTTCAAGATTTTGGCACCTTGGAGTTAGATGTCAAGATGTGCGATCGGAATCTACTTCCTTTTGGAGTTTCTTGTTTTGCGGATGATCGGTGCTAATTCCTGGCTTGAGTAGGTTCGGACTTGTGTCTGTTTTTCTGATCAGAGCCCTGGTCCAGTGTCTGCAAATTCCCTTTCTGCTCTGTGCTTTTGATAATTGGTCTTCATTTCTGTTATTTGTTGAAATGTCTAAAACTGGGGGGGAGATCAACCCGGCTGTTACCACTGAGCAGGATGAGAATCCTGTTGTTGAGACTGGAGGTATGATCGCTACTGGGAACGACATCGCTCCTGTTGATGGTCAGGATGTACAGCTCGCAAAGGTCGCATTTAAAGCACCTATCTTTTGGGAAAATGATCCAGAACTCTGGTTTTACCAGGTTGAGTCTCAATTTGTTATGTCTGGCATTAAAAAGTCCGATACTAAATTTCATGCTGTGGTAGCCGCCTTGAGTTCTAATGTACTGTCCTGTGTTCGGGACATCGTTAAAACCCCCCCTACTAGAGACGCTTACAAGTTGCTTAAAAGCAGAATCCTACAGTATTTTGCCCAGTCGAATTCAGCCAGATTAAATCTGTTACTTAAGGATCTACAACTTGGCGATAAGCGCCCTTCCCATTTGCTTAATGAGATGCGTCATTTGGCTCCTGCTAAAATGGATGATGACGTGTTGCAAAGTTTGTGGTTACAGCGTTTGCCAAATAATCTTCAGCAAGTACTGTCTGTTTGTAAAGCTTCATTAAATGAACTGGCAGAGATCGCAGACAAGGTCCATGAGGTCTCTGGTTGTGACTTGACCGTGTCACAAATAGATCCTAAACCGGAAAGTTCTGAATTAAATTATATTAGATCGGAGTTAGCGGAACTCAAAAACATGGTTCAAAAGTTAACCTTGTCAGCAAGAGATTCGCGTAGGCGAAGTGAGTCTCGGAAAAGGTCTTTAAGTCGCTCTACTGTCAATAAGACTGATTCCGAAGGTTTATGTTGGTATCATCACCGATTTGCTGAAAAGGCAAACAAATGCTTAAAACCCTGTAACTGGTCTTTAAACTAAAGGGTACATCTGTTTCATCGGCGGCAGATGGATGTAGAACCAGCAGCCGATTGTTTGTGACAGATTTAACGTCAAAGAAAAAATTTTTGATCGACAGCGGAGCTGCTGTTTGTTGCTATCCTAAGAGACTTACAAAATTTAGGAAAAAACAAGACTTGGAACTTAGCGCTGCTAACAGTTCTCACATAGCTACTTATGGCTCAATTAAACTAGAGCTTGATTTTGGCCTCAGACGAAGCTTTATTTGGTCTTTTCTAGTTGCTGATGTTTCGGATCCAATCATCGGAGCCGATTTTTTGGAAAGGTTTGAGCTTCTGGTTGACATTAAAAACAGAAGACTATTGGATGGCAGTACATCGCTGCAGGTAAAGGGAACTGTTGGTCAAGGAAAATCCCTGGGTTTAACTTTAGTAGAGAGTACCTCTCCGTTTCACTCCCTTCTGCTGAAGTATCCTAAGTTATTTTCAAGTAATTTGGAGCCAAATTCTAACCAGGGCGCGATCACTCACTGCATAGAAACAAAGGGTCCTCCTGTGCATGCCAGAGCGCGGCGGTTAAACCCCGAAAAGATGTCTTTTTTGAAGAAAGAGTTTAGGGAATTAATGAGACAGGGTATTATTAGACCATCTAATAGTCCTTATTCTAGCCCTATTCATTTCGTTAAAAAAAGTGATGGATCGTGGCGCATTTGCGGAGACTTTCGACGCTTAAATGCTAGTACCATTCCGGATAGGTATCCCCTGCCCCACATCCACGACTTCGTCAGCGGATTGAGGGGAAAAACTGTTTTTTCAAAAATAGACTTAGTTAAGGCCTATCATCAGATACCAATGAAAGAGGAGGACATTCCAAAAACTGCAGTTATTACTCCTATAGGCCTCTATGAGTACGTTTACATGACATTCGGTTTACGTAATGCCGCTCAAACGATGCAAAGGTTTATTGATAATGTCATCAGAGACATCCCTTGCTGTTATGCGTATGTAGATGACTTATTGATAGCCTCGACCAATCAGGAATCTCACAAGGAAGACCTGGAGGTCGTTTTTCGCAAACTTAACGAACATGGGATTGTAGTTAATCCACAAAAATGTGTCTTCGGCCAATCTGAATTAAGCTTTTTGGGATTTTTGGTATCTTCTAAGGGTATTTCCCCCCTCCCAGAAAAGGTAAAGTGTTTAGAAAATTTTCCTTTGCCTAAAACTGTTCAAGAGTTACGTCGTTTCTTGGCCACACTAAATTTTTACCATCGTTTTTTGAAAGGTGCTTCTGAGAAACAAGCACCCTTGCATGATCTCGTTAAAAACAGATCAAAGAGGGATAATTCACCTATCACGTGGACCACGGATGCAGAATCTGTTTTTGAGTCTTGCAAAAATTTGATATCTGAAGCAACTGCACTGTCCTTTCCTGCACCCGATGCTCGTCTTTCCTTAATGACTGACGCTTCAGATTTTGCTGTTGGTGCAGCACTACATCAACACGTAGGAACGACAATGGAACCGCTTGGGTTCTTCTCTAAAAAGCTCTCTCCGGCAGAAAAAAGGTACAGTACCTTTGACAGGGAGTTGCTGTCAATTTACTTGGCTGTAAAACACTTTCGCTACATGTTGGAGGGTCGTGAGGTTGTAATTTACACCGATCATAAACCCCTGGTATTTTCATTTCGTCAAAAGCATGACAACAGTTCACCTCGTCAAATCAGGTACCTCGAATTTGTTAGTCAGTTCACGATGGAGATACGCTATGTGTCAGGTAGCGAAAATGTGGTAGCCGATACCCTTTCTAGAATTTCAGAGATCGATTTTTTGCACTCCAAGGTTTTTGGTGATTTGGCTCTGGACCAACAATCTGATTCAGAGTTGCAGTCGCTGATGGATTCTGGCTCCGGACTTGAATTCAGGCCCATGCACTTTGCTGAATGCCCTACACCTGTTTTCTGTGACGTGTCCACTGGTGTTATTCGCCCTTATGTCACTGAACCTTTTAGACGAGAAATTTTTGACAAAATTCATAACCTGTCCCATCCTGGGACCAAAGCAACGCAGAAACTCCTTTCAGCTAGATTTGTGTGGAGATCTATGAATAAGGATTGTGCACTATGGTGCAAGAACTGCATACAGTGCCAAAAGTCCAAGATTGCACGACACACAAAGTCGCCTGTTGGGAATTTCCCCTTGTCAGCTGCACGCTTTTCCCACGTGCACATAGATGTTGTAGGACCGCTTAGTCCGGTTCGAGGTATGTCTTTCTTGCTGACTTGCGTCGACAGGTTTACGCGATGGCCTGAGGCGTTCCCCATAGCTGATCAATCAGCTGAGACCATTGCTAGGGCATTTGTACAAGGGTGGATTTCCAGGTTTGGTGTACCAGAGAAGATCACTACGGATCGGGGAACTAATTTCCAAAGTAACCTCTTCTTTTCCCTTTCCAAGTTTTTAGGTGCGGACCAGACCAGAACCACAGCATATCACCCTCAGAGCAATGGGACTGTGGAACGACTCCATCGGCAGCTTAAGAGTTCCCTGATGTCGCATTTACCTGAGAACTGGCTAGATGCTCTTCCATTGGTCCTGCTCGGTATACGAACGAGCTACAAAGAGGAATTGTCGGCATCTTCTGCTGAAATGGTTTATGGAACCACTTTAAAGCTTCCTGGAGAATTTTTTTGTAACCCTTTGAATGTTTTTACGCCTTCTTCTTTTTTACAGACTTTAAGAGAACATGTTCGCTCTTTTAGAGCGGTGCCTGGATCCCGACACGGTACTGGTGCAGTCTTTGTGAGCACCGACCTCTTCAAGACATCCCATGTTTTTCTAAGAATTGACAGGGTGCGGAAGTCCTTGGAGGCACCCTATGCTGGCCCCTACAAGGTCTTGAAACGAGGTGATAAGGTCTTCGAAATAGAAGTTGACGGCAAGCCTATCACTGTGTCGATCGACCGGTTGAAAGCTGCTCACCTGTTCTCTGAAGACGTCCACCTAAAAGTGCCTTCCCCAGCTCCTTCACCAGTCCCTTCTCCGGTTCCTAGGCAGAACGCTGTCAAGCCCGATGTTGTCACCCGGTATGGAAGATGTTCCCGACCTGTCGTGCGTTTCCAGAGTTAGATGCCTTCAGGTCTGCAGGGGGAGTCCTGTGGCAACACCGGAATTGCACACCACACCGGTGGCATCATGGCAAAGCAGCTGGCTGCTGCGTAGATATATTTTTACGTCATGGCTCAAGGAACTATCTCACTTTTCTTTATGCCGGCTAGTTAGTCAAGAGGGCAAGCTGCACGATGTTATGTTTCTGAGGTTTAGGTTTTTTTTAGTATTTTACACTTGTTAAATTGAATAAAGATGTTAGTTTATTATAACTAGGCTGCTTTCTTTATCATCTCCTGACGTGGAAGTAGATTTATAGCAGGTACAAACCCATTTGCTATAAATCCATGTAAAGCTGTGATTTTGTTTTCAGTGAACGAAATAGAAATCAAGCAACACCTTATGTCTTCAGAGAATAGTAATGGGGAATCACCCGAAGCTTCTTGTCCAGTGGAAGAAGTCATGGAATGTCTCGGACAATTTATGAGGCATTATTATGAATTTTGGACATGTCCCAATGAAGACAAACCTAATGATGAGGGTTATTACACGGTTACTGTAAGTTTTTATTACATAATTACTATTATTTCTCAATCCCCTTAACAATTTCAGTCTTGTCTACCCCAATTTTTATTTAATATACTACTGTGTGGTCAAACCCGCGGGCCGCATGCATCCCTATGAGATTTTCTTAGCCCTTGGCACAAAACTTATTGCTTGAGTATTTATTCGTATGGAATATAATCCTCCTGATTTTCCTCGTAATTCAACTCAATTCCTTTTTCTTTTCAGACCCCGGATCAAGAATGTTTTCTTCTTCTTCAAGAGACTAAAGAAATTTTTGAGGAAGGTATTGAGTCCAAACATTTTAAATCATGTTTTTTTTTTTTGAAAAATCCTAATATACTGATTAATCTTTGGTAAAGGATTTAATTCCCGAATTATATGTAGTTCAAATTAACTTCGAAGAGACTCGTTCGGCGTTTTACATATCCTACGACCTTTAAAAACTATATTTGGTTCATAAAGTAGTGGAATGCTTAAATTTCTTTAGGAGTTAATTAATAAATGAAGACTTATCGAGTTAATGATTTAGAAATTTAGATGACCGAAAAATAAGGAATGCGTACAGTTTATTAACATATGCCACCTTCTCCATTATTTTATAAAATTTGTAGTCTTTTGGTCATTACAACATTGCAGAAATTAATGTTTCTTTCTTTCGTTTAGAAATTAGCCCTTCATCTTCTGAAGACGATGGAGATTACTTCAGCTTCACTTGTTAATAAGAACAATGTGAGAGATTGTTCTTTTTGTATGTGTATGTGAACTATTTATTTCAATAAATTTTGTATTTAACTGCATTACATTTTCTGACAATTTATTTATATTTTTATTATAAAGTTCAAAGAGACTAATGATTTACAATTCGAATGAAGGAAGTTTCCAGAGTAACCGTATTTTAGAACATATAAAAATATTAATGTACAATTTATAAGGGTCTTTCCCTAATTCAATCATCTGTTATGCAAAATGTTACCAAAAGAAAAGCATATAAGACCAGAGTTTAAAATTTCTTTATGGTGTTGGTACTCTAAAGCAATATTCTTTCGCAGCATCTTGACTAAAATTTTAATTGATTAAAATTGTCCAGAATAGTTTAGAAAATGGTGTGGCATATACATGGATGTCGTAGCTTTTGTTCAAAACATGGTAGGGGGATGAGAAAAAAATTATTTTTACCAGAACTGAAACTAATTCATATGCCAGGCTCCAGACCACAATTCGTAATAGATTGTCATTCTAGTAGCACAATATGTCAAGTTTACGTAACTGCAACTGTACTAGACAGCAACATTTCTTGACCCTATGACGTCACTACGCAGAAGGAAAAACAGAGTTAATAGAAAGCCTGTTGGGTTGCTAGGAGGAGTTTCGGTACTCAAATCGGGATAAAAAAAAACGCTAAGTATATTCTATACATGGGTTAAAAAACTAATCATATTTCTAAACTGAAGTTCTTAATTTCGCTCAAAATTCAGACACCGCGCTGGGAACTACTTCCTTTGTTTCTCAAGGGTCAAATAACGTTGCAGTCTATTAGTGTTCGGCAACTAGTGGGCAAAAAATAGTCAACTACTAACTAGTCTGGGAAATTGCAGTTGTAACTTGTAGTTAACTATTTTTTCCTGGGACTAGTTGCAACTAGTAGTTAACTATTTCCCAAAGTAGTTAACTAGTCTATTTAATTTCATAACATACTTTGTGGCAAAATTCTAATGCATCTTTCTTATCTATGTCACAAAAAATGTTTATACTTCGTGCAAAAATGGTCTTTATTTCTGGTTATGGTATTTGAGTACTCTACCTTTGATAAGATTGATATTTTAAATATCTCTTTAAATTTTAAATAAAATTTTTTTTGAAGTAGTTGAAAATTTGAAAGTAGTTGAACTACTTTAAACTAAAAGTAGTTAAACTACTTGTTGATCAGTAGTTAACTACTAGTTGCAACTAGTTCTAGTTAACTAGTGCCGAACACTACAGTCTATACTAGACAGCGACGTTAGTTAGGAAACGCGTTGGCTGTCGAGTATAGTATAGAATAAGTAAACAAATTTGGCCACACATGAAAAAAAAATTGGATGAATCTTGAACGTGTGCCTATTTATTTTCTATATTTCTTAATATTGGGTCATACTATGTAATTTAAATATTTAAAAATGTGCCTTTATGTGTAAAGACTGGCCAAGTACTGTCCAGTAATCAGGCTGTATGAATATAAACATTTTAAAAACACAATCATTTAAATCTTTGAACAATTGTGGATAATTGGGAATTCCAGTTAATTAGTTTCTATTAACTTGACAACTTAATTAGTAGAAAAAATTTAAAAAATGTATAAAAAAATATTACATCTGTGTTCTTTACTCTGGGTTTTTTTATGAGTGTACTTGAAACAAAATACTCAAGTTCCATCTGTATTAAACCTGTTTCTGTGACTGTATGTTTTTTTTAATGCGTAGACTTAGGCTTTGTTATTATAAATTATTTAAATAGTTGAATACATGGCCAAGCATGAAAATCTGAACTCAAGTTTTGAAAGTTCAAAATCAGCAATTCTTAGCATAAATAAAATAAATTGGCCTTAGTATCTTATAGCATAAATTGATAAATTCACCTTCTTATATCTTCATGACACAATTATATATATATTTTTTCCTGGTTTTGTATATTTTTGCAGGTATATTTCTGATAATAATTTGAGCCTTTTCCCTAACTTTTCAGGACTGATATATATTCAGGTGTTCCTTACAACATAACTGATGTTGAATATGAAGAAGCATGTATTTTATACAACATAGGAGCTTTGCACTCTAAACTAGGAACAATGGATTCCAGGTGTACTGCAGAGGTATGGAGTTTGATAAAACAAATTTTAAGCTGTCTTTTGAAATAACAGTACTTGCATGTTACCTGTATGCCAAATATTTTTAAAAGTTAAGTGACATTTATTAAATGCATCCATATATCACTCAAGTTTTATATACCTTAAGGGAAAGAGTTTAAAATAAATATTTTTTCATCACTTTTCTGCATCATTTTGCTGTGTTTTTTTTACTTTGTATGGGAGGAATTCTGAATATAAACAAAAGCAAAGCAGAGCCCCCTAGCATGACTTCTGTTTGAAGCAATCGACCGATCGGAACCCGGCTTAGCTCCTCCCTCATACACATCAAAACCAATCACACAACAGAATGAGAAGTGCCTGAAAAGTGTTTGGAAAATCCAATATGAAAGGTTTTTTTACTACCTAATAATATAAAAGTTTTTTAGTTTCTACGAAAGGCTACAGATTTTTTATAAGAAACTGTAAGCAGTTTGGTTCCAATTACACGATTAATATTTTTTATTTGCATTTTTCTTGGCACAGTATAACAGTGAAGTATAACAACATGTGACTTGTAGCAAAAGTTGTTGGGTGGAAAATCATAGCACCATCTAGAAAATTCCTTTAAATGTGAAAAAATTACAGCCAGATTTAAGCAAAGATCTTTTCAAACAGAAAACGCTTAAAAATGAGTCTATAAATAATGAGCTAACATTTTTTTTGTTCTTTCCATGTTATATATAATGCATGTTCTTTGCAGGGCATGAAAATAGCCTGCACACATTTTCAGTGCGCTGCTTGGGCTTTTCTCCACCTGAGAAATGACCTAGAAATAAACACGGCAAAATCAACTTACACAATATTTACCAAGGCAAAGCTTACAAGGTTGCCCACCATTAAGATAAACCAAGAGAGAATTAAGTACGAAGACAGCATAAAATACCTCGGAGTGATAATCGATAATAAGCTGAGCTGGATCAGACATCTCAATCACTTGAGAAAAAAGGTACTAAACGTACATTACATGTTATCGCAAAAATGCAGAGTTGAATGGGGTCTGAGCCCCAAAGTTAAAAAAGAAATTTATCTGAGAGTCATTGAAAAGATGATTACTTACTCTTGTGAGATCTGGTATGAAAATAAAGTAAAAATAAACAACAAAGTAAGGCAGATACAGCGTGGCCCCCTGAAAATAATTACCAGCGCCTATAATACCGTATCTACAGATGCGCTCTCCGTGCTTGCAGGAGTAATCCCCATAGACATAAAAATAAAAAATATTAAAAAATTATACGAAATCACAAAAACAGAGAAAAAAATTGAAATCGGTGGAATGGAGATGGAGAGGAAACAGCTAAAGATCCCTGAAAAAATTCATTTACCTCCCTGGAAGAGGAAACTTTTGAGATGGGAGGTGTTTGTGACAGACACTGAGCAGGGGAACGACGTAAACATATACACCGACGGATCACGATTGGACAACCATACAGGGTACGCGCTTGTCACAATAAAAAATGGTGAGACCCTCGGGATTGACCAGGTGCGCTTACCAGACCATAGCACAGTATATGAGGCTGAACTAGCGGCCATAGAACTAGCAGTGGATGGGATTGCAAAACTGGACACTGGCCAGAGGGTGAACATAATAAGCGACTGCAGATCCGCCATCCAGACCATTACTGGTTTCGTAAAAACTAGAGAAGCAGCCGACATTAAAGAAAAGATACTAAAAAATAAGGAAAACGGAAAGGATGTCAGGATATTTTGGATCAAGGCGCACGTGGGATACTCCGGCAACGAGTTGGCGGACCAGTTAGCGAAGGAGGCAACGAGGCGCAAGAATGTTGACGTGGACCTCGGGGTCCCTGTAAGCCACATAAAGGGAAAACTCCGAAAAGAGGCGGAGGAAGAGTGGAGAGAGAGGTGGAGAGGCTCAACCAAAGGTCGTACAACATACAAGTTTATAGAGAAACCATCAACAAAAATAATAGAAGGTGATCATTACATTAATCAAATATTGACGGGACACGGGTCATTTGGGGTATACCAGCAAAGGTTCCACGCTAGAAATCCGCTCTGCGGTGAATGTGGATGTGAGGAGGACATAGACCATCTTGTCTACCATTGCGGGAGATTTGATCGCAAAAGGAACTGTGGTTTTCCAAAAAATTATAGAGAAAAAAGCATCGGACAGCTGCTGAGGCACAAGGGAGCTAGAGACACCCTTAGGGACATGGTCAGGCAAAGGCAGGAGGAACTGATTTTCGAAACCACCTGATCCTGCTTACTTAAGGATTTTGAAATCTTGAACACCAATTGATGCTACACTTTAAAAAATGTTTGAGGTTTTTAAATATATTAATGAGCTAATATAAAAATAAAAATAAGTTTTTAGATAAATAATTCATTTTTAGGGATACTGGTGGATTTTTGAGAATGCATGTTAATCATAATAATCAGTAAATCTAAATTAATATCTTAAGGCATAGTACCATGATTTTATTAATAAAAATATTAATTCTTAACATAGTTTAAGCAAAAACATAATAATGTGTAATTCTGATGTAATTTAAATTATATAATTATTTTACCTGCTTTTAAACTTCTTTATTTTAAACTTGGACTATGACCTCAGGATTTGATCCTTTTGTATTGTTATTGTTTTATTTTTGTGAATAATGTACCATCAAAGCCCGAGTGCCTGCTTAGGCAGGCGGGACGGGAGTATATCAATAAAGTTCATATATTTCTCCACCTGAGAGATACTTACCCTCAACCAAAAGGCAGTGACATGTCCCATGATCTGCTCACATATTTTATTAACATTATGTTGGTAAGTTTTGGTTGTTTTATATCTCTTTTTAGGAGGAAAAATATCATTTAACTGAAAATGTGTTTCACACAGAAACTGATTTTTCTTAAATTTACTATAGATTACTAGGAAACATTTTTATTATCATTGCTAGTAGTTTGGTTGACAATACATTAATTGGGGTTGTCATTTATAAATCATTGTGGTCACTACTTCAACTCAGTGCTATTATTTCAATAGTACTCAGTTAAAGTACCTTACATTCAAGTACATGTGCTTATTTTCTTTTCATACTTAATATATAATATTATTAGCATATTATGCCTATCACCTTGAATCCCAGAGTTCCTTCAGTCATGAGAATAAAGATGGCACACTAGGGCTGCTTCGCTAATGAAATTAGTTTAGTTTTTTTTTTATCTAGGCTAGGGCTAACTTTGTTAAAACATTTTTACATCCTCTCTGAAATCTTTCCTATAAAACCTACGTCCTTTTGATTAAAAAATGACTTTTAAGGAAGATTTCAGCTCATAGTTTCCCACAGTTTTCTAAAAAAGTTTCAAAAGAAACACAATATTAATTCCAGTATTTTATAGACTTTAATTGTAATAAAATTTATTTGCTATTGACTTGTGTGTTTGTTTCTGTTGTGTGACTGTTTTATTTCTGTTTAGGCTCAAGCTCAGGAATGCATTCTAGAAAAATCCATGCTAGACAGTAGGAAGTCCTCTATCACTGCTAAAATTGCTGCTCAGGTTGTGGAGTTCTATAAATGTGCTTTAGGCATCATGGTCTCTGGAAGCCCTAGCACAGACACCGGAAGTATTCTTGACATTGTCGGATCTAAAGTTTTTAAGGTATGCTTTCTGAGTAATAGCATATTGAAAGCTGATCTGTCTTATGTGTCATGAATTGAAAGTGGGATAGGTCCAAAAATGAGTTAATTAGGTTTTAAAACTGATTTCAACATGAACTAAAATATTCTGTTGCAATTTTGAAGAAAAATGTTTTTTTCCATCTTTAATTAAAATTTTATTTTTACATTTAACGTAATGTTTACGTTACCTTTATAGTAGGGGAGCCCATGATGCTAAATGTGGATTTACTCGAGCGCGTCAGATAATCATAGGGGAGATACCTTGCATGCTTTTGAGTAACTCCACCAAATATAAGCTCTCCATGTTGGTGGGTTTGTTTAGAACAGCCCGTCAAAATTTGAAAGAAAACTAGATACATGGACATACTTGAGCGAGTCAGATTGGCTACCAAGACAGTTTACAACTAGTTGAGCCCAGTTTCCTGGCTACTAGTCTATAAACATTTTGTTTCGTACATTTTTCTCAAAAAGAGCGATAGCATCTTACCGGTCTTGGCTTTACTTTGCAACTTTGTAACCCTCCCGCTCCCTTACCCACCGCTCAAATCGGCAGATTTTAGAAAATGTACACTTTTTAGCTGGTAACTAACCTACCTTATCATTATCTGACGCGCTCGAGTATGTCCATGTGACTAATTTTTTTTACAAATCTGACGGGCTGTTCTAGACAAACCCCCCAACATAGAGAGCTTATATTTGGTGGAGTTACTCAAAAGCATGCAAGTTATCCCCCTTATGATTATCTGACGCGCTCGAGTTACTAACACTCTGGGCTCCCCTACTATTAACATTGATTTTAAAACCATATACTCATTCAGTTGATTTTGAAAGTGGTATAAGTCATGGTTTTTTTAATTGTAATTTTATATTATTTGGTTTTGTAAAACCTACTAACAATGGAAATCAGAAGTTATTTCTGTTCTTAAATATATTATGTAATCCTTAAAACATTTGAATAAAAGTGACTATATTTTTTAATATTTTTTTTACCTATTGCATTTAAAAAATGTGTTAATACACTCTGTGTAGTAATACAAGTACCTTGTAACCAGAGATGGGCGCAATCAGATTACTTTTGTAATCAGATTAATAATCTGATTGAAGTAATCAGATTACATTTGTAATCATCAATCTGATTACATTTGTAATCTGATTGAAAGTAATCAGATTACATTTGTAATCTGATTACATTTGTAACCATCAATCTGATTACATTTGTAATCTGATAGAAAGTAATCTGATTACATTTGTAATCTGATTGATGTAATCTGATTACATTTGTCAATCAGATTACTTTTGAAATCAGATTGACACAACTTAATTACAGTGGTCCGCAATTCACCGGAAGTGGTTCTTAGCTAACCGGAAGTGGTTCTTAGCTGACTGGAAGTGGTTCTTATATAACCGGAAGTGATCTGAAACTTCCCGGAAGTGAACCATAACTTACCGGAAGTGATCCAAAACTTATCGGAAGTGGTCCAAAACTTACCGGAAGTGAACCATAACTTACCGGAAGTGGTTCGCAACTTACCGGAAGTGGTCCACAACTTACCGGAAGTGATCCTTAATCTACCGGAAGTGATCCACAACTTACCGGAAGTGATCCTTAATCTACCGGAAGTAGGTCACAACTTACCGGAAGTGGTTCGCAACTCACTTCCGGCCGAGGGTAGCCTATAGTGGTTAAGGCAATTGGCTTCGGGATCGGAGGGTCCCGGGTTCCATTCCAGACACCACCAAAGACCCACAGAGTTATATGCGGAGTATGTGCTCGTTAAATCTGTGGGTCCGAAAGTCCTGTTTCTGTGGTCGGTTATGGTACAGTTTACCGTGGGTCTTGTCATCTGGAGACTATTCCCCTCCCCTACAGAGAGACATGGCAAAATTGGGGAGGTGGCGATAGATGTGACAGAATCTATCATCCGAGGCTTAAGTCGGACTTCTGCCAAGCCAATCATGGTCCTCACTTTCTCAGGTCCCACACCCCCTTGGCTTAAATCCTGTGCCTTTTTCGGATGGAGCTTGGATAAACTAAGTGGCACTAGAAACAAACAAGGTTATTTGCTCAGTTTCAAAACATCTTTCAGATCGGAAAACTTTCTTCAAAAATGAATTGGAGGAAACTATTGAAATGGGCTATTGTGGTTGTGCTATCGCGGTTATTGCAAAATAAATGGAATTTAAAAGTTGCAGTATGGTTAATTACTAATGGTTTTTTTATGTTCCAGAGGCTGGCGTGCCTGTCGAAAAAGTGGGTGAAGGGCCCAGAACAGAGGGGCCATCATTCATAGACAAGCTCAAGAGACTGTGCACGGATTTGGGGAATGAGTATAAGGCTTGGAGATGTAAGTGATTGGTCTTTCTAGAAGTGCATTAGAAAAGAAAATTAACAATTTTTATTATTGAGTTTCGTAAAAAATATTTTGTTTTGGGGGGATGTTGACTGAAAGTTTCCTGAAATAGATCAATCAATCAACATAAAGGCGTTCCCTCGGTCCGACATCCCTGTTCCAAGGAAAAGAGAGCTTAGGCAGTATTGCCCATTGCTCTATCACCAGTTATTTCGTTCGAAAAGCATTGTTTCGAGTGGTGTGATCCTTAACTTAGTTACTCTAAGTGGGTAGAATCCCCTAGTCCCGTTAGTTGTTTAACGTTGGTAGGGGGTTTGGTGGGCACTGGTGGGCATAGATTTTACCTTACCTGTAAGTGTTTAGTATACATTAGGAACCCTATTAGGCCAGACATCCCTTTGCAGAGAAGGGCTTGATCGAAGCTGATGTAGGGCAGCCCAAAGAATTTGTTTCTGGGGACGGAAAACACTGGGCATCGTCCCACAAAGTGAAGAGGTGTTTCCTCTTCCTCTCCACACGCAGGGCAGAGAGGAGAGTCTACAAAACCACACCTATTAAGATGCTTGGCCAGATTAGCATGTCCGGTGATGATCTGGATGACCTGGCGTAAATTGGTTCTACTGAGATGGATGAGTTTACCTGATGGGTTAAGCACATCCAGAACCATTTTAGAATGAGCACAATCTGGTTGTTTGGACCATGCATCATTATGTTTGCTCTTTATCCAGTTCCTTACGTCCTTTTTGATAGTCTGATATGAAACTGGGTGAAATGGCTCTGGACCAGACACTGTCTGATAAGAGGCATCTTTAGCTACTGTATCAGCTAGTTCATTTCCAGCGAAGTCGCAGTGACCTGGTACCCATATCAGATAATGGTGTTGGAAGCCCGAGACAGCAGGTTCAAATCCCGGGTGCATTTCAGAACACAGCCCTGAAACTTAACTTGATTAGCCAAGGCAAGAATGGCAGACTGGCTGTCGGAGAGAATGTATATATTTTTTCCAACCAGCTCCCTAGCTAAGAGCTCCTCAGCGACCATGTTGATCGCCAGAATCTCGGCTTGGAAGACTGTTGTTAGTTTGCCAAGGTATAGATGAAATCTGGTGAAATCATCCCCAGAACCCTTGGTTCTTAAGATTGCTCCGGCACCAGCAAAGTTGGATTTAGAGCCATCTGTATAGCATTCAATTGATCCTGTTGGAATTAGGTCAATTAAATTTCCAATCTCATCTCGTTTTGGTACACTAGTTGAGAATAGTATATCTGGTATTATTGTTTTGGTTATTGCGTCCTTAGGCATAGAAATTGTAGGGATCTCACTGCCCAGACCCAAGCAAATGTCAATATGGCTTTTCAGATAGCCTTTACAGCCAAAACCTGACTTGTTGCACCAAGTGCCGTTTTTATTAAGCCTGTACATAGCTTTAATTGCTTCCCCGCTCAGAAACAGATTCAAAGGGGGAATTTGCAGTAGCATTTCTAATGCAGCTGTAGGAGTACTGTTTAGAGCCCCACTGATGCATAGGCAGGCCAGTCTCTGCACCTTTTGTAATATAGTGATGTATGAGCACTTGTTGATGACATTAATCCATACCAAACACCCATAAGCCACTATTGGACGAACCATGGCAGTATATATCCATAGAGTAGATTTAGGGTTAAGGCCCCAGTTCTTACCAACTATTCTCCTACAAAGTATTAGAACATTTGTGGCAGTACGAACTTTTTCTTTGACGTGGATATTCCACGTGAGTTTGCTGTCCAGGTAACATCCTAGGTATTTAACGCACTCTTTACGATTGATAATCCGGTCACCCAAATACAAATCATCGAGTTTCCATTTTCTATTCCAGGTAAAGACAATGACCTCTGTCTTTTCGGCAGAAAAAGCCAGGCCATTCGTTTCACCCCAGTGTAGAACTTTATTCAAGATCTGCTGGGCTTGGTTGTGTAAGGTTCCTATATCGAAACCTCGCAGTAACACAATTAGGTCATCCGCATAGGCCTGGGACAAACCAGGCTCTTCACGCAGAAGAACTAGAAGTGAGTTGAAGACCAGATTCCAAAGGAAGGGGGAAAGAATACCTCCCTGCGGACACCCCTTTGAAATATCTCTCCGTACCACACAGTCAGCTAGACTAGAAATAAAATGAAATGAAATAGATTATATCCGCCCAACATTTTCCATTGGATTTAATGGGAATCTAGGGCGGTCTAAGTTTAAAAGCGCAAAAATCTTGCATTACTGTTAAATTAAAATCGTTGGTTCATTGGCATGGATCAATGTTAGTCAACCTGGTACCCTACCGTCCAGAGAGCGTTCCAGAATTTATGGTGGATGGTAGGGTTGGTTTATTATGGTTACTGGTTTTTGCAACTAGCTCATACTCCTGTATTTATCAGGGCGGTAGGCAGGGCCGTATCCAAGGGGGGGGTTTTAGGGGTTGAAACCCCCCCCCGAAATTTTGACATCAATTTTTATACTGCTATTTTTCTTGAAAATTATGTCTCACAAGGAGCAATCCTCTTCGGGTATAACCCAAAGGGTCTCAAAATGAGTCAAAACCCTACTTTTAAGGGTAAAATTTCCAAAAATTTTCTGGGGGAGGACCCCCAAACCCCCACAAAATTTTGAAATCTATTAAGTACGGTTTTTCCTTCAAACTTGTGTGATTTACAAGGAGTAATTCTCTTTGATGTAACCTAAAGTGTCTCAAAATGAGTTAAAATGCCACTTTTAGGGGAAAAATTCAAAAATTTTTCTGGAGCAGAAACCCAAAAACCCCCTCAACATTTTCCATTTATTACAATATACCTTCTTTTTACCTTGAAAATTCGGCCGCTTACAATGAGTGGTGCTCTTTGGGTGTAATCTAAAGGGTCTCAAAATGAGCTAAAACACTCTTTTGAGGGGCAAATTTCCCAAAATTTTTCTGGGGGAGGACCCCCAGACCCCCCTTTTACTTGGAATTCATATTGTTTATACAATTTTAAAATTTAGTGCATCAAAATTTCAATCCATTGTTGCCATCTAAAACTTAACGTATAAATAAGTACCCGTGAGGAGATACCTCAGAAAATATTGGAGTCAAAACCCCCCCCGAAACAAAAGTCTGGTTGCGGCCCTGGCGGTAGGAGTGTAGATAATTTAACTACTGTACACTGATCTATAAAGAATTATTCTGCTCAAGATTGGCAAAATTATTGCCTAAAGATTGGATTGAATAATTATTTTATGCTTTACAAATGCTTTACAAATATTACAAAATGAAATGATTTCTTTATAAAATAAATTTTGAGAATTTTGTGGAAAATATTGTGCAACTAACAGGTACAAAAGTGGGTATTGGGTACAAAAGGTTGACTACCCCTGTTTTGGGTGATAGGTAACTATTTTTTTGTAGAAATGTCTTTTCCTTTCTGCAAAAATGTTTCTAGCAGAATTTACTTATGAGCTTCTTATTTATAGGCAGGGAATCCAAAGTTAGCGAGGACTCTTTAACCAAAGACCTGAAGAAGCTCGACAAACTTGATCTGGCGCGATTAGTCGCTGGTATGTGAACTCTAAAATATAATGACACTCGGTAGTTGCCATTCCTTTCCAGCACCCCTATAGTTTTTAAATGAATTTTATATTAAGGTTATTAAAGTGAAATTCACACTAAACAGCAACTTAAGTTGAGGCTACGACGTCACTAATAAACAAAGTAGTTCTCATCGCGGTGTCTGAATTTTAAGTGAAATGAAGAACGTCAGTATAAAAATATGATTATTTTGTTAAACCCATGTATATAGTGCTTTTCAATCGCGATTTGCGTACCGAAACTCCTCCTAGCAACCTAACGGGTTTTGTGTTTACAGATTTCTCCATCCGCATTTGTGACGTACTGGGTTCAAGAAACGTTGCTATCGAGTATAGTGTCCTGTAAATATTATGTTACTGTTAACAGTGGGTTTTGATATTTTAAATGTCTGGGTAATAGGAACCATCTGACTCCATAAACTGGGGGGGGGTCTATCTCTGCGCAGTATGATCGTACTTTATGCTTGCTTCATAAAACAACCAATCTGGGGGCAAAGCATGGTTCTCCCTTTCCTCAAAAACTGACGGGATATACTTACCATCTATGATCCTTTTAAAGAAAGGAAGTAAAATTATAACATAGTCAAAGGGCATATTACATAGTTAAAAAAAATAAGTCTAGAAGAGAGAAAGTACCCCTTGGCCTTAAGTGACATCCTGGCCCAGACTCTTGTCTATATGGGATTATTCCATTGCAATCTATTCTGTGGTCAATTTAGACTTTAAAACTGCTTTTATCTGTAGAATCCATGTAAAGCTGTGATTTTGTTTTCAGTGCACGAAATGGAAATCAAGCAACACATAATGTCTTCAGAGAATAGTAATGGGGAATCACCCGAAGCTTCTAGTCCAGTGTTGGAAGAATTCACTGAATGCCTAAATAAAATTATGAAGGATAATTATAAATACGGTAAGATATTATCTTCGTGGTGACTGTGATTCAGTTGACGAATGTCTGGATAAATTTTTTGCTTAATATAAAGCTTTTATCAGGGTAGAATTATTTCAAAGCATCCTCATGGCGTACGTTATTATACTTAGATAAAATGTATATTTTTAAAACAAAAGTAGGATTTGAATCTTAGTGTGCTTATTGGTAAAATTTTGAGGGTAATATAAAGTCTCTGGAGGGGTCTAGGTGGCACCTTAGATCACAAAACTTTTTGATCTTCACCATTAAATGTAGTGTATACCTTTCTTCTAGCATTTGGGATAGTTTCGTTGTTGATTTCGTTGATGTATAAGGATTGATCTTTTACGCCGCCGCCGAATTTTCAAGGGGAAAAGATGTATACCTAGTCGAGAAACTCTCACTTTGGGGTTGAATCTTCATGTAGATATGTCTCTCTATGCACAAGTAATTTCGAAAAATTTAAAAGACCTTAAAAATGAAAGATCAAGAGGAATAATCTAATATCTAGGGAGGATTGATATTATGCTGTTTGCTGTAGTCGCACGCTAAACATTGTATTAATCACAAGTTATACAAAAACGATTAAATGCAAATTCATTACTTTTCGAATCGGAGATCGGATGTTTTCCATTTTTCGTCGAAGACTCATGGGCACCTTATACAATATAAATGTAATAATCTTCGAGTGTTCCATCAGGAATGGCTCAATTTGTAAAAAAAAAAGCTTTGCTTCATTTTGAAGTATCTGCTGTCTGCGGTATGAAGTTATCGTAATCGGCACATTTCTTCAGAAAGTTTAATTCTAAATTTGTCAGTAACATATTGTTAAACGTTAAACTAAAGAAATGGGATGCAGATAATATAAAGTCAAATTTACATTGTCTGCTTATAAAAATCATTTTAACTTTGTAGGGTATAGGATTTAATTCCCGAATTATATGTAGTTCCAATTAACTTGAAGAGACTCGTTCGGCGTTTTAAATATCCAACGACGTTTAAAAACTCTATCTTTGGTTCATAAAGTAGTGGAATGCTTAAATTTCTTTACGAGTTAATCAATAAATGAAGACTTATCGAGTTAATGATTTTAGATGACCGGATAGGGTTGAGGTGCAAGAAGAAAAATAAAGAAATGAGTACAGTTTATTAACCTTTGCCACCTTCTCCATTATTTTATAAAATTTGTAGTCTTTTGGTCATTGCAACATAGCAGAAATTAATGTTTCTTTCTTTCTTTCTTTCGTTTAGAAATCAGCCCTTCATCTTCTGAAGACGATGGAGATTACTTCAGCTTCACTTGTTAATAAGAACAATGTGAGAGATTGTTCTTTTTGTATGTGTATGTGAACTATTTATTTCAATAAATTTTGTATTTCCCTGCATTACATTTTCTGACAATTTATTTATATTTTTATTATAAAGTTCAAAGAGACTAATGATTTACAATTCGAATGAAGGAAGTTTCCAGAGTAACCGTATTTTAGAACATATAAAAATATTAATGTACAATTTATAAGGGTCTTTCCCTAATTCAATCATCTGTTATGCAAAATGTTACCAAAAGAAAAGCATATAAGACCAGAGTTTAAAATTTCTTTATGGTGTTGGTACTCTAAAGCAATATTCTTTCGCAGAATCTTGACTAAAATTTTAATTGATTAAAATTGTCCAGAATAGTTTAGAAAATGGTGTGGCATATACATGGATGTCGTAGCTTTTGTTCATAACATGGTAGGGGGATGAGAAAAAAAATTATTTTTACCAGAACTGAAACTAATTCATATGCCAGGCTCCAGATCATGATTCGTATTAGTTTATTCCTCTAGTAGCACAATTAATACCAAATATGTCAAGTTTACGTAACTGCAACTATACTAGACAGCAACATTTCTTAATCCTATGACATCACTACTCGGTAGGAAAAACTGAGTTAACAGAAAGCCTGTTGGGTTGCTAGGAGTAGTTTCGGTACGCAAATCGGGATAAAAAGACGTTAAGTGTACTATACATGGGTTAACAAACTAATCTTATTTCTAAATTGAAGTTCTTAATTTCACTCAAAATTCAGACACCTCGCGCAGGGAACTACTTCCTTTGTGGGTCAAGTATCAAGTAACGTTAGTTCGGAAACGTTGGCTGTCGAGTATAGTATAGTAGTAAACGAAATTTGGCCACACATGAAAAAAATTGGTTGAATCTTGAAAGTGTGCTGCTTGGGGGCCTACTCTACTCCACATACCTACCTCATACCTAATCTACCTCATACTAGGGTTTCTGATTTCCCGGTGTTTTTGTCTTCCCGGGAAATCCCGGGAACAACAAGATCATTCCCGGGAATTGATTAAAATTTTAAACTTCTTCATTTTAAGTTATTTTTAAACATCAAAATTATTTGAAGGTTCCTAGGGTGCATAAATATTTCTTTAAAAAGGGATTCAATTTGAGTAATATTGCTATATTAATTAGTTTTAGACAAAAAATATTTTTTCATGATTCCAGGAAGGATTAAAATCTAATAAAATTGAATACAAGTTTTTCACAAGCACAGAAATTGTTGCAATGTCTGGCAAAAATTTCTCTGAAAAATACTTTGGCATTTCCCGGGAATAGTTTTAAATTGAGAATTTAATATTTTTTTTCCGGGAATGCATTTATAATATTTACAGTGAAACCCCGATTTAACCTCTTTCAAGGAACCAAAGAAAAATAACGTTAAATGCGGGAAAACGTACAATAGGAGTAGGACAGTAACGCAAGACTCATTTGGGACCAATGAAATCTGACGTTAAATGCGGGAAACGTTAAATCGGGTTAAAAATTTGAAATATTAATATTTCTCAGTAAACTTCAATATACATTTGAAGTCCAATTATTAATAATCCAAAGTAAAAACATGTTCCAAAATGTTTATTTCCTTGTAATATTACCATAAAAAGTGAATTTTTCATTTCCCGGGAATTCCCGGGAAATAATCTTATTTCCCGGGATTACAAAATGTAGGAAAACTTAGCTATTTCCCGGGAAAGAAACCCTACCTCATCATACCTACTCATACCACATACCTAAGACAAAAGTACCGAATTTCATAAAAAGAGTTTTCGAATAAGATGGGAAGTTCTTCCAATGGTAGGCTCACCATATTTTCTTGAGCTCAACCCAGGACACTTTGTCGACCTATCGGTCCATCAAAGATTAAAAACTAAATAAACACCCAAACTAAAAAAAACTAAAACATTTAAACTGAAATAACATACTTTATTTAATCCTTTGTACTTTTCACTTTACATCACTTTTTTCAAAAATTCATTGTTAGATTTAATTAAATCATAAAATTCATAGCAATTAAGTTCAGAGTTAGTTTTCACATTTAAAAGGTGTTTGATAGTATAAATGAAGAGTCTGCCCCTTTCAGCAGCCTAAAGTGAAAAAGTGAAGCCGTAGAAGTAGGTAAAAAAATGCAGTTCGAAAATTTTTATCGAAAATTTCTCAAAAAAATTTGACCAGTCTTAAAATTACGAAAACACAGGACACATTTTGGGACCCAGGACATTTTCCAGGACTGTCCTGGGTAAACCAGGACGTATGGTAAGCCTATCCAACGGGTAAGTTTGGGTTTAACATAGGAGTAAGAGCTTCTTCTCCAGCTTCGTGCCTTGCGGTAGCTGCTGGATTTTTCTAAATTTCTACTGGATTTTCTGGATTTCTTGTTTTTTACTAAACTCACTGTCAGACTGCAGTGCAAGTAAAAAACACTTTCTAAAAAGTCGTAAAAAGTTCTGTTTTATTAATTGGGTCGTAAAAGGATTAAAAAAATTTTGAAGCATCACAATTTCAAACCAAAAGTTTGCTTATAAATTCTGTGTGATATAGACAGGTTGTTCTTATCCCCTTGCGTTTTAAGGCGTTTAATCCAGTGTTCCCCGTATGATTATACATTGAACAGTAAATGTGACTCAAGGTATAAAAACTTGAGACACCTATAGTTGTGTGTTTAATGAATCTATAAAACCCTGTAGAATTAGGTATCTGAAAATTTATTTTGATTTTCAATATATGGAGTTATATTTGAGTGCTAGAAAATGATTCTAAAAAGATTCTGAATGCACATCTACAAAAACTTAAACAGAGGTAAATATCCTTTCTTGAATCACAAATTTCATTATAATACTAGGGTAGTCCCAAAAGTACCCGGCCTGACCTATAGATTGCGCTACTAAAACAGAAAAAATGACTGGGGTCGAAAGTTCAGTTCTTATGAAGCCCAAATTCTGAGTCAGTGGGGTGAAAGTTGGTTAGTTTCGTTTTGGTGGTTTTTTTTAGGAAACAATCTCAGTGAAATTTTGAAGATGGATAGAATTGGATCATCATTGCTTGATTCTGTTCTTTCATTTGAGTGGCTAAACTTCTACCAATATTAAAGCAAAACTGGATTTGAGTCTGGGGGACTCTGGTCTTTCGTTTACCACCGTGAAATACTGGGCGGTAGTGTTGGGTGATCTCCTTTCTTTATTTCGTCTCTCCCTCCTCTGACCGACCATCAGGGGAGGCATTCCGAATTTATTTTACGTTTCAGCAATCTTAATTAATCGTCGAAATTTGTAATGTGAGTTGTAACTTTTTTAGGCATAATTGAAAATAAAGGCTGTAAGAACATAAGTACAGTATGATTTTTAAAGTGGATTAAGAATTTTTATCAAATAATCCAACAGCAAATACATTGCTTATAATAGTACTAGTGGACTGGCGTTTCGATCCTCAAAACAGTTGAAAAGAAACTTTTTAGATCCAAATCAATCGCTTCATTAATTATGCAAAACACTGATTAACCAATAAAATATAAATCTTAACAACATAAATTTTGCTTTAGATCAAGTATTTCATATTATCAACCAATATGTAATAATATAAAGCCCCCTCAAATTACGTAACTTTCGATCCTGGCTACTCATTAAACGAAATTCTCAATATTGCAATCTTTTTTAATCGTGGAAATATTAATTAGAATTTCTGAATAATTTAGGTTTACTTGAAGCTTAGGATCCTAAGAATATAAAATCCCTATAATTTTTTAAGTATATACAATACATTTTATTAGTCATCCATCATAAAAGTAATAATATAATGCCCCCTCAAATTACGTACTTTCTATCCTGGCAGCTCGTTAACGAAATTCTCATTATTGCAATCTTTTTTAATCGTCGAAATATTAATTTGAATTTCTGAATAATTTAGGTTAACTTGAAGCTAAGGATCCTAAGAATATAAAATCCCTATAATTTTTTAACTATGTGCACTCAGGCCCGTTCGCGTATTCCCAAAAGTGCCCCCGAGTTAGGGCCGCTTGGCGATGTGCGGGAGGAGAGTGGTCGGAGTGTGTTGGTTTGGTTTGGTTTGGTTTTTTGGTTACATATATTTTCCGGTATGTGTGCTTGATCTCAAGGATCCGCTTATACACCTTCGTCAAGTAAGACAGACACAACAGAATTTTTACTGGCACAAAGAAGGAAAATACACCCAGGGGCGAGGTGAGAATCGAACTCACGACGGAGCAGTGCGCAGACTGCTGGCGTGAAAGGCAGAGGAGCAAGTCGGAGTGTGTTTGTAAACAAATCTAGTAAGTGTGGACTCATGTGGCTCCACCTATCTATAATAATGGCTAATTTTTCTTATGTAGTGCTTGAATTCTGTCAAAGGAAAGGATTAAAATCACAAAGTTTCTATTTAAAGAGTATTAATTAATTAAAGGATGCCAATTTACTAGTTTTTTCACAAATAAATAAGAGATAATATAAAATGAAAACAAAAAGATTCTTTATTGTATAAGCTTATAATACAATTTCATAGTATTTTTCAGTATAACAATATTCTTTCAGGGTTCAGGGTCCTCACACTCACAGTATTTAATTACAAACAACTTTCACTACATTTTTAGGGCTGTGCTTTAGAATTTAAAATAAATTTTATTGAACAAATATTTAACTTTATTATTTGGTATTTATGTACTAAGCTCATTGACCATACTGCAAATTAGTAAAATCAGACACCAAGTATTTGGGAAAAGGTTTTAATGTAGTAACTACCAAATTTAAATTTATAAATTAAGCTTATGAACTGTACGACATTCATTCATTCCTTGAACTATAAATATGACTTAAAAATAAAGAAAGGAAAGAAAACAAAAATTAACAAAACCAACTCAAAATTTAAACTATTGTTTTTTAAAATATTTAACAAGTATTAGAACTAAATAATTATAATATGTAATGTTTGTTTAGTAAAAACATTATAATGATTTAGTACTGAATTAATTAAAAACTAAAATTAAATTAATTGAATGATTGTTTATAAAGTTCTGCAAAGTCCATTTGAACAATTACTTGCTAAAGAGCAAAACGTAGCACTATGTACACACAAGTCTGTTTGAACAAATTATTGACTGTATCATAAATTTCTTTTTACGCAATATGAGCAAAATTACCAGAAAATTTTTAACCGCTCTTCAACGTGGACATTATAAGTATTATAACTATATTTAGAAGTTATATATCAAGAGGAACACTTTTAAACTAACTCAAACCTGCGTAATGAAAATCGGTGGACAGATTATTTGTTTACGCTTCCCGCTTTCTGAGCTCTACGGATTTGCGCCAAAGTTTCCCAGAATGGCGAGTTATTCCCATAGGTTATTCCCCTCTCCTCCGGCGTATCGCCAAGCGGTCCTAAAGCTGGTTCTACATGGAGCCTTTTTTGCCGGATGACGGGCCGCGATCCGTCTTGGCGCGATGGTTGGCGACAAGAAAAATCCCTATTTTTGAGGCAGAAAACGGATCAACCAAACCAGGTGGTCACGTGAGCGCGCGGACCAATGGCTAGGCGTGATACGCCCGACATCGCGGGCCGAGAAAAAGTGCAGGCAGCTCGCACTTTTTCTCGGGCCGTCAAAAACGGAGGGGGTCACGTGATAGAAATTCACCAATCTCCGAAACACCGAAGAGAACATCGTATTCGTATCGTATGCAATGGTGTTTTGTTTACAAAAGTAAACTAAGCTTAATTTTACGAAAAAAGCTTCATCTGTTGATTTTTACTAAAAATAATCAATGAAAAACAAGTTGAACACGTTCTGTCACCATTAAAATATAAAAGGTTTTGTAGAATTTGAAAAAAATAGTACTGAGAATCTATATGTTTTCCGTAGTATTGTATGTTTTTGCTTTTAGTTTTATGGTCATAGAAGTAAAATTTAAAGGATAATTTACTTTTAAAGCAAACTAAAGTACCATTTAAATACCCTACTTCAAGTTACATATCAAAACTTACTTTAAACACTTTCCCTAAAAACTATATCTTGTACTTCCAAGTTCGATAGAAAAGCCTATATACTATAATTATTTACTCCACACATTTTTTATGTGCTGGGATGTTAGGCAGTGTTATGTTTTAAATAGATTGAAGTATTTGTTGTATGTTATTAATTTCAGAACCTGATAGTTATACCACATAGACATGAGACAATAATAAAAGAAATTAAATTGATTTTACATGTTTTCTTCCTCGATTAATTGAAAATTATGTTGCTCATAACATAAATCTCAGAAAATAAAAATTGGTCAGTAGTACTAGGCATATTTACGTATTCTCACAAAATACCCTGCAATAATGTCACATTCTCGCAAGTGTGATGCATGTGAAAGAATTTGCTTTTTTATGATTATGACTTGTTTTGGATACAGATTTAATTATTAATTTTACCCTAATATCAAGACCTGATTATCTGGGCCAGATTTAGAAAATTTTCCACATAGTAGGCACACTGCGTTGCAAGGAGTCCCCTTGATGTTTTTTTATAAAAACAAATTTCACAACACACAATAATTGGTAGGTATACTACTTATGTACTGTTGTAAAACCATTTATTTTAGGCTTTTATTTTCCAATTTCAATTTCTTCAAGAAATATGAAGTAAGTTTTGTTTTATGAGTTAAGATACTTTTGAGATTTAGGGTTATGTTTTGAATAGATTCAAGTATTTGTATGTTATTAATTTCAGAACCTGATAGTTATACCACGTAGATATGAGACAATAATAAAAGAAATTAAATTGATTTTACATATTTTTTCCTCGATTAATTGAAAATTATGTTGCTCATAACATAAATCTCAGAAAATAAAAATTGGTCAGTAGTACTAGGCATATTTACGTATTCTCACAAAATACCCTGCAATAATGTCACATTCTCGCAAGTGTGATGTAAGTGAAAGAATTTGCTTTTTTTATGATTATGACTATTGTTTTGGATACAGATTTAATTATTAATTTCATCCTAATATCAAGACCTGATTTAGAAAATTTTCCACATAGTAGGCACACTGCGTTGCAAGGAGTCCCCTTGATGTTTTTTTATAAAAACAAATTTCACAACACGCAATAATTGGTACTTATGTACTGTTGTAAAACCATTTATTTTAGACTTTTATTTTCCAATTTCAATTTCTTCAATAAATAAGAAGTAAGTTTTGTTTTATGCGTTAAGATACTTTTGAGATTTAGGGTTATGTTTTGAATAGATTCAAGTATTTGTATGTTATTAATTTTATAACCTGATAGTTATACCACATAGACATGAAACTATAATAAAAAAAATTAGATTGATTTTACATGTTTTCTTCCTCAATTAATTGAAAACTATTTTGCTCATAACATAAACCTCAGAAAATAAAAATTGGTCAGTAGTACTAGAAATATTTATGTATTCTCACAAAATACCCGCAGATGTATGTGAAAGAATTTGCTTTTTTGTGATTATGAGTATTGTTTTGGATACAGATTTAATTATTAATTTTAAGATACTTTTAAGATTTAGGAAGGCCAGGTCTCGTAGGCCTAATGGTAAATCAAAGGAGAACGAACAATAATAAAAGACCAATCAAGGCTTACCCAGCTTGAGTTTGTACTACGCGTAGTTCATTAACGCCAAGACCATGGCCCTATAGCCTGGAAGATTAATCTTGTAATATAAAAGAAATTAACTTGCTTTACATATGTTTTCTTCAACTCAATGTCAATATGAAAATTTTATTTTGGTCATAAAAAATATCTTGCCCCACAGGAAGTGATGCCTGGGAGTCAAATTTGCTTATCGAATGAACGAGTATTGTTTTTGATGAAGATTTAATTATTAAAGTTAACAACATCAAAACCTGCTGAAATTTAAATACTTATACATGTACTACTTCCCTCTATTATTAAAAAAATTATTTTGCCTAGTGGAGTACAATTGTAAAGGGTGGTTAGTAAAATAAATTTTTAGAACAAATTATGGGAATTGTGCAATTAAACTCTGCTTTCTTTATATTTGGGTTTAGGTCGGTGCATTTTAACATAGTACCAATGAGTTATTTTTATCAAGTCAAGAAACAAGGTTCTCATTATGCCTTAATTTGTTATAAGCAGGTTCAGCGGTATGCTGAAAATTTAACTAGTTTATTGTATGATCATTACAATATTCAGCTTTACATTTTACTCATTAGATATTATTAAAGACAAATTATCTTCAACACAAGAATTTATCAAAGATTAGTTTACTGACAGGAATCTTTTTACCATATATTTTTAAAAAGCATTTTTCAAGGGTAATTCATCAATCAATTTTTTCTTAGGACTAAAATATTAGCTCGAAAACTATTGTAAATTTCTGTACAAGAAATCCTAGAAAATACAGAAAAAGCTACACATAAATTAACCCCCCCTTGTTTCGTAGAAAATATTATTCTAGTGTATTTTTATTTTTAAAGTTAAAGATTATTTTCATGTTCAAGAGAGTAACCTGGAATGTTTTATTTTAATTTAAAGCACTATCAATTGTTAGGACAAAATAAAAAAAATCCATACTTTTCATTCTGTAGTAAAATTGAATGTTAGAGCTTCCCATACATTTGAAGCAGCAAAAATATTTATTTTCCAAAATTTAAAAAGAATAATTTTTTACTGTCAATAGAGATAAATATTAATTTAAGCATATATGCATTTACAAGTAAATCAAAATTTTAAAAAATTTCTAATTTTTATTATTTAAAATTAGTGACAGCTACTAATTTTTTAATACCCAAAAATATTTTACAGCCATATTCACAGTCATCAGTGCTGCAGTACAACAAGGATAATTCAAACTGAAGGAGCCATCAAAATTGTTCCAATGAATTAAAAATTAATAGAAAAATGAAGGCATTTAAAAGCATGTGTTAAGAAATAGTAATGAATCAATTTTGTATTTGGGATCGAAAAGTTAGTTAAGAAAAAAGAGAAATCTTTGAACTATCCTCAACTTTTAAATGAAGATCCTTTCCTTGATCTATCAAAGTTGCACTGTGTGCACAAATGAAACAAACTAAAAAATTTTTACTAAGAAAACAATATTTTATTTGTTCAGAAAAAGTTAAAGAAAACTTGAAATAAAAAAATCATTCGACACAAGTCCATATATAAAAAATATTCCTTTAATTGTTACCAAAAATAATTTAGAGGCTGTATATTACATAAACTAAACAAAATTACAGTTTTTCATTCTTTTATAGTCTATTAATTAGGTATACCAATTTGAAGGCAGAATGTAATAAACAAATTACTAAATGTAATGCAAACACAAAAATATATATTAAACAATAAATTTTAAAAGGGTTCCATCTTCAATTATTTATATTCCAATGATAAAACTGGTCTTTACTCAAAAACCTAAGGAAAAATATTAAATACACACTTTAAATTACATGTAAATTCAATTAGAGGAAAAACACAAAAAATATTGAATATATTAAGTACATTAGTAATCAAACTCACTATGCTTCATACAGTTCAGTTCTAGAGATCAGAGATTAACAGCCATATTCATAGCCATCAGCGTCGGTGTTAACTAGTTGCTAAAGAAAGAAAAATTAGCTTTTCGCGGAATCTGATTGGTGGAATCCTTCTTTGACCAAGGAATTAACACCGACGCTGATGGTTGAGAATATGGCTGTAAGAGTTTAACAATATCTTAATTACATATTAACTCCATTTTCTGGAATTAATGGTCGTGTCGATTTGAAATTTTCTCCAAATGTTTCGCCCTCTTCTTCGGAAGGAATCCTCAGTGGAAACACAAAGGGAAACATTAGGAGAAAAATTCCAATCGACATGACTATCAATCCTGGAAAATGAAATTAGTATGCAATTTTCAGCGCGGAAGTTCTTGTTATTTTATAATCTTAATTGATTGTTAGATAATTAATAAACTAAAACTTTATCATACTTTGTTCATTATAAACTAATTTCAATTACATGCAATTTTTGTAACACAAGATATACCGACAATGATAAAATTGAAAGTAATATCAATAACTCATTACAAATTACAATAAAACCTAAAAAATAAAAAACTATCCCAACTGAATTATTTAAAAATTTGGACAGTTTGTAATGTAACCCTCAGATATGGTGCATACCATTTCAGAGGTGGTGTGTAGCACCTTGGACATCAAATACCGAGTACTACCGTGAGGTTGGCAAGTGTAACCTCAAAAATTCTGCGTACCACCTACTTGGGAATGGTGTGAAACATCTCAAGGGTGTTATGTAGTAGTTCGGGGAAGAGGGTGTACGACCTTCAGGATGGCTTGCAACTGAGAGTGGTTTGTACCACCTGGGGAACTGCATGTAATACCTCATTGGGGGGTGTACCACCTCAGGACTTGCGGTAAAATGCTTTATAAAAATCCCAAGGTATTACACACCACCCTTTTGAAGTTATACCCAAACCCCGAGAGGTTTCACACCACCCTCATAAAGTTTCCCAAGAGAAGTTTGAAATGGTACTTTCCATTGGATACCCGAGAAATTTAGTTTTATAACCATTAATATAAATAATTAATTTTTACTCGATTGCATTTTTGAAAAAGTGAACCCCCACTTGAACTACCCAAAAGCCACCAGTCATTTGGTGACACACAGGGCCACCGAGAGCCAAGTCGGGCCCCGGGTAAAAGGTTGAGAAGCGGGCCCCCAATGACATATTCTCATTTCGAAGTAGGGGGTGAAATTTTCTGATGTACCCATGCATTCATACGCTTAATGTAATTTTTAGAATATTTCTAGGCAAGATCTGAATTACACTCAACTTAAAAATATCGTTTTCTTGATAATATGATGAGTAACAAGTAATAAAGGGGGTCTCGGGGTTTTCCCCCAGAAAATTTTTGAAAATATGCCCCTAGAAAACTGGGAATTTACTCATTTTTGGAACTTTATGTGAACAAATTAATTTCTAAAATATTCAAAATGATATCTGTCTTAGTACTCAATATGAAAAGCTTTGGGTACCGGGCCCCGGGGTATCATACCCCCTCGCCCCCCTCTCTCGTCAGGCCTGGTGACACACATAGAAGCAGTGGCGAAGCAAAGTAAAAAATTTAATGGAGGGGGATAGGAGTAGTTTAGTGGTTTTCTATGATCAAAAATTTTTCTGAGTTTCCAGGAGGATACGCCCTAACATTTTCAAAGTAAAAGAACCTGTGAATAAATAGTTATAAAAATTTCAAAGGGTTGTTGAACCCTATACTCATTCTCTACATACTGCTATACTTACATGCATAAAAAGCTTTTTATCTTTTAAAAAAAATTGGGAAGAAATGTAGAAATCATTCTCGAAATTCTTTTTTCCAATATCTTGACTCGACACCGTTAGTAAGAACCTGTTGAATAGAATAAACAGAAATATAAAAGGAATTAAGCAACAGTACCAGTGTTGTTACTAAAAAAATCAGATGGCGATATTGGCAATTTTTATGTATGGGGAGAATTTTACTTATTTCAACTGCACTATGTTACAACAGGTCACAGGTTGATGTGAGGTGACGACAGACTTTCTGGCTATCTAATAGGTGAAAAAGACAGAGCAAGCAAGAGTCATCTCTGACTTGTCAATTAGGTAGCTAGAAAGAGTGGAGTCTTCTTACATCAACCCGTGACCCGTCACTGACAAGAAACATAATCTAGTATAATTCATAATAAATTTTTAGTTTTGGGAATGAGTACTACAACCCCAACACCCACTGGCTACACCACCAGTAAATAATGTGTTACCACAACCATACCGGGAAATTTGGTGTTTTTGCTTGACTTTGGTAAACATAAATTAGCATCTAATTCTAAAGTATTGTGCAAAGCAAGCACACGCACTATAAGTTGTGCTGTAAGAAACAGTCTCACTAAATAATACCGAGCAAAAAAAACTGTAATGTACAGAAAACTTTGGTAACAAATATTGACCTTTCGTTTTCGAAAGGTATGGAGCGGAATCTTATCCCGGATAAAGTTGAAAATGTTTTTATTTCTTTTTCATGTATTGCTAGGGGTTCACATACTTCGAATGACCTGCCACTGTGAGTGGCAAATAATATCCCCATATAAATAAAATTTAAGATTTGCAATTAAAAAGGTGAAAAAAGCTTGGATGCATTGCTATAAGAATAGAAATTTACTGCACTTAGCCAGTCATCTCATTCAGGATAAATATCTTCTTCAGTTTCAGACTACATAAGATAATATTCTAAACTTCTGTGGAAGAGAAAAATAATTGAAATGCTAAACAATTGTACAGAAATCATATTAATTGAATCACAAACTAAGAAGAATATTAGTAACAGACATTCAATAGCGAAATACAATACAATTAAATAACAATGTCTTTACATACCTAGCAGGTTCAATTTTAATTATTATGAATAAATATTTGTATTTCGCTAATAGCACCTAAAAGTAAATGTTAAACTTTAAATAACTTAGTCATTTAAGCAACAACTTCTAGAGATCTACAGGGGCTATAATAGGATTTTTTAAGTAAGGTAAAAATGCTTTTTTCTATACTTTAAACATGCATATTCTGGATGGGCAAGAAGCGATTCCTAAAAGAATGTAAAACATGTAACGGTAATTATTCTAGTTAAGTGGTAGAGCAACGCCCCTTCTAAAATATGCGAGAGTATTGGGTAAAAGCGACTAAAAGGCAACCTATTTCTTTTTAGCGCCAAGCTTGGTCAGGTATATCCTGGTATGAAATCACTGTCTCTAACAGGAGTAACAAACTGTTATAAACCATCATACCGCCTGGACAAAAAGTTTCAACAACTGCCTGAATCGGGATATCAACCATTAGATCAATCTCATACCTAATATAATTAAAAACATTGTCTATACAACCAGTTCTGATTCTGAGGGGACATAGGGAGGCGTCGTCACAAAATATTTTTTAGACAGTCCCCGAAATATTTTAGCCATCATCTTAAACTGCTATATACACCGAGTAAATTCAATTTCAAATCAAATAAATAAATAATTATTTTTCGGTACAGCTTTAGAGACTTCAGCCGCCTTTTTTACCCACAGCCTCAATTATAACAACCATTTAGGTCCAATTTTAAGTATTATTACTAGATCCTAAAATAGTAGTAATTGCTATTATTGTTAGAGACAGGGCCCGATTTAGAAAATTTAGAACACTAGGCCCAACATGCAGGAAGGGGCCCCCCGTTGCCATATTTGGTGCTACATAAATGTAGATGCGTTAAAATTATTGTTTGATTAGTATGAAAATTCACTATCGTCAGGGTCAGACACGTTCTCGGTTATCTTTTACGTTTTTTACATTGCTAAAAAGTTTTGGATTTTTATTTTCGAGTTAAAAAATGTAATGAAAAAACATTCAAGGAAGTATAAAAAGTTATTTCTACTATAATTTTTTGTTAACTTTTTAAAATTAGGGGGCCCCCAAATTGTGGGGCCCCCAGGCCCGGGCCTAATGGTAAATCAGGCCCTGGTTAGAGATAGACAACACTCAATCGTGTTGCTGTGGGAGATGTGGTTACACATTACAGATGTGGTGACTGGAGGACTATTTCTAAAACTGTTTCCAACGATATAATACAAAACAAGATAAATGTGATCACACGCGATATCAAGCTTTATTATCTGTTATTTTATAGCAGTGTCTCTTCTACAGGAAACAGAATCTGTTTCATAAAATGATGCAATTTCTTTTTTAGCATGAACATTAAGCTGTACATTGACTTGTAATCAGTGCTGAAATTGGAGGGGGACGCCGTCCCCCGAAATAATTGGACCGTCCCCCGAAGTATTTTTACCGTCCCCGTTCCCTAAAATATTTGTTTCCATGAAAAAAAATTATAAATTTAAGGGTAGATTTAAATACGAAAGAAAATTTATTTTTTCTGACCTAAATTCCCATTTGAATGAGTGTTCGGATTCGCCTATCAGCGTGCCAGCAGTTTCCCCGTATTCCGATTCGCAAATATATTCGTATTCGGATTTTTAGGGTCAAATTTCCAAAAACGTTCTGGGGAGGACCCCCAAGACCCCCTTCAAGTATTTTAATCTCTATTACTCACGATTTGCTGTGCAAAAAATGAGTAAAAACCCTGTTTTTAGAGTCTAATTTCGAAAAAAAATTTTAAAAAAAACCCACATTTTTATACCCCAAAAACATATCCTGGATCCGCCACTACTAACATAAAGATGAATAATGTTTTTTTTCTTTCCATCAATATTTGTAATGAATACTTAAATGTTACATAGTTTTAAGGTTATACAAATTATAATAACTGCATTTATGCTTTTATTCTAGCATTTAAAAAATTTCCCATTAGCCCCCACTTTCCCCTAACTATGCAATTAAATGTAATCTATAATTTGATTATCAATTCAAGTAGGTACTACTAAAAATTAGTCATATTTTACCCTCCATCAATCATCTACTCTGTAAAAAGGTGAGGGTGAGTCCCCCCAAATATTTTTCTCCAATTTCAGCACTGCTTGTAATGCAAATTACACGATTGAAATCAATCGCGAGAACAAGTACTTTGTTTGTTTTAAATAAGAAATCACTTTACAATCATTTTCAATTGAAATACACTTTAAACCAAGAGAAACGAAAATTGAACTTACGCCATGTTTGTAGTTTATTGGGTTTATTGTTGATGTTCTCTAATCTTCGCGGCTGCCGATGACGGAGAGCAAAACTTTTTTTGCTCCCGTTTTCACGGGCCGCGTTTGGTTGTTCAAAGGCGACCGCAGCGCCACCACTTTTTGCCAACCAAAGGGATTTTTCTGATGGCGGATCAAGCAAACGCGGGCCGTCATCCGCGAAAACGGGTTCATATAAAAGGGCCTTAAATCGTGTTAGTGAATGTGTTTCAGGTGCTTTTTCATCATCCGCTAATTCCGGTCAAATGTGCACATTGGATAATCAACGTGGTAATTCTAATTCCAAATTTGTGAAGTGTTATATATGTGGTCAAACGGGACACATCGCGAAATTTTGTGCGCAGAGAAAGCAATTTACCGGAAATCGAGGAAAGGGTTATACGACACGGGGGAGAGGGATGACGCCGAGAGGAGGTAAGTCAAACTTTAAATTTCAAAGTAGTTGCATGGAAGTATTTGAAGATGAATTTGAAGATAGTCAAACTTTTATATTTGATTCTGGTGCAACTCATCATTTTTGTCATGATAAGAATTTATTTTTGAGTTTAAAGAAAGTGGACAAGAAGGTTAAGCAGGGTAATGGATATTTAACTGCAAAAGGGATTGGAGATATGGATATATTGTTAAAGGGTGATAATGGAACTGTTCAAATAAGGTTGAATAATGTATATTATATTCCGGAGATAAGTACGAATTTGATTAGTTTGGGATTGGTAGAAAACGCCGGAGGAACTTTTATAGGAAAAGATGGATTTTTAAAGATTTATTATCCCAATGGAGAGTTATTTTTAAGAGTGAAGAAAAAGAATTCTATTTATCCTATTCAAGTGGCGAAAGTGAATTTAGAGGCTAATAACATAAATTCAGTTCAAGAAAAATCCCTGAGGTTATGGCACAAGAGATGCGCCCATATCCCAGATAGCATTTTTTGGTTTTTTGAAGGTTTTTTTACCCTTGCATTGCAACCCAAAAAAGGTTTTTTGAGGGTTTTATTTGCAACCCGATAACCCCGAAAAAACCTTAGGATAACCCAAGAAAAAGGTACGCTAGTTGACATTACCAACCTTTTGCGTAACCTTGCGGATTAACCTTCTACAAGGTTATAGACCTCTTCAACCGGAACTTGGTGGCGCTACGATCCGGGCGCTTGGATTACTTCCGGGTTACTTCTTTTGGCGTTGTATTTGGCTCTTCTTTGATCTGGCTATTATTGGCGGCCGTGTTTGTTTGTATTCCGTCGTGTGTTGTTTTTATTATTCTTGGATTTAACGAGCATATAGCTAATACTTATTGATTTATTCATATTATTTTCTTTAAATTAATCAAAACCGAAATCTGGAAAGACTACTTTTACTTTATTTCCCACTCCGGAGTAGCGGCGACCAATCTGTCTCTTTTTATTTACCCGTTTGATAGTAAACAAAAACCCAGCTACAGATATATTGTATTATATTATTTCTGGTAGTAATACTACAGAAGATACTACATCAGGGATTATTTTTATTGCCCTGTGAACTGTAAAATCAGGTTTTTAATTTCCCTAATTTTTTAATTCTCCAATTCCATTATTAATGTAGCGTATCTGGTGGTATTATATAGGTATTGAAGTTTCTTTAAGTCTGTATTTCATATGGGCATTTATGTCCATTTAGGATTGATTAAAAAACAAATTAAATCCACTGTCTGTGTTTCATTCTAAATAACAGTATTTAAGTGTGATTGTATTAAGATTCATTTTTCTGTCTTTCAAATTTTCTAATCTTGACACATTGAGTTTTTTTTTTCAGATTTCAGAGTGCTGAATTAAGCATGTCAATCATCTTCCAATTTTAAGAGACTGTTTCTAGACTATTTTTTGCAAAAGGTTTTTATTTCACAATAGTAATCTGAAAGTGATGGAGTATTTTAAGACTCCTCAAAAGAAACTTTATATTAGATCTGCACTTTCTTTTTTATATTCTAAATTTCTTAAAATTGGAGGATGATAGAATTGTTTTCTTCCTATTTTTTTACATGATGACACTAGAGAGACATAAATTAAAACAATATGCTTCTCAGTGTCAAAAAACAATAAAGTTGGAGGGAAAGGGCATTCAGTTTTCAAATTATTACTTTGATTAGGATTTTTTACATCTTTGTACTTTCCTGGATCGACCATTAAACGGACATGACTTCATTACCAATCATTGGATGATTGGTCAAGTGTAATGGTCGATTCTGTGAAATGGCTTTTCAGTGTATTGGAATTCGCTAAAATGTAGTATAAATGTTGATCCCCTCATGGTATTGCATCATCCATTTACTCATTCCCTCCCAGGGAGAGGCAGAAAGTTTGTTTGGAATTTCGCTTGAAGGTCATTGCCTTCTCCTTGTGTTGGATTGGTTTATTGGGTGTGAGTCATATGGATTGGTTTCACTTCGTAAAATGTTGCAGATAAACTAGTGGAAGTCGATCCTTGCTACTCACTTAACTAATCGTAGTAGCTTGTGAGAACAACCTCAATCCCTCTGGTAAGGTCCTATTTTTCCATTAAAAATTTTTTTAAGAAATTTGCATTGCAAATATATTTAGTTTAAAATATAACTTTTCTTGAAATGCATGTTAAACCCAGTGGCGAAGCATGAATTGCAAAGAGGAGAAGCACTGGAAGTTGATTGTTATTTTGCCATATGTTAGGTTGATTGTAATATTAGTGTTTATAGTTTTATTTTGAAATTTGTAACTTCTTGGATGTTTCAAGTATAATTTTTGTAAATGTGTATGTCATGTTTACATAGCGCTTTTCCTGTTTGCAACTCATGCTTCGCCACTGGTTAAACCTAATTTCTCATAATTGACACTGAACCCAAATCACACAAAACTGACAATTTCTAACACATTTGAGGATACCCATAAATTATGTGAGGCGAGATTATGGAGCCCTCCCTCCCCCCTTCAAATTCTCATTGGAGTTTACTCTATAACTTAAATTTTAAAAAGTGGTCTTATGTTTGTAATTATCATGATTGACTGGATAATGATTTGTTGTTTTGACTAATATGGATATTTTCCCTAAACTTGTGGTAAAAATGATAAAAAAGCTTATCTCCAAACTAAAAGTTGACATGAGATTTTAAATAGACCCCTTCCCTCTTTTTGAGCTCTCATGATTTATTGATGTCCTATTATGGTGATTTCTCCAAGACAAAACCATAAGCTTGCTTTTAAAAATCGAAATTTGCATTTAAATGATAGTAAACTCGAGCAAAAGTAAAGGTTGCCAATTTTCAATGATACTTTGTTTCAATCCTTATTCCTACTTAAGTAGAAGATTTAAGCCCACATGTGGCAGTATGCTTTGAAAATTCAACTGATTATCAGATAATATCAAATATTTTGAAAAAATTTCTCGGTACTCTAGGATAAGTTGGGGCGCAAGCAACTTCCAAATATGTTTTTTTTTTTTTTTTTTTTGATAAATCAACATATATTTGCAAATATGAAAATAAATAACTAAAATATCTCAACAAGCAGTGCTGCTTTAAATATTTTTATTAGTAAAAGTCTGCCAATAAGTTAAATATAGGGAGAACTCAGCTAATCCTAGCCTAGAGTACCATTTTCATTAGCTACAAGAAATGAACACAAAGTTATTCTAAAATAAATATTTTATTAAAATAACATAATTTATTCAAAGAAGTTATTTGAGAACCATCAATATTTTTAGAATTATGTGGGCAGTTCTTTTAATCTACATGTTAAATCTAGTACACACAATAGCATCACATTCCAAAGATATGCCAGAGTCACAACATAGGTCCTTTCAGTTTTAAAATGATCTTGAATGAAGATCCATGTGCATTCTAAAGATGAATATTCATCTGCATGAAAGAATGAATGAAAGAACAACTGAATCCTTCGTCGTTGTTGTAATTGGAATTCCCAGTCATGGGTTACTCGGATAGATGTTGCCTGTATAAAAAAAACCAAAGAATATTATAAAAGTTGTTCACAATAACTTAACACATTCCCCATGTCATTTTCATTCTTGATATTTCCCCTTAGCAAATGGTTAAGATTTTACTTAATTTATAAGTATTCTTCACTCCATTTTTTTTGCCAGTTCAGGGAGTGAAGTTAAATTTTGACCAAAACTTTAATGCAGTTAAACAATTACTCCTAAATCCACATTCAGGCTGTTGTTCATAAGTCTATCTTGAAGAATTAAACATTAGTTTTACTATTGCAATCATCACACTTATCTCATCAAAAGCCACAATATCGAGAACCTTGCACCAGACAAATTTCTTCGTTTCATTAAATGGCCTTATTACACCGACAGACCTTTCCCCCAATTCAAATACACTGAAAAGCCAATTCACTGACAATTGTTTCACTGAATTCCATAACACCGACAGGACTTAATAACTGACTGTAAAGACAGGTGTAATGATCAATTCGTTGAAACGCTTTGACAGTGTTGTGGAATTCTGTGAAACTTCTTTACAGTGAGTGTACTGGAATATGGAGAAGCATCTTGTTTGGAAAACATTCTGTTAGTGTAATGGTCCATTTTGAGAAATAATTTGGTGGGGAAATAGTCTTTCGGTGTAACAATTTGCCATGAATAGGATTTTAGCGAGATGAAATAGGAGTATCGTGCTACTTTTACCATTTCTATTCTTACCTCTACAATTTATCTAAATCTGGCAGATTATGGTTAGCTTGAGTTTTGTTTTTTTCTTCAAATTATTTGTAAATGTGGCATGTAACTATCTAAAAAAATGTTGCATTTTAAATCAAATTTATATAGGCTCAGAATATACCTCAATCCAACAGTAAAAGTCTTCAAGCTTTAAATACAACATGTTGTTAGTATTATTAAGCTAAAATATTTACTGTTTTTTAATCAATTTGATGGAAATAATGGGAAAATGATATTTGTAAATAGTATTGAGTACAAGGAAAGCAAGCATTAAATTGAAAAACATAGTTTGTAGAAACTTAAGCAACATACAGAAAGAGGGGAACCAAGTTAAAGAGCTCTAATTTAATTTATCTGAAGATTCATTAGTAGTATTATAATAGTAGCTTGTATTATTATATTAGTATATTAGAACCTATGATACGACCTGATAAAAGTACTGATTGTTTTATCACAGTAATAGTTTTATTCGTTAAGTACAATTCCCTTCTTTTGTTAAAACAACCATGTTTTTGGTCTCAGAAGGGGGCCGCTTTATTTAGGTTCTACTGTATTATAATAAGAGGAATAAAATTAGCATACTTCAAAAATAAATTAGTTAAATGATGAAATGGGTAGATTTTTTGGGTATTAAGCTGTCCACTTTTTTCATTAATGTTAAAACTGTGACTGTCACCAAAAAAACAGAAAAAGATATATAGATGAGTAGAGCATTGAAAATTTTTTAGTAACTGTTTTGATTTTGGCGAATTGTTTAATGGCTTATCACGTTACCTTAAAATGTTACACACCAAATCAGTTTAATCCTTGATTAAAATTTTAAATTCACAATTGTTTATTTTATCAACAGTCCTTTTTGACAAAAATACATGACTAAACTTGATCAAATATGCAAATGAAACTAACAAAGTCATCTTATCTAAAACATAACATTTAATCATTGTAATATCTATCAGCAAAACTAGAAACTCATTAAATATTATCCTTGTGAAGTACATTACTATATTAAAAGCATTTTACTTATTCACACTCTACATTTCAATAAAATGTCATTTTACCTTTCAAAAAATACTTTGTCACTTCTGCAGCAGTTTTATTAGGTCTGAGGTCCAAACACATCAAGAGAGGCTGTGTTGCTGTGTTAACATCTACATAGAACCTAGAATGGAAGAAACGCATTTACTTCCAGATAATTTTTTTTTAAAAACAAAATCGTTTATTTCATAAATCAATTAATTCTATTATCTCAAATAATAAGTAAGAGTTTAAATGAGTTGTCATGTAGAAAATCTATTTTTAGTTTGTGGGATGTATTATTTATAATTCAAAGCACTCTTTTAAGAGCATATATTAATATGCTTAAAAGTTACCAATTTACTAAAAATTTCAATAACTTTTGACTAGTTGATCACAGTTTTATTTCAGCAATTTATTTTATAAACTGTATATATATTACGATAACCAAAGTTGGGGGAAGAATTGTTAAGGTATCTACTAAAATAACAAAGTAGAACCGTAATATTTTTCTCGAGTTACATTTCAATAAATCATGGTTAAATTGATCGAGACATTGTGAGTTTGGACAATTTAAAACTCCTTATGGAATAAGTAATCATATAGTAAGACTTGATTAAAATCAAAAATAGTTAATTTTTACAAATTATTAAGAAAAAAAAAGCTTACCTTGTTTTTCTTTCACCACGGAATATACTGTTCTGTTCCGTTTCCGTTGGCTTTAGGCTGGTTTTTTTTTTCATTCTTCTTTATTTACTTTGAAATTAATTTAGTCAACTTTGGGATTAAATAAGCTTTTGCAGTCTCTAAAGTTAAAAAAAGATTCACACATTAAACGTTTTGTTTACTTTTGTTTTAATGGGAAATAATTTCAAAACCATACTTCGTTATGTCGCCAAAAGAGCGAAAACACACGATTTTTGGCGCCCATACACAACCGGAAGCTCGCAGCCCACCCTTCCGGTTTTGTTTATTTATTTTAAAAAGAGGTCTATAGGCACAGGTTTTTTCAAGGATAGACAAGAAAACCCTGTTTCAATGCTTCTCTGGCCAGGTGTTTGAAAGGTTTCATAACAACCTTAGAAAAATTTTTTTTCGTGTAGACTGCGGAAACCAATGCCAAAAAACCTTGGTTCATTATTGCGGTCATTGGTTTTTGTAAGCTTTCCAAAAAATCTTGATTCAATATTGATGTTTAGGTTTAATATTGCATTTTTTATTTTTTTCGGAGTTTCTTTGTTAAATTATATGATGTCGCAAAATTTTTCCCGAAATATTGCACAGTATATAATACATATTTTCAGGGAAAATTTTGTATCATAATTCAATAAAGAAACATCGAAAAAATTAAAAATGCGATACTAAACTTATAACTCAGGAGATAAAAATAATTTATCACAACTTTTTAGCTAGGTGAACACACCACTTTTAACAAAAAGTAACTCGAATTTTATGCTGTATGATTACAGAATACTTCAAAGTAATTATTAAGTAAATACAGTAAAATGAAGTAATAAAATAAATTTAAAATTAAGTTTTTAAAATTCATAAAAACAAAATATACATATATATTTTAATTTCTACAAAAATTTTTTTTAATTTAGGCTCTAAAGCACTAATGAAAAAACTTACCTTTAAATAGAAGTATAATTCAAGATGGACACATTTTTATTTAAAAAACTTATTTCAACACATTAAATGTAAGAAAAATCAAGTTTATTGAACAACTGATACAAACACAACAAATTTTACAAACAGCTTTCTAGCATCACAGGGATTAAGGTTAAAGAGTTAATATAAAAAAATATACATTAAATATAAACTGTGAAGGTAATAACTAAACTTAAAAATGTAATATAATTAAAATTTGTTAAAAAAAGGATTCAAATAATACTATTTCAGGGGACATCAAATGCAACTGACAGCTCCTGCAAAAAAAATTTAGCAATTTTATTTTTAACTATTAAAAAAAGTACTTTCGCATTAACCCATTGAACGTGCCACTTCATCGAAAACATCTCAAGCGATAAGAGAATGAGAATACATAAAAGTGCCAACCCCGAAAGTTTAAATTAACGTTACTGATTTAAAAAATTAATTCTAAATAATATTCAATATAATGCAGAAAATTATAGACCAATGGTTGGCAACTGGTGGACTGAAGTCCAAACAATTTATGTAAATTCCATGGTTGCCAAAATTTTCATTTTGAAATATAATTTGTAGAGCCAGGTGGGGAAAATGGGAAAAACAAGGTTTGATGTTTATGTACTATTGACAAATCAATATTTATATTTTAACCAAGGTAAAATGCACATTTTTTAAAATAAGAAATTTTACAAGCTTTTTAAATATGTTAAAAACTTCTGGAAAACATTAACTGCAAAATATTAGTAAATATCACAAATTATAAAAAATTAAAACAAACATGAGTTTCATTATACTCTTTGATCCATTTGCATAGAGATTAAGAAATATAATTTTAAAATTTCTTATAAGTGGGAATAAGCCCTCAATGAAAAAAATAGTGCAAATTGAAAAGTAGTGCAAACCCATTTCCCCAAACTGTGAACCTACTATAATTACATATAATATATACATTTGAGAGATAGCATATCAGCAGTGATCAAAATTAACACTGGTCCGAGACGACTGAAAATAGGCTCTGGCCACTACTCAGAAAATCACTAGTCCAGCAGACCAGTGGGGGAAAAATATCTCACTCTCCAGTTCTAGTCTCTTTTTTTTTGCTGCATAACTAATTAGAAATTTTATATCAATTAGAGAAATACTAACATTTCATCAAGAAAAGTGTACTTAATAGATATTTTTAGTTTTTTAGAATTAATATTTGGTATTCACTTTAACTGCAGTAACTACTTTAAATAAATTGGAACCTTTTCTTTTTAATTTGCCAGACAAGTCATTTTGGTTGAGGACCAGTAAGATTTGCAAAGTAATAGTTAGCAGAACCAGTGAGTTATTTTTCCATTTTCTAATGCTGCATTTTAGTTTTTAATATCATACAAGAAATAAAGTTATGTAAAATGGTTTTACTGTTCACTGGGTCACATATGACAGCATAGTTGCCAACCTCATGGCTGCAAAGAACCTCGATTTTCGTTTTCTATCTTCTCTTATAATCCGATTAAAGTATACTAAAATTTCTAACCCCAATTTCCTTTACATAATACTGATAGCAATTTTAAGGGGGAAATCTAATTATAGGAGTAAATATGAAATTTGCAAACACCGATAAGACACCCCTGAGAGCCGCGCTTACTAAGAGTTGACCCAGTGGTAGAAGACTTTTACCTTTTGGCTGTTTTCGATTTTGGCCAAGGACTCTAGTTCAGGCTCAAATGGTTTGAATTTCTACGTTTGTTTTTGTCTTTTAAATTCTTTACTGGGCTGGGTCATAATCGTAGCAATGCGACTAAAATAATATCTTAACTCACCCGTCAGCTTTTCTTTACTTTTCTGACAGTGCATCCCTGGATCCTGCTGTCACATCATACCCTAGCGCTGAAGAAGCTACTCGCTGCTGCTAGTTAGTGGGGGAATTCGTGGGCTAGTCAGCCTGTTTCTATCATAGAAGTCTGCTGGCGCTACACCGGCAGCTGCTGCTCTTGCTGCCAAGGGAAAAAGATGTTTTATTGCATGATGCAAGAAAATTTTAATTTCAACAGGTAGCAATAAAAAAAAAGTGGGGCACTGCGTTTTCTAATCTCCTTTTACACAATACTAATTGCAATTTAAAAAACTAGAATTTTAAGGGGGAAATCTGATTATCAGAGTAAAGATGAAAATCTCAGTAACTAGGTACTTGCGTATATCCCGTCGACAGCCGTTAAGTTAAGCGACACAAGTATAGAACAGACGATAGACTTTAACCAATTTTTTGAATTCAGCGGCACTGTCAACGGGATAATACATAAGAACCCTCCAATAAAATCTGAGTACTTGGCAGCTATGCGACAGTTTCAATTGAGTAATCCAAAAAGCAGAAACTTACGATGGAATTGGGTGGAAACAGACTCCGGGGTGGCAGGAGAGGTCCGGGCATTGATGTCATAGGGCACTGGCTGGAGCGACTGGCGATGAGCTGTAGGTGTAATCGCTGCGGGGGAGGCTGCTACCTGAGAAAAAAACTTGCTTTAAAGCACAATGCTACTCGGTGTTCAGATATTAAGTTCTGCAATCAATGAAAAGTTATAATCTCAACGTAGCAAAGCCCAATCACAAATTTTCAGTGAATTTTTTAAGGAGGCTGTCCATAAAACATGTCACTTTCTCCCCAACATTTCTGACCCCCTCCCTCCCCTGTCACTTTGAGATAACATTAATATACTAATTGCAATTTAAAAAACTAGAGTTTTAAGGGGGAAATCTGATTATCAGAGTAAAGATGAAAATCTCAGTAACTAGGTACTTGCGTATATCCCGTCGACAGCGTTAAGCGACACAAGTATAGAACAGACGATAGACTTTAACCAATTTTTTGAATTCAGCGGCACTGTCAACGGGATAATACATAAGAACCCTCCAATAAAATCTGAGTACTTGGCAGCTATGCGACAGTTTCAATTGAGTAATCCAAAAAGCAGAAACTTACGATGGAATTGGGTGGAAACAGACTCCGGGGTGGCAGGAGAGGTCCGGGCATTGATGTCATAGGGCACTGGCTGGAGCGACTGGCGATGAGCTGTAGGTGTAATCGCTGCGGGGGAGGCTGCTACCTGAGAAAAAAACTTGCTTTAAAGCACAATGCTACTTGGTGTTCAGATATTAAGTTCTGCAATCAATGAAAAGTTATAATCTCAACGTAGCAAAGCCCAATCACAAATTTTCAGTGAATTTTTTAAGGAGGCTGTCCATAAAACATGTCACTTTCTCCCCAACATTTCTGACCCCCTCCCTCCCCTGTCACTTTGAGATAACATTAATATACTAATTGCAATTTAAAAAACTAGAGTTTTAAGGGGGAAATCTGATTATCAGAGTAAAGATGAAAATCTCAGTAACTAGGTACTTGCGTATATCCCGTCGACAGCGTTAAGCGACACAAGTATAGAACAGACGATAGACTTTAACCAATTTTTTGAATTCAGCGGCACTGTCAACGGGATAATACATAAGAACCCTCCAATAAAATCTGAGTACTTGGCAGCTATGCGACAGTTTCAATTGAGTAATCCAAAAAGCAGAAACTTACGATGGAATTGGGTGGAAACAGACTCCGGGGTGGCCGGAGAGGTCCGGGCATTGATATCATAGGGCACTGGCTGGAGCGACTGGCGATGAGCTGTAGGTGTAATCGCTGCGGGGGAGGCTGCTACCTGAGAAAAAAAGTTGCTTTAAAGCACAATGCTACTTGGTGTTCAGATATTAAGTTCTGCAATCAATGAAAAGTTATAATCTCAATGTAGCAAAGCCCAATCACAAATTTTCAGTGAATTTTTTAAGGAGGCTGTCCATAAAACATGTCACTTTCTCCCCAACATTTCTGACCCCCTCCCTCCCCTGTCACTTTGAGATAACGACTTTTAAAACAAAGAGTCCTTTAAATAACAACTTAGATAGTTCATTAAATTTAGTTTTAATTTGACATACTTACTCATAACCAGCAAATGGCAGGTGATAGAACATTTCTTCTAAGCCTTCAAATTAATCATATTGCAGAATCTAAAAAAAATATTATAAAAATATGTAATAAATGTTTTGAATATCATTAATTGGAACAGATTTGATAGAGGTCCTCCACAGCGACAGCCAACTTGGCAAATGCTCTAAAGCAGTGACCATTCAACCTACATCAAATCTGTTCCCATAGAGGGGTGAATAATTAATAATAAAACACAAGATGAAATGTAAGTCGTTGAAGATTAATTATCTCTAACAGATTCAAAAAGGGAATCCACAGCAATTAGGAAAGAGCAAATTCTTTAAAAATAATGAATTCCTTTTGATTTAAATAGTTTCTTGTATTTATTTAATTATAATATCCTAGTTGTGGGGTGTAAACAAACAGTATGCAATAGACGATATTAGTGTGACGTCACTTGCTTGTTTAGAAACGTTGATTCCATCTGTGATTGGTTTCGTGACTGGAAGTAATTCCATACGGAACCAATCACAGATGGAATTAACGTTTATAAACAAGCAAGTGACGTCATGACTAATGTCGTCTATTTACAAAAATAAATAAACACTTCTTTCAGGATACTGTGTCTTACTGCTATACTTTTAAAAGTGGTTTAAATCAAATATGAATATCAATAACATGGATATTTTGAAAATTAACCCAATACTAACTTGAATAAACATCAACAACAAACCCTGGTTAACCACCCAAATCATGATGCTTGCTAACATTCATTTGAAATTACAAGAAATAACAGGTAGAATAAACAAACTTACCTCATTATTAGAAGAAAATAGAGATAAAAAAAGTTATTTAACAACTACGGAATCCTAATAAAATTACGACCCAACGATAAAGCCATTACATCGTATACAGGCCAGGAAGCTAATGCTTAGTCCGCAGTAATTGCTCTTTGATAACTCAAAGTTTAAGGAAGTATAAAAAAATTCAAATTACTTAAACCTTCAAATTGAAATTAAAAACCCCAAGAACAACTAATTTGTTAAGTAAATAGGATATAGCACATAATTTATGTTTTTAGGTTGTCAGATAAACAAATGGTGCTTTGAAGCAGTGTTCCCCAACCTTTTTACCAACCACGGACCGGTCAACGTTTGATAATTTTACCGCGGCCCGCTGGGGGGTGGCATTGATTTTGGTTTCACTTTCGATGTAATGGGATTTTCGGAAGTTTAAAATACGCAAATTTTCAATTCTTTACAAAAAGATGAATCCGACAAAGTGCATTGATATTATTACACTTTTTCTTTATTTTTCTTTTCGTTTCGCAGAAAAATGTACTGTTTAATGGATTTTCTTTTCATTAACTTATAGTTGTAACAAAAAACTCAGACAACTGTCACCATTACTTCCGGGTTGAACAAGTTCGCCACAAAAAAAGAATATAAAAATTTATGGATTTCTAATGAAGCGTTTTTATTCAGTTTTCTTGGTAAAATAAGATGGTTCTCATGGTGTGCATGATTTATGTCACTACCTTCGGGCCCCTTTTTAAAATAAATAAAATTTAATGAAACACAGATGTTTTTAATTTGGAGTATAAACCTAAGAATTTAAATTCATTTTCAATGTAATGGTCGACCCGTGGCCCTGTACCATTTGATCCATGGACCGGCACCGGTCTGCGGACTGGGGGTTGGAGACCACTGCTTTAAAGCACAATGCTACTTGGTGTTCAGCTGTTTTTAGTTCCCCCAATGAATGAAAAGTTCTAATCTTAACATAGCAAAACCCAATCACAAATTTTTTTAAGGAACTGTTCATAAACGATTCACCTACATCTAAGGTGACATGAGAATCATGAGATAACTTTTAGAAGTTTTAATTTGATTTACTTACTTATGGCCAATGACCAGCAAAATGGTAGATGGAGGTGGAACATAACTTCCTTCAAATTTCAGGAGCATAATATTCATCCTATTGCAGAATCTAAAACAAAACATTATAAAAATATGTAACGAATATGTATCATAAATAGGAACAGATTTGGTATAGGTCCGCCACAGTGACTGCCAATTTGGCGAATGCTCTATAGCAGTGACCATCAGGCACGGATCCAGCACGCCTCCAAGGAAGGGGCCACTTTTTCAGACTATCACCTTTACCTTTTGAGAAAAATGTCAAAATGTTGGGGATTTTCGAAAAAGTATCACTCAAGATCCCCTTTTGGTACTGCTGGGGGCTATAAGGGTCCTCCCCCAGAAAAAATTTTGAAACTTGACCTGCAAAAGTTGGGTTTTAACTCATTTTGAGTTCTTTTTGGGACTTTTTTCGTACTTATGAGTATGTTTGGGTCCAAGGAGGAGCACTTTCCAGAATGCCACCCCCCTGGATCCACCACTGGTGACCATTCAACCTACATCAAATCTGTTCCCATAAAGGGGTGAATAACTAATATGGTTCTTATCCGTTAAACGAGCACAAGCAAAAAAATCCCGAAAAAAATTTAGAATGAATTAAAAAATTCTCTGTCCCAACCGTCGCCTACTGCATTTGTTTTCGTTTTCACTTGACTGTATTGTCATTCGCTTCGCTTGGCGAGCATTTAGTTCACAATTGGCGACATTTGTGCCCAGCTAACGGATAAGTACCATTAATAATAGAACACGAGATTAAATGTAAGTCGTTGAAGATAAATTATCTCTAAAAGATTCAAAAAGGGAATCCACGGCAATTAGGGAGATTGTCTAAAGAGCTGTAGAGCAGTCGCAAAGTTTGACGACTGTTTAAATTGGCAGTAGCTGTATGCCATGGAGGACCTGTTTTGAATACGTTGCAACTATTCTAGATTCCAACCTTTCTTGTCAGTGATGTCACGAATCCCATTTGAAGGCCAAATTTATAACATTATCATACGAAATGAGTCAATAATGTATTAGTTCTATATGTTCAATTCTCATATTTTTGTTTAAGAATGTAAAAGTTTCAAAATACATAGTTGGTAATCATTTTAAATACCTACTTTGAATTTGGACTACATTATGTGATTTTAAAGCAAACACTCGAGTAACGCTGTTTGAAACTTTTTAGTATCAAATCGGTTATTATCAATCTATTTTATAGTTAGATTTTCAAAACAAGAAGTTAACAATGAATGGCAAATGAAAAGCACCATTTGTCGACCTAGATTACTTCAGTCGAAGGGATGTTATAACTTTATCAAAACATTGAATTATGAAAAGATTACAATAAGCTCATTAGCGCACTAGCGTATAATATCCCAGTTACGTGGTATAACACAAGACCACTGTTTTCATTCCAGATCCCAGATCCTACTTGGTTTTCAGTCTATGAACCATCTGAGGGGGGTGAGAATTTAAACCTAGGTCCTGTGGCTTGGTCAGTGGCGGATCCAGAGACTTGGTTTGGGGGGGGTGATTTTACCTACATGCGCATTCGACATTACAATCAATTTTCACTTTTACATTCAATTCGTAAGAGGAAGACACATAAAATATATTTGGTGGAAAGTTCCACTTTCTACTGATTTAATTGTAAACCATTAAATGCATGATTAAAATAATTCATTTTCCCTTTTTAAAATGGAACTTCTACTTAAATGCATAAAGTATACAATAATATATAACAAGACAGACCAAAATAAAGAAAAATTAGAGAAACAGAAAAGTCACTAAAAGTAAAATTACCGCAAAGTCACGAATGCCTTTTTGCTGTTTATAATTATTTCTTTTAGCTTTTTCACAATTTAAAATTTAGTAAACCGGATTAAATCATTAGAACCTTGAAATGATTAGTAATAATGACATTGAAAGCTGCCCTGTTAAGTTCTCAAAATAATAATAAAAACTTAATAAATGTACATACAAAATATTAAATCTATTACTAAATGATAAAAACAATTTTCTTTTGTATATGTATTCCGAATTTAGCAACCAAGAAGAAAATTTAAAATAGCAATTTCTCTTAATAATTAATACAGTGATATACTTGAGTTTAAAAAATTATAAAACATCGAAACATAGTTTAAAACACAGAGAAATATCCTAACAGAGGGTCCACGAGGCTATTTTCAAATGCGTTACTGATGTGAGGGCGCCACACTAGAGTCTGGAACGTATGCCGGCCGCTTAAATCTCTTGCCAAATTAGAACTCAGCGCATGCGCAAAAAGGTGTTTTCGATCTCCCATAGGCAGCCGGCGAACGATTCAGACTGGATCCAGACGCTAGTGAGTTTAGTGCGATACCAGCGCCACAGTTCTCCCAACCTGTAACAAGATGTCATGATTTTCGATTTCCATTATGGCCTATGGCCGTGGACTCTCTGTTCTAAGTACTCTGTGTTTTAAAAAAAAGAAAAGTTGCAGAAAATGGCAAAACTACCTCAGCTTTATCTTCAAAAAAATCATTTCTTGGCTTTTTCTTAAAAAACGAAAGCTGAGTTCCACTGTTCGTTTCTGAGCACGACCATGTTCACTATTTCCGGAATCCATTTTTTGAGATAGTAAAACGCCAAATTTTAATAAAACAGCAAATCAGTGTAAAAAAACGAGGCAAGTATCAAACGTTGGAAAGAAAATCAACTAAATTTTTTACTAGTACAGCTTGGCATATGTACGACATGCTCCGCCCACAAGTTTTGACTATTCCACTGCCAACAAATAGCTGTTATCCCCTCCCAATATGGGATTGCCAATCGCTCTGAAAAAGTTTTGATTGGCCCTTAAATAGATGTTGAAAAACAGTGAGATTAGAAAATATACAAACAAGCCGCCCGCTCTGGTTTTTGTGTGCAATTATACCAGTAATCAGCCTCGATATGGTTCAATTCACCCCGATACAGATTTCTAACACCGGCTGAAATTTCCGGTGACCAAAGAGTACCGAACCCCACTCTGTCAACCCTTTTATCAGGGCTCGGGAAGGGAGCCCTCTGAAAAGTGATCGATGCATTGAAGTTATCATTTAACGAGTTGCTACCAGGGCCGTAACCAGACTTTTGTTTCGGGGGGGGTTTTGACTCAAATATTTTCTGAGGTACCTCCTTACGGGTACATTTATATATGTTAAGTTTTGATGACAACACTGGATTGAAATTTTGATGCACTAGATTTCAAAATTGCATAAACAATATGAATTCTAAGTAAAAGGGGGGTCTGGGGGTCCTCCCCCAGAAAATTTTTGGAAATTTGCCCCTCAAAAGAGTGTTTTAGCTCATTTCTGAGACCCTTTAGATTACACCCATAGAGCACCACTCATTGTAAGCGGCCGAATTTTCAAGGTAAAAAGAAGGTATATTGTAATAAATGGCGAAATGTTAAGGGGGTTTGTTTTTAGGTTCCAACTCCAGAAAATTTTTTGAATTTTCCCCCTAAAAGTGGCATTTTAACTCATTTTGAGACACTTTAGGTTACATTAAAGAGGACCACTCCTTGTAAATCACACAAGTTTGAAGGAAAAACCGTAGGTATACTTAATAGATTTCAAAATTTCGATGGGGTTTGGGGTCCTCCCCCAAAAAAATTTTGGAAATTTTACCCTTAAAAGTAGGGTTTTGACTCATTTTGAGACCCTTTGGGTTATACCCGAAGAGGATATCGCTCTTTGTGAGACATAATTTTCAAGAAAAATAGCAGTATAAAAATTTATGTCAAAATTTCGGGGGGGGTTTGAACCCCTAAACCCCCCCCCTTGGATACGGCCCTGGTTGCTACTATTGCCGAAAAGGGGCACTGCGAGAAACCGGAAAAAATACTCGCTCAGATGGTGACAGCGGTTTCTCAGTAGAGATTATTCACAAGTCAAGTTTATCGCTATGTTATCGGAGATGTGATTTTCTGCCGGAAATTCGGCGAGGTCACTTTGTTGGGGGGGGGGTGATCACCCCAATCACCCCCCCCGTGGATCCGCCACTGGGCTTGGTAGATGGTTGGTTGTTTTGGGTTTTATGGTGTGGCTTTTGGTAGAAAAAAAATTCTGCATTGTGGGAGATATATTCACATTAAGTTTTCACATAAGATTTTTAAAGATATCAAGAGTTACCTAATGTGTAGTAAATATGATAGTACAGCATGTAATTTATGTTCTTAGGTTATTTACATACACTGTAAACAAAAACTAATCAGATTTTGAGAAGGAAATTTAAACATAATAGGTCATTAACACAACTACAGAAAGCATAGGACATGTACCGAATATTATTGTCTCAACTAAAATTTTAAAATATGTCATTAAAAGCTACGATAAGCATTGTTATCATACGATAGCATTGTTGATAAGCATAGGGCGGGAACCATAGGATCTTACAATTCATTTCACAACTCATTCAAATTCACGTTTTGAACTTACCACCACTCGGTTGCTTATGTGATTTGGAGGTAAAAAAGAGAAACTTTCAGGAAAAACAACAAAGAAGAGAAATCTCGCACAAAATGTCGACATAAATACTTATGCTGAAAACGAATTACACAGCATTAAGGACGTAAACAAATCCATCCAATGATTGGATTGGATTGTTTACGTACATTTTCCGGTTTGAGTGCTTGATACAGTACATGCAATGAACCGGCGATGATAAATCATAATGCCAATCGCGGTTAAAAGTAAATATAATAAAAAGTTAAATAATACGCTACTCACTTGAACTTGGGTCGGCGTCCATCTTGAAAGGCCGCGTCTTGTCCAGTAGTGTTGGGTAAATGAGGTGTGAGGTACCTCACTTGAGTACCTCACCTCCTCGTTTTGTCATGACACCTCAGAACCAAACATTGTACCACCTCACACACCTCAAGCCACTCACACACCTCAAACCACTCACACACCTCAAGATACTCACACACTTCTTTTGGAGTAGTGGGACAAACTGAGGTGAAGGCGCCCTGTGTGACAAAACGTCCCATGGGACTGCGCACTGTCCCATGCGCAGTGCAATGAATACAATACCCTCCATCGGCATCGGCCCGGAGTAGCAGGGAGGAGTGCGGAGTAGGCTAGGGTCATGTGATCTCCTTTCTCTTTTCGTCTATCCCTCCTCCCTCCCATCCTCTGGCCGACCAACAGGGGAGGCATTCGGAATTTATTTTACGTTTCAGCAATCTTAATTAATCGTCGAAATTTGTAATGTGAGTTGTAACTTTTTTAGGCATAATTGAAAATAAAGGCTGTAAGAACATAAGTACAGTATGATTTTTAAAGTGGATTAAGAATTTTAATCAAATAATCCAACAGCAAATACATTGCTTATAATAGTACTAGAGGACTGGCGTTTCGATCCTCAAAACAGTTGAAAAGATACTTTTTATATCCAAATCAATCGCTTCATTAATTATGCAAAACACTGATTAACCAATAAAATATAAATCTTAACAACATAAATTTTGCTTTAGATCAAGTATTTCATATTATCAACCAATATGTAATAATATAAAGTCCCCTCAAATCACGTACTTTCGATCCTGGCTACTCGTTAAACGAAATTCTCAATATTGCAATCTTTTTTAATCGTCGAAATATTAATTAGAATTTCTGAACAATGAAGGTTTACTTGAAGCTTAGGATCCTAAGAATATAAAATCCCCATAATTTTTTAAGTATGTACACTACATTTTATTAGTCATCCATCATAAAAGTAATAATATAATGCCCCCTCAAATTACGTACTTTCTATCCTGGCAGCTCGTTTAACGAAATTCTCATTATTGCAATCTTTTTTAATCGTCGAAATATTAATTTGAATTTCTGAATAATTTAGGTTAGCTTGAAGCTAAGGATCCTAAGAATACAAAATCCGAATAATTTTTTAAGTATGTGCACTCCATCATAAAAATGAGATATGAACAAAAGATCCCGTGGGGGACGTCCCAGTCCCATTGGATTGGGACGAAAACACACACCGTGACGTGCGTGACATGACATTGTAGTTTGTTTGTATGGGACAAATTGAGGTGGTGGGACGAAAACACACACCGTGACGTAGTTTGTTTGTATGGGACAAATTGAGGTGTTGGGACGTAGTTTGTTTGTATGGGACAAATTGAGGTGGTACAACGTCACACCTCACTATGACAAAATGAGTACCTCACTCACCTCACTTAAAATTTCTGAGTTACCCATCACTATTGTCCAGTGAACATGACGCATGCGCAGAAAGGCTTTTCTTTGGTTTTTCAAAAATAGGCCTTTTTGTAATATTGAGGATGGGTTCCACAACCCAACCATTTGTTGGGTTTTTGTAAGGACTCAATGACAATAAAAGAAAAAGGTTAGCCGCAAGGTTTCATGCTACTAGGGATTAATGTAGGGGTAATTTATAGAATGGCAAAAAGGAAAACAGTGTTAGGAATAGATGAAATTAGAAATGAGGAAATTAATTGCCATGATTGCGCGATCGGTAAACTCCGTAGAGGTCCGTTTAAAAGATTAAAAGGGACAACCACCAAAAAACCGCTTGAACTATTACATGTTGATCTTTGGGGACCAGCTCCTACAGCTAGCATGGGAGGTAATAAATATTATTTAGGAATTGTTGATGATTATTCGAGATGGCTAGCGATTTATCCACTAAAACATAAAAATGACGCCGTTAAAAGCCTAAAAGAATTTATTGTAAATTCCGAACGTCAACTAAATTGTAAAGTTAAAGCTGTAAGATCCGATAATGGTCTGGAATTTTGTAATTCTGAACTTAGTTCATATTTTGCTGAATTCGGAATAAATCATCAGAGAACTAATGTTGCATCTCCTGAAATGAACGGGATAGCAGAGAAAATTAACGGGGATTCTATGGATGCCGTAAGAACTTTACTTTATACATCAAAATTAAGTCCTATATTTTGGGCAGAGGCTTTGTTAAGTTATGTTCATACAAGAAACAGGTTACCCCATTCAACAGATAAAGACACGACCCCTTATGAGAAATGGTACGGGAGAAAACCGAATATTTCATATTTTAGAATATTTGGAAGTTTATGTTTCTTTCATTTGCCGAAAACGTATCGCAATAAACTAGAGCCCGTAGCGAGAGAAAAGGTATTTTTGTAGGTTATGCATTGAGAACTAAGGGATATCGAATTTATGATCCTGAAAAGAGAACTATAACTGAATTAAAACACGTGAAATTTGATGAATCAATTATGGGTATAAACGGAAAAGATAATTTTGTAGAGAGATCTCTATCATCTGAATCGGATATTGGAGATCTTGGCGAAACTTCGGAGAATGAGTCAGAGCCAATCGAAACCGAAACCCGTCGGGAAGAATCAAAGGCGCGAACCCCACTTGAGGAACCTGGGACAAGTCAAAGCGTGGGCGGAACGGGAATTAACGACCCACTTGTGAATGATAGGAATAGGATACAGGGATGGAGAAGGATTGAAGTTAAGAGAAAGACAGGGAATAGAACAGATGTTTATTACTATAGTCCGGATGATACGAAGTGCAGATCTTTGAATGACGTTAAGAGGTTAGCCGAAAAGCAGAACTTGAGCTTAGATTATGATCTTTTCAATTTTAGGCCACTTCAGAAGGTAATAAATAGCGGAATAGACGATGGGGAAAGTGATGAATCAGAGTTAATGGCCATGAGTGCTGAAATCCCTATTCCACATTCTTATCGCGAAGCTATGGAATCTTCATATAGTGAATGCTGGGAAAAGGCAATTAAGGAAGAGTTGGATACAATAAATAAACGGGATGTATGGGAAATGATACCTCGTAATGATGTTGATAAAATTATAACTTCTAGATGGGTATTTACAGTGAAACATAATCAGGATGGAACAATTAAAAAGTTTAAAGCTAGATTAGTTGCACACGGTTTTAAACAAAGATATGGAGAAGATTATGAATTAACTTTTTCACCAGTAATTGAATTTGAACTGATTAAGTTATTTTATGTGTTATTGGTAATTTTAAATGGTTGGATAAACAGTCACATAGATGTTCAGTGTGCATATTTGTATGGAGAATTAAAGGAGGATATATTTTTAGAAATTCCTGATGGATATGATGTTAACAAATGTGAATATGTTTTGAAATTAAAGAAATCTTTGTATGGTCTTAAAGCGGTCGTAGTTGGTATGATCATTTAGCAAACACTTTAAAGGATTTAAATTTTTATCAATCACAGTATAATCCTTGTATATTTTTTCTTGATAATAAGTGTGTTATTTTGTTATATGTAGATGATTTTGTTATTTTTGCTAAGGATAATCAAATTTTAGATAGTATTATTTCATCATTATCTATGAATTATGATATTACTAATTTAGGAAATGTGAGTAATTTATTAGGTGTACAATTTGATATTATTGATGGTAATGTGCATATACATCAAACTAAGTATATTGAAAAGTTATTGAGGAAATTTAATGTTGATACTAATGTGAAAGTATATACACCTATGGATTCTAATCTTAATTATGAATGTGAAGTAGATGAATGTGAGAATAATTTTCCATTTAGAGAATTATTAGGATCATTATTATTTCTGGCAAATCGTACTAGACCAGATATTTTATTTTCTGTTATATATGTTGCTCAATTTTCTTCTAAACCAAATATTTGTCATTATAATTTACTTTTAAGAATTTTGAAATATGTTGGTACTACTAAGAGTTATACAATCAATTTATCTAAGGCAAATTCATGTGAGTTAAAAATTTATTCGGATGCATCATGGGCTTCATCAGTAGATTGTAGAAGATCAATTTCTGGATATATTTGGGGCATTGGTGATGTTTATTTAGGTTGGAGGTCAACAACACAAAAATGTATTGCTAAAAGTACAATGGAAGCAGAGTTTATAGCACTTGATTTGGCAGTAACAGAAGTTTATTATATATCAAACATTATGAATGAATGTAAAGGGTTTAATTTTTCGGATAAGATTCCGACTATTTTATGTGATAATCAAGCTGCCATTGCATTTTCAAAGAATACCATTGTAAATAATCGTACTAAGCATATTGATGTTAGATATTTTTATATTAGAGATTTGATATTGAGAAATTTAGTAACTATTGAGTATGTGCCTACAAAGTTGAATAAGCTATGGTTAAGGTGAACTTGGTGAAATTTGTGAACTGTATTTTCGAGAATTTTGCGAAAGGGGGGCATATGTGAGATATTTCGCACAATTCTTCTTTCTAAGTTTTATGAATTCACCAAATGGGCGATAACTCGCCAAAATATACATGCTAAAGATTGTAGTAACCCCCACTATATATACTCATGTTTTGTGTGAATTTACATTCTCGATTCTTGTAGTAATCTCGTCTTGTCCTTAATAAAATGTATTAGTCGTAAAGCTCTGTAGTCCCTGAAATGCTTTTTGCCACTGGAGATTTTTTTCTTCCACTGCGCGTTGCTCGGCCCAGCAATTTCATCGTTGAATGACCCTCCCAAATAGTTTTATTCATCAGCTTCAAGTTACTGACTTGAATGCTCATTGTAAATTAATCATTGGCATAATGACAAATTTGCCAAGTTTGCGGTAATGACTTATATTCAACTATATATACGAGTATATATATACAGCTATTTTTGACTTAAATTGTATAACTTCTGAAGAACCATTCAAGAGTTGACGGAATCAAATGAGAGTATGGCTGACGATTAACTTTATTTTTGCAGTTTTGTTACAGTGCCTATGACATAATATTCACAAGTGAACAGTTTTGTGAAAAAACTCTGGTATTTGGGTATTATAACGTCGACTACTACGCCAACACGAAAACTGCCACCGAAGAGTAGAAATTTTGCAGTTAACTATAGTGCTTAAAGCTACTTTTTGGCAAATTTGGTGATAGATTTGGAAGTTTTACATTGCGTGAAAAAAATGAGTTACTAATTAAGGGTGTTTCGTGACACCAGTTTCAGTAGTGGTGCTTTACAACACCACAAATGGTGGCAACTTTTTTCTCCACCAAATCTGGTGTTTTGGCTAAGTTGGCGTTATGCAACACCAGGGCGTTCCATAACACCAACTTGGTGTTATGGAACGCCCGCCTGGTGTTGCATAACGCCAACCTAGCCATAACACCAAATTTGGTGGAGAAAAAAGTTGCCACCATTTTTGGTGTTTTGGTACCCAATATTTTTTACAGTGCAAAGAGGGCAACTCTTTGTATGAGGCAGAATTTTTACGAGAAAAACAGTACAACAGATGTCATATTTCTGAGGAATTTCAATGGTTTGACATTTTTTGAAATTTTTGACCATTGAAATTAGTGTTTTAAGTCACTTAAAAACCCTTTGCTAACGCCTGAAAAGAATCGCTCTTTGTAAGTCTCAAAATTCGAACAGAAAACAAACAGTATAATGATGTTAACTTTCGTTAGATTTGGATATGTTCGTGGTATCAAGACTACCGCTTTGTCTAACTTTTAAATACTCATTTTATGGAGTTAAATTGGAAAAATCAATAGTATTGCTTTCTTCAAAATTCAGATATTTTGTTTCCGGATGAGAAAAAAGAATTAGTCGGCATGGGAAACATCCGTTTTGGCACTAACAGGTGGAATTTCAACTTAAAGCTAAATTCTGAGGCAGAATCTCGCTTATTTTCGCCTTGGCGTAAATTTCTATAACCATTTAGATGTTTTTTTCAGGCCGATTTGCTTATCTTTGTAAAATTTAACATAGGCCGTCGATGACCATTTTTTATACAATTGGCGTCGACGCATCGCTAGAGTCCTTGTTTATTTCCTAATTTTATAGCGCAGGAACTGTCATATCATATTATATCAAGCTGAAATATTTTACGTTCAGATTACTTGTCATTATAGGCTTATTAAGGTTTTCCAAATGAAGCGCTTTTTTGATAGAATAAGCAAACTGCAAGTCTGCGCAATTATTTGAATGAAACATACTTTTTACTTAACTTTAACAGGTTTTTTAAAATTTAACTTTTTGTACGCTACTTTTTCAAACACTATTAGCATTTGTAACGCATGTTTTCATAGGTTTCTTTATTAAATCTAAAGAATTATTACGGATCAATTATTAGTAATTGTTTAATATAAGTCAAAAGTATCCCCATTAATTTTAAATTCATTCTCCAGTGATCTGGGCCCGGTGGACCGCACACAGCTGGCGGGCGTACGGTATGTAGGACTGATTTAAACAATGATTTAAAACATTAATTCTATTACAAATACGTATTTATAAGTACTAAATGTAGAATTAAATCTAATCATAATGATTTAAGCAAAATAAAAAATACGTGAGACATAAACCACAAAATATAAGCTATTTAAAGTCTACAGTACGAATACCTAAATATTAGTACACACAAACAGGGCAATTACAAGGGAGATATTAATGGAATTTATAAATTCAAAAAAAAAAAAACATTTGAAGCACAGAAATAATAAAATAGTGCACTCACCCTGCTATAACCCAAGCGCAGCGAAAAGAGCCGCAGCCGCTGACCGCGCGCACGATTGTTCAAAAATGAATGAAGCCATTGCGTCCAAACCGTCCAAACTGGACTTGAGAGGGTTGCTTTGGCGCTGGAAAAACCGAGCCAAACGTTTTTAGTCAGCAACCCGCCAATATTCCGATACGCCAAATAGTTGGAGCCAACGTAGCCCTCTAGCGGAGAAACAGGGAAATAAAAGCAATAAATCAACGACCGACCTAGCACCGAACCCTAAATTTCGAGAGTCGGATCACTCACTTTCTTGCTTGAAATTGCGCGCGCGTTCATCCAGTTTTGGTAATTTCTCGTCGAAAAAGGGATGAGCTCAATTACGTTCACTTTTGGACAACATTTGACGTGAAAGAACAATTTTTCACTGAGCAATTTTTGGAATTTCTCGTCCTAAAAGGGACGTCCAGATTCCGTTCAATAAAAGACAACAATTGAATAACCGTTTTGGTAATTTCTCGTCTTATTTTGTTCACTTTTGGACAACATTTGACATTGGGTGAAAGAACAATTTTTTGTAATTTCTCGTCCAAAATGGGATGTCCAGATTACGTTCAATTAAGGACAACATTTGACGAAAGAGATATCCAGATTTTGTTCACTTTTGGATAACATTTGACATCCCGTTTTTGTAATTTCTCGTCCTTGAAGAAATATCCAGATTTTGTTCACTTTAGGACAACATTTGACATTAAGTGAAAGAACAATTTTTTGTAATTTCTCGTCCAAAATGGAATGTCCAGATTCCGTTCAATTAAGGACAACATTTGACGAACCGTTTTGGTAAATTCTCGTCTTAAAACAGATGAGTCGAATTACGTACAAATCTGGGCAACAATTGACATCCAGTTTTCGAAATTTCTCGCCCTGTAAGAGATGAGCCGAATTATGCTCACATTAGGGCAACAAATGACGTCCAGATTTGGTAATTTCTCCCCGTCGACGTAATCTGGTCGACTTCTCTACCTACTAGGTAGAGAATGGACGAAAACTGGACGTGTGTGTTATGTGGGTATGCAGTTATCTCATACTTACTAAGAAACTCATGGGTTTAAGAAAATAAATAGTAACATTAATGAGTATTGGGCTGCTTATTGTTTTCATATTTCATGTCATCAAACCAAGACTAGCATTAACTGAAGAAGCTTTATACAAAATAAGTACAATCGGCACTCATTTTTACAAACTTATAGGGAATAAATACAACAACAGAGAGTTCTTTAGTTTACTAACAAGATTACTGATTAAATAAGTTGAGATTGTAAATTGATAAATAAGCAAACAAGGGGTGATACTTGAAGGAGTACATAGGTTGTTAGACCTTCAAACACCAGTATAACCAACCTCGCTTGATGTACCACCAATAATAACATTTAACTAAATCAACCCTTTCCTTCATAAAATTGTTCGTTCAAATTAATGTTTGATGCTATTTATAGCTGATTAGTGTCAATTGGCCCTCCCAAAATTTCTTATAATATTTTCAAGATGAAATACAGGGGAAAACTTTTTAATGTTGTCTGGCTATACCTGGGCGAAGTGCAAAAATTAATTTTCAAAAGTTTTACTAGTCTGTAAGTGGGAATTGAAATCATCATAACCTAGTTTGGGACAGGCTGACAGTTTATATAAATTTGAGTATTCATTAAAAAGAGATTCGTAAAAACAAGCATTGGCTATTTGTATAAAGGCAAAAATCATACATTTCTTTAAAAGTATTTAATTTTTTTTTTTTTCATTATTTTTGTTTCTTAGAAATTTCCTGAACCAGACCTACCACCCCAAAGTTTCCTCATCAAAGGCAACCATAGATATTCCTTTGGAGCCGATATTTCAGAGACATCACCACCTCATCCTAGAAGCAATTATGCCTTACAATCCCCTGTTGGTGTTAGTTCCACTGCTACGGTACAGTCTCCTGTTAGCCCAACTGTTACATCAATGCCTCCTCATAGTGTTAGTCCACCTGTTACATCAATGTCTCCTCACAGTGTTAGTCCAACTGTAACAGCAAGGCATTCTCGTACTGTTCGTTCCGCTGTGACATCAAAACATCCTCCTAGTCCCATTGTAACAGCACAACATACTCATAGTGTTAGTCCCACTGCAACAACTATGCATCCGCTCAGTGTTAGTCCCACTGCAACAACTATGCATCCGCTATCCGCTCAGTGTTAGGTGTTAGTCCCACTGCAACAACTATGCATCCGCTCAGTGTTAGTCCCACTGCAACAACTATGCATCCGCTCAGTGTTAGTCCCACTGCAACAACTATGCATCCGCTTAGTATGCCGCTTTTTTGGCAACAGCTGGTTAACTCGGCTGCGTACCTTTTTTTCACTGCTCTTGATATTTACAAATTTTTCTTTATTTACTAAATTTATCGCTCTATTTTGGCTTGCTAAGCTTAAATTAATGTTATATTAGTCATTAGTACACTATTTAGCTTCAAATATCAATAAAATGTCGTCGTGTAGAAACTGCAAGGTATGCATCAAGGATTTGGCTGCTAAGGAAGACATCTTGATTTGCTCCGGTGTATGTGGTGCTGGATTTCACGCGCTTTGTGCAGGTTTTACCTCTCCACAATTCAATAAACTTTCTAAGACTAACAAGGCAAAATGGATATGCATGGCCTGTACTCAATCTACTAGCACAACGTCAACGAGCTCACCCAGCCCTGTCGCTACAACTATTCTAAACAAAATCCAGGAGCAAACAGAAGATCTTAAGAACCTCATGAATCGTAAGTTTGATGAAATCACTTCTTCAATAGAATTCAACAGTCAAGTTATTGGAGATTTAAAATTGAAAATTGAGGCACTTCAGAATGACAACAACGATCTGCGAGGTAAACAAGACCAGCTAAGTTCTGTGAATCGTGAGTTGCAAGGAGAGATCCACAATCTAAAGAACGAAATCGTCGATCTAAAACAGTACACCCGCCGTTGCAACATGGAGATTTCTGATCTTCCTGAGGCTGATAACGAAAATATTTTGGATGTCATCACTAAGATCCAGGATATCACTAAAGTCAATCTTGTTGAAAACATTAATGTAGTGCATCGGGTTCCAAGATTTAACAAAGAGAAACCTAAACCTATCATCTGCCAATTCAAATCGAAAGCAATTCGAGATGATCTTTTAAAAAAACTCCGTGCTTCTAACCTATCTGCTCTTTCAGTGAATCCAAGATTTTCCGACTCACCTGTGTATTTCTCAGAACATCTAGCACCCGAATTGAAGCAACTATTTTTTCAGGCACGTAATTTTAAGCGTGAGAATCAATATAAATACTGCTGGACTCGAGATGGAAAGATTTTTATCCGTAAAAATGAGGCCTCCAAAATATTTCGTATAAAATGCATAGAAGACATTAATGCTATTTCCGATTAATAATTTTGATGTGCCAGTTCCAGAATGTCGTTCTATAATTGATTTGGAGGACTTTTTCAAGTTTTTTCTTTCCTCAAGTAATGTAGATTTTAATATAATACATGTAAACATTAGAAGCCTACGTGCTAATTTTGATTCGTTTTTGTCTTTGATTTCCAATTGTATTCAAAATATATCAGTTGTTATTTTATCCGAAACTTGGATTTATAATAGTGAATCCTGTTTCTATTCTTTAGATGGTTTTGATTCTTTCTTTTGCTGTAGAGAGGATAATCGTTCTGGTGGCGTTGCTGTATTTACTAGAAGTAACTTAAATTTCACCAAACTGGTTACATCGTTTACCTCTGCTGAAACTATTTTATTACATTCAAAGTCATATAACATCACTCTATTTTCGATTTATCGCAACCATGACTTCAATATTGATTTTTTTAATAGTGAACTGAGAAATACAATTTCTACTCTAATTCAACCTAATATAATTTTAATAGGGGATATTAATATTGATATTTTAAATAATGAAAGTAATACAAATGAATATTTGAATATTTTATCTCAATTTGGATTTTTCAGTTACGTTAATAACCCCACCAGATCGGGTTTACACTCATCTACTTGCATAGATCATATTTTTGTTAAAACAAGTTCTCTTAGAGTAATGGCTGGTATTTTTCAATCTGATCTAACTGATCATTATCCTACTGTTTGTAAGTTACAGTTTCCTGTAGCACCAAATCCCCTTAGTTTACCTGAATACTCTTTATCTTTAAATTACTCTCAGTTTTATGAATATTTAGCTTCTTACAAATTTAACTTTAATTTTGATTTTGGTCTTGATCAGCAATACCAAAGATTAACTTTTGAAATCAATAATATCAAAAATAACTGTAAGTTCCGTAAACCTTTACGTAAGAAATGCAAACAAATTTGGATAACTACGGAAATTCTGGTGCTGATAGGAAGAAAGGAAACACTTTATAAAAAATGTAAAAAATATCCTTTTGATCTCATGTTTAAAACGGCTTATAAAACTACAGTCTCCGAACTAAAGCGTGTAATTAAGTATACTAAAAATCAATTCTATAAAAATAAATTTGATTCTTGCATTTCAAGTAAACAAAAATGGAATTTAATAAATATAGCATTTCTAACAATGATGGTAAAAAGATTAGGACACTCCCTGAGACGTTAAATGACTTTGATTTAGCATCTGAATTTAATATCTTGTTTATCAATACAAATCAAAGCTCCTTAAATATTGAAAGAGCGAGGTACCAACGATATTTAATGCCTTGTACTTCGTCTTTTGTATTGTACGAAATCACTAGTTCTGATGTTTTCGACTCGTTAAATTCTTTCTCTAATTTAAATTCTGTTGATTATGATGGTATAAGTTTGAGATACTTAAAGCTAATTGCAAATATTAATATTGATTTTTTGACTAAATTTATAAATTCTGCTTTTATGACATGTGAATTCCCTGACTCTTTGAAGCGAGCTACGGTAACTCCTATTTTTAAATCTGGTTGCAAAAATTCTCTTTCAAATTATCGCCCTATATCCATTTTGCCCTCCTTTGCTAAGTTGATTGAAAAGATTATATCTAAGCGCATCTATAAGTTTTTAAATTATACTAATTTCTTTGCCAATAACCAATACGGCTTTCTTGAAGGTCGCTCTACTGAAATGGCTCTTCTTGAATTTTCCAAGTTTATATTAAAAAGTATAGATGATAGTAGACTTACAGTAGCAATTTTTTTAGATCTTAAAAAAGCTTTTGACAACGTAAATCATTCTATATTAATAGATAAACTACATAATGCTGGATTTAGAGGAGACTCTCTTAAATGGTTCATTTCATATTTGACAGGTAGAATGCAAAGGGTAAAGATAGTAAATAGTTTCAGTGATTTTTGTGTAACAAATCGGGGTGTACCACAGGGGTCTATTTTAGGTCCCATGTTTTTTCTGATTTATATTAATGATTTTTGTAAATTAAACATAAATGGAAAAATTTTAACATACGCTGATGACACAGTTTTATTGTATTCCTCCACTAGCAAAAATGACTTACTAAATCAAATAGAAGTTGATTTAATTGAAATAGGAACTTGGTTAGAAGCTAATGATTTAACATTAAATTTAAATAAAACAAAATACATCCATTTCAGTCTAAGACCTTCAAATTTAAACCTAAACATCAAATTTCATTCTTTGCCTTGTAATGGAAATACAAGTAATTGTTCATGTTATACTCTTCAGCCTGTACAAAGCATCAAATATTTAGGACTATATATAGATTCAAACATGAAATGGAAAACTCATATCAAAGAGTTGGGGAAGTGATTGCGTTTTGTTCTTTTCAAGTTTTACCATCTCAAAAATAAGGTTAGTTCAAATTTTTTAAAATCCTTATATTATGCTTGGTTTTATTCATTAATCAATTATGGTATTATTATTTGGGGCGGTGAGTATATATCCAATCTTCAACCGTTAATATCTATACAAAATAAATGCTTCAAAATTTTTAGGCCCCAATCTAGCCCCCTTAGATTTAGATCCCTTAAGTTGCTACCATTTCGACATAACGCTTACTTTCGTATTTTACTTTATATTTACCGGAATAAATCCCAATTTAAAGTGAAAAGCATACAATATAATACTCGATCCACAGACACTTTTGAAATTCCAAGTTTCTCCAAGGACATATTTTGTAGACATTTTTATTACCTTGCCCCTAAACTGTTCAATAGTCTACCTGTACACTTAATTAGTATTAGTAAATATTCAACATTTAAAAGATTATTATTTGAATTTCTATTAAACATTGACGACGTTGATATATATTTTTCACTTTGAAGCATTTTACTTAATAATGTTATCCAGCTTTTTTGCCATTTTTTAAGTGTTTCTATATAGTGTCTATTATTTTTTTTTCTTTATTTATGTTATGAATATATTTCTCTTATGCCTGTACGGGAAGAGCATTTCCCCTTGGCATATCACATGTTTCTTCTATTACTTGTATTTCTTTTGTAAATAAAATTTGTTTGTTTGTTAGTGTTAGTCCCACTGTAAAAGCAAAACATCCTCACAATGTTAGCCCCTCTGTAACAACTAAGCTTCCACTCAGTGTTAGTCCCACTGTAAAAGCAAAACATCCTCACAGTGTTGGTCCCTCTGTAACAACTAATATAAGCTTCCACTTAGTGTTAGTCCCACTGTAAAAGTGAAGCATCCTCGTGGTGTAAGTTCCACTGTGACAACTAAGCATCCACCTAGTGTTAGTCCCACTGTAAAAGCAAGGCATTCTCATGATGCAAGTTCAACTGTTACAACAAAACACTCTCAAAGTGTGGGTTCCTCTGTATCAAAACCACCTCCTAGTACTACTGTAATGGCAAAACCTCCTCAAAGTACAGCTGCTACCTCTCAGCCTCTTGTTTGTGTCCGTCCAACTTGTACCTCACCTGTGAAGCAAAGACCTAAGAAAACCCAAATTCTTCCACCAACGCAATCAGGTAAGAATTTATATAAGCTATATTCAAATCGATAGTTAAAGTGTGTACCTGCATGTCTGACTTTAAACAACTGCTGAAGAATCAATTTTTCATTATTTTAATACTGCATTTTTCTTTTCAGAACCTGTGATTGCAAATGAAGAGTTTCAAAAAGTAGTCTCTTTTGTAAAAACAAGGGTATTTTTAAAGTGCAAGCACTTATCTTCTCAGGAACAGGAAATGAAAGCCCTCAAATTGGCTGAAGCTTTTGTTAATGAGCACAACATAGCATCAAAACTAGATAAAAAAGGCATGAAGCTTTTGAATGATTACACTGAAAAAAATATCAATCTATAACTTGTTACAATCCAAACGCAATTTTCAATTCGGGAGACTACTGAAAAAGTGATGAGACTACTACTTGAGTGATTTTAAGTGCCTTAAAACCCTTTATATGTATATTGTAAATACAATTTCCTACAGAGGATGCTATCTTAAGTAGATTTCGACTTGACAAATTGCAATGTGTGTTAAAATCTCATTGAAATTCAGTTTATTTCTATAGATTAATGAAATTACCAAAATTGTGAAAGCTTTTGTGTTGGTATGATGTAATTAAGAAGTTGGTATTTTAAACCTCTGCAGTTTTTTTATTTTAAAACCAAGATATGGTTTCTAGTTATTTTAGAAGATAGAATCAATTTTCTTCTAAATTATTGGTTGGTAGCCCCTTGTTCAATAGGGTCCTGTAAAACTCTTTAGCTGACAATTTTAAACGTCAGCTGATCTCCAAAATTTTGTGGTAAATTATGAAATTTAAAAAAAAAAAAAAACCATTTATGCGAAAGAAATGGGAAGAGATAACATGAATTTTTATTGGTAAGTCCCAAAGCATTTTTCTTTCTTATTTGTTTATTTTACTGGTATTTTTAAAGTATCTATTATTTAACTTCAAAACTTCTTATACACAATTGTCTACATTATTTTTTTTTTGCTGTGATACCTACTTATGCAGAAATATCCCAGTTTTGGTTCTTTAATATTAAGGTTAATTTGTGTTAAATTAATTACTAAAAAAACAAAACAAATTCATTGTTTCATATTTGTTTTAAATTTGTGAACTTGCATTTATTTACTTTATATTCATGTTCAATATCTTTAATTACATAAATCTGTCTGAAAAGTGTATCTTGTATTGTTTACCAAAAATACTTCATCTTCAACCCATTGTTCTTGTACATAATTCATTTACACTTTCATATTGTAAAGTATATCGCATGGAATAAAATACCATCTTTCAACATGTCCGTTTATTTTTCCTATTTGTGTCAAATGTAACTAACTAATGACATTTTTATCAATCATCTAATATTGCAATCATCCTGTCAATCATCTAATATTGATTGTTTCAATAAGACTAAATAAACAAACTTAATGCTTATGTCATGTTTTATTAGTCTCCAATTCAATTAACTAGTCTGAAATAAGTTAACATATAAACAAACAAAATAATTCCTTAAAAATAGTTAACATTCAATAAATTAAAAATAGGAGATAAATTAAACTTTTAAAATGGACATCAGAAATGTATTGCAACCAGTCTTGTGCTAAAGCTTCTTCTGACATGCCATTTTCTTTCAAATGATGAAAAAGATCTTATTGCACACTCACCTAAGAAATACATGCAAGAAATCCACTTAGTAAATTTCATTCTTCTAATATATATTATTTTACATTTATTTTTAAAAGGGGAATAAACACAAGAATGGGTGAAAATAATGTTATTTTAAATAGAAAAATATTCAGGATGGAACTGGTTTGAACATCTAACTTTCACTCATCAATATGACTAGTGTTGAAAGTTTTATTCATCAATATGCTTTATGTATTTTTAGTTTTCTTCTAGCTGAATATATAATATTAAATAGTGTTATGTAAAAATATTAAACATAGGAATATGAAAATATGTCATTAAATATAAATAGGGTGGTTATAGTCCACTGAAAATAGAGAAAAAAAGGGCCGAACCTCAAACAAATTGCAATAAAAGGTTTCTCAACGGTTTTCACTTAGGAATTACCCCAATAATAACATACTAAAAATCGGACCATGGGAAATTTAATTTTTTTTTAAATTTTTAAAAAATGGCCGAAAAAATTTTTTGAAAAAAAAAAAAAAAAAAAAAACCAATACACAAATACAGACATGTGATACATGTTTATAGGTTATTTTTGAGTGCTGAAACCGAATACAGCCTTTAGTTTTGAAAAAAAAAATGAAATTTCAATTTTTTAAATTAATTTGAACAATTAGCTATATGAAAACATTAAAACACCCCTAAAACCCTAACTAAAAGGTCAAAAGAGATAAATCCAACGGTTTTCATTTAGATATGACCTAAGTATTAACATACTAAAATTTGAAAATTTTACGAGTGAAAAAAGTTAATTTTTTTTAAAAATTTCAATATTTTTTTTCGAAAAATGCATTTTTTTTCAAAATGGTGCCATAAACTTTTGAGGCTTTTGAAAAGGTCATTTTTCAGTGGATATTGTCCACAGATAGTTATATAATGGAAAACCGGTGGAATTTACTTTTAACTAATTAGTTAAGTAATTAATTTCATAAATTGAAATTGGTGAAATGTAGGTCTAACTTCCAAACAATTAAAAACAGGTGATACTTTGGCATACTTCTATCAAAAATTTTTGAAATAACAATTACATACTATTAAAAGCAAAAACTTTTCAAAAAAATTCAATTTTTTTTTAAAATTTTAATAAATTTTAATATTATTATATAAACTTGTAACACATGTTTATAGGTAAATTTTTAAATGTGATGCCGAAAAATGTAATGTTTTTACAATAAAAATTGAAACAGAGTTTAAAATTTAAAATTTTTGAAAACGTTTTTAATTATGTAAAACTAGTCCCTACACCTGTAACAAATTGCAATAAAAGCTTTATCAACGGTTTTCACTTAAAAGTAGCCTAAATAACAACATACTAAAAATCGGACTATGGGAAATTTAATTTTTTAACTTTTTTTTTTATAAAAACAGCCATTATAAAGCAAAATATTTAATTTTTTTCGTAAAGATATGTAATGCATGTTTATAGGTTAATTTTCTATCAGGATGCTGAAAAATTAAATATTTTTGCCATAAAAATTGAAAGAGAGTTGAAAATTTTAAAATTTTTTTTTGCTTTAAATGGTTTCACTTTAAAGCTTTTTCAATGGTTTTCACTTAGAAATAGCCTAAATAACAACATACTAAAAATCGGACAAAATCGGACTGTTAGAAATGTAATTTTTAATTTTTTATAAAAACAGGCATTATGAAATAAATTTTTTTTTTTCCGAAAAGACTTGTAATACATGTTTATAGGTTACTTTTCGATTATGATTCAGAAAAACATCATATTCCTGCAATAAAATTTAAAAAAAGAGTTAAACGTTTTAAATTTTTAACAAAGATTTTAAAATTTTAAAACTAAATTTCTTAGTTCTTAAAATAGTCCGATTTTTTCCGATTTTAAATATGTAGTTATTTAGACCATTCCTAGGTGAAAATCGTTGAAAAAGCTTTTATTGCAATTTATTCCACGTGTAGGGACTAGTTTTTAACATAATAAAAAAAATTAAAAATTTTAAAATTTTCAACTATCTTTCAATTTTTATGGCAAAAATATTTAATTTTTCAGCATCCTGATAGAAAATTAACCTATAAACATGCATTACATATCTTTACGAAAAAAATTAAATATTTTGTTTTATAATGGCTGTTTTTAAAAAAAAAAGGTAAAAAATTAAATTTCCCATAGTCCGATTTTTAGTATGTTGTTATTTAGGCTACTTCTAAGTGAAAACCGTTGATAAAGCTTTTATTGCAATTTGTTACAGGTGTAGGGACTAGTTTTACATAATTAAAAACGTTTTCAAAAATTTTAAATTTTAAACTCTGTTTCAATTTTTATTGTAAAAACATTACATTTTTCGGCATCACATTTAAAAATTGACCTATAAACATGTGTTACAAGTTTATATAGTAATATTAAAATTTTAAATTTTTAAAATTTTTGAATTTTTTAAAAAATTGAATTTTTTTGAAAAGTTTTTGCTTTTAATAGTATGTAATTGTTATTTCAAAAATTTTTGATAGAAGTATGCCAAAGTATCACCTGTTTTTAATTGTTTGGAAGTTAGACCTACATTTCACCAATTTCAATTTATGAAATTAATTACTTAACTAATTAGTTAAAAGTAAATTCCACCGGTTTTCCATTATATAACTATCTGTGGACAATATCCACTGAAAAATGACCTTTTCAAAAGCCTCAAAAGTTTATGGCACCATTTTGAAAAAAAAATGCATTTTTCGAAAAAAAAAATTGAAATTTTAAAAAAAAATTAACTTTTTTCACTCGTAAAATTTTAAAATTTTAGTATGTTAATACTTAGGTCATATCTAAATGAAAACCGTTGGATTTATCTCTTTTGACCTTTTAGTTAGGTTTTTAGGGGTGTGTTATTGTTTTCATATAGCTAATTATTCAAATTAATTTTAAAAATTAAAATTTCAATTTTGTTTCAAAACTAAAGGCTGTATTCGGTTTCAGCACTCAAAAATAACCTATAAACATGTATCACATGTCTGTATTTGTGTATTTTTTTTTCGGCCATTTTTTAAAAATTTAAAAAAAATTAAATTTCCCATGGTCCGATTTTGTCCGATTTTTAGTATGTTATTATTGGGGTCATTCCTAAGTGAAAACCGTTGAGAAACCTTTTATTGCAATTTGTTCGAGGTTCAACTCTATTTTCAGTGGACTATTAAGCTTAAAACAAAGTAAAAAAAAAACATTGTTTACAACACATTCTTTATTCTATGAACAGATGGCTTTAGTATCAAACTTAGTATTTTCTTCCAACAGCTTTATTTGATTTTTTTCTAGAAAGTAATATAATAAAAAATACCAGTAAACTTGTTTCAAAATAATATTTTTATAATTATTGAACTGACTTGATATTTAAAAACGGACAATGCTGCTAATGTAGTTAAAATATGCAATGAACTGAAAAGGGCTGAAAGGAATATGAATAGAACTTATGGATATTCAGCATATCTTAAACCTTTTAGAAAAAGATAGTAAAATCTCTAATGTTAAGGCTGAAGTTGTTGACATAGTAACATATTTCCAAAACAATAATTTTGCTTCATCCAAGCTTTGAGAAACAGGTGCTATAAAGCTTGAGATGCCATTTGATATCATAAGGAGCTTTGTTAATCCAATTTCAATTTAAAAAACCTAATTTAATTTTTTTAAATCATGGTTTTTTAGCATTTCTCTGTCGAGGGAATAAAAAAACATGTTTTTTTTTCAACCCTGATTATAAATAAGTTTTAATCTTAGAGGCTGATACTTCTTAGCACCATGATTAATAATAATTATTTTAATTGCTTAAGAATGAAACAATTTTAAAGAAATGTCATTTTTAAAAAGTTTTAACAAAATTAAGTTGAGTATATTCTATTTCAGAATTGTAAATTTTATTTTATATAAAATTGTGTAAGAGTCTTAAAATGATTAAGTTTCTGAAAAATAAGTTGTTCCATCTAGTTGGATTGATATATTTTGACAAGTTTTCACCTTTCACACACAGCTGAGATATAATTAAGAAAATTCTTGTCATATGCAAATTATGTTGTGTTCAATCAAACCAGTAATTATGTTTTTATGCTTTGGCATCGTTCAAGTAGAACGTTCGAGAACATTCCTACTGTTTATATAAGTGTGTGTTGTTCCCGTGTATTTAAGGATTTTGCTATTATGATCTAGTGCTCAATAAACGCTATTACTTTTTACTCTGCTGGTTGGTTTACTTTTATTAGCACTCTGCAACAAAAATGAGTCGGGAAAAAAAAGTTTGCTTCTCAAAGGTAATTTCTTAAAACATTTGGATTATAAGAGTCGAAAGAAAATGGGATTTAAGTTGAATTTAGTAAACCCTTTCAAGCAGGGCCGTAACCAGACTTTTGTTTCGGGGGGGGGGGGGGGTTTGACTCAAATATTTTCTGAGGTACCTCCTTACGGGTACTTTTATACGTTAAGTTTTAGATTACAACACTGGATTGAAATTTTGATGCACTAAATTTCAAAATTATACAAACAGTATGAATTCCAAGTAAAAGGGGGGTCTGGAAATTTGCCCCTCAATAGAGTGTTTTAGCTCATTTTGAGACCCCTTAGGCTTAGATTACACTCAAAGAGCACCACTTATTGTAAGCGGCCGAATTTTCAAGGTAAAAAGAAGGTATATTGTAATAAATGGCAAAATGTTGAGGGGGTTTTGGGGTTCCTACTCCAGAAAATTTTTGAATTTTTCCCCTAAAAGTGACATTTTAACTCATTTTGAGACACTTTAGGTTTCACCAAAGAGGACCACTACGTAAATCACACAAGTTTGAAGGAAAAATCGTACTTAATAGATTTCAAAATTTCGAGGGGGTTTGGAGGTCCTCCCCCTGAAAAATTTTTGGAAATTTGCCCCTCAATAGAGTGTTTTAGCTCATTTTGAGACCCCTTAGGCTTAGATTACACTCAAAGAGCACCACTTATTGTAAGCGGCCAAATTATCAAGGTAAAAAGAAGGTATATTGTAATAAATGGCAAAATGTTGAGGGGGTTTTGGGGTTCCTACTCCAGAAAATTTTTGAATTTTTCCCCTAAAAGTGACATTTTAACTCATTTTGAGACACTTTAGGTTACACCAAAGAGGACCACTACGTAAATCACACACGTTTGAAGGAAAAATCGTACTTAATAGATTTCAAAATTTCGAGGGGGTTTGGGGGTCCTCCCCCAGAAAAATTTTTGGAAATTTTACCCTTAAAAGTAGGGTTTTGACTCATTTTGAGACCCTTTGGGTTATACCCGAAGAGGATCGCTCCTTGTGAGACATATAATTTTTAAGAAAAATAGCTGTATAAAAATTGATGTCAAAATTTCGGGGGGGGGGGGGGGGGTTGAACCCCTAAACCCCCCCTTGGATACGGCCCAAGAGACGGGTGGCTCAAGTGTGGAGGCAGTGAGTGGGGCGGCTAATGCACTGGTGTACCACCACTTAAAAAGGATCAGAAGATGGCTGGCACTAATACAATTAAAATTAAATCTAATTAAGCAATTAAAATCTAAAGGAAGTTCTTTTTACTCGCATGCTGCCCTGTGAGAGCAATTCAGTGGCTGAAGCACCCGTCGTGAAAGGGTTAAGGTCATTTATGTGTATTCAATAAAAACACTTCTCATATACATTCATTATTGTTACTTTATTATAAGAATCAAAATTAGAATAGAGTTTAATACATTAAGCTCATCCTTACATTCCTTGCCATAAATTTGGGAGTGACATACTTTGCAGCATATAGACAGCAGCATTTCATAAAACTTTGAAAAAGGTTTAAAATAATTGACAAACTATCATAGAAGTAACTACTTTTAAAAGTAAAAGTCTTCAAATCAAACGTACTGAATAATATAAAAAGTCACACAGCAGTTTCTGTTTCTTGTTCAGGTTCTAGATACATGTCGTAACAAATATTTTTTAAATACGCATAGTTTGAATCTGTTAGTTCAGGAAAGGAAACATGATACTTACTAATATTCCCAAGTCAGGTAAAAATAAAAGAAGATGAGGTTTTAGAGGCAACTAGGGTAGTTATTGAAATTTATCTTTTGTATACTGAATTTAAAAATAATTATAGGAATTTTTTTTATAATTTGGTTTTACAAATCTAACCCAATTTAGAAAAAATGCTACAATTATAAATCAAAATTGTTTTAGTTGGCATAAGTAGACAGTGACTGCTTAATGTGATTGCTTTAGGCCAAGATTAAATTTGGACCAAATCCTTTCTCTTTAGCTCTGTTTTGTTTTCTAATGAACTCAACTCAATAATCTAAATTACGGTAAGAAACTGCAACATCAAAACCACAAGGCAGAGACATTTGCAAATGTGGTACACCATACCTGAACTGCATGTGGTATTCAAACTGCATGTGATATTCATTGACCAATCACAAGCTTGAATTTCATACCCCTCATTATTCTCTTTCGGTTCAGAGAATCTAATGTTTTTACTAGAATCATAGAAGAGCAATTGACTTTCAGTTTTAAAAAAGCAGCAGCTGGTTGCTTGTAAAAATTGCCCTTAAAAATTCAAGAAAAAAAGGGTGTTTTTTATAGAAGATATAAACAAATCTTCATAACATAACGATAAATTTTGTGTTCAGTTGAATAGGAGTGATTGGGGCCTGCCAATTTTGATATCTTTACCCGATTCATAGCATTAACCCTGAAGCAGAACATTAACATTAAGCAGAAATGACTATAGTTGTCAAATGAAACAATTTAAATTCATTAAAATTTATTTTATAACTAATACTAAATAAACTCATTCAAAATTATTTTGTAACATGTAAACAGAAATACATACTTATTAGAAGTATACAGGCTGTGATCCTTGATGTACTTCAACACCAAATCAGGAACCAGATATTTTACACTATTCCCTCTACTCAATGCTCGTCTAAAATAAAATATAATTTCCAATACATTTTAACACACTAACAAAGTGTAAAAAGCAAAATATTATAGTAAATCGCTGTAAAACTTTCTCAAAAAAAAAAAACTATTATTGAAAAAAAATACTAAAACAATTTATTATGTATAACTATTTATTTAATGTATAAAAAATATGGAGTAATAAGTTACATTCTGCTAAAGTAAGAATAAATAGTTGACTCTTCCTTCTTTTTGATTTTTCTTTAATCACCCAGTTTTCCAATATATTTTTTAGTTCCAAGAAATGATAATTAACTTAATTGTCCTTCAAATTTTTTGAATTTTCTGTAAGAAAGTATTTGTTTGCTAGTAACTCAACTGAACAACTCACACATCAAACACAAAATGACCAATTTAACTCCCCAGTAACGGGTTGTAAATCTCCCCCATGTAGTCCAGGGTACCCCCTGCTGTTAGTTGTTGATAACATTCAGTCCAGTTTTGGAGGGCCAAAAAAACAACTAGTGGTGAAAAAGGAACGGACATATGGTGCAATAAATTCTGATGTAGCCCAAGAATCATAAAACACTCTATATTACCCCTCTACTTTACAAAACCTAACAAAAGAATATTTTCTTTCAATAGTGGAACAAATGTATTGAAAGTGAATTGAATGGATGGAGCAATTGTGTTGAATGAGTGGAACTAATGTTTTGAAAATTCGTTGATAGCATCTGGGTCTAACAAACGACTCAGTCTAAAATGAAGAAATATTCATCACAAGTCGGTTAATCAATGAGGTAACTATCCGGTGCAAGTATAATTTTTCCTTTCCCAGCTTTAAAACAAAACAAAAATTGTGAATTAAAGAAAACTGGTCTCTGGGAAGGGTTTTACTGGTCACTAATTGGGGTATTTTAACATTAGGGGAAAATTTGGTGCCTTCTAGTCACTCAGTGAGGTTTTACTGTACTTTTAACAATCAGAAATGTTTTAAATGGTAATTAAAAAATAAGAAAAGTACTGGGAATTTTTTTTTCAAATTAGTTTTTCTCTAAGAAGTAATACTCGTAATTTATTTCAAAATTAGAAGGAAAATAAGTTTTTGATGTGAGAGATACAGTTGATATTTCCCAAATCAAATTCAGTGTAATTCTCGTAACTGAGAGAATTACGAGTATAAGTACAAATGTAATAAATTGACAAAATGGGAACCAATCTTCCATGTTTGTGCTGTCTGGGTTATTATATTCATGAGTTTCAATTTTATTTGAAAAACTTTATATTCAGGAGAGATATCAGGATTTATCCCTCTGAAAATATTTGTTCCATTTGAATTAAATCAGTGGTGCCCAACCTTTTATGGCCCGCTGGCAGCACTTCATGTTAAGATAAAAATTGTGGGCCAGAAAAAATTGAAAAGCTATTTAACATTTTTCTAGTCAAACCTTTCATTCAGCAGCTTCAAAAGATGAGAACAAACTTATAAATGGGCTAAACGAATCAGCTTCATGGGAGGATTTATTGGGGAACAATGCCCCCCCCCCAACTTTTTTGAGAAAATTTCGTTTTTGTAAGGGAAAATCGTTTCCAAAGCCATCATAGACCGGGAGCCAGCAACATATTTTGTCAGTCATTTCCTCTCAAGCGATATTTGGTGGAAAATTTCAGGAAGTTATATCATAAAGCCTGGTGAGCGTCAGCTGGCTGTAGGGCGGTGGAATAGACGTCAGCTGGTCGTTTAACATTTGGAGCGTCTTTCTCAAAGATTTATTGCGGCTTCAATTACGCGAGAGAAAAAGAACAAGAGGGAAACTCCAGGGAAACTCAGTGAAACTGTTATGTTTTTGTTTACATTTCGATTTGCTTTGTATTGAGGAGAGGTACGAAAGGGTGTGTGGCGGATATCGTTTTAAATCAAGATTTTGTAAATAATGTAAGATGTAAGGAACCAACAAACATGAACAAAAATTTATACTTTCAGTGATTTCCTTTCAACGTTTCCTGACTTCATGAGTCTCAAGTTGTCAACAAAAAACAATTCCCTTCTAGAACATTATTAATTAAATATTGGGTACATTCGTAAAATCGAACTCGTTTAACCAGTTAAACGAATTATGCGAATTGAGCGTTCCTAAAGTCACCGGTTATTTCCATGAGGATAACTCGCCGTTCCTAAATTCGCTGTAACCGAAAAAAGTTCGTAACTCAAATAACTCAAAAATTTCTCAGAGGGTTGCCAATTTGGCCTTTTTAAGGCCAAATTCGAGAAATTTGGCTTTTTTTCAAACTCGTTTGGCTTCGAAATTTTCGTTTGGCTTTTTTTGTTAAATCCTGAAAATTTGACCCCAAGTTTTCCCCATTTTTCTCTGTAGTTCATAGGCATTAGTAGTTCAAAATAACGTTTCTATTAATTTTCTGAGAAACGTTTTGGTACTTTGGTTCCTAATTCCCTTTGTGAGGGCTTCAAGTGAATTTCAGATTCAGAACAAGCATGGAAATTTTTATTTTTTAATAAATATTTTCATTTTTTTGAGCTCAGAGAACGTTTGATTACGGTCTTATTACCACCGCATGTTTAATAGGCGCGTTTAGCATTTTTGTTTTGAAATTTCAACTTGTATTTAATATAAATTAATAATGAAAACTCAAAAACTTTTCTGGATTTAAAAGAGTGTTTAGGGCATCTGGATTCTCGAAAAAAAAAAACAGATTGCAACATGGGCAAACATTCCACAATGTCTTGGTGATCTTTTTCTTTTTGAAAACACAAAACAGAATCACGCGATGTCACTTTTAAGCTGAAGGGAAAAGCCCGCCAAGCCAACGCCAAGCAAGCAACTTAACAGAAAAAAGTTATGGTCGTTCGTATAATCTCAGTTTAACTCATGAAACGGAGGTCACGTGACCATACTTTTTTCGGTTTTCACCGTTTTACTGGTTAAACGAGTTCGATATTACGAATGTACCCATTGCCAACTTAAAATTATCTGAAAAACAAATAAATATCTAAAAAATTAATTAAAACAGTGTCCTTTCAAAAAGTTGGTTTGGTTTATAAAAAGAAATTAAAAGTTATCTTTCGGGAAATTGGTTAGTAATTAATTTTTAGAAGTAATAATTTATTGTTCTTTAAAGAAAAAGTTGGTCTATTTCCTAACAATACAAAGCAAATCGAAATGTAAACAAAAACATAACAGTTTCACTGAGTTTCCCTCTTGTTCTTTTTCTCTCGCGTAATTGAAGCCGCAAAGAATCTTTGAGAAAGACGCTCCAAATGTTAAACGACCAGCTGACGTCTATTCCACCGCCCTACAGCCAGCTGACGCTCACCAGGCTTTATGATATAACTTCCTGAAATTTTCCACCAAATATCGCTTGAGAGGAAATGACTGACAAAATATGTTGCTGGCTCCCGGTCTATCAGGGATAGCTTGCCCCCCCCCCAAGGTCCACCACCTAAATCCGCCCATAGCTGTAGGTTGGGCCACCACTGTATTAAATAAACTACACTTCCCTCCCCCAAATAAAAAAAATTATGCATTAAATATAGCTATTTTAACACTTGAACCGCCGGACTTAGCTACCTACCTAGAACCGCCAAAGGGGACAAAAATGTCCCCATGCTGCTTAGGCCGGGTCGAAAAAGACGAAAGTCAAAAATTCGAAATGTAATAGTGCGGAAGAGTTGTAACACATTAGTACAATAAGTTTAAAAAGAACAAACGAAATATATATGCACATGAATTTATTAAAATTTATTAAAAGCCATACGGCGTTTCGGGGATTCCTTGGATCCCCTTTGTCAATGGTACATGACAACAAGCAAACACAGTTTATATAAAAAAAGCAAAAGAACGAAACAAGCGATGCCACAGGGCAAAAGAGAAAAATGTACATAGAAGGCCACCGACAAATTACCAAAATATCACCAAAATGCAACATCAAAAACAAAATGAAAATTATTCACTCCAAATCGGGGAAAGAAAAGGGGTACTTGTTAAATCATTAACTAAAAGATTTGCAAATTTATTTATTAGAAAGCCTTCGAAAAAATCAAGATCAAGGGCTGAATTACAAGTTTTTATGATTCCGGCAGAAGAAAAATCAAAACTATGGTCATTGTCCCAAACGTGTCTAGCTATGGAAGACTTATAAAATTCCTGTTTTTTAATATAATTAGCATGCTCTTTCAGCCTAAATTTTAGTGCACGTCTTGTCTGTCCAATATAGGATAAACCACAACTGCAAAAAATCCTGTAAATACCCCATTTGTTGCCCGTATCAATAGGGTCTTTAAGATTAGAAAAAGAAATTTTGTTAATTGGAGATAAAACTACCGAAAAGTCAAATTTTTTCAGAATATAAGAAATTTTAAAAGTAATTTTTGGAAAAAAGGGTAAAACAATTAAGTTTGTTAATTCCTGTTTAGTTTTTTCATTGTTACGTTTTTTCACAAATTTGCCAAAAATGCAATCTATCAAAGTGTGGCAGAATCCGCGATCAATGGCCACAGCCTTGATATAATTAATCTCAGTTTCCAAAAACTCACTATTGCTGCAAATACTGATGGCACGAAAAACTAAGGTATTGAAAGCAGCTAACTTTTGATTATAAGGGTGACATGATTTAAAATGAGGGGGTAAGGAAACAGCAAAAGGTTTACGGTGTACAGTAGTTAGAAAATCCAAATCAGTGCGAATAACAAGAACATCCAAAAAAGGTAGTTGCTGATTAATTTCAACTTCAAAAGTAAATTGTATGCAAGGGTCAATAGAATTAATGAGGGAAAGAACAATATCGACATTCTGATCAGCACTTAAGAGAACAAAAGAATCATCCACATATCTGACATAAAAAGGAAATTGTATGAGGTTAAACAATTTTAATTCAAAATAATGCATGTATAAATCGGCTAAAATTGGACTAAGGGGGTTTCCCATGGCTAAGCCATCAGACATGTAATAATAATTATTATTGAAAACAAAAGTACTCTGTTTGAGACAGGTCTTGGTGAGACAAATTAATTCATTAATTTCAAATTGAGAAAAGTGATGTTCAAGTAATCTAGTTTCTAAACACTGCAAAGAACCCTTAATGGGAACATTAGTAAACAAGGACTTTACGTCAAAAGAAACCATGGTGTGGCTGTCAGGGGAAATACCGCGAAGTTTAGAAACAAATTCAAGAGAGTTTTTGGTTGTAAAAGAATTACTCACGGACAAAGGAGAAAATATTCCAACTAAGTATTTTGCTAATTTATAAGAAGCAGTGCCAATATTGGAAACTATCGGTCTAAATGGAATCTCAGGTTTGTGTACTTTTGGCAGAGCATATAAACGGGCACAATTTGCAATAGAAGGGATTAATGATTTCTTTAAAGAATCAGATACAACTTTACTGGATTTTATAACGTTTTTGATATTAGTTAGTTCAGATGAAGACGGATCTTTTTTAAGGGATAGATATGGGCCATCGTCAATCAGTTTTTGTACATTACTGTTATAATCATCCTTATTTAAAATAACTATTTGACCTCCTTTGTCCGCCTTAGTAACAATCACATCAGGGTTTGATTTAAGAGATTTAAAAACAGATAATTCATGACTACTTAAATTATGTCGATAGGTTGAATTATTGGAAACAACAACATTTTTTACCAAATGTCTCAAGTTGTCCTTCTGTGTAGATGACAAAGCAGAAAACTTAAAAGCTTTTTCAATAGGAGCAGCAATTAAAGGCAAGGATGGTCTTGAGGTGACCGCAAAATTACAATTTAGTTTAAGCGTGTCCAGTTGGGAGGTATTGAGGACAATGTTCGACAAGTTCAAAACAGCAGATTGATTTACAACAGGTAAGTTCAATGGCACCTTAGGGGTAGTGTCATGAAGAAGTTTCGAAAACTTCTTTTCAAGGGTCTCTCTATGGAGTCGAGCACGCTGGTTGCTACGGAACCAAGATAAGTTGTCAAGACGGTAAAAACCAGGCACTTCTACGTGGCACAGGAGGTGAAGATGATAAAGTTCCTTCTCGATACGTGCTAACTGGCTGCGTGTGTCCTGGATGACAGATCTTAAAATGGAGAAGCGAAAACGTGACATCGACTTGGTGATCCTAATGGACGGCTGGAGATTGCAGGAAGTTCTGATAAACGATGGGATGATGCGGTGAAATCGGCACTTGGTCAAAAACTTTATATGGTTCACAAATCTCAGACGCTTGAGACGAAGTTTGAAAAACCGATTTGCCAGTGTCATACTCAAAAAGGTTGTGGCAAGAAACTCGTTGACGTTGAAATGACGAAAGAACGTAGAAGTGCCACGTAGAAGTGCCTGGTTTTTACCGTCTTGACAACTTATCTTGGTTCCGTAGCAACCAGCGTGCTCGACTCCATAGAAAAACTCGACTCCAAACCCTTGAAAAGAAGTTTTCGAAACTTCTTCATGACACTACCCCTAAGGTGCCATTGAACTTACCTGTTGTAAATCAATCTGCTGTTTTGAACTTGTCGAACATTGTCCTCAATACCTCCCAACTGGACACGCTTAAACTAAATTGTAATTTTGCGGTCACCTCAAGACCATCCTTGCCTTTAATTGCTGCTCCTATTGAAAAAGCTTTTAAGTTTTCTGCTTTGTCATCTACACAGAAGGACAACTTGAGACATTTGGTAAAAAATGTTGTTGTTTCCAATAATTCAACCTATCGACATAATTTAAGTAGTCATGAATTATCTGTTTTTAAATCTCTTAAATCAAACCCTGATGTGATTGTTACTAAGGCGGACAAAGGAGGTCAAATAGTTATTTTAAATAAGGATGATTATAACAGTAATGTACAAAAACTGATTGACGATGGCCCATATCTATCCCTTAAAAAAGATCCGTCTTCATCTGAACTAACTAATATCAAAAACGTTATAAAATCCAGTAAAGTTGTATCTGATTCTTTAAAGAAATCATTAATCCCTTCTATTGCAAATTGTGCCCGTTTATATGCTCTGCCAAAAGTACACAAACCTGAGATTCCATTTAGACCGATAGTTTCCAATATTGGCACTGCTTCTTATAAATTAGCAAAATACTTAGTTGGAATATTTTCTCCTTTGTCCGTGAGTAATTCTTTTACAACCAAAAACTCTCTTGAATTTGTTTCTAAACTTCGCGGTATTTCCCCTGACAGCCACACCATGGTTTCTTTTGACGTAAAGTCCTTGTTTACTAATGTTCCCATTAAGGGTTCTTTGCAGTGTTTAGAAACTAGATTACTTGAACATCACTTTTCTCAATTTGAAATTAATGAATTAATTTGTCTCACCAAGACCTGTCTCAAACAGAGTACTTTTGTTTTCAATAATAATTATTATTACATGTCTGATGGCTTAGCCATGGGAAACCCCCTTAGTCCAATTTTAGCCGATTTATACATGCATTATTTTGAATTAAAATTGTTTAACCTCATACAATTTCCTTTTTATGTCAGATATGTGGATGATTCTTTTGTTCTCTTAAGTGCTGATCAGAATGTCGATATTGTTCTTTCCCTCATTAATTCTATTGACCCTTGCATACAATTTACTTTTGAAGTTGAAATTAATCAGCAACTACCTTTTTTGGATGTTCTTGTTATTCGCACTGATTTGGATTTTCTAACTACTGTACACCGTAAACCTTTTGCTGTTTCCTTACCCCCTCATTTTAAATCATGTCACCCTTATAATCAAAAGTTAGCTGCTTTCAATACCTTAGTTTTTCGTGCCATCAGTATTTGCAGCAATAGTGAGTTTTTGGAAACTGAGATTAATTATATCAAGGCTGTGGCCATTGATCGCGGATTCTGCCACACTTTGATAGATTGCATTTTTGGCAAATTTGTGAAAAAACGTAACAATGAAAAAACTAAACAGGAATTAACAAACTTAATTGTTTTACCCTTTTTTCCAAAAATTACTTTTAAAATTTCTTATATTCTGAAAAAATTTGACTTTTCGGTAGTTTTATCTCCAATTAACAAAATTTCTTTTTCTAATCTTAAAGACCCTATTGATACGGGCAACAAATGGGGTATTTACAGGATTTTTTGCAGTTGTGGTTTATCCTATATTGGACAGACAAGACGTGCACTAAAATTTAGGCTGAAAGAGCATGCTAATTATATTAAAAAACAGGAATTTTATAAGTCTTCCATAGCTAGACACGTTTGGGACAATGACCATAGTTTTGATTTTTCTTCTGCCGGAATCATAAAAACTTGTAATTCAGCCCTTGATCTTGATTTTTTCGAAGGCTTTCTAATAAATAAATTTGCAAATCTTTTAGTTAATGATTTAACAAGTACCCCTTTTCTTTCCCCGATTTGGAGTGAATAATTTTCATTTTGTTTTTGATGTTGCATTTTGGTGATATTTTGGTAATTTGTCGGTGGCCTTCTATGTACATTTTTCTCTTTTGCCCTGTGGCATCGCTTGTTTCGTTCTTTTGCTTTTTTTTTATATAAACTGTGTTTGCTTGTTGTCATGTACCATTGACAAAGGGGATCCAAGGAATCCCCGAAACGCCGTATGGCTTTTAATAAATTTTAATAAATTCATGTGCATATATATTTCGTTTGTTCTTTTTAAACTTATAAGTTTTTGCACAGACTGTGGCCCTTTCGACATTAGTACAAGTATAATGCAACAAAAATTTTTGAAATCGGTCAACGTTTGACAGTCACGCAACAAGGTCAAAGTTTTGATGTTTTGGTCATTTTTGGGGAAATTAGCCAAAAATCCTAGATAACGTTCTCAAATATTCTCCTCAATTTTTTCATGGTTGTGCACCTTCATTGTCAATAGTATGCGACTAGTTTAATTTCTTTGTGTCCGAATATTTAAAAGAAATAAATCTTGAAAGTCTTAAAATTTACGTAAAGTTGTTTTTCCTGCATTCTTAAAAAAATTAAATATACAAATGTTTGTTAATTTTTAATTTTATTACAACTAAATATAGCTTAATAAATGTGTTTGTAAATTTTTATTTGAATTTCTAATATTATCTAATGGAAAAAAATCATCTTTGGAAATTAGCGCAATTTCTAAGTATCTCAATGAGGTATTTTCACGTTTTGAGATTTAATTTTATTCAAATAGTAGATCGAAAACCATGAAGAATGACGTTTACATCAAGTATTTCCGTGGCCTAGTTTCTGAGATATAAATTTTTGAAATTTCGTTTTTCTTACGGCGCGAAAAACACCCGTTTTTCCAATGGCCGATCTGTGACGTCACGGCCCGTAGTTACAGCAGCGTCATGCGTTGCTAAGCTTGTTTGCGCTTGTTTACTACACGTTTCTACCAGTGTATTTCCCTCCGCTTTGTTTGCTGTCTCTCGTTATTAATTGAAACAATGAATGATTCCTATTCATCCTATAAGTACTGTTTAGTACCTAAATGCAAAAGCACAAGCGTCAAAACTCCAGACAAGCTTTTTTTTACGTACAGCTGAGGAAAAAAAAACGTTACAGTAGACTTTGCGGGCGAACGGGTGGGGTTAGAAAGATGCTGTTGGTGTCATTTTTCAGGATTCAGTGTATGCTTGAAAAAACTAATTGACTATTTTTCTCTCAGAGGTCGTCTTCTGGCGCAACGCAATAAAAAGTGCAACTTTTTTCATGGGAGACCCCAATTTGTATTCAATTTTATGAAAGATCATACTAATTTAACCCTCAAAACCGAGTTTCATTTAATTTGCTCACTAAGCATAGCCATGACAGACCGTCAAAAAATAAAAAATTCTTATACAAAGCCTTAAATTAGTCGCCAACATCCGACCGCCAAGTAAGAATTTCTGTCAATCTACCAGTACTAGTAGTGAACCGATTTTCATTAATATTTCAGTTTTAAATTGTTGAAACATGAGATAAGTTTGTTTTATTAAATTTTTAAGTTTTAATAAGCATGTAAATACTATGGTTAAATTATTTTTTAAAAATTTGTATTAGTAATTTAAATTTTTTTTACGTGTGAATATATACACGCTTTCACGGAGGGAGTAAATGTGATATTTTTATACATTTTAGTCTGTTTTTTTTAAAGGCATAGAAAATTACGTATATAAATGTTTCTTATTCAGTTTTTGTCTTTTTTTTATTTTTGCCTCCTATAATATCAAAATACTTGCCAAATAACCTAACACTGTTCTCTAATCTCTAGCCCAAATTAAAGGGACAATCTCGAAAAACTCAGTTAAAATACTCAGTTTAAAACTCAGCTCAAATTATGACTGAGAACCATAGAGATCTAATTTTTAATATTATTATTAGATCCTAAAGTAATAGTAATTAGTGGAGTGTTAGAGACCTAAAACTGGAGGATACAATAACGGTACATTGTATAGATGTATGCTTATCTGTCTAAAAATCATTATTATTAAAAGCTGTATACCTTTAAAAAAACATTAATAGTGGATACATAATTAATAAAAATTCCATAAATTCTAAGATATGAGTAAAAACACAATTAAACAGTTTATTTTTTCCATTTCCTTTTCACAAAAGTTACATTTAAAACCATTTTTTTTATGTGATGATGTTTGTCTTATATTCTTAAATAATTTTTTTGACAATTCACATAATTGAGCGATTTATTTTATGCCTTTAAAAACGATTGATAAGTTATTGTTCATTAATGGAAAAATAGTAGAAGTGAAAATGAATATGTACCTCATGGCTTTCACGTCTCTCATTTCCGCACTCATGAAATCAGGGTTATTACCCAAGAAAGAGAACATGCAAACTGTATCTATCTTCGGCAAATTGTCCGATGATCCTTTTAAAAATCCAGGTAGAAAAGGCATTTCAAAAATGTTAAAAAATTTTGAATAAAATTGAATTATAATAGCACTTTCTCAAGAACGAAGCGAGAATACCATTCGAAGCACAGTAAACACACTTGATTTGGCGTGCCGTGACGTCACATCCAATAGAAACCCGTTTTCTGATCACGTGACTTTTTTGGCGTTTTCGCGAAAGTAAAATAGCATTTTAAATGATTTAAAACCATTTTTCAACCAAAAAATTTGAAATTTGATAGTTTTAAACCATAACGCATCGAAAAAGTGTGAAATTAAAGCGATTCCCTCACTAGTGAAAATACCTCATTATGTACCAATTTATGTATCGGAAGTTAACAAAAAGCCATCAAATTGTATATCTTAGCAAATAAAAAGAACATACAGGTTTTTACAAACATTTAATAATTAATTATCTTCTAAATTTCTACTGTTAATTTTTCGTTTGCGCAATGAAAAGCTGGTAGCCAGCTTGCACTCAAAGGATAGCATTTCTTCTCGTGATTTAGACATGTTTTTAAGGGAAACCTTCTGAAATTTTGAATATTGGGTAGACAAAGGAATGTCTGGTTAAAGTGTGGGAAGAGTTTTCCATAAATAACCACACAGAGACTTTCTAAAATGTAGATATACTTGTAGTAGATGAATCGGTAAGCCACCTCCAAAGCAAAGCAAGGAAACGTCAAAACATCACATTTTTTAAGTAGTATATATCAAGGGGGAAATATCTTCGAATATTTCATTGCATTCAACGAGGGAACAAAGTCTAGCAAGCAGAGGGGAGGAGAGATGGGCATGCCTGGTGCCTGAAAGAATAGTTTTGCTGTAGGGGACAAAAATGTCCCCTTTGGCGGTTCTAGTATAATCTGCATTTTTCTACTAAAATTTGCAACCAATCGGGAATTTTTTTTCTGTGTTATGTAGAGGGCATGAAATAAATAAAAGTCACAGAGTTTTAGAGTGATCTGACAAAAAATATAGAATTAGCAAAACTTTGAACTTTGCGAGGGGACAAAAAAGGGCCCTTGGCGGTTCTAGTGTTAAGTCATATCCCCTTCATACAGTCCACAGTAAAAGGTAAATTTTAAAATTTCTTTATTACAACAAATTGTAGTTTAAAAATACCAAGAAAATTTATATTGAAAACACATTTGCTTACCGAATATGAGTAGAGCTGATTTCATTTGTAATCCATTCAGTAACTATATGAATGTCATTCTGAAAATTATTTAATAATTATAATATAATTATTTTATAAATATAATTAATTAAAAATGAATTTTAAATAGCAAGGGCATTAATAGCGCTTAATAGTAGAGCACTAAAATAAAACTCAAGTCGTTTTTAAGTCTTAACTTAAGAACTGTAAATTGAAATACAATGCTTTACCATATTTACAACTGCATCATTAAAATTATAAAGGCATTACAGAAATTATTTTCTTCTCACCTGAAACTTGGTCAAAATATCCGATTCATAAACAAATCGCTGAGGATTAGAGCCACTTCGAGTTACAACTACTAAACCATGTGTCCCAACAATTTTTGCAATCTGAAACACCACAAACCAATATCAGAATCTTACTAAAAGAAGTTAAATTTACTATACGGGTCATTTTCAAAATTTGCTTACATTTGCTGTCCCGAGGGTAAAACATGAAAATTAAGCCATTAATCATTGTTAAAATTTCTGTTTGAGCTTTGATTTAAGTAAAGTAGACTAAATTAAATATTTCTAGCCTTTAATTCGTAAAAAAAGCTGTAAAATTATAAAAATAAAGATCCTTAAAAATACGAAAATAGCCAAAAACGCTTGTCCCTAACGAGTTTCATGAAATTCAAAGTCGTTTTATTGTTATTTAATTTTGCTTATTGAATGAACAAACGATAAATATCAAAACTATGAACTATTAAAATGTTGTGATAATTGTAAAAAATTATTTCTTGAATTTTATCTTTTTACAAATCAGTAAAATATTTTGTCCCTCACTTTATGTCAACTCCCGTTACGTTCGAATTAATTAAAAAAAAAAGGATAGTAATTATGCTTTAAAAATGGCAAACCGCATTGCAAACGATTGTTTATTTACATTAGAATATCTTTCAGCCGTTTTTTTTTTATTCTTCAAGCCGAAAACTATCGCGTTTTTGGAAAAATAATGTGACGTCAAGGTAAGGTGTTTTTATAAATGTCAACTCCCGTTACGCTAATTTTTAATATTAAATAAACTTTTTTGGAAATTTTAAGCCCAGAAATATAGTTATCTATAGATATAAGTAAGATATGTGTAGCTTTAATTCAGTTTCCAACAACGCAAGTATGTTTTATTCTGTCTTTTTTATTAAAATGTCAACTCCCGTTACGTGTCAACTCCCGTTACGTTTAACTGGGTAATATAAATCTAATGCTATATTTTATGTCATTGATTTTGAAAGTAATATCAAAAACCTTTTGCGAAAGATTTGAGATTTCTCGCTTGATTTATCGTTATATTTCATTAAAATAGGTGTTTCAAATTTAATTTAAAGGTAAATAATTGTATTTCATATGAAAATACACATGAATATTTTAGTTTACGAGGGTAGTTTGAAAAGATCTCGGCCTCAGCCAGAACACGCGCTCTAATTCGCGTGAATTCTTTAATTTCCCCGTGAAAAAATTAGAGTTGAAGCTTTAATATGGTTGCAAGAGTGTTCTTAAAGAACCATGTGAAAAATGTTCTACTTTACATTAAAATAAAGAATTTACCAGGGTTATAATATTTTAAACCCTGAAGACATTATTTACTACAGCATAAATGTTGTTTTTAATCTGAAATAAAGCTTTAAGGTATGAATTTCACTCAATTTTGTATGGTAATGGACTTGACAAGTTTTATTACAATTTTATAAGGGAATACCATTTTACACTAAACTATCGGCAAAAGTGTATGACCAACTGCTGTTCCATATACTTGAAACATGTACTAAAACTCCTATATTAATATTTTTTCAAAATTATGAAGTTTGAAAAAAAAAAATTTCTGAAATGTAAGCGTATGGTGAAAATGATCCATACACATTTAAGACATCAGGGAGATTTTTTGGCGCAAGTTTAGAACTGCTGATGCGCCAAGTTGGCATTGATTTTTTAGCGATAAAAGCAACCCTAATACAATGCTAAAAGTGACGTTAAAAAGCCAAATCTCGCCAACCATCAGCTGTTCTGAACTTGCATTTTTTTTCTAGAGCTCTAAAATAAGTGATTTGTTTACCCTAATGAAATGAATTTCAAATTATAAAATAAAACAATAATTAAGTATTGGAAGGTTTATAAAAAATATCCAAGCAATGAAAACAAATTAACTACAAATAAGCATTTTAGTTTATGTTTATAATCGTGTGTGATGATTGTGTCTATCTTCAGTGGACAAGATTCTATTTATTACTTTGATTATAATGAGCAATTAATTGGGTCAAGAAATGCTCTGAAATTTTTAACTCAACAATAATCTTAAGGAGAATCACTCCACCTATAACTGAAGGAAAAGTAAATAATTCATGGGGACTTGATAGCTCTGATGATGAAAAGGTTTGATTTAAACACTTTTTCCCTTCTAAAACAAATTAATTGAGGACACAAAACGAAACATTACATCAGCATCTGCCCACAAATCAGGAACACTGAATGATTCAAGCAAGTCCCCTCCACAGAGTAGCATTATTCGAACTTGTTCACTCAGATCCCAATTCATCCTTTGGCCATTATTATTTACAGCTGTAAAGTAACAAAGAATTAACATTGTGTGCTTTATAATTAAACATGAATTTCAAGAAGAGAAACAAATGTCAAAGAAGTGTAGTTAGAATAAAATTTTGAATAAATAATATTTTTTAAAAGCATTTTTCCAGTGATTTGTAGGTATTTTATCACGTTAGTACAAAACATCTAACAAAAAGACAAATTTTGGCATTTATATGATTTATGCATATTTTATGAGATAAATTTAAAACTTAAGTTATTTAAAATTAATCGGTTGAGCAATAACAGTGCTGAGAATAAAGAAGCTAAGAGTTTATTGAGCAGTACCATCTACATTTTTCTTTTTTTTTTTTTTAACTCGGAATACAGCATAATTTGAATTACATTTGAATGAAATAAATAGATGCATTAATAATAATGCAGATAATAAATAATAGATGCATAATAAATAGATGCATAGATGCAAGGTATCAAATCCAATGGAGCAGGCAAACATTTTTGAAAGAGCCTACGCATCGTCCGATATTTTGGAAAGATTCCCCTTCGATTTCAGTACAGATGAAAAATCTCCATGGTCGGAAGTGTTAGACTCCGAGTTCACGTTCGAAGAATTAATAACAGCAATTAAACACATGAAAACAAAAACTCCAGGAGAAGATGGCTTAACAGTGAAAATTATTCAACAACTCTCTGAAACCAATAAAAGGAAATTTTTAGATACTATCAACAAACTCTGGGATGCAGGAACAATACCAGAATCTTGGAAAGTGTCAACGATAATACCTATACTAAAACCAGGAAGAACCGCCGAAAAGAAGGACTCCTACCGTCCAATTTCTTTAACCTCTGTGATGTGCAAAACAGTGGAAAAAATGATCCTAAAAAGGCTAGTAGGTTTTGCTTTGAACAACAGTACTTTTCATAAACATCATTTTGGCTTTCTGCCATTTAGAGACTGCCAACTGGCCTTGAAAGTAATCTACGAAGATATTAACAGAATGAGAACATCAGGAGATTATGTATTGTTGGTGGCGGTGGATATTAACTCCGCGTATGATTCAGTTTGGCAGGATGGTCTGGTGTTAAAGTGTCTTGAGGCTGGCTTATCTGGGAAATTATGCAAATGGATTTACGAGCTCATCTCTTTCAGAAAGATAAAGGTAAAATGGCGCAACACAGTCTCTCAAGGATCCACCATCACTAAAGGAATCCCTCAGGGGAGCGTATTATCACCCTTACTTTTTACGTTTAATATGATGGACCTTTTTGAAGCCATAGGAGAAGGGGTTGGATGCATTTGCTATGCGGATGACATATTCATTTACGCAAACGGACAATCGTTCCAAGGAACTTTAGCCAAGGCGCAAGCAGCTTTGGTCCGCCTTCAGAGATGGTGCGAAGGCAATAAACTCAAGGTACTACCTAGTAAATGTTCGGTCATTAACTTCTCTAGGAAAAAATCTCCCCAAGACTTCTCTCTGAATTTAAACTCCTCAAAGATTCCTCTGGTCAAACATATAAAACTTCTGGGCATATATTTTTCCTACAATTTAACGTTCCACCATCACTTCAATTATATCAAACGGAAAACCTTTAAAAAAATTAACGGCATCAAAGCTGTTGCTTCGCACAAGTGGGGTGCCCGCACAACGGATCTTATAAAAATTGTAAACTCGGTAGTTCGGAACTGTCTGGATTACGGAAGCGCTATTACTACAGACGCCTGCCAATCTTCCCGTCAAAAACTGGAGCCTATATATAACGAAGCCCTGAGAGTCGCCTTGGGTCTACAAAAGTGGACCCCGATTCCTTTACTGAGACAGGTTTCTGGTCAAATGTCAATTTTAACTCGTCAGAATCTACTAGCTTCAAGATTTTTTATGAAACATTCAGCGTTGAGATTTACATCCCCATTATATGATAGGATAACCGAAAGGGTTAAGGCTCAAGAAGATCGTCCGAAAAGTATGAAAAATATGTACGAAACCTGCGAATTCTTAAATTCCTTACGGATTGACCTTCAAGATACCATTCAATTCACTCCTCCGGTCCTTACCCCATACAAAAATATTTTCTTTCATACATCAGACCTACCATTCCAAAAAACTAATATTCCAGAAGAAATAGTTTTCCTCTTTGAAGAATTTATCGCACCTTATAGGCGGGACTATTTCGTTATAGCAACTGATGCTTCCAAAACGGAGTCTTACACTGCAGCGGCGGGAATAGACTTTAAAAGAAATGAGAGGGTCCTAAAAGAACTACCTAAAGTAAATTCGATTTTTACCGCCGAGGCCATCGCTCTGTTCCTAGCGATCAAGAGTTTCGTCAAAGAGAAGGATCAAGGTCGTTATATATTTCTTACAGACAGCAAATCTATCCTAATGGCTCTGATGAATATTACTTACAGATCTCCGTGTGTAATTTTGCAAATTCAAAGTGCCTTACAAGAGGCAAGCTCTCGGGCTTGTAGTATCTCATTCGTTTGGACCCCAAGCCACGTTGGGATAAAAGAGAATGAAGAGGCTGACGCTTTGGCGGCCTCGATCAAGGATCACTCTCAACATCATTATCTTAAATGGTTTGCAATGAGGGACTTAATCAAACAAGCCGGTGGTTTCTTTTCAAATATATCTAAATCTGAATGGCAAGGCTCCAAATATTACACTGATTTTAAGGTTCTTGACGATCCTATAAATTTTAAATGGTTAAAAAATAGAGAAATGGATGTTTTAATTGCTCGCTTTTTCACTGGGATGCTTCCAACAAACAGTTTGTTATTTAAGTTCAATTTAGTAGATTCTCCTCTTTGTTCTGAGTGCCATGTGTACGACTCTGCAGAGCATCGTTTTACAATTTGTGGCAAATTTTCTGAGATAAGGAAAAAACTGAAAGAGAAAACAGATTTTAAGGGAAAAGATATTGTATTTTATACGTTAATGAACCGTGCAAACAAATCCAAAAGATATCTACAAGCTGTAGGAAATTTTCTTAGAGACGCGGACAGCAGCTAAATGTGTTTTAGACTTCTCTCCCCTAGGGCGGGGAGCTCTTAGTTATCTTACGTCTGTATTATTCTTTTTCGATACTCTGTCTCCCTTTAGTATCTTTACAGTAGTACTTTAGAAGAAGTAGACGAAACGGCCGTATCTAGGTCGTATATGTCTCAAACCCCCCCATTCAATTCAATTCAATAGATGCATTCATAGTAATCAATCAAAGGTAGGTTTAAAAATAGAAATTTTAAAAGTACTTCTCTTAGATTAACCATAGAAGCCTGCAGTTTTTAACCACTTAACTGTTACTTTATTTTGGCGTAATAGGTCTAAAAAAAAGCATATTTTTCAAAACAATATTCGAACTTAGATTAATTAACTCAAACCAAAAACATAATCAAAACTCATATAAATTATGAATTTAACATTATATTTCCGTTTTAAAACTTAGCGAAAATGCGGCACTTTTACTTAAAGTTGGCTTTTTTCCGAACATCGTTTTCAACCGGAAAGCAGATTTTACAGGAAAGGATGGTAAATAAAATGTTTTATGAAGTGAATTCTTTATGTTTTATTCAAAAAATACACTTTTATGTGATCAGATATCAATCGCAACCTATCAATCTCATTTTAATAAGCAAAACGTTCCAACATCCACGTGTTGTGGCTCGGCTCGGTTTGTGGATATTGAAAATAAAAGAATGTTTGTACTAGCTGGTTTTCGAGCAATAAAACAGCTGCAGTGGAAATTGCACCCCATGATGGCAAGAAACTGGTGTAGAAACATGCTGCCCCGACCCCTTTTTCTTAGAAAGGAAGGGCCAACCAAAGCATAAAGGAATGCTTGACCAATTTGTCCTTCACGGTTAATTTTAAAACTGATAAGAGTAAAAAAGACTCCTATGGACAAGTAGAGACATCTATGTAGAAAAAGAGAAACTAAAACCATGAAAAAATCTGGAAAAAACTTAGCATACAAAACGAGAATCAACAGACGGAGCGCCGTTGGACCTTGCCCGAGCACCGTTCGGGATAATCAGAGAAGTACCTCTTGCGAGTGCCCGAGCGGTGCTCGGGCAAAACAGGCAAGCGGTTAAGAAGCATATTTCATAGTTAAAAAAAAACACCCATATCAAGCACCCTTAATATATTTATCAATCTTAATATTTTTTTATCAATGTTAAAAGACTAGATTAAATTGGTAGAATATAGTTGTTGGTAGTCTAAAAGTTTTATAAGTACTATATTGAATCTGAGAAAATATACAATATAACAGAGTGATTACACACAAAATGAAGCAGCATACTTAATGTACTTTAAAAATATTCTTAAGCAATTAATTCAAGTTTCTAACAAAGAGTATGATAAAACTTACAATTTAGATTATCCACATCAAGTTTCTGCTTTTTTGATGCAGAAATCTGCATGTTATTAGTGTTTGTGATGGAATTCAAGATGTTTTGGTGGTATTCAAGTACTTTTGCAGTGGTTGTCCAGCCATCCTGGTCACTTTCCCAGCAATCTAATCTATCGAAAACAAGTTATCAATTTCATAAAGTATCATTTATACTTTGAAATTTTTAAAAGTTGAAGTAAAGTATTTAAAGAGAAGGATAAGAAAGACTAGGTTTTAATTAGAAGAAAAGTGTTAAGAGAGATAATAGCAATCCCAGTCACTGTGAGTGACTTACAAGCAGGTAAGTAATTATGAATAAATTAACCCATTTAGAAATAAAACCTTTTCATTCTTAGAACCACATGCACGAATAACAGCATACATGTGCATCAGCACTGTGCTCAAATTATAAGCTTAGTAATATAAAGTTGTAATAAGTAAACTATAAGGGTGTGTGTTAAACAGTTTGTTTTAAATTTTTGATATTTTGTAGCATCTTGTTTTCTAGTATAATAGCTAATTTCAATAAAAATTCTTACTTAATCCAATCACTTGTTTTCAGAGCTAAATCAACCATTTCACACCTGTGCTTTGCTGATATCAAACCTTTTTTCTTGTAGGCATCATTCACAGGGGATATTATTCCACCAACCACTTGAAAAAGACCAGTCTTGTGCAAGTAATCTCGAGCTAATTCTAAAATTGAAAATTCATTGCATCTGATTGATAGTTTTTGTAATTTTATTTGAGTAGGTAATTTAGTTAAATTTACAATCCTGGCCTTTGGCATCTAATCTAAATTAAGACAGCTAGCTGTAATGCATAAGCCAAAGATTACATATTGATATATTGCTAACTATTAGGCTTGGTCCCAGGCAGTAGATTATAAATTTGACTTTTCATAGTGAGAAGTGATGATGTTGTCAACCCTCCACAAGTAAGATTTACCTTCAAAAGGTTAGTGGAAAGTTTATCTCCAGAAATTTTTATTTCAACAAAACTAAGTTAGCGAATTGCGTAGTTTAAAGCTACCAAGCACTACACATGTGAACCCAGTTTAAAAGCAACATTGAATGACTTGCAACCAAAAATGAATTGCCAAGTAAAAAGTCACACTGCCATAAAATAACTACGATAGAAATTTTCAAATATAAAGTAGATTGATCCCAATTTCTTATGAGATTAAAATCTAAATTAAAACCACATAATATTTTTTTCTCACTCACCAAACAAGCGCAGGTGCATGTTTGTAACGGGGTTAAAAGACCCACAACTGAGTAACAAGACTCGAGATTTATTATTCATGGTGGTACACATCGGATCATGGATTCCAGATCAATGAGTTTACATAATGGCTGATAATCATTGAAAATTACTCAATAACGTTACTTCAGAGACTAGAAATAAATGGTTTGTCAACCAATTTACTAATCAATCCCAGCTCCCAGTGTTGTTTTGGTTTTGATGTAAACATTGATCGGTTGCCGATCTACAAATGTAAAATTATGGTATTTTTTTTTCTTCTGTATTTTCTTCAATTTATATTAGATTCTGCAGAATGTAAAAAGATGTCACACAACACCGTATTTTGACGCCGAAAAAATTTTTAATTTTAAATCCGTCAAGTAGTTTTCATTTTCAGATCCATGTGATTTTTGAAAACATAAACATAAACAATCCAAGGAATCAGCTGTTTCTTAACTGCCTACTGTATCGTTCGACATGAATCAACCTGTTCAATTTTGAACACACTTTCGGCATTTTCTTCTAGAGGTTCATGCGGCCACATGCGGCTTTTGGAAAAGCATCTTAATTACTTTTAAATATTTTGAAGAGTTTCAATCAAAAATTTTGTTATAAATTCCATGAAAGAAAGTGAGAGCAGAAAGCCAACGTTTACCTACTGTTCTCCGTTTCGATTATCTGATATTTTCCAAAGTAAGAGACTTATATTTTTCTCTAGATCTCTCTAGCCTGTAAGATGGTTCTCTTGATCCTTGAATCACTGATGCGTCATCATCCATTTTTATTTATTTTGAGTGTGCTTAGGGATTAAAACAAAGGGTGATCATTTACTTTTCATAATAGTGTATTGCATCACCCATATATTTTAAGCCTTACCTTGGTCAAAAATTCAAATCTTGTGTATTAAAATTCTCCTTTTTATTGATATAAATTTTCTTTAAACTTTAAAATATTATCTTTTTTATAAGTGATTACAGATTAGCTAAGATGAAGTGGTTTAATCAAGTCAAATTTTAGTACCTAACTATAATTTTTGTACTAAGCCTATTCTATTGAAAAATGTGGTTATATGTGTTAATAATTCCTTAATTTAGCTTCATTTGGATAAGCAGTGCTCATCCTATCTCTGATGTATATTTTTTATTAAGATTGATTGTATTCATTTTCTCATTTCAAATCCTTTTGAGTGATACCTTGAAATGTCATTTCTCGTTCGATTGCCATATTAAGCTCCAACCTGTTTTGAAGAATATATGATGATATATTAAGTGAATTTCTTCACCTTCTTTGCATACCAACAAATTTTTAGCTCTATATGATTATTATATCACAAAGAGAAAAGAGCTAGAGGGTTGTAAGTGTTCTTTGCAGGTTTCTACAGATTCCACAACCCATGATTAGGTAAAATTTTAATAAATTTTAAAAGAAGAGCTTTTTCTGTCATCTAACATGTTTGTGAATGTTTAACTACATTAAATTAAATTTTATTAAGAGAATAGACCATTTAAATTACCTGTGTACTTTGAGTAGCATTTTTCATTACCACAAGTTCCAGGATATTATGGAGTATGTTAGATCATTCCATTAATATTTCTTTTTTTTTTTCAGGATCTTCAAATTAATTAAATTCATGAAGTGTATTTCTTTTACTTAACAAGCTATTCTGATACAAGAGACATAGCTGCGAAGTGCGAATTCTCCCGGTTTACCTGGGATTTTTCCGGTTTTTTAATCATTTTCCGATGATACAGCCAAAAATGAGTTTCTCCTGGGGGGTTTCACATTTTTCAGGGAAATTCTCTATTTTTGTGAGAGTGTCCCTACCTTTTGCTCAATGAGCCTCAATACAGTCTGAATTTTCTTACTGGTCCAAAGTGTGTGATTGTTGCAATATTGCATAAAATCAAGGAAAAATCAAAAAGTTAAAAGGATAAATGATGTTTAGCATTATAAACATTAAAATTTTCCCCATTTCAGTTTTGAAAATATTGATTTTTTATGAAATGCCAATGCGTGCAATGTGCATGCATAAAAATCTTCCAGTTTTTTACTCAGTTAACAAACTCAGTTGACAGCTATGAAGAGAGCTTTAATGCTCAAAAGTTTACCTAATTTTTTCTGCTGACTTTGCAATTAAATTTAATATTCTTCTTTGGTTTGGGTGGCTGAACCTTTTTTCTCTGTAAGATATAAAAGCAGGGAAAAAATTATATTTTTGGTTGCATCCTTGATACTAAATTGCGTAGCTGCCAACTCTTCCATTTTAGCCGGAAGATTTCCGGGTTTTTTTTTCCCCCAGAGAATCTTCCGCCATCCGTTTTTAAATCAATTTCTTCCGTTTTTTGCCCAGTTAAAAGAAATTTTCTCATAAGTTATTAATCCGACTTGATTAAAGCTTAAAAGCAGTTGTTCTGCTGTTGGAAATAATGAATTTGCATGAGAAAATGGTTACCAATACAGAATGTTTATTGACATCTTTCATAATTGATCATTATTTTCCACTCAGCTGTGCTGATTATGCTCGACAATTATTTCAAAAAATGTTTCTAGACTCCAAAATTTCCAAGAGTTAAGGATGTAAAATATATGTTTTTCTTAAGATTTTTTTTACTAAAAGATGTCCATTTATACTACCTATTGTCCTAGGTAGAGCATGGTAGGCACCCTTGTTGACTTCAGTGTAAAAAATGCTGTGGGTATCTTGAGTTTTAAAATCTTCCTTTTTTTCGTAATCCCAAAGTTGGCAGGTATGCTATTGTGTACAATTGTACAGTATATATACTTGATTTTCTATACGTCTACTAATGACGACTTGAAATTATCAAGTAATAAAGGTTTGTTAGTGAAACAAACTTGAAAGGGAACATTTGAAATTCAAGAATTTTAAATTCTTTTATGGTATTAATATGTAATGAAAGTATGATCTCTTAAGAAATTATTAGTATTTATGCATATTTTTGGAATTTCAAAGTTCCAAATTAAATTAAGCAGTAACACTTAGGCTTTAACAACATGACATTCAACAACATTCATAACAACATTCTTTTCTTAAGTCTTCCATAAAAAATCATGGCTTGTTCAATCACTAAATATCAGCTTTAAAAAAAAACTATAAGGTGGCCAACTGTCCTTTAATGAGGACATTTTAAGTCTTTCTTTTGGGAGTTCTTGTTCTTCATCTAAAACTCATTAACATACAGGGATAAGTATGAAATACTTCTTACTTTTTAGTGAATTGCTTTCTTGTATTTTAAAGAAATTTTAGTTATAAAAAAACTGCTATTTTTGTTCTTTAAGTTCTAATTTTTTTTCCTCTAAATAAAACCAGGGTTGCTTGATTTAAATCACTTGATTTTTTTTAAATTGTGTGATTTAAATCAAAAATGTTAAACTACCACAATTTAAAAAAATTAATTTGTTGTACGCTTTAAAATGGTTTGCAAAATTATTTACAGTATAATTTTTAAACTTTATATTTACTATATACATTTAGCATTTGCACAATTGCCTGCAATTTCATAAACAAGTGTTATTACCATATTGGCCCTTGATTGTTGAAAATGCTGTAAATAGGAATAGGTTTGGAATCAAAATTTTAATAAACTATAAACAAGAATTAAAATCATAATTTTTTTACCTGGTATCAACTTTTTATAATATTTAGATAATCCAAAGGGTTCTTTTTAATATTTTTAGTTGTTTTCCTATCCAGTTTTTTCTTTTACTATATTACTATCAATTGTTCGATTTTATTATTTTATCACTAATTATAATGGTTTAAAGAAATAAACATATTACTTTAATGGGTAAAATTAATTTAACTAATCAATATAACTCAGATTGATTTCAATTTTTACACAAAATTCAGGCATGATTTATTTAGTACTGTATTAAATATAATCATTGTCTTGATTTATTTAGTAATGTACCAAATATAAAATAGTCATGATAAAACAATATTATTGATTTCAAAATTTGGTAAGTAGTTAGTGAAAGAAGGATAAAGAATTAAAACTTTAAGTAACTAATAGTCAATTATTCATTCACCCTTTCAGAACGAGCATCTTACTGATGAGATGGCAGTGAACTGCTTTCTTTATTAGTTAATAAATTATATTAAGTGCATAAAATAGATTAGAGTGTGATGCAAAATTAATATTTCACACAGAAATTATAATATCAATCCTATATTTTTGACCAGTTTCAGAAAGTACAGTTAACTGTTAATTCATTTGAATCAAAAAATCTGATTTAAATAAAAAAAAATTTGATTTCAATCAAATAAATCAGGATTTTTTATTATTATTATTTTCCAAAAAAAAAATCAGCAACCCTGAATAAAACTTGCTTTAAAAATTACCCAAGAGCTAAGAATTTAGCCTTGGCTGCTTGGTTTCTTATAACTATTTATGAACATGTTAGTAAAATTAGATAACACTAAAAGAACTTAAATATGTTCATTTCATTTAATAAGATAGCACTTCCATAGTATTAAAAACAACAGTAAAAGTATTATTAAACAGTAAAAGTATTGTTTAAGTAAGTAGCTTCCTATTAAACAGTTTTTTGGGACTATCTTTTAACAGAATTCTCTTTCTTTTGAAACTAACACCAAGTTTCTCATATTTAGAATACACGTGGCTGGTTCAAGTAAAAGAGATTAGAGTTCCTGAAGATAGAATAGGTATAAATATTTAATAAGTATCTTATTTTTTGAGTTTAGTGATAAAACAGTTGGTTTTTACTAACTAAACTTGTCAAAACCTGGAGGTGCAATAAATGTAATACATGTCTGTCAACCATTCTGATTTTTAAGTCTGTTACGAAAATACATTTTATAAAATTCTTTCGAAATGAAAATCAGTAATTAGCTAAAATTTTGAAGGAATTTAATAACTGATTGTTCTTTAGTTACAAGATTTGAAAATTGGAAAAATTACCTTAGAAAATTTGAATGACTGCCAGCTATGAAAATATAAGCAGTCACTTAATTAGACACTCATGGTCTTTTTATCTTTTGAGAAATAATGTACTAAGGTACCTCCCCTTCAAAAATGTTGCATATTGGCCTTAAAAATTTTGCTTTGACTCAATTTTAAAACCTTTGGTTAATACCTGGACCACACTGTCCACTTACCCACTGTACACTGTCCCAAGGGGGTAAATTAAGTACCATATAACAAACCCCCCTAAAACTGAAATTTTCCATTTTTTTAACCATAAAAGCGTTTAAAACTAACATATACCCCAATAAAGTCAATATAAAAAAGAAAACTAGAACGATTTGATTTTCTTCAAAATTTGCAACATTTCAGTTGTTGAGCAGGAACTAAAGATATCATTCAATCGAAAAAATATTTTACATTCTTATTATTTATCCCAGGGGACACTCTCTGCATCGGAAGAATAGAAATGTTGAAAAATAAATATTTTAACAAGGCTGAGTAAAAAGGACCATTTTTACCAAAATTTCCAAAGTTCAAGTGTGATGCAGGGCAGAAGATATTATCTAATAAAAAAATCTGTTCTTATTGGACCCAACCACTTATAAATAGCGATCTCAAAAGCTTACAAGTGTTCAAACTTTTCATAATTTGCTTGCTGATCTCCAGTTTTCCCCACAGTCCTAAAATCTACGTTTTTCAACAGTTTTTTTAATAAAATATAATGATTTCATATGAAATCATATATCTGATTGTCTGAGGTGCTTAAGACAATTATCTACCTTAAAAAAAAGAAAATTGAAATATAACATATGCTCCAATTTCTGTTCTCAAATTTTTTCTGCAATACACCTGCATTAGAAAATCCCCCTTGACCTTCATGATTCATTGACCTTTACTCAGACCATAAATAGATAGGTCCAGAACATCTGTCTACAAAATTTCATGGAACTTCTATGGGGTTTATTTAATTTGAGAGGATAAGCAAAGGGAGAAGAACAGGTGCAAGAACTTTCAATGGAAAGCCCCTGACAATGTTATGACTTGTAAATCTCCAGACCAGTGTCCCCCGCCCCTTACATTCTCTTCTTTTGTTATTGAATGGGGGGGAAAGCTAGGAAAGTATGTTTGGAATAACTACAACAAAGAAATAACTTACAGTGACAGAGAATTAGTTAATGGAGGAATGACCAGGTTTGTAGTTAATTATTTAAAAATAGCTAAATTTTATCTATTTGGTCTTCATCTCATTCTGTAATGGATCAGTGGGGGTTGATTGTGTTTGCTGGTTTGCAGTTTTAAATTCCCTTTTCATTAATTTTTAAATCTTTATATACTGCACTTAGCTCAAGGCTGGTTCATGTGAATCCTTTTTGTGAATTGTAGATACTCTAAGTTTGCAATTAAAATTATTAAATTTGTAAAACTGTTCGTATACTTAATTTCAAAAGAGTGTTGAAAACCTGAAATTACTCCATCCCTAAAAGTATTGATACCTAGATATTCAATACCTTAAAGTATTGATACCTAGATATTCAATACCTTAAAGTATTGATACCTAGATATTCAATACCTTAAAGTATTGATACCTAGATATTCAATACCTTAAAGTATTGATTTTAACCATCACTAATTTACATATTAATCCATCTACCATGCTGCTGAATCTTAAAACATAATGGTGGACAGGCTAATACATAAGTACTTTATTATGTTTTTCTTAGCTTTTACATATATTCTATAAGGGTTTTTTTGTTTTAGAAAATGGCTGACCCCATGGCTGAAAGTTCTGGAGAAATGTGGAATCTGTAAGTTCAAAGTGTTAATTTCTTTTGAAACTAAAATACTTATAAAAATTGCCAATATTTAAGTTCTTGTATTTATTATTATTAATTAATAATTACTGATTCTTACCATAACTATTATTTCAGGACTTTAATTGGTGATAATCTGGATGGGGTGAATGCTGTATGGAATGTAAGTTAATTTTTTTATTCAAATATAATGTAGCTGTTAGAAACATGCACTGTAGTTAGGTAATGTTCGGCACTAGTTAACTAGAACTAGTTGCAACTAGTAGTTAATTACTTATCAACTAGTAGTTAACTAGTAGTTTAACTACTTTTTGTTTAAACTAGTTCAACTATTAGTTGAACTACTTTTTTTAATAACTACTAGTTAAAACTACTTTCAAAATTTGAACTACTTTCAAAAAAAAATTCTTATTAAAATTTTTATCAAAATATAGAAAAAATTGTACTGTAACAAATTTAATTAAGATGGTAGAGTACTCAAAATACCATAACCAGAATTAAAGGCTCTTTTTGAGTGTTTTTTGTGATATAGATAAGAAAGATGTATTAGAATTTGGGCAAAAAATAGGTTATGAAATTAAATAGACTAGTTAACTAGTAGTTAACTACTTTGGGAAACAGTTAACTACTAGTTGTAACTAGTCCCAGGAAAAAATAGTTAACTACTAGTTACAACTAGATTTTCCCAGACTAGTTAGTAGTTCGTAGTTAACTATTTTTTGACCACTAGTTGCCGAACACTATAGTTAGGTAATAAAGAGACCTTGAGTAAAACATTCTACAATTTGTTTTGTTCAATTTACAAATCTTAACTACTAGATATACTAATTTTTCCAATTTTGATTTTAAATAAAAGTTTATTACCACTTAATAATGTTATCAATAGCTTTTAAGTTTTTTAATTCATCCAAATTCTACTTTAGAATTCAGTTACAAAATTTCGTATCTCTACATTCTTATATATAACAATGGTTATTGTTACAAGAGTTAACTACTGCAATGTTAAGGTTATTAACTACTGCAATGGCTTAGCCAAAAAAAATTAAAGAGGTATATGGGATATTTAAAGTAATTAGTTTTTGATGTTCAAAAAAAAATTTCTGAGTTTAATGGAGGTATTATCTTCATATCTCCCCTTAGCTAGGTGATACAATAAATACCCTTACAATAATACCCTTAAAGGGTGATACAATATTCTCATTAGAAGTCACAAGTAATATCAAAAAAATCAACCACATTTAAAGTGAAAAAACTTTTCTCCATAGTTTCTACGGTTGTTGCTTTCATACTACGGATTATGGAAATCATGGGAAAAAAAACTACGGAAATCGGTGCGGCATGAAAAAAAATGCAGATTTAATGTAGCTCTGCATTAAGTGCAAGCACATCGCAGCTAATTAAAAACTTTCTCCCTTTTGTAATCTTCCTTTTCGTAAAACGTGTCAGGTGCCTTAAAACTTAACAAGAGCTCAAAAACTACTCGTTTTTAATAACAATAACAAAAAACATTTATCGATCTTACGCGCGCTCCCGCGCTCGTGCTCTGCTGACTTCTCTCTCTCATACAATTTACATTACAAACCGCTCGCAGGCGGGAACGCCCTCTATCGACAGACGGAATGATTACAACACTTTAATAAACTCACGTTCTCAAAAATTATTTGTGACAGTCCTTTTCCTGATCGTATTGTACTGTAATTGAAACTCGATCGGGCGAGGCATACAAACACCATCTGTGAGAAAAAAATATAACTATTTTTTCAAGACAAAAATTAAATAAAAAATTTCTTAAAAAATAAGAAAACCTGCCGAATGCGGGGGGCTGATTTTGGATTTAAGATTTCAGGATAAAGTGTTCATTATGACACTATGGAAAATTTTCATTGGAGCAGGGCCGTATCCAAGGGGGGGTTTTAGGGGTTCAACCCCCCCCCCCCCCCCCCCGAAATTTTGACATCAATTTTTATACTGCTATATTTCTTGAAAATTATGTCACACAAGGAGCGATCCTCTTCAGGTATAACCCAAAGGATCTCAAAATGAGTCAAAACCCTACTCTTAAGGGTAAAATTTCCAAAATTTTTCTGGGGGAGGACCCCCAAACCCCCTCGAAATTTTGAAATCTATTAAGTGTACGGTTTTTCCTTCAAACTTGTGTGATTTACAGGGAGTGGTCCTCTTTGATGTAACTTAAAGTGTCTCAAAATGAGTTAAAATGCCACTTTTAGGGGCAAAATTCAAAAAATTTTCTGGAGTAGGAACCCAAAAACCCCCTCAACATTTTGCCATTTATGACACCTACCTTCTTTTTACCTTGAAAATTCGGCGCTTATAATGAATGGTTCTCTTTGGGTGTAATCTAAAGGGTCTCAAAATGAGCTAAAACACTCTTTTGAGGGGCAAATTTCCAAAATTTTTCTGGGGGAGGCCCCCCAGACCCCCCTTTTGCTTGGAATTCATATTGTTCATACAATTTTGAAATTTAGTGCATCAAAATTTCAATCCAGTTTTGTCATCCAAAAATTAACATAAAAGTACTTGTAAGGAGGTACCTTAGAACAGCAGTTCTCAAATTGGGTGCCGCGGCACCCTGGGGTGCCGCGAGCCTATGCCAGGGGTGCCACGCCAATAATCAAAAAGTTGTCAAAATTTTAAATAATCCTACTTTTTTTTTTCATGTTCTGTCGTTTTTCCTTCTATTCAAAAAATAGTGCTAGGAACGCCAAATATCTTTTTACAAAAACAACGCAGTACGAAGTATTCCGGTCGCCAGGAGGGCGTCAACTGGTCATTAGCGCGCAGACCCCTGTCGTCAGTCATGGCTGTGGGTGGGCTCGGGGATGGAGCCATTTGAAATGTGACTTCTTTTGTTTCTTATCACCAACTCCTTGGGGGATGGTCGGTTGCAAGTCGGTGATGGGCCGATGCGTCAACTTCTGTCAAAGCGGGAAGGAATTGGGATACCCGATATTGCACAATCTCAAATTTTATGACCCCTTAATTGTCCCTTTTTCTATTTATGGCGTCCCATTCGGAACAGTACCCCACGTGTTTTTGTGGAGAAGGTGTCATGCATTTGTAGAGGTTAGGTCAGTCAGTTGTGTTTTTGTCGTGGTGCTGTTGACACTGTTGACCGTTGTGCTGTTCCAGCTATCGTACTGCGCTGTTGCTGGTTTATATCCATATTTTTTTAAAATTTCCAAAAGGTAAAAAAGATTTTAGCTATTTATTTGAAAAAGTGAAGGGAGCAATAATTAATCCTTTTTATTTTTATCGAAATAATTATCTTGGATGTTTATAAATTTTTATGTCATGAAACTTATAAACTTTCCCATTTTGGTCCAAAAGGGTTAAACGCTTTTAATTTAAAAATGCTTCGTACTCACAAACGCACCACGTTTATGCAGCATGCTTTTATGATTCTATGTTTAAAGTACTATGTAAAATTAAATCTTTATTTCTCCCTTCCTTTTTTTCAAAATTTCATTTAGTTTTCCTTTCAGAATATGTTCTATTTTTGGAGTTTTTATTAGTTGTTAGGACCTTTTTTAAAAAACTGTGGTATATCCGCTTAAAGTAATTTTTAGTTAATTCAAAAAAATGATAATAAATACACAATTATCTTTTATTTATTTTTTAAAAATTTATATCAATGTATAAAGAGTTTTTATAACTTTCATCCTTTAAATTGAAACATTTTCGATGAAAATCAGAATTGGAAAAAAGGATGATTATAATATACCCTTTGATATAATTAATTAGTAATTTAATTAGCTTAAGGATAACAAGAAACATGCTAACATGAGGCTGGTTTCGAATTTAATTACCATAGTATAATATTGCCTATTTTAAAATTAAGTTCATTGCAGATTTTTTTTTTCAATTATGTTCTGCTAAAATCGCCGAGCTGTTTTAGATGCCCTCTATTACAAATACTGTCAGAAATTGCATTTTAATCGATTAAAAATACAATAATATTAATTAAAACCTTAAAAATAAGGCTAAATTTGAATATTTATACATACATGTGATAGAAAAATATTTTTTTAAAACTGTGCCTCGTAAAACTTTATGGTTGCATTTCTTTCAATTTTATGTTCTTAATAGTCTAATATTGCAGGGTGGCGACAGATCAGGGAAATCAGGGAGATCAGGGAAAAGTCAGGGAATTTCATTCATCTGGAAAAATCAGGGAAAAGTCAGGGAAATTCAAAAAAAAAGTTGAAAAATCAGGGAAGATTTTAGTAATTCACGCCGCAAATACGCGCGATCCGCGATCGCATCCTTCACTCATTTCAGTGGCTGGGAAAGTCTGGAATTCCTATAAAAATCTGGAATTTCAATGAAAAATTCCGGAATTTCAATGAAAAATTCCGGATTTCTGCCGAAAATTCGGATGCTTCCGGACGTTTGCCTGTAAAGTTGGCATTTTTACGGCGTGAACGCGGGCGGAAAAAACAACTTCACGGTAGGTTCGCGATGGCGTTTTTCAAACTTCGCGTCAATATCCTTGGCTTTAAATGCTTGTTTTTGGAGAAATTTTGGAGATTGGTAGTTCAAATGTGATGAATATTTAGCTGGCAAATTAAGAGGTTTTTTAGAGGAATTTCCTGTTGTTTGCAAGAAGGCAAATAGAAATTAGTTTGAACTTTAGAGTTTTAATATCAAAGAATTACAAGGTGTATTGATAATAGGATATATGAATATTTTAAGGTATCAGGAAGGAAATCTTACAAAATCTTCCATATGGGTAATTTTTTGGGGTTGAAATTAAACTTTTTGGACTTAAGTTTTTTTTATTCCTTTCAGATTGTTTTAGTTTTTCATTTTCTGCTAATTTATACATTTTGAGTCAATGCATTAGAATAACTATTGATCATTATTTATAGTTTTATTAAAAGTATAAGATAGTTTTTAATTTTTTGAAATTAAATCTGTCTAACAGTGGTGTAATATATAAGGGCCTTGCCTCCCCCTCCCCGAAATTCAAACTAGGTGTACCAAACAAGTTAAAATCCTGCTTTTAGGGTCAAATTACAAATATTTTCTGGGGGAGGACCCCCAACCCCCCCTTTTGTACTTGGAACGTATTATTAACGATTTTATTATAATAAGTTCATCCAAATCCTACCTGAAAATGTGTGTCCAAAATTCAAACTAAATTTTTCTGGGGAGGGCCCCCAGATCTTCTTTAGTACTTGAAACTCTGTTACACATAACTTTTTTAATATTAAGTTCATCAAAATTCAAATCCTATATAAAAATGTATATCTAAAATTTGGGCTACGAGATGTACCAAAACTAGTTAAAAACCTGTTTTTTGAGTCAAGTTTCCAAAAATTTTCTGGGGGAGGACCCCCCAGACCCCCCCTTTGGTACTTGTAATTATGCTCCTCACAACTTTTCTTATATTAAGTTTTTTAGGGCCTAAATAATCACCTAAAATGTATTAAAAAGCTACATTGGACCTATTAAGTATGTTTTGGAGGGGCTGAGGAGTATTTTTGGGCCCCTCCCGAAATAAATTCCTGTATATGCCACTGCTGTCTAAATAGGTTCATTTATTTCAAAATTACATGAAAATATTTTGTTAATATACTATAGCGTAATTACATTTTTAATCAAACCCTTTTGTGTAGCTAGGAACTTATATGAAAATTTTCTTTTATTAAACTATTTAATAGATATAGTTGCACGAAATGAAACACACATGTTCCTTAAAAAAATTATTGCAAACAATATCAATCAGCCTTGATATTTTCATCTGGTAGCCTGGAAAAGTCCTTGAAAATCCTTGTTGAGTTTTTTTTCCTTAAAAATTGTATGAACCCTGATATTATAAGCATTAAATACATTAAATACATAGAATAATTGAAAATAATACATTATATTTCCTACTTGTATGTAGCTGAAGATTTGAATAAAAAGAATATTCATATTTAATCAATAAGTCTTTTGATTAAAATTTTAAAATATTCTATGTATTATTTCTACATAAGAAATATTACATAGAATATTATATCATTGTAATTAATATTTTAATATGCTTATTACTTTCAAGTATTTCTTAGTTTATATAACTTCTAGTTTACAAATTACAGCGTATTAATATTTATCGTTAAAAAAATTTTGATGTAGGTATATCAGGGAAATTTTAAAATTATAGTCAGGGAAATCAGGGAAAAGTCAGGGAAATTTTTTCCACAGATTCTGTAGCCACCCTGTATTGGGCCCCCTCAATATTTTACTGAAGTCGGCCCTTATGGATACTCCTATTATAAGACGAAATAAATCCATTTTTTTTTATATCAATGCTCCGGTTTAGAGAACTCATAGTTCCAAGTAACTTTCAAGAAAATACGTTTAAGTGAGTAGAGTAGTAGAGTACTTGACCATTGACTTAAAAATCTAGTATAGATTCTGCCCATCCCTCAATCAAACTTTTTAGGGGTGCCTCGAAATTTTTTTAGCCTGCCAAGGGTGCCGCGGTGAAAACAAATTGAGAACCCCTGCCTTAGAAAATATTTGAGTCAACCCCACCCCCCCGAAACAAAAGTCTGGTTACGGCCCTGCATTGGAGGTTGGAGTCTCTGCAAAAAACACTATTTAGAAATGTATAAAATCAATCAGTTCATAGTATTCAACATTGAACTCCTCCAAAATGTACTCTTATTAGCATATTATCAATCTAGGGGAGAGTTGGGTACGATGGACAACTTTTGGAAGTTCTGACTGTTCAATTCTGATAAAGTTTAACTGCTCCACTCCCTACCATTCTCGTCCGCATCCCTCAAAATGTCTTCCACCAAAATTTCATTCAATTCTGATGAACTAGAGGCCCTTGAATCGGGTTAGTTATTTTATAGACACCCTGCCTGTATTTAAAGAAATACCAACTGAATGAGTGAGTGCAAAGAAAATATTTGTGTGCTATTTTTAATTTCTGGATTAAATGTAAAAGCATGAGTAAACTATAGATGATACTTAAAGGATAATTGATTGGTTAATTAAACTTATAAACTTCTTCAATTCCATTCACTAATTTATTTAGGGAATAAAGTAATGCATAACATTGAATGGTCCATTGTATTCAACATGGTAATTTTGCAAAAAATATATAAACTTTTGAATTTAATACTTTAACTCGTTAGAATATAAAAACATATATATATATATATATATATATATATACAGTCTTTTCTTATGATTGAGCTCAGCAATGTTTTTTAAATAAAAAAAATCTGAGCAAAAACCATTCAACTTTCTTGGAAAAAATTTTCTTCTGCATACCAAATTAACAAACATGAATGGAATGGCTTAAAATTCCAGAGGTGCTAAGTTTTACAGTTTATCCATAATTTTTACGGATTACCTGTTTGTATTATTCATAAACTACTAATATGGATATTTGCTTTTGTTTTTACATATGTCTAATAATCCCACGTCTGAATTTCAGATTTCAAACACCCTGCCAGATCTTCCTCCCCTTGAACACTGGACTGAGTAAGTATTGTTATTGTTGGTTATTACAAGATAATCAGTATATTTATTTGGTTTATTCATTTATAAATATCTTATATGAAAATCACCCCATTGAAATGATAAAAATTTGATCTGCTAAGTTGCTCCATAACCCATATTAAATATCTATTGGTAAAGGATTTAAGTCATCCACTCTGGTAGATAGAAAAATCTTTAATTAAAAAAAATTACTTGGACAAAACAAAGAGGCTCATACACATCATAATTTTAAAATTCAGTCGGAAAAACTAGCACAGCTGAGCATAATAAAAATTGTTGCTATATTTCTCTATATTAAAAAAAAAGTTTCCCCCCGCTGTTTCAGAAATTTTTATTTTTCAACTCTATACGAGACCTCTCACAAACCCTCCTCCAAAAAATCATCTAATTAGTTAAATGGCTAGCATGCTGGTGGAATTCTACATGGGAGATCTTTTTTGGGAGTAAATTCTAAAAAGATCTGCAACTAAGCGACTTTTATAGAAGTTGGAAGAAAATTATTATTTAAGTAATATTAAAATATTTTTAAAAACTTACCAAATAAAATCAATTGAAAAATTCAATACTTGCAATGTCTTGTTAAAAATCAGTAATGTATAAATCTTTACTAAAATATTTATAATCTAGAAAGAAAAAAAAATCCATTTGTCCCATTAGCCCCCACTTTCCCCTATATTATCTTTGCACCCAATATAAGAAACATTCAACAAACATGTTGTGTTATTAAGAATGTTTAAAAATTTAATGCTTGATACGTAAATTGAAGGTATTGCCATCTTTTTAAAACTGAAGTTTCAAAGGTTCTTAAATAAAAAACTTTGATCTGCCCATCCAATAAAGTCTATTATTTTATCTTAATTAGTTGAGTAAATTAGGATGAATTAGAATCATGGGTGCCACTCTTCCGTCTTTTTAAAATTGCAATGAATGGAATTCTGCATCAGGTATATTATGAAATGCAAAATTAGTACTAAATTCCAATACCTACATTGCACATTTGGTTCAATTCCGTTAACGTTCCTGCTAAATATTGCCATGCTTTTGAGAATGCCATACATTCAAATATCAACATTTTTTTTATTGAAAATATGAATAGTTTTTGATCCAACTAAACATTTTAATCTGAGTCTAAAATTGTTTTAGCAATATATTACTACTTTTTTGCTAGCCAAAAGAGCATAGCGGGAACATTAACGAAATTGAACTGCACATTTTGACCACAAGTAACATGGTTTTACTCACATACAGTTTTATCTTGATTTAGAATTTAAAGAACTATGATTGTTCATGATATTTTGTGAATTTTCATGCAATTAAAAAAAAATTGCTAGACTGGATGAAAATGATTAATACGATAGTTTAAAGTTCCGTCTTGCAAATTTTGAAAAGTGGCACCCATGATTAGAATCACTTCTAATGCATACCCACAAACACAAGAATAAATTACTCCATTTTGTTGATAAGGTTGGGGCATTTATCTTTCAGTACCATTAAGTTCATTAATAAACTATTGATATTGAATTTCTTTAATTTGTTTCTATCTTAATTTTTCCAGGAATCTATTAGATGATCCTACTGAGGGCATTAATGAAAATATTGATACTGCTTCTGCATGGAATGTAAGTAGTACAAACCTCTCGCCCCAAGTAAGTTTTTTGTTTTGTTTTTTTCTATGCAAAATCATATTTAAGCCAAATTTATTTTTAGTGAGTTAGCAAATTTTATTTATATAATATTATGTGGGAATATTTTGCTGTGATTATTAAAAGGTGTAAGCATAATGAAGAAAAAGACTACTTAAGTGTCACTTTTGTATCTTGTGTTACTTGAATGAATTTCTATGAAAATTGAATACTTCTGGCTTAAACATGTGAAAGTGAATTGGTTTTGATTAATTTTTTAATTTCAAAGGATTTCTTGATTGAGTGAAATCTGTTACCTATTTGTCACAAGCTTATTTTTGTTCCTTGATTGAATGATAAGATAGAAGAAGGCCTCAGATAAATTTTAGGCTGTTCTTGGTGATTATTTGTTATTGAGCTGTTATTAAAAGTAATTACTATTTTTGAAATATTGGACATTTTCTTATAAGCATGAGGATTTTGGGAAAATAATTTAATAAGTAGTACAAATTTCCATCTTTTTATTTTGTGTAAATATATACTCTGCATTACACTTAGAAGAAAGAGGGATATCAAAACTAAATTTATTTCCATGATTACGAATAGTAACAAGGGGAATTGATTACATGTAGCCTTCCTTGAAGTTAGGAGGCCAAGAAAATCAGTAAAGTGTTGTCTTCATAGGTGTTCATAACTGACGCCACATGCTATGGTATTGAGTGAAAGGGATTCCAAATGGGGTGTTGAGGATTGGCCATGCTGATTGCTGCCTCCACATAGTCAAAGTTCATCTGGTGCCCCAATGGACATTCTGTGCTACGCTCAATGCTTTCCCCTTATTCACTGAGCTTAGGTTCTGAAGAACGGGCTGGTCATGGTTAAAATAGAACATAGGGGGATAGGAACAGAGCTTACACATTGCCTTTTTCCTTTTGAGACTTGTCTGCAGGCAAGCCCTAAAAGTAAGGATAAAGAGTGGACTGTTAAACCCTAATGGTGAAGCTCTGTCTTGTAAATATAACCTGTAAATCATAGTGAGAAGGTACAGGAGTGGAATCCAATGCCTCTCCACTCTGTTATCTGGTGTAAGAAAAGGTGTGACAATGACAAAATCAACAGCTGAGTGCACTCCCTCCACGGTGTCTCTGAACTTATATTCAACCCCCCTGATACTGCAAGCAAAGGTGTTACTTGTTCAAAAGCACAATATCATGCCATTATATTGTCCATTTTTATCATTTGGTGCACTGTGCTAATGCCAAAGGCTGTGTTTGATATTCAAAGAGTATTGAAACTATGCAGGCCAATTCGACAATCTACAGCAGAGGTTCTCAAACTGTATGCTGTGGCACCCTGGGGTGCCGCACTAATTTGTTGGAAATTTTAAAATATGGAATGAATATGTATAACTTAACTGTTTATAGGGGTGAAAACATTGAATGTAATCCTACTTTTTTATTTATTTATTTTCCCCAATATTTTTCCGTTTTTCTTTCTATTCAAAATTAGTGCTAGGAATGCCAAATATCTTTTTTACAACTTACACAAAACATGGTTCGTACGGTGCTTAAAAAGTGCTTACTTTTTGAAATTGTTTATAAGGCCCTTAAAAAGTGCTTAATTTTTTTCAATGGTTAGATTTTTTTTTTTTTATCTCAAAACATGAGTCTTTTAAAAGTGCTTATTTGTTGGCAGAAATTTTCTTGAATTGCAGAAATTTTGAAATTTTCTTGTGCTTCCATTAAATGTGTGATGTTACAAATTTTTCTTCAATAATTTCAATTTCAACTAGGGCATTTCACTGAAGGAACTAAACTCCAGAAAATGTTCTTTCAATCCTTTATAAACTGAAAAATAAGGTAACAAAAATTGGGTTTCTGAAAATGCCAAAACTAAAAATACCCTTCGCCCCCCCCTTATATACGCCACTGGAGTACCCGTAAGGTTTTGAAAATACAATTTTAAGTATTTAAACAATTTTAGCAAGTTTAAAAAAATTAAAACAAATTATTAAATAATAATTAATGTGATAATTTGAGCCTGTTTTTTTTGGCACATATATTTTCAATTCTGGGTCTTATTTTCGAAAGGCATACCCGAATCTCGTCTTCAATAGAAAGAAGACGATTTCTTTACTTTTTATGTTTGTTAAACAAGAAAAGGTTTTTTCACACGTATATGATGTGGAAAATTGCAATAGTATACTAATTGCTTTCCTTTGAATATTTGGATAGTCCTTTTTAACAGCCATTGACCATTTTAACCGCTGGACGGTCTTACCCCTGACCCCCACTGTTTCTTAAAACAACATTGCAACGGACACAGTGGACACATCTGGTTTACCAAGCAAAGGAGTGCCGCGCTTCCCTCTTTTTGTCTTCGGCGATCCTCCGAAACTACAAACGACCCCCCCCCACCCATTGTGGGAGAGGTACCATATATGGGCTTGGAATTTTGTGAGAAAAGTCTGTTTTCGGGAATCGGAAACAGAGGTTTTCGAGGTTCCGCGAGAAATTCGAAGGAAAAAATTTTTTAGTTCTAGATTCTAGTACAACAAAAAAATTGTTTCAAATTTCTCGCGGAAACCCGATTGAGAAACGCTGTCTTAAACTACCATTTTAAAAAACTATTTTGTAGTCATTAATTTTACAATGTTAGTTAATATTATATTCTAATATGTTAGCTATGTTATTCCTATTTGAGACAAAAATATACTCAAATATTCTTGAAAACTCATTTAAAACATTTTATTGGCAGTTTGAAATGCGTACAAGTAGGTCCTTAAAACTTCTCAAAAATCTGTAGAAAGTCTTTAAAAAGTGCTTAATTTTATTCTTCAAACTTCTGTACGAACCATGCAAAATAAAGCAATCAAAAACTTTTTCCCCAGAAAAAGAGACAAATATATGCCTAATTTTCCATTTGGTGGAACTTCAGTTGCACAGAAATAACAAAATATGTGGTAGAAAAGAGTGGACCTCTTAAGACATGTTTTTTAGAACTAAGATCTTAAACTTTTAGAAAGGGGTAAAATAACGTTAACAGAAAGTGACTGTGGAGTATAAATTCCTTTCCACATTAAAGAAATATAAAAAAACTATAAAAAAGTTTTAAGTTGTATTTGACCCTTGATTTAAAAATCTAGTATAGATTACAACACCCACTCCTAAATCAATCTATATTTTAAGGGTAGTTGTATCACAAAAAGCTTTGTAGGGATGCCCAGAATTTTTTTTACCCTGCTAAGGGTGCCATGCCGGGAAAAAGTTTGAACCCCTGCAGTATCTACAGTACTGCAAATAACATATCTTTCACTCCTGTACCTTCTCATTATGATTTACTGGTCCATTTTACCAGACATATCTGCAACATTTAGTTTTTGCAACCTGTTCTTTATGCGTACCTTCAAGCCTTGCCTGCGGACAAGTCTCAAAAGAAAATTGCATAACCACTTAGACATAGAAAACCTTAATACCTGGATAAATTAGGGAATTTTAAAAAAATCTGATAATAATCAGGAAAAAAATTTTTGTCTTTAAAAGTGTATTTCCGTGCTCCTACCAACAAAATAAAGTCAAAAAATTCCTATAAAATCTATGAACTGAAATATTTTCTGCATTTTGCTATTTTCATAAATTGCTAAATTAATTACTTTGTTTTTTTTTTTTATTATTTTTAATAATATTAGTTGGGTTTAACTTAACTTTAAGTTATAAAAGCAGCAGTAGGATCAGACATTTCATTATTTTCCAAAAATTATTCCAAATTTATATAGCTAAATTTTTGCTCAGGTATTAGTCCTCTTATCCTATTTAACTATTTCTTTTACTTTAAGAAGTTATATTGTAATCATAATCATGCTAAAGTAACATTTCTCTTAGCAACCACCTCAGTATCGACCTTTCATTTCTATTGGTTCTTTCTATTTCATTCATGAAGTTTTATATCTTAGAACAAAAAGGAAGGTTTATATTAGAACGTAAAGGAATTGGACATAAAGTAAATATTTTTCAAAGATTGATTCTCTAATCCTTTTTTAATCTTAATAATTTTTCATTGTTATTAAGATAACTAATATAAGTGCTTGTTATAAAAAAAATTCATTAAAGAATAATCAATTGTTTCAAATTAATTAAAGAATAATCAATTGTTTCAAAGAAAATTTATAATAATCCTTTGCCTTGGCTTATATTTAAATTGTTTTCTACTTGAAAAATCTTCAAGTTATTCCTTATCTCTCAAGCAACCTCTGAACCTTGCATATTCCAATAAGCTGCAAAATCAAGGGAATCCTTTATAAAAAATGAAAAATGGTAATAAGAAATATACAGTACTGATCAAAGTGCTATAAACAGTTTTGGATCTTTATTCCTTCTCCCTGCCAAATGATTATCCTTTTACTTGCCGATGTTCCCAAATGGGAACATCACTTTTATCAGGGAATTTTTTCACCACTTAATTTTTCATGCAGGAGTTAGATACTTGGTAGTAAGCAACTCAAAGATATGAAGTTATTTTACATGCAAAAGTTTTTCTCAAGCAATTTAATCTTTTTGTGGAATTTATATCAAAATAATACAGATTTTTGGCTCTTCCAAAAGTTGCACAAGTTTCAATTTATGATAAATTAAGTTTTAAATAAATATGCTGTGTTCAGGTAGCTTAAGTACACATCTTTTCAATTGGCTGGGCAGAATAGCTTCATATTCCAATTTCGGAGAGTAATTACCAATTCAACGTATATGTTCCCAAATGGGAACATCTTACAAGAATGGTTTTAGTAATGATGAAACAAGCCATTTAACCCAAAAAGCAGAACCTTTAGTTTGACATTTGAATTGTGGTGTTTAAAAGATTAATTTGCTATTGTTATTTAAATATTGTAGAGTAAAGCATATTAGTTTTCAGAGTAATTGCCTTAGGTAAATTATTTTGGGCATTTTTTAAAAATAGGTTTGTATGAAATAACTTATTTAAAAGAAAATATATGTATAATTATGAATCTTTGTTATGAGGAAAATTAGTTAATTGTTCTCTGAAATATTTTTACAGACTATATTCCAATTTTTTTCCATATGGAATTTTTTTTTCAAAATAGATTTTTCTAAGATTTTAATGGAAGACATGTGTTTTAGCAAATCTGCAGGATTCCCACATGTTGGGGTACCTGGAAAAGTAAAGAGTTTTTAATTTGATTAATTTTTAATTTAATTTGCTTAAAACCTGGAAAATGATAAATTTTTAACGTATGCGCCTCATTTTTGCCTCTAGAAAGGAAAGAATATACACGATCCAAAAAAAATGCCTTGCATTTTTATATTTTTGATAAAAAAAAATCTTCAACATTAACTGGGAAAAGTCGGAGAATTTTACTTCCAAAATTGAGTGGGAACCCTGAATTTGTTTTGGTTTTCCACTTGTATACTAGATGGCGCCATGATAGTACGTTAGTAGATTTTGTTTCATTTATTTTTGAATTAGATTATTATTATCCGTGGTCTTCGCATCATTGTAGCCAACAAAATTAATTTCTACTCCTGGAAAATTTTAAAATCTAATTTAAAGATTAATTAGTTAAATTCCTTCGCTTAGATAGATTGCAATTTTGCTTATTGCTACTATGGACGGTTAACCGATGTAAACAACAACAAACAGTCCGACATTTTTAACTCTAGTGATAGTTCCGGTGTATCCCTCCGCTTATGTTTTCTATGGGAAAAAGGCGTAAACAGGCTCATTTCCTCAAACAATTTTTGATTACAGTACAGTTTTAAATGTTTTCCAAATAGTATCATCCATAGGATAATGATGAGCTTAGTAATTTCGTTTAGCTTTCTATCCATCAACTTAATCACAAAAAATATTATTAGATTAACTTTAATACGAATGGGTTGCTAGATTTTACGATTATCGCTCAATTTGGCGGTATTTACGTTTTGTTTCTGTAGTTTCGTTACACGAGTTTTTTGGTTATTTAGTTGATATTTTGATTATTTAACTTGAAATATATGCTCATAGATGTAAAATATCTAGTAAATATCTTAGTATATATCCAAGAAATAAGTTTTTACATATGTAAATAATAAACACTGGCGCACATTGGCGGTTGCTGGCGCTCTGAAAAGATGCCAAAGTGTAACCCGGAAGTGCTTAAAGACTCATTTTCACTACCGCCCTCTATACTGAGTTTGATGGCTGCTAACCATCCATAATGCTGCTACTGCTCCTTCCTCCCTGGATATATGGGATACCATTTTGTTTTTCACAACTTTCGACGCATGCGCCCATCCCTTCTTGACTGCTCCACGACCACGTACGATTTCTTACAAGGATAAACTTGTTCGAACTTGTCTGGGCATGTTTGCGCGTTGATAGGAATTTTAAACTTAAATGTATATTAAATACCAAGATGCTTTGTGCGGTCCTAAATTGTTGGATGAATCTTAACACCGATTCGTCCGAGAATGTGTCGTTTCATCGATTTCCGGCAGATGAGAAAACTTACAAAATGTGGTTACTCCGATGTGGGCGTGAAACAAACACTGATACCTCACGACTGTGTGTGTGCTCGACTCATTTCTCCGATGACAATTACGTCTCTGACTCTGCGGGCAGAGTCATTAGGACATATTTAAAGAAAGGGGCTCTGCCCGACAGAAACTTGTTTCAAATTAAGCTAGAACCTCCAGATGAAAATTATTTTGAAACTTCGCCTGAAGGGACGAGTAGAGTTAATTCTGCTGTGAGTTAAGTATCTACTACGCCACGATACAAATTAGCGTATTGTCTGATTAAATTTAATTTTTAAAAATAATTTAGCCCTCTCCCTGCCTTAATTTCGGGGGATGATGATAAGTGTTAAAGAAATATAATTTTGTTGACCGCGCCCTGGGCGCTGCAAATGAGGGGATTGGAGAATAAACCCCCCTCTGAAAGTTATGAAATTTTCCTTTTTTACCACAGAATATTTTTCTATTTACACTATACCCATGGGTAAATTTAGAAGGGGCATAGTAGGTCCTTGCTGGCAACACATGAATTAATTCCCTGTAAAATAATGAATTTTCTGAAAAAGTTGAGAGGGATTGCCCTCTATAATCCCCCTACTTAACGCATATGATCAAAAGGACCCTCGAAATCAAATGAAGACTTATTTAATCTCGGGCTTGTAATTTTTACATACATTTAAAAACTTCCCTGTTGATTAAAAAAACTCAATTATTATATTTTCAGCCTTGTTTCAATAAATGTGTTTCTTTTATTTAAAATGTAGTTATATACTGTCACTCCAGCAAGTACTTGTACACCCAACAAATTTGCACTAGTATATCTATATTACGGCTAAATTCCACATTCAAATTCCAAACAAAAATTATCCTAACATAGTATGTTATTCTTCATTATAATCTACCAAAAAAAATATTAGAACATTTAGAAAAAATGTATTTTAAAAAATGCAGCGATTTGAAAGCCTACCAGTGTTTCCCAACCTTTTTCGGTCCATGCCCCACCAAAGCCTTTCTAAATTTTCCATGCCCCCCATGTCCTTTTTTTTCGAAACTCCTTCTTCCATGCCCCACCTTGGGAGCAATTTGTTGAAAATTTTCAAATTGCCCCCCTAGAAATTCATATTGCCCCCTGGTGGAGCTTGCGCCCCACGTTGGGAAACACTGGCCTAAACAAATATTCGTACAGCCATAGACTTAACATGGGATCATTGCATTTCTGAAAAGCATATATGTTGTTCCTAATCCTAATTTAAAAGCATGTACATGCATTTTTTTTCTTGAGGTTCATAATGCCAATAACTTTAAATCACTTCATTTTTTAGTATTTAGTATTTTTTTCTAAATATTTTGATATTTATTTATTTTTGTAGATTAATGAAGAATAACATACTATGTTAGAATAATTTTTGTTTGCATTTTGCATGTGTAGTTTAGCTGAAATAGGAGGTATACTAGTGCAAATTTGTTGGGTGTACGAATACTCTCTGGAGTGACTGTATAAGGGGTATGAGTCTTGAAATTAACAATAAAGGAATAATTTCCCAAAGGATGATAGCAAGAAATGTACATTCCATTGCAACTTGATTACCCAAACCTCATGAAAATTCCACCAAAAAAGGTTAAGTTAACCTATCTCCTATATAAAATTTATCTTGAGGAACTCTGTTTATAATATAGGGTTCCCACAGTCCTTGGAAAATGTGAAAGGTCCTTGAATTTTGAATTCTGCCTTTTGCTAAATTATCTAAATTGTTTTACCGCAGTTACCAGCAGTTTGAAACGCTCTAATCATGAAACTACGACAGTAACGCCCTCTACATCGGTTCCGCAAGTGAACCAACTAGGTAGAAAATTAAGTTAGAATAGGTATTTTTAAAAAACTCCAATTGCTCTAGAAAGATTATAATTTTTAAATGTCTGCAAAAAAAAGGTTCTTGAGAAATTTTATTGAGGCCCTTGAAAAGTCCTTGATTTTAAGTGTTTTCAAAGAGTGGGAACCATGTATTAGCATGTTTAATTACTGATTATGTGGTAGGATTTTGTAAAATATTTTTCTACACATCCTCAAGGTTCAAGCACGGCTCCAATGGGGGGGTGCACTTTTTCAGACTATCACCTTTACCTGACTGGCGGTCTTTCCACCGCTCTACAGCCAGCTGACATATTTTTTGTTGGACTTACTGGCCCATGAAGTAAGCAGAGGGCAGTGGTGGAAGAACTTCAGACGAGTTTAAAATAAAACATAAGTTTATTGAGTCCAATCTTAAAACAGACAAAGTAACATTCTAAGTCAGAGTCCAGGTCTTCTTGGCTACTTGCCTCTCTGACACACATATATACCTCAACCGGCATAGACGTCATCCCGACGTCAATGCCTGGCCCGCAGATAAGACGCGAGAAGAGCAGTTTGAATTGATTGCTTGATTGCACGACTGTTCGATTCCAACATTTTTCTTCTAGATATTGGGTCAACTATAATGTATCAACTTTTTAGCCGGGAGGAAATGACTGAAAATTTTAATTTTTTTACGTGTTTGGGGGGCTACCATTGCTCAACCCACCCACGGACAAGCAGCTGACGCTCACCAGGCTTCACGATACAACTCCCTGAAGCATTCCACCAATTATCGCTTGAGAGGAAATGGGTGACAAAATATGTCACTGGCTCCCGGTCTAATGGGGGTCCTCCTCCAGAAAAATTTTTCAAATTTGACATGTAAAAGTAAAGTTTTAACTCATTTTGAGTACTTTTTGGGACTTTTTTTTTTCGTTCTTATGAGTGATTTTTTAGCTGCTTAAAAAACATTGATTTAAATAAATTTTTTTAATTGTTATATTTATTTGTAGCAAGGTTGTTACGTTTAAAACACTTGTTTAAAACACACTAGCTGGTTTGACCCGGCAAAGCCGCGTCTTACCAGCTAGATTACGCGCCTTTGGCGCTGATGCGAGCTTCGCTCGTTACTATTTCACGCTTGCAGCGCAGTTAAATTTTCTACAATTACTACTTTTTTTAAGCTGCATCGTCAGCGCTAAACTGTTCAATATTTTCAATCAAATTATAGGTTTTTCTAACCACAACTAATTTATTCTTATGTCATCTGAAGAGAAAGAAATAATACTTCAATTAAACCTGTACCAGTATTTTTTTTATAAATCCAATATGCCTAGTAGGTATCCTGTTGCGATAAATCTAGTAAAATGTCAAAACATTGAAGTTTGATATAATTTCAAAGCAGATTTTCTTCACGCTCTTTAAAAGACGTTTTGCCTGTGTTGGTAAAAATATCAACTGAAAACAATGGGGCGAATTGAAATAAATTTCTAATTTAAAAATGGGATGCTTTGAAGGAACGTCACATATATTGGCTTATCTAGGGTTGGAAATCTTTCGATCAAGACCGAGTTTGTCCAAATCTGTTCAGGGGTTCGGGCCGGCGGCCCGCCGAACGGAACCTCCCCATAGAGTTAACATGGGGGCAAAACGAAAAGAACGCATAATTTAAAAATGGAAGGTTTTGGAGGAACGTGTTATATTATTGGCTCATCTAGGGGTGGAAAGCTTTCGATCAAGACCGAGTTTGTCCAAATCGGTACTGGGGTGCGGCCTGGCGGCCGGCCGAAAGAAAGCCCAAATTATTTTAATATATAAGATGTACTTTTTTAGTAATTTTTTCTATGAACTGATGGCATTAGTATTATAAAACTTAGTATTTACTTTCAACTGATTTTTATTTTTATTTGATTGACTTTATTTGATTTTTTTCAAGAAAGTTATTTAATAAAAAATACAAATAAACTTGTTTGAAAATCATATTTTTTTATAATTGACCTGTTCTTTATGTTTTATTTTAATATTTTAATGAATACTGCTAATGTCGTCAAAATATGCAATGAACTGAAAAGGACTGAAATGAATATGCATATAATAACTTATAAATATTCAGATCGTATCTTATTAATATATATTGACAATTCTAATGTTAAAGCTGAAGTTGTTGACATAGTAACATATTTCCGAAACTATCATTTTACTTCGGCCAAGCCCCAAGAAACAGGTGCTAAAAAAGCTCGAGATGCCATCTGATGTCAGGGGTAGCTTTGTTAATCCATTTTCAATTTTAAAAACTTAATTTAATTTTTTTAAACATTTTTTTTTTTTTTTTTTTTTTTTTTTTTTTTTTTTTTTTTTTTTTTTTTAAGAATTTATGTGTCGAGGGTAAAAAAAAAAACAAATAAAACGTTTTAAACATAAAAAAACACGTTTAAAACAAAAACAAAACAAGTTTTTTGGGGGTTTTTTTTAGAAAAAAACATGTTTTTTTTTTCAACCCTGATTTGTAGGGATATTTTCATCACCAGCAATTTTAAAGTAACAAGATTTTTTTTACTAATTGCTTTACTTATTCTGTTTACTATCTGATAAAACCAGCATGACGCTTGTAAAAATTGAAAAAATACCTACATTTGGATATCCCACCGAAAATTTCCCTCGACCCACAGTTTGAGAACCTTTTGCTTTATTCTAGTAGCAATAAGGAGAAGTGTTAGAAATTTTAATATCTGTAAAATAAAAACTACAGGCTCCAAATATATTCAATGTCAAACTATCTTTTAACAAAGGGAGTCTAGGGGTCCTCCCCAGAAATTTTTTGAAAATTTGACACTAAAAAACAGGGTATTATCTAGTTTTGGTACACCTAGACCAAATTTCGGAAATTTTTAGGTAAGATTTGTATTTTGATAATCTTAAAATAAAAAAAGTTGTGAATAAGAGAGGGTCTGGGGGTCTTCCCCCAGAAAATATTTGGAAATTTGACCCTAAAAAAACAGTGTTTTAACTTGTTTTGAACACAGCCAGATTTTTTTTTTTTTGGGGGGGGGGAGTCTCCTAGCTCCCCCCTTATATCCAACCTATCTGAAACAGGTTATAATCTAACAAGATTTTTAAAAACCTCTGCATTATTATCTTACCAAGTTGCTACAAAGCGACCTTTCAGTAAAAATTTCCAACTTGGAAAATCCTTAAAATAACTGAATCAACTGAACCGGGATGCGAACCGGGATTGCGAACCGGGATGAGTACGCAGCAGTGAATAATTAAACTCCTGCACGAAGAACAAACTATGTATGCTAAATATTTCTTTAAAATGATATGTTAATAGATACTTCAAAAGATCTGAAAATTAGTATGATGACCTAAATATCCAAAATTACTTACTGTGCAAATAAAATCAGCGATCTGCACTTTTTTATCTCCCTCATTGCAACTAAAAGCAATCTTATGTACAATATTAATCATTGGATCTATCAAAATTCGGCTTAAGTTTATTAGAAAAAATCCCCGATATTAAATTTAAGTAAAATTTTATCTTTCATCCAAATTGGCCGTCAAGAGGATCTGAAAACCCCGGATTTTGGATTGGTTTGGGGAATTTCGTGTTACAGTGTTTGGGGGATTTCGTGCACAGTGTTTGTGTCTCCAGAAATTTCCCCACAGCTCGTGAAAACTTGGGTTTCCTTTTTTTGTTTTGATTTGCATCATCCCAATCTCATTTCCCAATACAGTGGAAGCTCTTATAACGACCTGCTCTTATAAAAATCCTCTCTTATAAAGACCCAAAAATTAGTCTCTATAAGAGCACAAAAGTGCTCTTATAAAGACTAATCTTCGAATCGATTCAGCTTATCGAATACTTTTCTGGATCGGTATGTTTGCGTCACACATGAATTAGCCAATAAACGAATATCAAAGTATGACAAACAGCACCATGTAACCATCGCATCTTCTTCTCGCTTGCTTTCGCCCGGGGTAACCGGCTACAATCCCAAAACGAAATCTTGCGCTACCCAATGCCTTTGTTGATTTGAGACTTATTTATTATTAGTATTATTATTAGCGTTTTAGTTTTATGTAAGCATCCGAACATTCTAAGGAAGCTAAGCTACGCAATAAATTAATATCAAAATAAAAATTTAATAGCAAACAAAATATTGATCTTAAATTTCATAGCAAAAAATAAGGTAATATAACATTAAATTGAAAGTATCAAGAATTCATAAAATAATAAATAATTGCTTAAAATGAGGAAAAATCAATTGGGCGATTCGAACTGTGTTCTAAATCCCAACGATCTAGTATCCTACCCTACTGTTTGGATATAATGGTAAAATATACAACCAAGGGTTTCAGTTAGTTGATTAAAAAAACGTATTACGGGTAACTGCAATTTCCAAAATCCATCCCTTTGCCTTTGACGATTGAGGGTTGGTGATCGTTTTCAGGTTTAGATTTCCTCCAAACTTTATAAACTAATCTACTAAAAATATATCTTTGAGGGAATCGAGTCCACCTTCCCAAAAAGCATCAAAATTGATAGTTTAGTTTAACGAGTTTATTACTTTTAAACGAGTGATATTCTACACTCGAGTGTATCACTCGAAGTTTGCTCTTATAACGACAAAAAACTCGGTACGGATTAATTACGTTATAAGAGCTTCCACTGTACTTTGCTATTATTACAGTACCCTCCCGGCATGTTCTAACGAGTTAGCTGTTTCATTCGAGGGGGCAATCCCCGTACCAGCGAATCCGACCGTAGAAAAACAATTACGTCATCCCTACTCCCCTTTTGAAAGGAGCGTGTTGAAACTTGTCGGAACGAAAATCCACGTGCTTACTTGACTGCGCGAACGTTCTTCAATCTATTCTATCAGATGCTCGCGGAACTACCGTACCGCTGTCCGTCCGGCTATTCGTTATTTATTTATTCGGTCAGTGCTATGACTGGTGCCTATCCTATTTATATTTGCTGACAATAGTTTATACTGTAATATACAAAATGTTGATTGAAATACCCACGAATATGCCTCCAATCCGAAGGGTTTGTTTTCTCTTATTTTTGAATTGAGTTTTTGGTGTATGTATGTCAATGTATTCGTGACTGGTGGTGATTGTTTACCTTTGTAAAACCTTGTTTGTTACTTTTATAAGTGAGAAAATATTCGTCAACGTTTATTTTATTGTTTATTATTATGAGTGAGAATTCGTTTAATTATAAAAAATGTGTGATAACACATTAAAAGTTTTTTTTAATTAGAAATTAGCACTTAAAACGTGTATTTAGTCGAGTACAGGGGCTAGATTATTTACAACCGAATTAATATTTAGTGAAGAAGAAAGCTGTTTCTATTGTTGAACTTATCATTTTGATTTCTAACATTTGGAATTAATTTTAGTTTTTGGTGTTAATAGTATTGTTTCTATTTATAACTGTAAAAGTGATATAATAAGTATGATATTGGTTATAATTTTGTCCAAGGGAATATGAATGGATAAACAAGAAACATCCATAAATAGTAAAATTGTGTTATTTGCAGCCATGACTGAATTTAAAAATACTTATTGAGATGGTCCTTAGGGGTAGACTTATCTATGCATTATTGTAGTTTTGTCTAACAAATTAACATAACTTTTCAAATTAAATTAGTTATTAATAAGTTATTAGTTATTAATTGAGTTAATTAATTATAAAACTTTGGTATTTGGTCTTACAAATAGAAATAAATTTCTATTTTCCTGCATTGTTATAATTTCATTGTAGTTATTGATACTAGTTCTTATTTCATCATTACAGTTGGAGAGTTCTGAGTTCCATAATGGTGCAGTAATCGCTAATGGGAATGCTTACCCCACTAATGTTCAAATTGTGGTAAGTAAAATTTGAATTGCATTTTTTTTTTTTTTTTTTTTTTTTGTGTGTGTGCTTAATGAAATTTTTGTTAAATTCATGATCAAAACATTTTTATCCCTGGTTTTCATGAGAATTATTATGTCTATTTAATTACTTGTATCAGTATCTCATTTGCTTTGAAAAATTACCTATCTTTGTTATTCCTGTTTGATATAGTTTTTTTAAAATAAGGTAGTTCCTTTAGTTTACTTATTCATAATTTTTAAAGTTTGTATTTTATCAGAATTGTTTGTTCACTTCAGTATTACTTAAAGTTGAATTATTAAACAATGTTCAAATTAAAATAATTCCTACATCATAATTTAGTACTTTCAAAAACTTAATAAATATACTGTGTTTTGTTAAAGCTTTTGCTATTTTTTTAATACATTAAGCTGCATAGTTCAAAGTAAAAGATGTTGCATTTTCTTAATTGCATGTGATTAAATTCTACCCTTTAGTAAAATATGTTACAGAAGATTATTGTGAAAAGTCAGTCATGCATGTTACCTTCTATTGTATTATGTTCTTTGTGATTATCTTTTATCTATTCCCTGTTGATGTCTTGTTCAGATATGTTTAGACTTGGCTGGATATGAATTTTCTCTTCTCTACTGTATGGAAATTTTCAAAAATTTAATCATGTTGCATTTGCATCAATTTGCTTTTTTAAGAAAATTATATTTTGAAAAGTTGTTCCAAGGGTCCATCAAGTACTTATTTTGAGTGTACTGTAACATGCTTTATTGCTCGAGTAATCAATTTTCTCTGGTAGAATTGGTGTAAATCAGGGTTGTCCGATATATATCAATGATATTTATCCAAAAACAAAATCAACTAAAACCCCCAAAACTAGGAAGTTGTTTATTTTAAAAGTAGTTTTGATTTTTTTTCTTTGGCACATTGCATTTAAAAATGCTTGTACAGACTTTTATTTTCATACCTCATTGTTTCTAACTGTTTAATTAAAAAATTTTTCACAAATATTTTTATTTTGTAATGAATGACACAATCTTCATACTATATAAATAAAAGAAAACCTAATTAATATCTAAAGACATGGGTATTAATTATTTGTAAATATGCTCTGGGACAATTAATATTTAATTAAAAATGCTCTTAAGTAGTAATACTTTGTTCTGTCTAGTATTCACTTGAAAGAAACAGTATTTTTCTAGTTTAATTGCAAATATATCCGATATATATCAAAAATTTCCAATATTTTGATATTTATATAAATATCATGATATATGCCAACCCTGGTATAAAGTAAAATTTTTAGTTCTTGTCATTTTTACTCCTTAAGTTTTTAGGCATGGACTTATAGGTTCTACATATAATACTGAAAATGTTATTTAGTGCTACTTTTCAGTTCATACCAACTCTCCCTATTTATTCAGGAGTCACCTGAATTACCCTTTCATGTCCCTAACTCCCAGATTTTATATAAATATCCAAAATTTTTAAAAATCAGGAAATTCCCATAACAAGAAATGTAGAGAATTTCTTTCGTATTCCCTATTGATTAAAGGTAAAATAATCAACAGATAAAAAAAAGCGATTCGTTGGGGTGAAAAAATCTTGTCTCAAAGCTTTCCATCATGTCCTTGAAATGGTATGTGAAAAAAGAAAAGAACATTTTGGGACTTGCTGCTTGTGTGATAGTTTGAAGGAAACAAGTTGATTGCTCATTTCCCCACCGGAAATCGAAACTTACTTTTGAACCATTTAGAATTGTCTCTTGATTTAGCATAAGCAGGGGTCCGTTTAGAAGATATTTGGGTCCGTTTTCGGACCCTTCTCATTATATTTCATTGTAAAAACGGACCCTTCACAAAACATTTTACCTTAAAAATGGACCCTTCACAAAGTATTTTTGCCTTTAAACAGACCCTTTTTTTTTTTCATAATACTTCAAATATTGGACCCTATTTTCACAAAAAGTCTCCTGGCTGAAAAAACTAATTTAACGCTAACTTCAAATTCACAAAATTATGAGTAGATTTTCACAATTTTTACAAAACCGGACCCTTCACAAAAAGTCTGGAATGACCCCTGATAAGTTTAATTTCTGAGGGATTAGAGATGCGAGTCAAGAATATTCTCCGGAGAACGAGAATATTCTCCAGGAGCGAGAATTTTGAGAATAATCGAGAATATTCTATATTTTGATTGATAAATGGAAATAAATGTAAAAATTTTTGATAATATGAAATGGTCATGTAGTATTAGTGTAAGAAACTTGAAAATATATATATAATAACAAATTCAATGAAACTTACCATTTAAAAGTCACCCTACAGTTCAGAGAATATTCTCTGAACTGTAATTTCATTATTTCGCAAATTTTTTTTAAAATAAGTTAATTTTATTTAATAGAATATAAAATATTTTTTAAAATATTAGAAGCAAGTTTTACTGGGAGAAAATACTCATACAATTAAAAGAGGAGTCTAAATTATTTTTATATAGTTGTTAAAAGCAAATGTAATACCAATAGTTGTCAAACTGAAAACCTTTTGAACCTGACATTTAGTTAATTTTGATAGAACTTTGTAAAATTAGGAGACTATAATACTCTTAAAAGAAGGAATATCACATTAGAATTATCTGTAATAATTACTTTACCTATCAAACATGTTGTCTTATAAATTAAGTAGTGATTTTAAAATATTTTTCAATTTAATTTGGCTTTCTTTTATTTATGATAACTTCTCATTGTAAAACCTTTAACATTCTTCTAATTTGAAGTTGATATATCCCTTATAATTGTTTAAAAAAAAAAATATGTATATATATATATATATATATATATTTTAGTATTTAGTAGCTTCTAGGAGAATATTCTCAAAAATTCTCCTCTTAGAGAATATTCTCGAGAATATTCTCCAAAAGATTATTACCGAGAATTTTACATCTCTATGAGGGATTGATTGTCTTGGTGCTTGTTTTTTTAAGCAATGAGTGCTAAATCTAAAGTGTATCTATGCTTTGTCTTATCTCGCTTGTTGGCAGATATAGCATTGTGGAAGGGGGAAGGCAGAGAAAACCGGTTTTCACCGCCTAGCGACGGAAGACGAGCTATAACTCAGTTTGAATATTATTCAAAGAAATTTTCTTGTGCAATTAAGTCAAGGAAACATATTTCCTTTGACTTTTGTACGGATTGCTGTATAAACATTAATATTGCTAACAATATTTTATCTTTTTCCTTTTAATTTTAGTTTGCTTATTTTGTAAAATCTCAATTTAACCTTGCAAAATCCCTATATTAATTTTTTGGGCCTTGAAATCTTTTCATGCTTTGCTAGTCTCCCAAATTTTCATTCCTTAAAAATGACAGCTATGCTTGTCCTTCTCTATAATGCATTATCAAGTTCTATAGATTAATTACATTGATGTGAAATCTAAAAAAATCTTCCAGGAGGACAGCAATCTCCTTCGTCAGAGCCACCATATTAAAGAAGAGTTGTATCCATCATCTAGTGTTCATGTTCCATCTACTTTACCTCCCAGGTACGTAATACTAAAATTTTGATCAAATGTATTGAATCCTTTAAGTGTTTAATCTACAATTACTGGAATGTTTCTTTGTTTTTGTTTTTTCCATCAGGAAATTATAATGGTTAAAACTGAGATCTCTAACGGCCATATTCACCATAAACCTAAACTGACTTTAATAACTCAGGTTAGGAAACTTGAGTTTAGGTTAACTGAAACCCCAAGTTCAATTCCCATTTCACCAATATTTTTTCCACTCCGGTTACTTGACTTCAGGGTTGGAAAAAAACCAGGTTTTTTTCAAAAAAACCTAAAAAACCCGGTTTTTTTGGTTTAAACCAGGTTTTTTTGGTTTAAACCGGGTTTTTTTACTGAAATTCTTCCCTAACACATAAATACAAATATTTCTGATTGTTTTCATTTATGAATACATTGAATAAATAGTTCATCAATTCAGCTATTAACTAAGTGACTTAATTAATTAATTAAAATTAATTTTATTTAATTAAAAAAAGTAAAAATTATACATAACCATAAAAAACCAAGGGAGTCTGTTTAGAGCATTAAAAAACCATCTGGTTTTTATAATGCATATTATATTTAAAAATCCAGTGCTTATTTGATTAAAAAAAACAATTGGTTTTTATTATGCATTCTAATATCCAGTTCCTTAATGAATTAAAAAAAACAAATAGTTGTTTTTTATAAATAAAACCAAGGCATTATTCATAAAAACCAAGGCCAAGGATTCTTTTTAGAGCATTTAAAACCAACTGGTTTTTATAATGCACATTTAAAAATCCAATGGATTAAAAAAAAACAATCTGTTTTTATGATACATTCAAATATCTAGTCTAGTTCTAAATGAATTAAAAAAAAAACAAATTGGTTTTTTTAAAAAAAACCCAAGGGAGTCTTTTTAGAGCATTAAAAAATCAAGTGGTTCTTTATAATGCAAATTTAAAAATCCGGTGATTAGTTGATTAAAAAAACCAATTGATTTTTATTATGCATTCAAATATCTAGTTCTTAATGAATTAAAAAAAAAGTTTCAAAACCAAACCACTCCAGGTTTTTTATAAAAAAACCAGGAGTCCTACTAAGAAAATTTCAATTGGCTAATTGTTTTCAAAAAATTGCATAGCTTTACAGCAGGTATGGGCAACCTTTTCGAATCCGCGGGCCGGACTCAAAGATTATAATGTCGTGGAGGGCCAAAGAGTAGATAATAGTTAATATTCTTTAAGTAAAAAAATGAGGCCTTTTATTATATATATTTATGAAGTTTAATTATAAAGTTAAAAATTAATCTGGACTTGTACAATATCTAGATTACATAGACTAATTATAATGAAGTTACATTAATCTGGACCAGGCGCGGATCCAGCACGGCTCCAATGTGGGGCTTCTTCAGACCATCATCTTTATCTTTTGAAAAAAAATGCCAAAATTTTGGAAATTCTCTAAAAAGTATCACTCAAGGTCCATTGGTACCGTACATTGGTACCGCTGGGGGGTCTGGGGGTCCTCCCCCAGAAAAATTTTGGAAATTTGACCTGTAAAAGTAGGTTTTTAACTCATTTTGAGTACTTTTTGGGACTTTTTTTCGTACTTATGAATGATTTTTGGGTCCAAGGGGGGCACTTTCCAGAGTGTCACCCCCTGTATCCGCCACTGATCTGGACTAGAATAATATTACATACAATAATTATAAAGTTAGTTACAATTATCTACAATAGATTAATATTTTGATTAGAAACAAAAATTATGTTAAAGTTACAAAAATCTGGACTAGAATAATATGTGATTTTTGAGTACAATTTTTAAAATGTTCCGCGGGCCGGACCAAATGACGTGGCGGGCCGGATCCGGCCCGCGGGCCGGAGGTTGCCCACCGTTGCTTTACAGCATTAATGTCAGAAGCATTCAACATATTTTGTTCAAAAGACAATATTTGAATCAATAAATGACTTTAAACCCAAAAGTTTAGCTAAAATTTTTTTGAAAAAAAACCAAAAAAACCATTTGTTTTTTTTATGAAAAAAACCATTTGGTTTAAACCGTGGTTTAAACCATGGTTTAAACCAAATGGTTTAAACCGTGCCAACCCTGCTTGACTTTAACTCTTTAACGACGGCTCTCCAAAACCCAAATCTTCGACAAACAGCGAGAGCCGTCGGCCGGCTATTTCCTTCCCCCTCAGAACGGAAAAAGTTGTCATGGGGGGCGGGAGCCCCCGACAGTTAATGGGTTTTTTATCTCCCCTCCAAGGAGAGACGGATCTTGTTCTAGGAATGTCGGCTCCCTTCACCAGGCTCTCTTGCCTCTGGACCTCTGGACTGCTGTGTTGTCTTGCGATGTTTTTTTTTTGCTTTACTTAGTTTGATTTTATGAATAACGAATAATCTCAAATTACCTTTAATTTCGAAATATTAAGAAATTTATCATTGAAGTCAAAAAATGGCAACAGTAAATAACATCTCAATTTATAGAATTTTCTTAAATTATGTTTTAGAACATAAATTTTATTTTCTACAGGAAAAATAGTTTGATGCGTTAGAGATAAATGTGACATTCATAAAAAGATTACTTCTATTAATTAAAAAAATTAAAATAAAACCTGTGAATAATCATCAGGGTTTGTAATTTACAAAGTAAGGGTTGAAATCTTGAAAAAAATTAAAGAAGTTTCATAATTATGATTAGTTGAGTTAAGGATACTTAAAATAAGAGAACATTTATACTCTTTTCTATTAGCATAATATTCGATTGAGATGCTGGATTAATTAAATCCTATCAATTATTCATTGGTATGCTCCGACTGAAGAATTCTGTAGTTTAGTCTCTTAGACTGGCTCTTACACCATAAAATTCCCCCAATAAACGCATTTCTCATTGTGCTTTCAACATTTTACTTTTCTATCAGCATAATATTCGATTGAGATGCTGGATTAATTAAATTCTATCAATTATTCAATGGGCTCCGACTGAAGAATTTTGTAGTTTAGCCTCTTAGATATAGGCTGTTACACCGTAAAAAATCCCCAAAACAACTTGCTTTGACGAATAAATGGATGTTACATACCTGCCAACTTTTACGGATTGTCCGTAAAATTTACGGATTTCTGTCTAGTTTTACGGTTGTACGGATGGGTCAGAAAATTTTCCGGATTTTGCATTTCTTTCCACTTAACTATCCATGAAAATGCAAAACAGTCGCAACCTAAACGATTTTCTCTAATTAATATATTTTTACTTCAAAACCATCTCCTAATCACTGCTCTTACGATTTTATCAATTTTGATTCTTTTATTGAGTGAAATTTAAATTTTTTTGCAAATCTTTTTCGAATTCGTCCGCGAGTATTGGCGCGCGCTCACCCGGTAAGTTTGCTTCCCCCGTGTTCCGATCGCAATGCGGAAAAAACAACTTTACCGAGATCGGACCTGTGGTTCATCATCGCGTCTCCGTCAGTTAGAATTGAGGCTTGTTAACGCGGAAAAGTTTCTCCTCGCTTTCTAATCGTAGCAACTCAAGCTTATTTAAATTCATCTTTATCACATGCTGCTGAAAATGTTGATGGAAATTTAGAAAAAAATTTATAAAAGCTAATATCATAACATTAGATCTGAAATTGATTCCAAACAGAAATTTAAATCAAAGGGTTTGGGAAAAGGGTACAAGATATTCATGTAACCAAATTGGTTTTGGTTTGTAGTATGAATTTTGTGAAGGGGGATAAGTCAGTTTGTTATCAGATAAGTACTATGCAATTGAAGTAAGCTGATTAGCTTGTAAAAATTTAAACTTATCATACTTATAAATTTAAGCAAATAAATTTCACAGTTTTCTTCAATTATGTGAAAATTTTAAATAGTACTTAACAAAAATAATTTAGGTAATAATGCATCAATCTGTAATCTGTACTTTTTTTTGTTTGAAGCAATTCAAATTGTAGTTTTGTAACGTTAAGCAAAAAGTTTTACTGATGCAAGTTTTCAAAAGTTGGCAGGTATGATGTTATTTAATTTACTCAAAATGTCTGGGTTGGGTAATATTAAAAATTGTGTAGTATAGCCTCTTAGACAGGCTCTCACACCATACAAATCCCCAATAAACGCATTTTCTCATTGTGCTTTCAACAGTTTACTTTTCTATCAGCATAATATTCGCGATTGAGATGCTGGATTAATAAAATCCTATCAACTATTCATTGATATGCTCCGACTGAAAAATTTTGTAGTTTAGCCTCTTAGATAGGCTGTTACACCGTAAAAATCCCCCTATAAAATGCATTTTCTCCTTGTGCTTTGAACAGTTTACTTTTCTATTAGAATAATATTCGATTGAGATATTGGATTAATTAAATCCTATCAATTAGTATTCTTCTTACGGACTTAATTGAAGTATTGAAATCTTTGAATTTAGGTCTTCTACACTCATCTGAGAATATCGTCCTATTAGACAAGATTGGTGCATACCTATGGCCAAAATTCTCTTTCAAAAATTAATGCATTCGATGCACATGTACGAATACGAATCTGTTCGTAATTATTGAATAGAGACGATTGCAAGATGTCCATTTTCAAAATACTCCGAATTAGATATCAGATCAGTTCTTTGATATAAGATAAATTTTAACGTTTATCCTTTACAAAAACGCTTTAGAAGTGTTTTCCTTTGTCATAAAAATAATATAAACCGTCCGAAAATCTGTATGAAAGCTATTTCTCTTGCCTTTTGTTTATCTTAATAGTTCTGTGAGTATGGATTTTCTGCATTGAAAGATGTATAAAAGATCTATACTACACTAAAACGCTAGAAATTTCCAAAAGCCTAAAATATTCTGAATCATCCATAATATTTGACAATATTAAATCTTTATGTCCCTGATGTACAATGACATTTTAGTTCCAGGAGGTCATATTTTGGAAATAAATTCTGATCAAAACAAATATTTATATTGAGATACAAAAAACAATCTTGGTAATTTAAAAAACACAACACATATTTTATTAAGTATCCCAAAATACCATGATGTCAATTATATGATTAATTTTGTTAATAAATATTATTTCTTCATCGAGAAGATTCCCTTGAAAGAGCTGTGAGAAAATACAAATTTTCGGGCCCCACACCCGTAATCAGTCAAATCTCGAAAATGGACACTTCCGCGCCGGGCGAAAGCGACTCCCCACCCCACTGCCCACTGAGATAACGAAACGACATTCTCTCGGAGCGCGGGGGGAAGGCAAAGCAGGATTTTTTCCCGCTGTTAAAGGAGGTTGGTGTTTGGGCCGTAAAACGGCCGAACCGTCTACATAGGGTTAAGTTACTTGACCACAGATTGCTGATCGATCCTCATTGGTCGAAACTTTTCGGTCGAGGCTTTTCGCCGCCATCTTAAATCTGTTAGTACGATCGTACAATTATGGATGAATATTTTATTCATCATTGGGTACTTGTTATGATGGAATATTTTTTCTTTCATTGTAAAAACGTTGTTTTACAAGATTAAAGGTTATATTAATGCAGTATAAAAAAGTCTGGAGTTCAAGTGATTTCATTTAGCTTTTTGATTTATAGATGGCAGCACAACTGCTACTTGAAGTAAATGATGTTCTAATTTTTAACCAATAATTATGTAGTTTAAGCAGTTTTTTTATTGTTTGAAGAGTTTTTAAGTTCATGAAATATATTATAATTATTGAAACTACCTTAAAATAGTCAGATTAGTTATTTCTGTTAGGATGGCAAAATGGCAACGGGCGTCGGAATTCTTCATCCGAGTATTCTAAGAAACAGTCTTTCCTTTCTTTGAAATTTCTTTTCTCTAATCTTTCAAGGAATTCTAAGCGTTCAACACATGCAATTTTGCGCAGATTTTCACCATTGATTATACACTAACCGGAATGATTAGCAAGTCAAGGCTTGCAAACAAGTAAAAATCGGGTTCTGGGCATGCGCGGACGGCTTCAACTGAAGTATAACCTAGCTTTGAGCTCGGTTAGGTTTTTTAACTTGAACCCGAACTCAGGTTCTGAATCTGTGGTTACTTTTCGATGGTGAAATGGATTTTTATCTCTGACCCCAGAAAAACGGGTTTTTCTTCGGTTTCCCAACTAAAGTTTAGGTTAGAGTTTATGGTGAATATGGCCGTAAGTTAGTAAATGTTAAGTGTCGGGTCTGTTCAAGTTCTCAAGCACATTTTTAAATTGTTATGTCGATTTGAGATATTCTATGATGCTAATAAAAAAAACAGCTGTTGTAATTAAATAGAGTAAAGAAACATGAATTTCCAATACATAATTGTCCTCAAGGTTAACTTTTTTATACTCTTTAGCACTGACTGGCCCGGGAACTTCAATTTTGATGTAACTTTTGGCGCCCAGGAAAAAAATACCAAAGGCGTGAGCTGGACTGTAAGTTAGAGGATTCATATTCTAGTTACTTTCTTTGCAGGCTGATTATTTTTTTATGTATATATTGTACTGTTTTTCTGTTAGCCAACCAAAACTAATATACATCCTTAAGATAATCCTTAAGTTAATATTTCCAAGACTCAGAATTTTGTGTGAATGAAATCAAGAGTTATCTTATAAAAATCACAAATTAATGTTCAATTTTCTGAAATACTCTTTTAGTAATAGTATTTTTTTCTTTTAGTATTCCAAGACTAAGAATAAGTTGTATGTAGGCAAGGATGTCTCCTGCCCCATAAACTTCTCAGCAGATGATGTTGTGACGAATGGATTTATTCGTGCTACTGTGCTATACAGTTCTCCTGAGCATACCTCAGAAGTTGTGCAGCGGTGTGCTACACATATTAAAGAAGATAGTGATCAAGGTATGTTTTTCTGTTTTTAAATCAGGGTATAAAATTTTCTTTAAAAGGTATTTTGTAAAAAAGAATTAGGGAATTACACTTAATTTCTGAGCTCAATTAAGTGTCCAAAAATATGAATACAATGATCCTACTAACTATAATTAGTGAAAGTTTGGTACTTGCACTTGCACGTTAGCCTGTCAAGTCAACTGAGCCACCAGCTGAAAACATTGTCAAAGCCTGTTTTCTGAAAGCTTTCTAAATTTTTACCATCTGAACTGTACAGAATCTCACTTGTCACTTACCCTATACCAATGGATCACAATTAGTGGTTAACAGATTACAAGTCATTAACACAAGAAAAAAAAACCTTTAAAGAATTTAAATTTGGTGTACACTGAAAGATTGGGGCATAGGATTCATTTCTGATGGCTGATATATTTGAAGAGTGGATTAGCTCATTACTGATTCAAACTAATTTTTCTCTGCAAGAAAATAACATATCTAATCCCTATAAAACTTGTTCTGTGAATATTTTTATGTTTACAAAAGCTTTATTTTCTGTTCTTGTGTTTTCAGGGCTATATGATGTTGAACATTTTGTACGATGTGAAAGTAATATGGCTCATTATGAAATTGACCAATTGACAAAGCAACGTAGTGTTGTAGTGCCCTTTGAAAATCCACCTGGTAAGTTATTTTGTATTTCGAGGAAATATTTTAGAATTTAATGCCTTATAGGTTACAGACCAACTAATCTAACTGCAAATTGTAATGTAAGATAATAGAATAATAAGCATAAATGGAACAATTTTCATTTAATAAATATTCTGGTGTTTCCCCCAATATCTATATCACATATGGGCAACTTACAGGTCAAATAAGGCTTACTTTTAGTTGTGATCCTACATTCTAAACATTTGAAATCAAGCTTTATCTATAATAATAAAAGAGCTTTACCACTCCTTTTTTCCAAACCTCCACTTTTCCAAAAATAGTTTTAAGGGTTGTAAGTTATAACAGTGATTTTTTCCCTTAAGTGCATGGTAGGCATCCTGTATTAATGTTATTTGGGTTTTTCTTACAGCTGGTCAAGAATTTTCAACTTATCTGTTCAAATTTTCTTGCTTTGGATCTTGTGCAGGTGGCCCTAACAGGCGATCATTGATGATTATATTTAAACTTGAGAAAGGGTAAGTTGACTAATTCTTATTTTTTGCTCTACCTAAGTTTGACACCCCATAATCATAAATTATGTTTTATGCTCGGTAAAATTAGTTTCTTGATTAAAAATTGAACTGTAAATTATAAACGCTTGAACTTTGAAATTTTAGCTGTCAAGAAATTGGTCGGCGTAAGTTGGAATTGAAAGTGTGTGCATGCCCAGGAAGGGATCGTAAAACAGAAGAGAAGCAAGTTAAAGAACAAACTAATCATGTACGGCCTTCTAAAAGAGCATTAGATTCTGAATACAGTAAGTTGTATTTAAATGCTTTTAATTTGTTGATGATAAAGCTTATGTTTTCAGAGTTTGTTATAAAATTGAATAACCTAAAAGCTTGGCTATCATTTGACTTATATTTTACTTATAAAACATATTATTTCTAATCCTCTTAATCTAGATCAATCTTGTTATTCAAAACCCATTTACTTAGTTTTTAGGGTCTTATTTTGAAAATTTTTTAGAAGAGAACTTAGAGCTCCGTGTTTTAGGAGTGTATTATTAGTTATTAAGTTAAATAATGAAAAAATATTTGAAAATTCTCTTAACTCTCTGAAATGATGGAATTTTCTTCTTTTTTATTTTTTAGTAAGTATTGCATCTCCATTTTTGGAAAAAACTAAAAGAAGAAGAGCATGTGTACCCAATGATAAGGGTTATTATACAGTTACGGTAAGTTATTATATAATTGCTATTATCAGGGATGTGATTCTTCCGCGGATTCGCGGAGTTCCGCTTTTTGTGACTTTTGTATTTTGTTCCGCTTTTTTTTTTTTCAAATTAACTCTTCTCCGCGGACGCGGAAGAAATTTCCATGGAGAAAAAAATTCCCCTTCCACACCATACTTGCCAGTTATTACGGAATGTCCGTAATGGTTACGGAAATTCGGTTTGTACTACGGAATTACGGATGAGGCTTAATTTTTACGCAATTCCGAAAATTTTCAAAGAAAAAAAAATTTTACGCTTTTTTCCGGACATTTGCCTGTAAAGTTGGCATTCTGACGGCGTGGACGCGGGCAAAAAAAACAACTTAACAGACGGTTCGCGATCGCGTTTTTCTTTATTTGCGTCAATATCCTATCCTTCAAATGCTTGTTTTGGGAGAAAGTGTTCACTTTTTTCAGTGCAAATGTGTCCAATATTTAGCTGGCAAAATAAAAAAAAATATTAGAGGAATTTCTTGTTGTTTGCAAGAAGGCAAATAGAAATTTATGGTTCGAACTTGAGAGTTCAAACAAAGAATTACAAAGTGTGCAGATAATAGGGTGTATGAAAAGTTTAAGGTAAATAATATTATTTAAGCATTATTTAAATTTTTTATAATAAATATAAATTATAAGTGGACCTTAATACCCAATCAATACTGAGGCACCATTACCTCTTATATTCATTTTAAAATATACATGTAATTTAAATTTTTGACCCCTTGGTAACTATTCAGTCAAAAAACATTTCAATGTAGAGAAAATAATTTTAATATAGACGAAACAACTATTAAATGATTTGGTATAATTGTTTCCTCATAATTTTGTCCTCGCTGCATGGAAATTTTGTTTCGATTAATTTTTTATCTTTATAGTAAAATCATTTATTTCAATGAATCGTGAATGAATCATTTATTTAAAATGTTCATGATAAAAATCAAGGAGTTTTTAAGGAGTACAACCCAAATTCAAGGAGTTTCCAATTCTGAGAGATTTTACTAGACTTATTAAGCTGTTCTGATGACAGTCAACTTAACAGTCGCGGGAAAAAACCCCGGAATTTTCGTGAAAAATCGCTACTTTTCGAATTCCGGAACACCGGATTTGTCGATTCAAATCAATGCATTAGTTCTATAATCTTAAAAAGAAATGTAACAAAACTCTAATATTTATGCAAAACCCCTCAGTGTGGCAAAAGGTAACATGATCAATGTGAGTAATAAAAAAGGGCTGTACATATCTTAGTTTGGGGGGGGACCCACTTACCCCAAGTGACCCTAATAAACATTTTCATTGTTAGCGAGGAATGTTAATTTATTGTGAAAGTGTTTCGACTTCAAAAATTATGTTAAAAAGTAGTATTGTTGTTTTTTGGATAAAAATTATTTCTCACTTTTAGGCGCATTTTTGAAGTCAGTCTCTTTTTTGTTAAAAATTAATTCATTTCATTCTTTTTATAGCCCCAATGGGGGTTTTGTGCCATTAAACACTTACCATACCATACCATACCATTCTTTTTATATCAAGTCGCTTGCGGCTCCAGAAATTTCATGCCAAATTTCATCCGCCCGACCCACGACGCCTTCGGCGTCGTTTAAATTAAATTTTCCTTATTGCGCAATTTTGAATAGGGTCTCTTTTTGTAAAAAAAAAAAAATAATTTATTTCATTCTTTTTATATCAAGTCGCTTTCGGCTCCAGAAATTTCATGCCAAAAGAAAAAAAATTATCCGCCCGACCCACGACGCCTTCGGCGTCGTTTAAATGGAGTTTTCTTTTTAAGGAACAGATTCTTTACTTCAGAGTTTTGTAAGGTTCAGTCAGTATTTATTCCCCGTTTCAATAATCTTACTCTTATAGTGGTGAGTAAGCTCGCCACAAGTTTTTTATTTATTTATTATAACTCCTCTGGTATCCGCTAGAGGGCATTTAAATTAAAATGGGACCAACTTGAAAACAATTCTAATCTAATGCAATAAACCACGTCCAAATCGTTCCAGTAGAACATACCAAAAGGGCCTGGCAAAGATTCAACATTTATATTCGACGAATTGATAACCTCCTCCTTTTGAAGTCTGTAAAAACAGCATAGCATGGTCTGAGATAAATTCAACGATGCCTTGAAAAATCGATCGGTCAAAAGTGTCCGGTTTTTTGACGTCCGGATTTCGGGCACTTGACTGTACTAAATTACCGAGTTTTGGTAACAGTTTATTTATTTTAGGGTTTAAAACATTCTTCCTTAAAAAGAATGGAGCTATCAAATCAGTATAGGCTAATTTACCTTTAGATACTTTGCAATTAACATTTCATCTGTAAGTGTTATTTAGAAATTTTTTTACCACAGTGCATTGTTCTGTCTGTATTAAAACTTAATTTTGAAGGTTAAAATTTCCCTATTGATAAAAGAATACCTGTAATTCTACTCAATTCCTTTTTCTTTTCAGACTCGGGATCCTAAGTGCTATAAGTTACTATTAGAGATAAAAAAAAATCATAAACTTGCTATGGCTGTCAAAAAACTCCCCCCGGAAGTTAGGAGAGCTTTGTTAAATCAGTAAGTATTTTGATAAAAAGTAGAGCAATTAAAAATTATTCATTCTCAAATAATTTTTAAAACATTTGGGTATTTTTTTACAGAGAATCACAACAGACATCCAGTGATGATGAAGAATAATACAATGAGTTTAGAAAAACCAAGTTTAAGTTTCATTGACTAAAAAAATCATAGCTGTTGACTCTTATGCTTGTAAACTATTCCCATTTGTGTACTTGGGTTCTTGCTTCAGTTTTCTGCATTTTAGGCATTTATCATTGAGAGAACAATTTCATATGGATATTTACTCATTTTTACATACTCAATTTTTTGTGTTGGTAATATTATTTTCTGAATTCGTTTTTATACTGTGTGAATAGTCCATTACAATTTTTATCAATTGACTTAATACAATCTCATTGTACTGTTAAATGAATGATTCATAACATCAGCTTGATAAAAGCCAATAAACCTCTAGAATTGTTATCATCTGAAATTTTGATCTGACATATTTGAAATATGCAGACTTTTGTGACTTCCAAACTTGGTTTAATAAACAGTTGTATTTTTTAACAGTTGTTGGTTTTAATGTAATTATTGTGTGTCTAAATGGAAAACATTTTTATTTAATTCAAATATTATATTTTATTCTTATTTTTCAATATGCTATTAAAAGGTGTTAACTTATTAAACCTAGAAGTTAGCAAATTTTCGTTTTCTTTATTTTTATCTCAAAAGCAATTTCAAATACGGTTTTAGCTTGTTTATTTGTTTCATAAGTTTAATAAAGATCAAAACTAATGTTATTATTGATAGTAGAAAATTTAGATATTGATATTTAAGAAGATTAATTCGTTTTAAATAGCAATAGTGCAGACAATCAGACTAAACCTGAAAAAAATTGCAACAGAAGTTTTTAAATGGTTTTCACATGGAAATGATCTCAATAACATACTTAAAATAAAATTTTTAATTATTAAAAAGATCCAACAAAAAAATTCAAGTAATAGTAATAACTTATGACACATGTTCATATGGTGCTGAATACAAGTATTCTCCATTAAATAAATATATTTTCGGGAAAGCATTTAGATTAAATTATTGAGGAGCTAGGAAAGGAATATTTCAGCAACAATTTTATTTGAAGGAATATTTAAGTCATCCATAAAATAATAGTAATTACAATAAAAATGGGGAAAATTTAATTGAAAAATAATTTGGTATTGGGAATAGTAATGTGATACATGGTCTATACCACATGCATATACAACTAATGTATTTCTAATAAAATTTGTTGGGAGTTTTTTTTTCTTTGTCTTTCAAATTTAATTTTTAGATTTATTAAAATATGGTTAAAATACTAGGTTTCAACTTGATTTAAAGATTTTACTTTTATTTTCACAATTTTAATTTTATTTAATTAATTGATTTAATCATTAATTATGATTTTTTTTTCTGTTAAATGAATGACCCATCAATGGGAAAAATTACCTTTCCAAATGCCTAGAACGTTTTTAACTGCGATTTAAAAATGGTTAAATTTTGGGTCTAAAGAAATTGAAAATGAAAAAATTAACTTTTTAATATTCGATTTTCATCTAATATAGTATGTCATTGTTTAGGTCATTTCTAAGAGAAAACTTGGAATATTAATGTTTAACACTTAAAAATAGCTTATGTACATGTATCAAGTCTTGATTAATATTATACTTTATTTTGATATTTTTTGTGAGCTATTTTTAAAAATTAAATTTCCCCTGCCCGATTTTTAGTACGTTAATTTTTGTCTTTTGTTGCAATTTTTTTCAGGTTTTACCCCTTTTTTCCCAATAGATTTACCCGTACCCAGTGTTTAGCTGTTTGTCATTTATTTCATTAAAATAAAGCAATGGTGCCCAACCTTTTATGGCCTGCAGGCAGCACTTCATAGTAAAGTAAAGCTTGTGTGTGAGAAAAGATAAAAAATGAATAGATATTTAACGTTATTATAGTCATGCCTTTCATTTAAGCTTCAAAAAGAAGAGAACAAACAAGCCAAACGAATCAGCTACATGGGCTGCCAGGTTGGGGAAGTTAATAATTTCAGTGGCAAAATCTACCTTTCACTTCTTTTAAAAATGGTCACCTGACTTGCTTTATGCAATTTAATTGATTAAATATTTTGAGTGACCATAGCAGAATTAGGTTAGAATTCTACTGTCTAAAGTCAAGCACTACCATATTGTAAAATAACAAGTACCATCGGAAGAACTTGTGCATTTTTTTCATTAAGAAAATGGAATAAAAAATTGTTCATAATGTGATATTAAACTGAATTATTAAATCTCGATTCAATTTTACTAATTCATGGGTATACAGGAAGGTGTTTCAAAAGTCAATTTTACTGCTTTTATTTGGAAACGTCTCCTCCTAGGGTCATGGTAGATGGTAGGAAGGAAGGTAAAGTTAACGGAGAATCCATTAATTTAAAGTGCACCTAGCGGTGGAATAAAAAATTAATTAAAAAAACTGAAGGAGATAGAGCAAAAACTTCAGTAAGAATATTGTTGCTAAATATGTGAGGCAGAAAGCGAAAAGGGACCTCTTGTCGGCAAAGTTAATTTCGAGGGAAAACCGGAAGACGGTTTCTCTCGATTATCGATCCTTGGACCCTTTAGAACCGAATAGTATTGGGTTTGGGCACAATATTAGGAGAATTTAGCCGTTGGAATCATTCCTAACTCTGAAAAATAATGAGAGGGTAGCATTTTGAAAGTATAAGGTCGTTTTTCGCGAAATCCACTTATTCTATTATTTACTGGCGATTCGTCATTTTTTGAGCTACAAGGATGATGATGGTCTTAAAATCTTCATAAATCTGTACAGATTGAGAAAAAAATAATAACTCCATTTCGACAATAGGTCCCTTTTCGCTTTCCGCCTCACATATTATGAACTCCCTGAAAATAATTTCAAGAAAATGTGAATATTCGAGATGTTATGTGAAAATAGCACTTTTTCAGGCCTCAAAAAAGAAAAAGTTCGCAAATGTGCAAGGTTTTATTAAATTGTGTCTATATTTAACAAAAAAAAAACCATACAAATAACATCGAAAAACTTGCAAATTTGCGCTTTTTTGAGGCCTAAGAAAAGTGCTACAAAGGAAAAGTTGGACATACTAACAGCACAACAATATTCTTACAGAAGTTTTCTCTCCATCTTCCTTTAGGGAAACGGTGGCTTAGTGGGATTGCGTGCCGCCCACTACGCGTGCAGTATGCGCGCTGTACCCAAGGTTTGTAGAGAGAGAAGGTTGGCTCGTCACGGATGAGCCAACCTTCTCTCTCTACAAACCTTGCGCTGTACCTGTCGTCGAGTTCAATTCTCGGCCTTGCCCTGGGTGTATTTGCTCTCAATGTGCCAGTAAAAATTCTGCTTGTCTAACTTAACGTAGGTTTATAAGCGGATCCTTGAGATCAAGCACATAAACCGGAGAATATATGTGACATTGCTTTTAACATTTTTATTTCGCCGCTAGGGGCGCTGTAATTCATCTCAATGGATTCTCCATGGTCACTTACCGAGGAGACGTTGTTTCCAAATAAAAGCCGTGAAACGGATTTTTTAAACATCCTGTATTGAATTTCAATAGAATTATTTCATAAAAATTAATTGAATTTTAGTTGGTAACTAATCATATAGATGACAGGGCCCTTATCTCAAGTATTTAGTAGTGAAACGAAACTAATATAATTGATTTAAAAATTAAAACTATTACAAAAGGATTGGGGGTTCAGTACACCCACGTTTTTATGATAGTCATTGGTTAAATTTTTCTTTCTTGCGATTGGAATCCATCCTGGCTATTTTCTCAAACTTTTTGCCTTATGGAATATTTTTTGTTCATTATTTTTCAAATGTTGGTATCTGAGGTAAAAGTAGTATTTGAAAATGTACGATTTTTGTTGTTTTGGGGACATGCAATGTAGTTAAGCAGGTAATTGCATCGAAAACATGCTTTATCATTAAAATATCGTCGGCACAATGACAAAGACGCAAATCTGCAAATTTGTTTACTTCGGGGTGAAATCATATTTTAAAAAACCATACTCCAAATCTATCATAGGAAAAAATGGTTTCCCTAAATATCCATGGGAACAGCGTGATCTTTTTGTTTTAGTGAAGCCAACTTTTAAATTCACGGCCAGAAAATGTTTTTTTCACAAACTTTAATCAAGATTTCATTTTCGCCGAATCCGTAATTTTATAATCGCCGATCAAGATTTTATTTTCGTATAATTTTTGTAACTACAAAATTTTCAAATTTTATTTTGTCCACTTTAATTTTTTTCTAATAAAATTGAATGAATTTTACACAATACCAATAATTAATGACAGCTGTGACTTGTACAGATGATTATTGCATCCATGGGCGTAGCCAGGTTTCATGTTAGGGGGGGGGCAAGGATACTTACCTTTGCTCTTGATGTTGCGAATACTAGTGACTAGGGGTTGACTCAACATTATTTCCCAGGTACCCCCAAACCCCATGGCGAGTACTTTTACACGCTAAATTTTAGGGTACTTAAACAAAGGATTTGAACTTTTGCACAGCTAAAGTAAAAATACGGGTAATGAATCATGAATGTGAGCTTAAAAATGGAGGGTATGGGGGTCCTCCCTCAGAATTTTTTTTAAAATTCGCCCCTAAAGTAGTGTTTTAGCTCATTTTGAGACTCTTTCGGCCGAACAGAACCGCTTCTTGTAAGCCACACAATTTTCAAGGAAAATTATGTACTATAGAGCATTCGCACATGACGTCACTTGGAGGACAAAAACAACGTTCCTAAGGCTGTTGTTAGGGGCGGGAACTAGAAGCATCCAATAGAAGCATTCGCACATGATGTCACTGGCGGGCAAAAACAACTTTGCTAAGGCCGTTGTTAGGCCGAGTCATGTGATTGAAAATGCTCTATTGCTTTAATAAAGTTTTTAAAAAAAATTAACAAACTGAGAACTTAGGGGGGGGGCAGCTGCCCCTCCCTGCCTCCCCCTGGCTACGCCCATGATTGCATCATTGCTTAGATGTCATCATCCCTGGAAGAATAGACGACATTAGTCAAAACGTCACTTGCTTGTTTGGAAACGTAGATTCCATCCGTGATTGGTTCCGTACGGATCCGTACGGATTTACTTCCAATCAAGGAACCAATCACGGATAGAATCAACGTTTCCAAACAAGCAAGTGACGTCACACTAATGTCGTCTATAGACGACATTAGTCAAAACGTCACTTGCTTGTTTGGAAACGTAGATTCCATCCGTGATTGGTTCCGTACGGATTGGTACGGATTTACCTCCAATCACGGAACCAATCACGGATAGAATCAACGTTTCCAAACAAGCAAGTGACGTCACACTAATGTCGTCTCACGAATCTGAGGTAAACAAAAGATTTTACCACGACAAAGGGCACGAATCTGCTTCCTAGCAGCCCCCTGATATTTTTTCGCCAAAAAAACCAGTAGACATCGTTAGTCTTCTTCAGTGTGAATGAAAAACTGCGATAAGTATCCTCGATACGCATTTACTGATTTACAGAAGTCACCTGAACTTCAAACCCAAATATCTCGATATTTGAATTTTGCAGATTCGCGTCTTTGTCATTGTGCCGACGATATATGCTGAAAGAGTTGGAGGGACATTGCCCCCATGACCCCCGTAAAAGCCACCCACTTATAATAGTGAAGGCGATCTCATCAATTTAAGAAAGGCTACACTAATGGGATTCTTCTCTGAGAACTCGAACACACCACTTTTATCTTACTATGGTTTGGTTTTTTGGTTACATATATTTTCCGGTATGTGTGCTTGATCTCAAGGATCCGCTTATACACCTTCGTCAAGTAAGACAGACACAACAGAATTTTTTACTGGCACAAAGAAGGAAAATACACCCAGGGGCGAGGTGAGAATCGAACTCACGACGGAGCAGTGCGCAGACTGTTGGCGTGAAAGGCAGAGGAGCCAACCGAACAGGCCATCCGTCCCCCATCTTATTATGGATTAAGAAAAATTTATTTAAAGTGAAGAAGGAGATCAAATTTAAGAAATGAAGAAACTAACTGGCATGGCACGCATATAAATGGGTGCAAACTTTCCACGATTTAGAATTTGTGTGGTCAGAAGCACTTCAGGTTCAAGTGGAGTCTTGTTAGGTAAGTGTGATTTGATTACATTTAGACATATGAATGTTTACTAGCTTATTACAGGTTTGCCAGGAAAAGTTATTGCAAATTTTAAACCATATTAAATTCCGAAGTAAAGTTTAAATATGATCTAATATCCAAAGAAATCCCCTTGGTAATTTTATGTAAAAATTTCCATCGAAAAGAAACCTTGTTATTTTGCATGTGTATAAATTGTTTTTAACCTAAATAAAGTTTCAACTATGCCATGGGTATAAATTGTACCCATGGCATAGTTGAAACTTTATATAGGTTCGTATAAAGAGTAAGGGTGCAAAACATGTGGGTCGCTTGTAGTCAATCTGGTTTTTAAGGCTGATAAGGCAAGTTTAGACTTATTATAAAAATGTGAAGGAAAATAATTTAATGAATTACTTATTTTGTGTATCAGAAAGCCCAAACTTGCAATAAGTTTGAAAAGCATTATGTGGTTTCATTTCTTTGAATTTCAATAATTTACAGGGAACGCCTTTAGAAAGAGTCCTCCATCCGCCATGTTTACCCACAGCTCAAATGGTTACTTGTGTTGCTGTGGTTACACATGGCGACTGGTTAACTCTTTCTATAACTATTCCATGTATAGTGTAGGCTTCAATGTAACTTTCAGTCCTGCGGCTTGAATTTTTTTTTTTTTGGGTCGACAAGTTACGTTGGCAGGATTGGCCAGTTTCACTTTAAAGTTGTGCGGAGGCCTAGTATAGAGTAGCACCTTAGTAGTATAAGTACTTGTTCGTTAGTGTAACCTTTGTTCTCAACACCGTTAATACCTCTAAACAATGTGGCTTGATAAACTTCCTGGTTAAGAAATGCTTAATCTATGCCTCAAGATTTGAACGTGTTGATTGTCATCTTATCGAACCGTTGGATCTTGAGCAAAAACTACTGATCTCCCATCAGTCTTCTGTAAGATTAACTAGAGTTGGTTTGGTACAGTAAGATCATTGGTCGCAGGCTCTTGTGACGCCTCCTACCACATAAATCATTCACTTAATTTGGTACTTGCGTATTATACCATTGACCATTAAGCGACCATCAAATTCAGCGGCACAGCTATAGAACAGTCCGTCACTTTAATATCAAACACAATTTCCGTCGTTCGGGAATCCCGATCCTGGGTGATCGTTTCGTTGGAGAAGCTCATTTGATTGGTTCCTAAACACTGACATAATCGAGCTGCTGGATAGATCTAAACCAATCAAATGAGCTTCTCTAACGCCAAGGATCCGAATTCTTGAATTTTGCGAACGGAGATGGTAGTGTTTGATATTATGGTGACGAGTCAATTGGCTGTGATAACGTTTTCAGATTCAGCGGCATGGTCGACGGAATAATACGCAAGAACCATATTTTTTTTTTTGCTTAAGTCTACTTCTCCTACAAGTAATAATGTATTGCTTTTTTAATCAGATACAGATTAAATAATGGCCGAAGCTCCAAGTTCTCCCTGTCTTACATCGGACGAGGTCCAGAAGTGCACGGAGGTGACGGCAGAGATCCGCCGAGGGAGCCGGGAAAGCATCCCAGGGCCCAGTGTCAACATTCAGGCTACCAAAAACATAGTCTTAAATGCCTATCAAAAGTATAAAAAGTGGAGTGAGTTTGAGTTTTAAGTTGCATTATACTAATCATTCCATTATACTATGGTACTTGCTTATCATACCACGCATTGTACGATATTATTCATATCGCCTCTCCCAGATGTCTGTCGCGGAGTAAGTCCAGTGTGGCTTTTGGGCCATAAAAAAACCTTAAATTCTCTTAGGAAGAACATCTTAACTAAAAATGAGGGGGTTTATACTAAACGGGAGCTTAGGGGCAAGATTTTTAGAATAGTCACCAAAGAAGCATTATTAGATTTTCGACTATAGACTTGGCGACCAATCTAGATAAGTCTTGCCGCCTAACTCTAACTCCCTTACAGAAAATTCTCTCATTTGCAATTACGTGGTTCTTTCTCCGAAAGATCTCAATACGATAGGGGTACCCGTAGATTCTTGGGAGTGTTTGCTTTTATTGGTAAAACGTATCCCATTGACCACATGTTTATTCCTATCTTTGCTTTTGGTATCCAGAAGGCTTCTTATTAAAATTAGAGAACCAAGCAATCTCAGTTCGTAAAACGTATGCACTGACTCACATAGGATTTTTAATTCTGCTGTGGATTCCTTGTCAAATGTATCTCGGCTGAAATCCGCTGTCATCGATAAAAGAGGCAGTCCGGCATTTGCAATCCGCTATTTTAATGAGTCGCGGAGCTTCAAACATGTTGTGTTCATACACACTTGGAGCTAGTTAGAGGCTCTTTATTTTGATATTTATATTAATTTTTAATTACGGTACTGTTTTGAGAGGATAAGTGGAGACCCTCGGGAACATTGAAAAACGGATTGTTTACCGAATTGTGGAAAGATTATTTGCGGTCGAGGGTAGCCTACAGTGGTTAAGGCAATTGGCTTCGGGATCGGAGGGTCCCGGGTTCGATTCCCGACACCACCAAAGACCCACAGAGTTATATGCGGAGTATGTGCTCGTTAAATCTGTGGGTCCGAAAGTCCTTTTTCTGTGGTCGGTTATGGCGCAGTTTACCGTGGGTCTGGTCATCTGGAGACTATTTCCCTCCCCTACAGAGAGACATGGCAAAATTGGGGACGTGGCGATAGATGGTGACAGAATCTATCATTCGAGGCTTAAGTCGGACTTCTGACAAGCCAATCATGGTCCTCACTTTCTCAGGTCCCACACCCCCTTGGCTTAAATCCTGTGCCTTTTTCGGATGGAGCTTGGATAAACTAAGTGGCACTAGAAACAAACAAGGTTATTTGCTCAGTTTCAAAACATCTTTCAGATCGGAAAACTTTCTTCAAAAATGAATTGGAGGAAACTATTGAAATGGGCGATTGTGGTTGTGCTATCGCGGTAATTGCAAAATAAATGGAATTTAAAAGTTGCAGTATGGTTAACTAATTGTTTTTTTATGTTCCAGAGGCTGGCGTGCTTGTCGAAAGAGTGGGTGAAGGGCCCAGAACAGAGGGGCCATCATTCATAGACAAGCTCAAGAGACTGTGCACGGATTTGGGGAATGAGTTTAAGGCTTGGAGATGTAAGTGATTGGTCTTTCTATAAGTGCATTAGAAAAGAAAATTAACAATTTTTATTGAGTTTCGTAAAAAATATTTTGTTTTTGGGAGATTTTAATATGTTGGTGGGGCACTGAAATTTTCCTGAAATAGATTATATCCGCCCAACATTTTCCATTGGATTTAATGGGTATCTAGGGCGGTTTACGTTTAAAAGCGCAAAAATCTTGCATTACTGTTAAATTAAAATCGTTGGTTCATTGGCATGGATCAATGTTAGTCAACCTAGTACCCTACCGTCCAGAGAGCGTTCCAGAATTTATGGTGGATGGTAGGGTTGGTTTATTATGGTTACTGGTTTTTGCAACTAGCTCATACTCCTGTATTTATCTGGGCGGTAGGAGTGTAGATAATTTAACTGCTGTACACTGATCTATAAAGAATTATTCTGCTCAAGATTGGCAAAATTATTGCCTAAAGATTGGATTGAATAATTATTTTATGCTTTACAAATATTACAAAATAAAATAATGATTTCTTTATAAATTAAATTTTGAGAATTTTGTGGAAAATATTGTGCAACTAACAGGTACAAAAGTGGGTATTGGGTACAAAAGGTTGACTACCCCTGTTTTGGGTGATTAGGTAACTATTTTTTTGTAGAAATGTCTTTTCCTTTCTGCAAAAATGTTTCTAGCAGAATTTACTTATGAGCTTCTTATTTATAGGCAGGGAATCCAAAGTTAGCGAGGACTCTTTAACCAAAGACCTGAAGAAGCTCGACAAACTTGATCTGGCGCGATTAGTCGCTGGTATGTGAACTCTAAAATATAATGACACTCGGTAGTTGCCATTCCTTTCCAGCACCCCTATAGTTTTTAAATGAATTTTATATTAAGGTTATTAAAGTGAAATTCACGCTAAACAGCAACTTAAGTTGAGGCTACGACGTCACTAATAAACAAAGTAGTTCTCATCGCGGTGTCTGAATTTTAAGTGAAATGAAGAACGTCAGTATAAAAATATGATTATTTTGTTAAACCCATGTATATAGTGCTTTTCAATCGCGATTTGCGTACCGAAACTCCTCCTAGCAACCTAACAGGTTTTGTGTTTACAGATTTCTCCATCCGCATTTGTGACGTACTGGGTTCAAGAAACGTTGCTATCGAGTATAGTGTCCTGTAAATATTATGTTACTGTTAACAGTGGGTTTTGATATTTTAAATGTCCGGGTAATAGGAACCATCTGACTCCATAAACTGGAGGGGGTCTATCTCTGCGCAGTATGATCTTACTTTATGCTTGCTTCATAAAACAACCAATCTAGGGGCAAAGCATGGTTCTCCCTTTCCTCAAAAACTGACGGGATATACTTACCATCTATGACCCTTTTAAAGAAAGGAAGTAAAATTATAACATATAGTCAAAGGGCATATTACATAGTTAAAAAAATTAACAGTTTAGAAGAGAGAAAGTACCCCTTGGCCTTAAGTGACATCCTGGCCCAGACTCTTGTCTATATGGAATTATTCCATTGCAATCTATTCTGTGGTCAATTTAGACTTTAAAACTACTTTTATCTGTAGAATTCATGTCAAGCTGTGATTTTGTTTTCAGTGCACGAAATGGAAATCAAGCAACACATAATGTCTTCAGAGAATAGTAATGGGGAATCACCCGAAGCTTCTAGTCCAGTGTTGGAAGAATTCACTGAATGTTTAAATAGAATTATGAAGGTTAATTATCAATGCGGTAAGATATTATCTTCGTGGTGACTGTGATTCAGTTGACGAATGTCTGGATAAATTGTTTGCTTAATATAAAGCTTTTATCAGGGTAGAATTATTTCAAAGCATCCTCATGGCGTACGTTATTATACTAGATAAAATGTATATTTTTAAAACAAAAGTAGGATTTGAATCTTAGTGTGCTTATTGGTAAAATTTTGAGGGTAAAATCTCTGGAGGGGTCTATAGGTGGCACCTTAGATACGCTATACTTATATTTACTTAGCACTTTTTGATCTTCACCATTAAATGTAGTGTATACCTTTCTTCTAGCATTTGGGATAGTTTCGTTGATGTATAAATAAGGATTGATCTTTTACGCCGCCGCCGAATTTTCAAGGGGAAAAGATATATACCTAGTCGTGAAACTCTCACTTTGGGGTTGAATCTTCATGTAGATATGGCTCTCTATACACAAGCAATTTCGAAAAATTTAAAAGACCTTAAAAATGAAAGATAAAGAGGAATAATCTAATATCTAGGGAGGATTGATATTATATGCTGTTTGCTGTAGTCGCACGCTAAACATTGTATTAATCCAGAGCCGTTCCGGCCGGGCGTGCTGGCCGTGCCTGCACGGAGGCGCCGACCGATGAAGGGGCGCCTTAGAAATTTTTTTTGACCCCTAACTTTAAGGGGGAAATATTCTATTACGTCCTGACTCTAAAAGAAACAAACCTAAGCAGTAAGCTAGATCTCCTTTACAAAAAAAGCTTCAAAAGTCGCCTACAAACGAGTAAAGAGCGCCTTCCTGGGTTATACACACCCGTCCCCTTAAGAACTAATAATAGGCGCCTTAAGAGAAGTGCATTTTGACCTTTTTGTATGGGGCGCCCCCATCTAGTGAATCTATTAAAGGGCGCCAACTCTTAACAAACATTTTAACATGCCCGACTTTGAAAGCTATAAGGAAGACCCCTTATAGCTTTCAAATTGTATGGGGCGCCCCGATCAAATAAATATATTCAAAGGGCCCATCAGCGCCCACCCTGAGAGAAAAATTGAACACACCGACTTTGAAATATGTAAGGCGTCTTAGTTAGCTAAACCAAATTGTTTGAGTCGCCCTAATCAAATGGATTTATCAAAGACCGCCAACCCTCTGACCTGCGAGTGAAAATTTTAACATCCCCGACTTTAAAAGCTAATACTTTATTGTATGGGCGCCCCATCAAATGAATCTACTCAGGGCGCCCAGCGCCCATTCTTAATGAAAATTTAAACACTCCGGACTTGAAAGCTGTAGGAGGCGTCTTCCGAATTGTAATGAATCTATTAATAGGCGCCCTCCTTCGATGAAGATTTGATTCACCAGTTATTAATTGATATCAAGCGTTTGACTCAAATCACATTTTAATAGATATCCCTTAAAAATTTCTATAATAGGCCCTTGACTTGACGTGCAAAACGTTTTGAAGACGGCTATTGTAAAAAACCCAGGGACATCTCTTACGTAAATTTGTTAGGTGCACCTGTTCTTGAATATCTCACACAAATAAATTGTAGGAAGCACACACCTGAGGAAATATTTTACAATGTTTTGTTTGTTTTAGGTAATTTTATCGTCATGGTAGTTATTGTAAAGCTCTAGATCAGTGGTTCCCAAACTGTGCTCCGCAAAAACCAAGCTCATCTTTCGCATTAGGAAACACTCATGTAGTATTTTAGGGTTCACCCGTTCACTCCCCCCCACTGAAATTTCGACATCAATTTTTATACAGTTTTCCCTTGAAAATTCTCCAATTTACAAGGAGACATCTTAGAAGTGTAACCCAAAGGGTCTCAAAATGGATTAAAACACTACTTTTTGTAAAATTTCGAAAAAAATTCTGGGAGAGTACTCCCAAACCCCTTTCGAAATTTCACGTCTTTTAATACCGTTTATCCTTGATAAATTCTATCACTTTCAAAGCGCAGTCCTCATTGGTGGTATAAGGGCTCTGAATAAGGTAAAACAATAGTAGTTTTTTACACCTTAAAAAATTAATTTTCAGAAAAAGGACTCCGCGACAAATTTGTCTCTTGAAAAGTGCTCCGCGACTTAAAAAGTTTGGGAACCCCTGCTTCCATGCAAACACTTGGAGATGGAGAGTGAGGGAGAGAGAGAGAAGTGCTATTGCGACTTAGGTTCTCTGGAGACGGGTGAAGATGATGAGAAGGTGTTCTCATCATTACATTAAAACAAAAAAAAATACTGGGGCTCTCAAGTTTGGAAGCGTCCTTGTTTATTTCACTCAACATACGAGGGGGCAGAAAACATAAAAAGTTCCCGCCATTTTTTTGAGGGTGGCCCACAGGGGGGACCTCCCGGCCCCTGATGCCTGAGCCCGGAGAAATTTGACTGGGAGGGTCAGAAGTACTACATAGTTGAGTTTTGGTGTCGTGCCAGTGGCGTATATAAGGGGGGGGCCGAGGGGGCCCTGGCCCTCCCCGAAATTCGGACTAGGTGTACCAAAACAAGTTAAAACCCAGTATTTTAGGGTCGAATTTCAAAAAATTTTCTGGGGGAGGACCCCCAAACCCCCCTTTTGTACTTGGAATTTTATTATTAACAACTTTGTTTAGATAAGTTCATCAAAATTCAAATCCTACCAAAAAATATATGTCCAAAATTCGGACTAAGTGTACCAAAACCAAGTTAAAACCCTGTTTTTAGGGGTAAAGTTCCAAAATTTTATGGGGAAGGACCTCCAGATCCCCTTTTGTACTTGGAACTCTATTTTAATAACTTTTTAAATATTAAGTTCATAAAAATGTACATCCAAAATTCGGACTTAGTGTACCAAAACTAGTTAAAACCCAGTATTTTAGGTGTTGTTCCTATGTTGAGTTTTTAGGACCTAAATTATCACCTTAAAAGCTACATTGGACCTATTAAATATGTGGGAGAGGGGCTGGGGAATAATTTTGGGCCCCTCCCGAAATAAATTCCTATATACGCCACTGTGTCGTGCTCTTTGGTTTGAAAATGGCATGTCTGCAGAAAGTGAAAGGAATCCGGTTTGTCGCTAGTGACTCACTCCATTTTAATTCTCTCTCCCTCCCACTCAAACTTAGTACATTACATCTCATTAAACTATTATTGTCTGTGTCGCAAATTTTTTGGGAAAAATTACTTTAGTTGTTAAGTCACAAAACCCTTTTTTTTTCTCCTTATTAGGTTACTTTTTAATAAATAAACGGAGTATAAAAACCCCATGAACTAAGTCAGTGTGATCCAAACCTCCGACCGCATGCGTCCATCGAAGATATTTGTTTTGGTCCCCAAATAAAATATTAAAATGATATCCCACCCTCAATTTAATTTTTCCAGAAATGTGTTTTAAAAACCGGTTTTCAGGTCCAATTTTCCAAACATTTCCAGGGGAGAATCCTCGAACCCCTATTGAAGTATTGCAATATTTTCTTTTAAAATTAAAATTGAAAACCTCAAAATGGAATCGGTAGAAACTATAACAAATGAAAGTGAGAATACGCACAGGATTTAATTTTTCAAGTTGGAGGGAGTATTTTAAATTATATAGTGCTCAGTGCTCATTAATGTCTTTTGGATTAGTGCTGATTTAAAAGTGGTTTGTTTAAAGAAGTATTAATCAGTAGTGTTATGTGAGTTATTAAAATTATTTTACCAGTGGTAATTTAAGGCTTCTTCCAGAGCTAGAGTTCTCTATCTATGTATTAAAACCGAATTTGATATTTGAAACGAATTCTTGAGAAAAGAAACCATTCTCATCCCCCTCTTTTAATATGAACAAATTCAGCAATAACACTTTTACATGGGAATTCTAAAATTTTATTGGTCCTATAACAAACTTATCCCATCCCCTTCATTTCCAAGTGCTGGTTTTAAAATTTTAAGAAATTTTGTCAATACACCATGTTTTGACTGAATTTTCATAGATGCTATAATTAAATGGTTCGCTGTTGAAATAAGTTTGGTTTGACATGCCCGTATTAAAATAGTAAGTTGAATGTAATTTTTCTTTTATAATGACTCATGTCCACACTTTTCATACTAAAATTGTTTTGCCTTCGGGTAACTAAAGGTTGGACGACACTGAACCAAGTCATATCCAAGTTGTAAATTTTAATCAGAGATTTTCCCTAATAAATTTAAAATTTTTAATAAACTGTGCAATGCTATGGATATTTTAAGAGTTTTCAAGATTGAGTCTCTCGAAATTAAGTAAACCTATTTCTAAAAATAATATTTAGCCTGTTTTTTCCATTATTTTATAAATTTCATTCAAAAAATTTAAAAAATGAGCTAATCATTATTCTTTAAATTGAAAACTGTAAAAACTACCCACAGTATATTGAAAAAAAAAAGCTTAATTTATTTTAACTGAAAACTAATTTTAAATAAATAAGTAATGCCAATATTATTTATTTATTAATAAGTAGAAACTCTTTACAATGACCCCCTGTTATAGCAACCCTTGCGTTACAACAACCGGTGATAAAAGCACCTTTTTATTACAATAGTGTTAATTTTATTCGTTAAAACGTCCGCATTTTGTTGGCTCTATAAGGAGTCGCTTTATCAAAGGTTCTACTGTATCATTAAGTTAGGTAATATATAATTTGTTTAAAATAATTATTAATTAGTTAAAATTAGTGATTAATTAATTAATAATTAATTAAAAGTAAAAATTAATTAACTTAGAATTAACTATTAATGGGGGTGAGGGGTAAGGGGCGCCGTAATTTATTGGCACGGAGGCGCCTTCATACCCAGGAACGGGCCTGTATTAATCACAAGTTATACAAAAACGATTAAATGCGAATTCATTACTTTTCGAATCGGAGATCGGATGTTTTCCATTTTTCGTCGAAGACGCATGGTCACCTTATACAATAAATGTAATAATCTTCGAATGTTCCAGGAATGGCTCAATTTGTAAAAAAAAAGCTTTGCTTCATTTTGAAGTCTATCTGCTGTCTGCGGTATGAAGTTATCGTAATCGGCACATTTCTTCAGAAAGTTTAATTCTAAATTTGTCAGTAACGTATTGTTAAACTAAAGAAATGGGATGCAGATAATATACAAGTCAAATTTACATTGGCTGCTTATAAAAATCATTTTAACTTTGTAGGGTATAGGATTTAATTCCCGAATTATATGTAGTTCCAATTAACTTGAAGAGACTCGTTCGGCGTTTTAAATATCCAACGACCTTTAAAAACTATCTTTGGTTCATAAAGTATAGTGGAATGCTTAAATTTCTTTACGAGTTAATCAATAAATGAAGACTTATAGAGTTAAGGATTTTAGATGACCGGATAGGGTTGAGGTGCAAGAAGAAAAATAAAGAAATGAGTACGGTTTATTAACCTTTGCCACCTTCTCCATTATTTTATAAAATTTGTAGTCTTTTGGTCATTGCAACATTGCAGAAATTAATGTATCTTTCTTTCTTTCGTTTAGAAATCAGCCCTTCATCTTCTGAAGACGATGGAGATTACTTCAGCTTCACTTGTTAATAAGAACAATGTGAGAGATTGTTCTTTTTGTATGTGTATGTGAACTATTTATTTCAATAAATTTTGTATTTAACTGCATTACATTTTCTGACAATTTATTTATATTTTTATTATAAAGTTCAAAGAGACTAATGATTTACAATTCGAATGAAGGAAGTTTCCAGAGTAACCGTATTTTAGAACATATAAAAATATTAATGTACAATTTATAAGGGTCTTTCCCTAATTCAATCATCTGTTATGCAAAATGTTACCAAAAGAAAAGCATATAAGACCAGAGTTTAAAATTTCTTTATGGTGTTGGTACTCTAAAGCAATATTCTTTCGCAGCATCTTGACTAAAATTTTAATTGATTAAAATTGTCCAGAATAGTTTAGAAAATGGTGTGGCATATACATGGATGTCGTAGCTTTTGTTCATAACATGGTAGGGGGATGAGAAAAAAATTATTTTTACCAGAACTGAAACTAATTCATATGCCAGGCTCCAGATCATGATTGGTATTAGTTTATTCCTCTAGTAGCACAATTAATACCAAATATGTCAAGTTTACGTAACTGCAACTATACTAGACAGCAACATTTCTTAATCCTATGACATCACTACTCGGTAGGAAAAACTGAGTTAACAGAAAGCCTGTCGGGTTGCTAGGAAGAGTTTCGGTACGCAAATCGGGATGAAAAGACGTTAAGTATACTATACATGGGTTAACAAACTAATTTTCTAAATTGAAGTTCTTAATTTCACTCAAAATTCAGACACCTCGCGCTGGGAACTACTTCCTTTGTGGGTCAAGTAACGTTAGTTCGGAAACGTTGGCTGTCGAGTATAGTATAGTAGTAAACGAAATTTGGCCACACATGAAAAAAATTGGTTGAATCTTGAACGTGTGCTGCTTGGGGGCCTACTCTACTCCAGTACTCCACATACCTACCTCATACCTAATCTACCTCATACTAGGGTTTCTGATTTCCCGGTGTTTTTGTCTTCCCGGGAAATCCCGGGAACAACAAGATCATTCCCGGGAATTGATTAAAATTTTAAACTTCTTCATTTTAAGTTATTTTTAAACATCAAAATTATTTGAAGGTTCCTAGGGTGCATAAATATTTCTTTAAAAAGGGATTCAATTTGAGTAATATCGCTATATTAATTAGTTTTAGACAAAAAATAATTTTTCATGATTCCAGGAAGGATTAATATCTAATAAAATTGAATACAAGTTTTTCACAAGCACAGAAATTGTTGCAATGTCTGGCAAAAATTTCTCTGAAAAATACTTTGGCATTTCCCGGGAATAGTTTTAAATTGAGAATTTAATAATATTTTTTTTCCGGGAATGCATTTATAATATTTACAGTGAAACCCCGATTTAACCTCTTTCAAGGAACCAAAGAAAAATAACGTTAAATGCGGGAAAACGTACAATAGGAGTAGGACAGTAACGTAAGACTCATTTGGGACCAATGAAATCTGACGTTAAATGCGGGAAACGTTAAATCGGGTTAAAAAAAATTTGAAATATTAATATTTCTCAGTAAACTTCAATATACATTTGAAGTCCAATTATTAATAATCCAAAGTAAAAACATGTTCCAAAATTTTTATTTCCTTGTAATATTACCATAAAAAATTAATTTTCCTATTGATTTTCACTCTTTATCATTTCCCGGGAATTCCCGGGAAATAAGATTATTTCCCGGGATTACAAAATGTAGGAAAACTTAGCTATTTCCCGGGAAAGAAACCCTACCTCATCATACCTACTCATACCACTATGGTGTTTCAAAAAATTTTTTGAGAAAAGATGCCCCCCCCCTCAAGTTGTTACAAATACTAAAACATTATTACCTGCAAATTTTCAGGTCTCTAGGACGATTTTTGACCCCCGCGCCCTTCAAAAGTAGGTTTCCCATGTTAAAGTATAGGGAAAATATTGAAAATATCGTCATTTTTGGTTCTTTTCAATTTTACGAGCCTGAACGCAGTCAATATCGAATTAAAACCTATACATCATCTTTGGGACATCATTGCCTCAAGATCCTATCGGAAAAACATTCCATGGCACCTACTGGGGGGTAGTTACACGGGGGTGAAAAGCGAGCTTTTACCGAAAAACGAGGAAGCTTGCCGGCGCTTGCGGCGGGAGCTGGATGAAGGCCTCTCATGAAGGATGAAGGGGGGTCCAGACACAACTCCCACCAGATGGGTTCCAAATGACCAGGTACCTTAGGAAAAAGGTTCAATAAACACTTAAATAGGCTTTTATCCAGGTCCCTCCGCAAACGCCGGCGAGCATAACCAGCACCCGCGGCAAGCATCCTCGTTTTTCGGTGAAAGCTCGCTTTTCACCCCCGTGTAACTACCCCCCAGTAGGTGTCATGGAATATTTTTCCGATAGGATCTTGAGGCAATGATGTCCCAAAGATGATGCATAGGTTTTAATTCGATATTGACTGCGTTCAGGCTCGTAAAATTGAAAAGAACCAAAAATGACGATATTTTCAATATTTTCCCTATACTTTAACATGGGAAACCTACTTTTGAAGGGCGCGGGGGTCAAAAATCGTCCTAGAGACCTGAAAATTTGCAGGTGATAATGTTTTAGTATTTGTAACAACTTGAGGGGGGGGGGCATCTGGGAAATTCGAAAAAAAAAAAAAAAATTACCATAGACTTTCGAAACACCCTATCATACCACATACCTAAGACAAAAGTACCGAATTTCATAAAAAGAGTTTTCGAATAAGATGGGAAGTTCTTCCAATGGTAGGCTTACCATATTTTCTTGAGCTCAACCCAGGACACTTTGTCGACCTATCGGTGCATCAAAGATTAAAAACTAAATAAACACCCAAACTAAAAAAAACTAAACATTTAAACTGAAATAACATACTTTATTTAATCATTTGTACTTTTCACTTAACATCACTTTTTTCAAAAATTCTTTGTTAGATTTAATTAAATCATAAAATTCACAGCAATTAAGTTCAGAGTTAGTTTTCACATTTACAAGGTGTTTGATAGTATAAATGAAGAGTCTGCCCCTTTCAGCAGCCTAAAGTGAAAAAGTGAAGCCGTAGAAGTAGGTAAAAAAATGCAGTTCGAAAATTTTTATCGAAAATTTCTCAAAAAAATTTGACCAGTCTTAAAATTACGGAAACACAGGACACATTTTGGGACCCAGGACATTTCCCAGGACTGTTCTGGGTAAACCAGGACGTATGGTAAGCCTATCCAACGGGTAAGTTTGGGTTTAGTAGTAAGAGCTTCTTCTCCAGCTTCGTGCCTTGCGGTAGCTGCTGGATTTTTCTAAATTTCTACTGGATTTTCTGGATTTCTTGTTTTTTACTAAACTCACTGTCAGACTGCAGTGCAAGTAAAAAACACTTTCTAAAAAGTCGTAAAAAGTTCTGTTTTATTAATTGGGTCGTAAAAGGATTAAAAAAATTTTGAAGCATCACAATTTCAAACCAAAAGTTTGCTTATAAATTCTGTGTGATATAGACAGGTTGTTCTTATCCCCTTGCGTTTTAAGGCGTTTAATCCAGTGTTCCCCGTATGATTATACATTGAACAGTAAATGTGACTCAAGGTATAAAAACTTGAGACACCTATAGTTGTGTAAAAACTTACATTTGCGGTACAAAAAAAAAAAAAAATGTGCAAAAAAAAGCTTAAATAGAGGAAAAAATTTGAGAAGTAAGCTCTTATAGTTTTTGCTACTAAGTTTAAGTTTAATGAATCTATAAAACCCTGTAGAATTAGGTATCTGAAAATTTATTTTGACTTTCAATATATGGAGTTATATTTGAGTGCTAGAAAATGATTCTAAAAAGATTCTGAATGCACATCTACAAAAACTTAAACAGAGGTAAATATCCTTTCTTGAATTACAAATTTCATAGTAATAGACCACAAAGAGACCAGCTTTAAAACGAAAACCGAAACCTCACGGTTCTTAAATCGAAACCTTATAAAAAAGGCGCCAATATTTGTTGCCACTAAAATTAGTTTGAATTTAGCTGGGGAAACTATATTACAAATTTTTAAGAAAAATAATCTGATTTTAGAATTTAAGGAGATAAAAATCCTCATTTTGATTAAGTTCTTAATTTTTTACAAGTAGACTGCCAGTTTCATTTTATCCGCATCATTAAAGCATTAAAATTGCAACGAGAGATGCAATCCGTTTTACACCTCAACTCGAGACAATGATTCATCTTGTTAATCAACAACCAAGTTGTATTGACATTTAGATGTGCGAAATAGAAAATATCTATTTACCTCTGTTTTAAATTAAGATTTAAAACATGGAGGCTGTCCCACGATTACCTATGATATGCTGCGATATTAAGATCAGTCCTGGTAATACTGAATTTGGCAGTACTTTGAAAAAGGTAAATTGACAGCTACCTCTATTTCTGCGATATAAGTATTCTAATTTTATCAAATTGCATACCATTTGTATATCAATTGCACGATCTTTTTTTATAATTGTATTTAAGTTTAATAAATTTAGCTTGTGATGAGGGTATCCTGGAGATGCGTAGCAATAATCACTTACCCTCGTTACCCTGAGTTACCTCTCGTTATTTACTTATTCAGTGTTTTTACATGCATTTAGGTTATTTAAACATGTGCACTATACACAATATAAGTTTTTTCATTTCTTGAAAGATATAGTTAGTGATCTGTGGCTTTTAAATGTGGAAGACTGGTTTGTTGCATATTGGGGAGTATACCTCTTGATCACATTTGAACAGATGTTTAAAAAACTGATAATTAATTTTTACTAAGTGAAATAGTTAAGTTAATGCTGCTAAGTTAATGGTTGTACAAGTTTAAAGAGCTGAATATTTGATATTGTATATTTCTTTGATTTAAGAGTATTTTAACAGGGAATAAAAGTTTAATGAGAAGTTATAAGGAAACCAAAAAGTGGCAGCGAGATTGGTGCCAACAAAATTGACGGTTGTATCAATTTAACTTTAAGTACAATATCACAGTCTCATCACCGCAACCAAGTCTCTCACCAAAACATTTAATTATTTGTCTCATCTTTTTAAAGGGAAATACGTTTCACTAATACAGTACTATAACCTCAATAAAGCATCCCCTACAATACAATGACCAGTAATAAAAGTAGGGATTACTTTATCCTAATAATTTTAGATACTGAGAACTCCAATTATCCGAACAATTGAGATCAGATCCCATTTTGATAATAAAAATTTGGATAATTAATTTTTTTCGGAAAAGGATCTATTTTAATTACTGTATGTATGTTGAAAAGGTAACACTTTTACATTTTAAGCGTACTTACAAGTGCTGTACATTAGTTCAGTATGTATACGTACCGGTACCGTACTGTAAATGAAAGTCATTGCTTGCTGAACATCTTGATAGAATCATTATTTTGCGATTCTGATATATTCATAATTGAATTTCTACTGTAGGGGAGACCGGGGTACAATGAACCACGGGGCACAGTGGACCACCCCCTGTTTTTTATATTTATTTTATGTATATGTGTTTCAAATTTTGTCATTTAGATGGCCACCCTAAAGCAGTTAGAATAAACCAGAATTCATGTTCTTATTTGACTAATTAGTCATTTTATTCCTGATAGTCTATTTAAGGTATGCAAAAGTAACTTTTTCCCTTCAAAGTTAACTGCGTTTTTTTACTGAAAATTTTGGATTTGAAAAATTTTGCTGAGCTCCAATCATAAGATAAGATACTAAACTATTATATTCAATTTAAGTTAAAAGGATACATTTACATTTTATATATTTTTAAGAATTATATTTGCTAAATCTCTAAGCGGGGTACAATGGACCACATAGGTGCGGGGTACAATGGACCACTTAGGTGCGGGGTACAATGGACCACTTAGTTATGCATTCATTTTTAAGTGAACAAAATTAGTGGTATTAAGAGTTTACTTTTTTACTTGCATAATAACTAATTTATTCATTCTATAACATTTTCCTTTGTTTTTACACTTAATTTCATTTAAATGTAAGGGCTTCAGAAAGTTAGGTGCTGAACTGTTTTTCTTTACTGAACTGAGTCGTCATAAATTTAATCCCATTTCATATTTAAAAAATAAATATAATCACAAAGTGAATATTTGTTAGATAATGTGGTTGGCAATTAATTCTGCTACTATTTTTATTTATTTACTAACTATTACTATATTTGAATAATGACATTTTTACTGTCCTTATTGAGTGTTTATTATTGATTGGTTGTTTAAACCTAACCAAAATATTTTTGCTTTCCTTGAGAATGTTAATGAATATCATGTTAATGTTGAAGATATCATTATGCGTCTACCAGACCCAAAATAGAACAGTAGGCTATCAGTCACAAAAATCCTTCGGATTTTCATTTGCTGGGTTAACCATCCGTTAAAATTAGGATAATATGATTAAATAAATTATGTAACCACAATAAATTAAATGATCAGAATAAACCAGATTATCATTTACTATATGTTTTGCATTATTAAAAAATGTATTTACTTCATTGATTGCAAAAAAAGTCCTAGTGGTCCATTGTGCCCTGTCCTGTGGTCCAATGTACCCCGGTACCGGGGTACAATGGACCACTTTGTCACTTTCCATTTAAAAATTTTTATAAAAAAAGTAAGCATTACTTTCACTTTTCAGTGGATGTTTTATAAACTTGAATATATGGTTAATATGTATGCATGTTATCTAATTGAAAAAATAATTATTTTGCCCCTAAAGAGTCAAAAGTTTCAAAAGTGGTCCACCCTGCCCCGGTTTCCTACTTACTAGGGTGACCCTTATTTTTCAAAGTCAGAATTTTTTTGGTATCAGTGAATTAGGTAATTTTAAACTGTAAAAGTAATACACTCATATAATTAATTTAATAATTTGTTGTGAAATGGAGGTAATAAGAAAATGGTAGGTCATAGAAAAATTATATGACTAAAAAAAATTCTGCTCCATGTTTTGTTTCCCGTAATGAAAATTATAGTTAATTGTTTTCAAAACCTGACTGCTAACTGTATATCTTCTACAGTTTATTCGAGACCACTACAATGAAGATCCTGAGTCATACAATAAAGAAATTAAAGAGCTGGAAACTCTTCGCCAGGTGATTATTTCTCTTTTCTTCATGGTTTGCTTTGACAAAAAATACATAGTACACACAACATGATATTTTATGTTTGTTATTTAAAATTTATGTAGGGGGGGTATTTGATTTCTTAGATCCAGGATATAGTTAACAAATAATGCTACAATAGTTTGCACTTCTATAGTTTGAATTTACTATGCTTATTAGGACTTAGCTTTGTTTAACTTTGTGTTTGATAAATTAAAAAATAAAGGAAAATTTCCATGTAATGTTTGCAGAGTGATATTCAATATTGAACATGATTATCAAACTTTGTTTTATCTCTTAAATCGTTTTTAGCCAATTTCAAAAGTGTGAGAAATAGTTGAATCCAAGAAATATGTTTTATTATTTCACGTATTTTTATGAATGAAAAAATTGTTCTTTACTGGCTTTAGAGCTGTGTTGACCTCTGTATTCTGGTTTCTTCCTTGAAAATTCTACAGCATAAAAGGAGCAGTTCTATTTGGATCTCACCCTAAAGGATCCCAAATGAATTAAAGCACTATTTTTTAGCGAAGAATTTCATACATTTTTTCTGAGTTAGGACCCCAGACACCCCCTTTTTTCTTGGAATCCCAGTATTGTACACAAAATTTTTACATTAAGGATTCAAGTATTATTATCCAAAAGTGTAGAAGTAATTTTGAACCATCCCCTCCTCTCGAAACAAAATTGTAGATGGACTTGACTGGCTGACTTGCAAATAATTTTTCTTGCCCCCCCCCCATGAATTTAAACATATGGGTGCTCTTGGACTTCTTTTTCAGAACTAAAGGGGTTTTTTACAGTCTTAACCAATTGAAGCACTTATTTGTAGGTACTTTTTTTCCTTCATGGTTGGAATTTATTCAATTAATTTTAAATACCTAAAGTCATTAGTCTGTGAAAATTTATCTGCATGAAAATTTAGGTATAATTTTTTTTGAAAATTATCCATTGCAATTAAGCTAACTTAAAAATTTCAAGAAAGTTAGTTTTATCAGAGTGTAAATTAGATGTTCTTAGATTTTGTTTGATTTTAATTGATTTTAATTTGATTGATTAGATTAGATTTTGTTTGTCATTAAAATTTCTCACATAGATTACAAATATCTTTAGTTTAAACCTTGAAATTAACCATTTACTTACAAATCTTAAGTCTAGTAAAATATTTGCTTTTATTTAGAACATATAGAACATATTTTTTGAATGTAGAAAATACTTTAAACAATTTAAATTTACTCCAAGCCAATTTTTTGAAATGAAATGAAATTAACTTTACAAACATTAAATTCTTACTTTTAGGCAAAAACAAGTATACCTTTAGAACCTGACTATAGAGAAGTTCAGTTCTGCAGTTAAAAACAAGTTCTGCAAACAGAATCTTAACTACCCTTAACTTATCTATTCCACTTTAGTTTTTAAATAGTTTTGAACTCTTTACGATGCAGCTATGTTTTTCAGAATGCAATCAAGGCCCCCATGGACTTCACTGGTTGCAGTATATTGAAGCGGTATTACTCACAGCTTCATAAACTACAAAGCCGCTTTCCTATGACTGATGATGGCCCTGCTTGTGTGCCTTTTCTGTGGTAAACTTTCAACTTATTAAATTCCTTATACAACAGTGTTTTTTTTTTATTTCATAATATTGGATCTCACTATATGTGATTTAAATATTTGAAAATGTGCCTTTATGTGTTAAAACTGGCCAAGTACTGTCCAGTAATCAGGCTGTATGAATATAAACATTTTAAAAACAATCATTTAAATCTTTGAACAATTGTAACTAACTAGGAATTCCATTTAATTAGTTTCTATTAACTTGACAACTTAATTAGTAGCAAAAATTTTAAAAATGTATAAAAAAAATATTACATCTGTGTATCTGTAAATATTACATTTTTTTATGAGTGTACTTGAAGCATTAAATACTTAAGTTCCATATGTATTAAACCTGTTTATGTGACTGTATGTTTTTTTAATGCGTAGATTTGGGCTTTGATATTATAAATAATTTAAATAGCTGAATAAATACTTACATGGTCAAGCATGAAAATCTGAACTCAAGTTTTGAACATTCTAAATCAGCAATTCTTAGCATAAATAAAATAAATTGGCCTTAGTATCTTGTAGCATAAATTGATAAATTCACCTTCTTATATCTTCATGACACAATTATATTTTTTTTTATCCTGGTTTTGAATATTTTTGCAGGTATATTTCTGATAATAATTTGAGCCTTTTCCCTAACTTTTTAGGACTGATATATATTCAGGTGTTCCTTACAACATAACTGATGTTGAATATGAAGAAGCATGTATTTTATACAATATAGGAGCTTTGCACTCTAAACTAGGAACAATGGATTCCAGGTGTAATGCAGAGGTATGGAGTTTGATCAAACAAATTTTAAGGTGTCTTGAAGTAACAGTACTTGCATGTTATATGTATGCCAAATCTTTTTTATCACTCAAGCCTACCTTAAGAGAAGAATATTTTTTCATTATATTTCTGCATCATTTTGCTGTGTTTTTTTTACTTTGTTTGGGAGTAATTCTTAGTGTAAAGAAAAACAGACTTCTGTTTGTAGCAATTGACCAATAGGAACCCTGCTTAACTCCTCTTTATACACGTCAAAACCAATCACACAACAGAATGAGAAGAGCCTGAAAAGTGTTTGGAAAATCCAATATAAAAGTTTAGTTTCTACGGAAGGCTACACATTTTTTATAAGAGAGAGCTGTAAGTAGTTTGGTTCAAATTGCCTATTAATATTTCTTATTTGCATTTTTCTTGGCACATGTTGACAAGGAAATCTGCATAGTGAAATATAATAACATGTGACATATAGGAAAAGTTTCTGGGTGGAAAATCATAGCACCATCTAGAAAATTCCTTCCATATGTGAAAAAATTACAGCCAGATTTAAGCAAAGATCTTTTCAAACAGAAAACGCTTAAAAATGAGTCTATAAATAATGAGCTAACATTTTTTTTGTTCTTTCATTGTTATATATAATGCATGTTCTTTGCAGGGCATGAAAATAGCCTGCACACATTTTCAGTGCGCTGCTTGGGCTTTTCTCCACCTGAGAGATACTTACCCTCAACCAAAAGGCAGTGACATGTCCCATGATCTGCTCACATATTTTATTAACATTATGTTGGTAAGTTTTGGTTGTTTTATATCTCTTTTTAGGAGGAAAAATATCATTTAACTGAAAATGTGTTTCACACAGAAACTGATTTTTCTTAAATTTACTAAAGATTACTAGGAAACATTTTTATTATCATTGCTAGTAGTTTGGTTGACAATACATTAATTGGGGTTGTCATTTATAAATCATTGTGGTCACTACTTCAACTCAGTGCTATTATTTCAATAGTACTCAGTTAAAGTACCTTACATTCAAGTACATGTGCTTATTTTCTTTTCATACTTAATATATAATATTATTAGCATATTATGCCTATCACCTTGAATCCCAGAGTTCCTTCGGTCATGAGAATAAAGATGGCACACTAGGGCTGCTTCGCTAATGAAATTAGTTTAGTTTTTTTTTATCTAGGCAAGGGCTAACTTTGTTAAAACATTTTTACATCCTCTCTGAAATCTTTCCTATAAAACCTACGTCCTTTTGATTAAAAAATGACTTTTAAGGAAGATTTCAGCTCATAGTTTCCCACAGTTTTCTAAAAAAGTTTCAAAAGAAACACAATATTAATTCCAGTATTTTATAGACTTTAATTGTAATAAAATTTATTTGCTATTGACTTGTGTGTTTGTTTCTGTTGTGTGACTGTTTTATTTCTGTTTAGGCTCAAGCTCAGGAATGCATTCTAGAAAAATCCATGCTAGACAGTAGGAAGTCCTCTATCACTGCTAAAATTGCTGCTCAGGTTGTGGAGTTCTATAAATGTGCTTTAGGCATCATGGTCTCTGGAAGCCCTAGTACAGACACTGGAAGTATTCTTGACATTGTCGGATCTAAAGTTTTTAAGGTATGCTTTCTGAATAATAGCATATTGAAAGCTAATCTGTCTTATGTGCCATGAATTGAAAGTGGGATAGGTCCAAAAATGAGTTAATTAGCTTTAAGACTGATTTCAACATGAACTAAAATATTCGGTTTCATTATACAATAGGGTACTACTTGTTTTTTTGTTTGTTATACTGGATAGTGGATTATAATGCCAACAATAGTGGCACCCTGTTGTATAATAGCACCAAATGTTCTGTTGCAATTTTGAAGAAAAATGTTTTTTTTTTTTTCCATCTTTAATCAAATTTTTATTTTTACATTTAACGTAATGTTTACGTTACCTTTAACATTGATTTTAAAACGATATACTCATTCAGTTGATTTTGAAAGTGGTATAAATCATGTTTTTTTTTATAATCGTAATTTTATATTATTTGGTTTTGTAAAACCTACTAACAATGGAAATCAGAAGTTATTTCCGTTCTTAAATATATTATGTAATCCGTAAAACATTTGAATAAAAAGTGACTGTATTTTTTAATATTTTTTTTACCTATTGCATTTAAAAAATATATTAATACACTCTGTGTTGTAACCTTGTAACTGACTTTCACTTTCAATTTTTAAAGTAATAAACTTTTAACAAGACCCTAAAAACCTTAATTTTATTATTCTTTTAGGGACCTCTAAAAGGTCATCTTTCTTCTCAAAGTCCTAAAGAGGTCCAATTTTCAATCTGAGCTATCTCTGGCTCATTTTTATCTTGTTCCCTATTTCAAAATACACTTTTTAAGTTTTGGAAGACTATTTACATAGACCTGACTCATGAGTTTGTGTTCTGTATATTTTTACTTAATGTGGAGTCAAATTTAACTTATTTGACAGAATTTCACTCATAGTTTTGAATACTTCATATGAGCATAGTTAAAATAAAAATTAACACTTTTTTGAAATGCCCATAATTTATAAATATGAGAACATGGGAATAATGTATTGAATGAGCCTTTTAGTTCCACTAAAAGAGTAAGGACTTCATATAAATTTTTATGATTTGAAATCATATATTAAAATAAGAGTAGAGACTTCTAGTACCATGGATTCTCTTTAGTTTCTATGATTGTCATTTTCATACTATGTAATATTACTGAAATCATTGGAAAAACTACGGGTGGTTTTGGATTTTAGATTTCCAGATAAAGGGTTCATTACGATACTATGGACAATTTTCATTGGAGGTTGGAGTCTCTGTAAGAGTTAAAATAATTGGAATTCTTGGTGAAACCTATTTTACTTGGGTACCATAGTCTTATTTACTATACTAGGGGGCCTGCCCCCTGCTCGCTATCGCTCACCAACCCCCGGAACTGCTTCGCAGTTCTTTTAAGATCGCTTCGCGATCTCAGCGAGCAAAGCTCGCTTGTTACATCTTACCAATCCAGCACACCCCGCTGGTCGGCTTAATTAATGCTCCTTTACAACCGAAACTACTTATATCACTCTTGCTTATAAATAATTTAATACAGCAGAGCTTGCTTGTTCATCTCAACGATCCAGCACAACCCTTTTCTCCGCTTAATTAAGCCTCTTGTAACACGGAAAATACCTTTCTCTTGCTTATCAATAATTTTATTGAAATGTTAAAAAAATATTCAGAAGTCTACTAACAATCATCAACCATCTTGTAGAAAAAACATATCATTAAGAAACATTTCAATTTATGATGTGCACGCGTGCGTGCAACAATCTAGTGAACCGTCAAAAATAAAACTTAAAAAATCTCCAATAAACATTAAACGTGTCTGATGAAGACCTAGTAATGCTTATAATTCCAAAACTAATTAAAATTTTTCAAAGAATTAAACGCCGACCTTTTTCTAAAAATTAAGAGCATAATTGGTTAAAAAATCATACTCCTATTGTGATTAGTTTTTCTTTTAGACCGAAAACCCCCAAAAAGTGTCAAAATTTTTGAAAATTTAAAAATTAATTACTCTAAAGCAAATTCGAAAAAAGGGCGACGTAGTGCACATCTTCATACATCAGAGTATGTGACTGCAAAAAATCATAGTTCTGCTGCTAATAGTTTTTGCTGAACTCGATTACACGGCGAAAAAATAAAAACTTCAACTTTGACCTTAAAAATACCCCAGAACTAATTAAATAGTCACATCAATTAGCTTTCCATTCGAGAATGTTCTCCAAACATTTCTCTCCAAACATTTCAAATTTCATAAATTTCTGTCAAGTACTTTTTGCGTTGTGAGAGGTCAAAGAGTTCAAAAATAAAAATTTCTGAAACAGCGGCAGCGGTGACGGTTATTTTTTTTTAATATAGAGAGAAAATGCTTCATTGCTTGTTTTTATCTCACTATCTAGAGCTGGAAGAAATTTATCGAGTTCAAAATGTCCTATTACACCAGCATATCTCATCTGTACATGGGGAATCAAGCAGAAGAAAATGAAAAATGGGGTGAAAGAGTTGCTTGGTTCCAATCTGCTTTTGAACATTTGGGTGAAGCTATCAAAATTAATAAGGTAAGATTTGTTTGTCACTCAACCAGATTTTCATTCTTTGGGAGTTTAAATGTGTGTAAAACTTAGTCCTTCCTGTAACAATGTTAAGTACAGATTTTTGAGTTTAAAAACATTGTGTACAGCCATTGATCTAATTTGTTTAGAAACTTTGTTAAAGTAAAAGTTAGTTCTTGATTCCGATTTAGCTGCATTCCATCAGTTGTAGTGCCAATGAGTTTAAAAAAAAATTTAATCATAAATTTTATTTATGGGGAGAAAATTTTATGTATGAAAAACAATTAAAATTTATGTCTAGTTATATTTATAAGTTGGTCATTGATTTCTGCTGTCAGTCATATGTATTTTTCCATTTCAGACTTTTTTAATGAATAGATACTTTTTAATCCAATAAAAAATAAAAAGTATCCTTTAATTATTTTTAGAACATTGACAGAGAAGATCTCAATGAGCCTTTGACGTTCACCATGGATGTTATTGGGGGAAAGTGAGTATTTCTTTATTGTTTTGTTTAGAATTTTTGGATTACTAAGAATCTCTCTCTAATGCTTATTCTGAAGGGGGAAAATGTTGATTTCAATGTTCTCAAAATCATATGTAAAAAACTAAATTAGCTTTTGTACATCCCTAAGGATATATTTCTTTCTTTGAATTCTCTCTGAATGTTTTACATTTGCTTAAAAGTTTGATCCGTATAAACCATTTCGTTTGAAGGTTAAATTTGAATTTCTTTCTTTTTTAAAAACTATTAAGGAAAAAATTTACTTCCTATTATTAATACCTTAATTTAAAAAATAAATGCATTAATCAGAAAATCTTCATTAGCTTAATATGGTTTGCTTTGTTTAATATGTCATTAAAAAGAACCCAAATAAACTATTTGTTTTCACTGTACAAGTTTTGAATTTATAGTTATTCCAGTTTTGAAGTAACTGCCATACAGATTTTCATCCATGTCAAAATATATCTGATTTTTGGTATATCTTTACTAAGTGCTTTGCATAAGTTTTTTTCACCTCTATTTCAAGGCAATAATGTATTAATTAACTAGTAAAATTACTAATTGGTTTGAGACTGATAGAAATTATATAACCTGTGGGGGAATTCTTTGTTAACTACCAAAACCTTGTTAGTGTAGTTAGTTCATTTCCTTTTTGCGAATTCAACTCTCAATTTCATTTGTAGGTATAACTCATCCAAGAAAGAAAATGAGTTTGTGTACCATGACAAAGTTCCTGCTCTGAGTTGTTTGCCAGACTTTAAGGGTGCATCATTAGTAAAAGGAATCCCATTTAGCATAGCAGACCCTGATGTCTCGGGGCCAGATATATTTGCTCGACTTGTTCCAATGGAGGCACATGAAACATCTTCACTCTACAGGTGATATAGCATGAGCTGTTTTCAACAACTTCAATTTCTAAGTTGTGGCAATACAATAATGTATTTTCACCAGCAAATGAAATAACCAAATATTAACTAATGTGTCTTATACTACTGACAGTAGTCTTATACTACTAATGCTAACAGGATAAAATGAAATTCAGTAAGAAATTCTATCTGTCTTCGGATTTACTTACCTGCAATCAATTTTGAAGTTTAAAATCCTTGTTCATATAATAACCTTATTTGACTTTTCTTGGAGTAGTTTTCTAAAGATTAAAATGTTAACATTTAAATACTTTTATGCATGTTTCTCTGGATATTTTTATTAAGGGGCTCAAAATTTGTTGTATTTCAGTGAAGAAAAAGCTAAAATTTTAAGGTCTATGGCAGCAAAAATAGAAGAAAAGAATGAAGAGCTACAGTAAGTAAAAAGTTCTTTTTATGTTCCATTGATAGCTGTTTTGTTAAAAAAGGAATTTAAATTCCATGTCTTGATTTTCAATCTTACATTCCCTTAACAGCCATAAAAACTTTGCCTATTCATAAAATCTTTTTTTTAATAGCTATTGAAACAAAAATTCTCAAAATTTTTTAAAATTATGATTAATTTTGTAATGTATAACTGCTTAGAACTAAAAGTAAAAGAAATCAATTTTATGCTTTTATAATTTTCCTTTAGTTATATCAATGAAGATAAATATTTTATTAGCAAAGTATTAGTTTTATACCTTTACAATTTGTTTTCTTGAAGAGCGTATTTATCATCACTGCAACTTGAGAGTGTCCAGTCTTTCCAAAATGTGGAAAGGATCCCCCAAGAACTGTTAGAGAAATGTGCTCAAGTTAGTGTTAGTGAACCTGATCCTGTCACTGAGATAAGAAAGATTACCATAGGTATTTGCAAATATTATTTTTGTTTAACCTAATTTCTCATTCACAATATCCCTTGTAACCTTAGTAAATGTTAAATACACTAGGTAAATAGGTAGGTTAGTTGATATAAAATAAATGTAGCATGATGGAGCAAAACCACATTCAATGTACTAAAGCTCCTTTTATTGCAGTCCATTTAATTAAATATCTAAGTTCAATAAAAACTGCTGTTCTTAAATAGCATGTTATTTGTGGGTAGGTAAGTGTTGTGTAATTTCTTGGTTAAACTTTACTAATTTTCCTTCTTGAAAGGAATAGGTATCAATGCTTTCAGAATATTTTTAAATAACTTAACCCAAAGCATTCAAACTTTCTTAAATAATTGAGCATTGCCTTTGTTCCTGTGAAATGTTTTTCACTTAAATTTGTTGGCATTGGTTGGGTATTCATTATGTAAGTACTTGTACAATAAAAGTCAAGGCTTTATATTATATTTGCTTATTCTGTTTGGGTTTTTTCAGGTTTTAAATTTTGTGAATTAGTCTTGCATTTTGGATAGGTAGTGTAGTTAAGCTTAAACAATGTCTTTACAGATTTGTTGCGTGCATCAGATGATGTAGATGGTGCTTTAAAGTCCATATCTAACCTTTTGCAAGATGAAGAGAGAAAAGAAATGCAGCATCAGGTAAAGTTATTGTAATAATCTAAGTATAATAACTTATAGTTATAAATACAAGCTTTTCATTATACCTACAACTTTCAGGGTTACTAGTTGTATTCACTGTGAAATGTTATATTGTAGCAATTTGGGTAGCTTAAACTGTGTGCTTACCTTTGTAGGAAACTTTTGGTAAAAGAGGGCCTTCTTTAATTATGGCTGAGTTAAAGAAAGAATTTTCTAAATATGAGGAGGCCCATAACAAAGCTACAGAATCTAACAACACTTTGGAAATCGCTGTTAATATTCAGATCAGCCACTTGCGAAAACTGATGCTACCACTGAATGAGCTGGCAGAAATGGTTCCATCTATTGAGTCTATTAAAAGTGAGTGAGTTATTTATGATTTATTAAACAATTTGGTTATTGTGGCTCTTTGTATTTATGAATTAGAGATGTGTTAATAATTGTGTTTATAAAATATCGATTCTTCTCCCCCAGCCGAAGAAAACCAAAAGATAATGGATGATTTTGATCATTTGGTGAACAAAGTTGAAGAAATGAGGAAACAAAGAGAGTATTTAGAACAACTATTAAGAGATGCATTATTAAATGATGATATTACCAAGAGTTTAGTTACCATGAAAAAGAAAGAAGACTTACAAGTAAGTTTTTGTTTAGTTTAATTGGTTCTAGGCTTTATGCTTTGATTTCTGATTCATGTTAAAATTTCGTGAAACAATTTCATTTTGATAGAGTAGTTAGGATTGACTTCAAAGACTTGAATCTATTTAATATCCTATTCTTTAGTTTAAAATATTGAAATAGTTCTGTTTTTATTTCTAATTCTAGATCCCCATTTTGTAAAATTTGTGAACAAACTGAAAAAAATAAGCATTATTTGCCACCATTTATAATATTTGAGCTGAGGGTTTAAACTACCTACATTATTTATAGTTTGTATTTTCTTTTATAACATTTTTAAAGTAGCATATAATAAACATTTAGAGCAACTTTGGTGCAAATAGGATCTAGAACCCTAAGATTAAGTTTTATTGCCATTATTGCTACTTGAAAAAAAAAAAAAGTTTCCAATTTTTCTACACCCTGAGGAAAGTATTTATTGTCGAAATTAATTTCAGTAAGTGATTCTTGTAATATTTCGTATTGTAGCAAGTCTTTGCTGAAGAGTTGAAGAAACATACTGAAACAGTTACCTATTTGGAACAAAACTTAGCTGCTCAAGATAAGATTTTGTGTGCCTTAACTGAAGCCAACTCTCGCTATGCAGAAACTAGGAAAGCTATGACCAAGATACAAAACCAGTAAGTGTTTCTTACAATCATATTTTATTGATGAAAGTGGTAAAATTTCTTATTACTTAGTTTATTCCGAGAAGCTAGATCACTCCTATATTTAGGTAAAAGGCCTCATTTACCACTAAGATTTTAAGTGGCTTGATGATTAGTTTTGTACTGCCAACTTAATTGCTTCTATGTTTTACCTAGTTGTTAACTGCTATGATTACAAAAATAGCATGCATAACATAATTACCCTTATTTTTTTAACAATAATGAATGAACTGGGGAAAAAAATTATATTGAAAAGAAAATTTTTAATTTCTGTAACACCATTTTAAAACTTTGTGAATTGAATTATTAATTAATTCAGGTTTACTCCTTTTATTTATCTTATTTCTTTTCTTTTTTTTTTTTTTTTGCCTGTATTGAAATTAATTTTTATGCTGCATTTATTACCATGAGCTGTTAGTTTTTCTACACTAAACCAAAATATAATGAGTAGTTTCAATTTCAGACGAAATGATTTTGTAAATGCCTTGATCAAGTCTGTTGATACTTATGATGATTTATATGCTAAAGTCAAAAAAGGTGTGGAGTTTTACCAGAAATTGTACAATAACATCAATCGTCTTCTCACAAGAGTGAAAAGTGTGACAAATGTGCAAAATGAAGAGCGCTCTCAAATTGCTAGTGCTGATATGCGAAAAAGTGAGTTTTTAAGTATTAATTTTGATCATAGTTAGTTTAAATTTACAAGTGATGAAGTATTACTTTTGTTTTGATGAAAGGAAATTGATTTTAAATTTGAGTTTTCATACTTTCATCACTGTGTGTTCTATTCTTTAAACTTGTGAAACAATTATACTTTATCTGGTTTTCATAATTGCCAAATTTTTTCCGCTAATAAAGATCTAGATTTAAAACTTATTTTAATAATTTTTATTTTATCCAGTTTTACATTTAGTAATTTTTCAGCAAAAATTTCTTTGTTTTCACTATTTATAAAGTTTATATCATCCCATGCTTTTAATGTAGTAATAGTTAGAGTGCTAGCACTATGTAATGAAGAATCCTCAATTCCATGCTTCCTGTAAACTAAAATTTTTCATTACGATTTTCTAAGCGAATTGTTTAAACATAATTTTATATTGGTAAAATTTTATTTCCAAATATATGTTTTCAGGGTTGTTTATTTCCAAGTTTTATCTCAGTGAAATAATTCAGCTATATAACAAACCATAGTTATAAGCTATTTTTGAAATACATTACTCAAGTAATGCTAATTTTTTGTAATAATTTTCTTCAAGCTCAAAGAAATCCAAACCTACCACCTGAACCCTACATTCCAAAACTGAAAGACTACCTTCCCTACATGACCAATCGGGGTGGAGCTGCTGCTGCCTCAGCCCTCACAGCTGTACCCCCTCAGCAACAACCCCACACGTCGCAAACAGGACTGTACCCCCAGGACTCGATGCGGCAACCCACCCCTGGCGGGCCACCAAACATGGAAGTCAACCGGAAGCTCAAACCCCAGACCAGTGAGCCGCTTGACGCTGGAACCGATGCATCCTCTATGGGCGTCAGACCCGCCCCGGTGGGCTCAGAGCAGACTGGAGTTGCAAGTGGAGAGAACCTTCAACCCAATCCACAGCAGTGGCCTTTGGCAAATAATATGGCCCCTCAAGGCAGTCCTTATCATCCAGGAGCTGCAAATAGTGCACCTCAGAGTACTCCCTATGCACCACACTCTGAAAATGCTCCTGTACCTCCTCAGAGTACTTATTCTGCTGCACTTCCTCAGAGTACTCCTTATCAACCAAGTTCAGTCAACACCACTTCTGCAATGCCTCAGAGTATGCCTTATCAGCCGAATAATTCAGCTTCTGTTCCCCCTCAGAGCGCTCCTTTTCAGCCATCTCCAGCTAGTACTCCTCCTGTTGGCACCCAGGGTAGTCCTTTTCATCCGAGCTCTGCTGGAGTTCCCCAAAGCAATCCTTATCAGTATCCAAGCTCAACCCAGGTGACGAGCCCTATGCCACCAACTAGTTCTGCTGCCTATCCAGGCCATATGCAAGGACAAAACTGCTATGCTCCCCAAAGCTATGCTGGTGATCAAATGGGTGTTACGTCAGGTTACCAGCAACCGTCGAGTTCAGTTTCAACTTCCATGGCTCAAGTCAATGGGAGTTATCCCTCTGCAGCTCAAGTACCACAAGTTGGAGCAGCAGCATTTGGAGGTCAGGTTTCTGCCGCATCTAAACCTGGAGCGGTGCCTGGTAGCCATTCCATTCCTCCTACGAGCCAGTACGGTTTGCCTGCACCAGCTCAGGGCTACATGCAAAATTGGCAAGGAGGTATGCAGATGAATCAGTATGCTCCTGGGTCAGGTTATAACCCACAGAGTAACCACATTCAAAATAGTTTTCCAGCAGTGAGCGGATATCAAAGTGTTTCTCAGCCTGTGCAATATAGTCAGTCTACTCCTCAGCCGCCGCCTGCGAATGTTACTGCTCCGATGGACACTCGAACAAACACCTACAGCCTGACACAGAATTACCCAGCTTCTGCCCAGAGCATTCCTTACCCTTCTCAACCCAATTACCAAATGAATCCTGCCAGTAGCTATGGAAACATGCAGCCTCAGTACTATGGGCAGACTTCTACTCCTAACTATGCCAATCCGTCAATGCAAGCCAAGTACAGTGGTGCAAACATGGGGGTGCCCAGCAGTGTGTATGGGACTGTACCCAACAATATGGTCCCTGTTGCTACCAACTCCAATCAGCCTGGTTACTATCCTTATTCCTCTCAAGGCCAGCCGATGCTGAATTCTGCTTCTGTAAACAGTCAAGTACCAAGCATGAGTACAGTTCCTATGTCTTCAGGAAGTGGATTTGTCAATCAGCAGAATGTGGTAGCTTCATCTTATCCCACATGGGTCAATAGCCAGGCTCGTCCTGCTGTTCCTTCTCAAGGCATTCCCACTCCCCTGCCTACAAGTACCGGATTCAGCAGCATGCAGAATATGCCACCTGGTTCAATGCCTGTGAACCCTCAAGTACCCAACGCTGGTGTTCCATATCCAGGCTCTGCTCCAGTATCCATGTCTTCAGGCAGTGGTTTTGTCAGTCAGCAAAATTACCAACCTCAAGCTATGCCTCCCAACTATTCCATGACCTACAACCCTAATCAACAAGCATTCCAACAAGCTCCCAATTCCGTTCAGACTCCACCTTCTCAGAATGTGAGTCAGGCTTACGAGGCCTTGCAACCAAACGTTGCTCAGCAACCCTTACAACCTACTGGTGGTTCAACTCTGCCTGTGCAAACAGCTGCTACCCCAACAATTCAGGGTGGCAGTACACAGAGTCCAGCTCCGAATCTTCAGCTGCCTAGTTTCCAGAATGCGCATTTGAACTCCATTCGTGACCTCATCACTCCTCCACTCGAGACGGAACCTGGGAGCGCTGAAGCAGCTGAGAAGGAACCTCCACCCCCAGTGCTGCAGCCTAAGGTTGGTACTGTATGATGTTTTCAAAGCTCTGCAATGTGAGATGCTTAACCCACTCTTCATTTTAATTTCTCTAACTTTCATGACTTTTTTAATAGTTGGGTGCTAATTTACTCAGTTACTATATTAATTTTGAACTCAGATAATATAGCTATACTATACATCTCTTATTTTCTCTAACCCTTTCAAACTTACACCACCTGAGATTTCCATTAAATCCTTTAGAAAATTTGAGGAGTTGGGATTGAAAGGGTTAAAGGGAAGTTATTCTTTGAACCCAGTCTAATAAAATATAATCTTTGCATCTGTTTCCTATGTGGGAAAGGACTAACATTTAAAGGATAAGAGGTTTCAGCTGTTTAAAAGCATGTAAACATTCTATCTGTAACTGCTTTAAAATGGTTTGGGCCCATTTACGTGCTGAAGTCCTAGGAAAAACTTCCGGCTAAAAATTGAAATGAAATAAATTTCTGACAGTTCCTATTTGAGTTTTACTTGCTGATCCTTTTTACATAATTTCTAACTTTCCAATTTGTGAAACTATTTGGTTCTTGAAGACCATGCTTATATCTAGCACATTGCTAAGCAACTACAGAAAGGTTTATAAACAACTTATTATTTACTTCAAAGGTACCTATAAACAACATAATTTTCTATGGATATGTTACTTGTGATCCAGCATTTTGATGAAGTAAATTGTTGAAAGGGAAAACATTAACCTATTTATTTTTTGCAGGTGATTGATATCAATAGTATTGCAAAAATGAAAGATAAGGAACCTGGTAAGGATCCTCTGGATGATCCTTCTGTCCAAGCTAAATTTGTATCGGAGGTAGAAAAATATGAAAAATTTGTTGAAGGTCTTGTGAGAAAATCTTTGAATGGCACTGTACCTCTTGATGCAAAGTGGAAGGTTAGTGTGTTCATATAAAATTCTATATACATTGAAAATGAACAATATAAAAATACTTGAATCCATTTGTTTATATTTTTCACCTGAAATATTCTTCTAACCTCCCCTGAATATTTCAGAGTTTAAGGGTCAGGAATCACCTGGACCCTTAAACTTAAGGTCTTTTTTCTTCACTTTCAGTGACTTTAAATAAAAAAATTCTTTTAGGAACTTATTGATGCTCAAGATAAAGAGTCCAGGAAATTGTCCATCTCTGTTGCCAGATGCTATCCCCTGAAAAATAGGTTTCCAGATGTCATGCCATGTAAGTAGATTTTTTTTCGGATTTTCATCATTGTAAATTTTAAAAGAAGACCCTAAGTATTAATATTTAAGTATTAGTTATATTGATAAGTTATTAATGGTTACCTATCACTTAAGTACTTATATAAAAGTTCAAAAAATTAAAACTCTGATAATACTGGGAATAGCAGCTAGTCTAAACAATTTACTTCACATAAATGCCCAAATTATTCTTCTGATCAACATTTCCATTTTGTGTTCCAGATGACAGTAATAGAGTGCAATTAGTTTCTGCCAAGGATGACTACATCAATGCTTCTTACTTGAAAGTAATTTCATTTTAAAATAAATTAGTTATATTTTTATGCCTAAATTTGGTTCTAATGAAAGGAGTATTTCTTGATTATTTTTTATTGATAACATTCTTTTCTCCAGGATATCTGCCCTTCTAGTCCTGTATTTGTGATAACTCAGTCACCTCTACCTACAACATTCTCGGATTTTTGGCTGATGGTGTGGGAACAGCAGGTCGAAACACTGATCTGCCTCCTGTCGGATAGTGAGGTAACTCTTATCTTTTAAAAGTCTTTATTTCTCTGAAAATTTTTTGTTTTCATTTTTGCATGGGGAAAAAATGGGCAATTTTAAAAGTAATGAACATTTTAAACCCAAGAACATTGTCCTGTAATTATACTTTGGTGGTATTTATCTTTCTTAACTTTAGTTTTTTAACTTCTTATTAAGTTCAAACTTTATGTACAGTAATTGTTTATTGTCATTTAAATACTATTTGTTTCATTTTAGATAAAGACACATGTGTATTTCCCTAAAGAAAGAGGGCAAGTGTTATCATTTGGAATTTTTGAGACCACTCTTCAGAGTCATAAAGAAAAGAATGGTTTTACTGAAAGAATGATCAATGTCACACATATAAAGGTATTCAGTTCTCTCTCATTGTTTGATTCATTATGATCCTCTAAATTATTTCCTCTCCAAGAACCTATAGCTTTCATTATGCCCTTTTTTTATTTTTAGAATCGAACATCAAGAGTTGTAGTTCATTTACAGTTCACTCTGTGGCTTGTTAGGTGAGATTATACTTCTTTAAGCTTTGTTACTTAATTAAATTCTATAGTACACTTTTGATAAAATAGATAGTGATTTTCTGTTAACTCATTTTTCTTTAATTTAACTATTTCTTTTAAATCCAATGTAAAGAAAGTATTTTTAAATTCAAAGACTATTTCTTGATTCCAAATAGGTAATATGCAATATTTAAATAAATAATTAAAGACATGCATTGCAACAAATTCTTTAACTGGAGTTTTTTTTTTCAGTGGTATCCCCCAATCTCCTGCTCCATTGCTCTCCTTTGTATCAGATGTCTTGAGCTATCATAAACAGCAAAGGAATCTTATGAGACCTGTTGTGGTTCATTGCAGGTATAAAATATTCAAAGAACCCTTTTGTGGCTTTTCGAAAATAAAAAAACTGCTCCAAGTATTTTTACATAAAATCGTTTTAACTCCTCTAAATACCTCATCCCCCCAATTTGTTTCTGGTGTTGATTCAATTTATAGTTTTTAATTATAATGCTTATATTAGACCTGTGTTGTGCCTCCTTAAAATATTTCTTTTTCAGAATACTTTTTGGTTTGTTGCTAAAATATTTTATCAAATTACTAGCAATGCAACAATTACTACAATGCTTATATTAAACCTGTTGTGCCTTCTTAAAATACTTCTTTTTCAGAATAACTTATGATTTGTTACACTCTCATTGTACTCTAATTTAAAGTTAGCAAATACATATGCTTGCCCCCTTTCTTTTCTAACCTCCATACCTTCTGTGTCAATTTAACTCAAGCTGTCTTTCTCATAAAAAGCTTATCTTTTTTATTTCAGTGCTGGGATAGGCAGGAGCGGCTGTTTCTGTCTCATCACCGCTCTTGTGAATGAAATGAATGGAGGGCATGGGCCTAGGGATGTGGCCCAAGTTGCCTGCACTGTGAGCAATCAGAGAAAGTTCCTCATTCAAGATAAGGAGCAGATGAAGTTTTGCTATGATACTGTTTTGTATTATGCTCAGGATTTGCTTATGAAAAGTAAGTTCTGTTATAAGGTTCTTATGCTCTTCATATTGGGTATGTCTGTCAGGGGCATAGTCAGAGAGGGGGATTTGGGGATATGTCCCCTCAAAAGTCAGAAATTTACCTTTTTTTAACCATAGAAAGGGATTAAATTTATCTCATATCCTCTCCCGAAATTCCAATATCCCCGTTCAAAATTTTTTTCTGGCTACACCACTAATGTCTGTCCTCCTAAAAACTCCCTCTAAATCTTAAACAAGAAGTCAATAAATAAGTCTTTTGTTGGAAATTTAATAACCTTAGATTTGTTTGGTGAATCCTTTTAATGCAGTTTATTATTATTTAAAAGGTTAGTACATATGACTAATTGAACAAGGATGTTATCATTTGTAATTTTTACACCTAAAATGTTAGTACGTACACTTATATATTTAATAGTTTGTTTTTTCTTTATTGTTATTATTATTTCTTATTTGTTGGTATGCTTCACTAAAATATATTATTTAGTAATTTTTATGAAATCTAAAAGCCTTTTATTAAAGTTGATAGGGAAAAATAGGAAAGCTTTTACATCCATACTCTTCAATGTTGAATGATCAAGTGACTTTTTTAATTACACCAACGCAACTCATTTTCACAGGAGGTATTCTGGTCACACGGGCCTCATTTGAAGACAAGCTCCCCAATTCTGGCAGCACGAGCACCCACGTCCGTCACCCTTCGGAGGACTTCATCCTGGGTAGTGGGGGACTGGCCAAGCTGCAGTCGGGAGTGGAAAAGATGGGACTGTCCTCACAACCACCCAACCAGGATCTCCTCTCCAATGGAAGTCCCGCCCACGTGGACCAGGCAGCCAATGAGGACCCAGTCTTGAACGGCAGCTCCTCCCACGCCGATCAGGCAGCTAACGGTGGTAGTCCCGCCCATTCCGGGAGTGGCGACGAAATCAAACCGGATAACAGGCAAAGCGACTCGGTAGAAAACGTGGTTGAAAAGCTTGTTGAGAGTGTAGATGTGAATGAGAAGATGAATGAGGAGGCTATGGAGAAAAATATCAGCGAAGGACAGGATGTGAAGGTGGCGCCGTCGATCACTAGTCTGTTAGATCCTTTAAACTTCACCCTAGATGGGGCTGGTTCCCCTGCTAAGAAGAAGATTACGAAGGAGAATTTTATGAGTTCCAGGGGGAGCCTCTCCAACTCCAGCTCTGACAGTGCTGACCCTTTGAATCAGTTAGATCCCTTATGGTCTTTGAAGAAATGAGATGGATCGAGTTGGTGTTTGTAAGTGGATGGAAATAGTTTTTGGGAATACACTCTCTTAGCTATGATTGACTCGGTGTTGTGTTGGATGTCTATTTAAGAAGCATTGTGTGTGTGTATTTGTGTGGTGCAAAGCGATGTTATCAAAAGCTGACTGAATGGTGTTTTTTCGTTTCACGCTTGTAAGGCCGGCCGCTAGTTGAGACGCAGCTCCGTGAGGTGAGGCAGGGGGACTCACGATCACCTCACTTCACCCTGCCTCACTTCTCCCTGCCACACGGAGAGATTAACGCTAGTTGGCTCGCAGTTTAGTTTCCTGACATTACTACACTAGTAAAACGAAAATGTGTAAGAATAAAAGTAACACTTTATGTAAGTTTTGTCTATTTTTATACACCTAAGGAATTTAATTTAATTAAATGTTAAGTTTGCCACTACAATATTCTAAAATTCTTATTCTTAAAATATTATCATATTTTTATTTCTACTAGTGTTTTAAAATATTTCCGAAGCCATCCTAATTAACAAGAGGCAAAATCTGAATAACAATGGTTTTTGACGAGAAAACATTAGTCTTAGGGAAGAAAAATCGGGTTAAAAAACCAAGAAAACTGCACGAAAGGTATGTAATTTTGGTGTTAAAAGATGTATTTTTTGGTCCTATTTGCATTTCTATCGGTCTTTAAGGTATATTTCAGCTGGGAAACTTTTTAAATGCCTACTATTAGATCTCTATGGCAGTAAACTGCCTCTGGAAAACTGCGACAAGCGGTTGCCACTACACGCAGAAACTGAAAACATCTCCCGGCGCTTCAACAAGCGGAGATGCATCCATATAAACATTGCGGGCAGGAATTTCACAGTGAGCAGCGCCGTGCACGTCACGGTACTGCGGCTCAACTAGCGGCCGGCCTAATAGTAGTATTCTGAGGATTATTTTGAACGATTTAGAGGCTTTGTACTGTGAGTTCTCGTTTAGGAGATAAATATATACTTTATGGATACATTTATAAATTGTTCCACTTGTGATAAGGCTTGATGAATATATTAATTGGGAGATTTGTTGAATGTTTGTCAGATTCTTTGCATATATATAAAGGGTAATAAAAACACACTAGTATCTTGCTTTTCATGCAGTATCAGTTGATTCATTGTATTTTTACTGTTAAATGTGCTTACAAAATAACATTGGTGCATAAAATATTTTGTGGTCAGAGTTTATGGTAAATGTTATTGTGTGAACTGCTGTATGCATCTAAATAGTTGGTAAATGTTATTGTGAAATGCTGTATGCATCTAAATAGTTCATTTGATTGGAAGGTTTATATCCTATGAAGAATTTTCTGAAATTCCTATAGTAATTTATTTTGGATTCTATGCCTTGATTTTTTTATACCTTATAAGCGCTGTAGATATGTGTTTTTTGTTCTTATAACAACAAATAAACTTAGAAACAAGGAAAAAATATATTTCTCAAAACCAAACATTGCTTTTTGATAAATCTGGACCAATTTTTGTATAAGTAATCGGTGAAGCTGTTAAAAGCAAACTTATTGCTTACTTGCACTTAATAAAATAATTCAAATGAATTCTTTATAAGAATAATTTCTAAATCCCTAAATCAGGGATGGTAGTTAAAAGTACTTTTTTAATATTTGTTATTGCCACATAAATTCAGTAGTTAGTATAGTAATAATTAATTATTTACAAATACTTTTAAAAAGTATTGATAAGATATTTTATCAAAATCACTCAGCTTAAAATCGAATGAGGATTAAAAACTAGTTTTGGTCACAGTTAGAAAAGAAGCATACATTTTGGTTGTCTGACTAGAAAATACACTTACTAACTTAAAAATTGCCATATACATTCTTCAGATAAAAAAATTTTTAAAAATTAAGTTTGTTAATACATTCTGTATTTAATTTATGGTTTTGGTTATTAGTATTTAGTGTAAAAACAAAATTTTATGCATAATTTGATACATTTTTTGGAATTAAAAGGATATTGAGAAGTCTTGAAATATTTCAGATTTCTTTTTGTTAAATAAGTAATGAACAAATGCATATAGATGAAGCTCCTAAAGACCTTTCACTTACTATTGGAATAGAGATCATACAGACTGGAAATGCTTTGAAAATATTTGATGTTTGGAAGTATCTTTTAGTTTGAAAAAGATTATGATCTATTTCATTTTAAAATTTGTTTTTTTAAGTTGTACCAATAATTGTGCTTATTGATCAAAATATATATGTTACAGGCAATGTGATAAATCCTGGCATTATTAATAATGCCCGATTAATCACTTTGCCCATAACATATATTTTAATGTTTTATTAAGTATACTGAATAAAGAACTATTGGTTCTTAAAAATATCTAGAATAAGTATTTCATTTCCTTTGATGAAACTAAAGGAATATAACTTTAAATTTAGTGTATAGTGTTACTTGTTATTTGTATCTTTTGTTTTAGCAACTATTGAACTCTGCAGGAGAAGTATGTACGATAAGTTTTATTAAGTTTATATTTTATACTTGTAAAATAAGTTAGAACTGTAGATTTTATTCGTTTCAATCCTTTTTAAAATTTGGGGTTGTGATGGGACCAATATCTGTTTAAAGCAACTGGGCCAATGGTTTTTCATCATTGCTTTAGTATAAAATAGTAACATTCTGTGCAATGTAGAATAATTGGAAAAGTACTCATCCTTTTGAATTCGTTCATAAGGAAAAATTTAGGCTATTAAATTGCTCTGGCTTATATTACGTATTATATAATGCAGAATTGTTTTTTCTCTACTTGCGTATTATCCCGTTGACTGTTCAGTGACCATCAAATTCAGCGGCACAGCTATAGAACAGTCAATAGGCTTTGATGATGTTTTTGGATTCAGTGGCACGGTCGGACGGGATAATACGTAAGAATCTTTTTTTTTTTTCTTTATTTAAAAGATAATTAGGAAAACTTAAAAAGTGTTACTAACAATACATGTGCAGCTATAATTAAATTAGTGAACTGCTCTAGTGATTAACTGAGTTCTAGTTATGAAACTACTATAGTTCACGTTATAGTTTCTTTGACAATGTAAAAAAATATCTGATCTAATCCCTGGTCTAAAGTTGTTGCTATCAAAAACAGTTTGAGGTTCTTGGGTTCCCCATAGGTTATGTTTGAAGCTGTAGCTGTTTTTAGAATGGGTGTCTGTTTTATTGTTGTAATTTAATGTATAATTGCGTTGTAGTTATTATTTATTATATATATTATGTCAACCATGTAAACATCTATGAATAAAATAAAATTGAGGGTTGAATTGCTATCAAGTTCTTAATATCTTATGTAAAACAACACAAATATAAAAATAAGAATTTAAGTTACTTTCCACCTCTGAGTTGTGTAAATATCAGGGTTGGCAAATATCATGATATTTATATAAATATCAAAATATCGGATATTTTTGATATATATCAAGATTTTGATATATATCCGATATTTTCAGATTTAAAGTAGAAAAATACTGTTCTTATGAAGTAAATACTAGTCTGAACCAAAATATTACAAGGAATATTTTTAATTAAATCTTAATTATCCAGAGTATAACTGCTGATAACTACAAGAAAATATCAATGTAACAAGAATTATATGCATGTATATTATAATTCCATTTCTGCTTCTAAGAAAATATTTTTACTTATGAAATTTTAAATAATTTTTAATAATGAAATAAATAATTAATATAAATTGGAACAATTCATTCATTCATGATTTAAAACTGCTTTTAAAATACATTACTTCCTACGCTAACTTGTATAGTATGTTGCTAAGATCTGATCAGGTTTCATGAAATAAGATAGTTTAACTTACTGGTTTTAAAATTTTTTAGGTATTTTATTATAATTACAATGATAAAATTTTTTCACAATTTAATTAACCTGTTAACAAAGTACTCAAAAATGAATTTTAGGAGATTTTAGCTTGAAAATTGTTGATTTTGTTATAGTTTGTTTTGTTTGTTGTTTGTTATATATCACGATATTTATCCAATAAATATCATGATATATATCGTGATATATATCATGATATATATCGGCCAACCCTGGTAAATATATTATTTTTAGAAGTTGAATATATTCAAACCAAAACTTATTGGTCTTCCCCCTCTCTATCTCATCTTATCCCTGTACTCTAAATTTTTTTTCTCCATTATTCTCTCATTTTGTGTTGAACTCTGCTTTTGAAAAGTGACTCAACCAAGTAAAAAACAATTATTGTTCCAGACGTCATGCTTTACTACATACAGAGAAGCCATTGTGTTTTCTTTAACATTCTGTTATATTTTTTTTCAGAATCAATTTTTGGTTAAAAGTTATTTTAACTAAAACATAAAACCTCATTTTCTGCAGCTGCATTCTGCCATATATCTCATTTCAAACTAATGTGTAAGGAGTTAAAGGAAGGAAGCGTTTCCTTCCTTTAACACCTTACCAGACACAAAGGGGATTTTACCGCTAATTAGCGGAAATCCGCTAATTTTAGAGGTAGTGATAAGCGGAATTCCGATTTTTGTGAAATTTTATTTCAATAGTTTGCGGAATTAATTTTTCAAAGCGGGAAAAAATCGGAATATTTCGCTTCCTTTTGAAAATTTCCCATTTGAAAGCAACAAGCAAGTAACATCAATTGAAGGCAATATTGAATCGGTCTGTTTTCGGAAAATGATGGGAGGCGGAGTTGTGCGGGTAAAATGGTCATCATTTGCGATACTTTTTTTTATTTTGCGCACACTGAAAATTCGTGGGAGGTCCGGAGCGGACATAATCTGGGGTCTGTCTAGGGTTTTTTAAGAGGTACCTATTTTGTGAAAATTTAGTGCTAGTTTGTGAAAAATTTTCTGTAAATTTATGAAAATTTAAGAGCAAAATCAACAAAAAACATGTACATAACTTTTTAAACTTTTGAAACAAAATATAAAATTTAGTCTAGAATGATTAAAAGTTTAACTATTGAGAGAATATAGCCTATACTAGAGAACTTTCTTCCAAAAATGTACTTTGTGATTGCCCAGACTACTGATAATGTGTACCAAAACGAGTTAAAACCCTGTTTTTTTTAGGGTCAAATTTCAAAAATTTCTGGGGAAGGTCCCCTTGACCCCCCTTTGGTATTTGTATCTTGAGTATTCACAATTCTTTTTAGATAAAAAGACGAGAATCCTATCTAAAAGTTAAATTGAAAGTTAGTTATATTAAAAAGCTAAATTGAACTTATTGTGGGAAAGGGCTTAGGAATAATTTGGACCCCTCCTGAAATAATTTTCTATATTGTAACTAATCTAGACGCTTCTTAAAATTTTCAGATAACTTTTTTTTACAGAATTAGTTTAACTCGGAAGTTTTAACTCGGCTATTAAAGGTAAGTTACGTTTGAGTGTTTGTAAAACAAAATTTATGTGTGACATTTAAGAATTTTATTGAAAAAAAAATTGTTAATCTTTAGTTAATATGTTAGAAGGGCTGGCTATAATATGTTACGGGCAAAGTGATAAATCCGGTCACTATTAATAATGCCCGCGTATTTAGGGCAAAGTGATAAATACTTATTATTGATAAATGCCATTGAATTTGTCACATTGCCCACCTCAAATTCGGACATTTTATTAATAATGCCCGATTTATCACTTTGCTCGTAACATATATAATAATTATTATAGCCTTTTTTAACAAATTTCATGGAATTGTGTAAAAATGATGGATTCTTTTTAAATAGGAATTGAAAATGAAAAAAATGAACATGGTTGACATTTATTTTGTAAAGAGGTATAACATTGAGATTTAGCTATATCAAAGAAAAGCAAGTTTCTGTCCAAATTTATCTCGTTAGTGCCACCAATGTGTCCCACAGTGGGAAGCTGAATTTTCCCAGTATGTATCTATCCGACAGCATATGTTGCAAGTAGTAGTTTTTTTACACCTTTCTGAGCTGAACGAGGACAGAACTATGGATAGCAATATTTAAGATTTTTGTTATTGGTGCAGCACTACCTTGACCCCCTGGACCTTAGCCGCAGCATCACAGAGACTACCATGGCACACATGTTTTTAAAATTTGACTCTAATTCTTTAAATTAGTACATAAATATTTCAAGTAAACCATAATATCATTTCAAATTTTTAAAAATCTAAAATATATCTGAAATGTTAATGAATATTACTCTAGGGTTTTTTTTTATATTTAAGTGATACATTAAACCACAGCATGTAAAAAATTGCCCAGCATGTAAAAAATTGCCATAATATTTATGATCTCATTAGACATTAAAGTGGGTAATATGTAATGAAATAATTTGAACTCTTTGTGCATACTTGTTCTCTTAAAACAATGGAATTTGGCATGTGTATTTCAAATTATACATAGTATTTTTAATACTCTGTGGGGTTTCGAAGTATACTCGTTTCAAGTAATAACACCACCTTTAGAGGACTCCAATAAAATTTATTAAGGACTGAAAAATAAATACGTCAAGCATCTTTGAGACTTGGATCCCGACTCGGGGTTGCTACATTTCCCCAGGGGGGTGAAGACCTTTGGCTGTAGTGGTGAGGATTTTATCTCCTTTTTCACCACAACTCCAAGGATGGGTGTGTAATTAAAAGATAATTTTATTTTACAAACAGTATTGTTTCATTTGAATTGATGACTAAGACTTTTTAGTACAGTAGTCTTAGTATTACTAAGTCAAAGGGATGAGTGAAAAATTTCGAGATAAAAACTTTTTTATTCGGCACATCAAGAAAAGTCTTCAAAAACAGAAAATTACGACATATGGTAATATAGTGCCATAAGAAGACATTATCATATAGTCTGTCTTTTTTCGCTGTGGTTGGGAAGGGGGAAATCCAAGTTTGAGTAGGGGTGGGAGAGTTTTTGCCAGAAGTGACGTCAAATGTTGTTGTTGTCGTGTCCATGGTGTGCAGAATTTATAAAACATTAGATCGCACCAAGGCAGTCAAAGACTGCCTCGGCGACCTCAACAGCTTTATCGAAAATATCAAGTCCTCTTGGAAAAGGAGGGTTGCCAGAGCCTCGAAAGGTTGGACTCCTGTTGGTCCGCGGGAGGCATATTCCCAAACCGCACGGTCGATCGAGACCATTTGGCGAGGGGGTCTTGGCGGTACTGGCAACAGTAGCGGAGCTAGGTGTCGGCGACCGCCGACGGCCTCGCACCTTGGAAAGGAATCAACAGCGCGAAAGCTGCCCGCGGATTATGTTTCTGAGATTCTTCGTAATCTTTATGTTTTTATTGGTATATTTTAATTCTAAGGTTTTCAAAATACTTGGCAAATATCATTGTCATTTCATACAATCTATTCTAAATCAATCTATTAAGGAAGGTAAATTTATTGAATCTCTTAAATTTTCTACTATTGTACCTATTTTAAAGTCTGGAAGTCCCGATGTTTTCACTAATTACCGACCCATCTCCTTGTTACCTGTCTTTTCTAAAATAGTGGAAGAAGTGGTTTCTACAAGAGTAAAAAATTTTTTGAACAAAAACAACTTCTTTGCCAACAATCAGTTTGGATTCCGGGATAACTTAAGTACTACTAATGCTCTAATAGAGTTCTCCTCTTTTATCACTAACAATCTTAATGACAATTTAAAAACTGCGGCAATATCTTTAGATATCAGCAAAGGATTCGATAGTGTTAACTATGAGATCCTTCTTTACAAATTATATGCTGCAGGCATTCGGGGCAACTGTTTAGAGTGGTTCCGATCGTACATCTTAAATCGAAAACAAAGAGTAAAAATGAATACTCTTTGCAGTCCGTTTATTCCTTCTAAAAAAGGAGTACCTCAGGGTTCACGACTTGGACCTCTTTTGTTTAACATATATATCAATGATTTATGTAAATTGAATCTCTTAGGTAAAGTAATAACTTTCGCTGATGACACAATAATTTTACATTCAGCTCCTTCATACAACATGTTAGAAAACATGATAAATCAAGATTTGGAATTAATTTTTATTTGGTTTTCAAGCAATGAGTTAAAGGTAAATATAAACAAAACGAGCTACATTATGTTTTCTTTAAGATCTAATGAAGAAACTAAGCTTAAATTATTCTTTTGTGATTGTAAAATAAAATCTTGTGATAATCATCTGCTTAAATACACCCCATCACTAAAATATCTAGGGATTTTATTTAATAAAAACTGGAAATTTAAAGATCATATTAACTCAATCTGTAGCAAATTAAGATATATTCTGTTCAAATTCTACCACCTCAAAAATTTTTTTGATTCTGATTTACTTCTAAAATTGTATTTTGCTTGGGTTCAATCTCGAATACAATACGGTATAATAATCTGGGGTGGAGACTACACCTCCAATATTTTACCATTAATTAACTTACAAAAGAAATTTTTACGTTATTTTCCTGAGAATAATCATCTTTTAAATGTGCATCAATTATTTATGTTAAATAGTCTACTCTTTTTAAAAAAATTCCCATCATGGGCAACTATAAACTCTAACACTTCATACACTCTCCGCAGTCAAAATTATTTCTTAGTGCCTACCCCTCGTAAAGAAATATACAAAAAACATTTTCAATATCTTTCTGTTATTTTATTTAACAAATTACCAAGCCAAATTCAAACAGAATCTAATATCAGATTATTTAAAAAACTTTGTATTGCTTTTATTCTAGACCAAAATAATGTTGAAACCCTAATTTAATTTGTCAGATTTACATGCAATCTATGTTCTCTTACTCTTCCTATTATATAAATTTAATTGCCAGCCAAGCCATTCTCGTTTTATTATTTTTTTACTTTCTAAGTAAAAAGAAATAAATTCTTCTCCAATTCTTCCACTGTTTTTTTTTTTTTTTACCTGACTTAAATATACTAGATATGCCATTTGCCCATGGACGAGCAATTGCTCCTTTGGGATAGCCAAATATCAATGTTTATTATTATTTTTCTTGTGTATGTTTCTTGTGTGTATTTTCTTACAAATGTAAAATCTATCTTTTCATTTTTGAAGTGTGTCTTCTTTTCATGTGCTTAAGTAGCTCAGTCAGTTGTAAATTGTATTTTTATTTCTTAAATAGATGTTTTGAAGCAAATGATTATTCATTTTTATTTTTATTTAGTTTGTAAAATTAAAATCCATTAGTAACTCTTATAGCTGATAATAAATTAATCAAAATTTAGTTTTTAAAACCCAGATACAACACCTAATTTACTAGGACAGCCAGTTGAAATTGTTTTCGAACCATTCTGCTATTAAGACTTGTAAATATAAGGGTTTTAGAGATATAATTACTGATTTAATCATTAAAACATAATTTATTTAAGTGGATAATTGCATGATAGAAAAACAAAAGCTAATCAGGACAGGTAGAACTACTAAGGATCACATATAGGAGAAAAATAGCACTATGAAGCTTATTTACTAAATCATCTGTAAACAAAAATGGATGCATCATCTCATTAATTAACACAGTTACCTACTCTAAAATTAGGTAGAGTAATTAAATAAAGTTTGATTGATTCTCACAAAATTGGAACAAAACCGCCTTTTATTGAAAATAAATTATTAAAGGACTCATTTCTATAGTTGATAACATGCTTTAGAATAAGTAAAATGTATTTTGCATCAATTAAAGTTTTTCAGTGAAATTCTGAAGATGTTTTTTTAAGAAGGCTATTGAAGGGAGACTAGTTTAAAAACTCAGTATTGTAAAAAGCTTAATCTTTCGTTAAGTACTCCAATTGCGTTTAGTTTACAGCTTTTTAGTTCTAGACTGAAAGCAGTCTCTAGACTATTGAATGATTTTTATTACAATGGTTCATAACCGTAAATGTTTGTTTACAAATAATGAAACCTGACATAAGTATTTTAGAATTTCCTAAAATTGACCTGTTAAAAGTATAAATTGTGGCTTAACTATGATTTTTTTATAACTCTTTATCAGCTCAGTGTCTATACTGCCATTTTAAACAAAAATTAATGATATCTCTCTGTGGTATTTTAGATAATACTTCTAGCAATATTTGAAATCAGATGTGAGGCATTTATTGTTAAAAAAGTAGTTAGCTATTAACGCTATTAACTGGTATAAAACTATCTAATTTCAATATTCATGTTCAGTTTAATTTGGTTTCCTACTTTTTCCTAGACCGTTTTACAGCTATAGTAGTTAACAACACTGCATAAAAAAATTCATTCTTCTACTACCCTTTTAGTGATTCACAATTATTTTAAATACTATCTGACTTATTATACTAACTTTAGTAGCTAACTAAAGCATAAAACAATTCATACAATTTCAAACAAAGCAGAACATTGAACAGTTTAACCCCCCAAAAATCAACCACACATACATAACATGTGGAAGAATTATTTTTTATTGTTTTTTAACAGGTCGTGTATGTGATATACTTATATAATGGATGTATATTGCAGTATGGAAAGGGTATATATGTTTTGGGCAAAGTGAAAAATACTCATTAATAAATGACATTGAATTCATCACATTACATGCCTCAACTTCGAGCATTATTAATAATGCTTGGTTTATCACTTTGCTCATCTCTCTATATATAATGAAGGTGTCCCTGCCTGCCTGCCTGGCTGGGTTCCTGCCTGGGTTTGTCCGGAACAGATTTGGCTCAATTTCTCCAAAACTACCCGTCCGAATCGAACCAAACTTGGTACACATACGTAAGGGGACGGGGGAAAGACAATGACATCATTTCCAAATTTCTAAAACCACCCCTTCATCCCCTATAAGGCATTTTTGTAAAATTCACCTTACTTCTCCACTAAAGAAGATCTGTTTAACTCGCATTGTTGCAAATAATACAACAAAAACAATTTTAAACATAAAACAAAGTATTTAAAGATAAAACTTGGCTAAAATTGTTTTAAAAAGGTTATTAATAATTTAAAAAATTAAAAACGGCCCTTATAAAAAACTTTATAACAGTATTTTCTTATTAAAAACTTCATTTTCCATGAAACTTTAAGTTGAAATAGAAAGTTTTAAGAATTAGACTGGTTAAAGTAAAGATTACATCATGCAGTTTTTTTAGAAAGTTGATGATAGAAACACTAGATCAATTTGTTATTTAACCTTATAATTTGTTTCTTTGGTGTAGTTTAACGGGATTTTTTTTTTCAATTTAAACAGGGGGTATTTACAAATTTTGGGATTTCAAAAGTCTGTAATAATTTTAATGGATTTTTTTCACTTAGAATGGATAATTGGGTAACTGTCGTAATTAAATGTGCAACACCGGAACTGGATGGTTAGGTTAGATTTACACAGTTGGAACCGGGAGGGAAAAGGCACAGGGAGCACGGTGATGAAAATGCACCGGGAACACCGAGATGAAAAGGCACCGGGGACACCAAGATGAAAAAGGCACCGGGATATGAAAAAATACTGGGAACACCGGGATATGAAAAAATACTGGGAACACCGGGATATGAAAAACTAACAGGATGATTGGTAATTATGGTTACAGAAAATTAGGCATGTAACTTGAGAAAATTTTAATAAATTGATACACTCCACCCGTGCAAGGCCGGGCATATCAGCTAGTAACATATATTTATAAAGTTTTGGTCGACCCCAATTCAGTTCACTTTGAACTATCAAAAATACTCTGCAATCAATTTTAATTCATATAGTTTAAAAAATGAAAGTTTAATGAATAGTTAAACTATTATAAACCAAAAGTATTTAAAATGCTAACTAGTTAAAAAAATACACTTAAATTTGTTTTTTTCAAAAGGATTCTTTAGGAAAAGGAAGGCTTTAAGTAATTTTAAAATATTTATCAATAATTTTTGTTTAATCAAAAAAGACCATCTCAACCCTCCTGGATTATTTGTGCTTTATTGGAAATAGGAATGGTTGGAATTATTTACCAGTAGGGTCTGGTGGGGTAAAATGGATCACTTTTTAGCTATTTTCACATTCTAAGTGTTATTTCATCAAAACTATTATTTTAAAATGATTTCTTTCAATTGGATATTGACATTACAATCCTGTAGAACATTTTAATCCAATTTAATTTAACATTTTTCAATTATAAGTTGGTCAAACGTAGCATTAAAAGTAATGATCCATTTTACCCCAACCTGGGGTAAAATGGATCCATTGAGGGGTAAAATGGATCATTTTTCAATTATAAGTTGGTCAAACGTAGCATTAAAAGTAATGATCCATTTTACCCCAACCTGGGGTAAAATGGATCATTACTTTTAATGCTAAGTTTGACCAACTTATAATTGAAAAATGTTAAATTAAATTGGATTAAAATGTTCTATAGGATTGTAATGTCAATATCCAATTGAAAGAAATCATTTTAAAATAATAGTTTTGATGAAATAACACTTTAAAAAGTGATCCATTTTACCCCACCAGACCCTACTCAAACATTTCTCAAAGTTAATGAACATTGTTCAAAAATCAAAATACTTCATTTAAAGAAAAAAAAAATAAAACTGCTTGACAATTCAATACATATTTCAAGGAAATAAGTTAAAAACATTCATTAAACTTAATACAGAAACCAGAAAGACTCCTCCAAAAAGAAAAGAATGGATCAGCTCTGATCCACTTTACCCCAAGTACTGATATAAAACAGAAAATATTTTATATTTTTTTTATCTGTTTGGATTAAAATGTCTTTCAGACTTTCTTTTGTTGAAAAATACTTCAAAGGTCTACTGCACTTAATTACACTATATAAATATTCCGAAGTTGGTAGACTCTGTTTTTTTGTCATCACCATACACGGTTCAAAATCAATACTTTTTTGGTTTCCAAATTTATGAATCTAAACTTTTAATGATCGGAAAATATTGTCAACAAATTAAATAATTCAATACAAAAAAATGGTTGAAAATAGTTCAATTTAAACTTTATTTAAATCGAGTTAATTAAAACTGGTCCATTTTACCCCAAGATCCACTTTACCCCAACCCACCCTACAGTAGTACTTAGATTATTCCTTTTTTTACACAATTTTCAACCAGGGCATCATTTATCAGCGTGATCCGACGCTAACATGCATCAGAATGGAATTAGCCCATGGTAATACTTTTATACTGTAGTCTGTCTAGTACTTTTTTTGCATTAGAAATATCGTCGCCAGTATTCGTTTCACAAAGAAAAACCAAGATCTGGCGGCATTAGTCCCATTCAGTGGCGAATCCAGGATTTTTGTCTGTGGGGGGCTGAGTTTTAAATGTAACATATTATCTGAAACTTCTTATATGGTACTAAAATATACTGAAACCCCCCCCCCCCCTGTGATCTTAAAGACCTATCAATGAATAAGGTACAAATTTTTTAACCGAAAATAATTTTTTTAATTTAAGTTGTTATATTCATGATGCCTCATTTAAATCATTAAAATAAAATTTGTAATCGTCGGCTCTTTTTTCGATTAATCTATCCAGCACTTCATTACTATTTATATCAGGGGTCTACAAACTGCGGGCCAGATGCGGCCCGCGAGGCCTTCTCATCCGGCCCGCTGATACCTTTATATTATGTACGTATTATGTATTACTATTTCTATTATGTATTACTATTTCTATTATGTATTATGTTTCTATCTATTTTATTATCCATTATGTATTTCTATTAGTACGTATTTCTATTATGTATTATGTTTACCACAACCAACCCAGCTGCCAGTTCAAAACCGCAAATTTTACTTGAATTTTTTTAGTGTGTATAAAAGATCCAAGTTACCCCGAAATTTGGACTAAGGGCGAGCGCGCACGGGCGACTTTTGTCACGGTGACAAAGAAAAAAACAACGTTGCTAAGGCTGTTGTTAGGGGCGGGACATAGAAGTATCCAATAGCAGCATTCGCACATGACATCACTGGAGGATAAAAACAACGTTGCTAAGGCCGTTGTTAGGTAAAGTCATGTGATTGAAAATGCTCTATTGTTTTCTAATGATATTTTTGATACTAGTAATCCTGGTCGCCGTGACTTTAGTCGCTAGTGCGCGCCCGGCCTAAGGGTACAAAAATGAGTTAAGATTTTTAGGGTCAAATTTCCAAAAATTTTCTAGGGAAGGACCCCCAGACCCCCCTTTTGTACTTTCAACTCAATTATTACTCACATTAATTTACATATTATATATGATTTCATCAAAATGACAATCATACCTTAAAATTCATTTAAAAGGTACATTAAACCTATTATATATGCTATAGTGTTCGGCACTAGTTAACTAGAACTAGTTGCAACTAGTAGTTAACTACCGATCAACTAGTTGTTAACTAGTAGTTTAACTACTTTTAGTTTAAACTAGTTTAACTAGTAGTTGAACTTCTTTTTTTAATAACTACTAGTTGAAACTACTTTCAAATTTTCAACTACTTTAAAAAAAAATTTTGTTTAAAATTTCAAAAATATTTAAAATTTTTATCAAAATATGCAAAAATTACACTGCTATTTATAACTCCAATGTCATGGTAGAGTACTTAAATACCATAACCAGAAATAAAGAGCCGTTTTGAGCGAAGCATAAAGTTTTTTGTGATATAGATAAGAAAGATGTATTAGAATTTGGGCAAAAAATAGGTTATGAAATTAAATAGACTAGTTAACTACTAGTTGCAACTAGTCCCAGGAAAAAATAGTTAACTACTAGTTGCAACTCTATTTTCCCAGACTAGTTAGTAGTTGGTAGTTAACTACTTTTTGACCACTAGTTGCCGAACACTATATATGCATAAGTGGGGCTTAGAGATAATTTTAGGTGGTCTACCTGGTGCAAAAAATCTAACTTTGGGCCTGATAATTAATTTTCTTAGAAGGATAGTTGTGCCCCTCCCGAAGTAATTTTCTAATCACGCCACTGAGATCCAAGATGTTAAAAAACTAGATACACGTGTGCATATTATAAATTAAAAAGTTTCTTTTTTCTCTTTTGGAAATAATAATAATTGTGATGAGGTTGTTACTTAATTGTTCGTTCAAAACATAAATGAGAACCCCCATTTGAACTTACCACGAGCCGCCACTTATTTTGATTATTTTTTATTTGGATCTCGAGTATGTAGTTGGCCTCCAAATTGCTATTTAATAGTTAAGGCGGCCCTCGGGCGGAAAAATTTTGGAGACCCTTGATTTATTTTATATCAACACATATTATTCATAAGGGCTAGGTCAGTGAGCTTGTTTTCCCCTGTTGAAATTCTAAGATAGGTTTTCAACCTTTTTAATGAACTGAAACTCCACTCTGCTGAAGCTGTTGTTACAGGGGTCACTGCAAGTATTTTCAAAAGTTCATAAATATTAGGAAATATTTCCGAAACAATTTCTGATGTCTTGGAATTGGCATGATAATCTTACACTCATTATTTTAGGAAGATAAAGTGCGCCCAAATCAATATTGAGTTCATGTATCTGACCCTTAAAACCCATAGTTAGACATACTACCGGGCCATGAAAATCAAGAAAGTGCGATAATGGCAGTCATCGTAAAAATTACCTCCCAAAACGTAATTTTAAAATTTTTTCTTCACATATATTCTAGATTTAAACTTTAAAATATAGTGAATAAAATAAAGAAAGTACAATTTTGAATGCCAATAGCTTGGAGAAATTTTATTACCACTTATCTCCAAAACTTCATTTTCAAAAAATTGAAAATTTTAAAGAATGACCGAAGTGCCAAGGAACGGACAACGGGGATGTTATAATAGAACAGTTATATTACCTTCTGGAGCAAACCTCTTATTTTGCAAACGATTAAGTCTTGAGATTTTTATCTTCAAAACAGACCCAAAATCGCAAAAAGTCAAATTTTAAGGGGATTCTCCTGAAAACTTTTTAGAGTTAAATTCATTATTTAATTCATACATGATGTTCAAACAACGTGCCAAGCAAAACGTTTGACACCTGTCAGGAAGTTGCCAAAATTCTGCGTCAAAATTCTGAAAAAAGCTATTGAGATACCCTTTTTTCAGGAGTCCTTATCAGTCAGGAGTGCTTATTACTTCAAAGTTCTTGAAAATTACCAAATGGATGACTTAATATAAGCCTTAAACAAGATGAATACGTAAAATCAATTTGGTACCTATCGGAATTTTTTCAAAAAAGTTAAACGCAAAGTACCATTTCAAAGTACCATGACTTCTTTTGTGACAAAAGTAGTCATAACTCCAGAACAAAATATTTTCCCACAAAACTGTGATACACTTTTTACTAAGACACTGTAGACAACATTTGGTGTAAATTTCAGCCAAATCAAAAATGTCAACCATCACAAGTATACCTCACTCCCAGAAAATAATTCTTTTAATAAAACTTAATTTAAATTTTTAACTATATGCTATTACCAAAACTTGAATGTATTAGTTCTGGGGGGGGCTGCAGCCCCACAGCCCTCCCTCTGGATTCGCCACTTGTCTCATTGAAATTCATCTCCTGACTTGAGGGTCAGTGCGTTTCACCAGACAAAAGAAATCTGTTTCATAAGTAGGTTTTTCTTTTATCTAGTTTAAGATCGCGCGAATGATACTTTAGTGTGAACGGCCATTTTTCATGAGAGTTGATGCTGCAAACTCAACGGATTATTACACTCAAGATGAGAAATACAGCACGTGCTTAGACTGGTTGGTGGCCTGAAAGGGTTAAAAGACTCTTGAAGCAATGTCCTCCACCTTGTTTTTATTATTTTTTTGTTATCCATCTCGGTATAGGGTGATAGGTCAACAGTTAGAAAGGTGCGGTGTTCTACGAAAACAACCATCAATTAATGGTTTTTTCTTTGAAGCTACTGTCTGAATTTTATTTCTATTTCCAATAGGTGTTATTAAAGGTTAAGTTATAAAAGAATTCTAAGTCCTGTATAGCAAATCAAGTTTGAGACGTCAATCGTTATGGTTAGGCTGGTATGAAAGTAGTTCGTTAGGGGACGTCCATAAATTACGATGGGTCAAAAATGGGGGGGGAGGGGTCCAGCAAAATCTCACCAAGGGGTAGTCAATTAAAAAAATCTCACGTCAACTTTTAGTTTAGAAAATATACGTTTTTTCTTTAATATTTTTAGCACAAGTTTAGGAAAAATGCTCAGATATAGTCAAAACAGCAAATCATAGCCATCATTCAGTCGTGATAATTACAAGTTAGAATCATGTTTTCGATTTTAACGTATATTTGTATCAAAAGTTTGCAAACTGGATGGTAATTGTAATGCCAAAAAGACGAAATTAGTGATAGAGAAAATCTCACGTGAGAGTTTGAGGGGGAGGGGTGGTCCAGCAAAATCTCACCAAGGGGAGGGGTCCAAAATTTGGATGGAAAAAACACCTCTCGTAATTTATGGACGCCCCCTTAGATAGCCGTTGTCCTTGCAAGTTTGAATTTATCGTTACAAAAAATGTGTAGTTTATAGATGTAGTTTTTCCTATGGAGCTAAGGAATGTCTTAATGCATCTGAAGTATTGGGAAAAGATTTTTTGCAGAGCACTTGAGATTTGATGAGATTCACAAGTATATTTAAATATATTTTAGTATATTTTTCTATACGTATATTTAAAAAAATAAATGGACTAGAAACTTCTTATGTACTACAGTTTGACATTTGTCCCACATTTTCTATAATTTTGAAGTGAATAGTACTAAAATTTGGGCTCCGCACCGAAATTAGCATTTTTCATTCAAAAGAGACATGATTCATCCACGATTTTTTACCAATATTTTTCATAGTATTTTTTTAAATATGCATTCTGTGGAGGCGGTGTGAATTTGATCTAAGGTGAATGACTGAAAATTTCCACTTCCTCCGAAAAGTCCGTTTTTTACCGATCGTACCACAGGAAAGACAACTTGATGGGAAGTGAGCGATTCCGGTGATTATCACTTCCAATTCCTCTCGATTTGTTTTGGTGTTCTCAACGATATTTTGTTCCTAAGATTATTTGAGCCACCTGCACTGCTTTCTAAAATAAGAGAAAAATCTTGAATATCAGAAGTTAAAAATTTAAGCATCTCTTGACTAGTTTGATGTAGAACAAGATTAAAAACCAATTTTAATAAATTTAGTTTTAAAAAAGCAATATTTTTGTGTACACATTTTTTACCAATAAATTCACGATTAATAAATTTTCTTAATATTTTTGCAAGCTGTTGAAGTCAAACTAAACCGGCGGTTCTCCCAAACTGTGTTAAGCGAAATTTGCCTGTGATCACACACTATCACCATTAACAACCAAATTTCCCCACTGAAGAATTAGTTGTATTATTAGTTGTTACGGGCAATGTGATAAATCGGGCATTATTAATAATGCCCAAGCAATGTGATAAATTCAATAGAATTTATAAATGAAATTTATCACTTTGCCCGGTTTCCACTTCGGGGATTATTAATAATGCTCGATTAATCACTTTGCCCGTAACATTATATACAAACTCAAGAAACCTTGAATGGTTTTTCATACACGGTCTGCTACTATTCGGCGAAGTCGATTCCGCGCCAGAAAAAAATTAAAAGAAATAAAAATTCAAAACTCCAAAAAGTTCCAAAAACTAAAAAAGAAATAATTTTGGTTTGGCAGACACCGAAACGGCCAGTGCCGAATTGGCCGCGCCGAATCGTCCCATTCCGAGTCATACAACACCTTATTCTATCGTATACATTTTATTGCACAATATGGTCACCGATAAAAATAAGCATAACGTAATTCTGACAAAAAAAAAATCCGATAGAAATCCTCCTTCATGAACGGAAAGAAATAAACATAATTTCAATTTCCAGATGGGAAAAACCATGTCCTATATCCACGCGTTGAGTTTTTTGTTTTGTAACATTTTTTCTTCGAAATTCGGTGCCGTTAAACAAATGATGTGGTAATTGTAGGCTTGGAAACGACAGTGATTACTTGGCTCCGAAATAATGGCTTTAGAACCCAGACTGCTAATTTACAAGTCTCTTTAGAGAAGAACCATATACTTATTATTATTATTATTGTTACAAGGAGAATATTATAGTCTGATTGAAAATATATAACAGGGTGTCTCATCAAATCGAAGGTCGAGGATTTTTTTTTTGCTGCACCCCCTAATAATTTTCCCTTTTACTATTACGTTTTGTGTAAAATGTGAGTTTGATAAGAAAAACCAATCCCGTGCCTCGACCGGCCAAAAAGGAGATGGACTGGAAATCGAGAAAACCAACCAAAAAAACCAACCTTTTTGGAAAGAGTGCCACTTTAACTGAGAGAAACAAATATTAGAAGGTCCGTTTTCACTTTTTTCCAATCTAAACCAAGTAATATAAAATGTGAATTATTATTAATAGGCTAAAAAAAAAAAAAAAAAAAAAAGACACTGAAACCTCATTGATGATGCCAGATGATATTTTTTCTCCAAATTCTTCAATGTCTTCGCGTGCCACTGTTTTAATTCCGCCGTGCCACGGGTTGGCCATCCCTGAATTAGATTAACATATGTTAAATACTGGGAAAACTTGAATGGGGAATGTGAAACATTAAACAATGGGTTTTTGGGGTGTCTAAACTCAATGTCAGTCAAGACAAATAAAATTCCCTAAACCATTTCTTAAACTTGGAGTGACCAGCATACTTCTTTCAGACGTGATTTCGTTACTCAAAGGAAAAATTATTACGGTCAGAGATTTCTGAAATATTTTAAAAAATGGAACTACAGCATTGTAATAGAATCTTCAAATTGATTAATTAACTGTGCAAATTCTTGCAATGTTCTTGTACATTCATGGACAACTTCGTGACAGAAGTCAGAAGTGTGGAAATGGCCTCATTTTCTTGGGTTTTTTCTCTAGACCAGCGATGGTCAACCCAAATGATCTTGAGGGTCACTTTGGAAAACCACAATACTCCCGCGGGCCGCATATAAGATTTTAGGATATGAGCTGCTCAGAATTACAGTGACATAAGTTTAAAAGTATAGGTAAAATAAGTATTTAGATTAGGGAGTTTAGGAATTGAAAAGGTGCCGTTAAAAAACATTATGAATTACTCGAAACTAAGTTAGTTGGATACGCACTACTGTCATTTTAATAATCTCACTAAGTCCCAAAACCCAAATTTTTAGTGAAAAATAAAAACAAAATTGATTGATGCTTTATTTCTTCGTCTAAATTACTACATTTATGAATGCAAGTATAGGTGTGATATAGTGACAATAATTAAGATATTGAATATGTCAGTCAGGGGAGATCAGTGGCTTATGTAATAAATTTATTTCGGGAGGGGCCCAAAATTATTCCTCAGCCTCTCTCACGCATTTTTAATAGGTCCAATGTAGCTTTTTAATAAATTTTTAGGTAGAACTTGCGTCATAAACATCTAAATGTTAGAAAAGTTGTGAGTAATAAAGGTACAAGTACCAAAGGGGGGTCTGGGGGTCCTCCCAGGTTTTAAATCAGGTTTTTAACTAGTTTTGGTACACCTAGTCCGAATTTTGAGATACATTTGATAAGGGATTTGCATTTTGATAAACTTAATATCGAAAAAAGTTGTGAATAATGGGTGGGAGTCGACAACCAGAAGTTCTGGTTGTTCTGGTCCAGAACATTTTTGGAAATTTACCCTAAGAACAGGGTTTTGATTTGCTTTTGGTACACTTTGCCCGAATTTTGGACATACATTTTTAGTTAGGATTTTGTTTTTGATCTTATTATAATAAAGTTGTTCATAATAAAGTTCAAAGTACAAAAGGGGGTCTGGAGGTCCTCCCCGTAAAATGTTTTGGAAATTTAACTCTAAAAAACAGGGATTTAACTTGTTTTAGTAACCTAGTCCGAATTTCGCAGGGGAGGAGGCAGGGCCCCTCGGTCTGGGTGAGTTATTTGTTTTTACAACTCTTTCACTGAGCTTTTGGATGTCTAAATTAATGCAAAACAAGAGATTTTTAAAATCGCAAAACGAAAGGTTTTGTGATTTTTTTGCAACTAAATAAATTGTTCATATCAAAGAAATTAATTTGTTTATATGTGACTGAGAATATATCACGTGGGAATTTGAGGGGGAGGGGGGGGGGGTCCAACAAAATCTCCCTAAATCTCACAAAGGGGGGAAGGAGGGGTCCAAAATTTGTAAAAAACACCTCACGTTGATTTATGGACGCCCCTTATTAATAAATATGCAAATTTTTAAGTTCTACAATAGGTATAAAAATCATAACACCTGACAAAAAACCACAGACCGAGTAAATTAATAGACTATATCAACAACTTGGACATCTTCAAACCACAAAGGGCATTGTTAACCAAAAGTTTTTACTGTTTACCACAAGATCCACCACGTGAGTATAATTCCACGCTTTCCCCTCATCATTAAGATACTGGGTGGTCTCACAAGTGGGCTCGGCTAATGGATAATTATCCTCCTATTACGGGAACGATATGACTTTTATGGGGTGATGAACCCCTCATTCTAAGACAGCATAAAACAATATCCCACCCCACCAAACTCATCAAGAAAACGATTTGAAATCACTGCACAACACTTCCAACTGTGATTTGCCTAAATACTGCTGTTAGAGGCAGGTAGTAATTGGCATCAATCGTGCATGTCGAATTAGTCAATGACCTATACGCTCGCTATACGTAGACATTGCCACTCGCTTGGCAATATCCAGTTCTGTCCGGACGACAGAGAATTACGTTCGAGGAGGAGGAACTAGCAAAGGCATCCTCATCCCGGCCTTGACACCTGACGGCGCCGGTTGACTTTCGTTTTCTGCCGATCTCCCGGCTGATCCATTACGGATTCTTCTCAGGGTCGAGTTGGTCGCGTGCTGCGGTTTAGATAGGATGGATTCGGACGCAGCATTAATATTGAGTCATTAGAATTCCTCCAGGCTGAGGGATGGAGGTATCTCCGGTTGTGACTCATTGAACATTTAAGTTCATTGAAGATCGCGTGACTCATTGCAACTCCGTGGACAAATGACCTGTGATTTCTCTGACTGGTGCATCTAGGTTGTGTCGGTAAAGGATGGATTCTCATGAGAAAGTCGTAATGGAAGTTTCGTTACAGAAGTGGTGACTCATTATTGGTATACAATTGAAAGTTTTTTTTTCGGTGATCAGCAATTATTAAACAGCATACCTTTAAGGTGTGATATATGTGTGATGACAATGACTTACTCACTCAACTGGAATTTCCTTAGGGATTTTGTACTGATGGTATAACCTTCATTTGAATATGTAGCATGATTTTGTTTAAGCTGAATTAGATACTTGTTTCGATCAAGGACATGGATTTTTTTGCAAGGATGTGACTCAGTATATTCGGCCAGAGGAAACATCCTACGACATTTTGCATTTTTTTTTCACTTGTTCAATCGACACAACCGAAGAAAATGGGATGAACTTGAAACCTGAAAATCTCCAGATAATTTATTGCACCAACTTGTTAACATTCATGTTTTGCCCTTCGTCACGATACAGGATATTATAATGAGTCTAGAAAAATTAATTTGTAAGTGGGAATTCTTTTCACTGCCTGTGTTTCCTGTCATTATTACACCCTTCCTGTGTAACAACTCTACACTACTTTCTAGTAACTGAAATATTTAAATGAGTGTAAAGGTGTTTGAGAAATTAATAACTTTGATCTTAAAGAAATTTTCATCACCTGATGTTACGACGTCACAAAATTTAGGACGGCTCAAACTTGCGGTTTCTCGTGAAGTTTATGGTTACTTTAAAATTACTCATCTTACTTGTGTAGCTCCGCCTCTTACCTACTCATCAGTGTAGCCTGTGGGTATATTTCATTATTGCTATCATCTAGGGTATAAAAGTTCATGCTAGATCAATTTGAGTTTAGTTAGACTCCAGAACTTGTTATCTGCGCATCTTGAATGTATGGTCTTATTCTTACCACCGTATATCTCGGACAAACATATACGACAGAATACGATATTTAGACATTTATAAATTTTAGTCATTTAGTTAACTTTGGATTATTCTTGCACGGACTTGTGGTGAATTGAAATAGTGATGATTGATATAAACTACTTTTTTGCTTTATCTCTGAAGTTGTTTTATCCTCAAAAAGCTTACAAAAACCTAATAGTGCATGGTGTTTTGTGACGTGCTCTTCAATATTTGGTGTCCAACTGTCATTCTGAAAACGAAACGTGAAACATAACTCTCCAACTTAAAAAAGTGTTCCTACTTTCCATCATAAAATACTTAGTGTTACCATTGGAACAACAAAAACTATCCATGTAGGGGTGCTTCTCCTTCATTCAGTGCTTCATATTACCATTCTGAACATCAGGAACTCTCTCCTCCACCTGTAGGGGTGTATACAGTGCTTTGGATAGCCATTTTGCTCAACAAAAACTATCTCCTACACCTGTAGCGGTGTATACAGTGCTTTGGATAGCCATTTTGCTCAACAAGTACTCTCTCCTCCACCTGTAGTGGTGTATACAGTGCTTTGGATAGCCATTTTGCTCAACAAGAACTCTCTCCTCCACCTGTAGCGGTGCTTCTCTTTCATACACCCTTCTAGTCCTTTACAAACATGATGTCCCATTCCTTCATCCGATTCTTCCTCCTGACCACCCTGTGCCTCCTGAGCGCATCCTCCCACCTGTCGCCCGACGAGATGAGGGCTTTGGTGCACTCGCATGCTCTGCGCGTGGAGCCGATGATCGACTGCTCCATCCCACTGCCGCGAGTCATCCATGTGGAGACCCTGGAGCAACGGGCGACTCCGCGGGCCACCATCCTCCACCGCTGCGGCCGTTTCTCCGGCTGCTGCCGCTCTCTGACGGAAGAGTGCGTGGCCAAGCACGAAGAAAAAGTACCGCTGTACTTCTCTGTAGGCCCACACCTGGTCGGGAGTGGGTCGCAGGACAGGGTGGTGGTGAAGATGATGACGAACCACACAGAGTGCCACTGCGTGGAGAGATCGGTGAAGAGGAGGAAAAGGATGGAGAGGAGAGTGAAGAGGAAGGAGAAGTGCATCATGAGGAGGAGAGCGATGAGAGGTGATCGTAAGGGAGTTGTGATGCTGTAACACTCACCAGTCAAAGAGTGAGCATCTTCATCTGTTGTATTTATGTTATTATCGTATCATGACAAAACTCAATTTTACCCACTCTTCAATTTTTATGCAAACGAAATCAGGTAGCAAAAATGCTTGTTTTACAGGCGATCCGGCACAGATTTTGATTGATGTGTTGCTCAAAAGGGCCAAAAAATGAGTTGTGTCATTATGTGTCTTGAGCAGAGATATATGGGAAGACCGCGTATAATTTAAAGTAACTTTGAGACAGGTTTTGTTTCCAAGAAAATTGGGAAAAAAACTAAGGTACTTTTTATTATGTTTGATGATGGTACATTTTATTTATTACATATCCCATGTTTAAAGATCAGATTTGTGGGTGTAATAACCAGTAGTAATTACCAGTTTTAAGAAGGGATATAAAAATTCTTAAAAATAATTTATAGCATGTTTATTCTAGTATGATTCAATTTTAAGTATAGAACCGTAATAGAAAAATGTAAAAGTCTATCAAAAAATTTTCTAGAGTTGAAAAAAAATTATTTTCTTCTTACAATTCATGGAACTTCAACTGGTTAGAAATATTAAAAACCTTTTAAATGAAAATAAAACTACTATATTATCACGTAGTTTAAAGTATAACTGTGAAAAATAATAAGACTAAAGACAGTATAAATTACAAAATAGAGAGAAACTGAATCAATTGGTCATGATAATGAACCTTAATTTAACTCTCTAATCATCCTCTGGATAATAACATAAAAAATCATCAAATTATTTTCGCTTAGTTTACAGTAGAAATAGAAAGTCTGAAAACAAATTAAGATAAACGTTTTTTCTTCCAATGCAAGGTCTGTGTGAAAATTTGTTTGTTAGCAGCTTTATCTGCTACATCTCTTAAGATTTATTCCCTTCTTAAAACCGGTGATTAAATTGTCCTTGGAACTTTATGTCATTAGGCAAGTTTGAAGATCAGACACAAATTTTAAAGATGACCTTTATGTTTTATTTTTTTACACTATACTTGCAAACTTGTTTTGGGATTTATATTTTACTATGTCTGGTAAGAATAAAAGTGGCGTGAATCAGAAAATTTAAAATTTGAGTTAAGCAGGGTTTTTGATAACTTTTAGTCATGTTTTATGTGGTGGTTTTCTAAGTCAACAGTACAAAAATTTTCATATAAAAGAGGAACCTCAAAATTATTTCTCTATGGGAACAAATCCGTGTGGATTCAAAAACCTACAACAACCACTCAAAATTAAGTTAGGCTGACTTATCGCCACTTTAATTTATTAATTTATTCTAACAGTTCTAATAAGACATATTGCAATTAGTTATAAAAAATATTTTTGAATGTATGTGAGTTTTATATGGATTTAAATTGAAAATCATCAAAAGGTAGAATTAATTTTCTTCCTATAATATTATTGAAGTTTCTCTTGTACAACTTTTCAATTCCACTTAGTAACAGATTTTCAATGTTTTTTTCCAATTATGGTTTGCATGAAAAGTGCTTGTTCAGTTTTTTGCATAGATAATAAGCAAGTCCCTGTTTGAAACCATCTCAATCTTTATGTATGTATTTAATATTTATAGTCTATGTTTTTTGTTTTCGACTTTATTTAAAGTTAAATGTGATAAAAGTTATTGATAATACTCTTGGTAAAAACGTTAAATTTTTGGGGTCATGGATAATTAAATCACAACTGAGTGGGGTTTACTTGAATTATACATAGATTCAATAATTAGTAGAATAAAAGTACTACTTACGTAAATTTCCAAAAATATATTTTATATGAATTTTATCTCATTACTTAGAGTGTATGTTATATGGAAAAAAGAATCAGTTACTAAAATATAGCTATGGCTGATATGATTTCTCTTGTTTCGTATGAGAAATCGGAAAAATAAACTTTTTAATATTTTTTGTAAATGAACTTAATTTAGATAAAAGCAAATTTATAAAATTGTATAAATATACTATAAGGTATTTTCTTTTTATAAAGCACGAAGTGATTAATATAATTTAATCCGATTTAAAATTTTTTATAAGTTTCTGTTAGTTAAGATAAGAAGTTTACATCGATTAGAAAAATATACTAAAGGGATGGAAAAACAGTATTATTTAATATACCTAATATAATTCAAGTATAATTCATAATTTGAAACCCGATATCTTGAAAAGATTGAAATTTCCTGGCTAGTATATTCTTATAAATTTAGATTTGTAGGAATGAAGTAATTATTCATCTTCAAGAATTTTCAGAAACGTTGTGTACTTAGTTATTAATTTTTATAACTTTTCTTGAGATTGGTATGTGAGACGCACAATTTCTTCTACTTAATACTAATAACAAATGGTTATTTTTTTAAAGTTGATAGTATGTTTAGTATCATTGTGTAGTTAATGTAGAAAATGTTTCCGTTCAAATAGGTTATCTTTTTGTGGGAAGTATGTATTTATTAATGATAAAATAAACGTTAATTTTATAGTTTTTTGTACAAATTATATATCCTTCTTGTCTTGAATCTTTCATTCAGTCATAGAATAACTTAATAATGACACAATATCCTTCTTCTCAAGGTTTATAGAATATAAGGTTGGCTCTTCACATAGACATGGAAAACGCTCGTGACGTCTCGTTTCCGCTGCCAGTGACGTCATTTGTAACGCCTCCTAACTGTTTGAACAACCAATCACTTTCAGTTTGAGCGGGATAAGGGAAAGATACTGGTGGCATGAAAACTTTACGCTCCGCCTTAACAAGCCTGATTGGCCAGTGTAAGCTTTGGCTCGTCACTTCCGCTGCCAGTGACGTCACTGGTAGCAGTGTCAGATGGGCCCCCTCTGCCTTCTTCTCATTTTCTCTCCATTTTCAGTATTTTTATGAATGAACAAGTTGTGGAATATTTCTTGAATGGATTTTGTTTTAAAATAAGTTACGATTGTTTTGAAAATGAATACATTTCTTTCGCATAGCAAATGTGGAATCAATGAAGAATTTTATACTTAAATTTGACAATTCAATTTATTAAAAAATATCCCCTCTTGCACGGAATTTAACACTGATAACAGTAGAACAAATAAGTAAAAAATTATTTGCTAAAACTCAAAAGAGTAAATACGTATAAGTCTTTAATAATAACCACTGCAAATTTTTTAAATCAAGATCACAGTCAGAAGTTTGAAAGGTTACACTTACAACTTTTCAATAGATTTGGGTACTAGAATTGTAATTTGGCTATACCAGGCACCATCTCTGATGTTGGAATGCCCAGGCCATATTCCTGACGGAGGTCACATAAGAAGGATTCGAACTATCAAACCTTTTTTAGTTTTTCTGTAGATTTAAATATTCACTCATACAGGGAAAATTTAAATTAAAATGTATGATATTTCTTTACTTATTAGATTCATGTATTAATTTTATACTCAAATTTCCTAATCAAATCCTTTAAAAGCACTATGGCAATCTCATTTAAGCTCGCAATACAGTTTAAGTCTTATGGATTCTACCTAGTATTAGCACATCTCATAACAAATATGTTAAGTTTACGTAACTTTAACTCGAAGTAAACGTAAAGATGAGATTTGTGAGATGAGATTTGCGTAGTAACCATTAATTGACTGTCGCAAAATAACTGTAACTTTAAACTCCGGCAGCAAATCGTAAAATGGGAACGTGGTGTTGAAGATTTCAACCCTGGATGCGTAGTTCATAAATTATTGGAGAAATTCCGGGATATTTGAATTTATTTTTAACGTTTATGGGAACTGTTTGAGACGCCTTTAGCATAACATCGTCAAAGCTTTATTCAAAACCTTGCGGCGACTCGAGAATTTTACTATATGATTCAAAGCGACAGACTTCTTGAGTAAATGCTACAAGACTAATCCATGTAATCTTGAGTAAATGCTCCATGTCTAAAGTTCCAGGTTTCCAATACACAGTGTGAATGATGGACACATAATAGTATTGTTCTGTTCATATTGGGATGTTTACACTGGACTTATACTGAAGTCGTATACTGCATTTGTTTTTTCTTCAGCTGATGGGAAAAGTCCTCTTTGAACTCCTGACTGACCGTTTTGAGTAAACGTGAAGGCAAAGTGTCTGGACGTTTTTTTCTATCTTTCTAGAGCCACTGCTGCTTGTGGCCTTGAGTGATATGACGTCGTATTTAGAGATATAGTTTTATAAACGTGTAGGAGTCAAAAAGGTCCCCAGACATTTCCGCTTAAACTTTATTGTTTTGAGGAGCAGTGGTGTGTAAAATTCGTAGACTGTAATTTAGGGCTAGTCAAGGTTGCTGAGAAAAAAAATACTTTCTGATAGGTAAGTTGACTATCAGGATCTTGAGTTAGATGTTATAATATGAAAATTATCTTTTACTGTTTGAATGCTTGGAAAATGCAAAAAGGTTGGAACCGCTTTGAAAGAGTCCTCCAGCCACCATTTTTTCCATCCCACAGCAACATGTTTAAGTGTTATCATTTGAGCTGTGGGTAAACATGGCGGCTGGAGGACTCTTTCTAAAGCTGTTTCGACGAAAGCTTTTATTAATTATACAATATTTGCTTATTATTAGGTACTTAAAAATACATAAAACTTGGCTAAAAGTTACGATTTTTACAATGAGTGGTTTGTTGCGCGATAGTTCAAGCATTCGAAAAAGTAAAGATGTGACCTTTTTAAGGTATGGCTTATGGAAGAGCCTTAATGAGATTTTTTGTGGATTTTAGATAACTATATTTGCATGGGTTTGCCATCATTTTAGTGATAAAAAATTAGATTCCATTAGATTGTAGAAAAAAAAAGATTTATGCATACGTTTTAATGGTAAATTTATTTATATGCCTTATAAAAGTTTCGTTAAATTTTTTACACTATGCAGTCCCCCTCAAGTCCTGCAGGTCGCCTCAAAGTGGTGAGGGGGTGTACCTGGGCGGAACGGGCGAAGTACGTCGGGAGAGTTTTCTCCTGGTAGGGTCACCCAAGGCGTGAAGGCCGTTCCACTATGCTCAGCTAAGATCTGCAGGCACTGGAGCAAAGTCAGACTTCTCTCCAATGGAGCTCCAAGTACCCAGTACCAATAGAAGCTGCTTTTTCCCTTCTCCATGAGATTATGTCGCCTATAGTAAGTCATACAGCATCGTCTGTCGCGCTGGTTAATCAGAGACGCGTTCGAGGTTTAGGTAGAGGGCCTCGCTCGAAAAATATGTGTCAGTCTCCATACAAGCATCGCCCACTTAGAATCCTCCAGTGCAATATAAACGGGCTTAGTACAGCAGCAACGAGGGTTAAATTAGACCAACTGCTAGAGTTGGCTGAATCCAATGACGTTCAGGTCATTGCTCTACAAGAAACCAAACTTAAAGAGTCCTCTACGCTAAAGGTCAAGGGGTACAATATTTTTCGTTCAGACAGGAAAACTGGTGGAGCTGGCGGTGGCCTGGCCTTTCTAGTCAGGCACCTTCAGTATCAAAGTATAGATATTCCACAGCTAAGCGATACTAAGCTAGAAATCCAGGGCATTTCGTTCCCTTGGAAGGGCAAAAACATTAAGGTATTTAACTCTTACAACCCTCCTTGCTCCTCGGGTTTGCCTGACTGTCTTCTTCACTGGTCTGATGATAATAATGTAGGAAAAGACCAGGAGGAGCATTGGATCTTGAGATTGATAGACGGGCTCAAACGGCCGTCTCAAGACTTATCAGTGGGCACATAAAGTGCATGACCTTTGAGTGCGGCCGCAAAGTCTTCCCGACGTGCACTAAGTGCCATCTGATGCCGGCTTCCCCCGAGCATATCCTCGATTGCTTGGGGCTCGCTCTTGCGGATGTCCGTAATAGCCCCCTACTAGTGCTTGACCGTGCTGGAGATCATGGTCTCATGGATTTGATCTAGCTGCCGCTAGATCCTGAAGGATTGGAAACAACAACAACAACAACACTATGCAGTTCAACATGAAAAGTACATTAAGCGATTTTAACAACTTTTTGTTGTGAACCCAATATTCTATTTAAGATAGCATGTTTTGCATTGAAAAATTTACGATTTGTAAGGTAGAATATGTGTATAAAAACTGCAATATTTTTGTGCAAAGAATTGATAGCAAATTTAAAGCTATTTGTAAAACTGTAATTAGGATAGTTTATCCTGTGTATTTTCGGAGAAGTGTTAGTTTGTTTTTGAATCTATCCTTTTTTAAACCCGCAAGTTAATTATTCTGAAATTTTTCAAATAGTTAATGAATTAGTTATTACAATTAATGAATTGGTTAATAATGATGACGAAATTTTATCTATGTGGTCACATTTGATATTTATCAGATTAAGGATCAGTGTTCGATTAAATTAAAGGGTTAAGATTTTCCAGATGCTGCATAAGGGTAAATTACCATTTAAAAGAATTTAATAACAAAATATATACATTATTGTTGACCAAGGGGTCCCAGTAATTCCTCAAAAAAAAAAGTATTTTCTAAATTGATTAATGTAACCCTCTTAAATGAAATCCTTACTCGGGTCCCTTGATCCTGTTTCTTATCCTTATAAACTTGAATTATTCTAGATTTATATTCTTATTTACTGTCATTTGATGCTCTAATAAATTTAATTTTGAAGTAAACTCATATCCACCTTAATACGAGCCTGTTTCCTAATGTGTAGTTTTGAAAAAAGCTGTTTCCCCAGCCAACCACAAAATAGTAGTTTTGGTTTCAAGGTAGCTTTCAGAATTTGTTTTATATATTTTTAGAGCGTTGTTTTCAGTTAAATATAAACAAGAATAACATATTTATTATGCATTCATTGATGTAGTTAAGGTATTATTTTTTGCTAAAATTTGGCATTGAGATTTTCAACTATACAGGGTGTTTCAAATAATGGGACAAACTCCTAGGAGGGGTAAGACACACAAAATCGTTCGATTCAAGCATTTATTACATAAAACCAATTTAAGAGCTGAAATTACAATCGTAATTTATCAGTTCTTAGGCTTAAATAAGTCATGCATGACTTAGTTCTATAAGCTTTTAAACTTGAGAAAATACGATTGGTCAGGCTAAACATTTACTAAAATTTCAGCTCTTAAATTGGTTTTAATGTTATACAATACCGGAAATCAAACGATTTTGCTGGTTTTTGTCCTATCTTAAAAAGGTTACGAGTCAATTTCCACTGTAGATTATACAACCCCTTTCGAGTCCATATGAAAACTCCCAGTTCGTTAGATGAGCCTTTCCGACCCTCATTCCTATGTGATTCTAAACTGCCCTCTACTCCCTCCTAGAAAAGTTTGTCCTATTATTGATACACCCTGTATATGGGCAATTCTCTATAAATGTGAAAACTTTTGTTCGTGACTCATAATTCCGTTAAATGCCATACAATTAATTTTTCTTTCCAAGCTTCTTATGAATAGTATTACTATAAGTATTTCACTTAGGTATTACAATTCTGAAAAGCAAAAAGTAAAGAATTAAGACTTGAAAGTTTAAAACTTTTTGACGTATGATTGAATAAAAGGCAGTTTACTTGAAGCTTATTTTTCTCAGGGTTTTTTTTACCCAGTGTTATTAATTACACCTTATAGTAATAGTATTATAATGTATATGTTGATGGTAAAAATATTTGCTCTTTTTTAAATAACTATTTGGCTGTCCCAAAAAACGGTGTCATATTCGCATGGCATCCATAGTTCATTAATTCATTAGTTAGTTCATTACAGTTAGTTAAAGTGGAATTGTAAAGTATTTTACTTTAAAAATTTTGATTTTGAAGTGTTGAGTATGCTTTTAGGATGTCATTCTCCCATCATCCATATCTCCTAAACGAAAAGGAGTATATTATTGAAATTCTTATATGTCGAATCCGCTTATTGTGATCATGGTTAATGTTATTAATCGGATAATGTGTTTTCAAAGTGGACTGGTCCCGATAACTGCTGTTTAAATTAACGTAAAATGATCTATATTAATGTTTTCAAAATCTGGTGAAATCCCCTAAAACCATCCTTTTCTCGTTTGAAGGCCAATTTTAATGCATAATCATAAAAATGAATCAGTAATTTATTAGTGTTATATGTTCTTTCATATTTTTCTTTAAAAATTTAAAGTTGCAAAATACATTCTAGGCAATCGCTTTAAGTACTTTAATTAGGACTACATAGTTGTGATTTTAAAGCAAACACTCGGGTTACACTGTTCGGAACTTTTTAGCATCAAATCGCTTGTTATAATCAATCGGACATATTATCAATCTACTATTGGACAAAAGTGATCACATTAAGCGGAGTCGACTGTATTGTGTATCATGCTTTAATCAAGCATGAGTTTCTTACGCGGAATCGCGATTTTCCGCTTTTTCTCTTTTGTTCCGCAATTTCCGCTTTTTATTAATTTTCCTTCCTTGTGTGAAATTATTAAGTTCAAAGGAACTCAAAAGTTGCCAACCATTCCACATTTTGGCCCTATCTTTGTTCTTCTCTGTTGTTCTTTCTTTGTTCGTTTAGCTGCCAACACCAAGATCCAGCTGGCTCGTCTGCCTCCAACCGAAGAGGCTGCAGCTCAACATGCATACCGCACATACCACCAGGTGCAGACAAAAAAGCAACTGACTGGGGCTGGACGAGGACTACAAAAGATTCAGCATTAAAAAACTCTCCTGAAATTCATCTCATGCAAGTGCCAAAAAGTGTGCGCTTGAAGAGGCTGCTCATGTCAGAAAGCGGGACTTAAGTGTTCTGCACTATGTAAACCATGTCAAGGCAAATCGTGGCTTAACATCCCTACAATTGAGATAGACGAGTCTGACAACGAGGAAGACAGTCCTGGATCCTTGGAAGAGACATGATCTTTGGTACCTCAAAAAGTCGTATTTTATACACTAATACTTAAAAAACCAATAAATTAATATACATTTTTTAATTTCTTAATTATAATTAATACTAATTATTCTCAATTTAATTTAAAATTAACATTAATTAAAAAGTATTAAGACAAATAATTTTGTATTCAATAAATAAATATTAATTTTTATAACGTCATATTGTGTAAATAGCTTTATTTTTCCTTTGCAATGCCCATTAGGGTGGTCCGTATTTTTAAAGTTTGGAAATCTTTATGCGACGCCCCCCCCCCAAATTGTTCCATCATACAAATAAATGATTTTTACAAAATTTTAGCTCAATCAAAAAATTTCAACCCGTGCCGCAAAAGCCTTAAAGTTTTAAAAAAATACTGATTTTTTTACAAAACATCAAAAAAACCAAAGATTAAAACCTCCCATATTCTTCTTAATTTTTTTTATGAAAATCTAATATAGTTATAATGTTCCAGATTCCATTCTTCTATCACCCCTCTTTCGGTAGTAAAATTTTTTTAAAGTAAAAATAACTCTTGTAAAGTTGTTTTTCTTGCATTTTAAAATAGCTAATAACTCTGGAACTATACAACTTAAAAACCTGAAATTAATGCCATTTTGTTTGTAATTTTATTACCTTTGATTTGATATGCAACATAACTGCCTTTCTTAAAATTTTTTTTCAAAATTAAAAAAAATGGAGGAAAAATTAAATAAAAAAAAATCCTGAAAAAATTTTTCATTAAGTAAATTTAAAGTTTTCCAACTTCAAAAATAAACATTTCTGCCAAATTTAAAGTTGAAAATAAAATTTGATCATGTAGAAAAAAATAAAAAATTTCGAAATTTTGGCAAGTCCCGAAACATTCCATGTAATTTAACAAAAAAAGCGATTTACTCATGGGGAAATCAAAAACTCCCTTGAGGGTGTTCATACAATTTGTACTATGCAAAAAAATTCACTTAAGTCCAGAAAATACAACTATTAGCCGATTCGGTACAAAATCTTACACAGCTAGTTTCCAACTTAATTCAATGTGCCAATTTCACCTGAATTTTCCTTAGAATTAAGTTTTTACGTAATTTTTTCACTTCCAAAATGTCAAATCATAGGAAATTAAAAGTTTTGAAGATAAAAGACTAAAATAAAATCATAATTCTAAATAATAATAGGTTAGTCAATATTCAAACTTATACTTATGTAACAAATGAATTCTTTAGTAAGATTTTGTACCAAATCGGCTAATAGGGATATTTTCTGAAATTTAAGTGATTTTTTTTGCATTGTACAAATCGTATGAACACCCTCAAGGGAGTTTTTGAATTCCCCATGAGTGAATCGCTTTTTTTGTTAAATTACATGGTATGTTAAGGGATTTGCGAAAATTTAGAAATTTTTTATTTTTTTCTACATGATCAAATTTTATTTTCAACTTGAAATTTGGCAGAAATGTTTATTTTGGGAGTTGGAAAACTTTAAATTTACTTAATGAAAAATCTTTTCAGAATTTTTTTTTATTTAATTTTCCCCCATTTTTTAATTTTGAAAAAACATTTTTTAAGAAAGGCAGTTATGTTGCATATCAAACTAATTACTAATTTCACTAATTTCAGGTTTTTAAGTTGTATAGTTCTAGAGTTATAAGCTATTTTAAAATGCAAGAAAAACAACTTTACAAGAGTTATTTTTACTTTAAAAAATTTTTACTACCGAAAGAGGGGTGATAGAAGAATGGAATCTGGAACATTATAACTATAACTATATTAGATTCTCATAAAAAAATCAAGAAGAAGATGGGAGGTTTTAATCATTGGATATTTAGATGTTTTGTAAAAAAATCAGTATTTTTTTACAACTTCAAGGCTTTTGCGGCACGTGTTATTATTATCCGAATGAGCTTAAATTTTGCATACATTATTATTTTCTATAGTGACACAAAACTAGGGGGCGTCAACAACGTAATTCCCAAAAAAAAATTTTACCATACAAATAAGGACCACTCTAATGCCCATACAACGTCATGCTCTGTTTTTCCAAAATTTCGGTTTTCCCAAATTTGTTTTGAGATAAAGTAAGAACTATGGGGTCTAGATACTTCATTCAGGGCTTAAATTAATTCATTATAATAAATTCATTAACTAAATAACTGTACTACAACTTAATTGTCCTTATTTACCTTTTACAACGAGTACTATAACCTATTTTTTGCTATAAAAGCGACTTAGACTCAAAATTTTGAATTTTGGGGAAAAATTGCCCATTTTTGAAGAGATGTAACTTGGGATCTATTGGACGTATAAACTTGGGGATGGTCTTAAATTATTGCAAATTTTATCTACACTGCTGGCCACGAAAAATGCAACACCAAGAAGAAAAAGAGATATCAAAGCCAAATTTATTTCTATGATTGCCCCTAGTGTAAATGTGAATTGATGAAAAATTCAGCCTTCCTTCATGTTAGGGGGCCGAGAAAATCAGTGAAGAGTGTTGACTCCATAGGTGTCCATCACCGCCGTCCCACACCATGGTATTGAGTGAAAGAAGCTCTAAATGGGCTTTGAGGGGTTGGAGGACTATGTTGCCTCCCCAGGTAGTCAAAGTTCATGTGGTGCACCAGCGGACGTTGCATACCGGGCTAGGTGATATCTCCTCTTTCGACGGACATGTTTTGTGGGCGTTGGTTCTTAAGAACGGGTAGGTCAGGGTAAAAATGCAACATAGGGGGATAAGAAGAAAGCTTGGGCATAGCGTTCATCATGTAGTTGTGCATTTTTCTCTTGAGACTAGTCCGCAGGAAAGGGCTGAAGGTAAGGGTAGACAACAGGTTGCCAAACCTCAATGATGCTGCAGCTCTGGTTGGTCATTGTGCCGGTAAATCCTACTTTACAGTGTACTTTAAAAGATAAACTTTAAACTTTTTCGTGCGGATGCATTTTGTATGTATGAGTTATAAACCAAAAACTGAAAAAAGTCGGAAAATTTTGAGGTTTTTTGAGGATTGCGAAGTTAGCACATGGCTTTCAGGGTTGCAAAATTGGTTACTAACTACTGGGATGGGTCCTAACAACATAAGACAAAAATTGGAGCCACGCGATTTTTTGCAATTTTCGATGTTATTGACTGGCCTAAGTGCTTTATTATTAAATCTTGTTAGATTATAACCTGTTTTAGATATCTGATATGGTTTTAGATTCTGAAAATATTTTCAAAAATACAACAACACTTCTTACATAGCAAAAATGATATTGGTAAATTTTTTTTAGTAATTTCATTATTGTTTAAGTACTTATTAAATTGTACTAGAAGGTATCAACTAATTTCCAAAATTTTCTATTTGCTTTCATTACATTTTGGTTATTTTCATGCAGATGTATATTTCTTGAAATATCATTATCTTCATATCATCTTGAAAAATTATTGTATAGAAATATATACAGTGGAAGCTCTTATAGCGTAATTAATCCGTACCAAGTCTTTTGTCGCTATAAGAGCAAACTTCAAGTGATACACTCGAATGTAGAATATCACTCGTTTAAAAGCAATAAATTCGTTAAGCTAAACTATCAATTTTGATGCTTTTCGGGAAGGTGGACTCGATTCCCTCAATGATGTATTTTTAGTAGACTAATTTATAAAGTATGGAGGAAATCTCAACCTGAAAACGATATCATTGGGATTTAGAACACAGTTCGAATCATCTAATATAATTGATCTTTCCTCACTTTAAACAATTATTTCTTATTTTATGAAGTCTTGATACTTCCAATTTCATGTTATATTACCTTATTTTTTGCTTTTATTTTAATTTATATAAAGTTTACGATCAATATTTTACAGAGTATAAATATTTGCTTTTTAAATTTTGATTTTGATATTAATTTATTGCATAGCTTAGCTTCCTTAGAAAGGTCTGATGCTTAACAAAATTTATTACATCAATTTCACCTGCATCTGCATGCAATTTAAAAAATTTATGTCTTAAATGTAAGTCAAAAAGTTGAAAATAAAGAAAGATAAATGAATACGCTAATAAATTTAAAGTCTAAAATCAACAAGGACATTAGGTAGCGCAAGGTTTCGTTTGGGATTGTAGCCGGCTACCTCGGGCGAAAGCAAGCGAGAAGAAGATGCAATCGTTACTTGGTGCTGTTTGTCATACTCTGATATTTGTTTATTGGCTAATTCTGGTGTGACGCACACAAACCTATCCAAAAAAGTATTCGATAAGCTGAATCGATTCGAAGATTAGTCTTTATAAGAGCACAAAAGTGCTCTTATAGAGACTAATTTGTGGGTCTTTATAAGAGCTTCCACTGTATTAATCTGATTAACATTAATGACTAGTTTTATGCAAGTTATAGTTCTTAAAATTCTCCCAAATATAACACACGCAAAATTAAAATATGTTCATTGTTAAAATTATTCATTAACGATAAAAAATATATAGTGCTGTCCTTTAAAAACAACCCACTGTTTCATATTTTCTTCATTAAAAGCTTAATAAAAAGGATAATTAAATCGAACAAAAAACTACTAGCGGCTCATCCTCCCTAACATTTTAGTGCTAAGCATTTTTAATTCCAACTATCCATTACAAATTGGCAGCCAATTAAGTAAGAATTTGAAAAAAACCTACTTTTTCCTAGAAGGACTCTAATTGGCGGACTGAGCTAAAACTTTAATATTTTATTCTCATAGTAATGAGATAACATAAAAACGCGCGAAAAATGCTCTAAAGTCTTTATAACATATATTTTTACAAAATCTGTAAATCTGAAGCACATTTTTTGCCAAAAATCTATATTATCTCTACTTGCTTAAAAAATAAGTAAATTAACCGTTCTTTGACCATTTTTTACACCCCTAACACTCTAAAGGGCATAGAAGGCCAGGGTATATGAGATGGTAAAATTATTTTACTTATTTAATTAAAAAATCTCAATGGGTTGTTTTTAGGGTACAATTTGGAGTGGGTTGTTTTTAAAGGACAGCACTATATATGTTACGGGCAAAGTGGTTAATCGGGCATTATCAATAATGACCGAAGGGGAGGCGGACAAAGTGATAAATTTCATTGATATATTCCATTCAATTTATCACATTGCCCGGGCATTATTAATAATGCCCGATTTATCACATTGCCCGTAACATATATATAATTAAGCTAGCGCGCTTCCCCCCCTCTTTTTTCATCTTTGGGCAAACTTGTCATTGTTTAATGGAGCATATGAAATTTTTAGGCCAAGATGGAAAAATAAATAAATGGTAAAAGATTTACTTTATAGTACGATAGTATTATTTTCAATGCAGCTGCGTCGGCACTGCCAGCCTTGCTCCACATAACGAACACATCTCGGTATAAATAGGGACATTAATTAGAAATTTTCCCCTCATCCAAATGTTTTTAAACTTCACTGCAGCTTATTGGATATCAACTAGAAGGTGTTTATCTAACATTAAAAAAAAATCAAAAAGTTTAAAAAAAAGTTTAATTTTTAAAATTTTTGTTCTCGAATTTTCACATTTCATGAGTTATGTTATGTTTCTCTTATGTTAATTATGCTTTAAAAAAATTCTTAGGTCCTTCTGATTTCTTTGTCTTTATTAAACTGGAAGAAGATGTTTGAATGGTCCAGTTTCAACCAGAATTGACATGAATAAAGTCAAACTTGTAGAGAGAGGTCAACCAATGAAACAGCAATTGAAAAATTTTGGTAAGGTGAATTATTTTTTTGTCCAGTAATTCATAAACACCCGCGTCTGAATAAATGATATTTTATAAAATTTGCGTTTCATGTGTCAGTATATCATGGCGGACTGAGATAAATTTAATTCAAGTAGTGATTTTATGAATTATACTAAATATTAAATTATTTCTTAACACCAATCTCATTTTTAAAGTACTAGTGGGTAGTTAAGATTAATTTTGGCTCTTAAAGAAATTGCTAGTCGTAATAGAATAACTTTTGAACAAAATAAACTCTACGATTAATTCACAACTATCAAATAAATATCTAGGTCTACCCAAATCTAGGTAAGTTTGGTTCTATTTTCTTTTCCTAGGTGGCAGCACCACATTTTTAAGAGGAGCCAGTCGTGCAGTTATAGTACACGGTTCCTCTGCTAGAGGCAGCACCACCAAAATGGGTGTAAAAATCTAGTCTCACCGGTAGAGTTCAGCACTAATCCTAGATGCTTTTACTGTTAAACAAAATTTGTAAAAGTACTAAGTTAATGGTATTTTAAAATTTACATTAGTTTTAGATCAAACAAGAATAGCAAAATTGCCGTTGTCGTAAACTAAATCTTGAAGGAGACAAACCATCCAAAGTTTCATGATACCGTCAAAAATTTAAAAATTGGTTAATTTCAGTGTTTTAATTTTATAATTTTAAGCAGCCCAATTTGTGGAAAAAATTAACGCAATCAAGTGCCAGATGCAGCTTTCCATAAACGAAGTGAAAACGATGCGAACAACTTAAACCTCGTCAATCAAATAATTGAGGTAAGAGAAAATGAGATATCAAGGGCACTCGTTTTCTTGTAAACAAAGGCATCAACCTCAGTTGATTTTTTCCTATATCCACAACAGTTTTTGATACTGTTTGCTAGTTTTTAAAAACTTAGTTTAATTGGTGGATATTGTTTTTACTTCGTTTTCGAGAAGCTGCACTTGGTCTCAATTCAGTTAAAATTTTTAAGTTGCTCCAATGTATTCTATTCTAAAAACAAAATGTATTTATTGAGGTTTTTTAATACTTTTGTACTTCCTTTGGCACTGATAGTCACGGTAATTGTCTGTACTTGACCTAAGGTAGTTTAAAAGTTTACCTTTAATCAAGCTATTTCGACAAATTCCTTGGCTTAAAACTTGTTTCCCTTTTAACTACCAATTAGAAGTTCGATTCTAGGTTAACGTGAATACGGTAGTCAGAGGTTTTAATTCAGATGAATACAGCTTATAAAGAGTAGTTTGGAAGTAGGACCAACACCTTTTCCCTGACCGAAGGATTCCAGTTACCCTTAGGTTAGACTGTACTATTTAATTGGGTAGGAAAAGGAAAACTATTTTGAGGGAGGTCTGAAAATTTCTTATGTAATAGGTATACAGGGTGTCCCAAAACGACCGCATAAACTATGCATAGCTAGATTCCTCGTTGGGAGTACATAAAAACTGCCCAAAGAAGTGCCCCTCTACAATCCATAGTTTTCGAGTTATAGGAAAAACAAATTATGGCTGTTACCCCTGTGGTCCCAGGTCAATCCGCATACAATCCAGCAGCAGAAACATCAGGAACGTTGGTCTCTTAACGTATGGGCACAACAATACTCGGGGACCGACTGCTTGGACCATATCTGTTGCCAGAACGGCTCTCGGGACAGTCATACTTGGTGTTTCTCAATGAGGTCTTAACCGAGTTCCTCGATAATACCTTTAGCGGCAGTACAGGGACTTTGGTTTCAACATGATGGGGCTCCGGCGCATTTCTGTGCTAATGTACGTGGTTGGCTCAATATGGAATACCACGGCCGCTGGATTGGACGTGGGGGTCCGGTTCTATGGCCGCCAAGTGGGGTAACAGCCATACTTTGTTTTTCCTATAACTCGAAAACTATGGATCGTAGAGGTGCACTTTGGGCATTTTTTATGTACTCCCAACGTGGAATCTAGCTATGCATAGTTTATGCGGTCGTTTTGGGACACCCTGTATTTGAAAATTTTGTCAAATTGCGAGCATCTGTTTAATACATTGCTAAACCATTGCATTGTGATGCTTCAGAGATCGGGCAAAGTTGCATGGAGCTAAAGATTCGCTGTTAGAAGAAAATGATAGGAGTTAATATATCCATTTGATACTTTTACAAAATTTCTCTTTTGAGGTATCATCCAATGAACATTTTGTTGCAAAGACATTTTCCACTAGTTCTTTCAGTTCAAATGCTAATTTTCCTTACTTTTCCAGGTATACTGCGAATAGTGTTCTACAGCTTGGCCTGAACTAAGCAGATTTATGACAACTGAAATTTCTGTAAATATCTAATTTTGATTATATGTACAATTCCGTGCAGGAGTAATTTGATTGAATTTCAATAAACTGGTTTCTCTCTAAGTTGTGTTTTTATTTTCATTTCCCACATTTTGCTACTGGGTCCACGCTGCTCAGAGTGAGCATGCGCGTGGACTTAGTATATTTAGGGCGCGCAGGAACTCTAAAGCGCATGCGCGAACTAGGTTGGGAGCAGGGGTTACTAGAGGTAGAAGGGAAGTTGTATGACTAAATAGGTCAAGGAAAGATGGCGGTGAGAGTTCAAATAGCCAACTTAGGACTTAGAATTCAGAATGTAAGTTCAAAAGAGTTTGAACTTGGTTGAAAAGTATATAGATGAACTTAATAAGTTTCTAAGAACTGCGGTTTTCAACTCATCTATACTTTTCAACCAAGTTCAAACTCTTTTGAACTTACATTCTGAATTCTAAGTCCTAAGTTGGCTATTTGAACTTGAACTCTCACCGCCATCTTTCCTTGACTATTTAGTCATACAACTTCCCTTCTACCTCTAGTAACCCCTGCTCCCAACCTAGTTCGCGCATGCGCTTTACAGTTCCTGCGCGCCCTAAATATACTAAGTCCACGCGCATGCTCACTCTGAGCAACGTGGACCAAGTAGAATCAATACAGAATATATAAAAAGATACAGAGCCTAATTGCTTGAAATCACAAACTTTAATTGAACAACTATAGCACACAGATACACAATATGGTAATTCCCAATTTAGGTTGAAAGAATACAAAGGATTTCTCGTAATTTTACATTGGTTGTACAGATAGTGATGCAGAAACTATTTTCAGCTTATTGTCCACTTGTTTTGAACATTCATACACATAACTGTTTCACTTAAAAAGCACTTGGTAGTTCTTACACTAGTCTTTATGAGGAATTTTATTTTCAATCAACTGTTGATTTTTTCATAGCACTTGGTTATGTAGACGATCAGCTCCGAGAACGTTGTGTAACGTGTATTTCTCTGAACTCTGGCAATCTGAAATACAAAAAACATTTTAAAATTACGAGTTTTTGTTAGAGGTTGAGTGTGAAGAACATTTTTCCAATACAGGCAAACATGTTTGTGCTTGGAGGATTGGGACTGTATGAATGACATTATATTAAACTATTCTGAAACTTTATAAGTAAATAAAAAACAAACAAAATGACGGGAAAAATACGTAGTAGATAGGGAATATGTAAAAACATAAAAAATATTTTCAAGAGCTAAGGCGATGAATTTTCTTTTAGGATCCGAAATAAATAGATTGTTTTTTTTTTTCAAATCATTTTTACAACCTTATTTTTCTTATGTTACATTTTTATCAAATTTGTATTTACAATTTGAATTTAGTGGAATTTTATTACCTAAAAGAGCACTAGAGGAATAATATGAACTATTTAGAGGAATTGGGAAAAGTTATTTTAATCTAAGTTTACCACATGAATATAAGTTCGAGAAAGATCTGACAAAGTGGGTTCTCTACTATGAATATTTCTCAGACTTGTTAAAACTTGGAAAAAAAAAAAGATATACGTATTTCATGTAGTGCAGCATTACAAAGGTTGATTGCAAAAGATTAAGCTATGGTTACACGTAAGAGTTACGGTAATTCTAAAAGTAAAAATTTAAGTAATTATCCTTCTCATCACTCTAGGAAATAATTCAAAAAGTTAATTTCTTCATTCTCTTAAAAAGCTACATAGTTTTAAGCTAAAATGTAGTAAATTTTACGATTATAAACCTTAGAAATTGTGCCTAAAGCACTCAGTATACTTATTTGGCCTTATTAAACAGGTGATATACAGGGTGATTCAGAATTCATCATCAATATTTGGTGGGGAGGTAAAGGGGACATAGACAAGCATATTTCGAATAGGAATGGGGGGGGGGAGATACACCGTTAAAGAACTAGGACCTAATGTTGCGCGAGAGCGTCACAAAAGGACGTTTTGCCAAGGACCGTTTAACGAAATAAAACATAATAAAATGAAAAAAATTTATTGCATGAGGTACAGCAGTATCCGTACTGTTTACACCATAAATTTGATAGAAATTGAACCACTTGCTAAACCATGGGGTGTTTTAAAACGTGCAATATTAATCTTTTAGCCAAAAGTTCCCTTAGTGCAGTGGTTCCCAAACTATTTTGCTCGTGGAACCCCCCAATTTGTTGCCAATGATCGCGGAACCCTGAATATTTTTTAATCAACGACTTTTCAAAATTTTATATCTGATATTAAATGAAACAAGCCAACCTAATGTTAAAAAAGTTGTGATTAAGCGAGTTCCAAGAACCATCAGGGGGGTCCTCCCCAAAAATGTTTTTGGAATTTTGACTATAAAAAGAGGGTTTTAACTTGTTTTGGTACACCTAATCCGAATTTCGGACATACATTTTTAAGAATTTAATACATATTTTTGGTAGGATAATATAAAAAAACACCATTCTTATTTTCTTTAAGGAAATAAAATTTGTCACACGGAGCCCCTAAATTTTTTCGCGGAACCCACTTTGGGAACAATTTCCTTAGTGTAATGATATTTAGAAAAATGATGATCGGGGAAGGAATTTTCAATGATCATACATTGATCATTGAAACTGTAACTCTGTTGGTCAACAGTGACAGTTTTTCAATGTCATTGCGTTGCGGTTAGTGTTTGTGGTTGCCTACCTCTCTATAGAGATTTCGCTCCTGTTGAGGCAATAGGCAATAGTTAGAAATTGTTCTAATTTGCTACTAACCTTCTAACGATCACTTTTCAAATTTTTACCAAAAAATGCACTTTTTGAGACACCCTAGTCTACATCCCCTATCATTTTTACCCATGAGGTTTGAATCGCCCTGTAGGTAATTAACTTGTATTTCAAGGTCCACCTCCAAATGAACTGGTTAGAATGAAAGTTGGTATAAGTCTACTGAATGTAGTTTTGAGTAATTGAAGGTTTTCTCTAACGGCGTCAGTGTTGTTCCTATGGAGAAGGCCTTTTTTAGGCATCTCGCACAGGACTCTTATTGAACTTTTGACATAGGCGACTACTACCACTAGGTAAATAACCTTTTTCCACAAAATAACCTTTTTTAACAAAAATTCCACACTTATTATCTCAATTTTTTTATTTTTGGACTTAAACCACCTTCATTCTGCGCTGCTGAAATATACAGGGTGTTTCAGATAAATGTTTCATAACTTCTAGGGGAGGTAGGGTACATCAAGACGAACAAGAATCGGTATAGAAAGAGGGTCGCAAGTGGGGTCTAAAGGGTGAAAATAACGGATGAAAATTAGCAAAAAACCTCGCATATCTGGCAGAAAGCGATACAATTGTTCGATTCCGGTATTTTTTACATTCAACCAATTCAAATTTTTCATGTAAAAACGAGATGCAAGTGTTTATTCTAATCAAAAACAGACCAATAATTGAACGAGGCACGCGTTGTTGGTAGATTAAAGTTAGAATTGTCCCTTGGTCAGACTTTAGTTCTTTGCGCCATATAACTCTAACCAACCAAACAACCAACAAAACTCTAGTATTAAGATGTTTTTGTCGTGACACTTTATTGCAGTCTATCAACTTACAACGCATGCGTGTTTCATTTATTGGTCTGTTTTTGATTAGAATATATATTTGCATCTGATTTTTACATGAAAAATTTGAATTGGTTGAATGTAAAAAATACCGGAATCGAACAATTGTATCGCTTTCTGCCCAGATATGCGAGGTTTATTGCTAATTTTCATCCGTGATTTTCACCCCTTAGACCCCACTTGCGACCCCCCCTTTCTATACCGATTCTTGTTCGTCTTGATGTACCCTACCTCCCCTAGAAGTTATGAAACATTTATCTGAAACACCCTGTATTAAATCACAAGATCAAGAATTATTTTAATTATTTTTAATATTTTTTTTTCATAACAAATTTTGGAGATTAGCCATTTGATGGTTAAGATTTATCAAGGTAGGCACAGACTAGAAGGGAAGTCCGATTCAGTCAGCCTTTGACATTTACTTCTTGAAGTAATGGCTTTTGAAGTTTTCTTAGACGAAATAATTCAAGGAAGGGAAGAATCATTTTTAAGGAAAGGACCACCAAAAACTTTCAGAAATTCCAACAATCAAAATTAGGTTTTTAACAAATTTTCCAACCTGATTTCAACACAAAAAAAAAATTATTTTAAAGAGTTTTATTTTTAAAAAATTCCTTGCCATACTTAAAAAATTTCTCAAACTAAGAGGGGAACCTCTAACTACAGAGGAATTAAAATATTTGTGCTGAATTATTGAAATGAAAAGCTACCAGCCAAAATTGAGGAATGTTTTAGAATCTGTTTTGGGGGAAAATTTACCAGGCACAAAGTTTTTAAGTACTTTTATAGCCATATTCATAGCCATCAGCGTCGTGTTAACTAGCAGCTAAAGAAAGGAAAAATTAGCTTTTCGCTGCCTCTGATTGGTGGAATCCTTTTTTGACCAAGGATTTAACACCGACGCTGATGGCTGTGAATATGGCTGTTAGACTATTACTTTTCACCTGAAGAGTCTGTCCCTCATCCACTCACCCATCAAAAAAAATTTAAACAAGGATTTACACCCCTCATTTCAAACAATCGTTAAACTTTTATATAAATATACTATGAAACACCAGACATACATTTTAACATTTTTAAGTATGGTACTACAGTGTTACATTGTGAATATCGAAAAAAAAAAATAAGGTCATTAGTAATAATTTATGAAATTTAATTCCTTACATAATTTTTGAGAACACACTGATTTTATGGGGACATTGGTACTGTACAAAACATGTTTACCTGCAGGTTCTATGACCTTACTTTCTGATAAACTCTCATACATTTTTACCACTTTTCCATTTGAAAATACACCCTACTTTTGTTTGATATTACCACAAACGAAAAGCAAAGGTTTTGATATCCAAGTCATAGCTGAAACCAAGAATCCGGTTTAAGTTGACGACTTTGGCAGCATTTTCACAATTACTTCAAAAGAAGCCCTTTTCAAAATGTGTTCAAAATTCAAAACTTGAAGGCAAACAATTAAATTACTTACTAAAGTTTCGTTCATCCATCGCTTCGCTTTGCGTTTGTGATCCGGATTTTAGAATTCACCTCAATGACTTGGATACCACAGTTTACCTCTAAAGCAGGCCTTCACAAATTTAACGGGCCAAATTAGACCATCTTAACTTATGCGGGCTAAAAAATCGACCTGGAGCAATATTACGGGTAGAAAAATCGATATAAAATTTCATAAGAAAAATTATAAATTACAAATCGAATAAAAGGAGGGCAAAGATCACGAAAAATACTTAAGCTTTTTCGAAATATCTATATTTTAGACTATTAAAGGTTTTAAAGATCTCTTGAAAGTGAATTTTTAGTTATAAATCGTCGAAATAAGCATCAGTTAAACATTTTTCCAGACGAATAATTTTGGTATGGTAAGTGTTTAATGGCACAAAACCCCCATGACGAATCATTTTGAAAACCTTAAGATTTAAACGAAAACGGATCTTTTTAATTAATTTTCCTCAAATCTTTGAAGAAAGTAAAATCCACTCTAGACTGGTCGGGACACTTAACCAAGAGCTGCTTGACCGTGCATACATCATGGCCCACATGTTCGCCATGCCTACTATAAATTACAGAAATAATCTGTTGACTGTAGTTGACTGAGTTAGGATCATCTCCGCTAACACAAAACCTGGTTTCAAAAGCGCCAGGTTTAATAAATTTAGAAATTCTCAATTTTTAGTAATGAGGAATGTAGCAAAGATTAAATTATAGAAGGCAAAATTGGGGGGATATATTGGAAGAGTACAATAAGGGTAGTGAGAATTAAGAGACAGAATTGTAAATGCAAGTAATAACTCGCAATAACCGCAGGATGTCCTTGCGAAATTGAGTTATAAAATAATGAGGACAATACTTGTTGCAATACTTGTCGCCGGAAAAGTAGCAATTTTAGTTTATAATTAAACGAGATACACAAAATGAAATCCTTGAAGCGTCATAAACCGATGCTTAACAAATTAGATTTCAATAAAGTTAGGATTTTTTATCTATTTATTACCTTTAATGGGCATAAAAAGTTGAACGTTAATCTTGACCAGGCCATGTGAAATCTGTTGGGCAAGAGAAATTCTTCTTTTCGTTGAAGTTACGACCAGGTTGTAGTACTAATTTCACACTTTTCTTTTTGGTTTCTTCAGCTGATAAAAAAAAGAGTAAACAATTTTAAAATATTAAAACATCGATTTAAACATTTTTACACACTAGAAAAGTTATCGTACAGCAGCTGTCCATTAAATCAATTTATTTAACAAAATAACTAAAGACCTTTAAGACACCCAATCGCTTTTCGGGTAATCCAAGAGAATCCGAGCCTGGCTCAAAAAATGGCGATAAAGTTGTGGATTCTGGCAACCCAGTTATATAGAAGTTGCTTGGTTGGCGAGGTTTTTTGGTGCAAGGGCCATATTCGGCCATTCTCTATACAGGGTGGTCCTAAATTCGTGGTACAAACTGGGTAGAGAAGGCAGAGTACTACAAGACGAACACGAATTGGTATAGAAAGGGGGGGGGTCGCAAATGAGTTTTAAGGGGTCAAACCCCGGGGTGAAAATCAGCAACAAACCTTGCATACTTGTGCGGTACTAGACACAATGGTTCGATTCCGGTAGTTATTTTGTAAAACAGCTTCAAATATTATAATTTCTTCTACCAAGCGAGTTTTCCCACCAATAACACTTTTGCATTCGATAGGGAAAAAATGTCGCTAATCCGTGATCGCCAAATACTATTTTTGTGATTCTTAAGGTAACGATAAAATAAAAATCGAAAAAAATTGCGCCAAATGGCTAATAATTTGCCAAATTTGGTTGAACATGCATTATAAAAGACTGATCGAAATAAATCTTTCGCTACGAAAAGAAAAGTTCGCCTGAAAAAGTTAGTTAAAATTACTTTTTGCAACTACGAGTTTTATTATTTTCATGTAAAAAATTACGGAATCGAACATTTGTGTCTCTTCCTGCACAGATATGCAAGTTTTGTAGCTGATTTTCACCCCGGGATTTCACCCCTTAAAACTCATTTGCGACCCCTTTTCTGTACCAATTCTGGTTCATCTTGACCCTACCCAGTTTCTACCACGAATTTAGGACCACCCTGTAGAAGTTGAAATGTATTCACCAATAAACGGCATTAAACATCAATTTCGTCAAAAGTCCAGATTGTTAGGATTTACCAAATAAAAAAAATCACATTAAATTTTAAAAAAATTTTTGTAATTGTCACCCAGAATATGGGAAGTAGCACCCATATCAGGATCCACTGGACCGAATAGAACCATATTTTAAAATAAACCTTTAAAAGTTAGCGATGATAAATCTATACTTAAATGTTTCATCATTCACAAATGCCTTTCACTCAATTCAAAATCTCAATTACAAGCTCTAAAACTGCTTAAATACCGATGTTTTTTTAAAAAACTAGAGCACATGAAACATAAAAGTCTGATTATTTGAACACGATGGAACTTGTTTTGAAAAAACCCGATTATCCACGCTTTGGTACAGCTTTAGAAAGGGTCCGCCAGCCGCCATGTTTACCTACAGCTCAATGGACGCAACGCATTGAGATATAATTGTTAATATTATTATTAGATCCTAAAATAATAGGGATCAGCTGGAATAAGAGTCCTCCATTTGGCGACAGAGTAACGGTCGCCAAGTTGGTAATCCGATCGGCAGCCAACCTCTCTCCCACTGCTAACATAGCGGCTGGCCGACCCTTTCTAAGGCTGTTCCAAAAGTAACACAATTAATAACTTTTTAAAGTAAAAAAATTATCGTAACGATACTAATTGAATGTGGAGTATCTTATAAGTTTTGAATTATGTTAGTCTGATCGTTTAAACCTCACGATTGATATTTACAATTTATCTTTAACCGAGTAAGTCCACATTAAATCAGGTAATCGGGACTACATACTTTAAACGTGCTAAAAATATTTGAATGCAAGTTACTCAACTTGGCTTGAGTAGGTCTTTGTTGAAAACTATAGGTTTTGTACACTTAAAACGAACGCGGCAACTTTTTTTTTATCATTCAAGGAAAAAATAAATTATAAATCAAATTACACTACTCGAATATTGTAATGAATTTTAAGAAATATTTAAATCATCACTGTAAAACATATCACAAACATCTCATCATTTAAATTATCATAGTAAATACTCATTAGAACTGACTTCTTGAAACCTTATTTCAATTAAAATTATGACTGTCTCTACAAGTATTTAATAGCGATTGATTAAAAGTTTATTACCTACCTTGAGATATATGCTTCATATAGCTGGAAGTGAAAACTTAGTGCGACAGAAACTGACGACAACTGGCGTCTAGTTGATCAGCACAACGAACTACAAGTTCGGGAGACTGGAAAGACATTTTGCATGTCATGCTTTGGTAGCCCTTGTTATTGCACCACAAGACAGCTACTAATATCACAACTCTAGTCAACCAGATGTCCTCTTGGGTATCTTCTAGCTCTGCACTGATTGCCCTCCTCACGACAAGTTCTTGCACCTTCTACGACTTAAAATACAACACTTGTTGCGAATAGGCCTTGTTATTGTACCTCAAGACAGCAACTATCACAACTCTTGTCAACCAGGAGTCCACTTGGGTGTCTTCTAGCTGCACAGATTACCCTCCTCATCACGGAAATCAAACGTCCTAGTTGAAAGCTGAAGAATTCTCCGCTATGATCGCTTCATCCCTCGATATGTAGGATGCACCTTATTGGCTGAAACAGTTAGTCTTTGCTCCAATAGAAATCGCCTGAAGAGTTGGTTGGTTGGTTGACTGTTTCCCTAGTTTTTGCTTTGCCCCATAAACTCGCTTTTACCAGAAATCCTTCGCCTTGGGTGTCTTCTAGCTGCACAGATTACCCTCCTCATCACGGAAATCAAACGTCCTAGTTGAAAGCTGAAGAATTCTCCGCTATGATCGCTTCATCCCTCGATATGTAGGATGCACCTTATTGGCTGAAACAGTTAGTCTTTGCTCCAATAGAAATCGCCTGAAGAGTTGGTTGGTTGGTTGACTGTTTCCCTAGTTTTTGCTTTGCCCCATAAACTCGCTTTTACCAGAAATCCTTCGCCTGAAGAGGTGACGAGGATTTGTAATTCATTCTTCCAATACGCATTGAAAATTCTTAATTTAAGAGTGCAAATAAAAATTTGATTTTAAGCGCTAAAAGAGGGCTGATTAATATCAAATTTAGAGTGCATTAATTTTGCTAATAATCACAGATTCATAAATCATCTCAGATTTATTATAACTACTAACGATTTTAACTTACTGAAATTTTCTGGTTAAGTAAAGTACTAGAACAGAGCATTCAAGGCCATAGGCGATAATGGAAATAGAAAAAACATGGTGTAGGCCTCGTGAATATCTGAATACTTGAATCTCTGTTTTTTTTATTGCATTAAAGTTGTGTAGTTGTGTTCATTTGATCTAGTAAGTTCTCTTAAATCCAGAATCAAAATCTGAAGCTTCTGATCACAGAGTACTAGAACAGAGAGTCCACGGCCATAGGCCATAATGGAAATAGAAAATCATGACATCTTGTTACAGGTTGGGAGAATTGTGGCGCTGCGATCGCACTAAACTCACTAGCGTCTGGATCCAGTCTGAATCGTTCGCCGGCTGCCTATGGGAATCGAAAACACCATTTTGCGCATGCGCTGAGTTCTAATTTGGCGAGAGATTTAAGAGGCCGGCATACGTTCCAGTTTCTAATGTGGCGCCCTCACATCAGTAACGCATATGAAAATAGCCTCGTGGACCCTCTGTTAGGATATTTCTCTGTGCTTCTGATCTCACGAATGAATTTCATGTATTTTATATACATATTTTTGTAATTCTACTATATGGGAACCGTTTAGTTCAGGCCTGCAAAACCGCCACTTTCAATGCAGTTTTACAAAAAAGTTTGTTATTTATTGCACCCTATAATTGTTTAGAGTTTAAATCTAGTCTGCGGTTAGATCCCTTACTTGTGGGCAGTCTTCATAAGATCGACCTCCTCAGATTTCTTTGAAAAATATAGTTATTTTTTATTACTCTTTGCCCTAAAGATTTTAGTCGGTTGTCTTTAAAAAGCTGAAATGCGGTCCTGTATAACGCTACAATAATTGGCAGTGTACCTGTAAATCTCTCTGTGAATGTGGAGATACCTAACTCTTGGCCCACATCCCTGTCTTTCTCTCATGGTCATAAATAAGTAATTTTTATATTTTTTTTGCCAGCGGTAAGACCTGGTTAATAGCAAAACAACTCCAACAACAACTCTACATCCATATTCACAGCCATCAGCATTGGTGTTAACCAGCAGCTAAGGAAAGAAAAATTTGCTTTTCGCAGGCTCTGATTGGTGGAATCCTTCTTTTCCCAAGGATTTAACAATGACGCTAATGGCTGTTGTTGTTATTTTCTAACCCTAAAATAATCTAAAAAAGAAATATGATACTCTGTACTTGTTCAAATATTATACTTAAAGAAATAAAAAAGAAAAACCCGGTTAATGTGAAGATACAAGAAAGAAAAGAATACACAATGGTCTTTTACATCATTTATTTCACGTAGATGTGGCCTTGTCAGCCATCAGTTTACAAACGATGCGATTTCCCAATAATAAATATTACAATATATAGATTTTCTACTTTACAAACAGTAAATAGAATATTCATGTATAGTAAGTAGTAAAGGTAGGTGTGGAATAAGCAGAATGGGCAAGTGCTGTCAGTAGTTTTCACCACATCAAAAGTTCTTTTTAGTAGTGCCTTTCTCTTACAAATTTACTCAGTTTCTGGAAATCGTTACAAATGTTAAATACTGGAGATGACTCAGAATCTGCGCTTCTCCATTTAATTTTAATTTTGTACCCTGACAAGAATTAGTATACTAATTCAAGTAAGAATTTCATTTACTACACAAAGGATCATAGTGATTAGTTGTACAACAAACTTTTATAAAATTTAACCCGTACAGAAACAAAGTTTAGAGTTTATTTGTAATTAGAATTTAGTCAATTCTAAATTATATAAAATATTTAGTTAAGAACGCCATCTTAGATTGCGGTTATTAAATTCATCCATGAAGAAACATGAATAATTTTAACTAAAAAGTTTAATAAGTTGTTAATTTTTTTAATACAAAATACCTTAACGCTTCAAATGGGTTAAGTCTCAATTTTAAACATGAAGATTGTACTAATTATTCATTCAAATCGAAGATTTTTATCTGATAAATTAATATACAGATACCTTTAAACAAGAAAAGCGTATATTTAATTAAAAATAACTTATCACACAGAAAGGATCGGTTTAATCAAAGTTCATTATCATTTGAAATTTAGACAATCACTCGGGAAACAATTGATAAAAAATCATACTTTTTAAAGATTTTAAAATAGTTAAGCTGAAGTAATTACTATTCGTAATAACTATCAATGATACCAATAATTGAATAAGGAAATAAATTTCTGCAATAATCTTTTGACTTGATTGCAATTCAAACAAAAGATGTCATAATTTAGGTAAAACAATACAAACATAATGAATCGAACTTGAAGAATTATGGAACAGGAAAAACACTAGACTTTTAATTTACTTAATAATGAATGAACGTTTAAAGAAAGAAAAAACATACATAATAGCGACTTCTGTTTTGAAATCATCGATTGAAGGTCATTCAGGAGCTTGTGTTAAAGAACGGAGAGGTATTTTTTCATCACATAAACAAGCAAAAAGTTTGAAAATGTCCCCTTGGGACAGAATGATAGATCACAAAACATTTAAGTTCAAGGGTTAAGCCCAGACAACCTGTCAGCTTATTTTATATAATGCATAACTTTAAGTAATGCATCCTTGTTTAGAAGCCGTCACGAAGAAAAGATAATAACCTTCTATTATATTTTCTTTTACAAATGCGTATTTCTGTGAATTTTTTCCCCAGAAAATTCTGCACTTATATCATTATACTTCATATCCGTTTACTATAGTCTGTTCATTTAGAATTGGCGCCTGAAACAGGATCAAAAACGCTCAATAATGCTTCATAACGGTCATCACACAACTTCAGTGACCGATTTTTTTACAGTATTTTAACAACGTCTGTTTCGGCTGCCTTGTCATTGCAGAAGAAAATACTTTCGATGATAATTACAATAATAGTAACTGCTTCTAATACATTTCGTCTCAGGCGCCAGTTCTAAATGAACAGACTATAAAGAATTACTTTCTGCAGATATACAGAGTTATATAATACTTTTAAAGATGTCGCTTAAAAAAAAGAGAAGTGCAGGAATTAGAACCATCTCCTCGAATATAAACTTTTTCTTTATTGTTTTTATAAACAGATTTTGCGATAGTTGGTCCCTCATCCAAAAGGACTTGACTTTTCAATACATTGTTTCTTTTCTGTACATATCTTAGCAAAGCTCAAATAGCTGACGCTCAACATACGATTACGTAGATTTATTTTTCCACAAAAAGTTAGCTCCCCTCCCAAAAAAGATAAACATGTAGTAAAGATTTATATAGTCTTAAAATTAGCAATCTGAAGAGTTTAAAATAAATCGGTCTCAACAATTCCAAAATTTTTATTTTAATTTTCCCTAAATTTTTTAAATTTTAAAACTAAGAAGCTTCACCAAGTTAAGTAATTTAAAAATTATTTTTAAGTAGGTTAACAGTTAAAATGTCTTAAAATAAATTCAAATTGTGTGATGTTAAAAAATATAAATAACATTATTCTCTTAGCCTAAAAAGCTCCCAGATTTGATTAAAATTCTTTGACCATTCATTAGGGAATAAATACCCATTATCATATAGAATATTGATATGCTAAGGGGCATATGATCTAGAATACAGAAGATAGTAATCTGGGGTGTAGATAATTAAATTCGGGGATACATTCCCTGGCCCGATTTTCCCCACTTCTTTTTGGTACGGATAAAGACCGTATGTATACCAATATTATCCCCTACGAATTTTTTGTGGCTTCACCATGGATAGTAATTCTTTAAACGTTTGCTTTGCGTCAACAATCTTTTTAGCAGTTCTATATATAAAGCATATTCATACAGTTATGAAAATACTTCTATTATGTTAGAAAGCAAATATTAAGCTGGATGGAGGTTTTTTTGAAGCTGCATTTATTATTTCACACTATGAAACTCTTATACTATAAGATACTTCTCTAAATTTCTTACTTCAGATCTATAGCTTAGCAATGGTTAGTTCAATTTCACAGTTCCTTCTAGTTTTCAATGTAACTAAAAGTAGCACTTTTTACAGGTTACACGAAAGGTTTGAAAGATATATATAAACCAGTCTGTGTATTTACAACTTTATACACATAAAATGCAAGTGCATTTTTACACCATTAAAATGATTAATAGACGAAAACTTAAAGTAACTTGTTACCATAGGTTACTCTGACTAGATGAAATAGTAAAAAATGACACAAAAAATAAACAATATTAATTTATATTTGTGCCAAAATAAATGATTCCTTGACATTTAAGACTCAAATATGGATTTCTGTTAGAAAAACTATAAAATATCAGTTTTAATTCTAGATAACCAGAGAAGCTAAAATGGATTTATGGTAGAATAAGATTACAAAAAATTGAAATCCAATGGAAATTCCACAAAATTTATTTCTCACATAAAATTAACTTTTGATGTTTTGTACACGAAAATCTGAAACTTTCCTTACATTAAATATTCTTATGAAATTAATCCTTATCTAAAAAATTTCTTGAGTTGAATTAGTTAGGAAAAAAACATTTTAACATGAAGATTAGGTGAATTTGAGGATCAGATATTTATATTTAACAAATAAAATTTAAATAGGGCACTAGTACGATTTATACACATTCAAATAATCTTTATGAAAATCTACACAATGAATTTTATAGAAATTCATGAGGTTACTGCCCTTACAAATAGAATACAATTTTAGTAGTAAATTTTATGTGCTTATTGCTTATATTGTTTTAAGAAAAATTATTTATTACGTTGAAAATTTTAAAAACAATTTAAGCTTTGAAATTAAGTAGAAATAGGTCTTAGTTTCTATTTAAAACAGACCCAATTGAATCAAATAAAACATATTAAATAGAGTATAGTATAAATATTGCTAAGATACTTAAATATCCTTAATTATTTTATCCACCGGCAGTGTATATACGATTCAACTTGAAGAAACAATCGTTTCAATAAAAACGGTTCTAAAAATTTATTTAAAATTCAGTGGTCACATCAACCACAGGTTTATTTCCAAACATAAAGTATTTAAACCTTCTATTTTAATCCAAGATTAACATTTTGTTTAATTCATGTATTTTATCAACAGATTTTTAAAAGTTTTTTATGCAGAAAAAGTTATTTGGTAATAAATTAAACGTCGGAAAAGATATTTTTAATTTAAATGATTTCGAGTGTGTCCTAAATATAGTACAATAAGATAAAAAATTCTATATAAATTAATCTTATTTTAATTATTTTCAGTAGTTCTATAATAACATAACATCGGTCGCGTAGTAGCACCATATTTATTAAAATAAAATGTTTTCTTTATGATTTCAAATTAAATAAAACTTTTTGAAAAATTTCAAATATTTAGAGATGAAACAAATGTATTAAATTAAAATGATAGAAAAATAAGCCAAAAGATAAAAAGTTTCAAAACGTAAGGAGGTTTTGTACAATATTTAGAAGCATTATTACTCAGGATCTCAAACGCATAAAATAGGTTTTTGTATTTTACCTTTGATCTATAGTTACCTTATCAAAATATAGATAAAAAGCGTATGTATTTGAAATACAAATATCAGCTCAATGATTATAAAATATACATTCATTTCAGCCATATTATAAAAGATTAATAATAATTATATTTTAATACTATAAATTAATATTTTTGGTTAAGAAAATGGTTCAAAAGAACCATCAAAATCTTCATATGAGGAGTCTAGAAGCCAAGGGGTACAAGTGCAGTTTTTTTAGTATTGGAGTTAAATGCACTAAGTAGTTGTTATTATACTACTTAGTTAGTTTTTATGCTACTTAGTGCACTTAAAATTCCAATTCTAAAAAAAACTGCACTTGTACCCCTTGGCTTCTAGGCTCCTCATATTAAGAAGAGTAGGTAGTTCTTTACAATTTGTCATGGTAGAATACAATTGCATACTAATTTTACTGAAACTCAAAACAATATCTTTTACATTGGAACTAATTCCATTTTTAAAAGACTGTGTACTGTTTTACGTTTATTCTTGATTTTTTATCAAAATATTCCAAAAGTAATCCCCAATTATTTTTATTGAAACCAATCACAGGATCAATTCCACAAAATAACAATTTTATGAGGCTTTTCAAACAAAAAAATTTTTATTCCAAGCAGTCCCTCAAAATAGTAAATAATTTTCATTAAAGGAAATACTTTACCAAAAGTACAAAACCTATTTGCTTTTGCGAGATATTTAAGCACTTAAAATTTTAGATCACTTTCAAAAGCCCTTCACTTCTATAAAATACTATTTACTTCATCTGTTAATGAGATCAATACTGCATCTTTTCATCAAATGCATAAGGCCACGGCATGAAAGTTTAAACCGAACTCTTCAAAATGATTACAGACATCCAATTCACCAATTCATAACGGAGTTTACAGAAAAATGATGCTGTTGTATTTGGAGTTCTTTCCTTTAATAGACAGAAGTTGCGTACATGTAGTATTTACAAAAGCTGAGAATTGAGACATTCAAAAGTTTGTAACTTCTACAGACGGGATATGTTATTGTACTGGATAAGAGTTGCGAGAAATGAACCGTATTATATAGAAATAATATGGTAATAGAGAGATGCAAGAGGTAATATGGAGACTTTTATGAATAAAAAAAGTCCTACATTGTTTTGAGAAACAACCTAAGAAAGATGGATTAAAGTGATACTTGGTTTGCTAAGACTATGTTTAGTGTTCAAGACACCAAATGCAGGTCTGCACAACTTCTTATGAGATGGGGGCCAAATTTTGCCATCCTAACTTACCTCGGACCAAAATATCAGTTTACACTGATTAAAGTTATAAATAAGGGAAATTAGGATATTACGTATGCTTAAAACCTGCTGCCAGTTTGTACTATTGCAAATTTCGGTATTTTCTGACACAACTCCTTCATCAGTTATTTGCATATTTAAATCAGAGTAATAAACAGGTCTAGATATTAAATTTAATTAATAAAAAGTATGGTTCTAATTTTTAATTAAAAAATTAGAACCCTCCAAGACCCAACGAGTCACAAAAAAAGAACTGGAGGACCACATATGGCCCGCGGGCCATATGTTGTGCAGGCCTGGTTTAATGGTTTCGTCAACGGATAGTAATTCGAAAAATTTTACGGGAAACAAAACATCTTTAAGTTTAAGTTCGGAGAATAAAGTGAATTTACGGCTTTAGCTGCAACTTTCACATTAATTTCTGCTTTGTATGATAATTTATGAGTAATATACTAATATTTATGAATCAACCTAAAGAATGTCGGTATTTCTTACGCACATTTCAAAATAGAGATAGCTGAATATTATAGAATTCTGTAACACGCAGAACCCAAATTAAATGTTATCCTTTGTTCATTGTACTTAACAAGGAAGTGCAAGAACAATTAATTTCTTATAAGAATTGGAATTATACTTTATAAAAGGAAAGGAATCTTAAGCTCTACTTCAAGATGCTTATCTTACACGCTAAAGTAATTTTCTGAGCATATCTAACGTATGCGCATTGAATTGAGAATTCCTGTGTCATAAATATCGCGAACGAAAAGCTAATAGAAACCATTGAATATTTTGATACAGCAGTGATAAAGTGTCTGTACCATCAATTTTAAAATCACCCTTTCTGTGAAATGCTTAAAAGATAATGTCATATCATAAATACAAAAGAAGAATTTAACAAATTAGTATTGTTTAAAACAACAGAGAGACCGAATAATAGATGATGTATAGTCTACGGTACTTTCTCATCTTCTCATGCATGAAAAATTTCCAAAGAATTGTAACACGTAGAGATGTTTTTTTTACATGGATATGATTATATCAGGCCAATTTAACATTTACATTTTTGATTATTCAAGATATCTAAACTTAGAAACTCATTAAACAATTTCTATTTCAAAACATTGAGTAGTACCTATATCTAAATGCCAAGATGGTTGAAAATAGATGTTTTAATTATTTTTGAATTTAATTTTTTCTTTCTCATACATACATACATTCAGGTATCTGAAAACGTACAAATGTAAAAATAATAATTAAATACGTTAAACATAATTGGGAATAACTACACTGACAGTATACCAGTATTTAAGGAACTTTAAACCTGTTAAGAGTTCTGAAATTAAAACCATTGAAAATTTATACCTTCTGCATTTGATTTTGAGAAAGCATTTGGTAGTTAATAATATTTTGGCGGTTTTCTTAACTTTCAAACAAACTATACCTCTATAACAAATATAGCAAATGCTATGGCAGATGTAGAAAAATTAAGTACTGAATATTTCAAGGCTAAAAACTATGAGTGAAAGAAATTACTAAATGCTATTCAAAGTTATGATGATATAAATGAAAACGTCCAGTCAAATTATCAAAAACAGTTTGCTGCTGTAAAAATTCCTTTTGTACAAACCCCATCTTAGAGCAACAAAGCAAAACATTCAGAATTGTCCAATTTCAGTTATTTCTTGGTTAACAATAGTAACAGAATTCTGCATATATACGACAAATATGTATTCTATGTTGTATGGAAATGAAAAAATGTGCTCACACTATCACAAGTGAGAGAGAAGAGTGGAAAAAATCATAAATTAGTGTTACTCTGATTGCGGTAGCTACAAAAAAAAAACAAAAAAAAAAAAAACAGCAGATTAGGATAAAATTGAGAGCAAAGGATTGTGATGTGTTACCCAATTCTTTTATTTATAAAACCTCATTTTGAAAGGTAAACGTGAGCTTTATCAACTAATTTCACTATTTAATACATAAACTTCCATAGCATCTATAAGCCGGAATTTTTTTTTTATAAATTCATCAAATTTCTGATTATTTAAATTTTTGAAAATAATTTATTGAAGGTTTTACGCATAATGAAACATTTTATAAAATTATTGAAAACAAAAGTTATATAAGCTTTAACAAACCTTAATAAGTTTTTAAAAAAGTTGTGTAAATTATAAAAATAACTGATTACTGATAATGACTATTAGTAAATCATAAATTTGAGATTAAAAATATTTAGAATTCTATTTTAGTTTTCAAAGAGCATTTGCAGCCGGAGTAACACTGGGTTCACGATGTAAACGACACTATACAGTTGAGTCTCATAAAACAATTTTTGCAATAAACTCAAAAATCAACAAATATTTACAGCACAGCGAATGAAGTAAAGTGAAGAGGGCGCAGTGCAAGTATATATATATTTCTTCATATCACAATGGCGGTAGAGTGATGGATGTATACAAAAGAGTTCCCACTTTTCCCACATGAGTTCGGACATTCAGTGCATTGAGTTAGAGAACCGTCGTCTCCTTACCCGTAATAAATAATTAAGTACAAATAAAAATGGTTTTGAACACGATATTACGCATATCAATACTTTTAAGAAAGAAAAAAAAATATATTTATTCAAATTCTTTAAAGGTTTAAAGTTTAAATTTTTTCTGTAAATAAAATAGAGATATATGAAATAAATTCATTTAATTTTTTTACAAAAAGGGGCTTTCAGTTCATATTTAATCAAAATCCTTGAAAGGTTTCTGAAAAAATAATCATTTGCACATGTGCGTGTCTGTAAAAGTCATGTGGTCAACTGACCGTTAAGCACACCAGTCATGACAATAAAATGGGTTGAAATCAACGCTTAGATGAAAAGCAGGTATGATAATCATTTAAAATATTACAATACGAAATTAAAGAAAATTTTATAAAGAATATTTTACTGAATAAAATTTTTAGGTATACTTTTTATCTAATAAAATGCAATAATTGAACCGAAAAAGTAATAAAAAGTAATTAAAACACGCGTGATTTCATCCACGAAAATATACATTTAAAAAGAAAAGGTAATAATACATATAATATGCTTCTTAAAAAAAGAGTCCATTTTTAAAAAAGAAAAAAAAATTATAGATTTTCTAAATAAAAAAAAATATAAATACTACTCAAAAACATAATTTCTTTTTGATTTTTTAAACCAGAAATTTAAAGTATCGAAATTAAAAATCAAGAAACTGAATTAAAAGTTAACTGATTCAACGCAAAACATAAACTAAAATCACCATGGTAATAATTATTACCAAATATTATCCACTTATAAACTGAATCCAAGTGGCATGAAGTTAAAACTTCAATCCCAATTGGTCAATTTAAAAATAACTTCAATCCGATTAGTCAATCCAAAAAATTTAAGTAAGCTCACACGTGCCAAAAATAAACTTCTCCATCGGAAAAAATAGTGGGAACCCCGGGATTGTGGTTATTTTTAGCAAAGAAAAGCGAAATTCTGTGATTGCTCTCTTTCCTTGCAAACAGTGACAGACTTTTACTGATAGTTGGTGTTTGAGAGGTCCAGTCGAGCTCTTTTCTGTCAGTTGTCTTTCTTTGATTTATCTTTTCTTTCTCTTTAGAGGAACTCCTACTTGTCCATTCCGTTAGAATGTTCTCGAAATCTTTTCTTGCTGGCCTCAGTAATTTGCTCCCGAAGTTCAGCGTCTGTGAAAATATATTAAGGAATTTTGTAAGGTTTTTATGTCTAGAAAAAATAAAGTAATTAAACTTTACATTAGTTAAAATTAAGGAGAAAAATATACGAGCAAATACATGCGTTAAAAATTCCTAATAAAATTGTGCATAGAGTCCTTTTTAATTAATGTACGATTAACCAGATCTCTGTTAATTAATCTTTAATAACTTAAGTATAAAAAATAATTAATCATTGAATTTCAACCATCAACAGAAAGCTTATCACTAAATTTTATACACATTCCTTCAAATAAAAAAAAAAACATGGGGGATACTTGAGAGAGTATACCCAAGTAGAAGGATGACATCATTTATGACGTTGAAAATGACGACGAAAGGTTGGGCATTCGACGCAAATCATGACGTCAAAGTTCACGTCACATATGTCGTCAAATTCACGTCATTTATTCCGTCGTAAGGTTGGACATTCGACGCAAAACATGACGTCAGTTTTAGGGAATTTTTTGACGAAAATATGACGTCATAAATCACGTCATTTGTCTACTTCTGTAGTCATACCGCCAGGAGAAACACGTTTGACGTCGAACAATATTGTTGCGATTGTTATGGGAACGGATTTATCTACTCTATTTCAGGGGAAACGGTAATTCATAAACGATGAACACACGTTTTGTATAAAACCAGCGTGGCTATCCTTTGGCGGCTTTGTACTTCTTTTCAGAGTTTTGGTTTTTCTGTCGAAGTTTTTCTACTGGCGGTATTACATGGCCTCCAAACTTCAGCCTTACTGGGTGAGGCTATAAATACTGCTAAGTCAGAACGTGCGACTGAAAGTCACAGTCAGCTGAGTGGCTAGCCTTATGATAAGTCCTCTGTGTCTCCAAGCGAACTTGGTACTCATTTTATTGACTCCAGACGGATGAATGTTCTGCTTTTGGGAGAAAAAAAGGGAATCTGCTTTGTCCAACCCTGATGGGAATTATACCCCGGACGTGTTGAGTGGGAGAAGAATCTTTTGTAACATTAAATGAATATAATAATACTACATTATAAGTGTAAAAAATTCCATTTCCATTAGTAAAATATTTTTCCATCCCCTGTATGGGTGGATTTAGGGGGAGAACCCCCCTTCTGGGAGAAGCTAGAGACTTTGGGACAGCATTCGGTCCGTGATTGCATGATTGAACAATAAGAACTTCTTAACAATTAAGAATAGAATATTTCTAGGAGAGCACTGTTTTGACATTTTTTTTGCTCTTTCTTTTTTGGTAGATTGTAATGAAGAATAACATACTATGTTAGGATAATTTTTGTTTGGATTTTGCATGTGGAATTTAGCCGTAATAGGTATACATACTAGTGCAAATTTGTTGGGTGTACGAATACTTTGGAGTGACTACATCAACAATTTGTAGTGTCGCCATCTAGAAAAATAAGGAAGAACTAAACCCAAACTAAGAAAAAATATCAGGATACTATCTGCCCTAATTTATAAGACATTACGATTTAAACTCCCCGTAAACATTCCCCAAATTTATATCTCTTGAAGAACTAATTTCTGAAACAAGCAAATACACAAAAAATAAGATATATAAGAAGAGATAAGATAAAAATAAGATAAGGGGACACAGAGGGACTAGATTTCTGTACGGGTAATAGAACGAGGGGTCACAGTTTAAAATTGAATAAGGCAAGTTTTAAACGGGATTGTAGGAAGCATTATTTTTTTAATAGAGTAGTGGATAAATGGAATGCATTACCTGAATCGATAGTTAACTCAAGTGGGGTGGACGAGTTTAAAAGAAAAGTAGACGAATATTGGAAATCGGGGGGGTTGAATTGAATAGACTGGATCAACCTTGCTGGGCTTTTAGCCTGTAGTTGATCGACTATATTTGTATTTGTATACGTTCCGAAAAACTTAATTAATTAAAAACCAAAACCAACTGATTCCCAGATTGCGACCCGCCACGATCATTGGTGGCGCCATCTATCTCCTTCCGTCGAAACTAACCTTTGTCACTGAGCCCGTGCCACATGTGCTTGTTCTTTTCGAGGCATTTGAGCCAGGGCCGTGGCACCGTGCCTCCGCTGGGCATGTGTCGCGGCGACTGTCCGGGACTGCCGAAGAGGCGCGGGGAAGCTCGGGCGTGAGACGGACTGTTGGCGGGGGACTGCTGCTGCAGAGGGCGACTCGAGGGCACTGAAAAAACATCGTGTATTTATTTATACAAGTGGATATTAGATATTAGTGGATATTATATTATTAGTGGATAGCTAAACTGAATCACTTATTTCAGAAACATGTCAAACGCCACTTTTCTTGTTTTGAGATAAACGAGAAAAACTGTATAGAAGCTCACTACATTTTTGTGAAGGTGTTTAGTAATTTTTTTCTCAAAGTAGACCTCATTTGTGTATTTTACAGACAAAAAGAATTTTTTAAATATTTTTATTCTCTGCAAAAAAAAAATATTGAAATTTTTGCATTTGACAGGTTTCTGCAATAAACTGAGTATTCAGGCCAGTTTTCATAGTTTAACTCTAATTCTTTTAAGGATTTGGTAATAAAAGTGTGAGTATTAGTTGAAAATAGCATTTCCATATTAAATACTAACCCATAAAATTATTATAGAGTTTTTATTTTTTTTTCTCTTTTGGTTATTAGATGTACAAATACTTATTTTTATAAATGATTTCAGCTCTAGACTCAAAAATAGTGGTCAGCCAATTCAAAATGTTAATATAGACATCTTCGAAGTCAATTAGATAGTTGCTTAGAAGTAACTTTGTGGACAGTAAAACGATTTTGCTATAAAAGCCTACAAAATTAGTTAATTAGTTCAATATTATGATCTGGGGTATATGATTTGATGTTCACTTTCAATATAGTGATTCATAGATCCAAAATATCAAACACATATATATGTGATAAATGGCCGCAAGCATGAAAATTTTAAATATACATCTACCAAAACGTCCTTCTTGAGACTCGTAAAAAAACTTTAAAACTATGGTTTTTAATATGGCTTGATGGATCTAACCTCTAAAGAATGACTTTTTCAATCGCATATAGTTTTTGTATGCGATTAAATAACAAACTGCAGTCCCAAACAAGCCGTAGATGAGACGGCATGAACGAAATTCCCGGCAATTTAAGTGCAGAAACCAGTCAAGCGACGTCGTTTGACTTGTTTCTGCACTAAAGATGAAATTTAACATGCTGGAAAACTATTTTAAAATCCCGTTACTTTTTATTATTCTTACACTAAAATGTGCGTTTACCCCTACAGAATCATATGACACCAATAACTCATTTTTGAAGAAATTGGCGTTTGACATGTTTCTGAAATAAGTGATTTAATTAAGATAACTCTCTCTCTGTAATACTCTGTTGCACAAAGTCCCTGATTTACTATTAGGCCCACTATGCCCGGGCCCAACAATTTGATTTGGGGGCTCCCTAATTTTAAAAGTTAACAAAAATGTACATAAAAATAACTTTTTATACTTCCTAAAATGTTTTTTCATTCTTTTAAAGCGAAAAAAAAAATACCAAACCTTTTTGGCAATGTAAAAATAACCGAGAACGAGTCTGACCCTGACTCCTTGACGATAGTGAATTTTCACGCTTCTACATTCATATAGCACCAAATGTGGTAACGTGGGTGCCCCTTCCTGCATGTTGGGCCTAGTGTTTCAAGTTTTCTAGTCGGGCCCTGGTTGTACACAGTAATGCATTTGAAATTGTTAAAACAACACAATCAAGGAGTTATTTCATAAGTATTCTGACATGGTTAAGAATTTTTTTTTAAATTTTCACGCATAAAATAATTATACTTAGCATATCTGACAATCGCATCTTATTCTTTTGGGCTTATCTTTTAATGAAGAATAGATAATGAAATAACTTATTGAATGAAAAAATCTCCCCAAGTTTTTAAAGTGATGATTTTTTCTTTACAAGAAAATATATCGAATATATAAAATGTGTAGTACTTAATAAAAAAAAAAAGAATTTTTCTTTAGCATAGAACGGATATGTTACCTCATACCATCCAGTTAACTAGTCACTGGTTTCTTATTTAGAAGCTGAAATCAAATAATTTGTTTCCTAAATATTTGATTATTTTAGTTTAAATGTGAATAAGTGCGAGTTCCCTAGCATAGTATATTGGCGACTTTCCATGTAAAGTCTTAAACGATAATCTAAAGATTTCAGAAGGTTTCGTTCCGGCTAATCCAAAACCTGCTTAAGACGGCCGTTTCAATGATATGGAAAGTTTTGGATGACCAACATTAAAAGGGTAATAATACCTGTGCTATCTTCGGCAATGACTCCGTCTTTGTGGCCCTCGACGTGTCGTAGCACTCTGTCCAGCATATCCCCACACACTTCTAGACTAGGCGACACGATGAAGTCAATGAAACCTGTTGGATAATATGCCTAGAGTCAAGATCACTTCGTAAAATTTCCTTGATTTTCTCAAGCATTATCGTTTAACTTCCTGTACATTGAAATTATTTATAGCAGGGGTTCCAAGATTTTTTAAACTCTCAGCACCCTTTGGAGAACAAGAACGTTTTCACAGCACCGAAGTTATATAATACCAATTAGACGTATTAGACATTTCGTTTACATTAGGCATCGCGTTTAAGACATTTTCTGTTTTGTACTGAGAGCTAACTCATGATCTCCTAAACTACAACCCTTCTTAGCTTGAATATTTTCCCGAGATTGAGAAATAGTTTTTAATTCAAAGGCCTCAATTTAAAAAAAAATCTTAGCTACTCAGAGAAAAAGGGCCTTTTAAAAAAATTGTTTGATTAGGATGGAGATTTGATTAGGATGGGAAAACTGCATACAGGCTATTAAACCAGATTATTTCTACTAAACATTGTTTCTAATTCTAAGGTACCCTCTTCAGTGTACTTTATACGTTGAGTTTTAGATCACTTACTGGTTGGTGAACTTTTTGTGCACACAAAAACACACCCAAGAAAAGATAGGGGAACTGGGGGCACTCCCACAGAATTTTTTTGGAAATTTACCCCTTACAAGTAATAGCTAATTCTTTTTCACTCCATTTTCCTGTATAATTTTGTTTTATACTAACCAAGTTCCTTGCGGCACCCCTAGCATCTCTTCACTGCACTCCAGGGTGCCGCGACCCCGACTTTAGGAACTACTGATTTTTAGAGGAATATGAGTTAAAATGAGGATATGAAGCATTTGCAACTCACCGATTTGTGACTCTGCGACAAGTGTGGAGTTCCTGTCGCACAATGGGGAGAAAGGAAGGCCCAACTCTTTCTCTTTATCACCCTAAAACACAGACAGCCACATTGACATAGAATTTAATGTGAGGTACTAGAGGACATTATTACTTAAGAAAAGATGTTAGGTGATTACTTAAAGATATCTCTAACTCGGAATCGGAGGGAGTAAGTCCTAATATGTAAGAATTTTTGGTTAATTTCCGTTTAGCAAACACTGGTTGTCATGTTTAATGTGTAGCAACTTTTAATAATAACGGGGACATTTTATACTAGCGTAACTTAACAAAAAAAAAGGCATTAAAACTTTTTAAAAATGTAATAATAAATGGATGATCTGCAACAACAAAACAAAATAATAACAAAAAAGTCTCACAGGTAGCATTGGAAAATATTACTAATGTTAAAACGTACTTTTCTGTGGTGTTCAACATGATTTATCCCTCTTATAATAAAATCCCCTTTTTTATATTCAATGATAATAAATTCCTTCAATAGCATTTTTTGATGCTATAGTAATCGAAAATCACATACTAAATATACTAAAATAAGTATTTCCTTCATTTTGTTAAAAGCATTTTTGGAGAAAAAGTATTTGTTGATACTGAATTAGGAACCTATCTCCAATTTGAAGTACACAAATATTTCTCTTTGTTTTCCAAATAAAAACTTTAAATCCATATTACACCTCCAGGTGGTTATGTAAACACCCAGCTATACCCCCTTTTCTGCACCTGAACAACATGACATTTAAAGCTAAATATGCTGCCACCATTCTTTAGTTAACGAGAATGATATTTGCAAGTCCTATAAATGTAATGTTAAGTTCAGCAAACACTTTTTCCTTTTTTGAAAGTTTTAGGGAAGTTAGGAATTTTTTCCAGATCAATCAATCAGAATGTTGGATTAATCATACACTGATTTGAAGTACTTAAGTATTCTCTCAGTAAAGTACCATTGGAAAGTTCTTGCATAACTAACATAGATTAGGTTGGACGTGAAGAAATTTGCAATCTTTAATATCATCAATCACCTATCAAAAAGCTTTTATTTCATACATCCATAAGTAATAAGGTAAAGTTCTTAGGGCGTAAATAACGTCAAGACTGATATAACACACCCTTTAAATAAATAACAAAGATCTCTATGGTGACTAATATTTTAAATCCAACATTTCACAAAGCTAGTTTTTACAGGAACCTTAAGTGAGACAGAAAGGAAGAGAATTTCTTAAAAACCAAATATAAGTAGTTTATATAGTAATACTTTCCACCCTTCAGATTCGGAAATTTTTGAGACAACTTATATTTTCGAATTCTAAAATTTATTTTTTAGAGGGCTAAGATGAATCATGGAAAACTCCCTTTTGTTTTCACAAATCATTTAAATATTTACCAGCTGCATGTTTTTTCTTATTTTATAACCTTATGTTAGTATTTTATTTTATAGCCTTATATTTTATAACCTAACTTAGTACTGCAATCTTAATGGAGTTTTACAACATCTCTTAAATATTAAAAATCTCCTATTTTAATTTATTGAAAATTCTCTCCTGAATCCCAAAATACGCTTGTCTTTCCCTATAAAAATTCATTTAGTTAATTATAAGATATTTCATTACAGAAAAGCTGACGTCAAAAGTGCCTCTCGAAAATGAGGGAAACACCGTTTCCATGAAAACGCTAGGTTGTAAAAACAAAGCAAAAAAACTAGAGCGCAATGTCTTTCAAAGCGGAATGATTGTAAGCAAGGCACGCATGACGTCACAAGCTGTTTCAGATCAGACAGAAAAGAAGCTGTTTTTAATTGAAAATAACTTAAAATTTAGCTCTTTGAAAGGTATGTTAAAAAGCTTTCTGGAGGTTTTAAGCCATACTGAACACATAAAGTTTTTTTTAAAAAATTTGAGTATAAAATTGTCCGTTGAAGAATCTGAAGAATATTTTAAGATAGGTTTACATGCATCTGAATACTTTCTAGTTCCTACACATTTTACCTTGTGTCTCATCTTCCAACACTTTACGCAAGATAGCATTTATCGTATAACAAAAACACCACTTCATCATAAAATATCATACATCTTCAATTTTCATCCACTAAAACATTCACTTCATGATAATCATCTCACAATTTTCACAAATGAAAATCTAATCTCTCAACACTAAAACTTCTAAGAATCCACCTCATTTTCCAAACAAACTCCGGGAAAAGATTAGAATCAGGTGAACGCTCCAAGAACATTTTTGGATCTCGAATATCGAGGGAAGAAAGGAGAACCCGAAATTGCAATGCAACGGGAAGACCCAGGGCTCAGGTTCTGTGTATATATTTCTCTTCCAAACCATCTTTCAAGTGTTTCGTTCCATCTTTTCAGGATGAGGGGACCATTGGGGTAGGATTACATCCGCGAGGGTATAGCTTCTGGGGATATTTATTATTGCGGTTTGCAAGGGGGTATGCAGGTGGTTGGATTGGATGATGTATGAGGAGGATATAGGTAAATGGTCGGGTTTATTTTCAGAAGATGAGATTACTCTTTGTAGGGGAAGGTTTCGTGGATTATAGGATGAAAAGATCAAAGTATTAAGTTTTTGAAATAAATTAAACTTGTGTAAAATTTTATAAAATTTGGTGTAGAGCCTATCTTTTTAAGGTTTAAAGAAATACAAAATAGGTAAAAATACGTATTGTATAATGTTCCTAAACTTAAGCAACGCTTTTATGGAATACGACATAAAAACTAAACTTTTTATGAAGAAAAAAAAAACCTTTTTTATACCTTACTTTTATTACAAAAATTATTTTTACTTGCATTAAGTAATGGAATAATTACATGGTTGTTTTGATAATGGTAATGATTGTTTTTCAATTGAAAACCTATAGTTTAATCAACAATTTTACAACAACTTTAAAATAAATCAAAAGGTTGTAGAAGATATTTAAAAAAAATTATCTTTACATGAATAATAAGTCGGTCTTAAGCATGAAGGACAATGAGATAAAAAAGGGATGATTCTAACAGTAAACCTTTATAAATTAAGATATTCATTCAAAATATTAAACATTTTGCGATAAAGGTTTTGCTCGCTTACTATTCACACAATTAATAAAAGGCATTATGCACATAATGAGTAATGAACGACAAAACCATCATTACTATATAACAAACAACGCTGATTTACTAAAGTAATAGTCCATTAAACTCACCGGTTTAGCCAAACAAGCTTTTCGATGAGCGCAACTAATAGTAGCAGAGGTACACATTACCTTTCTTTACAGATGACCTTTTGTTTGGTCGAGTTAGCGGTTAATAGTGCCAGAGAGAGAATTCAGAGTTTGCTGAATAGGGAGCCAGAAGAGGCTGATTGGGTTTTAATGGTCCCTAGGGATGTTTAACTATAGAACTAGCCATAAGGCCTAGTAAAAAGCGGGGTTTGATACTGTACCGCTTTAAGATTCTTTGAATAAGTGGTAACATTCATCAGAACCCTACATTATACGTTTTAATTTTATTTTAGTTGAATAAATATTTTTAATAACAGCTCATTGGATTATGTATTGTACTTTCAGTGGAGCAATTGTGTCAAGCAGATGATGTTCTAAGAAATTCTCTTTGAAAATGTATGGCAATATTTCATACAGACTTCAACATGTAAGTTTTGAAAATTTAGTGAGAATTGCATTTTTCTTTGAATTTTCGGTGGATAAAAATACGAATCCAGTTTTTTTATGTAATAACTAATTTTTATATGGAATATTTTATACTTTATATATGGAATAATGGCACTTGTTATTAGTCTTTCTTTGATTGTATTTTACAAAAGATAGTTTATGGAGTAGTAAACTGCCCTAATGCAATCAAAGATTCCGTCAGCATCAGTCAAACATATTTGATCTAATTATTATTAAGCTATCATCAAATCAAGATATTAATATACAAACTTTATATTACCCCTGTAAAAAGAAAATCTTAAACTAGGCGATTCCAAGCAACTATACTTTGAACATCATGAATGTTACGCCTGTACATTTGTAATAATATAAACCCTATAAAGCTGCAGTTCACTCTCAATTGAGATGGAAGTAAGAGGGGGAGGCAGTGTACCTGTCGGAAGAATTCTTCCATGAGCCTTTGCGTCCACCTGAAGTGGAGGTCCCAGTCTTTGGCCGGGTGGCTGATATCGCAACAATGAAGCATAAGGGAAAGCACCTTCGCCTTGTCCATCGTACTGAAACACACAGCAAAGTTAGCTTCTCCTCACACTTTTTTTTTCTTTTAAATCTTTCTTTAGATTAGATTTTTTATGTACTTTTCAAAGTAATCCCTCGATTGAATTTGCTTTGGGAATTGAATCGTCAGTTAGAAGAAGGAAATAAGTCTAAAAACAAAGTTTTGAGAAAATCGGAAAAAAAACTGTATAAGTAATGGAATTTTTATTCAATAGCCACCAAATTTTTACAGGAAATTCACGATATTGTTAAGAATACAGAATAATCATAAAAAAAATTATAAGTGTATTTAAAAATGTTTTACAGTTAAAAAAAGATGGACTTATTCCCTTCTCCAACCTTAGGGAACGTACCCATACTACGTGACCTGTTTAGGGGGGGAGGGGGGTCTTCAAAATACCACGCTTGGTCACAGGGGGGAGGGGGGGGGGTTTAGGGTTCTGTCACGTAGTCAAAAAATAAAGAAAAAATACTTGTTTTTGTAAATTAAGTTTCTGTTACAATAACTTTTACACAAGTTTTTTTTCTTCTTGATAACATATTTTCCACTTGTATGCACGTACTCTTGACGCCACGAGGAAAGCGCTGTATTAATTAAGCCAAATTAATTTTTTTTAACTTTCTGTTTGCTAAAAATGATTTAAAACCGAATTTATGAACTACTACGTGACAATTTGAGGGGGAGGGGGGGGGTCTTGGCATATACTACGGGTGGTCACCAAGGGGGGGGGGAGGGGGGTCAAAAATAGGTCACGTAGTATGGGTACGTTCCCTTAAGAAATTTCAGCAGAACAAAAATCTTAAAAACCACTTAAATTAACAATTAAATTATATTTCTGCTTAGTTCACAGTACAAAAGTGAAATATAGAAAGACTAAGACGAATAAAATTAAAAGTTATTATGAAACTGCGTCATTAAGGCGCTATCAATGAAGTAAGTGATTATCAATGGAGTAAAACATTCATTGGTTAAAAAAATGCAAAAACGTTTTTTAATTCAAATTAAATTTTATTAAGGCTAAGTTAACAGGCCAAAGAATAAGGAAAGAAAGACCAATTAAGTTAAATTTCAAATTTAATCAAAAAATACTATGAATGGACATCGATTTCGCAAATTCAAGTGGCTATATCTGCCGTTAGGGGGTAGTTATTTTTTTCCTCTTTACAATCATGTGTAGAGCGAAGCTTGGAGATTTTTTTTTTGCGCACAAAAAGTCAATTTGCCATTTTTTAAACTTACACCCTTCTTCAAACTGGCGATTCAATTAGTCAAGAAGCACTTTTTCAGAGAGTTAAATCGATTAAGCACTTTTCACGAGATATTTAGAGGAGCAAATATTATCTTACAGTATAGATATTACCACAGGCGTAAGAAACCTATGAATACATAGTATATATGTTATGGGCAAAGTGATTAATCGGGCATTATTAATAATGCCCGAAGTGGAGGCGGGCAAAGTGATAAATTTCATTCATAAATTCCACTGAATTTATCACATTGCCCGGGAATTATTAATAATGCCCGGATTTATCACATTGCCCGTAACATATACATTCTGTTAATTTAAATAGTTAGTTTTAAGAAGGGAATAAGTCCAAAAATAAAACTTTATAATAATAATTATAACGTAAATCTTCTATGAAAGTTAAAATAATCAAAATAATAAAACAGTAATCTATTCAAGTATTCTACTCTTCCCACAAACATCAAAAATTTAATAATCAAGATAATTAGATAAATAATTTCAATATGAAAATTTTTGGAGTTATAAACCATTTTCATCGAAAATACTAAAACACATCCATCATTTAAGTGACAATTTTAAGAAGAGATAAATCGATAAAAATGTTAAATGGATATTGTTCCATTAAAACAAAATAAAGTAAAAAAAAACCGATCTGAACTGTTATTTAACAGAAGTTTATATAACTTCCGTTAAAACACATCCTACTATAATCCTCTTGTTACAATCTAAAAAAAGAAACAGTGGTTTCTCTTTAGCCAATCAGGAGAAGATTTGGTCGATACGATTCTATTTTCTCTATTAGGGCGGCCAGATTAAAGGTCCCAATAGTCACTGCCAGACGACGAAATGGGACAATTCTAGAGGTTTGGATGTAATGATTAGTGTTAGAGATTTTTCTCTTATTCTGAAAAACCAAAGCTGCATGAATGTTATGTAAGTTGCAGGAAAATAAAAACGGTACGTTATTTTTGTAGGTCAAATGCAAAAGTCGATATTTTGCGTAGATGCGTTGATATGTCTGAAAACATTCCTAAAGACGTTTGTGTCAAAGGTTTTAGATGCAGAAGAGACAAAATTTTTTTGATTATCGCAAAAATATAAAAGTAACGTCGCTTTATATGATGTAATACAATGGATAAAAAATAATGTACCTGTAAGGCAAAAACTAATTTTTTTTTCTCAAATTTGACAATATTCGAACTATTATACACTAGGGTGGAGCGAAAAAACTTTTTTTCGAAATTCAAAAACATACCTATGGCAAAAGTGGTCTTATGTAATAAGATGAAAAACCGCGCAAAAATTTTTGAAATCGGTTAATATCTCAGTTCGCGCATCGAGCTCAAAGTTTATAAAAATGCTTAAAAATGAACATTTTCCGAAATTTTTAAGATAATATTTAAATAAAATTCATAGAAATATTCTCGCTTGTAACCTTTTTATGAAAGCTCAAAAAAGTAAAAAAAGAAAATTTAATGTTTATTTTTAAAATATTTGGGTGCGCAATTTTGCTTGAAAAATGCGAAATTTTCGAATAACACTATGCGACAAAAAAAAATGGGTCAAAATGCCACAGAAACTTTAAAAGCAAATTCTTATGTAAAATTACCCCCTGAATCCGAATCCAATCCCCGTTTTACTCCATCAGCCTCAGATTTTCGGGGAACAGCCCCTCCCACTTTTTACGTTTTTCGACGACTTTATAACTTTGAACTCGATTTTCAGGGTCAAAGATCATTTCTTTAGTCTTCAAATTGTCCCCCAGGAGACAAGGAAGGTTCAAATTAATAAAATATGAAAATTTGTAACAAATGTTTAAGGGGTAATTAACCCCCTAAAAACGTAAAAAAATCGCTAAAAATAGTAGGATTTGTTATACCCCATTTATTTCACTTATTTTATAAGCAATTAATTTTTAAAGGGTCCTAACCGTTCCCCAAGGACCCAAATTTAATAATGATATGCAGCAATGATTTTTAGGAAAAGCGGTTGAGGAGTTATCGCCCCCGAAGCACCCGCGGAAGGGTTCGGAAGACTCTCTGAATCGCGCTGGCGCACGCGCGCTCAAGAAACATGGAACACCTCCATAAAACCGGCCAGTTACTATCGAACCAAAGAATTTCTACTTAGGAAAAAAGTATAATATACGAAAAATGTCATTTTTAAAATTTTCAAAGCATGAATATAATTTCTTGAGCACGCGTGCTCCAACGCAATTCAGAGAGTCTTCCGAACCCCTCCGCGGGTGCTTCGGGGGCGATAACTCCTCAACCGCTTTTCCTAAAAATCATTGCTGCATATCATTATTAAATTTGGGTCCTTGGGGAACGGTTAGGACCCTTTAAAAATTAATTGCTTATAAAATAAGTGAAATAAATGGGGTATAACAAATCCTACTATTTTTAGCGATTTTTTTACGTTTTTAGGGGGTTAATTACCCCTTAAACCTATCCATTTGTTACAAATTTTCATATTTTATTAATTTGAACCTTTCTTGTCTCCTGGGGGACAATTTGAAGACTAAAGAAATGATCTTTGACCCTGAAAATCGAGTTCAAAGTTATAGAGTCGTCGAAAAACGTAAAAAGTAGGAGGGGCTGTTCCCCGAAAATCTGAGGCTGATGGAGAAAAACGGGGGTTGGATTCGGATTCAGGGGGTAATTTTACATAAGAATCTGCTTTTAAAGTTTCTGTGGCATTTTGACCCATTTTTTTTGTCGCATAGTGTTATTCGAAAATTTCGCATTTTTCAAGCAAAATTGCGCACCGAAATATTTTAAAAATAAACATTAAATTTTCTTTTTTTACTTTTTTGAGCTTTCATAAAGAGGTTACAAGCGAGAATATTTCTATAAATTTTATTTAAATATTATCTTAAAAATTTCGGAAAATGTTCATTTTTAAGCATTTTTATAAACTTTGAGCTCGATGCGCGAACTGAGATATTAACCGATTTCAAAAATTTTTGCGCGGTTTTTCATCTTATTACATAAGACCACTTTTGCCATAGGTATGTTTTTGAATTTCGAAAAAAAGTTTTTTTCGCTCCACCCTATTATACACCCCTAGAGAAAATAACACCATTTATAATAACTTTATCACTACAAACTCTTTAAAAAATTAAGGTATTAAAAATTAAATAAAAAGAGAAAGCACGCACAACTCAAGACTCTTCAATAAAATTAGTAAAATGCTCAAGTTTTACTGAAAAAAATACGGGAAAATTAATTTTATTGTCTACGCCAGTGGAATCCACGAACCACTTAACACTTAGCCTTAACTCCATCAGTTACGGACCCACCTAATTTCTTTCCCCATATTACACAACATATATGTTACGGGCAATGTGATAAATCCGGGCATTATTAATAATGCCCTAGCATTTTGGGCCAGAAATTATTAATGCCCGGTTTATCACTTTGCCCATAACATATGGAAATTTAAATTAATATAATCCTCACTTAGTAGCAAATTAAGGTAATCGGTATTTATAATACAAAGTCAAAACTCCTCAATAATTATACCCTTGACTTATCAAAGAAAATCTCCTAAACGTAGATCAAAATGCCATCAAATATACTGCACTTCAAACAAACACCCATTAAATTCGCTCCAACTCTATAGAAATCTTCCGTCACCTTAAGTGCATTCTGAACGGACTGCATTAATTCCGAGAGAATATCCAATGTCTGATAGAAAGGATCCGTGCGACACACAATAGACACAGAATGAGACTTAGAGATAGAGACAGAGATTATTCATCTCCGAGGCACTTGGCTATGAAATAGGACTCGGGGCGATGATGATTGTCTGGTTGAAGGTGTAGAGGTGGAAGTGATTTCTGAGGACTTGAAATTCAATCTGAGTAGAACAGTTGGATTCCCTTAAAAGGGTTAGGTAAGAAGGGATGACAAAGGTTTTGTAGTGTTTAAAAAATATGAAGGTTATGTGTTGATACATTAACTCAAAACAAACAACAACAACAAAATTAAACAAATCACAAAAATTAGAAATCTGTGAACTCATGGACGAGCTGTGGCTCCTTTGGGATGTATTTGCAATAATTGTCTTTTCTTTTTATTCTGTGTAAACATTTGTGAATCTATGTTTTAAATTTTGTAAATATTTGTTTTTGTTAATAAATTGATTGATTGATATATTGACCGTTTCGTTTTTTTTTTTGTCTATAGGGAGTTATTTAACTAAACAACCTTTATATTGATATTTTAATGACAAAATCAAACTTTGTAATGCGAATTTTTTCTGTCATTTTAGTACATTTAAAGGTAAAACCAGAATTCACTATTTTATTGCTCTTTTTGGCGCCAGGCCCGGTTTCTTTGGATGACCCGATTTAAAATTTAATTCGCAATCATGAAGTAAAGGAATTACCTTTTCTTAAAGCAAAAAAGTGTGCCGCTCCTTACGAATAATGATTTTATTAGTCTACCTAAAGCAACAACTTATGTTTGGAAAATATCGTCAGATTTGTCTAATTTCATATAAGCCCTTATTAAATATTCACGGTCTTAAACAATTGAATTCAAATAATAATGCTCACTTTTAGTTGATCAAATCTCTCTGAGTCCATATGTTTTACAAATCAGTAGAATATTTAACCAAGAAATTAAAAGTACATAAAACTCTTAAGTAAATGTTTATAAATTAGTTATAAGTTCATCCCCAGTAAGCTTTACGTGATTACCTCTCGAATATAGGTTGAACGAATATACCGAATAACGTGGTGGAAAGGCTAATTCAAACGCCAGAGAGAGAGAGAGGATTAATTTGCTTCCCTCATGAATACGCAATTCCAAATTCAACAGTCCGTTGAGAGAACCAGAGTACACTTTGATATTTGATTACGTTTAGGACGATTCAAAATTGTCGTTCAATACAAATCTATGTGGATGAGTTAAACTGTTAAACATTCGCATGAGTGCACACATGTGATATGGGGGATTAATCAAAGCCTTCGCATAAAGATCATGATAAAAATATGAGTTTGGGTAAAAAAAAACATCAATACCCAGGTATAATGACTTGAAACTTAAATTATGATTGAAATCCATTGTAACAATTAATGACGTGATTGTAAAAAGAAAGATAGATTTTTTACTCAATTTTAGGTCAAATTTACGTCTGTATCTTTGAGTTTCCGCGATAGATTGATTTCATTCAAAACTATAAATCAGCAGATGTTGACTTTTTCTTTTATACAGTTGCTAACACACAGTTATTTACTAATACACACACAATATATTCATCAAGAGAAGTAATTCAATACATTAAAAAAACACGTGAATACAGATATTATTAAAATAGAAATGACGAATGAAAACTTGGAAGTCAGGGATAATTCTCGCTCGCTCTGTCTAATTCGGCAATTAGGTAGCTTAAAATTGCCGAAAGAACGACCAAAAATCGCGACAGAAAAAGGTATGGCGTTACATCCGGTTTGACTAAAAAAAGTAAAAGGTGTACAGATTAATTTGGATGTGTTTAGACACTTAAGATGCTATATATATTATATACATGTGGGTGCATGCGCGAATCGGGGAATGAAATAACTTTTTTATCGGATATGACGTCACATGTTTCGAAAAATAATAATCGCCGTAGAGCCATAGTGCTCAGTGGAATTTTTTTGTATATTCCACGCAAGGAATCTTTTGTTTTGGCGGATTCGTTGAAACACCCTGTATAATCTTCCAATTCAGTTTAAAAATGCCCCACCTACCTAAAATCCGTGTGGCACAGGAGGCTTTTCATGCTCTTAATTTGCTGAAAGTGTGAGGACATATCCGTCGCCAGCACCATTTCGATCACCAGAGCCCGGAATTCCCTGCAGGGCAAAATTAAACACGAAATTAAAAAGAAAGCGTGTGAATGTAGATTATTTTAATAATTTTACTACCAGATCAAATATTTAAGGGTCAATGCGGACAAACGTAAAAAAAACATTTAAAATGGATTTAGAAGAAATATTTGGATGGTGAATTTTATTTACCTTTTAATTTTTTGAATGTAGTGTACATACATAATATTTCTGAGATTGCTTTGTATTTACATCCTAGTTTACACACTTAAAAAACTTATTGGTACACTTATGGTAATAGGTAATTTTGGATAAAAAAACACAAAATATATCAGTACCAGTACTTTATTTTGGATATCTATGGCGAAAGTAAAATAATAAATTAAACTCCAGTCTTTTCCTAGCTTGAAATTTTCAATTAAAAGGGATACACGAGTGAATTAATTATTTAGGTGCATCACAGTAAAAAAACCTTTTAAATTATTTTTTTTGAATCTACGTAGTCTAAATAGTTTAAAAGAAAATAGTTTAAAAAAAATCTCGTGTTCTTCTCACCTGTATTCTTCTTTGCTGAGGTTACTAAGGATGCTGTTTTCGTCGTCTTTTAGCAACCGGAAGGACTGGCAAATGTGATAGTTCTCGAGCACTGATCGGTCATTGTACAGAAGGGCCGTTTCGGACCTAAAGCAGGAACATTCTGAATAATTCAAATAGTTTTAAAACTTCCATTCCTCAAATACTAAACATATACTGAGTCACAAATTATTCCATAAATTTAGGAATATGTGGAACACAGGGTGTGACAGAATGTAAAAAGGGAGAGAGAGAGTTTAGATATTTGTGCCCGCACACTTTAAATTAATTTTACTGTTTTTACAATGCTAAAAGAGACATTTCTCCTATTGAAGTTTTTATTTAACAGTAGGAAATTATTTAATCATTCTCTAGTAATAGAAGAGCAAAGTAGCAATTTTAAAAATGTAAAATTTTAGTTTCAAAAGTGTATGGCTATTTAAAGTTCTCAATAAAATTGCAAGTAAAAAGGTTTCAAAACAGCAATAAAAACAACATTCATTTACGAAATTCCGGATTAGCTGACATCCACTAATTTTAGCCATCAGAAAACCCGCCTCTTCATAAACTACCAATAATAATTGTACAACACACTTCACCACATGCAACTAACGATCCACACGATCAATTCCCAGACTGCACTCGCGCGAGTCTGAAATAACAAATATTAGGAGCTCCATATATATTTTCAAACCTCGTCGAGAGACTGATATGTTGTGTTTCTGGCGGAACGTTTCCAAAGTGGCGAATGACAGTTATTGGGTTGTTTCGTCAACACAGAGTTGTTCGAAACGGATGAAACATTTTTGGGAGGGAGGAAACTCACCCTGACATGACGTGGAAGGAGTTGGTCGTTCCCGTGTGCTCGTAATCGTGGATGATGGCCGCGAAAACGGTGGCGAAGATCTCTATGTCCGTCAGCCAGTTCTGGAGGAGAGATTGTGGATGCGTCAATAAGAACTCTTTATAAAAGGAGTGTTTTCGTAGAGGAGAAATAGAAGTGGAGTGAGCGTTCCCATTGAAGCGAGTCCGAAAAAAAAGAGTACTCGATCCCGAACCTGACATTAGCTTCTGGCGTTGAGGGCGCGTTATCGCCTTGCTTAGCAATTTCAAAACTATTACAGGCATGTGCTGAAGATTGGTGACAAAATGCGGCACCTAGAATTAGCAACACTGCACGGCATAAAAGTTCGGAAGTGAAAACAATTTCCAGCAAGATCGACATCCCTTGACGGCGTTCTTTCTGGAAATTATCTTAGTTACTCTTTATCAGGGTTACCATTACTCACTCCACCACTATGTCTCCTCTATGAGTGTTTCTACTATTTGTACGGAGATATAGGGTTACGGCAATCCGGTGAGACCAGTGGACGAATCACAAAAAAAAAAGTGATATTGATATTAATACTTTTATACTATACTCGACAGCAACGTTTCCTGACCCTATGACTTCACTAACAAACAAAGTAGTTCCCTGCGCGGTGCCTGAATTTGAGTAAAGTGAAGAACGTCAATTTAAATATATTTTGTTGAACCCATTTATGCATTATCACGATTTGCGTACCGAAACTCCTCCTAGTCAACAGGCTTTCTGTTTACGTAGTTTCTGATTCCGCATGGTGACGTCATAGGGTCAGGAAACGTTACTGTCGAGTATAGACTGCAACTTTACTTGACCCTGGAGAAACAAAACAAATAAAGTAGCTCCCAAGCGTGGTGTCTGAATTTTGAGTGAAATTAAGAACATCAATTTAAAAATATGATTAGTTTGCTAAATCCATGTGTATTATATAGCGTCTTTTCATCACGATTTGCGTGCTGAAACTCCTCGTAGCAAACCAACAGACTTTCTGTTTACGCTGTTTTTCTTTCCACACAGTGACGTCACAGGGTTAATGAAACGTTGCAGTCTAGTATTGCTGCGTAATTTACCCCAGTTGGTCAAGTCGGATTGCCATACCGCAATACATAAGTGGGAACGGTGCATGATCTAATCTAAGGAATGTTAGTGGGAAATCAGAACCCCGTTAAAATGGGCTCCAAATTTATTTCTTTGATGGTTATTAGGAGAAGTTGGCTCACCGCTAGTCCCGCTTGGCAGAGCAGGTAGGCGACCGTCTGTGTGACGTCCGCCGCGTGCATGTTGTTGTGGTAGGGGTTGCGGTAACGCTCGTAGCCGTTCTCCACTTGCACCAGGAAGCTCTCCAGAGACGACGTCGCCATCTAAAGAGACAACAGTCCATGTACATAGATCGATCAACTTTTGAAAAAAATCATCATATAGAGCATTTTCAATCACATGACTCGGACCTAACAACGGCCTTAGCAACGTTGTTATTCGTCCAAGTGACGTCATGTGCGAATGCTTCTATTGGATGCTTCTATTTCCCGCCCCTAACAACAGCCCTAGCAACGTTGTTCATTCGTCCAAGTGACGTCATGTGCGAATGCTTCTATTGGATGCTTCTATTTCCCGCTCCTAACAACAGCCCTAGCAACGTTGTTTATTCGTCCAAGTGACGTCATGTGCGAATTCTCTATAAGTGCTTCCTTTTTACGGCCGTAACTTGACCGGCAGTCAAACTTCCGATTGGTAGTTATAGAAGGAAAACTAGTTCTTCGCCAATCAGAGGTTTGACTCCCCGGTTAACCGCCGGTCAAGTTACCTGTGAATACGGCCGTTAGTGAGGCCTAAAGGTTGGCTGTGGTTAAGTTTGTTTTGGGTGTTGTGACCTTATTGTGGTTAATGCAATTGTAACCATAAAAATTGTTAGCCCAACCAGACAAAGAAAGGTTTTTTATGTTTCCTTCATGACAAAAAAAAAAAATACTAATGGATAAACCCATGCATAGTTCAGTTTTTGAAAATTGTCAACAGTCTTCCTGATACTGATATTTTCTTTGATACCTACAATTATATTAGAACATATCTTGTTGTTTATATAAACGGTTGTCTTTAAATTTTCGCCTTTTTGTTAACCTTTTAATGTCTGTAATTGTATGTGAAAGTTCTATTGTATGTGTAGTTCGTGTCCACCTTAACTGGAAGTTTATCTTCTGTGTTGGTCAATAAAATATTTATATTTATTTATATGTATTCAAAAAAAAAATCAAACATTAATTTAAAAGGAAAATAAAGCCCCACTTTTAACTTTTTAATTTTAAAAATATCATTGTACTTATTTAAGCAAGTGGGTCTAAAAGGTGCTTTCCTCCTCATAAACGTGATTCTAAACGGTGAAAAGGGAATAGAGGGCATTCGACTCGCGATTCCAAGATCATACAAAAAAGGAACGTGGTTCAAAAGTTTGTGCAAAGGTGTTTATTAAATGAATATTGAACACTTTGCATGGAGTCGATAACGTTCTTTTAATAATAATCGCCTCTTCAAAAAGTTGTCTATGGAAGCTCTTTTGTTGCCTGTCAGGATTATCCATAGCATACTTCTAGTAAGTGTTTCATTAACTCAGTTATTTGTTTTTGTCTATATAAAACAAGAGAAAAAGTTACCTTGAATTTCTGTATGAGTCCAAATCTGTTGAGAAGGTAGTGGCTCATGTATCTCAAACATTGACCAGAAGCAACGGAATTCAACGCGAAAACGTCGAATGACCAGTCCTCACTGTTCTGAAACACGTAAAACAAAAGGTTAGAGTTGAAAATTAAAATTAAAACTTACGATTTTTTTGATGAATTAGAGACTTCAGTTCAAGATGCAATACCTATGAATTACGCAAGTTTTATTTATGACGACGCAATTAAATTTAATTGGTTCGTTAGTGGGTGTTTTGAAACGGTGTTGATTTGCTTGTTCGGCGTAATTTGTCCCCACTCAAGATTCATTGCCATGCTATGTAAATATATAGTCCGAGTTTCTAAAATCTTAATTAATGTACTGATGATTGATTTAAAGGTTAAACTAAATAATGTGGGTATGTAGGACGTTAAAATAAAAAAATATTAAAGTTCCAATCACATTGTAAAGTATGTAATAATATATTATGGATCCATAGAAAACTTAAAAATAACAGAGTAGTTAATCGAATCTATATACAAATAAATATTAAAGGGTTAAACTTCAAAAATAAGTAAAAATATCAACCCTTATAAAACTGCCAACCAAAAAAGTAAACTTCAGCTGTTGAGAAAAACAAATAGTAAATTACTTGCAAGAATATGAAACGAATGTTAAAAGGCGATATAAGTTAAAAAAATGATGGAGATAAAGTTGAATGTTTAGTTGTTCAAACCTACCCATGTTATGTATAGTTATAGTACCTGAAGAAGCAAATGTATGGATAATATCGTTACCACCACGCCAAAAACACGAATCTGCTATTCTTATACATAGCATATTCGTGTTTTTGGCGTGGTGGTAACGATATGTTTTAAAATTATCTAAACTATTTTAAAAATAAAAAAAATGGCCGAATATTTTTGAACAGTTACTACTTGTTGTTTACAATTTTTAGCCCAATACCTCACTGAAGAAGTAAAATTGAGATTAACTATAATACAGTACAACTCGAATTATCCGAATGTTGTTTTTTCATTTAATTTATTAAAAGCTATCTTTCTTTAAAAATAGTTTTCCCCCCCTTTTTCAACATACATGTAGTAATTAATTAAATTGGACCTTTTTCGAAAAAAATCCAACTATCCGAATTTTTGATCATACGTTTGGAGTCCGGTCCTAATTGATTCGGATAATTGGAGTTCTACCCTTAAGAATTTCAAACTAAGATATATTTATAAGAAAGGAGTACCTAACCAAATACGCAATTAAAAATTCATGATTTATACACCCTCGCCATGATTATGAAACTATATACGAACAGATAGTCTTAAGTAAATGGATAAGACTATTTTACAAAATAACTATTTTCGATTTAAATTATATTTCTTTCTCAATAAATAAGAAGCTTTTAAGTAATGACCGTAAAAAACCTCTTATAGATTTTTTTTCTGCAGCTTTACGTCTCAAATCTTAGAATAAAACAAAATAAGAATTTAAGAAGACTTGATGACAGTCTAACATAAAATCTGAAGGGAATAAAATTAAATATAAAATAAGTCTTGCATATGAAATAAAGAGACAGATTCTAATAATAATAAGAAACTTTAATGGATGGCTTATCTCACAATATTCCTTCCAAAATTTAGCAGTATTTTAAGAAATCTTTCGTGAACTAGACAACAGAGTACAAGTTTAGAAAGTTAGTTTTCTAGATAGATATCTTGAGGAACTCGAGAGCTTTTAAGATACTAAATAAAAATGTGCATTAACACTTTGATTCTCATTTACAATCTTCATAAAAAGGACTTTATTGCTAAAAGCCCCTTTGAAAGTGTTTTTATCATTTCTTGGATTATGAGCATTTTAATTAATTCTTAAAATTGTTTGGCTTAAGAAAATGTGATGGTTTATTAAGGTCGAATAAAATCGCAGTAGAGTAAAGATAATTAAATATTAGTATAAAACCCTCATATCTTAGTTCCATGCTTCTTTAAAACATAAGTAATTAAGTCTAAAATGGAAAAGATAATTACATAAAGACTAAGTCTAAAAATACTAATATCAAGAGTTTTAAATTGAATGAAGTAAGACACTTTTTAAACTATACCTAAAAAAGATAAATGTGAAAATATTCTTTCATAGCTAAGAAAAAGCACCTTTCTTAAAAATAATTTTTTAACTCTTTCAACGACATTTTATAACTTATTAACAAAACGTAGTTGATAAAAATGTAGCAGATTCATACAGAATTGAATAAAGATTAATAAATTTCTAAGAAGTAAATAGCATATTCATCTTCCTCGGTATTTTATACCGTTTGATGAAAAATTAGGCGGTTTATTTAACTTGCATATAAGTGCTATAGCACTCTTAAAAAACCGATTATTACTTCAACATATTAAAAAAAAAATACTTAACCATAAAACCTTTTTTACCCCTCTTTATTTAAAAAATGATTTAGCTGTAATTCCCTATTTTATAAAATCGAGATAGTGAAACGTTACTGACTTTAAGAGAATGAAAGATTCTATTTTCAGCAAAGTGTAACTCAAATAAATAATGAAAATAATAATTTGCTCTTGTGAGATAGGATTCAAGGAGTATCTCTTGTCTTTTTTTTAAAGAAACTCATTAACTTAAAAAACTGAAGCATGATTTTTAAATGATATAAAAGCTTTAATTTTAAGATTAAAAATATATTATATTTTTTTTAAAATAATATTTACATGCACAACCGAACAAAAATTATAAGGATTTCTCATACTTTAACAGACTTTTGCACGATGTGACGATACGCACAGAACCATACAAATATTTCTTAATTTTTCAAAGGGAATGAATAGGTAATGATTATTTCAATGTGGTACATTATTGACAGTTAAAAATAATCGATTTTGCTTATCGCTATCAACTAACTTCGGTAGTCAGATAAGGTCATTAGCTTTATACCATAACTCCCCATCATTAAAGTTAGGAGGCAAGCAATAAATCATACGTGTCACCATAACCTATCTTCTACTCCCCCTAACTCTTTCACACCAAAACCCCACCAATCTCACAATCCGTCCAACAAGTTTCATTATAAAATAGAATACTTCAACCACATTCGAAAATACACTTCTCCACCCTCATTAGAGCCGGACCCCAACCCCTCATTAGACCGGACAGTGGCCGCTGTCCACTTCAAACGGTTCCGATCGCCCTCCGCTTAATTGACGCAGGAACTGCTTTGCATGATGCGCGTGCAACGACTCAATAAGCGACGCTCGGTTGGAACTGGTTGCCGCGGATCAATGGAACTGGTATTGGGTTGAATGTAGAGTGATTGATTGGTTAATACAGTGAGTATCTGTGTTTGTTTGTTTGGGTGGATTTGGTCAAAAGGAATGCAGTGAAGGGAGTGTAGTAGGGTGAGTGGAGATGAAGCACATGCGAGACATTATTTTGGATTATTTTGTATGTTGAGGGCTCATACCAAATATGTCAAGTTTACGTAACTGCAATTTGGCCATACAAGAGAAAATTTGGACGAATCTTGAACGTTAGATGAGAGAACGAAGATAGAACATGATTTTTTTGGTTACTTAGGTAATTCTTCTGAAATGCCATGTGGGATATGCGGGGGTAATTATACGCACTTTGGAGAAATGCCTAGTGATACATTACACACACGCATTGATTTTAAGGAGTCGTTGTTCATATTGTAGATAGAATAGTTCATGATCATATTCCAGATGAAATTTCAGAGTTATATCTCGATTTTCACATGAGAAAAACAAATGAAAGTAACTTTAAGACTTTATGTGAAAAAATATAGATATTAATTTCACCTTTTCAAAAACTGATAATTATCTTCTAAACTTTAAATTTCATGCAAAAAAATTCCAGTTTCCATTGCTTAACAAGTTTCCTGAATCATATTTTAAAAGAAAAAGTTCGAATTGTTTTGGAGACAAAAAAATACGTTTCCCAAAGGCAAGTATTTGTTTCGTAAAATTTTTTTAAGTATTAAAAACGTTTTGTAAAGTGATCCAATTATAAAGACAAAAAAGTATAGTTTACGATTTCAAATTATGTATTGAATTGTGTTTTTTTTGCATTCGTGAGTTTTTAAAATATTTTTGACAAGATTCCAGAAATTATTTCTAGATTAGCAATTAGGTCCCTCACACCTTATGCAGCAAAATATTTATAGATTCTTTCTTATATTTTTATTTTTAGCTAGTTTCTTGTGTTTTGAAATTTTGCCCCACGACGAAGGACGTAAAAAAATATCACAGAAATATTATGATTTCTGATAAGATCGTATCACAATTTCTACTGGAGAAAATTTAGACAACTATTCAACATATAAACGAGGCATAAAATTATCAAATTAAAAATTACCGTCTTGGGGAAAAATTGAAAATGCGACCTTCTACCCCCCACTTTCCCTAAATTTCAAACTTTAACAAATACTAGATACAAAATGAAATTACAAAACTCATTTAGATGAACAGAATAAAAAGATAATCGCGCGATATTACAAGCAACTATGCACATCAATTAAAAAAACAAATACATCCCAATCAAAAAACTTTCCCTAAAACTGAATGACCCCTCCCAATCGAAAAATAAATTCAAACACATCTTACATTTCCAAACAGAAAAATGACCTTCATTAAACCTAATTTAACTTCGAACTAAACTCAATTAACTTCGTCATTATTTAACTCGACAAAACCAGAGACGAGAAAACTCCCCAAAAATCCATCACTACACGGAACTCCCCTGTCCTATTAAAGTCCTCTCTCACACCACCTTGAAACAATTTTCCATCGCTACACACGTCAACCTAATCAACTGACAGAAAAGAACAGGCCACATTATTAACGTGCATTAAATCCTCTCCCGATAAATTTTATTTTGGCTCCATCGGCAAAAGTCAAGAAGAGCAGAAGGGCAAATATAGAAGTTTCTCTCGTCTTTGGGGAGAAAGAGAGTTAGAATTTTTTTTTTATTTGTCCCAGACAAGCTAATGAGAAAGTTGATGAGAAAAGTTCCGATTTTTGTTATGCTGTATGATTAAAAGCGAAATTAAGTCGATGGAATGTCGGTTGATGGGAAAAGAGGGAGGGAGTGATTACGAACTATATTTTAATCAGGAGTATACATTGTAACGGTTTTTGATACGGTGGATAGGAGAATTTGAATTATTATGTGTGTCCTTCGAAGTTGAAGTGGTGTAATTTGATAAATTACGTAAATATTTCTACATTTTGTCAGTGATCTGACTCTCCTATGCTGCTATGCAGTGGAAAAGGTAGTTTCTTAATTTTAAAAATTCACTACTATAAATTTAGTTCAAATTAAAAATTGATTTCTGTCTTATACTCATGAAAATTGTGCTTTTTTTATTCCAAGAATTATTTTTTAATGCATGTAATAAAAGAAGGCTAGAGTGCAAGAAAATATAGTGTTTTAAAACAAATATTCTACATCAGAAGCTTTGTGATTGCAAGATTATTCAAACCCTATTTTACTTATAAAAAAGAAGATATGATATGATGAAGAAAAAATGATAAGTATATTGTAGAGGAAATTAATATTTCAAAATCCTAATAAATCGTCACAAAACGATGTCATGTAATAAATACTGATGTTAAATTCTGGCAAGCAAATTTACTTAAGACTATAAAACATTACACAGGGTGTTTCAACAAGTCCTTCAAAAATGTTCCTTAAGTTCCTCCCTTAAAATAAAGAGCTCATAAAAATGTCTACAGGACTATATCTTACAACCCAAAGGTTTTCTGAAGTTTTCGACATAAAAATGCAGGGCGACATATCCGGTAAAAATAGTTTATGGAAAACTAGAACACAGTTATTCGCATATAATTTGCATACTAAGATGTTAATAATATCCATTGTGCAGCAGTGAAATGAAATACTACCTAATAAAGTTTTTATCGGATATGAAATCATATAAACAAAAGGAATAGTTAGTTCTTGGGGTATTTTTTATGTACTCCAAGCAAGGAATCTGGCAGTGCAAAGTTTGGCCGGACTTGTTGAAACGCCCTGTATGCATTAAAAGTCTTATAATTTATAAACGCCATTTATATTAGTGAAGAGTTTATGTATTTCTAGCAGTAAGTAGTGAGGCTTCAACAGTAAAATACGAGAATTCAACTGTACGGAAACATTAAAACGTAATTATCTCAATGGAACCATTAACAATGACCCAGAGCTTCAAAATCCATTCTTTTCACGAAGGATTATAGCTATGGGAAACTGAAAATCATTTATTAAGCCTGAATCTCAAGCTTAGCTTTAACGAACTAGGAAGACTTACTTTAAGTAGCTGGGCTATCTGAGCTGGCATTTGAAGATTACTGGAACTAGATAATCGCCTGTAGATTCTGTAAAAAGGAACGAGGATTAGGTAAGCATTAACTAGAGAACCACTTTCACTGATGCTAAGAGCCCGTTCATAATGGAAGGGTTTATGCCATTCATTATGACTGGATATTAATGTCACAAAGTGTCCATTCCTAGTGCTAAAGGATTTCTAATTTCTTAACCATTCAGTACGGTTGCTTAATTACTGAAACCGCATGAATGTTAAAACCTTTTGAGCTGTTTAGAGTGACAACGGCGTAAGTCCATTTAATTTAGTTTTAATTAATTGTGCCTTCGTTGTTCCTAAGGAGAGTTAATTTTCCGGTTTACAATCTTTGGTTCATTATTGAACGTTTGACTTAGGCAACTATCACCCTAAATAAAAACCTTATTTTATTATTTTGGACTCACACCACTGTTATTATGAATGGCTCATATATTTGAGGGGTTTTGGTGCAAGAATGTTCCTAATAAGTACATAGTAGGACTTAGTTAGCTACTCAGTAGTTAATATTTTACTTGTTTTTCTACCTCCTGTCTTTCATAACGAAACGATATCGATTAAATCAAGTTTCATGCTGATATGGAATGGACTACGAAACTATTTGTGTGGCAGACTTTCTTTTACCTTCTAACCACATTTTTAAAATGGTTAACTTTAAAGGAGGTATTGAGACAGTAAAAATGTAGTTTAGTTAATCCCAATGGTGTAAAATTCCGTTATCTGTCCTGCTAAATATCGTCAAGGAGCCGATTAACAGAAATATCAACAAAAACTGCTCATATAAGTACTTTCATATTCGTAACAACAATAAAAATTGGCGATATTTCTGTTATTTTGCGCCTTAAACAGCTTGACAATTTTTAACGGCACAAGATTACGGAATTGAACCGTCAAATGTATAAAAACACTTGAATAAAATTTTGTGCTTAGTTATTCATCCATTTATGCCTAAGCAACTAGATATTCAAAAAGGCATCGCAGACTATAAAACTTTCTGAAAGACGTGAACAAAAGGCTTTCAAAACAAAAAGCCCCAGACAAAGAGATAACCGTCTTTGTTTCAGATTGAAAGGGCACTCAGCAAAAAGCACAGGTAACACAACAGTGAAATAATTAAAGCTTTCATTCTTTATTTTACATTCTCGACTAATGCAATTCCATCCAACCAAACATATTTTAACATGAATATAACATGACGTCAGTGACACATTGTTTTAGAGAGCATTTCACAGTTGTTTTGCATTATTCTAATTGCTCTTTTCCATTGACTGCATCCCAAATAAAATGGATGCTTCCAAAAGGTTCACTTCAGCAGTAGATGCATCATTCAACAATTAGTTGCGACGCACGCTGAGTATTATCTTTCATAATGCATTTCCGTTTTAACTTCTGCCGAAAGTTTGGAAGGTAGATGGATAGCTATTTGGGCGAGAAAGCTTTCCGGGGAGAATGCCAAATGAATGGTGAAATTTCTATCTTGCGTTTAGAGTGTGCTTTCGAATGGGATAATTAATTCATAATAATTACCGAATCGGTATCTTCTAAAACTTGTTTAATTCCTTGTAAAGATTGCTGCTTTTGGGGAAAATGAAAAATGATCTTTTATATGACTGATACTAACTGAATAGAATTATGAATTTATTACCTTAATTGGGTTAATGTAAACATAACTCCCACAAAAAAGCTTTCTAGATTGTGTAATTAGTTTAAGGGAATAAAAGTTAAAGATATTAAGATAGTATTGTATAACTTAATGTGTCTTTTAGTAGTTAAACTTAATGATAGTAAACATAACTTATAATTTTAATAAGCTTGGGGAGACACATGTAACCGAAGCAATATTTTAAAAAAGAATAAAAATAATGGCTTTAAAGATTAATTATTCTTAATAAGCTTGGGGAGACACATGTAACCAAAGCAATATTTTAAAAAGAATAAAAATAATGGCTTTAAAGATTAATTATTCTTAAAGAAGTTTTAAGTGTTAATTAATAGCATAAAATAATTTAAAGGAATTAATTCTTTGCTGACCATTTTTGTAAGTATCTTATGCTACATCTGTATAAATTAGGAAAAATGTATATCATGATAGATAGAACAGTTTTTGATTTCAAAAACTTTTTTTCACCTCCATTCACCATATAGTGCATGATTTTTATAATCCTTGTTATAAATCATTTCTTGTATACACATAATTATACCGCTCTGCTGATTTGACAATATTTGTACAATAAACCGAATGATTACAGCTCACTTATTATTATTTAAGTACTACATCATATTTCATTCATTACCAAAATAATTCCAGTGAATGTCTATTAGGTTTTAAGGTTTTTTTTTTTAGAAAAATTGAAAATTAAGTTGGCAAATACATAAGAAATATTTTATAGATTATAGTTTATAACTTACGGCTTTCCCTTTACTGGATGTTTATTCTATAATAATTATATCTTTTGCGTAAACCCTTTGGTGTAGTTAAATCTTGCATAATTTAATTACATCTTTATTGCACTTATCCCAAATGTCCCAGATTTACTTTTACGGCAACACTTCACGAATCTAATGGCTTTTTATCCCAATAATAGTCCACAATCTTAGTAATTCGTTTCTTAGTCTTAATGTCAAGAATATTTCTTCTTAATGGTAAGCTATGTTTTCATGAAGTTTACTTTTTCCTTTTCCCCTTGCTTCTCATATAGATTTTATAAAACGTTCATTCACAGAAGTGATATTTTTACTTGGGTATAAGTAAAAATATATTCTAAGTAAACAATTATTTGAAGAAATCAGGTATTATTAGTTTATTTTCTTCTGGTATTTCTTGATACCTATCCCCATGGTCTTTATTATTGATGACTAAAATCATGTCGGGTTGTATGGATAAAATGCTTTTCTCAGCTATCCAAAATTGGTAACGATTGAATGAGTAAGAACTCAAAAAATTCTATAATGAGAAAAAGGACAGAGTGGAGGATTAAATCGAGAGTATTAGCTTGCAGGTAGGTACATAGAATGAATTGGTCTGAAAGACGGTCAGATTTTCATGAACGACCAATATAATTGCATTTTTATAAGCTGTTAAAGAAAACAGCAGATTTTCCAAAGGCTAACAAGAAGACCAATTTGTATATTTTTTATTGTTTTACTCTTATTCTATCCCCATTGAGATAAATTTGAAAAGTGCTCCACAAGCTCTACTCTACTCCCAGTCAATTCAGCACGTGTTGTGGTTGTAATGAAATATTTTCACTCCGTAATGAATTTTTATCCCATTACATGAAAGTAGAACCAATAAGTGAAACAAAAACTAATAAAAGGGTTACTCCTCGCAGTGTTACTGAACTGATGTTCCCCCAAGGAAACAGCAACGATTCTCTTCTTTGGCGTCTGTAGGTGGGGTTTTATTACTACTCGCTCGTTGTGCCAGAGGGTTCCTACCGCTCATTTGCGCCGTTCGTAGGCGTGAACTCACAGAAATATCTCATACTGTAGGTTCTCTTAATTTGAGATGCGAGTTTATCCGATGACGCCAGTGATATATTGATGTATTGTAATAGTCTCGCCAATTTTACCCGTGAATTCCCTATATTGGTGTACTGTAACAGTCGCACCTATTTTACCCGTGCATTCCTTACATATTGGTGTACTGTAACAGTCTCACCTATTTTACTCATGAAATTCTTACATTGGTGTATTGCAGGGTTTCTCAAACTTTCCAACATCACGACCCACTTTTTATAAATAAACTCTAACGCGACCCATCTCATCTTCAGTTAATTTTCCCATACCCCCCCTACAAGGCTTTAGCTTCGTGCATGTGGGGTTTGGTCATCTCCTATTTTGTTAGAATAATAAATTACATTAGATATTGAATTAACTTTTTAGGTATTTCAAAAGAAATATTTGAACCTTAGTGTATAAAATTGTTTGATTCTGGGAGCAACGTTGAGCTTCAGAGTGCGAAGGGGTGTCTGATGGGGGGTCCTCCCCCAGAGAAAGTTTGAAAATTTTTTTGAAACAGGGTTTTAACTCGTTTTTCTTGTTAATCTATAATTTGGATAAATTTCAATTACAACATCATTTCCTAAGGAAATTCTTGAATTCAAAAACTTGTCGTGACCCACCAAAAACAGACTGGCGACCCACCAGTGGGCCGCGACCCACAGTTTGAGAATCTCTGGTGTGTTGTAATAGTCTCACCTGTCGACCATGACTTCCCTATACTAATGTATTGTAATAGTCTCACCTCACATATTTTACCCGTGAATTCCGTACAATTGGTGTATTGTAATAGTCTCACCTATTTTACCCGTGGAATACTGGTGTAGTAGTCTCACCTGTCGACCATAACTTCCCTATACTAATGTATTGTAATAGTCTCACCTCACCTATTTTACCCGTGAATTCCGTACAATTGGTGTATTGTAATAGTCTCACCTATTTTACCCGTGGTATACTGGTGTAATAGTCTCACCTGTCGACCATGATGCCGGCGCGGATGGCGTGCGCGACGGAGCGGAATCGCAGCTTGTCCTCTGACCTCCGCCGGGTGTTGGACATCTGGCGGGTGAACGTGGAGGCCAGCCACTCCCGCACCTCGGGCGGCACCGCATCCGGCTGCACCTCGGAAAGCTCGTCCTCCTCGTCCAGCAGCCTCCTAAAGTCACCCCTTCAAAGGTCAGACATCAAGGGTATAAGTACGAAACACACGTCATACACATTCATACAACAATCATGCTATTTTACCTATAGTTGGAACAGGCTTATACAGGCCACATTTTTTTACCTCGTTACCTAAGAGACGAGGGCATCAATACGAGGGCCTTAAAGATGTGGCATTACTACGGAATAGGTTAAACGGTGGCAGAAGCGCGTGATTTTGATAAGCCCATTCTAATTACAAGTAAACTTCAAAATACTTCAAGTAAACTTTTCCAGTAGTGGGATGCCAAAAAGAATTCATGTACATATTAAAGAATTTCAGTATTGGAACGCCTGAACGAAGACATCATGAATTCCAGTACAGGAACTCTTGGATCAAGAAATCATTAGTGATATAAGTAGGAAATAGAACTGTCTATCATGCAGTTTAAAGCTTATTGGACTGGTAGGCCAACTGGTATCGTGTAAATTGGACATTACTGTCCCTTTTCCCTTCAGCTTTATGCGGCTATGGGAGTAATTTGTACGCATTCTCCAGAACTTCCATTAAAAAATTTTCCCAGATTTGGAGGGTATAAGCAGTAACACTCTCATAGCCAAATAAAACTGGAGGGAGACGTACATTTAAGTGCTTTTTAGGTTCTATCTTCTAATGAGTATGTAATAAAAACACATTAGTTGCAATTAATTTTAATACCTTTTTAACACCAAGAGTAATTATATGATCTTCAATAAATCCTTAATATTTTTAGATAAATGTATTATTATGCAATATTATTTTTACAAAGCGTATAAAAAAAGGTGGCCAGAATAAATACAGTAATGACGTTTCCCGAGGAAAGTAAACTAACAGAAGTACTAAGACACGATATTTCAGAATTTACTGCAGAAATAGATAATTTTGTAGTCACTCAAAGCAGTTTGTCAGCTTCAAGCTAATCTGCATCCTATAAAAAAACCAAAGATAACATATTCCCATCCTATTAATCACTTCCTCACCTTTACTTTGCTCCAAAGAGGTTAAGCTAAGCCCCTTTGTCATAGCCATCAGTCACCGAAGAAAGACAAGTTAAATCTGGCCAACCTCCCAAGAAAGTCCCCCACCTGCGGAAGCTATCGACATAATCGGGCCTCCATGACTGATGCCACCCAGAAAAATATCTTTTTATTTTAACCCACCCCTTCTCGCAAAAAACATTCTTCACATTTTTAAGGTATTTTAGAAGGGAGGAAGGCGCCCTGGTGGCTTAATTGTTCTCGAATGGCTACATTACCCCTAAGCGTTTACTATTTTTGGGGCTGAGTACCCCCATTAGGAAGTGGCTTAATGATATGGAGAGAACGATGGGGATAGTTTAGTCTTTCTTTTGGTCGGGGTAAAGCATACTTTTTAGGATATAAATTGAGATTTTACTTATGGTTATTTTTACACACCTTAATTTATTATTAAAAAACGCTCTTGTTGTTTTTACTCTAGATCGGACTACCTTTCACCATTTAGTTAAGAACTGTTAAAAGCCTTAATTACGTTGGTATAATGAAGCTGAATGTATTTGATCCAAAATCAAGAACAACAAAGATGTGAACGGTAGCATTTTATATTTTCTATATGCAATGTGCTGGAATGATGTTAATTTCATTCAAAATAGGAAATTAGTGTATTTGTAACATGCGGGGCGAGAAAGTTAGAAAATTTTTCCAGTACCTGGTAGTTAAATTTTTCCGTCCAGTTCCGTCATGAAAAAATTGATTGGATGGATTTTCGTTCCTAGACGGAAAAATTTTATCCATGATTGGTAAGTCTCTACACTAGTGTTTCCCAACTTGGGGCGCACGCCCCACCGGGGGGCATTATGAATTTCTAGAGGGGCAATTTGAAAAATTTCAACCAAATTGCCCCCCAGGTGGGGCATGGACCACCAGGTTTTATTTACTTTTCAAGAAGGATTTTCGATAAAGTAAAGGACATGGGGGGCATGAAAAATTTAGAAGGGCTTTGGTGGGGCATGGACCAAAAAAGGTTGGGAAACACTGCTCTACACGAATCATTTTTTGTTGAAATTGTAAAGATGACCGAATAGATTAAAGCCGTACATAGAGGCTAATTATATCCTGTTATACTACTACTATAAAGGCCCTCGCATAAAAATATGTCTTGCTATTTCCGATACAAAGGGGTCTAGGACACAAAAGATTTAAAAAAAAAAAAAAAAAAAAAAAAAAAAAATCCCCTCTAAAAAGTATCCCAGTTTCTTCTGCTTAAAATGTTTGATTATGCTTCAATCATACATAGAACCAGATATACAATCCTTTATTGGTCGGCTGCTTTGGTAGTCTAGCATTCTATGTTCTACATTCTAATGCGTTTTTCTTTAAGATGTGTTTTTCACTGTTTCTCATCTTTAAATTGATATCAGTGAAGAACCGTTGAATGATAAAGAGTTGAAATTTGAAACACATACATTTCAAACTCTTTTCTTAAATTTTGATTCAGAAAATTTTGTTTACTTTTTTGAATTTTTAAAAAGAGTCGCATGAAAATTTCAATATTTGTTTTTACTTAAGTGTTTATATTTTTTAAAAGTATTATTTCTTAAAATGCTGAATCAAAATTAAACATTACATATGTTTCTGTTTGATTTGGTGAAAAACTTTGAAAATTGATAAATAATATTTTGAGTCATACCAGTAATTATAAAATACCCCACTTTTTTCGACAAAAATTGAATTTAAAATTTTTAAAAAGCTTTTTGAAGAGTTTTGAGTGGTAATTTTTTACATTTGATTTCATAGTTAATTAAAAAAAAAATTCAAAATTTACACCTTTAAATAATTTTTTTTGAAGTGTCCTAGACCCCCCTTATTAAATCCCAAATATTTCAAAACTTTTTTTTTTTTTTTTTTTTTTTAAATATGGCTTTATTGGAATTAATATTAATCCATTGAAAATGGCAAATACATACAGAAAAAGAGTCTGGGTTAACACATAAAGGAATACAAGAGAAAACATGAACAGTCTCAAGCAGGAACATTATGCTGGAGTTCAAAGAGATGAGTCCTGGCTTCCCAGTACAGTTGACACTGGTCGCCCCTCAGTTGGGCATCAAAAAAAAAAATTACTTTACTAAAAAAATTATTAGAAAACTTGTTTCTATGTAAATTCCATCTTTGCTTACTTTGTTTCGTCCATGTAAATGGCTTCCAATACCGATACTGCATAGCTCACAGTCTGTTGAAGAACATCCATGGGGATCTCTCCATGGCTCAAGTGGTTTGACAGCTCTCGCAGCCTAGGTGTGAAACATTATTAGTCTCCAGTTAAGTGAAGGGTATAGTCACGGCTTACTAGATACTTATACAGGCTAGCCGAGTTTTAAACAATGAAAACCATTTGACAACTTTTCCCGCTTGGAGCGCTACAAGACCTACCTATATCACCCACCGTCTTCAACACTGTGGATATGCTTTGCCAGTAGGTCCAGTATTGCCATCTGGATTTGCAATGATTTCCGTACTCGGCTAGCCTGTATAAGTATCTAGTAAGCCGTGGTATAGTATAAAACGTGTAATTTTAGAATTGTAAGTATTTCAACATACAACGCCCATCTTAATATCTTACATAATCTTTAGTTTTTTATTTGAATCGTGAAACCCCAAACTTAAAACATCGATTAGTGAAATTATTCTCGTTATTTATATGATCATTTATTTATTTATTCATTTACATATACATAAAATATTCATAAAATATTTAAAAAAAGTATATTAGTATATTTGTTACAATAGACATATCAATATATAGGGGAGTGAGATATGAAGGTACCAAATTTTGTATCAGAGAAATCAAACCTGTATTTTAAATACCTAAACACTTACATATCGTAGGCTTACAGGAGAAAGGCATTAAGTCACTTCTTGCTCAACTACTTTGATAGAGATTACGCCAAATTTGGCGACATCCGATCGCTTTTTCTGCTCCATGTATTTTCACCAACACACTATAATAACCTCAGCTTGGCGAGATTTTTGTGAATTCGCTCGTTCGTTGGCGCAATTTTAGCACTTTCAAAAGATTTTCCAAAAGCGACTAAGTGTCTTTCCCCTGTAAGCCAACGATACGTAATAAAATGTATACGGTTAAATAAATAAATCAGGTATGAATTGTCATCTATTACATTATTTTCTAAAAAGGATTTTGGGTATGCACTTCACATAACACATCTACATCAAAATGAAATATCCCCTTTAGTCTCGCTACCGTTAAAACCTAATATAGTATTCAAGCGAACTAATGTGATTAAATGAATCGACAAAGGAATAAATAGAAAGAGCCTCAACTGAGATTTAGAGTGACATAAAAGGGAAGCTTTTTTGAAGTATCACCAGGGCGTAAAATATCATGACTTCTTTCGTAGACCGTAAAATCACTATTTTCACCCCTTTTTTTAATCTCTATACTAGTATGGATAGGTTTTCAGGAGAATTGTAGCGTGAAAAAGTGAGTTTTTTTTTTGTTTCCATGACAAAAGGTGCATGGTTGTTTTTGATAAGATAAACGTGTGAAAACTTCCTGCTTTTAAAATACATATTTTTAAAACATAGTTACTTCTGGCCTTTCATGTGTTTCTTCTCGTTTTAGAAAAATTAAACTAGAAATTGATAATAGGTAATGGGGATATTTTCGTTACAATGAGGGAATTGCACGGTTTTTTAAAAATTTTATTATGATAGAGGATGAAAATCCATGAAAAATGACGTAAAAATTATTGAAATCGGAAAACTATTCCTCAAGATATTAATTTTTAAAATGCCGTTTCCAGTATTGGCGGGAAAAACAGTAATTTCGATATGGCTGCTGTGTGACGTCACAGCGCTTGGACCCACTTGGACCCGCTATGTTAATGTATGCTTAGCTTGCTTTATTCTGCTATTCTTCACAAAGTTTTAACTAAATAACTATGATATTTTAAAGACACATACAAGTATTTTTTATAAAAAGATTGGCATTTTGTTTTTCAAAAAATATTAATTGGTTTTGGAATTATTAGGATTAAAAGTTTAAATTTTTTCTTTTTCTGTCCGTTCACTAGAGAAACAGACGAGTTTTATGCGTGTTTTGGTTTTATGATAAGTCTGATTTCTTTTATTTTCAACAATTCACTAGTTTCGACGGCGCTGTGACGTCAAATCCCGTTTTTTGATCACATGACTTTACTAGTGTTTTGGCAAAAATAAAATCGAATTTTAAGTTATTTAAAACATATTTTTGAACTTTAAAATCTGATATTTGAGAGTTTTGAACTATAGAGCATTTTCAATCACATGACTCTGCCTAACAACGGCCTTAGCAACGTTGTTTATTCGCCAAGTGACGTCATGTGCGAATGCTGCTATTGGATACTTCTATGTCCCGCCCCTAACAACAGCCTTAGCAACGTTGATTTTGTCCTCCAAGTGACGTCATGTGCGAATGCTCTATAACGTATCAAAAAAGTGTAAAATTAAGCAAATCCCTCACCTATGCAATTCCCTCATTGTAAAACTTAACCCTTTAAATACGGTTATTTTTGTACATTAAACGTTTTTTTCGTTTCCATTTTAATTAGCTATTAACTCAAAACAGGGTCATATCCAAGGAGGGTTCAGGGGTTCAACCACCCCGCCGTAACTTTGACATAAACCCATATAGTGTTTTTCTTCAAAATTCGGGGGTGTACAAGGAGCGAAACTCTTCGAATGACATCCAATGTGTCCCAAATGTCCAAAAGTGAGTTAAAAATACGTTTTAGAGTCAAGTTTTAAAAATTTTGATCAACGAGGATGCATTACCTCCTTTTTTCTTGTTAGGACTAGATATTTTACACAAAACTGTGACATGATTAAGTGTACAAAGACAAGACAGGAGTCTTTAGAAAACATTTGGGACCAAAACTCTCCACGAAACTTAAGTCTAATTACGGACCTGACTTAAAAGGATTAGAATGATAATTTTAAAAATATTATTTTACATTGTATTTTTTTTAAATTTCCTGATTTAAGATAAATTGTAATTTTAGTCAGATTTTTATCAATACCTTTCCACATAAATTGGAGTTTTTTTTAGATAATTAAAGTAATAAGTCACAAATTAATAGTATTTTATGACCCACATCACAGCTCTCTGTAAACTAAACAAAGGAAGTACTAAATTAATATCTCAGTGTATTTGTAACTTGAAGAGCTTAAGAAAATACAAAATATTTCTGAAACAAGAGAACCTTATTGGGAAGTATTTTTAAAATCAGTTTCCTTACTTTTATGGACTAACACGAAGTGCTCTATTCATGAATCGTTGAAAGAAGTAGCGCTCTCATGTCAGGATTATAGGTTAATCAATAATTTCAGACAAGCATCCTTACTTCCCATTATTGAAGAGATTAATGTAATGCGTTAACAATATACTCCATCCTTTTACGCTCATATTTTCGCATCAATGGCTCATACTGTAATCCTCGTTTCATGGATCATTAAGGGTATTGTGGTAGTATCATTAAGGTTTTAAGATTACCTAGTAAGATCCCCATCTAAAGATATTATATTTTAGGGTCTTGCGTGATTAAGTGTGTTTGTTAAACTAATTAAGGCATACAAATATAAGAGTGATTAACCGGCCTTTTAAAAGTTTTTTTAGTTTATTATTACTATTTTTCCCTTATTTTAGTTACTCCTAATTTCTATTCCAACAAATTTAGTAGCTACTCCTTGTTTATAAGATGAATCTATACTACTTTATACCGTCTTTCACTGGAGAAAGGGACACAATTTTGCATGTTTCAGAATAATCTGCTTTGTGACTCCATTTTCCTCTGTTTAGCAAAATTATCTTAACGTAGGAAAAATTAGAATTTTTCCTGTTTTTATTTTTTTTTGGTTCAAAATATCGTAAAAATGTTTTTGTAGTACATTTTGTTTAGATATTTGAATGCTTTGAATAAACTTTAACCATTTGTTTTATTCAGGTCTATAGTAGTGGTTCAGTTAAATGGTTGGGTTAAGTTACATACTTTTACTTCTACTTAGTGTTCCTCTATTGGATATTAAAGTACAATTGCTTTTAAAATTTTGATTAATTCCAAATTAATGAGTACTTAACCAAGTTTAAAACTCTTATTAACGGTATCTGTTACGGGCAATGTGATAAATTCAATGACATTTATCAATGAAATTTATCACTTTGTCCGCCTCCACTCCGGGCATTATTAATAATGCCCGATTAATCACTTTGCCCGTAACATATCTATACTTGGATACCAAACATTTTAGTTTATTCGAATGTCTATCTCTTAAGTACTGAATACTTAAGACCCTGATTTAACGTCATTCAAGAGACCAATGAAAAAATGACGATGTGTGTGGAAAAACGGAAAATTGGGATTTATAAGAATTACAGTTATGTATGAAAATTGTTTGGTTTGGTACCAACTATAAATGTAGGAAATAGTTTAATGTGAAAAAAGTTAGAAACTTATGTTAACTATATGGTATTGAATTCACCTATCAAAGAATGAATTGGAGCATTGTAATACAAAATTTCATGAGAAAAAGTACTGGGTAGTTAAACAATACTCTAGATTCACTCAACTCCTGGCAAACCAATAAGATCTCTCACTAAAGTTTTCAAATAGTATCAGTAAATGTTCGTGGAGCATAGACTATTTCTTTGCTCCATTAATATGTGTTTGGCAAAAAGTGAACCAAAGCTAGTTCAATTGAATTCAAAGTGTAATTTACCATCTATACAAAAGTATATTTCTTAAAATTTAATCTAGGTTAATTTACACATAACAGTTTTAAATACACATTATCACAGTTTTGTGACTAGAAATGCAGGGAGCTGCAGTGCAGAGGGAGGAATAGGAAAGGAGTAGGCACTTACCGAGAGCATTCAGAGAGCGAGATCTCAGTTCACTCGCTTCTCGCGTCTTCTCTGAACGGAATGCCGTTTTCCACCCCCGACCCACCTTTTCTCATAAAGACTTTTCTACATACGAGGCCGTGACCCTTCTTACTGCTCATGCTCCCGGGTGGTTACCTTTCTCGCGCTGCACTACAGCGCCCCGTTATCAACCGTGACGTCAGAACTTTTATCGCACGACGTAATTTTGAGCCTTAGATATTGGCGATAGATATACTTAGGAGAGATATCGTAACCAAAAGTTGTAAAAAGCAAGAGTGCTGACCTCTCTGCGGCCTTGTCACAGGCGTCGAGTGTGTCGACAGGTGGCAATTCCTCTTCCCCTGCCCCGTTGGGAGGAGACCCAGGGTTGCCATCCTTCATCTTGCGCACCAGAACTGCACCACCTGCAACACACACCACATTATAGATTACCACATTATACATATACATATACACATTATACATATTAATGTGTTAATGTGTATACCACATTATACACATTAACCACACACACAAAGTTAAGTGAACACACACAATTAAGTCATTTCACAGACGGGGTGACCAAAATTATAGCCTGTTCATTTAGAATAGGCCTGTGAAACAGGAGCGCTGACGCTCAATAACGCTCGTTATACAACCTCAGTGACCGATTCTTTAACAGTATTTGTCCTACTTCAGTTTAAACTGCCTAGTAATTGCACAAGACAAATGTTTCGATGAGATTTGCGATGAGATTTATGTCTCAACGGTCTATTCTAAATGAACAGACTACCTGTGGTCCGGTCATTTCATACGAATGTGTGAAGTGAAGTTTGAACAACAAACATTTGATATTCAGCTTTAGTGGCTTTACTGTTAAAGTGGAGGTAAGTCTCACTCAGTTTCGGTTCGATGTTGTTTTATTGAATAAATCTCAAGAAGATCAAGTGCCTGTCTAAAATTTCCTGCCATCCGGGACAATTTAATTCTGTGCACAGATATTTCAATTCGGGAATATTTTAATCCCTGTTTAAACACATTTGGATGTTTATTAATGAGTTTTATAGTCTTAAATTGGTACAGTTTCCTACACAAAGTTAAAAGAAGATCCTCATAATGAACTAAATTAAGCTATCAATAACACAATGTTCTGCTAAAAAATTTTTCTCTGAAACATAATTAAATGTTGTCCAGGAATTAATAATTTAATTAACTAATATCTCATTTTGTTTGATTTCAAATAACCCCAAAGGGTACTTACGTATTAGCCCATAGAACGTGCCGTTGAATCCGAAATACATTTAACAAATTGCATTAACTGTGCCGCTGAATCTGACGGTCGCTGAACGGTAGATGGGCTTGTACAAGTACCCAAAAATTATATAAAGGCTACGAATGGTTTAGAAACGTTAAAAGATATTTTCTGAATAAAAAGAAAATACGTAAATTCCATTCATATATCGATTACACTTAATAAAAGACCCAAATAAAATATGTCGTTTGCTACCATCTAATGACGCGCATCTTATTTAACGTCGCCGTACACAAAAAAAAAGAAAACACATTGGGTCGACCCCTAGAGAGAAAGAAAAAATATCGAACGTAGAACATAAAACTCTTCTTGACGCTGATGAATAATGAACGCTGAAGACGAATGTCTGCAGGAGTTGCCACTGTTCCAGAAGAAACTTTGAAATATAAATGAAGATGAAGGCAGGAGTCATGCATTCTCGGCTCAGCCGGATACCGAGTGAAGAGGAAGTCGAAAGAATTTTTATGTTGAACGAAACTGTGTGTTGCTTGAAATAATAAAATCTGAGGCCCGTATCCGCATAGGGTTTAATTAAGGGTGTTTTTTTACTTTGCAGAAAAATATATTATACTTGGGTTGAAGAATGGAATGTAACTCAGGTGTTCGAGAGAGTAGCTGTCTTATATTCTCTAGTTTAGAACTTTTAAATTACTTCCAAGTTCTATTTGCGTCTTTTAAAATATTTTAGTTTTAATTTTTCCTACTGAATCTACTGCATTATTTTCCGAAACTATTAAATTGTCAAAACTATACTAGAATAATTATAATGCTTAATAAATTCAAAATTACCTACCTGCTGGTTAGATTATTTGAAACTAATCTCGATGACATATCGAACTCCATTAAAGTTAACCACAATTTTTAAAATAGTTATATAAATTTTTAAAAAATGTTCAAGTTTTGTTTAAAGATATTTAGTTTACGATAAAAATTTTAATGAAAAATGCATCAAAAGTTTAAAAAAATATCATAAAAACAAGAAGGTATAAGATTTTTACAACAAAAAGATTGAAATAATTACATTTGAGATTGTGATGAAAAATAAATGTAATGAAAAATGTTACATAATGGTTTAATTCAAACGTCAAATATTTAGAACTGACTACCAAATTTAGTAAAACAGTTCTTAAAAGAGAAATGAACAAAGTTATTTTTTTGGATTAACTGAGACTTGAATCTGCATTTAAAAAGAAGAGGTTACTATTTACTGGATTCTCTCAAATTATTTGACAAAAGACCTTTAAATTGATGATATGACGGTGATATGACATAAATTTTAAAATAAAAATACATTTTTATACAAACATACTTTGTTACTCAACTCAACTTACTTATATTTTGACAAAATGTTACTTAAAAATAGTTTTCATTTTCTAAAAAACACCCATTTCATTGATAAAAAAAATGCATATAAACCTTCAATAAAAAATAGGCCATATGCCTTTTAACCTCCTCTATCATAAAGCTCAAAACTAGAAATAAAAACATTTTCAAAATCCTCTTAAGATTCTTATTTTGGTGCTATTAATCCATCAGACCGTCTAGACATCAGTGAAATAAAAAAAAATACTTTTTTATAGTTTCAAGATAGCCTTCTTAACTATCTAATTTTAGTTACTTCCGATCACAAACTACAAAATAGCTTTGTTTTGAAAGACTGAACATAAAAACGGACCATTCAAAGGTCACTATGGAAACAAAGATTATGATGTAAGCTACCATTAATAGCATACATTATTATATTTTTACTTTAGCTTTCCATAATCATTATCACCCATCGTTAATATAATATTTCGGTTATAAGAAATGAAAAAAAAAATAGCTTACCTTAAACTTAATGGTTAATTTTTTAGTGCTTTTAAACTTTGTAATAAGGATTTATCACATTGCCCGTAACATATACACAAGATTCTGATGAAAGGAAAGTAAGGTTTTTGAGATTAGTGTGATGAACATAATGTAAAGAACATTCATGGGTTAAACGCAATTATTAAATATAAAAAAGAACAAAGAGGGACTAAACCGTTTTTAAGAGGCACTAACCGGTCTTACAAGAAATTGTTTGCAGAAAACATGATATTTAACCAAACCGAAAAATGAGCATAACATATAAGATTGTTTAATATTAAAAAGAAAAATATAACTTAATCATAATTTTAAATTTTGTGATAAATACACACTGTATTTTTAATGAAAGTACGATAAAAATAAAACGTATACATATACTCGGTTACTAACCAAGAATCATCCTACAGAATGGAATAAAAATTATAAAATAGTTTACATTAAATTTTAGCACTTCGAATATGGGTTGGTTTTGTTAATCATAAATATTTTACAACCATTTTGTTGTTCATTTGAAATTATCCTACTTGGATGGAAATTCGAAAAAACAATTAAGATTAATTTTAGGTTTAAATAAATATAGTATACAATATTGTACTCTCATGAAATTTATTTCTTGGTAATAAAATAGTTTGAAAAGGTTTATCCCAAGAATATATTTTCAAGAATAGTTAAAAGAAGCAAAACATAAATGTCATTTAAGCGTCAGACTGTCAAATGTTATGTTAAAGTAACTAATCTAGACAGGTTTCATGCTGGTAAAAATTGCGTAATCTTAACATACCAGTTTTTGAAACCAAATATGTATTGAAATATACCAAAAAAAAAAGTCCGAGTAAAGAATGACATGGATGAACTTAACAATAGAGAGAACCACAACACAGACTGTATAGTTGATAAGGCAAAATTTTTAGGCCATATACAGACAGTCCTTGCAGAAAATAGTTTTAGCATGGCTGTGTAATCAATCACTTTATAGAAAATGTCTTGGAATTTCGTGTTAAAATTTATTTGTGCATTAAGGTTTTAAAAGATAAGCCTTTTTTGTGTTCACAATTTTTAAGCTCAGCTATAGCAATCAACCATAGATTTTTACTGACCTGAAAACGTAAAAGTCGACATGATATTGATATTATGAGTTTGGAATGCTGCCTTAGGGTAAAAATTATAACATAGAGTACAGATTTACTACAGATTTAGTCATAGCTCTGTCTCAAAACACAAAAATGAGAAATTAAAAAAAAAATGAAAAGTTCTCATTTTAGGGGTATGAGGAGCGTTTTAGAAGGTAAAATTTGAGAAAATTCTACCTAATTGAGCGTGGGTTTTAAGGGTTCTATTAAAGGCATCTTTTCATGCTAAATCGGTGCTGTTGTACAACTTTGTAATTGAGTTATGCAGCAAATCTTTAAAAGTTTTTAAAATAAAAACTATAACTCCTAAAATGTCCGCTAGGGGGCGTTAAAAATTTTCGCATCGGATAGCGCCCATTGTCATTTTACTATACCTAAAAACCACTTTTATGACATATCTGTAGGGGTTAACAAATTAAGGTGAGGCCACTTATTTTGGGACACCCTGTATAACAAACGTTATAAAGAACTAAAATAAAAAATGTTTGATTTACAAGGAGACACTAGCCACCATAAAAAGTGCACTTATTAAGTATAGGGTAAATCAAACTACTCATTAAATTTTAAGAGATATCGACTTGCTAATAAGATGTATTATCGCTATAGATGATAAAAACATTTCAAGCTTTCATCTTCATTTCTGGAAAAGAAATTCATCAATTAAGAAAACAAGTTCAGTTTTCAATTTCGTTTAACATTTCATTAAAAGGTCTTTTCATCATTCACGCTCTTTGATGTGCCGGAGTTTTCATCTGAGTAATTACTTTTGACTAATGGCCTTTAAAGTAATAAAAGATTGGGAAATAAGAGTTTTGACCAAAAAAACCTTTGCTCGCAATCAAACTAAAAAGCCTTTTAAGTAAATTAAGTTTACTCGGAGTTGTTTGACTTAACATGAATTTACCTGATAGCCCGTTTTTGTTTTTTGTTTTAATTTCGTTCAAATAAAAATGGAAGATTATATTGCAGTGGAAGATGAAATTGAATAAGTGTTTGTGTACATATTTTGAGCGATTAAAAAAGTTATTAACAAGTTTTTAGAAAAAAATAAATTTTGTAAAGAAAGTTTAGTAACTATGAAAAATTAGAGATTCGCTTAAAATTTTATAATGAGTAATAGATTAATTAAGCAATAGAATTTTTTTGTGTGTCTTGTTAGAAATTCGTAAAACTTAACATTTGAGGTATTGGTTGGTTATCCATGTATTGTTTTCTTTTTCTGCTGCTTGAAGATATAAAGACAATAAAAGGAAATATGGTCAAGTCATTTTAACTTTGTAAATTATTATGCACTAGAATAGAAAAAGTATGTGAGAAAGAAGAGAGAAAATGAAAGAATGAGAAAGAAATATAGGTACCTCAAACATCTATGATAAAAATTAACTGATTCTATTTTGAAATTTCACAAATTCTTATCCTAGTAAAGTAACATACAAATACGTTCATACCATCAAAGCTTAAAAAATAGGGAAACATAATTCTATTCTACGTTCAAAATAACAGTTGTGTAGAATTAATATTTTACTTTAAATGTGCTAGTACATGATTTTTTTTAAACAAAACATTTTTTCAAAACTGTGGAATAGTACTTAAGTTTGAATATTTTATCTTAAATAAATCGTATTCTTTACTCTTGACTTCTTTCAAAATTTATATATTTCAGTCTTAAAAAGTATCTAATGTAGTTAATCTTTTAAAGATTTCGCAAATGAATTTAATTCAAAACAGATTTGTAACAAAATAATATCGCATAAGTTTTTCTTTTCATTTCTTAAAACTCGTTATGTTGTACAACGATCGCATTAAAAGTAATTTAACTTCTTTCCAACTACTGTTGAAAACTAATCAACACGCTAAGAAAGGATACTTTGAAACAAAAGTATGTTTGCGCTTCTTTTTTATTCATTTAGTGACGTTTGCCGCTACAACAAGCTTATCCATGGTGGATAAGCTTGGAGATATAAGCCACATAATATACTCGCTCACTTGACTAGTCTAAGTCAAACCGCAAGGTTATACTGTAGCAGTGTTCACGAAGGTTGAAAAGGTTTCCAATAAGACCACAGGGAAATCTACGTGCAAATATTGTTTCGAGCCCTCCATTCCCGAATCTCTCTTTTTATGGGGTTTGGAATATTCATAAGTGATGGTCCTCCGCTATTATTCGGGTTGGACGCAAATCCCCTCGGAATTGCTCCGAAAATACCTCGAGGGTCATGGGAAGAAAATATCCCAGGAAAGTTTGCTCTGGACGTTTCCTCGAAAGTTATTGGTTGCGGAATAAACTGGAAAAGAGAGAGACTGGATGGTGAGTTTTCAAGGGGGAATTTGTTTTGGTTATAGTTAAGAGAGCAAGGCGGCGAAAATTATTTGCTTAAGCTGCAGTTGGAGATGGTACCTACCCATAAGTTGAAATTTAAGTAATTTTGTTGACGTTGCTGGTAGAGGTGATTTTATTGTTTTGGTGAATTTTTCTGTGTTTATTTACAGATTTAAACTAGTTAAAGTGACAAAAATCTTGGTACTGATATAAAGTATCTTTATTTGGCATTATATATAGTAGGTATAAAATTTTAGTTGCATAATCTATTTACATTGTCATTCACTTAATTTCCTTTCAACTATTGTATGATTGATTGAAATAACACGATCTGAACTGGACAGGGACTAAGCTGTGTGGTTTTTCGGATATAGTAGATTTTGATTCTAATGGTGACGATGCATATATATAAAAAAAGAGATTTTCTTATAATTTTTCAGCTAAGACATTTCAAACGATCGATGGAATCTGTACTCATCAAGGTTCCTATTTCATGGTTCCGGTTAACAATAATGATTTCCTTGGTGTGATGTGCAAAGCTCAAGCATTTTCTTATTTTTAAGGTAACTCCACAAAAAATCTGATAAAAAAAATTCGTCCAATTAATTGCACAAAGAATTATCAACATAATTACTCGGGATGCCTTCAGAAAAATGTCATTATTTCTAGAGGAATAAAAATGCTTTGAAGAACAACTTCTAAGACCAGTAAAGAAAGAAATTACACATTCATCTTTTTAGAAAACAACCTCAAGAAACATAATGAGTTCCCATCTAATTAAAATTTCTACCTTCCGATGAGACATGTATAAAAACCTAAACACAGAATCCAATTTTAATAACGAACAATTTATTTCGAACTATTAATGAATGATGCTTATCATATTTAGCGCAAACGATTTTTCGTTAATTAGAAGCAAGATTGAACGTTTGAGTGATCCAAGATAAGAGGTAGAAAACCTGGCAACCAAAGTTAATAATTAATTATAAGTTTTTTTTTTTTTTTAAGATATTATAACGTAAAAAATTTTAAACTTAGCAATGCGTTTTAAGAATGATTATTTTTGAAGTGAAACAGCTAATATTTATGGTTACGTCGCTATCGTTCCAAGTTGTTTCATGCATTAAGATAATTAACACTAGAATATTGTCTAATTACTTTTTATGTGGAACGAAAACACTAATAACAGAGAGATATTTCAAAATAAACATGAGTGAAAAATATAATTCTGTCCAATTAAATTTCAAATGTTGAGTTTTGACAGCGAATAATTTTTCTAAGAGTAGGGGAGACTGGGGACAAAAGTAACACGGGTCAATTGTAACACTTCGTATTCCTGGAAAAGTATAGATGCCAAGGTGTTACAAATGTAACAGCATGTGCATGGCTTGTAAACAAATAATGTCCGAGAGCGCCAAGACTGGCAGTTGAGGTATAACAGTGTACTTGAGAAAAGAGTGTTTTTCGAGCATAAAAGTAAGTTTTTACTTTTGAGTGAAATTCTTTCTCCTGCACTACAGGTATGTAGCACAAAATAACTTTTTTTACGAAATGTACCTACATTTATCATAGTTATATTCTGTTGAGTTTTAAGTTAATATTGTTTTTAGTTTCTTTGAAAACGAGGGTTGAATTAAAAATGGACACATGGGGTCAAATGTAACACTAATTCGGGGACGATTGTAACATGTGAAAATTGACTTTTGGATGCCGAGATCTCGTACAAGGACAACTAAAAGGGGTCAGATTAGTCAGGAAAGAATGGAGGCAGCGGCTGCTGAGGTTTGGGAGTCTGGAAAAACAGTGAGAAGTGTTGTTTGTGAGCACGGTATTTGTTATGGGCCGTTATACAGATTCTGTCAGAAAAAATGAAAACCCTAAAGTGGGTTATAATTAATTTATAAATTGTCACCAGCACAATCACCTGTATCACCTACACAATCTCTTAATAAAAGATAACCAAATTCACTGCCATCACCACAAATATCAAAATGCACAACACAGGCTGTTCTGCCAATAACAAAAGTGGTACAAAATGACAATGCAACTATTAAAAAGGAAACTCAAGGTGAAAGAGCCCCATCTTCACCTATAAACCCAGTGTAAAAGAGAAGAAGTCTACACAAAAAAAGAAATTTAAATATTCAGACTGTGAAACCTCATCAGACGATGAATATTTGTGTGTTCTTTCCATGGACCATTTCAAAAACAATCGCCCCAGTGAAAAATGGGTTCAGTGTGTTTCGTACAAAATATATTGTTAATAAATTTGTATAATTTTCCGTATTTCTTATGAAAATGTGTTGTGTTACAATGGACCCTTATATGTGTTACAATCGACCCCACTTCAAAGGTCGAATATTGTAACAATATTCTTTGGCATATTTTTTATTTACTATATTGTAATGCATGTTCACAGGGCAGTTTTCATAACGCAATTGTAATTGGGATGTTTCAACCTATTTTCATACCAATTTTCATAACTTTAACATAAAAAATGGCTTGGCTGGAGATCAATTTGTAAATTTTGTTACAATTGTCCCCAGTCTCCCCTAGTACTTAGCATGTTAAAAATAACGTAACACTAACATTGATGCGTAAACTTTTTAAGGTTAATATTAATTTTTAAGCATGCCCTTATACGCTCTATTTTACAAGTACTAAAATTGTATAAGGGTAAGGAAGAATAAAAATTTTAACTTTCGAGAGTACGTAGTTTTAATTACAATAATGACCGTTAAGACCTTGGGATGAAATTTTGTAATAATATTAAGAAAGAAAATATTAGATAAAAACACAAACTGTTGAAAAATAAAATCCTCGGAAAGAACCGAAAACTCGTAAAAAATCGCTCAGATTTATGAAAGTTTTAAAGGTTTTTTTAACACGTTAACTAAACCTTATATTCTTAAACATAATAAATTTGTTTAGATAAGTAACGAAAGAGTGCATGTAGTAGCTATAAGTGGCCATTATAATATTTTGTGTACAAACTTTCTAATATAATATAAACTAAATGAATTTAAGAATGAAATATATTTGATTTATAAAGGCAATTTGTATAGAAATCCTCAAAGACGGGATAAATTTGAAAAAAAAATTTGTAGATGATAAAATACAAAAAAAAATATTCAATGGAATCCAATCAGTTTCAGAAAACCAATAATTGAAATGAAGAAAGAATATTAAAATTTTAGGGTCCTGACTGTTGTCGTGTAGATAACAGAGGAAAAAACACACTTTCAGTTAAAAAAAAACCCATTGTTTTCTTTTTTTATACTCTAAGCAAATTAAACTTTTATAAAATATTCAATATTACACTTTGTACAACAAATTATGAAAATTAACTGTTTATTTCAGTGATTCTGTGAATTTTTTTCAGTATTTTAATAAAAATTAACCGATACAAAAAACACCCAAATTTCAGACACTTCGATTATAGTATTCACTATTTCACTAATATCAGATTTTTTATACTTATAGTATTGATATTTTTGTGCAGATATCATTTTTTATTGAAATTGTGTTACTTAAAATACTACTACTAAACATTCGGATGGGAACACCAGTTACCCTTGATCATTCTTGTCCACCATCAATTTAGAATAATTCTCTCTTATAATTTTTGTCAAAAAATAATTGTCTGTGCTTTTTTAATGCTGGATGAAATTTTAGATATGATTTGTAATAAATTTGGTCGTAATTTTCTAAACTAATCCATAACAAACTGCTAGCCATTTTTTCTTAATTTCTGAATATTTTTACGCGTGATTTTTTAGGGGACATGGTTTTCTTTAGGAGAAAATGTTTTCTCCCTTTTCTTACTTAACTCCCCATTTGTAATGGAGGGTTGAAATTAAAAATGCTCAGCAGTAAAATTTTAAGGAGAATGAGCTGTATCAACACTGCTTTATTCCATTTAGTTATAATTTTATTAAATCTTTTTATGAAGAAAAACAATTAAAAACTGGGTTTGTTTAAAGGATGACACTATAAATGTCAAAAAGTTAACAAATAAGTAAAAACATTAGGTAGAAAGAAAATAAATAAAACATATTGACTATGTATGATCCTCTTGTAATATAGGTACAAAATGTTTTACTCATAATTTACTCACTCTAATAAAGAATAAAAATGATAAAATATAAAGTATCATATTCATAAACATGCTAAACTAATTTAATCAAAACAGAAGAACGTTGCTGAAAACCATTTTATCAGTCATACGAACAGCAACAGTCTCAGAAAACAACAAGAAAGTCGTTTCCATGACAATAAGTGTCTTAGAATAACACTCGTCAGATGTTATTTGCCTCCCTCATGGGATTAATTACAGAGTAAGGATATGAGTTTTCGGGGGGTTAAGGACCATGTTGAAAGGAAGCCAAACATCACTTTGATTCTTAATTAAGTGAATTAGATTTATACGTAGGGTGAAGAGGATGTAAATTTCTAGTTTTTGGCTGAGCCAATCAAAATATTATTGTAGATAGACTAGTATATAGTATTTAATGAATTTCTTGGTAGCATTTCCGTGAGTATGATTCGTGTATTTCTCAAGTGCACTTCTTGAGGTAAATATAATATTGAAAGCCATGGATATGAATGGTTAATTTCATCATAATTTCTAAGCTCTCAATACCTAAGCTCTCAATTCTTTTACTTGCGTTTTCAATTCGTGTTCGTAATAAAAGATCAAGTTATGTAACAAAATAATCAAATATAATGTTTATTACCCAGCCAAAATATTCTGCATAATTGCCCTATAAAACTGAAGGAAGTTGAAACACTTTGTCTGCAGTTGCTATTTAGAAAATCTAGTTTTTTTTAAAAAAACCACCGGAAAGTATTAAGGTTTTTTAAAATTGCTGTAGAAAAACTACATAAATAGATGGTGAAAGGCTTCAAAGTCATATTGCTACAATATAACTGTAAACTTATTAAATAAAATTGAACTTCAGACACTTTTAAAGCAGTTTTGCAGATTTTTTATTTTGGATGTGTATAATCTTACTATTTCTTATAGGCAGCATAAGTTTTGAATTCATGATGAAATTTACAACTTCTCTCTGTTTTTTTTTACACAAAATATTATTGTGATATATTCATTCAGCCCTTATAATGTTAACAACTAAATAAAAAAGAAAATATTGAGAATGTATCAGACTTTCCTGTTTTAATTATGTAGCCTAAAATTAAAGAAAAAAAATATTGAGCTTACCTGATCCTTGAGGGGAGGAACTTGGATTATCTTCATTGGAGGGGGTCGTTTCACCATCGTCAGGAGGATTGGCCACTACAATGAAAAAAGTCACGTCAATCGCTGAAAAAGAGTTACTTAAAAGACTATTTTATGTAAAGTTTTTTATCCCTATAAGAAACACTCTTGTTATTTAATGTAGCGAAATAAAAATGTACTTGAAAAGTACTTGGATGCAATCAATCCTTTTTGTAAGGGGGTTAATTCTTTAATAATCTCTACTGCAAATTTGTACTACATTAAACATTTTTCTCACGAATAAAAAATACATGAATATAAGGTTGGAAAAGTAACAAGTGAATAATTATTATCATTCAGGTAAAATTATATGCATTGGTGGTATGAAAAAAGGAAATATGAAAAACACTCTAAATGCATGAAGACGGTTTTTATATAAAACGGTATTAATAAATTAAAGATTTTCTAATTTTCTTTCGTGCGAATAGTTATTGGTTGTTTTTAACAAAAATCAAATTAAAGAAAATTTACATTATCATTCAAGGAACATTATTTTTACTTCAATAAATATTATTTCCAATTCGCTGAAAATTGTACGACCAGTGAGCTTTTTTTTATCCTACTAGGGGGCCTGCCCCCTGCTCGCTATTGCTCACCAACCCCCGGAACTGCTTCGCAGTTCTTTTAAGATCGCTTCGCGATCTCAGTGAGCAAAGCTCGCTTGTAGAATTTACCAACTCTAATGAAAACCCTTATCCAATCTAAAATATTTTATTTCTCTTATCACTAATTTATTAGAAATATTTTCTCAACCTGTTCAACAAATATTGAAAAATATTAATTTTTCCAGAATAGATAAACTATTCTCCCTTAAACATTTAATAACCACATGAACTTAAAAACGCATTCAATCTAATTATCTCTTAAAACAATGATTAATCTAACAATGAGCTAATAATAATCAGAAAAACACGCAACTTCCAAACAAAAATATCCACCCTTCATCCGAATTATATTTATTTCTCTAGTATTTCAAAAGCAAAAAATAGTTGAAAACATAGTTATCAAGGAAGTCTACTAACAATCACTAACAAAGTAAGAGAAAAAAACGTGCACCCACAAAACTTAAATATCCGTGCTCGCGACAATCTAGTGAACCGTCAAAAATAAACTTAAAAAATCTCCAATAAACATTAAACGTGTCTGAGGAAGACCTAGTAAAACTATGAAAAAAAAATGAAACTTTGATGCTTAATAATTCCAAAACTAATTCGAATTTTTTGAAGAATTAAATGCTAATCTTTTTATAAAAAGTAAGAGCATAAGTGGTTAAAAAATCATACTCCTATTATGATTAGTTTTTCTTTTAGATCGAAAAAACCGAAAAAGTAACAAAAATTTCGAAACTTTAAAAATTAATTACTCCAAACCTAATTCGAAATTCGAAAAAAGGGCGACGTAGTGCACATCTTCAGATATCAGAGTATGGGGTTGCAAAAAATCAAAGCTCTGCTGCTAATAGTTTTCGCTGAACGCGATTACGCGGCGAAAAAACAAAAACATCAACTTTGACCTTAAAAATACCCCAGAACTAATAATCACATCAATTAGCTTTTTATTCGAAATTGTTCTCCAAACATTCCTCTACAAACTTTTCAAATTTCATAAATTTCTGTCAAGTAGTTTTTGCGTTGTGAGAGGTCAAAGAGTTCAAAAAAAATTATTTCTGAAACAGCGGCGGCGGCGGCGGTGACCGTTACTTTTTTTTAATATAGAGAGATAAATTAATTTCATTTACAGAGAATTTGATCCTGAATTCAACAAAGGAAATGGTGGATAATGTATAAAGGAAAAGGAATACTTTAGGATTGGAAAAACTCAAGATAATTTTATTTGTTTAGTATTTCAGAATGGTAATTAAGTTACTAATTAATATTTTCGCTTTATTTAAAGAAGATCCCCTAAGAAAATTAAATTATATAAAGGCAAAACAGTAAAAGAAAACATAAAATTCACAATTTCACACTTGGAATGCTATTTTATCCGATAGTAATAAAACAACTCCCATAACACGTTTAGGTCAAACCATAAAAAAATACACTCAAAGCTAACATAACTGTTCTATGCATGAAAACACTTCACGTATTATTATTCTAAACCATTTTTTTTCTTCTTCAAATACAAAAATGTAAAGAAAATCCCCTGAGCGCAACAAAATACAGAGAAGTGAAAAATTATCTCCTTTAAATTCCTCCTTCTTCAGAATGCTGCGAGCCGCCATTTTCTAATGTTTACCTCACTCAATAAAACGGAATGCCTCTGGCTCAGAAAATAAAAAAAAAGAGAGTCCGAAGTTCTTCAAAAGACGAAATACCGACACGACTTTACATTTTTTATTGCTTTCTCTTCCCTACCAACAAAGAGCTTCAAAAACGGGGTTTGAAAATGCCCGGCCAACGGTTTTTCCCGCGCTTTTGCAGTTCTTTAGGTCATAATCCCTCCGCCCGCCGTAGAATTTTTGAATGTCAAAGTTTTGGAGTTATTTTTTTTTGTTGAAGATTTAGGTGCACTCGGAGTTAAGGGATTTCCAAGACAAAGGGAGGAACAATATATGTAGAAGTATGACGATTTTTCCGATTTGGAATCCAGTTTTCAGTTTTGATTCCATCAATAATTGAGTTATATCCCCATTCACGAATTTTATCGCGCAAATCGAATTTTTTTACGCAAATAAATATTTAGAAAGATTTTATCAGAGTTCTTAAAAATATATAACTGATTTTTTTATAAGATTAAACATTTTTATTTTATACATTGGTTAAAAAAGTACGAGGACAGAAATTTTAGGTTAACTAAAGCTTCATTTTCATTTCAAGCAGGATGAGTTTGGTATATGATTTAACTCCAATGATTGAACTTTACAAAAACCGTTTACAATTATTTTTAAAACATAATTTTAACTGTTTGAAATTTTTATCGAATAACGCTTTCTATTGAAGAAAATTTGGGGAAAAAAGTACAAGTACAAGTGTCCTAAACTACTTTTGAAGAAAATCAAATAAATTTTTTCACTTACTGTTATTCAATAAGACAATAACTTATGATGAAATAAATTAGTGTATGTATTTTTCCTTTTTATAACCCTGTGTTTGTGTTTGAATGATGACACAAGGTCATGTTTGCAGACATTATATTTTTAAAGTATACGAAAATGTTTTTTTTTTTTTTATTTATATTTAGAATCCCTACAAGACAATCTAGCTAATTTAGAGAGTTTGCTACTAAAAAGAATTCAAACATACATTTTAATACATTAACATACTATTTTTATTACGTTTTAAAAATAGCAATGCATCAAATTACCTGAAAAGAGTTAATTAATGTAAAAGTGCTTTGAGAAAAAAAATTAACTCATAATTTCACGATTATTCTTAAAAGAATAAAAATAAATTCATCTGAAGAAACTATAACAGTTTGAGTTCAAAAGATGTATTTTTAACGATTTTGAAGTAAAAAAAAAAGAAAAACATCTTTAGCAATAAAGGTCAAACTATTTACGGCCTCTTAAAAACTTTCTGCGCTGATTTTGACTCAAAAGAGGGAAAACTAGCCTCCAGACTCCGGTACAGTTTTTGCCTTAAGCAGCTTTGAATAAAAACGATTAAGTTCATCTTTAATTACGCTTTTGTACCATTGTACCAGGATAAAAGTGATAATGGCATTTGCGAAAATGGAAAAACCTTTTTCCGCTAATTACATAAAAATTTCTGATCATAAATGTCACAGAGTATAGAGCTTAACAGAGTGTCCAAAAGGCAGTTTTCCTCTTTTAGTTCCGTTGCCACTTCAGGCTGAAACTCCACCAGCCAATCACCTCTGCCAATCAGGAGAAGGCGAAACCTTGAAACTGATTCCTCATTGGATATGTAACTTATATAGGGCGTTGCATTTTAATTACGACAGAGCTGCTTTCTTTTCCCCAGATTGTAGACTTTTTCCCTAAAGTAGTGAAATTATCCCTGGCTAGAATTAAAATATCCCTCTCTTTTTAAACTTTGATTGTTTTTTTTGTTTTAATTGTTAATCTGGCATCTCCGATAATTTCACATCAGAGTGGATGAAATGGCAAAATTTCTACAAGAAAGAATACAAATAATCGGCAAGTTTCGTAATTTATTTAAGTATCTTTTCAACTCTTAATGTTAAGTTTTTAAATGAATAAACTCAGAAAACTTTTTAATGAACTTTCTTAAAAACTACAATAATGTGATCATCTTTGGATTTTACATTCTCGTTTCCATGGAGACTGTTTTAACAACAATGCTATTCCATGAATCTTTTCATTTAAAAATTAAACTCTCAAATAAAATATTTTAAAGTAGTTATTTATTATTTTTTTAGATCATTAATATTATTTTTAAATAGACTTAAACATCTAGTTTTTCTTTTAAAACTTGTTATTTTGCATTATGTTTATTTTTGAAACAATGGGGTAAGCAGATTTTGTTTATCATTTATCGTTATCGTGGTATCATTTTTAAAAATCTCCAAAATTATGTTATTTTTTGTAGTTAAAAGCTCTTGATTTGTCATCACTTCATTAATTTCATTGTTGAATTTATGTTAAACATGAATTTAATTTTGTGCCATGTTATAAATTAACTAATGTAAACAATCAGTTAATCCTAATTTATATAAAGAGAGTATGAGTGCAAAGTATTGTAATACAGTGTAACTTGGATAATTCAAAACTCTAGATACCTACAAAAAGTTCTAATGATCCAAAAACTCTAATAAAAATACTAAACTGATTTAAAATAGAGTTCAAGGGATCAATAAAAATGCATGAATTAGAGATATTTGAGTTCCTTAAGTTGCACTGTAAATAACACAAATAATTGTGAAATGCAAAATTCGTAGTTTAAGTAAGTTTTGTAGAAAAACAAATTATATGATGTGTAAAAGTTCAAATTAATGTGTGAAAATAATTTCTTTAATAAAAATGATTACTTGCTCTAAATGTTTTTGTACTTTTTGTTTTCTTAAAATTTAGTATTTTCAAGCCTATTCAATTTTTAAATGTAGGCATAAAGTTTTAATATATGCATCAATAAATTAGCCATTTGGATGATAAAAAAAATCTCAGTCAGTGAACTAAAATGACATTAGAAACTTGTAATCTCTTTGGAAATGTTTTAGAAAATCGATGTAGTGCTTTGAAAAACTGCGGTTCAAAAACTCAAAAGTCCAAGTATGAATCATAGCCAGAAGAGAGATCGACAAAACTATTTTAAATTTAGGGAAATTTAAGAAAGCTTTTTTCCTTTTTCCCCTCTTCCGATTTGAGTGAAAGGCGAGCGGGAGAGGGTGGGCGGCGACGATGGAGCTAAGGAGGCGGAGCTTATTCAGCCAGTTGAGGGGGTGACACTTTCTATGGGAAAAACCATGCTTTAAAAGTTACCATTAGCGTCTATGGAGATGAGACCTCTGTTAAGCTCTATACTCTGTGATAAATGTCATCTTCAGTTATTTACGGTGTATGGACAAGAGGGATAATTCAAGAGTTAATAATGGAATTATGTCCACAGTTTGAAAAATCAGATTAAAATTTGCAAGAGGGAGATATATAAGTTAATATCTGAAAAGGTATTTTTTTGCAGTTAGAGAATCGTAGTTAATTTAGAAAATTTAAGGATGCGATGAAAATATTTTAAATACTTTAGAGTGTAATTTACTTAAAGAGATGGAGCCGTAACACCAAATACTAGGAGGTAATAATTAAATATTTCAAAAGTGTAAATGCAGTCTCTAAATACATGGAAATTTTAATTGGAGGGATATAAAAGGATAAAACATATTTGCTGTTAGTTTTTCTTTTTATCTTGATTGCTCAAGAGGAACCTTTTTGATTAACCTCATAAAATGAAAATTTTAGACAGTTCCTAAAATTCTTCAATATTTTCGTTTGATTAATTTTTAGTTTAACTTACAATCCAATTATGAATTGTGAGTGTAATTCTATCTTTTATGTAAAAAAATATTTTGAATTTGAGTGACTATAATAAAAAATTGATACTACAGCATAAAAATTTATATTATGCATAACTAATATTATTTTTTTTATAACCCAAATAATTTGAAATATTCTTAATACAGATGAACAAAGATGAAAACAAATTAAACAGAAAATTTGCCAGCATTTGCACAATATAATTTGTATAATACACGGAAAAGAAAATACACTAAATCAAAAATTAGACTTCTGAAATAAATGAATTCCTATTTTGGGTGATTAAAACTGCTCTAAATGGAGTTATTAAAAACATGCCTTTTACTTCAATAGTATTACTGGTTTTAAGGGCTTGGAAACCAGTGTACTTTTTAATATCTAAAAAAAGTCTGTATTAAAGAGCATGTGAGATACATACATCCAGCCAGTCCTCTGTTAGTGACAGGATCAGATAAATTTTGAATGATTTTAAAAATTAAGTAAATTTGAATAAAAAGAAAATTTTTATGTAAGTCTTAAATATTAGAAGAAACTGGCAACTGAAAAATGCTCAACTGCTTAGTTGTTTACCAATTTACAAATGCAAATGATTGAAAATAGTATGTTATTTCTATCAACGTTATTGAACAACACAATAGCTATTTTACAGAATTCAAAACTTAAACTCATTTACAGGGAGGTTAAGTTATGAGTGGAATAAAATATTTATTGTTTTTAACACTCAAATTTAACATTATATGATCTGACTGAATTTTCGAAAACAATAGAATATCATAAAATTGGTCATCCATCTTAAAATGATCAAATTACAAAACTACAAATAAACAGATTTCTATTTATAATGTAATAGTTTTAAAAATAGAGTGATAATCAATAATAAGTATTATTCAGTAATAAATAATTAAAATTTTATTAATTAAAATTGAGAACCTTTATTCAAATGCATTAAACCGATTTTTAGAAATAAAAAGTTATCCCATTTGATAAGTCGGCAGGAACTTTTTTATCCTCTTGTAATGCATTTATTTCTGTCTGGAACTATCCAGAAAACTTTGAAAAAAGTTTATCTAAACTAGAAAGCATAAAAAAAAACAATTCAAACCAAAAGAATAAGTTAGAACAGCATCAAAATTTAAAGAAAAAAAAAAAGCTTTTTTATGTAAGTAAAATAAAGGTTTCTTTTACCTAAGGCGTTGTTTTTAATTAAACTTTAGTTCAAAATAAACTAGTTTTTTCCCTTTCGATATAGTCTAATAAATAACTTACTTAGAATTGAAATTTTTCTTATCATTAACAATTAAAGCAAAATGAATTTTTAGTTTTAAGTGATGATAGCATTATCACAAAATTTTCAGAAATGTATGTATGGTGAATTTTATTACAATTATTGATATTAAAAGTAAGTTACTTAAAAATCATAACTAAACTAAATTAAATTTAAATGGATGTAGAAGTTGAATATATTCTTAAAATAACTATTTATTCATTAGGAGAAAAGCCTCTACAGTTTTTTTTATAAAAGTTTTGGAAATACTTTTTGTATATACCTTAATAACTTGCTTAAAAATAATAAATATCCAATTTAAATTGTTGAAAAATAATGAAAAAACTATAAACATTATTTTTATTACCTACTCTATGTTAAATTATTGCTATAAAATATTCTAATTTAAATATCTTTCATACGGTTAAACTTGTTCTTTTCTCTAATAAAAATGTAACAAATTACGCATATAAGTCACACTATTTCTAGTTAAAACTCAAAATTCACTTAAAAACATTATTAAAACGGTTGAAAACAACGTAATTAATCTGCTGAAAGAAAAATTTTAAAATATAAATTGACGAGTAAAACGTTATTAAGATTAAATGAGTCTTTACTAATTTTCCTTATAAATACGAATACTTAAGTAGTAATCAATTACTTGATTCTTTGTGAAAGATTAAGTCTCAAAATGTTGTACTTTTGCCAGTGTTGAACTAAGAAAAAAAATGTTAATATTTGAAGAAGGATAAAATTTAACGAATAAACATTTAGAAACTCGTTAAATTTAAATTCTGCTATGCAATTGAGAAAATTTTATTTATTCAGAGAAAGCTTTCTATGAGGGAAAGATTGTTTAGGAAACTAAAATATTAATTTTAAGTAAATGAAGGATATTCCAGAAAACAATTCAGAGTAAATTCGATAAATACTTTTATTGGAAAAATTAATGAATTCCAAGACATTGTTTTAAGCTGTTAGAAAAATTAATTTTTTAAATTTTAAGTTAATTAAGTATATTTTTGTATTCACTAAGAAAGGGAAGATTTAATAATATTTTATAACTCAAATGTGTGCATAACTACTTTTTCCACACACACATCAGTATTTTACCTTACATAATCAACTCTAAAAGGCTCTCACCCGTTCTGTACAAATTATCTCTATGAAAATCCTTTAAACATTAATATTATTCACACAATAATAGTTTTCTAATGAATTTAAACTCCAGTTTAAGCATAAGTGTTTACAATGGATTAGAAATTTCTTTTATAAAAAATCAGCTACTTAGGATAATTAAAATGATAGTTATTTATCAATACCTATGATAAGGATTGAAGTAAACAAGCAATATTTTTCAAAAAAAGTAATACATCATTCCTAAGTTTCGTTAATTAAAAACAGCTATTAATTCTGTCATGTTTTATTTTAAAAACTATACTAAAGTAGATTTCCGTAGTGAAAAAGGTAAGGAAAAAACAAAGGAAGCAGCACATAGGTTACAATGAAAATAACAAGTGCTTATCTTTCCAAAAACTAATAAGCAAAATATCCCAATTATAACCCTCTTAACATATTTAAAATGTCCGTTTTCTATTTATTTACCACTTTTAATTAGCAATTAAGATCATCTAATCGTGTAAAATGTAAATCCAAGAAACTAACCTTAATTAAGATTTTACACTTAACGAGAAGTGTCAAAAGTATAAAAGTATAATATGTAGGAGATACTATAATGTCACTCAATCTTTGCATATTTGATAAAGTTTCTATTTTTAGGAAGTGGGGGGAATTCTTTGAAATTTTTGAAATTTCTCAGGAAAAGTTTATTACATTCATTAGAATACTAACAAAAATTTTTACATTATATTTCTATGTTAATGAATGCATTTAAAGCTAAAAAATTCATTCAAATTGATAAATTTATATCCTGTCATCTTATCTTACTTCACTTGAAACTATAAAATTTTAATTAGAAATTATGAGTCAGTAAATTATAGTTTAGCATTACTTATTTGTGAAATTAATTCTTCGTTTAATTCATAAAATATTCTATTAATTATTTTAATAGTGTTATCACCAGATGCATTAAACTTAGCTTCTACATCAGAAAATTTTTTATTTTAATTTAAAATAGAATTTTTTTTTATTTTTCAATTTTTCTGTTTTACAATAAATTCGTCATAATATAAATTTACACAATATGTATTGGTTTTAGAAATTAATTCCAATTTTCTGTTAATTTAAATTGCAAGAAAACTCCTGTAATCTCTTATTTGCAATGATAAGACGCAAATGGAAACAATTTCAAGTTATAACTGCTTCAGTGAATTCCCTCGAGAAAAGAAATGCTTTTGGGACTTGTCTCGTTAAAAATAAAACGGAGGTTCTTGAGTTTTTTTTTTTTTTTTGGAAAGAACAAATCCCCATTTTGAAACATTTGTAACAAATGACGAATTTCACACCAAAATAAAAGACTTTTAAGTTTAAAAACAATAAAGCTTTTAGACTTGTGAGAAACTTCCACAAATATTTCTGATAGAATTCCAAAATATATTGGTTTCTTTCTTTGAACTGGATGCATTTTCTATTTAATCACACCCTTAGAGGTTTAAATAGGAAATGAATTCAGTTTATTTGTTTCTCATCCATCAGAAATACAAAATGCAGATGTTTAATGAAGTGACACAAGAAAATGAATATCTATCTAAAATTTAAAGCTTTCGAGCTCAAACAAAACTTATTTTTCTTCCTATTGATTCCCGTTGCCTTTTAAACAAGTTTTAAAAAATATTTCAAGAGATTAAGATTTAAGTATTAAATAAGGAAATAAGTGTTTTAAGTTTCTTAAAGTTCATAATTCTAAATAACATTTTTTGGGTGTTTATTGAGAAGTTGAAGCAATTGATATTTTATATTTTAATGTATTAGAACAGCATGAGCTAATCAGCAGTATACATAGTATCTACTACCTATGTACTGGAGTTAATTAATGAGTTAAAATAATAATTAACATATATTATTTTACTGAAGTTTTATAATTGTATTTTGATTTAAATGTGTTTTGTAATTTACGCATTTTAATTTTTAATAAAAACTTTTAATTATTGAATTACTTCACATAGATTAACGAAATCATGTAGTATTAAAATTGTTTACATAATTTCGTCTCAAAACTGTTTTCAGTTTCCACGATAATTAGTTGCTAATTTTGAAACAAACTGTGCCTATTAATTCTACCTTAGGCGCAGTCTTTCTATATAAGGTAGTAAAGGAAAGATATTTTAAATTGCACACTGGTAACATCTCAAATTTATTACATTTTACACATTAAATATGTTACACAAAGCTTTTCAAAATTTCACCATCCCCACACCCTTTTCTATTCCAGAAAACAATTTGATCCAGGAGATAAATCATACAAAAAATATCGCATTGGAGACGTAGCTTTACTCTCAGGAACCCCCCCCTAAAGTCAGCCAATCCAAAACAAACAGAAAAGAAACCTACATCCCAAACGAAAAACCTCCGTCAAATCTTCAAAAGCGGACTGTCAACGGAAGCAATAATCTCCACTGCGGATTCCCAACTGATCAAAGGTCATCTGGTTGCCAAGCAGTTGATTCTTTTGGCCGACCACTTTGACGGATTGCTGGTCGTTAAGGACTAATTTCTCGGAGATCGTATATCAGGAAGGAATTCACTGTGACCGTAGTTACTCGAGCGAATAAGTCAATGGGTTGTGCCATATAGGCTGTCAGGGTTCATTGGGTAAAACCGAAGAGTAAAATTATGTATCATTACACTTTTAGAGAGAACTTAAATTGTTTTATGTGTCTTGATTTTTTCAAGACGGTTTTTTCTTTATATTTTATTTTTACGTTTTATCGTAACTTTTGTGATATTAGATTAACCTTTTCTTTTCCGTCGAAATGAGTGTTATTCGTTTGAACAAATCTTTGACGGGTAGTTAGGAAACTACGATGAAGGGGAAAAAACAATTTCGATTTGAAAGTATAATGCTTTTATAACCTCTATATAATTTCATCTATGAAATAAATTTCTTTGTCTTTAATTGGTGAAAAAAGGAGGGTAAGAGAACGCAGTCGGGCAAAAGTACGCAGCGGTTTTTTACCCTGTTGGGAACAGTATATAAGGGGGAGTATGATCACATGGACACATGTATCATAAGCTATCCTAAAAGACTATCATTATTATTTTCATACATTCTGTATTTATTTATCACGTAAAGTATAGTTTCTTTGAGTTAGCATTTAATTTTTCAGCTAAGGAATCTTAATTTTTCTGTAAATAAAGAACTAATGATTGGTTTCAAAGAGAAGGTAGTTGTTCATTTTTTTGTGATTTCTGATAAGCTTTCAGGGCGCGTACTCTTGGCCTCACGTGCTGCGTACTTTTAGCCGACACGTCGGTTAAAAGTACGCATTGAATTTTTTATTTTCTTTGTAATTTTTAACATATTTGTGTTAAAGCTAGGACTTTCATTTTTTGTAGGTTGATTTGTGAGTCAAGAAACTAAGGTTCAGTAAATTTTTGAGCTTTTAAATTTTCGATTTTATAGCCCAAAATAATTTTTGTGCGCGCTCTTACCCTCCTTTCCCCGAATAGGTATTATAGTGAGTTTTAATCACATTCAAACCCATGATAGTAAAACAAGATAATGAGTTTTTGCTACACTGAAAAAAATAATAAAAACTTTTATGAATAAAGCTTTTATTGAAAAATACTAATAGTAAAAAACTATCGACTATTGTTCAGTACATTATTTAGATTAGACAGTGATATTAGGACTATCAACTGCGGAAATTTAATTTTTTAATAAAAATAAAAACCATAACCTCTATTAAAAATTGTCCTCATATTGAAGTTTAAATGAGTAATGTGAAATTTTATTGAAAATGGTTATTCAGTTTAAAAACTAAAAAGGGGGATATATTTGCTTTAAAGTTTATGGTTAAAAGTTAGTTATTAAGAAAGAATTTTTTAAAAATAAATGTGGAAGAAATTATTTCAAATAAGGAGGAAATAGTTGAGAAATAAAAGTTAAGAAAGTGCAGTAAGTTCACTGATTAAATTGTAAGAAAAACTTTCAAAAGAAAGTTCAAAATCAGATTTCTTAAATGATTTTATGTAAAGGTCATTTGAAGATAGGGACGCTAAAAGAATTTTGAACCTCAGATGAATTGATCCAGACTGACACATAAATATTTTAAAGTAGTTAACGTGAAGATATAAAATACATCTGCTCTCTCCCAAAATTGATTCAAAACACTTCGCTCAACACATGCAAGGCTAAACTGGATCGGTTAACTGTGTTATATCAGGCTTGGACAATGAGTGAAAAGCGATGTTACGGATTATGTCTCTAGTGAGCCATACGTGGCCAGAGCCATCTATCTGTCATTCATGGCATTTTTTAATAAAATTGCCGACTCGTCACGCTTGAATGGACTCTAACCGCCTATCTGGTTCGAGACTTCACGGAACCAACACGTGACCTACAACTGAGCTTGCAATTGGTTACCACAGATACTACACTAGTAGATCTACTAGTGTAGTATCTGTGGTAACCAATGGCAAGCTCAGTAGGTCACGTGTTGGTTCCGTGTGACGTCAGACGGTTAGAGTCCATTGAGACTCGCGCATGACCAACGATGTGGCAGTGTATTGTGACTAGTGGAAAATGACTAGTAGTGAACCTCCAATTTTATTTACACAGACTATAGATCATTAGAAACCTACAAAAAATTAGCGATCAAACACAGCTGACAAATCGAATTTGTTTCCCTCTTCAAACCAAAAGATTCCTTCTCTCCCAAGATTTTATCTCCGGGTGGCTGATTCTCAACTCTCATCCATGCGAGGTATATGCCGGCCAAAGAGCCGAGGCAAAAAGCACCAAGAACCCAACCCAATCAATCAACCAAATTTCCCTATACGTGGCCAGCGCTTTCAAGCGGTAAGATCTGAAAACTTCCAGTAACGTCGGCTTCTTTGATCTTTTCACTCATTGTCCAAGCCTGATATAACACAGTTAACCGATCCAGTTTAGCCTTGACACATGAAACTCAAATTCGCACAAAAGCCGAAAGCTTTTAAAAATGAAATAAAGTTTAACGAGCGTCATATGGGCGAAACGTTGCCACCGAGTAGCGCATAAAAACCCATTTACGAGTCTCAGTTTCCAAACTTCTCACTGGTTCGGTGGCAACGAATCTAATTAGAAAACGATTCTCGAGGATTTTTGGGAAAGAAACTCATCAGGCAAAACGGAGTAAAATCGATCAAAAGTTTTCTTCGAAGCAGATGGAAAAGTTCTGACTGAGTAGTACGGGTACAGTTAATTCTTTTCAAAGTTTAAATAGTCTTTCATTAATTGGCGTAAAAAACCCAGTCTCGTGCGCTGTTATCAAGTGCTTTGGAACCTTTTTAAAGTGATAGAAGTTCACAACTGGCGATGACTGGGTGATTTACTTTTAAGGTTAATGGAATAATGATTTCGAGCTTGTAATTTTGAAATTCAATTAAGAAAATCACTACATACAAGCTGTTAATTTAAATAATTATTCTTTGGAAAGGTTTAACTTCTCATGTGATTAGCATGAAGTGATTTAAACTCTAGTTTTGTAAACTTTAAACTTGACAGTTTAAAAATGACATTAGGATTTTATTATTTGTAGTTGTTCTATAGTTTGAAAAAATATGTATAGGTACTTCAAATTAAAGCTGCGTAGTCCCTTCGTAAACCCTTGCGTGCGTAAGTGCGTAAACCCTTCAATTTAATGTATGGAATGCAAATACTTTTGTGTGCTTATTACAGTATCAAATGTTTTTTTGAATAAAAATTGAATAAAAATAACTATAGTAAATTGAAAACTATGTAGATTTTCTAAGAACACAAGCTATGTGTATGTTTTGTGTATGACAAGCTATTCAAACTATTGTAAAAACATATTTCTAAGCTAGTTTAGTATTGTTCAATCATATATTGATTGCAAGAAAGTTGAATTAACACTATCAAGAACATAGCTTAAAATAGTAGGTATATATTAATTTATCTTTAAAAGTATTTCTTTAAAGTTTATAGTTAATTCAGGAAGGAAAAATTTTACTATGAATAATTAAAATAAAATATAGATTTATAAAAGAACTAATTTAGAAACACATTTTCTTAGATTTTATGAAGTTCAACAGCGACATACAAAAATGGTCAATAGATTCAAAGTAGAAAAGTAGCAGAAATTTAAAATTCACTACCAAAGTTTACACAAATTCAATTTCTTATTAAAGTCAAGAGTGTGAAAGGATTATTCAAAAATTGAATTACAATTAGACATTTAAACTGGTAAGTAAATACCAAATTTTTGTATTTGCAAATTTTTATATTTATTTGAAATGATATGATTATTAGGATACATTAAGTATTTTTGCAAATTCATTTCAATAACTGACACATGAAAAATATTGGGGAAAAAATTCTACCGAGAAAATAAAAGAAACTATTTTGTAAGCGAATTTTCTGACGTCACAAAAATGACACAGTGAACTTTTTACGTTAGTCAAAGATGAGACAGACTGCACAAAAAAGTAAACAAGAATCGAATAAAACTAACACACTTGTTCAAAGTATAAAATAAAACTTGGTCCCTTCTGGCTATTGGATTTAAAATAAGATAAACTTAATTTCCGGATCGGTTTTTCAGTGAAAGAAACAGTCGATATTTCGAATAATATAGAACTTTGTTCTTGGGTAACATTATTTCAAAGTTTTATGGAAAAGGAACGCGCTTTTATCTTTTATTTGGCATCCAATTAAATTAGTTTTACTAGTTTTGTTCGGAAAGGGTGCTCTAAAACACATCAAAATCTATTTTTGATATGCTAGTTCGGGAAGCGGAAAGCTCTATTTCAAACTAAATAATATTACAGGGATTCAAGAATAATTTGAGTTGTTTTTCTTTGGAATATTGACACTAATTACAAAAATTAAATACTTACGGTCGTATTCTGAGCCTCTGGCAACCTCTAACAAACATTGATTTGCTTGATTTGGTATTCTGACCACCGTTAATCAACTTCAATTAACAAAAATTTGTTACTTAACAAATCAGCCAACAAACGAGTGATTTAAGTTGAACTACCAATCAGAATCGAGAATAGAAAAAATGGCGTCCTCTCATCAGTCTATTCCTAGGCCTATGAAAAATCGTGAACATTTCATTTTGAGACTCTGGAAGTATTTTTTCATTGTTAAAGTGTTATGATTAGAGAAAAAATAGTTTTACAATTGTATAACAGTGAATTAACATTTAAAATATTCTTAAATCACATCAATTAAAATCCGCAGAACAGCTCTCTTCTAACGTGTAAGTCCGCCCAGATAGAAGAACTATTTCATAACTAAGATCACTAAAAAATACATTCTCCAAAACGATTTATTTAAATGCTTCAGAAATTCATATAAACAACTAAGGGAACCGTTTAAGATATTCCTAAAACCTTAAAAGTAATCTAAACTCGTGGCACTACTTTTTTCTTTAATATTTTTATACTAAATCTTTCTCCCTCGACACAGATTAACGTAGTATGGTGGTTATGGTACTGGACTACGGACCCATAGGTTGTGCGATCGGGTCCAGCAAATGATGTTTTTTTTAATTCTTTCAGAGCAGTGAAATTTTTTTTGTGTGTAGTAGAAAACTATCTTGGAATTTTACAAATATTTCTAGAGAAATAAGACACAAAAATATTTTTTTCTTTTATCTTTAACCTGTTTCTTTCTTAGAATTAAACCACCCTCATCAAAAAATTCGCATCAAAGTATTGAATCAGAATAATAAATTCCAATTAAAAATAAATTTATTGAAAATATTTTCCAATTTAATTAAATTTATAATGATAGCTAAGCGATCATTATAATCAGCTAACAAAATATAATAAAAGCAAATTAATTTTTTCAGGCTGTTTTAATTTTAATTCGAAATCTTTCTGATCACCTTTAAATAAATTTCTTGAGTTTTCTGATTTTTCAAATGATTTTAAATGTTGAGTTCTTTTATGAAACATATTATTTTTTAAATGTAAAAAGTGAATCCAATAGAGTAAATTTATTCTTTAATTGAAGTACTAATTATTATTTTGAGAATTTGTTTCAATTCAGTAACGTTTTATAAAAGATATGAAATTATTTCTATAATCTAAGACATTTCCATATTGAGATAATAAAAATATTTTATATTTCTTTCTTATATAGATAGTTTAATACTTAAGAATAATAATTAAGTTTAATATTAAAAGAAAATGTTATTTTTTAAGCTATAAAAGATTATAAAACAATAAAAAATTAATTAATTTTCATTAAAAATCATCGACTTTTAAAGTAATACAGTCAAAACGCTTTTATTTCCTGCTTTTTCGCGAATTTCTTTCCTATCCTATTCACAACTGAAAGATCTCCACCAATCACGATTGAGCTTTTTTTATCGCCAACGGTTTCGCTTGTTCGCCAGCTCTGGTGCCACTGACAAACGTAACAAACGTTTGTTAGTTGATCATTGCGCTCAGAATGCCGAATCAAGCAAACATGAATTTAACAAATTTTTGTTGATTTGTTGATCGGGCGATTTATCAGAAAGCACAGAATACGGCAGTTAGAATTCTCTATTCCATAAATTGAATACTTAAAAATCTACTTAGTTAACTCATTTTTATGTAAAATAAATTTTATTGCAATACTTGAGCTCAGATAACTTATTCTAATGAATATTTTTGAATGAATGCAAGTATTTTAAAGAAATTTTAGAAATAAGTTTTTCTAAGAATTTAGGTGTATTGTGTTGAGAATTTTTAATGATATAAAGGAAGATGAGAACATCAAAAGGTAGAAATTGAGAGAGTTTTGGAATCATGGGAATAATTTTATACGTAGTACTTTTAAATACATTTTATTAATCTTGTTGCAAAATATGTTTTTTTAATTCTATAGCTAACATAAGAATGACAAAAAATTGAGAAGAATTAGTAATCATTGTAAAATATAAATCATTCTAGAAGAGTTTTATAAATTAAACACACTCAAGTATCTTAATTTAATACAATATTTTGGTACACCTTTGAAAAATTACTTACATGTGCATGGTAGAATGAAAAGTATGTTAGAACATCAGCGAAAGTTAACCTTATGCGTCTTTTCAACTGAATGATTTTTAAAAACAATACATCACAAAAGAAAAAGGTCTAGGAGCCTCATATTTAAAATTAAATACAAGTGGTTTATTTATGAAAGATTAATCTTTTACTTGTTTAAAAAGCTTTCATAACTAAAAATTAATCAATCTGTCTGAAAGTACTGAAATTAAACCAAGAAAGTAAACAACTACAAAGTACTAAGTTCTAACTCTAACAAAATATTGTCGATATACTTTTCCAAAAGATGCAACTATAAAGTATCAAGTTTTAATCAAGCATACGCAATCAGTAAATTTAGGGTCGAGTTCATAAAACACAAAGATACTATAAAATTACCTCAGTTTGTTCTAGTGAAGAGGTAATTTGGAAAAGCTCTAAGCGCAACAATTCTGATTAAAGATCCTAATCTGATCCTCAAGAGTATTTAAAACTAACTCCAGAACCTTATTAAAAGATCTCCATCCATCCAACCAAATGCTAACACACAGTTGCTTTCCTTTAACACCAAAACTACAGTAACCAGTGGGACCAACTCAAGCAAAAGTTCGCCGGAAACCCCATCAAATTAGCCTCATCCGCAGAAGACTGAGATAATACCATTTTCCACGGCTTGACAGTTGGGAAATGGTCAGATTCTGTGATTTTTTTATCTTCAAGTTTAATTTCGCGTGGCAACGACAGTCTGGCTGTGACGGGGGTTTCGAGCCCCCGGGGCTTAGAATACGATTAGATGCGGGTAAGTTCCTTGGATGTTCCTTCCTTCAGGGGGGGATGGTAGTTTGGATGTGGTTTGAGGGGTTTTAATTTCGTATTGTGTTCAGTTGGGGTAATTTCAAAATCGTTGACATCTTTGATGGTGGAAGTCAGACGGTTTGAGGTTTCGGCCGAACTCAGATGATGGGATGTAAATGAGGTGTTTGGATTCTCGAGAGTTGTTTCTGGAACTGTCGGAATAGTTAAGAAAAGCGGTATTGAGCGGGTACAGATTTTTGATTTGTTTGATATAGAAGGCCAACAAACACAATAAAAAAAATCTTAAGGCTTCCTATACCTACTATGGTATACAATATAAGGGATTTTAGTAAATGCGTTAAAAATCTTGCATTAAAGAATACATTTCTTTGTTAATTTATGGCAAAAAAATTAATAAATCCAAGGATTAGGATAAAAGCGCTTTGGCATATGTGACCACACGTAAGCATAAAAAATACTCTTTATTCACAGGTAAACGAAATTACATGCGCTATTTACATTTCTTGGTCTCCAGCCATGTTCTTTTAAATCTTTTGTATTTCTTAATTTCCTCTCGTGCTGTTGTTTCCTTTTATCGCGTGCTTTAGTTTTTGAGTTACGAGTTACTAGTACAGTTCACTAGTATACCTTACATTAATTCCCCCCTTTGAAAAGACAGTCCATACCGATCTGGCTTTCTGGTGATGCGCCCAGATCGTCTTGGCACAAACTTGTCGTTTCCATCAGATGGCTCGTCTAGTTGTTCTCGAGTTTCTTGAGGGAATCTCTTTCTCAAGTGATCTGCATGAACTCTAATGTTACCTTCGGTTCTGTATGATAAAGGTCCAGTTCTTTCAATAATTTTTGTTGGTTTCCACGATTGATCTGTTTTTCTTTTAATCCAACAATTTGGCATATGTGACCACACGTAAGTATAAAAAATACTCTTTATTCAGGTTGACTCAATTACATGCGCTATTTACATTTTTTGGTCTCCAGCCATGTTCTTTTTAATCTTTTGTATTTCTTAATTTCCTCTCGTGCTGTTGTTTCCTTTTATCGCGTGCTTTAGTTTTTGAGTTACGAGTTACTAGTACAGTTCACTAGTATACCTTACAAGCGCCTAGTAGTTTTTTCTCGGTAAGAGTTTCTATTCCAGTGCATTATATATCCCATCAAAAAGATGGAGTTAAACCAAGTTAGAAATAAAAACCTTTGCAAAAGTTGTCATGATTTTGTCCCTTTTGTTTTTATTTTTACAGGATAAAATTCGTTTAGTCAAAAAATAACTTTTGAAGTAAAAGTGGCAGTTAAGAAAGTGTTAGAGACTGGACTAGTGAACCATATAAATTTTAAACAATGTAGACTAGTAAACCATTTAAATTTTAAACAATGTAGACTAGTGAACTGACTTTAACAAATAATTTTTAAATTAAGTTTACCTTTCTAATTTTGGCAATTGTTAAAAATTAATAATAGAATTCTGTTTTGTTTAGAAGAGAATGTTTTTTTTTTTTGTTGTGTTGATTTGGAGTGAAAAAGATGGTGTAGTTTGAGTAAATAAAAAAATGTGAATTATTTGAAAGAGCACGTATTATTTTTGGTAAATCCCCTCGTTACAAGTGGTGACCCGGACGGACTACAGCTTACCATCCTCAATTCAATGGAAAAATTGAGAGACTCCACAGAACCTTAAAGTCTGCTATAAAAGCACATAACAATGCTCAGTGGACTGAGACATTACCAACAGTTCTTTTGGGTCTTAGATCTGCCCTAAGAGAAGACACGAAGCATTCGATTGCCGAAATGGTGTATGGAATGAACATCAAGATACCTGGAGAATTTTTCGATCCACCAAACACAAATAAAGTTGACCCTGATACGTTTGTAGGCAAGCTGGTAGAGTACATGGATAACTTAAAGCCTAACAAATCCAAGAGTATTGCGAATCAAAAAATCTTCTTTCACAGAGACTTAAAATCATGTTCTCATGTATTTGTAAGAACAGACCGAGTGAGAAAACCTCTAGAACCAACATATACAGGACCTTTCCAAGTAACTGACAGAAATGATAAATATTTTGCTCTACTCATTAAAGGTAAAAAAGTCAACATATCTGTGGATAGATTGAAGCCAGCATACATGATATCTACAGATACTGATACCTTCCCTGAGAAAAGGACGATGGATGATGCACATTCCAGCGAAAAGTTTCCCAAAGCTGTGGAGGACAGTAAAAGTCCAGTCTACACCCGTTCCGGGAGACAGGTGAAATTGCCCGTCCGGTTTCAGAGTTGAAATGGACTTTCCAATAGACTCACCTTCCTCTGCCATGGATGCTTGGTATCGTAACTTAGTTACTGGTGAGGGAGTAATGTTAGAGACTGGACTAGTGAACCATATAAATTTTAAACAATGTAGACTAGTAAACCATTTAAATTTTAAACAATGTAGACTAGTGAACTGACTTTAACAAATAATTTTTAAATTAAGTTTACCTTTCTAATTTTGGCAATTGTTAAAAATTAATAATAGAATTCTGTTTTGTTTAGAAGAGAATGTTTTTTTTTTTTGTTGTGTTGATTTGGAGTGAAAAAGATGGTGTAGTTTGAGTAAATAAAAAAATGTGAATTATTTGAAAGAGCACGTATTATTTTTGGTAAATCCCCTCGTTACAAAAGTAAAATAAGCTATTTGATTATTTGGAACTTTTACTTAATTTTGAATACTTTAAACTTTGGTTAAGGGGGAAAGGTTATTGATCAATGTACACAATAACAGTTTTTGAACTACCTTCTAAAATTGAAACAGTGAATCTCGTTTTGCAATATCTATAATACATTCCCTTCGGCTTCAAACAAAATCATAATTTTTGTGCCGTTTTTTATGTGTTAAAACGCTATTCACATGAAATGACTTTACGACTTAGATAAAAATACCTGTTTTATTTTATTATTATTTTATTTATAGTTATTAAAATTCTAAAAAAGGTGATAATAAATAAAAAGTAAATAAAATAATAAAATAAAGAGGTGAACTTTCCCTTCTTGTGTAGCAGTATAATGAAAGCAATAGAGTAGTAATTGTAATGAAAATGCGGCATGACTCCAGCTTGTAAGCAGAACTATACATACATATAATATACGAGTATAATTAAAGTAATTAGTGTAATAAAAGCAGAATACAAGATCCTGCTTTAATGATGCATTTTATGCAACCTAAAATTCCCTCAAGGGCCTTTTAAAAATGAAATTAGCTCTCTTTCGTTGATATTCATAGAATAAACTCTAGAGTTTTTACAAATTAGCATAAAAAGAAAATGTTTGTTATTACTGCGGGTAAATTTAGCTGACATTCTATCATCAAAATTAATGATGTGATGATCATCGAAATTAAAATGTGATTAATGCATCCCAAAAACATCCAGACAATCCATACTCTTCACACCTTCCTAATGATCATACGCTCAGCATTCCCTTAAAAACAAAATATTTTATCTCCGAACGCAAATCAATGAACAAGTCACAATTTCAACCCAGAAACCCACTTCCGTGAAAATCAATCCACAAACTGCGCAAGCAAGAACTGGCAACAAGTTCATCAACCAATCGGTAAATCGGTGAGCTAGTCTGGGGGGACGACACTCAAAAGGGGATAATCGAGTCTATTTTTAGAAAAATTCTCCCCCATCACAGGAACATCCTTTTTTTTACAGAACACAGTGATTAGAGCAGGTAAGTGCAAACTCTTACAAAGCAGGTTGATAATTCAAAGCACAATGTGCATCAAGTGTTTTTTGCATTAGAAATCGAAGGCAGCGCATTAAGTGCTGAAGTTGATTAATTGAAATTTGGAAGAGAGCCGAGAGATTTGGGGGTTCTAATTGAATCGGGGGGAATTAAAGGGTCTTTTGTTTCTTTGTTTAGGGTCTCTGTTGTTCACATTGTATGGAACTTGTAGGGAAATTTAAATAAAAATTTGCTGTATAAGTTCTTTTTTTATATAAAAGAAATAGAGGGAAGGTATTATTTATTTGGTTGTTGATTTAATTAAATTGAAGATTAAAATTAAACTATAGGTATGTCCATGTAATCGTAAAAAAATAAAGAAAGAACTAACGCAAAACAAAGTTTAATATTTTAGATTTGCATTTTTCTAAAGCACATATTATAAAATCTTCAAAGCTCAAGAAAAGCACGAATCTCGTGGAAATTAATGCATATAGACCAGTTTTTAATTAAAGAAATAAGAAGCATAAGTTTTTCTAGAAATTCCGAAGCTTTATACGCGTAAAAAAATTTTTTACTTTAAATAAAATGAATTGTTGAGATACATTTAAAATGCCTCAAAAGCTTATCTCATAAATAATTTACTAAATATGCAGCACTTGTCTATAAAATCAAGCCGACTTCAATATTTTAAAATGATGATTGAAGGGTTGAATTGAAGGAGATTAAAGAACTTAGTTAACGACTTTCTTATTTCCCCAGATAATTACTAAAAATAAATGAATCTCTAAAAATACTGCATCATAACAAAAAAAAATCTTAATTCATATTTGTAACGGTTGAAACAAATTTTTAATAGAAAACATCCTTTTAAAATCAGTAAATGGTGTCAAATACAGTCTAGAAGTCATTCGTTTTGAAGACTAAATCGCCATGTCTTTAAATACATAAATATCTAATAACGGAAGCTACATTATACCACATGCATTTACCAAATATCCATATTAATAGCCAGGAATTTCGTCGCTCTCCCCCTTGAATAGATCCATAACATCACCTCAATTCGAGGAGTAGGAAACGATCTCACATACACGCCAGATCACCATGGCTCAAGATATTCCGGAATACCATTTATAACCCCGCAGAGTTTCGGACAGAGCGTGATGACCGTTTTCCTAGGCGATTTGTTCGATAGCTTTAAATTAATGTCTCATAGAAGCTCAATCAAATCACAGTCAAAAGCTTACACGTCATTAGTATTAGAAGATATATAGTAATGGCAGTTGGCCAGGCATCGATACCAGCTTCAACTAGCTGTTATTCTACTGATGTTATTGGGTATTGGTTAAACTGATCGTCCATGTGGTTTGTCGCTTGCGATTAGAATTTCTCGGCTTTGTTTTTCTATCGTAAAAGTTTTGTAATTGGTTGGATAGTTTGGATAGAGTAAAATTTAAAAAAGCTCATTTATGGTTGGGTAATAGCATTATTGTTCATTCAAAACGATAGCGTTGATTTTGAAGTTAAAAGATTTCAAGTCAGAATAACAGGAACACGAGTACCACATATATATTTTGTATTTTTAAATCTTCTTATACTGTAACGAAGAAACAAGGATGTTGGGTTGACGAACTTTCATTGATTTTTTTCCTACATAATAATTAAAAATTAAAAGGGTCTTAAGAAACATGCGTGGTTAGTCAGCTACAAACGAAAGCTAGCTATTCCAAAAATGTATGAGATATTAAACTAACATAAGCTTCTTTTTTCATTTCATGGTTAGTAAATATCCCCAGTTCATAGTTGGTACACTCCATTCCCAATGTTTCGCTCATAATACCAATTTATGCTGGTACCTTGCTGTTTGCGTAAAGCTTTGATAAAAATATCTACTATGATATCCTTTGCAATTTTTCAACATCCATAAATATAACGTATTTGTCCATAACTGTTTTCTAACGAGAGGTATTTTACAATGAAAATCATTAAATAAATCGGCCCTATTTTCAAACACTAAGAACGTATTTTTATTTCTAGTATATGTAACAATTAGATTCCAAGCGGAAGCTTCAAAGAAAATTCCCTTTTGAAGTTAGCCAATAAAGTTAGACGGAGAAGACAATAAAATTATATGACACAACCCTATCACAAAGATACAAAAATAGGACTCCGACTTTAACTCTCTTTCGAACTCGAAAAGAAAACCTATTTGCATCCCCCACCAAAAACTTTTCGAAACTCTTTGCAACAAAAGAAATTGGAGCTTCTCCAAATCTTCCATTATCATACAATTATTCCCACCAGAAAAACTGTTTCATCACTTGACATTCAAAACCCAATAACCCCAAAAAAACTTTTTTTCCCTACAGCAAGTGTGGTGTTTAAGACACCTACGATTAACTGAAAACCTCTGCTCTGGCTAGTGTCCAATATCCTATCGTCGCTACAAGAGAGTTGACGAATAAAGATCATAATCAGGGGTTCTGATTAGAAGTTCGCTTACCGTTTTAGCTGGCAGCGTTACAAAAGCAATCTCAGACTATCTGTCTGACTGGTTTTAAGTATTTTGATTCCTGTCGTTTGGTCTTAAAAGGGCTTTCGAGATTGGGTATTAGCACGAAACATGATTAATGTCCTAAAAAGTTATTCTCCTTTTTAAAGAATGTATCTTTAAAGAGTAATTTCTTTCTTTCAGCGATCTAAAATAGATCTAGGTTTGGCTATATTAAATTAGTATCTAGTAATCCTGTATTTTATTTTCACAATAGTATTTGTGTGTTAATGAGAAATTTTTTGGGATCCCCCAGTAAATAATAAAGCTCGGATAATATGAAGAGATGGTCTAAAAAACTTTTCGTGTTGCAAATTTTAGAAAAAAAAAGTGAAACTGTAAATAGAATGTAAACCTTTGATCTGGTTCAAAAAGAAAATACATTGTTAAATCTATAGCTTAAACCTTAGTATTAGAAACTTAAACTATAAAAGAAAGCTTAAACTTTTGAAGTATGAAAAGCATCAAAAAAGTCCCATAAATATCACATAAGAAATAAATTACATAACTAATCTTTAATGAAAAGTTAAAAAAAAATCAAATTAATACAAGCAAATAATTACTAACGAAGTTGCAATGCAACTGTTTTTCTTTACCGAGTTTAAAGTAAAAAATTATAATTCCAACTTCAACACATAGAGCAAGTAGTGTTAAGTGGCAAGTGGTACGTTAAAACAGAAAAATTAGGTTTAAGCTGCATTAAAAATTAATAGCAGTTTAGAGTTTTAAGTAGGATAAATTAACACTCACAAACTAATAATTTTTACTGATCAATTGAAAATTGATTTAATTGATCATTTGAAATATTGAAACAGATATTATCCTAAAAATATCAAATTCAAAAGCATTGATCTAACGCTCTCGTCTCACAATAATACACTCTATAAAAGATTCAATTCAAGCATCGCATTGCCATTTACAGAACAAGGCCTTTTGAAACAGACTAATTGATTGAGAATTTAACGACTGATGGGTCCATGTACGTTGAACATTCACCATTAATGTGAAATAGTTTAAAATCTCGACTCTTAATTATATTAAGAGGAAAGGGAATTAACTGGACAAATTCATCCAAACTGTGAAGCTTTAAACCGAAACCAAATCAAGTAGAACTTAATAAGTAAGTGCCACTCAGTGGTTCAATAAGACTTGGTTTGTTGAAACAATTGTCTAGAATATATTTATCTACTGCAAATAATTTAGCTGTATTTACGTTAAGGCCCTAGCTCGATTTAATCTTGAGGTGAAATATACATTTAAGTGTAGTTAGTTGCACCTCAATTCAAATAGAGGAGTTAATACGTATTTTGTAAATGTGTATACAAGTTAGACATACTGAATATGGAAGCTTATCTCTTGGAGGTCAGTGTGTTTCTAAGCACTTATAAAGCAATTATTTACATTGCATTTTACATTCTTTGCAACCCTGGGAACATCAGCCAGTAAGATTTTGTGTAACAAATTAACAAACAATGTGTAGTAATTAACAAAAATACCCTAAACAGCAATGAACAAAAAAAAGCCCAAATTGTAATAAACAGTAAATAACCTAAAGTAAAAACAGTAAAGCTAAGAAATAATCAAATAATAGTAACAGTAAACAGCATCAATAGAAAATAAGTAGCAAATTAATAGATTCTGAAAGAAAGTGCCCTTATTTATGTGGTCAAGAAAAAACTTGTGTTAAAAAATAATATATTAACTTTTTCTCTAAGCAATCCTGTAACACTTTCAAAACAAGACTGCCCAAAATTTATATTAAATCCTATGGAAAATTTGAGGCGGTTAGGACTGAAAGGGTTAAAACCAATGTCAACTCCATACTAATACACATTCAATCAGGATCGAATCCATTAGGTTCCAAATTACCTATCACGGTAAAATGTAACTTATTGAGCACATCATATTGCCCTTTATAAATCCATAAATTATTCAACAAACTCCTAAAGTTTCGCTTAACTGAAAACATCCGTATGCACTTACTTCAAACAAGTTCCAAACGGGGGAAAATATCGATTATACTCCAAAACCGATTCGACCAGAACCGAAGACACACTCGATCTAATGGTAAGAAAAAACGATCACAGAGTCATCACTTTCTGCTTCAGCTTTCGCAACGGTCAACCAGTGGTCGATCCACCCTATCGACAATCTTCCAAGCGAGTAAGCAAAGACCGGGGGAGGATCAAGAAAGTATTAAAAACAATAATCCCATCACGCAACCTTCTCGTGAAACGTTCGTGACGCTGCCCCATTTAAGACCCTCGCTTAGGAAAAGATCAACAAGGGTCTTAACCTATACTTAGAGAGGGCATTAGACGTCCCGTGTCTTGTCAACATGTTTACTCGGTATGGAATAGTTGGAAAGTATAATAAATTTATTGATATGGTTCTCGTTCTTAAAAGCACTTATTATTAGTATTTTAGGAGTTTCGTTCAAAAGGGGTTACCGTTTCTTGAAAATGTCTGCTTTCAGTACACGGTAAATAACTGTTATTATTAACGGCGTTCTTATGTGAATGCTGAAGGATGTTGAAATAAACTGGTTTATAAGTATGTATGGCAATTTTTCAGTTTTATGGGATGTGCTTTATTCGGAGGAAAGGGATTTATTTCGTCTGAGATGGGAACTCTTTTAGCATTCTGATGTAGTAAACGATGTAGATGAAAGTATCTTAGGAATAATGTTATTTAAAATGCAAAGGATCAATTCGCAGGGGATTTGTTCTGGAACAGAGAGCTCCCTTTTTACAATCCACAAAATATCTCAGACTTAATATCGCATTGTTAAAATTATGTATGGGAACTGCGTATAAAATTAATTGCGTACGAACAAAATGATTGAAATGTTTGGAATCCGTTTAAAGGATAGAGTTAAGGCATTAGTTTCAGATAATATACATTTTGATGAATAGGATTTACTACTTAACCATTTATTAACTTATAATATTATTTAAAAGCTACTGCGTATTCTTATTTAGAAACATAACTTTTGAAAGCTATTTTTATAAAATTTTTTACACAAACTAGCACTATTCATTTCATTGGTGTAGACGAGCAGAAAGAAAAAGGAGATTTTTGACTTATTACAAGATTAATGAACAAAAAGTTTGTTTTAGCAACTGATTCACACAGAAACAAGAAGTAGTTCATTTGTAGAAAGTAGCAGCTGTCATGTTCCCGTCAGAGTCATTAAAATGAGTAGTTGTGCAGGTTCGTTTATAAAAAAACTTGTGCTGTGTTAACGTCCTCTGTACAGAAGAAGCATGGTGTGTTTTTAAGCCTTATTTAAAAGATGAGGGTAAAAAACTGAACGGAAAAAGTAGTAGTTTCAAAGCAGTTTTATAAATTACATTCTCTTTCAACTGATATTTCGTCCTTGAATTTACAAGAAATTAGTCCTTTTCATAGGTTTTAAGTTTCAACTATGCTTTTTCTGTTTCAATTGTATTTTAAATCCTATTATTAAAATGCATCGAGGGTATATTAATGGAGATCTGTGGAAAAATTGTAAATTAAAAAAAAATTATTCCACACAGTTTGAGTTTGTTTTGAGACGGAACCTGGCTGGAAAGGCGTTCCTGTACCGTTTTTTAGGGAAATGAAATAGATGTTTTAGAAAATCGAGTGTTTAAAAATAAAGGAAAACTACATGGAAAATTTTGCTTTAGGAGATAATAAAGTGGAATTTAGTTACCTTATTACAAATTTAAATATAGAATTCTGACAAAATGCTTATTTTTTTTTCTCTGAATCCGGATTTTAAAACACAGCTTATGAACGAAATTTTATGGTATTCTTAAATATTTTGCCCTTTTGTCAGCATGTTTTAGAATTTGTTTGTGTTTATAAAGTTTCATTAAAACATAATTTTCATTACGCAAATCAGTATATATCAAAAATTATTCGTATACATACTTAAAAATGTTTTGTTAGCCTAATGTAGAAAAATGTCATTTTTCATGCAGTTATTTTTAAAACCAACCACTGATATTAAAAAAAAATCTGTTGCAAAGACAAATAAAGATATACGACAAAAAAAGTATCATAAATTAAAGATTTGATGATATTCAACAAACTTCTAGATAGATTAAAATATAAACGAGATACAGTCTTGGGGAAACAAGGCTCCAGAGAATAGTAAAATATTTTAGAGAAAAAAAAAACTCTCAACAAAATACATCCAAAAAATTCCAGAAAAAGTTTTTTCATTCACCGGAACATCACGCACAGAATCATTCCGCTTCCAACCTAAAAAAATAGTCCCTAGCAAGCGCAGTAATCCATCAGGACCCAGAAATAATTGTCCTCCAGAGACAAAAAGCGATTGGATAGCGTAGCAGGACACGTGACCACCATATCCTCCAATAGAATGACGTTAATGGCTGTAATCATAGAAAATCCAAGATGACGGGAAAAAATTTCTTGACAGGCCAATTTACTTGGGGTACTTGTTGGATGTAGCTATTAACTTTCACTAGATTATCCTTCTTTTTTGATGATGAGTGTTTCTGTCAGGAAATGATATTTAGTCTCATACAAGAGACGTTTGTTTTCTTCCGTTTCTTTCTTCTCAAATGGTGAAGAAATGTAATCGATATTTGAAACGAGTTATCTCCGTATTAACGATCTTTTTTTCCATCAAAGTGAGATAAATACTTTTTAAAAATCTAATACATACGACGGTCTACCGAGTTTAATTTTAATGGTAGAAAAAAGATAGTCACTGATAGAATCTTTGAACTATATGGGTATAATTATAAATATTTTCAACAAACACATGGTGAGTTTGTCGCTATGACTTCTCCCCAAGTTTTGACAAAAAATATGGAATGGGCTGAAATCAATTAACAATCATCAATCAATTATCCTACAGTAAAATATATCAAGTTAGTCATTCAAGTCGAAAATTTTACGCAACAAACCTACAAACATATTTGTTCTTTTATAGAAGGTAATAAATGAGAAAAATTTGTTTTTTAAGTTTTTTATTGTATTAGATAAAAAATGTGTATGTTTAATAAAACGATGACGGCTTACACGGTCATCAGAGTCGATATAAAAATATGTCTTCCGGGCTGTAGGACAGTGGTTTTTGCTATGGTAAACTTGATGATGACCTCCGTAGTTGGGGTTGAAAGTCTAGTGGTTTACCATCGCCAAGATCACAACCCTACAGCCGGAAAGACTCATCTTTTCATAATGTTTATGCTTGTTTTGAATTGAATACAACGTAGAGAAATAACATCATGGTTATGGTTTTTGTGGATGTACCGCCCTAAAGTATATCGCCCAAATGCAATCCCACAGTGAAATAAGGCACGTCCTGTTGCACCTGTTGTGGACTGTATTCTGTCCTTATGTAATAAAAAAAATTATATTCCTTAAAAAAAAAGGAAACAAAAAAACTCTGTTGACAGCCATTTTCCGTTTTTAAAAGAGAATTTCTGAGAATAAGGAAGTGTATGCCAAAACAAACCAAACAAAAGAACTCTAAAATTAAATTACATTTTCAGCTTTTTTAAGGTAGTGGATTTTAGAAGACAATCAATTTTTAAATTATCATTCATCAGTATAAATTCATCTGAATAAGCCCTTAACTTTTTGAAGCGTTTCGGAACTCATTAACCAAAAGCTAAACTGTAACCGACATCCATTAAAAAAATTCTTCCCCCATCCTTTCGAAACACGATAATACCATCAAAAACCTGGCAACAGGAATATTCATACTCAGCCATCTTTTGTTACACCGGCGGGTATTTGCTCAATCAATTTGGCAACGGCTGAAAGCTGGCTGCCAGGCAAAAAGAACCAGAAAAAGAGAACAGTAAATAAACCAAGTAGGAGTTCAAAAATTCATTTGCGATTTAATTATCGTAGTAATTAAAATAACAGAACTCGGAGCTCATTAAAGGACTCAATTTTTCGTATCTTTCATAATTTCTCTGCTGTTAATAATCGCTAGAAGGGGCTTTGGCATTATCCTCAAATATTTGAAATGGAAGTTTTTTCTATCTAGAGTCTTATGTGAGCTCAACGGGGATAAAGTGGTTTAAATGCTCCATTTCCTATGTTATAAGTTTTATGTTGCAGGGGAATTGGATTTTGTGAATTTTTCTCCTTTGCGTTTAAATCTTACATGTTTTTTGTGCTGATGAGAAAGTAATAGAATTTTATTTCAACTTTGCGATTAGATTCTTTAACTTTAACTTTTTGAATTTTAAAGTGTTTTTATTTTTCTAAAACGCCTTAATTTGCAAAAGATTTTGAGGTTTTTAAAACTTTAAATTGAATTTAACAAGTAAAATATTTGTGAGAGTTAACTAACTCTAAAAAATTATAACATTTTGAATTTCCCAAAATAATCATTTTGCACAGTTTCCATTTATTGCACTTTTAATTTTTAACTGATATAATTTGAGAATTTATACTGAAATATCTCAATATCAAATATCAATGTAATTTGATTAGTTTAAAATAAGAAACTATCATATTTACATGAACTTAAAAATTTTACGTTACTTAATGCTATTTTACCTTTAAAAAGCGCATGAAAAATAAACGTCTTGCAAAAAAGTAATCGTAGGGTTTATGAAAATACCAAAAGTCATAATATTCAACTTGATATGAAATTTACATGAACGGAAGAAAAAAACAATCAAAATAAATTAGCAATTCAATACAAATTTATTAATCCCGACGTTTACTAATACAATGATACAACTTAGTAAGCGGTTGTGTAATATTAATAGGGATGTTGCAGGTTACTTATGTTCTATGCATAGTGGAAAAGCTCATTACATAAATGATGACATTGACACATATGACATATTTAGTCGTAATATAATCGTAATATAATAGTGATGTATATGTTATGGGCAAAGTGATTAATAATTATTAATAATGCCCGAAGTGGAGGCGGGCAAAGTGATAAATTTCATTCATAAATTCCACTGAATTTATCACATTGCCCGTAACATATACAGTTCGTAATATTCAGCATTTTAATAATAAAAATGGCATGCGTTGTTTTTCTTTAGTTTTCCCTCAGAACAAGTTTACGTAATTCGATTGTTCTTACAGAGTAACTTAAAAACTTCATACTGGCACTCATCTGAGCACAAGAAAATTCCTGTTCTTCCTCCAAAATGAGTTTTCCGATGCAGATAAGTTTCGGCAGTAGTTGTGAAAGAACCGAGAGGTAGCTTCTTAAAATTGATTATTTTCGAGAATGATTCTTTTACGTAATGAAAAGTCAAAAATTGGTTATCCGTTGGAAAAAAATATCTCGTTACTATGGAAACTGCACGGTATTTTGCTTTGTTCCTTCATTTAGTTTTTAAGAGGAATTTTATTGATTAGTTATAAGAACAAAAAGCTGAAGTGGCATTCATGTTGAAACTCAAAAAATTTTTAAGTCACTTTTGGGACCTTAAAAATTAATGATTAGGTATTTTATAAGTTTACATTCATTCTTTTAAGTTTACTGAGGTATTTAAGTAAAACTTTTCCTTGAAAAACTAATAGTTATACCTATTACATTGGATTTAAATAGAGCCTTTCGATAATTTTCGAAAAATACGGTTGTTAAATAAGGGTTCACGGAATGAGAAGTTTGCTTCACTATTCTTTTTCCTACTGACAGTTACCATTAGATCTAATAATTTTTCTTTTAACTCATCAAAACTTCTTAAAATATTCTAATGATATTTCAAGTACAAGTTCCACTAATGATTATAAAAATTGTAAACCAATTCATAAGGATTAGTTTAATTTAAACTAGGGTTATAAATTAATGAAAATGTTACACCCCTTCAACAGAAAATTAATTTAAATTATTGCGGCCATATTTTTTTCAAAAATATAATTAACAGGTGCTTATGACACGTTTAGAATTACCCACAGTAACATTCCACACGTCAACTCTCAGCTCATCACACTACTGACAAATTCCTCAAAAACCTGCATCACAGTGTCACTGTAACCGTCACGTTACTGCTCATTCATATTCCGCTGCTCAGTGAATGAATTTTTTCGGTCGGCTCACGCGAGTCGCAAACGATACAGCAATCGAAAAAATGCAAATGAGGGGGCTCGTTATGGTTTTTCTGGCTTGGATTCTGACATTTTTTTTTTGTCTGTGGAATCGTTAGAGGTTTCTATTTGTGTAGTAAACGATGCAGGGTCGTGTTTTTTATTTAGGGAGAATAACAAGTTTGCTGATGTGAATTATTTAAAAATTATTCCCAAAGGAAAAGTAACTGAAATCCGGGTGAATAGTGAAAACTATGTTTTAGGTTGGTACCGTTAGATTTACAATGTTTCTATTTATGATACTGAATAATAAGTATCGTTTTGATATCGGGAAAAACAAAATCCTTCTAGTTTGCGCACAATTTTCTGACTGTTTATAAATATGTGTAGATTATTCCCGATATACCTATCTCTTATTGTTTTGATAGCTTTGGAGAAGTTTCATCTTTTCAAGATAATAGGCTTATCAAGATTATTTTCAAATAGTAATTTCTTATTCCCCGAGTTGAATGTCAAACTTAAGAGGGGAGAATTGGTTTATAAAGAAAATAAAAGCGTTATTTTATTTTTTCATATACATTATAGGTGTGTTTTAAAATTCTCCTTGGTGATGGTGGTACAACCGTTTTATAAAACGAGGTTCAATTCAAAAATTTAAAAAGTAATAGTGGGGTATGGGGAATATACGGGAGTTTTATTTATGCAATGGGGGCGATAAATCATTCGAAATTGTTTAAAAACTGCATTGATTATAGTTGCCAAGCAACTTAAACCTATAACGACGACTTTCGAGTTGTGAATTACACCTCCCATTTCTGCATGGCATTCTGCATTTTTCCCGTGTTTTTTTTTACTCTATAGAATATGGGTTTGCTTAAGTTACGGTAAAGTTAGAAAATTGCGTTTAAAACTGTTGAAATTGTAAATTAACTTATTAATACACTGTAAAAATATGTTGAATTTACAGAAAAAAAAACGTCTTCTAGGGTGCTAATTTTTTCTATTTGTTTCACAGTTAACTTCAGTTATCTTTTACAGACTTACAATTTTTTTTAAAAAAAGTGTATTTCTGTCAATTTTACAGAATTTTTAATATTTTTTTACTAACTTAATTTAAGGAATTAACAGATAAAACTTGTTTATTTAACCTTGTATTTATATTATACATGTTCATGTAAAACAATATTTATTTTTCTGGTGAGCGTGGGGGATTAAAGCCAGATCGGGAACAACCAACTACAACACAAATAAAAGAAAACTAGATAAAACTGTTTTTTCTTAAGAAAAAAATTATCCTGCAAAAAATATGGGTAATTCCTAAAAGATTTCCAGATGTTTTTTTTACAGTTCTTAGAAACTTATTCAAGGATAAGCTTCTTGGACATAATATGATACGTACACTTTCATGGGGGATAGTCATGTTAAGGGCTTAAACAAACACACAAAAATTTTTAAAACTATACTCGACAGCAACGTTTCCTGACCCTATGACGTCACTACGCGGACGTAGAAACTGCGTAAACAGAAAACTTATTGGGTTGCTAGGAGGAGTTTCGATACGCATATCGTGATAAAAAGACGCTGTGTACACATGGATTTCACAAAATAATCATATTTTTAAATTGACGCTCTTCATTTCTCTCAAAATTCAGACGCCACTTTGGGAACTACTTTTATAGTGACATCATAGGGTCAGAAAAAGTTGCTGTCAAGTATAATAGTTAAACACTACGATGTTATAGGAATATTAAGGAATACATTGTGTATTAGATTACTCTCTATAGATACGAGTAAAGGCTTAGGACTTACCAGATCAACATGTACTATACAAGAGGGGCGGAGCATGTAAACACAATAATTACACTAATGAGCTTTGAGAGAACGAGTGATCCAGAAACCCAGTTAGAGTTACCATGGCAACCAAGGGGTCAAGGGGCAACGCCCACTCTCGCGAGATACAACTGAACTTTTTCTATTTATGATATTTTGTTCCAGTGGCGAATTAATGTAATGGAGAGGCTGTTAACCCCCACGAAAATCAAGGGATGTAATATAAACGTTTAAAAAATTTCTCTTCCCTTTTATTAGACAATTTAGCTTTTTTTTTTTAAATAATCCCATTATTTTTTTATGATAGTCCATACGTCCATAAAACGTTTCTAAATTTAAAATGAGTCTCTAAATTTAAAATGAGATTTCCAAAGATATTCACGGCTCCTGTGAACTTGAACATGCATTTCTAAAGTTATCAATAATGAGACTACCAGAGAAAGGCCTTTAAAGGGATTAATAGGATGACCAATGAAGGATTACCATAAAGTTTAAATCCATGTACTTAGTAATAAGATGAAAAAAAAAGACTATTACTGACATGTTTAAAATTTGATGTATATTTTTAAAACTTAAGTATATAGATAATTTTAAAGGTTAAAAAACCTTACCCAATTGCTCAAAAGTATTATATATTAAGCAGTAAAAACAAGCGATGAAATTATTCCGTGATATACCGCGCAAGAGAATGAAAGGAATTTATGTTTGCCGAGAAGAAATTTATAGAAGGTGTCGCATAGTTTTATTGAATTAATTAGGAAAATTGAGAAACTATGTAATTCACGTAGAATTAACATAAAACTGTTTTGTGAAGGGAAATTTTCACTTCAGAATACGAGAAAGGTTTGACGTCAGACAATGCAATGGAAACACTTAATTCAAATATTAGAAAATAGTAAATACGTTACGATAAATTTAATTAAAGGAATCTCCGAATAACTCAACATTTTCGTGCCAGTTTATACAAACCTCTTCCCTTGCTAAAATTTGTTTTCTTTTCATAAGATTTCATATACTAGGAAACGCACACACAGGAAACTACTACACAACACGCAGATTAAAACCTTATTCATTAGGTAATGGATGCAAATAATTCAACATTCCTATGTAATTTAATCTGGATAACAAGATTTTAATTCATAAGATGTTAGATAATTCAAGTGATTTCAGTAATTAGATATTGAAGTAATGAAATTTGAAACATAAAATTAATAAGGTACATCTCCATGCTTTTTAATACAAACCAAACATAGCATCGAACAAAGTTATACGTTATGGATCATAACAAAAGTATTACGATCAAAGGAATGCGTGTTTAACTAATCACAGTGAATTTGTTTAAACCCAGAAGCAAAATTCAAAATCTTATATTCCTTTATGCACGTCAGTAGACACTTATAATCTGTTAACAAATATCCCAGCCACGAAATTGTCTACAATGGAAAGAAATGGTATCAATCTAGGGTACAAATTAGTATTCTAGCAACGAAATCTCAAGTATCGATGTCCAACATCCCACCAACCCCTCGTGGACTAAAAAAAAACTTGGACATTTTATCGTTGCGGTTCCAAGAGACTGGAATTCATTACATTCTGGTCACGGATGGTAGCCATTATTTCAAGTACCCAAAACACGTGACACTACATTTGTGAATGGTTGGTCCCTTGCTTGCGGGATTGTTGTAAAAGTTTGAGATTTGTCAAATGGCAACATCCAAGGAGGGTTTAAAGGAAAGAATAATGAACCCAATCTTAAACTGTTCATTTCCCTTTTATTTATAGAGAATCCATGAAAAAAACACTTTCGTAGATTATGACTTTTTAAGATGGAGGGGACTTAAAAAATGTTGTGTTTTATTAATTGATACGTTTTTGTTGTAATCTATATTCTAAGATATTTGGATAAAATTATGAGTGATTTTGCAGATACATTTTCATTTATATTTCAGGCTAACACCCAGAAATTTAATTGTGTGTGTTTTGTAATAGTATTTTTGAAGAATTTGATTGTCTAATTTTTCTTCACCTTAACGACACGATATCACCCAATGTTCCCTGATATTGTGACAATATTTAATAAGTGATATAATATCAGTGAATAGCAGAGAAATATCAGTTAACATCCTGTGCTGGTAGGGGTACCACTTAGTTTTCATATAGAAGGCGATTACTCAATATTTAATGAGATAAAATTAAACCATATAGTCAAAACATTCATCCTGTTTAATTTTGGCAATTTATTCCTAAATCTCATATAAATAAAACATCCAATCACAATACGTTAAAACAAAAATAGGCCTGAAATCAAAACATAAAATTGTTGATACAATAAAATTTCAGTTACACTCCGAGGAACTTTTATGGAATACGATATTACATCAATCATAAACTCATTTTCTTATACGTAATTCTATCTGAAATCAGTTTTAGAACTTCCTCTCCAAATAAGTAATTCATTCATTCAGAAACGATTCATACTTACCAAGCCCCAAACAACTTTAAACTAAGCCGCACGATCGAAAGTTTTGACGGAAAACTCATCTTAACATACCCCATAAAACTACCTTTAGGTACAAACTTTGCGAGTGGGAGTTACTTCGATTTGGGATCGGAGGTGTCTGGGGAGTACGATTAATTTTAAAATGCTAGATTCGGTAAATGATGTTTAGAAGCCATATTAATGAACTTAGACCCGTTTCTTTGTGTCTAGAACTGTCTTTAAAAAGGTCTCATCATCCAAATGATTATTGCATAGATCGTCAGAAGATTTTTATATATTTTTAAAGTATTATGCATCTGAAAACAGGAAATAAATAATTTTAAATGGATACAGCAATTTATTACCATGAACAAATTTTATGAAAAAATTTAAACCGTATGTTCTCTTTAAATGACCCAAAATTGCTTTCTTTTAAATGAAATAAGTTTATCTACATATAAAAGTGCCGTTCACATGGCCAAACCCATTTACCCAGTTAAAAGAGTAGTGAAGTAGGGAGAAAGGATTTTTTGAAGACTACCCGGGTGACTGTTGATTAGCCCCGTTCACATGCACACTCGTTTTACCCGGACAAGGAGTCACGTGATGAGCAATCTTTTAGAGATTCGAAAGGTATTATGGGAAATGAGGGTAACACGTGGACAACGGGATTCTTGTTGATGCGTAGTTTTTTATTGTTTGTAATCAAATCATGGAGTTTCTTTGTTTGTTTTTAATGATTTACATGAGAAAGAAGATAGAAATTCCCGACAATTTTTGCATTTAAATTAATTAACTATATGGTTAATAAAAATAAAGTATGAGTATTAAATTATGGGGTTCCTTTAAAAATGAAGGAAAAATTCAAAGAGTAAATTTTTAAGTGACATCACCCTCTCATTTTTTCTTTTTTACTACTAATACAGTAGAACCCCTTTATAACGACCCTCCCGATACAACGACCGGTATTTAAAGTACCAATTATTTTATTATAGAAATAATGATATTTAAAGATAATTTTATTTCATTCATAATATGTACTTATATTAATAGGTAATTTATTCAAATTTTAAAAATCCAGTTCCTTTTTTTTTCTATAAAAATCTGAAGGGTTTTCATTCTAAAAGTTCCGGTTGCTAAACCAATGTACCACAAAAATAATTATTATGTCTAAGCCATTTGGAAATAAAGCTAGAGGAAGACCCAAACTCAGATGGTCTGATTTTTATGACAAGGACTTCCTTGTCCTAAAATTTAGGAACTGGCGAACTGTAGCCATGAACAGACTAGAATAGAGGAGAATCCTTAGAGAAGGCTAGAAGTGAATAAGATTTAATTCTGTAACCTCAGAAGTATATTTTAAATTTCTGATGTTTGAAGAAATTCAAGGAATTTGTTTCCATAGTGCTAGGAAATGAAAAGATGGTAATCCTGTAATAGAAAATCCTTATTTCAGAAAAACATAAACTTTTTCAAAATTTTTCAAATGACCTATTCATCAAGTCAATTATTTGTTGGTTTTGACCTACCTATATAATTAGTTGGTTTTGGGCTAGCAAATTTTCACTGTATTCAGCTGTGCTTTAAGTCTTTCATTACCTGTTCAAAAGCTTCTTTTAAATGGTTAATTATTATCCGTTTTCTGGCAGGTTTTTTATTTTCTGCCAAAAAATATATTTAGGAATTTTATTAGGGATAGTTTTGTAACCAAAAATGTATTAATAGATCATAATAAAATCTGTCACTTTGTTAAAGAATAGGGTATTTTCAAAAGAAATTTAGTTTCAAACTCACTGGGTGGGTTCTTATTCATTTCACCCAAAAATGAGGGTTTTTTAAATATCATCTTACAATTTGAAGCAGAGGAATGATGTTTTTCTGACTTTGGGATAATTTTCAACAAAAATTTTAGTGTTTTCTTATTTATCAAACAATTATTTTACAGATATTTATTTATAAAACAGCCTATAAGCTGAAATTTTCAACTCAAATTTGCATTTTTCTCTATTCGAGCTGATGTTTCTGACTTATGAGACTCTTTCCTATGGGAAATAAACCCTGGGAGGAATATTTTTTCTTTGAATTAGGAACATGCTTTAAGTAAATTTTTTGCTTAAGAATTTCTATTAATGAATTAGGAGAAATGAGATGAAGCATGAAGGCAACAAAGTACCCTATTTTGAATACATATATAATGTGCAATTAAACAGAGCATAAAAAGTAGTTTTTATTTAAAAGAATGTTTATAAACATTTTTTATTCCAAATTGTGGGGCAGTTTGACAAACCATATTTTAAAAGTTAAAAAATCTCAGTTTTAAAAGTTTTTTTTAACTCTTACAAAACTGTCAATTTAGTTTTAGTAGGTAGTACTCAAACTATTGCTTTATTTATTTGAATGCTTTTTTATAACAGCGCATTGAGAAAAAAAGGCTTAAAAATTCTTAATTGGAACATTTTTTGACATATTTAAAAATAATTATATATTAATCATAATTCTTAATAGGACTCATAATACAAACTAATATTTTAAGAATATATATAAAATATAATTTTTATATAAATGTATAAATTCATATATTAAAAGATTCAACAGTCTGTCATGAGCAATTCAAAAAATTTAGTTAATAAAAACCAGTGATTATCACAAAAAAATTTGATAAAAATGCATTTTTAGAAATTTGAATATGATGAAATCCCTCAGAAAACTAAAGCTACCTTTAAAACTCAATGGAGTTTAGGTCTAAGAATGTTAACCTATCTTCCTAACAGTATGAGTAACATAATTATTGCATTTCTAGGGTTTATAAAAGCCTGTTTTACAGATTAAGGTAGCAATCAAGAAAAAGAAGCACCATCTGCATTTACAAAGTAGTAAACACTGGCACTGTTCAGCACTATATCAAATGTAAATATAAAATAGTATTCAGAAAGTTTTGCCAGTATGAAGGCTTCTAACACGTTTAGAAGGGTTATTTCTCTTCGTGAGACCATCTATTTTACGATGCTCTATCCATTTTCTGGGACCCGAGACATTCAAATTTTAACAAGACTAAGATTTAAACAATTTTTAAAGGCTCTCTAATTAAAAATAAATATAACTAATTTTATCCACTTTCCACACAATTAAGAACGTAATAAAAAAAACTCAGCATCTAAAAATAACTGAAAAATAAGAAAACTCAAATGCTTCAAAAAACTAATAAATGAAATGAAACAAACAAATGGACAACACAAATGAAAGAAATTAAGCATCAGAAATGTAATCAGAATATTCGCAGATTTTATAAGAATAATTTTCTCTAAACACATTTTTAATAAAAATACTATGAATAAAAGTTTATTTTAATTAACACTATAATGGAGTTAAATAATATTCTAACCTTGATTAAAATATAAAAAACTAAGCCAACATTGGAAACTTGGAATATTGAATCGGCCAGTCATGTTTATACTTTGATCATTAAATAAATCAATCCATCGAAGTAATACAAAATTATACTAATGAATATATTAGCTGCCTTCAAAGGATGACCATGATGTAAAAAATAAAATTGAAGAACAATCATAAAAAAGATCACTGAAACATTATTAACTTATTGCAAGCGATTTCATCAGAACATTTCGGAACGCAATAGTAAAAGCTTTTAAAACTAAAAATATCATAACATAAACATTGAACGAGACAAAACACACCTTGAGAATATTGAGGATCAAGAATATTTTATTTCGTAAGTAATAATATGGTTTTTATGATTAACGTGAAGTGCAGTGTAGTAAGAGGAGGCCATATTGTTTTTGTAAACAAACTCTGGTCGGAGTACTTTATTCCCCTACCCTAGCCTAGGGTGAAGTTTCGCACGGTTACTTCCGCACTTTTTCCCTTGCGTAGGGGAAGCGGTGTGATAAAACTGCGTAGAACCGGTTTTTCTAACCTTTTACCCAGGTAGAGTGGCTCATGTGAACGGCACTAAATAGTAATTCTTCAAATTTTTAAGAACAGTATTTAGTAAGAAGTATTATTTATTTTGTTTATTGTTATAGGACTGAAATGTGATCAAAATAAAAATTTAAAAAAGTTATAATAATGTAACAACTTCATATTAAAATTTATACTTCTGATTAATTTGAGAATTTGATAATTTCACAAAACATAGTGCATGGAGGGGGTGTATTATGTATTTTGTGGTAATGAAATAATAGGTAATACAGGTAGACACGAAATTTGGCGGAGAATGCTTTAAATGCACTTAAGAAGAATCATGATGTTGATTTTATCCTTTGTTCTTCTTCTTGACATCTAGAGCTACACGTTCTATTTTCCACACACCCCTAAACAATTCAAGGAAGTCTATTTTTAGATTGTGTGGGATCTTTCACCGGCGGGCGTTTAGCTGTAGCAACTTGTAATTTCGTCATTCTGAGTACATTACTGAATTTCTTACTATGAAAATAGACATAGTAGCCTGAAATTAAGTATTCACATAAAACTATATAGTAATAACAGTGTACTAAAACGTAATACGTAATGTCTCAAAATCTAAGGGACCCGAAAGAATTTCTATATAGCTGGTTTTTGAAATAACAAGGAAACTAGAGAAATAGTAAAATATTTCGACCTTTAACCGCAATTTGGAAAGTAAGGATTTAAAATCAGTTATGATTATAATTCTTAAAAAATATTTTATCAACCTTTAAAATCAGATGAATTTTATGTTCTCTTCTATTATCAACCCAAAATGGTATATAATTTATTATAAATAGATAAAATAGTTTTATTCCAGAGGATTTATTTCATTTTTTTTTCAGAGGACCAGGGTCCACCTATAAACTTTCTTGAAGGTAAAGAAAAGTTCAGAAATTTCTGTGTTGGAGGAACTCTTGTTCCCTTTGTCTAATCTTTCAGCTTCCACCGACTAACCTAAGCAAAAAATAAATTACGTTCCTCTATCCAACGAAATTCTACAGAAATTCTTCACAAACACTATCGATTCAGAAAAGAACGCTTCAAATACCTTTCGGCTGACTTCCAATTCCAAAAAGCACCTTTCTTTCATCACCTCCTGATTGTTCCTTAGGCCGTGATTTCCCAAAAATTAATCCGGCATACCCCCCAAAACGGATTCCCGATAAAACGCTAAGCCTAAAAGTAGGCCTAACGGTCTTTCTCCGTAACAACATCATTGGGGAAAACGGATGAACAGGTTTCTTACTTTGGAATCCGCTCGCCTCTGCCTCTAATCACTGTTGCAGCTTCTTTTATTAGAGGTGGAAAAAGAAATGAGAACGGAGGATATTGTTTTGGAGTGAAGTGAGGGCTCTGGGTCTTCAGCACTTAGCAGATTGTCTTATCTTTGACACCGGGAAACTGGGTAGTGAAGTGATGAGTTTGTTCTCTAAGCTACCGGCTTTTGTTCTGTTCTTTTTTTTATCTTCAGAAAAATAAAAAGGGAATAGGCAACGAGTCACGCCATTTTTTTTTATTAAGAATGTAATAAAGAGGGTAACGAAATGATGGCGAAAATTGTCTGGTTCCTGAAACGTGAATTTGCATTTTTTAAATAGAAAAATGAAACCCTGATAATGTTATACATTATCAGATATTCCAAAGAATAATGTTAAAACATTAATTCACATAAGTACTTCAAGCATAAGAACAGCTTTTAGAGGAAATTAAGAAACCAATGGAATAAATCTTAAAAAGGTACTCTTTCCATATTTATTTTTTGAAGCTTTTTAATTACATTTATATTTCCATCAAAAAATTCCGCGCAAAATAATTAGTCTTTTATACATCATTCTCAAAAATACCATGCTTTGATTCATCTGTGTTGTATACTCTCTTTCACCTGACACAATTTGAAACACAGATAAAAAAGCTTTTAGTGAAAGGCTGCGAAAAATAAAATGAAAATTTACATTGAAAAATGACCTTTTGGTTAAGAGTTGAAAGCTAAAAAACTTCTACTTAACTTTAAACAAAACTGGGCACAAACCGCTTTTGAAAGTACGATAAAAAACGCATGATTTATTGCGGTTTTCTCAGTGCTTATCGTCTCAGCGTTGTGTATTCAATATTTTTTGAAGTGGTTTTTCTCTTTACTATAGTATACTTTATACCTGGAGCAAATAAATAACACTAATAAAGATAATACTGTATATTTTCTCTCTTTCAGTCTTTCTAATAAAAATGATCAATGAAGTAAAAACTTAAGAAAAAAATTCTAAAAACGGAATAAAAAGCATAAAAGGATTTTTTCTTTTTCTTTGTAAAAGGGAAAAAGTGGGAATCATGCATTAAGTATTTTTTAGTTCATCAGCTTCTCTGGGCACTCTTTATGATTTTTATATGGTGGATAGATAGATAATTAAGAGTGCGAAGAAGCAGTAGCTGATGAATATGAATCATTGCATGAGCCTCACGTTTTTCGTTTCACAAGGAGTTATAAAAAATATTTTACACTTATTTTATCCTTGGAGTTTGAAAAGCCTATATAAATGTATTATAAACCTAAAAAAATGAATAAAAAGTGTAAAAGAATACCAATTTTAGTTTTTCAATAAGGCTTATATTAATAACTCCTATCCTTCAGTATTAATAGCAAAGCCCGAACCTCACACAGAACTAATCGATCTAATAACCCAATTTCACTCGATTCTCCATCACACAGATAATTTTTTTTCTGACACGAACGACTGGATTCTTCATTACACGAAAAACAACTTCCACTGCCTCTTCGCAATTAATAAATAATCGAGTGCTCTCGGATATTGTGGGAGCGCAATTAAGCGAAGGTCGTTTCACGTGAGCACCTGAGATTATCATCTAATCTTTCAGGGGATCAGCTGCATATTTACAGCGGAAGTTAGTTCCGTATTAGATCGTTACGAAGATTATATTGGTCGAGTTTGTGAGACAAAGAAAAGAATCTAAGGGGCGTTGTTACATTAAACAAGCTTTTCTTAATTTAAATCAAGGCAGAATACCTGAAGGAGCTACAATTCAGAAATATATTTATATAGCATAAGCCAGAAAATTTTGTTAGAGATTTCGTCACCTGTGTATATAGAAGATACCTACTCTTATTATGTAGACAACATTTTATTAAAAATTTTAACAGCCTTGCATTTTGCTCTTTGGATTTACTGGAATTTTTTTTTCTGCAGTTAATAAAAGCGATTGTTATCTTCAGAAGTTTCACATATAACTAAAGGATGTAATAAAGTGAAATTGTAATTTTCACTACAAGTTTTGGAATTATCCTTATTACTAGTCTATATTACCTTTCGTTACCTAGCTTATTTATGTATCATCCTTACATTCAATTATAAAGTGAACTTGTTATTGTAAAATTTTAATACCGTTAATTTCCTTTAGAGATACAAATGCAATATTATTGTTTACATTCCTGAATGGTTAGCATGTTTTTAGTTAAGGGATTCTTTTCTTTAAAATATTTGCGATTTGAGTTAAATGAACTAATCATCCAATCTATTAAAATAATACATTTTTGAATACTTAAAAAATAAAATTTAGTATTACTTTTACATAAAAATGAGTTCAAGAATAACACCCAAAACGAATCAGTAAAGTTTATAAATTTAAATAACAAATTTTCAACTGGCTTTAATGGTTTTAATACTCAAGAGAAATGAACAAGCTACTTCACCAAACTCAACAGAGTTAAAATCAAAATGAAACAAATAGTCTCCAATCACGAAATAAACCCATCAATTAATAAAAAAACCCCAATAAAGAGAAAAACTTTCTCTTAAAGTCAGACGTGTCGGCAAAGAAACGTGCTGATGCGGTATTTGAACGACACGTTCCAAACGAGAACGCTTTTGGAACACTTTTCAACAAGCGCGGGAAAACAAAGACATTGTGTCGAACGGAAGCGAAGTCACGCGCTCGAGGTTATTAACTGTAAACTGCGCGCTAATGAGGTGCGCGCGTGGAGTTGTCCAAAATGTTAACTGCTCTGGCACCTAATGAATAAAAGATTTGATGGTATCATGAAAGGATTCGAAGCGTCAATTTGTATTAGTTGTAAAGAAAAATTATGTTGAATTAATCTTAGTTAGAGCATACCTAGTTTGAATGCATTATGGAGAAATTGACGTTATGAAACTTTTAGAAATGGGCAAAGAAGAAGAGAGAGTCAAAGTTAAGAGAAATTTCTTTCTCAATTATTTACACTATGACATTTACTATAAAAAATATTGAAGGTGTGCCTTAAAGAGGATATTCTATTCATAAGGCAATAAGGAGGACGGACTGAGCTCACAAAAATATTGTCCGAATGCTGACTGCTTTATTATTGGCATTGGTGTTGCAACTGAACTATCTGTTTAATTAGCATAATTAGTTAATTTTTTGACTAAAAAGAACAAAGTGAAATAAAAATTACCTTTTCTAAAGTATAGCTACTGTCCCTTAGACATGGACATCTTTTATAATCTTTGAGTATAGTTTTTCTAACCTACATTTACTTCATAAGAATTAGAAATCCATAGAAAAATCTACACTAACTTTTGCTTCATAAAATATATGGTGAGTATAATTAGTAAAGCAATGCTGCCTTCCATTCTTTTAGATGGGCTTCAGAATGATTATTAAAATATATTTCATACACCAACAACACTTAATAAGTTTCATTAGCACCACAGTCTATAAGATTCTAAAGTACATAAAGTTACGAAGTAGACATAAAAGAAATATCTTTAAATTAAAGAAATCCAACAAGAAACAAAAGAAAACTTCAAAAAAGTCTCCGAATAGCATTGGCATCCCGGTCATCTCGCCAACCGGGTTGCAGTCGATCCACAATCGATGATTCTATTTTTACGCACGTGCTCGAAAACGCGCTCCCCCTCACCGCTTATCAATTCGGACACACCTGCCATTCCTCCACTCCCACTTTTGGAACCTCCCCCCGTGTTCCAAAAGAAACAATGAAATGCAGCCGATTTTTTTCAGCAATTGATTCCAGGACGTATCAAAGCACTCAATTATTTTTTCAGCGTTACAGGAAATAATGCAGAAAGAAGCCTTAGAAAAGTAAAAAAGACTTAAGGGATGAATATGATCGAAGCTTTTAGTAAGAGAGCGTGATATTAGAAACTAAAGAAGACAAATAGCATTAATGCTGTGAATCAATTTGATACTTTGAGTTAGCTAATGGGGTAGGGATTAGATTCATTTCAATGCTTACTTGAAAGAAATTTCTTAGAAATGGCTGTGTCTGAGCGTATATACATTAAGTTGGGAGTTTTATTAACTTCAAATGGTTTTCACAAGTACATTTATTGTACTTTCTATAGATAAAGACACTTTATTATTTTATGACATTAAAAAAATTGAAAATATTGAGAAATCAAAAGAAATTATAAGTGACACTGAAAATGACCAACGATATCGCATTTCAACAAGAAATCAACCAATTTTATAGTTAAAATCCAACCAACCAAAAATGGTTGGTTGCACATTACACCAATACCTGAAGCTTTCTTGAACAGAAAATAGACGAATGAATTTCTCGTAGAAATAGGACACAAAATATATTTTTTTGAATCCTCTTAATTTTATTCCATTCTTAGGTTATAAATGAGATTTTCCAAAATACCATAAATTTTAAATGCTTATTAAACTTGCATTTGGTAAGAGAAACTCTGTAAGAATTTTGAATCACAAGAAGGGGAATAATAAGACTAAGCTCAGTTAAATTGAGGTACCTTTTATAAAAGAACCTGGACTTTGTTTTCAAATTGCACGTGAAACTCGGAGATAGAAATGTGCCACATTTTAAATTTTTCTTCAAAATAAAAAAAAACCTTAAAAATTAGACAAGTTATTAAAGAAAGTTTTCAATTTAAAACTGCGTTCTACTATTCAACGCAGTCTTTCTCAATATAATAACTCCCTTCTGTATCAAATAAAAGTCCTAAGCTTTCTTCTCTAAGGCACAGAATTTTCCTTTCTGTAAATATTTCTCTTTTCTTTTTGTTTTACGACCCATAGAATCTTATATTTCCTTTCCAAAGATTCCATATCAACATACAACTAAATGTCTTTTGGTCAATATAAAACGAACTTCACAAAAAAGCACAAGAGAAAGTGTCTAGAAACAGAACAGAGTGCCTATAAAGCATGACAAACAATGAACGTTATATTGATCTGAAACTTCATAAACATAAAGATTTTGAAACAAAAGATACAATACTGAGCTATTTGGAGGAACAAAAGGGCGATATTCACTGAGGGTATTATTGTAAAAAAAAAAATCAATGCCACTTAACTGCCAGTCAATTTATATCCGCGTGCATTATGTATGAGGTTTACCTAGAATGTAATATTCCAAACAACGAAATGGGGTAAAAATAGGTTTCAGATATTTCAAAGGAATGTTTTGGACGAAAATATTAAAGTGGGAAAAGTTGTGATCTGAAAATAACTACAAGCTAAAGGAATAATTTAAAAATACTTTATTACATTGCATAGTACATGTCAAAGCACTTAAAAGTGATGAGCTTTAATGTACTGTTTTCTATAAAGTTTTTCGAAGTGAATGTAAAAAGTAAAGCCGGTGTAGAAGTTTTAAAATTATCAAGCAAGTAATTTAATAACTATAAATGTTTTTTGAACAAATACTATAATTTATTTACCATTGACAAATTTATCGAATTTTAGTTTTAAAAAGTAATATTTTTTTATTGGGAACTCAGAATTTTAAAAGCAAGTGTAGGATTTTTAACAGTAGGTATGATTAAAATTACTAAAAATGTTCAAAAAATTTATATTACTAATAAAGTAAGTTAAGTGTCAGTCCAAAAGAAAATTAAATTACTTAAATGTTTCTGTAAAACTTTCAGACCGTCATTTTAAGTAACCTAATTAATGTTGTTGAATAGCTTCTAAAAAGAAGAAAAATAAATTTCTTAATTCCTTAATACACAATGTGATGATAAATTATCCTGAAACAACAGTTCTAATGACCATTAAAACCATTCAAATAATCAGAAACAGATTTAGATGAAGGAATAATAATCCTAAGTGTATTATGTTCAAGGTTCCATACCATTAAGAAAATCCATTTTCTGTTATTTACAACCGTAATCAACCAAATAAAAAAGGCTTACGGCATTATTCACATCCCTAGCCTAAGCCGGCCGGTTTAAGTTTGAGCTTTAAGGGGTCATAGGACTCTTAAACTTTCAAAAATTCGATTTTTTAAAAATAATATTTTTGGGTAATTTAGATTATTCTGCTTAATTTGACACCTTCGGTTTCTTGATATTCCTATTAGTTCCTGAGTTATGGGCTTTCAAAGTTGAGTCACTCTGCGAAAACACGAGAAGAGGGCGTGACGCGAAAGTGAAACACATGGTGGCTGACACTCCCCTCCAGTGTTTGTTTATATCTCATCTGTGGCTAAGTTTTGGATTTATGCTACTTGGTTTACCTCATGTTTTATTTAATGGTTTTTCTTAGAATCAGGAGATAAATAACTAAACTTTCGAATTTTCTCCGCACGTGTTTCTTTGTTTCTTTCTTCACGGATTGTTTACAAAACGATCGACCGTACAAGTTTCAATAGTGTGATTTTGCTTTTGATAATTTTATCGGTAACAAAAGAAAAGCAAGTAGACAAGGTACCGAAAGAAGATTTTAGGGCAATAAGTACTTTGGTTATTATAAAAATTACGGATGGTTGCAAGGGATTTGTCCCTGCAGAATCGCATGAGTCAACGCTGTTGATGCTTTCAACTATGTTACTTTCGACAGCACTAAAAACTTTATGGGTCTCGTTTGATGGATATTTCAACTTAAATTAAATTTTTTAATGAAACTACCATTAGTAAGATTTGCTATAGTTTCTTAATTTTGACTGAAAAGTCAAAAATTGGACAGTCTTCAAATTTCAGTGACAGTGTTCTGGATGCAGTGTAAAAAGTGTCCCTGTTATTTGAGGTTAATAAAATTTGTTTTCTTATATTTTTCTAAATCTTACTTTTAAAATGAATTAGGACACATGCAATATAAATTTAAGTAGTATTTATTCTTAAAACTTGTAATATAAACCTATATTTGTTGTTATTCTGTTAAAATTTGTCAACGAGTACATACACACTTCAGAACTACGACTGGCTTTTTATTGCCTTTTTGACCAATATCAAACTATATTTTGATTAATATAGTTTTTAAATAGTTGTTAAGTAATACATTTCTTATAAAAAAAGTTTTAATACCATATATTGTGAAAAAAGTGAAAAATTCAAATTTTTACGTCAAAAGTAATTTTTCTCGACATGTGTGTTTAAAGTTTTTTTAGTAAATTATAAGTATAATAATTATTTTATATGAATTTTGACTTGTACATATCTTTTAAATATTGTTTTATTGATGCTTAACCTAAATTTAAAGTTATTGTATGGCTGATTTTCTATATTTTAAGTTTCAAAAATATAGTAACCATTGCGACATACTTTGTTTATAATAGTATTAGGGCCTAAAAACTGAATTAAAATATTTGTATTCTTATATAACTTATGTATATTTGTAAGATTATGAATAAATTCGAATTTAAAAGCTTTTCAGATAATATTTTGTTGTAGATGATGAAATATTCAAATTTTTAACTTTAAAGTCATTTTTCTCAGAATGTGTTTTTTTGGTGTTGCGCGCATGATAACTCATCAAATAATATGTATATAAACATGAAACTTTCAGATTTTGTTTATTTCACTATTATCTTTTATTTCCACCAGCATTTTCATTAATTTTAATTTATTTTGTATTTTTTAATAATGATATAAGTTTGAAAATTTTGCATATTTTTGTATAGCTAAAACTATGATGTTTTAAAAATATAAAATATGCTCAAATATAGTTAAATGCTGCTCGAATGATATAGTATAATTATCTACTTTAATTATATGTAAAAATAATTCACTAATATTGTATAGTTTGGAATCAATCATGCGCGCAAGCTAATGATGTCTGAAAAACTGCCAACAAACATGCTTTTTTCGACAGTCTATATATAATTATTTTTTAAGTGTATTTAGTTTTAAAAAATTCCTCATATTTATAAGGATTGGTTCTTTCTAAATGTGAAAGCAGAATATCATTTTAATATTTAGTTCAAGAGTAATTAAATTTCAAAATTTTGTAAAGTTGTTTTCACTGCATTGCATGGTAAGAGTCCTATGACCCCTTAACCTAGACCGGCTGGCTTAGGCTTATTCCTTATTCACATCGCCTGGTTTTTTAGCCAGCTCATAAGCCGTTTCCTGATCTGGCGAGATATCTGCAAACTAGTGTTTGCCTTTGGCGCCCTTCAACGAAGCGTCTTCATTGGTTGTTGACTGTCACATGATATTATTTTCGGCTTTCACCACGCTTCATTCAGGCGGGAAATCAAGCACAAGACCGGAAAATATAATGTTACCAATCCAATATCCAATCCAACAAACGGGAATCGCGAAATTCCTGCCCAAAACATCTTTTTTGCATAAAACTTGATAAATAACAAAAGAAAACTCTTTGAAATAACAAATATACTTGCTAATTCAGTATTTCTCAGTCTTCTAAAAATTATTTCAGAAAAGTGTGCTTACAAAAAATGATGAGGTTATTTATTAATGTTTCTGTATTTTGCCTTTTATTGTTACCATGAGTTTTATTTCCTTCATTTTAAAGATGGTCTGAAAATTTCTAAAAAAAAAAAAAAAGGTTTTTAAATTGAATGAAATTTATTCTTCTTCTAATAAATTCTTCAAGTATTGGGGGTACTCTAAAAAGTGACAATTTTTGTCTGAATACAGCTGTTAATCCAGGTAGATTCTTTTTTCATCAAAATATTTTTTACATCTGCTAACAGCTGCCCATTTAATATTAAAAGACCAGGCAAACTCACACTACAGCTGTTTATACTAAGCAGATAAATAATTAGCCCAGTCAAAGTTTGAACTTAAAAATAATTTCCCTGTTTAATAGATGCTTAAGATTCATTATAAAACTTGATTTATTCCTTTTGAGCTATATTATATGTTACCAGAACCACAAAAGAACACGAAGCTAAAAAAAGATATAATTTTAATAATATAAGATACATTTGGTTTATTAACTTCAATTTCAAGAATTGCAAATATAATTGAAGCTAATTCTTACCAAATTTCACCCAACCTTCATTTCTACTACATTAGGGTTGTCCTTATTTTTGATGTTTTGAAATTACTATTTGCTTTCACCCTCTAATTGTGTTCTATTAGGTATATCTAAAAATAATTCTGGTGAACTTTTATCACTTTCAAATGATATTTATAATATTGTTAGCTCAAGGAAGTTAAAGTTTGAAAAATGTAGGAAAGATGGGGGCTATAGAGTAGTTAATACACTTAAATATTTATAAGCCATCTAAAAAAAGTCCTAAATAACACATTTGAAGCAGTTTTATCAGAATATAAATCTTATTTTTTTTTTAATTCTGAAAATAGGTAATTTTCCCCCATATTTTTCAAACTTCAACTTCTAAAACTCAAGACCACCAATAAATACTATTATTTGAAAGTGATAAAATTTTACAAGAATTATTTTTAGATATAATGGAACAAATTTAGAGGGCAAAAGCAATAATTTTCAAAACTTCAGAAAATGAGGACCACCCTACCCTACATTCATTTCAGCAAAAGACATTCTGCTTTAAATTTTGAATTAAAATATCACACCTTATCTTGTATAAATAAATAAAACTTTTATTGTCATATTTTCCAATCTGCTGTGAGTTAGAAATATCTTGGACTTTATATAGATTCAAACCTTAAATGGACCACTCACATCTTTGAATTGAAGGAAAATTAAGGATGTAAAATAGATTCATCATTTTTAAAAACCTTATATTTTTCCTGGTTTTATTTCTTAAAAAATTATGGTGCCACTATTCGGAGTGGTGAATATAGATCCAATTCACAACCAATAATTTCAATTCAAAATTCTAAATCAGCAGTTTTATCCATATAATTTTAGATCTCTTAATTTATTACCTCTCCATTATAACGCTTTTTTTCGTATTCTGCTTTACCCTAATCTTAAGAAATCTCTGTTTAAAATTAGAGAAAGGTCATATAACACAACATCAATAGCAATTTATTTTGTAAACATTTCTATTATTTAGCTCCAAATTTATATAATACCTTACATTTAAGTCCAATCAGTAGTAACAAATATTCAGTTTTCAAAAGACATTTATTTTTAACTTATAAACATCGACGACCTGGATCTATATTTTTCACTCTAATGAAGCATATTTATTTTGTTACTGTTACCAGCTTTCTGCCATTTTCATTAATTTATATTTGTTTAGTAATTGTTTTCTTGCCTTGGTTTTGTGTTATTATTTCTTAAATATTTTGCAATGTTATTTAAGTAGATTCTCTATCGCCTTGAAAGGCTAGTCTTTCCACTTGGAGATTCATATTTTATCTCTTGTTTTTGTTTGGTATTCTTGTATTAAATTTGTGAAATAATTTAAACAAAAAAACCTATACTTTTTTTGTTCTTTGAACATTCTGATATAAAATATTTAGCAATAGAAAAGCGTGTTCTGTTGGAATTCTTATAAATCTATTTGATGATTAAAATAATAATTAAAAAAGATGTGTAGGAGTTGTAATTACCTCCAGGTTAACAATCTATTGGAAAAAGGTTTATTAAAACTATTTATACTATAACTTTAAATGCAGCTTAAAATCTAATGCAAAATTTTCGCTCATCAAAATTGCAATTCACTTGCCTGAAAATATAAACTTAGAGCTTTCAAAACAAACAATAATGATGAATTGAAATAAAAACACAATTACTGTAAGATTCTGGATACTAATTAGATTCACACAAACGTTTTTTTTATTTGTAAAGATTGCAAAGAGCAAATTGTGATTATCGCTGTAGTCGGCCATTTTGTAAACAAGACTAATTTCGCCAAGAAAAACAACTACTGCGCATGCTCCGTAAGGTTAACCAAAGCTAAGCCAGCGCAGGATCGGGCGGCTTAAAATCTGTTGGCTTAGCTCCTAAAACGACGTTAACCAGAGGATATGAATACGAAAGCTGACCTAAACCGGCCGGCTTAGGGTTACATGAGGGATGTGAATAATGCCGTTAATTGCTTTTTGCAAAACTTAATAGCGTTTAGTATATTTTTATTAACTTTTTTTATTTCAGTATCAAGCTGTATAAATAAGAAGCAAGTAAAAGTGGTAAACTTCTTAATATATCTCAGAGGTAATGTGATCATGATCACTAAGGATTATTATTTTATTGAGATTGAGAAAAATTATTTCAATTTAAAACATTTTCAGGATTGATTTTAGTTACCTATTAAGAAAACAAACGAAGTAATTTTATGCGTAAATGACTAAACGAAAACTATTTCTTTGAATTGAAAAAAAAACTTATCTTTGATGTTTATAAAGCCCACACATGTGCTATACTTGCATTTAAATTTTAAAAAATTGTGAGGATTATAAAAAAGATGTTACACTCCTCGTTTGATACACCTGTCTGACATTTAAAGCAGGAGGATTTAGAAATTTAGGTTCTCAAAAGAGAATTTGTAATGCTAGTGATAATTTATAATTGATAAATCAAGGAACGTTTTAACATTAACTGAGTACAAATCTTTATTGGGATTTTTAATGTAAATATACTTTCATCGTAAATAATGATTTTTAATATATTTGTAAAATCAGGTTAGGATGATAAACTTTAAAATCCCATTTTTGAGTAGTATTAGGATAATTCTTGTAAAGTTTTACAATTGGGATTGCGGCAGAAATATACATATGAGTGTTCTAGAGATGAAAATAGAGCGTTTTCAAGTGACGTCACAACCGGTTATTTTCTTTTAACTGTGTATCTTCTGTAGGGCTTTTAACTGTTGCTAAGGCCGTTGTTTTTTGTTGCTAAGGCGGTTTTTAGATATGGGATCACGTGATTGCAAATGCTCCAATAGAAGAATTCCACAGCTAGTCATTTTGTAACTGTTGCTTGTAAAAAACTGTAACCCTTCTGTTGCTAAGGTCGTTGTTAGGTCCGAGTCATGTGATTGAAAATGCTCTATAGAGTGTTTTCAGGTGACATCACAACCGGTTATTTTCTTTTAACTGTGTACCTTCTGTAGGGCTTTTAACTGTTGCTAAGGCGGTTTTTAGGTTTGGGATCACGTGATTGCAAATGCTCCAATAGAAGAATTCCACAGCTAGTCATTTTGTAACTGTTAACCTCTGTAGGGCAAAAAACTGTAACCCTTCTGTTGCTAAGGCCGTTGTTAGGTCCGAGTCATGTGATTGAAAATGCTCTATAGATAGAAGTAAGATGTTTTTTTTTTTGATTGAGTACTAGTTTACATGGGGTTAGTTTTGAAATCTAGTGACTGAAAACTAGAAAACGACAAGTAACGTTTAAGGGCCGTATTCAAAATTCTGACTTTTTCTTCACAAGATATGCTTTGGCGAGTTCGTCTTCCCGCGATCATCTTTTTTCTTTTGACTTGTCCGAGCGATTCAAACGGCATATCTTGTGGGGAGGAGCTTCTGAAAGTCTTGAACGCCACGCATTCGCGCTACCTGAATGGTCCACCGAAATTCCCATTCTGACCAATGAGAAGGAAGGTTACATCGCCTTTTCGGCAATATTTGGTTGAAAATTACAAAAAATACTCTTGCAAGGCTGAACTTGATCGTAACCGTTAACTGTTGTGGATGTCTTTTCGACAATGTTATGATCTGGAAACGTGCTCCTGTACCGCAGTGCGATGTAAACAAACGTTGAAAAATGAAAACGTTGAATGAAAAACTATGATAATATGTATTTCATGCGTTTTACAACATTATTTTGCTTTCGTTTTTAAAATTAGCTATCTTTACCTTAAATTAGCGAATTTTTTTTAGCCCAATTCTAGTTTTTCACTTCTGATAAAAAATATTTTCAAACCATGAAAGTCCCTTTACTATACTATTAATTGAGCACTATCTAGATTGCATTCTGAATTCTGGTCACTACAATACCATCAACTATTTGTTTTCAGATAGTATTATAAGTTGTTAGATTCTTTTAAAAAATCCCCAAGAAATGTTAAAAATTAATAGCTATTGATTCTTACAAAGTGTGGTCTGGTAACACACAAAATGGCTCATATTTATTAACACCTTGTCATTAGTTTTAATTCAACTATTGATTTTAAATCATAATTAAACTGTTACATGAATTTTTTATTTCATCCTTTTTTAAATTAAAAATGTTTGCTTTAATTACACATAAGAGCAACACTAATTATGACAACATCCCAAAAAATAATCTTTTTAGCAGCTTAACCTACTCAATTATGAAACTTTTTCAACTACTCAATAAAAAAATTTATGCCTAGAAAGTTTGGATTTTTGTTTTTATGGATTAGTCTAAAAATTGTACATGTATCAGGGCAAGACTGAATTACTTCAATTGTGATTTAGTTGCTAAGGTGCAAGTTAAGGTGTAAGTTATTTTGATTTAAGGGGGGTATTTTTAATAAGTTTCTTTCCTAGGATTTTAATAGCTAGGATTTAAATAGTAGAAGTGATAAATTATGCATTGACATTTTTATCTGCGTGCAGTAAACTTCTTACATGGGATGATTTTCAAGATAGCCGCTTTATTTTTCTTTTCGGTTAAACACTCCCAAAATAAAAAAAACTTCAAAAAACCTTATTTGATATTTTTTAAGATTATCTATGAATAGAAAAAATATACTTCAAAAACTAAAAGTAATTATGGGAAAAGTGTTAAACTGGGCATTATTAATAACACCAGAAGTGAAGCGGGCAATGTGAAAGATTCAAAGAGTATTTATCACTTTGCCTAAAATACGCAGGCATTATTATACTCTGTGTAAATAGAATCGGCGGTTGACCTTTAGTTTTTTCTCAATTTATTTCTTCTGCGTTGCCATGGTAAAGAATGACGTTTAACCGCCTATTTTATTTACACAGACTATAATAATGTCCTGAGTTATAACATCACCGTAACATTATACATATACACTTACCTTTGACAATCAAAGAAAAAAAAATTCACGTATACTGGACCTAAAACCTAAACCATAGATTTTTATTGGGCTTAATAAATTTGAATGGCATGAAATCCTTATATGTACTAAATAAACACTGCTTTAATTCATTTTTTGGGCAAGTTTAACTTGGGACTTCACAAAGCCTCAGAACACCTCCACTAGTGTGGTCCTTATTTTTGAAGTTTTTAAATTTATTGCTCTCACCCTTTAAATTTGTTCCATTATATATAAAAATAATTCTGGTACAATTTTATCATTTTCAATTGATATTTACTGGTAGCTCAAGGAAGTTAAAGTTTGAAAAATGACCAATTTTCAGAATTCTTAAAAGAATATATTTCAAGATTTATATTGTAAATAAACTGCTTATAAGATGCAGATGAAGTAATGAATTCATTAATTGTGGCCATCAAACCAAAATCAACATTAACAGCAAGCCATATCACAGTAAGTCCTTTTCGACAACAGGACGTTTCACCGAATGGCCCATTACAGTAATATTTGATTCAGTGAAACATCCAGTTGGTATTAGGGCCATGGAATTCAGTGTAAGATCTTGTTAGCGAAACATCATATTTGGCTTGTTGGTAATGTGGATTTCAGTAAAATGAGACACCCTTGAATTTCAAACCTAAGAATTACTTAAATACAGGTTGGCTTAACTATTTTATAATTTAGCATCTATTATACAAATAAATGTATTGGCACTTAACTATTGGGCAGTCGACCATTTCCCAAATATCTTCTGTTATAAATTGTTTTAGCACTATATTTACATGCCTATTCAACTTTCAGTTATAGTTTCAACAGTTGTGAAATGGTCAAAAATTCAACAATTATGACTTGAAAAGTAAAATAAAAAAAATTAACTTATTTGACACAAAATAAAACCCTTTTTGTCAATAAATTTTAACTATTACAAGGTTTTAAAACATCCTTAATCATAAAATTAATAATTATTGAGCTATGAAAAGAATGAATCATAAAACAATACACTGCATTAAGAAATAAAATTTATATTTTATTATATGTACTAAAAAATATACAATACAAACCCTGAGAGTTGTAAGGTCTTTTCTCAAAATTTTCAGTTATCATGCAAATTTAATAACAAAAAATAAATCACGAGTACTTCACAATCAAATCTTCATAAAAAATCTGAAAAGAAATATGTATTAGTTTTCAACATTGAAACTAAATGTAGGAGAGAAAAAATTTTGATTTGGGACGGGAGATTCCCCGAGAAAATTTCTTAACAGCGAATCACAGAGGTAGGCGCAATTTAATTACAGTCATTCATTTATAAGTTTTATGTAATTAACTAACTTTAAAAAAATAAAAAAACATTGCCTCATGTTTGCAAGGTAGCAAAGACTGGTACTGTATTGCAAGCGATTGAATGTGTGTGACTAGTTTAAATACAACACAGCGTTTTCTCAAAAACAAGTAGTATTTTTTTTAATACATACAATAATATGAACAATTTCAGTAGGGAAACAAATTACAAGGGGGGGACACAAAAAGCAAAAGGAAAAAAAACCACTGAATTGTTATTAAATCCCAAAAGAGCTAAAAGCTCAATTTTTTCAAAGTATTTGTGAGATTCAAAAAATTTGAGTCGTCAAGGTTTTGGATGAAAACTCATCATTTATCAACAAAAGAATTACAATAATAAAATATAAACATTATTATTTTCAAAGCGGAAACTATTTATCAAAGTTCGAGATAAACAAGAACAAGGGTATTCTGTGTTATACTATGACAGCTAATATCATGTTAATGAGTTTGCTTGGAGAATTGATTGAAGGTACAGCATGGAATAGCTATGGGCTTTGACACAAGCTAGAAGCAATTAGCATCTCAAGCTGAAGGCTAATGAAACGAAGATAGCACTGCCCGATACTAGGCGTGCAATAATTTGATTTATAACACTGAACATCAAGTAAAAATTTCGAAAATGAATGGAATAGTGCAGGGTATGGGATTCCATAACAAAGTACAATAGAAAAGGTCATGTAAATATTATTATAACATTTTAACAAGTACCTACAGATCAAAAGGGGATCTACAAAGGGGCTGTATAGGATAATTTCAACTAAATTTTTACTTAATCTACTATTAATCATCACATCATAATACAATCCAAATTCATGTTTTAGGAATATATATTTAATAAATTATTACTTAATATTGTTCGAGTAGTTCAAAATAAAACTGTATACTGTTTTGTTTTGAGTGAGCCATTGAATACGGTTTAGGTAGTTTAGAAAAACTTAGGTTCCCAAGTAAGACACGAACACGCCATCAATTCAAACATTCATAAAACCCCTTTAAGTAATACAATAACGCGTAAATAAAACTTGGGATTGAAAGAAATCAAGACTATCATGAGAATGCAACGTTAAAAGAAGTAGCTATGAATCGTACTCACTAACACACAACGACAACATAAACATCTAAAATTAAATAACGACTAAATAAGCTGCATGAATCATTAAAATGGAATAGTTCAAATTGATAATCATAAAAATAAACAAAATGATACTAAAATACTTGAGATAGTTGAAGCGTTGGTTTATGTTTGTACACACACAACACCGAAGGCAGCAGCCATTTTGTTGTGTCTGCTTCCTCGCTCTTCAATCTGTTACGTCATCCAACCTGCTCGGCCAATCAGATCCCGACAAGAAGAAGAAAAAAAGATACGAGTCGGCTGCGGACTTGACTTGTCGGGATGTGACTTTTTCTCTCGGTCTTTTTCTTCTTGGTGGAGGTTTGAATACCGGAAAAGTCACGATAGACGCATGGCGCGCGCTTGGCGACTGAAAAAGATCGACATTTCCCGTCTTTTCGTAATTTTGAATACGGCCCTAAATTCGCCCTAAAAAAAAGGTATTTTGTTAAAATTCTAACACAAGTACACGAAAAAAATACAAGAGCTACTAATAAGCTCGGTTATCTTGGAAAATAATTTTTATACAGGGTTTTCAAAAGTCCTCTCTCTTTTAGTTTCTTGCCGCTTGGAGAGCTGTAAGTTTTGTCAATAGGTTGTCCATGGTCTTTTACCTAGGGGCACACCTTACGTCCACGACCCTAGGAAACGTTGCTTCCAAATAAAATCCGTGAAACGGACTTTTGAAACACTGTAGTATAGATTTTTCGTAACTTTCAGGGCACTGTTCTCATATTATTGGACTCCACTGGCAAGTTTACCCAAGGCATACGAGCATGCAATCCGCCTACGGCTGTTTGATCCTTCCAAATATGCGTCAGCATATCCGATTTTGCCCGGGCATATTCAGTGGGCGGGACTTCACGGTCAGCTTCAGGCGACGTTATAATAGGATCACCCGAAGGATGGATAATTGTCATCCAATCAGCATAAGTGAATTTGGCGGCCGAGAGGGACAAAGGGGAAAAGACGGGGTAAATTAGGGAGAAAAGGTGCCACCCATTACCCTAATTCGTTTTTTTAGATTGTTTGCGAAGGTGTGAATGGCAAGGTGATGAAGCATGGCTTTAATTCATTATTCATCGGAAATTGATTTAGGGTTTTTTGTTAAAAGATGAGGTTTCTATGAGAGGAACCACGAAACTCTTTCGTTGGGATTGGCTCTGATATTTCATGGACAAAATAAATAAGTAATTTTCAATTTTGCTCAGATTTGAGAAAGCTAAAATTATTTTGAAAAGAGTTAATTCATAATTATCCTAATGGTATTTTTTCCAGAGCTTTGTAATTTATTTATAATTCCCCCAAGGGACATTCCACGTCAAATCAACACACTTTTTGGCATGACCATCTCGGATTTTCTTGAAATTTGGTACACATATACTACTTATAGAAACTCTGAAAAGTACCAACTTTCATCAAAAAATATTAATTGGTTCTGTAATTACAGGTGCGTAAAATGGTCAAAAATGGGCCAAAAATGGACCAACATAAGTTCTTTAAAATGCTCTAGAGGATCTTCTAATTGGGTTACACAGATGAAATTGGTGTCATTTTAAAGTACTTTAAATGTTCTTTTTAATGGTGTAAAAGGTGCTACGGTATTTTGAAAAATTATATATTTTACAAAACAAAAAAGTTCGATTTCTTTCAAATGTACCACTTTTAAAATTTTGAAAAAAATTCCAGGAATTGGTAATATTATTGTAAATAATCTGGTAAAATTATAGAATGGGACAAAAAGGGGATCAGTGTCAAAAACTATTTAAACCATAATTCGATTTTTCTTATATCCCCTTAAAAATTTTTAAAACTATTTTTTCCCATTAATTGGATATGAGTTGAGTTGTATTTAACTGCTGTTGACAATAAGCACCCCTGCCCAAACTTGGTGTAGCCCAGGCTTCATATTTACTTTATGTACATTGTTACAATACAGTTGTCTGAATTAACGTACAGGTTGAAAATATGAAGACCGGGCTACACCAAGTGTGTGCAGGGGCGCTTATTGTCAACAGCAGTTAAATACAACTCAACTCACATCCAATTAATGGGGGGGGAAAATAGTTTTAAAAATTTTTAAGGGGATATAAGAAAAATCGAATTTTGGTTTAAATAGTTTTTGACACTGATCCCCTTTTTGTCCCATTCTATAATTTTACCAGATTATTTACAATAATATTACCTATTCCTGGAATTTTTTTCAAAATTTTAAAAGTGGTACATTTGAAAGAAATCGAACTTTTAATTCTATTTTGTTTTGTAAAATATATAATTTTTCAAAATACCGTAGCACCTTTTACACCATTAAAAAGAACATTTAAAGTACTTTAAAATGACACCAATTTCATCTGTGTAACCCAATTAGAAGATCCTCTAGAGCATTTTAAAGAACTTATGTTGGTCCATTTTTGGCCCATTTTTGACCATTTTACACTCCTGTAATTCCAGAACCTATAAATATTTTTTGATGAAAGTTGGTACTTTTCAGAGTTTCTATAAGTAGAACATGTGTACCAAATTTCAAGAAAATCCGAGATGGTCATGCCAAAAAGTGTGTTGATTTGACGTGGAATGACCCCCAAGTCAATAGTATAATTTTAATTAGGATACAAATTCTGGGTTGTAAAAACTTTTTAGAGCAAAATATAATAAGCATTAGATAGTGATAAATTAGTTAACAAGTATGTAATCTTAGGATCTAGTAGGAATTAAATTATTAGAAAAATGTCTGAAAACAGATAGGAAAACTGCAGATGCTTCTTTACTTTAGGAAATGCAAACATTTTATAAAAAGTTCTTGGTCGCTATCTATTGCGTTGTAATACTTTTTTAAATTATTTTTATTCGACTGGGAAAATATTTAAAAACTATACAGGTAAATAAAAATGATATTAAAAATAAATTACTTCAATAAAATTTCGAGGATCATTTAAAGTAAACACAATTGAGAAACCATGTTACATATCCGCAAAAAAAATTATTTCTAAAATGAAAGCCATAAATTTTATATTTCATCTTTCATAAGAGAATTACAGCTTAAGTTTAATTTTGAAAGAACAAAGTTATTTCAATACATGCACCTTTAGAAAACGCACTCTTGCAAAAAGACCCACATATCAAATTTTCTATTTGGACGGATCTCTAAAATATCAACATTTCAGGTTTTGCCTACTCGCTTAAGTCCACAGTGATACACTACTGCAACGATATACCATTCCAAGCTACCTTTGTGCAAGAAAAAAGATATTCTGCACCTCCCAGAAGATTTGAATCCCAATTTCGTATTACAGAACGCCAGAATAGAACAAGAAAAGGCATTCGGATTCGAAAACGGAAAAAAAATGCCACGTTCGAATATTCACCAAAGTGGAAAAGACGGTTTTCGTGTTCCCCGCGTATTACGAAAATCCTTCTTTCTGTTCTTGTTTGGCTAAATAGAAAATGGATATTCAGGTAGCAGTTAAAACGAAACGCAGAAGGGAAGATGAAATAAAAGATTCGAAGAAAAAAATGTCGCCTCTCCACCTTACCAAACACGATGGAGTGGAACGGAAGGACAGTTTATCAGGGAACATTTTTTATTAACCTGGAACATTCATTTTTCAAAAAAAATTGGGGTGGAGCGTTTTCGAGCGGAATCGCTTTGATGGTGTCGTGCAAAATGGAATTCCAACGAAGGGGGCGGTAAAGTTTTAGCAGGGAAAGAACATTCCATTTTCGTGTTATCTTATTTATTTCGAAATTTAAGTATTGAGAAAATTTCACTACCAAAGTGTTTTGGTAGTGAAAAATCGCTGGGGATTTTTTACCCCTATTCTTTAATCGACCTTGGGATTTGAAAAGTTACAGCATCGAATTTAGACTACAAAATTTGAATTTAATCGAGAAACTATAACTTAAAAATGATTATTAAAATATTGTTTTAAAACTAAAGTTAGGAAATTGAAAATGAAGTTGAGCCCATTAATTTTATTTGAATTTTATGAGCTTGTTTTCTGATTCATTCACTAATTTTAAAGCGGCATCTTGATTTGTTAGGATTAAGAAAAATATCTGGATTACATTCCAAATTTGGCAATTATAAGGTGTTTCAGTCAAAATTATGTGTAAAAAACTTAAAATATGTATAAAATAACTTTTTAACATTTTAAAAAGTTACTTCTACCTATAAACGTTTTTCTTAAACGTTAACTACAGACGAAGTCTTATGGTTTTGAAGTTACTACTAAGTTAGTTAAATGTTATATTGTATAAATACTAAATTTTTCATATTGAAGTTTAAAGCTTTTTTTCAGATTCTTCTAGCTACCGTTTAACAAAAGCATAAGGAATAAAGAACTCTATTCTTCATAGCTATTTTTAGCATGCTGACATCAAATAATGGAAGATATAAACTACATTTATTTAGGAACATGTGCAGCATGTATTTTAACAGAATGGTCTACCAGAAGGTCTTTTAACGATGGTTTAAAATTTTTCCTTTAATTGCAAAAGTGAAGATTTCCTGTAAAAAAATTAAAACTAAGGGGGCACCTCTCACGCAGAACATTTATGCACGTGTGGTGCAGAATTGTAAATCAGTATGTGTTCTTGCACATTCATCTTAAATTCAAAACATACCCAAGATTTCCACACCATCAAACCAACAAACTTCTCCCAAACCAAAACAACTTCAATCTCACCCCCTCCCAGTCACATCCTCAATCTTAATCACCCCTTAATTGGTCCAAAAGACCCACCAAGAGACAGTCGTCTTAAGAATCCGGCATAATTAAGCGTTCGGCGATTCAATAAAGTATTCCCGGAACGCACGTTCCCAGGATATATCCGAGATATATCCCTCGGAATGTGTTTACCTGAGCGCGTGATGCATTTCGAAGCGAGCAATGAGAGAAGGTATTGATCGTGAGCAGACGCTTGCCTAATTAGATTAAAAGGAGGGGGATTTGATGCTGCCTGATGATTTGGAATGGAGATTGTCTGATGCTCCGAACGACCGAAGCTTAGCCGGATCGGGCTTTATTTATCAGAAATAGTTATCGGAATAACCTTAATGATTTTTCTTTATCTCCTTTTTTTGATAATTACGCTAATTTATCACATATGCATAGTTGTTAATATAATTTAAACTTTATCTTCGATATCACAGATTTTTCAATTTTAATTACTGGTCACAGTTATTTGAGTTTTTCTGATAAAACACAGCTGATAAATTCACTGAGCTATTGTATCTGAGCCTGGAATGTAAAAATGAAAATTTATTATTACACCAAGGGGGCAAAGGTTCAAGGAAATTGGAATGTTACATAATCCATGTTAACACCTTATTTTATTTGATGCAATGGAGTGCAAAAGCTATAGCTGTTTACAAAATTTCTATTAGAAACAACAGAGTTAAATAAATATTAGAGTTTTTTAGGGAACTATTTTCAAGAAAAGCTTACCTTGTTTTAGCATTAATGTTTTGCCCTTTGAGCAAACTTGTATCCCTACGCAACGGCAAATAACGCAAAAAGAAACCCCTGCACGATTTTCATAATGGCAAAGTATAGGAAGTTTGCAATACTGGTTTTTATGCATAGCTCAGTGGATAAACTAAATATGCCCATTTCTATTGTTGAGGAACCATTCACAAATCATGTTACACGTTTAGGGGGTGGAGACTGGAGTTGGTCGGAAGTCAATAAATAAATCAATCAATTTTTTATTACTTTATAACTATTAGAAAATTACAAAAAATGGAAAACATTTCTATCACCAAGGAGGTGTGGTCACCTCATAAAAGTTCAGACGGAAGTTCAGACATTTGTATTTGTAACGTCGCACTGGGATTTTTTTTATTGACGATGCAATGATACAAGATACATTTATTCCATTACTATAGTTTTGATTACAATAACAAAGGGTGACTAAATTCTCAGATTACGAAAAAGTGAAGACAAATTTCAAATACGTATTATTTGGGTTTAATTTGAACATCACAATAAGGAGGGGGTCATCGAAATTTTGACAACTTCTAACATGGGACTGAAAAAAGAGTAAAATGCCTAAAAATAGTAAATAAGTGATAAAAAATAAGTAATAAGTAAAAAATAAGTGTTTTGTGAATATTCCCTAAGATTGAAATAAGCTCAAACTAAATGTAAGCTACTATTACGGATAATAAGTCTTTTCTCAATAGATTTTACCATTGAGCATGATTTATCTATATTTAAGCTATATTTTTCAGCTTTCTACTTTTCAGTTATTTTTATATCTCTATCTAGCTGTCTATTTAAAATGAAACGCATAACAAATATTTATTGAGAACTAATATTTAGTTAAAAAAGTATAATATGCTGTCAATATTCCTTTAGATGATTTTCGTATCGGAATTATAAGTAATTTCATAGGCTTTATAGAGTGGAATAAAAATTTATATTTGAAATAAAATTATACCTACTTAAACATTCCAGAAATTAGACATGTATGCAATGTAACTTCAAATACATTATAAATTAATAATAAACTACATACAATTACTGTATTATTATGAACATAATAATACAGTACCTACTTTAAAATTAGGCTGGAAGCATTAAATACTTATTAGAAAGTAAAAGTAACACAATTTCAAAGGTCAGATTACAGTAAGTAAACAAATGGAATTCTTAACTTACTCTTCTTTCTCGAAGAAGTTGGAAAATTCAATCCCCAAAAAGCACAAACATGGAGAAATATTACTTAAACACAGTCACGCAGGAGCAAAAATGGCATTTAGGCAGCTGAAAGTCCCAGAATACTTTATTCATTACTATAACCATTCATCAATCACGGACAAAAGTCAATCCTTCATAATGCCATCAAAATTCAGTTCATCGGCATAATTGTCATAACCAGAACGTCAAACACATTCCCAATCGGAAACGCTGGAAGATCAGAGTTCATTGCCAAATGCTATGCCTTTGGTTAAGGAAAAGAAAAACCCTCAAAGAGCCGATTCAGAAGCCGCCTTGAACTATAAAAGTCTCCACATAAACATCGGGAGGACGTATAAACGAGGAACAGCTAGGGAGGTTTATGACGAGTTACGGGATAGTTGTACCTCCTCAATCATCTTGCTGTTTCGGAGGGGAAGTACATAATTGGCGAATTTGTTTGCGTGGAATAATACTATCAGTGGTCTTTCCTCTATCATAAAAATGAAAGCGATCCCTATACATATGATATGAGGCATATGAAATTTGAGGATAAGTAATTCGTCTTGCTAAATGTAAAGGACATTAGATGAGTAAATACAGGTCCGATTGAAATTTTAGATAATGACGTTTATTACACAGTTTAGTCATAATTATATTTTTGCTGCTCTATAACCGTTGATTTTATGAACATGTGTTGGGATATTAGTTTATTAAAAACTGTTTTTTAGGATAAAAGTATTCAAGATATAAACTTGACAAACTTTGTTAAATTATATCGTTTAAAAACTTTACTCGTATAATTAATAAATAAAAAGTGACTATGGCAGCAAATTCTGTGAAAAGTAACTCCACGATTAAAACCAATTCTAATCTAAAAATACGGGTTTAAAGGATGATTTAGAGTTTTAGAATATAAATTAAATGTTTTTGATTGAACGCATTGAACCTAATTATAATAGGCAAAATCGTAGATGCTAATGCTATACAGATACACTAAGCCAGTATGGTTAAGATCACAGTTTCCAGAGTTAAAAAATAATAATCCTATCAACTCTTTATAAACTCTACCTACCCCTAAAAAGTAAGTTTCATCGAGCTTTCAGAAACTTTGTTTTCCTGAAAATTCGAAAAACTTTGCTTTCTTAATCCATCCCACAAAACTATACTTAATTTAATGCAAGCATTAAAAATGAAATACATAACCATCTCAAGAACCTCGCTACATCCGAGACCTAAATCCGGCTTCTGAATTTCAAATGGCCACCCAAGAAGCAAACCAAGGACCTTAATTAACCATCAAGGCCCCGACTCACAATCAAACAATCCTTTTTCCTAAAGACACCAACTTCAGAAAAAGAACGGAACCATCAACTCCATTCTTCCAGTTCACTAGTCCGGCATAAAAAAAAATCTCAACAGGGCCAACGCAACAGAACGTGTCACCATGGTAGACGACAAAAACGACACTTCTGGCTGTCACCCCTTCCTCTCATTAGGCTTGAAAGTACCGATAAATGGAACTGCGGCAGCTGTCCAAATGTCTTCAACCATTCTTTTGGAACGGTAGTTGGGTATTGTGGGGAAGGAGATAGAATGGAGAGTTTTAAGACGGATGGGTGGATTGTCATGTCGGAGGTAGTTGAGCTGGGGTTGGTGATAGGTTGGGAAAAGCTGTGAAGTTTTGGGGGTGGTGTAACGGATGAAGTGTTTGTGCTCAGAATACAGAAGAAGTGTTGTTTCGTAACAGTTGCAAAATTGCGTGTAGAGTCTGAACAAGATATATGTGTCTAATTTTGAAGATTAAGATTTTGTCCTTTAGGTACACAATTCCGTGTAGTGCAAAATCCTTATGTCACGTAACCGTTTAGTAATTTAATCAAAATATCAAAATTTAGAAAGAGAAAGCTCCAACTTTTAGTTTTATGCAGGTAGAGCTAATTATTGATCCAAACTTACTTTTTTCTCACTTCTTTACCAACTTATTCAGCTGAATTGACTAAGTAATGATGGTATAGGGGGGTACATGGGCCTAAATTTCAAATAAAAATTTTGTTAAAAATGGATATTTATTGAATAGGTTTTTATTGATCACGTATATTCGGTTTTATGAAAATCTGCATAAGGAATCTAAGAATGTACTAAAGTTTAGTTCAAAATAAACTATATACTATATCGGGATATTTTCCTCTGTTTATTTAAGCATTAAATAAAAACAATAAATATTTTGATCTGGAAATTAAAGAGGCTCATACCTTCATGATTGCAGCGCAGGTAATTAACATAACATTTTACTGAAATTTCTTCACTATAATTTTATATACATGTAAATTTATTTTTAAACAAAAGCTTCCAAAAAAATAAATTGTTTTACAACTTTGAAAGAAGGTACCATACATTCTCACAAATTATTATGCCTAGTACATCGAATTCTTTTAGACCCTCATAAGATTTTACTTATTATCTCTCGTGATTATTTATCATATTCAGGAAGATACTTATCCCACTAGCCCATACTAAACCCAACTACATACTATTTACCACCATCTTTTTTTAACCTTTGAAAACTCTCCAAATATGTCGTCTACCACATAAGAACCGAAAGTTTTCCACAAAGAAACAAAGAAAGCGGAAAGCAATCAAAACCGACGAAGGTTTTCACTCCAAACACACTGAAAGAAATAGATCTTCTTTCAGTTATCTCCTTCGCCCAAGTCACAGAAAAAAAAAGAAGGAACTATCGTTAGAAGCAGCCATGAGCTTTCTCTTCCTGTTATTATAGAAGGATACAGTGACAGAAAATTTCATCTGGTTGACATTGATACGGTCCTATAATAACAGAGGTGGATATTGACTGCTTGTTATTAATTTGTCTAGGGTAGCTTTGAGGATTGGATCTCACAAGGGGTATTTGTGTTGTGGGACTTTTTAAAAAAGAGTTAGCGTTTTCGAATAGTTTTCAAAATGATTATAGATTAATTAACTGATTATCGTCTAATATTAGATAGAAAAAATGTTGAGTAAGATTTGGAGATCTCGATTAATTTAAAGTTTAAGTTGTTAATCAAATAATATCTGTTTCAATAAAAGAAATCCATTTCGTATTTGAATGTTCTTTAAAAATTGATGTGATGATTTATACTTTAAAATATTTATGTTTATATCTTATGTTATCATAATTACGGTTATATCTTCGAGTTAAAAATTTAATGTTATTACATAATGGAAACTTATAAATTAAAATTGAGTAGATGAATATAATGAAATAATGAACCAATACTTAAACATAAAACTTATAAAAGTACACAGTTTAAAATTAAAAAATCATTATCTGTTGTTTTAACTTCATTTAAATCTATATATTTTAACCTAACAAAGGATTTATTCCTTTTATTACTCTAACACTTTTATTACTAACACTTAGAAGGCATATAACTTAAGATCAAAGAATTGTGCTACAAAACTAAAATTGAAGCAAAGATTATTGGAAATTATCTTTCTATTTCAAGGTTATTTAGAAATATTAATAGCAGTTTTCCCTCTATAACTTATTATTATATTCATATTATAATAACAGCAGCAGACTGCTAAAGTGGTGGTTTATCCATAATGTATTCTTTCTTTGTTTAATATTTTTGTAAATTTCACTGTGTACATTATGGAAAATAAATTATTATTATTATTATTATTATTATTATTATTATTATTAACTCATATATAATGGTCCTTTTCATGTATTCACTTTTTGACGGATTTAAAAATTCAGAATGGAGGAAAACCAACAATTCCTTTCAAACAAAAGCAGACTAAAAATAATTCTATGAATATTCGTTCCTATTATTCTAAAAAAAAATTATACCTGCCGGAAAAGACGACAGGAAAATAGCAGTACTCCAAAGAATGACAAGCTAAACAGATCCTTACCCTTAAAAGAGAGGGTCAAATAGACATAGGAACGAATAACCGACAGGAGCAATTTCTACGTTCGCAAAACTGGAAAAAGATTGCTCCTATTTCATTGTAAGGTGGGAAAGACCGACGAAACAGGGAATGTCATCAATTTGAGGAATGCAAAGACCACCCTCTGCGATTCGGAAGACCTGAAATCCGCTCTTTTAGTTCCTTCAAATATAGGATGAAGCTATGAATATGGAATAGAGTTCGTAGGGCAATTTGTTACTGGGGGCTTGTGAGGAGAAGATTTTGTTGCAGGTTGTTGGGGTTCAATTTCGTAGGAGGAATCGCAATTTTCTATAATCCAGTTGGATTTTGTGTTTTGTTGTATATTGGTTTGGGAATATTGTGTAGCTCAAAACATTTGTTTCATAGAAATTACATTGTAAAATTTATTCTGAACGAGAAAAATTAGAAAAGAAACCCGAAGAAAAAAATTTGCTAATAAGATTAAAACTTAAGTAAATAAAAAGCAGAGACATTTTTAGAACACTTTTACCTCTATACCTTCAAATAATTTGATGATGGGGGCGAGATTTCCCATTATAATTACAAATAAAAAAGAACAGATGCTTTATCGCAAAGATGAAAAAGCTTTTAACTAAATTTAATTTTCAAAATTTTTTGTTGGATTTTTATTATTACAGAATGAGGCTATAGACAAAAATCAACCGTATATGTTCGTTCAACTACGACTACGGATAAAAATATACCGATAGGAAAAATATCCCAGTGCAATTTACCAAAAGGCAAACTTGTAAGGGTTCTGCGATACGATAATCGTTTTAGGTTCACGTCAAAGATAAGTGCATCTTTTTCATTATTATGAGGGGAGAATAGCCATTGCGAATCAATTGTAAACGGCACAATGCCAAACAATTCACTCTAAACCCAGAAAACAAATCAATATAATTACTACAAAAAAAAAATCCGCATTTAAATCAATCTTGAACGAACACATGCCTCTCTTTCTTGTTTGTAATTAAGGAACAGGAAGATTTAATTACATTCCTGGACAACATGGGACTGATAGAAATTAAAGAATGGAGTTTTTATGACTGAGAGCTCGCATTTTTATCATGGGATGCAGAGGAACACAACGAAATCGAACGACAAAAACGCGATAATTAAACAATTCGGAATCTAATTCGTTCGAAGAAAAGCGTTTTCTTTGCCCGATACCATTACGGCCTTCAAGAACAATGACGTGACGTCACCGTTGGGTGGAGCGTAATGCGATTGTCTGTTTGATTCGGTCTCGTCGTATGAAAAAAAAAATATCTCGTTATTCGGGAAAACGGAGTGAGTAACGCAATTAATAAAGTGATTAAGTGCTTGGATGAAGCGTTATAAAGGACTTAAGGGAGTGACTTGACTTCTTAGTTGTTTGTTGTTGATTAAAGGGTGATGCGAAGTTGAAAAAACTTCTAAACATGGAAATATTTTTAAAATACTTTATGAATATTTTTTTTTACTTTTTGTAAGTAATGTAGTAAGGAATTTAAAACACATTAAAATAACTCGTTATATTTACAAACTCTCTTTAGATTGAGGAAAATTAGATTTTGGGTAAAAGCCGGAAAAAAATAAGGTTTTTCCTATATTATGGTTTAAAAACAACGCATGTGTTATTTTTTTTTATTGGAATGGATTTAGCTTATCCTCCTTACAGCGTTGGACCACAACCAAGACAACATCGTACAGCTAGCAAGAATCGTCATCATTGCCTATGGAAAAATTAAAGCACTTTTGGACACGCCATCATCATATCATGGATTTAACCATTTCAATTACATAACTTCACAGGACTCAACTGATTTTTAATAAATAATGTGTTGTGATCTAACAAATATCTTCTCCCAAGTTACTTAAATTTATTAATGATTCAAAAGTTAAGAGTCCTAATTAATAATGGTTCTTATTACCAAGAACATACCAATGTTTAGGTAAAAACTATTAAATAATTACGTAAGTGTCAACTATACATTCCTATACAACCGACGAAAATGCACCCAGTAAAATAACATCCTATCAAGCAAAAAACTCAATGGTTTTTTAACCTAATCCCCTCCATAGAATATATCCCCATTTCTAAACCACATAACTTTCAGAGCAAATGATATCAAGTGCAAAAACCGTTACTACACGACTATACTCTTCTAAAGGTCAGTAACTTCAACTCTCTGAAACTTAAAGGCCAAATAAAAATTTTTACGACTTAAGAGCAAAAAAAAAAGGACGAGCACTCTACACAGAAACCCCTGAGTCTTCAACCTTGACTTTTAGCCATTCGCAGTTGACACATGTCCTTCCAATGTCACACTGTTTACATCCTTAAAAGCCCAAGGGGACAAACTCTCGTCCTAAGACACTCAAAGTCTCGAGCTTTATAAGCACGAAGCCCTCATAAAGTGCCAAATGGGCGTCCTAAACACTTTTTTACACCAGGGCTCGGTGCTGGTTTGTCTCGAAAAACCAACAGCTGGGAAATTGGAAATCGTTCGCTCCAGTGTGTCAACAGTGTAATGGCTGGCGTAAATATCGTGCAGGTGGGAGGTTCCTATTCCATTGTATGGGCGGAGGGGTGTATAGAAGTGTTTGGCATTTGGGTGTCTGAGATGCAAAGTGCTTTTGTGCGTTTTGAGAATAGCCTGATTGACTGATTGGATTTGAGGTGGAATGTTCGTTTAGCGAACTGTCTAGACCGAGTGAACCTAAGCAATTGGACTTCGTATGGTAATTTTTGAGACTCTCTTTACACAGTTCCCTTTTGTACTTGGGATCAAACAAAAGGAACTGAAAGATAGAAAAAAAAAGCGGTTGCAAAAGTTGTTGAGAGAAACCTAAGAAACAAACCGTCGCGCCGGTTAAATAGGGGAGATCAGGCTAATACGACATACCACTTTTTCAAAGCAACCGTAAAAGACTAATTAAATAGATTTCCTGTAGTTTTCAAAGCCAATGAAATGTTTATTTAATGCTCTAACACCCCCTAATTGGTTATATCATAATCTTTCTTTTTTCTTTTTCAAAAACTTACTTTTCTAAAAAAGTAGAAAATATGTCATTTTACCCGATATAGGGATAAAATGACATAGTAAATATTTATTAGGAAAAAAAAGTAGTTTCTTTCGCAAAAGCAATTTTATTTGATCCCAAATAATAACTATATTAATAGTTAAGCACTTTGGCATAATCTATAATTACTTTTTTGGGGAAGATAACCAGCTAATTTTAAAAAACAACTGTAATGTGCTTATCAAAACAAAATTTTAATTTTTTTTTCTTTCATGGAGGCGTTAAAGTTAACAGAGTATGCATTTTTTCTGAAGTTAACGTCGCTTAAGATTAAGTTCTGTGGAACATGAGGGATAGGACCTGTTTCAGCAACTGTGGATTGTCTATACTCTATACTTGTTATTAGAATGTCAGAAGCTTAGAATGTCAGAAGCTTCTGAAACATGCTCATTGAGCTTCAGTACTTTTGCTGGAGCAACAAGATGAACTGAGAACACATTGGGTTGGCCGGAGAAAGGCCAGTGTGTTTAGGAATCCACTCTTCGCATTAACCATGGTAGCAACCTTTCCATTTCTTTTTTTTAAAGCTCTGATATAAAAGGGGTTTTTCCTTAGTTGCCTTTTAACCAAGTCGAAACATCTTGGTCGTAGAATGTTCTTAGTGGCCCATAAAAGGTCTTATAAACTAATAATATAAATAAATATCGACAGTATATGTATGAAAATATTGTGTGGGTAAAATGACATACTATGTCATTTTGTACCAATGAGTTCTATGTCATTTTACCCTTAAAGGTCTATTTTTATTTATTTTCAATTTCTCGTAAAACAAAAAGTCTAAGCAACTACCTATCGCATGAAATATACTCTTACTTGAACATACATTCACACAAGAATGTTAGTTTAAGTAAATGAAAGAATTTGTATAAGAGAAATCTCATTATAAAAACACAAAAAAAATATTTTGACACTCACGTTTTTTATTTTTGTTCACCACGAGGTAAGAAATGTTTTTCAAACAATGGCGTCTGTTTGTATCGTTTTGGAAGCAATAAAAGAAGAAAAAAAGCGCCTGACACTTACTGTCATTCTGCTAAATTTCAAGAAAATCGAAAAAGTCATTTTACCCGAGTATGTCGTATTAGCCTGATTTCCCCTATATTGCTGCAATGAAAGGTAAATTTAAAATTCATACACTGATTCAAAACTTAGTTTTAAAGCGAATGAATTAAACAGCAAACTTATGGCAAAAAGTATATTGACGTTATTCTCCTAATACTAAAGACATCTAATACTAAAGACATAAAATACTAAAGACATTGATCTAAAGACATTTACATTTTTTATGTAACTTCATTTGAAGTTCAATGAGTTTAGAGCAAATTTATTGGCAAAATATGGTTAAACGATTGTAATATTATTTTTAATTTGAAATGTTTTTTTGTAGTTTGTCGGTTTTAAAGATATTTCAAGCTGTAAAATAAAATATAATTTGAATAACTTCTTGTTGAATGATGGAATTTATCGGAGATAACTAAATTCATCTTTAAGAAAATAAATAATGTTAATTGGTTACTAAATGGATTAATTTAAAGACTAAAATCTATTGAAGAAATAAATTTAAAAATAGCCTAAAATTGGGTTAAATTTGGATCTCTATGATCCAAATATGAGGTTAAATCCTCAAAAGACAAGTTTTGAATAAATATAAACTTTTCTTCATATTTAGAAAGTTATAAATATGTAGTACCTAGTGATGTTGTTTATCAAAAATATATTCCAAGATAAAATGTGAGATTTTAAGGATGTAATCAGTTATATCAGTTATCAGTCATCCAAATATCGAGCAAAAATACTGAAAAACTTTGCAACACAATAATGAAACAATGCTAAATGAAAGTTTGAAATTAACACCCGGAAAGATACTTTTAGAAATGGAAATATGAACCAGCAAATATCTACCATTAACGGTATAAAATGGATACAACTTATTTCTAACTTCGTATAAAGCCTAGCCAAAGCATGTCATTTCATCCAACGAGAAATTGACTTTTTATTTAGTAGTTATAACGTTCAACATTTCGATTTGATACAGTCTCGCTTTATCGTTTGATTTATCTGGAAACCAGAATAGATAAGAATAAATCGGTGACAGGGTTAAATTTAGCCCCGATTTATGTTCCCTTTGAACAAAAAGAATATGTATTTCTCCTACCCCAGAGCAAGCTTGCACGCTTCGTTAAGTCAAGCCACAACTACGATGCCATTGTATTGCTGCTGTCAGCAGAAACCGAGTCGCTCGTTGTACGTTTGACAAAAGAAAATGTCTCGTTTTCTGCTCCTCCATTCTTGGCGAACATGTCACTAGAAATGTTCGGATGTTGTTGATGTGAAAAAGATAGCATAAATAGTGAGGAAATTTAATTAAGTTTGCATAGCGTATAATGGGATATTTAATTAAGTTTGCGAGGAAGAAGTATTTAAATCGAATTTATAGTTTTTTGAGTTCAGTTAGCTATACGATGCTTGAGCATTTTGGTAAGAGAATTATCTGTATTCCGTTAATGCATTGCAAGTATGGTGAACAAATGGAAACAAACAGACCGGAATTAAAATTTCGTTTCGTTACTTCTAAGAATTAATCAAGTAGGTTTAGGAAATTAGAACCCCATGAACAAATGGTAGGTATGCTATAAAATAGCATGGTGCATTTTTAAAATAATTATGTTAATAGTTATGTAAGTTGAAATGGAATCATAAAATTAAAATTTGGATAATAGAAGCACAATATTATGCTAAACTAACTTATAATGCCCGAGTGTTTAACCGCCAACGAAAATACATTTTGCTAGAAACAAATAGAACCTATCAATACAAATAAGAATGGAGAACAATATTTTTAAGTTCATAAACCGTATTTATTTTGATTTTCGGATAAAATATGAACTTTAATTACTTTATTACTTAAAAAAGCTAAGTTATTTCCGTTACTTAAGTTGTTTAACTGTGTGATATTTTTGGATCTTAATGAAGTCCGATTAATAAAATATTTATTCTATTCATATTTATTCATTCAATATTTATTCTATTCATTCGTTAGTTATTAGTAAGCCATTCAATATTTCAATTTTCAAGTGGATCAATTGTGGGGAAAAATTTTATTTGTGAAAAATTATTATTCCCCATTTTCTTCAAAACATTATCTGAACCATAAACAACAATGTTTGATTAAAATAAATGAACAATAGTAAAAATTATTTAATTGACTCAAATTTCATAAGAAGTATCAAAGGGGTACTTTATTATTATGTAATTTTAAGACAAAGTAGAAAATATCCCTAAGTATTATTTTCCCAACCGTATTTAAATATTCAAACTACAGGAATAAAAGCAAGTAAATTTTAATAAGAATTAATGAAAACAAGTTTTATGTTATCGTATGAAAGGTGCTTTTCACTGTGTATTTTGTGCCACGAAGTGCTCATCCAATTAATTAAAAAGTTAAGATGAATAAAAAAGGCCTGAAAAGCTTTACCCTATTTTCTTTTATCATGTACTAAAGAAATTAATCTTTGATTTCAACTCACTATTTCACGTAAAAACTACATTTTAGTTCTTAAAAATCAAAGCAAAACCTTTTATCTTTCAGTGGAATTTTTTCTATCAGTTCTCAAAGAATAAAAAAAGGAGATAATAGAAAATTGGTTGATCATAAACATGTTCACTAAAAAACAAATACACTGAACACAGAGAGTATAATAGCTAAACACGGAAGAGTAATTAAGATTCTTTTGTAACACCCAAAGCAACAACCTGAAGATGACACTTAACGCTTCACTGAAAGAAAAACGACCCCTCTAATCCAATAAAATCCATTTCCTTAGTTAAAACACGAACAGGTACACCGCTTCGAACAACTTTTCCCGCTTTTCTCAAAGGGAAAGAATTCCAAACGAACAAAAAGTTCCTCTCCACTCTCGGCAGGTGTGCGACTGATTAATTCCAAATGTCTTGTTCCAATATTCCCCACAGCGAACGCAATCAGGCCCTCGAGTGGAACAATGGAATGTTTTTCCCGCGCAGCATCCGGGTATCTGTATGTAAACATCGTTTGAAAGAATAAGGGCCGATTTATACGGATCGGTAAACGCGACTCGATCGTAGCAACTAGGGGGGAGTTTTTCTTTATGATGACGTAGGTGCCACGTAGTTGCGCCAAGAACCAATGGAAAGACTAGATTCGTTATTAGCTCACGCTGTTGGTAGGAAATTTTTACGCGTTGCTACAATCAGCGTCGCGTTTTAAAAGCCATGTAAACCAGCCCTTAGGGATTCTGCCAAATAAAACGCCGCTTGAGTTTCAAATTGGAGAAGATATTTATGTCGTTGGGGATCAGGAGATTACCGTAGCGAAAATGTAATCTTTGTCGAAATTAAGGATTGATTAAGAAAACCGATGTTTAAAGTTTTTAAAAAAATATTTAGGTTTGTGTACAATTTTTATTTACAGTGAAATGCAACAGGGACTTTTTTTTACAAGTATGGCAGCTATTTTTTTAATTATGTCGGAATGTTTGATATGATACGGTTTACATAAACATTTTACATCTTTAACAAAAACCTAAACTGTTAAATGTTCTGAAAAAGCCACGAGAATGTACCAATTATCCCTTTTATTAAGTGTATGAAATCCTGCATGTATAGATTGATTTGGGATAATATCGAATTTTAGAAATTAAGTTAGGTTATTCTATATGTAATTACTATATTTTCAACATTGAATGGTGATAGTTTTAACACTTAAAAATTTATGCAGCAACAACACTATTAGATAAAGTATAGTCTTTTCACAAAAGTTTTATCTAAATTTTACCCATTTTATATTTATTTTGTTTAATAAATTTTGAAAAAATCCCTATACCTGATACTTAAGTTTTTCATTCATGCTCAAGGACCATTTCTATTGAAAATAATTATGTGTAAATTTTAAAATACTTATATAGTAATTTTTATCATTTCTTTTTGGATACTATTTTTATATACTATATATCAGCCTTTCTCAACCGGGGTTCCGCGAGTCCTCCTCAAGGGTTCCGCGAGAAATTCGAAAAGGTGTTAAAAAAAATAAAATATACAGGATCCCCCCCGAAATTCGGATTAAGGGTACCAGAATGAGTAAAAATAAAAACCCTGTTTTTTAGGGTCAAATTTCAAAAAATTTTCTGGGGGAGGACCCCCAGACCCCCCTTTTTGTACTTTAAACTCGGTTAGTTAAATTTATTTTCATATTAAGTTCAGCAAAATGAGAATCCTACATAAAGATATATTAAAAAGGTACATTAAACTTATTAAGTATGCAAAAGATGGGCTAGAGATAATTTTAGGCTTCCACCCCGATGCAAAAATCTACCTTTGGGCCTGATAATTACTTAATTTCCTTAGAGGATATTTGGGCCCCTCCTGAAAGAAATTTTTCTTGAAAATACCTCGAGTTTGTAGTTGGGCCCCTGCTGTTTGAAAGTTAATGCGGCCCTCGGATTGAAAAGTTTGGAGACCCCTGTTTTAAGATACAGTGGGGGGGGGCAGGGGTAAGGCCTCCCAATGGTTAAAATGTCCAATGGCCGTTAAAAAGGATTATCCAAATATTCAAAGAAAAGCAATTAATATACTATTGCAGTTTTCCACATAATATATGTGTGAACCAACCTTTTCTTGTTTAAAAAACATAAAAAGTAAAGAAAGAAATAGTCTTCTTTCTATTGAAGACGAGATTCGGGTATGCCTTTCGAAAATAAGACCCAGAATTGAAAATATATGTGCCAAAAACAGACTCAAATTATCACATTAATTAATATTTAATAATTGTTTTATTTTTTTTAAACTTGCTAAAATTGTTTAAATACTTAAAATTGTATTTTCAAAACCTTACAGCTGTATTCTAATTATTCTAATAAATAAATATAGTAAATAAACGATTTCTTCGTTACTTATTTTCCGTTTTATGTAATAATTTAAAAAATAGTAAGAAAACTATTGTTACATGGACGCTAGGGTTCCACGGAACTTGGGCATTGTCGAAAGGGTTCCGTGGGAGTAAAAAGGTTGGGAAACGCTGCTATATATTGTATTATATATTTTTATTATATTATAAGTTTACTATGCTTTGTGTGTAAATAGGAAAAAAACCCCACGATATTAACACTCGTAAAAATACACGTTAGTGTTCAATATTGGATGATATTTTATCAAAAGTTTTTTTTGGGCTAATTGAGAAAAGGAAATAGTCAGAATGATATGCGGTTGTTGATTTAACAACCGCATGCTCAGATAATTAATTCTTATCTACGTCTAAAAAGGTCGAAAATTAAATTGAAATGGATCTTCAACCAAAAGACAAGAAAAATTTCAAGTAAATCCCGTAAAAAACGAGGTTTTTTTTTTTTAAATAAGGTACTCTTTTCAATAAGACGTCTTTTTCAAATTGAAAAAAAAAACCCTCTCAAGATATAAACTTGTTCTAAATGCACTTAATTTTTTTCTCCAACTTCCCAGTGGTAGAATTTAAACATGAAGAAAGTTTTAGACAAGGATCTAAGTTAAAAAATAATTCCATACCAGAAAGAAAAAAAAGCGCTTTTTATTATAGGATACGGATAAAGCAGCAAATTCTTCTCAAATTTTTTTCACCGAAACAAAAATAAAAGGAAAAGGAACAGAAAATAAAACGGATCCAAGTAATAAAGTAAAGTAACTTGTGCGTTCATGGCCGTCAGTTATCACTTTCCATTTCTTTTTGTTAAGACTTTTTGAAATTCCATTTGAATTTAACGACGTTCGTTTACGTCTCGCTTACTCGGTATAAACGAGGATGGACGTAAATAACGAATTTCTTTGTCAGAGGATCAATCAAGAGTTTTCTTGGTTTGGGGTAATTAGTTTAAATGGAGATTGAAGTTATAACTGCTTCAATCGGTATTGAGGGCGTGTTGATTTCAATGGAGATTTTGAATGAGAGTTATTTTTAATTAAAATGAATGGATGTTAGAATTTCTGATTTGAGAAGTTAATCAGTTTTAGATCCAATATCTGATCTTAAAAAAAATAATATCTTAAACATGTATTATGTTATAGGATTTCAGTTCAACACATTTGAATTTGCTTTGCTTTTTACTCCATAATATTATTTTTGTAATAAATTACATTTAAGAAACAAGAACCTCATTTGTTGATTGGAGCAAATGTAATGCAATTGTTTCTGTTTGAATTTAAAAGTATTCTTATGTAAATATACCATTTTGTATGTAAGTTATCGATTCTTTTCAAAGCCAGATTTTAAGCTATGTTAAATTAAACTTTATCAAGTTATTGATTTTTTTAAAAGTTTAATCCTGTTATAAAATATTTTAATCTATGTAAAGCATTTTCATTATCCCTGAAAATATATAAAAATTATATTACAATAAAATAATACGATCCTAATTACAGTAAATTTTGTAATTCTTTAAAGTATTATTGAAGAGAAGAATGGGCTATAATTTTTTTTTAAATTTATGTCATTTGTATACGTTTAAGGTTTATTATTTAATGATAAGATGGTGTAGGGATTGATGCATTGTTCGAAAATGTTTATAATAGCATGTAGGCTAAAAACAAAGCTGCTTATTAAAAGAAAGAAAAATATATTGAAGAAAACTAAACGCGTATTAATAAAAACATATAATCATTTCAGCAACTTACCACCATATTTCAAACACATTGAAAATCAAAAGTTGACTTACCTAAAACAAAAAAAAAAAACAACGTTAATAACAAAAATATAACTCTTAATCACAGAATTTTAAGACTTTTTGGAACTTTTTAACATTGATATACAAATCAAAAGAATCTTGTGACCATTGTTTTTTTTTTACATTAACAGTTAGTTATTTCCCATTACAAGTACACCATTACAAGTACTCACTCAAAACACAATGCAGTTATTTAAATATCTTCTTGTATAAGTAATTCGACTATTAATAAAACATTATAAACAATTGAAACTTAACTAACAACCTGCAGAAAATGAATTAAGAGAAATATCGCAGTATGATGGATCGGATATTTTATGAACTTCTTTTATGCTTACTCTTCCCAATCTTGGAGATTTTTCATAACTTTAAACTTAAAGTAAACACTTTCACATAAGAATTTTATATAATGTCATAAAACCTTTACGTGTTCAATCATAAAACCAATGCATATCGATAAAATGAATCATTCTATACTTTTCGGAGAATTTTATAACAGTTTGAAAGAAAACAAAAATAATTCTTTAAAAATGTGAATTTAGACAAAGATTATTGAATTGAAACTGGCTCTACTTTACTCCTTTACTGTCAGACTATCTTTCATCATTTAAAACGCTTTTTGGTTTCATTTGAAAGCAAAATAGAATGTAAAAGTTTAAGTCCCCCAGTTTACTTCTTATTCATAAAACTTCCGAGGGAAAATATGTTGAGTATCCACTTATGATTGCGTGCTGGTTGAGATAATTTAGTATAGACTCAATAGAATGTTTTGAATCCGAAATGTTAGTGAGATAAATGTTTAAAAGATGAAACAATGGCACTGAAAAATCTAAATTCTGTAAAATATGTAACGTGTTTTTATAAAACCTCAAAAATTACATTAAAACCAAATATAATTTTCAATTTAACAACAAAAAGTTTATTAAAGCAATTATAAAAGAATGCATTTATATTTAAAATTTATTCAATAATATAAAGAAGTTAAAAGTTATATAATAACCATCCTAAGTTATATAGTTACCATAATTACTCCAAAATTTTGAAAACTTAAGGTTTCTTTCTTTAATTGCATGAAAACCCATTTAATTACAAACTGATTGTCTGATTACTAGCTGTCTTATTTTTATACTTCAAAGTAATTAGGATCATTAGTGTTAAATATGCCAAAAATATACGATCGATGATAATTGGTATGAAATAACAGGTATCAAAAAAAACTATTATTCCTAAAAAAATACCCAATACTACATATTTTTTAAAATGAAATTTAGTTTTCAAAATATCTAAGTACAACATGCTACAAAATTATCTTCAAGCAAGTACTTTCTTGAGCAATCATAACTTATTGTTTAACTTTAAAGTATGAAATAAATCTGATAAAAGGGTTATTAATCGCGTACATTTTAATGTAAGTTTTAAAATGTGTATCAATCTTTTAAAATGCTCATACCACAGAAAATACTTTATTACGAAATAATAAATACGAATTGAAATAATGGTATTCAGAAATTCGAAAAAAAAAAATGAATCAAAACTTGACATAACAGGAAATGTGTGAAATCCTTCTGAAACTGGTTAAATCCCGTCATAACGTAAGACGTAAACCATTTTCCTTCTTCCCCTTAAAAATTAAGCGGTTTTTTTATGAAATGGTTTTAAAATTTTTGGTACTTAATATTTGAATAAGTTTGAAAAGTAAAATTTTCCCTGAGTTTTAAATTAATTTTAATTAATTATTTAAAAAACTTTTATTGTTATTTTAAAAGTATTAAGACTTTCTTATTCATACAGAGAGTAGAGTTTTGATTATAAACAATGTTTAAATGTGTTAAAATTTCAGAACTTTACTTCCTTTTTAATTTGTCAACTTAAAAACATCCTAGTATTAAATTTCTGAATTTATTGGATCCAGGGTAAGGATGTTAATGACATCTTGAGTAAGATAGATTCTAAAATAAATTGAATGGGTCCAGTAAATGGAAGCGTATGATATATCCAGTTTTAAAAAAAAGTATTCGGCATATAATGTCTACATAGTCTACATAGACTACTTAATTCAAACTTTAAAATACATACCTAATGCTTTCTCCATTATTTATCTTAAAATTTAGTACACACGTGTAAACTTCAGAAACTCCAAAGAAAAACTAGTTTTATTTTCTAACAGATTTTTTAACAGACTGACAGCTGTCAATCTAACACCGACATCTTTGACACTGAGGACTAAAATTGTCAACATCCTGACGAGTATGACGTTATCACGGAAAGACGTAGGAAACAATTTGTTTAAAAAATACATTCATGCCTATAACTTTCCTCTCTCCTCTCACACCCCTTCTTCACTTTTAACAAAATTAGCTCCACGAATGATCTTGAAAAGGTCAAACAGCCAGCGGGGTCTCGCCAATGTCCAAGAAATGTTTACACGCTGCCTACAGAGAGACAGTATCCATTGACCCATTTCTCACCCCGTGTTTAGATAGATGCACTTAAAAAGAACATATGGGACAGTTACTGCCTGTGAAATGGAGCCCTCAGTGACGGGAGAGCCCATTCTGATATGTGTTCTGGGGCTTGCATGGTTTCTGAATAAACAGACAAACGAGCTTTCAGCAATTCGGTAGTTTGTTTTCATCGATACGGCTGAAAGGCAAGTTTGCACACTTTCTTCTAAAGCACTTATTTTTAACTTACAGCTGTTTGAGTGAGGGCCAAGAATAATTCAATGGATGTCACTTCTGAAACGTGTTTCTGGAGTGGGAAATGTATACACTTAAGGTGATAACAATGGGAAATATTTGTTTCATTGGCAAATGTGTGTAGACATTCCGCATTTAAGAGGTTGTAGCAAACACACTCACTATTCTAATGTTTCAAAAATTAAAAATGGCCAACTGAAACCAATACATTTCCGGAATATATTTGAATAGTGTGACCTTCGGATTTTATAAATCTGTCATTTACTTCGTCGACAAGGAAGTAAAAAACGTTTTTGATGAGATATAGTAAATAATGTGTTTATTTAAAATTTTCACACATATCGAGAGCAGATAACAATATTTAATTGCTCAGCTTTACTCTTTTTTTCCTTATACGTATATTTGTTTATGTTTCATATTTATTCATCTGTTCCATGTAAATATCCAATGTTCCATATAAATTATTCTTGATTCATACCAAAAGTGCATTTGTGTGATTTATTTCCTTTCACTTTTTAGTCTCATAAAAAACTTTTATTCCAGAAGATCCCTGACATTAAAGTTTTATAGGTTTTATTTTCATTAGTTTTGTTAAAAGACTATTTATTTATCATTTCAGATAACTTATTTTTACTGGAAAATAACTTTACAATTTATGTTGTGAACATTAAGTAAATAAAGTTATCGAAATATAAATAAATGCCTGTATATAAAAATAAACTTATAGTCTCAAAGATAGAAGTTATAATTTGGTAAAATTAAGAATGTATACTTAGAAAAAGATTGGAGGGAGTTACATACACTTTTATTTCTAAAATAATTAGTACTACTTTAATTTCTAAAATGAAATCTATTTATAATTTAAATTATTAATTACATATTTCATTAAATGTTTTTTGAATTCACCTAGCTCTAGCTTTAGATACTCTATAAGATAAAAGAATTTAATAAAATTTAATTTATTACAGGATAAATAATATCCACTTGGTAACCTTCCATTATTCTCCTTATAATAAACTTAAAAATAATCCCTTGTTTCCCCAACTCTTACTTCTCACAATGAATAAGATAAAAGTAAAAACGTTAATGCAAAGAAAACTGAATGTTTCAAAATCAATTCTCACAAAAGAACATCATTTCAAGAAAAATAATTATTTACAAAGGGGGAACAGGAAACCACAACAGCATTCAACGATTGAACGGAAAACTTCAATGATTCATCCTATTTTCTTAACGGAAATTATCGAGAAAGTAATTTCATCATGGTTCTCAAAAGGTATAGGAGTTATTTACGGAAAATAACTTCCCCGCGGAAGTTTAATTGGAGAAGCCGAAATAATAATTAGAATTGCAAAATGCCATTGATAATACAGGAAGGGAGATTTTCAAGGAGTTTAGAGAAAATACATTATTTGGAAAATACAGTAATAAGTTACGATTAAAGGATGGAGTAGAATTTCCGAATAAGTTTTTGGTGTTTAGATTATATTTCAGTTTCGGTTGATCGAAAATTCATTTAATGAAAATCTGTTTTTAAGTTTTTTGTACCTAATATTAAACATACAAGAAAGCTTCGTTTGAATTCAACTTTACAAATAAATAATCAAATAGTTGAAAAACAAAAGTGTAACTTTGAGTTTTGAATTTAATGAAAGCTTTAAAAAACACTATTCAAATAAAATGTCTAATATTAAAAGAAAATATTAACTATTATACGTTAAAAATACTTCAGCATGTGAACTTCCCCACACATTTATGCTTATAATTATTGAAAATCTCATATGTTTCATCCATCAAAAACATGATTTTCAATAACCTTTATAAGAGCAAATATTTTCGTTACCAAAGTTGTTTAGAAATAAAGTAGGATTATCAGGGAAGAGCTAGACTAAAGGATAAATAATTTGAGGTCTGGGGATATACTAAAAAAATTAAGTGATAGTAGTATTTATTAAGATGTAAAATAACTCATAAGACTAATAAAGAAATCTTGTTAGAGGAGAATGTTTCTTATTGATAAATAAGAGGTAAAATAGTCATGGTTTTTATTTTTGTACGCATTTGTTCTTTCATAATTATATCACGTTTATGTTTTTTTTTACCAATTCTTCATTTTTTTTGTACACCTACATGAACCGTTAAACGATCCCAGGTGATAAATTCTGTATAAATAAATAAAATAAGAAGGAAGGGTGCATAACATTGAATGAAAGTTTCTACTTTCGTTACTTGAAATAGGTTTACCTTTTAATGCGATTATTTTAACAGCCCGTAAAAGACTGAACACAATAAAAACAGATTTTATCCCAACCATAATAATCGATGATCAACTGCCCAGAACATCTTACCAGCTCATTTCCGATAGAAAACCCTTTTAACATGTCCAACAGCCAGAACTCCAGCCTATTTCAACAATAACCATATTCATTTCGATAAAGCCCGCCTCCAAAATGAGAACAATTACATCATAAAAGCAACGGCAAATACTTCGAATAAATCACACGAAGCACTAGCGTACATTCCGGAATAGTTATCAAAAACTTTCCATCGCAATATCTCTCCCTCCATTAAGGTCACAGGCCTGTTAGCGTTATGTCGAGAAAACCACATTATTAGAACCAACTTAAATAAATGACAACGGCATTTCGGCCTTTTATCCGTAGAGGTTTTTGACTCCTGTCTTTTGGGCCGGCCGTGTCTGTGTTTTCAATTATTTATTCGAAAAACTTTTTCTGGGACAAATGCCAACTGGGGCAGAAGGGACAAACGATTGGGTAAGTTGTTAATAAGGCACGAGCAAGAAGATTTGCTTCGATGTATCTTTCAGGCCTATGCGAGAGGTCATTAGGTATAAAAGGATCACCGACAATTGGGATGCGGCTGAATTATTTGTCACATAGGGTTGAACACCACATTAGTTGGTTTATTTATATCTCTTGCAAAAAATGGACCATTGGGAGTTAGGGTTGTATATTATTACATAAGGGATGGATTTGTTAAACTAAAGGAACTGTAGTTGAAAGAACATACTAACAGTTTTTGTCGTCAAGAAGGTTTGATCTGAAGATACTTTTTTCCCTTGACATCATTATACAAACTCAAGCACATCTGATTCCATCAATTTTCAATTACTGTAGTTTATGAGAACAAGTGATGGGTGTATCAAGTCGGGAACTTTTCTCTGCCAACCCTTAGCAAATTTTGGACTTCATTAATGTTTATGACTTGTTTTGTGTAATTTAATTTAAAAAAAATGTTGTATTCCTGTTTAATTTTGTGTCCTTGTATTTGTGCACTAGGGATAGTAAAAGAAAAAAACTTCATATTATTCCATAGATTTTTACTGATGATGTTCCCCGAAGCTGAAGACTAAACCTCTAGATTTTGCATCCTTGGATCATGATCTGTACAAGGGTGCAGAAAATGTTTCAGGCCGTAATATTTGCCCAGAACTCAATTTGTTTTGACCAAAATTTCCTAAAAAATGTCCCTATATTTTCATTCCAGTTTAAGAGACTTTAGAGGACAAAGTTGGCAATTAAGAACCCGAAACTTCATAAGTTAAAAACATCGATGTGGTTGAACAAGAACATGGTTTTTAGTGAAAATCATCAATCCTGTCACGGATACGTTGTTTTCCCTGCATATCAATCGGAACGCAAGGAAAGGCCAACTTTCATGCATTTATTTCACTAAGGAGTAATTCATTTCTAGTGTTCGGCACTAGTTAACTAGAACTAGTTACAACTAGTAGTTAACTAGTAGTGTAACTACTTTTAGTTTAAAGTAGTTCAACTATTAGTTTAACTACTTTTTTAATTAACTACTAGTTAAAACTACTTTAAAATTTTCAACTACTTTAAAAATTTTTTTATTTAAAATTTAAAAAGATATTTCAAATTTTTATCAAAGGTAGAGTACTCAAATAACATAACAAGAAGTAAAGATCATTTTTGCGGAAAGTAAAAACGTTTTTTGTGACATAGGTAAGAAAAATTTATTAGAATTTTGCCAAAAAATAGGTTATGAAATTAAATAGACTAGTTAACTAGTAGTTAACTACTTTGGGAAATAGTTAACTAATAGTGGCAGCTAGTCCCAGGAAAAAATAGTTAACTACTAGTTACAACTATAATTTCCCAGTTAGTAGTTGGTAGTTAACTATTTTTTGACCACTAGTTGCCGAACACTATTCATTTCACTAACCTCCAGTGGCGTAGTTTTAGACTCTACAACAGTAACTCAGAGGTTTTTATCTAATTTTGAAAGAAGTTGAAGGCTTTGATGCAGTCACTAGCCAAAATACTATTTGTTTGTCACTAATGACAATTGAATTTGTGGTTTGCACATGGAAGTCATTCTCACAACGCTCCCTTATTAATGCTCGACTTCGAATATTTGGGATTATCGGGTTAAAAACTAATTGAAATTTGCCATCATTAGCTCCAGTACAGGGGTTCACAACTCTCAAAATCAAGCTCCATCATCATCAGCCTCTACCGCCAACTCCATCAGCATCTTGTGTCATCTCTTCAGAGCCACAATAGCAGTTGGTGATGTCCTCCTGTCAACTGCTACCGGTCCAGCGGAGAGGACAACCCCGGGGAGTGGACAGCCGGTGTCATTGTCCTTCTCGAGTGAGCCGGACCGTGGCCGAAATCGGAGGAATACCGGAGGGAGGCTGACCTTTTATCAGAGAGGTTGGTGTGAGCGATGCATTATGGATGAGGGGTGTGGGGTTTCTAGCTGAGATGAGCTTGAGTAAGGGAAGATGGGCACTGCTTTGTTTTGGGGCCGTTTTAAGGAGAGAATCTATCTGGAGATTATACGGAAATGCGAGGTTCGTAAAAGGAATTGAAATGTAGGTGGAGAAAGGGTTGGAATATAATATACTTCTGTAGAACGGGAAAGTTTGGGACTGTCTTCGTTTTTTTCCAAATTGAAATTCCTTTCGAAGAGTAAGAATCGTGTTATGAAGGATGTAATTAATTTTTTAAACATACGTTTGAGAATTTTTAATATATTTTGTGTAAGGAAATTTGTATGACTAACTAATTTTTAAAAAACTCATATTAAGTATGATTTTTGACAAAAATGCTAAACCATTTTAAATTTGACTGCTTACATGTATAAATTGTTATTAATTAAACAAAGATCAAACAAGGAAAAATTCGTTTGCCTTGATTTGTTCTTCAAAGTTAAATCACAGAGAGTCCAAATACAGATCAATCATCGGAAACATATATGCCTATTCAAAAATATTGTATAGTTGAAAAATGTCGATGGACATATTCGATGGATGTCGATGGAATTCCCTTTTTCAAACTTATGAAATTTCAGCCGAAAAAATCTTAAAAACCACTTAAATTGACAATTAAAATTTTTGGTTAGTTCACAGCTCAAAAGGGAAAAAGAGAAAGTCTAAAACAAATAAAATTAAAAAGTATTATGAAACTGATTCATTAAGGCAGTTTAATGAATATCGATGTAGTTACACTATCACAGGTTAAAAAGGTAAAAACACTTTTAAATTAAAAAAATACAATATAAATTAACTTAAATTTCATACTAAATGTATAATGCAATTGATTGGACATCGATTTCGCAAATTCAAGGGGATAGGGAAGAGTGGGGCACCTTGGGACAATCGAATTTTCGAACGCAATTTTATAGTTATGAACTCGTGCTTCTAGGTAATAATAAATTAGACTAAAATCTACTCCTCAACGTGTTTTGGAATATTTGGTGCGTCTACAAAATTATTTACTTCACTTTTCTTGTTTTTCGTGGTCTGAAGTAAGATTCACCTGTAGTTTGAAAAGCCTTTTTGAAGTAAAATAAATATATTTATGTTATAATTATGCTTAGACTAAAGTGCGTGTATTCATTGATATTTTAGAAAAGTAAACGAAAATTTATTGCTAAACCCAAAAGAGTAATTAAGATTAATACCCAAAGTGTCAAGGTGGGGCACCTTGGGACAGTCAGGTGTGGGGTACCTTGGGACATGTTAAAAGATACCCCAAAATTTCCAAGAATAAAATAAAATTGTTTTTTATTAAAAAATTAAATAATTTAAGAATTTAGAGGATTATAGTTTAGAAATTGGTGCAAAAAAGTTTCTGGAAGGAAACAAAAAAAATCAGTGATTTACGTCATGGCAAAAATGAGTAAATCAGTGAAACATTTTGGATATAAAATATTATTGATGGCTAATTTAAGATTATTAAGCATAGTTTTATCATAATTTAATGTGTTGTTTTTATATTTTTCAAAATAACATAAGTTTTTATGTCATTATTGGAAGTGTCCCAAGGTGGGCCACTAGTGGGGCACTTTGGGACATTAAAAGAGGTTTTTTAAATTTGTTGTTATGAATTCCCTAAAAGAGATAATTGGTCGGAAAAATTTTTATTAGATGCACAAAGAACTATATTTAATATATTAGCAGCGTTTGAGTAAATATAACGGTATAAATAAGTTAGAAAAATAATTGAGTAAAAAGTGTCCCAAGGTGCCCCACTCTCCCCTATAATCTACCTATATAGAGGGTAGTTATTTTTTCCCTCTTCCCACTCATGTGTAGAGAGTAGCTTTGGAGATTTTTTACGAGCTCAAAAAGACACTTTACCATTTTTCGGACTTATTCCCTTTCTCAAACTGACAATTCAATTTCAATTACAAACACGATTCATATAAAATATTCCTTAAAAGAAATAAAAAACAATCATGGACGTACAGAAAACTACTCCCTCTTCCTCCCACACAAAATCCTCCCCTGATCCTCCCCAAACGAGTTAGCCGTCTCCCTAGATTTGTCCCGCTCCGGCAAGCTCGCGACATCCGATGCGACAAGACTGAGATCCCGAGGAAAGGGACCGAAATCCCCGACAATTGATTGTCCCGTCGGGAGCCTTTGCGTCGCTGCTTCTTGATCTCCCAAGGAAAGGAAAATGTAGTATGTTTTACCATCGGGCACGTAACGCTGATGGAACATGAGTTGGGGATCGTGGCGGAAACTGCTGTCTATTTGAATTGTAAGCTTATGATATTTATGGATCTGTTTGGGGAAGAGTTAAGTTTTTGGTACTTTTCGGTATCTGTACCGGTTAAAAATCGTCCAGCTGTTTTGGACGGCCAAGATTAAGGATTATAGCAAAATATTGCAAAAGAACTCAGGGTACTGTTTTATTAATAGCAATAACCATAACTTTAATAATCGGTGATTTTTTTATGAAATAGTTAACTAAATTGTGGCAATTAACCTGATATTATACAGTCGTATAAAACACTTCTTTTATAAAAACGAAACATTATAAAACTTTGATAAACAAGCCCACACTTTAAATAATGTTCAACTTGGTGTGAACTGAGACTGAATTAGTTTAACGCACTATGTGTTAACTTAACCACTTTTTTGATTTTATGAACAATTTACTTCCAACCACTAAATTTTCCGTAGTTCTTTTTAGTTCCACTTCAATTGCTAATTAAATTATTTTTTGATTTTATTCAACTCTCAAAAACTATCCAACATATATTTGACATAAAATTTTACAGAACAATTATGTAAAAGGCTGTATATCACCACGAAGACGAAACTATTCCAAAAATTCTGGTTACACCATTGATAATAAGATACCAATTATAAATAAAATACCAATTACGATGCAGTCACGAACAACGTTCTTATTTTCGAACATAAAAAACCTAATTAATCTTTTCATAATAATACCCACCCAGATACAACAACAAAGAATTTTTAATACCCTTCCAAGATATTGAACCCACATAATTATGCTGACAGGTTTCATTTTTGTTATACAGTGAAATTAAGTTCAATATACAGCAGATTATGTAAAACTGGCTGTAACTGGAAACTTTCTGATTAAATTTTAAGATTAAAGTATGTCATGATTTGGATCGAATGAAAGCTGTAAGAGAATTTTCAGAACTGTCACTTGGAGTTGAGTTTCATGAAAACATTTCAAGTTGTTCATTTAAAATACAAAATAATATTTAAAAAAAAATAAAAAATATTATTTATTTTGCTTATATAGTAAAAGTAATTTACAACTTACAAAAAACATTAATAACATACTTTTACCCCCAGCAACAGGATATAAATAATTATAATGTGCTGAGAAACGTAGAAAACCATGGCTTTCATACGTTCTTTTCAAACACATAATTTTTTTAATTGATAACTTATTTAGTCAATAGTTAAGTGTATTAAAACATTTATGAATATTAAAGTAAAAAAACATTTGTTTAAACAATCTATAAATTGTTTTGTGAAATCAGGGATTTTTAATCTTTGTGACAAGAAACTCTTGCATGAGACTAGACATTTATGCATAAATAAGTTCAGTGCATTAATTAAATTTTGAATCAATACAGACGTCCGAACCTTATCTGGTATCGGTTTTAGCTAGTTTAGAGCTTTCTCAATTTAGTGCATGTCACATTTTGAGTTTGATTAATGTACCATCTTTTTATAGAGGTGGGGGGTGTATATTTTTTTGGGTGTATAGTGTTTCAAGAGTTAACGACTAACTCTTCTTTTATTTTGGGTAAATGCAATTATAATGCTTTCAAAATTTAAGTAAAAATTAAAAACATTAGATTCTTGATGAAAGAAAAAATTTCATTATTACTCTTTGTTTTTCAAAAACAACTTTTTTTTATCCATGCTCTATTTAACTCTAGTTTTTTTTATAAGTTGACGTATCTCTCTATATATAATGAAGGTGTCCCTGGGTTCCTGCCTGGGTTCCTGGGTTCCTGGGTTTGTCCGGAACAGATTTGGCTCAATTTCTCCAAAACTACCCGTCCGAATCGAACCAAACTTGGTACACATACGTATGGGGACGGGGGAAAGACAATGACATCATTTCCAAATTTCTAAAACCACCCCTTCATCCCCTATAAGGCCTTTTTGTAAAATTCACCTTACTTCTATGCTAAAGAAGATCTGTTTAACTCGCATTGTTGCAAATAATACAACAAAAACAATTTTAAACATAAAACAAAGTATTTAAAGATACAACTGGACTGAAATTGTTTTAAGAACGTTATTAATAATTAAAGAAATTGAAAACTGTCCTTATAAAAAACTTTATGACAGTATTTTCATATTAAAAACTTCATTTTCCTTGAAATTTTATGTTTAAACTGAAAGTTTAGATTGTTGAAATGTTGAAATTAATCTGTAAACTTGAATTATTTTAGTGTAGCTTTTAAAAAAGTTGGTAATAAAAACTAGATCAAGTTTTATTCTCCATCATTATTTTTTCCATGATAGCTTAACGATATTTTTTTTTTCAATTTAAACAGGGGAATGTTAAATATTTTTATTTATGCAGTTGTTTTTTATTAATTACTGGGAAATTCGTCAAAATAGACAAATGGGAGTAGTATCTATATTTTCGGAAGTTGTTGAATGAATTCCTTTCCAAGAATTTTTTCGTGATGCACTGCACCGGGAACACCTAGATGAAATGGTGCCAGGAACACCGGGTTGAAAAAGGTACCAGGAGTACGGAGATGAAAAAGATACCGGGAACACTGGGATAAAAATTGTACCAGGAACATCGGGATGGAAAACGTACCGGGAACACCGGGAGGAAAAGTACTGGGAAACTGGGAGGAAAAAGGCACCAGGGACACCGGGATGATTGGTAATTGCTGATACAGAAAATTAGATTCGCAACTTGAGAGAGCATAAAAAATAATTTTATATACTTCACCCGTGCAAGGCCGGGCAAATCAGCTAGTATTCAATAAAATTTTTAATAGATATTTTTTAGTACAAACTACTTTTCTTTAAACAAAGCATCACAAAGTGGCTTATTACCTAATAATAATGAATTCATCTCTAGAGGCTCATTCAGACTTATCATTTTTGATATTCACTTCGGAGGAATCATCCAAAGTGAAAAGTGTGAATTGGTGCTTTACTCTTTATATTAGTTCGTTTTCGATGCAAACCAGCGATTCACTGGAGTGAATCACATCAACATCAACAGTTTGAATGAGCCTTAAGATAATGTACTGTGGCGTAGTGCAATATGCGCAGTTTTTATAGCGACTGAAACGCCCTTCAGTAAAAATAAATTGCGTTTTACGAATAAATAAAGATCGAATGTAGTCATGATAAAGAGAAGGAGTATTTATAATATTGCAGATATAAACAAACAATATAAATTATCAAATTTTATCAATTTACGTATGATGTATACGTATTATGACCAAAGCCCAATGTTTGATAAGTTTGAAAAATGGCAAGACTTCAGGATTGGCTGTAAGAAAAAAATAAATATTCAATATTGGCATTATTAATTCCCAATATAAATCTTTAAGAACTCTTCTGAAATGTGGAAAAGAACGTTCCAAAACAGATGCCACCCTTAAACCTTAAAAACACTCATTTTTCAAATTAATGATAAGGAGGAATAGAAAATCCGGTTGGAAAAGGAACTCTTAAAAGTTATTAATAAACGGAGCAGAACAACATTGGTAAGAGAGTATTCATAGCTAATATCTTCTTTTATCAACAAATAAAAGTCGATACCCAACTGAAAAGCATGGCTGTCAAAAGAAGCACCATTCGACATAACACAAAGCAAATACCTTTCACACTCAGAAACAAAAAGTTTTCTTTAGATTCTAAAATAAAAACACCCAATAAATCAAATCCAGTTTATACATACAACGAATGATCCGGATCATCCTCAGCAGGTATCCGAAGACCGTCTCCCGAACCAACAGAGCATGAAATGGCATCAGGATTGACCGACCGGCAACTTGAAAATTTCTTGCCAAACAGCAGATCGTGGCGATCCTTAAAAGTCCATAAAATTACCGTCCGGTGGATGGCAATGCCAATGAAACTCTGATTTACGTCCAGCGCGTGCCCTTCTTATTTTATGGAGGATATAATATAGAAGACCGCAGGAGGAAAAAACGACGCGTTCTTATATTGTTCGAATGCCCGCCATAAAAATGGCGCAGGAATCGGCGTAAACAACCTTTGACAGGCCTCGATAGAGGGGTACATTGTTTCTAAGAGGCGTTTTATGGAGTCTTTTTTATATTTTGAGGGTGATTTGTGGATAGAGATGGGGTTGTCAGGAGTTATCAGGAGAAATATTGTCCCTGGAGACATAAACGAACGCTGCTCGCCGGTGTTGTTAGTTATCTGTTAGAGGAAGATGTGTCATGATGGATGAATCCTACCTGAGAAAAGTACGTGCTTGTCGGCTGGAATATCGTTTGCTTTGTTAGATATGATAACTAATTTCTGGTTCTGTTATTTATGCAATGTATAACAGGATGCTATTTATGCAATGTAAAACAAAATGTACGACTATTTGCATAATATTCGCAGGTTCATTTCCTAAAGAAAAAACTTCTATTGATTGTTGAAACAATTTTCTTAAATTCAAATGGTTAGCCTTAATTTCATAGAAAGTGCATTCAGTTTATTAATTAAAACCAGCATTCATAGTCATTTTCAGTATCAATAATTATGAAATATACAGCAACCATTCCGATAAGTGTGAAATTTTCTCCAGTAATTTGTTTAGCATCTTTAGATAAGTATTTATAACATTTATTAAAAATTTTAATGTAAAAAAGAATTAATATATCAGTACTAAGATAAACCATTGATATAATTTTTGCTGGTTCAGGATGAAAATATCAACCCACAACAAACAGTAACTGCACTTTTATAATTAGAGGTAAAACTTTTTTTAGTAGTTTTAGTTTTTTTAGTCATTCTACATAACTCATCTGTTCTAAATTAACAGAAAAACCATTGATTCTTCTTACTTCTGAATAAAATAAACTATTAAATATGTCCACGTATTTTTCCAGATATACCCATCATTTCTATGTGTGTAGGACTGTATACGAAATAGAACAAGACGATCCGTCGATTTATATATAATTTTAATCGAGAAACAAACTTAACGAGACAAGACATCACACACACACAAAGACGAAGAAGAACCGAATTACGAACCGAAACTGAAACCGAAAAAACAAAAAAAGCGGAAGGAGAAAAAATCCAACAGAGCACGCCGGAGGGGAAACGAAATTTAGAACTGAAGCTAATCGAAGCGCTCCAGTGGCAGAAATTACTAATAAGGGAGGCGTCAACATCCCGGCCCCCGTTGAATGGTCTCTCCTTGAACATTCAACAAATTAATCGTCCAATAATAATCAAGTAACTGCTACATTAATTAAGCACAACTAAGCAAGTTAATGACGATGCAGAAATACAATTAAGAATAATAGTCCAATAAACAAAAAATTAACTATACCAATTAACACTAAATACAAATATTGAGACAATAGTTACAAGAAAAATTATCAATACAAAATTAACACATCAATTTGTACTTATAGGAAGAACACAGATTTTAGATATTGATCTAGTATATAATCCAAAGGCTGTACGAACATTTACAACTCGAGCACAACCATCTTTACCTAAAATTACATCCGTGATTCTACCAAGAATCCACTTTCCCTTTGGAAGATTATCTTCCTTAAGAATGACCATGTCATTTGTTTTGACATTACCTTTTACAAATTGCCATTTTTGACGTTGTTGGAAATGGTTCAAATAATCTAATCTCCAACGCTTCCATAAGAGTTGAGTGACTTTCTCAACTCTTTTCCATCTAGAAAGACGGTTGTCAGGAACTTGAGTTATCTCCTGTGTTGCTATGGAATTAATAGCTCTACCAATTAGAAAGTGCCCAGGTGTAAGGGCTTCTAGGTCGTTTATGTGGGAAGACATGGGGGTTAAAGGTCTGGAATTTAGAATAGCTTCTATTTCATGTATTATAGTTAGAAACTCCTCATAGTTAAAGTGAGAATTACCAGCAGCCCTTCTAAAATGATGTTTGAACGACTTCACCCCGGCCTCCCAGAGACCACCAAAATTAGGTGCCCTTGGTGGAATAAATTTCCAGTTAATATTTTCAGATGCCAAAAAAGCTCCCAACCTTTCATCTGGGTGCGAAACTAATTTGTGGAGCTTCTTTAACTCTAAGTGGGCTCCCACAAAAGTTTTAGAATTGTCACTGAATAGAGTATTACATTTACCACGTCTGGCAAAAAACCTTTTTAGTGTTGCTACGAAAGCTTCTGATGTCAAATCACTAACTAATTCAATGTGAATGGCTTTAGTAGCCATGCATACGAAAATTGAAACATATACCTTGTGCAGTGGACCCTTTCGCTGGTTTTTATATTTAATGAAAAAGGGTCCAGCATAATCAACTCCAGTATTTAAAAATGGAGAGCTGACATTAACTCTTTCGGAAGGGGGACTACCCATTAATTGGTCCACTACTAAGGGGTTGTTCTTAACACAAACAATACAATTATGTACAATTTTCCTAGCCAGATTTCTTCCACCTAATGGCCAAAATTGTTGTCTGGCATAATATAACAGAGTTTGTGGTCCAACATGTAGATACCTTGTATGAAGATTTTCTAATATTAAACAAGTAATTTTACTCTTGGGTGGCAAAACTATTTGATGTTTTTTATCATAGTTCACATTTGAATTTTGCAAACGTCCACCCACTCTTATAATATCATTACTATCACAAAAGGGATTTAAAGATTTCAAAACACTATTAGTTGGAAGTGCTTTACACATTTTTAAACACTTATATTCAACTTTAAATTCAGTTTGTTGAACCCATCTTAACAAAGCATTTTGTGCCCTTTCAAGTTCAACAGTTGTTATAGGGCCATTTAAACCTTTTTTCTTACAGTTATCAAGAAACCTGTAAACAAAACTCAAAATTCGAATTAGTTTTGCATAATTATTGGTAATGGAAATTATATAAGAAAACACTGAATTTTCAATACAAGAAGTTAAACTAATTTCCACTGGCTTTTTGAGTTCAATGTTAAAGTCATCACGATTAGATACAGATTCTGGAACATCAGCTTCCTGAAAGGCAATGGATTGAGTTAGAAAGGTGGGACCATACCACCACAAAATCTGGTCCTTCATCTGATTTGGCAAGAGACCTCTGGAGACGAGATCAGCAGGGTTTTGGCTAGAACCTATATGTCTCCATTCAAAGTCCTTGGTCAGTTCTTGAATCTTCATTACTCTGTTGGCTACAAAAGTTTTTAGTTCATGGGGAGATTTTCTAAGCCATGCAAGAACTATAGTCGAATCTGACCATAGCACAATGTTCTTTGGGATAATGTCAAGAGCTTGTAGAACCTTATGCAATAGTTTGGAGAGTAGAAGACAGGCACATAGTTCAAGTCGAGGAACTGAGAGGCACTTGATAGGTGCAACACGAGATTTGCTGCACAGAAGCCTCACTGTAGGAGATCCAGATGTGGGTACGGATTGAGCATAAACAACCGCACCATAAGCCGAAGTGGAAGCATCGGCAAAGCCATGAATAATGATGCATGGTTCTCGAAGAGCAAGTCTTGGAATCTCAAGAGACTCCAATTCTGGAAGGGTGGAAACGAAATTATTCCACTCTTTAGATAGGCATTTCGAGAGTACTTCATCCCAATTTAGCTTGGATAGCCACAGACTTTGCATAAAAATCTTTGCCTTAGAGATAACTGGGCCTATCAGTCCCAAGGGGTCAAATATTCGCGAAATGTGAGACAATACATCTCGTTTAGTGTAAGAGTCACAAATGGGCATGTCTATCTTAAAATTAAAACAGTCATTCTGAGTGTTCCATAACACACCAAGAGTTTTCATTGGGGTAGTCTCTAGCTGAGATGCAAAGTTGAATTCTAAGTCCGGGTTAATGCAGTCGGAAACCCGAAGCAAATCTGGATGGTTTGCACACCATTTATGAAGTTCCATACCTCCACGACCCAACAAATCGATCAATTGTTGTTGAAGGATTTTAGCTTCATCCAAGGTTGATTCACCAGACAGTACATCATCGATATAAAAGTCACTCAAAGTCACTGATGCTGCAAGGGGATAGTTTGAAGATTCATCAAGGGCTAGCTGCTTAAGAGTGCGAGTGGCTAAATATGGAGCACTCGCAGTGCCATATGTCACTGTATTCAACCTATAAATTTGCATAGGTTGTTCAGCATTGTCCCTCCACAAAATCCTGAGAAGATCCCTTTGGGAGGGATGAATGAGGATCTGTCTATACATTTTCGAAACATCAGCAGTGAAGGCATACTGATATTTTCGAAAACGAAGCATAATGGAAAATAAATCTTGTTGAGGTATTTTACCAAGCTTTTGAAGTTGGTTTAAGGATGTACCATTTGAAGTATTGGCTGAGCCATTAAAAACGACTCTCAATTTGGTCGAAGTCTTTTCTGGACGGTAGACACCATGATGGGGCAAATAATAACATCTTTCTGGCTCCTGCTCCTCACAGACTTTTTCCATGTGTCCTAGGTTTTCATATTCCCTAACAAAGTCTGCATATAAGGATTGCATATTGGAGTCACGAGCTAGTCTTTTATGAAGAGAGGCTAACTGTTTAGTTGCCATAGTTTTTGATTCTCCTAATTCAATATCTGATTTTAAAGGCATTTTTACTATGTATCTGCCATTAGGCGTTCTAGAATGTGTTTCTAAGAAATGCTTTTCACATTCCAGTTCCTCATTACTTAAATTAACCTTAGTCTCATCTGTGGACTCAATTTCCCAGAATTGCCTCAAGGTATTGTCCAAACTTATTGACTCGCTTAAAAAGCCACAATAGAATTCCTGATTCGGACCCTTAACAGTAGTTGAACCACTAACCAAAAAACCAAATGCACTTTCTTGCAGAACCAAATGGGAATTTTCAACATAAATTTTCCTAGTTCTTAACATATCAAAGAAGAGTTCTACGCCAATTAAACCATCTACCTTCCCTGGCCTAAAGAATTCAGGATCAGCAAATTTAATATTTGGACTGAAATTTTGTAGATTTATGGCTAATCTTTTTGCAGGAGTGATATTAGTTATCTTAGAAACTACTACAAACTCTGAAACCCTAACGAAATCACAAGCAAAATTTGAAACTTCTACACAAACTTTAGATTTTACAGGAATCAGAGCATTATTTAATCCTGATATTGTCATATCTAACTTATGCTCTTTCACTTGCAACAAATTAACTGCATCTTTACTTAAAGCATTTATCATGCTCCCAGAATCACATAAGAAACGTAAGGGTTGTTTATTCCCACAAGCGTCCCGTACATAAACAATTGCTGTAGCAAGCACAACCTGAGTTTTATCCAAACAATTTGCACTAGCACAAACTGATTCAAGGGGTTCCACTTGGTTCCCTGTGTTTGTATCATTAATTTTTCCTGAATTCACTATAGAATCAGGTGATTCAAAACCATCATCTTTCTTTCTATTATATTCAGGTTTGGGAGAAATATGTAAAAGAGAGTTATGCAATTTATCACAAACCTTACAATTAAATCTAGAATTACACTGCCCAACCTTATGAGAGGATGAGAAACATTTTAAACATAGGTTATACCTCTTTACAAGATTAAATCTCTCCCTTACACTAGCCTTTAAAAATTCAAAGCATTTATAAACAGGGTGAGAACCAGTTTTGCAAATAATGCAAGAAGATTTCCCATTTGAGTCAACAAGAAGACTTTTTACCTTGTTTACAGATTTGGATTTCATCTGCCCAGTATTTCCCAAATTTTCCAAATACTGACAACGTTTTTTAAGAAATTCAATTAAATTTTCCCACTGAGGCAATTCTGAACCTTCTAAAGACAATTCATAAAGCTTCCTAGTTTCCTTAACAACTTTTTGAAGCACAATATTAACTATTATATTTTCACTCAATTTATCCATTTCAAGTTTTAAGGATTTAAGGGCACGAACATTTTTAATTAATTTATCAACTAAAGCTCTCAAATCAACTGCTGATTCATGAAATATTTTATCAAGATTTAATATATCATTTATGTAAGCATTCACAAGTAATCTTTTGTTATCATAACGTTCCTCTAATGCTTTAAAGAGGGAATCAAATGTGTCCTCAGTAGTTTGGACTTGCTTAGCAGATCCAACCAAAGCTGACTTCAAATAGAACAATTTTTGAGATTCCTCGAGCTGGGTGCTCGAAGTAATTAAGGAATCGAATTGAGTTTTAAAACTACGCCAATCTTCAAAACTGCCCGAAAACTTAGGCAAGGGAATTTCAGGTAATTTTATAGAAACTTTACGATTAAGATTACTATTATCATGACTCAAATTATCACTATTGTGACTCAAATTACCATTAGTAACATTCGAATTATCACTACTAACATTCAAAGGCAATTGCATAATTGAGGTTTTAAACCTTAAGAGGCTCACCTCAATATTTTCAATTTCGTTCTCCATAGAAGACAGCGTTTCTTCCACGTTTGGAAGTTCTTCATCACTGATATTATCAAAATATTCCATTCGAAGGGTTTCAACTTTCTGTTTCACTTGTTCAACGATAGCTAATTTCAAGTCCAAGACCAGCGGGTCATCTTTAGGAATTTTTCCATCTTCAATAAAGTCGACGATCTTCTTAATTTTATATTTGAGCGCTCCTCGCTGCCGATTCAAAGTTTTAATAACGTCCTTTTCTGAAGTTTCTATCATTACGAAAACTAAAAGTTCCAAGTTCAAACAAAGCGAAAGTTCAAGGCGATGCGATAACGAAAGGTACGACAAAAGTTCCGAAAAGTCTCCAAGGTAGCTGATTTTTCACCTACCGGTCGCACGGACCAAAATGTGTAGGACTGTATACGAAATAGAACAAGACGATCCGTCGATTTATATATAATTTTAATCGAGAAACAAACTTAACGACACAAGACATCACACACACACAAAGACGAAGAAGAACCGAATTACGAACCGAAACTGAAACCGAAAAAACAAAAAAAGCGGAAGGAGAAAAAATCCAACAGAGCACGCCGGAGGGGAAACGAAATTTAGAACTGAAGCTAATCGAAGCGCTCCAGTGGCAGAAATTACTAATAAGGGAGGCGTCAACACTATGTATTCATACAAAGTAACAAATTTTGAATTTAAATAATATGTAAAATATTGCATTTATTATAAAAATAATCAGTTCTATTGCATTGAAAATATAAAACCGAATTTAATATGAAAGAATTTGGTCCTTGCAATTGTGTAAAAACAAAAACTTACAGTTCTCATAATCGTTAACTATAAATTGTTAAACTAAAATTTATTTGTTTGTTTTGTTGTTTTGTTCTAATCTTGTTAAATTCCTATTATGCAGTATAATTCTGAAACCATTCTGACAAGAGTTAGTAATAAAATTAAACCCAAGTCTAAAACAATCTCATAACAAGTTTCGTGAGGAAATATTGTTTCCGTCAGAACTTATTTGTAACTCCTAATGGGAAATGTTTCTCACATTTGATTTAAGTTTAATGCGAAAAATATTAGTAGAATCTTATATGGTTTTAAAAAGGCCCATCAGTTTACTTCTATTATTATATGTATCGTATAATTTTACGAGTTCAAATCTTAATTTCAACGCTTTGAGTGATGAACAAAACCATGAAAAAGTTAAGAAATTGTATAATTTTTACCTCATAGAATTAAAAGTTTAAGCCTCCCCCTCTTATACAACTTGGATAACTCCAAGGTCTTTAATCCGAAGTCTTGGGATGTAATTATATTTTAAATGTTTTGGGTCTCTTGAACTTTTTATTCACGAAATTTTAATTCAATTTGAAGTTTCGGATAATACAATCTATTATGGCGGTTCCTTCAACTTCAAATCAACCTAAAGTTGCATTGCATAAATTATCTTAATTTTTTGCTTGGTTGGTGTTTTGGCGTAAGGTCCATATTATTAGGACATTATACACGAGACAAGACCAATTAAAACAATTTTTAAAGGCAAAAACTTATTGCTGGATGTACTCTATAGATCTCACTTAAAATATGGTAAAATGTGACATATTTAAAATTTTAAGAAGAGTAAAAATTTAAATGTAAAACCAATAAGGATGGTCAGTGAATTTGAAGATGAGTTTAAAGAGTAATAGTTTAAAATTTCAAAAAGGGTAAAAGCTGTCTTAATAAAAACATACAATCTAAGTGCATTAAAAGATGAACATTCGCACAAAAATTATAGGTTTATTTTATTGCGTAGATGACTCTCCGTTGCAACCAAATGGGGTGGGAGTTCTGCCGAGAGATGACGGTTGCTATCTTAGAAAAGATATAAAAATTTGGGAAATATTTTTGACCTTATCGTTAGGTTTTAGAACTTCTTTTGACAATCAGATATTTTCAAGGTCACTAAAGGAAGTCAACATAAAGGACTGTTTCTTTGGTTTAAAAGCCTCTGTTAGGTTTAAGAAATACCTTAAACGGTTTTACTGACCCATCAACAAAGCGTCTCGTAAAAACCATCACTTATCACCAAACCGCACAAAACATGCCCGCAATGCAGCAAACCCCACTTTTTTTTAATAATAGCACTAATAAAGACCCTCCCTAAACTCTCCCCCATCAAGAACACAAAAAGATTCGCCACTTGGTCAGTCGGGCACTCGCTGGTCACGCGAAACGTGGGTCGATACGGCCGGTCATCTCGTGAGCTGTCATGAGGGAGACGTGGACAAACAGGCTGTGTCACAAGGAGACGGTCGCGATGTCCTTTCGCGGGGGAATAATTAGGTTTTGTCCATCGATCCCGGCGGTGCTGGACACGCATGGATAGGGTTTAAGAGCCATTTAGGACTCTTAAGTGAAGAATGACTATCGTTTTGTGTGGTAAATTTATATACACAAAGACTGAGCTGACATGTCGCAGTAAAAGCAAACAAGGTTTGAAAAAGCCTGAAAAAATTATTAAACGAATACAACACTGGGAAATTTTTCAAATTTAAGAAAACATTAGGTTTGACTTTATTCAATAAAATTACTTTTGCATTGAATACCATAGGAGAAAGGAGGGTAAGTGAGCGCAGTCGGGTAAAAGTGCGTAGATAAGAGGGATCAAGTATGGTCACATGGACACATGTATCATAAAATATCCAAAAGACTGTCATTATTATTTTCATGCATTCTGTACTTTATTTATCAGGTAAAATATAGTTTCTTTGAGTTGGCATTTATTTTTCTCTTATCTCACATTTAAAAGACTATAAATCAAATAAACTAAACAGATAAAAACCGATAAAAAATGTGTGTTGAACTGTTTCATCCAACAAAGCAAAAAATAGGTAAAAAGGGATAAAATGTGTAACATAAAAACGGTTTTACGTTAAAGTTTTTACACGTTTTTCATTTTAAAAAAATTATTAAAAATGTATAAAAGTTTTTAAGAATAAAACTCTTCTAAGTGAGATTCATACAGATTAACACAAGTAGATATTATAGGTTAAGGATTAAGTATCTATAATTGTAAAATTGTTTGTTAAATCTTTCTTTATAGACTAGATTCTCATGTAAAATCACAACCGATTTTATGGGTCTTGAATTCATATAACTGATCCATAAAAGTTACAATATTTTTGGAAAGAAAATCATTAGTTAACATTAGAGTAGGAGTTTCAATTTTTCATCAATCTGAAACTGCCAGCTTAACCTCTTATTTTCTAAACTATAACGCCAAGCTTATAATTTTATTTACAAAGCCATCAATTTACAACAAGTTTAATAAAAACTTTTGATATGCTAAAAGGCCTAAATCTAAAATTTTCTATAAGAACTTACCGACACTTTATTTTCAAATACTTTAAGGAAGAAAAATACTTCTATAGAAAACATTTTAAGAAAAATTAATAACGTGGAGAAAAAGCATTTCTTACAGGGTACTTTATTGAAGTACCCATTGAATCTCAACTACTATAGTTAACTAATCCCTGTATACACAGGGGAAACGCGCATTTTAGTTATGAACCATATATTAATGAATAATTTATAATATTATGTCTAATAAAACTTTCAAGAAAAGAAATATTTCTATGTTGTTGCTTCAAATGCTGAAAAACCTTACAATACGTTATAAAAGAGAACAGTATCATAACTTTTTATCCCATAAGAAAATATCTCTACTTAAAATTTCTTCTCAGCTCTGACTTCCAGAGGATTGTTCTCGGATAAATTACGAACGCTATAAAAGGGAACGTGAGGGTCATGCCAGAATCTCGTGTCCGTTGGGATCTTGAATTTTTAAAGCCCTTTAATGGGATGCATTATTTTGCACGTTGTGTATTTTCTAAATTAAAATTTTTTATCTCATTAAAACCGCTTAATGGAGGAATCATTCCACTGTAATAACCTACTGTTGTATTTTGGAACGTGTGAAAACACCATTGATGCTAAAGACTATTGGTATTAGTTAGAGGTGCTATAGAAACAATTTAACAAAAACAGTAATTGCTTGTGATTTCATTCGTGTTTTTAACAGGTTTTTCTGTCATCTTATTGCAACTTTTTCATGCAAACCCTAATGTATTATTGCCGAAAGGGTTTTCGGCAAATTTTTGTTTAGAGAAACTCAATGACAATAAAAAGAAATCGCAGAGAGAAAAGTTAAAAAGTAAAAGAAAAAAGTCAAAGAGAAATAAAAAAGTAGAAAAGAAAAGTAAACCGTAAGGTTACACGCTATTTTGTTTGTTTTTTTTTCTACTCTTTTTTTTACAAATAGAGCAAAGTGACGTCATTTCAGCAGTCTCGGTGATTAGTTCAACCGATTCCAATGTATTAACATCTTTAATCCAGAGGGACGGGCTATGGGACTGTAGCCCCCCCTAGAAATGAAAAATTCTTCCAATTTAATAGAAATTTATCCAATAATTTGATTTTTTTACACTTTTTTCATGAAAACAAGTAGTAATATGGAATTTAGGATGTTACTGTAAGAGAAATCCTTTAAAATTTGAAAACTAAATCCTTATAAAACGAGAAAGTCATGGCAATATGACGTTTTAAGTACCTTAGCCCCCCCCCTAGAGAAAAATCCTGGATTCACTACTGTTTCAAGTTTTAAAGCTGGCATTGCCCCTTAGTTTTCATCCGCAATCAAAACCTTCAGCCAACACCTCATCGCCCGTTTAACCTCAACCTACGTGAAGAGTGGCTCGCGAAAAGAAGCAACACGGAGATAAAACCATCGGCGGGTGCAAATACCACAACCGGCCGGGTTTATTTTCACAACCTCCGAAACGAGCCGAACATATGTGTTATTGGCGGACGACGCATCCTTCCCTTTTCTTGTGGCTGTTTGAACTTGAAGATCCCGTTTTGGGGGATTTTTGTTTATCTTTGGATGGATGAAAGTGCGTTCGTGCTTTGGGTAGGATCTAGGGTTGGGGGATGTGATGGTACCGTGTTTTATAGGAAGTGCCGTATGATACGCTTATAAATTCATAAGGAATGCAGGCATGAAGTAAGAGATAATTTGTGAGAGAGCCTGTCTAACGTGATTAATAGAACACTCTGAATTCTGTATCCTTCAAATGTTTTTGACATCTTACTCGTTTCAAGCTCGTACCTATTTAATATAATGTGAAAAGATTGAAACAGATTTTATAATAAGTTCTATAATTATTTTTATTTGAAGAAAGCAAAAATTAAACAAATGCAAACCCACCTCCTCATTATATGTGCTTGCGTATTAAAAACGTGTAAGAACTTTAACGATAAACTTTGCAAAAAATTTCCCGATGTATTGAAATAAGATATATATTATAGTTACTTATAAATGAAGAAAATAGAGTGAAAGGGAGTATTATTTGTTTAGAATTTTGTACAAAATTTCATTCTTCGATTAAGATTCTGTAGTTGTTGGGCACAATAAAGAAGCTTTCGTATTCAATTCAAATAGGAAAAATATTAATTGTTATAAAATAAAATTAGGAAAATGACTAATATCATACAAAATTTCACTTGTAAAAATATATATATTTCAATCAGAGGTGATTGATAAAAAGGTCAAAACAATAATATTTCAAATACAATCAATGGATTATTAATGGGAAGCAAACTTGTAAAAACCATTTACAAAAATAATAATGTGAGAAAGTGACAGCAAAATATTTTTCTTTTTCACAGAAAACAACTACTTAAATAACTTAGGTGCAACAATTAAAACGATATGAATACCTATGAATCCTCTTTTTTAATGCATTCCTTTATAAATTCAGTTAACTATTAATAATATTCAATGTTAAAAAAAATACATGTTGACGAAAATAACTCAATTGTTGCTTTCAGCTTCACCACTTCATTAAATAACATAAAACAACTAATGCAGTGTGTCCGGATATTGCATTTTCTAAAGCTTTACAACAAAACTGTTCATGGGCAAACTGAACAACAATCAAAACGCATAAATAAATACTCACCTAACAAAGAACACTGCTACCTGTAAGGATGCATACGCTTTGTATGCCAATAATAAGACTACACAAGCCAAGTTCGGCGGAAATTGCTTGAATTCCACCCTCAAGGTCCCATAGCGTTGCCGCACGGATTTATTGAATTTCTTTTCTTAATTCCATTTAGAAGTGCTCCGCTCGTTCCATTTAATTGGACCCCGAGGGTTTAATTAAATAAAGTGCTGATTGACACAGTGGACCGAGTGTTTGAATTAGTTTTAGGTATTTAAAAGAGGGAACACCCGTTTGAATTAAGGCGTGAAGTAGGTTTTCTGTGCACACTAGATAGGTTTTTATTTCTTATTGCTAATTACCCCATCGCGTGTTGAAAGGAAGGTGTCTTTATTTGCGTTGGGTTTTTCCGGAAAAAAAGTTAATTGAATTGTAGGGAAAAAAATATACTATAAGGTATCCGATTGCAACCAGAAATTCTTGAACTCTAAGATGGTTGAGCTATAAAAGACATAAATAATACATAATAGGAGTGATAAACAGGTGTATAAAAGTCTATGAAAAAACTCAGTGTAATTTTAAGTAGTAGAATTCCTAACTGTTTAATCAACGTTATTTCTTCTAAATATTTAATATAATTATCTTATATTCAGAAATAAGAATATCCTTGATTTCGTTTGGATTAAAGACTGCCCAATTCTATAGGAAATTATGGAAGAGGGACAAACTCTTATTCACCCCCAATATCTCCAAAATTATGTAAATTGGATTCTTAAGTCGTAATTTCACTAAAAAACATTTATTTTAAAGTTCTTTTTAGATAAAAAGAGACCCTAAAACTACTAAAATATTTTGAATTAAGTGAGAAATTTTGCATAAGAAACCCTGTTTTCTATGCCATTTAATTGACTTACTGTCCTATACTTTTTTGCATTTATTAAAATTATAACAATTCCCTCATCATACTTTTTAAATAAGAAAAATTAACATAAATCAATACAAAATAATATTTAAATCACTTTTGAAATATTAATCACACAAAGAGCAATTTACATTAAAGTGAATCTGTATTTCCAAGTGAAAACTAACAGCATCCTATTCCTCTCAGTATTGCTAAAGTAATGCCTAAAGTATATTGCTCAATGAAAGTATTGCTACTTGCATTAAAAATGTTATAGTAATAATATTATGTAATAATGTAAAATTGTATTTAATTATTTTCTCAAAACTACTGTAAATAACATAGTATCTAGCAGATTCTTGATGCTTTGTAAGAAGTTTGTAAAGACAAATCGACACAAAATGACAGCCAAAAAGGCACAATAAGGTTTTTAGAAACAAACAACTACCATCACTAATTAGAACTACCTAGAACTACCCATCACATTCAAGTTCCATTTGATTCTTATTCTCAGTCTTTGAGTTTATATTCCTTATTAATCCTTGTTCGGACCATCTTCGGGAAAACACATCACCCGACACGGTTTACTTTTTAAATTTACCAGAACAAAAGAACGACAGCGCAAACAAAACCCGCAACGCTTTAGCCGTCACATTTCCCCCCCATATCAGGTCATACCTGTCAGAAAAAAATCGATTCTTACCTGCCTTTGGGATCATATTAAAGCTTAATTTCCTACATTCATTTTCCCCGTCTTTAGACAGCTTTTTCCCCTTTTTTAGTCCCTACGCTTCATTTTTATCCCTTCGATGTGGTAAAAAAATGAAGCGAACGGTTCCATAGGGAATAAGCGGGGATTTTTTTTAGTAGGTATATAGGGAAACTCGCAGGGAGAGGTATTGAACTGAAGCTAAATGAGGACTTTTCTTGATTAAGAGGATAGCGGGAACATTTTTAATCTTGTTTCGTGGGTTTTGGAAAAACAAAAGCGTTTTGGGCTTCACGTGAAAATTGATCCGAACTTGTTTTTTCTGTATGAAACCCTTTTTTAGCCTCGAGAAATAAAGTGTTTTGCCAATAACTTCTAGAGACTATTTATAGTTAAGAGGTAAAATCCCTGGTGGGTTGGTTGTCATTAGATAGTTGAGGCTGGAGATGCGCCGTAAAGTTAAGGATGGAAATAAAAGGAAGATTGTGAAAGATAAAACTGTAGTTCTCGAATTGGTTCAATAAAGCAGTTCAATGAAAGTTTCATTGCTTCAGGGAATGTATACTACAACTTTCGAATATAAATGTCTCACTATTTAGAAAAATCAAAGATGTTCTCTTTTGGAAAATGAGCTGTATATGATATTATTAGGTAATTATGGCAGTTGCTTGTGACAACTATTATTAACAGTTAGTATTATTAGTTGTTGTATATATTTATATTTTTGTGCTATATGCTGTGAAAAGTACATTCTTATATTTATTTATTCGTTAACTTCAATTTTTAAGCTCAGTTCAACTAACTAGCTCCCATGGTGGCTATTCCAGGATACGTTCCATTGTTAGGAAACTAGATTCAGAAAAACTGACTAGAAAGCTGTTTTTCGGTCTAGTTTTACCTTTGACTCCACAAAAGTTTGTTTCTTTAGACACCATTATAATATAAAAGCCTTTCTTTTCAATCTCTTAATTTTACTTCACTATAAGTTAAGGAAGGAAAGACATTATTTGCTTTATATATTATATTGATTGTCTTTATTGCCACAAAGCCTACTTAAACCATGCAAGAAATGAATCATTATGAGAAAATAGTATTAAATTGGCAAGGTATAATGAGAACATCTCAGAAACCTCAAAGACAATCGGTAACAAAAACACTTTTATCATCTAACTAAATCATTGAATGGCATAGATGGTTATACTTTTCACACAGCAGAAACAAAAATTCTAACAGTTTCTTTCCCAAAATTTCTTTAGCTAATTATTAATTCTCTCTCCAAAATATTGCGAAAGATTGCAAACCAACTAAATAAAACATACAGTTATTTATGTTACGGGCAATATGTGATAAATACGGGCATTATTAATAATGCCCGCCTATTTCGGGCAAAGTGATAAATACTTATTGATGAATGCCATTGAATTTATCACATTGCCCGCCTCCCCCATGTCGGGCATTATTAACAAAGCCCGATTTATTTCATTGCCCGTAACATTTAAATTGATGGCAGCAATAAAAATTTAGCGATATCAGAATAATTCGGCGTCCAAAACAACTTGGCTATTTTTAGCGGGATAGTAGATAAGGGAATTGTACCTATCTGACTGTACCAAAATCCTCATTAAACCTTATCTTCTTTTCCCAACTTCCCCCCCTAAAACCCATCAAAATCATTTAGTTGCTCCCAAACTATACAAAAGGAATCACTCATTCTATTATCACGCATCTCCAAATCAAACAGATGTAAAGTTCCCCATATCGATCCCTCATATAGGGGCAGATTAATCACTCTGCAAAATTTCTCTCTCTCCGAGAGCGAGTGGTATTGATAGGGTTGTTTGAGTTTCATCATCATCATCCTCTCTGCAAACAAACTCGGTTTTATGGGTCCTCCGCGCTTGTTTGGCTAGTCGTCGTTGGTCAGCGATGGGAATTGCCCCGCCTTGGCTAAGGAAGGTTAAAGTTGAGAACGGTTTCTGTGTGATGTAAGTGTTGGGTAATTAGAGATTAAGGGGATAAGATTTCGTTGGGAATGTGTCCTTCATATTTATTTTTCTATTGATCAGGAAAATTTTCTTAAATTAGTCGTATTTAGTCTGATTGTGGTTTAAAGAGGTTAATTATTTGCAAGTAAATTTGCAAAAGATATTAGTATTTCAGTTTTCAAGAGAAGACTTTTTATTAAGAAATTTCTCTGCAGAAAGTTATGAAGAAGTTATACAGAGATTTTAAAGCTCTATTGAAATTAATATGTTCTACTGCAAATAACAAATAACATGTCATTTCTATCAAAGTTATTTGGAGTAATTTAAGGTATCAAATGAATAATTTTAAGCATAAAGTACTTGAGTTTCAACTGCTTTCAGGTACTTTATAATTGTTGTTTTAAGTTGGTGTTACTGATTTCTAAGAAAGGTTTCGAGTATTTCAACGATATTACAGTATACACAGTAAATCATAACGTGTATGTTTAAATGTTCCTATGTTTTTATGTTTCCAAAGATTTACTAGTTCCCAAACCACACAAAAAATCAACACGTTTCTAGAGTTTTATGTTGTTAGTGCCATTAAAAAGCAATGTTGTTCCGTAATATATCCATCAATAAATCACTATAACTTCCCGAAACCCTTAAAAGCAATCTTTAATTAGCTCCTCCACTCACAAAACCAAATTTCTCTAATTTCATTTTAATTACCCCATCTCTCGTTCCACCTAATTCAACTCCACACACAGCGTTCGGAAATCGATCTCGTTTCGATCGAACTCATTCGATTGGTTTCATTGCTTTCAACGTCTCGGAAGCGCTTTGCGGGAACTTTATGGTCCCCTGTGTCTTATTCCGGAGCAAACATTAATCGGGAGGATCGTAAAGCCCTGGCAATGAATGGATGGACCCACTTCCCTCGCGACGGTCTCTCGATTCTTTATGTGGGTGCCGCGGTCCGATTCGATCCACCAGAATTAGTTGAATTTCTGTTGGTTTAGGGTAGGTTTGTGAGTTACGGCTTGTGAAAAAGTACACTAAAGTAAGTTTTACGAAGTTCTGTTTTCTACGAGAGAATTAATTGGAGTAATCTAAATTTTATCATCCAGACTAACTCATAGTAACTCTGATAGAGAAAACTTCGAAATGTAGAGGCATTTTGATAATTTAACAATGCATTAGAAACATTCACTTCATCATAAACGAATAAATAAGTGAAAGGATCATATTTTGTCAAAAACAGTTTATAAATATGAGCTACACAGAATAAAGGTGATGGTGAGTATCGATGCGTTTTGCGGCCTTTCATATTTTAGTTAGTTCGATTATGGTTAGAAGGTGACACTGAAATTGTCCAATGATATTGCACTTTATCAACCAAACCGTCATCAACCAAATTGATAATTAAAATACAAATAGAAATATAAAAGAGGTATTTCACTCACTACTTGAGTACCAAGCGAAAAAAACCCTTAACCTAATTTTAATTAATTAAAAGTACAGTGCAACTTGGATAGTTCGAAGCTGAAGGGACGACTATAAACCTTCGAATTATGCAAGACTTTGAATTAAAGAAGTTTCATATTCCATCTTCTTGTAATTCTAGGTTCAGAGAATAACTTCAAAATCTATGCTTATCTCAAATTTTACAATTTATACTTCACTGTTACTCTAAGCAGTCAGTTAATGTGTTAAAAATTTCCTCGAATGGGGAACTAATTACACGACTATTGAAATTTTATTGAATTTTAAAATTAGAAACTTAATTTTTTTTTAAATTATTTAATTTAATAGTTTTGCAGGAATGGAGTTATATAAGGCGTAAAAATGTAACATAGTTTAAGCTCGAAAATTTCTTTTAAAACACAGTTTAATTGTACGTAATGTTTTTATGAATTATTCAGCGATGCAATTTTAAAGGAACATTAAATTATAAGTATGTATGTAAAAATATGATAATCTATCCCTCAGATTGAAACAGCAATTCAAATACCGTCCGGCAATATTTACTTTTCAAACAACACATTTCTTTCCAAACATTATTGTCAGCAATTTTTACGCATCCAGAGAGAGCAATGCCTTCATTTATCCTTAAACTTTCATTCAAAAACATTATACATTCTTTCAGTTCAAATCAACCACTAGAATAACCAAATTCAATGAGCTTCAAACCAACCTGCCTCAAATAAAAATCACAATGCAAACAAACCATTCACATGGGAATCGATACTGGCACTAATACACAATTGCAGAGAACGTGAGACTAGTATTTCACCTGCTTCCATCTGCAATTTTCTTCCACTGAATATTGCATCGTCATCGAAAATATTCCGAAGTGCCTCGGGGATCACTTTTCCTTCCATTTGATTCGGATATTATTATCATCGAATCAAATTCAACAGAAGGGAGAAATTTTAAATTACGTTTCTGGCAATACAGTCGGGATCTTGTTAACTGCAAGGCGGCGTTTGGCGGCAAAAATAATAAAAACCAATGTATTCGTTCTATATCGGTTGCAGTTAAAAGAGTCTGTAACATAGTAAGTGGGGTTTATTTATTCATTCATTCACCCGAGTGTGGTTTAGTTTGATGGAGTTTTTTTACTGACAATTAAGCTGATTTGGAGGACGCTCTGGATATTAAATTTTAAACTATTCTCAAAAGTATATTCATGAAATATGCAAATTTTTCGAGTCGTCTGAGGTGAAAGATGTGGCACGCGAGCAAAAACTATTCGAATTAAATTTAATCCTTTAGTAGCCGAGTTTAAATAAAGCAGATTCATCCACGAAATTCCGATTCGGTCACAAAGTTATTGCTTGTTGCTACGGGTAACTTAGTTAATAGTTTTCTATATATTATGGCAGTTTGTAGACTTCTACAAAATTCAAACCGTCTTATGACGTCTCTGTTTATTTGTATGATTCTGTATAGTTTATTTCACTGAACTATTGAGTCCAATTTACAAGATACCAGTAGCTAGAATGTTAGTAGTGGAACGCCAACGAATAAAAGCGAGTAAATGCTATATAGAGCAAGATCATAAATTAAAAAAGAATAATATACAATAGTATGCAAATATTGAATAATAAAATGTTTGAAGCTTATTGAAAAGCTCTTTTAGAAAGCCGACTGCATCTTTTAAATTGGACCTAGCTTCTAAATGACTTCCGTCGTTTTATTGTTAAGCTCTGTTATAGAAGAATGTATTTTATCAAGTAATTCGGGATGTAACCATGATCTCTTATACCAATTAAAGAAAATAATTGTAAGAAGCCAACAATATAGAAATAAATTCAATAGTTTGGAATTAATAAGGGATATAAGGTCTTTGGAAAACGCCTTTAGGAATTAAATTTAAGATAAGAAAATATCAGCATATTAAAAGAGAGACAAATGTTTTTATGGTTAAATGAGAAGCACATTTTTAGGATGGCCCAAAGTATTAGATTCCCCTAATCCCCTAATAAAATATCTCGATTTATTTTTAGAGAACAGCAAAGAACATAAAAAATATAGTCATTTGATTTTGAGACGTATAGTATGTATTGTATACCTATATATAATACCTATATATATACCTATATATAATATAAAAATAATAATGGAAAAGGTTTAAAAGTAAAATTGACCAAAAAAAACCTTTCTTAAAAACACTCTTCTAGCTTCACATACATAGCATAGTGCATTAAATGCCAGCATAACAAAAAATGCATTCAGAATGACAGGAAGTGTTAAGAGATATGATAACTGTAATTTCTGTAAAAAAAACCCCAAGAGAACATGCATTAATGATTAATTTGTTACTTTATACCATAGGTATTTTAGCGTTCACTTTAAAAACTATTTTGTATCACTTAAGATAACAATAAAAAATGGAAAAGCAAAAAATATGCTGCGAAAAACCGTCCAAATACGAGAATCCCTTCAAAACACTTGAAAATTACTTTACGGAGAATTTCCCCCTGAAATAAGCACACCAACCGTCCGTAAATCCCGTTACGTAACAAATTCTCCTCCAGAATTACAAAGAACGCCAAAAGGGCATTTGTCACTCGCTGTCACAGTAGCAAAACCCCCGCTGCGACAATCACGCATTTAAAGAGAAGAAGATACATCCGGCGAGGAGAGAGAAAATAAGAAAAAGATACCGCTTTTCTACCTTCCACGAAAGCACAAACGCCGCGTTTTTATTCGAAAGGGTGTGAAGTTTACGATCTCTTTCCTCCTATTCCACAGAGAGAGACAATGGGGGATTTGCCACTGTCTTTCTGCGTCGTGAATATGACGGAATTTGCCCCCTCGCTAATGGGGAAATCGTCTGCACGAAGCGATCAAGAGAACGTTTTGTGTATTTTTCCAAGTGCTTAAGAAAGGTGTTCTTTTTTCGGTGACGTAACGGGTTTTTTATGCGCTTTGTGCCAGTGCATTGTTTCTAAAAAAGATTTGCATTTAAATCACGATGTGGAGACAATATTATATGAATTTTATGTAAATAGAAATTTAGATTTATATTTTTCCTGATTGTACCATGAATATATTGTGGTATAACTGAACAACAGTCTGTATCCTTATATCTATTGTTGTCACTCACTTAGTCTTGTAGAAGGATTAATATTTTGATACTTCAAAATCTCATATTTTTTTCCACTTTTTCATAAAATCCTATCCAATTAATCCTAAATGAATACAGTACCAAAAAAGAAAGTTTGGCGTATAGATAATGTATACTTTATTATCTATAATATTATATTATAATATTAGTATAATTATATTATTAGTTATAATATTAGCATCTGTATTTAACAGTTTGATGAAATAAAATATGATAAAAAAAAGTGCGGAATAGGAAATAAAACCTCATTCATGAAGTATATTTTCAAACTGGTAAAATTTGGTGTCTTAGCAAAAATAATAGCAAATACCCAGTAATTCTCTTCAGTAACTTATGTATGCAGCAAAAATATGTTTATTTAAAGCAGACAAAAAATTTTGGAGGGTGTTTTGGAATTATTGGGGGATATAGGGTACTTTTAGTTGCTTTCTAAAGAAAAAAACTTTCTGAGTTTCCGGGGTATACATCCCCAAATCCACCCTTTGGAAGAGTCCATGTAGAAGAGTGAATTTAAGGAAACATTCAAAATTCTTGTAAATGATGAATTTCACATTGCAATTATATCTATCCAATTATATTTCATACACACAAATTCGTCCTAACTTAACTTCCCACCTCCAACTCTTCAAACAATTTAAAAAAATCAACGAAACATACTTTTTTAAAAAATTCACCCAACACACAAACAAAAAGATATTCCCCTTCTCAAAACAACCATCTGATATACCTCGGTGTCACCAAGAGCCGGAACGCGCGTTTTTTTTTTTAATTCTCGTCGTACAGGGCTTCCTCAGGGCCGAAACTGCGTCATTTTTTCGTCCCGTTTACGTCACGGCGACGAGCGAAGAAAAGTTGAATGGGAGAGAGCGGCGCAGATGGGGAAAAGACGCTCTCTCTGGAAATGAAAACCTGTCAACACACACAAACGGGAGATAAAAATATCTCGCGTGTGTGGGCCTTAAAAGCGGATTGTGCGGGATTACGCTGTTGCTTTGTGCCAGAGATACTGTGTGCTCTCCCTCTCTCTCTATCCCTAGTAGCAGAGTTCATACCAAATATGTCGAGTTTACGTAACTGCAACTAAAAGTAGGCGAAATTTGGCCATACATGACGAAAATTGGACGAATCTTGAATGTGTGTGCAGCTTGGGTTAGTAGTACAACTCATACCAAATATGTCAAGCTTACGAAACTGCAACTGATGTAGGCGAAATTTGGCCATACGTGACGAAATTTGGACGTATTTTGAACGTTTGTAAGAAAACCATTAATTGAAATATAATTTAAAAAAAAAACTTTTACTTCCCTTAAGCCTCATGTAAACATGATATAGTCTAAAATTTTATGTCTGTTACATGTTTCAAACACAACAGGGTTTCTTCCAAAATAGAGGGTTATCACTTTTTTTAATTCTTAAAAGAACTGTGAAAACGAATCTTGATCGTCCTACAAAGTAACTAAAAAACCTACGATTATAACTACAATGTCTCGACATCAAAAAATTTTCTAAAAGATTATCTAAATAGAAAATACTTTTTTGCTGCAAACATTTAAATATTCCTTAAAATTAATGTACTAAAATAACTTTCTCACAAAAAAATATTAATGCATCGAAATATTGCTTCTCTGTAATGCACTGATGTTCCCTTGTAAAGGAGCTGCTTTATCCATTCACGTCACCTAAATTATCTCCCTCATAAGATTCACGTTATGAGCTATTCCCAAGACTGTTTAAGTGAGTAACTATGCAAAGAACAAAAACCTGATAAACACCGGCAATTTTCCAACGTATACAGACCCACATCAAATGCATTTACGAATATCTCTCATTTACTACTGAATAATTCACTCTATCCCAATCAACGTGAAGCAAACCCAGGAAAATCCCCCTTTTGAAAAGAAAAAAATACACAAACGTCTGCACCAATAACAATCCCTGGAGGCTTCCAAAGGAAGGAGAAAAGAAATCGAACAAATGAAATGATCGATCTGTCCGTTCCAAAAAAAAAAAAACCGCAGTGGCAAGAGGAAGAGGAGATGTTCACGAGAAAAGTGCGAAGACAGACGATAACATAATTCTCTCTTCCAACAGGTGGTTTCTGGCCGTGACGTCACGCATTCTTTTTTATATATCGTTTGCGGAGATTGTTTTTGGCGGGAAAGCGAACAAAGGGACTCTATCTCTCTCTGTAGGAGTTGATTAGAAGACCCGGGAGAGAAGAGTTTTGAAGAGAACGCTCTCGTAATATGAGGGGGATGATTGTCTTGGAAGGCTGTGTGTCGGTACTGATTTTCTTTTTCTGAGAAAAGAGGCAAAATGACGAGGATGGGATGATGAAAACTGAATTTCGTCAAAGAGAAAACGGGGATATGATGTTGATTGTTATGGAAAAAAATGTTATGATGTATGTCATCTCTTACGGTTTTGAAGTTGCATTAAGAAAGTATTCTTATCATAGCAAGACTCTATAAACCCTCTTAAAAAAGTCACAGTAAGACAATCTCTGTTTCCCTGATTTGAATTGATTTAATTTGATTGAATCCCTGATTTATAGCTCTATTAAAACAATAGTTTATTTCCTACATTTCTTCTCAGACCCTTTCACTCCCAGTGATGCCAATTGGAATCATGGTATTTGGGATTTTTTTTCGTCTTTCCTAGAAATACCAAAGACTCCAAATGAATACTATTAGAATCTTCATCCAACTCTCCTTTAAAAAATATTTTATTTTTTTTCTTACCATTAAATTTTCATTTCACAATAAATGATCAAAATAGAGCTTTTTGGAAAAATTTTTTTTTGCTAAATCTGTGTAAAACAATTTTAATTTTGAAGCAATTTAAATAAATTAAAGTAAAATAATACTGTTTTATTTTGTAAACTAATGATTGTAGAGAGTATATTGATCTTTTAAAATAATATTCCTCTAAAAATTTTGGTTTTAGAATTTATTGAAAAGTCATGATTCCAAATGGCATCATTGGGAGTTCAAGGTCAATCAGCATCCCTTACTTTCCTGTAGATAATAGGGTGGGTTGCCCAGTGAATGAACACTCCCAGTGAATGAACACCTGGTCGTATAATCTCAATTATTAAGCTATTTGAACTCTGTAAAGACTGTTACAAAAATTCAGTAGTTGCAATGAGACCTCCTAGAGGCCAGGCAATCGTTGATTTAACCGTATATTCCGATTTCAGTCTGTGTAAATTTTTTTACTGATACTCGAGCTTCAGACCCATGAAAAAGTCTCCGGTAAGTTAAGATTTGACTTGATTCATTCATATTTTTCTGACTTATAATTGCGCTTACTATGATTTTTGTTGTTTTTTATCAAATGTTAAAGACTTAATCTTTGATATGGCATAATTCAGAAAGCTGTACTTTTGAAATTGCGATAGATAAGGGGGTGTTCACTTACTGGAAGTGCAAACTGAGATTTCCCAGTGAATGAACAGGTGTTCATTTACTGGGGAAAATGCATATTTCGTAAAACCTCATGATTATAGTTTTATTTGATTCATAATGATGTAAGCTAAACTATGTAAAAATGCGCGATGATCAAAATTGTGTCCTTCCAGTAAATGAACGGGGTATGTTGATTAGAAAGTACAAGTGTTCACATACTGGAAAGAGTAATTAAACTAAGATTTACCAGTAAATGAACAACCTTCATACTATGGGAAACTGCTTATCTCGTGAACCAAAAGACCTATAGGCTTATTTGACGGCTTAAACTAGGAATAGGTTATGATAAAGATCAGTATTGTCTTTCCATAGAATAAGTTTTTGATTTAAAAGTCTAGGTTTATACAGGGTGTATCATTATGAATGGGAAAACTTCTAGGGGAGGTAGACATTATAAGGGTTCAGAATTGCATAGGAACCCATGGTCCCAAACGACAGGCATGGACGTATATAAGGGGGGGGGGTTAGAGGGTCCAGACCCCTCTCCCCCCAATAGCCTAAACAAACCTTATGTCAGCCAAACAAAAAGGTTCCTGTCCCAAATATTCAAAAAATGAGTGAAAATACAACTTTTTGGATCAAATTTTCTGGGAGAAGACCCAGACACCCCTCTTTTGCTTGAGGGCATGTATTAACCACACAAATTTGTGATTAAGTTCACAAAATTTCACATTTGCCCTACATTTTACTCGGAAAGGGAAAACTATTAGAAACATTTTGGGTTACAGAATCCCTTCAAAACAGTTTAGTAACGGCTCCTTTGGTCCTGAGGTCTTATAGGTTTTGCCCCCCCCCCAATCAAAAAGTTGAACTTACGCCTATGGTACTCCATTTTGTCCCCCCTCGTGATAAAGGTTAACCTAAGCTTTTATAACCCCTTGCTACGCTCAGAGGGAATTTCAAGGTATACAACCCCTCTTTCGAAACCTCAAACTTTAAAATTTTTCCCCATAGAAAACGACCAACCAAAGTTACTACTTAATGAAAAAGTGGGTAAATAGGGTTCAGGGGTCCTCCTCCAAAAATGTTTAAATTTTAGTATACTAAATAGTCTTCTATATAGCTACTTTTTATGGGTTTTCAGGGAGCTTCGCGGGCCGCATGTGGCCCGCCAGTTGGAAAACCCTGTTTTAGATACACTTTCATTGCCCATTGCGACCCCTGAAAGAAGTTTCTTGAACCCCCCCCCCTTGTAAAAGCTATAGCTACGTCCGTGCTAGGAGGTATTGATTATTAATTGCGTTAAGATGGAATATGCAATTAGTATAACGTCGCAATCGATGTTTGGCAAGATTTGCACCCACCTCCTAAGTAACTTTTTTGCGTGTGTGCGTGTGTGTGTGTGTGTGTATTGAAGAAATTTTAGAGTTTTTAGTAAAATATTTTCTATTTTATGTAACGCAGGCTGATCAGTTGAAAAAAATCATGGTATTTTTCAGTGTTCATTTACTGGAAGACACTGTTCATACTTAGGGCAAACTTTGTTCATTCACTGGGTCTATCGCACTTCTTTCACTCAAATCAGCATTCCTTCAAAACTATTGATTTCTAAGATCTGGAAATACTTCGATCATATTGCCAAGAAAAAGCCAGTATGGAAACATACCTTATTTTTAGAAATTGACCGAAAAAAAGCCCTGAAAAAAATTTTTGAAGTGGGAAAATCGCAAACCCAAATGCTAAGTGTTCATTCACTGGGCGGTTCACCCTATGTTAAAAAATGCTATAAATCAAATGTAAAGCTATATTTCTGATAAATTACTTTATATATTAGTTAAATGCAACCATAGAAATAAAAAAAATAAGATAATTACGTTATACTCTCGATATCTCGAAATTCGTTATAACGAAAACTTCGTTATTTCGAAAAATATTTTACCCCATCGACCAATTATGTTATAGAAAATGACTGTTTTTATCTTAAAAATAGAGCATATCTATTTACAGTATATCCTCGATACTTCGAAATTCGTTATCTCGAAAACCTCGTTATTTCGAAAAATTATTTTCGCTAATTTTGTATCATTTTTTAAAAAAATGGATAAAAATGTTAAAAAATAGTCTTATAACAATAGTTTATATCAATATTTACCTATATTATCATTTATGAATTCTCTGAGGATAAATATGGCATTAGATTCAGTACCACTTTTATACCCCTTAACTCCCAATGATGCCATTTGGACTCATCAAAGATTTTAATGAAAAAATTAAAATTAATTTTTTTCCTTTGAACCCTGTTGTTCTGACTGGTAAATAAGCATGTTTTCAAAATTTTAAATTTTTTTGATGAAAAATAAAATAGTTAGAGTGAAAGGGTTAAATTTAACCTTTCACTCAATGCAAGATAGTAGTGATGATAGAATAGTATTAGCTGTTTAAACTTTATCTTTTCATCTTGTTAATTTTATCACATCTTTTCATAAATTATTGAATAATATTTTTGTCAAAGAAAGTTAATTATGAATAACTTCATTAGTAAAATATTTTTTGACAAATTAACACAATCATATAATTTATTCATTATGATAATTTAATTATAATAACCTAATGGGTTTTAAACTGCAATTTCCATCAATTAATTAATTTCCTATCTTCTGTTTGTAGCTAAAAAATAACTTCACGGAACTCAGACTAGACAGTTAATTTGAATCTTAGCCTACACAACTATGTATAAGTAAGAATTGATTAAATTACCAGTTCCAAACTAAAGTTCATAAAAGAAGTACAAAATACACACGACCAAGAACTATTTAACCTTTTAAACAGAAAATAAAAGCAGGCAGAGACCAAACTGTGTAACCTTTTTTTCTACTTAAAAGCCACAAAATGTTTGCGAAATCCCTCATCCATCTAAAAAGCAAACAGACCCTCAGGTAAATGAATTAAAAAATGTTGAATCTGCTCCAAATTGATGGTAACGACCGCTGTCTTCTATTTCTGAATGATGCACTGCTTTCTTTTATTCCGCTCATTTAACCAAAGGGGAAAGAGCAGTTGGGGTTAAAATTACATCTACTAAATACGACATAGTGGAAAACTGCCACTTGTAGTAAAATAAATCTTAACTTCTAACCCAAGAAGCATTAAATCAACCTTAATTGGGATTCTGGCACAGATGCATAGTTTCCATTATAGTGTGGAAAAAGTATTATCTACTAGGACTAGGGATTAAAGAGGACGGCAAACATTGCTTTTTAACACATTATGTATCTTGTTTTTTTATATGTTATGACTATGACATACGGTTTTCAAAATCGGACTACATGTGTCTAAAACATGAAATTTTCGTAAGTAAATATTTCCTTTCCCTCAGAAACTATCTAAAAGAAGACGAACTTAATTTTTACTAACTATCAAAAATAGCATCGAAATATTTCTGATTGTTATGCTGAATATTTTTAAAGTTTCACTTGAATTAAATGGATGGAAAAGAAACATGCTTTGAATATATATTATTTTTTTTTGCCACAGGAGTTTTAGGAAAAATTTATTGCAGAGCCAAAGAATAATTTCAATGGTAATGATTTTCAGAACATGTTCCGTGCTTTATAAATCGTTTTCATTCTATCGTGGCAGCCGACTCGCCAATAAAATGTTAAAGCCATTAATGCAGTATAAAGCCCAAGTAAAACTATTAGGTACACTTTTGAATTGTATGGCTTTCAGTCTGGCCTGATCTCAAACTAAACTACTGGGCACTTGGTTGCAAAACCACTATCATAAACTCATCATATCTCCAGTCTCTCTTCTAACTACGGTTCTAAAAACCTCTCTGTTTCACATTATATTGTAACCAAACCAGTTTACTTACTACCCCTCGAAATACTTTTAAAAGGCCTTGGCTTTACTTCGCAAATATTCTTCAATATTTCTAAACCAAACCCTCCAAAAACCCATAACTTCAAAACAAAACACACACTTCCCCAATAGCGACAAAGTCAAGCAAGACTTGCGAAATAAACTCCACGGCACTCGAGAGCGATTCGATGGATGAGAAATGATGAATTTCCGAATCATTTCCCGAGCGAAGGCGATTTGCATTCCTTGCGTCACTTCCGGTTTTCCCCGAGCGAAACAATTAGAGCGCCTTTTGCATTTAGCTTCCTATTGCCAGATGCGGGGTCCTGCGGTTCAGACGATCAAGTAGCGGTTTATTGTCCGGGGTTATGAGGGAATGGGAGGGTTTTTATTCGCCCGGTTTTGGAAGATGGGGGAGTTTTATTGAAGGACTGAACGAGACATGAGTTGGAATAAAAATGCTTATTACCTCATGTCTGTTAAATGTAGGTTTTGTTTTATTCTTTACACAAGAAATAAAATTCTAATTGAAAGAATTCTAATTCAGTTTTTTAAAAATTTCAAAGTTCAAAGAAATTTTTTAAAAACAAATATTAATAATTTATTATATTCCCCTAAGATTTTTCACGTTCAGGTATATCCCAGTTAAATATTCTTACTAGTAAGCTAGATCCCTGATTTCCTATTACTTGCTAAGCTTATCCCACTTGAAAATCGTTATAAATTCTTACATTTATTGTTGCAAATGTGTGAGGTTTTCTTTTCTCTGTGAATAGGAGCGAAGAACTTTTGCTTTTACTAATAGAAATATTCACATAAAAACTATCTCCTAATCAAAACCTCAAAAGGTTGGAAATACTTGAAATCTTTTAATAAAAATTAACACTTAAAACTAATTTTTTCGATTATATTTAGCTAGCTATAAAAACAATAATAAAGACAAATTTAATAGGAGAAATTCTAAGATAAATACCTATATTTTTAAAATGTAGTAATTTCTAAAAATCTGTTTCTTAGAAATATAGTGTATTAAAAAAACATTTGTTTTGTAACTTAACTGTTATAGTATAGAAATTGTTGATCACGGTTTCACGAACTGGTCTTTATTTTTTGTAGGACTCAGTGGGATTATCTACACTTTACAGTTCATATTTTTTTTCTGCTCCCAGATTGAACAATGACCCAAGATAATTCCCACGCTATATAGTTCTTAAGAGGTTTACCTCAAACAGTTTAATGTAAAATTATTTTTATTAATACCAATTTATCAAAAATAACTCATTTGCAAAGTATAAAAAAATGAATTTTGTAAATATTTCGAGTATATTGAATATTACATTCATCATTTTCACCATGTGCCTTAGATGCCTTACAATATATATCTAGTAAAGAATCTAGCATCGGATTTCTATTCAATAATAAAGGAATTGTTCGGCGGAGATATCAGAGTAATTCTCTGTTAGCTTAAATTACATGACATAGTCTTCCGATCCTCGTATTACTTCTCGTGTAGTACGTCAATGGTCAGGTCATTAGCCTTACCATAGGATAGATAGAGAATAATATTTTCTATCATTAAGTTGAAAGACTGAAAGTAGGAAAGGGGACATGATAGGGAGACCAAAGTTACATGATATATCATCCTATCATCCATTACATTTTAAGCAAGGGAGCATCTATTATACTCCATATTTTAGAGAAAACTTGAGATTTATCTATCGTCTTTATTTATTATCATTATTAAGTATAGGATAACTATATTGTGCTGTTAATGTGGAGTGAACTAATAATACTTTGGCATATCGTTTCTCTTATTAATTTTCTCAAGCATAGAACTAAGGAAAAGGTTTTAGTTTTTATTTTATTTTGATAACTTACATTCTTTGAACGGATGTTAAGACCCTTTGCTTTGTTGGATTCCATTTTAAAAGGTAACATTTTTAGCTTGAATTTGGAAAGGTAAGTTTTTTTTCCAGGTCGTAAGATATGTCGACTCCACTTAATGTGATCTAATCGGATAAGGTTATCAAAATGACCAATTCCCAGATCACTCATATTTAACTTAACATAATATGTATTGTATTATGTAAAGGTATCGTTTAACATTATCAGTATCTGTCCATATTCACTATATAAAAGACCTTATTTCAAGCTTCGAAGGTCAACTTTTTTAAAGGGAGTCGTGAATTTATTAGAGTTATATGACTAATATTTTTCTAAACGAATTTTAAAATGCAAAATACATACAATAAAATTGTTTTTAATACTTTAATTAGGACCTCTTAGTTATAATTTATTTTAATACAAATACACTATACACTGCTTTCCACTTATAAAGCTGATTTCTCATTATTATCAATTGGATATTATTACATAATATTAATATCTGCCAAAAGTAATCAAATCACAGTAAGCAGTGTCGATAAAGGGTGTGAAGGTTTAGGGGTGGGTAGATAAAAACTTCATTCTCGCGTAAAATATGGAAACCACGAAGGTCCAGAATTTTAAACGCTCTCAGAGCAAAACAGGAGATAACGCTTTTGATGAGAATTAATTCACAACAACCTTAACTTCAATCAACGCATCCAACAAATCTCTACACTCGGAGATCACGACACCTTCGAAACTCTTCACACGAAAAAAAAAGAGAAAAATCCCAGAGAAAGTGCATGGAGTAGTATCGCACAAAGTATGAATCCCTGTATAAACTCCCGACACTTCCGCTAAGTGAAGAGAAACTCCAAAGAGAGAAACTCCCTGTTTCACGGGGTCGTAAAACAGGGCTCATCTGTATGCGAGAGGCAAAACTTCATGCATAATGCATTTGGGGGGGGGGAGGCTGTAAAAGTTTTAATCGAGATAAAATAATTTCTTCAGAGAATTGGGGGATGGACATGCTAATTTTGGGAATCTGGGGCAGTTTATGGCGGTTATCGTTTGATCGTTTCCAGGTATGATTGGGGTTGAGGGGGGCGTGCATAACGATGAGGAGTTTTGCACTTCAAACGAATGGAAGAAACGATTTAAGTGAGAAAATTGTCAAGAATGTTTTAATAGAAAGGGGGTTCTACTGAGTGAATGTTTGGTTAAACTATTGTTTCTCATATGTTTGAACTTATATGGTACTGCCAGAAGTTTCATTGAGGAATTTTTTAATCATTCCATGGTTTTTCATAGCATTTATCAAAGAATATATTCTAGCGGTTAAGGTTTTTATAAAATGGAAAAAAAAATGACGAAAATATTATTACTCGTTATTTCATAAATCATGAATTTTCCAGATTTTGCCGTAAAAACTTTAAAAATAAATAGATTAAGCAGGGGAAAAGGTGTTGAAAAAATTAAAAGTTTCCTATTCTGAATTTTGTTTTTAAAATTGTTGAAATGATAGTTTATCTATGTTTCGGTAATAATTTGATGATAGTTCTGTGATAAATAATTTTATTTCCTATTTCTAAGGAGTAGAGCTTAAGTTAATAACAAAGAACATATCCTATTTTTAATAGGTGTAGAATTTATCATGGTAAAACAGGTAAATATATTATGTTTAAGACACTAGAAATATTAAATTAAAATTATGGAAAGTTACAAAAGTGTAAAAATGAATGATTGACAATGAAATGAAATGATGACAAATATAGCTTTTATGAAACAAAGCAGCTTCTAAAATTAATGCAAAACTGATTTTTTATCAGATAATCTTTGCAAAAGAAATATTTTCTAATGGAAAAACTCCCTCTTGAAAATCTCAATCGGTTAATTTTAAGTAGTATTTAAAAATATGGTTCTATGGCGGGATAAAGTTTTACCAACTTCTTTTTAGAATGATTGAGTTATAGCACACAGATGCATAAAAACCTTTGAAGAAACCTTAAAGAACAATATTTTGGCATGATTAATTGAAGATAAAACAGTTCATTCTAAAAGCTCTTATCAATCAATAAGAGAGAAAAGAAAAATAATGAAAGGCTTTAAAAGTTTTCCCATTTTTCAAACCATCAATTTTCTGACAAGGGATAAAAGTGTCCTTGTTTTTAGAGCATTCAGCTGGGAACTTATAATAAAGAAATGGAAAGCTATGATGGATCATATTAATTGTGAAACTGAAATATTGAATATTTTACGATCTTAAAACCATGGGAAAAATCATGTATTGTAAATGTGGTCTATTAATAATTTTGAATACAACTGTTATGTTTCAAAAGCCATACTTTGATTAAGCATAATACCATTAGAAATTAAGAAATCATTGAAAGAAAATAAATAGATAAAAGTTAAAATGCATCCTCTTCCTGTGAACTCCCCGATGTTAGTTTTTAAAATTTATAGCTTCAAAATATTTTTATCATAACAAATCAAATCAAATATACAAACAAGTAGAAGAATATTTCATCCTACAAAACTCATAAAGTAGCTTTAAAAATTAGTACATCATAAAATATAAAAATAAAATCTTTTGTAGTATCACATGCAATGCATATTGAAATAGCTTTTTAAAATGTTTTCCTATTGACCGAAATATTTTTTTTCAAGCAAACACAATTTTTGATATCATTCCATCTTTTATGTCAAAATTTTTATAACTTTCAAAATTTTTTCTATATTTTTAATAGAAAAAATATTTAGATGTAAAAAAATGTTCGCAATACTGCTAATGAGATATCTTTATATCACGTTATTAAGATTTATAATGTGTAATCAATATGAGGATAATACATTATAAAAGGATTCGAAAACATGAAATAAACTGCATATTATTAATATTAACATCTCTAAACAACTAAATATAGAATATCTGGTATTCTTCTGTCAAAAATAAATGAAATATTACTTCTAAAGAGTAGTAGATTTACTGAGTGAGTTAAAATACTAAAGGATCTAATTTTGAGAGATGGATTTAATACAGATGTGTTTCAATACCTAAAGGAGGCTTTAACATAGGCTTTAACCAGTTAAAGGATAATCAATGTGTTTTGGTGTTTATTATCAGTTTTATGCAGCCGGTTGTGATTTAAACATAAGTTGACTAAATTTCTCTTGAATATTTCATTAGAAAAACCATTTTCAGCAACAGATCGGCATTTTTTACTTAAGTGTAGCATAAAAATCAATTAAAGCAGGGTGTCTATCGTATAAATAGTTTTCATTAAACATTTATGAAAGAAAGACTTGCATGCTTAGGATGGTTTTCAAAATTTAAATGTAATGCAATGTGATGAAAAAATTTTCTAAACAAACCGACAGTCACACAAACAAAAGTTTCATACGCAGCTAATTTTAAAAGCTAATAAGCTGTGAATCGATCTTTTGCTTTGAATACATTCAAACAAAATCCATCTCAAAAGATTTCGCACGCAATTCTGATTGGACGACAACGTCACCCTTCTTTCAGAACCTTCCAAATTCGAACAATCGTGACCACAGCCAGGAGAAAATCAATGCAAATTTAATTCGAAAGCAACTCTAAATGCAAACACGGGTAGAGGTAAAAAGGAAAAAAAATCTCCATTTCGAACTCGCGAATTTGTACCCTTACAAGGATTGTTTTCACCCGAACCACCTTGGGTAGTGTTGATTTGAATTAGAGATTGGTACCGGTACAAAGAGATTCACTGGAATGGGAAAAGGATTTGAATTTGATGGGTAAATTGGGGGTTCTAGAGATTTCAAATAGTGGTTAATGTGTAGTTCGAAGCAGTAGATTGGGTAACATTATTTCTAAAGGACTTCCCATATTTTTATGATAATGGTCACACATCTCTTCCGACCCAAGGAAAACTCACAAAAAGATTTTTTTACTATCTACTAAAATTACTATCAGTTTAAAATAAATTTAAATCAATACAAATGCGTTTGTTCATCTAAATGAAATAAAAGAGTAATTATGAATGCTTCTTTAAGAATAAGAATATCAAAGGATGAATGATTTGTTAGAAGAAATCATAGCATCCAAACTTTAAAAGTAATTTAATTTTTTTTAATTACATTTTAAAGAATTTCTGAGAGATACCATAACTAAAGCACAATATTAACTATATTTAAAGATTTAGTAACCAATTTTGACTTTTGTACTTCACATTTTTTTAAAGTTTATTTGGTTATGTCTAGCTGATAAAAAAGTATAAATAAATTAAATTGCAATTAATTTAAAGTTAAGTGCAATGGTAAGAATTATATAGCATTCTCATTCCCAAAATAATATAACAATAAAGGGAAGGGTCCACAAAACACTTTTATCTATTTGTATCAGTATTGAAAATGAAAATGAATGAATACATTTACAACGAATACTTTTATATAAAAAAGCCCTAAAGACTCAAAACTATATGCAATTTTTGTCTTTAAATGGATAATTTTTTTAATACTCAATACTCAATAAAATATAATTGAAATAATTCTCAACATCGCCCTTGAGAAAGTTATTAGATCATCTGGAATCAACACCCGAGGCACTATCTTCCAAAAATCAATTCAGATATTGGCGTATGCTGATGACATCGATATAATAGGAAGATATAAACGAGCTGTTATCGAAACCTTCAAATCTCTTGAAGCTGCCTCCAAAGAAATGGGACTCACCATCAATGCAGATAAAACCAAATATATGGAGATAAATAATAAGCGCTTCGACTCTTCCCCACTGCTAGTCAATGGTTATTCATTTGAAGCGGTGGAAGAATTCAAGTATCTTGGAAGCGTCATCACCAGAAACAATGACATAAAAGCTGAAATCAATTCCCGTTTGACTATGGCGAATAAATGTTACTTTGGATTAAAAAGCCAACTAAAAAGCCGACTCCTCCGTCAAAGTACAAAAATAAACATCTATAAAACCCTATTAAGACCAGTGTTAATGTATGGGAGCGAGTGCTGGGCTCTCACCAAATCGGAAGAGAACAGGCTGATGGTGTTTGAAAGGAAAATAATGAGAAGAATTTTTGGTGCTGTCAACGAAAACAACAGATGGCGCACCCTCTACAATTTTGAAATCTACAAGAAATTTTATAAGCAACCTGATATCGTCCATGTCATTAAAGCTAATCGTATTAGATGGCTAGGACACCTCTACCGATCAGACGACAATGAACCATCCAAGAAATTGACCTTATCAAAACCAGATGGAGCCCGAAAAAGAGGCCGACCACCCATTAGATGGCTGGACAGCGTAGAAAAAGACCTTCAAGTGATTGGTGCTGGAAGATGGAGGACGGTCGTATCTAATAGGGCGAGATGGCAAAGACTTGTTGAGACGGCCTTGGCCTGTCCTAGGCTGTAGCGCCAAAGAAGAAGAAGAAGAAGAAATAATTCTCACACACAAGTTTCTGAAAATATCTTTTAGGTTAAATATATAGAGTGTATATGTAGATAGCGTGTATAAAATATATTTAGTATACCCTCAAGATAGAACTAAAAGTTTAAGAACCTTTTAATAAATATTTATGTGGATAACAGTATCATCATTATTTTCCCCATCTTACGGTATGGGACTTCAAAAAATCTATCTAATGAATAATTTATTAGTGCTGTCACTCAAATCCTTAGCAAAAGTTATAAAAGAAATTAGTTTTTGAATAGTGTGAGTGCAAATTTTTCATTGAAATTTGATGTTTATATGAAATTTTCTGAAACATCTGGTTTTTATTGGTTTTGAGAGACACTTGGTCAACTCTTCTTACAGTGAAATAGTATAACATTTATGAATTGATAAGTTTTGAGTCGTGATGGTAGTTATCAAGAAAATAACTTAAAAATATTAACACAATTTTTCTTACAACGATTCTTAGTTTGATTGTGTGTATTTTTTAAGAATATGTTTTATACTTATACTGGGTTACTACCAAATTATCAAAACATAATGTTGCATTTTAATGAGTTATCTCAGGATTGAAATCTGAGTCGGAAACTTGATTGATTTTAAAGGTTTTATCAACCATGGTAAATAAATTTTTGGTACTTTAGGATTAGCCCGGCGCAAATCTCTACAATCGGATTATATTGGAAACGTATTGCCAAAAATAAGCAAATATCAAAATAAATAAAAAAAAATAAAATATATCAACAAACAGCGTTGCTTATAATATTTTTACGTGCACATAATTCGTAAAACGTAGACAACAAAGTTCAGTATTCAAGATTTGTGCCTGGCTAATCCTAAAGTACCAAATTTTTTTAATCCTTTTATAGTATTTTTGAGCGTGTTATACAATCATCTTTTGAACTGCGTATTATAAAGCATTTTCTTTTACTATCCTATCATTTTTTTCTAATCAGTACTTCAAGAACAAGGATTAGCTCCACAAAATACTAAAAACAAGCATATTACGAATAACTATTACCTAACGTATGATTTGCCTTTTCAGACTACATAAAATTCCAAAGTGTCCCCAAAACCTAATAAAAATATCTTTCTTTGAAAACTTTTTTCATCTCGGTAAGCCTTTCCCAACTTATAGATATATATGTTGGCAAATTAGTAATTTAACTTTTTAATTTACAGTTTTCTTCAAAATTTTGAATGTATTGCATTTGTTGTAAATTAGTCTCAGTTGCAAACCTTAAGAACTTTTATCACCAGCAGCCTATTTATTGGGGTTAAAAATATTGCTCCTAAAATTTTGTATTAATATATGAATTAAATTAATGTATGACGCACGTCATACCTTTATAACTTATCATACCTTCAGACATTTTTATTTGGAAATTTTAATGGCAGTTTAATTTTAATTAGGTATTTTCAACGCCCAAAATTTCCAATTTAAACTTCCTTTCGTAACACAAAAATGTTGCCACTCACATTTGTTCGAGTTATTAAATTTTCATACAAAACGCGATAAATAATAAAAAATAGGCAAAAATGCACACAAATATTCAACACTTCATGAAAAAAAATGTTAATGTGCAGAAAAGCATATTTAATTAAGTGCAATACCACAGGGGAAAAAAAGGCACTCTATAGAACCAAAACAAACTTAACAAAAAGTAACATCTCACCCACCGATCGTATAGCAAAATCCATCCAGCTGAAAAGTAGCGCTTTTACACTTTTTCACCTGTCTTCCTTCCTTCCGGTGCTGAGACATCACTTCCTGCTCTCCTTCGAGCCGCAAACGACTCCAATTAATTAAAAAAAAATTATCTTCCCACACGTGCACAAACTATTATACTAAAAAAAAGAGTGTTTACGAACAAAAAAACGGTTCCAGACGCCGCTAATAGCAGAGTCGGAAACGGTTCTCGAAAATCCGGCGCATGGCTCGGGTTGAGTTGTTGTTGTTTTTTTGTTGCGCCGTGGTTGCGGTTTTTTGCGCCCGCGGATGCGGCCTGCTTTGTTTTGGTCCGCGGCTTCACGACTGACGGCGGGCCGCGAAGAGCGCGTGCCGGGGTGCCGGGAAGGGCCGCCAGACGGCGCTGGAGGGCGGACGCGTGGAACGGAGGTTTCGGAAGTTGGAGGAAGATGACCTTTTCGGAAAGTGGACAGTTATCGGAAGAGGGGAAAATCTTTGGTTATGGTTTTTTTTAAAGGTGTGAAGAGGAAAAATAACAATGGCGGATTTTTTTTCAGAGGATGCATTGATTTTTTTTTCAAGTACCGTTTTGCCTCTAACGAAATTGTTTTGCATTAGAATATTTTTCTTTTATGTTTGATAATAATCCTCAACCGTTGGAAGAACTTCTTAACACTGATAGTTAAATTATGAATGAGTGATCTAATTAATTGTAGAGGTTTAGAATTTAATGATACTCGATTTTTACTGAAGGTAAAATTGATTGCAAAATTTATTTTAATGATTTAAGAACACGAAGAGCAAATTGAACTGTTATATAATTTTTTTTCAAAAAAAGAAAGTATTGACTTATTGCATAATTAAAAACATTTTTCTTCCATAGGTAGCGTTAAAAATTTTTAAGTAAAAAGAGCTTATTCTTTAATGAAAAAAGGTATGCAAAGATTTTAAAGTATACATTTCTGCACGTGGCTAATAAATAAGTACTGAAAGCTAGATATTTGAAATTCATTTTACAGATGAATTAAAAAGCATATGTACATATTAGTCTGGTCTGTTAACCGAAAAAAAGGACACATTGGACAAAGTTACCAAATTTTCAAAATTTGTTCCTTAGAACATAAGGAAAGATTTTACGTGAGGATTCATATGAATTAGCCGCCATCTTGGATTTTATGGGGGCCATCTTTGATTGAAGAATTTTCTTTATCTCAAGATTCATTGGACATATAATCATAAACAAAGTATCAAAATATATGTTTATGGGGTCAACAAAACTGAATATGACATTTTCGAATCATCAAAAGAACAATTAACCATTAAAAAATACACTTTCTATTTTCTGCTACTCGTACATTTAACCATAACAGCTCAGTTCACTTATTTAAAACATTACCAAAATTCCCAAACTTATAAAATATGTTATTGTTACCATAAGAAACAATTTTAGAAGAAGAACCACCGGATTGAAACGGCCATTTTGATTTTTTTGGCCGCCATATTTTATTAAGAGAACCTGCTGTATCTCAAGATCCACTGCACATATTATCAAAACCAATGTGTGAAAATGTATGTTTTTTGGATCAAGAAAATCGAAAATGACATTTTCGAACTATTTAGAGAACAATTTAATTGAAAAATTACGCCTTCCATTTCTCCTTGAAATTAAACAGCTCAGTTAATCCATTTATAAGCCAGATAAAAATCCCAAAAATTAGTAATATGTTTGTAACACTATAGGAAATAATTTCAGAAGAATGGTCACCAGATGAAAACGGCCATTTTGAATTTATGACCGCCATATTGAATCATAAATACTTGCTATATCTCGAGATCCACTGCACATATAGTCATAAAAAAGGTGTCCAAATATATGTTTTTTGAGTCACGAAAACCGAATATGTCATTTTCGAACTTCTAAAAAAACAATTTAATTAAAAACATTACACCCTCAATGTCCCATTAAACTTGACCAGCTAATTTTAATCACTACCAAGACAGAAAAAATCCCAATATCTCCAAACTCACACAATATATTCTTTATAAAGTTAAGAACAAATATATAAGGATAGACACTTGAAAAAACGGCCATTTTTAATTCTTAGAGCTTCCATTTTGGATTGAAAAGACTTAGTGTAAATCAAGATCCACTACGCATACAACTATAAACAAAATGTCGAAATGTATGTTTCTTGAGTCAAGAAAACCGAATATGACATTTTCGAACTCTAAAAATAATAATTAATTGAAAATAAAATTGCGTGATTTTACGTCACAATTACGTATGACATGTCAATAAAACAACTCCACAACAACTCCCAAGCCAGATAAAAACACCAAACTTGCACAATATGTTTTTTGTAAGGTTAAGAACATGTTAGAAGGGTCTCCATTTGAAAAAAACGGCCATTTCGAATTTTACAGCAGCCATATTCGATTTACAGATTTTTGTGTAACTCGAGTTCCACTGCGCATACAACCAAAAACAAAGTGTCGAAATATATGTATTTTGGGTCAAGAAAACCGAATATGACATTTTCGAGCTCACAAAATAACAATTTAGTTAATAAATCCGCCTTCTAAGTTACTATAAACTTGTTGATCAAATTAAACAATAACAACCTAATAATGGATGAACGCTGCAACTGATGCATCATTGTTGTAATGGTTTTATCTCGCAGCAGATTATTTCAAGTTTATAGTAACTTAGAAGGCGGATTTATTAATTAAATTGTTATTTTGTGAGCTCAAAAATGTCATATTCGGTTTTCTTGACCCAAAATACATATATTTCGACACTTTGTTTTTGGTTGTATGCGCAGTGGAACTCGAGTTACACAAAAATCTGTAAATCGAATATGGCTGCTGTAAAATTCGAAATGGCCGTTTTTTTTCAAATGGAGACCCTTCTAACATGTTCTTAACCTTACAAAAAACATATTGTGCAAGTTTGGTGTTTTTATCTGGCTTGGGAGTTGTTGTGGAGTTGTTTTATTGACATGTCATACGTAATTGTGACGTAAAATCACGCAATTTTATTTTCAATTAATTATTATTTTTAGAGTTCGAAAATGTCATATTCGGTTTTCTTGACTCAAGAAACATACATTTCGACATTTTGTTTATAGTTGTATGCGTAGTGGATCTTGATTTACACTAAGTCTTTTCAATCCAAAATAGAAGCTCTAGAATTAAAAATGGCCGTTTTTTCAAGTGTCTATCCTTCTATATTTGTTCTTAACTTTATAAAGAATATATTGTGTGAGTTTGGAGATATTGGGATTTTTTCTGTCTTGGTAGTGATTAAAATTAGCTGGTCAAGTTTAATGGGACATTGAGGGTGTAATGTTTTTAATTAAATTGTTTTTTTAGAAGTTCGAAAATGACATATTCGGTTTTCGTGACTCAAAAAACATATATTTGGACACCTTTTTTATGACTATATGTGCAGTGGATCTCGAGATATAGCAAGTATTTATGATTCAATATGGCGGTCATAAATTCAAAATGGCCGTTTTCATCTGGTGACCATTCTTCTGAAATTATTTCCTATAGTGTTGCAAACATATTACTAATTTTTGGGATTTTTATCTGGCTTATAAATGGATTAACTGAGCTGTTTAATTTCAAGGAGAAATGGAAGGCGTAATTTTTCAATTAAATTGTTCTCTAAATAGTTCGAAAATGTCATTTTCGATTTTCTTGATCCAAAAACCATACATTTTCACACATTGGTTTTGATAATATGTGCAGTGGATCTTGAGATACAGCAAGTTCTCTTAATCCAATATGGCGGCCAAAAAAATCAAAATGGCCGTTTCAATCCGGTGGTTCTTCTTCTAAAATTGTTTCTTATGGTAACAATAACATATTTTATAAGTTTGGGAATTTTGGTAATGTTTTAAATAAGTGAACTGAGCTGTTATGGTTAAATGTACGAGTAGCAGAAAATAGAAAGTGTATTTTTTAATGGTTAATTGTTCTTTTGATGATTCGAAAATGTCATATTCGGTTTTGTGGACCCCATAAACATATATTTTGATACTTTGTTTATGATTATATGTCCAATGAATCTTGGGATAAAGAAAATTCTTCAATCAAAGATGGCGCCCATAAAATCCAAGATGGCGGCTAATTCATATGAATCCTCACGTAAAATCTTTCCTTATGTTCTAAGGAACAAATTTTGAAAATTTGGTAACTTTGTCCAATGTGTCCATTTTTTCGGTTAACAGACCAGACTATATGGTTCAAATTTAAAAACACATAAAATATAAAGATGTAAATGACGCGGTCTGATTTAAAATAATCCTTTCTCAAATAAGATATTTGGTTTATAAAAATTGGGAAACATAAAAATCCGGAACAGAAATTTCCTCATTCGGCTGAAATGACAATCTTGCATGTTTCTTAAGAAATGAAATATCTTACTACGCATGAAGATAAAAGTAGGAAAAGGAGACCCAAGCAACTTTTTCTTCGAATGCGTTTGCAAACCGTAGCGAAACAATTATCATTCAAACTTGTTTATTGACATTCCAACAAATAACGTGGATTTCCTTTCGGCAACGGGAATATTTAAATGGAATTAACTATGCGTTAACACATGAGATATATTATATATAGCTGTTTGTATGCTTTTTTTTAAGACAAAACATAAATTATTGCACAATGCATTATTCGGTACACATTTTAAAAATTAATTTCTATATTGTATTGTTCTCATATTACAGGTTGATACTGACAATCATATCTTAATATATTAATAAATATTTGCATTTATTTGATAGTGCACTTTTCATTAAATATCAAAATGCCATTTTTTAGTTACTTAAGGAGGCCAAATATATTAAATTTGTTTAATAAACAATGCATAATTGACAATATCGCGTTAAACGTTTTAAAACTTGATGTTGTTCTTCGGACATTTAATACGATGGTTAAGCTAAAACATGCTGATGACATAACGTGATCCACTTTCCCATTTATTATATATGAAATGAACGACATGTAATAAAAATTACATTAATATTGTAAAACATAGCACATTTTAGGTATTAAATTTGTTTTAATAATAAGGAAAGGATTTTCAATATGTCCGCCGATTCTTTGCTTGGATTACATTTAAAATGCCTAAAGAACTATACAAAAAAGACGACTTTTATTTTTCGAAAAATGTGATGTCATATCCTATAAAAACTTAATTATTTCATTCCACGGTATGCGCATTCATACGCGGTCGATAATTTTTAACATCATAGTCTGCAAACATATCGAAATAATCATGTTAACGTTTTCCACAAACCTCTTTAGCGTAAACACCGGATGTGACGTCATACTGTTTTCTGTCGCGATTTTTTTTTTCGAAAATTATGGGTCGTAAATGTATAAGTTCTTTGGGCATGAATTATCTACTCCTTGCTAGGAATCTGATTGGGCGGATTTGTTGAAACACCCAGTATAGAGAATTATCTATATACTAGGGGGCTTCGCCCCCTGCTCGCTATCGCTCGCCAACCCCCGGGAACTGCTGACGCAGTTCCCCTAAGATTGCTTCGCAAGCCTGTGCTCGCTACGCTCGCTCGCCATATGCTGGTACAGCCTAGCTGAGATTGTGTACTACCTGGATTTGAACCCAGGTTATTGAGTGTTTCATGATTACGAACATTGTACATCTGATCGCCAAAACGTAAACAAAACACAAAACCACAACAAACCAACCGTTGCCAACGGGAGAAAACAAATACTGCCAAATTCGTAAGCCACGTACGTACGTACGTAAGAGAATTATATATATAGATAACATAGGGGAGGAGGTTCTCCCAAACGAAAAATCGAACGCATCAATCAACGTGAAAATCTCCAATTCCAACAGTAAAAAAAATGTAATAACTCTCCTCAAATGAAAGCTTTGTCCCCATCAAGTCAATGTGTCAAAAGAAATCCACCCGACACCAAAAGGCAAAGGGTGAAAAAAAAAGGGAGATTCCAGAGAAACCCCAATCGAAAAAGACTTCCCAGGCTGCAAAGCAGATCACAACGGCGAATTCTAAGCACCCAGCATTTCGGTCGAACTAAGCTCTTTTTCAATTCACCCTTTGTTCTATAATACAAAGAAGCAGAAAAACTTTAGGCCGGCAGAGTGAGAAGAAAAAAAATAGCTAGAGAGAGAGAGGGAGGTAAAAAAACTGTGGGATTTCGTGGAAACTTCCGATCTGAAAAAATGGTGGCTCTAACAATGGAGGTAAGAGATAGATAGATCTGTTCGTTAAGCCCCGATGTATTTATATTTAACTAGAATAGCAATGGGTTGGTGGAGTTGGCTTCTATCCAAATCGGTATGGCTTTGTTCAGAGGTATATGGGGTTAACTTTATAGTCTTTATGCCCAATTCCAGAACCAAAAGGGTCTGTTAAATCTTAGAAAAATATTAAAATACTTATGAGATAAATTCATTTGGGGTTCATTTACTTTACACTTTAAAACTATACGTAAGGTAGAAATATCAACATTTGAATGATGGTTAGTAATTAATAAAATCGATAATTTTAAGCAAAGAGTCCAGTATAAGTTGAATATTTAATACTTTTTAGGAGATAAAAACAAAATTTGTGTGAAGTGATGGTTAAAATGAATTTTGATACTGAAATTAATTTTACTTATATTATAAAATTGAAAAGGAATCTATAAATAAAAGGAATGCTTAAAAGTATCAATTTTTTTTCTATTATTGATGATTGGGATGGATTAGAAAAACTTTCCATAATTCAAGAAATTGTGAAAAATAAATTGCCTGGTATCGTGAAATGAACTATGTTGAGAAGATTTGTAAAATCTGTCGAGTCATAAGGGGATACATTGCCCTTTGGCAATTCAAATGTATAAAATTCTACTATTAGTTTCCAATCAAATGCTACAAAAATTAAAATAATTATTTGCATACTAATAAAGTAAGGACAAAAACTAAAATCCACAACATAGTCTAAAAATACTTCTTCATTTTAATTTAAAAAGCTTAAACTTGAATGCATTTTGTAAATAATGAGAAATATTGCTGGTAAATTATAATCAAATGTGTGCTGTATGTAGATCTTGAAAAAGAAAGAACCACTACAATTTACAAATTTATTTCCAAAGTACGTGACTTGGAAAATCATATGCCGAAGGTGTCTGTTTGAAATAAAGGTTCCCATGAAGTAGCACCGACAGACCAATATGTATGCAAATGGGAATTTAAACCGTGGAATTTCGTTTTTCTCCCTGTGAATATTTTAGTTGATCACAAAAACACTAAATATTCAACTATTTTGTTCAAACGCAAGAGTTAATAATACTCAGAATAGCGAAATTGTTCAAATATTTGTGTAGCTCGGATAAAAGAACACGAGTAAAATTTTTGTTCTGGAAGGAATGACGGAACATAAAATTATGTTTTCTGATGTGTAAAAACTCGTAAACATTAAATAACTACGTTATAGGAACTGTGTGTCCTCACCGTGCCGTAATGTTTGCATAGTTTAGTCTTCGCGGAATGAAATATTATCTTTAAAAAGGAAAATGGTATGCTGGTTTTTCTAGAAGCATTCTTCCTTTTATAAAGTGGGAGAAGAAGATAACTTTTACGATTTGGCAACAAATGTATACACCTGGCGGTTGGTATAAAAATTTGGAAATGATAAGTTTTAACTTAATTAGTTTTTTTTACTTGGAAGTGTATTTGCCAGTATTTTTATTCTTGGTGTTTTTTTTACAGAAGAAACCTGCAGATATGAGATAGTTGATCATAAAACATATTTTTATGCTACTTTGGTAAAAATAAAGTTACTTACAATACAGAGATGTGTACTTGAAAGTAAGAAACCATATTTACCTAGAAGTAAAAAATACCGATCATTATTACATTCAGCACTATTAGTTTCAATGAAAATAATTTCAGTTTTACCATTTATTTAATAAATCTGATGTTGATTTAAAAGAAATTTCAATTAAAAGAAACCCATAAAGTAATTGTAGACAAATTTTAATTTTAAAATATTTTAAGAACTTTATCCCCCCTCAAAAAAGCTAATATTATTTATGATAATTCAAAAAAGAACTCCTAGAACTATTGTCTTATTATGATTTTTAAAGCCTGTAAACAACATAAAATTACAAACAGAAAATTTTAACAATAAAAATTATACAGGGTGTTTCAAAAGTCCGTTTCACGGCTTTTATTTGAAACCAACGTCTCCTAGGGTCCTGGAAGTAAGGTCTACCCCTAGGTAAGTGACCCTGGAGAATTCATTGAGAGGACTTACAGCGCCCCTAGCGGCGAAATAAAAAAGTTAAAAAAATAACTAAAAAACTACAGGAGATAGAGCAAACACCTCAGTGAGAGTATTGTTGCCACTGTTGTAAGTAACTCACTGAAAAAAATTTCATGAATATATTGTGAATATTCTCGGAGATATTAGCATGTGAAAATAGCCGGTTTTTAGAACCCAAAGAAGGAAAAGTTCGCAAATTTACAAGTTTTTCAGAGTTTTTATGTAGTTTTGTATTTTTTTAGTTAGAGGAAGTAAAATTTTAATCAAATAATTAAAAAATTCTTCTTTGGGTTCTAAAAACCGGCTATTTTCACATGCTAATATCTCCGTGAATATCCACAATATTTTCATGAAATTTTTTTCAGTGAGTTACTTACAACAGTGGCAACAATACTCTCACTGAGGTGTTTGCTCTATCTCCTGTAGTTTTTTAATTATTTTTTTTAACTTTTTTATTTCGCCGCTAGGGGCGCTGTAAGTCCTCTCAATGAATTCTCCAGGGTCACTTACCTAGGGGTTGACCTTACTTCCAGGACCCTAGGAGACGTTGGTTTCAAATAAAAGCCGTGAAACGGACTTTTGAAACACCCTGTATATAGGGTAGAGAGGGGCACATTTGAACAATATAAGTACATTTTTTACTATTTCTCTATATTTTAATGAGATATTGAAACAAAAACGGATTCATATATAAATTTACGGTATTCCTGAAACTGAACTTATAATCATTCTAAAAAAAAAAGAGAAATTGTGTTCAAATGGTATCCAATGAAGGGACACATTTGAACGTCTGCCTAAATGAAAAAAAAATTCGTCTTTACAATTTACCAAATTAGTTGTACATCAAAATTTACTTTTTTTGGCATTAGTTAAGCTGAAAAGTCGATACTTTTACATTTATTCCCCCCTCTTTAAATTTATTTGGGAGGCTTTTTTTCATTTAGCAAAAATTTAATGGACTTATACTGCAGATTTCAGTTTTTGGTAATTAGAGAGAAAAATCCTAATGATTTAATTGCCCACTAAAGAAAAATCGATAATTACAATTTTTGTTCAATTTCTAAGGAAATTGACCCAGCTAGCAACTTACTACCCACACCAATGAAATAATTCATAATACATAAATCAACAGATAGATTCTTTTAAATTTTTACATATCCTATTCAGGGAATAAATCAATTAATGTTTTAAGATAAGTGAAAAATTATAAGTAAAGAACCACTAATATATTTCTTACATCGGAGAAAAACTTAGTTTAAATTTTTTGCAACATTTAATCAAATATCTTATAAGTAAAAGGGTTTAAAAAAACGCATCCACCAAAACCTAAACCTCACAAATATACAACATCAAATGAAAACATAATTTTTATACAGAAAAAACTATCCCATATAAATATTATTCAACTTTTGATACATAAATTAAAACTGAGCAATCCTAAAAGCATTGATTTTTAAATTTGATATTTAGTACTTATAATTTAAATAATTAATTTTGGAACAAGTTAAATTACTGCATTTAATATCTACCAACAGAAAACGAACTAGAAGGCTCATTTGAGCTATTCAAATGTTCCCCAACTTCTTGCGTTCAAATGGGACCCATCTACCTTCACAAACTTTAAGTGTAAAAATTATATATTTATAATTTAAATTAGGAAACAAGGCATTTTTGAACCTAATTAATGTTACAATAGAATGGCAATTCAGAAATTGTACTAAAAAACTAAATTGACTGAATTTTTACACGAATAAAATGAAAAGAAATTTTGTTTTTCTTTCTTACTTACAAAATCGGCGCTGTTTTAATGTGCCTCCCTTTTCCCTAATAATATTTGTAGAGCAATAACTCATAAAGATACACTTCGATTTTAAATTAATGTAATATTATATACTGTGTGCCAGCTAATGAGTTAATATACTTGTCAATATCAATAGGATCATTAAAAGCACAAAATGTATAAAAAAGGGTTTAATTTTTACTATCCCTTGATGTTAAGGAAAAAACTACAATAAACAGTTATCTAAAAAAAATTATGTTAGATGTATCTTTTACCAACACGAAAGCTAATGCTTAGTTTGAAAAAAAAAACCCAAGACGCCTAAATCGATCGAAAAAGGAGAAAATTTTCCTTTTTATATTCGAAGTTACTTGATTAAATATTTTGTTACAACTTTTCTCCCTTTTTATAAACGTTTCTTTCTTATCAGAATTCCACTTAACCACGGCAAAACAAGTTGGAAATCTTAACGAAAACTACCACTACGCCTCACTTTTATCTGAAAGGTAAAACTCCTGTCTGCCTGTCCACTTCCACTATCTTATTAAACAAGCTGTTTTGCTGCTTCACTTATAGTTAAAAGAGATCTTTAAATAATTTGGATACACATTTCCAAGTAAACAAATATTGTTATTTTGTGTATGCAGAGTCATTAAAGTTTTACACTCGATTTGTATTGCTTATTGCATATAGTATAGTAATACTTAAGAGACACGAAACAGAGAAAAAGCAGATGTAAACGTAAGTTTGTCATGTTCTTAATAATTCTTAAATCAAGAAATGTTACTAATAACTATACCCAAGGGTGCTACTGATTTCAACTCAAAATCCCGGAAAACTGTAAGAGTAGCGAACCTTTTATCCAGAATCCCAAATGGAATTCTTTATAGTTATGGAAATATTTTGTATATAGAGAAATATACAAAATAGTGTAACCAGTAAAACCTTCAAAAAACCTCTAAAATTATATTTACTAACAATTACTGATATTGAACAGCCTTTTTACACTGACTGAAATTAATTGATAACTCCCCGACACCGTACCGTTTCGCCAACGCTTAGTACACCTTTTTTTAATACATATTTATTTGTTTTTTTGTTTTCCTTTCACATTTTTCATTATTTCGTATTTCAATTCTAAGTATTAATTTTGCCAGTAATTTTATGTTTGTTTATTATATCTCATTGTATTTCTATTATACCTGCACAGGATTATTTCCTCCAGGTTATGTATGTTCAACTGTAAAATCCTTCTTTCTTTGTCAATAAATAAATTTGTTCTTGTTCTTCTTGTTTTTGTAATTCTCCAAAATCCGGAACGTTTACAGATGTAATCGTGTTTAGAACCCATGTTGGAACCGGATTCTAAATAAAAGATTCTGTTAAGGTTGCAGCCCTGCACTAATTTTTAATTAGACATAATTTTGCGCTTTTTTTGGGCTCGATATTTTCAAACCCCCCCCCAAAAAAAAAACACGGAATGCTTGGATTTATGTTGTTAAAAAAACGGGATTCCCTGGGCTACTCCACAGAAGTAGCACCCTTGAACAGGATACCCAGTTATACTATTTTAAATTCACATTATTAATTGATATGTTATTAATATAACAAATTATATTTGATAAAGTGTTTCATAAGTATTAAATAATAAAGTTGCACATAAGAAAATACAAATGGTTGGTACTTGAATTCATTGATACTTTAAAAATTTTAGTGAACGATTACAATTATTATTCCTATAATTTTATTAAAGCTTAATGCATGTAATAATTTGATATTCGCGGTATTCAGAACAATAAGATGCCTGTAAATATTTGCAATATCACGTATTAAATTCTATAATTCTATTTTCATTATTATATGTCATGTAACTTTTTTTGGACATTCTTTTTAACGGAACTTAATTCCTGACCTTCAAAAACAATCATCAGAAAATATTCCTATCATTATGATCAATATCCTTGTACAAAAAAATATCCTCAATAGAAGAGATAAAAATTTTCCCTCTCGATGGTACTTCATTAGTTTAATTATGTCTGAACATTAACTATTAACTCCATTAACCTTTCATTTACTATTGACGCTGCATATTAAACATTTCGGATATTTTAATAACGATATATTTTGAAGAAAGAAATATGCTTTACTAATAATCACTAAGCTTTTAGACCAATTCTACAGTATGAAATTAGTTATCTAATTAAGAAATAAAAGTCTTTTAAGGAATTGGGAAATTTTAAAATACTCTCTGTAGAGGCAGTAATCCACTTAAGTAATAAATAATACACGTAATAATTTGTAAAACAATAATGATTAATATTAATCTTTCCCGATTTCCCAAGCATTTAACAAAATTATAAATTAATTGAACCCAACTAATATAGTGCTTTATAAAGAAAATTTTTAAAAGTTCTCTAATTATGTATATAGTTTTTTTAATAAAAGCAATAGCTTGATATACAATAAGTTAAGCACTGCTTATGTTAGGAAAAATTTGGTTTTGAAATCAAGAAAACCGATAAAATGTAATTGATTAATTAATAATAAAGGTAATCGTAACTTGGAAAACCAAATTTTAGAAAAGTAAGTTTTTATTATGACATTGATTAAGCACATGAAAATTTTGTTCAAGACCTCAACCCTCATTTTCAAAACAATTTTTAAAAACATTTCCGTTATTACGAACTGTCTTACCCTTATAGCCATAATTATTTTTCAGTTTGGTTATGGAGCGTATCTAAATTTCAATTCTAATGTGTGTAAAATAATACTTTCAACTTTTTTTCTGATAAATATTCTGATTAATGCAATGAGTGATTAATTTTTAGGTACCACATTACCTTGTGATAAGTTTAATTTTACAGTTTTTGGTATAATATAGTGATAAATTTATTTCCAGTTTTACGAACTACTTACTATTAACTACAAAGTTCGTAAAAGCGAATTTCTTCAGGCACAAGTGGTCTTAAAAAAAGACACGAAATCTACACACCAACTTTTCCAGGAAAGCAATAATCGATTAAACTCAGAAAAACTCCCATTCTCAGTTACTTCAACTTCTTTTCAGCGGAAAACACCATTCATCCCCACTGACCATACAGAAAAAAATATTTGTCTGGCGACGACATGTGAATGGGGACATCTGTCGACTTCATCTGTCCGGTGACCCCCGCGGGTCCTATTATGGAAGACATAGTGTAGTCCTCACTGTAGTAGAATCGGCTGCGAGGGGGTCTTTATCATAAGGTTCTTTCTTTTTGTGTGGTGCCTTTCGTGTAGAGATGTATTAATGGTCAGGTGATTAGGTCCTCCCGTTACATGGCTCAGGGGAGAGGAGAATTGGGGGTTTCTGCAGATTGATGTGGTTGAAGATTAATTATTTATTGATTATTAGTTTTTGGAGTGCTGATGCAGTTTTGGTTGGTTTGAATGCATTCTATTTGTTTCTTGGTTTGGTGTTGCAGAAGATTAGGAAGATTATTTTATTCGTAAAGAAGTGTCCAGATTGAAAGAGAATGGAGCTGGGAAACTTTTGAGATTATATACTGTAGGGGTGGTAATGATTTTTGATAATTTAATCGAATTTAATTTTGACCAAATACTTTTATAGTTTTTTGAATATTTATTGACATTTTTCTTGCATTTTATTCTGTTGCTAACATTTAAAATGTTAAATAATTTTGGCCATACTTCTAAAATAATTCAGCAAAGCTTGAAACAAAGTACTGCTATCATAATTGGACCATAACCAAAATGCTTTATCTTACTGTATTCATTATTACACCAAAAAAAATTTCCCTCACGATACCACTTGATTAATATAATCTTGATCCTAATCTTAATCTACTTGATTAATAAGTTATAAAGGCAAAATTAGTCATTATTAGTAACCCTTTAATCACTATTTTGAACCTGCATAGCAAAATAATTGAATATTTCGGATATTTTATTAATTTATTATGAAACATTTGTAACCTTTACAACCACTAGAAAGAGAGAGAGAGAGAGAAAAAAAACAAGCGACACTATATTGTTCACTAAAGGGCCGAAATTGGCCATTCCATATCTTTTAAAAATAGTTTACTAACAAAAACTTAGCTTTTTATCAAGTTCTTCCGTTAAAGGAATAGGTAGGAGAATGGTAAAGGAAAGGGAATTAATTGCCTTAAGCCTAAATATAATCCCCTGCGATTCGGAAAGAGATAATAGATTGGAAAATAGTTGTTAATTAAAGCGAGGGAATGAGAAAAATATGGAGAGAAAGAAACCGTAAGAAAAACTTTGGAAAAATAAGGATGAAAAAGCAGCAGTCTTCGTCTGAGTAAAAGAGTTTTTCAAAAGTTAATCGAATTCGCGAGAGCTGAACCAACAAAAAAACCAGTTTAATGAACAGGGTTTCCTTAGTTAATTTTTTTTAAAGCAGCGTTTGGACTAGTTTTCAGTTTTGTAAAAAAATCTTGATTTTTAAATGTTATTTTACGATGAATGCTCAATTATTAAATATATTCAATATACAGGAAGGTGTCCATAAAATAACTTCCCCTATGAAAAACGTTTTGAGGGATTCCGATGAGAATGATGTAGTTAAATTTATCAGTTACGGTTAAAGTAAAGAAAATAAAACTTTTGAAATTCCCAATCTAACGCCCCCCCCTATTTTTTTCTCGCAATGTGATCTCTGATGAGTAAAAACACAAATGGCGTCGGAACGGTACCTCTAAATTGTGAACCCACCCCTAGAAAGACAAATCAAAACAGCTATGGAATCGTTGATTCTGTAGGTTCTACTGTAATTTTCTCAACGATTCATTAGTCCAGCTCCTTCTAACCTTCCTCCAGCCCCTACTTCTCTTTTTAACTGCTCCACCCCAAATCTTTCTCATCCGCATCCCTCAAAACGTCTTCCACCGAAATTTTATTCCATTCCGATGAACGATTTGGTTGCTAGAGGTCCTTGAATAGGGGGAGTTATTTTAAGGACAACCTGTACATACATGCTGTGTCATGTTACAATATCAAATGGTAACCAAAAATGTAGTCATAATGGAAAATTTATGATACAAAATATTTAACAAAAAGAAATTTGTAAAGGGAGTAAATAAACTGATAAACGTATTTTGATGTCTAAATAGAAACGTTTATTTTACGTAAGTTTTACCAAGGAAATTTTTATCTTATTACGTTTTGTAAGAAAAGATACCATTAAAAGGGAAAACGAAGAAAGAAGTTTATAGAGAGAGTTCTCTAAGAGTAGTTGAATAGAGAAAAAAAAAGGTTTTAGTATCTATTTTATTCACCCTATTATGAAGACTTAAACATAATACACCCCAATACCTCTAAATATAAACAATAATGTAATATTCTACTATAAAAAATAAGACAGTTATCTCATCCCCCAAACCATTTGTATTATCTGTTGTATAAAAAAAGTAAAAACTGCCCTTGAAATTCAACACCCTACAGCTCATTTCCATTTTCTCTGTTCTTTGCAACTCGATGAATATTACATTACCTTCTTCAATCATGCAATGGCCGTGGAAAGGTATATTTGTAACCAATAGCACCTAGGGAGACTTCTTCACAAAATAAACTCTGTGGATTGAGGGGTCCCCTAAAGCCATTTTCCTACCATTGGAAGATGCTAATATTATCCGAATAGTCTATTTTCCTTTTTCATGTTTGACTTGGGTATTGGGGATCTCTGTTGTTTTGAGGAAAGGTGTACGGGACTATCCAGTATATCTAGTCTCGAGAAATGGATTATATTTATGTTTTTCCCGCTAACCTATCTAAACATCCCCATGTTATACAATACGTATTTTTAAAAGTATTTTTCCAAATCTAATAGCTAGTTACTTTTTTAGATTTAATTTCCATTTACTCCTGTACTTTTTTTTACTGTAAAGGCCCGACATTAATTTCATATGACTTGTTTAACCTTAAACCTTTAATGCCAGTGAAATTTTATACTTTGATACTTGCTCAATAAAATGCTTTGAAAAAATTTGTTTTGTCGTTCAAAACAAGATTAGGAAGATAACCAGAACATATATACAAATTTTAATTTAAAAATAGGTTAAGTATTAGGGCTATGGTCTCTAAAAGACATTACGATATGCGAGATAATACAAAATTACCTTTAGAGCTACTTATCACGATTTACTTGATAGCTGTTGGAAATCTCATTATAATGGACTAAATAATGAGTGGTGTTTTATTTCAGTTTTTTATTTCAAATGAATAAGTACTATAGTATACTCATTAACTTCTATATTTGATCTTCATTTCAAAGACATAAAATTTAGCATTTTTTCTAACATTGAACAGTGCAGCTAAAATACAAATTTCTACTAGCTCATATGTAAACTACCTTTAAATCAAGGACTCGAAATTCAGACTTAGATAAAATAATGTTTTAAAGGCAAAAATTTAAAATTTAAATGGGGTAGCTAAAAAAAAACCTAAAATGCAAACCCTAATGAATGCAAAGAAAAAACTATATTTGCATACATAAAAATTGAAACATGATGCAGCTTAAAACCAAATTCAAATTTATTATACAAACATCACCGTTACTACTTAAGCTCAATGTATTTAAAAATTATACACTAAACCAAAATAAATTAGAATCTCAATGCGCTTTCCTTGAACACTCTACACTTTAAATATTCTATCTTTTCCCAGAGTATAAAATGATACTTAGCTTGCAGACAATTTTTTAAAACGATTTTCTCGCTTTATTGCTTCCAAACGATATTTTCTGCTCAACGCCTTCTAACGAATTACCAAATAGAATTTTACCTCCTGAACACCTTCTCGCAAACCCGGTTTTTAAACAATCTTATTTTTTAAAAAAAGAATACTGTGTACTAAAAATTTTTTCTCCATGCCGAGGTTAGATAATACAATTTTCTCCCATTACGAAATGTCGCCGGGGAGTACGAAGATGCCGTTGTCATGGAAACCAGATTTCGTGTCTTGTGAGAACGTTGAAGGGACTTTTCAACCAGGTAAAACATGTATGATTGAAGTGCTCATGAGACGTGGATTTCCTTTTTATTTTTTTTTACCAAATTTTGCCCAAGGCTATATTGTTTTCCATGCATAAAAAGAAGTTCACATTTTGGAGTGGAGTGAAAGTGGAGTGGTTTTTTGGATGAAAAGGCTAGTTAAGTTTTACAGCGAAAGTCTTATTTATTCATAGTTTTGTGTATTAAGCAGTTCATGAAAAAAAACTTCGTGTTTTAAATATTTAGACATTCCTTGATAAGGATTACTTTCTCTAGTAATATTGTTTTGACTAAGGTAATTCTTTTTCAAATCTTGACATACAATCAAAATTAATGTACACTAAATTTGAATGCACGTTATTTTGACACTTGAATTAGTCAATTTTTAGTTCCATTCTCATCAAATATTAAAAATAATTTTATCAAACTTCAGAGATATTTTCCACTTGAATATTCTTAAACTGGTTATAACCTTGCTTCGTTTGTATAAGATTCAAATTTTGAAAAAAGGTACATTCCATTTATGAATGGAAAAGCAGTACTTTTGGATAGGGTCTACAGAAATTACACAGTTTAAAAACAATCATAGCTCTCAAGAGTGTAATTTTTAACTAAACAATTTAATCCTTTATATGTATTACTTTAATTTGGAAATGTGTCTGAAACAAAATATCTTTAGTTCAACGCCTTCTATTAATATTATACAGCGAAAGGTGTTACAACTTTACCCCGGCCATTTTTTAATGGGATACAACCGGATATATAAGTCCCCTTTAATCAAATAAATAACTAATCTCCATATAAATCTTTCAAAAAGAAGTTTCCATCATCTAGACGTCAGATCACAATTACTTATATTTTCAATTACTTATATCAAGGGATTATAAAGGATTAATAAACTTTAGCTCTCAAAAAGTCAACTCCAATCATTAATAAAATTGCAAGTAATTAATATTCCTATCACTTACTTACTTAACGGAGAGACAACCTGAAACTCAGAACTCAAAACTCTTAAAAAAGTTTTATGCTCTGTTGGACATATTACAGATCAGTTTTAAAGAACCCTTGCTGCTTAATTAAAACATAAGAAAGATTGGACATGGAAAAATACGTCCCCTATTAAATTTTTTTATGTCCCTGTAACATTGCGTAATATCTTGTCCAGAAATTTGCTTTAATTATTTATCTGTTAGAGGTCTATCAGTACCGCAATTCATACATGAATTAAAGTTTGGAGAACTCTCCTGACACTAAACTGGCAGTGAAATTCCTGATGCCAATCCTAACCACCGAAAAAACGTCAACAGACGGAATCGAATTCCCCTTCCATCCCAAAAAGCTCAGAGATCCTATTACTTCTTAGGTTCCGTTGGCAACAGTGATTGATCCCGCTCTTCCTCTGGGCCTCTCTTTCCATTAGCAGGCCCGTATGCCTTAATTTGGGGAGGGATAAAAAAAAATCTCCCGAATTTCTGTAGAAGTTGGAGGGAGGTAGAGAAGTACGTATGTTGCTTCTCTCTCAAATAGACAATAGGCATCAATAGGTGGATACTGCTTTTTGCAGGAGAGTTAGCGCATAGACATATTTTGTAAATTATGTCTAAGCGCTCAATAGATATTTGGAAGAGTTTAGAAGAGAAAGTACTAAAAATAGAATGCGTATGTATGTACTTTAGTGCGCGTTGAAATGGTAAAACAACAAAAATGTTCTGTGATATGTGAGAAAAATAGTATTGTTTACTTTAAAAGAGGTAAAAAAATTACTCTATTCAACATTTTTTTAAATTCTGAAATTTATAATGTTTGTGTTTAATAAAATAACTAACTGATGCGGTTAATCAAGAGTTTAATAGAGTTTGAAATCTGTATTTTTTCATATAAAATATAAAAGCTGTTTTTCCGGGGTTTTTTTTTTAGTAAATTAGGTATAGTTCCCCTAATAGCACTGCTCAATGCTCATACCAAATATGTCAAGTTTACGTAACTGCAACTAGAAGTGAACGAAATTTTACCACATGACAAAAATTGGACAAATCTTGAACGTGTGTGCTGCTTGGGGTTCAGTCAGTATACTAACATCAAATGTTTAAGTTCAAATGTAAGTTAAGTAATCAGCTGAATGCTTCATACAAAAATTATACCTCATTATTTTTTTTACATTGGCAGTACCAGTAGGATTAATTAAACACCAAAAAATATTAAAACGAGATAGGGTATTATTATTTCTTTTTCTTTCTGTAGGTACAACTATTTTTGAAAACGTTCATATAAAAAGTTTATTGATTCTTAAATCAGTAAAAGGAATTAAAGAGTTAAAGGAACTGAGAAAACAAGTCAAAACGTATGATAATTTTGTTATACTTAATTAGCCTCTAGAAAAATACAGTAACACAAAAAATAAAGCCTTGGAGGCTTTAAAGGAAAAGAATCTGAAGAATTTGTTATTAAAAAAGCTTTCAATGATTCATTTTTTAAAGCCGTTTACTTGGAATTCGATAGCTTTTTGTGAAGATATTTTGGGTATTTAATTCTTTCAAATGAAGGCAAAAACTCCAATTTATATTTTTTTTTTGTTTCTGGAAATAGTAAGCGAATCAAATCAAAATCATTACAATAAATGTTCAAAAAAAAGTAATGCTAACGCTAGTTTAAACACGCTACGTTTACTTAATTTTTTTATTTAATTTATTTAATGAAAAAAAAATAGTAATTTCATTAAGCCGGATTTTTTTTCAATATCTTAAAAAGAAACTTTATAGCATGTTATTTCTACCTGCTCTTGAAAAAAAAAGAGAAACAATAAGTGATTGTTAACAAAAGATGATCATTAGTCTTCTTTAAAAAAAATATAAATAAAACAAAAGAATCATACAGATTTCAAAAGGTTTCCGATATCGAATTTTTCCAGTTGAATGTTTTTCATTATTTAAAAATAGCAAATAAATAAAATACCGAATAATATATACCTACTCAAGTATTACAAGTTCTATTATGTTTCTTTCTCTCTGAGTTTAAGTTCACTCAAAATTTTATTCATCCAGCTTTACCGGACCATCAAATTGTTTGATACAACTTGAATGTTTAAGTGGATAAATTTATACTTACTATTATTTATACTTTCAGAGTACCCCATTTCATGTTGAAAAAAAATAAGCAATATTTGAATTGAATTTCAGTTGTGTCTTATTGAGGGTACCGATAACTATCCATATACAAAGCAAAATTAGTTTTTATTCCACAAATCCAAACTATTAAAAATCTCATACATCTGCTTTGATACACTAAACTCGTAAAACTCATGCGATTGAACCCCCCCCCCCATCCAAACCTTTCATTCAAAATCATGAGGTTAATTTCTTATTGGATATACAGATAAATGGATAAATAAAAATGATCAAATTAACTGTTCCTGAGATTAAAAAACCTATTAGATGGTGTTGTTTTATCCCCCTTAACTTAAAATGTTCGCAAAACAACCAATTATTGGTATAAATAGAAGAACAAAAGTGTTAGTTTTCTTGAGAAAATGGAGGATAGCTTTTGTGAATATGTGGAATGGTTGTGACTCATGATGGAATATCAATTTAAAGACAAATTAGGGTAATAAATATAAGTGTTTTGCTTTATTATTTGATGAAAAACTCTCTAACGCAGCCGTTATACAAATACACATGTTGTCAAGTGTTTATATTAATTCCTATTTATCAGAAGTAAATATCATTTGGGAAAAAATTACTATGAAACCGTTGGAATACAGTAAATTCAGTAAGTACTACAGTTAAGTAGGTTAAGTTGCTTATAATCAACTAATTTTAAAATTTTATTTTATTTATTTTTTTACTGTGTGTACCTTATAAATAGCTTAAAAGTGAATAAAGAAAATATAACTTAAGAATACGAAGAATAAGTTTTCAATTACCAATTTATTTTTAGAAGAATTGGTTTGAAAGTTTAAAGAAACGTTTATAGAATTTAAATTGAAGTTTGAGAAAGTTATTAATATGATTCTGTTCAGTAAATAAATAAACTATGTAAAATATTTTTTAAAGATATTAGTTTGAGAAATCAATTTTAATTAAGTTTAAGCTTTGGGTAAAAATGGAACATCTCAGTAAAAACATCAAAGGAAAGATATAGGATTTCCGGTACTTAAAGCAACGTTGAAACATAAGTTAACTTCTATAGGGCAACAAAACCCTCTTATACTATATTTTAAAAGTTTCGTTTATTAACCCGAAGGTGTATGCACTAAAGAAAAAATCCATAACTCAATTTAAAACCTCATTTTCAACCATATACGAAATCAGTCTTCAAAAATAATAATAAGACATTGATATTTATACGAGAATTGAAAGCATAAGATGATGCAAAACAGCGGGGATCGTAAATTCTCATATGGCAACTATATCCTCCGTATTTCACTTCAGTTCCCTTCACTGAATCTTCTGCCACCATCGAACGGTTGAAGAAACTACTATAACGAAATAAACGAAGAAGGGTCATGAAAAAAAGATAGAAAGAAACAAACGATTTCTCATTTTTTGAAGGATTACGTTTGGTTATGATAAAAGCCACAAGTAATCATATTCTATTTTCAGAAAGAAAAAAAAGAATGTTTCATCCATAACTGAGATGAATAACCGGGAAATTAAAATAGAAATTGAATTACATAAGTTCTCTTTGAAAATTGAAAATGGGACTATAAACATACGGTTCCCTGGTGTTCTATCTAGGCTTTTCGGTTTTGTAAGATAAACTCCGTAAATATTCATAATAAATTTTAAATTTCATATATGACATTTATATGTATAGCTTTTGCTAGGGTGCTTAAAATGGGTTTTCTATATCTATATATTTCATTTGAATTCTTTAGACTATATGCTACTAAATTTAAGCATTATAATTATTCAAATGAAACTATTGAAAATATAAAACAATACAATACCTTTTTCAAACATTGGTTAAATTATAAATTGATTTCAATAATAAGTCAAGACTATTTTTCTGAAAATTTCCTCCTCCAAATAAAGATGAACAAAAGACTTCAAACTGAGCGAAATTATGTTGTTTTAATTCGAATATTTTAATACTTCAAAAAATCATATTTGAGGTAGTACTATAATGTAGAAAGAATAATACCTTTTGGTTGAACAAAATCAGAAACGAAGTACAATGCTGAGGGGGTTTCTTATTGTATTTTTTATTCTTATATTAATATAAGTTTAAATTGATTCCATTTAATAAAAAAGCGCTTTTCCCTCATGCGGTTTATGCAAAACGTTATGTTGTAAAGTTTCACCTAGATGTAATGAAAATATTTGTTACAAATGGCACCTAATTTTTGTGAAATCACGCAATTTTTTATTTGTATAATCTTATCATGATACCCGATTTTCTCTCATCCATTTGAATATTTTATTCCACTCGTTTACGTAATTTATTACTGATGCATAACCATACAGATCTAATAGTATATACTATTAGATCTCTATGTGCATAACTGATTCCTTCGTGTGATTACCACACAATTAATAAATTATCTAGTTTCACAACTCAATCACAAAATCCATATATCATCAAAACATCTGAAAAAGCCCACATCAAAAGCATAAATCCAATGCGTCACGGTCATTCCTTGCCATCCTCCCCTTTTTATGTCACTCCACCCACTCAAGGTTAAAGGGGAGAGGAGGAAAAAGACGTAAATTCCTCCCGGCATTCTCCTCATCTTTACAACCAATCGGAAATGTCGTCCTTAACAGCCACTTTCGTTTCTCTCGGTCCCCTAAAAGTGAGAATTACAGCACTCGTCCGTTTTATGTAAGGATTTACCAGTGGCCCCCGGGCCAAAGGAGGGGAAATTACATTAGAATTATGGAGGATTGGAAAGCGTAGTTTAGGATGAGGAGGATCCTATGATGCCTCGGGAAGTTGTAGATATGGCATACTTTTATATCAGTTGTCCCACGATATATTTGGAATGGATAGGAAGAGGATACTCTCCATAGTTATCAGATAATCTTCGCATCCTTCCTATCAAGTGCAATTGCAGCTCTGTGTCTTTTACTTTTAGCTTAATCATTTTAGCATTGAATCAATTCTTTCATAGTAATTTAGTATTGAAGTCTATATAATTATTTTTTAGAATTTTTTAGACAGATTTATAGCTAGAACTTTATTATTGAGCTAACAATGCTAAGTCACAAAGCATTTTTATCTGACTATTTTCTTTTCTTTTTTAAAAATGTAATTCAATATGATTTCAACTTAAAAGAAAAAAGCTTATTTTTTAAAAAACGTACTTTAATTTATGAAGAAAGATATAAGTTAAATGTAGTTTTTATGAGAAAAACTTTTACACATAAATGTTATGTTTGCGATATTGAATTTTGTTTTACTATCCCAGAATTAAAATTCTAAAAGAAATTATACTAACAGAAAAAAAAATATTTTTACGTACAAAAGCAGTTATCTTCACTGAGTAAACTTTTTTAATGGTGACAAGGATCATGCTTATCAACCGTATTAATTTATTGGAAAACAAAGAAATTGGTGTTCTTGTATCAAATGTAAAGCAAAACAAATAAAGAATATTCTACAATCAAATATGATGACAGAACACATAGTTAAGATTCATATTTACCTTATAGCATTGTTAGCTCATTAAAAACGATCTTGTAGTTTAAAAACAACATTTTCTATGTAGGAAGCTTTAGTTACCTCAAAGAACCAATAATGTATGCAATATAACAACATTATTATGTGCTCCCTCAAGCTTAACAATTGATCCTATACATGGCCTGATATGTTCTTTTAAACCAACTGATTGGAATGCTATGCGCTTCTGCAATCCATAAGAAGAATAAACCAATTTTTATTCGAAATCAACTATAAGCCTTAGTCTCCATCACTTCAACCGATATTGTTCTTGTTATCCGGAAAATTTCAAGAGAATGGGAATAAAATAAAACATCATTATTCCAGTTTTCAGGAAATAACTTTTTATTGTTTGCTTGTTACTTCCCTTCCAACACAACAAAGCTGGGGTTGTGAGCAGTCCCCAATCTGACAACTGAGCATGCGCCGCTCACAGGACAGAATCACTGTCACTAGAAGTGTGGTGAATGAGAAGTTATGGACCGAAATTTTGTGCTAAATCGAAGGTTTTCTGCGCTATAAACCCTTTTGAATATGGAGCTGGGAGTCCCTATGGGACTCAAAGAAGATTTTTAAAGCTGCACCGGTGTTTCGCGGGTCTTTGTCAGCGCTTCTAGAGAAAGTTTCAGGCACTTTCGGGATGGGGTTTCATTACTTTGTTTGGGTATTTTATTCTCAAGAGCTTCATTTCAATACACGTGGAAATATGAACGCCTCAAATTTCTTCATTGGGGGCTCATTCACAAATCACGTTAAGCAATTTTCAGAGATTTTACACCCCTCTCTGTCACATGATCCCCTCCCGAATGGGAGAAATCACACTTTAGAAACCTTAACATTGTAACTAATTAAAGAATTAAAATTTAATTCCACTTTTAGTATTTTAACAGCAGTGAAAGAATAGTCGTAGAGGTGTGACATCGCAAAAATATAACTGCTCCCTCCGCTCTTATCACATTATCTCACATTCCCCCCCCACCTTAACGTGCTTTGTAGTTTGTGCCCCTAACTATGAGAATACTCAGATATGTCCTGTTCATGCATAGTCCAAACATTTCAAAACGGTTATAATTTCTTCTGACTAAATGAACCTTGGTGATAAAAAAATAATCAACAATATTAGTAATAGAGGGTATCATTATATCATTATCATTGAAAATGTACAGCTATTCAAGGTTTGGCAAAACTATGAAGAAATATATTACAGTCGCGACTCCACTTAATGTTTTATGTTCCACCCTCATATTTTTCTTTAAGAATGTAAAAGTTGCAAAATACATACTAGTTAATCGTTTTAAATACTTCAATTAGGACAACATAGTTAAGCAAAAATTCGAGTTACGCTCATTGAAACTGTCTAGTATCAAATCGCTTATTATTATCAATCGGATATTGTTATCATTCTACTATTGGACAAAAGTGATTACATTAATAAGTTAAGGACTCATTTAGTACGATTATGTACTAAAATTGGCCTTCAAACGAAAAAAAAAAGAGGTTTTTAGGGATTTCACCAGATTTTGATAACATTAAGCGATATATTGATCACATAAAATGATACATTTTGCGTTAAGTTTAATAGAAGTGATCGGGAATAATCTAGTTTGATAGCATTATCCTATTATTGATAACATTAATCGTGATCGCCTTATCACATTAAGCGGAGTCGACTGTAGTAGAGTATCAGATCGATCCCAATAATGTAACATCATAAAAAGATAGGATTCGTAAGTGATTAGAAAGCATAAAAATATTGAATGTAAATTATCCCTCTATTCTAAAAAATATTTTCGGTGAACGGTTTCCAGTGAAAAACTTTTTAATTACTGAACCGAATGACACATTTATGGTGTCAAAATGTCCGGATTCTTTTGAGGACGTGTATAAAGCTGTTGGATTTTTTTAAAAAAATTCTGAATTTTAAAATATTTCCTTTTTTTTTAGGTTACGGATTAGGTCGCAGTTACAAAGCAAGTTCTGTCAAACAACTTTTTTTGCAACTAATAACAATGACCAATGGACTCTAACCGCCTATCTGGTTCGAGACTTCACGGAACCAACACGTGACCTACAACTGAGCTTGCAATGGACTCTAACCGTCTGACGTCACACGGAACCAACACGTGACCTACTGAGCTTGCAATGGACTCTAACCGTCTGACGTCACACGGAACCAACACGTGACCTACTGAGCTTGCCATTGGTTACCACAGATACTACACTAGTAGATCTACTAGTGTAGTATCTGTGGTAACCAATTGCAAGCTCAGTTGTAGGTCACGTGTTGGCTCCGTGAAGTCTCGAACCAGATAGGCGGTTAGAGTCCATTGGTTACCACAGATACTACACTAGTAGATCTACTAGTGTAGTATCTGTGGTAACCAATTGCAAGCTCAGTTGTAGGTCATGTGTTGGTTCCGTGAAGTCTCGAACCAGATAGGCGGTTAGAGTCCATTGCAAGCTCAGTAGGTCACGTGTTGGTTCCGTTTGAAGTCTCGAACCAGATAGGCGGTTAGAGTCCATTGACACCATATTTTATGATAACACAAGTTATTTTCACGTTTTAAAAAGTATTTTCTGAATTAAAAATTAGACCAACCTAATTAGATATTAGACTCTAAATTATATTAGACAAAGACTGATAAAAGTAGTAAAAATAAATATTAGGGCATTTCACGGTAATTGTAGAGTCCGTAACATTTCAGTCCGTCTTTTAAAGTTGCATAAATTATAAATTTTTATAGTTTTTCGGTTTTAATCTGATGTTGACAGGCTATGTTAGAATGAGAACAGAATGTTTTGAAAAAATTTGAAATTTATACAACTTTAAAGACAAAATGAAATGTTACAGACTCAACAATTACCGTGAAGTGCACCTATTGCAAATGTTTAGAAGAATTTGATATTTGCCAAAAAATATCATAAAATTAAAGCTAACTCTATTTCTATTTAAATATTCATTCAAAACTCAAAAATACCCAAAAGCTTTTGATTAAAACTTGTAAATTGCTTCAAAATACAGAGGATGCATTACGCACATTTTATTGATTGAAGTGCATTTCCACATTTTAATTAAATGTTATTTTTTTTTAACAAATCTCTTTTCCAGAGGATTGTCTCAAAGCACGGCTGTAAATAGGTTTCTTGGGAATTATGTATTAATCAAATAAAAAAGTTGGTTAGAGCAGGGCCTGATTTACCATTAGGCCCACTAGGCCCGGGCCTAGGGGCCCCACAATTTGGGGGCCCCCTAATTTTAAAAAGTTGACAAAAATATATAGTAGAAATAGCTTTTTATACTTCCTAGATTGATTTCTTTTTTTAAATCGAAAATAAAAATCCAAACCTTTTCAATGTAAAAAACGTTAAAGATAACCGAGAACATGTCTGCCCATGACTCCCTGACGATAGTAAATTTTCACACTAAGCAAACAATTATTTTTCATGCTTCTACATTCATATAACATCTAATGTAGCAACGGGGGGCCCCCTTCCGGTATGTTGGGCCTAGTGCTCCAAATTTTCTAAATCGGGCCCTGGGTTAGAGGCATGTGGTATATTTTAATACTTATTATTAAGTAGGGAAAATTTTTTCATTGGTTATTTCAATGTTCACTTTTGAACAGGGTTTCATATTAACTTTTTAGAGCTACGTTCGAAGATTGTAAAAATTTAAATTGTATTTACATCTCAAAGCGAGCAGATAGTTTATTGTTGGAACACTTGGGACTTGGCTTGGATTCGATACTAGGTAAAATTACAGAAGGATTAAAACTACTTTTTTAAAAATGTTTCTAATTACCGCATATTTTCATGTATAATTTGAGATCTCCTGAGAACATTTCTGAAACCAATGAGTTGAAATATTCAGAATAGATAATTTCTCGCATAAAAAATTAGTTTTTCTTCTTTAGCCATCCGAAAGCGATAAATCGATCACTGCATATTTAAAGAAAATTAATAAAATAAAATAATCACTTTCAGATTAGTTGAACAGCGGTTTCTAATTTTGCATAAAATACATGTAATCATCATTAACAATACTCTATAAACCTGATTGATAATTATACCGAATTGATTTTTAATTAAATTTTTAGCTGTTTAAAAAGTTTTAAAATTGGGAACCGAATCATAAATGAGAGTTCTAACAAAGGAAATATGTTTTTCTAGCGGAAAAAAAAACAAGGAATTAATCATTTTATTACATAAAATAATCCTATGTATCACGAAATTGTCCATGGATGTTCATTTGCAACCAGATTAAAACATTTAAGTACATTTAATAAGCTAAAAAGTTTCTCACAGCTGAAAAAAAAATCCTTTCCAGTTCTAATTGGAAGGGTAGAAAGCTAAATTGGGCGAATTTTCACATTCTTTGAAGTCAACTTCAAATCCAGACTTCGAATACCCTGGTGGCAATTAGGGAGCTGGTGTTCCTCCCGAAATAATTATCCTTTGAAGAAACTGCAGTTACTAATAAGTGGAAACCTTTGATTTCGAGTTCTACGGTAAAAGACGGTTTAGGATGAATGAAATGGATGAATAGATGATCCAGAAACCAATAATGATCGAATCAAAAGATTTCTTTTATATCTTTGTTACGGAATTAAAAAAGCAGATTGTACAAGAAATTAGACAGTGAAAGATAGCGTAAGGATAAAGCTTATTTTGTAATTTGAAGTTATTTGTCTGTAAATAGAATCGGGGTTTCATTCATGTAAATATCAAAGTAAAATAGTATAGTGTGAAGGTATGAATGAAACCGAGTTAAGAGGTTAAGAACATCCAGAAAATTTCCAGGATTAGCTTTCTTAAGGGATTAATTTTCTTAAATCTCCTTATAAAATAAAAAGATGTTTCTTACGAGAAAGAAAAACATGATTTATATTACTTTATTTCAACAAAGTTGAATGCTACATAAAATCTGTTTATTTATCCAGGTATAACAAGTCAATCTCTTTTTTTCTGTTGTAATAAAAATTAACTTGTATCGATTTAGGCCTATAATTCATTATGGAGTTTAAACACAGTAAAGAAAATGAGAAGAACATAATCGTTAGAAACTAACTCAAAATATTTCTAAAAATATATGTTATTCGTTTGAAATACTAAAAACTCTTAAATATTTATGAAGGAAACTTATTCATGTTAATTACCTTACGTTCAATACTGAATAATTTTCACTATTTAAAACTCCCCTTATCGAATGATTAAAATTAACACGATAAATGAACGAATATAATTCCAGCTAAAAAATTCTGCAAAATTGCTTCAAATAAAGTAAAGGGAACTGAAACACTGTCAGCAGTTTTCTTTTTGAAAATTCTCAGGTTTTTTTAATACCGAAATCTGCAGACTTAGATGCTGAAAGGCTTCAAAGTCTTATTGCTACAATTAACTGCATTATTCTTTAGAAAACAACTGCACTTTAGACGCTTTTTGGAAGCAATTTTGCAGAAGCTTTTTTTTTTTGCTGGGGTAAAACAAAAGGAATAAAATATCACTGTCTACTAATACAGTAAAAAATCTTAAATTAATAAAGGCTTTCATATTTTCAGTAAAAGTAAAATTTCACTAATTACAGGCAGTGATTAATTTTCATTTTTCTATGACTTTATCAATAAGTATGTGTATAAAATTATAACTGCCATAACTGAACGATGAATTAGTTATATCCCTTGAAAGGAATACTCAATCTGCGCGAGGACGCTTGACGGGTCTGCGAGGCCCAGACACTTACATAAATACTCACAAGAACTCCCCTTTTTATCTTAAACGATTGAAATTACGTGTAGCTGCTCTGAAGGTGACACTAAATAATCACCAAAAACAATGTGGTCATCTTATTTTCCGAAATAAGTTATTTTGCTTCTGAATTAGAACTTAAACTCAACGCATAAAGCCGTTTGGCTACTTTTTGTCCTTTGTCAGGCATTTATCACAGTTTGATGTTACCATATAAATATTTATATCATTTCACAAAGTCCATAATAAAATTAGATTGTTAGATTGGAATTTTTGCTTTCATGTTTCTGACAATTTTTAGTAATTCTGAATAATGCAGTCCGAATAATGCATTTTACTTCCAAGTTTAATATTTTAAACAATTCATCTTAATACTGTTTCTAAAGCATGTTTAAATGATAAATGTTTATGTTATATATATACTTGATTAATTATATTTTCTCGATATTTCACTGCTGAAATTACTTCTTGAGAAGATAAAAGGTTATTTCTATATTTTTTAAACGCACTTAAAAGATTTGAGAGTGAACTCACTATTTTAACCTTACTAAGAGAACTATCACTAAAGAGAACAGAATAATAAAATGCCGAATAGAAAATTATATTACACTTTAAAAAAATATATTCTTAAGCAATAAGATAACAATAATAACAAAAACAGAGTGCACAGTGAATAAAATTATCAGAAGAGTATAATAAATATTTCAGACACCTGAGCATTGAACACACAAAAAATTCAGACATTTTTCAAAGCCTTCGATTGCCGTCAAATTCAATTAAAGTGCTCTCTTCGCATTCGAAAGCGAAAGAAAACTTTCGAAAGCCAAACACACAGCCATGCCTATATTTTCCTTATAGAGAAATCATCCATACAGGACGAAGAAAAACTGAATCCTGACCAAGCATGTAAGAGTTATTCTTCAAACACAGTTGGATAAAAATATGTAGAATTCGAAATCGGTTCAGATACCGTTCTATTGTGACAGTGGAACTTCTGCCGAAGAACTTCTAGAGGGTTGTGTGACAACTTCTCTAGATTTATCATACGAATGGGCGTTGTTGACTCTATGAAGGTTTTCGAGTTTATCTTGTTATCAACCGTTCCAAGGTTAATACTTATGTCCGGTACAAGCCAAATCGTTTATTCAATAAGGTAATAAGGCACGCAGAGTAAAGCCTTAACCATAAAAATTATGGAAATTTCTTTTAAACTTGAAGGAAAAGTGTTTTAAGTTAACGAAGAACCAATTTTTATATCATACTTTAAATTAAAGTGTTTTGTTAATTTTGGAAATCCTAAGTAACATGATCAGAAACTGTGAATAACCACTTATAATATAGGTAACGTAATAATGTCGGAGTTGCTTTTTTTAACGTACGTATTATACATAATTTTTACAACAAAAACATGAAGCAATAACTTCAAACACTTTTAAAATAAACATACCTTAACAAAGGGTAAATAAATGTTTATCAAGAAAGCCATGGTAAACTATAGGTCCTTTTATTTATATATTATTTACAAACCTTTAATTGAGTTTATTTCGATATTTCCAATTTAGAGTTGAGATGATGAATTCCTTCAATTAATATTTTCACATGAAACCTTTCATTCAATATTTTAAGCCTAAGATTTTTTGACTAATTATGAGTGAAATTTTAATCATTTAAAAACTTCGAAAATAAAAATATCCCCTTTAATTAGCTAATTATCACCCTTTAAAGTTTTTCATGAAATACATTTTCTTTTTTTTTCTGCTGTTTTTTTTTGCTCTTAATTTTCATCTTAAAAACTTCTAAGAGAACAAAGGATGGTTTTGGTCAGTGCACACAAGGAAATGTAAAAAAGAAAAAAATGTTACAAGGAAGTTCTTTGAACTTTAAGACATTAGTTAAGGCGTAAAATATAAAGACTTAATAACTCAAAAAAACTACAGTTGGTGTTTTTATTAGGTTAAGATGAAGCTATATATTAATTTTTAATACACTGTATTCAAGAATATTGTTATTAAAAATATAATTAACGCTTTCAGGCTCAAGTTAATTCTTTTTTTTTTCACAAACACTATTTCTTTTTTAATTCTATCTTTCAGTTACTTTTTGAATGAATCATAAAGAGGTATTCCCCTTGGTGATTTATAATTTCTTTGTTATTGATTGTTTCTCAAGTATAGTAATGATAAAATGATTGATTGATGTTTGTACTTATCTTTGAAAAGTGATTTAATGCAAGAAACAGTAATCAATATCAGTCCTGCTTACTCAAATTTAAATATATTAGATAAGATGATCGATTAGTAAGCAAAGCTATAAAACCAGCAGGTTTGTAAATTTCACTTCACACAACCAACAGAGCCAGCCAACCAACAGAGCTCATTAGGGTGTTTTTCGACTTAGTTTAGTTTCCATATCAGTTTACCCACTTGTCACATCATGGGAGAAGTTTGAATATCTTAATAAAATAGCGTCTTTGCTGTTCAGTCACATTGTCAGGAAGAAACGGTCAAGACTTCACTGAAGGAGGTCTTTTTCCTTCTTCATGACAATCACAACCAAAAAATATTCATGACTGTCCAGATAGACGTTTCACTGCTGGGTTGGGTGGCTAGGAGGAGTTTCGGTACGCAAATCGTGATAAAGAGACGCTGTTTAACAAACTAATCATATTTCTAAATTGAAGTTCTTAAATTCACTTAAAATTCAGACACCACGTGGGAGCTACTTTCTTTGTTTGCCAAGGTCAAGTACCGTTGCAGTCTATGTAGTATATTAATATTGCTTTTTGTTCACCCCACGTATCCAATGTTTTTAATTTTAATATAATGCTATGGAAACCTAATATTCTAAAAAAAGTAAAAAAGAATGATATGAAATAGATACTTTTAGGCACGTAATATTCACGTTTTAAGTACTTTTAAATACACCGGACACATTTGGGAATTGAATAGTATTTAAAACATGACGCTAAAAATATTGTACTAAACAAGCGTTTGATAACTAACGGCTGCATTCACCCCTAACTTGACCTCAGGTTAAACCAAGGTTTGATTCCAGGTTAACCTTAGGTTAGGTCAGTGATGAATACGGCCGCAAAAGCTCTTATATATACCTAAAAATAACATAAGATGAAAACAAACTTCTACACTCATTTTCCCTACACTCAACTTCATTCACATGTACACTCCCAAGACAACCAAACCGGCGCCCTATTGCTCGCCATCTGTTCTCCATCGATTTCCCCCGAAGAAGGGCGCAGAGAGAGAGCTATAGGGCAGCGATACATCGAGCGCCCTGTTTACAAGCCATCGCCACGTAATGAAGGATCGACCCTTAATGGTTTTATAAACCCAAACCTGAGGGTCGAGTGCCCATCCATCAACGTTATATGGCTCGGATTGGTGTTGTAAGGGGAGGTTATTGTCCGGGCAATGACCAAAGGATTTGGAAAGGACATATAGTTTGGAAATGAAGATTGGCTTTGGGTGTTTCTTTGAAGTGGTTATTGGATTCATTGAGATTCTTGAGGAGGGTTGGAGTGTGCCATCCATAATAATCTGATCAAAAGGAGAGTCGTTGTCTGAGATCACCGTACATAGTTTTGAGTAATTTAGGATTTTTGTAAAGTAGGTGTCTTTTTTATGTAAAAATTTTATTGATTTCTATCGACACTAAAATTTACAAAAATATGTAGTAATTGTGTATAATAATATGCGATTGATATGTTTTAATATGTTTTGGAAACAGGGGCGACTTAACGCTCTCAAATTACAAAACACATAAGTAAAACTCATTTAGAAAGATAAACTAATGATATTTTTTTCTATTATTATTTTCAAATTATCATTTAAAATTTAGAATTTAAGGTTTTAGAATATTGATTAAGAGCCATGGAAAGAGTAAGAGAAATTTATAGAAATTAATACAGTTTGGACTAGTAAAAATTAAACGCTAAAAGACTCATCTTACAATAAATTTAAAACAAGTTTCTTGCTAAAGAATAACATAAAATAATACTAGATTAGAAGTGTAATAAATCCATAGACTGACAACATTAAAAAATAAAAATGATCTTAGTGAACAAAAAATATCGTAACTATCACTTATTATAGAAATATCACGGTGAAATATTTCCTTGATAAATTCCTAATTGTCTTATTATTTTATTGCATAAGTCGTAATAAATACTTCCATTATCCAAGTCCCCAAAACACGCAACGCAATAAACACTTAAAGCAACGCCCACAATTTAAGTCCACCCACTAAAAGATTCAACTCCTAGATCCCAACCTTCACCCCCAGACCATAAAAATCTCAAGTGCGTATCACTTTCCCCCCAAACCCCCTTTTCTCATTAGGGCAAACGACCAGAATAAACTGGCGGACCCCCACCGAACCTTATTCTGAAGATGCTCTTTAAAACTTGGCTCATTAGACGAGTAAGACGAATCGGGACGAAGTTAACTCGAATTGATCGATCCTGCCTTCAGTTGTTTGTTATTAAGTCATGCCTCGAGTTGAAGGGTTTATTAACCCTCGTTTTGAGTTATTTATTAGGGAGGATGGTTCCGTTAACTGTGAGGGGATTATTTTTTTTCGTAGGGAGATGCGATCGTTAACAAGTATCTTATGCTTTATTTGCGTTGTTTGTTTTTTGGGTGGTGTAATGAGGGTGATTAGTAGCAGTAATTGTTTTATGGAATGGTCGATAAACTAACGAGGTGGGAGAAAGTTGGTTGGTTCTACTTGCTTGAAATATTGGAAAAAATTAATTAAGATTTAAACTATTCTACATTAGAATATCCTACGGTGATATGGAACTACAGTGCATGATTGATAGTTATTGAAATTGGTGAAAAAATTCATTTAACCGATAGTAATAAAAATTTCTACCTCCATTTTGAAAATTAGAAGAGTTTATAATGTTGAGGAATGTTATGTGAGAGGAATGTTGAAAGGCAAGTCAGATATATTTTTTATAACGAAATGCTTTAGATTTGTGATACAGTTATCTTCCACACAATTGGTTTAGAAATGTACTAATAAAGGAAATCCCTTTTTTTAAGAGATGAGGAAAAACACCGGTAATAATCGTATTATCCTTTGGGAAAATACCTTCCTAGAACACCTTAAATGAAAAAATTCGTTAATATTGTCACTATCTATATAATACCGCTGTGATTGGTTATCAAGTGTTTTATTAATGCTAAGTTTTAATATCTTCCTCCAAATGCTTTTGTTACTTAACAAAATGGAAATAACTCCAAGTATTTTAAAGCTTCAGTTTTTATACGATTAAACTCATTGGTCACATTCTCAAATCTCAAATCACTTATCAGTGTACCTATCTGTTATAAAATTAATAGGGAATGGATGTGTAGCTAAAATAATTAAATTATGTTTCTTATGTATAGCAACTAAATCTAACTACTAAAACTAATCTAACTACTATTAACATTGTATGACAAAGTTAGATTAGGTATTATCGGAAAATTAGCTTCCCCATAATACTAGAGGTTAATTTGTATATTTTATTTTAAAAATGGCTCCCCGATGCGTAACTGTATAAATAACCAGACAGCCCCCAGACACCACTAATTCCCAGCTTCTCATCTAAAGAACACTCCAAAAAAATTCGCCCCAAACGTCTTCCCTTGAAAATTTTCTCCCTACCGTTGCCACTCCCAAACAACCAAATTGGCTTCATCAACCAAGCAGCCAATAGCGCCTTTGATTCTAACTCAATTCCTTCCGCATCGGGTAGCTCTCATTAGATGCCGTTGCCACCTCCACTTACCGAATAATCCGGCATGCGGTGAGGCAGAGCGGCTAGCGGAATTAAAACGTATCCGAGGGTCTGAATATTTAACCGCCATTTGGAGATCAAGCCTGGCGGATGACATTTATATACGTCTTTGTAATTAAGTGTCGTTACAGAAAGTGACCAACTATCTTGGAGGTATTATATTTATTGTTACAAGTCGGGAAAGAGTGTGACTCTCTCTGAGGCAACGTATGATGTTGTTGAGTGGTAATGAGCATTTGTAGTTGGAAAGGTAAAGGCGTTGTGAATAGAATGAAACTTATATTGACTCCTAATATTCAGAAGGGAAATGTACGGAGTGGTGGGTAATTCCTGGTTGTGGAGTAAAATGTACCTCTAAAAGGAAAAGTGGGAAGGAAAGGAAATGGAAAGTTATTTAGGACCAGCATATTGTTGTTTGTGTTTAGTGCAACTAATGATTTGCCCTGATTTTGAAATTGATGTATGTATTTTTATGTAGATACGTAAGATCTGCTTTGGAATTAATTACCTGGCTCCTTTTCCCAAAGAATATAACAAGACATTGAAAAAGTAACATGTATCCCAACTAAATCTCATAATTTATAAAACATGCAAAGTAATAGTACTTAGATTTCATCTCTGCATTTCAACATTTTTTTTATTTCAAAAAAATAATTTCAACCCACAGCTATAAGAACTAAAGAGTAAGCCAAAAATCTCCTAGAGAAGTGTCGTTGTGCCACATATCTGTTGGCTATTTTTAGAGATCGCGCATCAGAAGAATAGAAAATCAAAAATCCCCTAAATCTGTCTAATGGATAGAGATTAGAGATGGGTTTACGTCCCATCATCCATTGTCTAGGAATCCCGTTAGACACTCAAAATATTTGCACCTTCTTTTAAAGAATACACTCGAAATATTGTTGGATATACTAGAGTAAGTACAGATAGATGTTACACAGTACCCAAGAGTACATTCACAAATTTTTACTTTGAGTTATTTTTTAAAAAAAGCTGTACTTGTTATTTGAAAGCTTTTTTTTATCTACGTAGCTTATATATCTGGAGAAAAGATTAAACTATTTTTCAACAATGTAAAATTCAAATAGCTATTTAGGAAGGCCTTCCCCTTCCCCGAATTTTCAAAATAATGATTAAATTTTGAGTAAGTTCTAAGAGTGGTTACAAAACTTGTTTCTTATGTCACAGATTAACAAAAACTTGAATGAAGAATACCGAAGCATGAAAAATATCACCCTTGTATTCGCTTGCAGCTGTATTCAACAATTTGATAGAACAAACCAAATAACATATTTTGAATAATAAGCTAGTAAAACCGATTCTATCCTAATTTTATCCATTCTGTAACATACTTTATTTAAGCTCTTTAAATACTGTAACTGTCTTAACTGTAACTGTTTTTACTGTACATTTTGAGTTGTATATACTTAACAAATGCTTGAAAGAAAATCTTGATTCAATTAGTCACAAAGCGCAGCTAATCTTACTCTCAATGTTCTCCAATGGTATAAATAATATCACGCATCCATCCAATGTACCCATAAAATTCAAATCAAAAGATTCATTCAACAATTTATAAATACACCAGTCCCTAGAGTATAAGATTTAAATGATAATTCCAACACCGATAATCTCCTAAAATGCCTCTGTTGAAAACCAGTTCATCCCTATCAACGTGATCATACTAGTAGCATCCATAACGGAAAATACTCTAAGCCGATTTAATAGGATTAATGCATAAACTATTTCATATCAACGACGAGAAATATTACGATCGAAGCCTACACGTTTTAGGTAATACATGAGCACGTCGGGTGTTCCATTATTTAATTACGTTTCGATAAAGTGCTGAAGTTGGCAGTGGTTAAGGGATTGGGTATTGGTTTAGAATTCAGTTATTCACAGATGAGTGAGTTTCAAATAGAGTTTCTAGATATGTAACTTCTATATTATTGGTCTTTCTGAAACTCTCATTATACATCCGATATTATATCAAGTCTTTATCTTTGTAAAAGGTATAAAAAGATATTAACAAAAAATAAATGTTTGTACGTTTCTGCATTGAATTGCGGTCTTAATTTGACAAGTTTTAAATCCGTCAAATACAGAGATGCGAATAAAATGCTAATAGAATCTAGATCATGTGTTAAAAATTAGTTATCGCTAAAGTTTTGTAAAAAAACCCAATTAAATAACACAAAAATAAACATCGTGATTAATCAACTTTGATTTTCTTTAAAAATCTTACAAATGCAAAAAAATCTTCCAATACTTAAAGTTTTAAAAAAGCAAATTCTACATGAAAACCATAATGTATGATCAAATAATGTAGTATAAATATATAATTTGTTTTGAAATAGTTTGAATTTATAGTTTACTTTTCTGGCCGATTTTCTTTTTATCGTTCACGTAAGAGAAAAATAACAGGTATTATTTTTCCTGTAGTATGCGTCTTATGTAGGAAAAGCAGCATTTACAGGTAGATCTTGTTTTCACCACAATACGTGTATAAAGTAAAAACAACTTTCCAGAAGTAAATCTTGGGGAAAAGTTTAGGAGAGAATAGGACACCTTTACAACACTTTCGTTTCGGATAGAAAATGAATTCATTCAAGCACCAACATATTCTAAAAGGTAACCACAGACAACACATTCCTGAAAAAAACACGTAGGTACTCAAAGCAGCAAGTGTAAACAACAATCGGCGCTCTTCCTTCAAGATAGCAAACCGCCCGTGCTTTTAAATCCGAAGCCCCGGGTTAAAAACAAAACATGACCACGCACAGAAAAAAGGCGGGAAGAGCCGCCATTAAAGTGAACGTGGGCTCTTTTGAGAAAAATGGCCGATGGGCTTCGGCAGAAAAACCGAATTTAACAAACAACTGCCAAAGTTAAAGGTTTGTGGAAGGTTTCGGAAAAGTTTGGGTTAGGCTGAGTTCGATTGTTTTTGGGGGTGGAAAAGTTGTGGAAGAAGCAAATATTGTTTTTTTTTTCTTGTTTCGTTCGTAGTTTTGGAAATTTTGATGACGAAAAAGGAAGAAACGTGCGAGAAACGTGATTGGAAATTTAACGAATTTATATACTGTCTGGGGTTGAGTCTGGGGAATTTTAAAAGTTGCTTTTGGGGAACATTTTATTCGTGACATTTTTTAAGATAGTGAATAAAAGGAGAAAATAATGGTAAAACAAGATTTTTTTAAAGAATTTTTTTCATAAATTTTGAATATAGTTTTTTCATTGTTATTAAGTCGCACTCTAAGTTTTTGATTTTTTTTAAATCCTCTCGTAGGAAGGGAAGTTTTTACCAAAGAGGTTTTTGTATATTTGTTCAATGAGTTTGACTATCATAACTATTATGAGAATCTTTCAAGATCAAGGAAGAGGAATTCGTTTTAATTGCTTTTTTAAAAAAAATTAACTATCAACATCTAACCAAATGGTTTAACTAACTGTAAGAATACTTTAATTCATACACTCTAAAACAATGGATCCAAAAACATTATTTACAATACTTTAAACATAGATTTTAGACAATGAAATAAGGAATCTTTTGAAGAATAATACATTGTTTAAAAAGTTAGTGAATAAATAATTTCAGCCATGTTCCAATTATTCAAGTCAATTTACTCTGTCAATTTGTCATCAACTATAATGCATTTTATAAATGCCACCCCATTCTATACTTAATTAAGCTTTTTCTTTATTATACTTGAGAAAAAAGCTACATAATTATACTTGTGCGTTAGTCTCTTTTAGCCAGGACTTCAAAAGAGTCCTTAACCGTTAAATTTCAATGAACGACTGTCTGTTGATACAATTTATCTTGTCCGTTTTTTAAAAAATGTGTAATCAAAGCACTTCTACTGATAGCATTAAAACCATTATTAATACACCTCAAAACATTTTTCATATCCTATATCCCCTTGAAGTTTAGACAAGAAAAGCAAATCCTGCCAAAACACAAGTTTTCCCCCAGGACTATCAATTCTCATAAAAGAAGATAAGACAAAGACGTCCCTTATAAAACTGAAAGGAAATAGAGACAGATGTAGAAAATATGTCAACGGAATACATTTCAAAAGTAGCTCTAGCTAGTACTAAAATATTTTATGCGTGGAAATGGTATAGAATTTTCTAAAGAATGGACATTTTGTTGTGTTCTACGCTTCATTCTATTACTTCTTTTTGAAATCTTTGGCGTTCTAAGTATACAACGAGACACTATATTTACTAGTAACGGTTGAACTGTAATATTAAAGTAAAGTTTTGCGATTTATCATTGGATTTTTTAAAAATATTTTATCAGGTAAAAAATAAATGTCACGTACAGGAATATTTGTTTATATTTTTACTCGGGATGAAGAAAATCAAATCCATTATTCTGGGTACCAAAATGTTTAGGTTTTGATAACATAGGTAATAATTTTATCTAATAGGTTAGCTAAGATAAAATTAACTGCATTTAGTCAGTAAAAGATTGAATTGGATGTATGGTGATTTTGTTTACTTAAAAGTAAACAACAACCAAGAAAACATTTTGGTAAATAACTTTTATTCTTCGAACTAAATGTGGTTACTTAAGACTATTCTCACGGGAAAGAGAAAAACCTTAGAGTTATTGAGAACAGTGAAGAAATTGTTATTATTATTTTTTTTTGCTATTCTATTTATTTTATTAATCAGATTTCGCCTCTTTGCTTAACTTGTATGTGTGATGATCGTGATTTATGGATGCAATTTCTAGAAATATTTTACGACCTTTTATACCCATAGCTTCAATATAATATTATTTGATCTTGGAAGCTTTCATTTTCCTATACCGTGAAAATTCCTTAACTAAATTTAACATTTAGTTTTCGAGGAATCCATAACAATTTTATTCATTTATTTAACCCTAGAGAATACCCGTAATCTAATTAACCATCTAAATAGACATTCCAGAGGGTAAGAGTAAATCCCAGCACCTTTAAAATTCTACTCTAACCACAAAGTTTGGAATTTTAGAGTTTTATTCCCATCTGGCTTGTGTAAATGGAAAAAAATGCAGGGTATTAATAAAATATTTAGTTGGGAAAATATTAAACCTAAGCTTTCGTGACAACCATGAATTATTCAGAGCCCCGAGTAAGTTGTTGGATGTTCGCACAATCTTCTCGCGAAATTCGAAAAAGAAAATGGGATAATTAGCTTTCTAAAGTGGAGATTGAATTTTGAAATTCAGTGCCTCAATTCTTCTTAAAGAACGTGTATCATATCATTTTCTTAAAAAGGACAAAAGAAAAATAATTTTATAGTGAATACTGATAAATATAGGAATCCCTTGGGGCTACAGAGAATTTGGAGGATATTTATATCATACTCAATTCAGTTAAGCATGTAAAATGTTTACTCAAAATGTATGTAAATAATGTTAGTAATGTAATAGTATACTATACACGATTGTATGTTGAATAATTCAAACAAAAAACATGAAAAGTATTCATTTTAAAACTTTATAATTTTATTCTGCTGCTTTACTAAAATTTAATCCTCTTGAGGTAGTTGTTTCATTAACTTTTGCAAATACGGGGTCTGGTTCAATTTTTGATAAAAGTATATAATTTTGATACGTGGACCTAACACAGTACATAATCATTATAAAACTGTGTTTTGTTTACAAATCCAACCTTATTTATAATTTATTCATAAATTTAAATTAAATAAAAAAGAATAAATTTTACCTCAGTACCTTGCAGTGCCACTTTCATTCATTTAATTTGTTTACAGAATTATTACTATATTATTTGAAATACTTTTTGTTCATTTAATGTATTTATTTATTCATGAAAATTGTTCATTGTAAATTTATGAATTGTATCGTTTGAATGAAATAAAAATGTAATTTTTTAAGCCTATACGGGATTTTTACCCCTGGAGAACTATAGTTTATTTTATAATATTGTAGATCGAAAACCTTCTATGAAATATTGCTATAAATCCACACTTCCATATTAATAAATAAAATTTAACACACTTTTTTTAACATAACAGTGAAATAGAGTTGTAAAGTAGTTAATAAAACAACATGGTGTTTAGTTTATTACAAATAGTATAATTATTAAATAAAATTTCTAATTAGAACACTTGTTAATTTAAAGAAAATATAGAAAACTTTCTAGACAGTCTAATAATATCAAATTAAAAAGTGCCATTTTCTCATTTTCACTTCATTTTAAAACGCCAATTTGCATTCTCAGCACCTCAAAGAATTGCGAAACATTTTTCTACAGGGAGGAAATCGTGAGGAGCCATCGAACCATTTAAAAAAAAAAAAACGAACATTTTCTCCAGCAAAGATAATACTCTTTTTTAGGTTCTGTTTATTCAGTTCCAAGACAAAACGCAGGTGGAAATGAAAACAGAATATAAAAGAGTTACTCCAGTAATGCGAGAGTGGTTTTTATTATTCTAACATTGAAGCAGTTTTTCTCCTACTGGAGTTTTGTTTTAATTGCAAGAGAAGATTTTTCAGCTCGAGATATTTCAGAGCAAGTTTAATTTAGAAACGGAAGGCTACTTAGAAAATATCTTAGATGCTCTGCCATGATTTGTCTTATGTAAATTTTTGGCATTCTCCTTTCGAGTTTCCTACGTAAATTATGCAAGAATTTAAGTTTCTAACAAGCTAAAGCGATTTTTCTTTGTCGTATTCGGGGTTAATAAAATTTAGAAAGCCACTCTCAGTAGTTTTTTAAGAGTATTTTGAAACAAACTGAACGTTTAACACGATTAGATTAAATCTGATTCAGCCGAGAACACTTAAAGTAAGTATACAAAATTACCGTACTGAAGACTTCGTGTCTTAAATCCTTACGTAATATAAAAGAATAACTTTGTGAATAAAAATGGCGGGGTGCTAAAGTGAGTTTACTTTATACTACTAGTCAGTTTTCTAACTTCACAAAAATGGGCTTCGTGTGCTTTTTCGTGATTATGCTTAGTGAATAGAGCCATTTTGTTCCTTAGAATCTGTAGTTTACGAATCGCGATGGTGGACACTTCGGGTCTGCGACTGGGGATTGCGAGAGGCGCAGAAGTGGAAAATCGACCAGTTTCAATTTTGCGTTATTTGTAGTCAAAATGGTTCCTTTTATTTTTTCAATTAGGTTAAACGCCCCATAACACAAAAGAGGTGAAGGAGGAGTATTCGATCCTAGAGTTTGGAAAGAATCCATTCACCCCAGCCGGGGCAGTAGAAGGATAAAGTCGAATGTAAATATTTGTTTACCTATTTTCTCTGAGGTTCGTGTTAATAGTCACAAATAAACGTAATGAAAGGTGTCATTCTTTTCCTTACCTTTGGGCAAGAAAGAATTGCGATAGTAGAAATCTGGCAACGCTCACTGGGGATAGGGAGAAGGGCAGAGAAAAAACACGAAAATCAGCAATATCTAATCAAAAAAAATTTCTTTTCTGCACCAACTGCGGTTGAATGTTTTCTAAATTGTCCCCAAAGATGGGCAAAATGCATAAAACCGAATTTCGAACGGTTCTTCTACTTCAAATAGGGTTGAAAAGGTGTAGAAAAAAATAAAGGGAAATTCTTAACTTTTAAGTCGTTTAAAAACTTATTTTTCCTCATAAAGGAGCACACATTTCAGGCTAATTTTTACCTTCATACACTTAACAATACGAAATACCATGGTAGATATCTAGTACCTGCGATTAAGGAGGGTGAGAGGGTCAGAAAAAAGTATACCAGTTTTGATACTGTTCGTAGAAGTAGAAATTCATAATTTTCTAATTTGAGTAGAGTCAAATGTGGTGCAAATAAAGGAGACCGATGGTTGACATACAGAACACCCATTTAGAAAAGCGTTCATCACATTGGAAGGTGAAATGGAAGGGTGAAATGGAATTTTAGGAGTTATTTGAAATGTTTTTCGACAAAACAGTGTCTATTTTAGTGAAATAACGTAGAAATCAATGTGAATTGGTCCCATGTACACTGTAGAACTAGAAATGCAACAGTAAATAACTTTCATTATAGAACGGGGGTAATGTGTGGGGCAGAAAAAAAGTTTGAATGATATTTTATTGAGAAAAAGAGTAATTATTTAGTTTAAAAGCTTTTCAGAACTGAAAAAATGTGAATGGGGACGCTCTTGGTGCCTATCTTGGGAAGCATAACTCAGCTTTGGGGGTTCGAAGGATGAAATAGAATACAAGGGGGAAATCTTTTATTTTTGACTAATAGCATGAAATTTTTTGAAAGAGCTAGATTAAACATTGTCAATTTCCCCCTCCAACTCTCTAGAGTCGGTCATCCGGCAATGGAATTTAAGACCCAAGACAAGGGAAGGTGGGCGGGGCAGAAAAATGCGAAACATTTTATTTTAGTTCGTATAATAATCTTATTAAGATTAAATACCCCTAAATTGAGAAAATTAATAGCAGATATAAATGAGACCCATGTTGAAATGTAGGAGGGTAGGAGGATAGAGGGTAGGAGGATAAAATAGAGGGTAGGAGGATAAAATACCCTCTTAGAGGGTAGGAGGATAAAATAGAATAATAGGGGGTAATATATTTAACTTTTTCACTAAAGAGTTGGAATTTCTCGGAAAACTGCATAAAAAGAATTGATTTTCCCTTTTTACTCCATGAAATATATGACACGTATAGGTGCACTCTGTATTGTGAGACAGGGGAAGGTGAGTGGAGCAAAAAAAAATACATGTATTCTATTTCTTTTAAATATGATTAAATGTCTTAAATTTAAAAAGAAAATTAGAAAATATATGTTATTCCAATGTCATTAAACGTTTCCTAAAACTTATTTCTTATAATTTAGTACATTGAAAAAAATATATGCATTATAACTATTTTCAAGCAATTTCTAGCGTAACTTAAACTCACAAATTAATAGGATAAATGTCTTCTATTTTGTCCTTATACCCCTCATCCAAGTGTAGGAACGCTTGGGAAAATGTGTTTTATGTATGTCTTTTATTTATTTATTTTTTTTTTTGAAATTATCTTATTTAAAAGAAATAGAATACATGTATTTTTTTTTTTGCTCCACTCACCTTCCCCTGTCTCACAATACAGAGTGCACCTATACGTGTCATATATTTCATGGAGTAAAAAGGGAAAATCAATTCTTTTTATGCAGTTTTCCGAGAAATTCCAACTCTTTAGTGAAAAAGTTAAATATATTACCCCCTATTATTCTATTTTATCCTCCTACCCTCTAAGAAACACATTTCAACATGGGTCTCATTTGTATCTGCTATTAATTTTCTCAATTTAGGGGTATTTAATCTTAATAAGATTATTATATGAACTAAAATAAAATGTTTCGTATTTTTCTGCCCCGCCCACCTTCCCTTGTCTTGGGTCTTAAATTCCATTGCCGGATGACCGACTCTAGAGAGTTGGAGGGGGAAATTGACAATGTTTAATCTAGCTCTTTCAAAAAATTTCATGCTATTAGTCAAAAATAAAAGATTTCCCCCTTGTATTCTATTTCATCCTTCGAACCCCCAAAGCTGAGTTATGCTTCCCAAGATAGGCACCAAGAGCGTCCCCATTCACATTTTTCAGTTCTGAAAAGCTTTTAAACTAAATAATTACTCTTTTTCTCAATAAAATATCATTCAAACTTTTTTTCTGCCCCACACATTACCCCCGTTCTATAATGAAAGTAATTTACTGTTGCATTTCTAGTTCTACAGTGTACATGGGACCAATTCACATTGATTTCTACGTTATTTCACTAAAATAGACACTGTTTTGTCGAAAAACATTTCAAATAACTCCTAAAATTCCATTTCACCCTTCCATTTCACCTTCCAATGTGATGAACGCTTTTCTAAATGGGTGTTCTGTATGTCAACCATCGGTCTCCTTTATTTGCACCACATTTGACTCTACTCAAATTAGAAAATTATGAATTTCTACTTCTACGAACAGTATCAAAACTGGTATACTTTTTTCTGACCCTCTCACCCTCCTTAATCGCAGGTACTAGATATCTACCATGATATTTCGTATTGTTAAGTGTATGAAGGTAAAAATTAGCCTGAAATGTGTGCTCCTTTATGAGGAAAAATAAGTTTTTAAACGACTTAAAAGTTAAGAATTTCCCTTTATTTTTTTCTACACCTTTTCAACCCTATTTGAAGTAGAAGAACCGTTCGAAATTCGGTTTTATGCATTTTGCCCATCTTTGGGGACAATTTAGAAAACATTCAACCGCAGTTGGTGCAGAAAAGAAATTTTTTTTGATTAGATATTGCTGATTTTCGTGTTTTTTCTCTGCCCCTCTCCCTATCCCCAGTGAGCGTTGCCAGATTTCTACTATCGCAATTCTTTCTTGCCCAAAGGTAAGGAAAAGAATGACACCTTTCATTACGTTTATTTGTGACTATTAACACGAACCTCAGAGAAAATAGGTAAACAAATATTTACATTCGACTTTATCCTTCTACTGCCCCGGCTGGGGTGAATGGATTCTTTCCAAACTCTAGGATCGAATACTCCTCCTTCACCTCTTTTGTGTTATGGGGCGTTTAACCTAATTGAAAAAATAAAAGGAACCATTTTGACTACAAATAACGCAAAATTGAAACTGGTCGATTTTCCACTTCTGCGCCTCTCGCAATCCCCAGTCGCAGACCCGAAGTGTCCACCATCGCGATTCGTAAACTACAGATTCTAAGGAACAAAATGGCTCTATTCACTAAGCATAATCACGAAAAAGCACACGAAATGAAGTTAGAAAACCCACTATACATATTAAATTTAATGCACATTATTTCAAGGTAACTCACGTTATTAATAATTATATTGTACAGTCCATACTCTCTTTAAAATTTTCTGATTTAGGACAACTTGTAAAAGATGTAGTACCACCAACAAAACCATTTTTAATTGCAATTTTAATTACCAATTTTAATTTTAATTGCAATTACTATTGCAATAAATAACGTAATAGACAAAATATAATACACATTTTCCATTTAAAATATATAATTTAAACAGCCATGTCATCAAAATTATTTTAATTTTTAAAGATTCATTAATTTGCAATAAACTAAGCTACAATAATAGCTTACGTACTTACTCAAGACACAATGATAGGATATAAGGTAGAAGAAACAAAACATGCTTGTCTTACCTGAAAATAAAAAAAAAACATATATATAATGAATATGTTGTCATAGTTTTAAATTAACAAATGAAACAGATAAAAAACGCACTTCTTATTCGACAACACAAATATAGCATCATGCATAAATTCTACTCCATTTCATTTAAAATAGGCTCATAATAAAAAACAAAAAAGTTACCCAAAACATTAACTTTTTTAAAATGTATGTTATACTCAGATCTATTTTCAAAAGCAAAGCTAACAACTCAAGCTCATCTTTTAAACATGTATTAACAATAATTTCTGTTCCATACTGATATATTGGACTCAAAATTTATAGTAAAATACACCTCTTTCAGCAGAAACTTTAACCCGGGAGGACGCGCGCTACTTTCTGTTATACGGGCACTCGCGCAGGGCCTCTCAGGCCCTGCACACGGTTTTCCGTTCTAAATGTTCAGTGAATCCAAAAAAATTTTTACGGAAAGTTTAAATATATAATTTAATCGTTCAAATGCATAATAACTAATTTTTAAGTTGACTGCTTTTTATTAATACATAATATTAGATTATTTTGAAACGCACCAGCTCTATCAGGAGGAATTGACCGAGATTATCTTATCTTCAAAGTGGGACCGATTTCTGCAGTTGATAGTGCTGTTTACCTAAAATTTCCTTTTTTGCAAGAAAAATTATAGATTCAAGTTACTTTTGGACACCTCTTTGGTTATAACTCGCGCAAATCCTCGCAATTTTCGAAGCATTTCAATAAAAACAACATCCTAACTCGGAAAATAACATACCCACTCTATTTAAACTTTAGGATGTGATAGGTGGAAACCTTTTAGGCAGATACACGGGATTTCAGCATTTTTGATTCAAAATTAGAGTTTTTATGAAGGTTTATTCAAGCACCAGGGCCTCGCAGGCCCTGTGCGCGTCCTCGCGGGTTAAAGATACATGATATCCTCGTGAGAGTTCTTAAACTTAACTTGTAGAAACTGAACTTGAATAGAATCCTTTAAACTTAGGGGAGAAAATTCTTCACTTTTCCATCGTAACATCTTACACACTGCAACAATACGCCCTTCATTCCCCTTCATAATTCGCTAATGATTACGCCTCAATTAAAGGAGAAGGGGATAGGCATATATCCTTACATCTCCCTCCCTCGGTACTTCATTACTCTTAAAAGTAAGAAAAATTCCAGAAATTAGCCAAGGCCCTATTCGATGCTTCGATGGTCTTTAAAATGCTCGACAAAAGTTAACGGATTTTAGCCAAGCACGAATGTGAAGCGTGTTGGAATTGTTGTTCGGCTTTAGAATGGCGTTGGCTTATACCTGTTTGTTTTGAAGTGAGTTTTGAAAGTTAACGTTTAACGTTGAGATAGTTTCAACATGAGGGGGCTTGTTAACGCTCAAGTAAAGGGTTTTCAACGGGTAAAACAACGGTTTTCGGAGTCTGGTAGTTATAGAGGAATGAAGTTTAGCGCTGTATACTTGAGTTTTCTCGTTAAATTCGTCGTGTTTTACACCGTCTAATGAGCATTCAATACAGCGTACATTTGCTAGCTAGAGTGAGTAAAACGAATTAATTATTGAGTTTAAAGTTTAAACGTAAAATTTGAATTTTTGAGCTGATAACCTAATTGTGACAGTATAAAATGAATATAAATGGGGGAGAAAATTTCTGAATCCTGATTATGAAAATTCACCAAGTTACCGGGATAAGATATTCTGAACTCTGATTTATCATTGTTAAAACAACTATTTTAAAGCCAATGAAGGTATAACTTCTTATCACGCTCACTCATAGTAAAAAGAAATCTCGACAAGAGTTAGCCAACTCAACTTATGTTGAAGCTATCCAACATTGTCACTTTTATACATCTTGATTTCTAACCCATTCATAATAATAATACTTTTACTTTCATTTTTTTCGTATTGCGTACTTTCATATTCAGTTTTGTTTTTACATTTAATGTGTACTCTTCATTACTTTAATTTTTCAATTTTTTCGATTTGCTTGACGTATTGTAGAAGAATCAGAAATAAATTAATCTATATCCTTCCACAGGAAAGGCTCTGTCATATTTTTAATATTGAACTGTGATCCCCTCTGAACATAAATATAGTTACTATATTTGATATTTGCATTTGTCAGTTTGAGTCATTTTTAATTCGCACTCCCTAAATCATTACGAATGAAGTGATATAATTCAATAAGAGCATTTAATACATCTTTCTGATATTTCTTTCTTTAAAAAATAAAAAAAAACTATTAAAATAAAATTTTATATTATTTTTATAATCTTTTCAAGAAAGATATTCCATTAACTGGAATGAAAACTAACCAAATAATTTTTTATAAATCATTCGCACCTCTTTTCTTACTCTACTCTAATGAATATAACACCAAGAACAATTACGCACAGCTTTTTAGAATGTGTATCGCGATAAAAATTAAAGTAGGGATACTGAGTTTAATCTCATTAATTAAAAATTCATTTCAAACTAGAGACTTAGTCCCGTTACCAGGGAACTAATTTCTCCATATATTATTCAGAGCCTTAACAGCTAAAGCTTCGATCTTTTCAAGTTTGCTCTTGCATTAACTTGAGAAATCGTTCATGCATGTTTTTCTTCTAAGGATCAACCTTAGTTAAAAGAAAATCTTCTCTTTGAAATTTAGTTTCAGAGAGTTATCGTTAGTTAGTTTTGATTTTTTTTCCTTTATTTTCTTGTATGTGAGAAAGAAGATTTAATTAACCAAGTATTGCATAATCCGATGACAAAGGTTTCCTATGGTTGCCAAAAAAAACGTCATCAACAGCCAAAGGTTTAGGGTTTCCATGAGACCTAATTATCCTGCCAGTGATAATATTCCGGCGTAAACGGATGGCCTAAAGCTTAAACGGATGCAACAGCAAAATAATATGGCCTTTTTACATTATACTATTTAAAATATCAGTAAATTGTTAATTTTACTTAAACATAGTTTTTGATAATTTTGTAATTGATGTATCTGAAGCTCAAACAGAAAGGAGAAATTCCTTGTATTAAATTACATTTTTAGTAGCCTAAGAAAAAAGGAGTTAGCTATATGGGGAATGTAGTACAATCTAAGTTACAAAAACTAAAAAAGGTTGGTCTAACTCACAGATTTTTTTTTACCACAAAAAATAAACTTGCTTTTGGAAAATATAATGTTAAAAACTTGAAAAGCAGTTACTTCTACCATCATTCAACTTGGATAAAAGGAAATAAACAGACAAAAAAATTAAAACTGTTTATATTTGATTATTTTAGGTGATTTCAAAGCAGTTGTGTAGTAATTTAAAGAATAAATCTTTTAGATGCACACCTTTCATATGTATATCTTTATTTTTTTACATAACTTTAGGCGATTACCATAAAATTTATAGTATTTAAGTCTTCTGTATACGAAGGATTAATGTTAAAATTCAAAACTGGATATAAACGGTCATACGATTTTAAAACCTTTAATAATATTTTACCCTACTCTCAATCACTACATCTTTTAAACAAAGCCATAGTACCTACCGATGGTAAAAATAATTTCTTTTACACAATCTGTAACACGTAATACATCGATATTTATATTTCTTATGACAGAAAATTTGTAATGTCCTATAATAATGTAATGTACTTTTAAAAATGAGATTTTTTTTTTGTCTTTTATTCTTTAAAAAATCTCATCGAATAACCTCTTTGAAGACACATAAGTATAACGAATTTTTACTTCTTTTACTAGTCTCATTTATACACTTAAAACTTATTTGGTTTCATAATTTTTTACAGCATGGAATAAACCAACACTGAACAAAAACAGCGTCAACACAATTATTGCAGGGAAGCAAACTTGAAGGCCATAAATAGCGCAGGAAAATCTCCGACCAGGTGTCGATTCGCGGGCTCCGTTTTCCCGGGCGTCGAATATGATTGGCGGAAAACTTCCCGCGGCCGACTCGGGATTGGACGTAAAGCCGCTTGCGGCCGAAGGCACTCCGGGCAATTGACAGAGGCAGTGCCATCTACAGGATTGGAGAGACACTAAAGGGATGCGGGAGACGTGCTGTAGGGATATAGGGATGTGTGTCTTGTTGGGGACTTCGAAAAATTGATGCTTAGGATTTGCTGAAAAGGGGAAGAAATCACTGAAATCGAAACAGATTAATTTAAATTTGTGTACTTAGTAGATATGCAATTAATTTAAGGATATTTCCTTAGACACGACAATATTTACCGGAAAAATATATTTTTTTAGAACTGCATGTTTTAATTATTAAAATCGGACCGTTTGTGTATGTATCATTTTTTGGAACTTTAATCGGAGTAAATCAAAAATATATTGATTTGAGCAGACACCACAAAATTTTAAGAGGTTAGTTTTTGGAGAGATTTTATGTATGATTGTATCTTTTCCTTAAAAAATATACGTGTAAAAAGTATGTTATAATTTGTGTCTAAATTTGCAAATTTTCAGTTTTTCATTCTAACTTACTTTATACCATAAGAAATTACAGAAATGAGTTGAAATTGCAGTAGAAAATAATTCTACCATTTGTGCTTATATTACCTGCAGTTTTTTTGTTTAATTATAGTAACCCTAATTTTTTAAATTTAGAGCAGTTTACCAGATGATACGTTTTTTTTTATAGTAAAAAGACATTTTACATTCACACACATAAAAAATAAACCATTTAAGATGTGCATTTAGTTATTTAGAACTGGTGTTTAGTTTACCAACAGGCATTTAATATCATAAACGGTTAATAAAGTAATAAACTAGCTTGCATTTCCCCATAATCTGTCAGCTTAACTCTCACACAGCGTCTACCTCTTTAAAACTTTCAACAGTTCCCAAAACTTCCAAACCATAACCCTCCATACAAAGCTTTACATTTCATCCGGCATTCAGAAAGAATATCCAAACATTTCTCCATCATAACAGCAGCAAAAACCTAAGCCCCTCCCCTCCAACAAAAAAAAAAAAACTCACCCAAAGTGCAACACATCCAAAAGCATAATTGAGTTATTCCTCAAATTCCCTCTCTTTTCGAAAATCATATCCAACCCCATTCCAAATTTTCCCGGTCTCCATTTCCCGGGTATTCTCCAGGAAAAAGCTTTCCAGGAATATATATGGCTATTCCGGAGAGAACGAATAAAAAACGCTCCCTCAAAGTTTTCCCCCGATTCACAATATCCCTATTTTCCCTATTCACAACTCCTAAATAAACCCTCGATCCAGCTGCGAAGAATGCGGGATATACGTACTTTCTCCCCTATGCGCAATGGGATCCTTTTATATTTGGAGACACGCTTTCTAGAGACAGAGTGATGTTTGCTTCCTTGTTGGATTCCGAACTTCTTTTGAATTTGAAGGCTTTTGTGCATGGAAATTCTTTTAGGATAATGGTTGAATATTTTCAGAAAAAAAAAGCAGCTGAAGATGTTACTCATTTTATGATGGATGCTATTATGCGGGTCTTGTGAGTGTAAGGGGTTGAAAAACAAAGTTCAAGATATTAAAATATTATCATGTAAAATACGCATTGAATCGTTTGATTTGTGTTAAATGATAGTTTAAAAGCTATATCCACAACCATAAGCGTCGCGGTTAACCAACAGTTAAAGAAAAAAACTGACAGATTGGTGGAATCCTTCTTTGACCAAGGTTTTAACACCGACGCTGATGACTGTGAAAATGACTAAGTAAGTTTGCTGGGACAACGAGCTAACAACTCCAAGAGTCTATTTGAAATTAGTTTGTTGTTACTGCAAGCGTCTCATTTGCTAGCTCTTTTATTAGGCCCTTATCCTTTTTATTTCCCCTTATCCTTTTTATCCTTATTCCGCTTCGACAAATGTACTAATTTAGTGTATTTCTTACACGAAATTAGTTTATTTGTCGAAGATCCCGATACGAATAACTTTTTATTTAAATTTATTTTGTAGTGAGTTTATTTTTCTTATCACATTTAATTTTTAAATTCATAGTATTTATGTAGGTTTGTTAGACGTATAAAAGGTACACCATCACCATATCTATTAAAATACTCTCTTGGGAATCTCTGCTTATGATGTATATCTGTCAAAATGTTTCATAAAATTGGAGATGCAGGATTTAGAAATTTTTAAAGCCGAAGAAAATCCATTGCCAAATGATAATGAAAGTTTCAATTAAGGATGTTTTTTCAGTGAAAAATTTATGCTTCAGAAAGAAACATAAAAAAAAGTTTTAAAAATTGACGTCTCGAGAAAAATAGCACATATATAGTTTTAATGATGTTTCCCAAATAAATTCAACAATTGTGATAAATTAATGTGAAGATCTAGCGCCTTACTACTTTAAGCAACAAGTTTAATTCATTTAACAATATTTATTTAATAAAAAGTAAAAATTCCTAATTAAGTTAACATTGCATTTTATATTCTAATTATATAATCAAAATGTATCAAAACAACTGAACAACAAAAAAAAAGTGAAGATGCTGTCAAATCCTTTTTCAAATCATTCTTGCTACTAAACATCATTTCTCAAGTCTCCCCGTACTTCGGAACGTCAACTCAAATTGTTAAAAAGAAACCCTTTATAACACGGCTCTTCAAAAAATAATAATGACCGCTCTCCAGCCAGCAATCCAAACAATCACCTGCCAACAAGATCAGAAGAAATACCTTCTATACAATGTCACCGCTCACAAAGTTCTTTGTCCACACTGTTCTGCGATCAAATGATTATCAAGGAGACAAAGTCAAAAAGCCCGCTCTAATACACGAGATACACTTTAATTTAAAAATCACCTGACATCCGTTTCCCCTTGGCTGTGTCCGTTGCCACTCGAGAGAAGAAGCAATTTCCGTAGAGGCGGAAATCGTTTGGATGACAGGATTTAAAAATTCATAGAGAATTTATGACGTGACTGCTTTTTTATTCACAGCTTAGACGTTCGAATATTTCAGGTTTAGGCGAGTTAGTTTGAAAGACAATTTTGCTTTAAAAATACGCATTTTTAGGGACTGAGATAAAGTGTCTTATGGGTAAAATATGCATTTATTTAAATTCGATGTTAATTGGTTTGCGTAATTGATTTATTTAAATAATATTCAATAAGTTTAAAGATTTGATTAAATTAAAAAAGCGATTTCTCCTAATTAAACACTTACTTAGACGTGAGTAAACGAATGGTTAAAGCATATTAATCGACTATTTTCGAAACCTTCTCATAGAATTTTTGCATTGAATAAAAATTATTTCAAACCTTAAAGAAACGGTTTTCATGAAAAGTGTGAAATCATATTTGGGCATACATAAATCCGAAATGACTACAACAATATTTTATTCGCCTTTAATTTTTTTTTTCTTGCATTTCAAAGATTACTTTCCAGGTCAGTGCTTGAATAAAAATAAAATACTTTCTGAAACGGACGGCAAAAATATTCATTCTTTCTTCAGGGCGATCCATATTTGCTGATTCATCAATTTTTCACTTCTTTTTAAAGCAGCGTTTTTCTGGAATTCCTCCAACTGGAGCCTTGGATGCATGAAACACTTTATCACTATGGTCTTTAAATCTCAGATTTTGGGGATTCGTAGAAAAATGTGCAAAGTGAACGATAAAAATTCGAGTTTTTATTAGAAAAAGATTTACGGGTATAGAGTATTTTCCACCTCAAAAATCCCGTGAGTAAGTTTAACGCATGAAATAAATTTAGCTTCGTCATGTATTTTTCATCTTAAAAAATCTAAAAGTTTGAAAATTTTTAATTACTTTATTCTGTAATTAATTTATCATTGTCTTTCATTGCAGAATTTTCAGCAAAACCTATTAAATGGCTTATTAAGTTAAATTACTTATATAATGATAAATTTATATTATTATAATGATAAAATTTATAAGACATTTGAACATCTATTTTATTTTATCCTTCTATAGAATACAATTTAATATTTAAAATTCAAAAGCAAGGCGAGTTGTAAAAAACTTTCCATGAAACCAGACATCGATTTTAAACAGAATTTCCGTGAAAACCATTTATTATAGCTTTTTAATGGAAACTTTTTAATTACAACCTTTAAACTTAAATAAATTCGCCAATAATACATTGCTTTCCTAAAGAAATTAGCCTCTCATCTGAGAAATACAAAAATTTTATAAAATATTCTAGACTTGTTATGTATTTAATTTAATAACAACTATGAAGTAAATTCTAAGGATCTAGAATAAAACCTAAAAACTGTATGCCTTCATTCTTGTTTAAAGTTTTTTAAGGGCCGTTCAAATACTATTACGTAAGATCCTAAGAGGAAGGGGGGTAGTTATTTGATAACTTTTGCTGAAAAGTGGAGGGGAAGAATAATTATGAATTATGAGCGGCTTACGTGCAAGGCCGCAACCAAACTTATGTTTCAGGGGGGTTGTTGACTCAGGATTACTTCTTTAGGTACTTCCTTACGAGTACTTTTATACGTTATTTTGGTGCACTTTATTTCAAAATTTAGCGAACAATGTGAATATCAAGTAAACTCAGGAGTCTGGCTCACTCAGAAAATTTCTTGAAATTTCCCTTTCAAGTAGTGTTTTAGCTCATTTTGAGGACCGCTCCTTTAAATAATTTATTTTCAAAGGGAAAAATTAGAAATTGATGTTAAAATTTCGGAAGGTGGGTAGGTTGAACCCCTAATCCCCTTGGATGCGTCTCTTCTAGACGTCAAAAATACTTTTTTCTAGTACCTTTTGTACGTAACTTAGAAAAAAAATTAAGGTGTGTAACAGATGAAATTGCTGCTTTACAACTAAACCCTTTATCTTTAATATTTCATTCACGCGCACGTGAACTTCTTAAAAATAGATTAGAAATGAAAATATCTTTGTGATTGTTTTGGACTTGTTTTGTTGTGTAATTGTAAATAGCATCAAAATTAAATGAAAGTGTTTTCGCAAATATTTATTTCATTCGTAGTTCAAACGTTGTGTTAAATTGGCGCCCAACGTGGGGCCGAAACACGGTCCCATCATCTGGATAAAGTCGATGCCGACCAAGTAATCCGATCTTGAAATGTCTAAGCTAAGTGATCATTCCGATACAAGTAACGAACATCAGTTCATTTAAATGCATATGTATTTATCAAAATAACATTGCTTTATTTAAGTTATTTAAACGTGAAAATGAGTTACTTAGCTAAAGGTAAAAAACAAGATTTAATCTTCTTAGCAGAAGAACTCGGAATTACCCTTGAGGGAAATTTGAATAGAATTAATTTAAGGAATGCTATCATAGAAAGTGATACCTATGATGAGGAATTCACTAAAGAATTGTTTAACAATATTATCACTGATAGAGTGGAAAAAGAATTTCGTGAAAAAGAAGAAAAAGAAAGGGAGAGAGAAAGGAAGGAAAAAGAGAAAGAAAGGGAGAGAGAAAGGAATGAAAAAGAGAAAGAAAGGGAGGAAAAAGAGAAAGAAAGGGGTTTCGAATTAGAAAAGTTAAAACTTCAAACCCATTCTGCTAATATGCTCTCAGAAGAATCGTCGTCTTCTGTCACGGATATTCCTAAATTGGAATTAAAGAAACTGATCCCCAGTTTCAATGAAACGACTGATGATATCGGTTTGTTTTTAAATTTATTTGAAAAACAGCTGAAATTCCTCCAAGTACCTAGTTCTAAATGGGTTGTTTACTTGGTAGGGCTTCTTCCAAGTGACATAACTAAGTTGATAGCCCAAGAAACTGATGAGGATGCCCATAACTATGAACACGTCAAACGAATTCTTTTGAAGCGCTTTAAAATCAGTGCCGAAAAATTCCGGAATATTTTTGTTCAACACCGCCGAAAGTATGGCAGTACTTGGCGAGATTGTTATTTTCATTTGAAAAGTTCTTTTGAAGGTTGGCTAAATGAGCTGCAAATAAATTCATTTGATCAACTTAAAAATTTAATTATTTCTGATCAAATTAAGAAAATTGCCCCTCCCGAATACAAAGAACATTTTATTGATCACTGGTCTGAGCTGGTTGATCCAAAAGAATTAGCTGATAAATTTGATTCTTATGAAGAAGCTAGATGCCTGAAGCTAAGAAGTGTTACAGAGGTACCAACGAAAAGTGAATATCCAAAATGCCAAGATGATTCAGAGAATTCTTCTAGAACGAAACGTTCTGATAGAATAGCAAAGAGCAAGGATTTTCCCCAACTATCCTGCTATGGATGTGGGAAAGAGGGCGTTATCAAACCTAATTGTCCCACCTGCACCGTAAATGTAAAATTAAATAGCGGTACATTCAATTCTATAAAGCTTAATTCTTTTAAAAATAAACATGAACAACCGTACAACACTCTTCTAGAGATATCCATCAATGGAAGGAAAGGGACGGGATGCGCTGATACTGGAGCAAGTCATACAATTGCTAGCACAAAATTGTATAATCTTTTAAAAGAAGATGGGGTAGAGTTTAAGGCTACAAAAATGAGTATTACTCTTGCTGATGGGTTTGAAAGGGAAACTGAAGTTTACAAGACAGAAGTTCAAATCCAAATAAAAGATCGTTTCATTAAAACTGAATTGTTTGCTTTTAAAACCCCTAGGAATAACCGAACTCTTCTAGGGATTGATTTCCTGAAAAGAGCTGGAATTGTCATAGATGTTCCACATCATCAATGGTTCTTTGCTCGTAGACCTAGGAAGAGGTTCAGGTTTTCTGAAGATAAGGTTATGGTATTATCTCCTAACGATAAAGCATATATCAATGTCAATTCTATCTGTCTAAGAGACGATAAAAGGAAACACATCAATAAAACCCAAAGAGCTGAATTAAATTCATTGCTGGAAGATTTCTCCCGTATTGTCCGTCTAGGGGAAGCAGCAACCACCAAGATTAAACATTTCATTAATACTGGAGATAATCCACCAGTTTCAGTACCTCCAGGTAGGATATCTCCTGTAATGCCTTCTCTTTACTCAAAGGAAGACTTGATGAAATTTTCCACCAGTCCATTGTCTCTGAATTGGCCTGCCTGTTTGGACACTGCATACAACAACGCGAATGGCAAGAGGGACCCCGAGCGATGGTTTATGAACCACGGCGGCATTGATCACTTGTCTCCTCTGGAGCACGGACGCCATAAACGGGACGACAGCCTCTTGAGCCACAAGCGCAAGTCTTCTGATCCGAAGGAGCAGATTAAGGAGGGCATCGTGTTTAGTCCACAGCGACGCAGCTTTGGAACAGGCTGTCACGTCATACAGCAGTCCTTCTTGGCCAGGAGACCTGGGGGTTCCTCTGATAGTGAAAGGGAACCAACTCGCAGGATTGGAAGTGGTCGTATCATGAACAGAGACTGGGACCAACGTGATTGGGACCGAGATCCAGAGTACGGCTACGGCAACCATTCTGCCCGAATAGATCGTAGATTTGCCAAATATGCTAGACAAATAAAAGGTCGAGTAGAAGAAAAGCCCAGAAAGTAGATGGCTAATCGGATCTCTTCGTCTTATCCAGCCTCCAAGACGGCCAACCTGCTTTACGAGGACGTTTAAACCGCAGGTTGAGGGGAAGTGTGTAACAGATGAAATTGCTGCTTTACAACTAAACCCTTTATCTTTAATATTTCATTCACGCGCACGTGAACTTCTTAAAAATAGATTAGAAATGAAAATATCTTTGTGATTGTTTTGGACTTGTTTTGTTGTGTAATTGTAAATAGCATCAAAATTAAATGAAAGTGTTTTCGCAAATATTTATTTCATTCGTAGTTCAAACGTTGTGTTAAAGGTTCAATTAAAAAAAATTAATTATTATTAATCAGGAAGTTAATTTTTCATCAATTATAAGTTCTGAATTTTTAAAATGACGTCATTTTTAAAAGTTTTATAGGTGTAGGGTTGGACAGAATTGCTTTCGTAATTTTAAAAGGTGTGCTACGATTAGCTTATTTTTGCTTACAAGGGTGGGTTAAAAATCACCAAAAACATGCTTGCGTAATATTTAAACGGCCCCTTTAATACCGATACACAGGTGATGAAACTAATGAACCCCATCCATTCTTAACTGAGTTAAACTTCAAACAATTTTCGAACAACTTAAAATTCAAACATCATTAACTTAATGACAATACACCCTACTAAATTTTCAGCCAGATAATCCATCAACATTCCAAACCAACTTCAATTCAATCAACAATTTACCCCAACCAACTCCTCCCAATTTCCTCCCAAAGATCACTTCCAATCCCAAACGTTAGCTAACGGATTACCATCAGCGAAATCCCCAAGAAAACGAACACAAGAGCAATTCCACGCACGTTTCGTCAGGCCAGCATTTTACATCCGGGCTTTCAATTAAATTCCGACAACCAACTCCCCCAAGAACAAAACTACGGGGTCCTCTCCACACCGGGAACCCGCAAAAGAATGCCGACATTCGAACGTCTTTCTGGACGTTAATTACTTCCAGGTCCGCCGGGAGATTGGGGTTCGAGATTAAGAGTGGCTTTTGTAGTCTGGAGAGCCGTTCTGTGCGGAGCAACTCGGCTCGGGAGACCATGAGGACGAGGATATTGAATTCTAATTTTGGATTGAGTGCGGTTTGTTGAATGTTTTGAGTTGAATTTTCATTTAGATGAGGGAGGATTTAAATTTTATATCTTGGTCAGTAAATTGTGGATACAACAATAATAAATTGTGGAGTAAATTGCCCTCCAAAATTTTATCTGTATCAAATTGATTGAAAGTTAAAATTAATAAACAGCTTATTTTAATGAAGGAACTCTGGGTTTAAGAGAGCAACGAATATTGAATCTGGTGAAATGTTTCTGGTCAATGAAGAACAGTCTCTTATATCAGGATCTAATTAGTTTTAATCTAGGTTAATAAATAACATTCACATCATCAAATCTAGAGTACAGATCATCTTGTTTACACCTTACAATCATACTGAGCATGCACGAGTCCGGTTACAGTTAAGCTGGCTTCTGGACTGTTGCCAACTACTCCAACAACTAAGGCCATTTAAAAAAAAAACATATACCGTCCAGGAAAAAAGAAATACCAAAAGAGGCTGCATTAGAACAGCTTTTGGACAGGGATATGGGTTTAAGTAACCGATAATAAAGCATTTAAAGCCATATTCACAGTCATTAGCGTCAGGCTCAGCTAAAAGAAAACCAAATTAGCTTTAGAATCTGATCGATGGAATCCTTTTCTGACCGACCAAGGATTTAACATCACCGCTGATGGCTGTGAATATGGCTGTAGACTTCTACTGACCAAAAGGTTACATTATCATCGTTGTGGAAGCTAGAATACAATATACTTGATTAACTTTACAATCAGCTACCACATATTAACAAGAAACTTCCTTTAAAGCGTCTGTGACATTTCACTATAAAAATAAAAACGAAACCAACTAAGCATTTGGAACATCGTTTTATAAAAACTTCCAATTAGAATTCAATTTACTTTCTTATGAAGTCCCAAATCAAAAGAGAGCAAACAGAAGAAACTTAGACACTCGGAGATCAAAGCAGAGTCTTAATTACCTTAGTAACTAATGTACCTCAGAAGTTTCGAAAAACGCTCTTTTCGATGGGTGGAAATAAGAAAACGAAAGAGAAACACTACCACACGCTGGATAATTGAATCAATCCGCTAATTTGATTTAGAAATTCGATTAAGAGATAGAATTTACACTGAGACTCGGTCACAGTTAACTGAAGAGCAGAGGTAGATTTGTTTAAGTATATAGTGCTGTCCTTTAAAAACAACCCACTCCAAATTGTACCCTAAAAACAACCCATTAAGATTTTTTAATTACATAATTAAAATAATTTTACCATCTCATATACCCTGTCCTTCTATGCCTCTTAGAGTGTCAGGGATGTAAAAACTGGTCAAAGAACGGTTTATTTACTTATTTTTTAAGCAAGTTGAGATATTGTATATTTTTGGCAAAAAATGTGCTTCAGATTTACAGATTTTGTAAAACTGTATGTCATAAAGACTAGAGCATTTTTCGCGAGTTTTTATGTTTTCCCATTACTATGAGAATAAAGTATTAAAGTTTTAGCTCAGTCCGCCAATTAGAGTCCTTCTAGGAGAAAGTGTTTTTTTTTTCAAATTCTTACTTAATTGGCTGCCAAGTTGTAATGGATAGTTGTAATTAAAAATGCTTAGCACTAAAATGTTAGGGAGGATGAGCCGCTAGTACAGTTTTTTGTTCGATTTAATTATCCTTTTTATTAAGCTTTTAATGAAGAAAATATGAAACAGTGGGTTGTTTTTAAAGGACAGCACTATATATATAAGTTGAATCAAAGATTGGGTAGTATGTGTCATACTTTTAACTAATGGTTTTAATTCTTCTATTAGTGTGTTATAAGGGATTTTTTTTGTTAAATGTTATATTAAATCTATATTTAAATTTAATATTAAGAATATATTAATTTGGAAAAGTGTTTCCATAGTATTAAAAATAGGTATACTTGATAAATAGTGTAAACTACGGTTTTAAAAGTTAAAATCACATGAAAATCTTAAAATTTAAATCAATCTGTATTACAAAATTGCACTACTGAATGCGTATAACAATTTTAAACCACACGCATAAAATAATTCATTTCATGTTATGTGAAGACACAGCGTTTAAGATTTATAAACTGCGTAGGGCTTCTATTTTAAGAAGAATATTTTTCAAAAATAAAATATCTTCTAAAGAATATTCTACAATTACAACATTATTTAAATTTAAGCAACTTGAGGGGAAATGGACATAATTAAAAAGAGTAAAGTCAAAAAATAAATTTTACGTAAAAATTTCAATAAACATGCATGCAAATGCAAACATACTCCTAATAATTTAAAATAAAAATATCACGACAAAATTCAATTGTCCGTTTAAGAAAGAGAATAAGTTCAAAAAATGGCAAATTGACTTTTTGTGCTCAAAAAAAAAAAAAAAAAATCTCAAAGCTTTGCTCTACACATGAATGTAAAGAGTGGAAAAATAAATACCGCCTATAGGCAGATATATATCCCCTTGAATTTGATGAAATCGATGTTCATTCATTGTATTTTGTGGTTAAATTTGAAATTTAAGTTAATTTATCTTTCTTTCCCTTTTTTATCCAGTGAATGTTTGATTTCATTGATATTTACTTTACTCCATTGACACTGCTTTAATAACTCAGTTTCAAAACTATTTTTTTTTTGTTTTCGTCTTTCTAGTTTTCACTTTTGTGCTGTCAACTAAGCAGAAAGATATTTTGAGCTAAAAATTTCATATGTTTGAAAAAGAGGATAAGTCCATAAACTTTTTTCAATAGTAAAATATTTATATGTATATTAAAACGTTATAATATATGTATATATTTATATGTATATTCTTATTAGTATATTCTATTTTCTACTCGTCAACGGATTTATGGATCTGGTTTGACTCCGTCAGACCATTGGAGATAAGCAACAACAACAGTATATCCTATATTCTAAATAGTGTCCTGAATTTCCAGTAAAAAATTTATAGTTATACAACAAAAATTTTCTTACCTATACAGCTTTTTTCTATTTTCTCAAAACTTGGTTTTTTGGACTTATTCTCTTTTTTTAAACTGACGATTCATTTGTAAGTCTTCATAAATTATTTTTGTAAATTAACTACGGCATTCATATATGATTATAATTTTTGGTTTAAGAAGTGCGGAAATTTTATGAAGCTATTTTTTATTTTATTCGAATGGAATATGGGTATTCTGAATAACAAACACAAAACACCAATAGATCGTCAAATGTTTGAAAATAGTTGCAATCCGATTGTTAAAAATATTTTTTCCCTTAGACATTTTAGGGAGGAAAGAATATTTTTCCTCCTTAAATTTAGAGTTGTAAGAGGGATTCTTTAATTACTTTTAGTGCTAAAAAATGCACAGTAAAGAATATAATGAATTTAATAGTAAAAAGGATCACGTTTGGTGAATAGTAGTTTTATAAGCTCAATAAGTAAAAAACTTTTATGCGTTATCATATTTTTTCATCAATTAAAAATATTAAATAAATAAAAAGCACAAGGAACTAATATATTAAATCATGAATTTAAAAGAACTATATCAGTATATTTTTTTATTCAAATATCTCGAAGTTGAAGATAAAATTTTAAGATAGTTGATACGCCGCTAGTAAGTTTATTGTTATTACGATTATTCTAACTTTACACTCACTCAAACGTTTAATATTTGAGAAGGTACTTATAATACTTCAAGTATCCAGTTATGCAAATTAAGAAGCATAATACCCAATTAGACTTGGTATTGAGTTTTTAAAATAACTACCAAATTTTTTTTCTTAAGGAGAAGAATACTCGAATTAAGAATAGAAAATACTTGGCACTATAAATGAAGTTTTAAAAAAATGTTAATAAATCAAATGGTAGTTTTGAAAAATTAAACTTCTTTAATAGCTTAGAATTATAAATTTTATGTTGTGGGATTCGAAAATCTAACCAGTGCTTATTACAATATCCCCCTTTTCTCTAAGATTCTTAAAAGATTCTCATTTTGTCGAAAATGCCAAAGGGAGAAAAACTCCTTCGTGAACCCAGGAAGAAAGCACAAATTAAACTAATGTATTAGAGCTATATGCTAAATTTTTATATATTTTACACTATTTTACTACAATTTCTCTTTGGTTTTCTGTACTTTTATAGTGGATGCTTAGAATCTGAACAACAGATGGCACCACCAGTAAACTTCGAAAAATTTTCATTAGAAAATTTACGAAAGTTTTAAAATAGTTCAATTATGTTATTTCCGAACACTTTATATTGTTTTCGGAGATTTCAACTTGATAATTATTTTTCGTATACAATTTAAAGAACTGTTTTAAGAATGTTGAGAAAAAAAACATATACCCCCCTAAATTAAATAAATTTAACAAAATAACCCTCTAACATTTTTTATTATTTTAACAAGAATTTACCAATGTTCATTATTATACAATTGACTTTATTATCTAAACTTATATCTAATTTTTAGGCAAACGGTTATTTATAAGAAGATTAGATGTAATATGCAAGTTGCAAGATATGCGCAAGTAATAAAAGAGTTAATATTATTAGAATCAATTCTCTTTTACTCTGTACGTGTACACATAATAATATTTTAATTCAATAACGTAATTTGCATTGTAAAGAATCTTTCTATTCTAAAAAAAAAGTTTTTGGTGAACGATTTCCAGAGAAAAACTGTTTAATAACTGATTCGAATGACATATTTCTGGTATCAAAATGTCCGGATTCTTTCGAGGATTTGCTGCAAGCATTTAAATTTTTAAACAAAGAAAAAAAAAACAATTTTAAAATAGTTAAATTTTTTTTGGATTGAGTGTTTTGTAGGTTTTGTCTCTTATTATTTTTAATGGCTTGAAATGTATTGTTTAGCAAGTCTGGGTTTAAACAAACAAAATATTAATGGTAAAACACTAGTATACTAAACGAGTTACTAGGAGGTATAATATATTGAATATAAAAGATTCATTGGTGTAGGTTTTTTTTTTCAGAATGTTGATTAACAATCGTTGTTAATAGACGTTCTTGATATTTTTTAATGATAACATTTTGATTAAATTATTGATAAGTAAATAAATATTAAAACTTTTAAGAGAGTGTTATTCATGGAGATGACAAGTGACGTATGTTTGGAAAATTGATTGATGTTTATTCTGCTATAATTTTTTAAATATATTTTATAAAGTGAGTTAAAGTGAGCTGGGTTTTGTGAGGATTGCGAAGCAATCCAAAAGGTCCTGTGTAAGCAGTTTTACGGGAGTTGCTGAGCGATAGCGAGCTGGGGGCGGTAGCTCCCTAGTTGAGCAAAACAAAATTCATTTATTTCCATCTAGAAATAATATCTAATCAGCTTTTTTTATGCAGCCCTTTCGCCTTTGTTCAAATATAAAAATTTGGTATAAAACATACCTACAGAGAATACAGAAAAGCAAGTTACCAATAGAAGTAGTTCGGGAAAACTATTCATTTTCCGTAACAAACTGCCCCAGGAAACTTTAATTAAAGAAATCCAATTTATTTCCGCTTATTTCTTTTGTTATAAGTTTTCATACTTGAAGAAAAAAAATGATAAGGTGTAAATATGAACAGGAAGAAATCTAAAATTCTAAAAATAAAGTACACAATTAATTTGGGAAGACTCAATTAGAAAAAGGGTCACACATTTACACGTTTTTTTTTCGCCAGAAATTTCTGAAACTTTTTTGACACATTTTTGCGACTGGAAGTTAATTAAGACCACTTGAGATATGTGGAGTTGAGTGTTTCAATGCGTTTTAACGATTTACTTTGAAATATTTAAGAATTAATTTAATGGTTACTCTAAATTAATTGGGATTGCAAACCTGAATTTAAGAATAAGAAGAGCAGAGCTTAGATGTTATGCAATTACTAAAGTTTGTAAATTATGTTGGATGGTTAATCAAAACATTAAATTTGCCGTTTTTTATAAGATATTCCAAACATTTGTGAATTGCGAAAAATTAATGTAATAAGATAACCTTTTTAAAAACCGCTATTAAAAAATATTGCCCTCTGGGTGTTCAGATAAAGCAACTTGAATAATAAAAAGCGATTAAAATTTGAATTATGTGTATGAATAACGTTTCAAGAAGCGGAAAGTTTTTTAAAAATTTATTTTAAATTTCTAACTGCCAAGAAGGAAAGCGAGCTAATAAAATGTGGTAAAAATAACTGTTCTTATTAATTTAAAATTATATTTATCAATTTAGTATACATTGTGTATGAATTTCTAATGAGATGAAATTTTCATATCATTATAGGTTTTTCTATTTTTCAACTAATCAACTTAACTGAACTGTTTCCAGGTAAAAACTCATTAATTACTGATCCGTTAAAACACAAAGCCATTAAAATTTCTAATTTTCCCCCCATTTTTTTAGATTATGGATAAGGTCGCAGTTACAAAGCAAGTACTGTCAAACAACTTATTATGCAACCAAATACAACGAACAATTGACGCCATATTTTATAAAACAAAATTATTTTACAAGTTTTAAAAAAGTACTTTCTAAATTAAATTATCATTCAAAGACTGATTACAGATATGCTTTTTCATTCTAAAATTTCACACATTTTGTCTGAAATTTGTAATTTTTAGTCTGATAATCAAAATTAATTGTAAACATTGAGTTAATTAATTGTAATTGATTAGTTGTAAAGTGGATTAAGTTCAGTGAGGGTAGCTCCCTGTAGTGCCCAAAATAAAATTTATATAATGATGAATTGTTGTAACATTTTAACAATTCTACATTTGAACTCTATTTGAAAAAAAAAAGGAATTGAAACAGAAAATGTATGAAAAAAAACCCACAAAAATAATAAATCTATAAACAAGTTCTGAATCTAAAAACGGAAATCTTTATTATCAAAAGTTGAAGAATAGTTGAGTCCTCAAAAATAATCAGGAATGTTCCAAAAAAGCCGAAAAAGTTTTTGAGAATTTTTGTTGCTATGTCACCAAGAAAATATTTCTAAACATCTAAAATAGGATTCGAATTATTTTGCTGAGATTCAATCTTGAGTACAGTGTTAGGTTTGGGGCTGTTTGGAGAATTGTGCGGCATTCTTTTTTTTTTCTTCTCAAAAACATTTGTCACTATAAACAATTCTGAAATGAAAAAGAAACTCTGCGAATGCGTATTTCTGAGCCGTCTTTAAGCTCAGTTATTTTTCATCGTTGTCACTGATTAAAGACCTAATCCTGGAGAACGAAATATTTATTCAGGAGGCTCAAAAAATCGGAAATCTCTTCTTAAAAGGGGCGTGAAAGAAAATGCTTCACAAAAATATTTTTTTCCATGGAAAAAAACTTTAACTTGTAAAGTTAGATTGGATAAAGTAAGGAACTCTCTAAATATTTTTTATGCTTGCGTTTTAAAAAATAAAACAGTTCACTTGTTGAAGAACTTATTTGAACACCATAATGTTTTACACTGTCTGCATTGTTTTTAGTGTCTTTTTCTCTTGAAGTATTTTCAAAATGTGCAGCATATTTTACTTTATCTTTAGGCTCTTACCCGTTTTTTAGGACCTGAAAAGTTAAACTGTGTTATTTTTCTAGACAAGAATAAAAAGTATTTAGGTACCACAGAAAAGTAAAACTTGACAACTATACACTTTAAAAAACGTCTCAGGAGATTATCACGATCCTTATTTGAAGAGAAGAGAACCAATATTTTACCCTCAAGGAACCTTTCTAATAATAATATTAATATTTAAACAAAACTGAAAACAAATTAAACGAAAAATGCTTGAGTTTAGGTACTCCCTCAAATTCTAAACGATAAATCCAGTCGAATGGCGGATAAAAGGAATTGGAATGCTGGATTCGCAGGTGGGGCAGAAACGATACAATTCGAAGTGAACGAATTTTTCTCTCTGGTCAAATATTTTGCTACCGAAGCGACTTTATTCGAGTGAGAGGATGTAAAAGAAAATAGAAATCTGATGACGGGAGATGAATTACTATATCAGATCTGATGCAGCGGTTTTAATACTGGAGGCTTATTTGAAATATTGGCGTGTGAGAAATAAAGCTTGAATCAATTGGATTTTTCCTAAGCTCTTCACCAAATATGTTTTTTTTAGTTATTTTCTATACTTCTATACGTTTCTAGTTTCAATATGTGGGTACTTAGTTACCTCAAATGGGTTACATTCATTAGGATCGCTATTTATAAATGATGTTTTTCTTTTCCTTCCGCGCTACAGTTTCAAGAGTGTGCAAATTTTTTACAATTAAGTTTTAATAGAAAAGAGGAAATTCTTGTTATTAAATCATAATCAAGTAAAAATTATAATCTCATTTAGAGTGTATCATTAATGGTGTTTCTAAAAATAAACATTATTTAGAAAATTTATAATATATTGGTCTCTAGGTTTTCTTTACAAATGTAATTGCATTGACTCTTGTTTAATACATTCTTTTAACCAAAGTTCTCAGGTATCCAGACAGTACAGCAGAACCTAAATTAAACTGAATTTCATTAAATTCCAAGACATTTTTGTAAAACCTTCTCTATTGTGCTTTTAAGTTATAAAGAAGAATTTAATATAAGTCATAACAGAAGGCAAATGTCTTAAGAAAGGTTCCTTTAACCATATGGGTTAGTTAAATTAAATAGAAAATTGTATTAAAAAGTTGTATCTACCAGAAAACGTTCATAAGAACAGAATCCTCAGTACTAAACATAACAAACTGTTTCTATGAAACAAATCTGTTTAAGTAAAATGTCAATATTTATTATAGGTTTGTTTATTGTTTCACCACAGACACTTTAATAAAAAAGTAATCTGTAAGTAAAAAGCTGTATTTAAAAGATGTTGCTTAACATAAATTTGAGATACTACGTGTATTGGATAAAAGTTTTAACTAATGGTATGGGCATTCCTCTCCATTGCGATTTATTTGTAATCATTAATGAAGTTAAGTATTTCAAACTGTGGTAAGAACAATTCAAATTCATTAAATTTTCAACTTAAAAAGACCTAAAGTGCAAAAAAAAATAAAGAAAACATTAATTATTGAACAAAGACGTCTATTTACACAGGTCACACACACTCAATGATGCATAAAGTCAAATCATTTGCAAAAAGTACTCCACCGAACAAAACACGATTCTTCACTAAGCTCTTAATTCTTTTGAAGCTCTCGAGAGGAATCCATGGCGTCGCAAAAAATTAAATATACGATGCGACCAACACTCAAAAATAAATCAAGTAGTACTACACCAAGGTTACTCGAAAAAGAATGATGTATTCGTCGCTTTAAATGCATGTCCTTTTACGATTCTTCAAAATTAAATTTTTATTCCCAAATGAATATATTCTTTCAGCAATCTTTGAATAAGTAATTGCATTCGCTTCTAAATTCTTTATGTTGTTTTGTATTTCTTTTAGGAATTAAGATGATAAAATGTTATCAGATTGAATAAGAATCGAAATGATTTATATATACCGCGAAATTCTTTTAAGTTATGCTAACGGCTGCAATAAATATTAAATTGGTCTGTGTTTATTTATGGTTTAAATCAGTGGTGTAATTACCTATTCTAGATATAATTATAAAACAATTGTAAATCATAAAAACATACAGGTGCATAAATATTCTCTTTTAATCTGTGTAGTAAAAACGTATAAATGTCAGTGTCTCTATTCTAAAAAATGTTTTTGGTGAACGATTTTCAGAGAAAAACTCTTTAATTACTAATCCGTATAATACATATTTGGTATCAAATAGTTTGGGTTTTTTTAGGGATTCCCTGTAAACTGTTGGAATTTCTAAAATGTTTTCAAATTTAAAATACTTCCATTTTTTTTTAAATTACCGATAAGATTGCAGTTACAAATCAGACATCTATCAAAGAATATTTACGATCAAATAATTTACGAGAATTTACGATCCAATCACAGCGACCAATTGGCGCCCCTTTTTTATGATGAAACAAATTTAAATTTTTATTCACTTTAATAAAGAGTTCATCATAAGAGTTTTTAAGAGAGTGTTATTCATACAGATAACCTCTGTTACATACTCCAGTATAACTAGCCTCACTGGGTGAGGTCATGAGCAGACCTTTTTACAGAACGTGTGACTGAGAGTCACGGTCAGCTGAATGGCTAGCTTGATGCTAACCCCATCTTAATTTCCCAAGTGACCTTGGTACTCATTTTATCGACCCCGGATTTTTAATTAATTTTTTATTTCGCCGCTAGTGGCACTGTAAGTCATCTCAATGGATTCTCTAGGGTCACTTACCTAGGGATATACCTTACTTCCATAACCCTAGGAGACGTTGGTTCCAAATAAAAGCCATGAAAGGGACTTTTGAGACACCCTGTATGTGTACCTATAATATTTTTAATGGTTTTTCAACTTTAGGTAATGCCATATTAATGTAGCCAGATTGCTTATCGATAGAGTAGGTATTCTGTATTTTTATAAGACAGAGAAATAAACTAGGAAGTAAAATTTTTTACATTGCAAATAACTCCAAATGAAATTATTTTACAAATTACTACTTTCAGTTCCTCTCATAAAAATAACTAGTCTTCATTTCCACAAACAACATAAGTTCTTTTATTATTATTTATTTTATCTGTGTAATCAGGAGTAGTCATGACAAAACAATGCAAAAACCTATGCATTTATTTTCAAAGCAACCTATTTCACCAAAAAAGCCCAATTTGCATTTCCCCCTAATTTTACTTTTCCTCCACAATGGTCACTCAGAATAACCTCCCCATCCAAAGCAAGCTGGTTATAAAAACACACTCATAACTATACCTCCATGCAATAGAAGCACTTAAAATTCACTTAGGTTAGCAAAGGCAGTTTCATAACCCCCATCAATTTCACACGCTTTGACGTGATTCGGAATTTAGTTGGATCACGAAAGTTCCAGCCGATGACCAAACGAGCGACTTCTCCACGACATCCACTCGCACAAAACTATAAAACCTCGAAAAATATCAACTATCTGACAAGGCAGCTCGTAAACCAGAAATATATTTCAGCGGTCAACGAGTCCCCATTCAAAATTGCGAGCGTTCGAAACTTTTGGGAGTTTTATGTGCATTTTAAAAGAACGTCTTATATAGCTTTTTTTTTGTCTGTCGTTCTTTTGGAACAATTGGTCCGTGCATCGAGTACTAAAAAGAGCAGCCGGTGCAAAAGAGATTCTTTGTTTTGTAGTATGGTTTGAAACAAAGGAAAACATGGAACTATGTTTTTTTTTGGGATAGATATTGCTACGTGTGTAGAGTTAGAGGTCGAAGTGAAATAGTTCCTATAGCATATAGAGCATACGCACATGACGTCACGACCAGTTATTTTCTTTTAACTGTTAACTGCTGGAGCACACGTACCTGTTACTAGGGCGGTTGCTGGGTGCGGGGGCAAGTGATGGCAAATGCTCCAATAGAAGCATTCGCACATGACGTCACGACCAGTTATTTTCTTTTAACTGTTAACTGCTGGAGCACACGTACCTGTTACTAGGGCGGTTGCTGGGCGCGGGGGCACGTGATTGCAAATGCTCCAATAGAAGCATTCGCACATGACGTCACGACCAGTTATTTTCTTTTAACTGTTTGTTAACTGCTGGAGCACACGTACCTGTTACTAGGGCGGTTGCTGGGTGCGGGGGCACGTGATTGCAAATGCTCCAATAGAAGCATTCGCACATGACGTCACGACCAGTTATTTTCTTTTAACTGTTAACTGCTGGAGGACACGTACCCGTTACTAGGGCGGTTGCTAGGTGCGAGTCACGTGCTTGCAAATACTCTATTTACTTGCACTATCTCTAAAGCTGTTTTGATCGTAAGTACTAGATAGTATTCTCGTATAAAAAATTAATAATAATCACAGACATTCTTATTTAGAATAAAGTTTATTCAACCAACTAGAAAATTTTCTAGGGGCCGTTCATATATTACTTAAGTACCTGAGGGGGAGGGGTTTGCTTATTTTTCCTGAGAAGGGGGAGGGGGTTATGAGTGATGCTTTCGTAAGATGTTACAAACACTGCACTTTTGAAAATCTCTGGTTTCTTGCATAAATAATTTCAATATCCAACCAAAAATAAATTTTATTTTAAAATTTTTATTTTATACAAAAAAAACAAAAGGGGTCGAGCAGGTTCTCTCGCATAATTATGAGGAGGGTTTGTGGTTTGCTTATATTTGCTGACAAGGGGGGAGCAGGGTCAAAAATGACCAAAACATGCTTACGTAATATTTGAACGGTCTACTACTTATTTCTCTCTCCAGTTTTTTGTATTTTATATTTAGAAGAAAAAAGTTCCACAAACTTTAAAAAAAAAAAATTAACAAACTGAAGATTCCATTTCATCAGCGATTAATACTGAAATTATAGTGAACAATAATCTAAATCAAACCTAAATCTAAAATCTAAGTCTAAATAAAACTTTAAATCAAACCTGAAAATAAGATAATAAAAGTAGAAAACAAATTACGTGGTCAGTAAAAATAACTCTCACTACGAGAAATGATCAAGCTTGGGGGGAAAGGTTTAAAAATATCAGTACTTTTACATACCATTACATGTTTAATTAAATTTATCTACATCGTAGTAAGTTAAAAGTAGCACAAACCTTTTTTCTAAATATTGGAAAAACATTAGACTCTGGAACAGAGGATTGGTATTAAAAAAATATCACAACCAAACCTTAGAAATCTTTTCAATTGGAGGAAATATGTTTTCTGTGAGGTTTCTATCACGAAATAAGGCCGTTAAAAACGTGTAGTGGATGGTACTTATTATAAAAAAGCTTTAATATATTAAACTTTAAAAAAAGAACGAATTCAAAGTAGCTATGCTATACAATTTTATTTGTTCTAGGAATTTTAGTGAAATATTAAACAACAAATATATAGACCAATTTACAAGTGGAAAGTATTTGTAATCATTTTCTTATTAAATCCGCCTTCTTATTATTCCGCCGGGTAAACGAAATTTTGGATGCTCTGTGAAGCTAGTATAAACCAATCTAAAATGGCTTTTCTGAAATGAGCATGTCAAGAGGAACTAGTTGGGCAATCCGTTTTCCTCATAAACAGTCGAAAAATAATAGAGGGAGACGTTCGTTTCTTAAGTTTTTTTTTCTCTTCGCAGACCAGTCTAGAAAGGAAGACCACAATACCGTGGATCTCCCCATTCACTCTCGTCCCTGTGATGTATCTGCGCAGTTTTTCTGATGAATAAAACGTGTTTCCCATCGGCCGAAACTAACAAAGCTTGATATGTTCATCTATAGCTCTCCCCATTCTGTTCTTTGTTGACAGGAGAGTTTCCCTACAGGCTGCCATTCTTCGAACCATCTTTGCAGGTAAGAAAAAACCATATCTTGTCAATGGATATAATAAAGAATTGGAAATATTTATTGAAGATTTTTTTTTAAGTGTTATGTGCTCATTGCGTTTTATTTGAGTCGTGAAGAATCATTTATTGAATTGGAGGACTTTATTGAATTCGGTGGATTACGTTTTTCGCAGCGAATTTCTTGCTGTGGAGAAATAAATCGTATTGTTGTGATGGAAGTAAAAAGAAATAAGTTAACTTGTAAAGGCTCGTTCTGCCATGATAAAAAAAATTGAGTTTCGGAAAAGTATTTTGATAGAAAGAAGCATCCTTATGTTAACGGGATTTTTGTAAACTTGATTTCAAAAATTGATGCATAAATAAGAAAGCACAAACAAATTATTCACTCGCTTTCTTTTCTTCTTATCAATAATATTCTAACAATTTTAAATACACTAAACTGCAACGTTACTTGACCCAGGAGAAACAAAATAAAGAAAGTAGATCCCAGCGAGATTTCAGTGAAATTAAGAACTTTATTTTAGAAATATGATTAGTTTGTTAAACCCATGCTTATATATAGCGTCTTTTTATCACGATTTGCTTACCGAAACTCTTTCTAACTCCCTCCAACAGGCTTTCTGTTTACTCAATTTTTCCTTCCGCGTAGGAACGTCATAGGGCCAAGAAACATTGCAGTACCTGCAGTATAATTATCTGATTGATATAAAAACACTTGTTTTCTCTAAATAAAATTGAATTTTTTTCATTTATCAGTTATACCTATACTGAATATTGAATTGTAAATAATTGAACAATATAGAATTATTAAAGATTTTGGTACTTTTACACACAGTAGCTTTAAAAAATTGCATTACTTAAAACGTAATGGTAGAAATGAATATAAATATTATATTATTAAAGATTTTGGTACTTTTACACACAGTAGCTTTAAAAAATTGCATTACTTAAAACGTAATGGTCGAAATGAATAAATATTATATTATTAAAGATTTTGGTACTTTTACACACAGTAGCTTTAAAAAATTGCATTACTTAAAACGTAATGGTAGAAATGAATAAATATTATATTATATATAGCTCAATAGTACACAGTCGTTATATTGCTAGGCAATTTTCAGCAGTTTCCCCGTTTAAATACCTGCATTCGTTTCTAAAAGTTTATTTTTTAAGTTTGTCGCGAAGATGTACTGACACCAGGACCAAATCCCTTGATACGACATCAATCTTAAAAATCCCTTTTAAAACTGTATCCCCCACACACTTTCAACAGACGAAATATCCTCCCCACTCCCCCAATACTTCCGTAAACATCCTCCTTTTCCTCTTCGATCAGAAAGACCATCGTCCTGGCGTCCGTTTCCATGGAGACCGGCCCCACGCCCAAACAGTCGCGGGTGCAGTGAAGAAGCGCTGGCCGGAAACATGACTTGACAGGGGGAGGGGACAAAAGAAGAAGAAAACCATGAAGCGTGCTTTTGGATTATTTATTTACATTTACGCATATTTTTTCCACGGGTATGAAGTTTCACTCACTGTCTTGGTTGATTTTTAAAAATTCCAGTTCAGTTTTCTTGTTTTGATTTGTTTTTTTTAGGTATTTTCTAGACGGATCAGATTTACACTTGAAAAGAGATTTGGGGTGGAGAAATTTGGAAAATAGTTGGGGGTTTCTTTTTATAGGCAAGTGGCTTCGTCTTTGTAATCGCTGGTGGGTTTTTTTTCTGCTCATTCTTATTGTGTATTATGCTATAAGATTTACTCATATCTAAATTTAATTATTTTATTTAGTACATATTTCAAAAGTTCTTACGCAGGTTTTTCAGAAAACTTCCCACAAGAGTTTAAGTTGTTTAGACTTGAAAGATATGATGCCGTTTGTGAAAGGCAGATAAAAAAATTCTTCCAGACAAAATGAGAGTATTTCATTATGCATTAAAATAATGCATAACATAGAATGCAAAAGTTTTTTTTAGTGAACACTTGATACTGTTTGAAAAGTTTTCCAAAAGAAAATTTTTAAACATTTCTTCAGAGAAAAACTATGTGGAATAACTACCATTTAATACAGATTCATATCAAATAAAATGGTTAAAGTTCAAACAGTGCATATTATCTCTTCATCTCCATTTAAAAGATGTTGTTATTAAATCCACAATCTTTTAGAAAAAGGCGTTAGTTTTGATATTAGACTATGCTTGCCCCTTGTCTTATATTTGTCCATCAAAAGCCAAGTTTGTGATAAATGCATTCAATGTTAGTAGATAATATGAAAATTTCCCAATATTCGAAACAGATTGCTTAATTTTTAACAAATATATTGGGAATCACCAATGTTGGTTCTGGCTTTGTGTCAGTCACTCCAAAAATGCACTTTTTAGTGAAAATAATCAAAAAAGCGAATTTTCATTTTTGTCGTAGTGGTAACGACATAATATTTGTAAAATTCGTAAGTTCAGTTGAGTTTCATAAATATATCAATAAACTAGTATTTTAAAAACTATATTTTTTCAAACCAATGAAAAATGGTATATTTTTTTATAATTTTTCATACAACAATAAACCAAATTCACAAAAAAACTCCAGTTTCAAAACTCCTACAAACCAATTTTCCCTCAACCTTGAACACAGAAACCCACTTAACACTCAATTTCCTCCTGGGCGAATCCGCTCAATTATAAACAAAACGCCATCAGCCCCCCTAATAATAAATGTCCCCAATCAACAACGAGGGAGGAAGTCCCCCTTCATTTCCGCCAAGCACCCCAATTCGATTAGCAACCTTAATATGGAGAAATTAGGACAGGAGGTGACATCTTTTAGTTAGCTAAATGTTTTATTAAAATGCCTGAGCCGAGAAAATGCTTTAGGAGAAATACTTCTGATGGTTAAGCCTGTGGGAATTAAGAGAACTATTGGAGGTAAGTTAATTTTGGTATCGTACGTTATTTGTGATTCACGAGATATAGAAATTTAATTAACTATTCATTTAGTGTTATTCGCTTCGTTATTCGAATTAAAAGCTGTTTTATAACTGAATCCTAAAGTCTTACGTCCGTATACACCACTAACCTAAACTCAGGTTAACCAGGAATCAAAACTTCTTATTGGTCATGTCTGAATTTGAATACGAAAAAATTTATTGCAATAATATCAAACCTTTCAAGAGAAAAAGCTTTAAAGGTAGCATTATATTTTACTACAAAATAGTGTTAAATGGATTGTTCACCTCATTTTTTGATAAGTTTTCTTTTTCTATATTGTGTTTTCAGGTGACGTCACAACCGGTTATTTTCTTTTAACTGTGTACCTTCTTTAGGGCTTTTAACTGTTGCTAAGGCCGTTGTTTATCTGTTGCTAAGGCGGTTTTTAGGTATGAGATTATGTGATTGCAAATGCTCCAATAGAAGAATTCCACGGCTAGTCATTTTCTGTAACTGTTAACCTTCTGTAGGGCAAAAAACTGAAACCTTCTGTTGCTAAAACCGTTGTTAGGTCCGAGTCATGTGATTGAAAATGCTCTATTCATCGTTACAAGACAATAAATTACTAAACTTGCAAATCAAAACTATTTTTTACGACAAGGATTGTAAATATTGAACAACTTTTAAAATCACGAACTTCATTAGTCGAGGTTCTCTCAACCAAATTGGACGCTATAAACTTACAATGACATCTGAGAAACAATTAAACTTCCAACCAGAAAATCTAAAAAAGCACCCTAAAATCACTCTATTACAAGGGCTATTTTCACCTCACAAATTAACCAAAAGAAAAAATCTCACACGAAAACCAATGTCGGACGTATTGCACCCACGGGAGAAGCCATTATCAATAAAAAGCAACTTCAGTAGCTGTCTAGGTCCCTCTTCTAGTACAGGTTCCAATTACTTGTGACGCAGAAAGCCCTTTCGAAAAGGTATGTGGAGTGCCCTTGGGCTACTCTATGACAATGAAATATCTTCCTGGTCTTATGGGGTGGAAGTAGGAGCTGTTAACAGCTAATGGCACTTGGCACATAAACAGTGGAAGGAAGTTTTTAGTAGGGTCAGTTATAGGTTTTAAGTCACTTTGTAATGGAGTATTGTTTTATTTACTAGAAATGTTTATGATAACCTTAATGTTAACAATGTTTTTGTTAACCCTTTCAGTCCTAGATCAACCGAGATTCCCGTTGAACCCCATAGAAAATATGGGGCGGCTCGTTCTGAAAGGGCTAATGTATGTTCACAGAAGGGGTATGAAGTGTGTGTCAGTACAGCATGTCCGTCCAAGTTTAGCAAATGAAGATACATACAATACAAAATCCCCCCAAACTCTACGATCCATAGTTTTCGAGAAAACTCAACAAACTTTCGAAAAATTCATCAGAAATATCGTCAATTTTTACTGTTGTTAGTGAGCAATTACTGTTTTTGTTACTCCAAGTTTGGGAAATATTTCTGTTATTTGGCGCCCAACACAGCTTGTCGATTTTTAGCTGAACATATACAAGGAAATGAACACCAGGACATAGTTATTTGCACGTGTTTTCAGATCCACTGCGTGTATCGATTATCGAAGCATGTATGCGTGCTCCTTGGAATGAAATAACAAAGTTTTTATCGGAATTGTCGTCACATTTTTAAAAAAGTATGTGTCGTAGAGTTCACAGAGTGCTAGAACACAGGTTCCAGGGCTATAAGGTAATGATGGAAATCGAAAAAAAAAAATGGGGTATGCTTTGTGATAGGGACACTGTGATATAGCATCCACTACTCATAAAACTCACGTCTCCTCTATTACGTCATAAGAGGCGGAGTAAAAGAATAGTATAATACTAGGGCAAAGTCCGAGTACTCTATTGGAGAGTAAAAGATTGAATAGACACGTCACAGCCAATCACAACTGTGACCAACAAATTGTATTGCCTACCTCTCTGTCAATCACAGCTATGATTGACATTTGCAGTGCTTCCCTTTACTGTAATTAATTTTTCATACACTGTAAAAAAATATCCTGAAACATTCCGCGGAAAAACTAGACAGCTGGGTTTCCCCTTTTTTCAAAGTAATGTTCCTGAATAATAACAGGAACGTTACGGTAAAATCAATCAGAAATACCAGTACACCAGTATTTTACGGTAATATTTCTGTTATTTTTCAGGAACACTACTAAGAAAAAATGGGCAGCCCAGCTACCCAGTTTTGACAATAGCGTTTAGGATCCTCCGTTTGGCTTTTGCACTGTGTTTGAGGTAGTATATAGTTCTTTGGGCATTTCTACATACTCCATGATAGGAATTTTACGTCTGAAATAAATCTCTTAAAAAAGCTGTGGGAGCTTCTTACTCTAAAAGAGATTTAACTTAAAACATGAACCCAAATAAAATGACACTCTACGTAATTCAATTTCAAAAATTTTATGACCAACAATAAAATCTCCAATGATGATTCGACGTTTTAAGAAACACTCCTGAATTTACAACCAGAAAATATTTTATTAATTTTATGCCAAAGTACCCACATTTTACGACGAATTTTAGTGCTTATAAAATATCGTAAATTTCTTTAAAATGTATCCTCAAAACCATTTGAATTCAGACAAACATTTTTATCTAAAACTTTGAATTTTTGCATTTATTTATTTTTATGCTAGAAAGTAAAAGTTCAAAATGCCCATAAGATATAGGATATTCTGTACTATCTCTTTCATAGATCTTTTTCATGTTGTATTTAAATGGTAAAATGCACTGCACGTGTGGTTTAACCCTTTTAATCATAAAGCGCCCGAGGTTTTTTTTTTATTACACCCCTATAATTTTATTCAGTATTTTTTTAATAACAACTAATAAAAGAAATGAAATTTCATTATATAAAGTACGATAAATAAGACTGGCTTAAACGATGATTCACACATTACAGAGGTATTTACGCTTACTAAGAATTTTTCACTATTCATAAGAATTCACTAAAATCAGAATTAGTAGATAATTAGAAAATACTTTAGGTTTTAAAGTAATGATGAAAAATTATAGAGTAAAATGAATGATGATGTGAAATTTTCTTCACAAAAATATCTACAAAAAATAAGTACACATATAATTAATATTTTGTTTGAATTTAAAATAAGTAAACCAATTTTATGTCGTATCTACAACAAAGCAGAGAGTTAATTTTCAACATCGATAATTACTAAACTCACTTTTAATTACTATTATATGCTTAAGTTTATGGATAAAGAAATTTAAAATAACTTTCAGTTGTGAAAGTGGCTAGTGGATTGGTTACATTATATTTTCCGGTCTGTGTGCTTGATCTCAAGGATTCGCTTAGTTGTGATAGGAAATGGGGCAACCATAATGATACGTAAATGTGTAAAAGTAAATGGCTCCAACAATAAAGTATGCATAAATCTTGAAAGCTTTATGTTTAAAGACATCACAACGTTGATATCACTTGTTTTTAAATTTTGTTAGTAAAATTTTAGGAGGGTTAAAATTGTTTTAAGTAATTAAAATAATATATTATTTCTAAAAACATTCAAAAATGGGATTTTAGTTTTTACTTTGTAAAAATAAAACGTATTCAACACATTGAAATGAATTTTTTTACTGAATTTGTAGATTTACAAAATGAAAATACACAAGAATAAGAAAAGGCATTCTTTTAACACAGAACTATCCTTCGATTTCAGTGTGTAATAGAGCAAAGAAATGACTGGTTGATGAACCTTCATTTCAACTAAAAATATATCAACTTGCTTTTTTAATTCATTTTCTAAAAATTGGCCTATTATAGTCTGTGTAAATAAAATAGGCGGTTTCACGTCATTCTTTACCATGGCAACGCAGAAGAAATGCATTGAGAAAAAAGCCAAGGTCAACCGCCGATTCTAATTACACAGACTTATAAAATAATATTCAGATACAAAAAAAATCATAGGTAAGGAAATTGTTTTTATTGGACTTTCAATCATTGTATTTTAAGCATAAAATAACAGTTTTTAGCAAATTTGGCATCCGTGGTTTTATAGTTTTTTTCAAGATAATGGGATCTCTCAAAACTTTTCAATTCTTCCCCAGTTAGAAAACTTCTGATTTATTTTCTTAAGGAAAAATTTACTGGAAAAGGAAACAAAAACACTCCGCAAAAAAGAAACAAAACAAGTTATTTACCCAAGCAATACGTTAACCCATAGCGTTAACCCAAGGTCCTACCCCACACACATAACGATTTGTTTCACTTCACTTCGCCAGAAAAATCACTTCATGCGGAAGAAAATTCCAAATTTCATTTTTAGCGATATTCCAAAAGACAAGACTGGCATCAACAAACGTTGGGGGGGGGGGGGAGAAGAGAAACTCTTCAATGTGAAGAACACAGCTCTATGACGTCACATGTCAATATTAACTCTGGGCAAAGATAAAAGAAAAGCTTTCTCTGACAAGTGCTAGCTTCTGATAAGAAGGGAAATAGAAAACGTGCAAAATGTAGAGTGGAACAAAGCAACGTGATATTTAATTTTATATCCTGTTGTTTAACAAAGTTGGTCGGTTTTGTAATTGATTTGTACTGGAAGTTCGTGTATTTAGAATATTTTTAACTAATTTTATTTCGACTCAACCACGAGAAGTAAAAATTTGTAACAGAACTATTGAATGTGAAATCCATTTAAGGAATTATAAAAGGATAATTTTCTTTAACAAAATGTTACTTTTTCTGACAATACCCTCTAAATTATTACGAAGTGGTAGGGGAATTGTATTGGAATCAAGAACTCACTTTTTAAAAATATAATCTACCGCGACCCATTTTTATTTAGAAATTAAAATGACTAAAGAAGAACACTTGAATTTGCGTTTTTCAACCGTTTTTCCTCATGCATTACTCCTTGAGTCTATTTAATTTTCCCATAACCCCTACATGGATTGAGCTTACAAATTTCAAAATTTTGTGAGAAACAATGAGTTTTACGTTACAAAGGGGGGTCTAGGGGTTCTCCCCTAGAAAGATTTTTGAAGTTTTATTCTAAAAAACTGGGTTTAAACTCGGTTTTTAGTAATCTGAGGTAGTTTTTAATTACAAAATTTCATAAGAAAATTCATAAAACTTTCACATTGTGGGGAGTGCGCCCCACGTTTAGAAACTAATTTATTTTTTCAAATCTTATTTGAATAATTGAAAAAAAATATTATTATCCGCACATTAAAGTGACTCATATTTTTTACTTGCCCTTTGCATTCGACAATGAGTAGAGTCTAATTTTGCTTATTGCTCTATTTGTTCTTTTAACAATATGGTCTGTTGATAAATGTTTTAAAACAACATCAAGTTTGTAGAATTAATTACATTTAGACTTAGTACATTTAAAATCTTATCGTGATTCACAGAAACTCTGGTCTATACCATTCTAAAGTCTGAAAGCATGAATTTTTTCATAAGATATCCTTAAGCCGTTTTACGCTATCAAACAGCTAAGAAGACCTACAAGTTCGGTTTATCACACACATTGGACTGTTTTCAAAATGATCCCATTACTTTAGCATTACTCTCTGATAAAACGATCGATGGCTTGCTGTGAAATATTCAAAATTTATTCCAAGTGTTTATAATAATGTGTAAACCTCTTAATAGAATCAGTTAATGAAGTATTTTAAAGTTACAACAAAAATTTAATATTTTAAAGTAGCAGTGAAGGTATTTATTTCGCATAGCAAAATGGTGACCAAGTATTTCATGGTTCGTAAGTTGGGGATAGATATAATGCGATTAAACATTAAGTGGACATTTTCAATCACTCTAATGTAATAAACTTACAATAAAAACTATTAATATAAAATCAATATAATTTTATAATTCAAATATAAGGATAAAATAGCGTGTTTAAGTTCAACTATTTCATTTTGTTTCATCCCAGAAGTTTATTATCATTTCCTCTTCAAATCCTTTAGTCTAGTCGAGATCTTTAGTATCAAGACCTTAAATCTTAGAAAAGTATTTTTCCTATAGGGTGCGGTTGAAGCTAACCTTTCATTAATACATGTCCTGTTTAAAAATCCACCCTCAATGTTCAGGGTGTGGCTAAAGACACAGAAAGAGTGTCTGAAGCAAGGCAATTGATTGGATTATGCAAAAACTGATAAAATCTGTTAGATGACACAAGAAGCTGATCACAAGTAAAAGTTGTAGAAGCGAAGCAATAGAGCAGATGTCCACTTAATCATTTAAAAAGTCACAGTCAACACATTTTAAAAATATGTATTTTATAGTACCTCGGTTTTTTTTAGTCTAAACACCCATAATAAATTACTGAACGTTTAAACGTTTTTAAGTAAAGAAAATGTTGTAAGAGCTACTACTGAGCGATGTTACAGTAATTGAATTCGGTAATAGGTTCAATATGACTCAATATTATCCCCTTGTATTTTCCCATTCATTTAGTTTGTCTTTATTTATTGACAGACTAATAATTACTAAGATGACTTTATTATTTCACTATCTTTAATGATTTCCTTCCCTTTTTCATTAAATTTTTTTCCTTGATTTCTAGCTCTCCTCTTTCTCTATACATCATTAACTCCTACGTTCTCTCTCACTTCAAAGATCTCGACTCGAAAGCACTTTTGATTGTTGATAGTACAATATACGAGGTGTTTCAAAAAAGTCCGTTTAATCTCTCCACAGCCAGAGGTTTTGCAGTTAGAAGATAAAAATGCCCTAAGAGCTACATTCCTATGACCCATAGTGTTCGAGAAAATAGTGACAGGTAAAGGTATGCCGTCATATCCAGTTTACGCTGAAAAGGTTTATGGAAAACAAGAACACGGTTATTTGGATATTTATGCAGACTAAGATATTAAAAATATCTATTGCGCATGTGCATGAGCAGACCATATAATGGAGTTTTTAACAGGGGTGACGTCACATGTTACGAAATATAAAAGTCGCCGTAGAGGTATAGGGTATAGTTCTCCGGACAAATTTTATCAACTCCATGCAAGGAATCTTTTCGTGCTAAAAGTTGGGTGAACTTATTGAAACACCCTGTAGATTCAGAATTTTTAGGACAAAAGCTTCTAAACTGTGTTTTCCGTTACATATCTAAGAGCTCCGGAAAGATAATAATATTAGGTTTTATTTAAATTTCTTCATTTTCATCTTCCTTTTTCCGAAAAAATACTAACTAGAAAACCTCCAATTCCTGAAAAAATCTTTTCAACTAAACTACTGCAATCAATCAAAAAAAAAGCTCGCTTAAAACAAAACCCAACCTGATCCCAACCACGTGACTGTCCATTCATCTTTCCTTCCTTCCTGGCTTAAGCCTTCTTAAGCCCAGGCACAAAGCTGAATGGACGCATTAGCGGGTTTTGAAGCCATTCTCTCTCTACTTGGAAAGATCACGTCACTCAGCGAACAAAAGTTGGCAATTAGTGAGACAGAAATAGCGGCAGCCAGATGGGATGCAAAGAAGCGAAGAAATGGAACACCCGATGAATGTGGGGTGGAATAATATTTTATCTGTGGTAAGCGAAAAAGACACTGATCCAATTGCACCAAGGTTTTTTTCCCAGTATTCAAATCACATGTAACCTTACGGCTAACCCTTTTTCTGTTTCCAGGTTTTTCCGTAAGTTTACCGCTAACCTTATAGACGTCAACTAGCGCAGGTTGTTTTTTCCTTTTCACTTACAGGTTGTCAATGACAAACTTAAAAAACCTTAAATGGGTTACGCCCTAAGATTACAAAAAGATTTATAAAACCTTGCATTGCTATCTGGGTACTGTTTCTGTCATGAACAAATTGTTGTGATAGTTGTTTATAAATGACTCTGTTACTGGGAGTTATAAGCAATCCAAGTGATCCATTTGTCCTCATCTACGTGAAAAGTTAAATACATCCCATGCATGTTTCTTTAAAGTGTACTTCTTTAAAGCACTTAGTCCCTTTTGAAGGATATTTTGAAAGTGGTATAGAACTAGCGGATTCAGTGCGTTGGTGAAATTTCATGGCACAAAAGAAAGCGTTTCGATATCGTCAAATTTGGCGTAACCTCGTACGAGCCATCAGAAGTGACTTAGTGCTTTTCTCCTGTAAGCGACGATATCCAGTGAAATGAAACTTAAACCGCTGTAATCACCACTAACCTGACTTAAGGTTAACCTGGAATCAAGCTTTTTTTCCAACTCTGATTGGCTTAAAATTTGTTTTCCTTTAGTTTTGACTCCAGGTTAACCTTAGGATAGGTTTGCGGTGAATACGGCTGTCAGTCACTGTCGTCTAGAAGTACTAAGTTAGAGCTAAAAGCCGGTATACAATGAAAACAATTACAGCGCATGCTCTGAATTTTTTAAAAATGGATTTAGGTTATTTCGCATTGTATTTTGACCTCCAGACGTCATTACTGAAGTTTGTGAGCTCTGGCCATATTCTCACCGAAGTTACGCTTTTAAAACGCTGCATGGGTAACTTTCTAATAATGAATAGTTTTCGTCAAAATACATTGCATGATGGCGTTTATGTAGTTTATTGCCATTTGGTTCACTAGATAAAAATCAACCATCCCAACAACTAATATGCTGAACAAGTTTCTCAGAGAATTTAATCTAAAATTTGGAACTTTCATCCATCAATGTCAAAATAAACACATTTGTTTTTCTCTTAAAATACCTTCTCATAGCTTAGCCAACTAGTTCAACCTTCAAAGCAATCTTAAGACTCCATACTTAAAATGTTCACCCTATCTCACTCCTTGTTTGACCATTTACGAGTAAGTTTCGAGACAAAACACGAACAACCTTTACATTTACTAAACACATAACCGAAGTTGTACTTTCAGTCCCAATATGCTTACATTTTTTCTGCAATATCCGGTACAACAGCCATAACATCGGATGTCGACATGGATGTATCGTCTTTGCTCAAAACCACTAGATATCCATAACTGTTTTCGAGGGATAGAACTCTACTCAATAGTTTACGTGACTTGCGTTCAGTAAAAACATTCGAAATGCGTAGGAAAGAACAGTAAAAAAACATTCAGTTGTACAGGATTGCTTATTTACCATTTTTTATCTTTCTACAAAAATTAAGGTTCCTAAACTTAAGTCATTTTGCATAAAATACAGATATGTAACAGTACAATTAATTGAGCTTTCTAATGCTATCTATAAGCTATATTTCCATATACTTCATAAGTTTTCAGTCGTAAAGCTAAAAATGTTTTTCAACGATATCATTCTCTCAAATACTTTACTTTGAAAACTCAACATTTTGATAAAGCCCCATAAAAACTCATTTTTTTCACCTTAAAAATAATTTTTAATGCGTAAAGTACTTTATCCAATAGAGTTAACATTTGATCTAGTATTAAATTAAAATGTGAAAAACATCCAACAAATTGAGATATTATTTACTTAAATTATTTAATACTCTTTGAAAAAGGATTGTTCTAAATTTTATAAGAAGCTTTCATATTTAGCTAAAACTGATACCCATATTTTATGCGACGTATTCTGGATTGTATAATGTAGACAGCATCAAATGTCGACTGAACATGATGAGCTGGTTAGAATAAAAATGTCATAAATTAAAAGTAGGAAAATAAAAGCCACAAGATATTTTGTGTGGTAGTTTACTACGTCATCAATACAAGAATCGGCCTTTATATTAAGAGCAAACAACCCAAATAATGTCTACTTAAAGTAACAACAAAGGCTTCGTTTACAAAAAGCCTTCAATTACTCAAAAATTACTTGTGGTTATTTACGCCACTTTAACCTAACCGAGTCAATTACCTACACTTTAAACCAATATTCGTTTAACGGCTGTATTAAGGTTAACCTAGAATCAAGCCTTTCGAAAACTCTGATTGGCTTAAAACTTGTTTCCCTTTTACAACTACCAATTAGAAGTTTTGATTCCAGGTTAATCTTAGGTTAGGTAAGTGGTGAATACGGCCGTAAAAGTCTAATATAAACTCTAGGTTTAACTTTAAACTTCTTTCCTATAATAAATCAAAAGAATGGTTTACATAACTTTGCGTAATGGATTCAAAATTTTATAATATCTTTCAATAATTTAATTTACTGAATCATTTATTATTTTCAACCCTTAACAAGATGCACGGTCAGAAAAAAAAAGATCGAGAGGAATGCAATACGCTAGCTAAGTGTTGGTTTAAAAGACCACATCCCACCAAGTCATTCAAAACAAAGAGAGATAAAGTAACATCCAGAAAACCGATAACAAAGAAAGGCATTAGAACAATACACTCGAAACAACTCTAGAAACAAACTATAAAAACCGACTTTTTCTTATCAGAGAGAGCAACTTTTCCTCTCGATGGGACATTGACTTTTTATTCCCTTCACAGGGGAAAAGAGCACATAAAAGGGAGAAACGGAAGCACAACATACAAAAATCTGGAAGGGTCAAAAGCCATTCGGGCAACAAAAAAAAAAGGTCACAATCAATGTCCAACTGAAGACTTTGGCTTAGAGCTAGCCGTTAATGGGCTTTAAATCGGCCAGCCGAGCGACTGGAAAAGATTTGGCGGGAAAACGGGTAGAAATAAAGGTTAAAGAATCGACGTATGTTCCGTCTGGAAATTTATTTATTTGGCCATGTTTAATTGCATCTATGTTTGTCTGTGTTTGGAGGTAATAGGTTAGAGTTTGTTTGTGAGGTATAATTTTACAAAAGCAGGAAACAACTAGTTATATAATCGAAAAAGTCGTTATATACCATATTTAGTTTGATTTGTATGCATCATGTAACTATTTACTAATATGAAGAACTGTGGGAGTTGTATCAGATATTTATACATAAATGCTTGGGAGTAGTATTAATAAATACTAGTAAGTATAATAAATACAAAGTAAGTATTTTAGCAACGAAAATTAAAACTTTGTGCTTTTCCCGTTCTGGATTTATGGGAACAATTTAGACTGTATTGATGTCAAAAACGTTTGGTTCGTAGAATAAGTGTGGTTTTATTTTAAAAGTAATTTTAATTGATGAATGCTATGAGTTTTGTACTTGTGTTTTACATTGTGGCAGTTCAATAAATTTCTTACTATTCCTTCAATACATAGTAAACTAAAATAACACTCATAATGTAAGCTACAAAATCTCTCAACTTTTAAAGTTATTACACCCACAAAATCCAAATAGTTAATTTAGATTAGCAAATATTAATATTAATTAGATTAGATAATTAAATGTCACATTTTCTAATTAACGTTTATCAAATTATTTAAATATTAATATAACATTAACAAATGTTAATCAAATTATTAACATTAACATTAACATTCATTTGAAACATTAATCAAATTTATTGAAACAAACATCTAAATTTTAAGTATGAAGGATATTCCTATAATATTAGGAAATGCAGTATATAGTCAAATATTGTTCATGATAAAGCATGATAAAAATTTCTTCCCTAAATATTTAATCTAAATGTGTCAAATATAATAGTTAAGAGAAAGTGCTGCTTTATATGAAAGACAACATTGGATTAAATTTTCATGTCACCTTAAATTAAACTTTTTAAAGAAGGAAATTGTTAAATACGACATAAAAATTAACAGTAAGGATTATTGCAATCCAACTAATTTGAAAGTCTATATAAAAATTCAAAAAGCTTTTTATAAACAACAGGATAACCTTTAAAAAATACAAAACATATATACAAATACATATTTCATAATCTACAGCTACGGAGATAAAAAATTCCAAAAAAGTTATCTTCTCTAGCTATACTTTCCCATATAAAACCCATCTACAGAGATTGGCTAGCATTTCCAATAATTCTAAATCAGGAGACGAAGCCGTTTCTAAAATGAGCGCGAAAGGATGATTTTGAAATGCACCTCACTTCCCCAGATTGCTTCCATACTAGATCCACTAAAGTGAAACTTGATTAATTCAGTTTACCACGAAAACCAGTGTATAGATTAATAAAGAACGAATTTCCGAATTACATTTTTAGCCTTTGTTGGTGTAAATCGAAAGATCACTTTGGTGGCATTTTTATCAAAGAGAGGTCAAATTCTCAATCTAATATAATAAAAGTCAAATCTTGTCTGTGGCTGGCTGGGTTTGTCCTTTATACAAATCTACAGTTTCCTTCCGATCTGCACCAAACTTGGTATACATACGTAAAAACACCCCATTTGAAATTTAGGCGATGTTTCGAAGTTCTAGAACGACCCCTTGACCCTCTTTTGACCGTTTTTATGGCCAAAAACGCTTATATTTCTCCATTTAAACTTTTGGCCCGAAGCCAAATCAAAAAAAATTATTTCATGATCTAACTCGTGTCGCGGCAGCCAATGAAATAATCGAAACACTTTTTTCGTTATAAAAGGAAAACTAATCATGGTAGAAGTACAATATTTTACACAAATATACAATTATTTTTTACAAAAAGATTGTCGTTTCGTTTTTTAAAAAATTCGAATTAGTTTTAGAATTATTAAGATTCAAAGTTTCAATTTTTTCCCTGGTCAAACATGTCTACCGTCAACCTATACTTTCATTTGTTTTGTTAAAGGCGTTAGGAACAACAAGATAAAAAAAAAAGTTACCGGGGACACCGGGATATGAAAAATTATTACCTGGAGAACCAGGATATAAAAAATACCGAGACCACCGGGATATGAAAAAATACCGGGAACATCGGGATATGAAAAACTACTGGGAACATTGGCATGATTGGTAATTTCGGTTACAGAAAATTAGACATATACTTGAGAAAACTTTAAAAAAAAATTGATACACTCCACCCGTGCAAGGCCGGGCATTTCAGCTAGTCTCAAATAAAAGCCTAAACTATATAAATTCAAAGGGATACTGATAAATAATAAAAACTAAAAGGTAAGAAAATGGTAAGAGAGGGGTTAAATTTGTTCACCTTATCCTCTGTTTATGAAGAAAATAGTCTCTATTGGGAACAATTTAATACAATTTACCTTTTGGCAATTTTATATTAAAAAAGGTAGGATATTAAATTAATATGTGGTACCCTACTTATTTCTATCTATACTGACAAAATATATTTTGAGTACGAAGTGGTTATTTCCACGACAGTTGAAGCATGTGCACATCATTGCACAGTAATAGGAGTTTGTTAATACGTATTTTATAACATTAAAATTACGTTATTGATCAATCCTGGCAACAGCACCGATGGCCTAGTGGTAGAGTGTGAGGCTAGTAACCAAATGGTCCCAGGTTCGATTAGTGGCTTCTACTTTTGATTATTATGCTTTTATGTAACTTATAATTTTTCAGAAGTAGCGAGATTAGTTCGAATTCAGTTGTTTCTTTCGTGGAAATAACCAGTGCCTTTTGGGGTATTCAAATATTGAGATAATTTTTTTATTAAGCTTTAATGAAATATCAGACATTTAAATCCATTGAAACTAGACCCACTAAACCTAAATTAATTTTCTTTTTTACAGTAATTTCACGTGAACACACTTGGCCTGTAATATCAGCCCCGAAAATACCTTCTCCATATAGGAACAGTACAGGTAAAGCTACATCAAACCATCAATTACTCAAAACCACGTTCAATGGACTTACACCACCGTCATTCTGAACAACTCAATTTTAAATCACAGACGTAAATAACCCCATCAAATCACCCACGACTGACCCTCGAAAACCTTCTCCCCATTAACGAGACTAACGAGTGCAATGACTAAAACACGAACCAGTAGTCATCTCGAGGATCGTTCTCACAAGTCACGAAGTTTCAAACTGTCCTCTTGAGTATCGACACGATAGTCACTAATAGTTGCCTCAAGAGAGATATGTAGTTAAATATTCGGGCAGTTTAACATGGTCGTCAAAATCGGGAAGTGTTACTTCTGGTAACTGTATTTAATATTTGAGGTGAGATAATATTTCAGGGTAATGTTCTGGAGTAGATGAGGCAGAGAGAAATAGGTTAGTAGAGGTTGTCTCTGGAGAGTTGTGTTAATAAGTTTGAGGGAGGAGGTAAGAGGTGTGTATTTTTCTTGAGATAAAATATAGATGAACTTCTGGAAAGGATAGAGTGAATCAGTAGGAAGATGTTTTGATCACCTTGTGAGTGAAATGTGTAATGTGTCAACATTTGGAAACTCAACATTTACTATATGAACTCATGATTATTAATGGAATTGTGTGAAATAGGAATCGCGTACTGAATGGTAAAAATATGTCGAGTGCTACAGTTTTCTACATGACGCAGGTACTCTAATAAATTATTTATAATGTAGTTTTTATCTTTTTGACAGTTTGATGTTTAATATAATTGATGGGTAATTCTAAAATGTGACCATTGATACTGTGGGTTACTTTATGAACAGTAAAATAATAAAGCCACAATTTTAAATGCAATTCTAACATGTAACCATGGACATGGAGACTGGGTTACTGTAGGGTCCTGGTAATATTTAATGATACATCTTCAAGATCAATCACTAAGGACGTCTATTAAGATAGTAAGGCAACAAAAAGAAAGAAAGATAATGCATGAACTAAATAAAAAGAAAGTTTGCATTAATTACAAATTTACCAACTATTTTTTAATTATCTAAGGGCAGCTGGAAGAATAGTATATGATATTACACCATGTTTTTAAAAAATAGAGTAATAACCATGGTTATAAAACATGGAATAAGCTATCAAAGAATTAAAGCAGCAATTTCATGGGTTTCAGAACATTAAATCACGTCTATTTCTTAATGAGAGATATTTAGACGTAATATGATATTCCTCATTAGTTAGTGAGGTGGTCAAATACCTGTGATATGTCACACTTTAATTGACACAAACTTGCCTTAAATTTAACCCTTCAAAATACACCTATCTCATGAAGTTCACACATCACACTTTCAATAAAGAAATCATTTTTACACCCTAATAAAAGCATCCCACAAAAATATATACCTGTTCTTCAGGACAGTAACTTTCTGAGTCGTAGTACCGTAAAATTTTATCGCTAAAGTATCCAAAGTGAAAGTTTTGAAAAAAAAAAACTTGACTGGCAAGATCGCAGACCGTAAAAAGCAATTTTCTGCCAAAGTGACCAACTTTCGATTTTGAGGGCTTCAGAAGGGCCTATGTTAAAACCCACTTCCGAGAAAAGAAGCATATGGGGGTAGTTTGGGTACAGTGCTGAAGTTGGGGCTGATTTAAGGAGGCGTTTAAAGGGTTATGTGATGGTGTGATTTAGATGGTGGAAGTTTTAAACTGTAGGTTTCTTAAATTACTGTTTTTCAAGCTTATGTAATATAAATTTATGTTACAAGTTTTGTAGATAGTTTTTCCAACTTAAAATAGTAGTTAGAGAAAAATGTTTTAATGTTTCAAATTGAAGTTCGTTGAAGTAGTCTCAAAAAGGAAATATATTTCTCTCTAAGTATACTTTTACTCGACTAATTTAAATAATAGTACCATTATTATTTTTAATATTGTAAATCAATTAATAAAAGAAATCTTGTTAGACTTTAACCATCTTTTACTCAATTGAATGACTTAAGTTTGAATGTTATTGCTCAAACTATATAGAGAACTCATTCACAGTAAAATGTTTATAAGGAAAATGTTATTGTATTATACAATAATATTTCTCTTTTTTTTATCCGTTCCCGTCCTCTATTTTTGAATAATGCAATTATTTAATTTTAAAATTTGTTGGTCCTTGTATTACTGTTGTTGAGTTTTGGGAGTACATTCTGGATTTCAAACACGTCAAGTGTATCAGAAGTCTAAACAACTTTTAATATTAAATTGCTTCTATAAATTTAATTGGATTGGACGAAGTAGTTTTATAAAACTGGCATCACTTTTTCCATGAAAAGAATGAGATTAGTTTAAAATTAATTCAGTCACTTTTGAAGAAATCCAAAATATTTCAGTGAAAAAAAAAAGTTGCAAAACATATATGTATAACACATCCATACCCTTGAAGAAAAATGCATCAAAAAATAAATAAAAACTTCAAACATCACTCAACATTTAAACCCTCATTTTGGAAATTTGCCCACACTACCCACCCAGTTTCTGAAATCAAACATTACGCAAACAATTTAAATCTCCCACAATCCAATAACTCCCCACTTGACCTTCAAAACAGAATAAAAAACCTCCACCCGACCTTCACAACACCCAATCAAACAGACCACCCTGACCCACCAACCCCTTAAAAAACCACCCCAGACTTCCAATACATTTCTATCACCTTAAAACCCCCTAAACTACTAAAGAAAACCCCAGAAAAGCTATCCATTCCCAACTAAAACCGTCCATTACCCACCCAACGATAAATTAAAGGCATGTTCCAGCAAAAAGGAACAACTTCCCTCCATCTGCAAGAGAAAAGGATCCGTTGGAGGAGGCCCAAAAGACGGGATACTCGGAAACTCCTCCTTTTTTTCGCTTTAAAGACACGTCTTTATTAGGACGGGAGGCACATAGGTTTATTAAGATTACCTTAGCTTCCTACGGTCTAATTATCACGCCCACTCGCCGTGGCACTTAAGATAAATGCTGGTGTAAGTAGCGTTCAGCTTGTTTAAAGTTTTTTTTTTCTTGGGGAAGGGGGATTGCGAATGACGTTATTATTATTATTTTCGCCTCTGTTTCACACTTCCGACGGGGGCTTTTGTCTTTGGGGATGGTTTATGTTTCTGCTAGTGGTCGGAACTGATGCGAAAATCTAATATAACGCAGTCTAATTTGCATCAAAATTCAGTGGATAAGCCACTAGCCTGTTTTAGCAATGAAACAAGGACAAAGTTCTAAAATAAAGTAGATTTATTTTACTACTGAAAGAATAAATTAAAATCATTGACCTAATAAATTTAAACATAAGAATCTCAGAATGCCTAATAGAGACTGATCGAGCGAGAGAGAAAGACTGAGACTCTGAGACTCCGACTCTGAGAGGAACATCCCGGTGCCCACTTTTATAGTGGCTAAATTAGCCGCTGCCACAAAAGAAAAACTAAAACATCTTTAGAAGAAGCAAAGGCCTGGCACCGGGATGATCCGCCCAAACACCGCATATAAGCGACAGGCAGGGGTGGCAGACAATAAAGCACACATTTTTCTAACAAGTGCCCCCCTCTGCCGCACCTGTGAACACATCACATGATAATACATGAAATCTAAGACAGTATTATACACTAATAGAACATATTAGCAATGCAAGAAAAAATCACTAAATGCAAAAATCCATACATTAAGATTTTTAAAAAAAAATTAAAGAACTGTTTACAAAAACCTGAAAAGAGAAAGAAATCAATTATTCAAAAATACATTTTCATTAAACATTTGAAGTTGATTTTTAGTTTGTGGTTTAGTAAACACATCTGAAAAATTGTTCTTGCTGCGAACATGTTTTAAAATAAAAATGTTCTTGGCTAACAAGTCTCTTATAAAATGAAACCGTACGTCTATATGTTTAGTTCGAGAGTTCTCGACAGGCGACTTAGAAAAAGCGATAGCTGCTTCATTGTCCGAGAATAAAGTGCACTTAAAGTCACTAGTATGAAAAATATTCATCTCACCACATTCCATGATAACATTTCTCAACCATAACAGTTCTTTACACGAATCAGTTATGCTCAGGAACTCTGATTCCATAGAAGAAAGTGTGACACATCGCTGTTTAGCAGTTCTCCAAACTACAGGCGATTTGTCAACAAAGACTATGAATCCCCCAATCGATTGTCGATCATCCCTACTTGTTGCATAGTCCGCATCACAGTAGGCATTTATATTAAGGGTTTCAGTGCGGGTGAGATCGAGCTTTAGATCTTTCGTTGCATAGACGTATCCTAAAAGCTTTAAAAGTCCAGTCCAATGAAAAAGGCCAGGGTCACTCTGAAATTGAGAAGAGAGGTTGACGGCAAACGAAATGTCAGGTCGCGTGCGAGCAGCCAAAAACGCTAGGCATCCAATCAAACTTCGATATGGATACTGTGACATTTCTTTAATTTCTGATTCAGTAGATGGGCGTTGAGATTTAGAATAAACAATTCCCTTGGCAATTGGCAGTGATGTTATTGGAGGGTTGAATTTAGAAAAACGCTGATATATTTCTTCAATGTACTGAGTTTGATCAATACACACCATGCCACTAGTTTCTGAAAATTGCACACCAAGGAGGGTTTTGGTTCTTCCTAAAATTTTTAGATCAAATCTTCTTTGTAGAATATTGATAGCTCTTAGAACACAAGATTCTGTCTTGCCCAAAATAATATCGTCAACATATAAAAGTAATACAACTTCAGCTTTATGAAAAACACCATTTGCCCATTTCAATTTTCTAAATTTGAGGTCCTCTAAAACACTTGATAGTTCATGAAACCATTCTCTTCCACTTTGTTTTAAACCATAAATAGCTTTATGAAGGAGGCAAACATGATTGGGATGGTCTTGATCTTCATAACCTTTGGGCTGTCTCATAAAAACCTTTTCTTTCAGATTAGCGTATAAATAAGCACAGGTTATATCAATCTGGGTATGGCTCCAACGATAAAAACTAACTAGTATTGTGAAAAACAGTCTAATTAATGAAAAATTAATAACTGGAGAGAAGACTTCGTCATAATTAATTCCCTTTAGTTGACTAAAACCTTGTGCCACCAAACGGGCTTTAAATTTGACTACATTAACAGTTTCGTCCTTCTTATTTGTGTAGACCCACCGGCAGCCGACGATTTTAACTTTTTCAGGTCTAGGGACTAGGCGCCAAACTTTTCTTTTTATCATAGTACAGATTTCCTCGTCCATGGCGTCCTTCCACGATTTGACTTCGGGAGAGTTCATGGCTTCCTGATAAAAACGAGGAATCTGGGACTGTGCTAGTCATGCTTGATTAGCTTCAGGTTGGGCTTCCCGTCCGGTCTTGACTACGCCAAAGTATTTGTATTTGCTTGAGAAATTAAAAAGTTCTGGTTTAAAATCCAAATCACGCTTTTGGCAAAATGCTTCAATATCTTTCCGTGATCGGAAACTAGCTTTGTGGCCGGAGAAACTGTAATGAATGTCGATTCTTTTTCCATTTTTTCGTGGAATAGCTTTTCTTGTCCAGTTTAATTCTATGTTTCCATCTTCAGTTTCCTCTTCATCAGTGTTGTCCTCTTTATTGTCATCATCAAAATCGTCATCTTTGTTGTCATCATCTGGATCGTCATCTTCAGTCTTGTCACCCTCATCGGACGTCTGAGAATTGTCAGTAGTTTCAAAATCTTGATGTGAATCTTCGGATTCTTTAACTTCCACGATGGGGTCTTGTCTTAAAAGTTCTGATTCTGACTCCGAACTTGATTCATCATAACAGAAACTCAAATACTTGTTTCTAATAGGGCTTGAACTCCGATCCGATTTCTTTGATTTTAAACCTTTCCTAGATTTTTGTGATCGAGTAGATCTTGCGGGTGGATCATTAAAAGATGGGTCCAGATCGTTTCCGCTGCTTTTGACATTTTCACCTCTGCTGCGATCGTAGAATATTCTATCCCCAAACGAAACATTAATAGTTTCTTCGACCTTTTTCTCCGAAGGTAGATAGATTCTATATCCTTTGGTTTTCATAGCGTATCCAACCATGATACCTCTCTTTGCACGCATTTGAAGCTTTGATCGTTGTTGCTTTGGAACACCAACATAGGCAAGTGATCCAAACGGCTTCAAGTGAGATACGGATGGCTTGTATCCACCAAACATTTCAAAGGGCGTCTTCTTCAAGTTCTTGTGAATAACACGATTCCAACAGTAAGTAAAAGTCAGCAAAGCTTCTCCCCAGAATGAGTCAGATAAGTTGCTACTTTTTAACAAGGTTTTAATACCATCTGTTGCAGTGTAGTTGAACCTTTCGGCAACTCCGTTCATTTCAGGTGAATAGCTATAGGTAAATTCCATTTTTATACCAATATTTTCCAGTTTCTTAGCAAAGTCCAGTCCACGAAATTCTCCCCCGTTGTCACATCTTACAGCAACGATCTTGTTTCCGGTAAATCTTTCGGCTCGTGTCTGGAATTTCTGGAATGCTTCAGCAGCTTCGTCCTTCCTCTTTAAAAGAAAGCAAACGACTTTTCTTGACATGTCATCAATGAAAGTAATAAAATACTTATATCCTTGTTGGGTTTGCGTCTGAAAGGGACCACAGATGTCAGTATGGATCAGCTGGAGAGGTTTAGTAGACTTGATTTTCCCAGTCGACTTGAACGGTCTTCTTTTGGTCTTCGCTAGACGACAGGGTTCGCAGTTCAACTTCTGTACCTTCAGTTTTGGCAATCCTCTTACTAGATCAACTGAATCTGTAATGTATTGGATATTTATATGTCCCATCTTCTCATGCCATTCTTTAGCATTTCCCTTCGTTGTAGAAGTCTTGAGAATAGTTTCCTTTAAAGGCTTCTTACTTCTGATAGTCTTCGGATAACATCGGTAGAGTCCATGCTGTAACTTCACAGTTACTATCTTCACATCTTTATTGTCAAAGATATTGATGGCTTGATTTTCTCCGATGAATTTGCATCCATTCTTGTCCAACTTTGGTCCTGATATCAAGTTGTGTCTAATTTGGGAAGAGAAGATCACATCATCCAATAGTATTGTATAAGATCCAAATTTCAGTCGGATGGTTCCAATTCCTTCAATAGGGCATATTGCCTTGCTTGCTAAGGAAATTTCTTTGTTCTTAGTAGATTTAAATGTTTCAAACAGATCCCGGTTTCCACAAAAGTGAGATGTAGCTGCACTGTCGAATACCCAGCAATTAGGATTCGGACCTTTTTCACTAATGCAGGCTTCAACGATGTGTGTTGAATTAGCCCGTGATCGATTACTCCCTGAACCTTTCTTATTCAATTTGCAATCCAAGTGACCGATCTTTCCACAATTACGGCACTTGACAGGATTTTCTTTTGAAAAACTTGTTTGCTTTTGAACTGAGCTGCTCATTGTGACGAGATCGCTGTCACGATTGCATTGGAGTAGTCGCGACTCTTCAGCGATAAGTTCTTCTAAAACATGCTCAAAAGTAAATTCAGGGTCTTTCCAGCGGTAGATCGATTGTACGATCGACTGGAATTCACTTGGCAGATGCCTGATAAGTTGGAAAGCTTTGTACTTTTCGGCTACCTTCTCATCACAACCTTGGAGATCAAGAATAATCTTCCTTAGTCTTGCAGCAAAAAGTCCAATCATCTCTCCTTCTTCAATTCTACAGGTAAAGAAAGAATCCAGTAGACCAATCAATCGGGCTCTACTATCTGGTTGGAAGTGCTTGCTCAAAATGTCCCAAGCTCCCTTTCCATCAGTTGTACTGGAAATCAAGGGCTTCAGGTCTTGAGAAACATTCAAGTAGATCGTCGAAAATGCTCGATTTTTACGAGTCTTGAAACTCCGTTTTTCTTTCTCACTGGCAGTATCTGCTGGAGGTGTTTCCAATCCTTGTATGATGTCCCAACAGTCTCTGTCCATTAATATAGCAGTCATATCTTGCTTCCAAGTCGGATAGTTGTCCATCCTCAGAGCAGCAATTCTTTCGAACTGGGGTTCCATCATGCCCCCCTACTTGAAGATCCTTCTGAATCAAACTTCCTTCCTCCGTCCAAAGTTCCAATTTACTAATGAAGGCTAGAGGGCATATTGCGGCCCATAACCAAATGATGCGAAAATCTAATATAACGCAGTCTAATTTGCATCAAAATTCAGTGGATAAGCCACTAGCCTGTTTTAGCAATGAAACAAGGACAAAGTTCTAAAATAAAGTAGATTTATTTTACTACTGAAAGAATAAATTAAAATCATTGACCTAATAAATTTAAACATAAGAATCTCAGAATGCCTAATAGAGACTGATCGAGCGAGAGAGAAAGACTGAGACTCTGAGACTCCGACTCTGAGAGGAACATCCCGGTGCCCACTTTTATAGTGGCTAAATTAGCCGCTGCCACAAAAGAAAAACTAAAACATCTTTAGAAGAAGCAAAGGCCTGGCACCGGGATGATCCGCCCAAACACCGCATATAAGCGACAGGCAGGGGTGGCAGACAATAAAGCACACATTTTTCTAACAGGAACACACTCGGCGACTAGAGTAGCTCGAAGTAGTTAAGATGCTTCTCAAACGGTGGGTAGAGAGAAGTGGAGTTGAGGGGCGAACACTAGACTACTCCTGTCATCCTTTTACTTCCAACAGATCTTTTGACGCGCTTGTGATAGAACTATTTTTTAAACGGAATTGCAGTTCGACGAAAATTGGAATATCATGCCAGGCTAGTCAGCGAATAGCATTTCGACTGCTCTGTTACAAGATTAGTGTAGTGAATCTCCCCTCAAGTCCCCTTCTTTACCCCACCGTTTTATAAGGATCTTAATGACTTCGAGCGACTCTAGTTGCCCAGTGTGTTCCTGCCCTAAGTGGTTGATGGTGGGTTTTTTTTTATGTGCTATGCTTCGTGCGAATTTAAAAGACTTTGAATTAAAACTCTTAAATGGGGGAATAAAGAAGGTCGGGGATGGTTGGGTGACGTCTTTTATATTGGACTAAAGCTGTGTCATCACTGTTAAAGTCCATTAGAATGTGTCCGCAGTTTAATTTTAAACTTTCAAAGGAAATTTTGCTTCGTGCCGTGTTATAAAAAATTAGGGGGTTCTAGCATTTTGAATACTACTTAGTGCTAAATCTTTGGAGTAAAGTATTAAAACCTTGATAGGTTGGAAAATCTCTTTGCTGTTTGATTGGATCTTCTCTTTTAAACATCATATTTAGACGCTATTTCCTATAAGCCTCCATTTACTGTATTTGTTTTCTATTGCGGACACCTACCCGCTTTGCCCGATAGCTATTTCTTACTTAAAGGGGATTAAACCTCAAAAATATAAAAACAACCGCTGGTTCTTTCATTGTATTTTAAAGTTATATTGTGTAATGTAATATTATCAACAGTGTGATAAATGTACAAGTTTTAGATTATTCAGTAGGAACATATCTGGTTTTTTTTTTCACAAAATCCCCATTATTTTTTTATTGCGCCCAATCATCCCTTATTACAAATCTGTTGTTCTATCGCAGTTGATCGAAACTCGGAAATGTTCGGTTAATCACGGCATACACATACTTTGACACTCAGGTTCCATCCGGCAATATACGATCCCCTACCCGCGACTAGGCGACTCTCCCCTACACTTTTTTTTAATTTCATTCATTTAGGAGTCCAGTAAAGGTAAAATACAATACATTCAGGAGAAATACCACGAATTCAAAACTAATGCCACATGCATATAAGGAATATCCAAAATAAAAATAAATTATGTAAAACTCAATAACCATTAATCACTCGTAAAATAAAAGGCAGCAATAAATTTTACATTAAAACTAAAATACCTTTAATGTATTAATCTCATGCAAATTTTCTTAATCATTTCTTCCGAAACTACTAATAAGAGAATCATCATATTTGTTCAGACAAATCACAACTTTGGCATTTTAAGTCAATTTTAAATGCTGGACTACTTTATAAAGGTATTCTCATATTCACCTGTGAATTGATGCTAAACCCACATCCAAGTATGCATAATTGGACAGTATTAGTATAATGCGTATTGCTCAAGTGGTAGGAGTAAGGACAGTGCTCATCCTATTGTCTCCTTCAGGGGGATTAAATTACCAACTGAAACTAATCCTTTAGCCAGTTAATAGATGACATTAGGTATTAGGAAGGATGCATTACGAAGTATAGGCTAAATAACAGGCTTTAGTTATACTGCCGTCCTTAGCAAGAAGGGCATATCTCGGATTTTGGCTATTTTCAGGTTTTTGCATATCTAGAATCTTTGGAGTCTTCTGCACCTTATGATACCTCATTCATGTACCTATGGGTACGAAAAGGTACACAAAAACGCTAGTGAAAAAGGGCGAAACAATGAAATTTCTTGAAATCCTTAGGCGAAAAGTGCTTGTACTGAAAATCTTGATTTTCGGAGATGCGCCCTTCTTGCTAAGGACGGCAGTATAGATTTGAATTGCTCTTTTATACTTAATGTAGTGCAGTGTGCATTAGAGTAAAACCTCCTTTAATCGACCTTCGTTGATCCAAATAAGATTTGTAGTATTTTTTAAAATTTATTGTTTACATGTAGGTATAATTTTTAAGTACGATAGCAAGAACGCAAAAGGAAACGGTATAAGTACGACTAACGTACGCTTTTATTTTGATAAAATGCAACAGTTCCTGCAAGATTTAAAGTAAAGTACGGTGATAAAACTACCTTTTTCAGTTGTTTTTAGTTTTAAAAACGAACAAAGCATAGTTTCTTATCGTAATAAACGGTAGTCTTATTTAATTCGGGAAACCGAGAATGTACGATTTTTAAATAATCAAGCTTGAAAAAACACTGTGCTTAAACTAACGCATTTAAGTAAACTCAATATTTTTGGAAATTTTGTTATAGGTTTTACTAAAAAAAACCAATAATTTTAAAATGCAGTCGTATTTGTAATAAAAGTATGTAATTGTTATGTTAAAAATCGTTAAAAAAACCACAACAATTCTGAAAACGGGGCACGGAACGCGAAAGGATGCTATTCCTCTCTTAAATACCAAGCAGAGCACTTTAAGCATCAAAATTTACTTTTCTAGCTGTAGAACTTGAACAAACAAAAAAAAAACTAAACATTAAACCAACACACAGAACCTTTATGATTAAAACGAAGTTATTTAAGAGTGAAACAAAATGTTATTTTAACATCGACTTGTTTAAAGGGAAACAACTCCTTTCCATGAGATAATTAGATATTCAGAAGATGATTATAGTGTTCATAATACCTTCAAGCCGATCATTTCTAGCAGGTGATTGCAGATTGAAGTCTGAAAATCACCGATGGATAAATAATATGCTATGTTAAACCGGTGTATTCGTCCATTATCAGCGTAATCTAAATCCATTAACAGTATCAACCAACATCCTCTCAAACGTATTAAAATCGTTGTAAGCATTTCGCAATGTAAGAGCCTCGAACCCTTTAATTAAATTTCCTGGTCAAGGGTGCAGTAGTAATAACAGCGGACGGTGGTAAGCATTGTTATAGGATCACAATCTGTTTAGGTAATGAGTTCTTGTAACTGATCCGTTTAAGAAGGAAACGTTCTCAGGGTGAACTCCCAGAATTGGATGAAAATTTTACAGGCATAAGAAGATGGCTAAAAAAACTTACTGTGAAAAAATTAGCTGCTAAATTTCATTAGGAAAGGCGTAAATTAACTTTGAAAATTGGGTTCTGAAATGCCAACCACATTCAGTTAACACCACTTGGCGAATTTTCTATCAGATGGGATGATTAAATTTGTATTTAACGTGAAATTGAGATATTTTGTTAAAAGTACTTCAGAATATCCATTAAAACAACAGTTTTTTAATTAACTTCCTTTCCTTTAATTTAATATTCCTCTTTTAATTCATTTTTAATCCTTTTTTGCATTTGATGAACCTTTTTTTTTATTCGCTCATTTAAACTCAAACGCGGCCAGTTTATTCTAGCATTTGGCACAGAGCCAAAGGAAGCATCCTCGCGTAGTAGGGTTACATTTGGCGTTAAATTTGATAATTTTAATAATTTTTTACAGCTTTTCTACTGTAATTTAGCAGCTAATTTTTTTACAGAAGGTGTTTTGAGTCATATACTAACCCCTATAAAATTTTCGTCCAATTCTGTGAGTTCACCCTAGAGAACGTTTCCTTGTAAGATGAAGTAGGAATAGAATCAATTATTTATGTTTTTGCACAAAATGTAGTGTATATGTTACCGTGAAAGACCGAAATTGGTGAATGTCGACATTCACCGGTGAATGTCAACAAACACCAAATACGTCGGTGAAAGATCGAATATTTCATTTTACATTCGGACCCTCACCGGTGTATGTCAACAATCACAGATATGCTCTGGTGGATGTCGAAAATAACAATAAATAAATAATAATAAATAATAAAATATAAATAATAACAAATAAATAAGATTTGAATCTCATAATTTAGTAAGTTTTTTTCCTATTATTTTATTTTCTCATTTAGAACGTACTGTATAATTAAGTAAGTTTTTAACTTCTATTATTTTCCTTTCTCATTTTTAATGTATTGTATAATTAAGTAAGTTTTTAACTTTGAATGTACTGTATGTTTTAAGTTCTATAGGGGAAAGGAGGGTAGCAGCGGTTTTTTCCCTGTTGCCAACAGTATAAGGGGGAGCAAGTATGATCACATGGACAAATGCATCATAAGCTATCCTCAATGACTGTCACTATTATTTTCGTACATTCTGTATTTTATTTATCAGGTAAAATATGGTTTCTTTGAGTTAGCATTTAATTTTTTTTCGAAGGAATCTTAATTTTTTTGTAAATAAAGAACTAATGATTGCTTCCAAAGTGAATACTAATGTGAGAACAACTTCTGAACAACTTGGCATCGTTAGATTTTAACTGCAGTTTAATTTTAGGATTGATTCAAGGACTTTTAGAGAATTAATACAATGGTGTCTAAGAGTACGCACAGACAAGATAGTTGGAATTTTTGTAGCGAGAATCATATAATTCATCTTACTCTTTACCACATGAGAGTTATGTGCTACAATTGATGAATAAATGCTTAAATTAAACTTTTAAAGCTTACAATACCTCAGAAGTTGAAAACTAGCTCTTTTAAAATCCTGGAAAATTAAAAGTGTGATCTTTCTTGGATTTTCAAAAAGATTGATTCTAATGTGGATTAAACTTAAAGAGTGGTGAGATAAGGGAAGGATCTTCCAATTACGAAGTTAGTTCATTTTTTTGTGATTTCTGACAAGCTTTCAGGGCGCGTACTCTTGGCCTCACGTCCTGCGTACTTTTTGCCGACACGTCGGGTAAAAGTAGGCATTCAATTTTTCATTTTCTTTTTGATTTTTAACATACTTTCGATAAAGCCAAGACTTTCTTTTTTTGAAGGTTGATTTGTGAGTTCATAAACTTACGTTCAGTAAATTTTTGAGGCTCTAGCTTTTAAATTCTAGACTTTATAGCCCAAAATCAATTTTGTGCGTACTCTTACCCTCCTTTCCCCTACACACTGTCATTGCAAAAGGAAGTGTTCCATTAATAAATGCAGTTGTAAAAGCAAGGGCCTCTTGTGCAATTCAAAGTGTCATAATAGTTTAAGTTGTTGCAATAAATAAGATTTGAATCTCATAATTTAGTAAGTTCTTTATTACTATTATTCTATTTTCTCATTTAGAACGTACTGTATAATTAAGTAAGTTTTTAACTTCTATTATTTTCCTTTCTCATTTTGAATGTACTGTGTGTTTTAAGTTCTTAGTCATTCCTCTCAGAAAGAGAGGCGAAAAATTTATCGCGACTGAATTACGGAGAAGAAAATATAAATCTCGGACTTGTTCAACATTCACCATTCGTGCATGGGGAATGTTAACATTTACTGGTGTAAGTCCGAAATAAAGGTATTTAGCAAATATTTCGGACATACACCAAGCGACTATGCGTGAATGTCGACATTCACCGGTGAAAGTCGACATTCTCCAGATTTCGGTCTTTCACCGTAACATATACATTTATATCGGAAAAGGTCTAAGAGAAGACGCCAAATGTGTTATTATTTAGCTTATTTTGCAAATTGATGTTTAATAAAATATTATTGGGTGTTATAGAAAGTTACAGATTAAAGCAGTACAAAATAGGAAGACACGTTATAAAAATCAATAGAAATTATTTATGAGCAGTTATATAGAACTTATGCTTCGTTATGTTTTCAAATAATGGTAAAAAGTCATCTAGGGCCAACACAAGACTATGAACAATTTTGAGGATAATTATATGTTAGTAGATTTTTATTTTTAAATAGTTGGTTAAAATCTAGCGAAGTTGTTCATATTATAGTTTTGTGTTGGCCCTCGCTGTTTTTTACCATTATTTGTATTTTTGAGGATGATAATATTAGTATGTTTTTTAAATTGTTGGTTAAAATCCAGCAAAGTTTTGTAATGAACCAAATTTAAGGACCAGAAAAGCTCCTTTTTGTCTGATTTATGATTTTATTACTGCTTGAAAAGGATTGTTCATGCATAGCTAGTTGAATAACAACTTATTTTTTACCTTGGCTTAAAAATTAAAAAAAATACTCTTTTGTTCTAATTATATTTTTTTAACTTAACGTAATCAGTCAAAAATATAGTATTACTTTAATTATTAAATAAAAGTTCTATTATTACCATACCAGTATAGTTGTTCTTACACGTTTTCTTAAAGAAGCGACATTTCAAATAACAACTCTATGCAAAGAAAAAAAACTTTCACTTCTTAGAAGAGAGATATAATCAGAATTCTTTCAGAAATTCCTAAACTTTTCCCCAAATTTATTAGTCGCTGCTAGACCAAATTATCATCAGAGAAAATTACTTTGAGGTGCCCGACTTTGAATCGAGAGGAGGAAAATAGCTCTTTCCAATTTGGTTCCTCATTATGTAGCTCAGAGCTTCGTAATAAACTCAGAGTCACAATGGAGAAAATAGATGTTTTGAGTTATTAATTGCTTTATTTATTCCCATTTTTTTGAAAATTCATTCCTCTTAATCCTTATATAAAATTATGTCTTCTACTGACAGTTCTACACAAAAGATTTGGCTCATTTTTTTCATGTAATATTGGAAAACCTTTCTCTTTAAAGCAAGATCAAAATTTCAATCAAAACAAACTAAAATAAGTGAGTGGTAGTTATTATGAGTAGTTTGTCATTAGAATAGCAAGCTTTTTTTCTTCAAAAAGTTAAGATTAAATTAAAAACTACTCAAATTAAGTCATAAAATATTAAATATCAAAATCTCCTTATTTCCTACTTATTTGAACACTTCCGCTAAAGAAAAAAAAATTGCACGACAGCCAATCCTTGTTTTTCCAATCCAATCTTTCTTTCCAAATGACTTTTTAATGAACTGATAACATCACTACTTTCACTCCAATACAATACAATAACCTTTTAGATCGACCAAAAGAAACAAACTGAAAACGTTATAAAACTAGTCCCTTCTTACTTTCACAGGCTCTTTGTATGTCTAATTTTAACTAATCACAGTTTGGGTTTCAATAATTAAAAAATAGCTTGAAATGTTTTTTAGTCGATAAAATGACTACATGTAAGTATTAAAGACCTTAGTAAAAATAAAATTAATTTGTAAATGAATGAAAAAGACTCGCCCATTTTACGTTTGTTGCATCCAAATTTCCCCTCCTTTCCTCCTTAAAATTAATGATTCAATGATGCCAAACGAATAATAAAAAATTTCGCATTGTTGTTTATTTTAAGAGCATGGATACGATGACAAGCATTTTATTTCAAATAAGCGAGGCAGTTAATTATCACAATAAAGATTTAGTTCTTCAGCATTTATCTTCAGGATTTCGTTCATTAACTTCAATTAGTTCTTATCGAAAATTAATGTCTCTGTTCAAAATAATTATCAAGCACTGGAAGTTCCAGTGAATAGCAAACCTGTTGTTTTTGTTTCTTCGAAATCTAAATGCCCGAATCATTATTTCTCCACTTGAACTTAAAATAAAGTGGAAGAACTATAATTGAGGAAATCATCCGTAAAACGTCCTGGCAATTTAATGAACACTCCTAAATAATTTTACTACGCTAAAGTAAATTAAGCCATATTTTCCAACTTAATTACCCCAGAGATTTAAAATACTCTTTAACACGACCAGTTCAGTTTTTCCCCAATTAATTTTGTTCAAAATAATCAACCTGTTCCTAACTAGGTGTTTTCAAAGAAGCCAATAATTTATAGAAACCCTAAAGCTAGCCTCCCCTAATGAAATTTTGATACTTCATCAATAAGTAATTGACGAATTCGCGAAAGTCAAAATTTGTAGTTTGAAGCAGCTATTCATATTAAAATTTATTGTGGCGGAAAATTTTGGAAGACTTTGAAACCATCGTAAATGTAATGGCACTTTACTGCTCTCGAATCATAAAATACTAGCCTTATCTTTTAGAAAATCGTCACGTAGATAAAATATGCGTGAATCCAAACGCTTTAAGTGCCCATAAATTTTGTTGCGTAAAATGTGTGTTATTCCTGAATATTAACGTATCCTTTAAAATAATACTAAATTTGAAGTAAAATCACAATTTTATAGAAGAACTATTATAAGTTTTCCTCTTCGTATAATTTGAATAGTTTAACAAGTTGTTTCAAAGCTGGAATTATTATCGAAATTTATTGAAAAGGTTTGTGTTTTTTTTTAATGAATTCAGAGCTTAACTTCAAACTTTACTATTACTATACTGTTTAAACTTAACTTGTTATAATGTTCTGTGATCCGCGCGCCATCATTATATGTTTTCCATGAAAAAATAAGACCATGTTATGAAATATGTGGAAAAGTTTTTATATTAACTTGTAACGCCTTATTTTTAGTACGTATACCTGAAATAAAGGCAATACATTTCAGATACTGCTTTTATTCTTTTACTGAATATAAATTAGAATTTAGAAAGTGTTAATAAGCAAAAAAAAAGCGTTATCGAGACAATTTTCTCAAAGTTGGTAATTAACGGACTTTTTTACATTGTATTCCACGTTTAATATGAAAAGATTTTGATCCTAAGTTCAAATAAAATCCGAAAAACCATGGGACTCAAGGACTATTAAGGAATAAATTTATTTTATTTTGCCAAACGGAAAAAAAAAAACATTATTTTATGAAAATAGTACGTTTCTCTACACCCTGTCCTTAATTACTTCTATTCGATTTACTTGATATTTATTCAGTGAAATTTGTTTATTGATTTTCTTGTCTATGTCTATGGTGACCATCAATTGGAAACATCCAATTTAAGAGATAAAGTGAATTGTTGAAGCATGAGGAAAAACTTCTCTAGCAGTGTTTTTTGATTAATCAGAACTATAATTTGTCTGGACATTGAATCCATCAGATCTATTTTATGATGAAATCACTACTCTAGGGACAGGTCGTTAAACTACAAAAATAGTTAAATCGCATGTTTGTAAATATCTAGGTATACCATTGATGTTAACTTTCAATGTACGTAAAGAAAGAGTCGCAAAATATTTTGGAGATCCATGCTTCTATATTTTAAGGAGTTTTATGATTATATACCCGTACATAATATAATAATTTGTTACGGACAGTTTAAAATTTCTTAACGTTTAGCATTAAAATTTTTTTGCCTATATAAAATCATTCTTAACAAAGACTAAGGATAAAATATGTATGTATGTGAATGTTTTAAGGCAATTCTTAAATGTTATTTATTTACACAAGTAATTTATCACACAGTTTGTTAAAATTAATTTAAGAAACAGTTGTCACAGACCTTTATAGTGTAGAAAGAAGAGCTATTAATCAAAATAGGCCTATAATTAACATCAGAAAATAATTTATTTCTTAAATGATCTGTCTGAAGAAAAGTCAAAAATATCCCTAAAGCTGTGTAGCACTTGACCTTTCTCGTGCCCTTTTACGTCACAAAAACTTACCCAGACCGTAATTAGGAATCAAATATTTACAAAATCTACAAAACATCATAACAAAGCCCAAAACGTCGACTTTTAATTACAGCTATGGAGCTGATGAAAATTAATTTTGACCGTCGCGTGTAGACATCTAGTAACAGAAGGACCTAAAGCAAAGCAAAAGCAACCCCTGGATCGATTTCTTTTCGATTCGAGGTCGAAAGAATCAATTTGGGTGAGTCAAATATTAATCGATGTTTGTTTAGACGAAGGACGCCATGCAAAGAAAGAAGCCAATTATAATATTTTTCTTTAAGTAAACATTTGGTAAAAGCACAGAGGTAAATCATCTGATAAACAAAAGAGGGTAAACTGAGTGTAAGACATTCAAGAAAAAATGGAGTTGGAAGCATGTTAATCATTTATTAATTTGATTCAATATTTTGTACCTTTTTCCATTATTTTACATAAATACATTAAGAAAACAATGGTATTTCTACCAATGAAAAGTAAAAATCAATGACCAATTCAAATGTATATGTGGGGCATTTTTAATAATGCCCAAAGTTGAGGCGGGCAATGTGATAAATTCATAGGTGTTTATTAACCCACTTAATTTGTCATGCAGGAATTTGATACTTGGTAGTAAGAAACTCAAAGATATGAAGTTATTTTACAAGCAAAAGTTTTTCAGGTACAATTTAATCCTTTTTGTGGAATTTATATCAAAATAACAGATTTTTGACTCTTCCAAAAGTTGCACAAGTTTCAATTTATGATAAATTTAAATAAATTTAGTTTTAAATAACTATGCTGTGTTTAGGTAGCTTAAGTACACATCTTTTCAATTGGCTTGGCAGAATAGCTCCATATTCCAATTTCGGAGAGTAATTACCAATTCAACGTATATGTTCCCAAATGGGAACATCGGCGTTTGGGGTATAGTTTTTGAGGGAATTTTATAACGTATAAAAATTCAAGCTATTTCTTATTTTCTTTAATTTTTTGAACATTTTCTGTCTCAAAGGATCTAAACAGGTTAATCGTGATGTTTTAAATTTCTAATTCTATAATTTTAATTTTTTTACCTGATTTATAGAGGAATAAATGCCAAATCTTTATGGCAGATTCCTACTTTTGTATACTTTTCTAACTCCCTGACCTATTAATTATCAGTAATTATTATTAGGGGTTATGTAAAGGTCATATTTGGAGTACTTCTGAGGACTTGGGTACTTATTTTGTTCAAGTGCTCTTCTTTACAAAAAAATTTTGGGTATAAATTTGAAGAATTTTGAAAATATTGAAAAGTGTGTACATCTAAAAACACTCTTCTAACGTAAGTTGGATGTAAGAGATATGTTGTTTAGTTTGGAATCTTCCATGAGAAACGCAGATTTATCAAATCAATGGAGATAGTTATAATTATCACTTTTGAAAGCTAATTTAATTTGAATGCAATTCATGGATTTTATGCTAGATATCCGGATAGAACAGTAATTAAAACTAATTTTTCACGCAAAAAGATAACTGTTTAGCTTTGAACGCATGGGAACATTCTTTCGTATTTTTTATACCGAAAAATTACCCATTGTGCAATAAAAATGTACGGAAAAGTGTCACGCATGTAATAAATATGTAAATTTTTTCTTATGAAAATCTATAAAATTTTACCCAATCGTCCAGCCATGGGAATTAAATATGAAGAAACAGTCCAACATCATAAAAATGCTCAAAATTATTGAGTAGAAACCTATTTCAGTAGTTTTACTTGAATTAATTTTAAAATATATGCCTTTTGGAAATCCCCCTAAAAACTTCACCCCAAACGCCAATGTTCCCAAATGGGAACATCCTCAAAATCCTACTTAGGATTTTTTTTTCTGCCAAAAAATGTCAAGATTGGTTTTAGTAATGATGAAACAAGCCATTTAAGCCAAAAATCAGAACCTTTAATTTGAAATTTGAATTGCGGCGTTTAAAAGGTTAATGAGTATTTACCACTTTGACCAAAATATGCGGGCATTATTAATAATGTCCATATTTATTACATTGCCCGTAACATATACAATAATATATTGATGTTGACCATTTAATCATTTCCCAAATTATTTGATCCCCTAAAGAGAGATTACATGTTGTTAAGACGTTTTTGTAAGAATATGATCTCTAAAAATTCTGAGACTAAGATTGTGTAAAAAGTTTTTATGATGTGATGACTTCATATGCAAATGTGAAAGAGTATCAAAAGAAACCATCACATTTCAGGTTTAACAAAATCTTTGCTTCCAAGAAGTATTACGGCATAAACAAAGTTAGAGTTCCAGAAATATGCTAGAGGCTTAAAAACTTCCAGTTTGAATACCTAGAAGAAGCTTTTCTAAATAAATATTTCCAAGAATATTTGGAGGAAAACTTTATAAGCATTAAAATTAGCTTAACTTAATGTATTATAAAAAATCAAATTAAAATTTCCATCATTTCATAAAAAGTATTTCTTTCATCTTTACATTAGTTTAAAAATTTCTTTATGAAAAATAAAATTCAGAACTGACGCATAAAAATGAGAAGACTCTTATGATTATCCTCAAAATGGTATTTTCTAGACTAGAGAAACTAAGTTGAATATGTACTAGATTACATAAAGTGTATAAAAAAGTTTAGTATAAAGTACGGAACAAGCTTTTTCAAGTGTGAAGATGATATTTTAACAATTTTTGTCTATTATGTTTAATTTTTAAAGACATTTTACGTATGTTTTGATCATGAACGTATTTCTATGAAGAATGTTAAGAGTTATTAGAAGACAAACATCAAGCGCATATGAATTAAAAACTATTAATACATCAAAAGAACAAAAATTGAAGTCAGTGTTAGGAATAAGTACAGAGATACTTCAAATAGAGCAGCACCCCTTTTCATAAGATATACTGCTTTAAAAACAGTATTATTCAAAAACAAATGCATCCGTTTAGATATTCTTTTTTTATGTAATCAAAATTATATACTATTAATATTTATGGAAATATGTTATTTTCTTGTAGTTCATAGTAAAATTTTATAAACGCATCAATGGTGCAAAATTTAAAAAGGGCTCATCTCCCTATAGCAAAACTTGCAAAGAAGATTTATTAGCTTTAAGGTACATTTGTTCAAAGAAAACTTGACAAAAAAGTTGTAGAAATATTCTTAAACCTCTTACGTTGATTTTAATGATTATCATTATATTATTCAGTTGATTCTTTCGAAATTTTCATGGAAAACTATATTTAAACCATATAAAACTATAATATCCTGTATTTATTCTAAGCAATCTTAATTGTTTCATACTAAAGGGCATTTATTCAAAAGAACTATCCGGTGTCGAAACTCCGACTAAATTCTCCAGGGCATACCCTCACAAAAACTCCTTTTCACAAAAATATTCTCACCGATGAAAAAAAAATTCCCCTTCCATGATTCTATTGTTTTACTGAATTTCAACAACTGAATACAAACAAATTCAACAACAGAACAAAAAAAAAGATCGGAACCATCCAAGGAGCAAAATTGGTTCTCACTCATTAACAGACTACGTCTGACGATATCCAAACAAAAAAAATCGTTTGGCGGATGCGTTCGAACAACGGTGGAATTGTTTTGGAGCAATTTTCGAACGCTATTCATTCGAAAGTCTCGGGTGTCAGGAGCAAGGTTTCCACGCGAGCAGCGTTCTGTCAGACGATTTTGAGTGGTAATGGATTATTGATTGTGTTTATCGGATTGAGATAATATTCAAAGCTTTTGTTGTGAGAACTGTCAACTAGGGTGTATTGGGTTGTATATAGGTACTGATAAAAAATGCGGATGTTATTTTTGGATTTCTATTTTAAAGATTTTTCTAAGTGTCAAAATCGATTTTCTGATAATCACAACACAGAAAAAACAAATATTTGTTGGGGCAATAAGGTTAAAGTTACTGTTAGAGGTGGGTGAAATCCTGGTGATAAAATGTATTCGTATAACTAACTCATGTTGTATTAATTGTGTCAGTATAAATATCTCCTTTTCAAATTCCAATTTTTAATACCACTTTTGTCAGCCTGATTTTTTTATTGGCATCACCAAACTATAGTGATTACAGATTTGAACCAAGTGGATAAATAGTGTGAATGAATAGAAAACCTTGCAGGTTGCAGGGAGAAGGGGATAAATAATTCTTCGTCTTTTCTAAGTCTTCGTAATCGTAGAAGCTGGCTTTATTATTTCCTTCAAATTAAACTCTCTCTCTCTCTCTCTACTCAAAACTTGTGTGTTTCAAGTTCCATTAATCTTATACGTCTTCTATTACCTTCTTCTCTCTCTAAACTTGGGATTCTCATTTGCATACTCTACGATTAGGTAACTCCGTTGTTGCTCGAGTGCAGTATTTTAAGCATTGTGAATGTTTTTAAACTTGTTGGCTAGAGATCAAGCTGAGAACGTAGATGATTCATCGTTTAGTGTATCGGTTGTAATTCCAAGTTTTATAATTAAACAAGGCGTTTTCATTTCTACAGAGAAAATTATTGAAAGTTTAAGATATAGCTTTGATATGTTCAAACATAAAAAAATACTTATAAAACTACATTAAATAGAAACAGTTATATCAAGACAACATTTCTGTAATTGTTTATATGATATTCATATAAAATAATATCCAATACTGGTACTTCAGTACTTTTGGGACTAACTCTTATTTTATGGGAAAACTTTTGTTCCTTCTTTGAATATAGCTCGTCAGAGAAGTACTTAGTTTGCAAAATCATTCTTAACCTGAGAAGATACTTAGTCCCATCCTGTTAATGTTGTTCTGGTGTATGACTAAGTGCACAAATTACATACAAATATCAATAAAACGCACAAAAACTCACATTAAAACATAAAAAATAACACGGACATAGAATAAAACGCACAAAAGAAACCCCTATTAAAAGGTAAAAAAAGGTAAAACGCTTATATTGCGCCAAAGGTGTGAATCACTGCCTTGGCAATGTCCCCTGCCTTGTCTGAGTACAAAGTGTTCATGTTGCAATTCCTCGAAAGGTTTGACTTTTACCTGTTGATCCACGGGAGGTATTTTATTTTCCTCCAACCACTCAAAGGAAGAATCCCATAATGAGGCATTTCCCAATCCGCCACCCAAGGGACGAGCTCTCTAGGGGTTACAGGAAAGTTACAGTTAGTTATTTTAATTATGATCTTAAGTTTCCTGTTACACAGGAAAGAGTGTTGGACCCATGATCTCTATGCCGGGCAAATAGCTTCTCCCCTAAAAGTATAGCTGAGTTTTAAATATGATTTTAAGGTGTAAAAACAAAAATAATAAAGAAGTTTTTTAAAAAATGAAAAAAAAAAGCTAATAATAATTTAATTGTAAGAAGACGCTTTAGGAAAACTTCTAAGGGAATTTCATAACAAAGAGAATGGAAATAAGTATCACAAGTAATAACGTGAATGTTGGACTGCATTTTTACAGAAATTCTAAAACTCGCCATAAATATGAAATTAAATATTTTAAGTTAATTAAGTTATATAGTTCGTATAGTGATATAAATATTTTTTTTGTGTGTTTCAGCCAAATTCGGTAATTTGTCTAGGAAGGTCAAAAAGTGGCCAAAATGTTTCATGCGCCAAGTTTTTCAAGATATAATTCAAAAGCAAAATCACTTTTCTTGGAAAGTAAGATGATCGCATTCTTTGAACGGCAGGGGGGTTTTGAATGTAATAATCTTTATGACAGCTACACCTAGTTTCATTCATTAATGTTAAAACAAAGAGTTCATGTGATTGTTTCAGCGTCTGGGTCTCACCTGGCGCAAATCCTTGAGGATGGATTAATTTGGCAATAACTATCGATATTATTGTATATTATCTTTAGTGTATATGGTTGGTTGGGGTAAGTTGAACCCCTTTTTGGAAAAGTACATTTCTAAAGCTTAATAGAAAATTTTTAAATGGTTAAATTTGAGCTCATTAATGAACAAAAAGTTATTATTATTTCTAAAATAATGCTTCACACACATATCTTAACTTTTTTAAAATCATGTGGGTGTTCCACTTACCCCATAAAAAGGGGTAAGTGGGGCAACCACTCTTTATTTAGATTGAAAGCAAACAAAACTTAAGAGGGGGTAATTGGGTCTTCCTTGATAACCAAACCATTCTGTAAAGCTATTTTATATTAGTTCTATAATCTTAAAAATAATTTAAACAAAACTCAAATGTGTGCAAAACCCATCGGTGTGACAAAATGTAATAATATCAATGCGAATAACTGTGAAATGTCCGTACATAATTTAGTTTGATGGGGACGACCCACTTACCTCAAAGGTACATTTACCCCTGACTAACTCACTATGCAATTTTTTAGTAAAAAAAAGAGTGCTAATAATAGGTTTCATCACTAAAAAGAAACCTTCCAAAGTATCAATACTAATATTTCATTTTCGTTCTTATCCTCCTCGAAAGAAAACAAGGTAGGGAGTTTGTTAAAACTTAATACCACTTTAAGTCCGTAACAAAGAGCTAAGGATCGAAGTCTAAAAGAGGAAACTAAAAAAATAAATGCGCTTTTAGTTTTTAGAAAATACATCGGATTACTGTCACCTTTTCCGAAACACAAAAGAATCTAACCTAGTCCAAAAGACTATAAAACACATCAAAATAATTATGTCCTTTAGCTAAAGTTGAAACTTGACAACATCCATAGCAATTACAAAAAATACATTTTTTTCTTTAAAAGTTTTGGCTTTTTCTAGATTATTTTCAAAAATTAATTTTTTTGTAAGTGTAAAGAAGTTTACGTTTATTTCTTCTTATTCGCATAAATTAGCTTTTGTGATATTTTGTTTTTAAAAAGGAATTATCCTGGTAATCTATCATACGTACTATTAATTTTATTACCAAAATACTATAATAAGAAAATATATAAAATATGGTGGAAACACAGGGATTTTGTTTTTAAAAAGATAATAGTTTAAGGTACGATAATCTTATAAATAGATCATCATAATAATAATAATCATGTTATAATGAGACATATATAGTTTTAAAAAGTTGATCGGGGATATTTATTAGTGAATTTTTGTAGCAAAAATTATGCATTAGTCAACTTTCCCCATTCCACACAAATCTGGCTACTTCACTGAAACCTAAACATCGGAAGTGATACCAAATGAACCTAAAAGCCATTTCTGTCTTTCACTAGGTAAAAAAAAATACCAGGTGTAATTTCCAAATTAAGTTTCTTCTCTAACATAATTGGTGGCAACCAATCACCTCAAATAGCGGCCAAACTTAATTGAATGCCGGATGGGAAACTACCATTAGAAAAATGGCGAGCGTTCTAGTAGAACTGAAGGTATTAATATTTAATGACCAGTCTTATCTTTATGTTCATAAATTTTAATTTCCTCGTCATAAGAAATTGGCGCTTGCACCGATGGGGCAAAAAGAATAGTGAAACAAAATCAAACAGAGGTTTCTTTTTCAAGAAATAGCATTAAGATCTTCTTTTATATCAAATTTGTCGTAATTGATTTTTTTTTTAGTTTTATTATATTTTCTACCTATCTTAAATACGACTGGTAATAACATTTTCATCTTAAATTCTCGTTTGCTCGATGCTTTAAATTATAAATGAAAATTGTATATTTCAAAGCAGAAATGAGAATAATGATTTTTAAGGGAAAATGTTTTTGACAGATTTAATTGGATTTTTAGGGGTTATTCCACCTTTGTTTAAACGAAATTGGTTTAGTTTAATTTGATATCGAACCAATTTTTTAAAAAAATATATATTGTTTTTTACAAGTTGAAAATAAAGAAAAAGAATTGTAAGACCTCTGTAGAGATACAATTTACAGTTTTAATTTCAAAATGTGAATGAAGTATTAATGACGTGAGACATATAAGCCCCCATTTAACTTAATAAATATATAACTTGAAAGTTATATATTTATTATTAATTTATTTAAATTTATTTTTCATTCAAAAAAGATAAATCTCCAGTATTGCTCTGCTTTTTATAAATTTTACTATTTTTACACTTCTATCGATTACATTTCTAAGCCATTCAAAAAATTTTAAATGAAAACCTTTCTAGTAGTTAAAATACTTATGCAATACGTTGTAATTTATTGTGATTGTGTATTTCCAAAAACCATTCTTATAAAATAAATAAAGGAACTTAATCAAATTAAATTACTTCAAAAATTCTTTATCATCATTTTAAGGTAGTAGTTTCATAACACACTCAAACAAATTATTAAAAATATGTTCAACATACTTCACAAAAAATGTACTGAAGTTGACTCTTGAAATTTAAGAAATATTCTTCATCTTCAATTTCATAATTTAACACGCTTCTCACGTTCCTCTATTAAAACATCCTTTTTTTATAAAAACCATTTTGTTCCTTATCAAGCCAACCCCCTTTGAAAAGTACCTACTCGAAAAGTCCTACATACTTAAGATATCGTTGTCTTTTCGCCTTTTTTCTATCCTAAAGGATGGAGTCAATGCGAAAATTATTCTTTTCTCTGTGACACAGATAAATCGAGTTGATAACAAAGAATAATCTCTGGTTTTTTTGGCGAATTTTTTTTTCAGAGAATTCTGAATGGATCGTAAAACTCAAAGACGAGTGCATCTTTATTTACATAGTAACTTATGAATGTGAAAAAGAAATCGATCCAGTTCGCAGAAAGAAAATGAATAATTTTTCTAGGGTAAGAACATAAAGCTTGTATCTAATGAGAACTATTGCTATTTATAGTATCAAAGGAGTAAGAAGTTGGGAAGTAACCAGTGGCGGCTCGTAGCTAAAATTATTGGGGGTACTGCTCCGGCGCTGATCTACCAAGTTACACCGTATTTTAGACCAGATTTTAAACGATAAAAATTCCAAATAAAACTCTGGAAAACATGGATAGGGATAGAAGTAACAGAAATCATACGAAAAGACGCCCCCTACAGATGTAAATCACCAAGCATCATCGTTTCTTTTTGACTTCTTCATTCACAAGATCGAAGATCAAAATCACATTTTCTTATAATTACTCTATTTTCTATAATTCAAATTAAAATTCACAATAGATACGGTAAAAGAACAGAATATCCCTTTTACTTAATAAAACTTTAAAATTAAAATCTTACACATTACACCATCCATATACGATGAGTTCCTCTCTTGCACGCTACTAGAATGACTGAAAAATCCAAATCACTTATCCAAAATCAAATTTGAAATAAAAAAAGAATAACATTCGTGAATAAAAAAAGTAGTAAAAAATAAGGTATACTGATGTGTCAAATTAGCTGAAGAATTATTTATTACTGTTTGAAAAGAAAAAAAAAGAAGCTATAAATAAAAAATGGCAAATAGTGTTAAGTTTAAGTAAGAAAAGTTAAAAAGCCAATATGATTTATGATTAGTAGAAATCGGATATTTTTCTTCTTACATCCTTTTTCACTACACTCGCAAAGAAACTATCATTATTTTGCTCGGCGCCAGGGTCAGGGCTGTTGACACAACAGCCCCTCTCCTCCGTAACCGATTCGAGTACTAAATTTTTGATATTTTGATTTGATATGATAGAGCAAAGTTTTGATACCTCGTTCGGTATATTTCCGGGTGCTGATCCACCCGGAAAGAAATTGTTGGCTAGACGGCGGAGTGTTTTGACTGCTTACAGCATTATGACTAATAACAGAGAATTATAAATTGAAAAGGGATAATAAAGAAGAATAAAGAGGAAAAATGTATCCTTTTTGAAATATTTTAAAGCTAATAAAAATTAGAATTTGGGGACATTTTGGTTAGGGGTGCTGCAGCTCAGCAGCCCCTATGGACGAGCCGCCACTGGAAGTAACCATGAGTCTAAATATCAATGTTATAATATAGAATACGTAAATTAATTTATGTTTACATTGCATACCATGAAATTGGTAAGAAATGTGCAAGAACAAAGACTTTTGAGAAAATATGTAGATGGTACTCAAAAAGTTATGATCTAACTTTATAACATTACTCATTAGACAAATCAACGAATATTTAGCGTTATCTCCAGTCTTAAAAAAATTACTGTGATACTTAAAGTAAACATTTGATTTGCTTTTATACTCAAAACATACACCCAATACCACTAATTGTTATATCTTCCAATGGCATAGCATACAGGAGACTTACTGAATAATATTTCTAATACTGTTTTACTTTTGAATATTTTTGTCCTTAGATTGTTTAGAATGCTAGATGCTGAACCAGCTAGATTCCTACACTACAAGTTTAAATATATATTCTCAAACAGGTTTTTTGATATACTTAATCACTCCACATAAAAAAAAGTTCCAGAAACATTATGAACAAATCACTCACCATAAAGATGCAAAAAAAACTTTTAAAGTTTTCATTTGACTCAAAATAACGTTGCATGAAATCAGTAAAAGTTTGAAAGAAAATGGATAGCCTTGTTATACAATTTAACCTCGATATCTCGAAATAGAAGAAACATTTCGAGAAAACAACTTCAAGATTACTATTTTTTCGAGATATAAAAGTTTTCAAGGTATCAAAGTTCAAGATAAAGAGGTTATACGGTATTAGTTCTTCGTACACCTAACTATGCCTCTATTCTATAGGTTTTAATTATACATCAATAATTCTACTAGGCATCAATAGGTTTACTTCCAACTCCCATCTTCCCAAGTTCCCCAATTCCTCTCAACCATGACCCAGCAACATGACCTTTCACTCCACCCCGCCCCCTTTCCCCCAAACATGAACAAGGCCCGGGAATCATAAAACTGAGAACGACTCATTAAGCAATGGCGTTAAACTAACGGCTTTAATTCTCGGCCCTCCGTTTAAGAGTCCCAAAGAAAAACATTGACTTTTCCGTAAATTAAGATTTAAAAGCGAGGTTTAAGTCGGAGGAATGGAGGTTACAGAGAAAGAGTTATCTAGTTTTATGGCGGATCTCTGTTTTGAGAGGGGGGTCTTGGAGATCAATTAAGAGATTTGGAATGTGTTTCTTAAAAGGGTTGGATTGTAATTAAGTCACGTATCATTGAGCCGTTCTTGTGAAGTACCGAATCAAGTGATGGAACTATGCATGAGAAGTTTGAGGTGTAATCTAAAAGTTGGGAGATTGGAAACTAGTAGGTGGTTTAATCATGGGCGTAAATAAAAACTTTGTTATCGTCACATTTTGTGTGAAGACGACCTCTACAGGACAAAGGTTATTTAAATATTTTTAAGGTTAAGGCTTAATAGTAATTGGAACTGGAGTTCTACATCTTCCCACCAACAGTTTGCTCAAAACAACCCATCTTTTATTGCTTCTGGAAACTTTTGTCCTCAGTTTACGTAATATCAGTGCATTTGTGACCTAACTTTTCCTGGTGATTATGAATTGTCTTTGGGTATTCTGTAACTTTGTCAACGTCTTTTGAGACATCATAATTTGATAACAACAAATATTTGAATCGAGATGAAAATTTTGTATCCAAAGTATTTTGGGGATATTTAGCGGGGTAGATAACTGGATAGTGCCGAAAATATCAGACCGTTGATACCCTTATGATAAATTAGAAAAACATTTTCCAACAAACGTTATAAAATCAGTTGGCATTTGTGCTTTTCTGGTACCTATTAGAAATCTTTAATTTTATGTAAAAAGGGAAAATTATCTGCGCCTTGAGAAAAATATACATATATTTATATCTCATTGGATTTGGTCGCTAAACATGACTCGTGAGATTCCAGAAAGTTTCACTGTATTAACACACTGTGATTTACTTTCAAACGAATAGTCTCCTGAACTTTCACTAAATTTCTGAATCTTCTGTTGTTGATTTGAGTAAATTGATACATAAAACATTAGATACCAAACAGATAAATCAATTCTTACAATTATGCCTCAAAAGCTCTTACAGACATCCTAGCTCCAGACATCCTAGCTGAAAAGATAACGAATTTGCGCGTATTCATTTACCCTCAATAGGTACTTTTCAATTAAAACCTTTACAAAATTTGAAACCATTGAGAACGCTGCATCGTCCCTTGCTTACTTTTATCGTTAAGTTTCAAAATTTTTACACAAACACTTTTTGCGCGTTTACCTTTTTAGCACCGCGATAATGGACAAGATAAATAAGTAACGCATAGATAAATATTTAAGTAGCTCCCATTCGATTTTAGTTTTAATGGAAAGATGTATTTTTTTTGTTAAAATTCTGTTAAAGAATGTAGATCTTACAGTATGAAAGAAAATAAATTAATTGGAAAACTATGCAAATTGTTTCTTTTCCATTGTTCTTAAAATATTTTCATGTAGGGTGGGTTGCCCAGTGAATGAACACTCCCAGTGAATGAACACATGGTCGTATAATCTCAATTATTAAGCTATTTGAACTCTGTAAAGACTATTACTAAAATTCAGTAGTTGCAATGAGACCTCCTAGAGGCCAGGCAATCGTTGATTTAACCGTATATTCCGATTTCAGTCTGTGTAAATTTTTTTACTAATACTCGAGCTTCAGGCCCATGAAAAAGTCTCCGGTAAGTTAAGATTTGACTTGATTCATTCATATTTTTCTAACTTATAATTGCGCTTATTATGATTTTTGTTGTTTTTCATCAAATGTTAAAGACTTAATCTTTGATATGGCATAATTCAGAAAGCTGTACTTTTGAAATTGCGATAGATAAGGGGGTGTTCACTTACTGGAAGTTCAAACTGAGATTTCCCAGTGAATGAACAGGTGTTCATTTACTGGGGAAAATGCATATTTCGTAAAACCTCACGATTATAGTTTTATTTGATACATAATGATGTAAGCTAAACTATGTAAAAATGCGCAATGATTAAAATTGTGTCCTTCCAGTAAATGAACGGGGTATGTTGATTAGAAAGTACAAGTGTTCACATTCTGGAAAGAGTAGTTAAACTAAGATTTACCAGTAAATGAACAACCTTCGTACTCTGGGAAACTGCTTATCTCGTGAACCAAAAGACCTATAGGCTTATTTGACGGCTTAAACTAGGACTAGGTTATAATAAAGATCAGTATTGTCTTTCCATAGAATAAGTTTTTGATTTAAAAGTCTAGGTTTATACAAGGTGTATCATTATGAATGGGAAAACTTCTAGGGGAGGTAGACATAATAAGGGTTCAGAATTGCATAGGAACCCATGGTCCCAAACGACAGGTATGGACGTATATAAGGGGGGATTAGAGGGTCCAGACCCCCCTTATGTCAGCCAAACAAAAAGGTCCCTGTCCCAAATAACCAAAAAATGAGTGAAAATACAACTTTTTGGATCAAATTTTCTGGGAGAGGACCCAGACACCCCTCTTTTGCTTGAGGGCATGTATTAACCACAAAAAGTTGTGATTAAGTTCACAAAAGTTCACATTTGCCCTACATTTTACTCGGAAAGGGAAAACTATTAGAAACATTTTGGGTTCCAGAATCCCTTCAAAACAGTTTAGTAATGGCTCCTTTGGTCCTGAGGTCTTATAGGTTTTGCCCCCCCCCCCAATCAAAAAAGTTGAACTTACGCCTATGATACTCCATTTTGGCCCCCCTCGTGATAAAGGTTATCCTAAGCTTTTATAAAGCTTTTATAACCCTTTGCTACGCTCTCCTTAGAGCTTACAACCCCTCTTTCGAAACCTTAAACTATTTTTCCCCATAGAAAACGACCAACCAAAGTTACTCCTTAATGAAAAAGTGGGTAAATAGGGTTCGGGGGTCCTCCTTCAAAAATGTTTAAATTTTAGTATGCTAAAAAGTCTTCTATATAGCTACTTTTTAGGGTTGTCAGGGAGCTTCTCGGGCCGCATGTGGACCGCCAGTTGGAAAACCCTGTTTTAGATACACTTTCATTGCCCATTGCGACCCCTGAAAGAAGTTTTTTGAACCCCCCCCTTGTAAAAGCTATAGCTACGTCCGTGCTAGAAGGTATTGATTATTAATTGTGTTAAGATGGCACATACAATTAGTATAACGTGTCGCAATCGATGTCTGGCAAGATTTGCACCCACCTAATCCTAAGTACCTTTTTTGTGTATGTGCGTGCGTGTGTGTGTGTGTATTGAAGAAATTTTAGAGTTCTTAGTAAAACATAGAGATGTGAGTCGAGAATATTCTCTGGAGAATATTCTCGGAGAACGAGAATATTCTGAGAATATTCTCCAGGGGCGAGAATTTTGAGAATAATCGAGAATATTCTATTTTTTGATTGATAAATGTAAAAATGTTTGATGATATGAAATGGTCATGTAGTGTTAGTGTTAGAAACCTAAAAATAATAACAAATTCAATGAAAATTATTATTTAAAAGTCATCCTACAGTTCAGAGAATATTCTCTGAACTGTAATAATTTCATTATTTCGCAAGATTTTTTTTAAATAAGCAAATTTATTTAATACAAAATAAAATATTTTTTTAAATATTAAAAGTTTTACTGGAAGAAAATACTCAAACAATTAAAAGAAGGAATCTAAATTATTTTCAAAGGTAATACTAATAGTTGTCAAACTGAAGGACCTTTAAAACCTGACATTTAGCTGAAATTTTGATAGAACTTTGTAAAATTAGGAAAATTTATCCTGAGAATATTCTCAAACAACTCTAAATGACTGAATATTATCAGATGCAGTTTAATTTACTTTCTACTTAAAAATTATTTATGAATAGTTTGTCTTAAACTTTTTGTTAGCATAATTTTAATTCAGATTCATTAATATTTTCCTTTATGAGAATATTCTCAAAGTTACAATTAAATTTATATCTTATCTTGTGTTCCTAAAATAATTAAATCTTCAAATTTTCATTCTCTATATGTGTACTTTTAAGTTCATCTCATCATTTTATCTTCTTGAGAATATTCTCATTAAGATTCCACAAAATAATTTCCAGAAAAGCATTTTTTATAAACTCATAATTTATTTCAAAAACGATATTTAACAGTAGGAAAATCTTAAGTTAATAGAATGTAACTGGCTTACACTGCTTTACCTATCAAACATGTTGTCTTATCAATTAAATAGTGATTTTAAAATAATTTTCAATTTAATTTGGCTTTCTTTTATTTATGATGACTACTCATTGTAAAACCTTTAATATTCTTCTAATTTGAAATTAATATACCTTATAATTTTTTTTTTCCAAAAAAAAATTATTTTAGTGGCTTCTAGAAGAATATTCTCGAAAATTCTCCTCTTGGAGAATATTCTTGAGAATATTCTCAAGAATATTCTCCAAAAGATTATTACCGAGAATTTTACATCTCTAGTAAAACATTTTCTATTTTATGTAACGCAGGCTGATCAGTTGAAAAAAATCATGGTATTTTTCAGTGTTCATTTACTGGAAGACACTGTTCATACTTAGGGCAAACTTTGTTCATTCACTGGGTCTATCGCACTTTTTTCACTCAAATCAGGATTCCTTCAAAACTATTGATTTATGAGATCTGGAAATACTTCGATCATGTTGCCAAGAAAAAGCCAGTATGGAAACATACTTTATTTTTAGAAATTGACCGAGAAAAAGCCCTGAAAAAAATTTTTGAAGTGGGGAAATCGCAAACCCAAATGCTAAGTGTTCATTCACTGGGCGGTTCACCCTATAATATTTTTTAATTTCTTTTAGATTTTCTAATGATAATAATGCATCATAATGCAATCTATTATTTTCAAAGTCGATTTTTAGGAATAATTTCTATATTAAAATTGAAACATTTTCTACTCTTTTTCCCTTTTGAATTAAACTTGATAATTTAAAGATGGTGTTTCTAAAAAATTACAATCACACTTGAAATACAGCATTACTTGAAAATTAAGTAATATTAAATTTACATTAATGATGCATATAGCATTAACAACTATCGTAAAATAAAACCATATAACGCAATTGGTTTACTCCAATCAACTTAACTTAATATTTTCTATCTCCTATGAGTAAAAGTATGTTCAACATTGACTCTCAACTTTTGAGAATTATATTTATATTATCAGCCTTTTGTCAAATAGAGTTTTAAAAATTCAAGTGATAATTATTAAAATTAATTCAGCTATGTTTAAAAGTAAAAGACTCAAGTTTTTTTTCAAAACTAGGGAAAACCGTTTTTTTTTTCCAAAACTAAAAGTTATAAATGCCAGACAAATGTGTGGAATTATGAAAGTATGAAATATCATTATATTAGAATATTTTTATCAGTCTTTGAATAATATTTAATTTGGAAAGTACTTAAAAGTACATTTTAAAACGTGAAAAAAACTTGCTTCCTCATAAAATATGGCGTCAATTGGTCGTTGTGATTGAATGTATACTAAGTTGTTAGACAGTTGACCTTATCCGTAATCTAAAAAAATGGAAACATCTTAAAATTGTGAATTAAAAAACAAATCCAACAGCAAATCCTAGAAAGTACCCGGGCATGTTTGATACCAGAAATGTGTCATTTGGTTCATTAATTAAAAAATTTTCTCTGGAAACGTTATTTTAGAACAAAGAGACACTAATTGTTAATACATCTCAAGGGATTGAAAAAAAAGTTTCCCTTTTAAAATTTTGATATCATTAGGGTCAAAGTCTTACGCTATTCTCTAGCCTTACAATTTAAACACTTTTTCAAATGATAAAATATTGGTAGAACAGTAGAACACACTAATTTTTTTTAGTTACTTTCAGAAGTCATAACATAAGACAACAACCTTTTCAGCTTTTATAAATAAGTATTTAAAATTCATGAACTCCTTTTGACCTTAAAAATTTCACGAATCATTATTTTACAGAACGAAAGCCAAAATAATTGAAAGCGTTTTGAAGCTAAAAACACTAAACGTATGATTTAAACCGAACAAATATTACTACTGCTCCAGCGATACCCATCAAAACAAAAGAATTGATAAACGATTCTTGGAAAATTTAATTTTCATCGAAACAACAGAACGCGTTGCGATATTTGGTTTCAATAACAATGGCCCTCGCAGGGAACTCATTTTGAATAGAGGTAGAAAAATTTCAAGACACATGTCAAAAGAAAAATCCCATTCCAATTTTTTTTTTTTAATTTATAACCTACTAGAAAGACAGCATGAAAAACTTTCCCCATTTCTTTGTTAAAGACAGCAATTGCTGCGAGACTCTACGGGGAAGCTTTCATTTTGAAACGAAATTGGAGTTAGGATTGTGTGTTATGATCTGAAGAAAAACGAAACGCAAATGCAAACTCCACAGGAATTTAAGTTTCGTCATAGGTATATTGTTTGCAAAGAAAACAATAAAGTATTACTATGGAAATGATACGTATTACATAGCAGTTTGTTCGTGTTATTTATTTAACCACAAATAAATGCATTTTTCCGGAGGATTCTGCAATAGTCAATTTTCATAGAACTTGCCGATAAAATATTTTTATTTTGTGTAAATTTTATTTTTACTACAAATTATTTCCTTATGAGCTAGAGAAAGTTAGTTTCTGAATGGTGTTTTGGTTTACAATATTAGTTATATGATCTAATTTGTTACTTAAAATTGTTAATTGATATATTTTCGTTCTGTTAATAAAAAAACATTTCTATAAATAGAAAAATACATGATTTAACAATCTAAATTACAAGTAAAACGTGACGGTTTTTTTTCAAGCAGGATGAGTTACAACACAACATCATTAATAAAAAAAATTACCAAAAAAATGAAGATAGGTTTGTTTAATAAAATTTTTTAATTACCAAAACGTTACTCAAATTGATATTCCAATACTACTCGAAACATTTTCTGACGTGGAAAAAGTCAAGAAAGGAATTTTTTTGACCATGAGCTTTAAAAGTTAGAGCTATTGTTTCTCAAATGTTGATATCTTTAAATGCCGTAATAAAGGTAAAAAATCACACCTTCATGCTTTATAAAATACGTGGAAATGGTGTGAGTAAATAAAAGTAAAGAAATAAAATGCTACTGATATGTAACTTCCATCAAAAAGAAATAATGGATGCTAATATAAAAAATTTTGTACAATTAATTAGAAGGTAACTGAAAAAATCCTGAACTAAGTTTAGGTACGTAAAGATCATATTTTTTTTTTCTTTGATGGTCATATTAACATTTAAATCACTTGCTCTTCAGTGTATAGAATATTTAGGATCACCAAATTAAGTAATTAAAGGAATTTACTAAAATTGTGACTGTTAAATAGATGCAAGTGAAAATGTCGAAAGAGAGCCTTGTTTAATAACTTCAGTTTCAACTTGTTTAGAAACTAGGTGAACTTAATTTTCATATGTTTATGCATCCATATGTGAAATTCATCAGTAATACAGATGTTAAATTTCATAATGTTCGTGATGTTTAATAAATTCATTCAAAAATAAATAATAAGTGGTTATCATTAAATCAACAGAATTAAATGAGCATCAATATGGTTTTAAAACAATGTTAGGAAGTCCCACATAATTTCTTTAAGCTTTGTTTTGTATAATTAAACTTAAAACTTGCAAACACTTAAATTGAAAAAAAAACTAAAACAATTATTATTCCATTAAGTAAAAAGCCCCAAACTTTATTTAAAAATTAAAGAAAAACTTCTTACTATTTAACTTTTTTACTTTGACTCAAAATTTGTAAATTCTAAAAGTCTCAAACCATAGTAAACGCCATTAAAACAACTTTGACACATAAGACTCTAAATGAAGCACTTTCATTCCATGACATATACAATGAAAATATTAAAAAGTTAACACTCATGACAACACAAAACCCAACTAATATATTTATCTACAATAAAAAAAAATCCTATCAGTGCATTCCAATATTTTTCTCCGTGCCTTTATTAAATCTAAAAGAAATTGACGAATCTTCTGGGTAGTTGGCAAAAAGATTTGTTTTGTTATTTTCCCATACTGAACAATCTTCAAATTGTAAAATATGTTTATAATCTGTAAGTGTTCTTAAATTTGGATCGACACACTATAAGAACACATTTTCTGTATCTGTAATATTTCAGCAACACTTATACAACTCTATTCTTTTCACACACAACGCAATCACAATACAATCAAAAATGTTTTTGATTGGAAGTGTCCATTATTGTGTTAGCTTAGCGTTGCAAAAACTGTTTCACGCATTTAAATCATTCCTATCGCTAGTTTTGGTATCGCTGCATGCATAGAAATTAAGATATGTCACGATAAACCTTGTCATTTATGGAGATATTTGTTTGGGTATCTGATAGTCAGAACTAATATAAAATACTATCTCTTCCATTAAAAGGTATGTACTAATAATGACCGGATTTATCAAATTGTCCGTAACATATCCACCACCTCAAACTAAACACATTTGAGACACTCAAAATATATGCAACCTTTCTCCCACCTCATAAAAGCACCCAAAACCCCCAAAACTTCTACAAACACCCCACAATAACCCTGCTTCTAAAAAGCCACCATGCAAACAATGCACCCACCTTGCACGTGGTAGGAGGTCCATCCGTCCTTGATGACGAGCGTCCTCCTGTTGTCGGCTCTGGGGCGGCGCGAGGGGCGCAGAGGGTGCTTGGGGCGGCCGCTTTCCATTGGGACGGGCTGGGGAGTGCTGTCCGCCCGCCAACGTCTCCTTGCAACGCTCGCCGCAGCAGGCGCTGCGGTCGCAAACTCCGGACTCTGGAAGGAGAGAAGTTTTGGAAGCTTTTTCAAAAGAAGTGCGGTAGTCTCTATAATTCGAGTTGGACTAGACCGAGGCTACCCATGGCCAGAGAAGCTCGAAATTGTAATGTGGGATGGTAGTCCTGACGTCACTTTTGATCGCTCTTTGACAACAACTCATCTTAACTCCAAATTAAATTAAGTTATTTGTATTTTTTCTAATGAAACTTTTGAGGCATTTCAAATAATATTAGGTGGGTGATTTTAAATTAGTAAATTGTTAAAATAACAGAATTCAATTAAAGTAACCATCGTTTATGCTTTTCTTTATTTAAGGGCCGGTAGATAGTTTTACAACGGCTGGAGAAAGCACGGCTCAGGGAATAGCGGGAGAAAAGAGAACAAAAAGGGACCTCCGTTCGGGGAAAGATTTTCTTTTGTTTGCTAATTGACCGCTAGTGGCCTGAGACGTGCTTTTACCAGCGTTGTAAAACTCTCTATCGGCCCTAAAAATCACCCTGATAATATTATTTGAAATACCTCGAAAGTTGTACTTCATAACCAAAAGGTCCTATCGCTTACTTTCTCCAGAAGAGAAAAGTAACTAAATTTTATATTTTAATTCCAATTTTTGTAATGATTATTAAATAAAGTTTAATTAAATTAATTAAGTAATTTAGAACTTTAATAACTTCAAAAATTTGAATAAGATTCTAAAATTTTAGTTTTTTTCTCTCCTGAAGAAACTATGATCTTTTGGTTCTGAGGGGTATACAGAATTTAATTTAATTCAAAGTGAAGTTAAGTTGTTGTCAAAAATGCTCAAAAGTGACGTCAGGACTACTATCCTACGTCACAATTTCGAACTTCTCTGGCATTATGAGTCTAAGTGGCTGCCATGGCCTACCTCAGACTATCGAATAACGGAAATCATAAAGTTTAATAGATAAATAAATGGAAATGAAGCACTTTTAAAAAATTCAGTGAATGTATATTTAAATGAAAAACGTGCTTACACATACATAATACTACTGCTTTCGGGTGCGTACACTGTAAAAAAAACTGTTGTTTTAACAGATACCTATTCAACAATACTTTTTAACAGAATTTATGCATTTTTACTACAATACAAATTTTAACTGTAATCCAACACAATATAAAAAAAATCCGTTATTTTTACAAACATTCTTTGACAAAAAAACAGTCCTGAAATAGCAAATCAGTCGGGAAACAAAAAATCTGCATTTTATTTAAAATACAAATATCTGCTGTAATTTAGGTTTGCGATCTTCGGGCGCCATGTTTTTTTTTTCATCTGATCTCTAAAACCACGCATTATTGCTCTTTTATTCGTTTTTTATTATTATATCTTCCTTCTTACCTTGGATTTACAGTAAAAACCCAAGACAAACGCCAAGCCCCTAATAGCACAAGAAACTCACCCAAAATTTGCGTATTGCTTTACAATAACAACTTCTCAAATTATCGTTTGATATCATAAAAGCTTTTGTTTACAATATCATAAATTATTTTTTATGAATTAATTGTTGCCAGCGGCTTATCTCTAACTGATTAAGCTACATTTAATTCGATTAAATTAAATTATCCGAGAGAATTTCTTTTGTTAACTATTGTAGGGTGTCCCAAAAAACACTGACACATTTTAAAAATTTTTAATTAAAAAACTAAAAGGGATAAAAATAGGCGTTTTTTTGCATCCTACTCTAAAGACCAAAGAATGGGATTTGAGAACTAAAATTTATGAAAACTAAAATTATTTGGTCCTTAGAGTACGATGCAAGAAACCGTGTATTTTTATCTTTTTTTTTTTAGTTTTTGAGTTATTGATTTTTAAACTGTAATGTGTCAGTCTTTTTTGGGACACCCTGTATTTTGTTATTTAATACAGAGAAGGTTTGTGTGCACAATAACAGGATTATAATAGAGTATTTCTCTGCGAAAATTATATGGATTTTTTGGCAGAAAATTTAACAATTTCTGTTAAAAAACAACAGTTTTTTTACAGTGTAGTTGACTACCACCCCAAATGTTTAAAAAAAATAATTCTTTCACGTTTTGTGCAATCGTTGGTCATTATTTGGGAACTGAACGGATTATTTTCATTAGCTCATATTCATTAGGAAACTCGAACAATCGGGACTCAGCAACTGGTAGTTGGATTGTTTACGACTTTGGTTGTGGTTGAGTGAACTCATGAGATTTCACTCTTTACGTGCAGCCAACAGAAATTATAATTCCCATCATTAAAAGGTTAATCTTTTAAGAATAAAATTTTCTTGAGCTTATACTGTAAGGGTATTGAGAGTTATATTTCTTTTCATTAAAATGTGTATTGGGGCTTGTATTCTGAGCCGCTTGTTCATTTTCAAATGACACAGTCAGGATACATAAGAATCGAGTTTCAATCGCAATTTTGAAATTTATTTTGCCTAAAAAGTAAAAAAAGTAGCAAAATATTTGATGAGTGTATTTTAATAATAACTTTCTTCGTAGAAACACAAACTCACTCCCTATCAACAAAAGTGAAACGGTTAATAATTTCTCATTAGATTTCTTTTAGTAAGGGTTTACAAATTAGATCATTAGAAAAAAATTCCCAATAATTCACTTATTTTTAAAACTTAAGAATAACTTGTTGTATAAAGGCAAAGCAAGAAACAAGGTTTCTTTAAAAACTTAAAAAGTGATTAGTTTTATTAAAATTGCAAATTTCACTCTTTAAAATGATGAAATGTGTTTCGTTGCATTCCCCACATCTAAATTGACTTTATGGGACCCACATTACTAGACTATTACTAGAATTCATGTTTTAGGCACCCACAATGTGCTTCCTACATTGTGGGTGCCTAAAACACGAATTCTAGTAATATTTTAGTTAACTCCATTAAAATTCGGATCGGAACCTAGGAACAACTGATTAATTGTTACCATTAAACCAAAATTCTATAAACTTTTTATTATTTTGAAAAAAATGCATCATAGATAGTTACCACATTCAGGGCATATAATTTCCATAAAATTAACTTTATACTTTTATAACTAATTAAACTTCTACCACCCTCTAATTTATGAAAATATTTTATCTATACAGCCCTACAAAGAAATATTCACACCCATTTAACTATATACCTATATAACGGTTGACTATTCAAAGAGACGTCACATATTAATTAAAACAAGATTTATTTTTTTCTTAGGTTATATCAGGACAAGAGTTACCGCCCCATCCAGCAAACCTGACATTGATAATCACATAAAAAAAAATCTTCAACACCAAGCAATAAAAAACTCAAAACAGCCTATGAAGAAGCCAATACCCTCCCCAAACATAGACAACCTCACTAAACCAAGACAACCCCTCGTTTGAAGCGTCGTTACAAGAAGCCGCCCGCAATCCCCGGCGCCACGTCCAGTTTTTTCCATAGCCCCGAAAATATCCGGCCACCTCCGCCCCAAGAGTTCATTGGACGCCCCATGTCCAAACACCACCAGGGCACGTTTGTTTGCATTAAGGCGGACTCGTAAACAGCGTCCTGTGTGGATGTCCAAGTTCATAGAAGCGTCCTGTGTTTTTTCCGGTATTATTTTTTCCGGCAGTCGGTTGTATTAGCTTGGACGTCATTGTGGGCGGGAGCATGTTGTTTGTAAGGGTTGTTGTTCTGGGGTTTTCATGCAGGAGGACTTTTGTGGAGGGTATGGGAGGTTGTGTGTTAATCAAGCTGTAAGGACTGCACTGCATATATACTGAAAATCCGTGACACATTCGTTCAACACTAATCCCATTATCTTAGAGTTTTTATATTTATTTATTTATTTTTGTCTTTCCTTTTTTTGTGTTTGTATTCTTGGTTAAAATGTGTATTTTTATTTATTGTATATCAAAGTGTAAACTTTTTTCGGCTGTCGGAACGGTACTTTCCCCTAGGCAGCTAATACGTATTTTTTGTATTCGTTTATGTATTCATAATCAATTTATTTAAGTTTTCGAAACATAAGTAAGAAACACGTAAGAAAAAGTAATGTTTGCCTAATAAATATTCTTACTTATGTGTTTTTCTACTTATGTGATTTGTATGTGCTATTAATGTAAATAAAGATTATTATTGTTATTAAACAAAACACAATGTTTAGATTGTGTTGTGTGAGAAAAAGATAGTGTTGTGAAAGTATTGCTAGAGACAGAAAATGTGTTCCTTTATAAGTGTTGCGATTCGAATTTAAGAACACTTTCAGGTTCTATAGTCTGTGTAAATAAAATCGGCGGTTTCACGTCATGCTTTACCATGGCAACGCAGAAGAAATACATGGAGAAAAAACTCAAGGTCAACCGCCGATTCTATTTACACAGACTATAAACACATTTTACAACAGTATTTTTAAAACACGTTTCCAACACTCAACAACACAATCACAACACATTAAGGTGTTTTCTAAATGACAACAAAACAAAAGTGTTGTTAATTTGAGAACAAAAAAAAATGTTAATAAATGTGTTAATTTTTGTGTGGAGCGTTTGCAGTATGTTAATACAGAAGAGAAAAACTTTAAAATTTCTTAGAAAAGAAATGTTTTTATTAAAAGAGTTATTCGAAATTCATAGTACAAACTTCTTCATAGATAGGGATTTGTATAAAAAGATATTTATAGATGTTATCTTTAAAATACATCTCAAAATTAACCTTTAAAAAGCAATCTCAAATTTTAGCTCGAAAGGCCCATTATAAGAACAACTTTTGAGAATACATAAAATAATGAAAAGTAAAAGTCAAATTTGATTTTTACCCCCCAGTTGTTTGCTAAGATAAACATCTCCTCCATATCTTAAGACCTTGTTTGTCAGCATCACTCAATTATTGCGTCAGGGAAGCGTTTACACACACTTTTCTATGTGCGACTCTTTTATTTTTTGCCTCACTAAAAGGTTTGTTCTATGTGGGAGAATTCGGAACGAACTCTGCATAAATACACTTCTTTAAGTATCAAAATAATATTTTTATGTAAAAAATAAACAGCTGAAGTTTAAGATAGACGAGTGAAAAATTAAAGATACAACGATGCGTTTGACAAAGATTTTAAAGTATTGAAAATAAGTATATGGGGAAAATAGCAACAAGTAGGCCAAACAGGGGAAAGTCTAGCTTTCTCTTTCTTTAAATCGTTTTTTACGCCAATGAAAGATATATACCCCTTATCCACTGCATTATATGTTACCTATGTAAACATTACATTAAATATATAATTTACGACCAATATAAATATTATTTCCAATAATAGACGACATTAGTGTGACGTCACTTGCTTGTTTGGAAACGTTGATTCTATCCGTGATTGGTTCCGTGATTGGAAGTAAATCCGTACGGAACCAATCACGGATGGAATCAACGTTTCCAAACAAGCATGTGACGTAATGACTAATGTCGTCTATTACATTGAACTTCTGGGTTTTATTTATTTACCTTATAAAGCCACTGTATATATATTTTTTAATTATCAAGTACCGAACTTAATGTTTCTTCACATCCAAATATGTTTAAGACTACATAAATATTCAACACTTGATTTCTTTTGCATTACATCTTTTTCAAAGGTCATCAAGTATTGCAACATTTTTAACAAGCAACATCCCAAAGTTTGGAAAGTTTTTGAGATACGTTATTTTATAAAATGGTATAAAACAGAAAGCAAAACATCACATGAGCCTTTCATCCTAAGAGGAGAAAAAGAGGTTCGCTCCCCCACCCATAAACACACTTTTTCCTCTAAATCTCAGACCTCCCTTAGCGCCGTTTCATCTTCGTCCCCCTTCAATAAATTACTGCAACTCAGCAGCTTGCACAAAACCGTACATCACACCACCCCATTCATAAATTTTCGCGTTTCCAGGGAGATGTGTGGAGTGGACCTAAACAACGAATCGATCACGACACCATTACGACTTGCTTTTAATATCTATCAAGAGGGAAAAATCGCATTGGATTTATCACATAAACATAAATAACCAATAATAATAATAATAAATAAATAAAAAAAACAACAAATAGCTCATATTGGTCATAATCTTGGTACTCAACATGGCCTCCTAGCTCTCATGATCATGCTAATGAAAATAATATTATGTTAAGAATCGAGTGATACTATTTTATAAGCTTACTTTGGGCATTAATTAAATAATGTAAGCTGACAAAATGGAAGGTAATTTAAATATGCTAAGGTATGTTACGACCAAAAGCAAGAAGGAACAAGAGCAAAAATAATTACCTGGTTTAATAATAAAATTTTTACATAATTTATTTCATTTAATGGTGCGAAATTTCCAATTACTCGTATGCTTTGAGGCACCATGTTAGTTGATCCTGATAGAGTGCAACTTGAATAGTTTGAAACTAAGAGAGCCACAAAAAAACCCTTCGAATTAAAGAAATTTCATTACTTAAATTTAAATTCCCCCCATGTCCGCTAAATGATTGAAAATATTTTACTTTCTGACATTCGACCTTTAATTACAATTCTGTAAACTTGAAGCATTAGTTCTAAATCCGTAGTTTAGTCAAAAGGCTTTATTACGAATGCTCTCCAGCAAAACTCCCTCAATACTGACTTAACAACCGAAAACTCGATTACAAGTGCAAATAGTTTGGTAAAGTAATTTACAGGAGCCTTCCGAAACGGTTTTGGAGAGGAATCTGTGGCGTATATGGTTTATAGGAGGTTTACTACCAATAAGAAGTCAAAGAACCTTTATGCATATAAAAGTTAGTCAATATATAAAAGTTAAACGTATCACCCAGGGTTCTTTAACATTGCTTTAGTAGGAAGTTCCGAAGAACCAAGAAAAAACTTCGAACTAAACGCTTTTCGAGTTATCTAAGTGCACTTTACAATAAATCAATTTCAGTAGTGGTCCTTTTCAAATTTATTAACACCAAACAAAATCCCAAACCATTCCTATTAAGTATAAACCCATAATTTGACCCATATAAAGTGTTACTCTCGTATAACTTCTCCATATTATAAGAAAAATCATCTTTATCACAAATTCATATATTTCCTAATAAATGCATTTCTCCTTTCATAAATAAGTTATGTGATCTCTCACATATTCCCTCAACCTCAATTTCACATCACCTTTACAACATCAAGTATTTACTATACGCATCAATTTGAGTGAGAACTCGATCTATATCGATAAATTTCTACCATGACAAGTGATCCAATCAAGCCAAGTATTCATTGCCCTAATTTCGGAAGGCCAATGGCATGTCCCCCCCGATAAGACACGATGTACTAGTGTGTAGAGAGAAGATATTGCCGTTATGCAGAGTATAGAGTTCCATACATAATTGAAATCACGCTGAGAAATAAAGCTATGGAGATCGATGTCATAAATAATCCACGTTTGGGCAAAATGTCAAAGGATCGGAAAATTCCGCAGAGAATTCTGTCTATAAATAACCATAAAGATTAGGTTAAGATGCCGCTATATTTTAGATTGTGTGAAATGGCTTTAGTCATAATTTATATAATATGAAATGTGTGGGGTTTTCCGCAGTTAAATGGGTACTTTGAACATAAAGTTTTTCAAAAATTTTGGAGGCTGTTAAAAATATTCAATTGATACTTTTTTTTTCATAAATGAGGGTTTTTTTTTCAGAGTAGGAGCGATTTTTTTAATGTGGGTACTTTCGAAATTAGGTGAGTTGCTAAATTGCAAACGCAAAACACAATATTGAAAGTATTATTTCTATAACTGTTTCGTTTAGGCAAAATTGTGATTATTTTCGGGGAAAAAATGAAAATTGGTCAAAAAAGTTTGTTTTTCAACCCATTGTGTTTAACTCAGTCAATTCTGCTTCTAACCAATCCTCATCATTTACAGTGGTAGTCCTTTAGATTGCTTTTTGCTTTTAATGCAAAATCCCATTTTAAAACGAAAACAGACCTAATAAGTAACAAAACCATTTTTTTCAGGATTATCCACAAACTATACATCGAAGTTGTCCTTACTGCGTGCGCTTCTTCCTTATCGCAACCCCCTAACATCTCTCCTCTTCTATCACAGCCTTCTTATATCTACAGATCCATAGGCATCAGTGCTAATGTTGCCCACGGAGGACAGATCCAATGAGTCCAGTGTTCCGATCTGAGGGGGTGGACAGCCCCTTATAATGGTTGACGGGTGGGTGGTAATGGGTGTTGACTTATCGGGGGATGAGTTATGGGGTTCTATATGTGGTGCATGGAGCGTGGAAGCTTTCCGGGGGACATGGGCAGGGATAACGACTAGGCAGGGATGGTGGTTGGGCGGAAATTAAAAGGAAAAGCGAAGGAACCCATATATGAGAATGTTTTGATTCCCTTAATACCATGTATAGTTCTATTTTGAGTGTTTATCATTTGTATAAGAAATAAATTATTTGGTATATTTTAGAAAACACAAACAGCTTATGATTAAAAAAGGAAATGAGAAAAAAGTGTATTCGATAACAGAAAAAATACAGTAAAACATGGTAAACAAGTTGTTTACAACATGTTTTGTTACATGGTAAACAAATATCAACCAAATGAACAACAATGCTGGGGAATTTTACAAGAACATAACAACTTGCTCTAAAAACATAATGGTATATTTTATTATCTGAATATTAGTAGAAAAACAAAAGGGAGCTATACTATGAAGCAATTGAGCTGAACTTATTATTTTTGTGCCCATTTTTTCGCTACTTTGAGAAAGTTGGTTTTTAGACAGTGTGACAAAAAATATCAAGTTCAGTAACATAAAAAAATAAAGGCAAGTAGGAAAACTTCAATTAAGGTTATAAAGACATTTTTTTAAACTACATTATAATGAAGAATTATTCCTCATTTTCCATTTGGTGCCTAATTTACTTGCAGCTAGAATAATACATTCTGTTAAATTGTGAACCATTTGAATAATTATTTTATCAACTGAAATAAAATATCTATTTAAACCTTTTAGAGTATATTCCATTAAAACGTTCTACAGCTCGAAACCTTTATCAAAAGAAGAACAAAAACAACTACAAATGGAAGAACATTTATCTAATACCTTATAAATTTGTTCACGGCGGCCCTGGATATTCAATCATATTATTGAGAGACACAGGGAAGACGGAACCTTTACCAGTGTTACTCATGAGTAATTGCATCCCAGTGTCGGTATATCTTTGATTAAACGAACGAATGCTCTGACTGATGAATAATAAATGTAAGCTTTAAAAGCCAAAGCAGCGTCTAAGAGCAACAATACCTGGTTTCTGGATGCTTTCTTTAAGAGAAAGATTTTTAAATTAAAATTGTTTTTAAAGAGTAGGATTGTGGTGATGAGTTTTTGTGTTTTAATATTTTGTTGGTTAATCGTTTTGGTCATGTTTGAATTATTTATTAGAGGAAGGAATATGTTCTTTATGTGCGTTCAGGTATTGAAATTTCAAAATTTCCAGAGTTATTAAGTTTTTATCAGCTAAAACAAAATTAAATGTATTTATTTTTGAATCACTATCATTTTATGACATTTATAATATTTTTCGCGTCCTTTGAAGGTAAAGGCGTATGTACTATTTCATTTAATTAATAAAATTTAGGAATAATTGTTGTTGTGAATATGTTCGTCAAACCAACGATGTCTTCATCTCCTAGATAATTTGAGGAAAATGCACTCAAAAAGTTCAAAAAATTACCCTACAATTTTGAAGATAGTTCCAAACAGATATTTTAATAAAGAACCTTAAATACAAGGTACTGGAAGTCTTGGGCCATGGGTTTCCTATACAATTTTGAAGAATCGTTACAAAAATTTTCCCCGTATAAAAGTTTAAAACTTGTATACATTCACAGTAAAAACTAAAAATATACACTCTAAACAAGGGGTTCCCAAAATTTTTGAGTAGCGGCATACTAACTCTTTAATATCTATCTACACGGAGGATTCTAAAAGTCAAACCATCAAGAGCACGCCCAAAATAAGGAACTGGGTGCAAGTGTCAAAATGATCCTTATCTACTTTTTAACACCAGTCCAGAAGTACAAAGCCGTCTTTATAGAGCTTTCCAATTAACTGTCTCACGTTGGCATGTTTGAAGTAGGTTGTGAAAAAGGATCGGTGGATGAGAACTATATTTTAAGAACCTTGACTCTTCAAAGCATTTATCACTCGTTTGAGTCGGAATCATTTACAGTTTTAAATTAACTAGATGTAGATTTGGACGAAGTTTGCTTTTGCTGAGAACTATTATAAGTTAACATTTTGTCATATGCATGCAAGACTATTCAGTTTTAACAATTTTCGACAGCAACGTTTCCTGACCCTATGACGTCACTAACAGGCGAAGTAGTTGTATAGCGTCTTTTTTATCACGATTTGTGTACCGAAACTCCTCCTAGCAACCCAACAGGCTTTCTGTTTACGCAGTTTCTGCTTCCACGTAGTGACGTCATAGGGTCAGGAAACGTTGCTGTCGAGTATAGAGAATAATGATAAACTCAAAATAATCCAATTAATTTAGTAACAAAGCTATACTTAAGAAAAGGTCGTTATTGTTTTACAAACGTAACGAAAGGAATATAAAGCTAGATACATATTATCTAATAAAATGCAATTCGAAAAATTATCACAAAACATTTTAGCAAACTTTTTAATTATAAATTGTATTTTTAAAAGTGATTCAAACTAAAGAGATTACTAAAAGATAAAAAAATATTAAATGGTAGAAGATAACTAAAAATACAAGACAGAAATAGTATCAAAGCAAATTTAAAAAAAAAAAAACTAATTATGAAACAACTCAGACAAACTCGATACATTTTATCTTGATGTTTCAACTGACTTTATTCAATTATAGATCTGTAAATAATACTTATTCAAGTTTGTCAAAGATTCAAAACTTTCCTTTGATCAGATTATTTTTTCATAAAATATTCCATTCTAAAAAAAATTAGATTCTTTTAAAATTAGTTTCAACAATATTTATTTGGAAGAAAAGAACTTAAACCTCTTCCTAGGGTGCTTATTTGGAGCTTGTCTTAAGATGTAAAAGTAGTAAATTAAAGAAACGTTTGATGTGAAGATTAAAATCCTTCCACTTTTCTCTTTGATCATCGCATTATTTTCAAATGCAATCAAATTTACATTCCATTCTACTTTTAGAGATTATTTTAAGTGAATCCGTTGTTGTGTTTTAAGTTCATCAATCACCATTTTAAACTAAATTTTCATCGCCAAAAGATATTATAAGTTTGAAAATATTCTAGGCATACCCCCAGCTATACTACTTGAATAGTCAAAGATTTTTTAATAGCAAAAACAAAATAACTCAGAAATTGAAAGGATGAGAAATAGAAGGGTATGATGAGTATAGAAATTTAGAAACTTTTACAACAGCAAACCAACTAAAAATTATCCCATATCCCCCAAAACCAATTCCAATATCCCCCTCCAAAATTTTTCTGTCTTATCCTCTGACCTTGACCATATTTTACTTTATAAGTTTATGATATCTATCTGGTATTAATAAAATTTAGTTTTATTTGAATCAGTTTATAACTTATATTTAATTTATGTAAAATAAATTTTTATATTTAAAAAAATTGGGGTTATTAAAATAAAATAGTAACACATACTTAAAAATGGGGGTAAAAACCTAGTGATACACTTTTTAAAGTTCTCTTCCTGTTTTAACAGTTTTTCTCTTGAAATACTTGTTCTTTGCAGAAAAAGTAATTTAAGAAAGATTTTCAAGTAAATTTTTATACGACTTTATTACTTCCAGTCAACATTTTTTTACTGTCCACGACCAAATTAAAAACAGCATGGGGCGTATACTGAACTCCTCCATATTAACCTTAACCTCAGAACCTCAGCTACAAAAAAAATCAACAATCAGCTTACTTTAATTAACCGTCTTATATCATCCGAAAAAAAAATCACCATAAAAACTTTCTCCCCAAAACCAAATCCAAACTCTAAATTTCATTCATTACTCCAAGATCCTCCGCACCGATAAAAGGGACTATTTTATGGCCTCTTAATGGTTCGTTAAACACAGCCTAGTAGCTTCTCCGTCGATTTTTTCTACGAGCCCGCCTTTATACTCCATACCCTTATGATCAGAAAGAAAAAACAAAACCAATTTTCACTGCAACCGTAATTTCCGCTCGTGGGTGGCACGAGAACAAACTTTCAACTCCGCAGGAAATAAAGAAGCCCCGCCATCTTGCAGAGAAAAAAAGTTTCAGAGGAAGAGAATGGCGGGAAAGGATTTTAATAAACTTATTTTCCTCAAATTAGGGAAATTCTCATTAAACGTTCTGGGGCTTTTCTTTACGGGGATGGAGCCAAATTGCTTTCGGCAAATTCCGCAGTTGATCGAGCAGATGGGTAATTTGTGGGTTCCCTAGGATATTTTTTTCGTGTGCTGTGTATTGAATCTGTGTTTATACTTAGCGTGATTAATCAAAGGCCTCGGGTACAGGGCTAATACGGTGTGTTGAAGGAAATGATCGTAAAAGGAGGGTGGAGGGAAATTAACCGAAACTCTAAGTTTAGAGTAAAAATGTGCCTCTATATTGCGTAAGTATTTAAGTGTTGCGAGTATCTAAATTGGAAGGAAAGTTATTACGGTTTGTTTGGCATTAACTATAATGGCAAATAGTAAATTCTGTTTACGCAGCATTGCATACCTACTATTTCTGATAAGGATCTTTTACTGAGGCAAAAGTGAAAAGTTAATCCATTAAGAATTTCAAAGGCAATAGAAATATATTGCTTTTAAAATCCTAACTACCTCTTAAACCTATCCATTTGCTACAAACTTTCATATTTTAGAAACTTAAACCATTCTTGTCCCCTCAGGAGTAATTTAGAGACTAAAGTCCTAATACTTTTCGACCTAGAAAATCGAATTCGAAGTCATCAAGTTCTCAAAAAAACGTAAAAAAAGAGGGAGGTGTTGTTCCCCGAAAATCTGAGGCTGATGGAGAAAAACGAGGGTCAAATTCGGATTCAGATTTATCATTTTACATAAGAATCTGATAACAATATACATTTGAACACTTTGTATTACTTCCCTTTCTGTTTCCTCTTTTTTACCTCTAATTTTACTATTTTAAATTTATATGTTTTTGCAAGTTCGAAAGGGAAGTTACTGAAAATGCTTACTGAAAGCTCTGATATAATTACTAATTCTCTCTGCGTATGCTAGTTGATGTTGCAAGAAAAAGAAAGGTTTTTTGTGTGAATCCTGAAAAGCACTGTAGCAGCAAAACTTTAAAATATTATCTGAAAACATAGTGAATAAATCTTTAAAACTAAAAACAACCATTTTGATTTTACACTACTAATGGAGACAGTTTTCTTTATTAGACGCTTGGCTCTTTTAATAAAGTCGTTCCAGTCTCACCAAAACATAAAAATAATTAAATTTTTACTTCATTAACTTCTTTTTCTTAGAAGTAGTAGCAAACTGGGTATTTAAGGAAGCGTTCTTGTGTTACAGAGATTTAAATATTGATATAGTATGTTGTAGCGGGGTTTTCTTTAGACTATAATTCTGTTGATGTATTAGTCTTTCATACATATAATTAACGCAAAATTAAGCATCGTATTTATCAACTTCTTTTCAATATTTCCTCATAAATGTAATTTGTCTTCATATTGAATAAATGGGAAAGAATGATAATATTTCTTTTAAGGATATTTTCTATAAAACTCTAAAAGCTCTGTGTAATTATTGCAATTGATCCTTTAAAGTTGTAATTGAATTCATATACTTATGTAAAAAGTCATGAGGAGAAATAAGACTCCTGAAACTGAACTGAGTAAAAATTAAAAGGAAAAATAAAAAAGGGGTAAAAAACATTTAAATAAACGAACAATGTTTATTTTTTAAGAAGTCGCCTCTGGACTTCTTTAGTTTATTTTACCTCTCAATTATATTATTTTTCTTTCATTTGTAATAACAAATTGTTGTGTAATTATTACTGAATATCATTTAAAGTTGAACAAAATTAAAAGTGGATCGCAAAAGGTGCAGTGGACATTAGATGATTTGTAAAATATCATTTTATGTGTGGCTTTGCTTTGATGGTGAAGTACTTATTGATATTGAGATAATTAACTCATCAGATAATGTCGAATATCTTATCTTCTTAAAGCTTGACAGGAAGAACTCACCGGAATTTATCATTAAAATTCCACCCTTTGGAATTTTAACTCACATTACCCCTCTCAATGAGTTTGTACACTTTTTTTGTTTCCCCTTGAAAGTTCAAGTATCAAACTTTACAAAGGCCTCAAAAATGTCCTTCAATTGACTCAGGATGCATAATTACGGAACCTTCCTCTCTATCGTCAGAGATTTCGTTGCAGCTCAGTGGGAGTTTGTAAATTTTTAAACTGAAGAGTATTCCCTTTTGAATAGAATTCACTGATCAATGAAAGTTGGAGAAACTTATGTAACAAAAGCAACCATGTGTGAAGAATACGGCAGCTAATTCATATCTTATTCAAAGGGATGTAGTTGGGCTTAGTTTTGTCTTGGTACTGAGAGGAGGAGTTTCTTTCGCCATCCTTTGTTTCCACAAGTGTATACTATTTGACATTCCCAGAACCCAATGGTAATCCAACTAATTTGTTACATGTCCTTGGGGTATAGTTTTCAAAATTTCAATTCCATGGGGAAACTAAATTTTGTATTCTCACGAGGGAATATACATTATGTTTGAAATCTTTTTACTTTTTTAGCTTGAAATAACTTTTAACTATGAATTTACTTTTTAATTATAAATAGGGATAATTTCAATCGCTACAAATATACCCGAATTCAGTGCGGACTTTAAATATCTATTTATGCTTAATATAAAAAGTAAAAAGATTGTTTTAGAGTCTTTTAAAAAAAATAATTTTCCAATAGAGTTCCAAACTTTCGTCTAAAAAATTGTCAAAAATTAAATAAATTTTAAGCCAAAAACAATAAGAGTAAATTCAGAGTAGATGAGTGTAAGTAACATTTTAATAAAAAAATTACAACATATTAGGGAACTTACCCATACTACGTGACCTGTTTAAGGGGGGAGGGGGTCTTCAAAATACCACGCTTGGTCACAGGGGGGAGGGGGGCTTAGTGTTTCGCCACGTAGTCAAAAAATACCGGCTTGTTTTTGTAAATTAAGTCATTGTTACAATAACTTTTACATAATATTTTTCTTCTTGATAATATATTTTCCACTTATATGCACGCACTCTTGGCTTCACGAGGCAAGCGCTGTATTAATAAAGACAAATTAAGCCGAATTAACTTTTTTTTAACTTTCTGTTTGCTAAAAATGATTGAAAACCGTATTTATGAACTACTACGTGAAAACTAGAGAGGGGGAGGGGGGTCTTGTCATATACTACGGGTGGTCACCAAGGGGGGGAGGGGGGTCAAAAATAGTAAAAAATAGGTCACGTAGTATGGGTACGTTCCCTTAATATTCTTACATTTTGGAAAATACGAACCACAGAGATGAGTTTTCACAACGCTTAATAAATCTTATTGTAATAAAAAATATCCAAAGAATCTTCTCCATATCATTAGCGATACTAAAAATAAATCATTAAAAGAAAATAAAAAATAGTACAATATTTATTAACAAAAAACTTTTAAGTTCATTCATACACCGTCACAGTTTATACTACACATAAGACTCAAATGTCAACATTTCAGATAACCTAATATAATGGCAAGAATATTGTTGTTTTTGTTATAAACAGTGGTGGTATTAATATAAAAACTAAATACATGTGTTTAATGAACAGCTTCAACATTATCTTGTAGCAGTTCAGTTTGCAGCGTAATTTTTTTTTTAAAGTAAAAACGATTCAAATTTAGATATATTTTCTAGTAAACCGTAGGTGAAAAATCATTATTCTACACCAATAAATTAAGAAAGACCGTTGTTAGTTGGCACAGTTTTTATATTTTTTATGTATAACTCTTTTTCTGTAATGCTTAGAGCAGTGTTTCCCGACGTGGGGCGCACGCCCCACAGGTGGGCGATATGAATTTCTAGGGAGGCAATTTGAAAATTTTCAACTCTACCCCAAATTCCCCCCCACGAGCATAATTTGTTTTATGCAGTGAATAGGTTAACCTTTGTGCTAAAAACATACGTCGGGTTTATAATTTTAATACGCGTTTAATTAAACCTAAAAATTAGTCAAAAAACTAGCTCAAGAGTATGCTAATATAAGCTCATTCGCATATATTTACTTCGATAAAACACGGTAGTTTTGGGAAGGAAATTTTGTTCATTATATTTCTTTTTTATTTCACATCATGCGGTGAGCATTTATTTTAACTTCGAGCCCCCTATGTTAACAGGAATAAAAGTCTCTAGGCAACTTTTCTTACCAACAGTCCCTAATGGGTTAATGTGTTACCGGATATGACTAAATTTCTAGTGCTTCTCGTAGCTCTAACCTACTTCATAGAGAAAACTTGATTTCTGGGGTGTTTTTTAAGAAAACCAAATATAAATTAATACATTAATTATTTTAATTAACTTAATGAGCATAATTCTATATTAATTAATTCAATTATTTAAATTAATTGATTAATTAAATTAATTAATTACTAATTAATAAATTAATAATTAATTTTTCTTCATTTTTAAGTTATTTTGGGTATTTTTGAAAAATGCGAAATTCTAACGGATGGTGCGCGCTGAGACCACCTGTTTGGAGTTATGGTCGAAGCGGGCACATCCGGCGGGATTTCGCGCGAAATTCTAACGGATGGTGCGCGCTGAGACCACCTGTTTGGAGTTATGGTCGAAGCGGGCACATCCGGCGGGATTTCGCGCGAAATTCTAACGGATGGTGCGCGCTGAGACCACCTGTTTGGAGTTATGGTCGAAGCGGGCACATCCGGCGGGATTTCGCGCGAAATTCTAACGGATGGTGCGCGCTGAGACCACCTGTTTGGAGTTATGGTCGAAGCGGGCACATCCGGCGGGATTTCGCGCGAAATTCTAACGGATGGTGCGCGCTGAGACCACCTGTTTGGAGTTATGGTCGAAGCGGGCACATCCGGCGGGATTTCGCGCGAAATTCTAACGGATGGTGCGCGCTGAGACCACCTGTTTGGAGTTATGGTCGAAGCGGGCACATCCGGCGGGATTTCGCGCGAAATTCTAACGGATGGTGCGCGCTGAGACCACCTGTTTGGAGTTATGGTCGAAGCGGGCACATCCGGCGGGATTTCGCGCGAAATTCTAACGGATGGTGCGCGCTGAGACCACCTGTTTGGAGTTATGGTCGAAGCGGGCACATCCGGCGGGATTTCGCGCGAAATTCTAACGGATGGTGCGCGCTGAGACCACCTGTTTGGAGTTATGGTCGAAGCGGGCACATCCGGCGGGATTTCGCGCGAAATTCTAACGGATGGTGCGCGCTGAGACCACCTGTTTGGAGTTATGGTCGAAGCGGGCACATCCGGCGGGATTTCGCGCGAAATTCTAACGGATGGTGCGCGCTGAGACCACCTGTTTGGAGTTATGGTCGAAGCGGGCACATCCGGCGGGATTTCGCGCGAAATCCTAACGGATGGTGCGCGCTGAGACCACCTGTTTGGAGTTATGGTCGAAGCGGGCACATCCGGCGGGATTTCGCGCGAAATCCTAACGGATGGTGCGCGCTGAGACCACCTGTTTGGAGTTGTTTTTGAAAGGGTTAAATCTTTTAAACGGAGACGAGTTTGGAGTTTGGAGTTTGGAGTTTGGAGTTTGGAGTTTGGAGTTTGGAGTTTGGAGTTTGGAGTTTGGAGTTTGGAGTTTGGAGTTTGGAGTTTGGAGTTTGGAGTTTGGAGTTTGGAGTTTGGAGTTTGGAGTTTGGAGTTTGGAGTTTGGAGTTTGGAGTTTGGAGTTTGGAGTTTGGAGTTTGGAGTTTGGAGTTTGGAGTTTGGAGTTTGGAGTTTGGAGTTTGGAGTTTGGAGTTTGGAGTTTGGAGTTTGGAGTTTGGAGTTTGGAGTTTGGAGTTTGGAGTTTGGAGTTTGGAGTTTGGAGTTTGGAGTTTGGAGTTTGGAGTTTGGAGTTTGGAGTTTGGAGTTTGGAGTTTGGAGTTTGGAGTTTGGAGTTTGGAGTTTGGAGTTTGGAGTTTGGAGTTTGGAGTTTGGAGTTTGGAGTTTGGAGTTTGGAGTTTGGAGTTTGGAGTTTGGAGTTTGGAGTTTGGAGTTTGGAGTTTGGAGTTTGGAGTTTGGAGTTTGGAGTTTGGAGTTTGGAGTTTGGAGTTTGGAGTTTGGAGTTTGGAGTTTGGAGTTTGGAGTTTGGAGTTTGGAGTTTGGAGTTTGGAGTTTGGAGTTTGGAGTTTGGAGTTTGGAGTTTGGAGTTTGGAGTTTGGAGTTTGGAGTTTGGAGTTTGGAGTTTGGAGTTTGGAGTTTGGAGTTTGGAGTTTGGAGTTTGGAGTTTGGAGTTTGGAGTTTGGAGTTTGGAGTTTGGAGTTTGGAGTTTGGAGTTTGGAGTTTGGAGTTTGGAGTTTGGAGTTTGGAGTTTGGAGTTTGGAGTTTGGAGTTTGGAGTTTGGAGTTTGGAGTTTGGAGTTTGGAGTTTGGAGTTTGGAGTTTGGAGTTTGGAGTTTGGAGTTTGGAGTTTGGAGTTTGGAGTTTGGAGTTTGGAGTTTGGAGTTTGGAGTTTGGAGTTTGGAGTTTGGAGTTTGGAGTTTGGAGTTTGGAGTTTGGAGTTTGGAGTTTGGAGTTTGGAGTTTGGAGTTTGGAGTTTGGAGTTTGGAGTTTGGAGTTTGGAGTTTGGAGTTTGGAGTTTGGAGTTTGGAGTTTGGAGTTTGGAGTTTGGAGTTTGGAGTTTGGAGTTTGGAGTTTGGAGTTTGGAGTTTGGAGTTTGGAGTTTGGAGTTTGGAGTTTGGAGTTTGGAGTTTGGAGTTTGGAGTTTGGAGTTTGGAGTTTGGAGTTTGGAGTTTGGAGTTTGGAGTTTGGAGTTTGGAGTTTGGAGTTTGGAGTTTGGAGTTTGGAGTTTGGAGTTTGGAGTTTGGAGTTTGGAGTTTGGAGTTTGGAGTTTGGAGTTTGGAGTTTGGAGTTTGGAGTTTGGAGTTTGGAGTTTGGAGTTTGGAGTTTGGAGTTTGGAGTTTGGAGTTTGGAGTTTGGAGTTTGGAGTTTGGAGTTTGGAGTTTGGAGTTTGGAGTTTGGAGTTTGGAGTTTGGAGTTTGGAGTTTGGAGTTTGGAGTTTGGAGTTTGGAGTTTGGAGTTTGGAGTTTGGAGTTTGGAGTTTGGAGTTTGGAGTTTGGAGTTTGGAGTTTGGAGTTTGGAGTTTGGAGTTTGGAGTTTGGAGTTTGGAGTTTGGAGTTTGGAGTTTGGAGTTTGGAGTTTGGAGTTTGGAGTTTGGAGTTTGGAGTTTGGAGTTTGGAGTTTCCAAACTCCAAACCCCAATCTACAAACAACTCCAAACCCCAATCTACAAACAACTCCAAACCCCAATCTACAAACAACTCCAAACCCCAACAATCTACAAACAACTCCAAACCCCAATCTACAAACAACTCCAGACCCCAATCTACAAACAACTCCAGACCCCAATCTACAAACAACTCCAGACCCCAATCTACAAACAACTCCAGACCCCAATCTACAAACATCTCCAGACCCCAATCTACAAACATCTCCAGACCCCAATCTACAAACAACTCCAGACCCCAATCTACAAACCCCTACTCCACACCCCAATCTACAAACCCCTACTCCACAATCCAAACTACAAACCCCGACTCCACAATCCAAACTACAAACCCCGACTCCACAATCCAAACTACAAACCCCGACTCCACAATCCAAACTACAAACCCCGACTCCACAATCCAAACTACAAACCCCGACTCCACAATCTAAACTACAAACCCCGACTCCACAATCCAAACTACAAACCCCGACTCCACAATCCAAACTACAAACCCCGACTCCACAATCCAAACTACAAACCCCGACTCCACAATCCAAACTACAAACCCCGACTCCACAATCCAAACTACAAACCCCGACTCCACAATCCAAACTACAAACCCCGACTCCACAATCCAAACTCCGAGACCCACAACTCCAAATTCCGAGACCCACAACGCCAAACTCCGAGAGACCCACAACGCCAAACTCCGAGACCCACAACTCCAAACTCCGAGACCCACAACTCCAAACTCCGAGACCCACAACTCCAAACTCCGAGACCCACAACTCCAAACTCCGAGACCCACAACTCCAAACTCCGAGACCCACAACTCCAAACTCCGAGACCCACAACTCCAAACTCCGAGACCCACAACTCCAAACTCCGAGACCCACAACTCCAAACTCCGAGACCCACAACTCCAAACTCCGAGACCCACAACTCCAAACTCCAAGACCCACAACTCCAAACTCCAAGACCCACAATCCAAACTCCAAAACCCACAACTCCAAACTCCAAGACCCACAACTCCAAACTCCAAGACCCACAACTCCAAACTCCAAGACCCACAACTTAACAACTTAACAGATCACAATCTCCAAAGATTTTCATTGAGATTTTTTTTTGCTGCAGATAGTTAGCTGTTTATTAAAATACTTAATTAAAAAAGTGGCTATATTTTTACAAGTCTTTTAATTTATTTATCATCATAGATATTTCAAATAAAATCATTAAGGTTGATTTATTGACAAAGTCAAACTATACTAGACAGCACCCTATGACGTCACTAACAAACAAAGTAGTACCCATCACGGTGTCTTAATTTTGAGTGAAATGAAGATTAATTTAAAAATATGATTATTTTGTTAAACCCATGTATACAGAGTGTTTCAAAAGTCCGTTTCACGGCTTTTATTTGGAACCAACGTCTCCTAGGGTCTGGGAAGTAAGGTCTACCCCTAGGTAAGTGACCCTGGAGAATCCATTGAGAAGAGAAGACTTACAACACCCCTAGCGGTGAAATAAAAAAGTTTAAAAAATTAATTAAGAAACTAAAGGAGATAGAGCAAACACCTCAGTGAGAGTATTGTTTCCACTGTTATAAGTAACTCACTGAAAAAAAAATTCATAAAAATATCGTGAATATTCGAGGAGATATTAGCATGTGAAAATGGCACTTTTTTAGGCATCAAAAAAGAAAAAGTTCGCAAATTTGCAAGTTTTTCAGAGTTACTAAGTAGTTTTGTATCTTTTAAGTTAAATGAAGAAAAATTTTAATCAAAAATTCTTTTAAAAATTTTCATTTAAAAAAAATTTTTCAAATTCTTTGTGGATGTCTGAAAAAGTGCTATTTTCACATGCTAATATCTCCGCGAATATTTACGATATTTTCATGATTTGTTTTTCAGAGAGTTACTTATAACAGTGGCAACAATACTTTCACTGAGACGTTTGCTCTATCTCCTTTAGTTTCTTAATTAATTTTTTTAACTTTTGTACTTCGCTTCTAGGGGCGCTGAAAGTCTTCTCAATGGATTTTCCAGGGTCCAGGGTGGTTCCAAATAAAAGCCGTGAAACGGACTTTTGAAACACCCTGTACACGTACAGTGCTTTTCAATCACGATTTGAGTACCGAAACTTGTCCTAACAACCCAACAGGCTTTGTGTTTACCGATTTCTCCTTCCGCATTTGCGACGTACTGGGTTCAAGAAACGTTGCTGTCAAGTATAATGCCTTGATAACTTATCAAACGAAGGATATTATTAATAGAAATGTATTTTGCAAATCATGATATAATCAACTAATTTAATTAAATATTAAAATTTTTCATCTCATTTAAAACCAGAACATAAAAGTTTTAAAAAGGAAATAAAAAAAACTACACAAGTAAATGAATATAAATGACTTTATTGAATAAATTTCATATTTCAATAAAATATTACACAATTATTAATTGCTTACTTTTTTAAGATGAACAAGATGTATAATAGAATCTTGGAACTCTCACCTAAATTGTAGACACTGAACCCAAATACGAATCCCAGACTCATTCGAAATTACATCTAGAGTGAAGGAAAATAACATTTATTTTTATCATATTTAAATGTAATAGTTTAAAATTAACACGATTAAGGAACGCGGAATTTCATTAAACTTAGAAATTCCAAGATTCTGAATACATCACAAATTTTCCTACATTTTTCAGTATAGAGAAGAAATGCAATTAAATTTGAAGTACTGTAAGAAAGTTTTAAAGTAATGTTCTCAGCACTGGCCTCAACCTATTCTAAATCAAATTATGTATCCGTCCTACTCTTATACAGGGTGTCCCACGAAAAATGGTCCAACCCCTTTAACTTTTGAATTCCTACAGCTAGAGTCGTGAAAATGTGGTCTAGGTATAGTAAATTGGCTATGCCCTATCATTATACACTAGTATAATTACCCAAGTACCCTAGTATTAATTATCCGGCTAGGGTGAACATACCTTACAGAAATTAAGAAAAATAAGACGTTTTAGTCATATTTACATTTTGGTACAAAAAGTGAACCAACGTAAAATCTATCTTAAAATGGCTAATAAAACTACTAGTAAGGAAAAATTTAACAATGATTTACGTGTTCATTTACACTTTTTTACACATTCAAGCATTGTTTATTAGCTTGTTAATATTACTTTATAATAACGATTTATAATACTTAGACTTTATAATATACTTTGAGAAGCCCGGTGGCGTAGTGGAAGCGCTTCGCGCTCCCACACCACAGGCCCGGGGTACAAATCCCGGTCCACGGGCACGGCAGACTCAGCCCTTCATCCCTCCGGGGTCGATAAAATGAGTACCAAGGTCACTTGGGGAAATCAAGAGGGGGGTTAGCATCAAGCTAGCCACACCTCAGCTGACCGTGACTTTCAGTCACACGTTCTGTACAGCTCAGCTCAAGCCTCACCCAGTGAGGTTAGTTATACTGGAGTTTAAGGTCCAACGACCTAGGTACTCCCTCAAATATCCCCCTTGATTTTTTATAATATACTTTATAAAATAAACGATTTATGTGTACTTGACCCTGGAGAAACAAAACAAAGTAACAGCGCAGTGTCTGAATTAAAGGGATATGAAGGGGTTATGTAACAAAACCCTAATTTAGAGTAAGTTAGATCCAAAGTAACACTTCTCCACATAACTCTTTCATCCATTGAATTAGATTGTACTTTCAAAAAATGTAACATAGCCCCTTCATCCACCAAACCCTTCAATTTTGAGTTAAATGAATACCGTGAATTTAAAAATACGATTTGATTGTTAAACACATGTATATAAAGCGTCTTTTTTCATCACGATTTGCGTACCGAAACTCCTCGTAGCAACCCAACAGGCTTTCTGTTTACACAGTTTTTTTCTTCTGCGTAGTGACGTCATTGGGAAGGAGTTATTAGTCCGTCATTAGTTTAGGAAACATTGCAGTCTGGAATGAATAGGTATGAACTTACCAGAGAAAATGATGAGAACAGTCTGCAAAAAATACAATGACATCATCCGTCGAAACACTTCGGGAAGGCTTCTGAGTCTTTCATAGGATCCTCTTCTTCAAAGGATGTTTGCTCTTCCTTCGGCCGAAGAGAAAATAAATCTCGAACCGGGAAGTTCTGAAAAGCGTACCAACTTATTAGAGAAGTTCAACTACTTACTAAAATCATGCTTTTATTTCTACATTAAAATATTTTTATTGGTCTGTTCACATTGAGAATATTTTTTGCTTTTAATTAATGAATTCAAACATAACGTTATTGTAATTATTTCATTTCAGGTAAAGGAAATTTGATAAAAATAACGAGATAATATATTGCACCGTTACTACAATGATTCCAAAAAGCTGGACAAAGGTCGAAAGCAATTAAAGATTTCTATGAAAATTCATATAATAAGGGAAAAGGAGTATTTTTCACCATAACCACTGGTTCGGGAAAGGTTTGGAAACTTCAACTCTCAAGCGTCACCTCCAGCGATGGACCGGTTTCGTCCTCGTTAGGACTCATCAGCACGGCATAGGAAGGTAACGCAAGAGTGGAGGAAGGCTTCTAGTCAAGCCAACTATAATGGAAAAAGTGGTGACCATGATTAGTCTACCACTATCTGCCGGAATGAACTGCGCATTCCCTGAACAGATTTAATTTCCAAAGGCAAGTATGAGAAAAGGAGTATTTTTCCCCATAACCATCTGGTTCGGGAAAGGTTTGGAAACAGCGTTACCTCCAGCCATGGACCGGTTTCGTCCTTATTAGGACGCTAGGATTAAAGCTAGATAGAAAGATTTTTTTCTAGAACTAAATGACCTTACCGTTTCAATTTCATGAAGCAAAGGTCATCCTTATCCATCAGCAGTAGGGATTAGAAAGTGATCATATAATAAGGGTTTTGGAGGTCTCTCCGATAGTGAATCTCTTGTCAAATTTAAAAAAAAAAAACCTGGTGCCACTAAAATGATGAAGTTTTATTTACAAGTTTAATTTTTTTAGATCTGCATTTTCCGGGTCATAATTGTAATCGCTAGTCTGAAAACTACTTAAAAAAAAGTAGAATGGTGGACTTAATAGGCAAAAAGTTTATTAGATTTGCACGAAATATAGTACTTGGGAGTTTTCAGATTGAGGATAATGAATATGAAGTTATATGTAAATAAAATGCGTTTAAAATAAGTGATTTAATTATACTAAAAATTTATATATCTTACAAATGAAAAGAGCATCACCCACACTGCCATATAGAAATCATCACAGAAGCAAAAACAGGCACATAAAGCCAGGTAGCTTTGGTAACTTTACCAAACTTGCTTGTTTCGGGGAACTAGCCAGTAATTGACCATAAAAAATTTCGATTTGCACCAATAGATAAAAAGTCTGAGCATTTTAAACTTAGAAACCGTGGTTCTGAGTAAAAGCACTTGGAAGTTTCCGATAGCCATAGGGACCTTAATAATTTCTCATAGGAAATCAACAACTTGGAAATTATTTAATAAAAGTTTCTAAGAAATCTTAGGATGGTAGACGAATGCATAGAGAGGAAAAATTTTCGTAAATTTGTCAAAACATACATACAATGATACTGAAGATAGTTAACTTGGAAATTTTAATTCTATGAGGATTTAGGGGGATGGCCACTTTACCCTCACAGAATCTCAGATTTTCCAATTGTAGCCACTGCAATGTCTTCTAATAGAAACAAATAATTTTTAATTTCAATAAATTTTTCTTAATAAACTGTTGATTATGCTTTAATATGTGTGGTATGAATTTGTTTTCATTCTGGCTTCGGGAACCAAAGTTTCTAAAACGGGAATTGCATGCAAAATTCGTCTTAAATCAGCTACAACATAGGCTATGGACCAAACAGGTGGTCTCAGCGCGCACCATCCGTTAGAATTTCGCGCGAAACCTTGCCAGATGTGCCGGACAATAGTAGTTATAAAAAAAAATCGTGAACAAAATGAGAGGGTTAATTCTTCCCTTTTTTAGTTGTTATGTATAAATATTTACGATTTTGGACTTTATCACTCCTCTTGGTCATCGACTTCTACAGAGTTGAGATTTTTGCTGTAAGCTTCTGTTAGCTATTCGAAAAAAGTAGAGGGTGCCCAGAACGTATTATTCCGAATACCCAAGGTTGAGGGGAAAAATTGGAAATTAGGAAGTAATTTTACGTAAGAATCAGCCGGAATTGTACCATTGGAATTTTCATCATATTTCTGCCGTTCAGTGTTATTTCTCACATAAGCTATAAAATATTCATAAATAGGGGCAAAAATTAAAACTTATGTATTTGTTCTCAGTAAAAGTTTTGGTACTTTAAAGGAAAGACCCAGATTAGGCACCATTGATCATATTAAGAATGAAACCAGAAGATTAAATTTTTTAAGAAAATGTAATATTTTTTTTATTGTATCCTACTGGTCTGCAACATAAATTGTCATTCACGTTCCATTTTAAAGTAAACTGTCTTCAGTGCCACTGATAAATGTAACTTATTTCATTGTGAAGACAATATGAAACCTTTAAAATTAATTGAATTTTCAAGTTTTATTTCAAAAAACCTGTCAAATGCTAGATTTCTCAGAAAGCAGTAAGTCATGAAGCAATGAAATTCATTAAAAGCAGTAAGCTTGAGATTCATTTGATCTAAAACTAAATACTCATTTCAGAGGGTGCAGGTTAAAGAAAAATTTAAAATTTTTTTTTTATTAAAGCAATGAATTTCTTCTCAAGTATCTTAACTAGGTCATTCGGGAAAAAACTAAACACAACTCAAAATTATAGTTTTAGTTACTAAAGACTTTCTCATACCACAAAACAGGAAATATAGCGGTTTCTATAGTAAATTAACTTTTGCCAGTATCACACGATTTCAACTGTGAGTGTGAATAAGACAAAACAAACATTAAGGTAACATATTGAATGATATTTATTTACAAATTTCAGTAAAAATAACTGGTATATACTCAACTTGAAAAAACCAATTGTATAAAATAGGTGGACAATCAAGTACCTACTACTTAAAAACTGGTAAGTAAATGTATACAAAAAATGACAACAAACAATAGTGTAAAATAAGTATACTCGGCAGCAACGTTTCTTGGCCCTATGACGACACTACGCGGAAGGAAAAACTGAGTAAACAAACAGAAAGCTGTTGGGTAGCTAGGGGGTGTTTTTGTACGCAAATAGTGATGAAAAAACCGCTATGCATACAAGGGTTTCACAAAATAATTATATTTTGGGGACCTACTTTGTTAGTGACGTCATAGGGTCAGAAAACGTTGCAGTCTGGGTCTAGTATAGTTTATTTTAACTTTTGGTAGACACGCACCCTGTTGCTAGGTGCGGGGTCACATAATTGCAATTGGTCGAATGTTTAATGTCACCTTTCCGACACTATTCATTAGTTGGTCGATCGTAGTGGCGTCACTTGGGGATTTGGGGATATATCATCACACACAAACTTCCAATTCAGAGATGTCAACCCATCTGTCAGAAACTATGCACAAGCTGTCCCCTTCAACGCCACCCACGCAACGACACCATTTTGTCCACCCTGCCCTTGCCTCCTTGCACTCATGTTTTTGTGCGCAACGACATGGGGCAAGCTCCTTTCACACGTCCATATAATGTACCCTACCGTGTAATCAGTTGCTCCTCCAAAATATTCAAGCTAGAAATAAAAGGGAAGGAGGCGGTGATCAGCCTAGATCGCTTGTAGAGTAGATCATCAACAAAACTGTGAACAGCATTATCGAATCTTGAGCACTATTTGATCACTTATGTGTTTATGTACACGAGATGTCCTTAAAGTGAACCTACCTTTTAGTGAAGCTACCTTTTAAATGTCTGTTACGAATGCATTTCACCCGAAACTGTATTATAGGGTTAAACAAAAAAACGAAATCGTTTTGTAATAGCGGGCAAAAGTTGCCTTTAGCCATCAGTATCTATACGTGAAAATTGGAAATCGATCAAATACCTTAAGGTGCCACTAAAACCTTGAAGTTTCGAAAAAATAGATTTTTTTACAAAAAAAAACACAAAGAACTTAAGATTAAACCCACAAATCTTGCTTACGAATTTTTATGAGGAACTAAAATTGTTTAAGATATAATATTTTCCAGGCAGGTTTCTTCCCTTATCGCCTCTTTTGTTAGTAATATTCTATAACAAAAAAGTGAAGTTGTTTTTCCTGCATTTTGACTGCTATATAACTCTAGAACTATACAACTTAAAAACCTTGTTTTTAAGGGCCAAATTTCAAAAATTTCTACTTTTAAGTTAATCAAGATTTAAGTCCTACCCACCAATTTATAAAAAGCTGCATTTTTAACCTGAAATTAAGGAAACTTAAGAATAATTTCATCCTTCCCTGTCTACGTATGGGTCTTGAGATATAAATTGCTATAAATTTCTTTAAAAGTCTCCAATATTGAAAGTTTGAGAAGCACTGATTTAAGATATAAAAGTTTTAAAAATACAGATTATGATATACGTATAATTCTTGGGAATATTGAGATGAAATTTACATGTATTTCGAATTAACTAAGTTGAGATTTAGGTCTAAGATTAGAACAAAACCTTTTTAAAGTTTTATTTTATGAAATTATGTTTGCATGTTTTGAATCATGAACACATTTAAGGGATTTTACAAATTTTCAAAAGTTTATGTAGTATAATTTGAGGGAGTGTTTAGGGATTTACTGAAATGTCAACGATTTTTTCTACATGATTAAATTTGATTTCCTACTTGAAATGTGGTATAGTCCGACCGCCACGAGAAAAAATTTTGAAATCGTACAATATTTTAGAGTTTTTTATGAAAACGAGTTCTCCTCCTCAACTTGGGGATGACTGTAATTCATAAACGCTAAAAAAATATTTTGTGCCAAATCTGTTTTACCATCATTATTTTAGATTTGAACTTCTTTTCAAAGTTTTGTTATAGAGTGTTTTCAGGTGTCGTCACAACCGGTTATTTTCTTTTAACTGTGTACGTTCTGTAGGGCTTTTAACTGTTGCTAAGGCCGTTGTTTATCTGTTGCTAAGGAGGTTTTTAAGTATGGGGTCACGTGATTGCAAATGCTTCAATAGAAGAATTCCACGGCTAGTCATTTTCTGTAACTGATGTTAACCTCTGTAAGGCAAAAAACTAACATTTCTGTTGCTAAGGCCGTTGTTAGGTCCGAGTCTTGTGATTGAAAATGCTCTATTCTGTCAGTTTTTCTCGAGGCGGTCGGACTTTAGAAGTGTTAATTTTAGAAGTTAAAATATTTGAAATCTTTGATTACAAATTATTTTTTTTTTTTGAAGAAATGTGGTTAAAAACCACACCAAATCAGAATAAAATGAGCCAAATTTCATGTTTTTAGTAGTATAGTTCTAGAGTGTTACAGCCAATTTCAAAATGCAGGATAAACTACAATTTTTACATTAAAATATAATATAATTACTATTTACTAACAAAAGCGGGGTGATAAAAAAATGAAACTTCATATACCATAAAAATTCACTAACAAAATGTGTGTTTAATCTTTGGTTTTTTGGTTGTTTTGTTAAAAAAAAAAAAAACATTTTCTCGAAACTTCTAGTCCGATGCGACACCTTAAAATATTTTTATCACTTTCCGCTTTTTACATAATAAGTACGACTATTCAAAATAGTAATAACTCTGGCTCGATATGAAGCGAGACGTACCAGAACGACGTTACCTCTACATTTTATAATATCCACTAGAATTACACTTAAATACCACACCTTACGTTTACACAAATCGAATAACAGTACTAATATAAAAATTTACTTTTTGCAAAAAAATTTACACCATTTCGTCAACTAGACAGGTTGCACCCCTCCTTCTCTAAATACTAATGTACAAACCATGTTTTAAAAAATTTATAAGCTATAGTAAAACTTGCCTGATATCGAGGTGTTCCAGCTTCCTGCCCGTAAATAAATGACCGATGAACACGATGTCATCATGAGCGATCCCAGCTCCACCAGATACAGCTCAGGGTATTGCGGTTGGTCTTGAGGTCCCGCACGATCAAGAGGAACAGGTTCACCCCCAGAGTGGACAGATCCCGCGTCCTGCATCTTATAGAGTGGTGGGAAGAGCTGCTTGGCTCTTGAAACCTAAGGTCAATTGTAACACTAGTCAGTTAAAGCTGCTTTAAATCAATTAACATCTTTTAATAAACACATGTTCAAAATTGTAAGTGCAAATTCTAATATTATCCTACAGTAAATTGCTTTGCCATTTGTGTTTTGTGCTATCTTTTAGAACCTCCATTATAAACGTTTGAAAAAACTTAGGATCAATAATACGTGTAAATAGGTGCAAATTTCTTATGTTGGAATATAAAACATTTAAATAATAAAAAACACATTTACACAAAAACAATTATATGTCTATTGAGCTTAATATAGGCCAAAAAAGAATATTTATGAGTTTAAATATAATCTAACTCAACCGTTTAAAAGAAAATTCAGTATTAGACTTTATTCTTATTACCACTCAAGTATTTCGCCAGTTTTCCCCATTACACTTATGATAAACTTAAAGAGTTTTAACAAACAACAAAAATAAAAAAATTCGGCTTACCTCAATTATGAAAAGTATCCTTGGAATTAACCATAAGCGGCCCAAGACGCTGGCCGAAGTACGCTGATACTTGACTGCGTTGTTGGATGTGAACACGCAGTAGCTGCTGGTGGCTGCTCTACTATGCTGAGAAAAGTACGCAACCCTTTATTTATCATCGGGTAAATCGATTATGATACGTATCGAAAATGAAGAAGAACTAGAAGTATGACTTAGAGATATACTTAAGGCTTGATATACAGGGTGTTTCAGATAGATGTTTCATAACTTCTAGGGGAGGTAGGGTACATCAGGACGAACAAGAATCGGTATAGAAAGGGGGTCGCAAGTGGGGTCTAAGGGGTGAAAATCACGGGTGAAAATTAGCAAAAAACCTCGCATATCTGGGCAGAAAGAGATGCAATTGTTCGATTCCGGTATTTTTTACATTCAACCAATTCGAATTTTTCATGTAAAAACGAGATGCAAGTGTTTATACTATAATCAAAAACAGACCAATAAATGAATGAGGGATGCGTTGTAGGTAGATTAAAGTTACAATTGTCCCTTTGTCAGACTTTAGTTCTTTTCGCCATATAACTCCAACCAACCAAACAACCAACAAAACTCTAGTATTAAGATATTTTTGTCGTGACACTTTCTATTACAGTCTATCAACTTACAAAGCATGCCTGTTTCATTTATTGGTCTGTTTTTGATTAGAATAAACACTTGCATCTCGTTTTTACATGAAAAATTTGAATTGGTTGAATGTAAAAAATACCGGAATCGAACAATTGTATCTCTTTCTGCCCAGATATGCGAGGTTTTTTGCTAATTTTCCCCTGTGATTTTCACCCCTTACACCCCACTTGCGACCCCCTTTCTATACCGATTCTTGTTCGTCTTGATGTACCCTACCTCCCCTAAAAGTTATGAAACATTTATCTGAAACACCCTGTATAGCAAAGTTTAAAATAAAAAAAAACTAATTTTAGGAAATTAAAAACTCGATTGGGAAAATCCTAAAGAAACCACAAGTTAATATCAAATTTTTAATATTAGTATATCTGAATCCGTTTTATAAAAAATCATTGCACTAATTTATGTAAAAATATATAGAGTCGGTACTGTGCAGGTGCACTCCGTGCACAGTACCGACTCTAAATCGAAAGCCGTGGGGAGTGGGGAGCCTCCCTAGCAGCTCAAATGTTCAAGATTCGTCCAATTTTTGTCATGTATGGCCTGGTTTCATTTACTTCTAGTAGCAGTTACGTAAACTTGACAGAGTTGGAATGAGCTGTGCTTCTAGGGTAGTGGTTAAGGTATCTGCTTCGGAAGTACCGAGTTCGTTTCCCGACACTACTAAAGGGCCGAAAAAGACGAAAGTCAAAAATTCGAAATGTAATAGTGCGGAAAAGATGTAACACATTAATACAAGCATAATGCAACAAAAAATTTTGAAATCGGGTAACGTTTGACCCTCGCGCAACGTGGTCAAAGTTTTGATGTTTTGGTCATTTTTGGGGAAATTGGCCGAAAATCCCTAGATAACGCGCTCAAATATTATCCTCAATTTTTTCATGGTTGTGTATCTTCATTGTCTATCATATGTGTCTAGTTTCATTTCTTTGTGACCGAATGTTTAAAATAAATAAATTTTTAAAGTGTTGAACTTTACGTAAAGTTGTTTTTCCTGCATTTTTAAAATAGCCATAACTCTAGAACAACTATACCCAGAAACTTGCAACTTGGGTCATTCTATTCATATTACTTTTCTACTTAAAATGGTACGTATCTGGACTAACTTTCTTTTAAAAAAGTATTCAAAATCTTTAAAATTAAGAAAAAATGCAATTAATTAATTAAAAATCCAAATTTTTGTAAATTTTTAAAATTTGAATTTTATTACAACTAAACATATCTTAATAAACATGCCTGTAAAATTTTAAGTTGAAATTCTAATATCAAACGAAAAAAAAATATTCAGCATTGGTGTTTTGAGATTTTTCTTAGAACCGTCACACGTACGATAAATACATATAAATTTTAAAGAAATCCAAGAAAACGATAATTTAACTTTAAACAAGCAATAAACCAATGTATTTGACAGCTCATATAAGGCTGGGTACAAATAAACTAAGGCAAAGTTAATAATTAAAAAAGCAATAGTCCGTAATAATACAACTCTTGCTTTAAAGTGCAATTCAAACACCAAAAAACAAAATAAAGGATATTGATGTTATTTGAGTGATTTAAGTTAAGGAAAACCTTGAGAAATTTTGAATATTGTGTAGAGAAATGAATGTCTGGTTAAAGTGTGGGAAGATTTTTTTCCATAAATAAAAACTTTCAGAGACATTAGAAATGATGAATACGATAAGCATCTTCCAAAGCAAAGAAAGCAAATGTACTACATCATAAAATCGCATTTTTAAGTGCTATATATCATGGGGGAAATATCTGCGAATATTTATTTAGTTGGAAAAAGCCTGGGAATTTTCTTTTATCTTATGAAACTTTTGTAAGAAATACTACGCTATACTATTAAGTCTCATGTTTATTACGATCAACCCACACTCATAATTCAACTTATTGTTATATTTCTTTAGAGAAAGTGATTTATACAGACATAAAAAATAAATGTTAGTGTAAGTTGGATTAAGAACAGACTCCTTGCATACGAACCAACATTTAAAGCGCGAGAAGTAAATGAGTGCAAAGCTGCATTCTAGTTTTTTGTTGAGCAAACGCAAATAAATTAATAGAAAGTTAGAAGATCATTCATTCTTAAATGTTAATAAAAAAAGCCTGTATGTTCTTTTTATTTGCTATAATAATAAATTTAATGGCTTTTTTTAATTATCATACATAAATTAGTATTTAACCGAAGAATATTCTTGGAAATTGCACTAATTACCAATGCCAAATACTTTTTCCTTTTGATAATATTAGAATTTCAAAAGAAAGACTTATCAACAATAATTTTAAACATTCCATCCCAGCTCTAAATTGCAATCGTACATTAGCATCGATAATACCCAGACTATACGATACGAACAAAGCATATAAAAGGAATGAAAATCTCAACTGACGGACAAAGAAGTTACTCAAATCAATGCCCTAACTGCCCTAATGCTCAACTGTCTCCTCTCAGCATATATTCGGCTACCCAGCAGCAATACAGGCCAGACTTTTCAAGATCAGCCTCGATCAATCCAAGATTTGCACATCATGGACACGTGGATATCATGGCATGAAGTTGGCCGAGACCAATGTTCGATTTTTTTTAGGCACTGTCTATCTGGCCGGCAAATATACAACTAAACTCTACTCTTTCTTACCCGGCATATAGAACAGTTATAACAAACGTACTTGTAAAAAATGTAATATAACTATGGAAAAATAAAGGATCCATGCTTATTCACATCCATAGCCTTTCTTCTTATCCATGTACATAACACACTTTAAAATATATTTTTTCATTAGCACAGAACTTTAAATTTTGTTTGAATTCTAAAACCGTACATGTTTTTTATATCCCACAGACAAAATGCAAAACAAATCACTATGGACCCCAACGGTGTTTAAATATTTCTCTCATAATAGTTCATTTGCATGTTTATTGCCCACCGGGAGGCTCATTTAAATTCAGAAGAATGAAAGGTTATCCTTTACGGGTGGGGAGGTCAGCAAAGAATAATGTGTTTTACTGAATCAAATAAAAATTTTTTCGTGAAACTGAATAGATGCTAAACTTTTCTGTGCCATATCTTCCTTTTTATGGTAGAAAAAAAGTAATAGCATTGCCCTGAATCGGGACTTTTTCTCCTCCAAAAAATCCTTACTATAAAACCCAGTAACAAATGTTAAACCAAGAAATCGTGTTTCAAGTTTTTTAGATTTATGGTCTAGACTAGACCTATTTACCTAGTTATTTTATTTATTAGACTCGCAAGTAATTTGGGAATTATCCATTTTTAATTTTTCTTTTTTTTTGGGCCGAATAGGGAATAAGTATAAAATAGCAAACTAGTATTGTATAAAAACATACACAGTAGACCACCCTCAGTAGACCAGTGTGGTCGATTTTTCAGCACCCATATCCTTAAAAACTAATATTTTATTACATGAAGCCCACAGCTGCTATGAATGTAAGAATTACAATAGATAAGGATCTCTAGTTTTAGTTAGTAGAAGATGATTTTTACATTTCATTGTGTGGTATTTTTCCTATTTTGATACCTTATATTAAAAACAAAACCACTTTTTTTAATTAATTCAAAATAAATGATCGTTAAATTCTTAATTTTCATATTTAACTAGCGTAGTTTATTTAAGTTTATATACAGGGTGTTTCAGATAAGTGTTTCATAACTTCTAGGGGAGGTAGGGTACATCAAGACGAACAAGAATCGGTATAGAAAGGGGGGTCGCAAGTGGGGTCTAAGGGGTGAAAATCACTGGTGAAAATTAGCAAAAAACCTCGCAAAAAGCGATACAATTGTTCGATTCCGGTATTTTTTACATTCAACCAATTCGAATTTTTCATGTAAAAACGAGATGCAAGTGTTTATTCTAATTAAAAACAGACCAATAATTGAATGAGGAATGCGTTATTGATAGATTAAAGTTACAATTGTCCCTTGGTCAGACTTTAGTTCTTTGCATCATATAACTCCAACCAACCAACCAACCAACAAAACTCTAGTATTAAGATGTTTTTGTCGTGACACTTTCTATTGCAGTCTATCAACTTACAATGTATGCCTGTTTCATTTATTGGTCTGTTTTTGATTAGAATAAACACTTGCATCTCGTTTTTACATGAAAAATTTGAATTGGTTGAATGTATAAAATACCGGAATCGAACAATTGTATCGCTTTCTGCACAGATATGCAAGGTTTTTTGCTAATTTTCACCCCTTAGACCCCACTTGCGATCCCCCTTTCTATACCGATTCTTGTTCGTCTTGATGTACCCTACCTCCCCTAGAAGTTGTGAAACATTTATCTGAAACACCCTGTATATCTTATTAAACTGCATTCTTACAAAATATATATGATGGACTGTAACATCTATAACTGGTTGGAGTATTTAACTTCCTTATAAAAGATATGTATTTATTTCACGCTTGTTTTTAAGAGCACTTTACTTTACACTCACCCACAGCTCTTAAACTCTCCTCAAGTCTAAGGACCTTTTAGCGCAGAAAACTACTTGTCTATCTTTAGAGTACTTCTAAATATACCTATTTTTCTGAAACTTACTTATTACAACAATCAGTAATACACCGAATCTTGAGTTTCTAATCAAGTTATAAAGATTTAGATCCAATTATTCTTAAAAGCAACTTAACTGCGTGCACTTTCCTCGGTTTGAGTCTTGTTGGTTTTGTTTTTGAGAAAGCCATTATTTGAAATAATTATTAGTGCATATGCATTCGATACCAACATCTTCTCCGAACTTCACAGTTTAATAGTAAATGGTTTCATTGAAAAGGATCTGAATCAAAAAGATGCTTTATTAATAAATCAAAATAAAGTTTTAGAATTTTTTAGTATTTTGAAGGGTTCATTTACAGAAATGTAAATTAACTTCGTAATTATTTTACAGAAAACCTGGCAACATGGATGAAAATAATAATCCATACTATATTTACCTATTAGTGCTGGGGTACATTATTTCCATGAAATAAAACTGAGGTTTATTTTTAATTTTGGGTAACGAAAATAAATATTCAAATAATATCTTTCATGCTTCTGAAGATTAAAATTTGAAATGACAATTATTCTTAAGATGCAAACAAAAGAGTTTTTAAAATATATGTTCTTTAAAATAACTTTTTATAGATTTTTTTTTTTAATATTTATCTTTCTTTGATATCAAAAATAAATTTTATCATCCGATATGTTAGATGTGTCTGCATTCAGGAAGTATTCGAGCTAGTCAGAACGAAATTTACCGACTTTAGTTTTGAGTAATAATTAAAAGGTTTTTTTTCTTATTGGCACCTGTGTGGTTTTTATGGAAAAGGCATTTTTTGGGATCTTCTTACAATTACCCAAAAAGGAACCCAAATTCACAGTAGTATACCTTTACCTACAAGAAGAGAGAATGCGCATTTCAATAGACCGTAAAGTTATTGTTTTATTATGAGAATTCCCATAGAATTCTTTCTCCTTTTATATTTGGTCATGTGACATTATCTATGGAGGACGACAGGATCTCTATAGATTCCTAATTTTAGTTTAATATTTTTATATTTTTCGAAATAGTATTTTAATTTAGAGAAGAAATAAGAGCAAAACTGAAGATAGATAATGAATTGAAAATAATGATAAAATATGGAAGGGTTTTTTTTTCGGAAACAGTAGAGTAATGTGTTAAATATAGAGAGGTAATTCGTGTTTTCAATTAAAGTGTTGAGAAGACCCCTTTGGTTCAGGTTTCGTTTGTCTGAGGCCATTTGATAAGTTCCCTTTCTATTTGTCTGTTTATATTTGTATGTGCCCAAATTCATGCTTAATTCAAATTTTTTAACTGACATTCTGCGCTGCTTAGTTGTGAAGAATCCTATTTGTGTTAAAAGCGCGGTATATCCTGTCATTTTTAAATTTTCCATTATTAATCTACAACTTTACCTCATGCCCCAGTACCATGATACATAACTCTTTTATCTGCAGATAAAAGGGTTATGTATCCTCGCACCCCTCCAATTCCTCCATACTTCAGCATTTCCACCGTTAGCCTCAGCACAATTCGACAGAATGCCACAATCTAATATTAACCCTACGACTATCTGCGTTCCGGGAATCAGAGCGTCTTCCCGCAACCGCACGTCGAGATTCGAACTGCTCGGAATGGATCGGGTTGCGAGACGAGTGTCAGTCGAACAACCGACTCTCTGCCAATTTGTGACGGTTCCGCGGTTGCCATCGTTACGGTGACTTATGTGAAAAATGTCTTTCCTGTGAGGCTATGTAGGATGATGTAAAAAGTACTGCTCTCGCTGATGTTACGGTAATTTAGTTGTAAAGGATATGTATTTTTTTATAACTTGATTTTTTACAATTTATGTCGAACCTCGTTACAGTTACCCTTTTAGCCCTACAAAACTTCTAAATAAAGAATACATTTTCTGCACTGATGTAGACCAGTTAAAAATATAGGGTGTTTTTTAATAAAACTGGTCCCTAAAGAATAAAAAAATATTTCTTCAACGATAAGTAATACTAATTGCGAAGCAGAGACAACGTAGGAAAAATGCACATATAATTTTAATTCACACATACAGGCGTTTCGGGGCTGCTTGGAGCCCCTTCGTCAGTGTGATTAAAAGCACGTGACCAACACAGTAATTAAGTAATACTATTTCTTAAGAATAAACTACAATCCATTATTGTGAGGAAAAGTAATAAAATGAATAGAATGCTTCTGTATAATTCAGTTAACATCCATGTTACCGTTCCAGCAATCTTTAAATAAATGTGCAAGCTACATATTTAACACAGAGAAGTACCTTTTCAATCAGAAACAAAGAAATAATAAATCCAAGGAAATACTGAGAAAATCAATCATCGATATGCGATATTTTCATTTGATAATCCTTTCTTTTATTCATATCATATTCAATTACATATTTATCGTTTCAATAAAAAGTTACCATCTAAAATTTATCTATATATTTTAACAAATTTTAGTACTATATAAATTATTGTAAAATACAGAAATAAAAATTTGTATCAATCCGTTGCATTAAAAAACTACTTCTAGTTGTTTCTTTTCAGTAAAAATTAAAAATTGTTATGTCTATCAAATACTACACTAAAAACTATAAAAGGCATCATTCTACACATTCTAGGTAAAGTTCAATTCATTCAAAGCTCAAAATTAGTCGAATTAACTAATTGTATTGAAGTGGAAATTATCAACTTCTGCTATTGCTCTTTGAATTATAATTATCGTTTTGATAATATAATTACTTCAAGACGCACTATTGGATATCAAACAAACTTTTCGATAAGTTAATCAAACGACCTCTATAAGATAAAAATAATTTCTAAATATTAATCTTGCACACGCATCTCTTAAACTATTCTCAATATGATGGAATTTAAATTCAGACATCTGTTTATGCTGTTTTAAATAAGAAAGAGAAATCGAGATGATTTTTTTTTAAAAATTGAATCCGAAAACTAATCTAAAACCAGCCTGAAGCTAACAACTGAATCGATATACGCTGAACTTTATAGAGTTCTTTACCTGCCCTTTTTATGATGCTTCCACAATTTACATGAGATAAATCAATATATAACAACTCGCATGACAATATATTTTATTTCTTACTGAAGTCTGAATGCGTTTTGACATCATTATTATTTGGACTCACAAACTTAACTATCCGATTCAGCGATTGTTTGGCTCAAAACCGTAATAACTTGTGCAATTCACCGCATTTGATTTAAATTTGAATACCACAGGATAAATTGCAAAGAATGAATGCAATAGGTTTTTTTTAGTTTTATTGGAGTTTATGGACTTTTTCCGAGGTTTAATTCTGTTTATAAATACCTGACTATGAAAACTGTCTTTCCTTATATTTCAACTCGAGTGATTGTTGAAGGTTTTCCATTATTCTCGGTAACTATGGTGAAAATTCATATTTAGGTTAAAATTACAATTGACTGGAATAATTTCGTTTAGTGACACACATCACAAAATTTAAAAAATTGCATCAATTTTATTGTTAAAATTAATGTCTAAATGAGGTTCTTCTAATTGGATGATGGACATTTACTGTATTTAAAAAAATGCAATAATAATATCTTAAGTAATTTGAATTTATGCTTTCAACTCATATGTTGGGAATGTAATATAAAAGTTGGATTATTTCATCTTTAATATGCTTTCGGTAAAAAAAGATCAAAATTGTTGTGTATTTAATTCGAAAAGTAAAACTATGTCATAAAAGGTCAAATGAAGTATTTTGTTTAATTTGAAACACTAAAGCTCAATACTTCTAATTTAGAGGCTATACATTCAAAAGTTAGTACTTTATCATGCTATCAAACAATAATATCCACGGTATGTGTGCTCCCTCTGAAACAATATTTTAATATGAATTCATATTCATATTTAATCTATCTATCATAAAACCCATTTTTCTTACCTCAATGTTGAATTCGGGTAGAGCACAAGGAAATTCAAGCCCCATAGACCTAAACCACACTAAAAAATAGTTACGCTAGTTTGTAGTTTATCTCTGTTCATAAAAATGAGAAACTAACGGTCGTATGCACTGCTATATGGTCACACTGCCCGCCATCGCCTGGAGAAAAACGTTTGAGGGTTTTTTTTGTTACGATTGTTAAAGAAATGGGTTTTTCCACTCAATTTCAGGGGTGACGGTAATTCATAAACGCAGAAAAAACGTTTTATGTAAAACCTTGCCTGGCTATCAATTGATTTTATATTTCTTTTCAGAGTTTTAGTTTTTCTATCAAAGTTTTTATCCTGGAGGCATGATCAGCGTTTTAGCAACATTCAAGGAAAGATTGCGCCAATCAATGTCTACGATTCCTTCTTTGATTTCTGGTTAACCGCTGGTCAGGTAGAAGTGAATACGGTAGTAAGAAATTTATGATAGCATAAAAAAATTTCATCTTCACTAGAAAAAATATCAAAATATGCACAACTAATTATGATACTAGAACTAGACTTGATGACGTGACACAATGGTTGCATGTTTTTTCTAGTTTTTCACATTTTTTTCATTTCTTTCTTATAAATTTACGTACAACTAATTATGATGATATAAAATTTTAAGGTAACACAAAACTCCTTAATTCTCTACTGAATACTACTCTCAACCAAACACTGCTATTATTTTTCATCCAACCCACTAAAGAAAGGGACAAACACATTCTCCATGAACACGTACGCTCCAGGTACGTCGTTAATACGTATTATCTCTCAACAGACAAATAACACAATAATACGACCACAGCATAATAGGATTAGGTGACATTACAATACCTCTTCTCTCTGTGAGTATTAATACTCAGCCACTCGCCAATATCTCGAGACACACGGCACAAATGAAATTTCCTTCACAGCGCGTTATTAAATTTTCGAGGCGGATTATAGACTTGATTTTGGAAACGGTATTAGCGTTGTGGTGGATGGAATGCTAATTTGTTGATGAAGTAGGAAAGTTAAGGCACTTTGTGAGGAGTGTGAGGTAATTCAATTGCTTGCTGATATTTGTGTAGGTTGTGTTACTGCATTTCTATCTTTAAAGTTAATTCACTCACGTTGGGATCAATTTCTTTTTTGCGAAGAATTAAAATTTGTGATCAATTCATTTCAAGTAACACAACTTAAAACAGTTAATTTCATGGGAAGTTAGAATTTTCTTTTGTTTCTGTAGTTTTGAAATTATCATCCCATAATAAACATTAAAGAAATATTTTGATGCAAAAAATTGTGGTGAAATCTATCTTGATAAATCAAAAGATAATAGACTGTGGTGGTACTTAGCTTTTTTTTATGGGGTTGACTATAGATTTAGTAAGAAAATGTCGAAAAAGGAAAATTAAAGAAGTACGGATAATAAAGAATGCAGATGGATCATTAACCTTTTTTTTAAGTTAAAATACAGCTAAAATTGTTTTGGAGAGTTATGATTTCTTAAACCTATAACAATCCACAAAACATAAATTTATAAATCAATATTCTAAAATCTAGATAGCTAAGTTAAAGTAGATCGTTCGTGTTTTATAGTTTTTGTGATATTCAATTTAAAATGTTTGCATATGAAATATACTATGAATACTTCGAAGGTTATGCTAACTAGTAGTTTTATGCACAGTCTTTCTCGAGTAGAGTTTCTAACATTTATTGTCCTGTATGCCCCAATGGGGGTTTTGTGCCATTAAACACCTACCATACCATACCTAACATTTTTTTTCCAATTCTTTTTAATTTTTTATCATGTGTATTACCATGATTCCATTATCCTTGTATATTTGTATATGTTATGGGCAAGATGGTAAACTTGGCATTATTAATATTGCCTGAAGTGAGGCAGTCATTGTGATAAATCCAATGACATATTTTATCAATGAGTATTTATCACTTTTCCTAAAATACGCTAGCATTATTAATAACTACCGAATTTATCACATCGCCCATAACATATACATCTTCTCCATGCTAAAGTAAGTTAAGTGACACGACAGTGTTGACGAATGTAAAAAGATGTCAACCCAGACAGCAAAAGTAATGACATTTACATAACAACTCCCTCTGTAACTCAATGTGACACTATCCCTCCAACCGTTTAGGCCTCGTCCCACAAAAAAAAACTAAAAATCACCATCCTGAACACACTTGGAATCAGTCCAAACGTAACGAAATTTGTGTCCCTTCCAAGCCTCGTTAACATCGGAAAAGGGACTTCCCAACGATGCTGATGATACGAGCGGACAGGTTTAAAACGTTCTTTATTATTCAACCCCTGCTATAACGGTCTCTCGTCTCCTCCTTAAACATTAAAGCAGACCACAGAGCAAATGGAAGCGTTTCTTTTATTTCGGAGTCGTTAGCACTGCATGCTTGAATTCAATCTCGCTAACACTGAGCGGTGCTTGGGAAGTTTATTCTAAGAATAGTTGTTGAAAAGGAAAACATACAAAATTCAATTGGGATTCCCCCAAGTGTCAGCTACTGTGTACGCTGTTCGTTTTTGCATGGATCCCATCGCTCATCTTGGGTAGTTGGGATAATTGTTATAGATCCTGGGGATGATGGAAGGTGGTAATAGTATCCTTCAACCAAAACGATGGAAGCGTGTTTTCTTTTAAGAACTGTTATTATGGTGATTGATTGTTTGAGTTTTGCCAATGTTTTGAAGATAATTCTTAGAAATAAGAATTTGGGCTGTATGTTTGTTGAGATAAGGGTTTTTGGAAGCATTGGTAGTCAGAGTCTTGTAATTTCATTGGCGCAAAATAAACCTAAACTTTTACTCATGTGATTAAAAAATGTAAAACAACTCTCTCATTAAAACGATCAATGAATTCAATCACCATTTTAATCGAACAATAAACGAGTGGAAAAGAAGAAGTTATTTTTTTCAATTACTTAAAGAAATATTATTTAAAAGAAAAAAAAACCTTTTTTTTTTTTTTTTCAAATGCTCTATACAAGTGACCAGTAAGTCAGAAAATATTTTATGAACTTAAATTATTTCGCTTAAAAATTTATTTGATTTAGATATATTTTATAAATTTATTTTCATAGTATAATTCTGTTTTACTTTTTTTGCAAACAAAATAATACCGGACTGAAAATCTAGAATACAATAACGTATGTTATTTCTTGAATTATAACTGAATGGTCAAAAGGTTTTTAATTTAAATTGCATATGACTCTTCTCTCTTCTAACATTAATTTTCTACCCTAATGCACGTCAAAGCATTAATTTTCAATCTCTATCCTTAGGTTTATTATATAATCTCTAGTCTATTGACAGAGAAGTGGCCGTAGGAAATAATGTTCAGGAAATGAAACATAGATAGACCTCGGGAGCATAAAAATCAATTAGGTCTTTTGTATGGACTAGAGAAGGACGTGCTGCTCTCTGCATAAATCCTACTCCAGAGCAATCATTGTGGATTGCCCCTTAATACAGCCTAATACTAAATAATTTCCGCACAAGTACAAAAACAACTTGAATAGAATTGAGAATATTGGAAGTTTTGGTATGTTTAAGGCATATTTTTGTATAAATGTCGGGAATATCTAGAACTTTTTACTGATTTAAAAAAAAACAAGGGTCAGCTAATAAAGGAAATTACTAGCAATTCCCTTTTCACACGAACTCTGGATGCCAGCGAGAAAACGCTAAATATCACCAAAAATAGTTTTCTTCTTAAATTGTTTAAAACAATTAAATTTATGTTAAGTATATTATTCGCTTTTTTTCCACATTAGTTCATTTTTAATCAGTTGCATTAATTAGGAAATTGTTTATTATTGACGGTAGTAAAAGATCCAGTTATATTTGCGATTATAGCAAAAAAAAACTTTTTTTGTGTAATTATCTGTCATTTTGTCAAGTTCTATCCTGTTTTTAAACATTTTGTTGAGCTATTTTTTATCTTTTTTTGGAGGGTGCCAGTATTTGCACCCCATTTTTTCAAGAGCCTTTTGGGATCTTTTTGTAAATCGTCACTTTCATTTAAAATACTTGATATTAATAATAATTCTTTTTTCCTCCTATTATTTAGTAAACTCTTCGTAATGGTAATAAAAGCAAAAATATCTAAAGATTTAAAAAAAGGAGCGTGCCACTATTTGCACCTTTTCCTCTATTGTAAAACTACCTTATTGAAGTTACTACTGCATTGTGAAATGATGTGGTACTGTGTTTTAAGTATTGTTGGTTGGACAGATTATCGGAAGGAATTATTTCACACATACAAAGATTTTCATTCGGAAGCAAGAATTTACTTTTAGAAATTAATGCGTAAAGGTTTATGACATTTTTTTTACAAAATTTGAAGGTTAATTAAAATAACACTTCCTTATTTTTGGGTGTCTCCATAGTTAATTCCAAAATTACTAACTTTCTGCTTATAAGTGGTACTCACTTTCCCCACCCTTCCAATTAAATACTAGTTTTATTGTAACAAAATATTTGACTTTCGAGAGAAGAGGCCAATGAAGTTTAATCACTTTCCATCCTTTTTTCTATGTTCTAATATAAAAAGAGATAAACGCAGAGAAATAGCATAAAAGTATCGAAGAGCCTACATATCTAGCATAACATAAAAGTAATTGCGCTTAATTTTATTTATTAAGATTAGTAACTACTAACAATAAAATTAGAGACCTTCAGAAGGAAATCATGCATTTAATTGAGTTTCATGGCAAATGTATCTTAATTACTAAACTTGTTTCTTTATGCTCTGTGACCATTACATTTTAATTAGTTACCTTTTCTACGCTTCAGTTGTATCTATTAATATTTACTATACCTTCAACAATTAAAACTCTTTCTTTCTTTCAAATGAAATCAGACGAAAAATTAGCTGAAACAAACTGTGATAGCAGATTGGGTGGGATCTTAAAAATGGCTTGAAGCAATCCCATAACCTTTCTCAACAACTTGAAATGGAAAAAAAGGGGGAAATAAGGTATGGTTATTCGATTGCGTTTATCGTCTATCGTAGTGAAGAAACTGAGTTCTAAGAAACTGAACTAAATGTAAAAAAAAGTCACTCAGGAGACAAGTGTGGCTTCGAAAGTGCGAAGGATGTTCTAAAAAATATTCTAAAACCTTTTCCATGCTCAGTTTTATGCCTTAGCTGAGCACTCAATTGTTCTAAATCAGATGTGCATGTAAATCGGAAAACGTTTTCAGTTCGGCGTTTTTTTTTCTAAGAAAAGTTGAGTTGCTTAGGAGGAGCAGTAAAGTGAAGAAATTCAAATAAATTTAAGAAGATGTATTTAAGCAAAATGTACTCTTTTTTTATTTTTGTTCTGAATATAGTGAAAAAATGGCCACTCTTGTATTGATTTAAAATATTGAAAAGCTCCAAATTATAGTTGTTCCTTTCAATGCAATTGTAAATTCAAATGAACTTGTTTTCTAGATATGGTAAATTTGCATTAAAAAGAAAAGAAAATTTTTGAGCACTTCATTTTCTTTTTCAATTTTTTAAAATTTTTACATGCTATTGATTGCAATTATTAAAGCAAGGAATTGTAATGCAGTAAAATAAAAGAGAAAATGCAGATTTTAAGCACCCTAATGATGTTATAAATTTATTTTACAACTTTAGAACATGAAAATAGCTTTCAACAATTTCCATGATTAAAGAAATTACAGTGCATTTGTGAATGAGGTTTTCCACATTCTTTCCTAAAATTTAAAAATGTCTCATTATTTTTCTGAAATTCGAGTCTAATAACTGATTTAACAACATTTGCTTATTATTCTTACTTCGGGGATCTACTAAAAAAATCTTAAACTGTCATTAAAATACATATAACTTCTGAAAGTTGTATCTTTTTTACCTTTACTTCTTCATTCACATTTTATAAAACTTAAATTGGTAAATCAACCAAAAGCAGATTTTACCAAAACCGTTCACCAAAAAAAAAACTACCTAAAACTTTCTACGTTTTGGGTTGAAAACTAAAAACTTACTAAAATAAAAACTAAATGCTTGTAGCTATAAACCAAAAGGGTAAACAAAGAGAAATCACTAAATAAATTCACAAATGCACTTAAAATTTTAGCTCAAATGTCTTGTCGAATGTCTAAGCTTTCTAAAATCAATCTAACTACTTTTGTGAAGATTTCATAATACTTCCCCCATTTTCTGAAAACAAATAAAAAAGAGAAGAAAAATTAGGAGTTTAATAAAGGGTTGTGACAAGTAAAAGTACTAAACATATCCTCATTTGTCTATTTTTTAACGGAAACTTAAAACTGTGAATTTATTTTATGAAACAAAAATCATAATTATAATCAGCAATAATAAATGAGTACAATAATAGCAAACGCATGTCGATTGCATACTAATAATTTTCGTAGCGTAATCGCTTAAATTAATCTCTTTAAAGTCTTAAATTAATGAATATTGTTATAATTATAAACTTATATAACATAAACCAATTTTTGGAATCCTTTATATTAATTTTATTAAAAAAGATTTATAAGCAACTATTAAAACGCTAACTTCTACATGATTAGAACAGTGCCTGCTTGAATGAATTAATGATAAATATGCTTTAAAAATATCATTTCCTAACAGTAAATAGTAAATATTGTTCCAAGTAAAATGTTTAGTATGCATGCCAGTAATAAGTATTGGAAAATTGTAACCTTCCAAGAAAACGATTTTTCAATAAAAACAACCCACTTCTTTATGCCAGCACTTTCACGAGGCAATCTACATCGTAATAACGGTAAATCTCAAACAAAAGAATTGATGTTTGTATTTTTCACAAATCTGATCATTAAATTTAATTGGTTTTGGATGAGGAATATTTTTTAACGTGGCGCCATCTGTATGTTGTAGGAAATAATTTCAAAATTTAATCATCCAACGTCAAGTGATTTCCCTCAAGTTTATTTATTTTTTTTTCCTCTTTTCTTAAGTTTTTAAATAATATTTCAATATTTTTTCAAAACATTTACTACAAATTAAATTAGTTTAGGTTCTTCAGTAATAACTAATAGTAATATTAACACCAAAATGCATTAGTGAACTTAAAATGTAATAAAAGAATTTTGGATATCATAAACTTTTGCTTTTTAAATACAGTATTTTATCAATCTTTATCTATTTTAATAAGAAACCAAATAAAATGCATGGAATCTCTATCCGACATACCCAATTTAATAAACGTTATCTGGAGATTTTCGTAGGTTAATAGTAAAAAATGTATTCAAGCAATAATATGTATCAAACCTTTTTAAAATAATTTTTCTAGCAATTAAACAACTGTTTCTAATATTTTTTTAAATTCTCGAGTTACCTTGATCATATCTAGATATTAAATAAACACTGTGATGCCTCATATTAGTTTCTAACATTTATTTTCCTATAGTATTTCCTTATTTTAAGAGTAGTATTTGTGATTAAAAATTAATACATAGTTAGTTATTACTAAGGTTTTCACTTATAATTAATTTATTTAGTATCTTTTATTAATCTTATTTCAACCCCTTAGCTTTTTTTTACTCGTTTCTTTTATGTTTGCTTTTTGGTGGTACTACTATCACAAAGGGAAAGAGGGTTTTACAGGCTACATTTGTCTTTCCCGCATTGCATGTTCTCTAGCGGAGCGGAGTAAAAGATTCTACAGTAAGTAGTATTATCATGATGGAGGAGGAAGAAAGCTACCGAATTTTATAAAAAAAGGGATGAATAAATACTCTAAAATAATTGTTTACATTATAATTAATTGATGTTCGGGTAGAAAAGAAAAAAAATATTTTAAACTTTATTCTAGTATACAAGAAATAATGAAAAATCAAAATAAATTAATTTTTAGGAAGTAACGTTTTTAAAATAGAAATTACTAATGTATTATAATTAAAATAATTTATAAAAATAATTTAATAGTAATGAATAATTTATTTATGGAAGAAACTGTAGGTGTATTAAATAGAAAATTTCGCAATTTTGTTTTCTACTTCTTGAAATGTAACGTGGTGCATAAGGTTTGTACAATTTATTCAATCATTTAATTTGATTAAATTTTAATATTTTATGACCTAAGCATATATAAACATTTTTTTCACCAAAATATTCCATGACCTTAGGTACTATTACTTTAATAATTAGGTATAATTATTTTGTTAAAATTACCAAAAACATTCCAGTTTCCATGACTAAAACCACCCACATAATCAAACGCTATTTTCCCCCATCACGATTAAGAACACAACCCCCACAGCAACAACAACAACAGCCAGAAAATAATAAAAACCTTCTCATTTCCTCCCACTCTTTCTTATTGACTTTGACACCCTCGCTCCCAGGGGTAAATAGTCTCGAACTCAGCGCAAAAACAGTCGGCCGGTTGATTGGGGGAGTTCCCGGAGTCGGCCTTTATTAGGTTTCGAGCCTCTTTCGCTTTGTCATGGTCATCGAGGCAGACTCCCCTTTCTTTGTCGTGGTAAATAACTGAGGGGAGTTGGGGTTCGAGATTGCCAAAAGGAGATAAGACTGTCGGATTGGGTTTGAGAGTTTGGAAACGGTAATGGAAGTGGAATGAGTGAATGATGAAGAAGGAATGTGAATTAGGGTAAATGAGGAGATGTGATGGAAGATAGTCTCTTTACTCATTTTCCGAGTTTGGTTAAGGTTTTTTTAACTAAAGTAAAAGTCTTGAACCTTTGTGAATACTATTACTATGGGTTTTAATCAATGACGTAATCTAACAGATAATAGTTTAGAACCGTATATCAACATTACTTTTAATTTACATTCATAGGGTTATAAACCTCTTTCAAGTAATAACATATTTAATACTTCCAACTAAAACTTGTAATTTATGCATTTTGCATTTATGCTTTTTTTTGCATGTTTGAGAGTTTCAAGTGTTTCGGATAATTTTAATCAAACATTTAATTATATTCTGAAAATTATTTTTCCCGTGATGTTATTTTGTTGTTAAAATGTATCGTTGATATAAGAGATATAGTACTTTGACCAAAAGGATAAAGACAAAGGAATATTGCATTAAGTGTGACATAATACTATAATTCTCCATTTCGACAAGTAATTACCACAAATATTTGCAATCAAAGCTATTTCTTAATTAAAAATCAAAAACATATACGAGAAAAGTCGAATTCGAATAGAAAACATTATTTAAAGTGTTAGAATAACACAAATGAAAACTTTCGGTACTTACGTATTAGCCCGACGACCGGGTCGCTAAATCCAAAAACGTTACCAAAGCCCCATAATTGTGCTATTGCTGGGTCGCTAAACGGTCAACTGGCTATTACGATAGTACCAAACTTTCGATACTAAATCAAATATTCTTAATGTCTGCCTAAAACACCTTTTACACACATTTAACTCACTTTTAAATTTTTACTTTTTGAGTTTATATGAGTTCAGGAGTTACAGTTTCTTTCCATAAACCAATCTTTACTGAAGTTGTGGAGATGTTATTTGGTTTAAACATTTATCATAAACTTCCAAGAAATAAAGTTGTAAATTATTTTTTACTCTAGAACTTAAAAAAATTAAAATTTGTATTTTGCTTTTTATATTTTAACTTGCTTTAATAGGAAAATTCCATAATTAAAATTAATTGAAAAGCAGAAGAGGTTTCAAATTTCCATCAAATACATACTAAAAATATATATTCTGTTCATCTGAAGTATAATGCAGAAGCAAAAGAAAAACTATAATGTATTTTCCGTTTACTGTTATAGTTTATCTGCAGTTCAAAAGCACACAAACATAGTAATAATTTTTCAAAATGTATAGATTTTGATGTTTATGTTTAGAATAGAGATAGAAAATGTTTAGTTTGTGCTCTTTCCTTAATGTTCTGCCTCGAAATTTCAACTCCAGTTATTGAATAAAATATTTGAGAGCTTGTCTAGATATCTTGGGAAAGAATCTGAATTTACGACAGAAGAGAGAAAATGTTTAACCATAAAAAGATATTACAGTTGTGTTTCGATGAAAGTGCATTGACCGGAGAGTGAAAGTTGAAATGAACATGCATAAAGTACCAGAATTCTCGAAATTAATTTTGAACCTTTTCCAAATCGCCATCTTTTATGAATCAATCCTTTTTGTTCAATTGCTTGAACTTTCGATATTTTCCAAACGTCCCACTTTAGAAAACTCATTTCTTTGACGAGAAGTTTGTGGAACTGGAATAGAATTATCCATTCTACCTGATCAAAACGGGAAATTAAACTATTCGGAAAGTCAATCACTACTAATGACTATTTCTAAACTTTACCAATTAATTAATAGTTAACTTCAATCTTTATTTCTCCAATAGAACCAAAGCGAAACACAATTAGCGTGGGATTGTTATAATGCATTCATTTCCTTAGGTCGAATCAACAAAATGTAGCAGATTTAACGGGTAGATTGTGATCCCATACGTGAAACCTTCCAATTCCAAATAATACGTTACTTGGCTTAATTTTAATTGCAATATCATAATTGAGTTTCTATCCGTAAATATTAAACACTTCTGCGGCCTAGAGGCAGGGATTAACCATGGTTTATAATCTAGTTAACTCTAAACCGAAAGAACATTACCTTGCATCGAAACTAATTGGAAATTAGTTCCAAAAGCCTGGAAGAAATTTTGAACATGGCAACCCCTATTGTCTGAATGGCTTCAATTTTGATTTGCCTTGGGACTTTATCATCAAAGAGCTTAAGGCATCTATTGACATTCCACGTAACGGGATCAAAATATATTTAATTCATTTGACACATTGTACTTCTCATCTAACCTTAAATAAAGAGCTATCCATCCGGGCTGAAAAGGAATATTTGCTCAAAATAAAATTACTTCGTAGTCCGATCATTTTCATAAGGATTGCTCCTTTAGTTACTCATCATTATCTCATCTTTAAATTAATCTCATGAAATCTGAAGATTGTTTAAACGAGATTGATCACGATCAGTGACAAAATAATCAATCCCCAAAATAAATATAGTGATGAAACGACAAAATACTACGATCATAGAATTATACGACAAAAAACTTACCATGTTTTTAAAAGTTTTCATAAGCTGTAAGTGACAAAATGTTCAAGTACTTATTTTATACAAAGAATCCTAAAACTTTCTTTTAAATACTTCCTTCCTCCTCGGCTCTACAGTCCATGTAGGACCTTGGCCTCCCTTTCTTTTAAATACACCAACCACATAAAACGTTTTTGATATGGTTATTTTAGACATTTTTGCTGACATTCCTGCCGCTTCGTAAAAAGTTTTTGAAATCCTTCTATTAAAAACACTGAGCTATATATAAACCTGGTGTGCAAACTTCCTTATAATACTTTGTTTATTAAAATCATACTGTTTTTGTCGGCGAGTAGGGATACAAATCTGCTCAAAGGGGCAAAACACTAATGCTAAAAAAGGTAAGCGTTTATTGTAAATAGTTCCCTTAAAAAACTATAATATTTACTTAACTCTGTTGTTTATTCATCGTTTTTCAGATGAAATTTTGTAAATATATCGTTCTACAACTTTTGCGCTCCATCTCATCAAATAAATAAACATGTTAAGTTAGAATCTGTTAACATAAAATCAATACAGGGAACTTGACCTTCAAATAAACTTTGTCCCTATGGAGTAATGATACATTTTCATTTTGGCATGCTGAATTTGCAATCCAGGTTATTGTATAGAACAAAAATAGAAAAACAAGCTTTAGACTGTCACGTGATCAGAAAATTTTTTATTGAAATTAGCATTCGATAATCACACCTTTGTGAATTAAACAACTGTGCAAATATTAGTTTCTTTAAACCTAATTTTTTTGGTAACTTTTGTTGTTTAGTCGGAAAAAAATATTCAACTTACTATACGTACTTAATTTACTTTTATATTTTTTATTGTTAAACAATTAAACTCAGATGTATTTTTGATCGAAAATTCTAAATTATGCGTAATAAGTTACTGCTCTTCAAATGAAAATTATCACGACCAAATTCATTTTTTCACCAATGTTGTAGAAAGTTTATTGATCCCAATCTTTTTAAGTAAAAAGTTCATTGAATTGAAACAACCAACTTTAATTACTATAAATGAGAAAAATCTTCAAACGACCTTTCGTTAAATTCTTAATTACTGCGATTTTTTTTTATTTTAAACTGGCCAGAAGATACAAAATTAGCAATCTTATTTCCATGACACGAGATTGTTAAATACTAAGCTAATGATTATCATTTACTGACTGCCTCATCTATTAGTACAGAACTAGGAACTTTCTTCTTCACAAAAAAAAAACTCTTTGTAAATTCTACTGTCGAGTTCAACTGTGCGGCGTGCGCTCTTGGTAAAAGTGTAACCTATCATTGGCTTTCAAGGTAGTTTATGAATCGGAATTTAAAAAGTCAATCTTAAAAATCTTAAGCAAATTATTTTATGGTCATAGCAAACTTACCTCACGTCATCATTCAATCGTATACCACTACTTGGCTTTCTCAACTACTCATTCATTTCCCTGAAAATTCTTCGAACGTTATAATACTATTAGAACGGGATCCTTATAGGACAAGTACTAGGTCCGTATCGTATTAGTAATTAAAAAAGACAATAGAAAAGCTTGTTATATACATTTTATTTCAACAATAAAATCAAAGGGCGTAACTGTTCAGCAAAAAAGAGTTAAAAGCAGAGATATACATACAATAAATATCGAATGCGCGTGGATTTTACAACTACTACATACAAACAACATTCACACTACACTAACCTAACCGGGGTCGACCGGTTCTAGTAGGTACAGAACGAACAACAATTCGGTTAAAAACGGACACTGGAACTGGATGGAACACTCCGCTCCGGGATAAAGAGGACCCTAAGGGTCCGGGCGGTCAGCAGTGTGGACCACATGTCCGGCGCTATGTCGGGAAACAGATGGACGAGCGAGAGTCGTCATCTTCATCCGCGCAGCTGATAGGTTGGTGAGCTTTGGAATGGGTGCTTAGGGGGCGGTGCCGCTCACACTGCAGCCCCCGCCAGTAGGGGCGTGCGCTCGACGGGGCGTTCCCACTTGCACAGCACTCTGCAAAGAACAAAAGACAGTTAGGCCACCGCTTGATGTTTATACGCATCTCTATGGAAACCATTGAAAAAATGGTACTGGTAGTGCTTAATGGACAATCCTAACCACCGATATAAAAGCCAGTACGACACATTTTGAAAGTAAACCATGGGTGGATTGAAGGGGGTCATTAGGTCAATCCCCCCCAAAATTTTTGAGGATATTCCATTCTGGGTACCAGCGTTTTGGGATCTGGATATCAACTTTTGGTATATATGCCAATATATATTTAGTGAACTGAATTAACTTTATTTTATATTAGTTTGGCACATGGTATAAGGCACTGGAAGTTAAAGTAGCAAAAAGTTTGACTATGGTACCCAAAACCTTGGTACTAACAGAGAAGACGAGTCGATATCCTATCTGCATAGTTCAAGACAGTCCAAGATATGGTTGGGAGTAGCCTGATGCAGTTGGTATTTAGGACAAAGGGGAAAGGTTTTCTCAACCCCAGATAACTTCACACACTTGGTACGTCTGGCAACCCTAATTACATTATTTCAATGTTAAGCGATGTTTCGGTAGTCGTTAGAGACCGCAAGGTCCTCGAAGTCTCAAAACATCAATACAAATCCCCTAATCCCCAGAACCTTTCTCCAAAATCCACCGTGGTCACTGCGAGAAGCCATTTTGCAACTCTGGATCATCGCGGGTTTACGGGCGTTCATGGAAGAGCAACGTCCCTCCCTCGATTTTTTTAGAATATTCAATTTTATATGGTAAACTGTATTTTCAGAGTGTCTCTTTAAACACCCTCGGTTTGTGTCCCAGGGTCCACCTCCATCAATCTGCTCATGTTCTGTATCACTGAAAATCTTTGGGAAGTTTATTTATATAATGACTCTTACTTATAACGTAACAAGAATTGAAACAGTCGTCTAAATTAAAGATTATGCATATGGTTCATACTGAATGTTTAGTTTATACAGTTTAAATTAGAAAAAGGAGTTTTCCGTTAAGTAAAGAATTAAACATAAACTAACTGATTAGGTCAACAAACCATTCGCATCTCTGAAAACCGAACATTTTATCTCTATACTCTTCAACTTCATCTATTGTAATACAAAACCAAAACACCTCCATAGCCACAATATTGACATTACTAACTACCCTTCATACCAAATTCCTTCAATGCATCACCAAAAAAAACCTCATGCATTTATTCATCCAAAACTCCACGGTTCATTCCGAAATATCCCAACGAAAATAGAGATGTAGGCACACCTCTCCCAATATGGCGTCTTTATTATTCAAAAGAACGGGGTTTTCGACAATAGAACGCACGGCGTAATTAGTGGGGATGAATATTTCAAAGGACGTTCATTACGTTGGTTCCCAAAAAGTAACGAACTAGACTCTTGCAAAATGAATGGGAAGGGACTTCGGGTATGCATTCCGGGACGGAAAAGACCATCCTCTGGGGAGTAAGTTCGAAATTGGAAGAACAGAGGGCTATAGGAAGGAACGTTGGTCGGTCTGTTTCAAAGGGATGGAAAGATAGGGTTAGTCTAGAATAGCTATTATCCCTTTGCAGAAACGTTTAGTTTTGGGTGACTTTGTAGACGTGTTGAAGCTTTTTGAACACTCGTCTAAATACTCTTTAGGTCTTAAACTGCAATTATCAGTTTTCAAAAAGGATTTGGGGAATGTTTCAAGCAATTGTGCGCTTAAACAAAAATTATGAATTTAGATTTTTCTCTAAGATTAAGACTTTAATTAGTATTTAAAGTAGGTTTAGAACTAAGTGTTTGATAGTACCTTCTACTATGTAATGTAATTCTTGGTTGTTTTGAATTTTCTTTCTATTTACTAGACTTTTCGAAAAACGTTTTTAGAGTTGAAGTAAATAAAAATGGTTAAAAGCAAGGTATGATTCCAAGCTTAACTAAAATCACCAACCAAAGAAATGTAAAACATGATTTTAATGTCTTTATAGATATTTTCAATACTTAGCAATCATTTTTATTTTTTGTGATTAAATCAGCTCAAAAGTATCATCTATAATAATACCCATTTTCAAGGGTGCCTATCGTTTGACAAATTCATATACCGCCCTTTATGCGGTATGTGTTGTCAAATTCTTTTTTAGCCGAACATTCAGGGACGTCAATGACTAATATGAACTACTCGATCAAGTCCACTAGAAGTTAGATCATCACGTACAACTAACCCCGATTTAACATCAATAAATCTCTCCCAACGACCCTCAATAAATCCTCGTCATAGTTTCCACCCTCACATCAAACTAAATAACGCCGACATCCAAACAAGGGTGGAAACGCGTTACTTTATACCTAAATAAACTATTCATTAACCAAATATCTCACTCATGTCCGGCCACCCTACTCCACAACACAACAAGGTCGGTCAGACCTGCGCCAAAGCAATAAATCTCGCATCAAGGTTGCCCCTTTGGACTGGACACAGGCCCGAATGTCATTAACTAATGGAGGCTTGTAATGACACCATCAATGACGATGGAGTAAAAGCTAATGGACAGGGAGGGGGATGAAAAACAGCGTGCTCTGTGGGAGGCACTGGATATGTTATTCGGGAAATGTCATAAACCCAGGTAGTGTTTGGATGGTTCAAGGTAGGTTAAGGTTAGTTTGTTAGATGGGTCGATTATTGATCTTTGGTTCTCACAGGATAAAGCTTAGGTAAGGATGAAGTACATTTGGGAAAAGTTTAAGTTGAACTGAAGAAATGGAAGCCTCTTTTCTGATAGGATATTTTGATTTGAAACTATGAAATAAGTGTTACACCTTTAGTATTGATGTTAACTCATATTATAGAATTTAACTCACATGAAATCCACTAGCATCAAAGATTCACTAAAGAAACTAAGCAATAGAACCTCGCCATATTGAACCCGAAATATAATGAACTCTTTGGTAAAATTAAAAAAAAAAACTTTTCACTGGCTCTAACCTCAACAACCAACATTTTAATCATTCATGTCCATTACAAAATTTTGGAAAGTCCTGTAACGATACACTATGTTAGGGATTGGTTGGTTGGTTGGTTAATTTTGTATGGCACGAGTCCCACATCAGGGCATAGACAAGAGCGCCAGATAGGACAGATTATACTTAAAATTATAGTAGGGATTGACTACTCTTTGTAGTATAGCAAATATGGGGGGAAATACGTAGCTTAGATGGTCTAAAAGTCAGGAACAACAGTAAGCAGAAAGAATAACTTTTTTCGCGTCACAATACAAAAAAAATATTCGTAATTAGCGAAAAGGGCTATTGAAGACACCGTATTATTGAAACTTTGAAATGGCTTACCTTATTCCTCCAATCAGGAGAATGAGAGCCACGAAGAGGCTTGTGATTGGATCAATAGTCCACGCTGATGGATGATAAAAGTACAGGATGTCACTGATGGCCAGCATCATTGCCATCACAGCACTCAGTGTTGTGTTGATAGCTATGGGAATACAAACTGTTTTAATATGAACTAAAACAAATAACAACATTATATTAAATATCATAAAACAACAGTATTTTTTAATTGACTTCTGAAAAATCTTCAACATAGATTCCACCAGATGGAAAAGCTGACGTTTAAATACTTTATTTCTTAGAAAAATAGGTACCGTTAAAAAAATAAAGTTGACCACTCATAGTATTAGCTTCCAAATCATTAATACCTCATTAACCCTTCCTCATTTTAAGTTTTAATGTCTATCTATAAATAGAAATGGTTTTTTGACACCAAAGAAATGGCATTTGGCTATATGGATCACTATCATACAATATTAATTTGGTAGAAACTTCTCATTTTATTTGATTCGTCAAAATTCTTCTATATGATATTTTCAACACATGTGCTCCAGATAATTACAACACTAAATGGGAAGTTTTGGAGATGCCTTCATAAAATGTTTAGTATAGTATGTAATTAGTAGTTTATTCAAATAAAACAAAACAATCATGGAAATAAGTATAAATTAATAAAAACTCTTATTTTTGGTAATCCGTTATAGCCAACTTTTATGCACAAAAATTAGGCAATACAAAATGTAAAAATTTGCATCAAAGAAATTCAAACAAATAAAAAGCTAAATAAATTAGAGACACTGCAAAAACTTCTCCCTCAATTTCAGTGACTCCCCAGTATTTTAAATATAACTTACCTTCGAGAATGAGAGATTCGCTCTTCATTTTCTTTCCTAGCATGTACTTGACGCATCCCAGGACTGAATTCATGACACCACCAATACTGGCGAGTACAAAGACGAACATCAACTAAAAACAAAATGCGACGTTAATAAAAAAATTTCTTAAACCAGACAATAGATTATAAGACAATATCTATTGATTTGTACCAACTTCTCAGTTGAAAATACTCGTTTTTCTAAACGCGAGAAGGTATTGTTTGCTAGATTTTAATCCATCTAGCATATATCTAGCACCCAAAATTTTTATATCATTGAAATTAATCAGGGTATCAATGAAAATTTCATAATCCATCCCTAGTAGTATAAAATCTTCCATGTAAGCGAGCTTCTTTTAGAAATCCGAGAACATCTATTAAAGTTGGTCTGGTGAGTGACGTCACTTTTGACGAAACGAAAAGGATTGAAGAGGAACCTTTGATCTGCATTTCGTTTGAGCTTTCGTTTCAAACGCCGCCGTCGTTTCGATCAACTTGCGTGGGGTTGTAAATGGAATTCCCTAACCTAAGTTCTCATACTTTTGTGGCGAATGCATATCTACGTTTGCACCATTCTTTGAAATAAGTATTGAGGTATGGCTCTTATCATATATGGTAAAACATCTATCAAATTAAAATAAATGTTTTAGTATACATTTTTGACTACTTAGTATTAATATAAAAAAAGTTAACTAATAAATATATCATTGAAGGTTCTGTTGAAAAGTATCAACTGCTTTTCATGTTGAACTTAGGTTGTTGGACTTTGAAATAGTATAATCGAATTATTCATTATCTATTTAACACTTAACTGATGAGTATCGTAAATATTATAAAATAAATCGTATATCAGAATGAATAGTAAGGTTAAGATTCTAAATATATTTCCTGAGAAATAAATACATCAGATTACATACCTGCTGAGGTAGGTGATGTGCAACTAAATCATGGACAGATTTTGAAACGATTCCAATAGAAGCTAAACAAAATAAAAGTCCCAAACAAATGCAGGCTCTGAAAAAGAAAATTAAGTCGTTAAAAACATTTATTTGGATGAAAACACCAACATCCACAATTGTTTTCGATAAAAAGTAACGTTTAAAATTTTATTCTTGAAATAAAAGTTAGAGTTGAAAAATTTAGTTGAAATTAAAATTTGAATTTGTGTTATATTTAATTTTTTTCGTCCTTTTTGACCAATAAATTCCTTTAATAAAATTTTAAATAATTTCCTTTAGCAAAGATCCTCAAAAAAAAACATTTTTTTTTAGTTTTTACTAGTAAAAATCTACCCTTTAAATATTTAAAACGGTAAGTTTTAAAATGCCCTTGTTTAATCACAAGTTTTAAGAGAATAAAAGCCATGGAAAAAGAGGATGTACTTTTATCTCCAAGTGTTACTCTACACGTGGGTGGTAAAGTTAAATGAACAATCCCATAGATATAACCCTTGAGCTTGAAGGAATATAGAATTTGTTAAAAAAGGGAAAATTCTAAAAGTTAAGTAGAATACATAATTTACGGATCAGAATTTTGATAACTTTCATTCCAAAAAATGAAACTTAAAGTGCTCTCAACTATCAAATGTGAATCACAAAATCCAATCCACTCACACTTATAATAACACAATAAACACACTTCAAAGAATTTCATCAGGAAAACCCAAAGTGAAAACCCTTGAGAATAAATGTCTCTTCCACCTCATTGCAAATGCACTCCCCCCCCCTACATCCCCACAAAATATTTCCATTCCCGAGCAGATCTTTTCACAGCTTTGGCCGATAGCCAGAGAAGTAAATTTGATAAAGGGTAGGATCGACTAGGGGCAGATAGCTGCGAATCTTTCAATTCCGATCAAACCTAAAAGGATTAGATGTCGCGCTGGGAGCATCGTAATAGCAAACTTCTATCAGTACACAAACGAAAGCAGAGAGCGACGAAAGATTCGATGCATTGGAAAATGTTAGCAAAAAAGTTCATCTTCCTTCCTTTTCCTTTGTTGTTTTAAGGACTTTTTACACAACAATTTCTATTAATCCATAGTTAAAGTCTGGATCTAATGGGAATATCCCATGATTCGATTGTTAATAGTTGTGACCTAAGTATTTAAAAAAAACCTTTTTTACTTATATAAACATACTTTCCATTTACTTTTGTCTTCTTTATCTTATCTTAATACACCTCTAGTTTCACTTGATTGATAGGGTTTGTTTCCTTAAAACAATGCTCTTTAACGTTTTATTTAAATGATTAAATGATGGTTAAGTATAAATTTAAGGATTTTTATCCCTCCAGCTAAAGTACAAAAAAAGTTTTCATAAATTAATCTAGATAAACTTTGAAAATAACCATCATTCATAGAAACATTTATTGAAAAAATACTAGTTCTTTTGAAACCTGCCTGGAATTAGTTGAATGTAATGTAAAATTAAAGTGATTTCATTAGTAATCAAAAACATCCAAGAAAAGGTAACGAGTACTAATTTTTTGATAATGGTATCGGATAACAATTCAAAAGTAGGATTAAGAAATGATAGAATTGTTAATATCCTCTTCAGTGAGATAAATTCTCAGTTTAAGTAAAAAATAAATTTTACTTCAAACAATGACATGCTACACTTACACATTCTCTTTGTAGTCTGAGTATGTAGATGACGATCCATAAAATCTCCAAATTACCAGCGATGCAGCAATAACGTCAAGTAAACAGTCCAGCTAAGAAGCAAAACACGAAATATTTAATTAAGACACACGTTTACGATAAAAAAAATTAAAGGCAATGTGTCTGACAAGATCTACCCAAAACTAAGCACAAACACCCTAACATCACCTGATTCTTCGGGGACTCTTGACACCATCAAATAAAGGATTGTGAATAACTGAGAAAAATAAACATTTCATAGGAGAGTTTTCACGGAAACTTAAGCCTGCTTAGCTTATAGATCTGGTCAGCCATGAAAATATAACCGAGCCCTGTCCCAAATCCCGCTTGCTCCTTACAAGGCAAGGTGTCTGTTCTACGTACATACCGGTCCTTACCGCTTACCCGAAGTTTTAATATTTTATTGGAGACCAGGGAAGTGGCGAAGTTTTAGTGTCCAAATCAGATGAACCTCTCTGTCGGCGAGTCCAAGATTGAGACGCTTGCTCTGCAGCCAAGGGCCACTCTGTACTAGATGTCTCCAGGAAACACCTGTTGGAGGTTCAACTGAATTCGATTAGGTTTTACGACTCAAGTATGTGACAAACCATGAGTGTATGTGAGGATACATCAATAAAACTATCCCTGAACATTTAGGCTAGAATCACTTACTCTCTTTTACGTGCAGTTTTAACCCTTTGCTAATGATCTTATAACTTCGTTGGGGAGTTGTATTGTAAAGTAAGGTGGCATCTTAATAAGTGTGAAATAACACATCCGCAAGCTATTGCCTATGAATATTACATGTTAGACAAGATACCGTTGCTTTCTAACTGTTTTTTTTAATGAATGAACAAATTTCAGATCTATTCGTGTTTCTTTCAATGTAACAAAAACATTAATTCATAAAAAAATAATAAGTTGTGAGCGATTATATATGTTTAGTGCTAGTATAAATTATTTTGTATGTATCACCAAATTAAAACTAATTCTAAAATGGTGTGAAGTTGTCCTTCTTTAGATTTAATTTTATTATGAAGAAACGTGAGTTCTAATGATAGATACTTACAGCAAATGCATATCCGGCTGAGCTGTCAGTTATAGCCGCACAAACTGTAATAGAATAAAAAGGAATTATTTAGCCAAATGTACCCCATTAAGACACTAAAATCAAAAAGTTAATGCTCAAGCTAATTTAGTTCATCAAACCTGTTTTAACTAAAAAGGTAATTAGAAAATACAGAAGTATTTTCCCCTTATCTTACTTTTAATATTATATTTGAAATTACGTCAAAAATCTAAAAAAATCACAAATCTAAAAAAATATATGCTTACTTAAATTCTTTAAATATGCTCCAAAATAAAAATTTTAAGAAATTGGTTACTTATCCATCCACGTTGAAATTTTTAAGTTCTCAAATTATCTTTAAATTCTCTCTTGAGATTCTCAAACGTGTAAAATGATGGTCATATATACAATCCTAATCACACAATAAATATGTTATCTCTGTATTTAAATAAAGTTCTTCAAACGGTATCTGATACTACTGACTACATTTATCGACAGTTCGCTGTCCAAAACATGCAATGAAACTCCTCCAGAACGAATTCAAATGAGATAACTCACCGAAGGCTGCAGCTCCAAGGAATATATCGAACACAACGGTGATAATGCAGGTGAGGAGGGCGTACATTCGTCTACGTTCGGCGTCATCTTCCATCTGTATTGACATCTCCTTCAGCGTCAGGGAGACTCCTTCTGCCAAAACAGAACATCCTTCGTCACTCATCATCGACAGACCCCTTACACAAACGATTCTAAGTTCATTGAGTTTTGTCCATTGACGGTTATTAAAAGTGTGAATAAATCCTCCCTATTTCAAGACGTGAGTAATTGTCAGGTTTGGGTTGGTTTGCTCAGCTGTATTCATAGAAAGGCATTTGATGGAGGAGCCTTAGTCATAAGTTAATTTTTATGACCCGGAAGGATTATTTTCCTTCAGGGAAAATACGTCTTACATTTGACAGCATATCACAAATTCAATATATCTTGTCGAGAAAATATAGTTTAAATTCAGATACTTCTGCAGTTGAGCACTTGCAACAATAAAAATACTCTACCAATGTAAAGTTCTTGGAGATAGCTCGCTGTTGCTCAGCGGCAATTTTTATTCAATACTGATATTTACAAATCTAGGCAGTCGCTTCAGGTAACAAATGTGTACTTAAAAAAAAATTATTCTTACCTATTTATTTGTCCTACCTTGTGTTTCAAACAACTCTTGAGTAGTAAAGTAAAATTTTCAAATGCAGAAAAAGCTCAATCAATCTTCCAATAAAATATCAAATAATTCATCGAGTTCAACAGTACTTAATCACACTATCTAATGGCGTACCTTGTGCCCCAAAATGAAACTCTCGAATCTCATTTTTTGTGTTTTTTTATTATTGATCATTATGAGTAGCACCTCCTCAGGAATTAGATAAACTGATAACTCGTTGACTCTTCGAGTTAATTTTTGATTTTTCAAAAATTTACTTTGTGAGATTAGAATTCCAGAATGATTTTTTAAGTGGATAATAATCTAATCAGGACTTAAAACCCACAAGAGTTGTCGCCTAGGTGTTATTCAAATTCAAAGTTATTGCGATTCTACTTTTTGGCCCATGTTCCATTCCCTTCCAAAAACTATTGTCACTCAATGATACATATCAGAATAAATTTACAACTTAAGTACTGTCATACCGCGAGGAGAAGAGCTTTGAACAGGGTTGCCGTGAGTAGACGAGTCCAAAAGAAGAGGGAAGCTGGTATGAATTGAACGGCATTATTTGGGTTTTTAAGCGTACATTTGGCGAGTGAGAAAACGCGTTTCACGAATGAAAATAAGATAATCATATTTTATTAAACTACATTAAAATATAGATTATCTTTGAAATTTCTCGTTAATAAAAATCGAATTAATGAACACGGTAACTATAAATCCAAAAAATTATAAAATATCCAAATAAAATCAGATAAATTGATGTAAATCACATAACATAATATCAAATTAAATAGATCAGATTCGGTGAAATATTTAAGATCAGTTGAAAAAGATCAGATCAGTTAAAATAGATCAGATCAGTTAAAATAGATCAGATCAGTTAAAATAGATGAGATCAGTTAAAATAGATCGGATCAGTTAAAATGGATCAGATCAGTTGAAATGGATCAGATCAGTTGAAAAAGGTCAGATTAGAAATATTTAATCAAATCAGATGTAATGCGAAAGGAAATTCCAAAATTCGTTACTCTAGAATCGAAAGAAGTACACAGCTGAAAGATAGCCACTCAGATTTGGCTCGGAACATTTATTTTAGCGCCAAGTGAATAACCATCACCCCCAAAATTCAGTGGAATAATCCGTTTCTATAACAACCGCAGCATCATCGTATGACGTCAAAAGCTCTTCTCCTCGCGGTACGACAGTAAGTCCTACTTCACCTACACGAAAGTATAAAGTCTGAGTTCTCTCAAAAATGAAAAAATCACGATTCCTCAAAAATGTACTCTCTTGACAGTTATTTTATGAAATCACTCTGAATACAATGATTCTCTTCATACCACAAGAATTTAAAACTGTATAAGTAAACAAGACTATTTGTTTTAGGATTAAAAATCGGAAATAAGGTCATTTTTGTTTGCTAGGGTTATCGTGCACATCTCCAACAATGATTCGTATCCGTTTAATCTGATATGAAGTGGCATTGAGTATTAAAACAATAGAATGTAAAGTAGAAAGGCAAATTTTGTTAAGAAATGCTCTTCACCACCTGCTGTTTTCCAGAAACACTTAAGGAGCTATGGTTATCTAACAATACCTTTTAGGAAATCTTACGAGATTTTAGAGAATGTCAAGAGTTTTTGAGACTAAGATAAGAAATGGGCATGTTAACTAACAAAGTTCTTTTACAGATCTAATGAACCTAAAAGCTTACATTTTCATGCATGTAAAAATTATTAGGAAAGAGCAAATAAAACTTGTTGCGATTTCATGCAGGCTACCAAATATAAAGTCCCCTACCTTTAGAATTATCACCTTTTTTGGCATCTTCACATTTCTTTGAATTATATCGAAAAATATACTACTAAATTAAAAATAAACAAAAGGAAACTCGAATGGTTGTAAAAAATATTATAGCTTTTAATAAGAGCCATTTTCTTGGATAATCCCGATATCAAAATATTTTTGAATGAAACATAAAATATTTAAAATAAGAATTGAACTTTTAGATTTTTAAAATGTGGTCGCATTATTATAGCTGTTAAGTAATTCTAACACATTAAAAAGTAATATATTTGAAAATAATGGAATGTACTGCCTTAAAGTTCATTAAGACCTACAGACTTTTTTCCATTTTGAACGAAAAGTTTAAGGGGGCACTCGAAACGAGTAACAAGGGACCAAATAATTTCAATTAAAGGTTGGTTGATTAGGTTTTACGGCGCAAGGGCCAATTTTCAATTAAAGAGAATTGTTGGGCAGTTTTTAAAACAGGGACGTAGATCAGGGGGCCTGGGATTTGAAGATGTCCCCTGAAACTTAAAAGAAAATTAAATCTGAACTTTTAACATCTCTATATCCATTTTACCCCACCCGAACCTATATTAAATGTAACGAATATGTTCCATTAGATTTATTTAAAAACGAATACAAACAAAATGAATATAATTTAAAATAGTTTCCTAAATAAGTATTTCATTTGTGGAACTGCCAAAAAAAATGTATAACTCCCTTTATCAAAAATCGGCTAACTTCTCCAAGGAGAATGAGATTATGTGTAAGCTACACGTATTATTCTTTCCGGAATCTTCTCGAAAGAATAAAAATCATCGAGTTTTGATAGAAATGCCTTTTAAATCCAGAAAAGCTCTGTGGTTTTAAATTTCCTCCACATACATGCAATAATATTTACTCCGACATATTTCTCCATTCCCACAGTAAATACTCAAAATTCCTAGATGAGGTCACCAGATCCTCCTCTAGAATTACCAAAAAACACTCGACCTGGTTTCCAAGTCAGATAACTCCTTTCAATCAACTTTCTTACGTAAAATTACTGACGCACGACCAAGTTATCTTCCTTACAACCCTTCTCATGTGTTTACCGTAAAAATCGAATACGTATATTTGCGTTCAGATGATAACCGATTTCGAATGCAATTATTTGTTCTGAAAAGTTTCATCAAGGATTTTTTCCCTCTACTCTTCAAATATTATATAATCAATTACACATCCAATTTTTATAAACTCCAATTTTACAAGAGAATGTGTAATTTTTAAAGAAAACTAATAATAAAATGGAATAATTTGAATTGCTTAAAAAAAGGTTAGTGCCATTCTTTAAATTTTGATGTAAGATAGGTTTGATTTAGTTTGATCTTCGGCTTACAGGAGAAAGGTATTAAGTCACTTTTGATAAATCTTTTGAAAGCGGTGAAACAAGCTGAAATACGACGAACTTGTTGGCGAGATTGCATGGCTCAGAAGAAAGCGGTAGTATCGCCCAAATGTCCCCTCTTTGAGCTGGAAAAGAAGGGATAAAAGAGATTTTGAAACTTTGAAGACCGAAAATTTTCTTCGTCATTTCAAATATGTACTTCCTTTTACCCAGTTCTCTCCCCCTATTACCTAATTTGCCCCCCTTTTTAACACAGGAGGGAGCACTTTTCCTAGATTGCTCAAACTTTTTCGGTTGATCAAAATGTACTTTTTTTTCCATCTGTTCTCCTTTTCTTTATTTTTCTCCCTTTTCCTTTCTTTTCTTCATTTTTAGTTGAGGGGATCAGTTTACCCAGGTTATTCAAATTATTTCGGGCAGTTTTTAAAGTAAATTATCAGTTTGCCTATTTTAAAATTCCAGATAAATTTTCTCTATTGCAAACCCTTTTAGAATATTTTTTTCCAATTTAAACAACCAGCATCATAAAGTATTAACACAAACCTTTCTCCACATCCAGCCTCCATTTCATTCAACACACTGTTTTGACTTTGTAAGTTAATCAAGCGCTTGGGATGGTTAAAAATGTGTTATTTAGGGTCAAATTCCACAAAATTTTTCGACCCCGAATCCACCCAATACTTTTCAGTGATAATTAAACAGATGTTTAGAGTTAACTATTAGAATATAAGTATATTGGAAGATTACTTAATTTATACTTAAAGCTGAGTTTTCTCTAAATTAGATTAGACATGATTTTAAAACATTTAGGATTTATAATGGTATTATTTATAAATAAAAATGTATAACAGAACTTTTCGCAAGCTAATCTTATTTACACAATTGAATACCTGGCTGGAAAAAAAGTTGCATGTAGCGGAAGTTCAATTTTCAGGTGAGTGAATTATGTTCAAAAGTAATTAAAACGGCAGCTGGCAAACTAAAAAGTAACATACAACGTTTTTCCACTAAATTAAACTCAGTTGCAAACTCAGCGCTTATACAACATGAAACGTTTTTCCACCAAACCCAAGCATGATTACCACTTTTCTAGCGCATTATAGGCTATCTAGCGGTTTGAAAACTAAACTACTTCAAGGTTTGATTCGATCAAGCAAGTCACACAGATAGTTTTTCCATCAAAAACCGACTTTGTGAAAAACAAAAAACGACATGCAACGTTTTTCTAGCCACCCATTCAATTAATGTCTGGAAATCCAGGGGTAAGTGCTATTTGAAAGTATTGTTTCATGATACTCTTACTTTTCTTTTATTATTAAAATTCTAGAATTAAAAGTATAAAAATTTTAACTTTTAAATCCACAATCATGAAAAAATATTTCCACTAAATTTAATTGTCTTAAATATATTCCGTAGAAAATTAAATATTATTACAGCCAACAATCTTTTTATCCCACATTTAAAAAAAAATAGATTTAACACAATTCCCTTGTGAGCTTACTATAGTTAAACAGTTAGAAATATAATTCAGTTCTCTACTAAATTAAACGGCAACCCCTCTGAAATACAGAAACATAGCTATTTATATAGTAATTTAAATCTTAAGGAATTTTCTATCAGAATTATTTACCTTTTCCTTCGTTTACCATATAAGCCCCATTCTTCTAAAGAATATATTTCACGGAGTTCTTTAGTAAATTAAATGCATGCTAATCAAGGTTTGAACAATAGATTAAAATTCGGTTCCTTCTCCCATATCCATACTTTAGCTTTTTTTTTTTAAAGAAGCATGTTTGTACCCTTGATGTTCTATGAATAAGCAACAATAGATAACCAACCACAATGGGTGGGGGATTATTTTTCATATTTTACCTTGGGCTTTGAGTACAACTTCCCACTGTGTTATTACACGTATAAAAAGGGTATAAACGTTTGAATAAAATTAAAATAATTCTCTGGGAATTATTTTCCGAGAAAATAGGTGAAAATGTTGCAACAAAAAATGGACGAATTACTTTTTGGTGTCTAAAGTAATCTTCAAACTTTGCTTTTCACAGGGAAGATAATCCCCCAATAGGGAGATATTGTCCCTTTAATTAAGCGTTAAGTAATTTTCACACATTTCCTATATTGGAGGTGAAAATTTTAACTTAATTTGTCTTAGTCATAAATTTCGCATCTGCACTATGAACTAAGTAAAAATATTATTAAATTTTTAATTTATATCCAATGAATTATTAACTCCAATAAAATGGAGAAAAATAAAATCTTCATAGTCGCGTTTAGGGATTAATCCAATATCGCTGATTGCTCTAGTCTCTAGATCACTATGGACATTGGTCACGCAACCAATATCCTTAAATTATATATCAAACCCAAGTTGACTATCAGCTAAAACATGCATTGCATAATATCCACGAATCCATAAATCTGAACTCAGGGGAATTGAGGCAATTATGGTCTAGACTTGCATGAATATGACTATGATTTTGTAGTACCCTCCTTATTTTAAGACACACAGTCTTAACTTATCAGGTATGGAAATCATCATGAATATATTCTGATTTGTCTTGGAATATCCCATAAGCTTTTAATCTCTCCTATGAACCATTATTTCAAATTTATTAAGGATTTCCATTGAAAATAGTCTTAATTTATGTTTGATCATAGTTATTTGCGAATTGTCACTAGAAAATTTTAAAGGGGCTTATGATAATTTTGGTCAAATGTAGGATTATTTTTGTTTAGTTAAGAAAAATTTTCAAACTTATGTTGATATACCCTGATATCCGTACCGGGATTCACCCTTGTAAAAGATAACTGCAAATACTTTAAATTTATTAACAGATTAAACTGATTTAAACCAGATAAATTACATAAATTCTGAAAAGGTATTCTTGCCTATAGAGTTACAAGATTGATATTATACACTGTCATCTTATAAATGATCAAGTATTGGCAACATTAAACAATATTACCCAATGTTAAAGTTGAACCTCCTTGTCATATTTCAAAATATTCTCTGATATAGGCAATGGTTTATCTCTTGTTTTGGAATTTCCAAATTAGTACTATCAAGTTCTCTTCATTTCGATTTTTCAAGAAGGTTCAAGATCAAATGCAATCTGCTCTAAGTATGTGAAAACTTCCAAGATTACTCTAAACTATTTCAGGAATTCAGTTTCAATCAGCTGTTTTTACATTGCATATGCAGTTTTGAAGAAGGCAAATATGAAAAACTTTTTTATCTTTGAGAAAATTAATCACGTGATTCGTTTTACTTTTTTTATGGTTGTTAAATCACAACCTACAATTATTCTTTGATCATTTTATGAACAATAGATGGTGGGATATTTGTAATGTAAACGACTTTTTCCTTAGAGGTGCTGTTAAATTTTAAGTTGGTAAAGATTTCAGAACATTTTAAGAAGTTGATTATCTGTAGAAAATTAGTTTTATTTTTGTAATCAAACCCAACCAATTTGTATCAACAAAACTTTTTAAACATAATCAAATGAATTGCATTTTAATTATTGTAAAAATTATGTATGATACATTTGTGATAAAATTTGTGAAAAATTTCAAGACTAATGCAAAACAAGTACTGCATGTTTCCCCACCACTTATAACCCATTAATTATTTAACAAGCAAAATTCTTCACATTTCAGTTGCATGCTTCATATCATTTTACAACTTCATTTGGATGTTTCATATGTAATATAAATAAATATTCACATAAAGCTATTAAATTTTTTTTATTGCTTTCTCCACAAAAGCTTGAATGATTAACTTACTTAGGCTTGATACTTCAAAATAATATTTAACCCCTTATTGACCTCTAGAAAATTATCTCTACCATATATTGACCACTAATGTCTCTTCAACTCATATTGAAAACTAGGGACTCATCCCTAGAGGACTAACCCTTCTAGATCCTCTCACGGTGAAACCTCTATCTATACCCCTCAAAGTTCACATCGAACCTTTTTGGGGCAAAACCAAGTTAGGCCATAGCTTGATCTGAACTTATTTTTAACTACAATGCATGATTTAACATGAAAAACATAACTTCTTTAAAATATTAGTAGAATACATTCAAATTATAAGAGTTCAGATTATAATTCTTCGATCAGACTACTTTTTTCAAGGTAATCATGTACGGATTTAGAAGAGGGGAGGTGGGAGAGTCACCATAAAATTTAAAGGATATTAAATTTCAATTGTTAAAATCTGTTGTTAATGCAATCAGGGATATCATGCCCCTCTAAAGTCTCAAGTTTGCCCCAGGGTCCTCTTTCTAAATCCGCCCATAAGAATTTAGTAAATATACATTAGAATAGGCTAAACTTTCAATAAAAAGTGGAACTTAAAATGAAACTCTCAAAACACGACTTACCCCTGAGTGTATTTATCCCCCACAAACAAGCATGTTTTCCTGAAGAAACTTGAAGCATCAAGTTCCTCAGAAAAACAGAAATCAGCTGCACAAACTAAGAAACTCCGAAAAACCACTCACGAACATACCAAACAAACCCTGAACTCCAGAGTCACAAACCACCATCACGAATGAGTCGAAGACAACAAAAAGAAAAGATGCCACTAACCTTTGAAAGAATGATGATGAGATCCATCGTATTTATAACACACGCTATTCCGCTTAGGGGTCATCTTGTGGGTCCGGAAGAAGTATAAACACAACATGGGAAGCTCAAACGATAATTTGTTCGATGCCAAACGATAATTGCTCGATTCCTGAACCGCTCGCTCTGTCGAATTGGGGGAAACCGCTCCACTTGTTCTAATTACCACGGACGGGAAAGTGACTGATAGTACCTCCGACAGGTTATCAGCTTTATATGCCTCGATCGGGTTTTGAGATGTTTTTCGTTCAATTGCTTTTTGATTATCAACCTGCGACTTGTTTGTGCGCATGAACCTTCTGGAGCGTCAGAGAGGGTGGGGACACGTGAGGCAACGAGTGACATCCCCTCTTTTCTTTTGAATGGCTGGGTCCGAAGTCCGCTTTTTAATAGTGAATCAATAATTAAGATTGTTTGAGAAATTCGGGGGGCGTGTGGTGTTGCGGATGGTAGTTTTAGGTCATTTCCGTGGATGGCTGGTTTATCGCCGTTCTAAAGGTTACGTTTGATGAGGAGAGATTATCTTTTTTCTGTGTGTGCAGTGAGATAATGGTTACATTTTATTGATTTAGTGTTAATTTCGCCTAACTGTATCATGTTCAGTTGACATGGACGTCCTCTCTGTTTTCCTTTCACAGATGTTAAAGATGAATATAATTAATATTCACATGAAGTGTAAGAAGCTGAAACAATTCCCAATTTTCTTCCGCTTTTCAAGTACATAGAGGACCCAAGACTTGGGGTCTCCATTCGTAAAAAACTGGATGTAGGGGGGATGGTACGCCCTATTTTTTTTTGTAAAACTTTGGTCTTAACGATATTCTTGCTTGGGTAAGCAGAATCATGTCCCTTTCATCCTGTAAGAAAAAACGGTCTATCAGCGGACTGTTCTGTAGATACTTACATTTATTAGAAAGATAAAATATAATTACGAAAAAAAAATGCTTTATTTATTTGCATAATAAATACAATTAGGGAAATTTAGTTCTGTGGTACTTTTCTTTAATAGACAGTTGATTAAATGATTGGGTGAGTAGTGAAGGAGGTATTCAGTGGCGGATCTAGAGACTGGATTTGGGAAGGGCAATTCTGGGAGCGTCTGTATCTAATGGACTTTTTAGCTCTTTTGCATTGGGAGGGACTAATATATAGTGTTCGGTACTAGTTAACTAGAACTAGTTGCAACTAGTAGTTAACTACCAATCAACTAGTAGTTAACTAGTAGTTTAACTACTTTTAGTTTGAAGTAGTTCAACTATTAGTTTAACTACTTTTTTAATTAACTACTAGTTAAAACTACTTTAAAAAGATATTTAAAATTATTATGAAAGGTAGAGTACTTCAAATATCATAACCAGAAATAAAGACCATTTTTGCGCGAAGTATGAATGTTTTTTGTGATACAGATAAGGAAAGATGTATTAGAATTTTGCTAAAAAGTATGTTATGAAATTAAATAGACTAGTTAACTAGTAGCTAACTACTTTGGGAAATAGTTAACTACTAGTTGCAACTAGTCCCAGGAAAAAATAGTTAACTACTAGTTACAACTACAATTTCCCAGACTAGTTAGTAGTTGGTAATTAACTATTTTTTACCACTAGTTGCAGAACACTACTAATATATATACACTACTACTTCTTTTTACAGCCAAGTTGGTGATTTTGTCGTGTTCTTATATATAAGAAAAATAGTTAATTAATAGGTAAAATAGTTAACTACCAACTACTAACTAGTCTGGGAAATTGTAGTTGTAACTAGTAGTTAACTATTTTTTCCTGGGACTAGTTGCAACTAGTAGTTAACTATTTCCCAAAGTAGTTAGCTACTAGTTAACTAGTCTATTTAATTTCATAATTAGCAAAATTCTAATACATCTTTCCTTATCTGTATCACAAAAAACATTCATACTTCGCGCAAAAATGGTCTTTATTTCTGGTTTCCTATAATCTACGATTATTTGTTATTTCTTTTCATTTCAGCTTAATTTAGTAAATTAAATGTATTTTTTTAGATCAAAACTAACTAGCTGTTCTTTAAGATCAATCAAGAGTTAAAATGTTTTTGCAACACATTCGTCAATAATTTATCACTAAGCAAATATACTTAAACTATTCAGAATATAATTTAACTAAACATTTGGATGGTTCGATTACGAACATTCTGATCTATACTGTCGTAAATAAACAACTGACCCTCCATATGGAAAAATCAGGAAAATATATTAACTAGGGGCTAAAAGCCCCTGAGCAGCCCAAGGACTACCCTCATCCTGTTCATTGGCTGGGGTTGATATTCTATGTTGCTCTTAGAGTAAAAAAAATAATGGGTTACATAAAATTAAAAATTTTAATAACACAATAAAATAATGCTGAGATTTGTGGGAACACTTGCGCCCACACAATTTATCCCTTTCCTTTAAAATCAGTTCGTAATTATAATTTGTGTAAATCTCCAGCTACATAAATTCAGATTGCTGATCGTTAGAACTAAATGAGAAATAAGTTATTTGTGAAAAGGAATTCTCAAGAAATAGGAAAATTGCGCACATAGAGTAAGCCCTATTTGAATTGCTTCGAAAAATGTCTTCTAAATCTCTAAATGGCAGCTAGAAATAAACAAATTTTGCTAATCTTAGAAGTTAGAAAAATCTTTTCCTGAGATCAAGCTCACAGGCCGGATAATATATGAGGCCAATCCCAATAGAAAAGCTTATATGGTGAGCTATCTCAAAAACCAGCCAAAAAACTGCCAAGGTAGTTTGAGATAGAAGTCATAGTTTATATTGGTTTCAAGTAACAGAGAAGTACCGAAAAAATATATGTATACAGACGCTCCAGAAGGTGACAAAACTTTCCTGTAGACCTAATAATTATAACATCCGATTCCTCCCATCTCTAACGTAATTTTTACTCTACCCCTCTCCCTCTTTCCAAACCATCAAAAGAATGCATCTTCATTCAAGATGAAGAGGATCACACTTCTTCTGAAACAATGCCACCGTCCCAGTAACAACAGGTGGCTCTCTGGGAAACGATTACTTCCGATAAGGGCAGCAGCAGCAGCTTTGTTTTCCGCACGTAAATAGGAGCAAACATTGCGGACCTGTTTTGCTTGGCCACACGACCTGTGTTTGCTTAATCCCTGATGCACTTCGAAAACAGAAAGAAATAATATGATAAGATTTACTCCATCTTCTGCAAGGAATTCGGGAATTGCGTTAGGTTTTTCCATATAACATCTTTCTCCTTTAAAGAAAATTATGTATGCTGCGAATTTAATTTCTGACATGCATGAAAATTCGTTGCTAAACATTAAATGGTACTTTTCCCCATAACTTTGTGAGTGCTGTTTCTATTGAAAGGGGTATTAACTTTTGGTATTGAGTGGGAGTTCATTTCCAAGTTTTACCAAATTATCGGGGTTATTTTTACAAGTTTAACTGGAAACAGAATTTTCCAATTGGTTTAGATTTTTGTGTTATTAAGATTAATTTATACCTTGATGAAAAATTTTGTACAAGGTGAACGCGAAAAGACCGTAGACATTTTGAAAATTCATAAAATCTAGAAAAACCTATCAAATTATTATAAAAACGTCTTTAATTTCGGCATCCGTTGGTCGGCGGATGTTTTTAAGACAATAAAAATTAGTTCATAGATATGTTAATATATGGCGCCAATATAGTTCATATTCTTGTTACGAGAAACACTTATGAATGATACAATATCAAACTAACAAAACGTTATGTATTGAGTAGAGCAAATTTCGCATTTTTTTAAGAAATGTGCAGTTCTAAATAAGTTATATTTCATAAAGTTTGCTTTATGTGCGAAATTAATTTTTACAACAACCTTTTTACAAATCAATATTTAATGTTTTTAGGGCACCTCGAAAAAAATATATTTCCTTATAGAGAAATAAATTGAATCGTTGTAAGTTTTAAATCAAACTTCATTGAAATTTGCAATTTTTAAATTTGTCGATAATTTTATTAAAATTGTCGCAAACAAACCCCTTTTAAAAAGTGTCATACGACTGTATCGAACAGAAAAATTACACCAATAGCGCCACTGCATACTCATCTTTTCAAAGATAAATTTTCAACAGTGTTTTACCACGTCAGAACAGAATCCGTAGAAACACCGTAAAATCCTAGGAAAATACGTAATATCCGACGTCATAGCAAAAACCGTTTCGTATCAGTTATATCGTGAAGCTTCGAGGACCTTAAGTAAGATACAGAAACATAAGAGGTCTCATACAACTTCATCTCTTTCGATAAAACGTGTTAGCGCCGTCTTACTTAATCGGTAAATTTACGTTTTCTTCCATGACTTCATTTGGCGATGATTGGACTTTATTTGACTCACAGGTTGAATCACGGTTTCTTCACGACAGTCCATGAGTCGATGTATGTTGTATGGGCTTACTGCTTGGGGAACGTACCCATACTATGTGACCCATTTTTTAGTACTTTTGACCCCCTCCCTCCCCTTGGTGACCACCCTTTAGTATGTGCCAAGACCCGCCCCCTCTATTTTTCACGTAGTAATTCATAAATACGGATTTAAATCATTTGTTGCAAACATATAGTTAAAAAAATCATTTGGCTTTTAATTTGTCTTTATTAATACAGCGTTTGCTATGTGACGCCAAGAGTGCGTGCATACTTATAGTAACAAGTGGAAAATATACTATCAATAAGAAAAAACTTATGCCAAAGATATTGTAACAGGAACTTAATTTACAAAAACAAGTTTTTTTTCTTTTATTCACGTTTATTTTTTAACTACGTGACGAAACCCTATGCCCCCTGTGACCAAGCGTGGTATTTGGAAGATTCCCCTCCCCCTGATCGGGTCACGTAGTATGGGTACATTCCTTATGTTTCTAATGTCATGTCATAGATGCTTTATTATTAGAACAATGGGAACAAAACCGGTATGATTGATAGACACTTGAAAAGACGTGCTGTCAAACATTTTGATTCAGATTTTTTCAAGGAAAACCAGAAGATAAATTTATTTTTGTTGATAATTTTATATATTAAAAGTATATTTTATATTTTAGTACCTGGTGAACATATCTTAACGTACTGACATTAGTTTTAAGAGAAATACATACTTTTTTCACTTCACCTTTGTATAAACTTCAACATTGACATGCAACATTTAATTGTTACTTAACTTAATAAACTTTACCCACTTTCCTCATATATCAATTCTTTTTAACTTTATACTTTACATTACACAATAGATAAATAACATCACAACATAAATGCGTCTGATTATTTCATTTTAGTCTGAAAAGATCGGGTAAAATGCGGAATTGGGGAAGGCCATCATAATGATAAAGGCTCAATGATTTCCCGACAAAGTAGAAATTTACACATTTGATGCGCATTCGTTGGTTGCATTAATTTGTTACACGAACCAACACACACACTATTGAATTCGTTATCAGCCTCAAGAAGTTATTTACTCGCAAATGTTTATCAAACAAATTCCTCATCTTTTCATTACTTACAAAGTTTCGCATAGTAGATTTGAAATTTTTTATCATGGTTGCACCCTTTTAATCAAGTAATGAATAATAAATGCACTGTCAACATATTTTTTAAATAGTTTAAATAGATTTTTTAAGTTCAACATATATATATAGACAAGAAAACAACATTTACAACCGCAATTCTTCAGAGTAATGGAGCATTAGCAATCACGTGACTCGCACCTAGCAACCACCTTAGCTACAGGTTCTTGTCCTCCAGCAGCTAACAGTTAAAAGAAAATAACTGTCCGTGACGTCATGAGCGAGCTCCTATTGGAGCATTTGCAATCACGAGACCCGGCACCTAGCAACCACCGTAGAAACAGGTGAGTGTCCTCCAACAGTTAACAATTAATATATAAGCTCTATTATAAAAATAAGCTTCAATTGCATTTCTGCTCTAAAAATCGTCCTTCTAGAGTTAGGTTTTTATCATGATTCCTTTTACATTAGGAATACGCATTTACTCTTCTATTCTTCATCCCAGGGAATATCATTACAATTTACACGGATAACTGAAAGAAGCGTTCTAAATTTAAAATGCAGTTCAAAATTAAACACTGAATGAAGAGAAAGAGTTCTTATCCCTCTTTTTGAAACGCCTTTTTGGAAACACGTAACTAAACTAACTCATCTTAAAGAGCTCTTGCATTAGTCTTTAAAATTGAAAAAATTCTCTAAAGGTATTAGTATACAGAAATTACACTTATAATTTTTAAAAAGATAATTTCTCAGTAGTTTCTTAAAACTATGCTCACACGCACGTGTGATTACTGAGAAACAAACGCATCCCAATTATCTCTTATAAGCCAATCTGAATCTTGAACAAACACACAAAAAATCAATCATCACAAATCAATGATCACAAAAAAGCAATGCTACGTGCAGAAAAAGCACCTTTCAATGTTTTCTCACCGATACCCAAAGTGAGCAAGCGCGGATACCAATTTCAAGATAAAGGACGCCGACAGTCCTAATTAATCTGCGTTATCTGTAACCGATTGGTCTATTTGAGAAATCGTTTGCAGAAAAGCGTGCAGCCATCCGAACGCAAAGGAGAAAAGGAATCTACTCGTAAAGGGGCCGTAATCCATGGGGTAGTTTAGGGGTTCAACCCCTCCCCCGAAATTTTGCCATAAATGTCTATGTCTTTTTCCTTAAAAATTATGCGACTTGCAAGAAGTAGTATTTTTCAAAATTTTTCTAGGGAAGGACCTCCAGACCCCTAAATTTTACTAGAGATTCATATTGTTTACACAGCTTGATATTTAGTGTACCAAAATTAAAAGCAATTGTGTAAGTCATCTAAAATTTAATGTATAAAGTTCTCTGAAGAAGGTAACCTCGGAAATGATGTGTTGAGTAAATCCCCCGAATTAGTTCTAGTCTATTAATTAGTCTAGTTAATACTAATTAGACTAATTAATTAATCGAATTAGTCTAGTTACGGCCCCGCTATCTATATAGAAAAAGAGCTTTACGGAAGAGAGCTATTTTAAAATAGGAGTTTTAAAATAGTATTTGTATAGTATTTAGTATAGTAATTAGTATAGTATTTAGTAATTAGTAGGTATTACAATATTACTAAATACTATACTATATTATTTAGTAATATTGTATAGTATTTTAAAATAGTATTTGGAGTTTCCAAATATTTTAAAATTTTATTAATTTATGGAACAACACTTCTGATTATACATAAAAGAAATCTTTAAAATAAATTTCGTGCTGAGTCAGTGACGACGCTGATCATCAAGCAAAAAAATTAACAATTTAATCAATATAACAACAATAATAATAATTAACAATTTAATAAATAACAACAACAAAAACACTTTTAAAATACGAAATATTTCAAAGAAAACCAATTTACAGAAAAATTCTAGGCTACGAAATTGATATCACTGCCTTAGTTTCTGAGTCCCCTCTTTTCTTCAAAACGAAATATGTATTTTTAAAGAGCAAATTGTCAACTACAGCTGTTTGATTAGCATTTTCCGCTTGATAATAATTAACCGGAAGGAATTAACTACTCAATTTTTAAAGGGTCTATCCGATCCATATCATTATTCATCATCGCTTCCGAAAAAAACAGTTCGTTGGTTCCTCAGCACAGCATTTTGCCCGAGAGACTCGAATTAGGGTGGTTTTACATGCATAGCGATGCGACCGGGGAAACGGTCGAAAATTTCCTATCGCTTTCCTCATCGATTTAGTTAGAATCTGGTCATGCCATTGGTTCTTAAGAGCCGTGACGTAGAAGTTACGTCATCATTTGTAGGGAATTTATAGGAAAGTTTCTACCAGTCGCGTCGCTCGAAACGCTGCATGTCATGTAAGCCCGTCCGTAAGATCAAGTTCAAAGAAAGGAAAACACCTTGCTCCGCTAACGACGTCACCATGCCCGTTACGTCGCTTTCCACCTGAGTTATTATTCAAATTATTATGTCATTTAACTCTCTTGTTTGTTCGGAAACTCACCTGGAAGGGGAAGAAGAGGAACGTTCGCGAACCAAAACATCTGGCGTCGGCGTGCTGTTTTGCATGGACTCAAAAACGTCTGAACGAACAGAATCGTTCGAAAAAGGTCAATTAACAAGTGGTGGGAATTGAAATGATGGCGCAGTTTAAGAGATTTGTTTACGTTCAGAGGAGGAATTTAGTACCTACAGGCGTGTTGTCGCCTGTGTTGAAGTTTCGAGGAAGTTTTTCCCCCCAAATCCTATTTAATTGTAAAGCAATTGTCCTTGCAACATAGGGTCGAAGATGCATTCGTTATTAATGTTTACAAAGAAATTTGCAGCCTGTTAAGTTTCTTTTTTGCACAAAGCAAACAGAGCTTTAAGGACACTTTTTGTTACTTTCTCTAACTTTTTTAAATATTGATTCTCAAATAAACATTTTATAAAATATTTTTAAATTTAAATGGAAACATTTTAACATCTGCTTAAAGCAAGTGGTCAAAGTAAAATTGCTTTTTAAAATATCTTCCCTTAAATATGGCTAGTGGATATCTTAATTTCATTAAATGTGAATAATTTACGTATTTAAGAAAGATTATGTACCGTACTATGTATACAGTGAATATCAGTTTGTGAAATTGAGACTCCCCTTTATATTCTCCCTACAAAAATTCATAAAAATTTCATTTTTATGGCACTGTCAACTTGCAAAATCTACAAAAGCATTTGGAATAAAATTTTAAAAAATTGAAGAAGGTTTTTCCAAAGGAAAAGGTTGGTAAAAATATTTAGGAACGACCGTTCACTGAAAATTTCACTATTACCCCTTGGATACAATTCGTCAAATTGACAAGTATATACTTTAACTGATATCCCGTCCCCCTATACATATTACCACAGATTATTAAGATTATTATTATATCTTAAGTATCATTGAACCTTATTATCTACGTATCAGCTACATTTTCCGGCTTTTTATACTAGTTCCAAAGGATGCTTTTAGAATCAGTTTTGATTAAAAGTGAGTCCCAGGACTTTAAACACTTCATGAGTAAGATACGGAATTTCGTCACAATCTAAAGATCAACTAAGATGGGCGAGGGTTAAAGGTAAAAATGAAGTATATAGAGAAGAGAACTGACTGGTATCTTCAATTTAATACTTATTTATTTATATATTTTTATTTATTAAGGAACAATAGAAGAGAGTGCAATAATTCTACCTATTTTGAAGTCATGGTAAGCATAGCTATAATAACACTCAACAAAACACCTTGTTCTAAAGGGGATTTACGGCGGGTCAAGAGGGATATATTTTTTTCTGGATATTTCATTTTTTTTAAAAGTAAAATATGTTTTCAATGTAGGGGAGAGTGGGGCATATTGGAACCAAAAGTACATTTTTGACTATTTCTCCATATATTTATAAAGATATTGAAAGACAACTGATTTCCTGAAATTTTGGTACCCATTTGAGATGAATTGATTAAAAATTTCCCCCTTGAATCATCGTTCTAAAAATTCTGAAATTCTGTTCCAATGTGCCCTATGTGCCCTAGTGGTGAGGTCCATTAGAACTCGTCTGGGGCACATTGGAACTGAAACACATGCAAAAATGATACAATAACAACTGAACACTAAAACTTGCATTTACAGCAATATACTAAGCTGGATATTAGGCACTTTTGCGGGGATGGATTTTTTCTAAAATTTTAGAGTTTTCTTTTTCATTTAGAAAATTTAAACGAAATTTCATTGCAGATTTCGTTTTTGACAAAGAAAAAAGTACTTCGAGAGAAAAATCATAGCGAGCATATTGTCCATTAATAAAATCAATGAGAATAAATTGAAAAAAAAAATCAGTTTTTACTAAAGTGATACCAATACCCACTCCAGACAGAAATTGATGGTTTGGATATTTTAGCAGACTATCATGGTAAATAGATAAAGGCTCTTTTGTAAGGATTTTCTAATCAGTTTTTTGTTTGGTTCTAAACATACTTTTCAAATCATAACCGATAAAACTATTCCTTTAATAGTTAGTCATTTTATAGCTTTACTGCAAAGCTTTAAATTACCTAATTAGAGAATAAATAATTTTATGTTTCTAAGTTCGTATGGGAAAATTTACAGGTAAAGAATAACTAGCATTGTATTTCTGAAATCAGATTAAAAACTTGGTGTAAAATTTTTCTAATACATTAAGGGGACTCAGTACCAAAAAAATTTTTTCCTCTGTATTTGGGATTTTTCTTTCTTTAAGAGTGCTAAATTATCTATTGCTACCTTATATTACAATATTAAGCAGAAAATCATCAAAAAAAAAATTATTTTTTGAAAAATTAAACAAAATGTCCAAAATTTTACATAATTTCAAAATGCTACTCCTCCGTTATTTTTAATTTTTTCTCATTCTGTTTTCACTAATACGTACTTTATATTATGTGTTATAATTCTATGAGGGGGATTAAGGATATTCGTAGTAGTTTTTAAGAAAAAAACTTTTTTTGGTGTTTCTTCTTCAAAAACGAGAAAATCTTAAGATATTTGCTTTATTATGAAGTGTAAAAAATAACTCGGGCCAAAAATGCATAATTTCGCAAGTTACATTTAATATAACTACCCTATAGAACATAAATATCAAGTTTCATACCATTTGGTCTAATAGGAAAAAAGCTTTAGGGATTTGAATCTAATAAAACCATGTTTTGAGAAAAACCAATTCAAAAATTTCAAAACAATGAAAACAATTTTAAACACTAAAATAACGCCTCAATTATTTTTTTACTCTTTCTTATGATGCTTATTAACATTATTAAACATTAAAATGTACTGTTTTAATTAATATTTTTGAAATTTAAGCGAGAAGGAGATAAATATGAGTAACGGGAAAAAATGTATTTTTTTCTTCAAAAATTAATTTTCGGAACGTAACGCACAAATAATGTTAGTTACTTTATAACAGATAAATAAATTAATATAAAACACTTAAATAGGTGTCAAAATTGAATTATTTTTAAAAATACGCGAAAAATATGATATTTTCAGATTGCAACGGATGAAAAAAGTTCAAAAGTATAAAACAAGCGCTACATGTTTCTAAACAAGCATAAATTGTGATTAAAGTAACCACAAACAATTTTGATTCAGTTTATAAAAAAATATGTGTTATTAAACCATATAAACTGATATAAACTAAAAATTTCGAAACCAAAACTAAAAAAAAAGCTAAAAGTGCTTTTGAAAAACCCATTTTTTTTAAACTTAGAATAAACCAATCGGTTTGAAATTTTGGATAATTAATTTTAGGAGTATAAACTATATTAATAACCAAAAATCTCAAAATCGATATTTTGGCCAAATTTTGGTACTGAGTCCCCTTAAAGTTTAATGTATTAGCATGTAGTATTAATGATTAAACAAAATATTTTTCAACTCGTTTTTAGAGGACTTACAAAAAGAAATGCACAAAAATATGGCTAATATTAAAAAGAATATTAAATAAAAACATTTTATACAGAAAAGCATTTTTTTTAAACTTGTCCAACTTCTATCATAAGTTAAAACTTTAAAAATCCTATGTATCCGCTGTATATAAGAGGGGGAGGCGAAAGCCCCAACCCCCCCCCCCGAAATTCGGACTAAGTATATGAAAAAAAGTTAAAACCCGGTTTTTTATTAGGGTCAAATTTTCAAAAACTTAATGGTAGAGGACCCTCACACTCCCTTTTGTACTTTGAACACTGTTATTCACAACTTTTTTATGTAATAAGTTCGTCAAAATCAAAATCCTACCAAAAAATGTATGTCCAAAATTTGGACTAGTTGTACCAAACACAAAGTTAAACGCAGTTTTTAACGGTCATATTTCCAACAATTTCCTGGGTGTGGACCCCCAGACCCCCCATTGGTTGGTATTAACTATACTTTTCTTATAGTAACGGACCTCTTATCCGTGTCTCGAAAATCCGTAATGTTCAAAAATCCGTAAGGTTTTCCGAAATCAGTTTTTTTTTTCCCCCAAAGTTCCGAATCCGCGAAAATCCGTAAGGTTTTCCGAAATCAGTTTTCTTTTTTAAAGATCCGAATCCGAAGGGATTCAGCGTGTCCCGATGTACTCCGTGTCCGCTCCCCCTCCCGTTTCCGCGATCCACTCCCGCCCTTTGTAGAGCAGAAGGAGCGCCGAGACCGATTCTCGGAATGCGGACGGAGTATTGTTTCATATCAGTGGGAGGGAGAGGAGAGCAATTTGAAAGGGCCCAATCGGATGCATTTTTCTACGGGTTGTTAGGAATATTGAGATTAAAAGAGGGAAAGCCGGTGCCGAATGCATCGTTTTCATGCAGTAGAGCTGTTTTCGAGAGAGCGTATTAGTTTCAGTTTCGGTTTGTTCCCGTTGCAATACGACAATACGATTAAAATTTAGTTTTTAGCGATGTGAATGTGTTAACTACGAGGCAGCAGACGATCGGAAGGATTGTTTATTTCTCCTCGGCTTTTAAGAAGGGGAAATGTTCGGGAGGGCGAGGGAGGGGGATGATGCCAGAGCCGCGCGCGCGAGGTTGGGAGATCGTTTTTCTTTTCACTCTTGCGTGGCTCCGCAGATCTGCGTATTTTCGTAACGATACACACACAATTCTGTTTATGCGGTGTTTTAAGGTTGGAAAACCGGTTTTACCCCGGTTTTCGGGAAAATGTTCAAAAATCCGTAAAATTCGGAAATCCGAGATGATGCCGGTCCCGAGCTTTACGGATAAGAGGTCCGTTAGTAGTAAGTCTGGTTACGGCCCTGGTTTTCCCCTTGAAAATTATGAAGATTAAAAAAAAAACGACTCACAGGGTACCAAATGCCCAAATTTGAGTAAAACAATTTCAATTCAAAGCCAAATTTAAAAAAAAATTGTGGGTGAGGACCCTTTTTTATACAAGCAAGCATTATCCTAAAAATCTCTTCAAAAAACACGCTAGAAAAATTTGGAAAAATGTTTCGCCTCCCCCCCCCCCCCCGAAATGGACAAATACCATTCTTTCCCTGTGGTCTTCAATTCTTTTCAATATAATTTTTAACACAGATTTCCCATTGCCTATGCTACTGCCATCTATTAACATAATTTTATACTAAATTTTGTTTGCCTTAAATGGTATTTAATTGTATATTTTTCATGCCTTTTATTGTCTTCCCCCTGCCAACCAATGCCGACACTGCTGAAAACCCTTTTTAATTCAATTAATTTTCTAGATTTTATTACTTTTCAAAATCTGCTTACAAATATAAGGTCACTGTTTTTTGTTTTTGTTTATGAAAATGCTCTATTGTTTTCTAATGATATTTTTGATACTAGTAATCCTGGTCGCCGTGACTTTAGTCGCTAGTGCGCGCCCGGCCCGGCCTTAAACTACAAAATTTAAAAAAAAATAATTTTTAAATTGCTGCAAAAATTTGTCTTTTTAAATTTTATTATTTTTTTAGATGATTTATTACTGAATTTTGTTAAAATATTATATGTTTCAACTTGATAAAAAGATTTTACCTGTATTTTCAATGTATGACCTTGACCTTGGCAAATGCCTCCTCAAACGTTTTTAACAAGAATCAGGGGCGTCATTTCAGTTTCTTGTTGGGGGGGCCAATGATTTTTTTTAAGTGGGGCTGAGCCACGCCGTGACAAGACTTGTTTTTTCTTGGGGGGGGGGACTCAACATCGTGTGCTCTAAGTAAAATTGGGGGGAGTCTGGGGATCACCCCTAGAAATTTTTTGAAATTTTGCCTCATTTTTACAACATTTAATCAAAGTTTCAAAAGGAGCCGGAGGTCCTCCCTCAGAATTTTTTTTGAAAATTTCCCTTTAAATGCTTTAAACTAGTGTCTTATCTCCTTTGCAACCTCATTGTGGAGCACCCAGAGAGAACCGCTTCTTCTTGTAAGCGGCAGAATTTTCAAGGTAAATACACTGTGTAACATATATAATGTAAAAATTTTGGCCCTTTGGGTTACATCCAAAAAGAACAGTTCCTTGTAAAGCATAGAATTTTCTAGGGAAAAAAGTTATAAATAAACGCCAAATTTTCAAGGGGGGGGGGCGGAGCTTCTTGTAAGAGGTAGAATTTTCAAGGGAGAAACATTGTATAACAGACATCAAAGGTCAGGAGGGGGTTTGGGAGGGTCTCACATCCAGAAAATTTTGAAATTGGACTCTCCAACGTAGTATTTTAACTCCTTTTGGGACATTTTGAGTTAAATCCGATGCTCCTAGTGGAAGTTACAAACTTTTCAAGGGACTTGCAGCAATTTTTCCCTTAAAAGTGGAAACCTTGGGGGGGGCCCTGCCCCCCCTAAATGACGCCCATGACAAGAATTTTAAAAAATGGTCGATTTTGAAGGCAAAATAAATTAAAATTAAAAAAAAACTTTTCATTGTTTAATTTTTGTTTAATTTAATATGTAATTATTTAGGACATTTCTAAACGGAAAACTTTTGAATTACTTTATTTTCAAATTTTTTGAAATTATTATCTGATAAATAATAGCACTGATAAATAATAGCGTATAGAGCATTCGCACATGACGTCACTTGGAGGACAAAAACAACGTTGCTAAGGCTGTTGTTAGGGGCGGGTAGTGTTCGGCACTAGTTAACTAGAACTAGTTTCAACTAGTAGTTAACTACCGATCAACTACTAGTTAACTAGTAGTTAAACTACTTTTAGTTTAAAGTAGTTCAACTATTAGTTTAACTACTTTTTTTATCAACTACTAGTTAAAACTACTTTCAAATTTTCAACTACTTCAAAAAAAAAATTACTATTTAAAATATAAAATTATATTTAAAATTTTTATCAAAGGTAGAGTATTCAAATAACATAACCAGAAATAAAGACAATTTTTGCGCGAAGTATAAACGTTTTTTGTGACATAGATAAGAAAGATGTATTAGAATTTTTCCAAAAAGTAGGTAATGAAATTAAATAGACTAGTTAACTAGTAGTTAACTGCTTTGGGAAATAGTTAACTACTAGTTGCAACTAGTCCCAGGAAAAAATAGTTAACTACTAGTTGCAACTAGATTTTCCCAGACTAGTTAGTATTGGTAGTTAACTATTTTTTGACCACTAGTTGCCGAACACTAGGGGCGGGAACTAGAAGCATCCAATAGAAGCATTCGCACATGATGTCACTGGCGGGCAAAAACAACGTTGCTAAGGCCGTTGTTAGGCCGAGTCATGTGATTGAAAATGCTCTATATAAATATATAAGACCTCAATAGAGCATTTTCAATCACGTGTCTCCGATCACGTGATCAAGCTGGCTTGGAGGATAGACAACTTTTCTTTAACATTAGGCTCCCATAGAGAATACGCGCTGCATTTAGTTTTTATAAAATAAGTTCATTAAAAAAGATTCTTTAGGCTCGGTTAAAGACCGGAACGAAAGAATAATAGTTATTGAAGGTAAGTGCATAAGTTTTTGTGTTTTAATGGTAAGCTAAATTTAGAAAAAGACTTATTACGAGGTGACATGTTTTTGTTTACATTTGTTAGAACAATATGCGAGTCCGATACATCTGTAAAATACTTATAATATGCTACTCAAACTAAATATTGAATAATTAATAAATAATTAAGAATTTTAAAATATGTTAGTAGCATTGCGAATGGTACCTCCAATTAGAACACTGGCAGAAATGGTTTCAGCAATTAGAACACTGCTAAATATAAAATGTAGTATTATTGAATGACTTATAATATGCAGAGATGCCATTTTAGAGTAAATAAAGGTTACTTTAAAGTAAACTTTGGAGAAAAACATAAAACATCCTTATTTTTCAAAATTCACATCAAAAGTAAACAAATAAACGATGTGCATCCTATAGTTTTCCATCATACTGTCTGTCATCCAAGCCTCTGACGTCACAAGACAGTGACGTCATGTGCGAATGCTCTATGAGCATAAAAAAATTTGATTTTTAAATTTTTTTCGTCGTCCACGTTTTAAAAATTAAAAAAAATTAGACTTCGTGGATCGATTTTGTCTGATATTAACGTTTTAACGGTAGTGTCGACGAGTCCGTGCTTTCATCCGAAGCGTTTACATTCAGCGATAGAGCATAGAGCATTTTCAATCACATGACTTTACCTAACAACGGCCTTAGCAACGTTGTTTTTATCCTTTAGTGATGTCATGTGCGAATGCTTCTGTTGGATGCTTCTATTTCCCGCCCCTAACAACGGCCTTAGCAACGTTGGTTTTGTCCTCCAAGTGACGACATGACGTCACACTTGACGACGTGGAGGACAAAAACGTCGGTGAAGTCTGACGTCATCAACATGGCGCTGGGGACAAACAAACCCAATCTCTATGGCGTTTAACATGGGAGTGCTAAAGAATAATTTTTTAAAAATATTAATCGTCATTTCTTAGGGTATAGAACACCTTTCCCGCATAGTTAAAGGTATGGCAATCATTTATAAGTAATCGGAGTATTTTTATTTTGCTTTTCTGTTTGAAAATTCAACGATAACATTTTAGGTCCATTGGTACCAATGGAGTCTTAACACGATAGTGTGAAAAGATATTAGTTTTAGAATATTGTCCTTCGTTTGTTAACTTATAAAACCACTTTACAGTATATTTTAAGGTATGTTAATCATTTAGTAACAAGTATAATTTAGATTTTCGGTCTCATTTTTTAAGATTGTAACAAGAAATTTCATCTCCATTTGTTTATCATGCGAGTGTGGAAAGATATGTTTTTATATAATATTCAACGTTCTTTGGTATATCACACCACTTTTGAGCATAGTTAAAGGTATGTTAATCATTAATTAATAAGCAAATTTATTACTTAGGCTCCACTTTTATGGATTTAAATAAAAATTAGTATCTCCATTAATGTTATCAAGTGAGTGTGTAAATAGTTTTGTTTTAGATATTTATCATCGTTAGCTACACTTTTATTATTTCATTTTAGTATTATATTGTTTTGAGGCTTTGTAAAAATAGTACTATACTGTATTTTCCTTAACTTTTTTTAATTTTTTTGTTTGATCTACATTTCTACCCATTTATGTTATTATTGCACAAATAGAAGCATTTTAGCAACAATGAGTATCAATTAGCTCAAAATTGTTTATTATAGACAAAATAAGAGTTAACAAGTTTTTTCCCATTCTGTTTTAGGTTCTATTTATTTATATTAGAGAATTGAATCACATCCAAGTTCCAGCTCACAGGACATTTTACATGTAATGAATGAACCATACTAAATGGTTCTTGGTTTTGGTGACCACTTTTGTGGCATCAATTCTAAGCGCTTTTTGGTTGATCATTTATATTTGTAAATCTATTTGTGTCTATGGTTTAATACCTGAATTAAACCAGTCTACCAGATGTTTTAGGGAGTGGCGACTTACAATGGAGTTGAGGTAAGCATCTTATTAAACATCGTGTGCTCTTTCAGCGTTTGCATTCCCTCTTTACATCTATAATCTTCTAGAAAAAGCAATCATATTTTGTTTTTAATATCTATGATGTGGCAGTTTTGTGTAATTTAATTAATCAGATAAGTTAGATACCCACAAGGTCCTAAAATGTGGACCCCTGTAGCTGACTAGATTGATTTTCTCAGTATCTATCTGGCTATGAAATTTAAAACTGATTATGATCCGTAATGACAGATATTTATTACTTAGACCATAAGTGATTGTTTTGTAAATAATTTTAATAGATGAAAATATTCCCAATTCCATATTTTGGAAATTTCTAAACATACAAAGGAAATACTTTTGTTCCTTTAACCACGGCTTACTAGATGTACTTATACAGGCTAGCCGAGTTTTAAACAATGAAAACCATTTGACAACTTTTCCCGCTTGGAGCGCTACAAGAATTACCTATATCACCCACCGCCTTCAACACTGTGGATATGCTTTGCCAGTTGGTCCAGTATTGCCATCTGTATTTGCAATGATTTCTGTGCCGTGCTTTAACACTTTCTATCTGAAGCCTCCCAAGGCTCACATTGAATCCAATGAGAAATTGGGGTGAATAGGTCTGAAAGGTTTAAAAGCAGTCATTTATTACTCAGATACTTTTAGATCTCTAAAAAATTATCACATTATGAGCTAATTTTGCAACATTCTTTTGCATGTTTGTATTAAACTGATTACACAACTAATTGTTTTTATGACGGATTTATTAGTGTTGATCTGATTTTACTGAATTCATCACTGTAGTGTATATTATATTGATTGATTGTTTTAACACTCATTTATCTGAGTGATTATTACCTGAAGAAAAACTAAATAATCAAATTGTTTGTTAATTTTAAATTAAATTTTGGTTAAACATGGCAGACATGTGCAAGATTAAAAATATTGGATGTAAAACTTCACCAACTTGCCAACGCTCACTAAATATATGGATTACTCTCACCTTTGGCAGAATCCACTTTGGTTTCTTACTTCAAATCAGCAATAAATATTTATTTACATGGAGATCCTATAATATTCATTTAAACTAAAACAAAGACACTTTAAGATTAATAACTTAAATGTTTCAAAACTGAACCTGTTGAATTGAAAAGTTCAAATATCCTGTCCTCTTCCTGTCAAAAAATCCCTATCCTATACCGACCCAAAATGATTGGTAATTGCTGATTCAAGTCAAGAGAGAAGCTAGGAATGATGTAGAATTACATAGTTGCCTGGAAGAAGCAAATGTCACTCGAATTTTCAGTCCTAAAATTGTCATTAAAATGCAAGACACAATTTTAAGAATTGGATAAATTTAATGTTTAGTCAATTACAATAATAGCTTGACGCAGGGGCGTAGCCAGAGGGGGGGGGGATTTTGGGGATATATCCCCCCCCTGAAACTTTCCTTTTTTGACCATAGAAAACCACTAAAACCACATCCCCTCCAGAAATATCAATACCCCTCTCTGAAATTTTTTTCTGGCTACACCACCGGTCCCATGTAATATTATTGGAAATATATATTCGTGGAATAGCATACATGTCTCATGCTTTATTTTTATAACTTTAATTAAAATCTTCTGCAGACGCACAGGCGTAGTGGTCAGAGCATCTGACTGCAAAGCCGTACGTCTGGGGTTCGAATCCCCGTTTGGCATGTATGTTAGTTTCTGTCCTTGTGTGTGATGAATGTGGCCCTCCTGTAAAAAGGGGCTGTGGCTGTGTGAATGTGGCGTGGGCAACAGTACTTCACCTCAGTGGCTACGGTCTACAGGTGCCCACTGGGTAACGCAAAGCAAAAGTACTGCTTCGGCATTATCTGGGTTAATGAACTTAGTTAAGCTGTAGGTAACTGTTTAAAAATTACCTGCCATTAGAAAAATATTAAAACCTTCTTTATTGATCGAGAAAATATTAAAAATTTTCATGAAAAATATATGAAAGGTTGACAACAAATATGGTTGAAAAGGATGGGCACTGGGCAGTTACTGAGAAAATCCAGTCAGCTACTGGGGTCCACATTTTAGGAGATTGTGGGAAACTTATCAGATAAATTAAAATACACAAAACTGCCACAAAACAAAAACAAAATAAGATTGCTTTTTCTAGAAAATTATAGATAGGTAAAGACGGAATGCAAACGCTGAAAGAGCACACGATGTTTAATAAGATGCTTACCTCAACTCCATTGTAAGTCGCCATTCCCTAAAACATCTGGTAGACTGGTTTAATTCAGGTATTAAACCATAGACACAAATAGATTTACAAATATAAATGATCAACCAAAAAGCGCTTAGAATTGATGCCACAAAAGTGGTCACCAAAACCAAGAACCATTTAGTATGGTTCATTCATTACATGTAAAATGTCCTGTGAGCTGGAACTTGGATGTGATTCAATTCTCTAATATAAATAAATAGAACCTAAAACAGAATGGGAAAAAACTTGTTAACTCTTATTTTGTCTATAATAAACAATTTTGAGCTAATTGATACTCATTGTTACTAAAATGCTTCTATTTGTGCAATAATAACATAAATGGGTAGAAATGTAGATCAAACAAAAAAATTAAAAAAAGTTAAGGAAAATACAGTATAGTACTATTTTTACAAAGCCTCAAAACAATATAATACTAAAATGAAATAATAAAAGTGTAGCTAACGATGATAAATATCTAAAACAAAACTATTTACACACTCACTTGATAACATTAATGGAGATACTAATTTTTATTTAAATCCATAAAAGTGGAGCCCAAGTAATACATTTGCTTATTAATTAATGATTAACATACCTTTAACTATGCTCAAAAGTGGTGTGATATATCAAAGAACGTTGAATATTATATAAAAACATATATTTTCACACTCGCATGATAAACAGATGGAGATGAAATTTCTTGTTACAATCTTAAAAAATGAGACCGAAAATCTAAATTATACTTGTTACTAAATGATTAACATACCTTAAAATATACTGTAAAGTGGTTTTATAAGTTAACAAACGAAGGACAATATTCTAAAACTAATATCTTTTCACACTATCGTGTTAGACTCCATTGGTACCAATGGACCTAAAATGTTATCGTTGAATTTTCAAACAGAAAAGCAAAATAAAAATACTCCGATTATTTATAAATGATTGCCATACCTTTAACTATGTGGGAAAGGTGTTCTATACCCTAAGAAATGACGATTAATATTTTTAAAAAATTATTCTTTAACACTCCCATGTTAAACGCCATAGAGATTGGGTTTGTTTGTCCCCAGCGCCATGTTGATGACGTCACGACTTCACCGACGTATGAGCATCCCCGTCCCGCGGTCGCATTGTTCGAATGGTTCAAATCGCTGTTCATCCTTAAAGGAAAATTGATTTCAGAATTTAACTAAAGCAAACATAATAAAAAGCGTAAAATTGTAGAAATATAGATGAATTCCAGGATATTTTAGTAAATTTAGTTAAAACATTTTCACCCCGCAGTTTGAAAACCTCTCGTCCGAAAAATGCAGAAATGCGTGAGGAATTCCATTGTTGTTTGTAACTGCGACGGAAATTACAGAAATTTTTTTTAGTTTTAAAATTTGGTATGCACGCGTCAACAGTCAAAATGTTGAACTAAAATCAAGAAACAAAACAATGAATTTATTTTGATGACCTAAGTGTACTCAAGGTATGACTTTATCCAGGGAGCTTGCATTAACTATATTAGGATTGCCTAATTGTGAGTACATCTTTGGTACATTAAAATTTTGAGTCTTGTTTCGGTTTCTTGTTGGACATTTTTAAATTTATTACTTTTTTTAGTTGCTACATCAAGTGACATTGTTATTCGTTATAAGCATCTAGCTTTAACGTGGTATCCAGAAACAAATTCTAATTACAATTCTGCTTCTCAAGTAAGTTTAAAGCTTGATTATTAAAGAAGGTAATATGGTATAATTTACCAAAATGACAGGTACTCGTTAGTTCGTTGTTTTCTGAATTGTTTTAATGATTTGTTCTGTATCAAATACCTCCCGGTTTTATTAGTATTTTCACTTTTTTGAAATAAAATACTATAAAAAAAGTTTTTCGTGAAGAAACTCCTTGTTAATTCTTAATCTTTGTTTTTGCTGTTAAGTGGTTTATTTTTGTCCAGAGTTAAGTGAACCTGATTATGAGGTTCATAAAATATTTTACTATTTGAATTGAATGTATTAATATAAAGGTAGGATAGATTGTTGTTTTTCTCTTAATCTTCACAACAAAGCTAATTGTGTATGAGTAAGTCAAATCCTACCTTATTCCAGGTTGGTTTGAAATTGAAACTCCACATTTATTAAAGTTACCAGGTTGTTGAAAAGTGAGATAATGACATGTTCATTTTTTTTATTAATTCAATATGGTTAAGTGTCGTATAATGACAGGATTTTAATTTGTTAGTGTCTGCTTATGTGCAAAGTACTGGTCCATTTTCTTACTTAGATCCAGAATGAGTTAAAGTGAACTTAGGTTATGATTTAGGTTAAATTACTTATATGTTAAATAAAAATGTTGAAAGGAACATTAAAATAGAGATAATGGTCTAATTAATTTGTATAAAATATATTTGGTTCAATTCTGTTGTATTTCACTAAAGATTTCAATGATATTTTGGATGTCTAAGATTAGACATATCACAAAACATCTCACCAACGTATTTTTAGCTGGATTAATAATGTAATCGCTACTTAAATTTGAACTCTATAACATTAGTATATTTGTAAATAAATGCTTGGTTGTCTGCTTCAAAAATGTTTCTCTTCTTAGGCATTGCTTGTTCTCATTTAGTTGAAACACTTTTTTAAACCTCTGGTATTACATTAAAGATGATAGTTTAAACCTTTTTTTCAGGCATTTAAATTTTATACCATAGCTGCTCATTCATTACTTTTTCCTGACCGGTGTGTTCCTGTCAACTTAAATTTGGTATTTCTTTAAATTCTTTTTGTAATTACTAATTTAAATTTAATTAAATTGCTTATTTTTCTGATGGCTATTTTAGTTCATTATAATTTTACTTGGTTATATTATCTATTCCTTACAAGTTAAACATTCATAGGCATGACTTCATAGTCTGGATGGGACTCAAGCCCCATTAGTGTTTTCTGAGATGGGTCTGAAACCCACCCAATATTTTTGTTATGATAATAATAATTTAAGAGTGCAAATGGTAAAATTTAAGAATGTATCTGTGAAAGAATCTCTGAAGAAAGAAAGAAAAAAATTAATGTAATAAGTAATTCCCCCATAAATACTAAAAGTTTTTATTAGCGTATTATCCCATCAAACGTGCCACTGAATCCGAAGAGCATTACCAAATCCACCAAGCAAGAAGAGCATTGCCACCGAATCCGACGGTTGCTGAACGATCAATAGGATAATATGTAAAAACCATACTAAATAAAGAAACCTTTAACTCAATCTCAAAAGTATGGTTTCAATGCAATTTCATGGGACACAAAACCATGTTTTAAATAGAAGAAAACATTTCATTTGATTGTCAGGATTGTTGATTAATTGCCATTAATTCTTGAAAATTACTGTAAAGCACATAACAAATCATAGTCACAGGTAGTTAGGGTTTCAAAATGTATTTTTAGAAAAATTACACATTCAAAGTCAGCACTTAAGAAAACATTCTGCAGCACAGCTATTGAAGAGTCAATGAGTTTTGATAACGATTTTGAATTCAGTGGCACGGTCGATGGGATAGTACGCAAGAACCCATTCTTCTGATCAAAATAATTGTAACGTTAAAAAAATTACGGCCTTAAATAGTTTCATTCGTATTAATTTTTTGAGACAAGGGGAGTGTATAACAGTTTTTTCTTAAATGTGTTAACATTTTTCTGAAAAGCTTGCTTCTAAAGTAATTATTTTTAAAATTTCAGATTGATATGTATGGGTTTTTCCAGTATATATTTTTTGGAAGTTGTAAGTAGTGTTTTTATATATTTCTTGACCTCTTTGCTAGGTAATCTAACCTTGTAATGTAAAATAAATTAGTATGTGATGTGTTTAGTCAATTAAGTTATTTAAATTATTAATATGTTTATACATATAGCCTAAGGCATTTAAACTGCTGCTGTAGTAGTTTACTCATGTGGAGAAGGTTATGCATTTGGGTAGATGAGGAAAGAAACGAAGTTTGAACAATCAAATTGTAGGACTCCATCCTATTATGCATGCTGCTGAAAAGCAAAATTGAGTTATAACTGCAACTACTTTCTATGTTAATTAGACAGCAACGTTTCCTGACCCTATGACGTCGCTACGCGAAAGGAAACGGTGCATTAACAAAAATCCTTTTGGGATGCAACGAGGAGTATCGGTACACAAATTGTGATAAAAAGACACTATATATACATGGGTCTAACAGTTTTAAACAATGAAAACCATTTGACAACTTTTCCCCCTTGGAGCGCTACAAGACCTACCTATATCACCCACCGCCTTCAACACTGTGGATATGCTTTGCCAGTTGGTCCAGTATTGCCATCTGGATTTGCAATGATTTCCGTACTCGGCTAGCCTGTATAAGTATCTAGTAAGCCGTGGTCTAACAAACTTATCATATTTTTAAATTGCTGTTCTTAATTTCACTCAAAATTCAGTTCTGGGAACTACTTTATTTGCTAGTGATGTCATAGGGTCAGGAAACGTTGCTGTCAAGTATAACATAAAAATATGCTAAAAAGTGTGTATCTTTAAAGGACAAAATAAGAAAACTCTTAGTTTCTTTTCTAGACAGTTGTCAAAAATATTTAGTTGAGCTCCCCTCTTCAGCTCAATTTTATTTTATATTAAATTCTTTTCTGCAAACCCATTTGTAACTTTCTAATATGAATTTTATACTCTTAAATTATGTTAATTTGACTAATATAAAACTAAAACATTTTACAATCTTTAGCCCAAGTTTGTAATTGATAATTTTAGCTCCCAGAAGTTTTTTTTTTTAATTTTTTATAATGTTTCTCATTATGAACAATTTGAGTTGAAAAAATTTTACTTCATGTTTTAACATTAGTGATGGCATTACCATAATGACAACTATGGTTTTAATAAAAATAATAATGAACATTGTTTTTTATTAATATTTTGACCACAATTTGATTTTTTATTGTGAATTATTTTAGCTGAAATAGAAGTTGACAAGTCTGATGAAAGTGATGACGACCGTGCGTCTTCTACTACAGGTAAACATGAAATAAGGATGTTTTTTATTACTTGTCAGATGTAGTTAATTTTTATTTAAGATAAATTTTAAAAGCACTCATTAAGAGTGTAGTAAAAATAACGATGGAGTAGTGAAGGAGTATGTTTTTGTAGTACATCATTCCTTATCAAACTACAAGCATAAACTTTAGTTTTGATTTCTCCTAAATCTGGCACACACAATGTTTTAGTCAATGTTTAAATCTGTTTTAGCTGGAAATTGAGATGGATATTTTAAAATATTATATAAGGATATGTTCACCTTGCTGGTACAATTTTTGATTATCTTGTACCAGAGATGCACTACACACTTCGTTGAAAGTGGTTTAGTTATTTCATTAAACAACTACTCAAAGTCTTACAGTTTAAAGCCTATTTTATAAATTTAGTAAGATTACTTTATTTGTTAAAATGATTTGCAGACTGATTTGGGGAGACTAAGGATACTTGATCCCTTAGCAAAAAATAGAACAAAATTAATTGGTAGAGCTTTGAAATCTTCACTACAATTTTAAAATAATAACTTGTACACAAAAACTAGCAACACTTAAGTCTTTTTGTTTTAGCTCAATTAATGATTGTCTGAATGTAGCAAGAAAAAATAATGAATAGCCAATGTAATTTGAATTTCTGAGTGGGATACATGATCCCTTTGTGAAAAAAAAATATTTTGATAAAATTATCTGATTAATTTCAAGTACAAAAATTTATTTGGTGAGAGGAAAAATGTACCATTGTCCATGTCAAAACTTTCTGAAATCTAATTATTTGCAGCAGAGAAAAAAAATTAAAACTAAGGTGGAGATTAAGTATCCCTAGTCTCACCTGTAGAATAGAACAAATTAGCCAGATTTGTATTTAGTTAACTTATGTCAAAATTTTACTCATAACTTGCAAACAGTTTTCTTTTAACAAACATTTAAATTTACTTTAGGTGCCAATGGAGAATCTACAGAAGATAAGGTCAGTATGGTGGTTTGTGGTTTTTATTTTGAGTGACTGATAGCTTAGTACAAATTTTTTGTGTAGTACCTACTCCTTTAGGTTTTCAAGAGTGCATCTCATAGCTTTTGCTTAATAGTTCCTCACTTGTTATATATGTACTATACCTCTTTAAATTTAAGTAGTAATTATTTGATAATCTTTATTGATTATATAATTGAGATTTGTACCATTCAGTTCTTCACTGAAAGCATTTTAATTATATTACTTTTAATGATTTTAATCTTTGCCCATTTTCTTTTATGTTAGAATTAAAAGAAAATATACAAGTTGCTAATATAATTCCTTATTGATAGATTTCAAAGACTTTTACTATGTAACTAAATCAATTTTTTTTTAAGGCTGCTTCTACAGCTCTGGAGTTGATAGAAGAAGAAGAACGAGAAAAGAATAAAGCAGAAAAAAGGAAGGCTAAGAAAAAGGTATTTTCTTTCCTAATTTCTTTTTGATGGATTTTGAAAAATGTATTAAACTATTGAGAATATCTGAATAGCTTAGTTCCCCACTTGCTATTTTTTAGCTCATTCCGCATTATATTAAGGTGTAGTTTTTTTTAAAAAGGTGTATCTTTAACCCAATTTCTTTGTTGTTTTGAGAGTACAATTGAGGTTCACTGAAACTGTTATATAGAACAAATATATCAATGTAATGTACACTATTTTGATGATTACTTAGTCAAGAAAGCATTCTAAACTTAAAATCTTTTTCCAAAACATTATAATGCTACTCTCATTCATAGTCTATTAATGATATTGTTAACTGATGTCTGACTTTTCTATTTGATTGTTTAGAGAAGAAAAGAAAAGAAAAAACTAGAAAAGATAGCAGAAAAAGAAGTTACTGTTATTGAGGTAATTATAAACGAATGTTAGTTTTTTTGTTTGTGTATTCTTATATGGAAGATGACTGTAAGTTACTTTTGAAAGATAGTGTTACTTTTTAAATGTATCTTAATGTGTTTAATCTTTGTAATGATCTATTAGTTACAATGATTAAGTATAATATTGCAAAAATTAAATAATTATTCCAAACAAATAAGTTATTACAATTAAAAACTATCTTTGGGTTTTAAATTGATTATATATTCTATTGCAAAATTTGAATAATTACTCCAAAGGAATAAGTTATTACAATTTATAAAATATCTTAGGATTTTAAATGAAACTAAACATTTAAGAGTACAAAATGTTGGCATATCTTTCTAATATGTATTTCTATTTAAACAATGGGTTTAATTTGCTTTGTTTTTTAAATGTAAGAACCCTGATTTCTCTTAATATTTTTAGTGTTTTTTTATATGTATCAATGGTGGATGTTGTAGCTTGCCCGTAACCTAGAAGGATAAAGATGAACTGCATAAAATGACTTCTGAAAAAATTTTTGAAGCTGTTAAAATCTTTAATTTATCACTACTCTTCACTCATTTAAAATATACCTCTGATTTTATTGTGAAAGATGTTTATAAAATCTTGGGCGCCCCTCCCCAAATATCAAATTGGGATCTGTCCTTGGTTTGGATTTTTTCATTAATATTTGTTTAAATTTTCGTGTATAAAAGTAGGAAAATATGTAGAAATTTGGGCTAATTAGGATGGATTGAAAGGGTCTTTTCTTTATTTAGGGAGTTCTGTTTAATTTAGAAAAAGTCACTAATCTTGTTGCCAAATGTGACAGTTGTGTTTGAATTCCAACGCTGTCATTTTGAAAGCTGCAACATCATACTATCACGATTGTGGCATTTTGACTTGTTAATGCAAAACCCCGTAAAGTTCCTCTCAGTCGCTCTCTTAAAACAGAAAAGTACCCGTTATAAATTCATGTAAATGTTTCATGACTTTTTTTTTATTTCTTTTTTTCCTTTTTAGAAAACTTCTATTTCTGAAGAAAAGTAAGAATTTCAATTACTTAATACTTAACAATGTATACAATATTTGTGAAATTTAAGGCATTTGTTTTCACATTTATTTTTTTTTTCTTTAGACATGAGGACCCAAAATCAGAATCAGAAGAGGTAATGTCAGAGTTTGTTTGTCCATTATAACATACTAAAAGTTATTGGATACTATAAGCTTATAAAAACTTGCAGGGTTCCCATGGGTCAGATAATTTTAAATTCACCTAAAAAGTTTTATTTATAGGAAATACATGTTTTTAAAAAAAGCAAAAAAATATTCGAAAAATGCTGTGAATTGCTAGTATTTTTACCGGAAAAATCTTCAAAATTGACCTGGAAAAGTCGGAATTTTATTTCTGAAATTGAGTGGAACCCTGATTTGGGTTTTAATTGATAACCGAAACACAATAGTATAGTTATGAAAATTTAGAATAGTGTGATCTAAGTATTAAATGGTTATTACAGAATAGATAAAAACTCAAAATATCCTTCCTACTAAAAGTGAATTTAGACCCATGATAATTAGTTGCAATTCGTGGAGCAGAAATCAAGTAGCATGATAGCGAGTGCTGTAGAATTATTTTAAAGCTTTCAGATAGATTTATCTAGTTACTGCTGACAATGACTTAAAAAAACAATTGTAAAAAAAAAGCCAGAAAAAATGCAACCTGGGAAATTATTTTTGAGAGATTTTAAATAATGTTTATTTTCTTTCATTTTCACTTATTACTCTTACCTTGCATTAACTGCAGTTTCAATTTTCAACTGCAAAAATATTTATTTATTGTTTGCATGTATTTATTGGTATCTGCCATTCAATTAAAATTGAATTTTCCTTTAAATGACAGGGACCTCACACCATTAAACCCCAACCAACCTTTAAATGACAGTAACTATTGATAGTAAACTTGAGTCCGTGACATTTGGAGTTGCAGATAAATTTTGTTATCTGGATTCGGTTTTGCAGATTCCGCTACATGGGTTGCAATCAATGTAGAAAAATAATATAACATAAGTGTGGATTAGAGTGATAGTTATGGTATTCTTATACAATTCAATTTCAAGAGGGTATTTTGTTTTACCCATTAAGCTTTTGAGACATTGAGGTAACCAGGTTATGCATTGCTTAAAAATTCCAAAAAAATATTAATGCTCTTGTTTATTGCATGTTCTGTTAATACCCAGTTCTAAGTTAACATTCCCATTATTATTTAAGCTGTAATCTTTTCTAGGATTTTGATGCCTCAAGTGCCTTTGTATCTGTAATAGCAAAAAAGCACAAAGTTCCTGGTTTTCAATCTGCAAATGAAAATACAGACTCTACTTTAGCAGCCAATGGAATTCCTAAGGTGAGCTTTGTGTTCAATTACACCTAATTTATTTTAAATATTGGTTCTTTTTGGTTTGATTTATGCTTGTATCTTTACTTGTTACAGGAGGACCCTCAATCAATAGTTTTAAGAAGTAGACAACTTGCTCGTAAGTCTGTTTATTATTTTAAGGATATAAAATTTTGAATTGCATTTCAAAAATTAATAATGCTCTTATGTTAATTTTAGTTAGAGGTAATGAAATGGCCAGTATGGAACATTTTAATGAAGCTATTCAGTTATTTTCTGAAGCTATCAATCTAGACTCTTCAGACTACAGGTATTTTTTTAATGTTTTTAAAAAGCGTCTTCTTTAAATTAAAAAAGTTAATCTACTTTAGACTATTTTCTTAGATGAGAAATTTGTTTACTATTCATGTAAATGGGGAAAAAATACATCTTTACTCTAAGCCAGGTTCTCAACTGGTTGAGTGCGACCCCCTGAAGGCTTGTAGGATGTGTCCAGAGGGTCACAAAATGCTGGAAAAATAAAAATACATAAGTTAGCAAATTGGAATTTTTTTAATAAATGTATTGTGTGTGACTATAAAATCACTGATTTTATTGCATGTCTTTTAGTGGTACAATCATTCTTTTTAATAGTTGCATATGGTAGTTACGAGTTAAATATTAAATTTAAACAAGATAATGTTAGGTTATTATGAGTTTATCATATATTATTATTCAAAGGGGGTAAACAAAATATTTGACCTGAAAAGGGGGCTGGGGATTCTAAAAAGTGGCACCTGCTCTAAGTTAACTTATTCCCCTTTATACTAATTACAATAAATCTAATCAGAAGGTAGTAAAGCTGGCAAATGTAGTAAATAAAGCTTGTGCATCCATGACTCTGTCATGGAGACATCGCCAACCAACAACACAATCATCAGTTTGGTCATTTATTTGCCTGTATGGTACCCAATAAAATTATCTTTTTTGCTTAACATAGTTAATTATTCCATTAAACACTCACTCGTCTCATTGATATTGTAATGCAAATTTAGGTAACTTGAACTGGAGTATCAGCTTTAAAATCAGTTACTTATTCTTTTGCTTTATGTGGTGTCATTTGTTTATACTAACTGTCATTAAATAGAAAATTGTTATTTATTCATGCTATATGTGTGGTATCCTCCAATTGTGAGATGAGATGGAGGTTAAGGACATTTGCTAGCATGGTGGTGCTGCTTCGTCCTTTCTCTTGTCTTTTCGAATTTTCTATTTGATTAAGTTATATTTCCCCCAGTTGTTTCTTAAACCATGATCCAAATGTTTTTTAGGTTCTATGGCAACCGCTCCTATTGCTACGAGATGGTTCAACAGTATGAAAAGTATGTATTTCTATTGATTTTATTCTTTTCATCCTTTCTTCCTTTGAATCCTTGGTTCCTTAGAGTTGAATTTTTTCCTGCTTTTGTAGTTTTATCATTATAATGTGATTATTTTTGTGTGGTTTATAGTATTTTTAAAAATTGCTTCGCATTTTGAAGTGCATTAACGATATTGATAATTTAATTTCAATTTTTTCACATTAAAATTTTTAGCTTGACTTGATTTGGGTCAAACCTACGCTAGTGTTTTTTATGGAGTTCTCTCTTAGAGCATTTAATGGTGTGTTGATTGAACCTTTTTAAAAAATATCCCTGTATTTGACCAAAAATTAGGAAAAATTATTCAATATGTGTGTGTTTTCTTTGAGTTAGAATCAAATAATTTGTATTTAGAGCTTTGAAAGATGCAGAGAGGTCATTGACAAAATGTCCAACCTGGGCAAAAGGACACTTTAGAAAAGGAAGAGCATTAATGGGATTAAAAGTAAGCCTTTTTCTTGGTAGCATTGTAATATTTGTTTTTCTAAAAGGATTTTATAGATTTCTTGGAAAACTTTTATTTTAAATATTGTCTGTGTTTTAATACAGTAAACTCTCGTTAGTACGCCCCCGCTTAGTGCGACTTCCCGCATATTACGACGTTTTTCTCTGGTCCCTGGTACCAATAGGCCTTTTATCATTAAAAAATATCCGCTTATAACGACTTCCCGCATATTTCGACGCTTTTCTCCGGTCCCCCGAAGAAAAATCCCGGTTATTGCGTCGTCAAGCTCCTTTGAAATAGTGTATGAGCTACAGTAACCGTTGAAACCGGGGTAGAACAATTTGGTTCAACTGGTTTTTCCCACCCGCTCCCCTTTATGGCCCCCCGTCATGCCCAACAAGGATGACCAATGTCTTGCAGGGCACGTGGGTTGTCCTGTGACAAATCAGAACCCTCCCTGAATTTCTTGGAAATTCTCTCCCCTCCCCACATTCCATAGCTCAATGTTCAGTCCACTGTTGTGTAAGTTCAGATTCCTTATTCAATATCCATTCTTTCTCGGCAAGTTAAATGAAATAAGAGATACACCATTTTATTTGTTTTGTCATGATTTTCAAGTGTTATATTTAAATAGTATACCAATAAAAGATGTAAAGAGGTAAGAATGTTTGTTCTGTTTTTGACATTGTTCATTCGTTTTTATTTTAGGGATAAAATCCCGCTTAAAAAGGTTTCTAGGTAAGATTAGGTATTACGGGTTATAAGTATATCGCCGAAACGGTGTTTTATGGAATTCCGCATATAGCGTCGTACCGCTTATTACGACGTTTTCACAAATCCCCTTGAACGGCGTACTAACGGGAGTTTACTGTATTTTAAATGTTAATGCCCTTGTTTATTTGATTATTATTTTGCTCTTGTGTAATGTCTTGTTTTTCTCTCTTAGAAATATGCCTTGGCTGAGTTGAGTTTTATGGAAGTTTTAAACTATGACGTAGGATGTGAATTTGCCATATCTGAATTGCATCATGCCAGAGTATCACAGTTGATGGTAAGTTGTTAGAGCTAATAGATTTCATTCCTTGCTCATTCTGTAACTGCCTCTTTTAAGCCATACAAACAGAGTTAGTACAAAAATAATGGCAATTTTAAATAAACTTTTATGTTGTTTAGTATTGACTATTTTTTCTCAGGAAAAAGGGTATACTAAAGAAAAGGCTGCAGCAGCTATTATTAAGCATGGTTCTGTGCCAGAAGCTTTAAAGAACCTAAAAAATGTTAAAGGGGATAATGACATATTTATGTCAGATGAAGAAAGTGACCCTGTGTGGATATCTAACAAAAGCATACCTGCCGTACCTGCCAAGATTGTTAAGAAACTTCCTGTTTATGACGTAAAGCAAGAGTAAGCATTTTTATTTCTTATGATATCAAGTACAGTGATATGTCCTGATTATCAGGTCACATTTAGGCATGTGCTATTTTATTGCAGTTGTATGAATTTTACTTTCTGTATTGTTATGTATTTTAGAAGTTCATAAAAAAAGAAACCACTGTAAAACAGCAGATAGCATGAGTGAATTGTGTTAAAAATTCCCTTGGAATTGGAACTTAAGCTATCTACACTTTTTGAAAAACGACATTAAAAAATATTAGTTAAGTAATTCTTAAAAAAAACAATTACATTGAATTTCAGATTTATTTTATTACTCGTACGTATCGGAAGTACTTTAAAAGTAGGTATTTGGAATCACAAAACATATAATTTACTTTAATTTAATCTTTAATTCACTGCAGTATATACTCAAAAGTGATTTAGGTGATAAATCCCATTGTTAGTATGATTCTGCATTATTTTGACTACTTACTTTTTGATGTTTTAGCCCCAATAATCCTGAAGGTCACAAATCCATTTGGGTTGGCAATGTACAAGCTGATGTTACAGAAAAGAAGTTACTATCAATGTTTTCCAAGTAAGTTTCAAAATAATTTTGGTAAATTTATTATATTTTTATAGTTTTAAATTAAAGTTTAATTTGTTAATAGTTATCCAAATTAGTTGTACAATTGACCTCACTAAATTATGTGGCTACCCTGTAACTTCCCTCCCTTTTCCCATGCATTCTATTAATACATAGACTGAAGTCGTATGGTTTATATTAGAATTTCATTTGACATTGTATCCACCTTGTCACTTACTAGGTCAAACATACACCATTGATTTTCATGCTAAACATTCATTTTTGTTTTATATTTTCTCTTTATTTTTTATTACTAATGCATAAATCAGCCTTTTTGTATGATTTAAAGCCCTGCTGTATATCTGAATTTTATTTATCCATTTATTATTATTTTAAAGAAAAATTATTCTTACTATATTTCATCTAAATTCATATATACTCGACAGCAACATTTCTTGAACCCAATACGTCACAAATGTGGAAGGAGCAATCGGTAAACACAAAGCCTGTTGGGTTGCTAGGAGGAGTTTTGGTATGCAAATCGTGATTGAAAAGCACTATATATACATGAATTTAACAAAATAATAATCTTTTTAAATTGATGTTCTCCATTTCACTCAAAATTCAGACACCGCGGTGGGAACTACTTTGTTAGTGACTTGTAGGGTCAACTTAAGTTGCTGTCTAGTATAGTGACCCCACAGTGCATTGGAATAAAGCTAATAATAAATTTTTCTTAGTAAATTTTGATTTAAAAATTCATTTAATTACTGTGTCTATTTAACTAAATGCATAGAAAATTAACTCTGTGTATATTATATTTTGAATCCTAAACTAAATCATAGTTTTGTTTAATTTTTTTTTGTATTTTTTTATCATAGCTAGTTATCATAGTACTAGTTAAATGTTTGTACTTGTCTAAATCCTTATCAATCCTGAAAATTTGTTTTGCAAAGCATAACTTGGATAGAAAACATATCTTGCTTTATATTATTGTAAAATTGGTGGGCTGAGACAATATTTTCTCTATAATTAATGAGAAGTTTTTTCAAATAAATAATTTTTATATGGAAGATATTCAGTTACAACTGATACTCTTAATCAAAAATTGATTGAATATTCACTTGTTTTTTATTTTTAGGTTTGGAGAAATTGTAAGCATTAAACTCGATGCTGAAAAGTTCTATGCCTTTATTAACTACACAAACAAGTCTGCACCTGGAAAAGCAATGCGCACATATCAAGTAACATATCTGATTTAACTAATTCTTACTTGATTCGCATTGTTTGTCCCTATTCCTTTCATAGTGGTATATTTTTTTTATAGGGATTTGAATTAAGTGGTTATAATTTATCTATACGTTATCCAAATCAAGGAGGTGAAGTTGCACAAAAAACTACGTGAGTAGCCTACTATATTGTATAAAATGTTTTTCTTTATTGTACATCATTCTATGCGAATTTTTTGTAGTACGGGAAATTAGTTTTATGATAATTTCATGACTCTGAATAAGGATTTTTAATTTAGCTTTTTTTGAACTCATGTTTGAACACTTGGTGTTGTAGTAATAACATTTCCCACTTCCTTTTTTGTGGTCTGTAAGGTAGTTTGGCTGGGCAAGTTGATAAAGGGCCTCTCATTCCTAAGTTGGTCAATTAAATGAGAATTGACCATGTTTAGAACACTTTGGGTCTCGGGCTACTCCAATAGCTTTCCGGGATTTTGTGTTTCTGTCAGTAGCACCACTGTGTATACATAAAAAGAAATTATCTGGCCTGATCTTGCAGGCCAATCAATGTAAATTATCCATAAAACTTCTGACTGATGACTTTTTACTTACCCTATTTATAAATATTTTCATATGTTGAACTCTTTTGCAAACCTAACAAAAATGGATCTTTCATTTTATTTTTTCTCAACTTTTTGAAATTTTAGAATTATTAAGGACCTTCTGGGCCGTATGTTGTGTAGTCTTGGGAAAATATTGTTTCAAATATAAAAATTCCCAAAGATTAGAATAAATTTCATCTGATGCCTTAAATGCATTTACTTTTTAGTGTAAAAAAGAAAGGTAAGAGATAACATGATCAGAAAAGTATGGCTGACTGATTTGGAGCATTGACAATGTTGAAACAAGGTGCTTGTAGGATTTCTTCTATGTTTAAAGACGATTTTGAAATTTTCCTATCACTTTTAAAGTTTTAAAATTTTAATTGAATCTTGAAATTTCAAAGTATTTTTGATAACAATTAAAGCTTACATTAATAATGATTGTTAAAGTAAATTGAGCTTGTTTACTCAATTTTCTGTTTTTCCTTTAAATTGATTTAAAGCATAGAGAAAATGTATTTTTCCATTGATGCATTATTTTATTTTTGAAAAATTGGTTGGTTCAGCATATATAGTTTTGTAATTAGTTTTGCCTTATATTTTTTATTTGTAGCAAAAAAAATTACCAAAAATGTTAGAAGATTACTATATATTATTCTTACTTGAACTGTCAATTATATATTATGTTTCATTCATTTAATAAATCTGATGATAAATGAATGAAACTAGCATTTTAAAGGAATTAACAGCATGTTGTAAAAATTCCCTTTCTGTGTTCGATGAAATGTAGTAGAAATTTAAAAGAAAATTACCTTGGTCTCGTCAGATTTGAGAACATTATCTGATTAGTTTAATTTGTTTTTCAAATTATATAAGTTAATTTATTTTTTTTCTACAAGTTTTCATTTTGTTTAAAGTTATTGCATTATTTGACTTGTACCTATCACTCAAACATTTTGTGATATTTAACTAAGTTTATTTTGAGTATTTTTTTTTCTTTGTGTGTATTTCTTTTAAATATAAGTTTCAATCATTTGTCCAGAGATAGTGCTGTTATTGTGTTCAGATTATATTCTGTAGAAATGTTCTTTTATTCAACAAATGAAGGTAGTTGATAGCTTGCTCATGTACATGTCTTGTTCTGAAATTAATATCTTTTTATTTTTATTTGTGGTTATTTATCTGGATCTTTGAATTGGGAATATTGTTCAGGGATGTATAAGTTAGCTAAGTTTTAATTGTTTTAAGTCTAGTGCTTTTGTTTTGTGTCAAAGCTATTCCATTTTATGTTGCTTTGTTTCTTGGGTCATCTAAGGTACTAAATGTGTTAATTAATTTGGTCATTAAAAAACGTTTTGCTTTACTTGTTTCTCTTTACTTCTTTTTATGTTATGTATTTGAAGATAAGTGATAGACTGATTAAGGCTAACCAATTACTGATTTCCTTGATATTGGTTGAAAAAACCACTTTACTTGGTATTATTACTTCAAGGCCATTTAATTTCTTTGAATGCATATTTATGTTAAGAGGGTTATTAATCTAAATGTATAGTAGTTATAGATAACTGCATTCAGTTATTATAATAATCTGTCTGGAGCAACTTTATTAGGCCTCGCCTAAATGCATAATTTTGACATAGTTTATATTGGTTATTTATGTGATTAAGTACAGAACCTCAATTTTCTGCATATTTAATCCCATAACCAGGCCTGCCAACTCTCTGCCTTTTTGTCTTGTATCTCACCTTCAGCTTAATGAGAGTATTTGCTTTTTTAAAACCTGACAGACTGAGCAGTGAAGATCAAGGGGTTTTTGTATCCCAAAAAAGTTATGATCTTTCAATTTCACCTTTTCTAGCTGGTTTTTTTCTTAACACTTATTACTTTATTATTATTATTTTGCAAAACTTCCAAAACAACTTCTTTTTATTATTTCTAGCACATAAATAATTTACTTCATAACCTTGATATAAAATGATAGACATCTGTGCATCCTATTGGATAATTTTTTGAAATACCTTTTTGTCATTGGGCTAAGTTTTTGATAAATGTATATATCCATATATGTTAATATAAAGTACTTATGCTCAAATAATGTTAAAATTAAATACGCAATAAAGCCTGACATTGTTAAGAAATTTCAAAAATTTCATTTCTTAAATTACCTGTCTTTCTTTTTAAAGTTGGTAGATTTGCCCTTGTATTTTATGTGAATATTTGAAAACCAACTTCTTCATTACCAATTGTATTTATTTCTTTGTTTTAGCCTAGAGATCTTTAAATGTTATGTCTGAAAATTTCCTTTACTTTTTGAGAATTCAATGTATTTAGATTTTCTATTTGCTATTGGCAGCATTTCTCTGATTATTTTGTGTAAAAATAGTATTTTGACTGAAAAATACCCCTTTAAAGTTACTTAAATCCTTATGTATCCTTTGTTGTAAAAGGAGTTAAGAGTGTGTTTGTTTTGTGGTTTATGTTATTAAATGAGCTTAGAAGCATTTGTTGCATTATTTAATATGCAGTTTGCATCTTGGTGTTTCCTCAAGTGTGTCAATTTTTGTGGTTATGGTATGGAATTAAAATTGAAATTTCTGTATTGTGCCTTACATTTTAATGTCTGTTTCCATCTTCAAAAGTTTACTGTAAAAGTGTTAATTCTATTAAAGTATTTTTTTAAGGACTTAAGTTTGAATATTTTTATGACTTGTTTTTATATAAAATTAGATGGCAACCACCCCCTGCTCACTATCATTCACCAACCTCCAGAAATGCTTACACAGTTCCTAGGATCACAGAGGGCTTATGTTGATAGCTCATCATCATATAATTACGATATTTGATCATAATAAAATAAACAAAATTCACTGTAAATCAAACTTAACAAATTACAATATAATTGAACTGGCTAAGAAATAATGGTCTATATCAGCTGAAGTTTTTTAAAGTTTCTTTTGTCCTTTATTAAAGCCTTGGTGTCTGAAGCAAAGACTAGTAAAATCCTTCCTACTATCAACATTCTAAAGCTGATTTCTTGACTATCTGTGTGATGTTCTATCTTTATAGATCAGTTATACTCCATTTCAAAAAAAAAAAAAAATTAGTCTATTCTAAAAAAAAGTTTTTGGTCAGCAGTTACCAACGAAATATTTTAATTACTTATTTGAATGACACATTTTTAGTAACTAAATGTCCGAATTCTTTTGAGGATTCCAATTAAGCTTTTGTATTATTTTTTTTTAAATTCTCAATTTTAAAATATTTAATTTTTTTTAGATTATGGAAGGATTTTTTGTTTATTCAAAGCAAGAGACCAAGAATTTCGAAACAATAGAAAACATTTCACTGTTTTTTTTTTAGTTTTCAAATACATTAATTAACTCTTTCTATAAATAATGCAAATTTAAAAAGTTATTGAGCTTCTTTTTAACGATAATTTTTCCCTATTTTTGTTGTTTCAACAATTTTAATTAGACTAAACTGTTGGTGGATAATTAATGTCTATAAAATATATTGGTATGTTTATATTTTTCTTTGTTGTTGTGACAACTTAATCATTTCAATGTTTACAAGAAAATAAAAATATGCACTTGGAAATTTTGAACATTAAAAATATATAACTAATATTTAAAAAAGGATATTTTTCCGAGTAAGAAACTTTTTTTAATATAGAGGGATATTTAAAAATTAATTAGTTATTAATTTTAGTTTACTAGTAGACTTGCTGGGTATTATGTAAGGAAAACGTTTCTCTTATCGATTGAAAAGTTAAGAGTTGATAAATATTTTAACTTTAAAGAGAGTTTCGTTCATGCTGAGGAGCTGTGACATATTTTGGGAAAGTTTGTGCCATGTATTGTAAAAGCACAATGCAGTTTACGGGGATTGGCGATCAGGAGGCAGCAGCTAGCTATAGTATTTCAAATTGAAACATAGTTCCACTGGAATTGAGATGTTTTTCATGTACCTATTGGCTGCGTGCTGCAAAACAGCATTTGATTTTTAGATATTGTGAGATATAGGTGAACCTTATCTATAAGTTTTTATATTAAATTTATTTTAGAGTAGAGGATCTGTGGCTGCCAATGGAAAAAAAAACATTTGAAAATTAATTGAAAAAACATTTGAAAATTACTAATTTACATTCTCTGAAATGTGTTTTAATATCACCTCTATTGGTTATTTTTTTTTTTCATTACAAGAACTCCCCCCCTCTTTGTTTCACATTTTACTAATTAAAATGTCTAATTTTGAACTAAGACGTTTTTCTAAGTAAAAAGGTATGTAGTTAAAATTCTTAAAGCTATTCATGCTTCCTTGTTGTAACATTTTTATCCAATCTAATTTTACTTTATAAAAAAGTGTTCTGCACAAGAATTATGAAATTATTTTAGTGCTATCAATTTCAATACCAAATTTGTTATATTTCCATAAGACTTCTAAAAAAAATCTTTCTACACTGTTATTTATTGATTTTCAGACTAAAGATCACTAAATTAAAAAATATAATATTCTGAGGTAGTTCCGAAACTTGTTTTTCTGCATTACATGTCCTCATCTGTATAACAGGTTTTCCCTTTATGGTAGATCTAATGTTGGGAAGTCAACTCAATGGGTTGTTTGTACTACTACTTATATAGACAAAAGCTATATAACAAATCTACCGTCGAATAAGAAAAGCAAAATTTTAATGGAAGGTAATTAGTTTTATGACAGTTTCCTACTATAGCTCCAACCTTATCTGTAATCTAAAAAATTAGAATTATAAATTAAAATCGCACTTGGAAACTTCTAAAGAATTTGAAAATTTTGGTAGGGTCACTTGGGGTAAGTGGGACCCCTTTTTGGAACAGTACATTTTTGAAGGTTCATAAAATTTTTTTGAAGAGGTTCAATTTGAACTTGATGACATATTCTATTTAAGACACTATTAATAAACAAAAATTTATAATTAGGTTCTAAAATAATGTTCTACATTTTTCTTAACTGGTCTTTTTGTAAAAAATGAGACGGGGGTCCCACTTACCCCATAGGAAGGGGTAAGTGGGTCACCCCCTTTTTATTTTGATTGAAAGCAAGCAAAACTTAAGAGGGAGTAAGTGGGTCTTACTTGATAAAGTATAGAAGTTTTAGGTACAAAATATTTTATTCTAACTTAATCCATGTACGAGATATCTACTCACATTTAAATTAATAGGGTTGGTTGGGGTAAGTGGGACCCCTTTTTGGAACACTACAGTTACAGAATGTTTTCTTCAGGTTCGAATGGTTCGGGAGACTTATAAAGAAACCCTCGAAACTATTCCCCCACCCCACTGTGTGTTTTAATTAATTTCTCGGTAACGTGAATAAAAAAAACCCCCAACTTAATAGTTTTTTTACTTACCACAGCTTATATTAAAACGCAAAATTAATATAAAATTTCAATAAATTACTTATAAATGTTTCAATAAACATTAAAATGGGGAGACTAGGGTGTCCCACTTACCCCATAATGAGGGGACCCACTTACCCCTACTTTGCTTAAATTACGGGGTAAGTGGGACCCCCCTCTTAAAAATCTTTAAATAAGAGATTTTGTGAAAATTCAAATTGCAGTATGTATTTTAAGTCAAACCTGGCACAACAGTTGAAAAAACATTAAAATATAGTGGAAACTTTCCTGGAAACACTTCTTGGAAAAATGCATCTTGAACTCTCCAAAAAAAAAAAATTATGGAAATTTTTTTACAATAGTTCTATAATCTTAAAAAGAAATGACACAAAACTCTAATATATGCAAAACCCATCAGTGTGACAAAATGTAACATGATCAATGTGAATAAGTGTGAAATGTCCTTTACATAGTTTAGTTTGAGGGGGGTGACCCACTTACCCCAGGGACCCACTTACCCCAAGTGACCCTACCAAAATTTTTTCATACAAATCAGTAGTTAAAAAGTGTCCATTAAGCCATGTCTCTGGAAACCGTCTACCATAAAAATTTGAATTTTAAGGTAAAGTGGCAAAATCGTCTCAACACAGTAAAATAATTATAAAAAATTCTATCGCTGATAATATTCGAACTTCCAGGAGCTGAAGAAAATGATTAAATTTTGTCCCTAAAAAATATTTTTACAAACCGTTAGTAGTTACAGTTACATTGCATATGTGTAATTAACTACTGTAAAATATGTATTTTAGCGTGACTAGTGAAAAAAAACCCCGTAAAACTTCAAGTTGAAAAGTAAATGTTTTAGTTTATTCGCCAATGGCAATTTCAAATTAGATAACAATAATACTTGATAGATTTTTATGCTATCAGGTCTTTTTTACGTGTTGGTAAGTTTCTCAAAAATAAACTTTTAAATTTTATTTTTAGATAATCCACAAAAAGATATAAAAATAATATTCAAAAAGATGAGTTTTACAAATTTAGTTATTTTTTGTTAAGGAGTTTCTGAATGTGTTTATAAGTATCTTTCATGCTCGCAGACTGTTCAATGGGAATGAAAGGCAGCTTATTATGACTATTGCGAAGCAAAATCATTATTAGATTTATTTTTGAAAAAAAAAATTGCAAAGATGCTAATACATTTTTAAAACGTCTGAGTCCAAATATTTCTTCTACGGGAAAAATTGCATAAAATATTTACGTTATGGGCAATATGATAAATACGGGCATTACATTGGGCAACAATTTTTGACGAAGTTCGTCTAAAAAATAATAAAAGTAGTCATTGATTATTGATTTTGACGTGCTAAACATGAATATCATTATAAAAATTCTGGGTTGGTTCCTGTTTCAGAAATACAAAGGGGTAATCATTTACTGTGCTTACAATTAGTGCTGAAGTATTGCAATTTTTAAAATGTTGCTCAGAATAAATTTATAATTTAGGGGTACAATTCCGTTAGAGTCTCCGCTAAATATCGCAAATATCCAAATCGCTAAATATATCCAAATATCAACAAATTTTTCGGACTTTTATTAATAAACTGAATAGTTATTGATCTAATTAAACATTTTAATTCAGGAGTTTGAAATTATTTATGAATATTTCTACTCTTTGTTGTCTGAAAGAACCGGGCGATATTTAGCGGGGACTCTAATTTAATTGAACCATTTTGGGTAATAATTGTATATAATATTGAATATATAATAAGTAATATTTGTTTAGCATAACTTCAAGCATACATACAAAGCATGGATAGAACGTGTTAAAATACAAATAGGGTTGAATTTGAAAATTTTAAAAATTTTGTATTAAAAAATGTTACATAACCCTTAGGTAGAGGGTCACTAAAATTAAAGCCCTGGATGAAGACGTTACTTAGTATCCATCCAGGGCTTTAACTAAAATGTAATAAGTTGTGAGAAGGGTATTAAATTGAAAATTGTGTGATGATATTAAATTGAAAATTGTGTGATGATATTAGTGAATGGCTTCTAAACTACTGTCGCTAAAGCTACTTCAAGTCTTAATTTCTATTTACAGCCAGCCAACGTAAAAGGTGTCTTAATTCAAACCAGTTTAAAGTGCTCCCGCGAAGGACAGTCAAGCTCCATCACAAAATCGTGATCACAGATATGTCCTCCACGAATCCTATTCTAAAGGGTTCCTGCGAAGAGTCTGTCTTACAGAGCGAGGGTGGACATCCCAAGCAACCTCCCATGCCAGTGGCCATGCCCTGTGCTGGGGATTTCGCGCAGGAACCAACAGCTCACGCAAAAGCTGCCAACCTTGTCCCCAGGAGACGAAGGGGGTTCAGGAAGTTATGTGGAAAAGACGAGTTTCACGAGCAGATAGACGGGGATAGATGGCACATCAAGATGTGGTATTGTTGCGGAGGCTGTGTGGAAACAGGCTATTCGTATCCAAGTCCTTAGGATCGTTTTTCTTGTCATCTTGAAGAATTCTTTAGTGTTTCCTAGAGGACAGTGTTTTTAAGAGAGAGCTACTATTCTCTACTTTTATCAAAATTTATTCTTTAACGAGGAATGGTAAAAAATAAAATAAAAATATAAACAGCTTGATTTGTGTTTTATTGTTTAGGGATGTTTTGAGGCAGAGCATGAACTGAATTCCCCTGACAGTAAAAACAAGTGGGGTTAAGAAGTTATGTCTATTTTTATGTTCCTAAAATCTCAGCCTTTTTAATAGATGGGGAGAAATTACTCGAACTCAAAAATGGCGATGGGAAGTGCAGTTTAGCTATTCTAATTTTGATATATTAATCGAGAAAATTTTGCCCTTAATAAAATTTATCATAAAATGGGAAAAGGCCCACATCAGGGCATTATTTTTGGATTAGTGTGAACATGAACATGATGAGATAGCTAGCTATACAGGGTGTTTCAAAAGTCCGTTTCATGGCTTTTATTTGGAACCAACGTCTCCTAGGGTCCTGGAAGTAAGGTCTACCCCTAGGTAAGTGACCCTGGAGAATCCATTGAGAGGACTTACAGCGCCCCTAGCGGCGAAATAAAAAAGTTAAAATAATTATTTAAGGAACTGAAGGAGATAGAGCAAACACCTCAGTGAGAGTATTGTTGCCACTGTTATAAGTAACTCACTGAAAAAAATTTCATGAAAATATTGTGAATATTCACGGAGATATTAGCATGTGAAAATAGCCGGTTTTTAGAACCCAAAACCGGAAAAGTTCGCAAATTTGCAAGTTTTTTAAATTTTTTGATTAAAATTTTACTTCAGCTAACTAAAAAGATACAAAACTACATAAAAACTCTGAAAAACTTGCAAATATGCGAACTTTTCCTCTTTTGGGTTCTAAAAACCGGCTATTTTCACATGCTAATATCTCCGTGAATATTCACAATATTTTCATGAAATTTTTTTTCAGTGAGTTACTTATAACAGTGACAACAATACTCTCACTGAGGTGTTTGCTCTATCTCCTTTAGTTCCTTAAATATTTTTTTTAACTTTTTTATTTCGCCGCTAGGGGCGCTGTAAGTCCTCTCAATGGATTCTCCAGGGTCACTTACCTAGGGGTAGACCTTACTTCCAGGACCCTAGGAGACGTTGGTTCCAAATAAAAGCCGTGAAACGGACTTTTGAAACACCCTGTACATAGGCTTTAGTTACAAAACTAATTGAATATATGATTTATTGAAGCTAAAATGCGTAATAGTAAACTAAATTTGAATTTACCCCGTCATGAAAAAATTTCCTTCAAAATTATTCTAAAGCTATTTTTAAGTATTATTAAATTATTCTTGAAAAGATCAAACCCCTATCGAATGCAAGTCTTAGTTCAAATTACTATGCTAACCTATGCTATTCTATGGTTTCATTGGTAATTTTTCTAAAATATTTTCTGAATGCTTTCAAGTAAGAAGTGATCGGGAAAAAAGAATGAAATTTAGGGATGGAATATTTTTTTTTCGTTCATTACTACATTTAAATTTGAGAATTTTAAATATATTTTTCTGAAGAAACAAAGTATTTTCTCTTGATCAACAAAATTGTAAAGATCGAAAAACAAACACTCATGAAGAGAGACGTTCTATTTTTCTAACAATCGTTTGCGGCAAAGTACCTATTAGCTGACTCCGTGAAACGTCACTACAACACATGCGCAGTGAACTTATCCAGCATGTTCTGTGAGCTTGAGGAGAAAGCCCGCCAATATCTTCTAGAACGCATCCGGGACAAGATTATCGTTCGAAACGTTCTCACTGTTTTTTCCCCAACTTAACGTGTAAACTTTTACTCTGTCGTGAATAGTATTAACGAGTGAACAGTTACGCCGTGCTTTTAATTTCTTAGTGAATATAAGAAGAACTTTAAAATTTTGCAAACGATTTTTGGTTTGTTTAAATAAAACATTCAAAATTGTGAAAACAAAAATATTCTTTGTAGCTTCAGTAGTTACCTTTGAAGTTTCAAGTTAACAAAATAAAAGAAAATCTTTACATCATTCTCACGTAAGAACAAATGAGAAGTTTAGTTACAGTAATACGGAGATTATATGTACAGTAGTCTTTTTACAAAGAACTCCGCTTTCTGAAAATATTTATAGAAAATGATCGAAGAGCAACTTAAGATGTATGTGGTACATGTTTAACTGATATCAAAGTTTCTTTGAAGAAAAAAGAATCACAATTTCCGTAATTGAAGGGAAAGTCATTTGAACAATTAACTATAGTATTTGAAACTTGAGACTAAACGTCGCGGTTTGATAACTTTGGAGACATGGAAGAGGACGAGTTCATGCCTACTTCATCGGAAGAATGCCTCTCCAAGTTCAAGAGGAATGAATCAGAAGAAAGTGGTAAGTTCCAATCTCACGTACTTCATCTGTTTTTATTATTTTAATTTAAAACAGAGTAAAAGGATGTTCTTTTGGTTGATTTAGATGTAATTGATTTATTGATTATTGATGTATTGATAAAGTATTAGATCACCTTTGGTGCACTTATATTTTATTTAAAAACTCAATTATACATTTTAATTTTTTTCAATAAATATTTTGGTAGAAATAATACCATTTGATGTATGCATAATTGATTAAATAATTACATATTTTTTTTTAATTTAATACATATTTAGAAGAAATAATACCGTTTCACATGTTCTTTACTTTTAAAAAGGGGAACACATTTGCAGAGTAAACAATTTTCATTACAAACTCCGTAGTTTCTAATGTAAGAACTTGATTACATTTATCCAGGGACCCTACTTAGATGCACCCCCATCTACAAAAGGGGTTCAAACAGAGGTCATGGTACTAAAGAAGTTGAGAACCCCTTATCTAAGGATAAAAGTCACATCTGTTTATTTGACAACATAACTAGGGGATTAATTATTATAAAGTTTAATCAGTAAACTTTTACATTCAGTTGAAAAAAAATACGGACATAATTTGACGTTGAAATCTCAATATTTTTAACTTATGTATATCCTTTATTGCTAGATTATATCAGTACTTTTTGCGAAAAAAAATAAGACAAGAGCTTGCGTCGAAAGAAATAATTTTACTGTGGTCGTATAGCCATCCGTCTTCCATATGTCATTTCAATGTTTTCGTTTTTAATGCATGTATTATTGTGAAATTTTACTCTGCTTGAGTGGAATAAGATATTTTTTACAAGCCTTTACTTTTTGTGTGTGGTATGTAATGTTATTTATCGTAAAAAGGTGTAAACACTTAATGTAACTTTTTGGCGGTCCTTGAAGTTTTCTACAAGCATTTAGGTCTATAATAAGAGGCCAAGAGTTATTTCTTGTTATGAAACCCCAATTTTCTCTTTTTTAATGTTGAAAACCTTTAAAAGCATGTTTTTTTGTTTTAAATTGAGGAGAGTAGGGCACCTTAAGACACTTTTAATTAAATTGTTTTTCTTACTTTCATAAAGTTATATTTTTTCAAACACAACACAAATATTAAATATTTATACTCCTTGCTTATCAAATAAAAAAATATGTTTTCTTTAAGGGAATTCATGACAACAAACTATAAAAAAATTCTTAAGTGTCCCGAGATTCCCACGTTGGGACGCTTTCAAAAAAAATTGTGTTGTTTTGAAAAATACAAAAATAACCCATTAATTAATGAAAAAGCTATGTTTAAAATTCTTAAATTGGACATGAAACAGAAACATATTTTACATTTAAAATTCTTCACTGATTTCCCTCACTTCTGCAACGGTTTAATTTTATTTTCTTCCAGATACTTTTTGCACAAATTTCTAAAGTATTTAATCATCTTAATTCTTTAATCATTTATTTTTTTAAAAAAAAAAATATTTTTTTTTACTCATGAGAGGTGTGAGACAACTTGCGACATGTCCCGATGTGCCCCGCTTGAGGATTTGGATATTAAACTTACTCTTAGGTTTAGCAAAAAATGTATTTATTTTTTTTTTCAAAAATATTAATGGATGGAAGTATTTTAATTTCAATTTTATTAAAATGACACATTAATACACTTTTATTTTCTAACTACTCATGATAATAATTTTTCACCACGTAAAAATAAAACTTATTTAAATAGTTATTTAGACGCACCAAAGATTCCAAAACACATTGAAGAGTAGAATTTATTAGTATCAAACAGCACGAGTTCACAACTATAAAATTGCGTCTGAAAAGGGGGGTCTCCCATAGCGGGCCATGTCCCTATAAGATTCTCCCCTAACTCCCAGTTGGTGGAAGTTTTAACGCATGTGATTGAAAATAATAATTCCAACCATGCTAAATAAAACAATTTAATCAAAATTATAATGTGAGATAATGTGTAATATTACGGAATATAATATGGAAACTTAAAAATCCATAAAAATATTTTTTTTTCGTTCTCAGAACTATTGATAACAGCTGGAATTCAAAGGGTAAACTGAATACAATATAGCTTTGGCGCAATGGGATCTAACTTGATTCTTACGCTATAAAAATACAACCAAACCAATACAAGATAGCTTTGAGAAAGCATGTTTGAAAAGCTTCCTGTATAGGAGATCTCATAGCTTGGTATAACTTTTCTGCGCAGTTTTGGAGAGGAGGATGGCAATCTTTACACGAAAAATACACCTCTTTAAAGTCTCTATTGGAGTGGATAAATTTCTTCTTTGATGGTGAGTTTTACCTTAGTATCCCTGAAATTTCTATTCACTTTGAAGAACTTAAGCGGTTCCTTTAAAGTTAAGTTGAAATGCACCATCAAAGTAAAGGATGAACTAAATTAAATAAAAAAGAACACATTATCTAATGAATTCTATTATCCCTACACTAGACACTTAGGCACCATTAATACTGAATCGATTCATAAGGATAATCGAATCACAAGACATGAGTTTCGTCCTATGCACAAGAAAACTGGGCTTATTTATGCTCTGAAAGGGGATACTGTTTCCTTCATACTTATAAACATTCCATTTAGGAATTTAAATTCAAGTCAAGTTTGAAGAGCGCTCTTTATCAAATAAATGAATAGATGAAAAAAAGCTTAAAAAGAAATTGTTATCAGTGAAAAATCACTGCTCAATGAAGAATTGCGCTCTGACTGTGTAATTCCTTCTTAGGTTTGAAATGCAAGTTTCTGTCCTAAGTTCTATGCAGTTACTGTGGCTACTTTTCTAGTTGTTGTTGTTGTTGTTGTTGTCGTATGCCACTTGGAATATCCAAGCTCCATCCGCAAAGCGGATAGGATTTAAGGCAAATGGGGTGCGGCTCCTGAGAAAGTGAGGCCCATGAAATGGCAGGAGTCCGACTTAAGCCTCGGACGATAGATGTCGCCACTATCTATCGCCACCTCCTCAATTTTGCCATGTCTGAAGGGGAGGGAAATAGTCTCCAGACATCTGGACCCGTGGTAAACTGCGCCATGACGGACCACAGGACTTTCGGACCCACAGATTTAACGAGCACGTACTCCGCATATACTCGGTGGGTCTTCAGCGGTGTCGGGAATCGAACCCGGGACCCTCCGATCCCGAAGCCGATGCCTTAACCACTAGGCTCCCCACGGCCTTGCTTAGTGCAATAAACAATTTCAAGTGTAGGCGATACTTTTCGACTCTTTTTTTTTCTTTGGTCGTACACAAGATTAATTGTTAAAAATAGCTTTTAAAAAAATATAAATAAAATCGAAGTTATATTTTATCGCGTTTTGGGAAAATACTGAATAAGCTTTAAAGACATCCAAATAAGGCCTTGAAAAAAACTAATAAAATTATTTAATTATTTAATAACTACTAAAAATATAAAGTCTCTGTTGCATCAAAATCTCTTATAGAATTTGTGGCATTAAGTTAGAAAGTGTCAAAAAAAAAATACTTTTCAAAATTTGTTTCATAGTAAAAGTACAGAGTTGGTGAATAATTTATTTGGTGAATTATTTATTTATAAAAGCATTTATAACTTTCGATTTAAAAGTAATCTGAACTTGGCTATAGGGCACGAAAAATATTTCCACTTTAAATCCACTTTTCTTTCTTCTTGGAAGGATAATTCAAATTTGTTATGAAAGTCGAAAAGTTTTGATAGGGTAATTTGCATGTCACGTCAGACGAGCTAAATACAGATAACCAATCCCATTCGGGTATTGAGTTTCATGGAAAATTCATTCCTTATTGACAGCATAAGCAAGGATACGTTGGTTTGAAATTATATACCTTGCATAGAATCATTTCAATATAATAACCAACTAGCTCTGGTGAATTGTTCTATGTGGTATTAAATTTCATAACAATATCTTGGGTGATTTTCAGAAAGAGTGTTTATAGAAAATATTTTCTTGGTTAGAAAAAATATTTTTGGAGACTGTAGAACTTTTTAATAAACCTAAACCAAGAAAACTTTAAGTAACCATTAAAACCATTAGGTAAACTAGATTTGGTGAAAAAAAGTTGTTTTGTGAAGATCGGGAAAATTTTTAAAATGCATCATTAGAGTATACGAGTAAAAATATATTTTTAAAAATAAAATGCATTTAGAAAAAAAAACAAGATGCGTTTTCTCCAGTATTTAATTGCTTACATGAACAAATAATTAAAAATATTTACATCAATTTATATAATTTATAGGTATCATTATTTAAGTTCACGGTTTTGTAGATTTCAGGTATCTATTTTTTCGGCACCTTTTCCATAAAATAAAAAAAAGTATATTAAGTATTGTGTAATTTTAAAGTATTGTTTCCCAACTGGAAGTTCTCATGGGGCTCACAATGAGTACAATAATAACGGGAACTCGGGAACTGAAAATAATATTTTAATGGTAAAATTAAAAACTGATGTCAAAATAACGAAATAATAACTTATGTAACTAAATTAACAGCATTGTTAGTTCAGTCGACTCCGTTTAATCTGATCACATTTGTCCAGGAGTAGAATGATAACACTATCCAATGGGTAACAATAACCGATTTGATGCTAAAAAGATTCAAACTGAGTAACTCGAGTTTTGCATTAGAATCCGAACGTAATCCTAATTAAAGTATTTAAAACGATTCTTTAGCCTGTATTTAACAAATTATACATTGTTAAAGAAAAATATGAGAGTTGAACACAAATCTATAATAATAAAAGAGCTTTACCACTCACTCACTCACACACTCACTCACTCACTCATCAACGCACAGCAAAATCTACCGGGGCTATAGACTCGAAACTTGGTAGGGTGGAAGACCTTACGGTGTATACGCGCACTAAGAAGGGATTTTTCGAAATTTCTTTTTTCTGACCCACAGGGGGGTTTGGTGCGTTTTCGACGTTTTCGAGCCCAGCGGCGTCCCAAATGACCCCATATCTTTGTTATTTCGCAGGAAGGTACCTAGCAACAATTTCTAGAAATGCATTTTTCAGATTTTGGATATTCGAATTTTAAGAGGTCTGAATATTCCAAAAACCCGTTTTTGCTGAGCATAAACCAAGTTTTATATTTTCGAAGAAAACAATACCGAGAAATCGATATTACGAATTGAACTGTTGGTAATACCTTCTTGAGAGAATTTCAAAGAAAGTAATTTCTGGATTTTTCGATATTCCATTCTGGAGGGGGTGCACGGGGGTTTTATTAATCACTCCCGTTTTTAGTTTTTGGATCCTAGCACCCACATTATTAATGTGATTGTTATGAAATTTTAGCATGTTGTTCCTCACACAACCTGGAAGGTTTGCGAAAAAGAATTTTCTGAATCAAAACATTCCAAGGAGCCTTTTTGTCCCTTTTCTAAATTCTTATGCTTAGCCTTCAATGTTAAATTTATTGCGGTTATTGCTCTTTCCAGGACACGCAAAACCTCTATTGTTGGAAATATTTATTTTGAAATGTTTTATAACAGGTGAATTTTTAAAAAATATGATAACGAAACAATTTTTAAAGATTAAATAATTTTTTTTATGATAACCAAAAACCGTTCCATTGAAAAATTTTATTCTTTTTTCGATTTAATCAAATTTTAGTATTTCCAGCAAAGTTCAAATTAAACAATATTTTATCACAGGCATTTTCAGCGTCGATTCAAATGATGTTTACTTTTATTTCATGTTTGAAATTTCTTTCAATGAATGAGTTGGTAATAAATCAGCAAAGGGGGGTTCAGGGGGTCTCCCCCTGATTTTTAAAAAAAATTATCGTTATTAAAAAATGGTTATAAACACTAATTCTAAACCGCCTTTTTAAGATCTTAAAAAAGTATAAAAGTATGTAGTATATTATTTAATTGTTTTGTATTTCATAAAAATTTAGCTGGATGGGGGAATTAAGTTTTATCTATAAACATTGCTGTTCAATAATATATCTTTATTGTGAGCGAAGGCGGAGAAATTTGCCTCAAATATACATTTATACCAATTGCAGAAATGGATGGAGGGAGAAAAGGACACAAGAGAAAAAAATAATGGGGTTCAGAAGGTCCCCTTACTTTTTTTCTATTTTGAAAAATTACTCTTTAAAAACGGGGATGGGGATTTCACACATTAAATCTAAACAGGTGGTATTTTTAAAGGGTTTTTTTACATCTTAACGAAGTGGTATGACATCAAAAAAGAATCCTAGCGGGAAGACTGTTGACTTTATTGCATCTAAACGATAATTCTTATTTATTTTAACACACAGATTGATAAGCCTTTTATCCCCCGAGCAACGGCGGGCATATCAGCTAGTTACTAATAAATTAATGACTCATTTTCTATGTTTATGTAGTAAAATTGACCTTCAAAGGGAGAGGAGAAAAGGAGGTTTTGATGGGATTTAACCAAATTTTGATAACGTTAAGCGAAATTTTGGTAATATAAAACGGCGTATTTTACATTAAATTAAATATAAAGGAGTGATCGGGAGCGGTAAATTTTGATAACATTATCCGATTGATGACATTAAGCGGAGTCGACTGTATTTCTGAAATAAAAATATAAACCGGTTCCAATTATTCCCTCTTACGCAAGAGTTTCAACAGTTTTCCTTTGGATATCTTAAACGGTTCACAAGAAGAAAAAAGGTACCACACTACTGTTCTTAATACACCAAGATAATATTTACCGTGACTTTTTTTTTTAGGATTTTGGGTGGCCGAGACGAATTTTCCAAACATCGGAATTGGTCCAGTTTTATTTAGGCGTAGGGTTAACGCAAAATAATATAAAATCCAAGATTATACAAGATATATTAATATAAAAGTAAGAATTTTCTAACTTCTAATTTAAGCAGGAGAAGATATTCTCAGCTTCCCTTTCTCTTGTTCCTTAACATATTTATTAGAGGTTTGGGGGATCTATCGGATAAAGAAAAGCATGCTCTTATTATAATTTTAAATTTTCAGTTTTTAACAACAGAATTCCTTTTTCTCCAAACCAATAATATTAGCATTATTAAAAATGTCTTCATATTTTATTAGGGTATAAAATATAATTATCTTTATCATTCAAAAGTATTTTTGAGATACGTCTTTTGCCTTCAAAGAGGCTTATTACATCACTGATAGGAGTAAAAGATTTCGACATTCCCTCCAGTTTCCTCAGAAATTGGATTTAAAAATCTTCCATGGTATCCTATTTCTTATTGGAAGTATGTGAGTTTCCTTTATATAATATACTTGATAAAGTCTGATAAGGATCTTCTCTAAACTTATATTTTTGCAAATAATGAATGAAGTCTTCTTGGGGTTCTTTAACTTAGATACAACTTATTTTTTTCCCATAAAAACAAAATATTTCTTCAAATTTTGAATACTTTTCTTATTATTTTCCTTAACATTTTATACGATTTTTATTTAATTATTACAGTATTTTGTTACATATAGGTTAGTAAGAAATAATTTAATTAATGCTTGTTCTCTATGTTCATTCAATTTGTATATTTTCAAAAGATTATTTAAGTGAAAAATAATGTTGGAGTCAACTTTATTTTTGTATAAACTAATGGGTCATTAAAACTTGAAATTTAATTACATTTTCCATAAAAAGGAATAATTTAAGATGCTTCCCAGTAAAATAAGTTATAAAGATCTGTATATCTTTTGAACAGCAAGACAGATTCGAGACGGAAGTTACGATTTGTGGGGCAAAAATATTCAAAACTTATATCTTTCAAACAAAATGTTATGAGGAAGTTTTTTATTCGGTTTCTTTTGTGAATTTCTAATTATATTAACCATTGGCGTAGTGTAGAAGAAGACTCCAAAATATCAATAAATATACTATACAACAACAATGTGCTTGAAAGTATAAATTAAATTTTTTTAAAGTTTAATATGGCTTGCGCGCAGTGTATAGATTGCTGAGTCCATCAACCCACAGTTTGCTCAGGGATATTAAGTGAAGCCATGCTATTTCGTCCTCCAATTTCTAATTAATGTCTTCATGTCGATGTATTGAGAGGGATCCACCGAAGCGGAGAGAGACATCAGTTTTCGAATGAGTTTCGGCAGGTCTCTCACTTTTGGATGTCGCTTCGCTGAATGAGATGGGTTCATAACTTTCTCATTTAAAGGAAATAGAGTGGAAGTTTAGTCGTATCCAGTTCCTGGTATTATTTCTCGTTTCAAATTGTTTGTGATATTGAGAGTTGAGTCTTCACATCAGTGGCAGATAACAGTGCTTCACCAAATAGTTTGGCCGTAAAATTATAGAAATGCCCAACTCTAATGCATAACTATAAAACCTAATTAGAAGAATTTTGTATGAATATATTTAATTCCATAATTTTCCATTTCGAAGCATATCCATCACGAATTAATATAAACTTTACATTAAATTTCATTAGAAATTAGAAGTACAATAAGAATAAGTAATTTTAAGTAATCAGAATAAAAGAGAATGAAAGAGAGAGGAATAATAATGATGAAATCAGTATTTTATATCTCCTAATCCAGATATATGCACTTAAGTGTGATTTTCTGGGAACAAGGTACACCTCCTATAGGTCTGTGGTAGTTGACATTTTTGATTTAGCTGAAATTTGCACTAAAAATTTACTATCCAGAAAATAATATTCAGAAGCATATTTATTTTGTCATTTTGTGGTCTGCAACAACATTTAACGCCTTTTGAAGTCAACTCCATGCATCCAAACACTTATTTATCATGTAGGGTATATTTATCATCTAGGGAACGTAGGGAAAGAAATTATGGCTTTTAAGAATTCAAAGCAGAAATCTCTTCTCATACCCGCCATACTCAGGAACGAGACAGCCATTAGCAACTTCTTCACAATATCGCCATATTTCACAGAGAAGCGCCATTAGGTTGGGCGGTCATTAAGGCAAGATCCTCACCCGAAACTAAAGAGAAAACATGTTACAAAATGGAAAACTTCTAAATTGGATATTCACTGCAAGTCGATGGAAACTGTCTGGGCAAGAGTTCTACTCCAATTCCTGTGCTGAAATTTGAATATGTAAACTCTCTTTAAATGTGCCTGATTGCTTTAGGATGTAAATTGTTGAGTATATACAACGGGAAGACGCTATTCCCCCCCTCCAAAAAAAATGAGTAGCGGTTTCCTGGTTAGAACATAAGAACCGATTTCTTGTCTTGAAACTTTCTTAGAAAAATATTCAAAGAAAATTTAAGTAAAGATGCAATCATTATCTCCTAATGCAGATATATGCACTTAATTGAAAATACTAATACTCTTTTAAAGTGCTGGGTTTACTCGAGCTCAATAGGATGATTTAAATAAATGAATTTACCAGATGGTATGTGGGATTCACAGTACTTGAAACTTATGTAATTTAGCTGCAGGAAAAATACTTGAAATGTTCGGACTTATACTCAGAAGTATACATAGTTTCGTTCTATAGTATAAAATCCAATAGAAGTCTTTTAAAATAGTAGAAACTACAAAAGATCCAGTTACACCACAAAACAGATTCGCAAACTCTGTAAAACTAATATCCATGTCTAAAAGATAACAAGTCTAAAGATATCCAAGTCTAAAAATAAACATAACCTAAAAAAAGATGGGATTTTTTTCTATGAATTTGTTCTTTAGGGTCCTATTCTTGTGCAAGAATAAACCAATTCACAAAATAAATTATGTTTTTCAGAATAAAATAAGAACTTATAGCGTACACTTTTGCACTGCTTTTCAACAAGAAGGTACCTATAAAATGTACCTGCCGCGAGGAAAAGCAGTGAAATAAATAGCATATCCTGCGGACATTTAAAAAGTCCTTGAATGGCATATTGCAAAACGATTTCGGAGATAGATTTATTCAGAAAGCATTTTGGAATCCCGACGGGGAAGGGAAAAAGCATGAAAAAAAACCAATGTCCGGTTCTTTGGTGGGTACGATTACATTTCATGTAAGTTTAAAAGTTCAATAGAACTTTTATCTGTTTAAATTTGCAATCATGGTAGTCTTACTTGAAAATATTTTTGTATGAGTGACGAGTAGCTTTTTTTTTCTGAGAGAAGTGTATTTTTAACGAATCAATGTTAAAAGCATTCATTTATGAGATAATGCTCATATAGAAAGAAATAAGAGACTTGGAAATGCTTGATTAATGTTTAAATTTTAAAATACGTAACACTTAAAAAACACGCTTGTAATCCAAAAAAATAGTTTCGAATTGAAAAGTTTTTTTTAGCAAAACTGAAAGTAGGGGGTAATACCTTAAAGATATCAGTAGAGAGCTGTTTACCTTTATTTTATACAATATTTTTATTCACTAAGGAGCTACCGCCCCCTGCTCGCTATCGCTCACCAACCCTCGTAAACTGCTTACGCAGGACCTTTTGGATTGCCTCACAAAACCCAGTGCAATGAACTTAAACTTACTTTATATTATAGATAAAAAACAATTAGCAGAAGAAACGTGAACCTTTTCAAAAAATTCGTCCCAAGTCATCTCTACGAAAAACACTCTTTTAACAGTTTGATTACTTTTTTTACTTTTTAAAAATAAATTTGGAAAGTACTTTAAAGGCCATTTTTAAAACGTGAAAAAAACTTGTTTATCATAAAATATGGCATCAATTGGTCGTTGTGATTGAATGTATAATAAGTATATAATATATAATAAGCTGTATAACAGTATACTAGCTTTATTGTAACTGCGACATTATCCGTAATCTAAAAAATGGAAATATTTTAAAATTGAATTTTTTTTTAAAAGTCCAAAGCAAATCCTCGAAAGAATCCGGACATTTTTGTTAGCAGGAATGTGTCATTCGGTTTAGTAATTAAAAAAAATTTGTCTGGAAACCGTTCTCCTAAAGCTTTTTTTTAATAGAGAGATGCACTAACTTTCCAATTAAGCAAGATTCACTGCTTCGTATAGCAATATTACAATTTTGTAAGTGAATTACCTTATAATAAGTGATTAATTTTTAAAACAAAGGTTCGCGTTAACTGTATTTTGAAAGACATTACTCGTTAAAAGGAAAGAATAAACAAGATTTTCCCTAGTAAAAGATGTTCTGCATTTAGTATACATAAGTTTTAAAAATCAAGAAATATCTACGCTGTAAAATACACATGGTTGTGAAAGCGCTATTGCTCTACTGCATACAATCAAGGAAAAATTCGTTTGGCGCGTAAAACAACATATATGGTATAACTTGGAATCCATAATATTTCATTAAGTGCTATAAGTGCAATACCTATTTATTTTCTTATTCAAATGAAATAAAATAAAAATATAAAATCTAGAAACGGAAGCATTTTCTATGTAACAAACAAAGTGGTGTAAACAAACAACTACGGATAGAAACAGTATTTGTTTCCTTCGAGTTTTCAAAGTAGGTAAACATTGTAGTCATACAGAAGCAAACAACCCTTGATGGAATTCGAAGCTCTGCTAAAAAGTTTTGCTCCAAGACATTTCTTTAAAAGATATTTGAATTTGGTACACTTATCTTTACTCACTTAAAGTAAACAACGGTATAAATATTATGTATGTTTAGTGGTCCTGACTTTTTAACATTTCTTAATTTGAATCATGAAAACAATTTTTTTTTATAATATTAGAGATGTTTCCTAAATTTTGAACTTTTATGAGTTCCAAGGGGAAAAACAAAGTTATGAGTTGAAAACCCCGAATTTGCACCTGCTCTAAAATGAATGTTGTTTATAAACCACTTAATAAAGGTGAAGCTGGTAAAGTTTTTTATTCAACTCAGTTCTTTACTTGATAAACTTTTTCAACGCATATTTTGTGATTGCATAAATAAGCTAAATGGGAGTAAAATATTTTTATGATAAGTCCGTTACTTTATAAGCCTCTAGCAACATATATTAATTACCTAGAGAAACTAGGATGTATCTAAAACAATGTTTTTGAGAATTAATTCCAAAAGTATTTAATTCATTCAATTACAAAAAAATGTATCTATAGAATTTACGATATTTAAAATCCTTAATGATGGTTTAGTATCCTGCCCTACTGAAGAACTTTTAATTTGTAGCCTCTTTCTTACAGATGAGATTCATATTTGAGAAATAGTAAATGAGAAATCCTGTATTATCTTTAGGTAAACAAAATTTGCCATTTTAATCTATTGAAATATTTTAAGGATCGCAAAGTTTTAGGTTCGTTTACAAATGGTATCGTTAGTTTGAAAAAAAAAGAGAATAATTCCAAAAAATGGAAAAGTGACTTTTAGTGCTAATAATCTCCAAGCTTCGCTCTTCATATGAGTGGGAAAGAGGGAAAAATAACTACCCCCTATACGGATGAATTTTCCAAAATCGGTGCCTATTCATTTTTATTTTTTATTTAATTTGAAGTTTAAGTTAATTTTATTTTATTAGTTTATTTTTCTTCCTGCTGTAAACTAAGCCAAAACAAAATTTATTTTTAATTTAAAAGTGTTTTTAGTTTACAGTGAATGTTGAACTCCATTGATACTCCAATGATATACATTAAACTGCCTCAATAACTCAGTTTCATGATACGTTTGAATTTTTATTTGTCCTACTTACTGAAATATTTCAATGATCGCAAAGTTTCAGGTTTATTTTTAAACTGACGTTGTTTACTTCCCTTCAACCCAATACCGATCAATGTCTTTTTTGCAGTGATTTTTTTTTAGACCTTTGGGTGTTGAACTTAATGATTTTCCCAAAACGTTCTTAGGGAAATTGCAATCACGAAATGAAAGTTCCCGGATAATTGACAAATGATGCACTTGGGGATTCGAATAGAAGAATTTCTTAGTTACTTCTCGATTTATTTGTTAGATAAGGGGCTAGTTTCTCGATCAATGATCCCAAATTAGAAGAATAAATCCAATTGGGAGATAGTTAAGTTAGTTTCTTCACGTTTTGCGTGACTGTATCAAGTAGAGTCGTGCTCCATTATTAGTGCGATTTTCTCTGTGACGATTCATAGTTTTAGAAAAATTACGAAGTGAATAAACCCAAAATACTTTTTAAGAATATTTAGATAAGGTATTGTAATATTTCTGGCTCTAAAATATAATAATCGCTTCTAAAAAGTAAAGATTTGCACAAGAGTATCACTTGTTCAAAGAGCCAACTTGAAATAGTGTCCTTCCAAAGAATCCCCTGAAGTTTTAAAAATATATTTCAGAAGCATTTTTTAGTATATTTAGTTTTTTTCTTTGTTCTAATTCTTTATTTTTATTTTCTTTAGTCTATAAAGTAACTAACCGCATGATTTATGTGAGCATAAACCTCAATCACGTTAAAATATGAATAGTTTTTAGCATAATCTGTTTTCAATTCATAATTTTTTTTAGGTTCATCGCATATAAATATGACATGCTTAGTTAACTTAAAACTAACCATTGTTCACAAAAACGACCCTTAGATAATATTGTATATTCTCATTGATTCAAAGAGGGAAGGTTTTGAGATAAGGTTTTAACTTTCTTTAATCAATAACAATCTTTCTTAAAGTCGCCAAGAAAATTAATTATATCAACGCAGAGTTGCTTATCAGGTTGTTCTCAAAATGAGTTTTGGGTGTAAATAAATTTTGCTACTTTATTTGTTTCATATTATTTTTTATGTTGAATACACCCTAAGTAAAACTGAATACTTCAGCTGTTTATCTTATTATTATTTTTTTTTGTTCTCTGTTTTTTCCATGTTGGAAAAATTTCATTAATGGGGCTACTTTCTTTAAAACCCTTTGAAAGAAATCCATTTTTTTATCTCTTTGTGCTTTATCAAAATTACTGCAGACATTAATAAGAGTAACGTGATAACGCGCTTTCTCAAAAAAGATTTTTTTATGATTCTTACAGATTAATGAAATTAAGTTTTCCTACTTAAACTTTTCATACACATATACGTATTAAAAAAACAAAGTTCTTTTTTTTTGCGATGATTAGATAACTATGCCTGTTTTTATAACAAAAAAGATCTTAATACAATAGTTTCATAAATATGGTTAAACCTTGATAGCGGATTAAGATAACATAACAATATTTATTAAAATAGATCTTAAAGGGGTTTGACCCTCTTTCTAATTGTGTTATTGTATTTCTAAAAATGAAAAGACATTCTTCTTACTTAGAATAAGTTCAATACAATTGATACTATGAAATTAGTTCTCCATTAAGTAGTTGTGCGATTAATGGAAATTGTAACATATTAAGTACTATGAAACTTTTATTTTTGGACGGAATAAAATAAGTATTTAAGAGTGAAAAATGTTATTAAAAAATAAAATAAAAGTTAATTTTTCAATAAATAAAGCAGATATTTAATGTTTTAAATTGACAATTTTTCTTTTTTTTTTATCATACTGTAGTTGAGTTTATTTGCAAAAGGTGTCAAAAGTCTATTAGTTTTTAGTTGTAGACTGACTGTGTGTTGCAACTGTGTGCATGTACTTTTAAGCCTATAAAATTTTTAAATGATAAAAAATAAAGATATTTTTTTATTGTCAGAAATACAAATTCCAAAATAGCTCGTCCTTAAAAATTCTATGTAACTACGCAAGAAATATGTTATTTTTTAGTAAAATAGTAAAGGAAGCTTTGTAAAACACCTCTCTATTGGAAAAGTCAAGCCAATGAATTACTTAGAAATTCGTCTTATACGAAAACTAACGTTTCTGGGGAAAATTATATTATTTCTTACATTTCTCTATTGAATTTCATTTAATGTATAATAATTTGATTCATACCCCATTTCATTCATTGAATTAAATCTAGTTCCTCGAGTAGATACTCTAATAAGGAACATCGTTGCTAAACTAAGCTCATTAACAGAACTAGATTATAAGCTGAGGGATATTCTACCTCCTTATACCTGTTGTCTCGATGCCAGAATAGAATAAGTCACACTGTAGAGGATATGCACTTTTATAATTAAAAAAAAAACAATTCAGAAGACTAAGAAGGATGTTCTTGTCATTTAGAGTGTACAGTTTTTATTTGGAAGCCCGTCATAAAATCTCACGTGGTTTCTGTGTGAATAGAATATATTTGAAAGATTGCTTTTATAAAGCAATAAAACCAAATTTGATACCTGGAATTATTACAATAATAAAATTAATTAATTTATTAATTCCGTGGCAATCCTTTGAGATAATAAAAGCCTAGCTTTTAGATTAAAAAATGTAACTATAATTATAAGCAACTGAATTTGCATAGAAGAAAAGAAAACCTACTATTTATAGCTAAATACAGTTTGAAAACATTATTTTGAAAAATGTCTTAAGTAATATCTATCTTTGAATTTGTTGCTTACCTACTTGCTCCCTTTTCACGGATCAAGCGTCAAAACCTGTCACAAATAAAATATGATTACTTAATATTTATTTTTTATATCTGTGAATCATAAGCTCTCTAGTTTCAGCCGATCGAAGCCTTTTGAGTTATGTCACACGTCAAACTCTCACATTTCTATATCTATAATTTTAATGTAGCTACACCCATTTGGGCTTAGAAGCTTGTCAAATTCTAACCCATGAATTTATTTTCTGAGCACTGATTGATTCTTCTAGTCTTTGTTTCAGAATGGGAGGGATTTGAACATAAATCGGGGAACATGAATGGATGTTGTTATCAGATCAATCAAGCTTTAGTAGCAGTTAGATTAATTTGTGTTTGTTCAGCAATAAGTAATAAGAATCGATAGAAGTTTCTTCATGTTTGGAAGTAAGAAAGCTTATTTTTACGTGAATTTTTTTGCATTGTCTGAAATGGAAATTTTTTCTTTGAAACTATAATAGTAGTCTTTTTAATAAAATTTTTATAAAAGCTAAATATTTAATAAACGTTATAAAATTAGCTATAGGTAATACTTTTATTCTTAACATTGTATCAAAAGAAGTTATATCACGATTATAACTGTTCATGAATGTTTAATTTCTCTTCACTAAAAAGCATAGTATATCGTTACCACCACGCCAAAAACTCGAATCTGCTATGCATAAGAATAGCCTTAAGGCTCGTTTAGACTCTTCAATTTTGATCTTTATTTTAAAGGAATCATCCAAATTGAAAAACTTAACTTTTTCAAAGAAAACTATCGATTCACAGGAGTAAATCACTCACTAATGATGAACACATATGAAGTTAAATAGTGTTAATGAGTCTTTAAAGGTAGTCTATTCTGTATCATTTGGTTCTTAACTATGAGAGTTAACTTAGTTGGCTTGAACTTTTAAATTAAACTTGTGTTACATTACCTTCGTATTCTGGTTATTCTCTCAACTCTGAAGTAATTCATTCCGAGTCGAAAGTATTCATTTTAAACCCCCTAAAGAACAGTCTGCAATTACTCAAGAACTTTCCGTTCGTGATAATGACCAAACGGTAGTTGAATTCAACCAACTCTCCATGGTTTCAAATGCGAATGAAAGCGCCTAGCTAAATTTATAACGCAAGTCTGTTCTTGCCGACCCACTTAACAGTTTCCTGAACCAAACAATTCAGAAACCTACGGCAACGAAAGTATCATTTTTCGGAGAAGTAAATCAGATTGGGTTCCTCTTTTACTTTCCTAAACTCATCGGGGATTTCATGGATATTTTAAGATTGAACCCATTTCCTTTGTTTACTTATTCCCAAGAAATTGGTATACATTCTACCAACCTATCAGTTTATATGATAATTTTTCAAAATAGTATTCTCAGGTGACCTTTTATGGGAAGGAAATTCTTGGAAAAACACTCAAAATTCTATTGATTATTCAAAAAGAGAAAGTAGTAGTTTCGGGTAAAAGTTTTGTTGCGTACCATTCCCCCAATTTTTAAGTACCTATTTCATTTTTATGTATCTAAAGAAATATATTGCCTTTATACCTTGATAACGAAATATTTTAGCTTCCGTGCGGGGTTGAATAATAAATTAATGTTTATTAAAAGGTTTAGGTGGTATTTAATTTAAGTGAACAGTGTTTAGAGGAAAGAGAGATACTATACAGAAAGTAGAATAACAGTTTTACTGAGGACTACGTTAGAGGTAAAATAACACTTAGTCATATTTATGAGAAAAAAATAAAGAAGAATGTAAGGTTTAAAAAAAGAATTTTAAGTAAAATAGTCCAAATGATTATTACCAGTATAGGGAAATTTTCTAATATTGTCATATGGTTTTATTTGCTACACACTTTGTTGTAAAATTTATTAATTTTAGGAATAAAGAATAAACAAAACTAATTTTCATTAAGTTAAACAATTTTATTTGCAATTAATTTTATTCCTTTACAAATTTTTAAAGCATTGTATTGCTATTTTGGTTTCAAATAATATTTTTCAAAAAATGTTATTAAAAACAACAAATTTTATACTTTTCTAAGAATTGAAACGTCTCTTTTTATCACAATAACCGAATTATTTTTTTTTATTGTTTTCATAATTTATTTTTATATGCTTCATGCAAAGAACTCGCACAACATGAGATGCTATTATCAATTTTTAAGAAACCCGATCTCATCAATCATTTTCCTATAGAAGCTATTTTCAGTCTCCCCTTAAGGCTTGATAACACCTACTAGAGAGAAATTCCACCCACACAAAAATATATTTATCTAAAAAACATTGAATAACTGCACATTGTATTCTTTTAATCATTTATACCTCTATAGTATATGTTAAAATAACATAAAAATTCTTTGAGTGTTTATTGGTATTTCTTATACTATTTACTTTATCAAAATATTGTACTTACTTTTATCAGTTACCTTTTATCCAAAGAGAAAACTAGAAATGTTTTCATTAGCAATAGAGATTTATTTATATACGAGCCCCTAGACCATCTTTATTAATTCTTTGGACATTTTTGCTTTCTCCATTGCTTTTATGCATTTGTAAGGTTTTCATTTACTTTATGAAAAGCAGTTTCAAAACTATTTCCTCTTTTCTGATAGTTAATCTTTATTTGAACTTTTTAAGCTAATAGTTACGAAACAAAGATATAAAATCTCAGAATAATTAAACTATGAAATATTTAATGAAAATAAACGAGATACTGAATTTAAAAATGCTAAATTTTATTTTTAAATAAATTTATTATATTTAAACAAATTCTTTTATTTTTTTTTAAACATGCCATTGGTTGTTAACAAATCGAGTAATTTTTTACCGGAATATTTTGAAATTAAGACTTGGATATTTTTTTTATCATGTTTGAATTTGACTTGATTTCCCTTTGTTTCATTTTTATAAAATTAGAAGTTCTTCAATGTGGGCACTTTTATTGAATAAGAAATCTCAACCTAGTAAAGCTTAGTTATAAAATGAACAGGTAGTTCTTTTATCTTTTATTCTCAGACATAAACCTACATTTGCTTTCTTAAACTTGGGTGGCAAACCATAGATATTCCAAACTTATCGTGTTGTGCAAAAACACCAAGGTAAAATATTTAAAAATAGAAGTTAATTTTCCCTTTAAGATAATGTTTCTATAATTTCACAGTAGAAACTTCAAATTTTATGTTAAAAATATAAAAAAATCTTCTTCACTAAACCATAAAATCAGATTGTCATAATTATTTTTATACAATTTATAACTACTCACTCATCTTCAATCATGAATATTTGAATTTCCTATTTTTTATATTTTAAAATCGTTACATAATTTAAGTATATTTAAAAATATGTTTAATGTCTCATTAGAAAAATGCCTTGCTCTTTAGAAATTAATTGCATTAAGCCATAATAAGTTATTTTCATTGTTTTGAGAGGGAAGGTTAAAAGTACTATATAAATTGTTTGTGCAGTTCGCACTTTTAGGATAACCCCTCGCTCTATCTTGATTAGCATCTTTTCACATTTAGAGTGAGTGGGTGCCTCGTCCTTTTAATCATTAAGACAGTGTATTGATCTTTTTGTTTTCTTCATTAGCATTTCGTGAAAGACATCTTTGAAGATGAAAATAATTTCAGCCAGATTGAGAATTAGTATGTTTTCTAAAAGTTTATTGAAATTAACTGATAAGTTGGAGGGAAAACTGTTTAATTGAAGTGTTTATTCAAATTAGACAAAGGATTTAAACCTACCTAGCTAGTTTTTCTTAGTATTGATGAAAAACTTAGTTAAAATGAAACTCGGAGTGTAAAATACATTTTCTTTTTTCAATCTCGTTGCTTTAAGAGGAAAGGAGAGTTAAATGCTATTAGAAAGTAACACTAAATAATAAATAACAGATATAAAAATTCTAAAATTGAATATTTATATCTGTGCGAAAAAAATTAAATTATTTTATTTGGATGAGTTCCATTTCAAATCTCGAAGTCAAGATAATGATGCTAAACGGAAAAAAAAGTATTCATAAGGGGTTTTTTATCGCGGGGACTGCCATGAAAAGCTATCGTTTTGGATATGACTAAAGAATAAAATTTGACACCTATCATTACATTAAAGTTCTTTATAAAAAGGAGTGATAATTTTCATAGATTTCTATTCTCCGCTCTAGCCCTAAAGCACCCCCACGAAAGTTTCCTTTCTGAGGTTACAGTCAGCATTTGAATTTTTAGAAGGGAATATTCCCACAAAAGATAATTCAACTCTTCCGGCGAAAATATTTGCCACTATCGCTTGGAACCATCCGCGGTGCTATAAACGCCCCCAACTATTCAAACTGCGACATTTAAAGCACCTTATTCCCCAACGCAATTAAATTGGGAGATTTTTTTTTCAGAGTTTATCTCCATTTGCAGGATACCTGGTTTCAGGGGTGCAACCTAAAACGGGTTGTCTAATTTTAGGTTTATCTAAAAAGATTTTAAAGAACGTCCTTCTTTTCGATTGCTTTTATTTGACAGCAATATTTTGTGTTGTCTGTTTTTATACGTGAATTGAATACATGAAGAGTTAAAAATGTTAATATTTTTTTTATCTTATATTCTGTGTAAAACTGCCAATAAAGTTTATCTATCCATTTCCAACTCGTCATACAAAAACTTTTGAGAAAAAAATATTGTTTAATATAAAGAAAATCAATTCATAATTCAATAATCAAATCAATGATTTGAAAGATTAGGTATACTATAAATAGGATTAATACCAAAAATGGGTCAAACTCAATTCTTAATATTTTTTCATGTCCTTTCTTCCATAACTTTCTTCTAAACTATTTGAGTAGATCAGATAAACTACTTTTGATTTTGTCTTAAATTATAATTTATTAAGTCGATTTATTAAGTCGATTTATTAAGTCGATAATTATCGACTGAACTTAACTGAAAATCAGCTCTTAGATTCGATTGGCATAAAATATTTTTCCTAAAATACTCCACAACTTTTAAAATGCATTTTAAACTTTTATATACATTGACTTTATGATCACTTTGTATGCTTTTATATATTACACATGTGTTTTAGCATAAATTTAAAGAAAAAAGTTAAAACGGAGTACCAGCAACAAGAGGCGTAAAATAAGCTAGTATTTTATGTGAAATTTTTATTGGTTTTCACAATTCTTCCAACAATTTTAATATTATCTAAACTAACAATAAAGTTGGAGACTTTTCCCCTTGGTTGGTAGCCATCTTTGAAATAAATCAGAAGCCTAGATTTCTCTTGCTTCAAACATAACAGACAAACTTTTCCATTTTTGGTTTTCAGGCTGCATTCTGGGCTGTAAATTCTTCCATTTTTTATTACTTTTCTTTGAGTATCTTTCAGCTAGCTACATTGAAAGGACTGTATCTAGAACTATATGCTTTTGATACTGATTTCTTCCAAAGTTAGAACGAGCAAGAGAAAAATTTGCAAATTAAACATGGCGAGGAAAATGTTAGAATATTTCTCTCGAATAAAGGATAGGATTTCAAAGAAAATGATGGGATATCTGTTTTCTTGATGTTGCATGTATTATGAGGAATTTCCCCGACACATATTTTACACTTTTATAAGTTTATATCTAGTAATGGATTCCTCTCCATCTTGGAAACAATATTTACTTTAAAAATTGGAAAATATTTCTATTTTTTACCCTTGAAGAACATTGAATAGAAAATATATTTTTAAGAATGAGAAAAAGTAACCTATCTACCTGATTTTAGGAAAAAGATGCTGTTGCATATTTTCTACAATTTAGCCTCTTTACACATTTGTTTCTTTCTTGGAATAGTGAGCAATGCTGTTTTGAAAAGAAATTTAAAATATCACCAAAACCAGAGTTAAGACTTATGGAACAAAAGTGAATTTATTCTTCAAAAAGAAATATAGATAGTTCAAAAATAGTTTTTTAAATTTATTGTTAAATAAAAAAAAACATGCGGTTACAAAATTAATATCATTCTTTATTGACAAAATATATTTATTAAAGTTGTTGATTAGAAAAAAAATTATAACTTGTTTCTTTTTTAACATTAATGAAGCCTTCCAAGTCATTTGACTTGATTTTAAGCATATGGAAAACGTGTTGGTACTATCATTAGTATTTTCCAAGAAAAATACTAATACTTGCAACAAAAATAGATGAGTAAAATTTAAGCTTTATTCGATTATAAAACTTCGCGAATAGTTGTTGGTCACGCAAGAGTGACTTCTCTGTACAGTTTTGTTTTCACTATATGCAAATTTATGTTTACTTAAAATGCCGCTAGGGCGGATCAGTATAAATTCGAATGTATCTGCCTGTTTCCGAATGATTGTATGAATGATTGGATGTTGGAGATGATTATGATTAACGTTCATAAGCAAAACGCTGTATATTTTTGTCCCAATAAACAGATGCGACTTAAAGTTGGCTTTTCTTCCTTATTTCCTTACCTGCATTGAGGATTGTTCCGAGGCGAACAGTTTGGAGGTTCCACCGAGATTGCAGTTTCATCATGAGCGAAGCTGGTGACGATCAAGATTACAGTGCCTCAATTCGGGCTCGAGGATATGAGAAGAGAGCAATTACCAGAATTGAATCGTTCGTCAATTCTATCAACGATCGGACGGACATCAACGCCATCGGCATCAGGCTTGAACGCCTTCAAGTTGCCTTCGACCAGTTTTGTCAGCTTGATTCTTCTCTACCAGAAGAGCAATCAGAAAGGGAAGCCGTCGAAAATCGATTCTACGATTGCTGTGCCAAACTAAGAGGGATTATAGCCGCCAGAACAGCAGCCTTGAATTCAACTGTCCAGCAAAGAGAAGAAACTCCGGATCCTGAACAAAGCTTCAGATCCACCCCTGAATTCAAGCTCCCCAGATTGAATCTACCTTCATTTCAAGGAGATTATGCCGAGTGGTTAAACTTCAAGGACCTCTACTCCACCGTAGTCCATAAGAATGAAAATCTGACGAACATCCAGAAGTTCCAGTATCTACGTGGTCTTCTCGGCGAAGCTCCAGCAGCTATCATTCGCCACATCCCAGTTTCTGATGTCAGCTACCCAGAGGCATGGGAAAAGTTAGTGAGCCGGTACGACAAGAAGAAAAACATCGCCACATCTCTGCTCAATACTTTTCTAAGTCAACCCCAAATAGGTGCGGTCAACTCTTCTAATCTCAGATCAATGGCTGATGTATCTGAGCAAGTTATTCGTGGATTGAGGACAGTGGATGCTGCAGCCACCACAGCCGACATTTGGTTGATTCATCTTTTATGTGAAAAGGTCGATCCAGAAACGCGACGTCTCTGGTCGGAGAAAACAGTGTCAATTCCCTTCCCAACGTTCCAGTCTTTCTTGGATTTCCTCAACGAGCGATCCAGTGCTCTCGAAGCGGTCAACTCAGCGCCGGATCACCTGCATCAAATTCCTAGTTCCAGTACCCCTCCTCGCATTTCAGCTTCAACGTGTCTGAAATGCAAAGGCATGCATTCTCTCTCCAAGTGTCCACAATTCAAAGCGTTAGGATTGAATGCTCGAAAGGACTTTGTGCGCAAAAGGTCTTTATGTTGGAACTGCCTATCATCATCTCATCTCAACCGTAGCTGTCAATCGAAATTCACCTGCCGAATGTGCAACGGTAAGCACAATACACTTCTCCATGAAAGTTTCAATACTAACTGTGCAGTCACCAAAGTTCCCGAAGTGAAGAAGACGACCATCACGTCAAGAGAAGAAGAAAACCCAGTGCCTTTTTTGATGAACTCGATAACCTGTAGCACCGCTGTACTTCCCACAGCAATAGTATCAGTTTGTGATGCTCAAGGTAAACTCCAAGACATCCGACTACTGTTAGATTCGGGTTCTCAAGCGACGTTTCTTTCGGAGGCCTGTATGAAGAAGCTGAGTTTACATTTCACCTCCCGCAAGACCCTTCCAGTAACTGGTCTTTCAGTCTCAAATCCTGTAAGGACCTTGGGCTCCGTAAATCTTTTCATTTCTTCAAAAGCTGATCCCAACTTCAAGTTCAAGATTGATGCATTTGTATTGAAAACCATGACAGCCACCCACTCGTCGTTTCAAGTTACGCCCAAGGAGCTCTCACTACTAAAAGGATTGCAATTGGCTGATCCTTCCATCGGACGCTCTGAGACAATCGACATGATCCTTGGCGTAGATCTTTTTTTCTCGATCCTCCTACCAGGTCAAGTTCTGAAGTCGGATGGAAGTCCACTAGCCCAAAACTCCAAGCTAGGTTGGATTGTATGCGGAAAACCAGATGCTCCACAACGAGTCACAAGCTTAAATCTGATGATGTCAAGCCTGGATACGCAGCTGAGAAGATTCTGGGAGGTCGAATCCGTGCCGGAAAGAACTACGAACTTTACACCAGAGGAGCAATACTGCGAGGACTATTTTGTTAAGAATCACACGATGGATATCAAAGGTCGGTTTGTAGTCAGATTGCCTTTCCGGGAAACCTCATCCGAACTAGGGAACTCTTACAGTGCAGCAGTATTGCGTTTAATAAGTGTCGAAAGAAAATTCCAGCGTAATCCAGTACTTGAGATGGATTACAAGCGTTTCATGTCAGACTACCGGATCCTCAGCCATATGAAAGTCTCCGATGACGATTCAAGCATGATTGAGGACAAAAATAAGTTTTTCCTACCTCATCACGCTGTTCATAAGGTATGTAGCACCTCTACCAAATTACGTGTAGTATTTGATGGTTCCTGTCCTACTACTAGTAAAACGTCTCTAAATGATATTCTCTGCGTAGGCCCTCAAGTACAAAGAAATTTGTTTGATATTTTACTTAGTTTTAGATTTTACAAGGTTGCATTTAATGCCGACATTGTTAAAATGTATAGACAAGTTTTAATTGCCCCTCCTGATCAGTCATTTCAGCGCATATTGTGGCGTAACGATCAGAGTACACCCATCATGGAATTTAAACTATCTACAGTTACATATGGGTTGGCATCCTCAGCATTTCTGGCTACACGGTGTCTAAAACAAGTTGGTATAGATGCAGAAGCAAGTTTCCCAAATGCTTCAAAGGTAATTGTGAATGACTTCTATGTAGACGATCTACTTTCAGGTGCTGAATCGGTGTCTGACGCCATTCAGTTGTGCAACGAAGTTTCTAAACTTCTTAAATCTAGAGGGTTTGAATTATCCAAGTGGAGATCAAATTCACATGAACTTCTAGACAATATTGGTGTTGAGATGGATAAAACTAACCTAATCATTGAAGGTGAAGTAAGTTCTAAGGTTTTGGGTTTAACCTGGAATTCTTGTGATGACGTATTTATTTTTATACCTCAACTTGATGTCGAAGAGCCTTTAACCAAACGTAAAATTCTCTCCCAATCTGCCCAGATTTTTGATCCGTTAGGTTTTTTGTCTCCTTGTGTGGTTTGGATCAAAATATTTCTTCAAAGTCTGTGGATGTTAAAATGTGGGTGGGATGATCCATTGCCTGAGAGTATAACTTTAGATTGGAAAAAGTTTCAAGAACAATTCAATAGGATAACCCAGATTCGTATACCTAGGTTTGTAGCATCTTTCAAGGATAATCTTTCATTGATAGGATTTTCTGATGCTTCAACGCAAGCTTACGCAGCTGCAATTTACTGTCGTAGTGAAAGCAAGAATAGGGTAGAAGTTAAACTCTTAGCATCAAAAACAAAGGTTGCCCCTATTAAACAGCTATCTGTCCCAAAGTTGGAACTTTCTGGTGCCCTGTTACTAACAAGACTTGTTACATCTGTAGTGTCTATTCTAAATATGAATTTAAAGGTGTTTGCTTTTACAGACTCAAAGGTGGTTCTAGCCTGGTTATCTGCTCATCCGAGTAGATGGAAAACATTTGTAGGTAACAGAGTATCAGAAATACTAGAAACTTTGCCTGCCACTAATTGGGATTATGTCCAATCCCGGAACAACCCCGCTGACCTGGCCTCACGAGGTGTTGATTCTGTGGTATTGAGTAATACTGAACTGTGGTGGAAAGGACCAAAATTTCTGCAGGATGATATTAATCAGTGGCCTAAAGCTGATTTGACTGTAGAAGGGTCCAGTGTTTCAATCCCTGAAGCTCGTAAAGAGCAGGTGTTCAATTTTGAACTCAATGTAAGTCAAAATGATACGTTGGAGTATTTGTTTCATAAGTATTCTTCATTCTCTAGCATAATGAGAATTGTTGCATATTGTTTAAAATATTTTAAGGTAATCAAAGGTTCTGAAGTTACTTTACCTGTTTTGCCCCTAACCCTATCAGATCTAGATTACTCCAAGATGGTCATAATCAAATGGGTCCAATTATGCCATTTTCAAGAAGAATTGAGCAGGTTAAGAAGTAAAAGGTGTCTAAAGGCTAACAGTAAACTTCTTTCCCTGAATCCATTTATCGACAAAGACGGTGTTTTACGGGCAGGAGGCCGTATCCAAAGGGCTGATTTGCCTTATGGAGCCAAACACCCCATTATTTTGCCCCCTGATCATCCAATCAGCAAGATACTTGTAAAGGAATTGCACGTATTAAATCTCCATTCAGGTCCTTCTTGTCTGCTACACATCTTAAGACAGCAATATTGGATAATCAGGGCAAGAATAGTTATAAAAAGTGTTCTAAATAAATGCTTAGTGTGTTGCAGGTTCAGATCGTCGCATCCTAACCAAATTATGGGTGATCTACCGAAATCACGAGTGCAAATATCACGACCTTTCAGCAAAAGTGGAACTGATTTCGCAGGCCCAATAATGCTGAGAATGAGCAAAGGACGCGGGTCAAAAAGCATTAAAGGCTACATAGCTTTATTCATTTGTATGGCCACAAAAGCGATCCATCTTGAAGCAGTAAGTGACCTTACCACTAACTCTTTCATTGCAGCCTTGAAGAGATTCAGTGCCCGCAGAGGTTCCCCCAGTGACATCTACTGCGACAACGCGACTAATTTTCATGGAGCCAGGCGAAAACTTGACGAGTTGTCAAAGTTTGCGCGACAGATCAATCGCAATCCCGACATTGCATTTCATCTAAATCAGTCTTCCATTAACTGGCACATGATTCCTGCTTTGTCTCCACACTTCGGAGGCATTTGGGAGTCCTCTATTAAACGTGTGAAGTATCACCTTAAGCGAGTAATTGGTGATAACAGCCTCACTTTTGAGGAATTAAGTACTTTGCTATGCCAAGTAGAGGCAATCCTTAATTCCAGACCTCTAGTTTCTCCCTCAGATGATATTGATTCTTTGAATGCATTAACTCCAGCTCATTTCTTAATAGGAGAAGTTCTTCGATCTATTCCTGAACAGGTGACTGAAGAACCAATCAGCCCTTCGACCCGCTGGCAGCTATTGGAAGATATGCGGTCTAGTTTCTGGAAGAGATGGAGCCAGGAATATCTGCATTCCTTGCAGGAGCGACCAAAGAATTGGAGAAAGGTCCATGCTAACCTACAAGTAGGCGACCTAGTAATCCTGAAGGAGCCGGATACCCCACCTGCTACTTGGCCCCTAGGTCGAATTATAGAAGTCCACCCAGGACAAGACCAGGTTGTTCGTGTCATCACTGTCAAAACAGCCAAAGGGCTTTTCAAAAGGAACATCACCAAGTTGGTGAAACTGCCCATCTGATGAACTTTGATTTATTTCAATTTTTAATTTAAGTTTATTAAATTTAAAATTGGGGCAGGAGTTATGGTCACGCAAGAGTGACTTCTCTGTACAGTTTTGTTTTCACTATATGCAAATTTATGTTTACTTAAAATGCCGCTAGGGCGGATCAGTATAAATTCGAATGTATCTGCCTGTTTCCGAATGATTGTATGAATGATTGGATGTTGGAGATGATTATGATTAACGTTCATAAGCAAAACGCTGTATATTTTTGTCCCAATAAACAGATGCGACTTAAAGTTGGCTTTTCTTCCTTATTTCCTTACCTGCATTGAGGATTGTTCCGAGGCGAACAGTTGTGTTTCACCTTTTCTAGGCTAAAACCATCATGGTTTGATTTTAGTAAATCAATCCAATATTACAAATACTGAGAACACTAACACATAAGATACTGCCTATAAATTTAGCTTTATAACTCTTTTATGATCTTTTTAGTGCCACATAATTTCCTGTAAGGTCAAAACATATTCATTCGTGTTACCACTCGTTTTCGTATTATTAGAGGCATTTGGCATTCGTGTTTCATAAAATTTGACCATAAAAGAACTAGGAAATTAAACTTGCTTCACCAAAAATATCCCGATAATTCTCCCATAGTCCCTAAATTTCACTAAAATTTAAAATAAAAAAAGGAAAAAATAAAATTACAAAAATTCAAAGAGAAAGGAAGTGATAATACTTAAACGCATTTTGGTGTTATACACACAAAATAAACCACCATGCAAAGGATGAATAAACTTGCATTTCATTTTTTTATATTCTGCTATTTCTAAATGAATTTAGGAATATGATAGACACGGATGTTATTATTTTGCCAATGTTTGATGATACACTCAAGTTGTTAGGAACATTTATGAATAACAGTTCTGAAAAATAATCAATCAGGGATCCCTTTATTAAAATTTATTCTTTTAGTTTATCTAAGTTTTCTTTTTAATTAAAATGAAAAAAAAATGAGTGAAATGCTCATAAATTCTAATTTTTTTTTAATATCAATACCTGTATTGAAAAGTAGTTCTTACAAAAACAATTTCTTGTAAGTTATTGGTAATAACTAATAATAAAAGTTGCAGAATGCGTCTTCAAAACAAGCTTTCAAAAGTTATTAAACCAGTAGAAATCGACGATTTTGTTCTAGGAGAATACCAACATTTTCAAAAGGTAATTACAAAACAATCACAAGCTAAAGCGCAAAAAAAAAATAGATGGGAAAAATATCCCTACCTCATTCTCTTCATAAGTTGCACCAAATAAAAGAAATTTCTCTAGGAAGTGTGAGGATATGAGACCCTTGGGGGTGCTGTTTCTATCAAACTGATCAAAATAGACTGCTGTGTCTGAATTTGAAAATAAGATAGAGACGATGAAAATTTAATTACTGCTAGATTTAGAACGTTAAGCCATCTGCTGAGCTTTACCAAACAGGATGTTCTAAAGTTATTTTCTTGCCGAGAAAGAGCGATGAAAAATCAATGGATGGGAGAAAAGTATTGAAGTATTTGATGGTGGGGAAAAAGGAGGGGAATTATTGTTTGGATAAAAGTTGCGTTTTTCTTTTATTATTTGTCTGGATCGAAGGAAGTTTCGAGCTAAATTCAATTTTTGAGAGAAGCATCTATGTGAAATTTTTAGAGCTATATCGTAATTTCCGGTTTTTCTTGGGATCTGTATTTCTATAATAATAGGGAACTTTTCAAAAATTTTAAAAGGGTTTGACTGTTATCGAGGTTTTTTAAACAAAGGAACGTTTGCTTTTGAAGCTTATTTTATTATGTTTGGGGAAAGGGGGTAGTAACATTATGTAAAAAGACAAAGAGATTTTTTTACGTTAAAAGTTAGTAGATTTTGTTATAGTCACTACTAAATACTTAACAGAAGAATTAAGTTCTATAAATAAATCTGAGGTATATTCAGTAATGGTTGGGAACTATAAAGGTTCCTCATATTTAGGTTATCAGATTTTGGTATTTTAAAAATATATTTCTCTGAACAATAACTTTCGAACCTTTCATGAATGAACCTAAATGAACCTTTCGTTTTTTATAGAATACTCAACTGTTGAATAGGAGTGATTTCTGTTTTAAATTTAAAGCCACTCAGCATTTGTGGAAAATATAAGAAATATGAAATGAAAACATGGCAAAAGTATATTTATTCATTTAAAAAGAGATTGTGTAAATTTTAATTGTGTAAAGAAAGATTGTGTAAAAGAGATCTTGGGTTAAAATTACTTCTAAATTCACCTTAATGTTTAGTTTAGAGGAACTGACACTTTTTAAAAATAATACAATGAATTATGTTGGTACCATCTATTAACATCGTTTTGTACTAATTTTTTTTATTGTCTTAAAAATTCCCCTGACCAACCCCCTGACGATGAAAACCGTTTTTAAATTTGTTTTTTTTTTTTTTTTTTTTTTTTTTTTTTTTTAATTTTTAAAAATGTCTACGGACTTTTCGTTTACACTGTACGCATTTACGTAGTGTACTTCATAGACAGCCAATGAAGAATATTTATTACTATATATCAAATTATAATAAAGTATATTTAAATGTAAAAATAACATACATAATCAGCTAAAAAATATAGTTTTCTAAAAAACAACTCGTATTAAGAACATTAGAACTAAATTTTTTGCCATAACTTTAGTGTTCGGCAACTAGTGGTCAAAAAGTAGTTAACTACCAACTACTAACTAGTCTGGGAAAATCTAGTTGCAACTAGTAGTTAACTATTTTTTCCTGGGACTAGTTGCAACTAGTAGTTAACTATTTCCCAAAGTAGTTAACTACTAGTTAACTAGTCTATTTAATTTCATAACCATTTTTTGCCCAAATTCTAATACATCTTTCTTATCTATATCAGAAGAAACTTTATGCTTCGCTCTAAACGGCGCTTTATTTCTGGTTAAAATGGTATTTGAGTACTCTACCATGACATTGTAGTTATAAATAGCAGTGTAATTTTTGTATATTTTGATTAAAATTTTAAATATTTTTGAAATTTTAAACAAAAAAAATTTTTTAAAGTAGTTGAAAATTTGAAAGTAGTTTCAACTAGTAGTTATTAAAAAAAGTAGTTCAACTACTAGTTAAACTAGTTTAAACCAAAAGTAGTTAAACTACTAGTTAACTACTAGTTGATCGGTAGTTAACTACTAGTTGCAACTAGTTCTAGTTAACTAGTGCCGAACACTACATAACTTAAATCAAATGATACTCAAATTCATCTATAATCACGATATTCCATTGTTTTGTTCAATTAACGGAAAACGAGCTATTTTTTAACTCGTGAACTTTCATTTAAGCTTTAATTAATTTCATTTAAGTGAACTTTCATTTTCATTCATTTTCATTTAACTCAGTGAACTGATAAGCAAACAAAGAAAATTTTTTTTTTTCAAAAGCAGTTTCCAAACAACTTCTGTTATCTCTACTAACTATAAATAACTTCTAAGCGCTAGTATCATTTCCAAGTTAAAAAACCGAATTCCGTTCAATTACGCACCTTCCCCACCAAAAAAAAGCGCTCATGTTATAGTGAACGCAGCTGAAAAGTTCCGAACTGTTTATTTGTATTCCTATCCAATGTCCGTTCGCTTGCCCTGTTCCGGTCCGTTCAAAAGCCCCTAAATGTGATTAACGATCTCTCACTTAGGAGCTTTAAATCAGACTTTCCTCCTGTCTGTACGAAATACGATATTAAATTACTGCTAATAGGTTTTCTTTGCGGTTTTTGTGGCGGCACTCTACTGTAGGTTTCCCATTGAAATAGATTGCAGGGGACAGCTTTGTGCTCTCTCTCTTTCTGTTAGTCTTTATTTTATTGATGTGTCATTGACTAATGCTATCTAAAATGTGACATATATTTTTTTACTCCTTGAAATTGCTTTGCATACGTTATGGTAAATTATATTCAATTTGGCACAATCTATTTTTTTTACGTTGGAACATTATTACCATAATTCAATATTATTATTATTATTATTATTATTATTATTATTATTATTATTATTATTATTATTATTATTATTATTATTATTATTATTATTATTATTATTATTATTATAAATTACTATAGTTCCGTAATATAAAGGAAGACAGTTCCAAACATTCGTTTTACTATATAAAGGAATAAATTTTCTCCTTTTAATGATATATTCCCATAAAACCTATTTGGAAATTTTGTAATTTTCTCTGAATCTTTTAATTACAGTTCAACACTAAAAACCCTTTTGACGCCACACTAACCTTTAGCATTGATTTCAATAATTGGTTATCGAGATAAAAGAAAAATACTGATCAAAATACTATTACAAAATTAAAATCCATAAAATATTTACTGCTTAGCAATATTTCCTTATAAATAGATATGTTATGGGCAAAGTGATTAATCGGGCATTATTAATAATGCCCGAAGTGGAGGCGGGCAAAGTGATAAATTTCATTCATAAATTCCACTGAATTTATCACATTGCCCGAGCATTATTAATAATGCCCGGATTTATCACATTGCCCGTAACATATATACTGGTCATTAAGTTATCGTTATAAATTTCTTCAGAGTCTTTCAAATTCAAAAACAAACCACGCATCTCTCTTCCAAATGGACTTTAGAACCTTCTTATTTTTAAAAACCCATTTCAAGCGATCATAGCTGATCGTATAAAAACTCATCTTCTGACCAAGACTCTTCAAGACTCTAGATAGGCTATCCTTGTGTTATCCTATTTCGAAACTAATAGAAGCCCTAACCGTAATTCTTTCCATGAAGATATATGAGCATTGCTTTTGATAGAAAAATGTAAATGGTAGGACACTGCATAACTTTAAAAAAATCATCTTAAAATGGAATGCCTCCTATTGAAGAGGATTTGTAGTAGATGCAACAAGTTTATACTGCAGTATATGTAGCCTATAAACTTGTTGCCGTCTACAGACAGTGTGCCTTTAGAATCTAAGCTAAGAATCGTTGTAATTTCTCTTTCAGTAGAAGAGGAAGTTAATGGAAAATATTCTATTCCGATTGTGAGAAAAATAATTCACTCATATTTGCATAGTCCTCAATCTCTTATAAGATGAATGCATTTTCAAAGACTGTCTAAGAGACACGAATGAAAGTATTTTAGCTGTCAGATTCAGTTTGATATAAGCATTGTGTTAACTCCTTTAAACGCATATTATTCTTATCATCCTTACATGTAACTCTCGTGAGTTCCAATCCGTATATCTCTTATCAGAATACTAGCGTAAATTGAATTTATTCTCATAGGTTTACAAACAATATTTCAGCTTATAGGAGTTAATAAAATCCATTCACTGTGACAGAGGCGAAGAGATAAGGGGTTTTAAAACAAGTTTGACAATGCGTTTGAGCATCATTTTATCTCATCATTGTCCCCTGGTTATTCACTATGGAGAATCTTGAAACAAATAAAAATACCACATTAATAATTTCCCTAGGGTGTTGGGGTGGTGAGTGCTTTTCTGACTTTGGTCTAATCTATCTCGTTTTAAATCATGCAAAAAGTAAGGAAGAATTAAATAAACACTTTTATTAAATAATTAAATAAAATAAATTTTATTGATAATTCCTTAGTTTAAGGATTTTTGATGATCCTCTCCCGAAATAAATTTCTATTCACACCACTGAGATCCAAGATGTTTAAAAACTAGATGAACGAGTGCATATTTTAAAAATAATAAGTTTCTTTTTCTCTTTTGTAATTATAGTAATAATTGTGATTTATTTGTGAGGTTGTTACTTAACTGTTCTTACAAAACGTAATTGAGAAACCCCATTTGAATTACCCACGAGCCGCCACTGACTTTTTTTATTTGGACCTCGAGTATGTCGTGGCTGAAAAGTTTGGAGACCCCTGCCCTTCATTCTGGCTTGTCCTTTTGAGAACTATGAACATCCGATAAGTATACCTTGCTGAAGTTCTTCCATGGTTTAAAAACGCGTCCATGGACTTGATATAGATGTTTCTTTCGATCAAGGGGGAAAAGAAACAATAACAACTATGGTAATTAATAGAAAAAGACGTTTGCTTTTGCACATTTAATTAAAAGATTTAAAAAAATCTAAAAACCAGACATGTTTTGAGGATAACATGGATCCTCTTCGTCAGTGGTTTGGTTTTCGGTTACATATATTTTCCGGTATGTGTGCTTAATCTCAAGGATCCGCTTATACACCTTCGTCAAGTAAGACAGACACAACAGAATTTTTACTGGCACAAAGAAGGAAAATACACCCAGGGGCGAGGTGAGAATCGAACTCACGAGGGAGCAGTGCGCAGACTGCTGGCGTGAAAGGCAGAGGAGCAAACCGAACAGGCCATCCGTCCCCCCTCTTCGTCAGTGTGACTATGTAAATAACAGATGTAAACATGACAAACAGTACATAATATAGGATTCAGCAAGAAACAAGGTGACAGTGAACACAGAAAAGTGTTGATACTGAAAAACATGAAAAATAATGCACACAGAATGTGGGTGAATTAGGACATCCAAATTTGAGAGAAAAAAGGGGCATTTGACAGGTCATTCACAAGATCATTTGAGAAACGATTACTGTAATAACTTTCATAATAATCGAGGTCAAGAGTTGAATTACAGTTTTTTAACGTTGAATTATGAATACAGGAATAAATACGGACAATCACTATGCACGTTTAATTTAATTAAATGTGCAAAAGCGAACGTTGTCTTTTTCTATTACTTAGTTTGCACAGTTTGCCCTCAATACTTCAACAAATACGGTGTTTATACTGTGGTGTTCAGTTTCAGGTGCTCTTCCATTCTGCTCACCCGCTTGGGACTCCGTGTTGTGCTGGCCTTCCATACAAGGCGGTCACACCGCTTCGAAATCCTGTTGGTTCGTCTTGCAATACGTTTCGCCTTTAGACGTGAACAGCGTAGTGCTTTCTCCAGGTAATGCATGTTAAGGTACGGATTTTTCTTTTCAAGTAAAGCTAAACAGGGTGTTTCTACAAGTCCGCCCAAACAACACACATTCCTGAGTGGAGTACATAAAGAATGCCCGAAGACCTACATCTACCTCCACGACCCGTAGTTTGGGAGAAAATACGATAGGAAAAGGCATGAGGCCACATCCGGTAAATCTAAAATAGGCGATTACAGAAAGCGTAAACATGGTGATTTTTGGATGTGTTATTTTCTTGCTTAGTTAGATTTTAAAAATATCCATTGCTCATGAATGCGCACCCCGTGCAATTAAATAAGTTCGTATTAGATGTGCCGTCAATTTTTTCGAAAATAAAGGAAATCGTAGAGAGTTCTTGAGGCAACTTCTACCTACTCAACTCAAGGAAGCTTTCTGTGCAGAATTTAGGCGGGAACTTGTTGAAACAACCTGTATAATATAGCTTTTCAAGTAAATTTATAATAACTATACTTTTTTTTATAATTCAATGATCGTTATCACAGTGTGCCAGAACAAAGAGAAGTTCAGGTTCAGGTCGCAGTCCACTTCGGTGGGCGTGGGTTCGAATCCCACTTGGTTGGTTGGTTGGTTGGTTGGTTGGTTTGCTTAACTGGTTTTTGCTTGGAATCCCACTTCTGGCAAGAATTTTTTTTTACTTGTAACAACGTTTTTCTACTCTGCAAAACCTTGGTAGGGCCGAGAGTAGCAAGTCAGGATGGCCGAGCGGTCTAAGGCGCTGCGTTCAGGTCGCAGTCCACTTCGGTGGGCGTGGGTTGGAATCCCACTCCTGACAAGAATTATTTTTGTCTTGTAACAATGTTTTTCTACTCTGCAAAACCTTGGTAGGGCCGAGAATAGCAAGTCAGGATGGCCGAGCGGTCTAAGGCGCTGCGTTCAGGTCGCAGTCCACTTCGGTGGGCGTGGGTTCGAATCCCACTTCTGACAAGAATTATTTTTGTCTTGTAACAACGTTTTTCAACTCTGCAAAACCTTGGTAGAGACGAGAGCAGCAAGTCAGGATGGCCGAGCGGTCTAAGGCGCTGCGTTCAGGTCGCAGTCCACTTCGGTGGGCGTGGGTTCGAATCCCACTTCTGACAAGAAATATTTTTGTCTTCTAACAACGTTTTTCTACTTTGCAAAACCTTGGTAGGGCCGAGAGCAGCAAGTCAGGATGGCCGAGCGGTCTAAGGCGCTGCGTTCAGGTCGCAGTCCACTTCGGTGGGCGTGGGTTCGAAACCCACTTCTGACAAGAATTATTTTTGTTTTGTAACAACGTTTTTCTACTCTGTAAAACCTTGGTAGGGCCGAGAATAGCAAGTCAGGATGGCCGAGCGGTCGAAGGCGCTGCGTTCAGTCGCAGTCCACTTCGGTGGGCGTGGGTTCGAATTCCACTTCTGACAAGAACTTTTTTTGTCTTGTAACAACGTTTTTCTACTCTGCAAAACCTTGGTTGGGCCGAGGTTAGCAAGTCAGGATGGCCGAGTGGTTTAAGGCGCTGCGTTCAGGTCGCAGTCCACTTCGGTGGGCGTGGGTTCGAATCCTACTTCTGACAAGAATTATTTTTGTCTTGTAAAAACGTTTTTCAACTCTGCAAAACCTTGGTTGGGCCGAGAGTAGCAAGTCAGGATGGCCGAGCGGTCTAAGACGCTGCGTTCAGGTCGCAGTCCACTTCGGTGGGCGTGGGTTCGAATCCCACTTCTGACAAGAATTATTTTTGTTTTGTAACAACGTTTTTCTACTCTGCAATACCTTGGTAGGGCCGAGGTTAGATAGTCAGGATGGCCGAGCGGTCTAAGGTGCTGCGTTCAGGTCGCAGTCCACTTCGGTGGGCGTGGGTTAGAATCCCACTTCTGACAAGAATTATTTTTGTCTTGTAACAACGTTTTTCAACTCTGCAAAACCTTGGTAGGGACGAGAGCAGCAAGTCAGGATGGCCGAGCGGTCTAAGGTGCTGCGTTCAGGTCGCAGTCCATTTCGGTGGGCGTGGGTTCGAATCCCACTTCTGACAAGAAATATTTTTGTCTTCTAACAACGTTTTTCTACGTTGCAAAACCTTGGTAGGGCCGAGAGTAGCAAGTCAGGATGGCCGAGCGGTCTAAGGCGCTGCGTTCAGGTCGCAGTCCACTTCGGTGAGCGTGGGTTCGAATCCCACTTCTGACAAGAATTATTTTTGTCTTGTAACAACGTTTTTCTACTCTGCAAAACCTTGGTTGGGCCGAGGTTAGCAAGTCAGGATGGCCGAGTGGTCTAAGGCGCTGCGTTCAGGTCGCAGTCCACTTCGGTGGGCGTGGGTTCGAATCCCACTTCTGGCAAGAATTATTTTTGTCTTGTAACAACGTTTTTCTACTCTGCAAAACCTTGGTTGGGCCGAGGTTAGCAAGTCAGGATGGCCGAGTGGTCTAAGGCGCTGCGTTCAGGTCGCAGTCCACTTCGGTGGGCGTGGGTTCGAATCCCACTTTTGATAAATATTATTTTTGTCTTGTAACAACGTTTTTCAACTCTGCAAAACCTTGGTTGGGCCGAGGTTAGCAAGTCAGGATGGCCGAGTGGTCTAAGGCGCTGCGTTCAGGTCGCAGTCCAATTCGGTGGGCGTGGGTTCGAATCCCACTTCTGACAAGAATTATTTTTGTCTTGTAACAACGTTTTTCAACTCTGCAAAACCTTGGTTGGGCCGAGCTTAGCAAGTCAGGATGGCCGAGTGGTCTAAGGCGCTGCGTTCAGGTCGCAGTCCACTTCGGTGGGTGTGGGTTCGAATCCCACTTCTGACAAGAATTATTTTTGTTTTGTAACAACGTTTTTCTACTCTGCAAAACCTTGGTAGAGCCGAGGTTAGCAAGTCAGGATGGCCGAGCGGTCTAAGGCGCTGCGTTCAGGTCGCAATCCACTTCGGTGGGCGTGGGTTCGAATCCCACTTCTGACAAGAATTATTTTTGTTTTGTAACAACGTTTTTCTACTCTGCAATACCTTGGTTGGGCCGAGGTTAGCAAGTCAGGATGGCCGAGTGGTCTAAGGCGCTGCGTTTAGGTCGCAGTCCACTTCGGTGGGCGTGGGTTCGAATCCCACTTCTGACAAGAAATATTTTTGTCTTCTAACAACGTTTTTCTACGTTGCAAAACCTTGGTAGGGCCGAGAGTAGCAAGTCAGGATGGCCGAGCGGTCTAAGGCGCTGCGTTCAGGTCGCAGTCCACTTCAGTGGGCGTGGGTTCGAATCCCACTTCTGACAAGAATTATTTTTGTCTTGTAACAACGTTTTTCTACTCTGCAAAACCTTGGTTGGGCCGAGGTTAGCAAGTCAGGATGGCCGAGTGGTCTAAGGCGCTGCGTTCAGGTCGCAGTCCACTTCGGTGAGCGTGGGTTCGAATCCCACTTCTGACAAGAATTATTTTTGTCTTGTAACAACGTTTTTCTACTCTGCAAAACCTTGGTTGGGCCGAGGTTAGCAAGTCAGGATGGCCGAGTGGTCTAAGGCGCTGCGTTCAGGTCGCAGTCCACTTCGGTGGGCGTGGGTTCGAATCCCACTTCTGACAAGAATTATTTTTGTCTTGTAACAACGTTTTTCTACTCTGCAAAACCTTGGTTGGGCCGAGGTTAGCAAGTCAGGATGGCCGAGTGGTCTAAGGCGCTGCGTTCAGGTCGCAGTCCACTTCGGTGGGCGTGGGTTCGAATCCCACTTTTGATAAATATTATTTTTGTCTTGTAACAACGTTTTTCAACTCTGCAAAACCTTGGTTGGGCCGAGGTTAGCAAGTCAGGATGGCCGAGTGGTCTAAGGCGCTGCGTTCAGGTCGCAGTCCAATTCGGTGGGCGTGGGTTCGAATCCCACTTCTGACAGGAATTATTTTTGTCTTGTAACAACGTTTTTCAACTCTGCAAAACCTTGGTTGGGCCGAGCTTAGCAAGTCAGGATGGCCGAGTGGTCTAAGGCGCTGCGTTCAGGTCGCAGTCCACTTCGGTGGGTGTGGGTTCGAATCCCACTTCTGACAAGAATTATTTTTGTTTTGTAACAACGTTTTTCTACTCTGCAAAACCTTGGTAGGGCCGAGGTTAGCAAGTCAGGATGGCCGAGCGGTCTAAGGCGCTGCGTTCAGGTCGCAGTCCACTTCGGTGGGCGTGGGTTCGAATCCCACTTCTGACAAGAATTATTTTTGTCTTGTAACAACGTTTTTCTACTCTGCAAAACCTTGGTTGGGCCGAGGTTAGCAAGTCAGGATGGCCGAGTGGTCTAAGGCGCTGCGTTCAGGTCGCAGTCCACTTCGGTGGGCGTGGGTTCGAATCCCACTTCTGACAAGAAATATTTTTGTCTTCTAACAACGTTTTTCTACTTTGCAAAACCTTGGTAGGGCCGAGAGTAGCAAGTCAGGATGGCCGAGCGGTCTAAGGCGCTGCGTTCAGGTCGCAGTCCACTTCGGTGGGCGTGGGTTCGAATCCCACTTCTGACAAGAATTATTTTTGTCTTGTAACAACGTTTTTCTACTCTGCAAAACCTTGGTTGGGCCGAGGTTAGCAAGTCAGGATGGCCGAGTGGTCTAAGGCGCTGCGTTCAGGTCGCAGTCCACTTCGGTGGGCGTGGGTTCGTATCCCACTTCTGACTAGAATTATTTTTGTTTTGTAACAACGTTTTTCTACTCTGCAAAACCTTGGTAGAGCCGAGGTTAGCAAGTCAGGATGGCCGAGCGGTCTAAGGCGCTGCGTTCAGGTCGCAGTCCACTTCGGTGGGCGTGGGTTCGAATCCCACTTCTGACAAGAATTATTTTTGTCTTGTAACAACGTTTTTCTACTCTGCAAAACCTTGGTTGGGCCGAGCTTAGCAAGTCAGGATGGCCGAGTGGTCTAAGGCGCTGCGTTCAGGTCGCAGTCCACTTCGGTGGGTGTGGGTTCGAATCCCACTTCTGACAAGAATTATTTTTGTTTTGTAACAACGTTTTTCTACTCTGCAAAACCTTGGTAGAGCCGAGGTTAGCAAGTCAGGATGGCCGAGCGGTCTAAGGCGCTGCGTTCAGGTCGCAATCCACTTCGGTGGGCGTGGGTTCGAATCCCACTTCTGACAAGAATTATTTTTGTTTTGTAACAACGTTTTTCTACTCTGCAATACCTTGGTTGGGCCGAGGTTAGCAAGTCAGGATGGCCGAGTGGTCTAAGGCGCTGCGTTTAGGTCGCAGTCCACTTCGGTGGGCGTGGGTTCGAATCCCACTTCTGACAAGAAATATTTTTGTCTTCTAACAACGTTTTTCTACGTTGCAAAACCTTGGTAGGGCCGAGAGTAGCAAGTCAGGATGGCCGAGCGGTCTAAGGCGCTGCGTTCAGGTCGCAGTCCACTTCAGTGGGCGTGGGTTCGAATCCCACTTCTGACAAGAATTATTTTTGTCTTGTAACAACGTTTTTCTACTCTGCAAAACCTTGGTTGGGCCGAGGTTAGCAAGTCAGGATGGCCGAGTGGTCTAAGGCGCTGCGTTCAGGTCGCAGTCCACTTCGGTGAGCGTGGGTTCGAATCCCACTTCTGACAAGAATTATTTTTGTCTTGTAACAACGTTTTTCTACTCTGCAAAACCTTGGTTGGGCCGAGGTTAGCAAGTCAGGATGGCCGAGTGGTCTAAGGCGCTGCGTTCAGGTCGCAGTCCACTTCGGTGGGCGTGGGTTCGAATCCCACTTCTGACAAGAATTATTTTTGTCTTGTAACAACGTTTTTCTACTCTGCAAAACCTTGGTTGGGCCGAGGTTAGCAAGTCAGGATGGCCGAGTGGTCTAAGGCGCTGCGTTCAGGTCGCAGTCCACTTCGGTGGGCGTGGGTTCGAATCCCACTTTTGATAAATATTATTTTTGTCTTGTAACAACGTTTTTCAACTCTGCAAAACCTTGGTTGGGCCGAGGTTAGCAAGTCAGGATGGCCGAGTGGTCTAAGGCGCTGCGTTCAGGTCGCAGTCCAATTCGGTGGGCGTGGGTTCGAATCCCACTTCTGACAGGAATTATTTTTGTCTTGTAACAACGTTTTTCAACTCTGCAAAACCTTGGTTGGGCCGAGCTTAGCAAGTCAGGATGGCCGAGTGGTCTAAGGCGCTGCGTTCAGGTCGCAGTCCACTTCGGTGGGTGTGGGTTCGAATCCCACTTCTGACAAGAATTATTTTTGTTTTGTAACAACGTTTTTCTACTCTGCAAAACCTTGGTAGGGCCGAGGTTAGCAAGTCAGGATGGCCGAGCGGTCTAAGGCGCTGCGTTCAGGTCGCAGTCCACTTCGGTGGGCGTGGGTTCGAATCCCACTTCTGACAAGAATTATTTTTGTCTTGTAACAACGTTTTTCTACTCTGCAAAACCTTGGTTGGGCCGAGGTTAGCAAGTCAGGATGGCCGAGTGGTCTAAGGCGCTGCGTTCAGGTCGCAGTCCACTTCGGTGGGCGTGGGTTCGAATCCCACTTCTGACAAGAAATATTTTTGTCTTCTAACAACGTTTTTCTACTTTGCAAAACCTTGGTAGGGCCGAGAGTAGCAAGTCAGGATGGCCGAGCGGTCTAAGGCGCTGCGTTCAGGTCGCAGTCCACTTCGGTGGGCGTGGGTTCGAATCCCACTTCTGACAAGAATTATTTTTGTCTTGTAACAACGTTTTTCTACTCTGCAAAACCTTGGTTGGGCCGAGGTTAGCAAGTCAGGATGGCCGAGTGGTCTAAGGCGCTGCGTTCAGGTCGCAGTCCACTTCGGTGGGCGTGGGTTCGTATCCCACTTCTGACTAGAATTATTTTTGTTTTGTAACAACGTTTTTCTACTCTGCAAAACCTTGGTAGAGCCGAGGTTAGCAAGTCAGGATGGCCGAGCGGTCTAAGGCGCTGCGTTCAGGTCGCAGTCCACTTCGGTGGGCGTGGGTTCGAATCCCACTTCTGACAAGAATTATTTTTGTCTTGTAACAACGTTTTTCTACTCTGCAAAACCTTGGTTGGGCCGAGGTTAGCAAGTCAGGATGGGCGAGTGGTCTAAGGCGCTGCGTTCAGGTCGCAGTCCACTTCGGTGGGCGTGGGTTCGAATCCCACTTCTGACAAGAATTATTTTTGTTTTGTGACAACGTTTTTCTACTCTGCAAAACCTTGGTAGGGCCGAGAGTAGCAAGTAAGGATGGCCGAGTGGTCTAAGGCGCTGCGTTCAGGTCGCAGTCCACTTCGGTGGGCGTGGGTTCGAATCCCACTTCTGACAAGAAATATTTTTGTCTTCTAACAACGTTTTTCTACTTTGCAAAACCTTGGTAGGGTCGAGAGTAGCAAGTCAGGATGGCCGAGCGGTCTAAGGCGCTGCGTTCAGGTCGCAGTCCATTTCGGTGGGCGTGGGTTCGAATCCCACTTCTGACAAGAATTATTTTTGTCTTGTAACAACGTTTTTCAACTCTGCAAAACCTTGGTAGAGACGAGAGCAGCAAGTCAGGATGGCCGAGCGGTCTAAGGCGCTGCGTTCAGGTCGCAGTCCATTTCGGTGGGCGTGGGTTCGAATCCCACTTCTGACAAGAATTATTTTTGTCTTGTAACAACGTTTTTCAACTCTGCAAAACCTTGGTAGAGACGAGAGTAGCAAGTCATGATGGCCGAGTGGTCTAAGGCGCTGCGTTCAGGTCGCAGCCCACTTTGGTGGGCGTGGGTTCGAATCCCACTTCTGACAAGAATTATTTTTGTCTTGTAAAAACGTTTTTCTACTCTGCAAAACCTTGGTTGGGCCGAGGTTAGCAAGTAAGGATGGCCGAGTGGTCTAAGGCGCTGCGTTCAGGTCGCAGTCCACTTCGGTGGGCGTGGGTTCGTATCCCACTTCTGACTAGAATTAATTTTGTTTTGTAACAACGTTTTTCTACTCTGCAAAACCTTGGTAGAGCCGAGAGTAGCAAGTAAGGATGGCCGAGCGGTCTAAGGCGCTGCGTTCAGGTCGCAGTCCACTTCGGTGGGCGTGGGTTCGAATCCCACTTCTGACAAGAATTATTTTTGTCTTGTAACAACGTTTTTCTACTCTGCAAAACCTTGGTTGGGCCGAGGTTAGCAAGTCAGGATGGCCGAGTGGTCTAAGGCGCTGCGTTCAGGTCGCAGTCCACTTCGGTGGGCGTGGGTTCGTATCCCACTTCTGACTAGAATTATTTTTGTTTTGTAACAACGTTTTTCTACTCTGCAAAACCTTGGTAGAGCCGAGGTTAGCAAGTCAGGATGGCCGAGCGGTCTAAGGCGCTGCGTTCAGGTCGCAGTCCACTTCGGTAGGCGTGGGTTCGAATCCCACTTCTGACAAGAATAATTTTTGTTTTGTAACAACGTTTTTCTACTCTGCAATACCTTGGTAGGGCCGAGGTTAGCAAGTCAGGATGGCCGAGCGGTCTAAGGCGCTGCGTTCAGGTCGCAGTCCACTTCGGTGGGCGTGGGTTCGAATCCCACTTCTGACAAGAATTATTTTTGTCTTGTAACAACGTTTTTCTACTCTGCAAAACCTTGGTTGGGCCGAGGTTAGCAAGTCAGGATGGGCGAGTGGTCTAAGGCGCTGCGTTCAGGTCGCAGTCCACTTCGGTGGGCGTGGGTTCGAATCCCACTTCTGACAAGAATTATTTTTGTTTTGTAACAACGTTTTTCTACTCTGCAAAACCTTGGTAGGGCCGAGAGTAGCAAGTAAGGATGGCCGAGTGGTCTAAGGCGCTGCGTTCAGGTCGCAGTCCACTTCGGTGGGCGTGGGTTCGAATCCCACTTCTGACAAGAAATATTTTTGTCTTCTAACAACGTTTTTCTACTTTGCAAAACCTTGGTAGGGTCGAGAGTAGCAAGTCAGGATGGCCGAGCGGTCTAAGGCGCTGCGTTCAGGTCGCAGTCCATTTCGGTGGGCGTGGGTTCGAATCCCACTTCTGACAAGAATTATTTTTGTCTTGTAACAACGTTTTTCAACTCTGCAAAACCTTGGTAGAGACGAGAGCAGCAAGTCAGGATGGCCGAGCGGTCTAAGGCGCTGCGTTCAGGTCGCAGTCCACTTCGGTGGGCGTGGGTTCGAATCCCACTTTTGACAAGAAATATTTTTGTCTTCTAACAACGTTTTTCTACTTTGCAAAACCTTGGTAGGCCCGAGAGTAGCAAGTCAGGATGGCCGAGTGGTCTAAGGCGCTGCGTTCAGGTCGCAGCCCACTTTGGTGGGCGTGGGTTCGAATCCCACTTCTGACAAGAATTATTTTTGTCTTGTAAAAACGTTTTTCTACTCTGCAAAACCTTGGTTGGGCCGAGGTTAGCAAGTCAGGATGGCCGAGTGGTCTAAGGCGCTGCGTTCAGGTCGCAGTCCACTTCGGTGGGCGTGGGTTCGTATCCCACTTCTGACTAGAATTAATTTTGTTTTGTAACAACGTTTTTCTACTCTGCAAAACCTTGGTAGAGCCGAGGTTAGCAAGTCAGGATGGCCGAGCGGTCTAAGGCGCTGCGTTCAGGTCGCAGTCCACTTCGGTAGGCGTGGGTTCGAATCCCACTTCTGACAAGAATAATTTTTGTTTTGTAACAACGTTTTTCTACTCTGCAATACCTTGGTAGGGCCGAGGTTAGCAAGTCAGGATGGCCGAGCGGTCTAAGGCGCTGCGTTCAGGTCGCAGTCCACTTCGGTGGGCGTGGGTTTGAATCCCACTTCTGACAAGAATTATTTTTGTCTTGTAACAACGTTTTTCTACTCTGCAAAACCTTGGTTGGGCCGAGGTTAGCAAGTCAGGATGGCCGAGTGGTCTAAGGCGCTGCGTTCAGGTCGCAGTCCACTTCGGTGGGCGTGGGTTCGAATCCCACTTCTGACAAGAATTATTTTTGTCTTGTAACAACGTTTTTCAACTCTGCAAAACCTTGGTTGGGCCGAGCTTAGCAAGTCAGGATGGCTGAGTGGTCTAAGGCGCTGCGTTCAGGTCGCAGTCCACTTCGGTGGGTGTGGGTTCGAATCCCACATCTGACAAGAATTATTTTTTTTTTGTAACAACGTTTTTCTACTCTGCAAAACCTTGGTAGAGCCGAGGTTAGCAAGTCAGGATGGCCGAGCGGTCTAAGGCGCTGCGTTCAGGTCGCAGTCCACTTCGGTGGGCGTGGGTTGGAATCCCACTTCTGACAAGAATTATTTTTTTTTTTGTAACAACGTCTTTCTACTCTTCAAAGCTTGGTAGGGCCGAGGTTAGCAAGTCAGGATGGCCGAGCGGTCTAAGGCGCTGCGTTCAGGTCGCAGTCCACTTCGGTGGGCGTGGGTTCGAATCCCACTTCTGACAAGAATTATTTTTGTCTTGTAACAACGTTTTTCAACTCTGCAAAACCTTGGTTGGGCCGAGGTTAGCAAGTCAGGATGGCCGAGTTGTCTAAGGCGCTGCGTTCAGGTCGCAGTCCACTTCGGTGGGCGTGGGTTCGAATCCCACTTCTGACAAGAAATATTTTTGTCTTCTAACAACGTTTTTCTACTTTGCAAAACCTTGGTAGGGCCGAGAGTAGCAAGTCAGGATGGCCGAGCGGTCTAAGGCGCTGCGTTCATGTCGCAGTCCACTTCGGTGGGCGTGGGTTCGAATCCCACTTCTGACAAGAATTATTTTTGTCTTGTAACAACGTTTTTCTACTCTGCAAAACCTTGGTTGGGCCGAGGTTAGCAAGTCAGGATGGCCGAGTGGTCTAAGGCGCTGCGTTCAGGTCGCAGTCCACTTCGGTGGGCGTGGGTTCGTATCCCACTTCTGACTAGAATTATTTTTGTTTTGTAACAACGTTTTTCTACTCTGCAAAACCTTGGTAGAGCCGAGGTTAGCAAGTCAGGATGGCCGAGCGGTCTAAGGCGCTGCGTTCAGGTCGCAGTCCACTTCGGTAGGCGTGGGTTCGAATCCCACTTCTGACAAGAATAATTTTTGTTTTGTAACAACGTTTTTCTACTCTGCAATACCTTGGTAGGGCCGAGGTTAGCAAGTCAGGATGTCCGAGCGGTCTAAGGCGCTGCGTTCAGGTCGCAGTCCACTTCGGTGGGCGTGGGTTCGAATCCCACTTCTGACAAGAATTATTTTTGTCTTGTAACAACGTTTTTCTACTCTGCAAAACCTTGGTTGGGCCGAGGTTAGCAAGTCAGGATGGGCGAGTGGTCGAAGGCGCTGCGTTCAGGTCGCAGTCCACTTCGGTGGGCGTGGGTTCGAATCCCACTTCTGACAAGAATTATTTTTGTTTTGTAACAACGTTTTTCTACTCTGCAAAACCTTGGTAGGGCCGAGAGTAGCAAGTAAGGATGGCCGAGTGGTCTAAGGCGCTGCGTTCAGGTCGCAGTCCACTTCGGTGGGCGTGGATTCGAATCCCACTTCTGACAAGAAATATTTTTGTCTTCTAACAACGTTTTTCTACTTTGCAAAACCTTGGTAGGGTCGAGAGTAGCAAGTCAGGATGGCCGAGCGGTCTAAGGCGCTGCGTTCAGGTCGCAGTCCATTTCGGTGGGCGTGGGTTCGAATCCCACTTCTGACAAGAATTATTTTTGTCTTGTAACAACGTTTTTCAACTCTGCAAAACCTTGGTAGAGACGAGAGCAGCAAGTCAGGATGGCCGAGCGGTCTAAGGCGCTGCGTTCAGGTCGCAGTCCACTTCGGTGGGCGTGGGTTCGAATCCCACTTTTGACAAGAAATATTTTTGTCTTCTAACAACGTTTTTCTACTTTGCAAAACCTTGGTAGGCCCGAGAGTAGCAAGTCAGGATGGCCGAGTGGTCTAAGGCGCTGCGTTCAGGTCGCAGCCCACTTTGGTGGGCGTGGGTTCGAATCCCACTTCTGACAAGAATTATTTTTGTCTTGTAACAACGTTTTTCTACTCTGCAAAACCTTGGTTGGGCCGAGGTTAGCAAGTCAGGATGGCCGAGTGGTCTAAGGCGCTGCGTTCAGGTCGCAGTCCACTTCGGTGGGCGTGGGTTCGTATCCCATTTCTGACTAGGATTAATTTTGTTTTGTAACAACGTTTTTCTACTCTGCAAAACCTTGGTAGAGCCGAGGTTAGCAAGTCAGGATGGCCGAGCGGTCTAAGGCGCTGCGTTCAGGTCGCAGTCCACTTCGGTAGGCGTGGGTTCGAATCCCACTTCTGACAAGAATAATTTTTGTTTTGGAACAACGTTTTTCTACTCTGCAATACCTTGGTAGGGCCGAGGTTAGCAAGTCAGGATGACCGAGCGGTCTAAGTCGCTGCGTTCAGGTCGCAGTCCACTTCGGTGGGCGTGGGTTCGAATCACAGAGTATAGAGCTTAACAGAGGGTCCATCTCCATAGACGCTAATGGCAACTTTTAAAGCATGGTTTTTCCCATAGAACGTGGCGCCCCTATGCGATAACGGTGGAACTAACCTGAGAACAGGACGACAGTGCAGGACGAACGTTATTGACTCTCTTCAATTCGCATGCAATCTCTCTCTCTGCAACCTCCTCTTTCTCTATTAACCCCGCCCACCTGGCCAGCTATCATCCCTCACCTGTCACTCAAATCGCTAGAAAGGGAAAAAGATTTCTTCTGTTTTCCCAGTTTTCAAACAGCTACGTGTGTCTTTTGAGCATGCGCTGGGGAAAGAGGAAATTTCTAACTTCGGCTTTTGAATTGGAAATCGCCTTTTACAGCGATTGATCTGAATAATTTCTAGACTTAGAAATTGAATTATCTTTGTAATTTTACTTTCACCAATTGAAGTTTTTGTTATCTATTTCTATCGCGAGTTTATCTTTTTTCATTAAACTAAAACAATGAGTTGATTAACTGAGTGATTATGATTTAAGTGCATTTTTTAGCATTTTGCAAACAAAATGCTATTTTTTTTGGTTATTCAAAAGTAGTAAATTTATTAAACTTATTTCACATTAGATTATGCTATAGTATATTCAAAAACTGAACTGGATTGCAGGTGAGGTAGAATGAATATATGGTGATTTATAATATAAACAATTCTATTATCCATAAATAAAACAACACCATAAATTATACCCAAATATAATTTTTCTTAGGTGAAAAGATTGGAAGAAACATAGAAAATAATTACTTCATATTAATTTCAACACAGTGAATACAAGTAGTAATAAAAAATAGTTTATTGAACAGATATTTACAGATATTACAAAAAACTAGACAAATTTTATGTAAAGCATTTCTGATATCTTAAGAACCAATTAGTTGAAGGGATGTATGCAAAAATATAAGACAAATTGAAATTAAATAAAATGACACAAGTGGGAAAAATCTCAGTTACAATATAACAGAATTTGACTAAGAAAAATGATTAGTAGTGATTTCTAAGTCATTGCAAATAAAGCATTTTTCCTTTTAAAAAATTAACAGGAAATTTCAATGATTTAGACATAGAAGTGCCTTGACTTCCTTCAGGGATTTTGCCAACCTATTCCACAATAGAATTTGAGATAGTAGATAATTTCTATATTTTTAAATGTTTTATCAGATTATTGTTTATTTTAGTATCTGACTTATGTAAAAGCTTTTGCTTTCACAGGCACACAATACTCAACCTAAGCTTAAAACCTCTTACATAAAAAACATAACTTTGAATAACAATAACTCAATAACAATTTTGACACTGCAGGGTAATATAATGCAATCATTCTTGATAGCTTTGAATTCAACCAATGCAGATTCAAAAGCCCCTGAAAATTGATGAATTTATCAGATTTTTTTCAAAATAAGTATTTTAAAGTGATTGCCTGCATTCCCAAACCATGCTTTGTTATAGTTTTATTAAAACATATTTCAAAATTTCAACCATTACTTAGATTATACTACTTGAGAAAGGTAATTTAAACCTATTCAAATAATTAAAAACTGCAAAAAAGCTTATCATGGCTTCATTTAATATAGTTATCAATAAACTGAAGAATATACATACAATAAGGGAAAAGGATACAGACTTGATTTACAAGTCAACAGTAATTACCAGAGAAGCATAGTTCCAAATTAATTATAAAAACATGACTCAAAAAGCACGAATATAAGATTAAATAACATTTTCACAAATAAAGTAACTCATCAAAACTCAGTGATAAAGTAAATAATCAAAAGGTAAGAATAGCATTGAAACGTACTTGCAATTTATTAGCTATTGGAAAGTTGCTTTATAAAAATAATAAACTGCATACTAATAAAAACTCAAGGAATGAATTCAGGAAACAAAGTAGTACTCGCAAACCATTTATAACATTAAATAACATATAATTGATCTTCAAATATATATGTATTACCAGACGATATTTAGTAAAAAAAAATAAAGATTTCATTTACAGTTCTAAATAACTTTCGGATCATTGTAATGGAAATTCACCCATTTTGTTTACTTTTTTTCATTTGATAATTGGCAAATTTTTACTATAGTAATGTCTTAATCCTTTGCTTTTTTTATTAGATAAACAAATATTCTTAACATAATCTTGCTTTTTAAAACATTGATTTGAAAATTATTAAAAAGTCATTACCCACTTACAGTTTATCCTTTCCCAAACGAAAATCATCAAAACTGGAGGAAGTTGTTTACAATTCAACATAAACGTGTTCTAAAAGCAAAAGAAAGACATTTTTAGAAAAGAAGCATTTTTATAATTAATCATAGGATTTAAGTTATTGAATAAAACAATGTTAAATGAGACTTACTTGGAGAATGATGCAAAATAATAATATCTGCTAGAGCAATCACTGATGAGACCGAGACACTACAAATCATCCATGTTTATTTATGGGGAAATTTTACTACCGGCAGGGAAAGTTTAGGGAAAAGTTCCTTGATCTGGGGAAAAATAACAGTGATTGCGAAATTCCCATAAAAAGTTCCATATCCAATCAGAATCACTCGTTCCGACTTGTTCCCTCCCACTTGATATCGATATGATATCGATTGACAACTGGGACCATCAGCGCCACTATGCGATAACGGTGGAACTATTGTCTCCGAAAGAGTAAAATCGCCGCTTGGACCCTCTGTTAGAATCTATACTCTGTGGTTCGAATCCCACTTCTGACAAGAATTATTTTTGTCTTGTAACAACGTTTTTCTACTCTGCAAAACCTTGGTTGGGCTGAGGTTAGCAAGTCAGGATGGGCGAGTGGTCTAAGGCGCTGCGTTCAGGTTGCAGTCCACTTCGGTGGACGTGGGTTCGAATCCCACTTCAGACAAGAATTATTTTTGTTTTGTAACAACGTTTTTCTACTCTGCAAAACCTTGGTAGGGCCACAGAGAAATATCCTAACAGAGGGTCCACGAGGCTATTTTCAAATGCGTTACTGATGTGAGGGCGCCACACTAGAATCTGAAACATATGCCGGCCGCTTAAATCTCTCGCCAAATTAGAACTCAGCGCATGCGTAAAAAGGTGTTTTCGTTCTCCCATAGGCAGCCGGCGAACGATTCAGACTGGATCCAGACGCTAGTGAGTTTAGTGCGATCCCAGCGCCACAATTCTCCCAACCTGTAACAAGATGTCATGATTTTCGATTTCCATTATGGCCTATGGCCGTGGACTCTCTGTTCTAGTACTCTGTGGGTAGGGCCGAGAGTAGCAAGTAAGGATGGCCGAGTGGTCTAAGGCGCTGCGTTCAGGTCGCAGTCCACTTCGGTGGGCGTGGGTTCGAATCCCACTTCTGACAAGAAATATTTTTGTCTTCTAACAACGTTTTTCTACTTTGCAAAACCTTGGTAGGGCCGAGAGTAGCAAGTCAGGATGGCCGAGCGGTCTAAGGCGCTGCGTTCAGGTCGCAGGCCACTTCGGTGGGCATGGGTTCGTATCCCACATCTGACTAGAATTATTTTTGTTTTGTAACAACGTTTTTCTACTCTGCAAAACCTTGGTAGAGCCGAGGTTAGCAAGTCAGGATGGCCGAGCGGTCTAAGGCGCTGCGTTCAGGTCGCAGTCCACTTCGGTAGGCGTGGGTTCGAATCCCACTTCTGACAAGAATAATTTTTGTCTTGTAACAACGTTTTTCTACTCTGCAAAACCTTGGTTGGGCCGAGGTTAGCAAGTCAGGATGGCCGAGTGGTCTAAGGCGCTGCGTTCAGGTCACAGTCCACTTCGGTGGGCGTGGGTTCGAATCCCACTTCTGACAAGAATTATTTTTGTTTTGTAACAACGCTTTTCTACTCTGCAATACCCTGGTAGGGCCGAGGGTAGCAAGTCAGGATGGCCGAGCGGTCTAAGGCGCTGCGTTCAGGTCGCAGTCCACTTCGGTGGGCGTGGGTTGGAATCCCACTTCTGACAAGAATTATTTTTTTTTTTGTAACAACGTTTTTCTACTCTTCAAAGCTTGGTAGGGCCGAGGTTAGCAAGTCAGGATGGCCGAGCGGTCTAAGGCGCTGCGTTCAGGTCGCAGTCCACTTCGGTGGGCGTGGGTTCGAATCCCACTTCTGACAAGAATTATTTTTGTCTTGTAACAACGTTTTTCAACTCTGCAAAACCTTGGTAGGGCCGAGAGTAGCAAGTCAGGATGGCCGAGCGGTCTAAGGCGCTGCGTTCATGTCGCAGTCCACTTCGGTGGGCGTGGGTTCGAATCCCACTTCTGACAAGAATTATTTTTGTCTTGTAACAACGTTTTTCTACTCTGCAAAACCTTGGTTGGGCCGAGGTTAGCAAGTCAGGATGGCCGAGTGGTCTAAGGCGCTGCGTTCAGGTCGCAGTCCACTTCGGTGGGCGTGGGTTCGTATCCCACTTCTGACTAGAATTATTTTTGTTTTGTAACAACGTTTTTCTACTCTGCAAAACCTTGGTAGAGCCGAGGTTAGCAAGTCAGGATGGCCGAGCGGTCTAAGGCGCTGCGTTCAGGTCGCAGTCCACTTCGGTAGGCGTGGGTTCGAATCCCACTTCTGACAAGAATAATTTTTGTTTTGTAACAACGTTTTTCTACTCTGCAATACCTTGGTAGGGCCGAGGTTAGCAAGTCAGGATGTCCGAGCGGTCTAAGGCGCTGCGTTCAGGTCGCAGTCCACTTCGGTGGGCGTGGGTTCGAATCCCACTTCTGACAAGAATTATTTTTGTCTTGTAACAACGTTTTTCTACTCTGCAAAACCTTGGTTGGGCCGAGGTTAGCAAGTCAGGATGGGCGAGTGGTCGAAGGCGCTGCGTTCAGGTCGCAGTCCACTTCGGTGGGCGTGGGTTCGAATCCCACTTCTGACAAGAATTATTTTTGTTTTGTAACAACGTTTTTCTACTCTGCAAAACCTTGGTAGGGCCGAGAGTAGCAAGTAAGGATGGCCGAGTGGTCTAAGGCGCTGCGTTCAGGTCGCAGTCCACTTCGGTGGGCGTGGATTCGAATCCCACTTCTGACAAGAAATATTTTTGTCTTCTAACAACGTTTTTCTACTTTGCAAAACCTTGGTAGGGTCGAGAGTAGCAAGTCAGGATGGCCGAGCGGTCTAAGGCGCTGCGTTCAGGTCGCAGTCCATTTCGGTGGGCGTGGGTTCGAATCCCACTTCTGACAAGAATTATTTTTGTCTTGTAACAACGTTTTTCAACTCTGCAAAACCTTGGTAGAGACGAGAGCAGCAAGTCAGGATGGCCGAGCGGTCTAAGGCGCTGCGTTCAGGTCGCAGTCCACTTCGGTGGGCGTGGGTTCGAATCCCACTTTTGACAAGAAATATTTTTGTCTTCTAACAACGTTTTTCTACTTTGCAAAACCTTGGTAGGCCCGAGAGTAGCAAGTCAGGATGGCCGAGTGGTCTAAGGCGCTGCGTTCAGGTCGCAGCCCACTTTGGTGGGCGTGGGTTCGAATCCCACTTCTGACAAGAATTATTTTTGTCTTGTAACAACGTTTTTCTACTCTGCAAAACCTTGGTTGGGCCGAGGTTAGCAAGTCAGGATGGCCGAGTGGTCTAAGGCGCTGCGTTCAGGTCGCAGTCCACTTCGGTGGGCGTGGGTTCGTATCCCACTTCTGACTAGAATTAATTTTGTTTTGTAACAACGTTTTTCTACTCTGCAAAACCTTGGTAGAGCCGAGGTTAGCAAGTCAGGATGGCCGAGCGGTCTAAGGCGCTGCGTTCAGGTCGCAGTCCACTTCGGTAGGCGTGGGTTCGAATCCCACTTCTGACAAGAATAATTTTTGTTTTGGAACAACGTTTTTCTACTCTGCAATACCTTGGTAGGGCCGAGGTTAGCAAGTCAGGATGACCGAGCGGTCTAAGTCGCTGCGTTCAGGTCGCAGTCCACTTCGGTGGGCGTGGGTTCGAATCACAGAGTATAGAGCTTAACAGAGGGTCCATCTCCATAGACGCTAATGGCAACTTTTAAAGCATGGTTTTTCCCATAGAACGTGGCGCCCCTATGCGATAACGGTGGAACTAACCTGAGAACAGGACGACAGTGCAGGACGAACGTTATTGACTCTCTTCAATTCGCATGCAATCTCTCTCTCTGCAACCTCCTCTTTCTCTATTAACCCCGCCCACCTGGCCAGCTATCATCCCTCACCTGTCACTCAAATCGCTAGAAAGGGAAAAAGATTTCTTCTGTTTTCCCAGTTTTCAAACAGCTACGTGTGTCTTTTGAGCATGCGCTGGGGAAAGAGGAAATTTCTAACTTCGGCTTTTGAATTGGAAATCGCCTTTTACAGCGATTGATCTGAATAATTTCTAGACTTAGAAATTGAATTATCTTTGTAATTTTACTTTCACCAATTGAAGTTTTTGTTATCTATTTCTATCGCGAGTTTATCTTTTTTCATTAAACTAAAACAATGAGTTGATTAACTGAGTGATTATGATTTAAGTGCATTTTTTAGCATTTTGCAAACAAAATGCTATTTTTTTTGGTTATTCAAAAGTAGTAAATTTATTAAACTTATTTCACATTAGATTATGCTATAGTATATTCAAAAACTGAACTGGATTGCAGGTGAGGTAGAATGAATATATGGTGATTTATAATATAAACAATTCTATTATCCATAAATAAAACAACACCATAAATTATACCCAAATATAATTTTTCTTAGGTGAAAAGATTGGAAGAAACATAGAAAATAATTACTTCATATTAATTTCAACACAGTGAATACAAGTAGTAATAAAAAATAGTTTATTGAACAGATATTTACAGATATTACAAAAAACTAGACAAATTTTATGTAAAGCATTTCTGATATCTTAAGAACCAATTAGTTGAAGGGATGTATGCAAAAATATAAGACAAATTGAAATTAAATAAAATGACACAAGTGGGAAAAATCTCAGTTACAATATAACAGAATTTGACTAAGAAAAATGATTAGTAGTGATTTCTAAGTCATTGCAAATAAAGCATTTTTCCTTTTAAAAAATTAACAGGAAATTTCAATGATTTAGACATAGAAGTGCCTTGACTTCCTTCAGGGATTTTGCCAACCTATTCCACAATAGAATTTGAGATAGTAGATAATTTCTATATTTTTAAATGTTTTATCAGATTATTGTTTATTTTAGTATCTGACTTATGTAAAAGCTTTTGCTTTCACAGGCACACAATACTCAACCTAAGCTTAAAACCTCTTACATAAAAAACATAACTTTGAATAACAATAACTCAATAACAATTTTGACACTGCAGGGTAATATAATGCAATCATTCTTGATAGCTTTGAATTCAACCAATGCAGATTCAAAAGCCCCTGAAAATTGATGAATTTATCAGATTTTTTTCAAAATAAGTATTTTAAAGTGATTGCCTGCATTCCCAAACCATGCTTTGTTATAGTTTTATTAAAACATATTTCAAAATTTCAACCATTACTTAGATTATACTACTTGAGAAAGGTAATTTAAACCTATTCAAATAATTAAAAACTGCAAAAAAGCTTATCATGGCTTCATTTAATATAGTTATCAATAAACTGAAGAATATACATACAATAAGGGAAAAGGATACAGACTTGATTTACAAGTCAACAGTAATTACCAGAGAAGCATAGTTCCAAATTAATTATAAAAACATGACTCAAAAAGCACGAATATAAGATTAAATAACATTTTCACAAATAAAGTAACTCATCAAAACTCAGTGATAAAGTAAATAATCAAAAGGTAAGAATAGCATTGAAACGTACTTGCAATTTATTAGCTATTGGAAAGTTGCTTTATAAAAATAATAAACTGCATACTAATAAAAACTCAAGGAATGAATTCAGGAAACAAAGTAGTACTCGCAAACCATTTATAACATTAAATAACATATAATTGATCTTCAAATATATATGTATTACCAGACGATATTTAGTAAAAAAAAATAAAGATTTCATTTACAGTTCTAAATAACTTTCGGATCATTGTAATGGAAATTCACCCATTTTGTTTACTTTTTTTCATTTGATAATTGGCAAATTTTTACTATAGTAATGTCTTAATCCTTTGCTTTTTTTATTAGATAAACAAATATTCTTAACATAATCTTGCTTTTTAAAACATTGATTTGAAAATTATTAAAAAGTCATTACCCACTTACAGTTTATCCTTTCCCAAACGAAAATCATCAAAACTGGAGGAAGTTGTTTACAATTCAACATAAACGTGTTCTAAAAGCAAAAGAAAGACATTTTTAGAAAAGAAGCATTTTTATAATTAATCATAGGATTTAAGTTATTGAATAAAACAATGTTAAATGAGACTTACTTGGAGAATGATGCAAAATAATAATATCTGCTAGAGCAATCACTGATGAGACCGAGACACTACAAATCATCCATGTTTATTTATGGGGAAATTTTACTACCGGCAGGGAAAGTTTAGGGAAAAGTTCCTTGATCTGGGAAAAATAACAGTGATTGCGAAATTCCCATAAAAAGTTCCATATCCAATCAGAATCACTCGTTCCGACTTGTTCCCTCCCACTTGATATCGATATGATATCGATTGACAACTGGGACCATCAGCGCCACTATGCGATAACGGTGGAACTATTGTCTCCGAAAGAGTAAAATCGCCGCTTGGACCCTCTGTTAGAATCTATACTCTGTGGTTCGAATCCCACTTCTGACAAGAATTATTTTTGTCTTGTAACAACGTTTTTCTACTCTGCAAAACCTTGGTTGGGCTGAGGTTAGCAAGTCAGGATGGGCGAGTGGTCTAAGGCGCTGCGTTCAGGTTGCAGTCCACTTCGGTGGACGGTGGGTTCGAATCCCACTTCAGACAAGAATTATTTTTGTTTTGTAACAACGTTTTTCTACTCTGCAAAACCTTGGTAGGGCCACAGAGAAATATCCTAACAGAGGGTCCACGAGGCTATTTTCAAATGCGTTACTGATGTGAGGGCGCCACACTAGAATCTGAAACATATGCCGGCCGCTTAAATCTCTCGCCAAATTAGAACTCAGCGCATGCGTAAAAAGGTGTTTTCGTTCTCCCATAGGCAGCCGGCGAACGATTCAGACTGGATCCAGACGCTAGTGAGTTTAGTGCGATCCCAGCGCCACAATTCTCCCAACCTGTAACAAGATGTCATGATTTTCGATTTCCATTATGGCCTATGGCCGTGGACTCTCTGTTCTAGTACTCTGTGGGTAGGGCCGAGAGTAGCAAGTAAGGATGGCCGAGTGGTCTAAGGCGCTGCGTTCAGGTCGCAGTCCACTTCGGTGGGCGTGGGTTCGAATCCCACTTCTGACAAGAAATATTTTTGTCTTCTAACAACGTTTTTCTACTTTGCAAAACCTTGGTAGGGCCGAGAGTAGCAAGTCAGGATGGCCGAGCGGTCTAAGGCGCTGCGTTCAGGTCGCAGGCCACTTCGGTGGGCATGGGTTCGTATCCCACATCTGACTAGAATTATTTTTGTTTTGTAACAACGTTTTTCTACTCTGCAAAACCTTGGTAGAGCCGAGGTTAGCAAGTCAGGATGGCCGAGCGGTCTAAGGCGCTGCGTTCAGGTCGCAGTCCACTTCGGTAGGCGTGGGTTCGAATCCCACTTCTGACAAGAATAATTTTTGTCTTGTAACAACGTTTTTCTACTCTGCAAAACCTTGGTTGGGCCGAGGTTAGCAAGTCAGGATGGCCGAGTGGTCTAAGGCGCTGCGTTCAGGTCACAGTCCACTTCGGTGGGCGTGGGTTCGAATCCCACTTCTGACAAGAATTATTTTTGTTTTGTAACAACGCTTTTCTACTCTGCAATACCCTGGTAGGGCCGAGGGTAGCAAGTCAGGATGGCCGAGCGGTCTAAGGCGCTGCGTTCAGGTCGTAGTCCACTTCCGTGGGCGTGGGTTCGAATCCCACTTCTGACAAGAATTATTTTTGTTTTGTAACAACGTTTTTCTACTCTACAAAACCTTGGTAGGGCCGAGGTTAGCAAGTCAGGATGGCCGAGCGGTCTAAGGCGCTGCGTTCAGGTCGCAGTCCACTTCCGTGGGCGTGGGTTCGAATCCCACTTCTGACAAGAATTATTTTTGTTTTGTAACAACGTTTTTCTACTCTGCAAAACCTTGGTAGGGCCGAGAACAGCAAGTTAGGATGGCCGAGCGGTCTAAGGCGCTGCGTTCAGGTCGCAGTCCACTTCGGTGGGCGTGGGTTCGAATCCCACTTCTGACAAGAATTATTTTTGTCTTGTAACAACGTTTTTCTACTCTGCAAAACCTTGGTTGGGCCGAGGTTAGCAAGTCAGGATGGCCGAGTGGTCTAAGGCGCTGCGTTCAGGTCGCAGTCCACTTCCATGGGCGTGGGTTCGAATCCCACTTCTGACAAGAATTATTTTTGTTTTGTAACAACGTTTTTCTACTCTGCAAAACCTTGGTAGGGCCGAGAACAGCAAGTCAGGATGGCCGAGCGGTCTAAGGCGCTGCGTTCAGGTCGCAGTCCACTTCGGTGGGCGTGGGTTCGAATCCCACTTCTGACAAGAATTATTTTTGTCTTGTAACAACGTTTTTCTACTCTGCAAAACCTTCGTTGGGCCGAGGTTAGCAAGTCAGGATGGGCGAGTGGTCAAAGGCGCTGCGTTCAGGTCGCAGTCCACTTCGGTGGGCGTGGGTTCGAATCCCACTTCTGACAAGAATTATTTTTGTTTTGTAACAAGGTTTTTCTACTTTGCAGAACCTTGGTAGGGCGGAGAGTAGCAAGTCAGGATGGCCGAGCGGTCTAAGGCGCTGCGTTCAGGTCGCAGTCCACTTCGGTGGGCGTGGGTTCGAATCCCACTTCTGACAAGAATTATTTTTGTCTTGTAACAACGTTTTTCTACTCTGCAAAACCTTGGTTGGGCCGAGGTTAGCAAGTCAGGATGGCCGAGCGGTCTAAGGCGCTGCGTTCAGGTCGCAGTCCACTTCGGTGGGCGTGGGTTCGAATCCCACTTCTGACAAGAATTATTTTTGTTTTGTAACAACGCTTTTCTACTCTGCAATACCCTGGTAGGGCCGAGGTTAGCAAGTCAGGATGGCCGAGCGGTCTAAGGCGCTGCGTTCAGGTCGCAGTCCACTTCGGTGGGCGTGGGTTCGAATCCCACTTCTGACAAGAATTATTTTTGTTTTGTAACAACGTTTTTCTACTCTGCAAAACCTTGGTAGGGCCGAGAGTAGCAGGTAAGGATGCCCGAGTGGTCTAAGGCGCTGCGTTCAGGTCGCAGTCCACTTCGGTGGGCGTGGGTTCGAATCCCACATCTGACAAGAAATATTTTTGTCTTCTAATACGTTTTTCTACTTTGCAAAACCTTGGTAGGGCCGAGAGTAGCAAGTCAGGATGGCCGAGCGGTCTAAGGCGCTGCGTTCAGGTCGCAGTCCACTTCGGTGCGGGCGTGGGTTCGAATCCCACTTCTGACAAGAAATATTTTTGTCTTCTAACAACGTTTTTCTTCTTTGCAAAACCTTGGTAGGGCCGAGAGTAGCAAGTCAGGATGGCCGAGCGGTCTAAGGCGCTGCGTTCAGGTCGCAGTCCACTTCGGTGGGCGCGGGTTCGAATCCCACTTCTGACAAGAATTATTTTTGTTTTGTAACAACGCTTTTCTACTCTGCAATACCCTGGTAGGGCCGAGGTTAGCAAGTCAGGATGGCCGAGCGGTCTAAGGCGCTGCGTTCAGGTCGCAGTCCACTTCGGTGGGCGTGGGTTCGAATCCCACTTCTGACAAGAATTATTTTTGTTTTGTAACAACGTTTTTCTACTCTGCAAAACCTTGGTAGGGCCGAGAGTAGCAGGTAAGGATGGCCGAGTGGTCTAAGGCGCTGCGTTCAGGTCGCAGTTCACTTCGGTGGGCGTGGGTTCGAATCCCACATCTGACAAGAAATATTTTTGTCTTCTAACAACGTTTTTCTACTTTGCAAAACATTGGTAGGGCCGAGAGTAGCAAGTCAGGATGGCCGAGCGGTCTAAGGCGCTGCGTTCAGGTCGCAGTCCACTTCGGTGGGCGTGGGTTCGAATCCCACTTCTGACAAGAAATATTTTTGTCTTCTAACAACGTTTTTCTACTTTGCAAAACCTTGGTAGGGCCGAGAGTAGCAAGTCAGGATGGCCGAGCGGTCTAAGGCGCTGCGTTCAGGTCGCAGTCCACTTCGGTGGGCGTGGGTTCGAATCCCACTTCTGACAAGAATTATTTTTGTCTTGTAACAACGTTTTTCTACTCTGCAAAACCTTGGTTGGGCCGAGGTTGGCAAGTCAGGATGGCCGAGTGGTCTAAGGCGCTGCGTTCAGGTCGCAGTCCACTTCGGTGGGCGTGGGTTCGAATCCCACTTCTGACAAGAATTATTTTTGTTTTGTAACAACGCTTTTCTACTCTGCAATACCCTGGTAGGGCCGAGGTTAGCAAGTCAGGATGGCCGAGCGGTCTAAGGCGCTGCGTTCAGGTCGCAGTCCACTTCGGTGGGCGTGGGTTCGAATCCCACTTCTGACAAGAATTATTTTGGTTTTGTAACAACGTTTTTCTACTCTGCAAAACCTTGGTAGGGCCGAGAGTAGCAAGTAAGGATGGCCGAGTGGTCAAAGGCGCTGCGTTCAGGTCGCAGTCCACTTCGGTGGGCGTGGGTTCGAATCCCACTTCTGACAAGAATTATTTTTGTCTTGTAACAACGTTTTTCAACTCTACAAAACCTTGGTAGGGCCGAGGTTAGCAAGTCAGGATGGCCGAGTGGTCTAAGGCGCTGCGTTCAGGTCGCAGTCCATTTCGGTGGGCGTGGGTTCGAATCCCACTTCTGACAAGAATTATTTTTGTCTTGTAACAACGTTTTTCTACTTTGCAGAACCTTGGTAGGGCGGAGAGTAGCAAGTCAGGATGGCCGAGCGGTCTAAGGCGCTGCGTTCAGGTCGCAGTCCACTTCGGTGGGCGTGGGTTCGAATCCCACTTCTGACAAGAATTATTTTTGTCTTGTAACAACGTTTTTCTACTCTGCAAAACCTTGGTTGGGCCGAGGTTAGCAAGTCAGGATGGCCGAGCGGTCTAAGGCGCTGCGTTCAGGTCGCAGTCCACTTCGGTGGGCGTGGGTTCGAATCCCACTTCTGACAAGAATTATTTTTGTCTTGTAACAACGTTTTTCTACTCTGCAAAACCTTGGTTTGCCCGAGGTTAGCAAGTCAGGATGGCCGAGTGGTCTAAGGCGCTGCGTTCAGGTCGCAGTCCACTTCGGTGGGCGTGGGTTCGAATCCCACTTCTGACAAGAATTATTTTTGTTTTGTAACAACGCTTTTCTACTCTGCAATACCCTGGTAGGGCCGAGGTTAGCAAGTCAGGATGGCCGAGCGGTCTAAGGCGCTGCGTTCAGGTCGCAGTCCACTTCGGTGGGCGTGGGTTCGAATCCCACTTCTGACAAGAATTATTTTTGTTTTGTAACAACGTTTTTCTACTCTGCAAAACCTTGGTAGGGCCGAGAGTAGCAGGTAAGGATGCCCGAGTGGTCTAAGGCGCTGCGTTCAGGTCGCAGTCCACTTCGGTGGGCGTGGGTTCGAATCCCACATCTGACAAGAAATATTTTTGTCTTCTAATACGTTTTTCTACTTTGCAAAACCTTGGTAGGGCCGAGAGTAGCAAGTCAGGATGGCCGAGCGGTCTAAGGCGCTGCGTTCAGGTCGCAGTCCACTTCGGTGCGGGCGTGGGTTCGAATCCCACTTCTGACAAGAAATATTTTTGTCTTCTAACAACGTTTTTCTTCTTTGCAAAACCTTGGTAGGGCCGAGAGTAGCAAGTCAGGATGGCCGAGCGGTCTAAGGCGCTGCGTTCAGGTCGCAGTCCACTTCGGTGGGCGCGGGTTCGAATCCCACTTCTGACAAGAATTATTTTTGTTTTGTAACAACGCTTTTCTACTCTGCAATACCCTGGTAGGGCCGAGAGTAGCAGGTAAGGATGCCCGAGTGGTCTAAGGCGCTGCGTTCAGGTCGCAGTCCACTTCGGTGGGCGTGGGTTCGAATCCCACATCTGACAAGAAATATTTTTGTCTTCTAATACGTTTTTCTACTTTGCAAAACCTTGGTAGGGCCGAGAGTAGCAAGTCAGGATGGCCGAGCGGTCTAAGGCGCTGCGTTCAGGTCGCAGTCCACTTCGGTGCGGGCGTGGGTTCGAATCCCACTTCTGACAAGAAATATTTTTGTCTTCTAACAACGTTTTTCTTCTTTGCAAAACCTTGGTAGGGCCGAGAGTAGCAAGTCAGGATGGCCGAGCGGTCTAAGGCGCTGCGTTCAGGTCGCAGTCCACTTCGGTGGGCGCGGGTTCGAATCCCACTTCTGACAAGAATTATTTTTGTTTTGTAACAACGCTTTTCTACTCTGCAATACCCTGGTAGGGCCGAGGTTAGCAAGTCAGGATGGCCGAGCGGTCTAAGGCGCTGCGTTCAGGTCGCAGTCCACTTCGGTGGGCGTGGGTTCGAATCCCACTTCTGACAAGAATTATTTTTGTTTTGTAACAACGTTTTTCTACTCTGCAAAACCTTGGAAGGGCCGACAGTAGCAGGTAAGGATGGCCGAGTGGTCTAAGGCGCTGCGTTCAGGTCGCAGTTCACTTCGGTGGGCGTGGGTTCGAATCCCACATCTGACAAGAAATATTTTTGTCTTCTAACAACGTTTTTCTACTTTGCAGAACCTTGGTAGGGCGGAGAGTAGCAAGTCAGGATGGCCGAGTGGTCTAAGGCGCTGCGTTCAGGTCGCAGCCCACTTTGGTGGGCGTGGGTTCGAATCCCACTTCTGACAAGAATTATTTTTGTCTTGTAAAAACGTTTTTCTACTCTGCAAAACCTTGGTTGGGCCGAGGTTAGCAAGTCAGGATGGCCGAGTGGTCTAAGGCGCTGCGTTCAGGTCGCAGTCCACTTCGGTGGGCGTGGGTTCGTATCCCACTTCTGACTAGAATTAATTTTGTTTTGTAACAACGTTTTTCTACTCTGCAAAACCTTGGTAGAGCCGAGGTTAGCAAGTCAGGATGGCCGAGCGGTCTAAGGCGCTGCGTTCAGGTCGCAGTCCACTTCGGTAGGCGTGGGTTCGAATCCCACTTCTGACAAGAATAATTTTTGTTTTGTAACAACGTTTTTCTACTCTGCAATACCTTGGTAGAGCCGAGGTTAGCAAGTCAGGATGGCCGAGCGGTCTAAGGCGCTGCGTTCAGGTCGCAGTCCACTTCGGTGGGCGTGGGTTCGAATCCCACTTCTGACAAGAATTATTTTTGTCTTGTAACAACGTTTTTCAACTCTGCAAAACCTTGGTTGGGCCGAGCTTAGCAAGTCAGGATGGCCGAGTTGTCTAAGGCGCTGCGTTCAGGTCGCAGTCCACTTCGGTGGGCGTGGGTTCGAATCCCACTTCTGACAAGAAATATTTTTGTCTTCTAACAACGTTTTTCTACTTTGCAAAACCTTGGTAGGGCCGAGAGTAGCAAGTCAGGATGGCCGAGCGGTCTAAGGCGCTGCGTTCAGGTCGCAGTCCACTTCGGTGGGCGTGGGTTCGAATCCCACTTCTGACAAGAATTATTTTTGTCTTGTAACAACGTTTTTCTACTCTGCAAAACCTTGGTTGGGCCGAGGTTAGCAAGTCAGGATGGCCGAGTGGTCTAAGGCGCTGCGTTCAGGTCGCAGTCCACTTCGGTGGGCGTGGGTTCGTATCCCACTTCTGACTAGAATTATTTTTGTTTTGTAACAACGTTTTTCTACTCTGCAAAACCTTGGTAGAGCCGAGGTTAGCAAGTCAGGATGGCCGAGCGGTCTAAGGCGCTGCGTTCAGGTCGCAGTCCACTTCGGTAGGCGTGGGTTCGAATCCCACTTCTGACAAGAATAATTTTTGTTTTGTAACAACGTTTTTCTACTCTGCAATACCTTGGTAGGGCCGAGGTTAGCAAGTCAGGATGGCCGAGCGGTCTAAGGCGCTGCGTTCAGGTCGCAGTCCACTTCGGTGCGGGCGTGGGTTCGAATCCCACTTCTGACAAGAAATATTTTTGTCTTCTAACAACGTTTTTCTTCTTTGCAAAACCTTGGTAGGGCCGAGAGTAGCAAGTCAGGATGGCCGAGCGGTCTAAGGCGCTGCGTTCAGGTCGCAGTCCACTTCGGTGGGCGCGGGTTCGAATCCCACTTCTGACAAGAATTATTTTTGTTTTGTAACAACGCTTTTCTACTCTGCAATACCCTGGTAGGGCCGAGGTTAGCAAGTCAGGATGGCTGAGCGGTCTAAGGCGCTGCGTTCAGGTCGCAGTCCACTTCGGTGGGCGTGGGTTCGAATCCCACTTCTGACAAGAATTATTTTTGTTTTGTAACAACGTTTTTCTACTCTGCAAAACCTTGGTAGGGCCGAGAGTAGCAGGTAAGGATGTCCGAGCGGTCTAAGGCGCTGCGTTCAGGTCGCAGTCCACTTCGGTGGGCGTGGGTTCGAATCCCACATCTGACAAGAAATATTTTTGTCTTCTAACAACGTTTTTCTACTTTGCAAAACCTTGGTAGGGTCGAGAGTAGCAAGTCAGGATGGCCGAGCGGTCTAAGGCGCTGCGTTCAGGTCGCAGTCCACTTCGGTGGGCGTGGGTTCGAATCCCACTTCTGACAAGAATTATTTTTGTCTTGTAACAACGTTTTTCTACTCTGCAAAACCTTGGTTGGGCCGAGGTTGGCAAGTCAGGATGGCCGAGTGGTCTAAGGCGCTGCGTTCAGGTCGCAGTCCACTTCGGTGGGCGTGGGTTCGAATCCCACTTCTGACAAGAATAATTTTTGTTTTGTAACAACGTTTTTCTACTCTGCAATACCTTGGTAGGGCCGAGGTTAGCAAGTCAGGATGGCCGAGCGGTCTAAGGCGCTGCGTTCAGGTCGCAGTCCACTTCGGTGGGTGTGGGTTCGAATCCCACATCTGACAAGAATTATTTTTTTTTTGTAACAACGTTTTTCTACTCTGCAAAACCTTGGTAGAGCCGAGGTTAGCAAGTCAGGATGGCCGAGCGGTCTAAGGCGCTGCGTTAAGGTCGCAGTCCACTTCGGTGGGCGTGGGTTGGAATCCCACTTCTGACAAGAATTATTTTTTTTTTTGTAACAACGTTTTTCTACTCTTCAAAGCTTGGTAGGGCCGAGGTTAGCAAGTCAGGATGGCCGAGCGGTCTAAGGCGCTGCGTTCAGGTCGCAGTCCACTTCGGTGGGCGTGGGTTCGAATCCCACTTCTGACAAGAATTATTTTTGTCTTGTAACAACGTTTTTCAACTCTGCAAAACCTTGGTTGGGCCGAGGTTAGCAAGTCAGGATGGCCGAGTTGTCTAAGGCGCTGCGTTCAGGTCGCAGTCCACTTCGGTGGGCGTGGGTTCGAATCCCACTTCTGACAAGAAATATTTTTGTCTTCTAACAACGTTTTTCTACTTTGCAAAACCTTGGTAGGGCCGAGAGTAGCAAGTCAGGATGGCCGAGCGGTCTAAGGCGCTGCGTTCAGGTCGCAGTCCACTTCGGTGGGCGTGGGTTCGAATCCCACTTCTGACAAGAATTATTTTTGTCTTGTAACAACGTTTTTCTACTCTGCAAAACCTTGGTTGGGCCGGGGTTAGCAAGTCAGGATGGCCGAGTGGTCTAAGGCGCTGCGTTCAGGTCGCAGTCCACTTCGGTGGGCGTGGGTTCGTATCCCACTTCTGACTAGAATTATTTTTGTTTTGTAACAACGTTTTTCTACTCTGCAAAACCTTGGTAGAGCCGAGGTTAGCAAGTCAGGATGGCCGAGCGGTCTAAGGCGCTGCGTTCAGGTCGCAGTCCACTTCGGTAGGCGTGGGTTCGAATCCCACTTCTGACAAGAATAATTTTTGTTTTGTAACAACGTTTTTCTACTCTGCAATACCTTGGTAGGGCCGAGGTTAGCAAGTCAGGATGGCCGAGCGGTCTAAGGCGCTGCGTTCAGGTCGCAGTCCACTTCGGTGCGGGCGTGGGTTCGAATCCCACATCTGACAAGAAATATTTTTGTCTTCTAACAACGTTTTTCTTCTTTGCAAAACCTTGGTAGGGCCGAGAGTAGCAAGTCAGGATGGCCGAGCGGTCTAAGGCGCTGCGTTCAGGTCGCAGTCCACTTCGGTGGGCGCGGGTTCGAATCCCACTTCTGACAAGAATTATTTTTGTTTTGTAACAACGCTTTTCTACTCTGCAATACCCTGGTAGGGCCGAGGTTAGCAAGTCAGGATGGCCGAGCGGTCTAAGGCGCTGCGTTCAGGTCGCAGTCCACTTCGGTGGGCGTGGGTTCGAATCCCACTTCTGACAAGAATTATTTTTGTTTTGTAACAACGTTTTTCTACTCTGCAAAACCTTGGTAGGGCCGAGAGTAGCAGGTAAGGATGGCCGAGTGGTCTAAGGCGCTGCGTTCAGGTCGCAGTTCACTTCGGTGGGCGTGGGTTCGAATCCCACATCTGACAAGAATAATTTTTGTTTTGTAACAACGTTTTTCTACTCTGCAATACCTTGGTAGGGCCGAGGTTAGCAAGTCAGGATGGCCGAGCGGTCTAAGGCGCTGCGTTCAGGTCGCAGTCCACTTCGGTGCGGGCGTGGGTTCGAATCCCACTTCTGACAAGAAATATTTTTGTCTTCTAACAACGTTTTTCTTCTTTGCAAAACCTTGGTAGGGCCGAGAGTAGCAAGTCAGGATGGCCGAGCGGTCTAAGGCGCTGCGTTCAGGTCGCAGTCCACTTCGGTGGGCGCGGGTTCGAATCCCACTTCTGACTAGAATTATTTTTGTTTTGTAACAACGCTTTTCTACTCTGCAATACCCTGGTAGGGCCGAGGTTAGCAAGTCAGGATGGCCGAGCGGTCTAAGGCGCTGCGTTCAGGTCGCAGTCCACTTCGGTGGGCGTGGGTTCGAATCCCACTTCTGACAAGAATTATTTTTGTTTTGTAACAACGTTTTTCTACTCTGCAAAACCTTGGTAGGGCCGAGAGTAGCAGGTAAGGATGGCCGAGCGGTCTAAGGCGCTGCGTTCAGGTCGCAGTCCACTTCGGTGGGCGTGGGTTCGAATCCCACATCTGACAAGAAATATTTTTGTCTTCTAACAACGTTTTTCTACTTTGCAAAACCTTGGTAGGGCCGAGAGTAGCAAGTCAGGATGGCCGAGCGGTCTAAGGCGCTGCGTTCAGGTCGCAGTCCACTTCGGTGGGCGTGGGTTCGAATCCCACTTCTGACAAGAATTATTTTTGTCTTGTAACAACGTTTTTCTACTCTGCAAAACCTTGGTTGGGCCGAGGTTTACAAGTCAGGATGGCCGAGTGGTCTAAGGCGCTGCGTTCAGGTCGCAGTCCACTTCGGTGGGCGTGGGTTCGAATCCCACTTCTGACAAGAATAATTTTTGTTTTGTAACAACGTTTTTCTACTCTGCAATACCTTGGTAGGGCCGAGGTTAGCAAGTCAGGATGGCCGAGCGGTCTAAGGCGCTGCGTTCAGGTCGCAGTCCACTTCGGTGGGCGTGGGTTCGAATCCCACTTCTGACAAGAATTATTTTTGTCTTGTAACAACGTTTTTCAACTCTGCAAAACCTTGGTAGAGCCGAGGTTAGCAAGTCAGGATGGCCGAGCGGTCTAAGGCGCTGCGTTCAGGTCGCAGTCCACTTCGGTGGGTGTGGGTTCGAATCCCACATCTGACAAGAATTATTTTTTTTTTGTAACAACGTTTTTCTACTCTGCAAAACCTTGGTAGAGCCGAGGTTAGCAAGTCAGGATGGCCGAGCGGTCTAAGGCGCTGCGTTCAGGTCGCAGTCCACTTCGGTGGGCGTGGGTTGGAATCCCACTTCTGACAAGAATTATTTTTTTTTTTGTAACAACGTTTTTCTACTCTGCAAAACCTTGGTAGGGCCGAGAACCGCAAGTCAGGATGGCCGAGCGGTCTAAGGCGCTGCGTTCAGGTCGCAGTCCACTTCGGTGGGCGTGGGTTCGAATCCCACTTCTGACAAGAATTATTTTTGTCTTGTAACAACGTTTTTCTACTCTGCAAAACCTTGGTTGGGCCGAGGTTAGCAAGTCAGGATGGCTGAGTGGTCTAAGGCGCTGCGTTCAGGTCGCAGTCCACTTCCATGGGCGTGGGTTCGAATCCCACTTCTGACAAGAATTATTTTTGTTTTGTAACAACGTTTTTCTACTCTGCAAAACCTTGGTAGGGCCGAGAACAGCAAGTCAGGATGGCCGAGCGGTCTAAGGCGCTGCGTTCAGGTCGCAGTCCACTTCGGTGGGCGTGGGTTCGAATCCCACTTCTGACAAGAATTATTTTTGTCTTGTAACAACGTTTTTCTACTCTGCAAAACCTTGGTTGGGCCGAGGTTAGCAAGTCAGGATGGCCGAGTGGTCTAAAGGCGCTGCGTTCAGGTCGCAGTCCACTTCCGTGGGCGTGGGTTCGAATCCCACTTCTGACAAGAATTATTTTTGTTTTTTAACAACGTTTTTCTACTCTGCAAAACCTTGGTAGGGCCGAGAACAGAGAGTCAGGATGGCCGAGCGGTCTAAGGCGCTGCGTTCAGGTCGCAGTCCACTTCGGTGGGCGTGGGTTCGAATCCCACTTCTGACAAGAATTATTTTTGTCTTGTAACAACGTTTTTCTACTCTGCAAAACCTTGGTTGGGCCGAGGTTAGCAAGTCAGGATGGCCGAGTGGTCTAAGGCGCTGCGTTCAGGTCGCAGTCCACTTCGGTGGGCGTGGGTTCGAATCCCACTTCTGACAAGAATTATTTTTGTTTTGTAACAACGCTTTTCTACTCTGCAATACCCTGGTAGGGCCGAGGTTAGCAAGTCAGGATGGCCGAGCGGTCTAAGGCGCTGCGTTCAGGTCGCAGTCCACTTCGGTGGGCGTGGGTTCGAATCCCACTTCTGACAAGAATTATTTTTGTTTTGTAACAACGTTTTTCTACTCTGCAAAACCTTGGTAGGGCCGAGAGTAGCAGGTAAGGATAGCCGAGTGGTCTAAGGCGCTGCGTTCAGGTCGCAGTCCACTTCGGTGGCGTGGGTTCGAATCCCACTTCTGACAAGAAATATTTTTGTCTTCTAACAACGTTTTTCTTCTTTGCAAAACCTTGGTAGGGCCGAGAGTAGCAAGTCAGGATGGCCGAGCGGTCTAAGGCGCTGCGTTCAGGTCGCAGTCCACTTCGGTGGGCGCGGGTTCGAATCCCACTTCTGACAAGAATTATTTTTGTTTTGTAACAACGCTTTTCTACTCTGTAATACCCTGGTAGGGCCGAGGTTAGCAAGTCAGGATGGCCGAGCGGTCTAAGGCGCTGCGTTCAGGTCGCAGTCCACTTCGGTGGGCGTGGGTTCGAATCCCACTTCTGACAAGAATTATTTTTGTTTTGTAACAACGTTTTTCTACTCTGCAAAACCTTGGTAGGGCCGAGAGTAGCAAGTCAGGATGGGCGAGTGGTCTAAGGCGCTGCGTTCAGGTCGCAGTCCACTTCGGTGGGCGTGGGTTCGAATCCCACTTCTGACAAGAATTATTTTTGTCTTGTAACAACGTTTTTCTACTCTGCAAAACCTTCGTTGGGCCGAGGTTAGCAAGTCAGGATGGGCGAGTGGTCTAAGGCGCTGCGTTCAGGTCGCAGTCCACTTCGGTGGGCGTGGGTTCGAATCCCACTTCTGACAAGAATTATTTTTGTTTTGTAACAAGGTTTTTCTACTTTGCAGAACCTTGGTAGGGCGGAGAGTAGCAAGTCAGGATGGCCGAGCGGTCTAAGGCGCTGCGTTCAGGTCGCAGTCCACTTCGGTGGGCGTGGGTTCGAATCCCACTTCTGACAAGAATTATTTTTGTCTTGTAACAACGTTTTTCTACTCTGCAAAACCTTGGTTGGGCCGAGGTTAGCAAGTCAGGATGGCCGAGTGGTCTAAAGGCGCTGCGTTCAGGTCGCAGTCCACTTCCGTGGGCGTGGGTTCGAATCCCACTTCTGACAAGAATTATTTTTGTTTTTTAACAACGTTTTTCTACTCTGCAAAACCTTGGTAGGGCCGAGAACAGCAAGTCAGGATGGCCGAGCGGTCTAAGGCGCTGCGTTCAGGTCGCAGTCCACTTCGGTGGGCGTGGGTTCGAATCCCACTTCTGACAAGAATTATTTTTGTCTTGTAACAACGTTTTTCTACTCTGCAAAACCTTGGTTGGGCCGAGGTTAGCAAGTCAGGATGGCCGAGTGGTCTAAGGCGCTGCGTTCAGGTCGCAGTCCACTTCGGTGGGCGTGGGTTCGAATCCCACTTCTGACAAGAATTATTTTTGTTTTGTAACAACGTTTTTCTACTCAGCAAAACCTTGGTAGGGCCGAGAGTAGCAGGTAAGGATAGCCGAGTGGTCTAAGGCGCTGCGTTCAGGTCGCAGTCCACTTCGGTGGGCGTGGGTTCGAATCCCACTTCTGACAAGAAATATTTTTGTCTTCTAACAACGTTTTTCTTCTTTGCAAAACCTTGGTAGGGCCGAGAACAGAAAGTCAGGATGGCCGAGCGGTCTAAGGCGCTGCGTTCAGGTCGCAGTCCACTTCGGTGGGCGCGGGTTCGAATCCCACTTCTGACAAGAATTATTTTTGTTTTGTAACAACGCTTTTCTACTCTGTAATACCCTGGTAGGGCCGAGGTTAGCAAGTCAGGATGGCCGAGCGGTCTAAGGCGCTGCGTTCAGGTCGCAGTCCACTTCGGTGGGCGTGGGTTCGAATCCCACTTCTGACAAGAATTATTTTTGTTTTGTAACAACGTTTTTCTACTCTGCAAAACCTTGGTAGGGCCGAGAGTAGCAAGTCAGGATGGGCGAGTGGTCTAAGGCGCTGCGTTCAGGTCGCAGTCCACTTCGGTTGGCGTGGGTTCGAATCCCACTTCTGACAAGAATTATTTTTGTCTTGTAACAACGTTTTTCTACTCTGCAAAACCTTCGTTGGGCCGAGGTTAGCAAGTCAGGATGGGCGAGTGGTCTAAGGCGCTGCGTTCAGGTCGCAGTCCACTTCGGTGGGCGTGGGTTCGAATCCCACTTCTGACAAGAATTATTTTTGTTTTGTAACAAGGTTTTTCTACTTTGCAGAACCTTGGTAGGGCGGAGAGTAGCAAGTCAGGATGGCCGAGCGGTCTAAGGCGCTGCGTTCAGGTCGCAGTCCACTTCGGTGGGCGTGGGTTCGAATCCCACTTCTGACAAGAATTATTTTTGTCTTGTAACAACGTTTTTCTACTCTGCAAAACCTTGGTTGGGCCGAGGTTAGCAAGTCAGGATGGCCGAGTGGTCTAAGGCGCTGCGTTCAGGTCGCAGTCCACTTCCGTGGGCGTGGGTTCGAATCCCACTTCTGACAAGAATTATTTTTGTTTTGTAACAAGGTTTTTCTACTTTGCAGAACCTTGGTAGGGCGGAGAGTAGCAAGTCAGGATGGCCGAGCGGTCTAAGGCGCTGCGTTCAGGTCGCAGTCCACTTCGGTGGGCGTGGGTTCGAATCCCACTTCTGACAAGAATTATTTTTGTCTTGTAACAACGTTTTTCTACTCTGCAAAACCTTGGTTGGGCCGAGGTTAGCAAGTCAGGATGGCCGAGTGGTCTAAGGCGCTGCGTTCAGGTCGCAGTCCACTTCCGTGGGCGTGGGTTCGAATCCCACTTCTGACAAGAATTATTTTTGTTTTGTAACAACGTTTTTCTACTCTGCAAAACCTTGGTAGGGCCGAGAACCGCAAGTCAGGATGGCCGAGCGGTCTAAGGCGCTGCGTTCAGGTCGCAGTCCACTTCGGTGGGCGTGGGTTCGAATCCCACTTCTGACAAGAATTATTTTTGTCTTGTAACAACGTTTTTCTACTCTGCAAAACCTTGGTTGGGCCGAGGTTAGTAAGTCAGGATGGCCGAGTGGTCTAAGGCGCTGCGTTCAGGTCGCAGTCCACTTCGGTGGGCGTGGGTTCGAATCCCACTTCTGACAAGAATTTTTTTGTTTTGTAACAACGTTTTTCTACTCTGCAAAACCTTGGTAGGGCCGAGAACAGCAAGTCAGGATGGCCGAGTGGTCAAAGGCGCTGCGTTCAGGTCGCAGTCCACTTCGGTGGGCGTGGGTTCGAATCCCACTTCTGACAAGAAATATTTTTGTCTTGTAACAACGTTTTTCTACTCTGCAAAACCTTGGTTGGGCCGAGGTTAGCAAGTCAGGGTGGGCGAGTGGTCTAAGGCGCTGCGTTCAGGTCGCAGTCCACTTCGGTGGGCGTGGGTTCGAATCCCACTTCTGACAAGAATTATTTTTGTTTTGTAACAAGGTTTTTCTACTTTGCAGAACCTTGGTAGGGCCGAGAACAGCAAGTTAGGATGGCCGAGCGGTCTAAGGCGCTGCGTTCAGGTCGCAGTCCACTTCGGTGGGCGTGGGTTCGAATCCCACTTCTGACAAGAATTATTTTTGTCTTGTAACAACGTTTTTCTACTCTGCAAAACCTTCGTTGGGCCGAGATTAGCAAGTCAGGATGGGCGAGTGGTCTAAGGCGCTGCGTTCAGGTCGCAGTCCACTTCGGTGGGCGTGGGTTCGAATCCCACTTCTGACAAGAATTATTTTTGTTTTGTAACAAGGTTTTTCTACTTTGCAGAACCTTGGTAGGGCGGAGAGTAGCAAGTCAGGATGGCCGAGCGGTCTAAGGCGCTGCGTTTAGGTCGCAGTCCACTTCGTTGGGCGTGGGTTCGAATCCCACTTCTGACAAGAATTATTTTTGTCTTGTAACAACGTTTTTCTACTCTGCAAAACCTTGGTTGGGCCGAGGTTAGCAAGTCAGGATGGCCGAGTGGTCTAAGGCGCTGCGTTCAGGTCGCAGTCCACTTCCGTGGGCGTGGGTTCGAATCCCACTTCTGACAAGAATTATTTTTGTTTTGTAACAACGTTTTTCTACTCTGCAAAACCTTGGTAGGGCCGAGAACAGCAAGTCAGGATGGCCGAGCGGTCTAAGGCGCTGCGTTCAGGTCGCAGTCCACTTCGGTGGGCGTGGGTTCGAATCCCACTTCTGACAAGAATTATTTTTGTTTTGTAACAACGTTTTTCTACTCTGCAAAACCTTGGTAGGGCCGAGAACAGCAAGTCAGGATGGCCGAGCGGTCTAAGGCGCTGCGTTCAGGTCGCAGTCCACTTCGGTGGGCGTGGGTTCGATTCCCACTTCTGACAAGAATTATTTTTGTCTTGTAACAACGTTTTTCTACTCTGCAAAACCTTGGTTGGGCCAAGGTTAGCAAGTCAGGATGGCCGAGTGGTCTAAGGCGCTGCGTTCAGGTCGCAGTCCACTTCGGTGGGCGTGGGTTCGAATCCCACTTCTGACAAGAATTATTTTTGTTTTGTAACAACGCTTTTCTACTCTGCAATACCCTGGTAGGGCCGAGGTTAGCAAGTCAGGATGGCCGAGCGGTCTAAGGCGCTGCGTTCAGGTCGCAGTCCACTTCGGTGGGCGTGGGTTCGAATCCCACTTCTGACAAGAATTTTTTTGTTTTGTAACAACGTTTTTCTACTCTGCAAAACCTTGGTAGGGCCGAGAACAGCAAGTCAGGATGGCCGAGTGGTCTAAGGCGCTGCGTTCAGGTCGCAGTCCACTTCGGTGGGCGTGGGTTCGAATCCCACTTCTAAAAAGAAATATTTTTGTCTTCTAACAACGTTTTTCTACTTTGCAAAACCTTGGTAGGGCCGAGAGTAACAAGTCAGGATGGCCGAGCGGTCTAAGGCGCTGCGTTCAGGTCGCAGTCCACTTCGGTGGGCGTGGGTTCGAATCCCACTTCTGACAAGAATTATTTTTGTTTTGTAACAACGTTTTTCAACTCTGCAAAACCTTGGTTGGGCCGAGGTTAGCAAGTCAGGATGGCCGAGTGGTCTAAGGCGCTGCGTTCAGGTCGCAGTCCACTTCGGTGGGCGTGGGTTCGAATCCCACTTCTGACAAGAATTATTTTTGTTTTGTAACAACGCTTTTCTACTCTGCAATACCCTGGTAGGGCCGAGGTTAGCAAGTCAGGATGGCCGAGCGGTCTAAGGCGCTGCGTTCAGGTCGCAGTCCACTTCCGTGGGCGTGGGTTCGAATCCCACTTCTGACAAGAATTATTTTTGTTTTGTAACAACGTTTTTCTACTCTACAAAACCTTGGTAGTGCCGAGGTTAGCAAGTCAGGATGGCCGAGCGGTCTAAGGCGCTGCGTTCAGGTCGCAGTCCACTTCGGTGGGCGTGGGTTCGAATCCCACTTCTGACAAGAATTATTTTTGTCTTGTAAGAACGTTTTTCTACTCTGCAAAACCTTGGTTGGGCCGAGGTTATTAAGTCAGGATGGCCGAGTGGTCTAAGGCGCTGCGTTCAGGTCGCAGTCCACTTCCCTGGGCGTGGGTTCAAATCCCACTTCTGACAAGAATTATTTTTGTTTTGTAACAACGTTTTTCTACTCTGCAAAACCTTGGTAGGGCCGAGAACAGCAAGTTAGGATGGCCGAGCGGTCTAAGGCGCTGCGTTCAGGTCGCAGTCCACTTCGGTGGGCGTGGGTTCGAATCCCACTTCTGACAAGAATTATTTTTGTCTTGTAACAACGTTTTTCTACTCTGCAAAACCTTGGTTGTGCCGAGGTTAGCAAGTCAGGATGGCCGAGTGGTCTAAGGCGCTGCGTTCAGGTCGCAGTCCACTTCCATGGGCGTGGGTTCGAATCCCACTTCTGACAAGAATTATTTTTGTTTTGTAACAACGTTTTTCTACTCTGCAAAACCTTGGTAGGGCCGAGAACAGCAAGTCAGGATGGCCGAGCGGTCAAAGGCGCTGCGTTCAGGTCGCAGTCCACTTCGGTGGGCGTGGGTTCGAATCCCACTTCTGACAAGAATTATTTTTGTCTTGTAACAACGTTTTTCTACTCTGCAAAACCTTCGTTGGGCCGAGGTTAGCAAGTCAGGATGGCCGAGTGGTCTAAGGCGCTGCGTTCAGGTCGCAGTCCACTTCGGTGGGCGTGGGTTCGAATCCCACTTCTGACAAGAATTATTTTTGTTTTGTAACAACGCTTTTCTACTCTGCAATACCCTGGTAGGGCCGAGGTTAGCAAGTCAGGATGGCCGAGCGGTCTAAGGCGCTGCGTTCAGGTCGCAGTCCACTTCGGTGGGCGTGGGTTCGAATCCCACTTCTGACAAGAATTATTTTTGTTTTGTAACAACGTTTTTCTACTCTGCAAAACCTTGGTAGGGCCGAGAGTAGCAGGTAAGGATGGCCGAGTGGTCTAAGGCGCTGCGTTCAGGTCGCAGTCCACTTCGGTGGGCGTGGGTTCGAATCCAACATCTGACAAGAAATATTTTTGTCTTCTAATCCGTTTTTCTACTTTGCAAAACCTTGGTAGGGCCGAGAGTAGCAAGTCAGGATGGTCGAGCGGTCTAAGGCGCTGCGTTCAGGTCGCAGTCCACTTCGGTGCGGGCGTGGGTTCGAATCCCACTTCTGACAAGAAATATTTTTGTCTTCTAACAACGTTTTTCTTCTTTGCAAAACCTTGGTAGGGCCGAGAGTAGCAAGTCAGGATGGCCGAGCGGTCTAAGGCGCTGCGTTCAGGTCGCAGTCCACTTCGGTGGGCGTGGGTATTCGAATCCCACTTCTGACAAGAAATATTTTTGTCTTCTAACAACGTTTTTCTTCTTTGCAAAACCTTGGTAGGGCCGAGAGTAGCAAGTCAGGATGGCCGAGCGGTCTAAGGCGCTGCGTTCAGGTCGCAGTCCACTTCGGTGGGCGCGGGTTCGAATCCCACTTCTGACAAGAATTATTTTTGTTTTGTAACAACGCTTTTCTACTCTGCAATACCCTGGTAGGGCCGAGGTTAGCAAGTCAGGATGGCCGAGCGGTCTAAGGCGCTGCGTTCAGGTCGCAGTCCACTTCGGTGGGCGTGGGTTCGAATCCCACTTCTGACAAGAATTATTTTTGTTTTGTAACAACGTTTTTCTACTCTGCAAAACCTTGGTAGGGCCGAGAGTAGCAAGTCAGGATGGGCGAGTGGTCTAAGGCGCTGCGTTCAGGTCGCAGTCCACTTCGGTGGGCGTGGGTTCGAATCCCACTTCTGACAAGAATTATTTTTGTTTTGTAACAACGTTTTTCTACTCTGCAAAACCTTGGTAGGGCCGAGAACAGCAAGTCAGGATGGCCGAGCGGTCTAAGGCGCTGCGTTCAGGTCGCAGTCCACTTCGGTGGGCGTGGGTTCGAATCCCACTTCTGACAAGAATTATTTTTGTTTTGTAACAACGTTTTTCTACTCTGCAAAACCTTGGTAGGGCCGAGAACAGCAAGTCAGGATGGCCGAGCGGTCTAAGGCGCTGCGTTCAGGTCGCAGTCCACTTCGGTGGGCGTGGGTTCGAATCCCACTTCTGACAAGAATTATTTTTGTCTTGTAACAACGTTTTTCTACTCTGCAAAACCTTGGTTGGGCCGAGGTTAGCAAGTCAGGATGGCCGAGTGGTCTAAGCCGCTGCGTTCAGGTCGCAGTCCACTTCCGTGGGCGTGGGTTCGAATCCCACTTCTGACAAGAATTATTTTTGTTTTGTAACAACGTTTTTCTACTCTGCAAAACCTTGGTAGGGCCGAGAACAGCAAGTCAGGATGGCCGAGCGGTCTAAGGCGCTGCGTTCAGGTCGCAGTCCACTTCGGTGGGCGTGGGTTCGAATCCCACTTCTGACAAGAATTATTTTTGTTTTGTAACAACGTTTTTCTACTCTGCAAAACCTTGGTAGGGCCGAGAACAGCAAGTCAGGATGGCCGAGCGGTCTAAGGCGCTGCGTTCAGGTCGCAGTCCACTTCGGTGGGCGTGGGTTCGATTCCCACTTCTGACAAGAATTATTTTTGTCTTGTAACAACGTTTTTCTACTCTGCAAAACCTTGGTTGGGCCAAGGTTAGCAAGTCAGGATGGCCGAGTGGTCTAAGGCGCTGCGTTCAGGTCGCAGTCCACTTCGGTGGGCGTGGGTTCGAATCCCACTTCTGACAAGAATTATTTTTGTTTTGTAACAACGCTTTTCTACTCTGCAATACCCTGGTAGGGCCGAGGTTAGCAAGTCAGGATGGCCGAGCGGTCTAAGGCGCTGCGTTCAGGTCGCAGTCCACTTCGGTGGGCGTGGGTTCGAATCCAACTTCTGACAAGAATTTTTTTGTTTTGTAACAACGTTTTTCTACTCTGCAAAACCTTGGTAGGGCCGAGAACAGCAAGTCAGGATGGCCGAGTGGTCTAAGGCGCTGCGTTCAGGTCGCAGTCCACTTCGGTGGGCGTGGGTTCGAATCCCACTTCTAAAAAGAAATATTTTTGTCTTCTAACAACGTTTTTCTACTTTGCAAAACCTTGGTAGGGCCGAGAGTAACAAGTCAGGATGGCCGAGCGGTCTAAGGCGCTGCGTTCAGGTCGCAGTCCACTTCGGTGGGCGTGGGTTCGAATCCCACTTCTGACAAGAATTATTTTTGTTTTGTAACAACGTTTTTCAACTCTGCAAAACCTTGGTTGTGCCGAGGTTAGCAAGTCAGGATGGCCGAGTGGTCTAAGGCGCTGCGTTCAGGTCGCAGTCCACTTCGGTGGGCGTGGGTTCGAATCCCACTTCTGACAAGAATTATTTTTGTTTTGTAACAACGCTTTTCTACTCTGCAATACCCTGGTAGGGCCGAGGTTAGCAAGTCAGGATGGCCGAGCGGTCTAAGGCGCTGCGTTCAGGTCGCAGTCCACTTCCGTGGGCGTGGGTTCGAATCCCACTTCTGACAAGAATTATTTTTGTTTTGTAACAACGTTTTTCTACTCTACAAAACCTTGGTAGGGCCGAGGTTAGCAAGTCAGGATGGCCGAGCGGTCTAAGGCGCTGCGTTCAGGTCGCAGTCCACTTCGGTGGGCGTGGGTTCGAATCCCACTTCTGACAAGAATTATTTTTGTCTTGTAAGAACGTTTTTCTACTCTGCAAAACCTTGGTTGGGCCGAGGTTATTAAGTCAGGATGGCCGAGTGGTCTAAGACGCTGCGTTCAGGTCGCAGTCCACTTCCCTGGGCGTGGGTTCAAATCCCACTTCTGACAAGAATTATTTTTGTTTTGTAACAACGTTTTTCTACTCTGCAAAACCTTGGTAGGGCCGAGAACAGCAAGTTAGGATGGCCGAGCGGTCTAAGGCGCTGCGTTCAGGTCGCAGTCCACTTCGGTGGGCGTGGGTTCGAATCCCACTTCTGACAAGAATTATTTTTGTCTTGTAACAACGTTTTTCTACTCTGCAAAACCTTGGTTGTGCCGAGGTTAGCAAGTCAGGATGGCCGAGTGGTCTAAGGCGCTGCGTTCAGGTCGCAGTCCACTTCCATGGGCGTGGGTTCGAATCCCACTTCTGACAAGAATTATTTTTGTTTTGTAACAACGTTTTTCTACTCTGCAAAACCTTGGTAGGGCCGAGAACAGCAAGTCAGGATGGCCGAGCGGTCAAAGGCGCTGCGTTCAGGTCGCAGTCCACTTCGGTGGGCGTGGGTTCGAATCCCACTTCTGACAAGAATTATTTTTGTCTTGTAACAACGTTTTTCTACTCTGCAAAACCTTCGTTGGGCCGATGATAGCAAGTCAGGATGGGCGAGTGGTCTAAGGCGCTGCGTTCAGGTCGCAGTCCACTTCGGTGGGCGTGGGTTCGAATCCCACTTCTGACAAGAATTATTTTTGTTTTGTAACAAGGTTTTTCTACTTTGCAGAACCTTGGTAGGGCGGAGAGTAGCAAGTCAGGATGGCCGAGCGGTCTAAGGCGCTGCGTTCAGGTCGCAGTCCACTTCGGTGGGCGTGGGTTCGAATCCCACTTCTGACAAGAATTATTTTTGCCTTGTAACAACGTTTTTCTACTCTGCAAAACCTTGGTTGGGCCGAGGTTAGCAAGTCAGGATGGCCGAGTGGTCTAAGGCGCTGCGTTCAGGTCGCAGTCCACTTCCGTGGGCGTGGGTTCGAATCCCACTTCTGACAAGAATTATTTTTGTTTTGTAACAACGTTTTTCTACTCTGCAAAACCTTGGTAGGGCCGAGAACAGCAAGTCAGGATGGCCGAGCGGTCTAAGGCGCTGCGTTCAGGTCGCAGTCCACTTCGGTGGGCGTGGGTTCGAATCCCACTTCTGACAAGAATTATTTTTGTCTTGTAAAAACGTTTTTCTACTCTGCAAAACCTTGGTTGGGCCGAGGTTAGCAAGTCAGGATGGCCGAGTGGTCTAAGGCGCTGCGTTCAGGTCGCAGTCCACTTCGGTGGGCGTGGGTTCGAATCCCACTTCTGACAAGAATTATTTTTGTTTTGTAAAAACGTTTTTCTACTCTGCAAAACCTTGGTTGGGCCGAGGTTAGCAAGTCAGGATGGCCGAGTGGTCTAAGGCGCTGCGTTCAGGTCGCAGTCCACTTCGGTGGGCGTGGGTTCGAATCCCACTTCTGACAAGAATTATTTTTGTCTTGTAACAACGTTTTTCTACTCTGCAAATCCTTGGTTGGGCCGAGGTTAGCACGTCAGGATGGCCGAGTGGTCTAAGGCGCTGCGTTCAGGTCGCAGTCCACTTCGGTGGGCGTGGGTTCGAATCCCACTTCTGACAAGAATTATTTTTGTTCTGTAACAACGTTTTTTTCTCTGCAAAACCTTGGTAGAGCCGAGGTTAGCAAGTCAGGATGGCCGAGCGGTCTAAGGCGCTGCGTTCAGGTCGCAGTCCACTTCGGTGGGCGTGGGTTCGAATCCCACTTCTGACAAGAATTATTTTTGTTTTGTAACAACGTTTTTCTACTCTGCAATACCTTGGTAGGGCCGAGGTTAGCAAGTCAGGATGGCTGAGCGGTCTAAGGCGCTGCGTTCAGGTCGCAGTCCACTTCGGTGGGCGAGGGTTCGAATCCCACTTCTGACAAGAATTATTTTTGTTTTGTAACAACGTTTTTCTACTCTGCAATACCTTGGTAGGGCCGAGGTTAGCAAGTCAGGATGGCCGAGAGGTCTAAGGCGCTGCGTTCATGTCGCAGTCCACTTTGGTGGGCGTGGGTTCGAATCCCAATTCTGACAAGAATTATTTTTGTCTTGTAAAAATGTTTTTCTACACTGCAAAACCTTGGTTGGGCCGAGGTTAGCAAGTCAGGATGGGTGAGTGGTCTAAGGCGCTGCGTTCAGGTCGCAGTCCTCTTCGGTGGGCGTGGGTTCGAATCCCACTTCTGACAAGAATTATTTTTGTTTTGTAACAACGTTTTTCTACTCTGCGAAACCTTGGTAATGCCGAGAGTAGCAAGTCAGGATGGCCGAGTGGTCTAAGGCGCTGCGTTCAGGTCGCAGTCCACTTCGGTGGGCGTGGGTTCGAATCCCACTTATGACAAGAATTATTTTTGTCTTGTTACAACGTTTTTCTACTCTGCAAAACCTTGGTTGGGCTGAGGTTAGCAAGTCAGGATGGCCGAGTGGTCTAAGGCGCTGCGTTCAGGTCGCAGTCCACTTCGGTGGGCGTGGGTTCGAATCCCACTTCTGACAAGAAATATTTTTGTCTTGTAACAACGTTTTTCAACTCTGCAAAACCTTGGTAGGGACGAGAGCAGCAAGTCAGGATGGCCGAGCGGTCAAGGGCGCTGCGTTCAGGTCGCAGTCCACTTCGGTGGGCGTGGGTTCGAATCCCACTTCTGACAAGAAATATTTTTGTCTTCTAACAACGTTTTTCTACTTTGCAAAACCTTGGTAGGGCCGAGAGTAGCAAGTCAGGATGGCCGAGCGGTCTAAGGCGCTGCGTTCAGGTCGCAGTCCACTTCGGTGGGCGTGGGTTCGAATCCCACTTCTGACAAGAATTATTTTTGTTTTGTAACAACGTTTTTCTACTCTGCAAAATCTTAGTAGGGCCGAGAGTAGCAAGTCAGGATGGCCGAGCGGTCTAAGGCGCTGCGTTCAGGTCGCAGTCCACTTCGGTGGGCGTGGGTTCGAATTCCACTTCTGACAAGAATTATTTTTTTTTGTAACAACGTTTTTCTACTCTGCAAAACCTTGGTAGGGCCGAGAGTAGCAGGTAAGGATGGCCGAGTGGTCTAAGGCGCTGCGTTCTGGTCGCAGTCCACTTCGGTGGGCGTGGGTTCGAATCCCACATCTGACAAGAAATATTTTTCTCTTCTAACAACGTTTTTCTACTTTGCAAAACCTTGGTAGGGCCGAGAGTAGCAAGTCAGGATGGCCGAGCGGTCTAAGGCGCTGCGTTCAGGTCGCAGTCCACTTCGGTGGGCGTGGGTTCGAATCCCACTTCTGACAAGAAATATTTTTGTTTTGTAACAACGTTTTTCTACTCTGCAAAACCTTGGTAGGGCCGAGAACAGCAAGTCAGGATGGCCGAGCGGTCTAAGGCGCTGCGTTCAGGTCGCAGTCCACTTCGGTGGGCGTGGGTTCGAATCCCACTTCTGACAAGAATTATTTTTGTCTTGTAACAACGTTTTTCTACTCTGCAAAACCTTGGTTGGGCCGAGGTTAGCAAGTCAGGGTGGGCGAGTGGTCTAAGGCGCTGCGTTCAGGTCGCAGTTCACTTCGGTGGGCGTGGGTTCGAATCCCACTTCTGACAAGAATTATTTTTGTTTTGTAACAAGGTTTTTCTACTCTGCAATACCTTGGTAGGGCCGAGAGTAGCAAGTCAGGATGGCCGAGCGGTCTAAGGCGCTGCGTTCAGGTCGCAGTCCACTTCGGTGGGCGTGGGTTCGAATCCCACTTCTGACAAGAATTATTTTTGTCTTGTAACAACGTTTTTCTACTCTGCAAATCCTTGGTTGGGCCGAGGTTAGCACGTCAGGATGGCCGAGTGGTCTAAGGCGCTGCGTTCAGGTCGCAGTCCACTTCGGTGGGCGTGGGTTCGAATCCCACTTCTGACAAGAATTATTTTTGTTCTGTAACAACGTTTTTTTCTCTGCAAAACCTTGGTAGAGCCGAGGTTAGCAAGTCAGGATGGCCGAGCGGTCTAAGGCGCTGCGTTCAGGTCGCAGTCCACTTCGGTGGGCGTGGGTTCGAATCCCACTTCTGACAAGAATTATTTTTGTTTTGTAACAACGTTTTTCTACTCTGCAATACCTTGGTAGGGCCGAGGTTAGCAAGTCAGGATGGCTGAGCGGTCTAAGGCGCTGCGTTCAGGTCGCAGTCCACTTCGGTGGGCGAGGGTTCGAATCCCACTTCTGACAAGAATTATTTTTGTTTTGTAACAACGTTTTTCTACTCTGCAATACCTTGGTAGGGCCGAGGTTAGCAAGTCAGGATGGCCGAGAGGTCTAAGGCGCTGCGTTCATGTCGCAGTCCACTTTGGTGGGCGTGGGTTCGAATCCCAATTCTGACAAGAATTATTTTTGTCTTGTAAAAATGTTTTTCTACACTGCAAAACCTTGGTTGGGCCGAGGTTAGCAAGTCAGGATGGGTGAGTGGTCTAAGGCGCTGCGTTCAGGTCGCAGTCCTCTTCGGTGGGCGTGGGTTCGAATCCCACTTCTGACAAGAATTATTTTTGTTTTGTAACAACGTTTTTCTACTCTGCGAAACCTTGGTAATGCCGAGAGTAGCAAGTCAGGATGGCCGAGTGGTCTAAGGCGCTGCGTTCAGGTCGCAGTCCACTTCGGTGGGCGTGGGTTCGAATCCCACTTCTGACAAGAATTATTTTTGTCTTGTTACAACGTTTTTCTACTCTGCAAAACCTTGGTTGGGCTGAGGTTAGCAAGTCAGGATGGCCGAGTGGTCTAAGGCGCTGCGTTCAGGTCGCAGTCCACTTCGGTGGGCGTGGGTTCGAATCCCACTTCTGACAAGAAATATTTTTGTCTTGTAACAACGTTTTTCAACTCTGCAAAACCTTGGTAGGGACGAGAGCAGCAAGTCAGGATGGCCGAGCGGTCTAAGGCGCTGCGTTCAGGTCGCAGTCCACTTCGGTGGGCGTGGGTTCGAATCCCACTTCTGACAAGAAATATTTTTGTCTTCTAACAACGTTTTTCTACTTTGCAAAACCTTGGTAGGGCCGAGAGTAGCAAGTCAGGATGGCCGAGCGGTCTAAGGCGCTGCGTTCAGGTCGCAGTCCACTTCGGTGGGCGTGGGTTCGAATCCCACTTCTGACAAGAATTATTTTTGTTTTGTAACAACGTTTTTCTACTCTGCAAAATCTTAGTAGGGCCGAGAGTAGCAAGTCAGGATGGCCGAGCGGTCTAAGGCGCTGCGTTCAGGTCGCAGTCCACTTCGGTGGGCGTGGGTTCGAATTCCACTTCTGACAAGAATTATTTTTGTTTTGCAACAACGTTTTTCTACTCTGCAAAACCTTGGTAGGGCCGAGAGTAGCAGGTAAGGATGGCCGAGTGGTCTAAGGCGCTGCGTTCTGGTCGCAGTCCACTTCGGTGGGCGTGGGTTCGAATCCCACATCTGACAAGAAATATTTTTGTCTTCTAACAACGTTTTTCTACTTTGCAAAACCTTGGTAGGGCCGAGAGTAGCAAGTCAGGATGGCCGAGCGGTCTAAGGCGCTGCGTTCAGGTCGCAGTCCACTTCGGTGGGCGTGGGTTCGAATCCCACTTCTGACAAGAATTATTTTTGTTTTGTAACAACGTTTTTCTACTCTGCAAAACCTTGGTAGGGCCGAGAACAGCAAGTCAGGATGGCCGAGCGGTCTAAGGCGCTGCGTTCAGGTCGCAGTCCACTTCGGTGGGCGTGGGTTCGAATCCCACTTCTGACAAGAATTATTTTTGTCTTGTAACAACGTTTTTCTACTCTGCAAAACCTTGGTTGGGCCGAGGTTAGCAAGTCAGGGTGGGCGAGTGGTCTAAGGCGCTGCGTTCAGGTCGCAGTTCACTTCGGTGGGCGTGGGTTCGAATCCCACTTCTGACAAGAATTATTTTTGTTTTGTAACAAGGTTTTTCTACTTTGCAGAACCTTGGTAGGGCAGAGAGTAGCAAGTCAGGATGGCCGAGCGGTCTAAGGCGCTGCGTTCAGGTCGCAGTCCACTTCGGTGGGCGTGGGTTCGAATCCCACTTCTGACAAGAATTATTTTGTCTTGTAACAACGTTTTTCTACTCTGCAAAACCTTGGTTGGGCCGAGGTTAGCAAGTCAGGATGGCCGAGTGGTCTAAGGCGCTGCGTTCAGGTCGCAGTCCACTTCCGTGGGCGTGGGTTCGAATTCCACTTCTGACAAAAATTATTTTTGTTTTGTAACAACGTTTTTCTACTCTGCAAAACCTTGGTACGGCCGAGAGTAGCAGGTAAGGATGGCCGAGCGGTCTAAGGCGCTGCGTTCAGGTCGCAGTCCACTTCGGTGGGCGTGGGTTCGAATCCCACTTCTGACAAGAATTATTTTTGTCTTGTAACAACGTTTTTCTACTCTGCAAAACCTTCGTTGGGCCGAGGTTAGCAAGTCAGGATGGCCGAGTGGTCTAAGGCGCTGCGTTCAGGTCGCAGTCCACTTCGGTGGGCGTGGGTTCGAATCCCACTTCTGACAAGAATTATTTTTGTCTTGTAACAACGTTTTTCTACTCTGCAAAACCTTGGTTGGGCCGAGGTTAGCAAGTCAGGATGGCCGAGTGGTCTAAGGCGCTGCGTTCAGGTCGCAGTCCACTTCGGTGGGCGTGGGTTCGAATCCCACTTCTGACAAGAATTATTTTTGTTTTGTAACAACGTTTTTCTACTCTGCAAAACCTTGGTAGGGCCGAGAGTAGCAGGTAAGGATGGCCGAGTGGTCTAAGGCGCTGCGTTCAGGTCGCAGTCCACTTCGGTGGGCGTGGGTTCGAATCCCACATCTGACAAGAAATATTTTTGTCTTCTAACAACGTTTTTCTACTTTGCAAAACCTTGGTAGGGCCGAGAGTAGCAAGTCAGGATGGCCGAGCGGTCTAAGGCGCTGCGTTCAGGTCGCAGTCCACTTCGGTGGGCGTGGGTTCGAATCCCACTTCTGACAAGAATTATTTTTGTTTTGTAACAACGTTTTTCTACTCTGCAAAATCTTGGAAGGGCCGAGAATAGCTAGTCAGGATGGCCGAGCGGTCTAAGGCGCTGCGTTCAGGTCGCAGTCCACTTCGGTGGGCGTGGGTTCGAATCCCACTTCTGACAAGAATTATTTTTGTCTTGTAACAACGTTTTTCTACTCTGCAAAACCTTGGTTGGGCCGAGGTTAGCAAGTAAGGGTGGGCGAGTGGTCTAAGGCGCTGCGTTCAGGTCGCAGTTCACTTCGGTGGGCGTGGGTTCGAATCCCACTTCTGACAAGAATTATTTTTGTTTTGCAACAACGTTTTTCTACTCTGCAAAACCTTGGTAGGGCCGAGAGTAGCAGGTAAGGATGGCCGAGTGGTCTAAGGCGCTGCGTTCTGGTCGCAGTCCACTTCGGTGGGCGTGGGTTCGAATCCCACATCTGACAAGAAATATTTTTGTCTTCTAACAACGTTTTTCTACTTTGCAAAACCTTGGTAGGGCCGAGAGTAGCAAGTCAGGATGGCCGAGCGGTCTAAGGCGCTGCGTTCAGGTCGCAGTCCACTTCGGTGGGCGTGGGTTCGAATCCCACTTCTGACAAGAATTATTTTTGTCTTGTAACAACGTTTTTCTACTCTGCAAAACCTTGGTTGGGCCGAGGTTAGCAAGTCAGGGTGGGCGAGTGGTCTAAGGCGCTGCGTTCAGGTCGCAGTTCACTTCGGTGGGCGTGGGTTCGAATCCCACTTCTGACAAGAATTATTTTTGTCTTGTAACAACGTTTTTCTACTCTGCAAAACCTTGGTTGGGCCGAGGTTAGCAAGTCAGGGTGGGCGAGTGGTCTAAGGCGCTGCGTTCAGGTCGCAGTTCACTTCGGTGGGCGTGGGTTCGAATCCCACTTCTGACAAGAATTATTTTTGTTTTGCAACAACGTTTTTCTACTCTGCAAAACCTTGGTAGGGCCGAGAGTAGCAGGTAAGGATGGCCGAGTGGTCTAAGGCGCTGCGTTCTGGTCGCAGTCCACTTCGGTGGGCGTGGGTTCGAATCCCACATCTGACAAGAAATATTTTTGTTTTGTAACAACGTTTTTCTACTCTGCAAAACCTTGGTAGGGCCGAGAACAGCAAGTCAGGATGGCCGAGCGGTCTAAGGCGCTGCGTTCAGGTCGCAGTCCACTTCGGTGGGCGTGGGTTCGAATCCCACTTCTGACAAGAATTATTTTTGTCTTGTAACAACGTTTTTCTACTCTGCAAAACCTTGGTTGGGCCGAGGTTAGCAAGTCAGGGTGGGCGAGTGGTCTAAGGCGCTGCGTTCAGGTCGCAGTTCACTTCGGTGGGCGTGGGTTCGAATCCCACTTCTGACAAGAATTATTTTTGTTTTGTAACAAGGTTTTTCTACTTTGCAGAACCTTGGTAGGGCAGAGAGTAGCAAGTCAGGATGGCCGAGCGGTCTAAGGCGCTGCGTTCAGGTCGCAGTCCACTTCGGTGGGCGTGGGTTCGAATCCCACTTCTGACAAGAATTATTTTGTCTTGTAACAACGTTTTTCTACTCTGCAAAACCTTGGTTGGGCCGAGGTTAGCAAGTCAGGATGGCCGAGTGGTCTAAGGCGCTGCGTTCAGGTCGCAGTCCACTTCCGTGGGCGTGGGTTCGAATTCCACTTCTGACAAAAATTATTTTTGTTTTGTAACAACGTTTTTCTACTCTGCAAAACCTTGGTACGGCCGAGAGTAGCAGGTAAGGATGGCCGAGCGGTCTAAGGCGCTGCGTTCAGGTCGCAGTCCACTTCGGTGGGCGTGGGTTCGAATCCCACTTCTGACAAGAATTATTTTTGTCTTGTAACAACGTTTTTCTACTCTGCAAAACCTTCGTTGGGCCGAGGTTAGCAAGTCAGGATGGCCGAGTGGTCTAAGGCGCTGCGTTCAGGTCGCAGTCCACTTCGGTGGGCGTGGGTTCGAATCCCACTTCTGACAAGAATTATTTTTGTCTTGTAACAACGTTTTTCTACTCTGCAAAACCTTGGTTGGGCCGAGGTTAGCAAGTCAGGATGGCCGAGTGGTCTAAGGCGCTGCGTTCAGGTCGCAGTCCACTTCGGTGGGCGTGGGTTCGAATCCCACTTCTGACAAGAATTATTTTTGTTTTGTAACAACGTTTTTCTACTCTGCAAAACCTTGGTAGGGCCGAGAGTAGCAGGTAAGGATGGCCGAGTGGTCTAAGGCGCTGCGTTCAGGTCGCAGTCCACTTCGGTGGGCGTGGGTTCGAATCCCACATCTGACAAGAAATATTTTTGTCTTCTAACAACGTTTTTCTACTTTGCAAAACCTTGGTAGGGCCGAGAGTAGCAAGTCAGGATGGCCGAGCGGTCTAAGGCGCTGCGTTCAGGTCGCAGTCCACTTCGGTGGGCGTGGGTTCGAATCCCACTTCTGACAAGAATTATTTTTGTTTTGTAACAACGTTTTTCTACTCTGCAAAATCTTGGAAGGGCCGAGAATAGCTAGTCAGGATGGCCGAGCGGTCTAAGGCGCTGCGTTCAGGTCGCAGTCCACTTCGGTGGGCGTGGGTTCGAATCCCACTTCTGACAAGAATTATTTTTGTCTTGTAACAACGTTTTTCTACTCTGCAAAACCTTGGTTGGGCCGAGGTTAGCAAGTCAGAATGGCCGAGTGGTCTAAGGCGCTGCGTTCAGGTCGCAGGCCACTTCGGTGGGCGTGGGTTTGAATCCCACTTCTGACCAGAATTATTTTTGTCTTTTAACAACGTTTTTCAACTCTGCAAAACCTTGGTTGGGCCGAGGTTAGCAAGTCAGGATGGCCGAGTGGTCTAAGGCGCTGCGTTCAGGTCGCAGTCCACTTCGGTGGGCGTGGGTTTGAATCCCACTTCTGACAAGAAATATTTTTGTCTTCTAACAACGTTTTTCTACTTTGCAAAACCTTGGTAGGGCCGAGAGTAGCAAGTCAGGATGGCCGAGCGGTCTAAGGCGCTGCGTTCAGGTCGCAGTCCACTTCGGTGGGCGTGGGTTCTAATCCCACTTCTGACAAGAATTATTTTTGTTTTGTAACAACGTTTTTCTACTCTGCAAAACCTTGGTAGGGCCGAGAGTAGCAAGTCAGGATGGCCGAGCGGTCTAAGGCGCTGCGTTCAGGTCGCAGTCCACTTCGGTGGGCGTGGGTTCGAATCCCTCTTCTGACAAGAATTATTTTTTTTTGTAACAATGTTTTTCTACTCTGCAAAACCTTGGTAGGGCCGAGAATGGCAAGTCAGGATGGCCGAGCGGTCTAAGGCGCTGCGTTCAGGTCGCAGTCCACTTCGGTGGGCGTGGGTTCGAATCCCACTTCTGACAAGAATTATTTTTGTCTTGTAACAACGTTTTTCTACTCTGCAAAACCTTGGTTGGGCCGAGATTAGCAAGTCAGGATGGCCGAGATTAGCAAGTCAGGATGGCCGAGTGGTCTAAGGCGCTGCGTTCAGGTCGCAGTCCACTTCGGTGGGCGTGGGTTTGAATCCCACTTCTGACAAGAAATATTTTTGTCTTCTAACAACGTTTTTCTACTTTGCAAAACCTTGGTAGGGCCGAGAGTAGCAAGTCAGGATGGCCGAGCGGTCTAAGGCGCTGCGTTCAGGTCGCAGTCCACTTCGGTGGGCGTGGGTTCGAATCCCTCTTCTGACAAGAATTATTTTTGTTTTGTAACAAGGTTTTTCTACTCTGCAAAACCTTGGTAGGGCCGAGAGTAGCAAGTCAGGATGGCCGAGCGGTCTAAGGCGCTGCGTTCAGGTCGCAGTCCACTTCGGTGGGCGTGGGTTCGAATCCCACTTCTGACAAGAATTATTTTTGTCTTGTAACAACGTTTTTCTACTCTGCAAAACCTTGGTAGGGCCGAGAGTAGCAAGTCAGGATGGCCGAGCGGATTTTGCGCGGGGATTGGTTCCGCTGACCGTATCCACGAAATTCCAATAAGTGATGCTAAATAACTAAAAATACATCCTTATTAACTCCGTAACCCCATTTATTTGTTTTGACAACAAAGTTGTATATTTTCCCTTTTTTTATCTGTTTATCAGTTTAATACTCATACAATTGTTGGTTCTTAGTTCTTACGTATTATCCCGTCGACCGTGATGCTTAATCCGAAAACGTTATCAAATCCCATTGACTTGACTGTAACTGTGCCGCTGAATGCTCGACGGAATAATAGAGCATTTTCAATCACATGACTCGGACCTAACAACGGCCTTAGCAACAGAAGTGTTACAGTTTTTTGCCCTACAGAGGTTAACAGTTACATAAAATGACTGACCGTGGAATTCTTCTATTGGAGCATTTGCAATCACGTGATCCCATACCTAAAAACCGCCTTAGCAACAGATAAACAACGGCCTTAGCAACAGTTAAAAGCCCTACAGAAGATTAACAGTTAAAACAAAATAACCGGTTGTGACGTCACCTGAAAACACTATACGTAAGCAATAGGGTGGAGCGAAAAAAAAATTTTTTCGAAATTCAAAAAGATACCTATGGCAAAAGTGGTCTTATGTAATAAGATGAAAAACCGCGCAAAAATTTTTGAAATCGGTTAATATCTCAGTTCGCGCATCGAGCTCTAAGTTTATAAAAATGCTTAAAAATGAACATTTTCCGAAATTTTTAAGATAATATTTAGATAAATTTACAGAAATATTCTCGCTTGTAACCTCTTTATAAAAACTCAAAAAAGTAAAAAAAGAAAATTTAATGTTTATTTTTAAAATATTTGGGTGCGCAATTTTGCTTGAAAAATGGGAAATTTTCGAATAACACTATGCGACATAAAAAAATGGGTCAAAATACCACATAAACTTTGAAAGCAGATTCTTATGTAAAATGACCCCCTGAATCCAAATCCGACCCCCGTTTTTCTCCATCAGCCTCAGATTTTCGGGGAACAGCCCCTCCCACTTTTTACGTTTTTCGACGACTTTATAACTTTGAACTCGATTTTCAGGGTCAAAGAGCATTGCTTTAGTCTTCAAATTGCCCCCCAGGAGACATGAAAGGTTCAAATTAATTAAATATGAAAATTTGTAACAAATGGATAGGTTTAAGGGGTAATTAACCCCCTAAAAACGTAAAAAAATTGCTAAAAATAGTAGGATTTGTTATACCCCCTTTATTTCACTTATTTTTGAAGCAATTCATTTTAAAAGAGTCCTAACCGTTCCCCAAGGACCCAAATTTATTAATGATATGCAGCAATGATTTTTAGGAAAAGCGGTTGAGGAGAATCACCCCCGAAGCACCCGCGGAAGTGTTCGGAAGACTCCCTGAATCGCGCTGGTGCACGCGTGCTCAAGAAATTATATTCATGCTTTGAAAATTTTAAAAATGACATTTTTCGTATATTATAAGTTTTTTCTAAGTAGAAATTCTTTGGTTCTATAGTAACTGGCCGGTTTTATGGAAGTGTTCCTTGTTTCTTGAGCGCGCGTGCGCCAGCGCGATACAGAGAGTCTTCCAAACCCCTCAGCGGGTGCTTCGGGGGTGATAACTCCTCAACCGCTTTTCCTAAAAATCATTGCTGCATATCATTAATAAATTTGGGTCCTTCGGGAACGGTTAGAACTCTTTTAAAATGAATTGCTTCAAAAATAAGTGAAATAAAGGGGGTATAACAAATCCTACTATTTTTAGCAATTTTTTTACGTTTTTAGGGGGTTAATTACCCCTTAAACCTATCCATTTGTTACAAATTTTCATATTTAATTAATTTGAACCTTTCATGTCTCCTGGGGGGCAATTTGAAGACTAAAGCAATGCTCTTTGACCCTGAAAATCGAGTTCAAAGTTATAAAGTCGTCGAAAAACGTAAAAAGTGGGAGGGGCTGTTCCCCGAAAATCTGAGGCTGATGGAGAAAAACGGGGGTCGGATTTGGATTCAGGGGGTCATTTTACATAAGAATCTGCTTTCAAAGTTTCTGTGGTATTTTGACCCATTTTTTTATGTCGCATAGTGTTATTCGAAAATTTCCCATTTTTCAAGCAAAATTGCGCACCCAAATATTTTAAAAATAAACATTAAATTTTCTTTTTTTACTTTTTTGAGTTTTTATAAAGAGGTTACAAGCGAGAATATTTCTGTAAATTTTATCTAAATATTATCTTAAAAATTTCGGAAAATGTTCATTTTTAAGCATTTTCATAAACTTTGAGCTCGATGCCGAACTGAGATATTAACCGATTTCAAAAATTTTTGCGCGGTTTTTCATCTTTTTACATAAGACCACTTTTGCCATAGGTATCTTTTTGAATTTCGAAAAAAAGTTTTTTTCGCTCCACCCTAGTAAGCAAGCTTAGTAGAAAGAGAAGGTAGGCTCATCCGTGACGTCACTGCTCTGCCAATTACAGCTGTGATATACGTAAGTACCCATTTTTTAAAGTTAAAGATATATATTTTTTATATTTTACAGAGGCAAGAGCTTATAGAATCTGTGATATAAACGGCAGATGGCTTTGGGGTAATTGGACTAACTACAGTGAATGCTTAAACTTCACTACAACGGTAAGATCTACTTCAATGAAAATTTTTTACAGTTTAAACTAAAATATTTCGGTTTACTAATTACATTAGAATATTTAATATCAATTTAAAATTAGGCCCTTGTTATGAATTCAATGATTATCGCGATTAAAAACAATTTTTCTCTTACTAATATATCCCCTTTTATCTAAAATATTTGAAGGAATTCTCATAAACTGGCTCATTAGTTTCTTTAACCCTATATTTTTTTTTCCAAAACCAATATGGTTTTTTACCAAATAAAAGAAATACTGAAATAATTTTGTTGAAATTTACGGCCTTTATTTATCGTAGTATTGAAATTTGTAAAATAATAATTGCTATCTTTTTGGATATACGTAAGGCTTTTGACAGTGTAAATAATAAAATCTTATTACATAAATTATACACAATTGGTATTCGTGGAACATAATATAAATTATTTAAATTATATTGGTCTAACTGTAAACAAACGGTCAAGAACAACAATAATTTTAGTGATATACTGCCCATTAACTGTGGAGTTTTTCAAGGATCAGTCTTCGGATCACTGTAGTTTTTAATTTTTTAATGACCTTTTTAACTTGAAATTAAGTGGACACATTTTGATTTCGCCGACGATACGACTTTACTATATAGCAGTTTAAAGAACATAGAATTATAACCAGTTAATTAATGATGATTTAATTACTATCAGATCCTGGTTTTTAATTAACAGTCTTAAGTTAAATATTTATAAAACCAAATTGTTAACTTTCAATTTATTTAGATAGAGTCAAGGACTTAAATTTTTCTTTGGTCTATCTGTGTCTATCACTTAGATACTTGTCTTCAGAGATATTTTTAACTCCTCTGAGAGAGTATTTCACTCCTTGAAATTTGGAAATACTCCTTAAAAAACTAGACAGGAGTATTTTCACTCTTTGAATTTTTCACAAAGGTTTAGCTTTTACCTTCAGCCATGGCATCCTAATTATCATACTTTTTAATTGTGTTTTCATACAACCATAGTTATTTTTTTTTTCATTTATTGTTCTGATGATTAGGGAGTTTGATTGATTGAAACCCAAAATAGCATCCTCATTTTTTTTTCAATTTCATTTTGTCCATTAAAAAGTAAGCGTTTTTAATAGAAATTTTGTCTCTGTATATGTAGTTTATGCTATTTCAGTATTTCACTCCTCATAATTGAAATTCACTCCTCCTAAAAAAGCCAAGGAGTATATTTTTACTCCTCCAAAAAAATCCTAGGAATAACACTGCTTGTCTTATTAACTCCAATTGTAGATGTGCAAGTCTCGAAAATGTAAAATCAATCAAATGCCTTGACATTTTTATCGACACAAACCTAAAATGAAAAACTCATACAACCCATGTCGTCAAGACGATTAAGATTTTTGCTCTTAAATTCAAACATCTACGTTATTCAACCAAATTTTTACTACTCCAGCTGTTTACTCTCAACTTGGGTTTACACTATTTTTTTCTTATGGTTTAACTACATGGGGTGTTGATTACGTAATTATGCAGCTTTACATTCACTCCAAAATAAATTTGTAAAAATTATATTAAATTTCACCGACCATGCAAATATTCTCATGTATCAAAATTTAAACATTCTACTGTTAGGTTATTTTTATTTTTATAAAAAACGTTTATTCATATATAAAAGTCCGTAGTTCTGTGAAAGAAAAATACTTATTAACGCAAGAAGAACTAATGAAATCTACAAAATTCTATATCCCACTAAAGAAATCATGCGAAAAATAATATTTTCGTATTTTGGCCCAAAGTTTTACAATAGCTTACCACCTAATATTCAAAACAGTAAAACCTTTAAAAAAGATTTAAAATTTTACTTATTAACAATTACTAATATACTATATTGAACAGCTTTTTTAATTTGACTGAATTTAATTGCTACCCTACCGTACCGTTTCCCCAACGCTTAATACACCTTTTTTTCATAAGTATTTATTATTTTTTTGTTTCTTTTACATTTTCTTATATCCCATCTACTTTTATTTCTATGTAGTATTATTTTTTCACTATTTCTTCTGTTTTTATTGCATATTTCATTGTAATAGTATCATACTTGTATAGAATCACTTCACTTCCTCTATATGTTCATCTTATAAATTCTTCTTCCTTTCTCAATAAATAAATTTGCTTGTTTGAGAAGATTTTTACTTTTTGTTTTGGAATCAATTTTAATTGAGGAAAAGTGATCCCATGTTCCATATTTCTTTCTCAAAAGATGTCAGTTTTCTCAAGGTTAGAATCCTATACTAAAATCTAGCTAGGTTATAATAATAATATTGCTTCAAAAAAACATTTTGTTTCCAAAGTAGGATTTTTGAAAAAGAAATTCAAATTTCGCATTTTTAAAAGTGACTGTGTAGTTATATCTTAAATATTCATAAGCTAAGGTTGTGATTTTGTGATAAAACTAATAACATTGGACAGATCCATACAAAGATTGAAAAGGAAAAAAAACTTAAAATTTTTTGTAAAAATTAGTTTTTTAAAAGTCCGTTTGCGGTTATAGGTTGGATGTCGGGCCAAATGGCCTCAATAAAACATGTAAAAAATATCAGCTTCTTTCGATAGTTTTTTATCGATAGTTTTAACTGCCCAAAAATGGACCTGTGCCCAAAAATAGAAAATCAACGAAAATAATTCAATTTAGGTGTGCAGAAAAAAATTGTCGTTCCAAGTTGAAATTTATGCACATTTCATTAAAGTCATTTGGCCAACATCCAGTCATTCAACCTAACCGCAAGAGGGTTTTTTATAAACTGATTTTTTACGGAAGACAAAAGAAAAAATTTTGTTTATTTTACTATATCTTAGGAATCAAGTTGGTTGCAAAAGGAATTGTCGTAACGAGCCATGGCCGTCATTTAGGAGGAGAAGGAAGGGGGCAATTGCTCCCCAAGGTTCCCACTGTTATGTTAAAAATAGCTGCAAGTCCCTTAAAAATTCTGTAACTTCAACAAAGAGCGTCGGGTGTAACCCAAAAAGTCTCAAAAGGAGTTAAAAAAACTATTTGTAAGAATCAACTTCTGGGGATCACCCCCAAACCCCTTCTAAAAGTTTGACGCCTGTTATTCAGTATTTTTTCCTTGAAAATTCTGCCGCTTACCAGAAGTGGTTCCCTTACCTTTGGGTGCTCCTCGAAGAGCTTGAAAATTATAAAACACTAGTTTAAAGGGGGATTTTCAATTTTTTTTCTCGGAGAGGACCCCAAGCCCCCTCCCCTCGAATCACTGTTTTAAATAATTTTATGCGCGAGTGCACTTTAAAAGGCAGTCTAAATCAACTGTTTTCAAATAAATCGACAGTTTAATAACAGCACCCTTCCCTTTATAAAAACGAAAGAAAAGTTATAACTTTCTTAAATCAAAAGAAACATTTCATAATTTTTGCTCCACATTCAAAAACTGAACTCCAGCGTACATCTCCAAAATAAGAAAAAAAAGTTTTCAGTCGGATGCCAGGGAGGGGAAAGAACTTGTAAATATATACTTTAGCTTTTTCCGGTATCAGATGGGCTCTTCAAATTACATTTTTGAGCGAAATGAAGTTTCGTAAATGTCGAGAACGGAATTCAATTCTAAATTTTCTTTTCTCTTCACATAGTTTTCTTTTATTTTTTCTTTTCAGGATGTAGTACCTAAAGCTCCACTAACTGTGAGTCTTATTCTGTTGGTGTGTTCCCTAATCTCTCTTCTCTTCCTAGTTGTCACTATTTTCATCTTCTTTTACTTCAAGTAAGTTTGTTTTTCATGCTCACCTTATTTTTTTTTTTTTTAGTTTTATATTCAGACTCGACTCTTGGAGATTCTTTTTTTTAGACAAGTCGAAATAACAGTATTTCATAATTACAATTATTTTTATTGTCTTGTTTTTTATAGTGTAAGTAACGTAAGTACCTGTATCTGTATTGATAGGAATTGGGTATTTTAGAAAGATTTTAAAATAAAGCATCTTCTATATCGGTTAAAAACAATTGAATTCCTAGCTACAAAAAAAAAAAACCTTATTATTAACTGTGGAAAGAAAATTTAGCGAAATTATACTACTATGAAACGTTTGATTTTTTGGCAAAAAGTAAACATAATATCATACTTACTAATCAAAAAATGTTTGTAGGCGTTTTTGTCTACCATTAAAAGTATAAATTACATTATCAATTATTTTATTAAATTTTTTTATCATAACTTAAGCAGCAAATGACAGTACTAAATTGGTTAAATTAAAATATTCTTCAATGGTTTATTAATTTTAAAAGTTAAATAATTGAAATAATTTTTAATTACACAAACCCACGACTTTTGAGCTCGAAATAAATCCTTATAAGCTTAACTAATCCATTTTGCTTTTAATGCTATTAGTTTTTACCGTTTTTTTTTCATGTTCAGATCATTGCAATGCTCCCGATTGCGAGTTCATCGCAATCTGGTTCTGGCACTCATCATCCATTCATTGATGCTGGTCGTCATTTCGTTACCAGTCGTTGGAGGACCCAGTATACCATCCTACAGAGACATGGTGAGTTACTATGCACTTACCGTACTAGACATAGGCACAGACATAGCTTTATGGTAATGAGAAAAACCTGATTAGGTTTGAAAGATTTCTAACATTTTCTTTACAGAGAAAGTATTGTGTAATATTTTTCAAAGTACTAAAGGAAGAGGTAAAAGTATAACATGATATTTATTTTGCGATTTCAAACCTTGCTTAGAAGTTATTTTTACCCATGGTGTTAAGATTTAAAGTATTAAAGTTAATTTTAGGCAGTAGAAATTCAGAACTCAGTTTTGAAAGTTTTTACAATTAAAATTACTCAAATTATGTAATACAATTCATAGAAATTTTTATCAGGGTCCTATTATAAGCACCTCTTTTATAGGAATAAGTTTTTTTAAGAAAAAAATTTCTACACAAAATTGAAAAGATAACTTCTTAACCCTCTCTTAATCTGCTCTGAAAAAATTCAGACCAAAATTAAATAGCCCAGACGAATCTATTAAGATTTGAGATTGTTGTTGCTTTTCCTGCACAATATTTCATGTGAAGGAAAATATAGTTTTACAGAACTGCTGTATAACTTGGAAAACAACTTATGCCCAACACTTAAGGTGAACCACGGCTTACTAGATACTATACAGGCTAGCCGAGTTTTGAACAATGAAAACCATTTGACAACTTTTCCCGCTTGGATCGCCACAAGTCCTACCTATATCGCCCACCGCCTTCAACACTGTGGATATGCTTTGCCAGTTTGTCCAGTATTGCCATCTGGATTTTTAATGATTTCCGTACTCGGCTAGCCTGTATAGTATCTAGTAAGCCGTGCGTGAACGTACCAGTAGTTGATGCTTTTGCAGAAAATGTAAAAAAATATCCAAGAACCCCTGAGGAGAAATGCATCGAAATTTTAAGCAGTTTTTATAGCATTAAATTCTAGAATTCTAAGTTGCAAATTATTACAGTCATTCTTTTTTACACGGATTTACAGCGACCTCATGAAATCCGAATCCCCCAATCCGAAAGCACACTTCCTAATGGACTCTAACCGTCTGACGTCACACGGAACCAACACGTGACCTACTGAGCTTGCGATTGGTTACCACAGATACTGCACTAGTAGATCTACTAGTGTAGTATCTGTGGTAACCAATTGCAAGCTCAGTTGTAGGTCACGTGTTGGTTCCGTGAAGTCTCGAACCAGATAGGCGGTTAGAGTCCATTCCATTTCTTTAGATGTGAGAGAGGGGCTCTGGTTGATTTGTCAGATAATGAGGGAATTGCCTAAGTGAGGGATTTGCTTAATTTTACACTTTTTTGATACGTTATAGTTTAAAACTCTCAAATATCAGATTTTAAAGTTCAAAAATATGTTTTAAATAACTTAAAATTCGATTTTATTTTTGCCAAAACACTAGTAAAGTCATGTGATCAAAAAACGAGATTTGACGTCACAGCGCCGTCGAAACTAGTGAATTGTTGAAAATAAAAGAAATCAGACTTATCATAAAACCAAAACACGCATTGATAAAACTCGTATGTTTCTCTAGTGAACGGCCAGAAAAAGAAAAAATTAAAACTTTGAATCCTAATAATTCCAAAACCAATTAATATTTTTTGAAAAACAAAACGCCAATCTTTTTATAAAAAATATTTGTATGTGTCTTTAAAATATCATAGTTTTTTAGTAAAAACTTTATGAAGAATAGCAGAATGAAGCAAGCTAAGCATACAACAACATGGCGAAACCAGTGGGTCCAAGCGCTGTGACGTCACACAGCAGCCATAACGAAATTACTGTTTTTCCCGCCAATACAGGAAACGAGATTTTAAAAATTAATATCTTGGGGAATAGTTTTCCGATTTCAATAATTTTTGCGTCATTTTTCATGGATTTTCATCCTCTATCATAATAAAATTAAAACAAAAAACGTGCAATTCCCTCATTGTCATTCCAAATATGGGATTTCCAGTTGCTCTGATTGGACCATAAGTGAAGCTTGGATATCTTACGAAGTGAAAGTAAATACGACTCAAAAGTAGTAAACTCCGGAATCCCTGTCGCTTCGATCGGCCTCTATACTGCGTTAGAATTGCTTTGAGTGGTGAGTGTGAATTACTTGACTCTTTCTCCATAGGGCTGGGTGTGCAAGGCCGTGGTATCGGTGAAGATGTACGCGGCGTTGTCCAGCATCAACTGGATGTTCGTGGAAGGCATGTTGCTTCACAGCCGCATAACCACCAACATCTTCCGTAAAGACGCGCCTTTTAAGCTATACTACCTCATCGGCTGGGGTATGTCATAACAAGACCATCTATAAACAGGGTGTTTCAAAAGTCCCTTTTTTACGGCTTTTATTTAGAACAACGTCTCCTAGGGTCATGGAAGTAAGGTCTAACAGTCTACCCCTAGTTAAGTGACCGTGGGGAATCCATTGAGATGACTTGTAGTGCCCCTAGCGGTGAAATAAAAAAGTTAAAAATTAATTTAAAAACTAAAGAAAGAGCAAAAACTTCAATGAGAGTATTGTTGCTATTGTTATGAAAAACTCGCTGGAAAAAAATTCATGAAAATGTCCTACTCGCGGAGATATTTTAGCATGTGGAAAAAGTACTTTTTTAGGCCTCAAGAAAAGGTTTGCTAATTTGCAAGTTTTTCAGTGTTGTGTAGTTTTGTGTTTTTTAGTTAAATGAGGACAAAATTTAATGAACGGATTTTTTTTTTTTTTTTTTTTTTTTGAGGCCTGAAAAAGTGATATTTCCCCATGCTAATATATCCAAGAATATTCTTGACATTTTCATGAAATTCTTTTCAGGGAGTTTTTCATAACATTGTCAACAATAATCTTACTGGGGTTTTCGATCTCCTTTAGTTCTTTAATTAATTTTTTTAACTTTCTTATATCGCCGCTGAAACGCAAAACGCAGGAAGTCGTCTCAATGGATTATCCAATCCAGGGTCATTTACCTAGGGTTAGACCTAGTATTCCTAGTTAGTTAGTAGTTAGTTCCTAGTTAGACCTAGTAGGGTCATGGAAGTAATTCCATGACCCTAGGAGACTTTGTCTTTAAATAAATGCCGTGAAAGGGACTTTTGACTTATCTTAAAGTACCAAGAATTCTTATAGTATTTTTTTCAGCTATTCTTTTTTAGAGGACACAAAATCTGCCTAACCTAGCACTCATTGTTTTAAAAAATCCATAAAATGCAGTCCATTTAATTCTGAAATTATAAAAACCTCTTATTTCTCAATCTGAATACATCAAAAAGGGAATGCTATGCTTCTACCACTACGCTTTGCCAAAATAAATAATAACTGTTGAACTCACGGTTTTTTTCAAATTCTTCTTACTTCATGTTTTCTTTTAGGAATCCCTTTTATTCTCATTATAAGTTGGTGTTGGACCATGGACTCCCAGTTGAAGGGTGAATGCTGGGAAGGATATGGGAAATCCCCTTATGTGTGGATGATTACTGCTCCCATGATTGCTGCTTTGGGGGTATGACATTTTGTGTAATACATATTTTTATACTGCAATAAATTGAAAATAAACTTAAAAAGAAGTTCAGATTTTTCCTGAAAAGAGATCACGACATTTCTCCTTTTTAAGTCTCCACTCTAGGGAAAATTTCTATTAAGTCTCCACTCTAAGGAAATAAAAAACGAAAGTTAGCGTGAGATCCTCTATTTGACACTTGATTTAAAAAGCATCGCGAATGAATAGAAATTAGTTGTCTAATCTTGTTAAGATTCTTCTTGAAAGTTATTGCTGTGTAAGATTATTCTTCTGTCAAAATTTTTTAGGCCTCACTTATTACTTTGAGTCAAGACTTAAAAAACTGTCATTTCCGTGTTCGTGACCATTTCATGTATACGTAGCTTAAGCTGATTCTGTTTAATTTTCTCATAAAGAATTTACTCACCGCATTCCGAAATTCCTTTTCCGTAAAAAGTTTTCCGAGTGTATAATCAAGAGGTATTTTTATTTTTCAGATAAATCTCATATTCTTAATCAACATTGTGCGTATTCTTGTGACAAAAATGAAGACCAGCTCGACTTTTGAAGTCGTGCAGATTAGGTAAGTATATTTAAGTATATTTTTTATTCTTCTTAAAACCCTACATCCTTCTATCTCTACCTGCAAAGAAAATAGATCTGACTATACTTTTATTATTTAAACACCACTGAACTAATAAATTCGATTGTGTGTTTAACTCACCACCTTAATAGGGTGGGCATGATTGAGGAGCTGAGAGTCAAAGTGGATTAACCCACAAATCCACTTGGTCCACTCTGACTCTCAGTTCCTCATTTAAAAATTAAAGACGATAGTACAAAAAACTTCATTTAGAATTTTTTTTACTGAAATCAGTCACCAGTTTTAATATTTTGGAAAAGTTTATAAGACTTGTTTGGTTTATTCAACCATGTATAAACCACAGAGTATAGAGCTTAACAGAGGGTCCATCTCCATAGACGCTAATGGCAACTTTTAAAGCATGGTTTTTCCCATAGAACGTGGCGCCCCTATGCGATAACGGTGGAACTAACCAGAGAACAGGACGACAGTGCAGGACGAACGTTATTGACTCTCTTCAATTCGCATGCAATCTCTCTCTCTGCAACCTCCTCTTTCTCTTTTAACCCCGCCCACCTGGCCAGCTATCATCCCTCACCTGTCACTCAAATCGCTAGAAAGGGAAAAAGATTTCTTCTGTTTTCCCAGTTTTCAAACAGCTACGTGTGTCTTTTGAGCATGCGCTGGGGAAAGAGGAAATTTCTAACTTCGGCTTTTGAATTGGAAATCGTCTTTCACAGCGATTGATCTGAATAATTTCTAGACTTAGAAATTGAATTATCTTTGTAATTTTACTTTCACCAATTGAAGTTTTTGTTATCTATTTCTATCGCGAGTTTATCTTTTTTCATTAAACTAAAACAATGAGTTGATTAACTGAGTGATTATGATTTAAGTTTGCATTTTTTAGCATTTTGCAAACAAAATGCTATTTTTTTTTGGTTATTCAATAGTAGTAAATTTATTAAACTTATTTCACATTAGATTATGCTATAGTATATTCAAAAACTGAACTGGATTGCAGGTGAGGTAGAATGAATATATGGTGATTTATAATATAAACAATTCTATTATCCATAAATAAAACAACACCATAAATTATACCCAAACATAATTTTTCTTAGGTGAAAAGATTGGAAGAAACATTGAAAATAATTACTTCATATTAATTTCAACACAGTGAATACAAGTAGTAATAAAAAATAGTTTATTGAACAGATATTTATAGATATTACAAAAAACTAGACAAATTTTATGTATAGCATTTCTGATATCTTAAGAACCAATTAATTGAAGGGATATATGCAAAAATATAAGACAAATTGAAATTAAATAAAATGACACAAGTGGGAAAAATCCCAATTACAATATATAACAGAATTTGACTAAGAAAAATGATTAGTAGTGATTTCTAAGTCATTGCAAATAAAGCATTTTTCCTTTTAAAAAATTAACAGGAAATTTCAATGATTTAGACATAGAAGTGCCTTGACTTCCTTCAGGGATTTTGCCAACCTATTCCACAATAGAATTTGAGATAGTAGATAATTTCTATATTTTATTATTATCTATCTATATTATATTTTATTATTATTATTTATTTTATATTATATTTTATATTATTATCTATATTTTATTTTAGTATCTGACTTATGTAAAAGCTTTTGCTTTCACAGGCACACAATACTCAACCTAAGCTTAAAACCTCTTACATAAAAAACATAACTTTGAATAACAATAACTCAATAACAATTTTGACACTGCAGGGTAATATAATGCAATCATTCTTGATAGCTTTGAATTCAACCAATGCAGATTCAAAAGCCCCTGAAAATTGATGAATTTATCAGATTTTTTTCAAAATAAGTATTTTAAAGTGATTGCCTGCATTCCCAAACCATGCTTTGTTATAGTTTTTATTAAAACATATTTCAAAATTTCAACCATTACTTAGATTATACTACTTGAGAAAGGTAATTTAAACCTATTCAAATAATTAAAAACTGCAAAAAAGTTTATCATGGCTTCATTTAATATAGTTATCAATAAACTGAAGAATATACATACAATAAGGGAAAAGGATACAGACTTGATTTACAAGTCAACAGTAATTACCAGAGAAGCATAGTTCCAAATTAATTATAAAAACATGACTCAAAAAGCACGAATATAAGATTAAATAACATTTTCACAAATAAAGTAACTCATCAAAACTCAGTGATAAAGTAAATAATCAAAAGGTAAGAATAGCATTGATTGACTTGCAATTTATTAGCTATTGGAAAGTTGCTTTATAAAAATAATAAACTGCATACTAATAAAAACTCAAGGAATAAATTCAGGAAACAAAGTAGTACTCGCAAACCATTTATAACATTAAATAACATATAATTGATCTTCAAATATATATGTATTACCAGACGATATTTAGTAGAAAAAATAAAGATTTTATTTACAGTTCTAAATAACTTTCGGATCATTGTAATGGAAATTCACCCATTTTTACTTTTTTTCATTTGATAATTGGCAAATTTTTACTATAGTAATGTCTTAATCCTTTGCTTTTTTTATTTGATAAACAAATATTCTTAACATAATCTTGCTTTTTAAAACATTGATTTGAAAATTATTAAAAAGTCATTACCCACTTACAGTTTATCCTTTCCCAAACGAAAATCATCAAAACTGGAGGAAGTTGTTTACAATTCAACATAAACGTGTTCTAAAAGCAAAAGAAAGACATTTTTAGAAAAGAAGCATTTTTATAATTAATCATAGGATTTAAGTTATTGAATAAAACAATGTTAAATGAGACTTACTTGGAGAATGATGCAAAATAATAATATCTGCTAGAGCAATCACTGATGAGACCGAGACACTACAAATCATCCATGTTTATTTATGGGGAAATTTTACTACCGGCAGGGAAAGTTTAGGGAAAAGTTCCTTGATCTGGGGAAAAATAACAGTGATTGCGAAATTCCCATAAAAAGTTCCATATCCAATCAGAATCACTCGTTCCGACTTGTTCCCTCCCACTTGATATCGATATGATATCGATTGACAACTGGGACCATCAGCGCCACTATGCGATAACGGTGGAACTATTGTCTCCGAAAGAGTAAAATCGCCGCTTGGACCCTCTGTTAGAATCTATACTCTGTGGTATAAACCAAAGTCTTATAGACTTTTCCAAAATATTAAAAATGGTGACTAGTTTCAGTATTCATTTACTGGGAAAACGGTGTTCATATTTGAGAAGCTATGAGAGCAAGAGTGGACCAAGTGGATTTGTGGGTTGGTCCACTCTGGCTCTCAGCTCCTCAATTGAATTGTATGTTTTTTGCATTTCGTTTGACCAATGAGGGTTATGGATGGAAGGTGATTTGTTTCAGACGAGCTATGAAAGCAACTGCTCTTCTTTTCCCTTTACTCGGCATTACTCATTTGCTGTTCTGCGTCAACCCAAGAGATGACAGTAAATTTGAAGAGGCTTACATGATAACCAATGCCACACTCCAGTCTTCACAGGTAACGGACTAAATTAAAGATAATCCTTAACTTCTCTGAATTCCCGAATGTACTCTTAAAAGTTAAAAGATTCCCGTGTTATCCATTTCTGACATGTTCCACTGGTTTTATAATATTGGATGCCGAGGAACTATTGTAAATTGTAATTTCCTCTTTAAATAGTCAGAGGAAAAGGTTCCATTCATTAATTTAAAACTTAAAAACTTTTCTTAAGGAAATCCTCTAAAAACCCATAAAGTTAAGAAATTTTCACTTTTATACTTTGGAAACACATATTTTTTCAACAAAAAAAAACCAACAAGTTTTTACTCCTTTACTCTATTTGACTTAGTATTTTTAGCATTTATTTACCCATGACTCATACAATACTTTAGGAAATTAATTCTCATAATCATAAGGATCTTAAAACAGTATTCCAATTTCAATAAAAGTAGTATGAAATTTACCAAATTTGGTTTTATGAAAAGAATTATTTAAGGTTTTTTTTTCATTTATCGGCATAGTACATTTTAATGATATTTTCTATGTGAATTAAGTGAAAAGTTTCAATTACACACAACTATACTTTAAATATCTGTAAGATATCTTTTAAGAAATTTTATTATCATATTTTGAAACAAAAAAAGAAAGGTAATTTAGAGTTTGCAATCATCTCTATAAAAAAAATCGATAGTTTTAAATTTTCTTTTTCCATTTTAGGGAATATTTGTATCTGTGTTGTATTGCTTCATGAACATAGAGGTAAGACATATTATCTTTAATACTCTACACAGGGGTTGTCCAACCTCACAAAAGATACATTACTTTTATAAATACCTGACTGATTCAAATATTTCTTCATGATTAATAATACCTTAAAATGCTAATTAACTACTTTCTTTATCCAAATAAATGACCTTATTCAGAAACTCAAACACGTATAAGAAACGAGATGGAAAAGGGAGATTTTACATGGGAGCTCTGAACTTAACGTTTCTCTCTCGTGCGTTGCTGACGCCTCCGGTCGCAAAGCCTTACAAGTAATTATACACAGATCAAAATTCTGCGAAAACAGTCCATTACTTTCGTAATATATTAATGTCTGAGGACTTTTTTTTTTTGATAATTAGTAGCTGTTCTAGATTTTTTGGAACTATATTTAACGGACCGCAAAAAGTGTAAAAGCAATCCGCATACGATTCGAATCTCGGAACAATATGGCGAACGAGAGCTCCGGAGTTTGAAATCTCTCGTTTCGTGAGCTTTTTCACCGTTTCCGTACCGTTCTCGTTTCTTCTACGTGTTCGTCTTTCTGAATATGGTGTTGAATGTTTTTTGCGTGCCGCAGGTTCAGACGGCGATCCGGCGTGCGTACGTGCGAGCCGCACTGCGCCGCAACCCCAACCACCGCTACACGTGGAAATGCCGCACCATCCGGGCCTCTCAGACCAGCACTTACTGCGACACCTCCGTTTCTTCTGAGCGTTCCACCTACGCTCTGAGACACATGGACGCCAAGTACCAGAGAAGGTGGGTACTTCCAAGATCCTCCACGCCTTGCACAACTTCATTTCTGTAGGTATGGTGTAGGTTATTCCTAGGATTTTTTTGGAGGAGTAAAAATACTCCTCGACTTTTTTAGGAGGAGTGAAATTTAATTATGAGGAGTGAAATACGGAAATAGCATGAACTGCATATACAGAGACACGAAAACCGCAATCAAACTCCCTAAGGATCAGAACAATAAATGAAAAAAATTACTATGGCTGTATGAAAACACAATAAATTAAAAGTATGATAATAATTAGAGTGTCATGGCTTTTGGAAATTGGCTTTTTCCAGATGTCGGGCGAAAATGTCTCCGCTGAGATCAGTTGGTGTTTTGTGTAGAAAACTATTATTTGTTGACTTCAGTGGGGCCCAGTGGTGAATTTTTTAAGCTAAACCTTTGTAAAAAATTCAGAGAGTGAAAATACTCCTGGCTAGTTTTTAAAAGAGTATTTCTGATTTTCAAGGAGTGAAATACTCCCTCAGAGGAGTTAAAAATATCTCTGGGTGTAGGTATGGCAGGGAAAATTCAGTTACAGAAAAAATCAATATTTTGGAACTTAGAATACCTCACAGAGAAAAATCCCGACAGTGGGTCCAAAGTGTTATTTTAAAATTTCTGTATATGGTTGAGAGCAGTACGGGAAATTCAATGATTGATAGAGATCAATCCAGCCAGTGCATTTTGGTGGTCAAAGCTGTGATTGGTTGTGACGTGTTCATTCAATCTGTCCTTTCGGAGGGCTATTGGAGGATCAAGCTTTTTTCTCCGCCTCTCGTGACGTGACGCGATCCCAGCGCCAAAATATAGCTCCTTACTTACACAATATTCCATGTTTTTTCGATTTTCATTATCGCCTATGGCCATGGACTCTTTGATCTAGTACTCTGTGGAATACCTCTAGGCAAAAAAATGTATCAAGATGTTCACCCCGAAAATATTTGGCTCAAAATGTAGTTATACATTATTATTAAGGACAGTTAAAGAAATAGCCCACAAGAGAAAAATTGGTAGGTACCTCAAAAATATGGATTTTCCTTTCATCTATTAATCTAGGTATAATCTGGCTCGCTTTATAAGCTATGCTGAAACTCAATTAGAAATATGGCAAATAATTTAAGGAGAAGTTTGCCTATTTTCCTCAAATAAATCACCCAGAATGATGATAAAAAAAAATTCCAAAAATTTTAAAATTCAATTCTGTAATCATGTGAATTTTAAAACTTTTGGATTTTTTTTTCATTATCATTCTGGCTGATTTATAAAGTCAAAACCTATTTCGTTAATAAACAAATAACTCAAATTTTTGTCTAATAAATTTATTTTACTTTAGGTCAGATTTTGGAAACATTGCCATCAGTGACGTTTAATAGAATCATTCCAGCTTATATAGTTCATAGACCCAGGAGGATCACAAATATTGGTTTAGCAGCATTAATGTAGATGACCAATTAGTTTCTTGTAGTTACAGACTCGCTTTACTCTGTATTCGTTTTTTAATATGTTGTCTTCATTTTAAATAATTCGTGGTTGAAATAAATGTCAATAAATCATTATTTGTTGTGTGTATCTTTTATGTGTACCCACATCATTCATTACAGGGTAAAAAATCTTGTTATGTAGTTTTTCACACAACCAGGTAAGATTTGTGCAAAAGAATTTGAGAATTGAAGTTCTAAAACTATCAAGATAAACAAAGAAGGATAAAGTCATTTAATGAGCTTATAACTATGTAATAAATCAAAATTGAGTAACATTTTACATTCATAATAAGGAGAAAGGAAAATAGAAATTTTTCGGCTCTGAAAACTTTAACACAGTGGTTCCCAACTGGTGGTCCGTGGACCATAGATGGTCCGTGATAGTCTTAAAAGTGGTCCGAGGAGAGGAGCACAAAAAAAATCCAATAAGGACAAATTTGAGCGAATAGAACAAGAAAATATAGAATTATATCAGTGACGATGACTTTTGGCGGAGTAATTTGTGGGGATAATAGTCACCACTAAATTATTAACAATACTTTTGTCTTCTAAGTGAAATTATGAGCACTTAACAAAAATCGGCTACATTTTTGTAGGTCACGAAGATATAATTAAATCAAACAAAAATTCTAACTCGTGTGAGATATAATAAAATTTTTCTTAAAAAAGAGTTACAATAATTCAGAGCATCCTATAAGTTTTTATGCTTAATGGGGGAAAATTAATTTCCCTCTCGTAATTTTGTGAGGGTGTAGGACTTTAGGCTATAAAGGGGTGGCCCGTGAAGATTCCAATTTTAAACTTGTAGAACCGCAGACTTCTCTGAATCGGGAACCACTGATCTAGCTAGAATCTAAGCCTCCCAAGGGGACAGAATAGCATGATTTCGAGTAAGTAGAAGCCTATTCTGTTGTCAGAGGTATTTACTGTGGGAAGGATGTAAAAAATAGAATAATTAAAAAAGTGGTTAGGTTCTCGGTGTCCATGAAAAACGATTAGATGTCTTTATAATTATTAAATGGCAAAATTCAGTCTTCAGTATTTATTTAAAAATCAATGCAGCATGCGTCCGGATGGCCGCTAGAGCGTGAGGCAACCAAAAAAGTAGCTGCCAGGACGTTGTCTAAATTTTGAGTGAAATTAAGAACTTCAATTTAGAAATATGATTAGTTTCTTAAACTGTGTATATACAGGGTGCATAGGAAAGTCCCTTTAACTAGAAAATACTCTCGAACGGAAAGAGCTAAAGCTATGAAAGTTTCACGAAAACAGTTTGTGCTTAAGTAAAATCCAGAAATATAGAATTTGTTACAATGAGCTTACTAAGTCTCATAGAAACCAGCAAAAAAACTCTTAGTGAAAAGTAAATCACCAGTAATTTTTTTTCGGATATTTCTGGATAGATTTATATATATTTAGATGAAAGTTATTTGTGAAGCCTTCTTGGCTTGGTGGTAGAGTGTGAGCTTTCCAACCTAAAGGTTCTCAGGTCGAATACAGGCAACAGCAGAATCTTTTTGCACTTAAAATTAAATCCCCAATAAGAAAATTCACTTTGATAAATAGGGATGGCTTGAACGTCCTTGATGGCTCAGTTGGTAGAGTGGTGGTCCTGCTGTGCAAAAGGTGCTAAGTTCGAAACCTACTAACCTACCAATCTTAGGAATTTCAAATTTAAAAAGTTAGGAAAAAATATAAATCAAAAATCTTCCTTTTGGAAGTAGTAATTTCTTTAAAATTCATCTTGAGGTAAAGAACTTTAACTTGAGAGAGATGTGAACCCAGTAGCTTGGTTGGCGCAGTATCTGCCGTCGGAGCAGAAGGTCCCCGGTTCGTATCTCAACGAAATATCGAGTTAATTTTTATAAAATTAAGTAAGTTTTTTTAGTTTGAAGAACGCACCAAAATAAAATACAGATCAACAACCGCCTACGTGCTGGTGTGGAGCTAATGGCCCAGTGGTACGGCGTGCTGCTCTGGTACCAAATAGGTTGGAGGTTCGATCCTCGACGACGCATAAACGGTCCTGAAAGCACTTTTATTTTGAATTGTTCTAAGCGTCACAGTTACGGTTACAGTTAATTTTTAAGTTACGGTCGCAGTTAAACGGGCGCATCCAAATTTTTGAGTGGATCGAGGGTCGCAAAAGACGGGTAATGGAGCCAAAATTTTGCATTCTAATAACTTAGAGGGGGCCGTCTCCAAATTGCACTCCGTTAGGGGGTCGTTCACAAATTGCAAATTGTTCCCTGGGATTAAAATTTTTGGCAAAACTGGTTTCCTGACAGACCTTTCTCCGCTGGCCCCCAGGGCGAAGGGGCTTTCGGGGGTTATCCGAAGAACCCCCTAGGCCCGCGACCCCCCGGGGAGCAGATTAGGTCCGCCAGGACGACCTCCTCTCGTCCGAGCCCCGACATCTTCGACGGGTGAACGGACTCGACTCGGTCACCAGTTTCTGTCCCCTAGGTCAGCTGCGACATTAGGTGCTCGAAGAAATTAATCTAATAATTTTAATATCAATTTATATAATTTACTAGTACTAAGAGTATTATTATTATTTACTAAGAGGAAGATATCACATTAGAAGAGGACAAATAGATAGAGCGAATGTTAGGTTAGTTTCGAACTGAGCACCTTCTGTACAGCCGGACCATGACTCTACCAACTGAGCCATCAAGGACGTTCAAGCCATTCCTATTTATCAAAGTACTTTGGAATTCTCTTATTGGAGCTATAACTAAAAATGATAAAACTTTCGGCTGTTGTCTGGATTCGATCTGAGGTCTTTTAGGTTAGCAAGCTCACTCTCTACCTCCAAGCCAAGAAGGCTTCACAAATACCCGTCCTAACCTATCTATAAAAATTTTAAAAAAATTAAGGATATCTTAGTGGTGATTTATTTTTCACTAAAAGAGTGTTTTGCTGATGGTTCATATTAAGCTTATTGCAACCAAATTCTATATATTATTGTATTTAAATTATAAAAACAAAAATGTTTTGCGTTTTCTTGTTACTTGGCAATTATTTTTAGCTATCTTTTTGATATGAAGAATCGTGTTATTACTAGAATTTACAAATGTCTAAAATTATTGAAATTATAACTACATTTGGATATTTTAAAAAATCTTTGAAGTGTTCATGGTCAGCTTGCTTCTCTTAAAAGAATTTCTTAGTGCACTACTAATTTCGTAGCTCTTTCTTTGGTTAGTGATGTACGGCCCACTCGAAATAATTAAAACCAGCAGATAATCAATACACACAACTTTATTCAGCTTGTCGAGAGAGAGAGATTGGTTGGGTTTATTTATGGTGCTCTTTGCTTCGACTTGGGCCGGCATGTAGCACACATGGAGTAGAGATTAGAATCATATGAGTCAACACCGGAGATCCGTGAGAGTCTTGGAAGTGGTCCGTGAAGAGACCCGGAAGCACACAAAACAATTCCTAAAGTAATCGAAATTTGAATGAATTGAACAAGAAAAATTGAGTTACACTTTCGTCTTTGTAGTAATTTGCGGGGATAACAGTCACCACTAAATTTATAACAATTCTTTCTTCTATAAATATTTAAAGTAAATTTAGATGTTAGAGAAAAAACGTTAAAGTGATAGAAACCCAATTTTGTGGGTTCCGTAGATTTACTTGTCTTATAAGTTATAACAAATATTAATTATTCTCGTAAGATGTAGTTAAATTTTTCATACAACATTGTTAGATTTCATAGCATCCTATAAAATTCCATGCTTAATTAGGGGTAATACACTTTCATCTTGAAATTTTGTGAAGATAAGGATTTTAAGTTGCAAAGGGTGGTCAGTGAAGATCCCAATTTTAGACATAAAGGTCCGCGGGCGTCTCTGAGTTGGGAACCGCTGCTTTAACACATCCGATTTATTGTTTTCTCTGCGCTGCTTCACACCTGTAGAACTAGTTTTTCCTTTATATAAGACTTATTGCAAGTTAGCCAACATCTAGGTAATGATTTTCGGATGCTTAGCGTATAGAGCTGAAATTTTTTTATACGTTTTATAGAAGTCATTTGGCCCAAGCCCCCCTAAGCGATAGCGGATTTTTCAAAACTGATTTTACATAATTTTGTTCCCTTAAAATATCGTTTCGTTTTCGTTTATTTCCCAGCAAGTCGCATAGCAGAAGGAATCGAGCTGAAATTTTAATACTTTTTTGAAGCTATTTCATCAAAGTTCCACACCAGCCTCAAGCGCATTTTGAAGAAAATATAAAAAAAAAAAAAAATATTTAATAATTAGTGTTTTTCCAAACTTGGGGCGCAATGCAGCAGCAGAAGGAATGTATTTTTTACACTTTTTAATGAAGTTCGTTAAAAAAAAAGCCTAAAACGATAAAATTACAAAATCCTGCTTACTACATAATCTTGATTTGATTATTTTATTTAAAGATCATTTTAGAAGTTAGATCTCCAAGTGAATACTAAAGTGAAAATTCCCTCATTTGCGGATGTCGTTCTTCCTCTGGAGAAGAGATATTATGTCAAAGCAAGGTTGGTAGAGAGAGAAGGTTGGCTCATCCGTGACGTCACCACATGGAAAGAGGGTGCTCTGCCAATGGCAATGCTCGTACAGAGCTGTACGATGCCATTGGCAGAGCACCCTCTTTCCATGTGGTGACGTCACGGATGAGCCAACCTTCTCTCTCTACCAACCTTGATGTCAAAGTGTATTCGAGTTCCAGATTAAATATAAAAAAATATCAAAAGAAAAATCTTTGTAATGTATTTATAATAAATTTCTGAAAGCATTATTTTAGGTTACAAACTTTAAAATTTTAATTTTTTCCGGATGGACTCAAACTTTTTTGGGAAATTATGCTTTTTATACATTTTTTAAATGGTTAAAACTTCATTTTTAAGTATTATATTACATAAGAACATCAACTTAAAAAATATTTTTAGTTCATATCAGCCGTTGACATAATTCTGAACACAGTATTTTTAACTACAAAGTTTGTTAACTGCAAGTGGTTACAAAGTTTGACTGTATCTACATATAAGAAATTTCTATGTTTTTTTTATAAAAAATTTTAAAAACATTGTTGGTGTCCTTGAATTTTTTTTGAAAATTATACAGGTTTTTTGCGATATTAAAATATGTAAATTCTGAAAATTACAAAATGGGACAGCCGTGGGATCAGGAGTTATAGTGAAAAAAAAAGCGCACTTTACTAAAACTTCAGTGGCGAAATTTAGAAGATAAGCCATAACAAATCAAAAACAGAATGGGAGGGTTTTTAGAGTTATCGAGTAGTTTTTACATTTTTAGCTAAATGAAGACAAACTTTTACTAAAAAATGAAGAAAAAAACCTAGCAGGTTTGTGAACTTTTCTCTTTTGAGACCTGAAAAAGGGCTATTTTCACAAGGCTTACTTCTATTATTTAAGATATTTTCATGAAATTTATTTCTAGCTTGTTTTTCAAATTGAAAGTTTTCCTTTATCTCTTCTTTTATTTATTAATGGCTATCTTTAAAATTTCGCCACTGATGGAGCGCTGCTGTTGTGCTCTTTAAGAATTTCAGGTTAAAGTATTTTCAGGTTTTCTCGAAAGTATTTTCAAGTTAAAGGGACTCTATCATTATCCTTATGATTCATATTTATATTATTTATAGAGGGCTGGAATCCTGGTTGGTTTGGTTGGTTTGGTTTTTTGGTTACATATATTTTCCGGTATGTGTGCTTGATCTCAAGGATCCGCTTATACACCTTCGTCAAGTAAGACAGACACAACAGAATTTTTACTGGCACAAAGAAGGAAAATACACCCAGGGGCGAGGTGAGAATCGAACTCACGACGGGGCAGTGCGCAGACTGCTGGCGTGAAAGGCAGAGGAGCAAACCGAACAGGCCATCCCGTCCCCCTGGAATCCTTTGGAATCTGGAGGAATCAGGAATCATGGCTTATAAACAGAAGAGTTGATATTCACGACTCAAAGTACTTATAGATGGCGCTTTCCAAAATAACCACAATGTTTAGCACGAGGACACATAGCACAATGTTGACATAGAGCTTCGTACTCATTTCGAAACTTCAATGTTCATTTATTTAAGTGAATTTAATTTGGATTTTTCTCTTTTACTCATCGAAATATTGCCGAAGTATATCATTAAAACTGCCCGAAATAAAAATTTAGTCAAAAGCTACCACCAGAGGACGAGCTTCGGGCTGGAATCACGGGGTTAGTTTATATATTCACTCAAGGTTAGCTTCTGAGCTATTATCAAATTCTGTGGTTATTATTGATGGAATAAGATTATATCTCAGTACAAGGAAAGTATTCTACACAGAAAGCAAGAGCAAATGAACACACATACCTCCTTGTTAATGGTCCAAGTGTATAGTTATTTTTATTACATGAAGTTAACCTTATATAGGCAGTTACATTAGTGTGGGATGGTGGCTCCATCTATGAGTACATATGAACATTAAAACAAACAAGTTAACAATATCTAAAAACATATTATTAATACTCCCACTTTTTTAGATTTTTATAGTTCTATTGGTACAAAACATTCATCGATTTGGCACACAGTTGGTGTTTAGTCCTATCGACAGTTTTTGTAAGGTAATCCGCTATCATATTTGAAGTATGCACTTTTTGCACTTCTATGTGCCCATTTTTGATGGTCTCGCGCACAAAATGATGTTTTATGTCGATATGTTTTACGCGGCCATGATACATACTATTTTTGCACAAATAGACAGCCCCATTGTTGTCACAGCGGATAACGATTCTCTCAGGTGGGGACTGTTTAAGATCCATGACTATTTTGTTCAACCAAATAGCCTCCTTGGCGGCAGCTGAGAGGGCCATGTATTCTGCCTCGGTGGTGCTAGTAGCAACAGTAGGTTGACGTTTGCTACACCATGACACAGCCCCACCACCAAGCACAAAAACATACCCAGTTGTGGATCTTCGATCCGTTATATCTCCACCATAATTGGCATCACAGTAGCCCAGTAAACCGGAGCCGAATTCTCTGGAATAAGACAGAGTAGCATCTGCGGTACCCTTCAGATAGCGCATTACACGCTTCACTGCCGTCCAGTGGACCTTTCCAGGATTGCTGCAGAACTGACATAGCAGGTTGACTGCATGAGCTATGTCAGGACGGGTCGCCTGGGCAGCATACAGTAGACTTCCAACAGCAGCCTGGTATGGGACTTTTGCAGTCTTTTGTTCCTCTGAACTTTCATGAGGAGATTGTAATTTGGACAAGACTTGTTTAGAGTCTAGAGGTGTTGTGACTGTGTGTGACTCATGCATACCAAACCTATGTAGAACACTTTCAATGTACTGAGATTGATTCAGGTTAATGGTCCCTGTTGCCCTGTCACGATCTATTTTGATACCTAAGCAATAGCTAGCCATACCTAAATCTTTCATCTCAAACCTTTTATTTAATTGTTCTTTAACCCAATTTTTAAGTTTAACACTGTTACTAAAAATTAAAAGGTCATCTACATAAATAGTCACAATAACTATCTCTTTGTTATCATTTAACTTAACATATGCACAACTATCAAAAGAACTTTGGTGCAGTCCCATTTCAACCAGCCCTTTTTCCAATAACTGATACCAAAGTCTACCACTCTGTTTCAACCCATCCAAGGCTTTGTTCAATTTTAAAACTCTACCAGTGAAATCCTCCCCATAAAACTCCTGAAATCCATCTGGAACCCTCATATAAATTTCTTCATCCAGTTTACCCTGCACAAAGGCCATTACTGCATCCATTTGATCGATTTCCCAATCATATATGGCTGCATATGCCAATAAAACCCTTAAAGTTACATAGCGAACAACAGGGGAGAATGTCTCATTGTAATCTATCCCTTCAATCTGTGAAAACCCTTTCGCTACTAACCGAGTTTTATATCTTTCAATTTGGCCTTCAGAGTTGCACTTAATTTTGAATACCCACTTACAATCAACTACATTTTTACCATTAGGCTTTTCAATTATTTCCCAAGTATTGTTTTTTATGTGGCCTCTAATTGTTTCAGCAATGGATTTTTCCCATTGTTCTGAATCCTTACCACTTAATGCCTCTTTAATGGTTTTAGGCTCAGTACCCATTTGATGTTCTACAGCTGCCAAAGCCCTTACATAGCACAAATGCGGAGCCTCTTGCATACCTGGTGTATCACCCATATCAAAGTCCTGGTAACGACTTGGCAGTCTTACATTTCTCTGTGGTCTGTTTATTTCAGGTTGATCCAAATTACTACTATCATTAGGTTATCATTAGGAGTATCCATATTGCCACTATCATTTAGATTATCATTAGGGATTTCTTGATCGTAGTTTTGATCATCAAGATTACCAATCTCATCATTATTTCCTTCAGCTATCCTTTCAATCCCATCATTAGCTATCCTATTAATCCCATCATTATTTTCTTCAGCTATCCTATCAGTTTCATTACATGAGCTACTTATTCTAACATTAATACTCCCACTGAATAAGGAGTCATCATAAAACTGTGTATTGGTTCTACTTGTTTGATGATACATTTGATTTTCCAAGAAATGTACATCTCTAGCATTGATAATTTCCTTGGTTATTGGATCAATTAAGCGATACCCTTTTCTATCTTGACAATACCCTATGAACATTAATTCTTTTGCCTTATCATCCCATTTCAACCTCTTTGGTTTTGGTACATGAGCAAATGCTCGACAACCAAACACTCTGAGATACTCAAGATTTGGTTTTTCCCCACTCCATTTTTCATAAGGGGTCATACCAAAAACTGCAATGGTAGGGGATATATTCTTACAATGATTTGCAGTTTGAATTGCTTCAGCCCAATAGATTTGATCAAGATTGGCATCTGCTAACATTGACCTTGCCCTCTCGACTAGAGTCCTATTTGATCTCTCTACTATCCCCATTTGTTCGGCAGTATAAGGAATGGATTTTTGATGCTGAATCCCCTTTGAGGCTAAGAATCCATCCATTTCCTTATTAACAAACTCTGTCCCATTATCTGAACGCAACACTTTAATAGAGTTTCCAGTTTGCCTCTCAACGTATGCCTGAAAATCTTTGAATTTTCCAAATACCTCAGATTTACACTTAATTAAGTAGACAAAAGTCATTCGGGACAAATCATCAATGAACGTTAAAAAATATTTTGAACCTCCAATCGATGGAACACTCATGGGCCCACACAAATCTGTGTGCACAATGCCCAATAATTCTTTTGCCCGCTTAGCTTTTCTTTTGGGGAATGGCTGCTTATGCATTTTACCCTTAATACATGATACACAATCATTTATTTTTCCACTGAAAGAAAATCCTTCTACCATGTCTCTTAATCTTATCATACCCCCTTCACTTAAGTGGCCAACTCGTTTATGTAACAATTCATTTGGGACACCTATAGAACTAACCAAAGCCCAATCGCTTCCTAAATCCAATGAATACAGACTATCACCTATTCCAGTTCCACAAGCTACTAAATGGTCTTTTTTATAAACAGAACACCTTTCACCAGTAAAAGTAGCAACCATACCAAAATTTTTATTTAAGTACTTTATTGACAGTAAATTAGCTGACAATTTTGGCACATGCAAAACATTGCTAAAGGTTACTTTTACTTCCTCCCCATTTCTTACTAAAAGAAATGTAATACTTCCTACACCCTTTACTTGTATCACAGAACTCCCTGTCCTAATCTGTTGGACACCACTTTCATGATAGTTTTCAAGCAACTCTCCATGTGGAGTCATGTGATACGATGCACAGGTATCCATAAACCAAATTTTTGGATCAGGAGTAGAGTTAGCCATGTAAACCTCGGCCACATAAGCTTCCTCCTTTTTATGGTTCTTAGCCCCAGGTGCCTGTCTATTCCCCTTGTTTATCCCTTTGAACTGTTTCTTGGTGCATTCAGAGCTTTTATGACCATAAATATTGCACTTGAAACATTTTCCCTTAAAATGCCCTTTCTTGTATCTTTCATTTACCAAAGCCCGTTCTTGCCCTTCGTCATCTCCTGGTGCATTGTCCTCAGCCAGCAATCTATTTTTAATATTGTCAATAGTAATCGCTTCCCCACAGTTCTTTAAAGCCATAATAAGGGGATCAAATCTATCGGGTAGATTCGCCAGTATGATTCCCGCAATTAGCTCCTCATCAGGCTGAATGCCTGTATTTTTAAGCTGCTGGTACGCAGAAATGGCTTTGTGCAGGTAATCTCCCATATCCTTACACTCAGTGAATTTTGTGTTTACTAGTTGCTTGATAATGGACACTTTACGACCTATTCCCTTATCTTCGTAGGTTTTAACTAGAACAGCCCATGCTTCTTTCCCACTATTAAGGTCTCTAATATCATTGAAAATTGTTTCAGAAACCCCCTCTACTATATAAGAAAGAGCCAACATATCCTTTGAAGCATCCTCTTTTGTGCCTTCAACGTAAGGCCAGACACCTTTCTTAGTTAAATGCATTTTCATGGCGAATTTCCAATCCATGAAATTTTCTCTCCCTAGTAACTGCCTGTGTCTGAATTCACTCATCATTTCCCCTCAAAAGATAATATAAATATAACAATAAATTTTCTACTGAAATATGTATTAAATATATCTAATAGGAAAAGAAAATTAACCCACAAAACAGCTAAAACAATTCAAAAAACCAAAAAAGGGACTACACACTTTTCATTCAGTTAACCCTAACAACCATGTGGTTTTCACAAGACACACACATAAATAAAAAAAAAATTAAATAATTCCAAAAATTTTATATTGGAAAAATTATTTTTCTTTAAACAATAAGGTTAATACTCATTTATAATCTCACAATAAAGCCCATAACCTGATGGAATAAGATTATATCTCAGTACAAGGAAAGTATTCTACACAGAAAGCAAGAGCAAATGAACACACATACCTCCTTGTTAATGGTCCAAGTGTATAGTTATTTTTATTACATGAAGTTAACCTTATATAGGCAGTTACATTAGTGTGGGATGGTGGCTCCATCTATGAGTACATATGAACATTAAAACAAACAAGTTAACAATATCTAAAAACATATTATTAATAATTATAAACAAAATGAAAAACCCCTTTTATTCGGCTTCTTTTATTAATGAAAATCACTGCATTCGGAGATTCGCCCCGCCCAACTAGATTTGTGCTTCTGCTAAACCTTCACAATAAAATCTAAACAAGTTTCTGAAAACAACTCCACCTATGTGAACATAATATTTAGGTTTCGGTTTCGATTCGCTGTTTGCCTACTTAAAAAGATAAAAAGGCAAAAATAAGGGGAATGCCCCTCTATCTAATCCTTTGCCTCAACTCTCTATCTTTTATTCTCGTTATAAGTGTTGTAGTGATTTGCAGTATCTATTTCATCATCATTAAACCTAAAAAGGTACATCAAATCTTCTAATTAACAAACAAGGATCGAGGATCTGTATACTTTCCATTAGCAAGTTCGTATATTTTCATATTTTAATTCTTCATTTGGTGCAGTGGTACTGATTTGTATTTAAGTGACGTGCATGAAGTAACTGTTAAAATTTTCGTAGAAAAGTATTATTATTTTACTTTACAAATGCAAACTAAAGATACAGTTGAGTCCCGATATTATACTCAGGGCCGCCGAGAGCCAGAAGTCGGGCCCCGGGTACAAGGTTGAGAAGCGGGCCCCCAATGACATTCTAATTTCAAGGTAGGGGGCGAAATTTTCTGAAGTCCCTCCACCCATGCATTCATAGGCTTAATGTAATTTTTAGAATATTTCTAGGCAAGATCTGAATTTCACTCAACTTAAAAGTATCGTTTTCCTGATAACTCGATGAGTAACAAGTAATAAAGGGGGTCTGGGGGTCTTCCCCCAGAAATTTTTTGAAAATATGCCCTAGAAAACTGGGAATTTACTCATTTTTGGACCTTTATATTAACAAATTAATTTCCAAAATATTCAAAATGATATCCGTCTTAGTACTCAATATGAAAAGCCTTGGGTACCGGGCCCCCTACCGGCCCGGGGGTATCGTACCCCTTGGTCCCCCCTCTCTCGTCAGGCCTGATTATACTATCCGAGTTAATGTGGACCAAGACTTACCTCGAACTGAAAAACTGTTGAAGCAATCATGATGGTCTAAATGTATATTTTAAAAAGCAAAAGTTCTACAAATGTTCCACATGCAATTAATATTGTTACCAGAGAGTTCTTATACTTAAAAAGTCCTTTTTTGTTTTATGTTTTTTTGCTGTAGCCAATTTTCGAAATTTTTTTTAAACATAAGAGGATTTTAGAAAAATATGATAGCTTGGGTTATATGAAACTTGGATCATAAAGGCTTTACTGTATATTGATTTCTTTCTTTTTTAATCTCCAAATTAATTCTCCAACTAATGATTTTAATTTATTTAAATTTCAAATCATCTGATTTCAGGAATAAATTATGGCTGAAGTTAAGAAAAGACAAAAATATGATCTTGGTTCTGCTGTTGACAAAGAAGAAGTGTTCGACTTCCCTTACCTTTTAAATGAGGAGACAGTGTCTTTCATAAGGGACCATGGGAAAGTCATGTTTATTATGAGAGGTCCCAACAGTACTGGTAAAGCAACCCTCAGTGAAATGATATGCCAGAAATACCCTGATATTACATTTTGCTGTGCTGATCATTACTTCAAAAATACATTTGGTGCACCTGAAAGATCAAGCCAGACCATAAAAGCTTCTCATTTATATTGTAAAAGGAAGTATGTATCTGTCGCATGTAATGATTTTGTGTGATGGGATTCAAACGTCAAGTGCATCCTGGGTGTTTGGCGCAACATGATTGATGCAATTCAAGCCTGCCATTGGTTCCTGCTGCTTATTATGAAAGAGTGTGAAGAACCAATGGCAAGGCCTGTCACGCTTATTGTGTGTCCTGAAAACAAAACATGAAACCATCCTAATCCTTAGTCTTAACCCATTAAATGCCGCTATATGAACCGCTATGAAAAAATTTAATTTTTTGGGTGTTTTGAGATTCAATATGTGTCTCTAATTATATACAGTTTAAATTTTCAAAAAATCTATTTTGATCGGAGATATGATATGTTCCCAAAATGGGTGCTTTGGCATAAAGTGGGGGTAACGCAGATTTCTCCAACGCAGTGTAACGGGTTGAACGTTTAATTTTATTAGCTTGCTAAAGGAAGTTAAAAACACATTCTAAATAAACAGCTGTAAATTATTTTTTTGACCCCCGGTTTGTTTTGATTTAAAGACAAAACCATTGTTTTACATATTCACTAATTTAAAACTCCCGCATTTGAATAAATAATTTTTAGTCAATCTATTTTGTTGTGAAGGAAAAAGTGCCAATTTTGTCTAAGTTTGAAGAATTTTTAAAAATAGAATTTAAGTTGCAAACTTTTTGTAAAAATTACTAACATTGATTCATACCATTATAATTTATGAAAAAAATTATAAGTATGTATCTTTATTTCTTTTAGTGAAAAAAAATGTTCCCAAAATGGGGGTTTTGGCGCTTACAGCCGTATCGACCAACACGAGGTGCTCTCGAATTAGGAGTGATATCTCGCATTCTCAAGTTAACGTTATTGACCAGTCCAAAATACCTTAATTCTAGAGTGAAAAACAGCACTTAACTTGACTCCCCAATTTTCCCGAGTTATTCTCGAGTAAACAAAATCAAAATGGCCGTCTGGGATATGTTAGCACACTGTATAGCAGAAAGGATTTAGGTTAATATGCAAAAGTGTTACTTACAAAATACTATTTAATGCTAGAATTTCTCACTTTTTTGCCTAAAATTTGTAAATTTAATTCTGATAACTGAAATTGTTTGTAAACATTTCGTGATATACCGCCAACTTGGGAACCGCAACGTGAGTCGCCAAATGGAAGACTTATTCCAGCTGTGCTAATGCAATATTATTAATTCCATTTATATTAGTTAGTACTTGGTGTGTTAAAATGTGGTTTATTTAGCATATTTATTCTGTCACCCGAAGGAAAATTTACCACTGGTTTACGCTCGCTCATATATAAAATATTATTCCTTAAATTTATGTTTAAACAAGGTAATCTCAGCCTGTCACTTTCGCAATCTGTGCCTGTGTCAAAAGTTAATATACAATAAAGAAGATTTTATAAGTTTAAATCCCTGCTTGAACAGTAGTAGGATGCTTGTGTAGCATGCAGCAGTTCCTGGGTTCTATCCCCAGTTATTTTATAAAAAAAGCATTTTCCAAAAAAAAAATTTAAACCATGCAATCTGAGAACACTTGCCTAAAAGTGACAGAATGCGAGTAGACCCTTGTTAATATTCTGATTTAATCTTTTCTATTAGGGCTGAATCAGCTTGCAAAAAAAGAATTCCTCACATTCTAGTGCAAAATACTCATATGAAAAAATGGGAAATGCAATCCTACTTAGACTTGGCTATTCAGTACAACTATACTGTGATAATGGCTATTACGCTTTACAGATTCAATGTTACACCCAAAGTAAGTTAATGCCTTAACAAATAATTTTCTTTTTCAACTTCCATCTGCTTATATACCTGTTATTCTTTATATTACAAATTTGTGATATTTTTAATTGTGTAAAAATGTGAACACAGTTATTTGGATTAGTTTGCAGAGTAAGAGGTTTTAAGTGTCTACTTTGCTTGCAAACAAGAACTATGAAATGCAATAGTTATATTTTTACAGGATGTGACATTACATTTTTTGAAAAATAAAAGTAACAAGGGTATAGTTTTTTGGATATTTTTTATGTATACTCCGTACACAAGGAATATGTTTTAGAAGAATTCTGGCTAACTTATTGAAACATCTTGTATAAGCAAAACTTGGGTAGTTCCATTTCTGTTTAAAAGCAATATTAATTAAAAATGTGCCTTTTTACAGTATTTTTCACATTATTATTTAATAATAGGCCAGCAATTTTTCAGAAAACTAAAGATGAGTGCTATACCGTTTGCAGTCTGCCAGTTTAGTTAGCTGGATTTGGGTAAATGGCAATACTGAATTGAAGTTTTTTAATAAAATGTTAATTATGAAGGCCAAAAAACAGGTCGATTAAAAACACATCAGTTGTCAGTATCAATATCTACCCAAAATCCAGCTAAATAAACTGGTAGATCACATACTGCAAGAATACCAAGTTTGTATTGAAATTAAGCATACATATTATGCTTAGATTACTTAATTTAGTGTCAAGGTGTGTTATTAATTCTAGAATATTTTTAGGCATTGTTTGAAAACAGTACAGACGGTCTTGACATTGAGTACTTTAAAAGACGTCTTAGGCAATGGGAAGACAATCCTGCTTATGTTACAGGATGGTTTTTAACTCCGAGTGATTCTCTACATTTGCAAACTGTTGCTATGGAAGTTTTGAAGAAAATGACAGGGGATGGAAAGTTCTGCAGAACATTTGATTTATATGATGCTGGTATGTCAAACTTCTTTTTCAAAATTACTTTGTTAGAAAATAAGTATCTTACTTCTTATTAATATGACTTGTTATCCAGCAAAAAGTATTAGTATATTTTAATGTGTGTGGGATTCCATTGAAATTAATATAGTTCTTTTACTGGTGTGAGTTGATTTTGAATGTCACAAAAAGAGGTATTCCTATGTTTTAAAATATAAAATTGCTAATTTCAGAAGTATAACCTCCTACATTTTTCCCTTGCAGGATAGTAAGTGACAGGTAATAGTAATTTCCAAACTTATTTTGTCAGAATTTCTTATAAATATTTAAGGAGTCCTGAGATATTTGAAAGTGACCTTTTCGTTTGTTGGAAATCAAATGTTTGGGTATCGAAAGAGTCCCATAAAACCACTTGTTGGGTCTTAAAAGCTTGCTGAAGAACATTTTGTGAAACTGGGTCTTGAAGAATTCGGCCAGTTCTCATAAAGATAAATATTAAAACTGCTGCAAAACATTTGAGAATTCCTTTTTTTTAAGCTATCACAGCTCTATGTATCAAACTGGTGATCTTCAATGAAAGTTTTTGTGGACCATATCTATAAAAGATAGTTTGTTTATCTGGTTAGTTTTATGAATAGGTTTTAGATATATGAAAATATAATAATTCAGCAGTTTGATGCATAATTGGGTCTTAACATTTTATATCTGAAATAACAAATATGGTTTATCAAAATAGATAGATAATAAGGTATGAAAATTTATAAGAGAAAACAAACTCAGTTGGGGTTTATGTGAAAGAAACTTTTGTGTTTCAAAAGCTTAAATTGAGTTCAAGTGCTACAAATCCTGTTTACAATTGACTTTAAACTGTACATGGTTAACACGGACCAGTTAATTAAATTCTAAAAGAAATTTTGTAGATAAAGTAAAAATTAAATAAAGGATGTTTATTTTTTTCATTCTTAACCCTTTCGGGACTACTGTCTCACGGGTGAGACGCCAGCGTAGTGCTTCCACCGGCCTACCGTCTCACGAGTGAGACGCCTGCTTTGAAAGGACCAGGGGACGGGCGTCTCATATGTGATACACGCTTAAAACTTTATATTAGTAATTTTTATTCTCATTAGATATCGCTCCTTATCTGTTACAACGAAATTATTCGAAAGCGAACATCTTGACATTCATTCCCATAAAGTATTTTATATTTTTGATAATTTGTTTCCGAAAAATGCCGAGATTTATTTATAATCCATTGAGAAGATGGGTAATGTGAATTTAGAGTGCTTTCTTTCACCATTTCAGCTAATATAAATCTTACCATGTGTTCTAAAAGCTTGGAGATACTTTTTATTTTCATTTGATGGATAAATGGGAGTTTTGATGTGTTTATTGTGACAGTTATGGGTATTTATTTCTTTTAGATTTCGATTGCGTTTAGATGGAATTATTTATTGCTTAAACAGAAATAATTGATATGTTTGAGAGTCAAGTCTAAATGAATATTCAAATAAATAAATTATTCTGTATGTTTCTTTGAATTCACAATATTTCAACGATTTCCGAGCGGTTTAACTATGCTGCGCGGTTTAACTATGCTGCGCGCATTGCACTTTTTCAGTAAAAAAAAAAATTAAGTGGTTTTCCCCGGATATGTTTCATGTATCTTTATGAATGAGTTTCTAGAGATAAAATCTTTTCATTTTGGAATATTTTTCCCAGTTGTATGAATATCAGGTTTGTTAAAAAGTTTATTATTTACAAACTACTTGTTTTGAAAAGTTTTGTAAGAAATTAATAGAATAATGTTTTAATTTTTTTAGCAGTAACGTGTAAGGGGTTCCACTGATCATATGCAGAAAATTAGATATTTTGGACAACAATTTAAATTTTTGCGAATTTTTTTCCGAAGTTCGACCTAGACGCGAAAAATGCCCGTCCCGTGGGGAAAGTTCTTTCTACTCGAGTGCCGTCCTGTAAGAGCGGTTCAGTGGCTGAGGCACCCGTCGCGAAAGGGTTAATAACTAAAACGTGCTTTCATAGTTAACTTAATTTTCTCTTTATTTCTATAGATAAAGCCGAAAAATATTTTAGCGTTCGAAAAATTTCCTGCTGCCTTGCTGGATTTTCATCTGATCATTTTCTTATGAAAAAGTATTATCTAGGAGAAGATGTAAGTTTTTCTCCTCACAAACATATATTATTCACAATAAAATAAATCCTCTGTAGTGTTGCAGTAATACATTTGTAGGAAGATCCCAACGTTTCCATCAAACCAGCCATTAAATTTACTCTTGCACAGCTGGATTATAATAGTTTTTCTCTCTTTAATGTAAGGGTTTAATGAAGTGGCTAATAGAAACATAGAAATTTAAAAAGGTATTCATTATCAGCATGGGGAAACTTTAAAATTGTCTTATCAAATCAAAAAAATTAAAAGGGGTGTTTTTTGTTAATAGCATAATTTATTCTCTTTGAAACAATTTAAAAATTTCATGAAAGTTATCCTTTTCATTTTTTGAATAGTTTTAAAAATAGTGATTTGTAACCTACCAAATCATCAATTATATTTTAAAAATGTGTTTTATATCTATGTTGGTTAAAATTACTAGTTAAAAATTATATGAAAATCAGGTACTGTTTTTTGAAAGCAAGAGGATAACTCAAATCACATCACTACTATTTTGCAACTTTTATCTGTAACTTCTTTTAGTGTAGAACACGAAAAGATACAACCCTTGTTATTCAATGATGCAAGAGCTCCAAATGAATGCCTAAAATCAGACTCTTTTAAACCCCTATTATATTATTTTACACAGTAATTGAACAGTCAAATCCTCCATTCTTTATAGGGAACCAAAAGTTTGTTAAATATTCACCTATAAATAGCAAAATAAACTAATTTTAGAAAATAAAGTATAATTTTCAATGCGTTTTTAGGTTCAAGACGTCTATGGAAAATGCTTTGAAATAAGCATCTTGGGCTACCATATCACACCTACTTTCTTAAGTGCTATTGTAGCTGTAAATGACAGAATGGAACCACTGATGTTAAAAACTGAACTGCGAGAAACAAAATCTGAAAGCGCCGATTTTATCGATTCATTCGGATCACTTGCTCTTTCTCCAAATGTAGAAGAGTTCTACAAAACTAGTCTGTTTCCTGTTGGGAAAACTCCCGAAAATTGCACAGCTTCTACAGTAGACTGGAAAGAAGGTGAAGAACTAGATGCCTCCAAATGCAGTTTCATCCACTTAGCTGAAAAACCCACCTCCTTCACCAATATTGAAAATTTAAAGAGAAGATTTGAAAGTTGTCTTACCCAGGCCGCTGATTCAAATGGAAAAATTGGTGCATCATCTTTCATTGAGTTGGAGAATAACTTAAAGCTCTGTCGTGTAGGAGAGAAAGAATGGTTGGTTAAAGCTGAGAAAAAAATAATCATCAAAAGTGTTTTTACTGGATTCTATCCTTAATTTTGTTTTCAATATATTTGTTTGATTATTTAAAATATTATTGATTATCTTTTAAGTTTTTTGGATAATAAAAGTATTTTAATTGAGTTGATGGTAAAATTTATAATTAATTAGTAATTCATAGAGTATAAGAGTATCGAAACCTTCAAATTATTTCAACTATCTATTAAAAAAATAGTAAATATATTTTCATCTCATTTTAGTTCACAAAAACGAAACATTCTAGAAAAATGATTGGATGCATCAGATTATATACTTATTCAAATTGGTGTTTATGGCTAAAAGAAAAAGGTTAATATGGGTTTGGGACCAATTTCTGTTTTGAAAGAATTTTAAGGAATTAAAATGGAAAACATCCATCAAATCCTTTACAGAAAGGACTGCTTCATTTCCATATATTGGGGATCATATTTTTAATGCTAGATGTGCTGATAATTTTATTTGGAATTTGAGTTTTTTTTTTAATTTAGAAAAATTTTGGTACTTTAGTATTAGCCAGTCAACTGTTCAGCAACCTTCAGATTCAGCAAAACAACTATAGCACAGTTAACAGGCTTTGATAGTGTCTGATTCAGCAGTTTGGTTAACTCCCCTCTTGGGTTATGGAGTAGCTTTGGTCGCTTTCTAGGGTGAAAAATTAGAAGCTTCAGGATGAGGAAGAACATAGTACCATGAAATTCCCCTTCGGAATAGGTTAACCTTTATCACAAGGAGGACAGAGTATCCATAAATGAGATGAGACTATTTTTAGACTAATTTACAAACATTTTCTGAAGGAAACCCCTACTTTTAAGTAATATTCGCAGTATAAAAGATGTACAACCAAAAATGTATACATCTTCTGAAATTTTTGTAAATATAGTACCTTCCCACCATGTAATTAACCTTCATCCCTCCCTTGCCAGAAAAGTTGCCTCCTATGTTTAAGATTCCTATGAAAAATATATCATCTTGATATATAAAATGACATAATAATATTGATGGCCGAAAAATCTGTTGTTCAATAAAAAAAGAAACCTTGCGGAAGCGACTGAATATAAGGATAAAATAAAAAAAGAAACAAGCTGATATATTATTGAGAGAAGGAGTGATTCATTTTTAAACACATTCTTGATAACGCTCTTCAGAATAAAAAAAAACCATAAAAATGTCAATCTTTGAATTAATGAGCTAAGAGCAGACACTGAGCTGTGCCTTTAAATCACTCTGGCTCTTTATACATTTACTCACTTTTGTTTAATTCTTCGATTATATTCATTTAACTGTTTGAATCCATTTTTTATGTACGGTAATGCAGCGGGCCTCTTTGTGTTGCAGTCTGGGTACTCTACTAAATCTGTTGCACCTTAAGTTTAAATATTTTTTAACAAATATGACTTCCCAACTATTTCAAAGTGTATGAGATTCTGTCCAAGGAACTTAATACGGGCGCGGCCCGTTAATAATGTCTGAGAAACGCCGGGACGGGATAGCGCGTGCGCTGGTATTTATATAAAGTTTTACTGCGCCCGGGCAACGCCGGGTCTAGCGCTGAAAGCGCTAGTGGATAAAAAAAAGGACACAGATTTTGGCCAATTACCAAATTGTGGATCAAAACATCAATTTTATCAACCTGAACAACTTTCCCTTCAATGTTTTAAATTTCCATGCTGTTTTTTAAAAAAGTAGTTACCACCACAATAAAATGCTAGTTCCAAGAAAATGATTGAAAATTTGTAAAGAATAAGAGTTTCTGCAGAGAGGAGAAACAGATTGCTTATTTTTTGAAAATATCTATTAGGCATTACCACACACACAATTGTTGGATCTGGCATGGTAGGTAGTATTCCTCAGTGAGTCCAAAAATGTTTTTAAATTAAAATCCCCCTAAAAAAAGGCAGATCTGCATTTAATGCATGGTGGTAACATTAACTTCTGAATTCATGTAAAATCTTTTAAAAATTAAGCCATAACTGGAGTTAATAAAGTTTTACTAAAGTTCAGAGTAAATGCTACAAATTAAAATACATTAATAATGTGATAAAATGCAACTTTCAAATATAAATATAAACAGTTTTAAAACACAGAATATACAACTGCACCTTCCTAAAAGAAGGCAAGGAAATCATAAAATGCTGTGGTAAATATTGATTGCAACTAAATATTTCCAGAAAAATATAATCGAGAAGTTAGCAAAAATTTAGTTTATAATTGAGGTGCTTGCAGCAATGAGCCAACTCCAAGATTTACATTGAAGTTAGTAATTTGTTATTACTGTTTCTTTAAGCACTGTAATTGAAGAACCCAAGGAATTAATATAAAAAAATTAGTATTGTGGCAATAAATCATATACAATTCTAATTTGTGTTAAAAAAAATCTTTTTAAAATAATAGTATTTAAATATAAAACTTGAGTGATTTGAGTGTCAGAAGTTAAAATTTAGTAGTAAAAAGCTGGGATAATTGCTGTATATAGATATTTTTTAAAAGTGATGTAATTAACTTAATGTTTTAAATGTACATATTTAACTGATTTCAAACGTATAATCCTGTAAAAACAGTTTTAACTGTGATTTTAAAAGGAGGCTTGACCAGCCAAGCCTCTGAACTCAATCTACACACCATAAATTTATCCTCAAGCTCAACAAACATATTTGCATTAATGTCCCCGTTTTCATCTCTAGTGGAAGCAAGTAGGTCAAAGAGGGTACTGATTTTTGGAAGTCCCGAAGTTTTACTACTTTCAGCAAGATGCATAAAACTGCAATATTTGTAATTGATGGTTTCCTCTGGCTCTCTCTCTGTCAGCAGTGCAGTTTCTGCAGTCTTCCTCGTATCTGCAGTGAAGTCTGTAGTCGAGCAATGGTTGCTGAAGTTTTCGTTGACTGACATGCACTCAAGCCCATGCACCAAGGAATATTCATCACTTTTTCGGGCATTGACACATGTTTTAATGTACTGAAGACTTTTCATTGTGTTGTCTAGATAGCAGACTGCAACAGCCCAGGATGGTGTTATGATGTAGCCATGAATGATTAAGGTAAAGCATTTTCCATAGTGTTTCTTCACCTGTTGAAAAAATATTATATTATAACTATACTATATACATAACTATTATTTACTTATACGTTTAGTGCTTTTCTTTTGTTTGAAATTTACCATTGAAAGAAATTAGTTTAAAACTGGCACTTCGAGAAATAAACAATAAATAGCCTCCAAACTGCAGCCAATTGATTTCCAATAAAATTATTTTTAATTCTCTAATAGTTTAACTATTATGTACTGCTTCTTATCTAAGTTCTCTCTCCCTGAAAATCCAAGCCTTTATTTTATGTTTTATAATGTTTTTATAATTTTATTTATATAATATACACTTCTATAAGTCCTGGGTGAAACTTGGTGGGCACATGGGAGTTTCTATTTAGTTTTACATAAAAAAATGAGTAACTATTTACAACTACCATTTGTGAATGTAGTACCATGCATTTTTTAAATATAAGCCCATCCTTAAAAGCCATTAAATACAGATAGCAATTTTGTTGGAGCAAAAACTTTTTAAAATGCTGCTTAAAAACAATATTTTTTTCATTTTACTGTGTCAGGAGATGTTTAAACTTCATATACACTCGCATTACAAATCACAGCTAGGTTCCTTTAATTGTCCATCAATTCTAATATTTAACTTTAGGTTCATCAAAGATATCTACTACTTTTACAGGATTACTGAATCCAATTATAAGCTGACCCACTTAATATAGGAAATACTTCAAAATAGTCTTTGCTCTTATTCAGAAATATATAATAAACTTCACAGGTCAAAACTTAAGTTTTTTTTCAGCCAATTATAAATAAAAAAAAAATGTAAGATAGTAGCAGTACTTACATTTTCTGACAAATAATAGGACTTCAATTCACTGTATGAATTTCTCTCTCCACATGCAGCAATACAATACAGCATTTTCCTGACTTTGTAACTTCTCAGCAGTGTTTCTAGAGGTATAAGAAAAGGTTCAAATCATTATTTCAATTAAAATTATCACAGTCCCACCACTGCTAAGCAGCAAGAGAAGGGTTGATGGCAATACAAAGTTAAAGCATATCTCAAATTCTCAAGTACATATTCAGCTTCATGAAAATTACAAATAATTTCACAGACAGTAATTATCCTAAGGTGTAATTTAAAGCTTTAGAAAGTGAGAAAATAAGAAGTCAACAATTATAAATACAGATAATTAACAAGACAAATTTTCAAAGAAATGATAAATGTTAATTATGAAGTAAAGATTAATGTAGGATGACAAATAATCCTCCTAATTATTAAGTATATAATTTAATATTTTATCAATTGAATTAACTAAGAAAGTTTATTAATGCAGATCAATGGCTGGCTGAATAAAAAATATCAGATTTCACTAGACAGAAATTTCTAAAACGATAACATGCCTTTAGCATATGCATTCATAATTCTACAGAATTTGCCATCTCCAAGCAATGCATCCAGCCCTGTTTCCAGTTGACTTAGAAGGAATGAAGCATCGGCAGGACAAGTAAACCAACCAGTTTGTACAGGCACAACATCTTCCCATTGTTTTAAACGTGACTGGAAATAATCTTTCGTCAATCCTTTGTTGTTGCTCTTTGCGAGTATCTGTAAAGATTATATGCATTTCAATGAAATTCCAGATTTACTTTTAACATACTAAGGTGGCTTATTTAAGCCCAGAACGAAAATAATCTTATTCAGGAGTATCCTATTTTTGGTTAAGTATCATTGTATTATCATTATTATCATCATCATTGTAGTAATAATGTTAGGTTCTTGCAACCTAATGATCAAGACCACATAACTATTGCCGTCATTAATTTTTGTCCCTAAATTATCATAAATGAAATTGTTCATCCACATTGTCGCATTAAGTTAAATGAGCCATGAGCTTAAGGCATGAAGGATATGGATAGAATATTTAGTTGTGTGTAACAATAAACTAATTATTCAATTGTAAATCTTTCCAATGTACTAAATATGGAGTACACAGACAAATGGAAAATACTACATAAAGAATAAAAAAATACCTCTGGATTAACTGAGAATTTATCAAGAGTGATAGCCATGATAACAACATAGTTGTACTTAGCAGCCAAGTCTAAATATTTTTGCAATTCTCTTTTTCTCATATGGGTGTTTTTAACAATAATACACTGAGAATTCTTCAGGCAGGCTTTTTCAACCCTAAAGATAATTTGTAGACATTAAATAATGAATAAACACCTTCAGAGTAAGGGCTCTTTTATAGTCAAGCTGAAAAATCTGTCAGCTTGAAACTCGATCCAAAACAGGTGCCCGGCACGCGACTCCTCGCAGCCTTCGCAATGCAAAGAGAGGGGGTCGAGAGGTCGAGAGCGTCTTGTTTACGCGACGTTCTCAACCCCCTCTCTTGTATTGCGAAGGCTGGAAGGGGAAAGTGTGTCGGGGTCCAGTGATTGATAGTTTTTAAGTTTCAGCTCAGATTCAGCTTGACTATAAAAGAGCTCTAAGAGATCAACTGCAAAATACAAGTAATAGTAATTTAATGTTATAATAAAAATGAATATAAAGAATAAAAACTGCTTAAATTTTGATTTTTTACATACCATTGCTATAGTTTAATTCTGTGTTTAACTTTTAAGTTATTTACAGATAATGTAATTAATTTTAATTTCTTTAATAGGAGAAATGTAATAATATCTAGCATGTGAATGATCTAGCAACAGCCAATCAATTAAACCCATTTAGACCCTCTCGCTTTTCTCCTATGCATAGCATATTCTATAATAAAGTCTCAGTTGTTCTCCCAACCTGGTCCTGGTTACTTAGCATGATGTTAGCCACAGATATCTTTGAGATATTAAACCTAACTACTATAAACTACAAGTATTGCATACTAAGAACAGTACTTCAATTAATGTCCCATAAATACTGTTAATAGTTTTTCCAAAGTTATCACTGCAAAACTGTAGACAAACAACCCTTTTAACTCCCAAAGAAGCAGATTGATTATACAGATATTAGTCATTAAGATTCAATAAGGTTACAACGAAAATCCGACTTTCAATCATTCATCCTTTGGTTCAGACTATTTGTTGGCCCAAAATAAGCATCTAAAATACCTTAATCAAAAAAGTCTAGGGGTTTAGTGTGTTTCACTATTCAAAATAATTTTCATAAAGACAATCATAAATAGAAAGAACATTAAGCAAACAAAAGAATTAACATAGCATGTAAATAAAGCACATACATTTTATGACAAAACTCGTGAGAGCGTTTCATTGTTTCGTTGTCTCTGGATTTGGTAAAACTCTCCTGGAAGTAGTTATCTGCTGAGCAAACTGTGTTAGAGGGATACCTTTGCTGCAGCATTTTAGATAATGAGTCTTTAGCAGTTCCAGGTGGACCTCTAACAATGAACATGACTCTACCGTGGCTCAGAAGAAATTTGATTGTGGTGTCATCAACAGTAAAAGGAAAATCAAAGATTTCTTCAGCATCTCCATCTGAGCCAGGGATGTATTTCTTATGGCCTGGTTCAGTTCTTGGAGCCATTATCTATAAGAAAAACCCCTTAAAAATTATCTTGTGTATCAATTATTTCTGTATGCATTTTATTCCTCCCAAAAATAAGTCCCATTAACGACTTGAAGAAATGTTTACAAAAAATATTATTCATACAAACATGTATGGGGAGATTTTAGGGTATTATACAACCGGATGCCACTATTGTTGGCATTATAATCCACTATCCAGTATAACAAACAAAAAAACAAGTGGCACCCGGTTGTATAATGAAACCGATTTTAGACACCTTTACAGCCGAATTCTATTCGTATAAATTAAAAGCATTTATCTTCTTTCCTCTCAAAATATTCCAAGTTCGTTTAAGATAAGATACAATTATACGTTTTGTATTGACTCTCCAGTAATTAATTTTATTGAAATGAAATGACTCCGGACAAGTCGGAAAATATTAGGCCGAATGTTTTAATAAGGAAAATACGCTTAACACTTAAATTCATTCCGCTCTTCAATGCAAAAATATTAAAACTACACAGAAATAAATTCGTTGACCGACTGATGAAATTATTACAACCCATATAGCACTATTAAAAACAACAAATGAAGTTTTCATATTCTGTGCACACTTACCGAACTTATCCTGCTTTCAGTTAAACATAAAGGAAGGAAGGAGGTAGTGCGATGCGTAACCCGTATAATAGCAAACAAATTTCAAAACTGAAACTCCACTGACTTCCCAGCTGACTTCACGTTCTGCAAAATGAAACTGAAACCGGTATTCTGCAGGCGTTGCCACTCGCACAACAAAAGTTGACACATTTTTCCTATTTAAAAAAAATAAGGATATTTGCAATATTTTAGCTTCATCTAGCTGTTAAAATTTCAAATATTCAAACATATTCTTGTTAATAAAACCATATTGTGATAAAAGTAGCATTTTAATGGGAAAAATTGGAAAGTAAATCTTTGATCTAGCTTCTGCGAAGCCTCAGCTTTTTTATTATAAAAAAGTTTCTGAAAACAACTCAATCTCGCTAAATATTATATACGGGTTTCGGTTTTTCTTTTTGCTAAAGATTTTGATGTTGAATTTGATGCTCGTTCGTCCGTTCAGGGAAGCGGAATTGGAAATTATTTTAAAAACAGGAAATAGTAGATTAATTTCAACTACTCACATTTTTCTGTTATCACTATTTCTTTACCTACTCCACATCAATGGGTTTCCAAACTACATACCGAAGCCTCAAAAGGTCTAACTCGACTATGCGCCCATCATATTCAGCTTTAATCTGGCTTTAATTTAAAAAAAAATATACTTCTAAGTATTTAGATTCTTTGATAATTTTATGCGGCGATTAAAACTTTTATAAAAAAAATAATTTTGTTCTTATTTTTTTTTTCAATTTTAAATACCTTTATAATGTTTAAGAAATTTCAAATAGGTTCTTTTTGAAGTTTAAAAAGAAAATTCGGTTTTATGCTACAACTGGGTGCCACTTTTTTTTGAAACTGCCAATTATGGTGATAATTTATTATCAACTCAAGCCAGCGAATACACCGGATCATAAGATAGTACTTTTTAGCACCAAGAAGAGTGGCACCCGACACAGCTCTGAAAATTCTTTTCTTTTAGTTTATGACTTTTAGTCACCGTTTTATTAATTATTGTAAAAAATTATAAAGAAAGGATTAAGTGAAAAAAGAATATTTCTACATCACATTTACTTGAATTTAATAAACAAACACTTATCTGGCCTGCAAAACATTTTTTTACAATGCTGAAGTACTATCCCCTTCTTCAATATTTTATTTTTCAACTTCAAAATTTCACTTTCTTGCTGAAAATTCAAATGTTTTATCTTTAATAAAAGTGCAAAAATAGTTGTCCTTGAGCTATTTTTGCCCATTTTACAAGTGTTTGAACATTGGATAATTCGCTTATTAATCTCTAGTTTTCTCTGCATACTACAAAATATTTACATGAAAAAATTAGAAAATAAAATCTTACCATAACAAGACAGTTTAGATCTATAGTGCCTAAATAAAGCAGCTAAATGTCTGTGTAGCCTAAATAAAAATTAAGGAACTTTCACAGCTGAAATAGTAAAGATTCATTAGACTGATGAAGAGAGGGGTTAATTCAGGGGTTCCCAAACTAACCCAAGTCAACATACCCTCACAAAAATTCCTCAAGACACTTCCATAAACTCCTTTTTTAAGAATCCTTCAAACACCACTTCTAGACAATCTTATGAGAGCAGCTTTGAAGGGATTCTCCTCAGAGCCTTATTACGCTGGAGATCTCTTTTTGAGGAGAGCTAGTAGGCATTGAGTTCATTTCCTGTATGGTTGAGTCCATCCATTGTAAAAACAATACCTATTTTTTTTTAAAAAAAAGGTGTCCAATCTTGCAATATTGTATGGCTGCATTTGAAAGAGAATTATATATTTTCAAATTTATGATAATTTAAAAAAAAAAGAGTCCTCATACTTTAACTTAATTCAATAACTTTAAAAATAGAGTCACTTGCACCAACAATTTCATGTTGGAGTTTTACTTTTGAGTTCACTTTTAGAGCCAGTTAATATTTAATAATAGGAGGTTTACTAAATCATGGTTCCCACTCTTTGAAAACATTGAAAATCAAGGTTTTTTCAAGGACCTCAACAAAATTTTTCAAGGACTTTTTTTGCAGACATTTAAAAATTATAACCTTTTTAGAGCAATTGGAGTTGTTTTTAAAATGCCTACTGACTCCAAATTAGTTTTCTACATAGTTGGTTCACTTGCGGAATCGATATAGAGGGCATTACTATCATAGTTTCATGATTGGAGCGTTTCAAACAATGCCGGTAACTGCAGAAAGGAAATTTAGATATATCAGCAAAAGGCGGCTGGAGTGGATTCAAAATTCAAGGACCTTTTGCGTTTTTAGCAGAAAAAAATTCAAGGACTTTTAAGGACAATGGGAACCCTGTAAAAGGGATTTTTTAAACATAAATCAACATAAATGATTAGATCACATTTATAAAAAAAAATCTCTAAATCTCCCAAGGTCACATGGCTTGTATAAGAAACCTTTCTGCATAAATGGTAAAATGTGTTCTACAAATATTAGCAGGACCATACTCAATTATATAAGGCAGAAGAAGAAAATTGTAAACAATTTATTAGTACATTTTTTTATACAAAACCACATAAAAAATTATCACTGATAATTATTGATAGGTAAAACCTAAAGGGTCCATATTTTTATCCAATAAGGCAAATGATGAGTCTAGAGTTGTGCCCAGAAACTGCTCAAGATCTTCATTGGTGAACTCCTAAAAATATAAAAGAAGATTAAGACAAATTTCTAGCTGGATGTAAAATAATGTATCAAGCATTTTTTGTACATTAAGTATACAAGTTAAAAATTATTTTTATTGCTTATTTCATAACATTGCATTTTAAGGCAGATTGAGAGACCTTCATAAGTGGAGTTTGAAGGAAGACCCTGGGGGGCTTATTCTGTTTACAACAAATGTTGAAAGTAGTTAACATATTGCTATATCTTATGCAATACATTTTTCAAGCAATTATGATTTGTTTGTTTGAAAATCCTAGGACACATTTAAAAAATTATTCTTTCAAGAATTCATAAACTTACTTTGTACAACTGATATTGCTCTGAGGCTATGACATCAGAAAGCTGAATTGCCTCTTTGAAGCGTTCCTCTGTAAACAACAAGTCTTGAAACAGGCGAGTTACATGTGGAATGCACATTTTTCGTAGACTTGACAGCTCCTTTTGACGTGTTTCATCAGGCACTCCATCCTGTTGGATATATTTAATTTAGAATGTTAAATTTCTTTCCATATCTTCTGTTTTAAATCTTATTTGATGATTTTGTTAGTTTATCTTATATACAAGATCAGCCCTGAGAATTTTCGTGAATTAAGAATAATGTTGTTATTAATTCTTATACTGCATTATAAATGGGTTAAGAAAACTTGTATAACTTATAAAAAAGTCAACTTGTAAGTAGGTAGTACAAGTATGTCTACAAAAAATAAGAATTTATGTAGGAATAATCTAGTTCATGTCATCAAGGCCCTAGGCTCAACCTTTCTGATGAACTAGTTTTGCATACCAAGGCTGAATAATCTTTTCTTATTTGAAGGATTTAATAGCTTAAATGTTCACTCATTAAGATAAGGAACAAAAACTTATTTGGTACCAAATCTCACCAATATATTAAACACCTTATTGCAAAAGATTTTGATTAATTAACTTACAGTTCTTTGATCTATCATCCATCCTCCATTCACAAAGAGCAGGACATTGTAGAGGCATTCAGAAGCAGTCTAGGAAAACAAAAAATACAATAGAAGTAGTAATAAAAATATTAAAACAGTAACTTTCCTATACATTAGGAATCTACATCAAGGAGAGAAAATATGCATTCTTATAATTTTTTATAAAACATTTAACAACTGAAAAATAAAAACTAAGCAGTAAAAATTACATCATTAAGCAATTTTTTAACAAATAATATCAAACAATGAACAGGGATAATTCGCCTATCTTAAGCCCTTTCAGAATGGAAGGAAAGGTGTCATAAATTTAAAATTTAAATAATTAAATAAATAATTTAAATAAATTTAAAAAGAATGAGCTTGAACAACTGAGGTTGTCGAGATAAGAAGAGCAAAACACAATTAAAAGTAGTTAAGAAAAAAATACAACAGTTTCGGCATGTTTTAGAGAAAAAGAAAAATCTCTAAATGAAAAATAAACAGGGTTGGAAAAAAACATGTTTTTTTCTAAAAAATACAAAAAACATGTTTTTTTTGTTTTAAACGTGTTTTTTTTGTTTAAAACGTTTTATTTGTTTTTTTTACACTCAACACAGAAATACTAAAAAAATCGATGATTTAAAAATAATTAAATCAAGTTTTTAAAATTGAAAATGGATTAACAAAGCTCCCCCTGAAAACACAGATTTCATCTTGAGCAATTTTTAGCACCTGTTTCTTGAAGCTTGGCTGAAGCAAAATGATTGTTTTGGAACTGTGTAACTATGTCAACAACTTCAGATTTAACATTAGAAATTTTGATATGTTTGGCTAAAAGGTTTAAGATACGAGCTGAACATTCACAAGTTATTATATTCATATTCCTTTCAGTCTTTTTCAGTTCATTGCGTATTTTGACGACATTAGCAGCATTGATCGTTTAAAATATTAAAATCAAACATAAGAACAGGTCAATTATAAAAAAAAATATGATTTTTTAACAAGTTTATTTGTATTTTTTATTAAATAACTTTCTAGAAAAAATAATATAAAACAGTTTGAAGTAAATACTAAGTTTTATATACTAATGCAATCTGTTCATAGAAAAAAGAATCGCTAAAAAAGTACATGTGTTTTAAACAATGTTTTTTTTGCTTTGTTTTAAACATGTTTAAAACAAGTGTTTTAAACAAAGTGTTTTAAACGTAACAACCCTGAAAATAAATCTATGGATTCTTAAAATATGGTGCACCCACGTTTCGCCCACAAAATAAGTTCCATCCCCCCGTCCATAATATATTCCCTAAAATCCCCAACACCAGTGCCTCTGTTTTTCCCTAAATTCCCCTACCTCTCTTCCGTTTTCAAATCGATTCTCCTCTTAAAGAATCGTTGTAAAAATCCAAAGAATCGGTTCGGAAATAATAGGAATTGAACTCTACGCTTTGCTGAAATGGATTATCCAATGTCGAAGAAAAGGTTTCGAAAAAGTTTTTGTAAATTTTGTCCACTGATTTTATGTAGTTCACTTTTTGTATACGAAACATAAAAAATTTGGTATCAATTTTTTGGCTACTTATAAAATTAATTAGGTCTCTTTAATGATAAGAATACTGATAGATCATTCAACACCTTTTTATGATGACCTTAGCAATATAAAGTTATAAAGCTTGCAATTTAAAAATAATACTGATTAATAGCCCAGTAAATTTAGAGGTTTTTAGCGCAATAATTTATATTTTTTTCTTTTGCCATATCTCAGTCAAAAATAAATATTTTTGGATTTTGTAAAATACAATACACTTAGCAATAGAACCTCTTGGGTTTCGCTCACTTTTCTTGGTGAAAGATAACTATAAATATAATCAAAAGGGTGTATAATTGACGCCAAACGGAATTTCTTGTTAAGAATCGATTCTCAACAAGGAATGAATTGACTCAAAATTACCAAACTTCCTCAAAATCACTCCAAAGTATACCATGTGCGTACTTTTTCGGACCGCCTCACTTTGAAAAACACTCCTGCAGTGTCGATTTGTCCAATTTTCTCGACTGGTCACTTCTGAGGGGAAAAAATGGCTAATGGTGAAAAAACGATGGTTTTTCGTAAATTTCTCTGGAACCCAGCAAGGTAGAGCTTCGAGGTTACAAAATTCGAATTTTCGGTACCAAATTACTCCAGAAAAGTGTTACTGCACTATCCGGAGCGTCCTGGAAAAGGTGCCAATGGTCCGGGAGCGTTTTGGCGGGAAAAAAGTAGGAATTTTAATTTTTACATACCCCTAATGCGATACATTATTCGATTCCTTAGTCTTAGGGTGCACACACATACCGAAATTTCAGAAGACTGGAGCAAGCGGTTCGGGTGTAATCCGGGAAAAGCGGAGTTTTGGGAATATCAGCTTTTCAGGAAAACCTCCCAAAATAATTATCCCACATCTTCATGATTTACATATTCGTAATCTATCATTTATCCATGTAAGACAATTGAGGTGGGGTCGAATTTTTTTTCCGAAACTTTCCTGACACGCTTGCCCCAAAAAATGGAGTGCTTGGCATTAAATGTAAGTAAGCCCCATTCTTGTTCTAAAAGTCCTGGATGAAGTAAAAATCACCGTGGATTCCCGTAATTCTGGAAAAACTTTGAAATATATTATTACATGCCTTATTAGCTGTCCTCACTGATGGACAATTCATTAAACATAATAGCCATATATCCTATTAAAAACCATTGAGGAGAAGGAAAATTTGTCAGTTTACGATTGTTACAATGCAAATTAAAGAAATAAATTTGGAAATTAATTGGGGGGATATAGTATAAGTATCCCTGTTTCTTTAGACACTCAGGAAAGTTTTATAAAATACTAAATCCCACATAATAATAATAATAATAATTTTTATTTCACTATGGTAAACAGCAGCATAATACAGTTATTAGGAAAAAAAACGTTTTGCTACCAAGGGGGGAACAAACCCGTCCAGGTAACTAAGAAATATAATACTTATATAACTGTTTTGCGTACTGCAGTACACTATTGAGAAACAGAGGTTTTCTTAAAAAATATTTAATAATAATAATATGGCTTTCCAAGGAATTTTGACAAAGAATTCTAGTAAAAAAGTCTGTGCAACATATCGAATTTTTTAAGCCGGGAACCAGGAATTACTTGATAGGGGCCTTTAAAAAGTGCAATTCAAAGTGCAGTAGAGAATCGCTCAAAAACCAATTAAATGAATTTTCATCGGGTCGGCGACCTTATACCTTTCATTTCATTTCCATAAGCTTGCAGAATCAGGAATTTAGTGAATATAGGACCAAAATTAGGGTCCCTGGACTCGAGCGTAAGTCGCACTAAAGTCGCGATTTTTATCCAAATCGAAAAACTATATCGAATTTTTGACCTTAAAATCTTAAAATATATCCTACCATATACCTCATATTCAATTTTGGTGAAAATCGGTTTGTAATTCAGGCAGTAATTGGACTTTGAAAAAAAAGTTCAGATTTCGACGAAAAAACACAAGTCCAAAGAAAGCTTATAAATCCGAAAATATTAATATTAATTTTTTTATTATTTTTTTTTCTAGTAACTAATTGTTATGGCGAAGTTTTTCCAGAATTACGGGAATCCACGGTGATTTTTACGTCATCCAGGATTTTTAAAACAAGAATGGGGCTTACTTACATTTAATGCCAAACACTCTATTTTTTGGGGCAAGTCGTGTCAGGAGAGTTTCGGAGAACAATTCGACCCCACCTCAAGTGTCTTACATAGATAAATCGGGAATTTTTCACAGATTACGAATATGTAAATCATTAAGGTGTGTGATAATTAATTTGGGAGTTATTCCAGAAAAACCAATATTCCAAAAACTCCGTTTTTCCCAGATGGCTCTCGAACCGCTTGCTCCAGGCTTCTGAAATTTCGGTATGTGTGCACCATAAAACTAAGGAATCGAACCATGTATCGCATTAGGGGGTATGTAAAAATTAAAATTTCTACTTTTTCCCGCCAAAATGATCCCGGACCATTAGCTCCTTTTCCAGGACGCTCCGGATAGTGCAGTAACACTTTTCTGGAATAATTTGGTACGGAAAATTCGAATTTAGTAACCTCGAAGCTCTACCTTGCTTGGTTCCAGAGAAATTTACGAAAATCCATCGTTTTTTTCTTATTATTTAGCCATTTTTTCCCCTCAGAAGTGACCAGTCGAGAGAATTGGACAAACCGAGACTGCAGGAGTGTTTTTCAAAGTGAGGCGGTCCGAAAAAGTACACACAAGATGTACTTTGGAGTGATTTTGAGGAAGTTTTGGTTTTTTGTGGTCCAGGAAAACAAGGTCCCTCAGAAGTGACCAGTCGAGAGAATTGGACAAACCGAGACTGCAGGAGTGTTTTTCAAAGTGAGGCGGTCCGAAAAAGTACACACAAGATGTACTTTGGAGTGATTTTGAGGAAGTTTTGGTTTTTTGTGGTCCAGGAAAACAAGGTCCCTCAGAAGTGACCAGTCGAGAGAATTGGACAAACCGAGACTGCAGGAGTGTTTTTCAAAGTGAGGCGGTCCGAAAAAGTACACACAAGATGTACTTTGGAGTGATTTTGAGGAAGTTTTGGTTTTTTGGGGTCCAGGAAAACAAGGTCCCTCAGAAGTGACCAGTCGAGAGAATTGGACAAACCGAGACTGCAGGAGTGTTTTTCAAAGTGAGGCGGTCCGAAAAAGTACACACAAGATGTACTTTGAAGTGATTTTGAGGAAGTTTTGGTTTTTTGTAGTCCAGGAAAACAAGGTCCCTCAGAAGTGACCAGTCGATAGAATTGGACAAACCGAGACTGCAGGAGTGTTTTTCAAAGTGAGGCGGTCCGAAAAAGTACACACAAGATGTACTTTGGAGTGATTTTGAGGAAGTTTTGGTTTTTTGTGGTCCAGGAAAACAAGGTCCCTCAGAAGTGACCAGTCGAGAGAATTGGACAAACCGAGACTGCAGGAGTGTTTTTCAAAGTGAGGCGGTCCGAAAAAGTACACACAAGATGTACTTTGGAGTGATTTTGAGGAAGCTTTGGTTTCTTGTGGTCCAGGAAGACAAGGTCCCTCAGAAGTGACCAGTCGAGAGAATTGGACAAACCGAGGCTGCAGGAGTGTTTTTCAAAGTGAGGCGGTCCGAAAAAGTACACACAAGATGTACTTTGGAGTGATTTTGAGGAAGTTTTGGTTTTTTGTGGTCCATTAAAACAAGGTCCCTCAGAAGTGACCAGTCGAGAGAATTGGACAAACCGAGACTGCAGGAGTGTTTTTCAAAGTGAGGCGGTCAGAAAAAGTACACACAAGATGTACTTTGGAGTGATTTTGAGGAAGTTTTGGTTTTTTGTGGTCCAGGAAAACAAGGTCCCTCAGAAGTGACCAGTCGAGAGAATTGGACAAACCGAGACTGCAGGAGTGTTTTTCACAGTGAGGCGGTCCGAAAAAGTACAAACACTGTATACTTTGGAGTGATATTAAGGAAGTTTGGTAATTTTGGGTAAATTCATTCCTTGTTGAGAATCGATTCTTAACAAGATTGGTTTTTATCGCAGCTACTCCATTTCGCCCACAAATATCCCCATAGGGAAGGAAGAAAAAGAAGAAAGGGGGGATGGAAATTTATTTGTGGGCGAAATGTAGAACACACCTAAAATATCAAGATATGAATGGCCAAAAATAATTTTTTAAAAAATACAACAGTTTCGGCTTGTTTTAGAGAAAAAGAAAAATCTCTAAATGAAAAATAAATCTATGGATTCTTAAAATATCAAGATATGAATGGCCAAAAATAATTTTTTAAAAAATACAACAGTTTTGGTTTGTTTTAGAGAAAAAGAAAAATCTCTAAATGAAAAATAAATCTATGGATTCTTAAAATATCAAGATATGAATGGCCAAAAATAATTTTTTAAAAAATACAACAGTTTCGGCTTGTTTTAGAGAAAAAGAAAAATCTCTAAATGAAAAATAAATCTATGGATTCTTAAAATATCAAGATATGAATGGCCAAAAATAATTTTCTGATCCAATTCAGATTTTGCCAATAACAAGATAGTCCCAATTCTGAATATTCCAGTGTTAAACAGCATTTCCCAATTTGATCCCACATCCAGCAGGTATTTCTATTTGGTTCTCCAGGGAGTTAAATATGAGCAAGAAAAAGAACTACTTGACAAACCTCAAATGAAAAATATTGCAACAGTATACAGCTGAAGCAAATTTTGAAGATTATTTTACAAATTTACTAGATACCTTCTCCCCGAATCTACAATTCCAGTTTCTGCAGCAAACAATTCAATTCTTGACTAAAGCAAATTCAATTCCTTTTTATATAAGGAGGGTATTTACTTAAAAGAAGCCCGGTGGCGCAGTGGTAGCGCATAGCTCTTCCGTGCCACAGGTCCGGGGTTGGATTCCCAGGCTGGGCAAGGTTGACTCAACCTTTCATCCCTTCAGTGGGTCGATAAACTGAGGATGGGAACACACTGGGGGTCTTGTGTTAGACTGACCACCTAACCGAGATATATGCCTTGCACCACAGGGCCCCACGGTCAAGAGAACGAAGATGGGCATCGTAGGCCTTGGCCCACTAGGGCTGTTGCGCCAATGAGTTTTAGTTTAGTTTAGTTTATTTACTTAAAAAAAAACAACGATGGTGCAGAGCACCTGTGATAGTAAGGAATACAGATGTTGAGAGAGGCCGTTTACATGGAAATGAAAACAATTCCTTTTAAAACCAACACTTTGACAACAATTCTATTGTACTCACATCTGCATGGACGGCAACAACTCTTTTCCATCGTTCCACGTCTTTCTCGTATTGTTGCACTTCGTGTTCATGGGCCACTTTCTCCTTGAAGGTCACGTGGTCTCCTGTGGGTGGCAGAGGTTCAACGGGCTTGGCATGAATGGATTGGTGGAACCATGTATTAAAAGCATCCATTGCTTCCTACAATGCAAAAAGGATTTATTTGCTAGCAATGAGATTTAGTATTTACAGTTAATATAATGATCTACAAACCTCAAAAGCATAGGAAAAACATTCAAATTTTGTGTATCAATAGAATGGTAAGGGGATTTAAATACTTTCTATTTACTTTACTATTTAACACAAAGCCTAATTATGTAGTAGAAAAAAAGGTTAAATGTTTAAGGGGATGAGTTAAGTAGATCTTAAATATTTATGATGTTAAAACCAGTTATCCCTCACTACCCTCATAATATTATGATAAAATGATAAGATGTAAAAATGTTGAACTCTTACCAGGTAAGCTTTGAAACAAAGGTATTCCCGTGTGGTGTTATCATCTTCAGCAGATAACTCTTCAAGGCCATTCTGAAAATATCATTATTATTCCTGCAACTTCATATTGTGTCATTTGATTTTAATAAATAACTATCCGAATAACTATTCCAAGTTGTATAAGAGCTTTTATCAATACTTCAAGTGCGAAAAAAAATAGTTTTACATTTAAAAGCAATTTTTCTTTAAGACTCCTTAGATGGAATAAAGGCTAACTGTCTCTAAAACTTTCCTTTTTTATCCATGACAGCATCTTATCTCACCTTACCTTCCAGTTCTGTTGTTAAAACTCTTTAATCATTCAATACTGCAAAGAGTGAATTTGGACAAGAAAAGTTTTTTTGAGTGATTTATAAGTATATTTGCCAGTGACACTTTTGTATAAGAGTTTATATCTTCACAGTGACACACACACACACACAGTGAGTTCACAGTTTATTTGACAGTGAGTAACCAATCTCTCCTTGGATTAATTAAAATTCTTTCAAATTTTTTTTCTAGTAGAATTATCACTAGACAACCCCTCTAATGTTTTCTGTGTAGCACAAAAAGCATCATAGGGTAAAACATTAAGGAACAAAACTAGCTTATTACAAGCATATCATGGATATAAAAAGCAGCAATTCTTGTATAACTTTTTTTCTCTAACACTTTTATTGCTTTACACTCAAGCAATACAAAGTAGCATTTATTGATGTTTTTAGGTACCAGATAAAAAATAAATTGTGGGTTTTTTAAATTTATCTTGAAATGTAGATAATTGAAGTAATTTAAAACTCTGTATCAAATGCAATGGAGTTTTCAAAACAAAATCAAATTTCTGGTAAAGGATGAAAAATCATTTCAATTTAAGGACAGGAGTTTTGAGTAAAATAAAATAATATCTCAACTGAAAACAACTTACAGCTTTTGATAGCTCTATCATAACAGCAACAGAATCTTCAGGTATTTTATTGAACAGTAATTTAGCTGCTTCCATCTTTCTTTGAACTGCAAAATATTGAAATTGTCACTCTTTGTTGAAAGAATAATTCCTTAAATTTTTAGGCAAGTTATTAAACATCTGGGACTATATAGTAAGTATTTTCTGACATTAAGATGAGTAAGTTAAATCTGGGTAAACTCACCAACAAATATACGCATCAGTGCATTAGCTTGTTTCACTGCTTCTGCTCTTTGGGTAGGATTAAAAATAAGCCAATCAATAGCATGAATCTTCTGATTGTCTTCCTGTGATTTAAAAAATGCATAAAAATTATTTTAGTCTTGTTATTTATATAGCTTATTACAATGCTTAGTTTAAAAAACACATAACAGTCATATCTCTTTCATTTCCAGTGATGCCAATTGGAATCATGGTATTTGTGATTTTTTTTTGTCTTTCCTATAAATACTATAGTTTCTGAATGGATACTATATTAGAATCTTCATACAATGCTCCTTTAAAATATATATTTTTTTTCCTACCATTAAATTTTTATTTCCCTACATGAACAAAACAGAGCTTTTTGAAAAAGAATACTGTTTTATTTTGGAAATTAATGACATTAAAGAGAATATAGACCTTTAAAAATAATATTGTTCTTAAGGCAATTATTAGTAGGTTATGATGTATAAAAATATATTTCTTCATTTCCAATATAAATGGACACATTCCTGAGTTTCATCTTAAAAATATTTACTTAATATTTCTTTGGAATAGTTAATTAAAAATACTTGATTTTGACAAAAGTGTGGATCAAAAGCTAAATTGATGTGCTAGTAAGATTACATTAAATATTAACAAGCATAAACTATATTAATTTGAATTAGAATGAAATTGTCATGGCAAAAATATAAGGAACAAGTTTGTTGAAATATAAGTAAATTGAAATAAGTAACTCATAAGTTTTTGTCAAATTTGGCTAAACATTGGGAACCAATTTCATACAGGATTTTTCCTTTCTTTTTACCAATTAAACAAATACAAAAATTAGAGGAGCAATAGATTATTTAGCAGGGACCAATCCAGGATTTTAAACTTAACCCCAATTTTTGTGAAAATTGTAATAGCCTTTTTTTATTTTCGCGAAACTTTTTCTAAATATTTTTAACAGGAACACTATAAAATTAATGAAAGCAGCATTAAATTACTTTTTCCTTCAGTTTTATAGCAATTTAAATAGCTTTACAATCTATTTTTAACAGCATAAATTTTACTAAACATAGATTATTAAAGAAGAAATAATTGTGAAGCAGCCGATTTTCAGTAATATTATTGCAAAGATGTCGATTTTTTGGAAGAATTTGTGAAGGTGCCGTTTTTGTTTGAACATTTTTTGTGAAGGTACCAATAAACGGTACCAAAATAGACCTGTATTAGTCCCTGTTTAGACTAATTCTTTTGGTGTCGCAGACGTTTCACCTATGAAATTTATTACTCCCCAGTTATTGTTTTATCTTCAATTTAGGAATTTGTGTTGTGTAAGGCCAACAAGCGGGGGTAGGAAAATTCAGAGTTGGCGAAACGACCATAGCACCTATCTTTTTTTACTTTAGAATAAAGAACAAAATATTTACTTCAGTGGTTAACACAGATAAATCAGTAGTAGGTTCAGGTAGTCCAGATCCTTTTTCTCTGATATTTTTCACAACTGCTTTTGTGATTTCTGGTACATCTAAGCCAGCTTCCTCAGCATATTGTAGACACTTTTGTCGTTCTTCAGTGTCAGTTATATCTACATAACACATACAGAAAGTTGATTTCCCAGAATAATTTTTTGTTTCATTTAATAAAAATAAAATTTTCAATAACAAAAATATAAAATTCTCCAAAGAAAAAAATAGAGAAATAGTTCATGAAATTTAGTATCTAAAATCAGTGGAAAAACTCTAATATTCTATATAGAATTTAAATATCAACTTCATTTATAAGTGTTTAACTCCATCTAAACTCATAAAATTGTTTTGAATTTCAGAAATTTCAGTTTTAAGTTTAAGCACGGCTTACTAGATACTTATACAGGCTAGCCGAGTACGAAAATCATTGCAAATCCAGATGGCAATACTGGACCAACTGGCAAAGCATATCCACAGTGTTGAAGGCGGTGGGTGATATAGGTAGGTCTTGTAGCGCTCCAAGCGGGAAAAGTTGTCAAATGGTTTTCATTGTTTAAAACTCGGCTAGCCTGTATAAGTATCTAGTAAGCCGTGGTTTAAGGCTACTCCTTCCGGCGGAGTACCTCAAATTTTGCATCGGGACAGATGAAACTACACAATTCATAAAGGACAGAGTAAAATCTAAAGCAAAAGTCATCACAGTTTTCAATTAAACTTACTTTCTAAGAACTTAGCATACCACCATATTTGGTTTTTCTTAGGTAAGGTTGAAGTATATGGTGCAACAAGAGCTACTTTATGGGCTTTTATTAGTTCCTGAAAAGAAAAAAAATCATTGACTGCTGAAAACAATACAGAATAAAAAGAATAAAACACGCTGAACCAACCAAAAAAAATCTACATGTTTTAAGTTGTCCTAATTCTGTGAAAAGAAAAAGAATAATAGTAACTGTACTTAAGTGAATGATAACAGTTATAAGAAATTTTTCAAAACTTACATCAACGTATGCTTCTAAAATGGGAACGCATAGATCCTCTAAAGAAGATCGCCCTATGACACGCAAAAACAAAATAATGTGGGCCATGCATCTCAGGATATCTCCATTAAGTACACGGTTGGTAAGCCAGCTGTACATTTCTTGAATTAAACCTAAAAGCCAATGAGATATATTAAATGAACAAGAAAACAACTATTTTAATTTTCTTTCTTTTGTATTGGCTTAGTCTTACTTTAGTGCAACAACCACATGCAACATTTCTTAATATTATTTAATATAAAATATTTTGAATGATAATAATTTAGCCACTTCCCTTTCTAAATACATTGAGTGTAAATTGTAACACAATTACACAATGATGTAAATTGTAACACAATTACACAATGATGTAAATTGTAACACTATAATGTAAATAAGGTAAACATGTTTAGTTTTAACAGTTAAAAAACAGTAAGGATTTGGGAATATTTTTCTGTCCTAACAAAATTAGTATTTAAAAGTTCAAAGAAGTAAAAAAATAAAGTTTTACTTAACAAATGCAAAGTACATAACCTACCATCAATATCATCCAAAACAATATACTTCTGTATTATATGATATGGTGTTTTTGCTTTTAATCTAACTTCCTGTAAAATTGAATAAAATATCAACACAAATATCAATTAGAAACAGAGATAAAAGCTACTATTACTGTTGTTATTGTAATGACGAATACACTTACACTACAATCGCTAGCCTCCAATTCTTTAAATATTTCTTCAAGATCCAAGCTAATGAAATAAAATTTGAATTACTAAAAATATTTAATAAGATTTTAGTTCTCTGATAAATGGCTTTTTTTTAGACCTGTAATAATTGGATTACAATATGAATTAACATGATAATGAAATCTGAAATGCACTTAATGCATAAGAGTGTGCCAATGAATTGTATGAACCAAAAAAATTGCTTAGCCAGAAAAATTTGTCTTGCTACCAAAATAAGGAATAGGTCCAAGGGTAGAAAGCATGTTGAAGGGTAAAAAACTAACTTATCCTTTTGTTTTTTAACCACATGTTAGGGACTGAGTTCTTTGTTTCCCACTGAAACCAATGAATTTCCAATGAAATCAGTTTGAATTTTAAAACTAGAAAGCTAATCTGCTTTTCAATATCAAATCCATTTCTACCTTCAAATAATAGTTAGTTTTTCAAAATAATGCGACCCATTTTTATCCAGACAAGCTGAGAAGTACTGATTAGATAACGCAAGTTGGTAACAATGAAACAAAAACATTATTATTTTAAGCTTGCTTGTAAACAATTTACTTTAAGAAAATGTTATATTAGTAAAAACATTAACTTACGTTTTATCCCAGTATTCAGCAGGCATTTTGACTAGAGCTTCGCGACGGACACTATTGTGCCACCGGATTTCATTTTCGATCATTTTGTCAAGAGTGGACTTAGCATAAGCCCACAGGTAATCTTCCCAGGTCTTACAAACTGCTAACATTCCTTTCAGGTTTCCGCAGAATGAAGCATAAAGAGCTCTTTCATGATCAGGAACAACAGGCTAGAAAAATTTGGAAAATGTCAAGAAAATAATACTCTAATTAAACAAAATAAATCTAAAAATTTTCTAGCAAAATGCTGAATAGTATTATGCTGAAATAGTAGGTTACAAATAATTGGTAAAAACAATATAAAGTACAATTACAAAGTAAAATAAATTACATAAAGTTTTAATAAAATAAAATTAAGTGGGTGGGTGATCAATAAAAATCTCTTTCAGTTCTTCTTATCTTAAATAGTAGGATTTTAAGAATCCAATGGGCAATTTTTGAAATGAATCTTTACCCTCCTTTTGATTTGACAAAAAACATAATGTTAATTTTTTTTCTTTGAAAGTATTCTTTACCATCATTACAAAATATTGTTAGAAAAAATGTTTTCTATGTGACAGAGTTAATAAAAAAAACCATTGATTTATCAAACTAGAAACAGATTAGATAGTAAAGCTTTGTGAGTAAGGTAGCAAGTAAATGGCCTTTAAAAATCAGGAAAATAAACTAACTTTTCAAGTGAATCATCAGTTTGACAAAGAGAATATAAGTCCAAAAAATGGGAAATTGACTTTTTATGCTCTTAAATGTACCTGTATTTTGCTCTATATATGAGTGGGAAGAGAGAAAAATAACTCTCCCCTATAGGCAGATATAGCTCCTTGAATTAGGCAAAACGGATGTCCTTCATTGTGTTTTTTAAAATTTAACTTGAAATTTAAGTTATTTTGTTTTATTTTCTTTTTTTTGTGCTATAAACTAAGCTGAATTTTTTTTTTAACATAAAGAGTTTTTATCCAGTGAATGTTCAACTTTATTGATACTCCATTGATATTCATTAAACTGACTCAAATTCATAATACTTTTGTTACTATTATGCAGTAAACTAAGCAGTAACTGTTAATTTAAGTTCTTTTCAAGATTTTTTCAACTGTGCAATATTTTTGAATGAACTTGCATTTTTTCGATGACTGCTTTGTATTCTACACAGGTTCCTGAATTTCCAGTAAAAATTTGGTGGTTATACAATACAAATTCCATTACTCCTACAGTTTTTTTTTTTTCGATTTTCTCAAACTTCTCAAACTGACGATTCAAGTACAAATAAACCCAACAAAAAAATTAATAAACTCACTGTTTGACTTGTTTCCCAGCATGTCACTTTCCAAAGTTCTCTGTGCATGTTTCCTTCTATGGGCAGCAACTCCTGTCCCTCCATGATATCAGTCGAGAAATTTGGATCATGGTACAGCCTCCACCCTTCCAAAGCAGCAGCTAGCCACGGCATGCCAAATCGCTCAGCTAACTGTTGAGCCTAAAGGAAAGGTAATAGTAAATAAAGGTAAGAATAATAAAAGTAAATAAATAGGCACTGGTTATTGCTACAAAAGTAACAACTCAACTGTACTCTAATCTCGCTATTTTTTGAAAAATTACAAGTTAAATAAAAGCATAAATGTTATGTAAAGTAGCAACCAGGATTTGAACCGGGGACCATTGGGTTACTAGCTGCCCCTTATACCACTGGGCTATCGGTGCTGATGCAAGGATTGATCAATAACATAATTTTAATGTTTTAAAACACGTAATAACAATATCCTATTATACTATGCATGCTTCAACTGTCGTAACATTAACAACTTCGAAATAAATAATAAAGAAATAGGCTAATCAATGACACACGCATTACTGGTACTTTATACATGTAAATGTTTTGTAGTTTCTACATGCACAGCGGTTTATTCATAGAAAAAAAAATTATTTTGGAATTGGTAAATTTATGTTCATTTATTTTGTTATACTTTAAAAAGAAGGAAATAAAGTTCAGCACAGTGATTCCTAAAGTGGGTGCCATGAATAGCTTAGGATGAGACAGTTATACTTATAGATTTTAAGATCTTCTGAAAACATATTGTTGGTGTAAAAACTATAAGTTATCATATAACCATTAGGACTTCATACCTGTATCATAGTTGATTTTCAGATATTCCATTGGAGTAAATAGCAGATATAGTATTGATTTAATTTAATGTTGAAAAATATTTTTCAAGTATCTCTATCAATCCTTATTACAGGATTCAATTTAAAAACTGCATCTAGAGAGAGAAGTGGGCTTCCGCTTATACTAGAGCTCAGGGTGAAAATTTCTTGAGAAGACATGCAGTTATTCTTTAATTTTCATCTCTATACCAGTTCATAGGACAAAGAATCATACAAACTTAACATCCTTTGCAGTCTTTAGGAAAATAATGTGTGGTCTTTTCTACTCTAATCAAACAAAGGGTTGTTTATTCATTAAATTATACTAGACTGCAAAGTTTCTTGAACCTATGATGTCATTACACGGAAGGGAAAGCTGAGTAAGCAGAAAGCCTGTTGGGTTGCTAGGAGAAGTTTCTGTACGGAAATCGTGATAAAAAGACTCAATATATACATGGGTTTCTCAAACTGATAATGTTTCTAGATTGAATTCTTAATTTCACTCAAAATTCAGACACCGCGCTGGGAACTACTTTCTTTGCTTTGTTTCCTCAGGGTCAAGTAACGTTGGAGTCTAGTATAGAACAATTTTAAAATTAAAGCCTTTTAATTAGAAAAATAGACTAATGAAACAAAGATGGGCACCACCTGATAGGTATGGGCAGAATTTGATCTGAATTAAAAACAGTTATTGGACTTGGGGAATTATTCCAGCTAAAAATAGTTATTAAGGAGAGCATAAAACAGCTTAAGCTAGCATTAATAGTCCAGGATGGAAAATGTCTTTAATACCACCCTGTATAAAAGTATTAAAATATAAATAATGTGTTTATTAGGTATCATATAGGACTGGGGTGCAGCGAGAAAGTTCTGCTTCTTCAAAGGGTGCCACAGTATTGAAAAGTTTGGTTTTTAGCAATTTAGTAAGCTACAGCTAATGAAAATATGTTGAAATGGGAATTGCTATACATGTAGTAGAATAAATTTTTAAGCATATTTTAATACTTGAGAGTTATTAAATTTCAATTTAATGAAGCAATCTTAAATGTTTCTAAGTTGCATAATATATCAGGTAGATGTGGTAGTTAATTCTCGAAGTTCAAAGGAATCACAATTGCAATTACATTTGGAAACTTCTTATAATTCAGCAGGAAGTTAAAGTGTACCATCATGTTTTGTGAGCCTAACTCAGGTGTGTAGGAATATAAGTAAAATTAAAACTTTACCATAAGACTATTTAATGGGAAACAATTAAAACATACCTTGTCCAATTTTCCAGCCCTTATACAAATGAACATGAACTTAAATAGCCGGAGTTCATTTTCCTAAAGAGAGAAAAATATATAAAGAATAGTAAAGGTTATGCTTAATCAATTTCAACTAAAATTGTAAATTAAAATTAAAATCAAATCAATCCAAGTGTTTTGCCAATACATCTTTCATAAATCTTGTGTACTTATCAACTTCTTTCTAAATTTCAATTTTTTCTTGCAATGAAAGGGTTTTATGCTTTAGAGGCATTTTAGGTTTTAAGGAATAGGGCAACAATACAGAAAAAAATGTGGCTCCAATGCAAAGACAAGAATTTCAGTCCAACAATAATGTCAAAGCTGAAATCTTAATCAGACAAACTAGATTAGCAAACAGTTCCTGAACTGACTCCCATTAATCATTTCTTCCCACCAGCAAATGAATGCAGTTCTTTAACCCTCCCCACACCCTTTATTTGACCTTCCATCTGGGGAAATTCCCCTTCCATAGGAAGTTACAACTGAGACAGAAAATTTTGGAATTTTAGGACAGTGGGAAACGAAAAGACACATAACTGATATTGCACATTGAATAAACGAAGGATCTTTACATTAAAATGAATAGGAATTAATCAGGACTTCACAATAACAACAGTGTATAAATGGGAAACATATAAATGGTGCTTTACTGAATCTATATCTTGTTTTTATATTATTTCAGGATGAGATTTCCATATCTATAAGCTACTATTTAGTAAATACTGACAAAAGTTGAAACCCTTTGGAAGCAAAATGTACTTACTCTATCACCCTCATGTAAAGGGTTACAGCCATCCCTAAAGCAAGCATCGGGATCTAATTGAGTATTTCCCCTCTGACGCTGCCCGAAGTTTGCAGTGGTCAGTTCATTTAAGGAGTGCTCTCTACAAAAATACAATAAAATGTTAAGGCTAAATGACAAATTAATTTAAGTTGTAGAAAATTAAAACTTTTTATACTTTCTACTACTTTTATACTAGGTGATGGAAGTTTGATGTTTTTAATTCATTTGGATAACATGTTAGAGGCAGACCTCTTTGAGATCTTAAAACTATCGCCAGACGGCGCAGAGCGGGTAATAATTCTCTGTGAACTTTTTCGATGTAACTGAAGCAAAGTGAGTTGATGTGTTGATTGTGGAGAGAAAAACTTGCTTGAGCTTGTATTCGTCCAATTTGTTCTTTATTAAACGTTCATTTTTATTAATTTGCTTTGTTGCAAATACCATCCATACCAATGAGGGAATTGCACGTTTTTTTTTTTTAATTTTATTATGATAGAGGATGAAAATCCATGAAAAATGACGTAAAAATTATTGAAATCGGAAAACTATTCCCCAAGATATTAATTTTTAAAATGTCGTTTCCAGTATTGGCGGGAAAAACAGTAATTTCGTTATGGCTGCTGTGTGACGTCACAGCGCTTGGACCCACTGGTTTCGCCATGTTATTGTATGCTTAGCTTGCTTCATTCTGCTATTTTTCATAAAGTTTTAACTAAAAAACTATGATATTTTAAAGACACATACAAATACTTTTTATAAAAAGATTGGCGTTTTGTTTTTCAAAAAATATTAATTGGTTTTGGAATTATTGGGATTCAAAGTTTAAATTTTTTCTTTTTCTGGCCGTTCACTAGAGAAACAGACAAGTTTTATGCGTGTTTTGGTTTTATGATAAGTCTGATTTCTTTTATTTTCAACAATTCACTAGTTTCGACGGCGCTGTGACGTCAAATCCCGTTTTTTGATCACATGACTTTACTAGTGTTTTGGCAAAAATAAAATCGAATTTTAAGTTATTTAAAACATATTTTTGAACTTTAAAATCTGATATTTGAGAGTTTTAAACTATAACGTATCAAAAAAGTGTAAAATTAAGCAAATCCCTCACCTATGCAATTCCCTCATTCTGACACCACATAAATAACAAATAAGCACAAATCCATTAAATTTTCTATATCACCTAATAATTAATTATTGCATAGCAAACTGGCACTTAATTGGCAGAGTATAAGGTTGACTTCCTAATGTTTTGTAATATCATTTTCTATTAATATAAAAGAATTTCTCAAATGGATACACCCTTTGGTAGCATAAATAACTTATATCTCCATAGAGTTTATCGAAAGAAGAAAGCAGTGAAAAATAGAAAAACCAAAGAAGATTTTTATTTAACTCTACTTTTTTTAGTATTTGATGGGTGTTAGTATGATATTGGAATGTTGTTCATTAATACTTACAAAGCCATGCACTTATCAGTGAAGTGTTCAAACTTGTCAAAGAAAGTTAGCTGATAATCTTCATCAGCATTCTTTTCAAGCCAATCAATGATGAGCTAAAAAAACATTTAAACATGAATAAATTTATCATAGAATAATATTGTAAAGTTTTGAAACTCTGTTACTCAGAGCTACAGGTGGCAGAGTGCTGTTGGATAAGTGGACGTATTCATAGTAGAGTATTTCTAAGGGTCTTTCAATTCCTAAATAACATTACCAGAACACCCCTCAGCATGTTCAACCTCAAATCGAGCTTTGCTTTTATTACTTCATTATAAAAATTAAGGAGAAGAAGTAAGAACTAGTAACAAAGTAAGTTGACTTTTGAAGGAGAAGGTCTAAGAACAATTATCTTAGTAATGTTCTTCAAAGATAGAAAGGTTAAAATTTAGTTAAATTTGCCTCTTTTAATGTAAATTTCCACTTCAGTATGACAAAAAGTTTACTTTGTTTATTCTCACTCAATACTAACCTGCATTTGCCGCACAAACGGCTTGCGCTGATAATAGTAGTCTATCAAATCCTTGTCTGAATATGGTTTCTAAAAAGAAAAATTTTAAACTCATTATAAATTATAATTACAATCATAGAATTTTATCAAAAAACACTACAAAATGTTATCAAAACTACCTACACTAAAGTCCAACATTTCACCGTTTTCATTTTCTTCCGAATCAATTCGATCTTGAAACAAGATTCGAAGAAGCCTCCATGTATTTCGCTCCATTTGGAGGTTTTCAATCATTTCAGCAATTTTGTATAAACTGTTAAGACAATATATTTTAACAAATGATGAAGTAGTAAATTTAAAATCTTAAATTATGCTATGAAAATACAAAGAAGATAAATTTTAAACATTTCTAATTTTTAAAATACTTTTGAAATTTATAAAAACTATGGGAAACGCTCCTAGTAGAAAAAGCAGATTGGTTTGGTGGTAATGAAATAACAATTACAGACTACTTAAAAATCTAGAACAACAAAATTTTTAGAAAAAGTGCAAAACACACTAGTTAAGCTTATAATATTGGTAAAAAAAATTTCATGTGTTTTAGTGTTCTTCTCCTATTAATAAGGCTTTTATGAAATTATCAGACTGTTTATTTCTAGCATTCCACTTTCCAATAAAACTTACTTCACATCAGTTGCAAAATTCTTGCTCATGCTTTTTGAAATAGCTTCAAAACTTTTGCAGCAAAGCTAAAAGTGAGATACAGACAAAATTATCAATAAACATCATTGCACTGAGAAAAGTATTGAATTTGTTTACTTTACATGATGTAACATAATAAAAGGAATTCCACAAAAAATAAGTGGTTAGTTGATTGATTATGCTCGATACTTTTTCAATAATAATATTCCTAAATGTAACTACAATATGATAATAATTAGATATGTTTTTTAATTAAACAAAATTGTAATTAACAGCATTACCTCTTCATAATTCAATAACAAATTAAAAATTTCATGTTCTCCAGAATAACTCAAGAAAAACTCCAGAAATTCATCATGTAAAGATTCAGCAACTAAAAAATAAAATAATTTAATAGTTCATAATATTTATTGTATCAGCAAATATTATAATTATTTCTACATAATTTGTACCAATATTTTTATGTATTAAGGAATGATTCCAAGACTGAATCAATAAGCATCACCTAAAATATTGATAACCAAACTACATCTTATTTGATATGGAATCAGTGTTTTAAAATAGGCATAGAGGTTCATGCTAAAATATTGTTTTATACATAGAAATGTATACTAGCAGTTAGGCCTGGGCCTTAAATCGATATATAAAGATAAATCGGTTTAACCCCAACATCGGAATACCGGTTTCTGGCTTATATCGGATTCCTTATATCGGAACCGATATATAATTCCGGAATCCGAAAGATAAATCGGTTTTCCAGAATATCGGTTTACGGCTTATATCGAATCTCTAAAATCGAATACCGATATATAATTCCGGAATCAGAAATTCGATTCAACTTGATTATTTGAATTTTCCTTAAACCGATATTACTGTGTTCTGATTCATAGATCGGCCGCGATAACCGATACAATTCCGGGTTCCGGAATCATTTTCGTTGATGCGCGCCGGGGGCCGCGCCTCCCTGGCGCCGGCCGAATTCGAGTTCCGTTCCTAGTGTTCCGACAATGAATCGAATCGCTCTCGACTTGGAATGGAATGATTTTTTTAAAGTTGCGGTCGGTTAAGTGTACGCAACGCAATCATTCATAGAACGAATGAATCGAACTAGAGATCGATCTTTCCATCGATACGATATACGGTAAGTTTTAGTTTTTTCGTTCACTTGCATTACAGTAGATATATTTCTGACTTAGAACGCGTTTGAATTCCTGAATCGTCATTTATTCTAATATATTGAAGGGAAATTCTCCTTTTTTAGAAAATTAAGGATCCAAGAAATAAGTTAAGGAAATATTTTCCCCCATTTCTTTAAAAATTAAATTAAAAGTTTGTAAATAAAATTTTTCATCAATGTTATTTTGATTTGATTTAATAAATTTATTGACATTGTTTCATTCACAATAAATGTAAGATAGATTGCTTTGAAATTTTAAAATTGTGAAAACCAAAATTCTTGTATTGATAGGTTTATAATTTTTCCAAGAGTTAAGAATATTCCTAACCAATATTTTAAGAATTGTTCAACTGACCACTCTCCATTTAAATTGGTACCTTTAATTTTAACTCTTTCAGTCCTAGCCACTCCAAATTTTTACACAATGTATGTAATAAGGTAAAATTAATTTTATTTAAAATAATTTAGAAAGACAGTAAAGAAAAATATTACAGAAGCTAGTACGAAAACTCAAACAATATGCAGTGATAATTCTTGCAGAGCATGATTGAAATTATAGTGTTACTTCAGAAGAATTTCCATAAGAGCAAGCAAATAAATTGCTGAGAATGGAAACTAAGTAAGTCCCTAGATTTGTACGGTTTTCATTCTCACCAATTTCTTCGATCACTTAGTAAAAAATTGGTTAAAAATCAACTGAAAAATAGTTACTTTGTGTTAAAGGAAATGTTTTTATTTCTAGAATACTTGATATATGACAAAAAACAAGTATTTTAAATGATACATGTGTATTGTATTTATTTCAGCTTAAAATATGGATTTATATTACCCGAATTATATCGATTTATAGCTAAATCGGATTTTAAGATGAAATATAAATCGATTTAAGAAATTTATATATCGCCCAGCCCTACTAGCAGTTGTAGATTATTTTAAGTAGTAATAGGAATCTAAATAAAAAAAAAGTTGTATTTTTACATTATTTCAATTAAAAAATTTTAAGCTAGATTTACCGCAATAAATTTACAAGGAAAAACTGGATTATAAACTTGCATTCAAATTTGTTTTTGTAATTTTGCCTCATAAAAAAATAACCTATGACTAAGAAAAAATATTATACAAAATACATTAAGTATTGTGAAATACACATGTTACTTTTAAATAACACATTATAAGACCCATAAAATTTATGCTAAATTGCCTGGTTATATTACTTAAACAGTAGCATCCAGAAAAACCTTAGTGTTTTGACAAAAAATACAGATATACTTACTAAATACACCAGTATTGACATCTATGAGAACTGTGGTATCAAATTCCCCTCTAGTTACATTTGAATAGTCAACCTAACCAAAAAGAAAATTAAAGTCAATCTAGAAAGACTAAAATATTATGCACCACACATATACATAAAATGAATTGGAGTCCTGACTCCTCTTGAAATGTTATTTACAATATTACCTGTGACATTGGAGAATTTATAAACCTTGAACTGTTAGGCAGGTATGAGTTCTGGAATCTTGTACTTTCAAGCTAAAATAAAAAAAAAAAACTTTCATTATATTCAAAATTACATTACACCATAGTTGATTATATATCTCACCTTATCCATTAGCACTGCTTCATGCTAAAATCAAATTTTAATTATCATTTATAAAATACATTTCTGTTCCCTTAACAGTGTTTAAAAATTAAATAGAAGATTAATTAAGTTTTCAGATAACCACTCACATTAAAGTTGACATTTGAAACCTCCAGGTTTTCTTGATTGGCAAAGGATGCAGAGGTTTGATCTGAAATAAACATCTTGCATTAAAAGACTGTCTAATTAATAAAATTATCAATTAAGTAATTTTCTCTCATCTATCCTGTTAAAATTTACTGAGCTGTTTTGGACACTAAAATATTAGAAGTACTGTCAAAAATTGCAAGCCATCTAATTAAAATAAATTTAAATTGATGGCGATGAGAAAATTTGAATATTTGGAATCAAGAATAATTTGTTGATTTTTATCAGGTTGAATAAAGGAAAAGTACCAATCAAAGTATTATAGTTGTCAATAAGGGATGTTATTTAAAAAAATTAATATGAGAAATCAGAATTAAGACTGTTAGTCTAGGGTAAACATGAATGAATTGTAAGTTGGTCATCAGAATATGATAATAGACACGATACTTGAAGGTAGAACATGAAAAAGTTTAAATTAAAGTTAGAATTCCAGATTACCCCCTCAAACATTATAATCATTTAGAAAAAAAAACCCGAGCTTATTGGATTCACTAATGAGTTTAAAAAAAGATTTAATCCATTAATTAAGTACTAACTAATTATACACTATATTGCATCACTTTCAGCTAAAATTGACAAAATAAAAAAGAAGAGAAAAATAGAAGACTCACTCATGCTCCCTTCCAAATTAGAGATATCAAATGAAAGGGCTGAAAAAAGAGTAAGGAGAGTACAATATTTTTTTTTGAAATAAATAACAATCTTACTGATTAAATATTGGTTGTACAAAACTTGAAAATAAAGTTAGTGCGTTAATAGAACATCAAAATTAACAAGATAATCACCGATTAATTTTGAGTAAAATAGAATAATAAAAAAAACTTAATTTTATTCAAGTATATTTGCTTGAATCTATAAACTGGAGTCAGAAAAATGAAGCTGGATAGAGAAAGCAAGATTAAAGTAAACAATATCATAAATTTAAGTTTAGTTTGTATACATAGGCGTGGGTGAAAGCTAGAAAATGTTCTTGGATGGAACTGAATTGAAACATTATAATAAAATTTTGTTTTTATATAAATCCCCTTATAATACAGTATACTCTCAATGTAACAAAGTCGAAAGGACGGGTAAAAAATTTTGAGATAAAGAGTTTTAGACATAACAAGGAACACTTCCATAACTCGGAATAACTACAAAATATGATTATATATAGCGTCATAAGACATTTTATAGTAAAATGTCTAAATTCAACTCATTTTATTTTTGAAACAGTAACATATTTTTCTTTGGAAAGAAATATTTCATTTTAAATGAAATTCCTCTAAATATTATATTTTTCAAATATTAAATTTGTATGATGGTACTTACGTATTATCCCGTCGACCGTGACGCTTAATCCGAAAACGTTATTAAATCCCATTGACTTTACTATTTATTACTGTGCCGCTGAACTGGACGGCCGATGAACGGTCGACGGGATAATACGTAAGTACCTGTATGATAAATGTCATACACATTTTTGACAGCAAACCATTATTTTATTTGCTCTTCACCTTTTTGAAAATCACAAGCCCATTATTACAGGGTTGGGTTTTAGACGTCAAAAACTAGTTTTTGACGTGACATAGGTTAAAACCCAGGATTTTACCGGTTTAAACCGTCGAAAACCCCAAAAAAATTTAAATACGCTAAAAATTATAAAGAATTCTGTTAATAATAGCAAGATACAGCATAGTTTTTGCTTAATTTTTAATTATAATGTTACTCATTAGTTTTATTCTACATTGGACTATAATTAAATATTAATTACTATATATTTTTCTTTGTTTGACTTAATTTTCAATTTTTTACACGTAGTATTCTGTAATTATTGTGTGCAAATTTTGAAATTTATACTTTTAGTAATTACTGCATACATTTTATTACTTATTTTCAATAAATTTAATAATCAAATTAATAATAAAAAACAGGGTTCGTGATTTTTTTTTATTTAAATTGGATTGACATTTTTTTTTTACTTTCTAAAACTGATTAAGAGGCATTAAAATACTTCTAAGGTTAGTATTATCTTGTGTAAATATATAATATTAGTGATAATTTAATAAAAAAAATAAAACACTTATAACAACTTCAAATTCTACACACAATTGCAATATTTAAATAACATTTTTTATTGTTTTTTATGTGATTATAAGATATTTTAAACACAAAAAACAGCTGGATACATCATAAACTCTGAATTTTTTTTCTTGACTATATAATTATGTTATTCTTCTTATTAAGTAAAATACTTCCTGGTTAAATAAATCAAAACATACTTATTTCTGTATAACAATAACAAACAAAATCTCTGTTTAAATATATGAATTTTCCTTGATAGCAGCATTATAATTTACCTGCTTTAAAAAACAGGATATATCACAATTCAGTTACCTTTAATTAAAAAAAGGGGGTTCTACAAACTTATCAATTTTTATTTCCTTCAAAAGCCTTTAGTAAATAAATATAATGTAATGATAAAACTGAGATTCTAATTTTTTGATGAAAGTACAATTAAATTAAATTTTAACTGGTGAAATTTAATGTTTTTAGTTTACAAAAAATAAAAAAAAAGATTGTGTAACCCCTTTTCTTAATAATAATTATAACAACTCCTTTTTGCAACTTAAGTATACATTTCTAATTTTCTAAGCACCAGAATTAAGGGTTTTTCCTTGAAGTATATTAATGAATTTATTTTTTATTAAAAAATAAATTCATTAATTTACTTCAAGGAAAGGCCCCTCACCTCGAAATCCAGACTGTGAGTACAAAAACAGACTAAAACCCAGTCTTTTGTAGTCAAATTTTCCAAAAATTACAAATCTACGAATAGAATGTATATCTCAAGAATTTACTGGCAGGGCACAACTAATGATGAGCTTTAGGACTTAATAAACACCTCCAACAGCATCAGAAACCTGTGTTTGTACACTTAAAAACTGATTTTTAAATACAATTTCTATGAATAAAATAACTCTAAAGCATAGATTTTATTTGAAACTTATTGTTTTTAAGTTTATCCAATTTTGCTAAATCATTTCTTTGATAACTCCTTTAAAAATTAGGTTTTTGACACTTTTTGACGTTTTTGACAGGAGGTTTTAGTCGTGCCGGTTTTAACCATGGTTTAAACGTCACGTGTCAAAAACCTGCCAACCCTGCGATTATTACAAACAGAATTATCATCTGGCCAAATAGTGCTACAGATGTAGAAAAACTCATTTTCGGGTCTGAAAAATTTCGTTAAAACAATGGTTTTAGTGAAAGTTTTTGACATTATAATGGTAATTAATACAGTAGAGGAATACCTTCTGTCTAGGAGATAAGTATATTTCTTGAGAAATAGATGTTTTTGGCATAACAAAGTTAGTCATATTGATAGTATACTAGAATATAAATCACTAATCCTCAGCTTGTTAATTTCTCCATTCTATTCTGTACTGAAGAAAATCATTAGAAAATATTTCTCCAGACAGAAAACTTTTCCTTTACAGGTACCAGAAATTTAAAATCAATTATATAATTTCATGTCAGAGCAAAACAAACTATAAAAAAAGATTACTCAGAATACTTATGAACAAAAGAAGTTTTAGTAAACATGGGAAACAAACCTTTCTTTTCACTTCCAAAGCTGATGCACTTTTTTATAAAAGAAGATCTAGTGGCACCACTGTATTTAGGAGTTTGTTGAGAGAGTAAATCATGTATGTCAATATCCCTAAAATATGTTCATGAAAATATTAAGATTAATTATGTAACCTTAATTAAAATGAGTGATTAACACTTTCTGTACTAAGAAAACTTGCAATTTAGGTAAAGTGATGAACACTACAAATAATATTTTTTACTTCATTTTTCAGCAATTTCTTTTAATCAAAATATTCTGCACTGAAGCAAACTGGGACATGCAAACCACTATTCTAAGAGTAAGATTCTAAATTTATAGCAAAAACAAAAATTTAAGGACAACTCTCAAAATGGAAAAAAATTGTGAACTAGTAATCTCTTAATGGAGTATTTCACAGATGATGTGACATTTTAGTAGTTATAGTAACAAATAATTTTTGTCTCTAAATGTTATAAAAAATTAATAAAAATAAATTCTCCGCTGAATTTAATACAACATGTTAGCAAGAAATCAGCAGAAAAAAATCTTAAAAATTCCAAAATAATATAAAATTTTGAGAAAGTACAACTGCGCCTTATCTTGATACCTTCACTTCATAACCGATGTGGTTTGTTATCGATGTCATAAAAAAAATACAAAATATTTCCAACCTCATTTGGCGAGGAATGTCTCCAGTGCCTTCATTGTCACTCCCAATGTTGGCGTACTTGTTGAGAAAGGACGATTTTCTTGCACTGCTGCTCTGTGGGGTATCTTCTGAGATCAACTTCATGTAACTATCCCTAAATATAGAAAACTATTGAGAACAATGCAAGATTAAGGTGATCCTAATTTTTCAAACTCTGAATTCCTTAAGGTTTTACCCCAACAGTTTTCTTTTAGCTAAAAAATGATGGTATACCAAATATTTTTCCAATGTTTTAATATTAATATGTATCACATAATTGTGATTGAAGCATTTATATTCACATTCAGCAACCCTCCATAGGCCAGGGGGGTAGGTAGTCACAACGTACAATGGGCAAAAAACTTTTAAATTACAAAGCTTATATTTTTAAAATATTTTTTAATTTTATTTTTGACCTTCAAAAAGGGTGTGAAAACATTAGGAGACATCATTTAATTTGAAAAAAGGTTTCAGAGCGTACATAACATAACACTGCAAAAAAAATAATAGAAATTCACATGATTTCAGAAGGTTATAATTACATTTATCATGAAAATTTTTGTTTTGAAGACAAATAGTATTAGCTTTTTTAAATGATTAGCACCTCTTAATTAGGAATTTATTCATTAAATTATCCAACACTATTTAATTATTAAAATTGTTTTTCAAAATTTAATAATTGTTTGAAATTATTATCCCATGCTGGGGTTTCAACTTGGGACCTGATGATACATGCAGAATTCATTGTTTGTAGTTATGACAGATTTTGAAAGAGAACTATATTACAAGTACTTGCTTGGAAAATTTCCGTTGTTGACTAACATAATATAGCTATAATACAGATAGCCATAAGCTCAATAACTATGCCATCTGAAACTGATAGTCAATGGGAGAATACACAAGAACTAAATCTTCTTTTGAAGCTTACGTTTACACTCTCAGAGGTCTGCCTATTCAATAGGCAGATCTAATTGTCAAGTTTTTCATGTATGAGGAAAACCACCAAAAATTTTAGGGACTCATTTTTTTTGCTTTCGGACCCACATTTTTTATTTTAGTGGGTCCCTGGGACTCAGGTTGACAACAGTTCACCGCGAACACTGGTGTTCCATTAGAAAAACTGAATTTTTGGGCCAATTTTGGATTCCCTCGTTTAAACAAAAACAAGGTTTTATTGACTAGCATAATATAGCTATAATACACATAGCCATAAGCTCAATAACTATGCCATCTGAAACTGATAGTCAATAGGAGAATACACAAGAACTAAATCTACTTTTGAAGCTTACGTTCACACTCTCAGAGGTCTGCCTATTCAATAGGCAGATCTAATTGTCAAGTGTTTCATGTATGAGGAAAACCACCAATTATGAAATGAATGGTTTGACTTGCCTTATTATAAAACATTCCTTTCTGCACACTGCACGGAAATAGAATAGAATTTATATAAAAGAGGGGTCTACCTAATTAACAGGTTTCATAGATTGTCTCCAAATTGTTCATGTAAACAAGGCAATAAATGATTAAATTTGAGGGTTCTAGCTTGAGGTCATCTGGTTTTGATTCTCGTGGATGCTTTTTTACACCATCCTAGGTCTTAAGAAACATTTCGCGATTTCACCAACTTGACGCAATTTTATTCCTCAAAAAAATCAACAAAAGAATGCCAGGGTATATTAGGCATAAAATTAATAGAAATGAACATGACTTACATTCTAAAATGGAGATAAAATACCAATATTTTTCGAAAAGATTCAATGCAGCAGAATTCGTGTGTTTACATACAAACTAACCGCGCTCTCAGTATCAATACAATTCAACTCCATTTTCCAAAGGAGTCACTGAAAAGAGTTCAATCACAGACACTCCCAGAAGAGCCACTTATTCGCAACTCAAAGTATCGATAGGTGGCGCTCTCCAAACTAATTTGGATTTTTCTCTTTTAATGGACTCTAACCGCCTATCTGGTTCGAGACTTCACACGGAACCAACACGTGACCTATACTGAGCTTGCAATGGAAACGGGTGTGGGTCAAAATCCCGACACTCAGATTCCCGATGTTTCTTCAATACTGTGGTTTGAAAGATTTTAAAATTTTAAATGTTTTAAAATTGATTAAAAAATGGTTTAATACTACACTCCTGCGCGTGCAAGACTTTTTTCTGGGCTTTTTTTTTCAGTGTTGATTACAGATATTTCATCAAAACTGACGTTTGAAAGATTTTAAAATTTAAATTTTTTTTAAAATTGATTAAAAAACGGTTTAATGCTACACTCCTGCGCGTGCAAGACAATTTTCTGGTCAGTTTTTCAGCGCTGATTACAGATATTTCATCAAAACTGACGTTAAAAAGATTTTAAAATTTTAAATTTTTTAAAATTGATTAAAAATTGGTTTAAAATTTTAAAATCTTTCAATCGTCAGTTTTGATGAAATATCTGTAATCAGTACTGAAAAACAGCCCAGAAAAAAGTCTTGCACGCGCAGGAGTGTTGTAGTATTAAACCATTTTTAATCAATTTAAAAAAATTTAAAATCTTTCAAACCACAGTATTGAAAAAACATCTGTAGTCAGCACTGAAAAGCTGCCTACAAAAAAGTCTTGCACGCGCAGGAGTGTAGTATTAAGCCAGTTTTTAATCAATTTTAAAAAATTTAAAATTTCAAAAAAATTCAATAATTCATGCTCTCACGGCTCAAGAGTGACATTACACTGTCGGGATTTTGACCTGTCGGGATTTTGACCCTGTCGGGAATCTGACCATGTCGGGATTCTGACCCTGTCGGGATTCTGACCCTGTCGGGATTTTGACTTGTCGGGATTCTGACCCTGTCGGGATTTTGACCTGTCGGGATTTTGACCCCGTCGGGATTCTGACCCAGTGGGGATTTTGATCTGTCGGGATTTTGACCTGTCGGGATTTTGACCTAGTCGGGATTTTGATCTGTCGGGATTCTGACCCCAGTGGCGGATCCAGAGACTTGGTTTGGGGGGGGGTGATTTTACCTACATGCGCATTCGACATTACAATCAATTTTCACTTTTACATTCAATTCGTAAGAGGAAGACACAAAATATATTTGGTGGAAAGTTCCACTTTCTACTGATTTAATTGTAAACCATTAAATGCATGATTAAAATAATTCATTTTCCCTTTTTAAAATGGAACTTCTACTTAAATGCATAAGGTATACACTAATATGTAACAAGACAGACCAAAATAAAGAAAAATTAGAGAAACAGAAAAGTCACTAAAAGTAAAATTACCGCAAAGCCACGAATGCCTTTTTGCTGTTTATAATTATTTCTTTTAGCTTTTTCACAATTTAAAATTTAGTAAACCGGATTAAATCATTAGAACCTTGAAATGATAAGTAATAATGACATTGAAAGCTGCCCTGTTAAGTTCTCAAAATAATAATAAAAACTTAATAAATGTACATACAAAATATTAAATCTATTACTAAATGATAAAAACAATTTTCTTTTGTATATGTATTCCGAATTTAGCAACCAAGAAGAAAATTTAAAATAGCAATTTTTCTTAATAATTCATACAGTGATATACTTGAGTTTAAAAAATTATAAAACATCGAAACATAGTTTAAAAAAAAGAAAAGTTGCAGAAAATGGCAAAACTACTTCAGCTTTATCTTCAAAAAAATCATTTCTTGGCTTTTTCTTAAAAAACGAAAGCTGAGTTCCACTGTTCGTTTCTGAGCACGACCATGTTCACTATTTCCGGAATCCATTTTTTGAGATAGTAAAACGCCAAATTTTAATAAAACAGCAAATTTACTAGTACAGCTTGGCATATGTACGACATGCTCCGCCCACAAGTTTTGACTATCCCACTGCCAACAAATAGCTGTTATCCCCTCCCAATATAGGATTGCCAATCGCTCTGAAAAAGTTTTGATTGGCCCTTAAATAGATGTTGAAAAACGGTGAGATTAGAAAATATACAAACAAGCCGCCCGCTCTGGTTTTTGTGTGCAATTATACCAGTAATCAGCCTCGATATGGTTCAATTCACCCCGATACAGATTTCTAACACCGGCTGAAATTTCCGGTGACCAAAGAGTACCGAACCCCACTCTGTCAACCCTTTTATCAGGGCTCGGGAAGGGAGCCCTCTGAAAAGTGATCGATGCATTGAAGTTATCATTTAACGAGTTGCTACTATTGCCGAAAAGGGGCACTGCGAGAAACCGGAAAAAATACTCGCTCAGATGGTGACAGCGGTTTCTCAGTAGAGATTATTCACAAGTCAAGTTTATCGCTATGTTATCGGAGATGTGATTTTCTGCCGGAAATTTGGCGAGGTCACTTTGTTGGGGGGGGGGTGATCACCCCAATCACCCCCCCCGTGGATCCGCCACTGCTGACCCTGTCGGGATTTCGTCGTCGGGAATCTGATCTGTCGGGATTTTGAACGGAACCCGGACACTGGACCTCCTCTGTGAGTTACAACATGAATATAGTCTCCCCCTCTCCTCCTTTTCTTTGATGTTCGCCTTAAATTGGGCTTTTTAAGTTATTTGATATTATGATATCACTAAAGGGAATCTAGCGTGTGACTAAAGTAACGTAATCTCCTACCTTATCAGTGCATTTCTTAATCTTTTTTTTTAAGTTTAATTAATTTTAATTTTTAAAATTACTCCATTGCACACAATTTATAAAAAAAATATTAACAATTTAAAATAAAGTTATTTATGCTTCAATAGAAGAAAGTTATAAAAATTACAGTAATGTTCGATTATTTTAGCTTTTCTAAATGTAGTCCCAGCAATCTCCAACCAAAATGTGGTTAAACCTTCTCTTTCGAACAGCGATTTCATCACTACTAAAACTTTATGGAAGATATAACTTCCTATCCATTCACACGCCCTCCATTACGGTCAGTAAAAAATAAATCTCTCGTGGCAGCTTTTCGTACCAACGGTCCCTAATGGGTTAAATTTAATGTTTTTATCATACTACTCATTCGCCAAAAAAAGGCTTATCCCATTTTTCTGATTTCAGCAAGAAATCTTTGATTGCCTGTTCTATTCATTGAGATATTTCAAGATGTTGTGATATACAACTCAAGTATTTCAACTCTGATTTCCTTTTTAATTATTTTTTACTCTTCAATGATGATTTTTATACCATTGTACACATTTGCATTCATGGAGGTTTCGTGCAATTGAGGTAAAAGCCCGATTTTCGTTCGTCCATTTTTACATGGAATTACTATATTAATCGAAACTTTGAAGTCAATCCGGATTTATTACAATGAAATAATATTTCACACATGTTAGTTTGAGACCATTTGGCACTTTTTTTGTCGCTGTGCCTCTGGAAAAATGTGAAAAAATATTTTTGGTCCACCCTAGATATGGGAATAAATATGGGAAAATAAGACGGTGGATACTTTATGTCTATTACTAAACGTTTCACTTTCGAAAGTATCCTCGAAACAAACGAGTCAGTTAAAAAAAAACTCGTTAAGAAACTTTTATCGGTCGGTGTAACAGCCCATTTGATTTCCACGTGGTTACCAAATACACACGATCTGTCTCCTCTTTCCGATTCTTAATTCTTTTTTTCTACGCCTCTATTCTCTTTCCAAGCACGAAAAAAAAACCCTTACGAATTTCCATAGTTGCGTTTCTAAAGTGGCTTTCTCGTAGTGTGTAGTATATTTATAAGGATAGTTTAAGTCACTCATGCATCAGCGATATGTTAAGCAGGCATACTTTGTTGCTGAAGGAACTCACACATTTCATGTCGTTTCAGAACCTTTAGAGATGAGTCGCTGGGTCATAGCAGCTGCTTGTTGTGTGATAAATTTTCTTATATTGGGAATTGCCAGGATGGCTCCTCTGCTGTTTGTGGCTTCCATGGAACAATTCGAAATCGACCGAGCCAGAGCTTCGTTTCCGTATGTGCTGTGTTACATAATAAGAACACTCTCAGGTTAGTATTTATACTCTTGCGTACTTTATCGTGTCTTGCCAGTGTACTGACCTCTAGATTGGTCTTACTCTTTTTCGAGTGCCAGTTGGCCAGAAGATAGAAGAAGGATGAATACTTCTTCCTTAGAGTTTATAAATTGATGTACTGCGCAAAACAACGTTTCTTTTTTTGGTTCGTTCATTGTTTTGTCAGTATTCAATCATTCGAATGATAAGCATTGGGTGAATATTTTCCTAACTAATTCTGTAATTTTCTATCTACTTTCTTACAGGCCCAATCATTGGCATAGCGGGTAGAAAGTATGGCTTAAAAGTAACCACTATTTTCGGAGGTGTGCTATCTTTTATCGGCATCGGAGCATGCTACTTTGCTGAAGATGTTATCGCTATTACAATTCTTTGGGGATGTGTATATGGTATGTAAATCGTATTGCATTTTGATTCCCTTTGTCTCCATAAAAAGTTGCATTTTGTTGAGGTTATTAAGAAACCCATTATTGTGAGCATCATATACGAATGGTATAGGCAACCCAAGTTTAGAATGTAATTGTTTTTTCACTATTACAGTGAATTATATTTCATATCTTGGACAGCTGTAAATGCATACAAAAGTAACAGTGTTATTAGTTTAAAAAAGAAAATGGTAAAATTATCGTGAGAAACGTCCAATTATGATCCTTCATAAAAATATTTTTTAAAACATTTGTCCTGTAATTCCTCATGTTTGTAAAAGTTCTGTTATAAATTGATGCATTTTATTAATGCTTTTATAACTGTAAAGAAAGTGTATTTTCATAATTAAATAAATTTTCCCGACTTTACATAAATGGTCAATTTGTTTTGAAGGGAAGAGGGCAGCCTTTTATCAGAAATATTGAGTTAATAGAGCTTCATTCTGATCTCTACAAAGCCGGTTCTTTTGCCTTAGTACATAGAACATGACACATTTTTTTCAGGACTTGGTTTCGGTTTTGGAACATCATTACTTCCTGCAGTTATTGATTGCACTTTCGATAGTCAGAGCAAGACCATAGCCAACGGAATCGCTTATGCAGGCTCGAGCCTCGGAGGAATCCTACTACCTCCCATTTTGCAAGCCTGCCTCACAGAATACGGTCTATCAGGGTCGTTCCTCATTGCTGCAGCTCTCATTCTGCACGTCATTCCTGCCTCGATGCTCCTTGACATGACGAATAAGAGTTCTCCCCAGAAGACAGAAGTGAACACAATCACGAAAAAGTGCTCCGATGAAGTTCATAACAACGGTAAAGAACAGCCCAAAGATAGCAGCTGGAAGCGGTTAGAAGCAAATTCCAATAAAGATCCCCCTATAAAAGGTCGCGATAATTTAGCTTTTGTTGGAAGTGCAGACGATTTGTGTTCAAAACGAAACGGTGCAGAAGTTAAACAAAATAATCACGAGTTGCCAAAGCAAGGAACCGTAAATGTTGCATTTAATGCATCAGAAGTTAAGCCTGATGGGACTCCTGGAACGCCAATACTGTTACACTTTTCGGTCTTAACTACTGACAATCCCAGTAATAAGGATGCCACTAGTTCCGAACCATGCTCAATTGCAAAAGAAAAAGCTGAAAAGAATGATGTGAATAAGGGATCCTCTATTAACTCGTTTAGGGTTTTCCTAGATCCAACTTTCTGGGTCATGTCCATTACCCAGAGCGCATACGCTTTCGTCCTTTTGATCATTTGGACAATAATCGTCGATTTGTCAAGAGACAAGGGAGTTGCCCTGCAGTACCAGATATACTGCATGATGCTGCTACCTCTAACCGACATGGTCGGTAGAGTTGGTCTAGCTTGGCTGACTGATGGGGGTCATATGACCAAGACAAAGTTCTGCGTCATATCGTTTTTGCTGCTTGGACTGTTTTCTCTCCTCTTCATTTGGGTGTTTGACTTCGTTCTGATTATTCTGACGATAGCCCTGTTTGGTTTCACGTCCGGTGGACTAATGGCTGTCTTTCCAGCAGTCGTCGGCGAGTTTATTGTCAGCGAGTATAAAATTATGGCATTAACTTCGAGAATGATTCTGTTGGCTCCAATGACTTGTACAGTGTCGCCTTTAATAGGTAAGAATCGGATAATTTGATTTTTCGGGGAAAAATGACACTAATCTTAGTTCCTTATTAATGAAATTCATGTCATAGAATCATCTAAGAGTTAGAATTACTTACCCTAAAGAGAGTACAGAGACACTCAAGTTCCATACACATTCGGAAATTAACAGAATTTTTGTTTTTAGAATGCATTAAAAATTTAAAACTAATTAAAACCTCTCTGTTTTTCCTATTTTTGAATACATATTCAAATATAGTTTTATTTCAAATTTATACCTGAAGTAAACACATGTTAGGCTTCATGACCAAAATCGTTCACTGAGCGAAAAAAACACGCGATGTGGTTGGTTTTTTTTGCTCAGTGAACGATTTCGGTCATTGAGCCTAACATATACATAAAATATTACAAATTTCGAATTTTTAATTACATGGAAGTCCCAGCCTTAATTATAACTTCGGCGTTAACAATCTCCACTAAAGAAATATCAGTATATTTACACTACATTCAAGTTGTACTTTTGCCCTTTGCAAAAGGAAAAAGTTATATATTAAGTTTTAATAAAATAACTCGCAGATATTAATTTTTGATGCTATGATTTAGATGCAAAAATTAAAAAAAAAAAATATTCAACTGAGGCGCTTGAAGCAACAAAAGCAAACTCCAACATTGGAAATTGGAATTAGCTCGATGTTGCAGAAAGCACCTGAATTTTTTTAGATAACCTAAATGGAATAGTTTATTAGTTAAGGGGACTCAGTACCAAAATTTGGTCAAAATATCGAATTTGAGATTTTGCAATCAAAGTGAAGATAGTACTATTAGAATTATTCCTACCAAGTTTCATAATGATATGGGGATTCTAAGTTTACAAATTTTGAGATTTCTGAGGCCTAGATAGGCTTAAGAAGCCTAGTTTTCTATCTTTAAACGGCTTTTTCTCAAAACAAGGTTTTTAATGTTTAAAATCTAAAGGCTTTTTTTCTAATCATCCAAACCACTTCAAACTTTGTAGTCATTATCAGTAACACCTGCTTAACATCGTCAGGTATGGATTTTATAATATATTTATTACAATTTTTTTTACGGAGCATTAAAGTGGAAACTTAGGGTATTTTTTCGAAAAAAATGCCAAATTTCAGAGTTTTTTTTATTTTTGAGAAACTTTTATAGATAATCAAATTTCCATGCCTACAAATGACTATATATGTTTTATTTATGTTCAGAAAAAAAATCAAGTCAAAATAACATATAATAAGGGAGGAGTTACAATTTAAATGTAGGGTAATTTCGGGCATTTTTTTGAAGTTTTTTGTAATTCTTTTAAAAAGTAAATTTTTGAACTCGCTTTTTTGGCTAAATATGAATTAGTATGAAGTTAACATAATTTAAAACCTTAAAAGATAATAAAATCCAGTTATTAGAGAAAAAAAATTTTGGTACCAATAGTCCCCTTTTAAGTTTCGATTCATAAAATGGTATTCACTTGTGTATGAGTTATTCTCAATCGGTTTCTTTTCTATTTTAGGTTATTTCAGGGAGCAACGGGGTTCTTATGATGGAATGTATTACCTATGTGGAGGAATTTTGTTCCTTTGTTGTGCATTGAGTGCAGTTACTCCGAAATTGTCTAAGAGATCTAGGGAGAAATACGAAAAGCAGCGAGATTTGAAATGAGATGTATTTAGCAGATATATTCTACTGAATGTGATATAATTTCTTACTACTAGTTGAAGTTAGCTCAGTATAATTTTCCCCAAAACTTTTTACCTATTTTCGAAATATTACTACTTTTAAATTTTGACTTTGAGGAGAAAAATTCATGCCTGCTCTCCATAGATAGAAAATAGCAAACTGAAAAATATATATTATCAGAGTTGAGCTTATAATAACTGAATGTAGAATGGGCCAACAATTGGTTCGAATTTCGGGGAAAATTAACGATATTATTTTAGAATTAGAAGAAGAATGTAAGACGTTATATCAGTATTTTAATTTTTACAATTTTATAATGTGATAGTACTTTGGTACTTAGGTCGCTAAAAATGGGTTCTTTTTGAATTCAGGTTTGCTATAAGCGGTTTGTAAACTACATTTGTAAAACTTGTATAAATATTGGTTTTATGAATATTCTTGTCTTTCCTCACAATTTCATTCACTAACAACTAAACACGCTTGTTTGTTTCAGAGAAATTTTACTTTTAAAAAAATCACGACTTACTAGATACTACAGTATAGTAGGTATACTATCTAGTAAGACGTGGTTAAAGTATCTTTCTTCAATCAATTGTTGTATGCAAGGATATTTTTATTCAGTTTTTTTGCCTAAACTTACTTTTGAAAACATCCTTGCAAAAAAAGAAAATTTTAGAGAGATCTGTGTAATCCTAAAATATGCTATTTGTAGTCGAAAGTCAAAAACTTTATCACTTTTCTGAACTAATTTTGTACAGAAGTCTGCATTTAACGTTTTGAACCAAATTATAAGTATTATTACGCGTAGTTACATATATTTAAATTACGCAATTACTATCAATATATAACGTGGGAAAATGTTTTTTTCAACAGCAGTAGTATCTGTTAGTATAAAAGAGTGGGAGGATAAATCATTCTTGACACAAACTATTCAGTTAATAAAAAATACACAACAGGCTTTTCACCATTGAGAAAATCAATATATTTAAATGCCCTCACCAACTTATTCACGAGCTTGATATGAAAAGCATCGAGAAGAAAAGAAGAAAGAACAATATAACGCCACAGTGGCATTAGGCAAGAGCGCAGTAAATATCCTCGCACACTCGAATACGATTCCTTTGTTAGAAAAAAAAATAATTTGTATGCGACTAAATTCTGTGAATTAGTCATCTAGTCAGTTTTACACAGCTTTCCGAAATTGTCGTAGCGATTGCTTAAGCATTTCTACACTGTTGAATAGCAAACATAATGATTAGTATGCTGCTTAAAATTTCTGGTTAAAAGGCATGCCAAATTTAACCAAACTACATCTACAATCATAATAAATCCTATAATCTGGGTCAAGTTGGTTCTTTGTGGGATATATTTTTTTGGTAAGTGCTAAAGGTGCAGTTTTCAAAAGATGTCAAGACTACTTAGAATGAATACAGAACTTAGGCTGGGCGCGCACGAGTGACTAAAGTCACGGCGACCAGGATTACTAGTATCAAAAACATCACTAGAAAACAATGGATCTCTATGAAGAAATTCTTGGCAATCGGCCAACTGTCAGGTCGCCTAGTGCGCAGGGCCCGATTAAAGCAAGTCCGGGTCCAAGGCCCAGGTGCTTTTAGGGGCCCCCTTCACGACAAAAATGTATAAAAAACTGCATCATTGGGTTACTATTGCTACATATACAAATAATACAATGCTAACCCAGAACAAAATTATACACCACCCCTTTTTTATTTTAGTTTTAATGCATTTCTAGAAAAATAACTTTCTAATAATTTAAACATAACATTTTATCACATGAAATTTAATATTTTGTTAAAAAAAAAGATTATTTTCAGACCATTTGGGGGCCCCCGAAATTCATGGGCCCAAGGCCCGGGCCTTGCAGGCCTAGGCAATAATCAGGGCCTGCTAGTGCGCGCACTCTACTTGTTGTTGAACTTAGTTTCAATGGCCAAGGCAACAATTTTGTGTTTGTCACCGTGACAAAAGTCGCTCGTGCGCGCTCAGCCTTAGGCTGGGCGCGCACTAGCGACTAAAGTCACGGCGACCAGGATTACTAGTATCAAAAATATCATTAGAAAACAATAGAGCATTTTCAATCACATGACTTTACCTAACAACGGCCTTAGCAACGTTGTTTTTATCCTCCAGTGATGTCATGTGCGAATGCTGCTATTGGATACTTCTATGTCCCGCCCCTAACAACAGCCTTAGTAACGTTGTTTTTTCTTTGTCACCGTGACAAAAGTCGCCCGTGCGCGCTCGCCCTTAATGGTATTTAAAAGTCACTAAATAAGTCACTAGAGTTGGAAACCAATTCATACAATGCTAAGGCCTATGATAAAATAGATAGAAAGGGGCTGAGAATATTCTTAGAAAAGGAAATTAATAAGAGAAGGATAAAACCAAATAAGAGAAGAAGTGCAGTGACTTATTGAAACGAACGAAAACAAAGGAAAAGAACGAGAATGAGAGGATAAAAAAAGAAAGAGAAGAAATAGGATGTTTAGGATATCTCTTTCTCTTATTCGTTTATTTGTCTTCTTTTCCTTTTCTATTTCTCTTCCCTCTCTTTGATTTTTATCATTCATAATTCTCTTCATTCTTTCTTTTCCTTTCTCTTTTCTTTCCTCAGTGGTTTAAATTACATACTAAAAAACTGTAAAAACTATTTTACCTAATTTTAGTAGACAATGAAACAAAGCGAGCATCAACTCGATAAGCTATGAATCGTTACTTTTACTGTTTACTTTTCAAATTTATCTTCTATTTTTGAATGTGATCCCATCACCAAAATTTTTACCCATTTGAAATCCTAGCTTAAAATTAACAACGCTGTCAGCAAAATCACAAATAAAGATGACAGATTTAAATATCCCTATCCAAATACAAAATAATCAGGTAAAAATATCAATCCTTTTTAATCAAGAATTTTAGGGAATTACTTAAAATAAGCGGGGTTGTAGATTATCGCATGATTCGTATTTTAACTTTTGACTGATTCTTTTAAGTCATTATAACTTATTGTTCCTCATTCTACTTTCACTGTTTTGTGCATTTTTAAAGATAAATTTTATTCGAATTTTGACTAAAGAAATTTTTTTAATGTCCACTGTAAACTTTCGTTATCATAGTAATTGATTGAACAGCATCTTTTGTAATTTATTAGAGACGCCTCAAATAGATGAGAGTTTTAAAACACTATATTTACTATTAAAAATTGATTAGCATGCTGCAGTTTTATATCGTTACTTCCATAAGACTATGACCAAAGCATTCAAAGGTCAGTAATTAAGTTTTGGAGGCCAAAATATTTTTTTTTCATTTGATCTGGAGTTGTTAACACTGATCTCCACAGCACCTTTTCAGAGAATTAGTACTCTCTCCCATGGACCTCAGAGAAACAACATTGCGTTAATAATAATATTTTTTATTATAATCATATATATCATATATTTCATTATTATTATATATCATTCAATCATATATTTCAACGCCTATCAAAATAATCACATCATATGGAGACTAAATTATTCATACCATTTTATATTAGCGCTTAATATCACTAATACGTTTTTAGTTCTATCCTCTTTAAATTAAATCTAAGAACATCCTTTGCGAGTTTTGTATTACGTGTTTTGGTACAATTCCGTTAGAGTCCCCGCTAAATATCGCCAATATCCAAATCGCTAAATATATCCAAATATCAACAAATTTTTCTGACTTTTATTAATAAACTGAATAGTTATTGATCTAATTAAACATTTGAATTCAGGAGTTTGAAATTATTTATGAATATTTCTACTTTTTGTTGTCTAAAAGAACTGGGGGTTCAATTCCGTTAGAGTCCCCGCTAAATATCGCCAATATCCAAATCGATAAATATATCCAAATATCGACAAATTTTTCTGACTTTTATTAATAAACTGAATAGTTATTGATCTAATTAAACATTTTAATTCAGGAGTTTGAAATTATTTATGAATATTTCTACATTTTGTTGTCTAAAAGAACCGGGCGATATTTAGCGGGGACTCTAACGGAATTGAACCGAACTGGGCAATATTTAGCGGGGACTCTAACGGAATTGAACCGAAATGGGCAATATTTAGCGGGGACTCTAACGGAATTGAACCCGTGTTTTATTAAACAGTTTCATATTTCTTCAGTTGAAAGTGAACGGAAAAGATTTTTCTAAAGCAATTTTAATCAGAGAAGGTGACAACAACGCTGGAAAAGCTTTAAATCAACTGAAGAAAATTATAGAAGACAAATACAATGTTAAAATTGGTACGTAAAATCGATAAATAATTTTAACTTGAATGGGTTTAGATTTCTTTTAAATGTTATAAATAATTTTACCTTTGGAAAAAAAAAAAGAGTATAAGAAAATCTATGAAACCGGAATCAATGAATTAAGTTTTTGAATGATATTTTAGTATACCTACTGTTGGTAATAATAGGTACTCCATTTTGAGTAATTTTTCTCGCATACTATTTGAAAAAAGTAGAATGAATTGTTTTATATTTAACTTTAAGGACCCTAAAATGTTCCCCATATAATTTTTGGAATACATTACACACTTTTAATAGCCTTTATTCAACTAAGATCTCCTTTGAGGGTGCAAACAGTAAGTAATACTTAATGAAATTATTGAGATGTATCTTCGGGAAAATATAATGGGCAATTTCACGGGTAACTGACTGACATTTTTGAAGGAAATCCATTAATATTTTGTAATTTACTTCCCAAAAATAAATTTAAAAAAAATCTGCCCAATTTATTGCTTTCTTGTTAGCTAAATCTAATGGCATAATTGGTACAATTCCGTTAGAGTCCCCGCTAAATATCGCCAATAACCAAATCGCTAAATACTATATCCAAATATCAGCAAATTTTTCTGACTTTTATTAATACTGAATAGTTATTGATCTATTTAAACATTTTAATTCAGGAGTTTGAAATTATTTATGAATATTTCTACTTTTTGTTGTCTAAAAGAACCGGGCGGTATTTAGCGGGGACTCTAACGGAATTGAACCGCATAATTAAATTTTTAAAAATATTTTTATTTATTTTTTAAACAATTTTAAACAACATGGTAACTGACTGACAGTTATGAATCGCAAATGTCAGTCAGTTACCATTTTGTTTAAAAAATAAATAAAAATATTTTTGAAAATTTAATTATGCCATTAAATTTAGCTAACAAGAAAGCAATAAATTGGGCAGAATTTTTTTAAATTTATTTTTGGGAAGTAAATTACAAAATACTAATGGATTTCCTTCAAAAATGTCAGTCAGTTACCCGTGGAATTGCCCTAATACAACTTCACATCTTTACAATTTTTTAACATTATATATAATAAATAATTTTGAGAACATTTTATAAAACAACTGATCTCTGTTAGTTCTTTATTTTTCCACACCCTTCATTCATCAAGTCATAAAGTTTTGTTAAAGTTTAGGAAAGCTTTTTATATAAATTTAGTTTAATAGTGTTTTTCTATTGTTTAATATTCATCTTAAAAACCAATCTCAGAGTGAAATATAATACACAGGAAATCGATTTGAATTTCACAAATGGTCAGTAGAACATCTTGCTGAATTCTGGGGAGAGTTTTGGGACTTTACAGAAATGATTTGCTCCAAGAAATATGACCAGGTAATTGATTCACACATTTTTTAACAATTTGTCAAAATAGTTTATATGGGCGTATACAATTTTTATTGTAAATTTTTCAATAAAATAAAATTTATATTAATTGAGATGATAAAATTTGTTTGATGTAGGTTATTGACTTGAATGTACCCATGTCCGAATCTCCTGAATGGTTTAAGGGGGCTAAACTGAACATGGCAGAGAACTTGCTTCGATATAAAGACGATCGAATAGCTATGATTTCGGCAAGTGAGTGTTGTAAGTCTAACGTGTGTTTGGCAATAGGAAATAAAGATCTTTGTTCATTAACGTTATAAAAATTAAGTTTCATGAATAATTTTCTCGAGTTCATTCTCGGTTTAAGTTCATTTTTGGTGTGAAAACAAAAACTGAAAAGTAATAAACAATACAAGCAAAAAAAAAGGAAGTGAAGATTTTATGATCGTTTTGGACGGCAAATATTATAGAAACATCTTTAAAAATTTAAAACCAACACATAAAAATATACAGTTATATCAATGGCAATCTAAAAAATTTGGCGATATTTAAATTTTAGGCGTTCAAGTTAACTTGGTGACATTTAACAGGACAGTTAAAGAAATTGTACAGATGTCATGACAGATTAAAAATGGATTCTATAAATTAAATTTTCCCAATAAAAATTTAACTTTATATTTTGGAAAGATTTCTGAATCTTCTATATGTATAATTCTCTTACGTACGTGGCTTCAGAGGAACTGCGTCAGCAGTTCCCGGGGATTGGTGAGCGATAGCAAGCAGGGGGCGATAGCCCCTTAATAAATTTTATTTCAATAATTTCTAAAGAGGTAATGAATTTGAATAGAATTAAGGAATCGTTATGTCCCATAGCTACGTCATACAATATCAAATTAAGTTTTTATGCAAAATATCTCCTAAAATGTTTCAAATTGATTTAGGTGAAGACAATGAAGCGGAACTATTAACTTATGCCCAACTAAACGAGCAAGTAAGGAGGTATGCGGCAGCTTTTAGGAAATTTGGACTCAAGGAAAGGGATTTCGTTTCATGTGAGAACTTTTTTTTGCAAAGTTAGATCTATAAATTTTATAAGAATTTTTTAAGAGTAGTATGCATATTTGTAAGAACATAAGTTGAAATAATCGTATCTTTCAAAATGTGCCTCGTGCCTTATTATTGTCAGTTGAATTAATATTATGTTCGTATAAAATTAAGTAAATCAGGATATCCCTTGAGTAATATTTTAACAACAAATATAGGTGGTAATTAAAAATGAAAAAGTTCTAACCTTAAAATAGTCCATATCTAAGAATTGCTTTTTCTCATTTTCTTGAGGTAATAAATTTCATCCATAACGTATTGATTTTAAGGTTACATGTCAAGCCGAAGTGAAGCAGTTATTGTGATGAATGCTGTGATAAGCATAGGTGCTATATGGATTGGCACAATGCCTCTCTTAGGATCAAAGGTGAATAGTTTCAATTGAAGTTCCTAAGAGTTTTATGTTCCTCCTTTTTTTTATGTTTTTCTCAGAGAAATCATCCAAATTGAAAAGCGTAAATAGTCTTTTCACCCTTCACTCCTCCTATTTCCTAATAGAGGGAATTCCTCCTTGAATGAGTGATTCATTGGAGAATATCATTTATAATGAACATAAAAAGTGAAAAAATGTAAATGAGTCTTAAATATTGATAAAATATTTCCCTCCCGTGTTCTTTACTTTCAACATGCTATTCTAGGAAGTTCTGCTTAAAAAATGCATTGATATGAAAGTTAGAACACTACGTTTAAAAATATCTGAAGACTGGACTTAAAACGAGCTAAGAGCCAAAACTAAAAAAATGAGTTAGACCCGAAAAGCCAATCTAAGTGCCATCACCAAAAACCTATAAATCCAGCTAAGTGCCACGACCATGATTAGTAGTTCAAAAAAAAGCCTGAAAGATGACTTATTATGTGTATTTCTATGGAGAATCAAATTTAAAATGATGAAATACGGAACTTACTTTTTGGCACTTAGCTCGTTTTTGAAGTCCAGTCTTCATCTCATTTTTCAAAATTTTTTCAGGCTGTTATAAATAGGCTTGCACTTGTTAAACCAAGAGTTATTATGACAGTTGACAGATTTAAGTATAATGGCGAAGAAATAGAAATGCTCGAGAAAGTTAAGGAAATTGTGGAAAGTAAGCCCGTTCAGAAATATCTTTATAACGCCAGTTTACCGTTTACCTGGAAACTATTTTTTGAGAAAACAATATGATAGAACAATTATTTTGTGACATTTTATTTTTATAATTACTTTTAAACTAATATAGACATTAAGCGTTAAAAGAATTAGCGAAAAGTTTTAGTTATAAAAGGAAGCGATCTCCTTTTTCTACTCTACGTTAGATTTTAAGGAAGAAAATTTTACTTTTATGATTACTTAATCACTAATAATTCTTTACTCATAAACATAATGCATTATACATTTCAATATTCACTAAGAAGTTATTTTTTATGGAAAAAGAAAAAAAAGGTCGTTTGCAGTCGTGCTTGTTTTAAAATATTTGACTCTTTTAATGTCTTGAGTAAGACTGTTAAATTCTTTGCCTAACATAAGTTCTGTTTTAAATTCAGATTTTTTTTTTTAAATTTAAGGTTTAAATAGAATCTTGTACTCTTACAGATTTATCTTTTATTGAAAAAGTTATTATTGTGCCGTCAAGACCAGAATCTAAAGTTAAGGATATCAAAGGAATTAGAAATAGGTAAGCGAGTTATTAGTTAAGACCAAGAAAGATTCCATAACCGGGGAATACTTCATATCAAAATTTTGAAATTTCCCTAAGAATTAAATCAACCATTTCGTTCAGGAAATAACTGACTTTTCCCTCTTCGTTTTTAGTTGCTTCTTGGATGAGTTTTTGGAAACTGGTCGAAACGAAGATGGGTCTTATCCACCGTTGACGTTTGAACAAGTCTCTTTTTCACATCCCGTGTTTCTTAATTTCACATCTGGCTCAACAGGTCCACCAAAATTAGTTGTTCATGGTTGTGGTGTGAGTATTTCGTTGTGATATCCAAAACTGCATATAGGGGAGTCTATTTTACTAATTTTCCTTTCATTTAAAAACATATGTTTACACCATTCTCTTGTTTGAAATGTGTTAATTAAATAAAAAACTCTACGTTTCATTTTTAAGAAGATCTTTTAAATTTAAGATTTGATAACATTTACTACATTAATAACACAACTTAAGATATGAAGTGTAAGGAGAAGAAACTTTTAATTGCTACTAACCACGTCCTAGTGTGGATGATGAAAATATATTATACATGCCTAGAGGATTATTCAGACTCATTACTCAACTTCACAGATAAAATGGAAACTTTAGAAATTTAATTAAGAATACATAATATGAATAATGTTTTATCCTTATAAGAATTTTTTGTAACAAATTTTTGTTTTAGGCTATATTTCCGACGCCTAAGGATTTCTGGCTTCATCTCGACAGTGATAGAGACAGTTTATGGTTTTGTTCTTCACCAGTAATTTTTTTAAAAAGTTTTTCATTCGCATGATATCCTCTCTGATTTTTAGAAACGTCTTACAGATTACGCTAACCTTTATTTTCAAAACTAAATACTATTGTTGCAATTCAACTCAAATAAAAGCTTTGCACTAATTGAACGATATCAAACATTCTTTTATATTTAAAAGTAATTTTTCTGAAAATTATAGGGAAAAATAGTGCAAAAATAAAATCTATCTTCCAAACTGTTTACTTCTACATGAAAGTTTAATAACCTACCTTTTAATTATATTAATTATATTCGGATGTTCTTATTATATAAAATATTTTCTGGCTATAAAACACTAGTTAAAAGTAATTAGTATTTAATTAATTGGCCTTCACTAATTCCTTCTTAACAGAGCTTAAGTTTTCCTAAAGTTTATTTACTGGCCTTATATTCTTAAATGGAAAGAAATCAAACATTTGTGTACTTATTTTGCTATTTATATCAAAAAGCTCACATATGACATTCTAAAAAGATTTTCTTCATAGATAGGATGGGTAACGTGGAATATGACCGTTACTCTGAGTTTTTGCGGCATCCCTTTCTTCTTGTTCGAAGGCGTTCCCTTTTACATCAGGCAGACCTACTTTTGGGATCTGATCGACCGATACAATGTCACGCACGTGTTTCTTGCCTCTAGTGTGCTTGACGAGCTAGAATGTAAAGGATGCGTTCCTTGTAAGTATTCCAAAATAATTTATTTTAGGAAAGAAGAAATGAATATAGGATGTTGTAAAATAGGAAAAGCAGAATTAAGGAGTTACCGAAACATTGTTTAGGATGTTTAACGAATTTAGAGGGGTATGGGTCAATCCATTTCAAGTGATCCCAAGGTGGTCTCTCGACCATTTTATAATCGAATTATTTTTTAGGTATTGATTCTTAAATTATTAGAGAGTTCATAAACACAAGTTTTAATTTTTTATCTTTATTTTAATTTTTATGGCAGGCATGTCCTTACGATAAATGGTAATTTTTGCGTTTGTAAAGGTTTATGTTAACTTGCGTTACTCCTAACTGGTTTAACTTAAATTCACGCAACAAAAGCCATTTTACTCAAAAAGATACATTGTACAGAGCATATTTCTATTCCAGCTCCTGAAAACCATTTGAGATCTTTAAAGGCCATCGTAGCCGGGGGAAGTTTTGTCAAGCCTCAAAATTTTGATTTTGTGTATCAAAAAATAAAGAAAGATATTGTATTTTCTCCAAGCTATGGTAAAAATTTATTGTACAATATTATCACTATATGAGAACTCTTTAACGAAAGATTTCCAACCCACCCTTCTGCTTTGTTTTTCAGGTTGCACGGAGATCGTTGGAGCCTGTTGGAACCCCGATTCTGCAGTAGCTGTGTACAGAGGAGAAATTCCTATGAGATGCTTGGGAGTAGATGTCAAGTGCGTTGATGACACTGGTAGTATATAACCCTTTTTTTAGTTTCTTATCATCACATTTATCACCTTGGATTTTATACCACCTGAATCCTCTCCATGATATTTTAAACTTTCGTTCTTTAGATACTTACTATTAGTTATATGAGGATTGCGTATAAAGTAATATGACGGTGAAGAAAAAGTCAATTTCAAAATTTGTCAATCGTCAGTTTACCAAACATCCTTCTGTTTTTCTTTTAGTGGTTTTTGTAAACTCTTGTCAAATACCCAGTTATTCAACTGAATAAATTTATGGACAAAAGCGAAAATTTAGAGATATGTGAATATCTGGCGTCCAAAATAGCTTAGGGTTTTTAACAGGATAGGTATGAAATAGTAACGAGAAATATATTGCTAGCCTAGCCATCCAAAATGAGGAATTAAAAATAACGAGAGATATTTTAAGTAATTTTAATATTTTTGAATAAAACACATAGTTAGCTTTCATAATTCTAATGGTAACAACATAACGCTATGCTATTAAAGAAATTTATATGTAATTATAGTATTTCTAAGTAGTATATTCTTAGTGTAATGTTAAGAACATTTAACATTTTTCAAATTACTACAAGTATCAGGTTGTGATCTCTACAATGACAGAAATACTGAAATACCCTCTAGCAGCATTATTTGTTCTGTATGACAAATTGATTTTTTTTTAATTTAAAACCAGCTCTCATTGATTGAAATATCTTTTATGTATCCTCATCAATATGTATTTGTTTTAGGTAAAAAAGTTAAGGGAACGATCGGATATACTGTTATAGGCAAACCGTGTCCATTTTTACCAATTGGATTATGGGAAGATACAGACAGATCTCAATTTAAAAAGAGCTACTTTGATAACTTCTCAGGTTTGTCTTTATATTTTCATAGTGTTATTTTGGGGGACAGTTGACCCATAATTATTACTACCCAAACTTAATTGATGTATCTATCAAGACATTTCACTTCTTAAAACTGCAAAGTTGGGTTGTTGTTTATTTGCATTAACTACTATTTCAAAATCTTAATTTATCGTTAAATCTAATTCAAAAGTTTTTCTAAAAGGTAAAAACATATTTCACAAAAAGTGGACAATAAACTGGAAAAAATTCCGTCTTATCCCTATTTAATTCCTATTAAGAGCGATAGGTTAAGTATTTTAAACTCAAATAAAATTTTCATGCAGAAAATGAAAAAGTTACTTGTAAACTACTTAACTTACTTAAAAAATGAAAAAGTTACTTGCTGAAGAAGTTTTAGCATTAAGCTGTATACAAACGGATGATATTAACCCATTTCAAGTATGTTTGAAAGTTTTCTTTCTTGTAACATTTCAAGATAACCCAATTTTTGTTAAACCCAAAATTAAAATAAAAACCATATTTTTCAATTCACCCTATTATACTTACCTACAACAATTTGATTTACTATAAGAGATAAAATCAGCTCTAACCAGTTAAAGTTTTCTTCAGAGTAAAATAATATAATATCGTAAGAATCGAATTACCAAGTCACGTCTCCGTTTTATTTCAGGAATATTTTCAATTAACGACTTGGCTGTGATAAATCCATTAACAAAAGGAATAGTCGTTTTAGGCAGAAGGTAAGACACATGAATATCAGTCACTGGCTTTGAAAAAATTAAAAAATAGTATTTATAGCGTCCGTATTTCTCTCTAAATTGCTTATTAATATTACATTAATTTTAAGTACAAAGAAATGCAACTTTAAAAAAATATTTAACTCTGGTAAATTGATTCTTAGCGGAAAATTTTTCTTTTGTCGTCTTTTTTGATAACTCATGTTTTTAGCCTGATACAAACTTGCAAATTATATTTCAGCGATAACATTTTAAAACAACAAGGCATAAGATTCGGAAGTTCGGAAATATATGATATTGGTAAGTTAATTAGGATAAATTCCAAAACTTAAGCGAATTTCAAAAAAGTAAAATTAAACATGATTAAACAATAACATGCCCACAAAATTTGATTGATATTCATCGCTAACCTGACCGCAATGAAAAAGAGGATATCACCTTTCATAACTCAAGTATTCACATTCACGTTCTTATTTCTGTGAACTAGGAAAAGAGTATTATTTCAATTTTCCAAAATAAGCCTGTGGGCATTTCCATTTCAAGTTCAATAATTTTATTTATTAAACTTGTTTTAAAAATATTTACCCAATACGAAAAACAAATTTTGTACCTACAAGTGCAACTTGCTAGTCTGCTGACAACTAATTTTGCCGACTCCTGCTCTATAATTAACAGGCGCGGTGTCTAAATTTTGAGTAAAATTAAGAACGTCAATTTAAAAATATGATTAGTTTGTTAATTAAACCCATGTATATACTATAGCGTCTTTTTATCATGATTTGCGTACCGAAACTCCCCGTAGCAACCCAACAGGCTTTTTGTTTACGCTGCTTTTCCTTCTGCGTAGTAACATCACAGGGTCAGAAAACGTTGCTGTCTAGTATATAGCCTAACAAATGGTGTTTTTTTTTCTTTAATTTTTGAATTGTATCATGCTTAGAGAGTAATTTTAAGCTAATATTGAGAGGGTGGGTGCAATGGACCCCTCTCTGAAACAAAACACCTGTAAAGGAAAATGTGAAATTTAAGGTTTGGTCAAGAAGGGAGTCTGAACCCAGGGTTTTTAAGTTTACTAATCCGTGGTGTTTGAAACTTATCAAAAGCACACTTGGTAAAAACACTGCAAATTTATTAATCACTTTTACTCTATGGTTTCTGAACCACTCACTTCCAAAATGGCTTCTTACTAGTTAAGCTTACTGAAACCTTTTAAAGAATCTGGATATTTTGATATCATTAGTACCTAGTAACTGAAAAGTTCTTCATTGTGAATAGCCTGCTGAGACTATTTTTCAGAATAAAGAGATAGTAAAATTGAATATGCTGATCTCTTTGTCCGAGCAGTGTCCGATTTCAAAGAGGTCCAAGACTGTGTGTGTACCTCTCAGTACAATAAAGGAATGGACGAAAGAACGGTCTTGTTTCTCAAGATGAACGAAGGACGACGTTTGGACGAAGATCTCATCCAAAAGATTCGAGACGTTATTGCCACTGAGCTGACACCTTCTCACGTACCTGAAGTGATCACTGAAGTTCCTGATATACCTGTAAGTAAAGTGTCATTTCTCATGTAAGGCACAGAGGAATTCTCGAAAAAATTTACTTAAAAGCTAGTACATTTCTCTTCCAGTTCCAAAGCTCTTTTCGTAAGTGCGGGGACCACACTTACCAGTAAAATAGTTAGAAATTCTATCTGCTGTGTTTTAGTTAATTACTTTTGTTAGAGATAACTCTTGGATGATAACTCAATTTAGTTTTATACTATGGTCCCTCAACTGGTGATTCAGATATGATCTGAATCAGGATAAGTAACGGAATGGACAATTGCAGTCAATTTTTTTGAAAATCTTAATGTATTCAGAATCGCTTAAAACCTCCACAAAACCATTAATATACCTTTCAAAGCGCTAATTTTTAAGTTATTTTTAATTAAAAAGAGCTTCGTTTCGGTCTGAGCTGAAACAGCTTGTGACGTCATGCGTGCCTTGTTTACAATCATTCCGCTTTGAAATACATTGAGCTCTAGTTTTTGTTTTGTTTTGACAACCTCGTGTTTCCATGGAAACTGTGTTTCCCTCATTTCCGAGAGGCACTTTTAACGTCAGCTTTTCTGTAATGAAATATCTTATAATTAACTTACAAAATTTTTCTCGTAAAAGACAAGCGTATTTTCGGATTCAGGAGAGAATTTTCAATAAGTTAAAATTGAAAACTTTGAATTTTAAGAGATGCTGCAATTCTCCATTGGGGTATTCATTGTATATCTACAATACGTAATATATACGAACAGCCCAGAATGTTAGTGGCTCATGCCTAAATTTGAAAAATGTTGACTGATGTCTTAATTTTTTTTTCGTGAGGTTATTTAATTTACAGTTTAATAAAAAATTGCCCTTAGCAAAAAGTTTGGGGTTGGTTTGGGACCCAATGGACCTGTACTAGAATCCTCAAAACGACTGTAGTCAGTTCGCCACGAGAAAAACTTTGACAGAAAAACTAAACTCTGAAAAGAAGTTCGTGAAGTAGGTAGGGGGCTTTTGGAAGATGTGCTTTACCATTGTCTGGGGACAAGCCACTACCATTTTGATTTTAACGTGTTTATTTAGCACATTATTGGGTGGTACTACAAGTCATCGCGAAGGTGTGGGTAGGAGCTATTTACTCTACTAATCCCGAATTTTGGTGCAATTTCTAATAATTCTTTTCTTTCTTTTACAGTACAGCTACAGCGGTAAGAAGTGTGAAATACTAGTGAAGAACATCATCAACAAACGACCAATCAATATCGAGAGCATTTCGAACCTTGATTGCTTAAAATATTACGAAACTCACCCGGATATTAAAGAATTTTGAAAGATTTTTGTGTTTCTTTGAGGCTACTCTTAACATTCACCACTTAAGGTAATCACCGTTATCGGGGAACTAATCCAGTTCAGTGTACACAGTGGGGGACAGTGTATCCACTGCCATCTTCCTATTTTTAGGACACCAAGTACCGATAAAACTAATAAAAATTTGAGTTTTTTTTTTTCAAATTTATGCTGTTAAAGAGTTTAAACTAACACATATTTAACACCTCAAAGATGCTGAGGAAAGTAAAGTTAGTACAGTAACAATTTCACAATTTCGGATGTAATTCGCCAAACTCTAGTTGTAAGTGGTTTGTTTATAAGCGGATCCTTGAGATCTAGCACACAGACCGGTTTTGATACTGGTATTTTATGAAAGTCCTACATAAATTCAGACGTAATTAAGTATAATTCAGTAGTAGTATAAGAAACTTCTAAGGTTCTAAGGGAGGTAGGGTATACATCAAGACGAACAAGAATTGGTATAGGTTAGAAGGTCGCAAGTTGGGTTCAAAGGGTGAAAATCACGGTGGAAAATTGGCAAAAAACCCTCTCATATCTGGGCAGAAAGAGATACAATGGTTCATTTATTACATAAAACCAATTAAATGGCTTATGTAAAAATCATACGAAAATGTTTATTCTATTTAAAAACAGACTAATAAATGCAACAGACATGCGTCGTCGGTAGATAGACTGCAATAGAAAATGTCACGACGCGGAAACATCTTAGTATCTTCTCAGCAAAAGATCCGTACCGGAATCGTACCATTGTATCTCTTTCTGCCCAGATATGCGAGGGCTTTTTGCTGACCCCTCCCCCTTGAACCCCACTTGCGACCCCTAACTTATACAATTTCTTGTTCGTCTTGATGTACCCTACCCCCCCTAGAAGTTCTGAAACACCCTGTATATTGCTTAGCATATTAGATATTAGGTAAAGTGTTTCTTTTCCTTGTATTTATGGATTTAGTAACGAATATATTATTTATTCCATATTCCCATTTTTCCTCGCCCTACCCTATTGAAACTGTTAAACTTTGAAATTGGACAAATCTTCCAACGATACGATTTTAAAACTTACCGACGAATTCCCCATTTTTCCCTCTTAACACCGTAGCTTTATTCTTATTCATCCCCTTCAAAATATTGGCTTCTAAATTCCTTAAATCGGGCAACCCTGTGTCCGTCAACTGCATCTACGTAGATTTGATTCATTCTAATCTAGACATCCCAGCGAGTGTCCTGCGATGCATTGCGTGATACGTATTCTCAAGCGAAGAAAGGATAGTTTTGAATTGAAGTTAGGCGTTGGTAGATAATCGTGATTATAGTTTTTGAGTAGTTTTGATTCCGCTTTTGGGTACTGTGCCATGTCAATCGCAAATAGCCGGATTCATGATGAGATCTGCAGTGAATTTACTTTTGTATGGAAGATAATTAACATCAGTCATTGTGTGGTTCAGATTGGAGACAAATTGAAGAGCCCTGTGTTTCCGTGTATACGTGGGGGAAATACTCTTAGTGAATGGCAGTTATACATTTATCCTCGATCGGGTTTCGAAGGTACGTTGGTAACTTGTGAATAGACGACATTAGTCATTACGTCACTTGCTTGTTTGGAAACGTTGATTCCATCCGTGATTGGTTCCGTACGGATTTACTTCCAATCACGGATAGAATCAACGTTTCCAAACAAGCAAGTGACGTCACACTAATGTCGTCTATTGAAAAACCTTTCAAGTACTACTGTTTCTGAATTTAATTGCAATTTCTGTGTTTATACTACGAAAAAGGAGTTGTTGTATGGTGAGGAAGTATCTTGCATAATTGAACGTAAATCCGTGCGTGGTTCGATGATTTATTCTTATACGCGTTTTCAAGTAATAGCAACTTTTAACAGAGATATTCTTGAGAAGTTACTTGACGACACAGCAGTGTTGCATATCCACATGTGGACACATGCATCTGACCAGTGTGAAAATTCAGTGCACTTCTTTGCAGAAACTCGTTTGAGGCTCGAGCGAAAAATTTTTGAAGTTTCGGTTGAAAATTTCAGTTCTCTTCAGTCAGGAGAGGAGAAGGCTTGTGCTTATTTAATCTCCCCCTCAAAAAGAAATATAGAAGTTAAGATTTTTATTTCAGGCACGAATTTAACTGATGACTCCGTTGAAATACGGCTTTACTACAAAAATGTGGATGGAGTAACATATTCTACTTGCACTCTGTGGATCATGGACAAGAATGGAACGGTGAGAACGTGTGGTAGGAAAGATTACTGGTTAGGTGATAGTCGTTGGATCGCATCAGCAGTCAGGAAGTTTTCTTTCTGGCGTGACGCGATCCTTTCTGAAGAATTGCCTGACGACATTCTCGTATAGAGGAGAGGTAACACTGTCTGGAAACAGTAGCCCTTGGGAACACGTGGTGTATGGCCTCCAGACGACTACAGCAGTTGCTGCGGCTATGGGACCCCGCTTTCCAGAACTTCCCTTCTCGCAACCCTCTTTGCCAACTTGTTCAGAACACCCCCCTTTTGCATTATCGTCTGACATGCGTTCCCTATTGAAAGGGGACGGCCCCCCGCCTGACTTCGAACTGCGCGTTGGGGGACGCAGCTTTCCAGTGCATCAGGTCGTGCTTGGGGCGCGTTCCAGTGTCTTCCGAACCATGTTTGCCAGCGACTCGCAAGAATGTACCAAGAGAAGCCTTGATCTGACGGACATAGATGAAGGTACAGCAGAGATTATGCTTTTGTACGCTTACACAGACAAGAGGCCATCGTTAGAACTCGGATGCCAGTCGCTTGCCGACTTGTATGCAGCTGCCGACAAGTACGCATTCATGGGGCTGAGAACCATCTGTCGTCAGCGGTTGATGAGAAACATGGACTTAACTAACGCACCGATTGTCGCGAAAATCGCTCACCGACGCAAAGATCTTCATCTGATGGAGGTAGCGATAGACTTTTTACGCACGGTGAGAGCGGGGGACACACTGATTGAAAACTGGAGGAAATGGAAGAAGGATGAACCTGAACTTGCAGAAGAAGTTTATCAACAATTCCTAAGGAAATATTCAGCAGAAAAGCAGTGGATATATAAGAGAAATAGGTTTGATGAGTAAAATCATAATGATTTTTGTTATACTCCAGGATTTAAAAAAGGGATTAATAACTTTTAAAGAGTAATGTACTTGCTCTTTTGTCTATTTCAGATTTAACAATTATTGTTTAGTTTTTGATCACTTTTTATTTTTAAAAGTAATTTTGTATGTTATCTCGTAACTTTATAAGAAAAATCATTTTTAGTGATTAATGAAATTTGAAAAATTAGTAATTAAAGCTTTATTGAAATTAAAGCTTTTATGAACGCATTGCTAGTTATACTTATATTGATGAAACATTTGGATACAAGATATAAATTAATATACATCATGGATGTTGAATTTATTTTGTCTTGGTAAATACAGTGTAGATATAGTATTAGCATTCAGTTTTTGTCCTTGATAAGGGTGGATAATTTTTGTGCAAGCATTATTAGCACACATTTTTGAAAATTCGCAATATACTACTACTATACCAATTTTGTGTATTGTGATGTTCATTCGTTTTGGTAAGCTAAATATTTATAGGGGGGAGTTGAACTTCGTATTTTGTTCCAGATTTGTAAGAAGAGTTTTAATACGTTTGAATATTAAACCGTTAAAACCTATAGAGTGTTTTCAGGTGACGTCACGACCAGCTAATTTCTTTTAACTGTTAACCTTTGTAGGGCTTTTAACTGTTGCTAAGGCGATTGCTAGGTAACGAGGTATATGTTGTTAAGGCGGTTTTTAAGTATGGGGTCACGTGATTGCAAAAGCTCCAATAGAAGAATTCCACGGCTAGTCATTTTTTGTAACTGTTAACCTCTGTAGGGCAAAAAACTGTAACATTTCTGTTGCTAAGGCCGTTGTTAGGTCTGAAAATGCTCTATTTACTTAAGTTCTTTCTCACAAATTTAAGCTTTTATAAATAACTTTACTGGTATCCGGGCAACATGCGATCTACCAGTTTAGTTAGATGAATTTAGGGTAGATGATGACACCACAACTGATATTTTTTGAATCCTAATGGAGTTAAATAAAGTTCATAAGCGAACTAAAAACTAACTAATCCTAATGAGCTAACTAAACTGGTCGAATGTACTCTGCGAAAATACCACTTTACTTTTCTCTGTTCACATAATTTCAGATAATACACCAATATTACTTTTGATAGCAGATAACATAAATACTATTTACTATTTTGTTTCAGAAGATAACATTAAATTTCAGAAATTAAGTGCAGTTAAACGGCTAGGAAGTTTAATATCTATTAATTCATAAATTGTTTTTTAATATTTAAGCTATTTTTTATTGGATGCGTAATCTTTTAAGGATTTTTATGTATTTTCTTAATGTTGTGCAGTTTCTGTAGTCTTGTGTAGCAGTTGCAGTGGCGAATCCAGTAGGGGGGGCTGTGGGGCTGCAGCCCCCCCCAGAACCAAGACATCCCAGTTTTGGTACAGTTAAAAATTGCAATAACGTTTTTTTTTTTAAATTTTGGTAGTAAATATGATTATTCCCTGACTTACTTTTCCGTGATATTTTTTTAGCAGAATCATTATTCTTCAGGGTCTGTAACCCTAGTCATTAGGTAGGTTTTGAATTTTTTGAAAAAATTTTCGTAGGTAGGTATTTGGAATTTTTTTTTCAAAACAATTATATAGAAGGTTTTTTCGCCGGTTTTATGTTTTTGAAGGCGCTGATTACGAATATCATATTTGCTCCCATTTGGAAGGTCGTCTTCATGTTCAAAAATCACAAAAATGTTCGATTTTTTGCTTTTTTTTTTTCAAAACTACAAGTTTCTCGATCATAATCTCAATTCACATAATTTAAAGAGTGGTTCTGCCGCTAGAGTGTGCTGAAAAACGGCGATTTTTTGGTCTTTACGCAAAAAAAAGTGAAAAACGTGCGCTTCTAGCGTCTACAAAATGAAAAATATTCACGTTATCAACACAAATTTTATCTAATGTGAAAGAGAATTTAAATGTCTATTCATAATGTACCCTACATTATTATTTTTTGTGAAGGGGGAGAATAAAACTTTCGCGTCTTACATCCAAAACGAACTCTTCCCAGATGTTAATCAATCGGAAATACAATCATTTTTTTAAATTCATAAATTAAATTATGGAAGTGCTTTAATGACTGAATTTATATGTTTTTTACATTGCTGAATCCAAATTTTAAGTTTAAAAACCCGTAAAAAGGCAAAAATTTAAAATTTATTTTGCATTTTTTGATGTGAAGGTGACCTTTTAAATAAAAATAAACTCGAAATTTCCATAATTTAATTTATAAATTTAAAAATTGATTAAATTTCCGAATATTTTATTATGGTGTTGATAAAAATATTAATGAAGTGCTACATCGGTTCTTAAACTGTGGTCCGCGGACCCCCGGGGGTCCGCGAGTAACCCTGATGGGGAACACTCAAGACTCAAGTTACCTTTGAGTGCTTCCCAAAGATTTTAATATGAGGTAAAACACCACTTGAAGGGGGCAAGTTTTAAAAAAAATTTCTGGGGGAGGACCCCCATCAATCCCCCTGAGAGTTTTGACTTTGATTTAAATTTTTTTCCTTGAAAATTCTGTGGTTTACAAGGAGCTGCTTTCTTTAGGTGTAACAAAAAATGTCAAAAATTAATTAAAATAGTAGCTTTTTGAAGCAAATTTTCAAAATTTTTTGGGGGAAGACCCCCGACCCCCCATTACTACTTCAAGTAGATGTAAAATTTTAATGTGGAACATTAGGGGGAACCTCAGGAATAACGTTGAGTCAACCCCCCCTGAACTCAAATCTGGTTACTGCTCTGGGTGTTTAAATCTTGGGGGGGGACGTGAGGTCTGGCTGTTACATAAAGGGGGGGGGGCACGGAGATCGAAAGTTTAAGAACCGCTGAAGCGCTACATAAATTAAGCCAAAAGAGCCGAGAATTACAAATTATATTGTAATGATTTCAAATTTAAATAATGATCGTGTAAGTAAAAATAAAAAATATTATTTTTCAGTTAAAAAATTTGTACCTTATTTAGATAGGTCTTTAAGATCACAGTTTTTTTTTGCAGTGTATTTTAGTACCATATAAAAAGTCTTACATAATAGGAGTTAAGACATTTGAAACTCAGCCCCTCCCAGACAAAAATCCTGGATTCGCCACTGAGCAGTTGTATTGTTCGTAGTTGAAATTTCTTAATTTAATATAAAAAATTCAATGTGTGCAATGTGTGTGTTTCTCTTTTATACAAATCTACAGTTTTCTTCCGATCTGCACCAAAAATTCAATAAAAACATAGGCTATGTTTCGAAACTATTTAAATGACCCTTTGACCCTCTTTTACAACTGACTGAAGTCTATTTAAAAATTATATAATAATCTAAAAATGTAGATTCAATGGGATTGCTCACGCCACTTGTATTTCTCCTCTAGTACGATACCATATACCAGTGGTTCCCAAACTATTTTGGTCGTGGAACCCCCAAATTTGTTGCCAATGATCGCGGAACCCTGGATATTTTTTAATCAACGACTTTTCAAAACTTAAATATCTGATATTAAATTAAATAAGCCATCTTAATGTTAAAAAAGTTGTGAATAATCGAGGTCCAAGAACCAACAGGGGGGTCTGGGGGTCCCCCCAGAAATTATTTTAGAAATTTGACTATAAAACGATGGTTTTAACTTGTTTTGGTACGCCTAATCCGAATTTTGGACATACATTTTTAAGAATTTAATGCATATTTTTGGTAGGATTTGCATTTTGATGAACTTAATATAAAAAAAAGTTGTAAATCATGAAGTTCCAAGTAATAATGGGGGTCTTGGGTACTTCTCCCAGATAATTTCAGAAAATTTGAGCTTAAAAACATGGTTTTTATTAGGAATTTATATTCTTTCAATAATTATTCATTAATTTCCGAGAAAAATGTGAATACATTAAACACCCTTTTTATTTCCTTAATGAAATAAAAATTTGTCACGCGGAACCCCTAAAGGTTTTCGTGGAACCCCAGGGTTCCACGGAACCCACTTTGGGAACCACTGCCATATACCATCCATCTACGATTATTTGTTGTTTCGTTTCGGCTTAATTTATAGTAAATTAAATTTATTTTTTTGAATCATAACTAACTGTTCTTTAAAATTAAAATAAGTTAAAATGTTTTTACAACGCATAAGTCGATAATTTATTCCTGAGCAAAAAAAACTCAAATGATTTAGAATAGAATTTAACAAGAAGCCATTTGGATGGTTCGATCACGACCCCTTCTGATCTATAATGCCGTAATTAAACACCTGACCATCCCTTTGGAAAAACCAGGAGAACATTAACTAGGGTCTAAAAGCCCTGAACAGCCCCATATTCTCTTGCTCATTATCTTATGTCTTTTTTTAATAAAAAAAAATAATGATTAAAAAAATAAAAAGTTTAATAACAAGTCCTAAATTTTAGCACACGTCCCTTACCAATAATGTTACAATTTGTGGGAAGATCTACGCCAACACAATATGTTCTTTCCTGTTCAATCTGCCAGCCCATAAGTAATTTGGGTGAATCTCTAGATACAAAAATTCAAGCTAAAATTCGCCAAGTTGGTTTCAGATAAAATAGAAGTTCATACTGATTTTATGTAACAGAAAAGTACCGAAAAATTGCAATATAGTATACAGACGTTCCCAAAAGTGACAAAAATTTCAGGTAGACCTAATATAAGAATCTCAAGAACGATGGCTACCCGCTACCGTAGGGTAGGTACTACTTCATGACTATACTCAACAGAAATGGGTAGACACAAAGCCTGTTGGGTTGCTAGGAGGAGTTTCGGTACGCAAAGGGAATTCAAGCATATGGTAAACAAACGTTGCTGACTGCAAGTCTGCAACGTTAGTTGACTATATGACGTTACTGACAAAGTAGTTCCGATCGCGGTGTCTGAATTTTGAGTGAAATGAAAAGAACGTCAATTTAAAAATGATTATTTTTTAAAACCCATGTATATATAGTGCTTTTTTTTTATCACGATCTGCGTACCAAAACTCTTCCTAGCAACCCAACAGGTGTTGCGTTTACCCATTTTCTCCTTCCGCGTAGTGACGTATTGTGTTCAGGAAACGTTGCTGTGGAGTAAAGTATATCTTTCTCAATTTTTTTCAAGACTTCTAAAACTAGTCTATCATAAATTTGTCTCTAAAAATAAAATAACAGCTTTAGAATCTTCCAGTCTTCTATTAATTCCAGTCAGAATACTTTAATATTCATTTAAAAGGGAAAAATAAGGTCTCCTGTTAATATGAGACTTAAATTTGACGCCAAAAACACGCTAACTAATTTGGGTTACCCCCTATGTTTTAACTGTAAAATTCTTAGGAAAGTAAATATTTTGAATTCCCAAAACGCACGCTCGCTTAGTAACAGAAAATCCCATTATCAGCAGTTGATCATTCGAGTTTCACAGATCAAGTCATGTGAGTTCTAAAATAACTGTTTTGTATTACGTCCAAACATTATACTGTTATTCAAAATTATAACGTGTTCAGTTGAGGTAGTGCAAGATTTCTTTGATGCTGGTTTTAAATGGTATTTTCTTGTATCCAGATTTTTTGTTAATAATACACGTACTAATTTTTCTTGAATCCAGTTTTTATTTAATAATACACGTAGATTCCCTTGAATAATATGTTAATTAGCATAACTTTTAAATTATTACAATGTTATTAACTTTTAATTAAATAATAAAAGCAAAGGGCATTTTTAATTCCTTTTAGTCCTGTGACAACACCTTATCTTTGCATTTATCAAAATCCAATCTGATTCTTTCATTAAAAGGAAATAATTTCGTATTTAAATTTTCTAAAAGGAATTTTTCGTGTTATCATCTTTCTTTAATTCCTAAACACAGGAAAATGTAACTAAATAAAGAACTTTTGATAAGCGTGATTAAAAATAGTGAATAGCTTGAAACTAATGCTAGAGTACATGATCCTGACCTCATATCTCATTCAAAATCTCTGATGTTTCTTGATCGTATCAGTAAGATATGTGTGTTAAGTTCGCTTTGCTTTACAAACTTCATTACATAGAATGGTGCAAGAAGAAAAATTTAATATTTTTGAGCTTGAATATAGTTTTCTTCTTGCCCCTTGTAGTTAACAATGTAACCTTAAATTTTAAAAGATCATCATCTTAAACAGGAAATAACTAGATTGTGAAAATCCTCATGTTGCGCACTTTGAAAAAACCGTGTAAGTTTTATCTTTATGTTGATTTGAGTTGATACTTATATTATTAAGTAGGGATAAGTAGACTCTCAAGAGAAGCAATTTGTGTAGGAAAATGCAGTGGTTTTTAAGAATTTTACGTTTTTAGAGAAAGGTAGATGAAAAAACGTAATCACGTAAACAAAGAGAGAAGTGTAAATTTAACTGTTAGATATTTTAATTTAAAAATAGGCTGATAGTTAACATAGACTTTTTGTTCAGATTACTAAGATTAGTTGGTTGCTTTAATAAATTGATTACCTTTACTTTTTCTTGTTTACGTTTTTCATCATTCATTGTATTTTCTTGGTAGACAAGTTAATACTAAGAGTTGAGTTTTCACTGTGTATTCTCGAGTTAATTTGCGTCTAATATTTGTGATTCAATAATTTTTTAATTTAAAGCTATTATTAGGTTGGTTCTGGTTTTATGACGTAAGGTTCTAATTCGAGCATCCTTATGTACTGGAATAAAGTTTTTGGTTGGTTTGTTCTGGTTTTTGGTGAATTGAATGATGAACAACTTTATCCCATTAACTACTTTAATTATAACGTTAATAATTTTAATAACGTTAATAATACCGTAATTAATTGATACAAAGTATTTAAAGCTAGATTTATAATGAATTCAATTGAAACCAAATGTTACTAAAGGAAAAATATCGTATTATATTGAGACAATCTAGGAAAACTATCTTTCACGTGAAAGTTACGTGACAGTTTCATGTAGGGGACAGAGTGGGTAGGGTGGGACTTTTTTTTCAAAAATATTTTTAAAAAATGAAGTTTTCTTAGCACAAATTTAAAACTTTCAGAATAACATTTTGAAATGTTTTGCATATGAAAAAAAAATACAAACTAAATGATAGTTATGAAAATTCAAGGTTTATAAACCAATTTACAGTTATACAAGAAAAATATAATGTCATTGAACGTTCTTCATTTCACTCAAAATTCAGACTCCGCGATGGGAACTTTGTTTGTTAGTGACGTCATAGGGTCAGGAAACGTTGCAGTCAAGTATAGATTTTGTTTCCATACTACGCATTTATGATGTAAGAGAGGGTGTCAAACTGTGTATGAATATTTATAATTTTATATTTTATGGATTTATTACGATTAACATCACAGACTATCTTAAAGAACTGAAATAGCAGCTGTTATAAATGAATTTTTCTAACACAAAAAACTCCAAGTTAAAAGTATAGTCTGAATTTTTTTTCACAATTGAAGAAATTGTTCAATTGTAGAAAACATTTATTTATTAAAATCAAATAGAACGAAAAAAAATATTTATATCACCTGGGATCACACAAAGATCCATGTAGGTGAACGAACATGCATAGAAATAATTTACAAATTGGTAGGTATACAAAAAGAATTACAACAACAAAAAAACTTAAACGTGTTGAGGTTATAAACATAAATGAACGATTAAATATTTATATTAGTTTTTCTGTCAACGAAAAACTAAATCCAGAAAATAAGTATTGTATTTGAAAAAATGCTGCTCTAATGTTACTAAAATCAAACAGTTTTGGTTATCATCAGTTAATTTTTCCATTCAACCATTTCCTAAAAATCAGCTTTTTCCACGATTTTTTTACAACTAGTCCAAACAAATGAGACAAGAACAAGGAAGTATTTACGTAAAAAAAAAAAAATAATGCGATTAACATAAACCCCAGGCAAGACCTTCAAAGAGCTCATTAAATCTCAATATTCCTTTTCAACATTATATTCCCACTCACAATTGATAAGTTATTCTTACATTTAGTTTATGTTTGCAGCTGAATATAATAGCATGAGAAGGTTCTGGCTGGATGCAAGGCACTGTTCTAAACATCATCTTCAGTTCGGTGATCATGAATGAAGTTGTAAATCTTTAACATGAAGACCGAGATCCACAAGTGGTCTGTGGCCTGGATATGCAGTTTCATCAACTTCTTATACCTTGGTGTTCCAAGGTTATCTGGAATGTTTTACCTGGCTGCTATAAGCAGGTACAATGTGAACAGGAATCAGGCCGCTTTGCCTTTTGTGCTGTGCTATACTGTGAGGAATGTTTCAGGTGAGTGAACGTTTCTTAATCTCCCTTAGAAATAGCATTGGGGGTGGGACCACTTTTTTTTAACGATATTACCTCAATTTTTAGGTTATAGCCCCCTTTTGCGATATGGCCCGGGGATCCTGGGACGCAGCCTCATACAACCACCAAAACTATGTCATGTTTCAGTAATGTAATAGATTCCTATTTAGGACCAATGTGTTTTGGAGAAACTGGCATGTCGGGCAAACGTATTCGGGATTATGAGCTATCGGGTGGTCGGGATTTCGAACCAGACCCATTCGGATGAACTCTTGATATTGCATTTCTTATAACTAATCGCACGGTTTGACAAGTGTTTCAATTTTAATCGAAGTAAGGGCGAGCGCGCACGGGCGACTTTTGTCACGGTGACAAAGACAAAAACAACGTTGCTAAGGCTGTTGTTATAGGCGGGACATAGAAGTATCCAATAGCAGCATTCGCACATGACATCACTGGAGGATAAAAACAACGTTGCTAAGGCCGTTGTTAGGGGGTGGTTTGATTGTCATTAGGTCATGTGATTGAAAATGCTCTATTGTTTTCTAATTATATTTTTGATACTAGTAATCCTGGTCGCCGTGACTTTAGTCACTCGTGCGCGCCCAGCCTAATGGTGAAAGTAGCTGGCATGGCAGTTTGTATATGGATCTTTAAATCCTTTTTGTAACGCCTTTTCAAATCCTAGCACAGATGCCTAGCACCTAACGGTGAATATCCGCCCCCTCCCATCCAAATCGAAATAGTGTACTTGTCTAGGTCACCTCTAACCTCCCTATAACTTTTTGCAGTGAGTTTTGAAACACCGTATCGATATTAACTAAATGGTTAATACTTTAGAGTGCAATTTAAGAAAAAGTGTGCAGTATCACGATTTATGCGAATGCGAGTACTATATGATCAAGAGATTTTGTAAAATTAAATTTTTTTATTTATTAACATTACGAATGATGCTTTGTGAACTTCGTTGGAGAAATGCACATGAAAATGCAAAACATAAGAACTGTCTTTGAATGTTGGAAAGCTTTCTTGAGAAGGCAAACGAAAAAGAAATTTTAAGGTATTAAAATATTTTGGTGTAAAAATAAAAGTTGAATGGAAATAACGGTTGTTTCCCCCCCCCATTCTTATGTTTTAGATTATTATACTATAATTAATAATATGTTGTTCTTAATTTTGGAATTGAAACTTTTCTCTATAAATGGATTTTTCTCATACGGGTGGTTTATTTAACAGTTGATATTACCACGGCTTACTAGATACTATACAGGCTAGCCGAGTTTTGAACAATGAAAACCATTTGACAACTTTTCCCGCTTGGATAGCCACAAGTCCTACACCCACCGCCTTCAACACTGTGTCCAGTATTGCCATCTGGATTTTTAATGATTTCCGTACTCGGCTAGCCTGTATAGTATCTAGTAAGCCGTGATATATTACACAAACGAACATTTAATTAATAAATGATGAATAGTTTTATGGTCTGAATCGTTAATATTTGTTAACTCAGTTTACGGTACAAGGTCGTGGCCTGTGGACATTATATCCAGACGTTTCCCCCTCCACTTTGAAGAGCATCCCTGAGGATGGGAATAATAAATATTTGATTAATATTTGAAAAAGCTTTAGAACTAAAATATACATGGATTAGGAACATATACTAGGTATAAAGAATTCAGTTCGACTGTAAAAATATTATGCTAAAGAACTATTTTTGTTTTTTTTAAGGACCTTTCATTGGCTGTCTCAGCAGAAAAGTGAAAGTGGAGACGTTGATCCTCTGTGGATGCGTGCTGTCTTCTGTTGGCGTGGGAGTCTGCTTTTTCGCTGAAGACATCACCGCGGTATCCATACTGTGGGGTGGAATTTTCGGTAAATCTATTTATGAGTACTTATAATGTAAATTAAAAATAACTGTAGAACAAAAGAGGAATTTTTTCAAAATTAAATTATTTAAGAGTTATTTGTGTTTGATATTTTTGTTTCAAAACTTTAATTAGGAGAAAAAGGTTTTGGTTTTTCCTAGTCTTAAAGTAAGTTAAGTATTAGAAGTCTCAATCTTATAATCTCTCTATATATAATGAAGGTGTCCCTGGGTTCCTGTCTGGGTTCCTGGGTTCCTGGGTTTGTCCGGAACAGATTTGGCTCAATTTCTCCAAAACTACCCGTCCGAATCGAACCAAACTTGGTACACATACGTATGGGGACGGGGGAAAGACAATGACATCATTTCCAAATTTCTAAAACCACCCCTTCATCCCCTATAAGGCCTTTTTGTAAAAATCGCCTTACTTCTCCGCTAAAGAAGATCTGTTTAACTCGCATTGTTGCAAATAATACAACAAAAACAATTTTAAACATAAAAAAAAGTATTTAAAGATAAAACTTGGCTAAAATTGTTTTAAATGTTTTAAAAAGGTTATTAATAATTTAAAAAATTAAAAACGGCCCTTATAAAAAACTTTATAACAGTATTTTCTTATTAAAAACTTCATTTTCCATGAAACTTTAAGTTGAAATAGAAAGTTTTAAGAATTAGACTGGTTAAAGTAAAGATTACATCATGCAGTTTTTTTAGAAAGTTGATGATAGAAACACTAGATCAATTTGTTATTTAACCTTATAATTTGTTTCTTTGGTGTAGTTTAACGGGATTTTTTTTTCAATTTAAACAAGGGGTATTTACAAATTTTGGGATTTCAAAAGTCTGTAATAATTTTAATGGATTTTTTTACTTAGAATGGATAATTGGGTAACTGTCGTAATTAAATGTGCAACACCGGAACTGGATGGTTAGGTTAGATTTACACAGTTGGAACCGGGAGGGAAAAGGCACAGGGAGCACGGTGATGAAAATGCACCGGGAACACCGAGATGAAAAGGCACCGGGGACACCAAGATGAAAAAGGCACCGGGATATGAAGAAATACTGGGAACACCGGGATATGAAAAAATACTGGGAACACCGGGATATGAAAAACTACCAGGATGATTGGTAATTATGGTTACAGAAAATTAGGCATGTAACTTGAGAAAATTTTAATAAATTGATACACTCCACCCGTGCAAGGCCGGGCATATCAGCTAGTAGTACTATAAAAGAAAACACTGATATCGAGATGTCGTGCTGCTATCTATCGAAAATGTAAAGAGCTATTCTAGCTTATTACTCGAGTGTTTGTGCTGTCATCTATCTAAAATGAAGAACACTTTCTAAAGTCTTTCATAAGGTGGTTGACAGTGTTTTGAATTTGACGACTTTAATACAGGAATTTTTTATTTATGCGAAGAGTTTGACTCTTAATTAAGTAATTTTTAAAAAGCTTGATTTCTACTAGAGGGAATAATTACGGTTTTAAGCCCGGAAAATGTAACAATAGATATAGGAGCTTAATTTAAAATTATTCATATTGTTTTAATTTCTTCACCAAATAAGGCAAAAATTTAATAGCTGAAACTAACCTTTGGTAATAAATTTGAGTTTTAGTGCTTGAATTTTCTTTTGATTTAATTATTTGAGTACTAAGTACAGTAAATAAGGGCTTTATCCAATAGACGACATTAGTCATTACGTCACTTGCTTGTTTGGAAACGTTGATTCCATCCGTGATTGGTTCCGTACGGATTTACTTCCAATCACGAAACCAATCACGGATTGAATCAACGTTTCCAAACAAGCAAGTGACGTCACACTAATGTCGTCTATTCTTTTTTTTGGGGAGTCCTTTTTTGTCATACATTTTCCTATGCAGAATGCTTAAAAATCAAAAACAGTTATACTCGACAGCAACGTTTCCTGACCCTATGACGTCACTAACAAACAATTCAAACAAAGTAGTTCCCAGCACGGTGTCTGAGTTTTGAGTGAAATGAAGAACGTCAATTTAAAAATATTACACGAGCACTCGGTGGCCTTAGGGCCTTTATACCTCCAAAGTGGGTCGAGTTGCTTAGCTAAAACAAGTCAAATCTCTAAGATGACAGCTGCACGAGCGCTCGGTGGCTTTCGGGCCTTTATACCTCCAAAGTAGGTTGAGTTGCTCAGCTGAAATTAATTATTCAAGTCTCTAGAAGACAGCTATACTGTGGCTTCGGCCACCAGCCTTAAGATCAATTAAGCATGCGCTCCGCGCAGCGGAGCACAGTCAAGACAGGAGCTTGAAGTCCTTAGGGACTAGGTGCTCCTTCGAAATTAAAACCCCTCGTCCATTTAAAAATATGATTATCTTGTTAAACCCATGTATATGTTACGGGCAAAGTGATTAACCGGGCATTATTAATAATGCCCAATTTATCACATTGCCCGTAACATATATAGCGTCTTTTTTGTCACGATTTGCGTACGGAAACTCTCTTCCTAGCAACCCAGTAGGCATTCTGTTTACGCAGTTTCTGCTTCTGTGTAGTGACGTCATAGGGTCAGGAAACGTTGCTGTCGAGTATAGATGTATTTATTGTTTTTGCTGTAATAACCAACATTTATTTCCTGATAGTATATTTATTGATATAGTATATAAATGTTCTTCTTTATATAAAAACTGTTAAGCAATACAAAATAAATTACATTCTTTAGGTTTGGGTTTTGGCTTGAGTACCATCTTGATCCCCAGCGTCCTGAACCAGCACTTCGACAAATACATTTCAAACGCAAATGGAATCGCCTTTGGCGGCGAATGCATCGCTGGGTTCGTCCTTCCACCCCTCTACGATTTCTGCCTGAACACCTTCGGCCCGTCCGGATCCTTCCTGATCCTGTCAGGACTGCTTTTGCACGGGATACCGGCCGCCATGCTCCTGAGACCTCCTGACAAGGAAACAACCATTGCAAAGAGAAATCGAAACAGTATTGAAATCAAATGGGATTCTTGGATGTCTATTGACAAAGCGGGCTGCAGTAGTGAAAATACTTACAAGAAAAGGGGAGAGAAACAAGTCCATGAAGAAGGTTTGTTACTTGATAAAAATGAAGTCAAGAGCCTTCTTGATGACTCGAAGAACTGCTATGGAACATCTAATACTGCAATAGCAATCCAAAAGAAAGAAGGGTTAGGGCCACTAAATGAATCTGCATCGTCCTTGGATAGTTCAAAACTTGGATATAAATACCTCTCATCCGATCAATATGTGATATTATGCAATGAAACTTCACCAAACTCGAAACTTTCACCCTGTTTAAGGGATAAGGATGATTCCTTTGGTCCAATCGATAAAAGGTTTCATCATGAAAATATTGAGAGCGCAACTCAAGGTGAAGCATCAGGCTCTGTTCAGTATATTATAATGAACAATGAAGCTTCTCCGAACTTGAATAGTAGCTATGAACCAACACATACACGTACTGGTTTGTCGTCCGATTTTATTTCGGAGAGAACTCCGAACGAAGCTTCTCGGTACTCTGAACCCTTAATACAAACTAAACATCTCTGTGTATCATATGATTCTCCACATGAAGCCCCCAAGGCTGCTAAACCAAAAGAAACTAATCAGTATGAATGCTGCAATGAAACTTCACGGAACTCTGAACAATCTTTAGATAGGGGCCCCAGTGTATCGTCTGGTCTTGTTCCATTCTGTGAAAAGATTGAAAACGAAAACTCAAAAGAATCTGATCAGCTTGGGCACTGCAGTGAAGCTTCACCGACCCCAAAGTTATCCTTACATACAAGACCATCCTCTAAGGATATTAATGAAGGAGATTCTGAGGTATCTGAACCAAAGGAAACTGATCAGAACGAACCCTGCAATGAAGCTTCACAGAACTATGATACATCTTCACTCAAGAGTCCTTGTGTAACGTCCGTTTTCCAAGATACGGATGACCCTTCTACAGCCCCTCCCAAGTCCAGCCTCCCCGATACTCCCGACGAATCCAAGGGCTCGAAGCGACCCTGTTGCCCGCCCAGCTGCTCCATCTTCTTCGACCCCGCCTTCCTGCTGATCCTCCTCACGCAGAGCTCGTCCATCTTCGTGGCCACGACCTTCACCACCATCCTGGTGGACTTTTCCATCGACGCAGGGGTGGACGTGTCCGCCGCCGTCTACGTGCTCATGTGCTACTCTGCGGCGGACATGGCGGGCAGGTTCGGGCTGGGCTGGGTCACCGACGGGGCGTGGCTTTCGGGCGTGGCCTTCTCCGCCCTCTGCTTCGGCGTGATGGGGGCGGTGCTGCTGTCGGCGCCCGTGGCCTATCATGGCTTCGCGCTGGTGACGGGGGCGGTGGGCGTGTACGGGGCGGTGCTTGGAGGCCTCATCGTCATCGGGCCGGTGGTCGTCACGCAGCACGTGGAGAAGGGGGTTGTGAATGTGGCGTTGGCGTCCAGATTTGCTCTGTTTGCCCCCATGAGTTTGGTGCAATCGTCTATGATAGGTAATGTGGTGCAATAAGGTTATTCATCTTGTTAAAAACCGCCTAGGTATTTTGGATGCCAATATGGCCGAATTATTATTGTTGTCATTGATATAACTGTAGTTTTCAAATGGTAGGTTAACCGTTTTGGCCGATATAGTGGACCCCAGAGTATAGAGCTTACAGGGATTCCAAGTGGCAGTTTTCCAGTTTTAGTTCCAGTTTTAGTTCCACTACCTCTTCGGGGCGTAACACCGCCCTTTCGCGAAGGTGAAATGGCGATAGTGATACCTGATTGGATATGGAACAACATGAGTGACAGGCAGGCGAAAGCTTCCGCGGGAGAGGATTGGCGGAGGCCATGGGGCTAGGAGGTGGCCCCCGTCCCGTTTGGTGTGCCAGGTGTTGGCCAGTGTCTATGGAAAAGTCAATACCTTAAAAGTTGCCATTACTATGGGGATGAGACCTCTATGGTCTATGGGGGTCTATGGACTATCTTATCTAAGACCTCTGTAAGCTTTATACTCTGTGTAGTGGACAAGGTGTGTCAAAAAGTCCACTCAAACTCTACAGAGAAAGATTCCTTGAGTGGCAAGTAGATGAAATTTGTCCAAAGAAGTACACCTCTCGGCGACTTCATTTTTCAGAAAATCTGATGTCCTATCCGATAAAAAAAACACCTTAATTTATTTCATACCACGGTACTCACTTGCATGAGTAATGGATGTTTTAACATTTTAGAGTGAAAACATTCAACTAACAATTCTCACAAAACCTTTGTAGAGTAAACAGATGTGATGTCATACCTTTTTCTGTCACGATTTTCTCGAAAACTATGGGCCGTAGAGCTATAGTTCCCAGAGCTTTTTTATGTACTCCACACAAAGAATCTGGCTGTGCAGAGTATGGGTAGACTTGTTGTGGAATCCTGTTTAATCATACGAATCCAAAAACACTTGTCAGATTTTAATGGGATTGAATTTGCAATGTATTCAAAGATTTTTGAGCAATCCATTTAATTCTTACTCTTCATTTTCTCAAGCTGTTAAGTTTATGATAATTTGAGATTTCAATTAAAAAATTAAGATTTTTCTTTTTGTCCTGTTATTAGGAACGCGAAATAAGTATATTTTACAGTTTTCAGAATAGAAATTTTAGAATGAAAGGATTAAGCTATCTCAAGCTATAATCTGTTGAATCAGGCTATTGAGAGATTTTGATACTAAATTACAATTGTTAAGCGCAAATTATTTTACTAATTGTTTCAAACTGCAAGTGTACATTTTTTATGACATACACAGAAATCCATTACACTATCAATTGTTGTATTTTAAGTAAGAAATTATAAATTATTTACAATTAATAATTTGAAACACTTTTATTCTTTCAAGATATTTATGTAATTTGTAAACTCTTCTATGAGACTAGCTGTTACGACCCGGCAAAGCCGGGTCTTACAGCTAGGCTAGCCTTTTATGCGAGCTTCGCTCGTTACTACTTCAAGTTCCTATTAATTATACATTAAATAAGAAGTTTAACTTTAATAATTTATTATTGTTGAATTAGAAACCAACTTCCCTAAAAGTAACTTTTTAACCTTTATTAAGTAAACCAACTTTCTTGAAAGATATTTATTTAAAAGCTATTATATTATTTTAAAATTTTAATTACTTTTATTTATTTATTTTTCTGATTATTGCGAGATGGCATCGAGTCAGTGAGTGACGTGGGCTTTTATATTTTTCTGATGATTATGATTATTATTGCGAGATGGCATCATAGTGTGCGAGCGTTCCAGAATCAGTGAGTGACCTGGGCTTTTATATGAGAGATAATGCCATTATAATGCAATCTTTATTTTCAGGTTATTTTAGAGATACCTTGGGCTCCTATAATGGAATCCTCTACTTATTAGGAGTACTTTGTATGGCTTGCGCCGTTTTGTGCTTGCTTATTCCTTCTGCTGCCAGGTGCAGAAAAGTAGAGTTTCGAGAAAGGGGTGAGACAGCGTGAAACTTTAAAAACACTCATCAGACAGAGTTGTAAGGTCTCGCAAGTTTTTATGTTGGACTGTAGAGTGAGCTTAGGTTATTACTAATTATTTTAAAAACATGTACCTTTCTAATTTACCTCTATCTACTATATATTTTTATGCTTGTTTTATAGATGAATCTGCCACTAAATTATTGATAGTTATTTTATGCAATGTTTTTAAAATATTGTTCTTAGAACATTTCGTTTAAACCTTTTACTGAATATTGTTAAGTTAAATAGTTACTGAATATTGTACTCTTTAAATTTTTAGTTTCAACTATGAATGAACCCTATGTGAATTAATCTCAAGTGCAACTTTTTAAATCCTTTTTCCTCCATAGTCCTTGATTTTAATAGTTTATTAAATAATCAACATAAGTGTGAGGGTAAATTTAGCCGAATAGTCGTGGGATGTGCCATATGGTTAGTGTTAAACCATTAGACTTAATAATATGGATACATTTTATGAATACATACTTGATACATTTTATGAAGTTTTATTTATGTTCTTAAATTCATTGATTGAAGGAAAGTTTATTAATTATAATTAGTTGTTTATTAAAAAAATGTTTTTAACAGTTTTGTTTTTATTACGAATATTATTACCAAATTTTCAATAAAAATAAACACAAACATCATATTTATTTCTATCAATAAATTCACACGAGTTCTTATAACTGACTCTTAGGACCTCCATTACTATTAAGATTCTAAATTTTCAGAACAGGAAAAGAATGGCTTAGAGTCTAAGCCATTCTTAGACAGAATGACGCCTATAAACTCAATTTTGAGTAATTCCTCCAAAATGAACACAAAAAGTGATGTCTGAATGAAAATTTAAAGGAGAATCTTAAAAGAAATCCAACTCCACCCTTATCATAAATTACAGTGGACTTAGACCTCTGGCATTCTAAACAATTCAAATGTTCTTTTGACAGAGACCTAATACATTCCCTAATTTTCATCAGTGTTTCGAACCAGTGATAGATTTACAAGAACCTTTGATCCCTATTCGGGGATTGCCTCATTCGTTACAACATTCCCATCCTCAATAACCACAAACATTCCTTAACCAAACATTCAGCGAAGAGTCGTCATTAAGGATTCATCAGGCACCTCCGAAGAATCTCTTCTTTTCCCTTCGGAGGGGTGAAGGGAACTCAATTACGCTTTCCATTGTTCCGAAGGGGTTCCGAACTTCGTTTGGGGACGGACCGGAAGCAACAGGCGAGAGGATCTGTTTGAAGTCCTAACAAGTTCCTGAGTCTCGTTTCGCAAGTGAGTGCATACTCAAAGGATGGGATTTACCGCCAATCAAATCGATTCACTGATCATTCGATCGATATTGAACTGAAGAGAATCGATTTCTTTCGTCACATCTAATTTTGCCTTGGTATTGAAACTTTGAAATTATTACTCGAATTAGTAATTATAGCGCCATATACTTGGGAAAAAGGACTGAACAATATGCATATTCAGCTGAAACTTTTTTGTATAAACTAGGGGCCGTTCAAATATTACGTAAGCATCCAAGGGGGAGGGGGTCTGCTAATTGCTTATTTTTCCTGACAAGGGGGAGGGGGAGTCTCTGGAAAAAGGGAGGCATCTCTTGTTTCCTGCATAAATAATTTCAAAGCAGTTATTTTTTTGCAGTTTTCATACGTAATTATGACAAGCGCGGATCCAGCAGGTCTCCAAGGGGAGGGCACTTTTTGAGGATCCCCTCTACCTTTGCACGCAAAATAGACTAAATTTTACTTTTTTCTATAAAGATCCCCCTAATGAATTTTATTTTTGAACCCCAACATGTTTGATCACCAGTATAAGCGAAACTATTTCTGAACCTATGATCGGAATCTGAACCTTGTAACTGTCTTTTAAGAACGCAAATTTTTTAGGGGGTCTGGGGATCCTCCCCTATAAAATTGTATGGATTTTGACCCTGAATAATTCCTTTTTGATCCGCACAGGCACTTGATGAACGAAAAAAGTTTGGAAAATCTGGGGAAAGTGACACCTTCGGCTAAAAAAAAAGACGCCACGAAGGGAAAAGGAAGAGAAAAAAAGGGTAAAAAGAAGAAAAAATTATCTTTTTTTAAATGACAAAAAAAAATTCTTGTTCTTTCAAAATCTACTTTTTTTTACGCATTTTCTCTCTTTTTCCCATCTTTCCCTTTCTTTTTCAGCCCAAGGAGGGGGCATTTTCCGAAGTGCCTCCCATTGAATCCGCGCCTGGTTGAAATGTATCTTGAAATATTAAAAAGCCGTCTTATACCGTTTTGTTACCTGCTTATCAATTATTTTTCTTGCAGGGATTGTTCCGAAACTTGAATACTATAATCGGTACAATTTTTGATTATCCGGGGATTCCCTTCAACTTAATGGACGTAACAGTAAAAAGACCTTTGCTATATAAAACCTTTTAATCACATCTACCTTCTCTTTACAAAGCCATATAAAAACCTACTTTTCTTTCTAACCATTTTTCCAACTCCCACTAATAATAAGATAACAACATATCAAAATACAAGATGAGTCCTCGAGAGCTCTACGTACTCGAGCTATGGACTCTAACCGCCTATCTGGTTCGAGACTTCCCACGGAACCAACACGTGACCTACTGAGCTTGCAATTGGTTACCACAGATACTACACTAGTAGATCTACTAGTGTAGTATCTGGGGTAACCAATGGACTCTAACCGCCTATCTGGTTCGAGACTTCACGGAACCAACACGTGACCTACAACTGAGCTTGCGATTGGTTACCACAGATACTACACTAGTAGATCTACTAGTGTAGTATCTGTGGTAACCAATCGCAAGCTCAGTAGGTCACGTGTTGGTTCCGTGTGACGTCAGACGGTTAGAGTCCATTGGCTACGGACACTAGTTTTCTATAAACACTAGTTTCCGCAACACTCCCCCCCTTGAGTTCTGGACTTGTTAAAGAACTCAAAATCTTCAAACAAGACTTGCAGGAGAACTGAGGATTGCGGATCTGGTTCGAAGTTTGGCCACACGAGCAACACCACTTTTTCCAGGCATAAGTTCCCATCTTGGCAAGGGGCCAATCTAATCTCTTCAAGTTTTCAGCAGCGATACTTACTACATTCCCGACTTTAAATGGGCTGGCAGCTTCATAATCAGTTATGTCTTTGTGACTACTTCTGTCCTTCTCATTGAAGTATCCTCTGACTGGAGCTTTTGGCCAGTCTGTAGGACGAATTCTTTCCCAATCCTTCTTAACTCTTTCTTTATCCTTGTTGGTTGTTGATGGAACAAAGAAGTCTTTACTTTTTGAAGATAGAGTTACTTCTTTTTGATTCTTTTCTCTTTCTGGATTTCTCAAAACCTGAACAACTGGCTCAGAAGACTTCACATCAGAGATTGATTCTTCTGGCGCATCAGCGCTCTCTTTTTCCGATAAGTTCTCTTTTTCTTTGCTCCTCTCTCTATCTTGTTCAGCTTTTCTTTTACGCCTAAGGCGTTTCTTTTCCAATTTTTTGCGCTTGCGCTCTTTTCGTATCTCTTCTCTTACTTTCTGCTGTTCTGATGGAAGTACCACATCATCTGGATTCTTCAAGGTTTCAAGGAATTTCAAACAGTCAGGAACACTAAGTGTTGTTCTACATTTATCATCCTGCTTTTTAGGATTTCTCTTTTTGGGTATTTCTTGACGCGGTGCGAATTCCACAATTGCTGTTGCTGTGTTTCTCTCCGGAACTTTGGAACCTCTATGAGAATTTGTTGACATTTGCTTAATAACTGGTCTATGGGTAAGGTAGTGAGTACCTACGAAGTCATCTTCGGTAGTGGAATCTAACCTATTATTAGTGTTATTATGCAGAGAAGGGAGCAACAATGAATTGTCTGGTTCTTTTTGTCCTAATTTGCCTATGACAGTCCATCCTAATTTCGTCCCCACCGCAGTCAAACCACAATCTAAATGTTTAACCTCTCCTGTGAAAAACATACCTGCAATATCGGACCCCAGTAACATATGAATTTCCCTATCCTGACTTCGGCACAAGCAACTTTTCCTTCTTGGCGAAATATCACTTAAGAAAATACCCTGTCTTTTTAACTCTTGTATACACACAGCACTTTGTATCCGAGGAATATGCTCACATATTTTATCTTGCTCCATTAATTCTACCGCGATACTATATCTTTCATCTAAGCTTTGCAAGCAGGTGGAGTACAGCTTGTGCTTCATTAGCCTTTTGGATCCTCCAAAAAGTCTATGCGTGACGGTTTCTTCTTTTATACTCTTTAGTTTCATGGCCTCCGCCACAAACCTTGAAATGTAAGATCTGCTACTTCCAGTATCTATAATTGCTCGTACCATTTTTTTAAAGTTACCATCACTAACGCATATCAACAGGGATGGCAAATATACGACGAAAGAAAGTTCTTGATTACTTAAGCCTGTACTAGTTTCATAGCGACCACACGAATCTGACCCATCTATCGAATAACATAAATTGGTATTATGGGCTTTACCGCAGAAACTACATTTTACTTCACCCTGACAATACCGTGATATATGCCGAGCATTTATGTCACAACACCTAAAACACACTCCTTTTCTTTTTAAGACATTGATTCTCTCATCCATAGGAACGCTGTGGGCATATTCACAATAGCTTTCTTTATGAGTTAAATTACAAAAGGCACAAACTCTACCTCCAGCTGTCTCCAAGACTAATAAGGAGTTGCTCGAGGTATCTGGTAACGGACGTCGCTCTTTCTCATCCCCTTCCCGGTTTAAATACAAAAGGGCACTTCCTCGCGCACTCAGCTGCTGAGAGAGAAATGAAATCAAATCCTCCAACCGGTCGGTATTGTGACTCTTATGAACCTCTAACACCAAATCCTGCGGTAATAATCTCAAAACCAGTGGCATTAGAATTCTTCCGTAGCTATCAGTCGGTACATCCAACGATTCTAAGCTCCTCATTTGCGCGTTTAGGTGATCGAACAATTGCCTAAAACTATTTATATCGTTAGAGTTTCTAAGAGGAGGTATAGCCAATAAACTATTCATATGGGTAGTAGTTAGTTTGCTTTTCGAACCAAATCGTTCTTGTAAAATGGCAATAGCTGAGAAATAATTTTCGCTGGTTATCAAAAGGCCTTCTATGGTTCTTAGGGCCGTTCCCCCTAAGTGAGCTTTTAGGTATGCAAATTTATCCACATTATTCAAAGAACTATTGTTGTGTATAGAAGATTCAAACAAACTCCAAAAATTAATCCATTGATCTAAGTTGCCATAAAATTTAGGTATTTCCAACTTTGGTAATTTCACTTTAACGTGCTCATTTACTAACAGCCTATCATTATTGTTTTCTCTAGAAACAAGTTGCCTTAACTCACCTAATGCTTGTTCCGCTTTACATCTCCATAAATTGATTCCTCTGGCGAACTCTAATGAACTTTGTATTTCACCAGCCAACTCGTCCAAAGGCCACAAAGAACTCAATTCCCCTTCGAGTTCCTTCAACAAGTTGGACTCTTCTTTTAAACTACCAAAAGCTGCAGCCAACTTCTCACGATCTTGCAGCTGAAGTCCAGACTCAATCTGCTCACAAGTCTTGAGCAACTCGTCTCGCACACTTTGTCTATGGATTACGAGTCGCTGTAACTTCTCTCCTCCACTTCGAGGTCGGACCGTATTTCTCCTCTGCGTAGAGACTCTAGATGAACGTCGCAACGGCATACTTAGTTTTACCCGATAGTCCTTTTAAACCGCCACTAAGTCAAAAGTAACATCCCGGCAGGGATGCCATGTTCCGAAACTTGAATACTATAATCGGTACAATTTTTGATTATCCGGGGATTCCCTTCAACTTAATGGACGTAACAGTAAAAAAACCTTTGCTATATAAAACCTTTTAATCACATCTACCTTCTCTTTACAAAGCCATATAAAAACCTACTTTTCTTTCTAACCATTTTTCCAACTCCCACTAATAATAAGATAACAACATATCAAAATACAAGATGAGTCCTCGAGAGCTCTACGTACTCGAGCTATTGGCTACGGACACTAGTTTTCTATAAACACTAGTTTCCGCAACAGGGATAATGACACAATACTCCTATCTCTATAATGAGCTATATGGACTCAATTTGTTGTCAATAATTTGTTTCATGTCAAAAAATATTTTTTATATTTTAATGAATACAGGGTGGGCAAAAGGCCAATAAACCTTTGAAAATTAAAAAAAAAAAATGGTTTTTAGTCCCTTCAATCCCTTCAGTCTTACGGATTTTTTAAGGCATTAAAAAATTTAGTTCAAAATTATGATTATAGATAGTTTTTATGGAACTTTCAAAAGTGTATCGACTTTTTGCCCACCCATGAATAAAGTTATGGAGTGGTTGGTTGTCCTTCACACTCAAATTCATAAAATTAGAAAAAAGCAAATAAGAAATAGCACTGAAAATAAATTCAACAAACATATATTTTTAAAATTAAAAAAAATGTTCTTTTTTTATATTAGATAAAAGTTTTATTTTTTAAGCTATAGTCAGGTTGTATATGAAATTATTCAAATTTAAAAAATAATCTGTTAAGATCGATGCATTTTTTAAGCTTAACAGAACTGGAGTTCTTCAAGATAAAAGAGCTATAAAACTTTTGTTTTTCAAATTTAAAAAAAAAATCACCAAAAAATTCAAATAAATATATTTTTATGTTTCTTTCACAGTAAAGAATAACCCCTAAAAGTGTTAGTGAAATTCATACATGAGGGTCAGGTTGCAGGTTGACACAGGATGATATACAAAATTCATACAAAAAATAAATTATGAACATAATTGAGAAAAATAAGACTTGGATAACACACACTGCATGTTTCTTATTGTTTACAACATCGAAATTAATAATCTCTAGTAGCTTTAAAATTCTCGGTGAGATGTGAGCGAATGGCCTGGACGTCAAGATCGTGATGCTACAAATTGAAAGGACCCGGGTTCAAAGCCTGCCTACCACTTTTTTCAAATTTTGAATTTATGTATTAACTTTAAAATATTAAAATAAACCAGAGGCTTCAGGAACGGATGGTACGGTTGGTTAACACACTGCCGTCTGAGGTAGGTGACAGTTGTTCACAAAAGGTTTCGGGTTCGATCCTCGGCAATATTATCTGTTTTTTTTTTTTTAAATGGTGAAGTATCAACTTCAAATTAATTACAAGACTGTCGCAGCTGCAGGAACGGATGGCTTGGTGTTTAGCGCACCAGACTGTCATCCGAAAGGCCCTCAGATCGAATCTGAGCCTTCTCAGCGGGTATAGCACTCGGAAATAAATACTGATTGTTATTTATAAATTTTCCTGCTTAATTAACGGGGGGTCTTAATATTTCTAATCTTCAACGTTAACTGTAACCGTAACAGTAAAATAAATTGAAAATATTACTATTTTCGATGACTTTCACACTCTTTTTTGTAACATTTCAAGACTTTAACTCTTTTGCCTACAACGGAAACTGAAAGAATGTAAGAGTCTTAGAAATGAGGAGGGCAGTAATATTCATATTTCCATCCTCAAACCCCTACCCCCAACCCAGGCGTTTAATTTAACTTAGGATTTTTATCCTAATTTATTAAGTGGTAACAAAATTTCAGTCAGAGTTAAATGAAGATGCTCAAGTTAATACTTTTCACTTAATTTAAAAAGTGGTGACTAAAAACCACATCCACTAATGCGAAACCGTTTAAGAACATAATTACTTCTAAACTAATATTTCACAGGTTATGGAAAGAATAGCTGGACTGTTACCTTATATTAACAGAGCCATTCCAAACGCAGGACCAGGACATAGCTACATCCCGTTACAGAGTTATTACTTCTGCTCTACTTAATAATTTTCACTTAATTTAAAAAGCGGTGACTAAAAACCACTACCGCTAAAATGAAATAATCCAAACCAAATTAGAACAAAGCTCTAAACTTATATTTCACAGGTTATGGAAGGGATGCTTCACTGTTTTCTCATGTTAAGAGAAACACTTCTCACGCAGGACATAGACAGGGCCGAAGGGCATAAGGGAGGACATAGACAGGGCATAAGGGAGGGGCGAAGGGGGCGTCCGCCCCGGGCGCAGTATTCAGGTATTCAAGAGAGGCGCTGAATTTGTGCCCGAATTTTTTTTTGCAATTTATTATTTTAGTATTTTGCAATTTAAAATTATTTTAGCATTGGACTTCGTAGATTCTTCAATATTTTCCAACGGAACCACGATGAACGTGTTCAGGGGGCGCCAAATTTTTGCCCAAACATTTTTTTGCGAATCTATCTGAGAATAATGTAAAGAAATTATATTTGGGAGGGGGCGCAAAAAAGCCAGGGGGGCGCCAAAAAGCCATCCGCCCCGGGCGCGATTTTTCCACAACACGGCCCTGGACATAGATCCCGTTACAGTGCAAATATTTATGCTGAACTTAATACTTTTCACTTAATTTAAAAAGAGGTGATTAAAAACCACTACCACTAAAATAAAATAACCCAAACCGATTAAAAACAGAGCTCTAAACTTATATTTCACAGGTTTATGGAAGGGATGCTTCACGGTTTTCTAATGTGAAGAGAACAGGCCCGGATCCAGCACGGCTCCAAAGGGGGGGGGGCACTTTTTCAGATTATCACCTTTACCTTTTGAGAAAAATGTGAAAATTTTGAGGATTTTCTAAAAAGTATCAAGATCCCCTTTTGGTACCCCCCCCAGGCCCTGAAAAGATTTGACGTGTAAAAGTAGGGTTTTAACTCATTTTGAGTATTTTTGGGACATTTTTTGGTACTTATGAATGATTTTTTGGGTCCAATGGGGAGCACTTTCCAGAGTGCCACTCCGCCACTGAATTATGAGAGGGGGGTGGCGGTTTGCTTATTTTTGCTGACAAAGGGGGAGGGAGGTCATAAATGCCCAAGAACTTGCTTATGTAATATTTGAACGGCTCCCTAGCTGTAGAACCAAAATAATTTGTGGTGTTAAAGAGGATTTTGAGACGTATTCCCTTTAAAGACAGAAATTACTCTTTTCAGGGCCAATGAAAAAAAGATCAGTATTCCATATCCTCTTTCTCGAAATTTCACCATACCACTACGGTATTTTAGGAAATTTCAATTACCACTACGCCCTGCTGTGTTCTTATAATAATTTAGATGTTTAAGCTTTTGAAACATTCTTGTTTTGTTCGCAAACATCCTATCTTCAACAAATATGGAGCAAATTCCGTTAGATGTAGGCGTTATTTAGATTATTTTGAACTTGTTTTTGTAATTAGATCTGTAAAAATTGAAAACCCTTTTGATGAAATAAATATACTCTGAAAGATAAATATTATTCGTTTAAAATTTAAATCTTGTAATTTATTTTAAACATATCTGTAATTTTTCCACTTCGAAAGTAAATTAAAAGCTATCTTACATTTTAATACTTACGAATGTTGAAAATGAGAATATATTGCTGTTAGCTACATCCCTTAGAGAGAGAGAGCAAACACTTCTATACATATTAGGCCTGTGCCTTATATCGATTTAATAATATAAATCGGTTATCGATAACATCGGTATACCGGTTTAAAGTCCATACCGAACCTATTATATCGGAATTCGAATTCCAATCCGATATAACTCGAACCGATATATCTCAGACCGATATAACTTGGCTTGGAGATTCGATTTTTTGTTAAACCGATCTGCGCTCCGATTTAAAAGATCCGGAACCCGGAACGAAAAACCGGTTCTACTTACTGAATTCCATTCATACTAGATTCGTTCGCGCCGCGCGGCCCCGGTTTGCAGCGAAATCGGATATCGGTTCCGGTTTGAATCGCTCGTTTTATCGTGGTCGTGAATAGCTGTGAATGAATGATTTCAGAATCTTAAATTGAGCAACTAGTCCGGACTAGATTACTGTACTTTAAAGGACTTTTTGCTAAATTTTGTCGATATTTTATTAAAACAAAGTAATAACTAATAAGTTACTTAAGAACAAACTGTTTAATTTTATCAACCTCATTCAAGTATTAAATTTCAAACAGTAAGAATTAAACCCCAAATGTCCAGGGGTTTTCCTTAGGACTTGAACAGTTTTTATTTCAATCAAATTTGACTGTCTAGTGAAAAAATGATAAAAAAATCATTGAAAATAAGATAATATTTGTAAAAGGAATGTTCCTATATCTAGAGTAATTTTAAAATGAGAGAAAACAAGTGGTTTCAATGGCAATGGTATAATATGTAATGACTTTTATTTATTTCTTTAGAAAATACTTTGTACCCGAATAAAATCGATTTATACATTATATCGGATTTTATGATTAACTATAAATCGATTTAATGAATTATTATATCGCCCAGTCCTAATACATATTAAGTTATTAACCTGATGTTTACATAGAAGAAAGAAATTTAATATTCAAAGACGATATTCCCTTTTTAAAACATGAGAAATAATTCAATGCATTGAAAAAGGTGAATAAAATAAATATTATTAAATAGCTATTTTTGAGAAAAATGCTTGCTGAGATTAAAAGCCACGGACATTAGTACATACTTTAAAATCCAACTCCTAAAATTGCCTCAAATAATACTTAAAAGTTCGTTTTCCTTCTTTTAAAACACCAACACATTTTATTTCCAGTGCCACGATTAGTAAATGGCTCTTCACGAAATTTCTGCGGAAATTCCATTCGGTTAAACCGTTTGCTATGTCCCACGAAGATAATATGAGCATTTTTATTTTCTCGGAAAAATGCCTCTTTCTCCATAAACTGGAACAGAATGTTTGGAAGATGCTAAGTGATGTAGAGGGGCAATAATTCTCGCATCTGCGGTAAGAATGTGAGAGCTATTATTCTCGGCAATCGAGAAAACCACGCCATGAATACCAAGTGCAAAACTAGCATACAGATGATTTTGAATTTCTGTTGAGGCATTTGGGACAATAATGATTTTCCTTGCATTACCAACACCACGATAGTTCATATTTTGAGGCAGGAAGCTTTCGAATTTTAGGTAGACTTAAGTTTTAACTGGTGATATTATAGTTTTATTGGTTGAGTAAGGTTTAAACTCTCTCTTAGAGAGATCCTATTCAAAGAGTAATAAATTCACTTTACGACTGGTGTACATTCTGGCGTGCAATATCTATTTTTGGGTATGAAACACTCCTATATTTTAAGAACAGTAAGGCACCAAAGTCTTTTGTAACAAAAGGGATTTGTAGGTTCTAATTATTGTTACACAGTTATTTATTGAAATTGGTTCTTTTCTTTTTTGAATATTATAAACTTTTTAGCCTTATGAAATGGTTTTCTGTTAGCATTTAACTAAAGAAAATCCCCATTTTTTTCTGTGTAGTATTTATAATCGAAGTTTAAAGGCTTTTATCCTTCTTTTATCTTTGGATATATTGAAAAGGTAACCGAAAGAAATGCCTTAAAATGCTTTGTATTTATTTCACACAAAAAAAGATAAAAGATAAAGGGTGTAAAAAAAAGATCAACTTAAAATAGTTCTAACATTCTAAAAACATAGACACTTGGCAATAGTGATTCCGGTCTTTTTTATAATGCATCGTGAGTTTTACGTTGTGTGGATCAAATTTTCTTTAAAATGTACCTCCACCTTAGAAATATTTGAAAATGTCTTTTATAGAAAATAATACAAATTCAGTTTATTTTATTCAATTTTTATGATCTTTCTCATAAATTTTTATTTCGCGATTTTTTTAATTAGATTGAGTAAATTTGTAAATGTATAAAATTCATATATTATGCATCCGTAATTTTAAGGATTAATGATAACTATATTTTACTTTACTAGGGGGCCTGCCCCCTGCTCGCTATCGCTCACCAACCCCCGGAACTACTTCGCAGTTCTTTTTAGATCGCTTCGCGATCTCAGCGAGCAAAGCTCGCTTGTTCCATCTTACCAATCACCCCGCTGGTCGGCTTAATTAATGCTCCTTTACAACCGAAACTACTTATCACTCTTGCTGATAAATAATTTAATCCAAATCATCCCGAAAAAAAACTATTGCTGAAATATTACTTTCCTAACTTAAATTGAAAATAAAAGAAATCACACATAGTGAGCTATCGCTCACCAACCCTCTGAACTGCTTCGCAGTTCTTCTCAGATCGCTTCTCGATCTTAGCGAGCAGAGCTCGCTTGTTCATCTCAACAATCCAGCAGAAGCCTTTTCTCCGAATAATTTAATTGAAATGTTAAAAAAATATTCAGCAAGTCTACTAATAACCATCAACCACTTTGTAGAAAAAAGCATTGTTGAAAATAAAAGAAATCAGACTCATCAATAAAACACGCATAAAACTCGTCTGTTTCTCTAGTGAACGGCGAGAAAGAGAAGAAAAAATTGACACTTTGAATCTTAATAATTCTAAAACTAATTAGAATTTTTGAAAAAACAAAAAGCCAATATTTTTATAAAAATTATTTCTATGTGTCTTTAAAATATCATAGTTCTACTGTGATTAGTTTTGCTTTTATAACGAAAAAACAGAAAAATCTTCAAAATTTTCGAAACTTTAAAACTTAATTACTCCAAAACTAATTCGAAATTCGAAAAAAGGGCGACGTGGTGCAAAACTGCACATCTAAGAGTATGTGTCTGCAAAAAATCATATTTCTGCTGCTAATAGATTTTGCTGGGGGCGAACTCGCAGCAGAAAAAAATAATTTTCGACTTTGACATTAAATAACTCTAGAACTAATTATCTCATCTATTAGCTTTTAGAACGAAAACGATCCTCATACACTTGAATAGAAATGTTTAAAATTTCACAAATTTCCGTGGAATAGTTTTTGCGTAGTGAGAGTTCAAAGTGTTCAAAAATAAAATTTTCAAAAGCAGCGGCGGCGGCGGCAGCGGCGGCGGTCACTGTTACTTTTTTTTAATATAGAGAGATAGGAAAAAGCAATACATGTTAAAATTAAAAACAACTCAACAAAAATAATCATTTTAATGGTATAAGAATGAAAGTCCATTATAAATAACCATAAAACTATAAAAGCATGAAAAATATGCTCCAACTAATTTTAGGGTTTTTTTTTAAATTTTGAAATTCTTACATTATACATCTGAAACAATTCCCTAAACAGAAGATATCTTTTAAGAAATACTTCAAACATCGAAGAGAATTTTCAAAGAACAAGATCAAAAGGTAAATTCGTTTGAAAAAAAAAACCTGGATTACTCGCTGACTTTCATCGCGAACTTGCATATAACATTTCGCATTCTAATCCTCCATAGGCATATCTTAAAAATGCATAATCCAAAGCCTCCTTCACCGACAGGAATCTTTCGCAGCCCCCCAGATTTTCAGTCGCTTCAAATAGGGCTACCGAGAAAGTAAGACAAGAGGAATGTAATACGGCCTTCGGATTTTGTTCTTTTCTGTGAAGGCGTTGAAAGATTCTTAAAATACCGTCGCAATTTTAAGGGAAAGGATGCTGTGAAGTCAACTCTCGAATAAAAAGTATGGCGTGGAAAGATATCATTCTAAGAGATAAAAATCTGTAATTCAAAGGCATTCCGCCTTTAAGGATATTATTGCATTTATTTCTTGAGCTTATAAGGTGCTAATGCTTTAGAATAGAAAATTTACATATGCTGCGTCTCTTTTTACGAAAGGTGGAAGTCAGAAATCCGTTTTCTTCTGTAGTTTTGATGGACGTGTGTGGAGGTAATATTCAAATGTATCCAAATTGCGATTGGATGTTTCTTTGACAGCGAAATTAGATTAGGATTAGAATGTATTATTTCTGGGAAAATTCTTCGGTATGTATGAATAGCTAATTTGCTATGTAGAGTGATGTCATGTGCTGTATCGTGCTTGTATTTTGGGAAAGGGAAAGAATGTTTAGTTGTTCGAGGGAACATGCGAGAGGGCCTCTTTTAGAATTATTATAATATCGATCTTATATTTTGGAATGACAAGCGAAGGAGGGGTATGTGCCAAGTTAATTTTAAAATAAAATCGTGTTTAGAGTATTTAAAAACATTTTGGATAAGGAAGTAAAAGAAAATTAATGCTATAATGTTAAAGTGGTTAAAATTTTATTTACACATCTGCGAAAAATAACTATGAATCAAGAATCAAGTCTTTTAAACTACAATCTTTATGAGTAACTGTATTTTTTTTAGATAAATAAAAGATGTATCATAATTCTTTAAACAGAAAAATGGACTCAAACAAATCAATGGCGTACGTGTGAAAATTTCTGTACAACCACTTATAAATTATATAATAAGTATGGTATAATAAAAATTCCGGGTTTAGCTTTTATATGTGTTATACATTTCTCGTGAAGTAGTGTTATTGAAGTGTTTTTCTCAGTAAAAACTGATACCATATTTCTATTCTGGGCATCAATAAATTAATATAAAATCGATTCTAATCACCCTGGAAGCAAAACACCTCTAATGTCGTGATCAAAGAAAACAAACTTTTATTGATTTTGAAAATTTTAATGACATTGTAACTATCCAGTTATTATTCATGGATTTCCACCTTACTAGTTCATTGTTAGAAATACATTTTTTATTTTGGGTGGGGAGTGAGTCATCTCTCTTCATATCTACAAGAATTTTCATTGTCGTAAAAACACATATGAAAGACATTTTACTTTTGCACTCTGTTAAATGGACTTAATCAAATGCTCTAGATTTTATCTGTTATGATGAAGTAGTTCTTATTAAAACTGAATGTTCCATAAATTAGTGTAATTAGGAGTAAATTATTTTAATTTCACAAAGTAGTTTCCAATAACCAATCTTACTTACTTCTTTTGTGCTTTTATTCTCCAACGAGCAATGTTTTCTCTTTAATGCTTTGTCATGATTTCTTATTCCTTCAATCATTTTGTGATATCAAAACTTCTTGAATTTAAGATTGATTTTATGATTTGCATTGATTAGCCACTTAATAAAGCGGCCTATTTGAAAATTTAAACACCTTAGACGACAATGAAAGTATTTTATCAAAGTCGTCAGATAAAACTTTCGATGATTGTATTATAGATCCAATATATGATTTGAGTACTTTTTAAAGCTATTGAAGAATTTAAAGGAAATTTACAATAAAATTTTGGACTATTAATTATCATTTTTCCGTGTGTGAATGGTTTTTCTCTACAAGGAATTGATTCCAAAATCCTAATTCACCCCCAAAAATATTTGGTGTTGTAACTTTTGATTTAAAACCAAATTAGATTAATGCTAATGTACTAAATAGGAGGAATTTGCATTTTGAAATTATGAATGTTGTTAAAACTTAAAAAAAGAAGCACAGAAGTAAAAACACTGAAATTTACCCGGAAACTAACGAAAAAAAATTCAGATTCTCACAAGCGAACGATCTTTTTACATTCGATACTTCATTATATTCGAACTGATTTCTCTCGAAGAAAAGAAATAGAAATACTTTCTCCCTTTTGACTCGAACTGCACAAAGGGAAAGAACTTTCTAGGGACGAGCATTCGAATGTTGACACAAATCGCTCGTTTGAAATTGCACATCAATAATTCTGAAACGAGATTGGAGAAGAGAGGGAGAGACCCTAGGGGGAGTTTTACCTCCGTCATGGAAACGTTCAGAGAAATTACTAAGAGGGAGTTAAGGGAACTTTCCTCAGCTCCCAGAAGTGCGACTTTTCAGTAAATAATTTTGATCTGTGCTAAACTGGATGGGACGAGATGCTGTTGTCTTATTTAAAACAACTGGTGAGAAATTAATTTTGTGTGGCAGGGAGTGAATTAAATTAATATACTCGAGAATATCTAGAGTGGAATAGGGATTGTTTGAGTTCCATGCATAGGAGTGTCGAATAATTCTCCAAGGGTTTCATAGTTAAGCGGGAATTATTTAACGTCAAGGAGCTGTAATATGTAATATGTTTTAACTTTTGTTGATGGCTTAATATTGTTAGACAAATAAAATATAAGTGAATATTATATTTTTTTTAAATATTGGATTTGGTGAGTTAATTGACTGATCTCTCTGCTTTTTAAGTGGAACGTTTAGGCAAAATAAAGAAAGTTGGGTATAAAAGCCTTTTTTAGTAAATTTTTCGTAATTTTTTAAAGTAGGAATTTCTTAAGAAGAACACATTCTTAAAATAATGATAGTTATTGAAGGTAACTGTAAAGTGGTTTTATCCGTTAAATTATATTACCTAAATATGTTTTAATAAAAAAAAATCATGTATATATACTTTTAATTTCCAAATAAATCAACTTGTTTATAATTTATCTGACCGTATTTTTCATTTTAGTTCTATATTCAGCTTCAAACCTTTATTACACAAACACACAGCCAAAAGGGTTCAGTTTCATCAAATCTGCAATAAGAGATCAAATGCTATTTTTTCAAACACAAACGCATGTTTATAATAACATGAGATTATACCAGATTTTATTCGACTAATTAAAAGACATAACATCCTGTCTCATGGATTTCTCTGGTGCTTGTTGTAGTATTGCGTCTTATATTCCTTCCTATTCTCAAAACAATGTTTTGATGCAATGCAACTACAAATAACCCTTTCTCTTGTGGTAAGACTCCCGACATTTTTCCCTTTACCCACCGATCGCATTCCAGAATGTTCTAAAACAAACCGAAATCGCGATGTCCGCCATGAGTTCTTTCGCACAGGAAAGACGGAAGCTCGACTAACTCGATCTAAGTAATTAAGATGATTCCTCGCTCCAATGGAACTCCAAGTACCATTCCAGTCGCGCAAATTACTTGATTCAATTAGTCGTTTTCCTGAGGTAAAACGCAGCAGGAAGAAATACCGGAACGAGGTAAATAATTAGGAAAGGACTGCTGTAGTTTGTGCAGTCGTGGCAAACGCCGGAAAAATATTTTTTGTTTGGGAAAATACTTTGTTAGTCGTGTTTGTTGTAGGTTTGTAACTTAATGGGCGGAAAATATTGATGAGAACATGTTTGTTTTTGAGAATTTTTATGCTTCTCGAAATGGCAACAGTGAACATTGATGGTTGAATTTTTGATGGCTGTTAACGGAGTTGTGGTATTTGTTTCATTCTTAAATAATAAAATTTAGTTTTAAAAATTAAAAACAATAAAATTTAACTGAACTCTAGAAAATAAGGTTTAGAATAAATAAATTTGGCATTTTAGAACTAACTCGTCTCAATTTCTATATTTTTCTTTCAAAGTGTAGATGAAATTTTAAGATTCCAGAATAAAGTAAAAAAATAAGATACAATTTGAAGATAAGTAGTGAAAAATAGAATTCATTTATCAAAAAAACAATTTTAATTTGCTCTTTTACTCTGTGTTTAAAATCCTATTAAACTGTCATATTATTTTTTTTACCTTAATTGCATTGTTCTCCATTTTCTAAACGAGGGGATTATTAGAACTGCGTTAAACTAATTTAGTTTAGTTAAATATTATACATTATCAACCATTACTAAAAAGATTTTCCAGTAAATAAAATATGATTTTTCTTATAAAACCTTCAGGAAAAAATCCTTCTTTAAAAACATAGATACAGTTTTTCATGCTTAAAACCCTCAGTTTTTGTACACAAATAAGTATTGGTAAAAACTGAGGGAAAGCGTAAGCATAATAAAATATTATCATGGGAAAATTTATTGATTCCTTTACTTAAAAAGTAGTCTTTCATGCAGTTTAAAACCATTTGCTGGGATTTATTGTTTGCCAACATATTTTAGGATTCAAATATTTAACATATTTGTGTTCTCAGTGTATGAAAATATTTTCTTATTAAATAATGGCTTATTAGCATTTTTTTATAAATAACGAGTTTAGAATATAAGATTGTTTATGAACGTCGTAAGTTCTTAAAGAAATAAATTAAATGTAATTCTCTTTCTCATGTCAGTACATTTAAAAAGTTTTTTTTGTGAAATTTAACTTTGTTAATAACAAACAACTAACCAAGGTATAAAATTGACAAAACTCTGTTTATGTTAATGAAGAAAAAGCTAATTTAAACTTCTTAAAAATTGAATTTTTCGAAAATTCAAGGAAAAATTGCATTAATATTCCATTATTTTAAAAATAAAAGGTTGCGATGCGATTATTAATATTTCTTTATCATTTCAATTGTATACTAAGCTGCTTAAACAACATTAATGTAAAATCTTCCATAAAAAACAATTTGACTAATAACAAAACCCCATTTTAGTACGTCGCTTTTTTGAGTGTTTACTCCACTTCAAACTTAAGATTTTTACGACACCCTAAACCACTAATGACCTTAACAACATTTCCCCCCTAAATTCACTTTCACATTTTTGAAAAGGAATTGTAACAAAAAACTACAAAACTGCTTCCTTCTAGAAGAGAATGCATCTTTGTTATCCAAGAGCACCGCTTTTGCTAATTAAAAGCATCTTCAGTAATTAAGAGTTATCTTCACAGAACATTCTTGAACCGTGACTGGAAGAAAAGAGCGGGAAAGTCTTGAGAAGTTCCAAGATTCTATCACTTGCTTTTATGACCGTGATAAATATATTTCTTCTTACGAAGAAGTTTCTTTCTCTTTGTTTGGGTGTCAGCTTTGTTTTCCATAATTAAGGGACTGTTCTGTTTATTTGTTAGATCCCAATGATATCGTTTGATACTAATATCTTTTGAATTTCTTATAAAAAACTGCCTGATTTTGTAAACTAATTTAAATAACCAGAGGGTGAGTAAGAATGGGGAATGTTAATATGGATTTAAACTATGGAATAATGCAATGGATATTGTATAAATTTAAAAATGGGTCTGTAACAGGTATACATTTTGTTATATTTTCATTAATTTTTGGATGTCACTAAGCGCTGCAATCTAGCACAAATGGCTATTATTGATCCTTTTTAGGCACCCTTCTGTTTATTTACACTATCTGAAATCAAATAAACAGTTAATTATGATATTAGAATATTTATAGATACTTTTAGTTTTTAATGAGTAACCAAACATCCATATTAAGTAATTGGAACGGAAATCTGTTAATTTGATGAATAATACTGAATCTAAGCCCGTAAGAATTCTAATGCATTTAATCTATTTTCCTAATTTAGTAAAACCTAAACTATGCCGAGAAAGCATTCATTGAATAACATCCTTTTCAAAATTTGGTTCATAGCTCTTCTGTTTAAAACACTAATGGATTTTAACAAGCTATTACCTTTGTTAGACATTACATATTTTGGCGCTGTGCTTCAAACACTAATCTACAAAAACTCGAACGGGTACAGCTGAGTGCGGCCCGTATAATAACAGGACTCCGAAATAGTTGCCCAAAAGAAATAGTACTATATGAGGCCGATCTGCAACCTCTCAGTCTCAGGAGAAAAACTAGTCTGGTGAAATATTTCTCAAAGCTCACCAGCTATGGGACTCAAAATCGAACTTCTGAGTTCCTGATGGGGTGGACCAACAATAAAAGATTAAAGAAAAGTAGCCCTTTAAGCTTGGCTGACTCAAACAACTTGATTTCCAAAAATGTCATACAGAATGGCTTAAAACAGAGCATTGATCCCTCCATAGGTTTAAACGGAGTCTACTTCCACACGGATCTTCCTTCCCAGGTGAGCAAGAAGTCAGATGCCCCGGCTTATTTGAAACAATTGGCCCTTGAAGTGATAAACAACATCCCTGATGACTCTATTATAATGTATACAGACGGTAGTAAGGATGAACGTAATTGCTCTGGTAGTGGAATTTATATTTTATCCCAAGGATGTACAACAAAATTAAGTAGGAGAAATCCAGACTGGTGTTCAGTATTTAGAAGCGAGCTAATTGCCATTGATGTGGGGCTCGGTTCAATCCTGTCTTCCCCCGGCTCGTCTGCAGTTTGGATTCTGTCTGATAGCCGAAGTTCCATTCAGCACCTTTCTAATTGGCATAAAGTGGGTGATGGTACTGGTATGTCAATTATTAACAAACTGGAGCATCTTTCATCATTTCGTGAGGTGCACTTCCAGTGGATACCATCCCACGTTGATATACACGGGAACGAGACAGCAGATGTTCTGGCTAAAGAGGGTACTGGTGAGCCGTTGGACACACCCGATTCTCTAACTTATTTGGAGCTGTTCTCAAGAGCTAAAAGAGATTCAAAGTCCTCCTGGAACATCCCACCTGTTCACCATTGGTACCAGGGAAAGTGCCCAGGAGGTGCATTATTACTCAAGTGTGGTAGGCGAGACCAGACGACCATCACCAGGCTTATCAGTGGACACCTAAGATCAATGTCGTATTCCAACGGAAAAAAGGTTTTTCCAGCCTGTGTGAAGTGTGCCGACCATCAGGCCACTCCTGACCATATTCTGGATTGCCTGGGACTGTCCAGGCTGGATCTGTTGACGGATCCAATTTTGGTTTTAGACTTTTTGAGAGTGATGGAATTCATGGACCTGGTTTAGCGTTGCTAAACAAAGGAGATTTGCAACAACAACAACAACAACAACATATTTTGGCAGTTATAAGGTAAACTGGATTGCGCGAGAACAATACAATTGAATTGGAAGAACTGTTTTAATGATTGCGTTTAACTGACCTTACATCCGTCAAATATGATTAGACTCTGCCTTATATGAACAGATCGTATGCAATTTTTATTATAAAGGCTGACTGAGAAAAATAATCTGGAATTATAATAATTTATTGTGCCGGTAGCAAAATATGAAAATAAAAAAATGATACGTTTGCGAATTTTACTTTATTTGCAAAATATTCAATGGTAAGTCTTAAAACTTACTGACATAAGAAAATAATAATAATGCAATATAATTTAATTATTTCTACAATAAAAAGTTAGGAAATTGTTATAAATTGGTTAGTCAAATTTTCAAACATAATGAAGAACTATGTAAATTTAAAAACAAAATGGTACTTATAAAAGAATTTTTTTTGAGAATTTTAGTTTTAATAATAATTTACACTTGGTAAAGGCGTTTACAAAAATTTTTGATCTTACCTTTAAAAATTGGTTTAAAAAATTATTGTTCATTTTAAAGTTACTTACTGTTTGTTATCTTTTAAATTTCAATTGCTAGAACATGTAATATTTACACTTATAAAAAATCGGTTTGCTTCAAAGATCCTAAAGTAATAGGATGCCATAATCATATCGTAAATAGGATTTTTCATTTATCTACCTATATTGAAAATTAAAATATATTTCATATTATAGTATCTATTTCAAATTATCTCCTAAAATACAAATAGTGAAGACCAACAACAGGCTTAGATTCCAAAAAAGTTGTCCATTTATGCTGAACTCCAAAATTCCCAAGTGAATGTTAATATTTTCCTTAAATTCACTTAACTCATATTTTTTTATTGTATCATAATACTAGCTGATATGCCCGCCGTAGTTCGGGGGAAAAAAGGCTAACCAAACTGTGTGTTAAAATAAATAAGTATTTTCTTCACTGTATTCCTTTCCGAGGCGTCATTTAGGTGCAACTGCCTTCCTGCTAGAAATCCTTTTTGATGCCATACTACTTCCTTAAGATGTAAAAAACCCTTTATAAATACAACCTGTTTAGATTTAATGTGTGAAATCCCCATCCCCGTTTTTAAAGAGTAATTTTTCAAAATAGAAAAAGTCAGGGGACCCATCTGAACCCCTCTTATTTTTTCTTTTTAATGCCCTTAGCTCCCTCCATCCATTTCTGCAATTCGTATAAATGTATAATTGATACAAATATCTCCGCCTTCGCTTCACAATAAAGGTTATTATTGAACACCAATTTCTATAGATAAAACTTATTCCCGTCTCATCTAGCTAAATTTTAAATAAAAAATAATTCAATACAGACTTTTTTTAAGATGTTAAACAAAACCTTAAAAAACTGTTTAGAATTAAAGTGTTTATAACCATTTTTTAATAGAGAGAATTTTTTTCAAATCAGGGGGAGACCCCCTGAACCCCCCTTTATTGATCTATCACCAACTCATTCATTGAATGAAATTTCAAACATGAAATAAAAGTAAACATCATTTGAATCGACACCAACTATTGATAAAATGCCTCTGATAAAATGTAGAGCATTTTCAATCACATGACTCGGCCTAACAACGGCCTTAGCAACGTTGTTTTTGCCCACCAGTGACATCATGGGCGAGTGTTTCCATTGGATGCTTCTAGTTCCCGCCCCTAACAACAGCCTTAGCAACGTTGTTTTTGTCCTCCAAGTGACGTCATGTGCGAATGCTCTGTTGTTTAATTTGGACTACTTACTAAATACTTAAATTTGATTAAATAGAAAAAAGAATAAAATATTTCAGTGGAACGGTTTTTGGTTATCATAAAAAAATTATTTAATAATTAAAAATTGCTTCTTTATCATATTTTTTAAAAATTTACCTGTTATAAAGCATTTCAAAATAAATATTTCCAACAATAGAGGTTTTGCGTGTCCTGGAAAGAGCAATAACCGCAATAAATTTAACATTGAAGGCTAAGCATAAGAATTTAGAAAAGGGACAAAAAAGGCTCCTTGGAATGTTTTGATTCAGAAAATTCTTTTTCGCTAACCTTCCTGGTTGTGTCAAGAACAATATGCTAAAATTTCATAACAATCACATTAATAATGTGGATGCTAGGATCCAAAAACTAAAAACGGGAGGGAATATTCAAACCTCCGTGCACCCCCTCCAGAATGGAATATCGAAAAATCCAGAAATTACTTTCTTTGAAATTCTCTCAAGAAAGTATTACCAACAGTTCAATTCGTAATATCGATTTCTCGGTATTGTTTTCTTCGAAAATATAAAACTTGGTTTATGCTCAGCAAAAACGGGTTTATGGAATATTCAGACCTCTTAAAATTCGAATATCCAAAATCTGAAAAATGCCTTTCTAGAAATTGTTGCTAAGTACCTTCCTGCGAAACAACGAAGATCTGGGGTCATTTGGGACGCTGCTGGGCTCAAAAACGTCGAAAACGCTCCAAACCCCCCTGTGGGTCAGAAAAAAGATATTTCGAAAAATCCCTTCTTAGTGCGCGTATACATCGTAAGGTCTTCGACCCTACCAAGTTTCGAGTCTTTAGCCCCGGTAGATTTTGCTGTGCGTTGCTGAGTGAGTGAGTGGTAAAGCTCTTTTATTATCTATAATAATAAAAGAGCTTTACCACTCACTCACTCACTCACTCACTCACTCAGCAACGCACAGCAAAATCTACCGGGGCTAAAGACTCGAAACTTGGTAGGGTCGAAGACCTTATGGTGTATACGCGCACTAAGAAGGGATTTTTCAAAATATCTTTTTTCTGACCCACAGGGGGGTTTGGAGCGTTTTCGACGTTTTTGAGCCCAGCGGCGTCCAAAATGACCCCAGATCTTCGTTATTTCGCAGGAAGGTACCTAGCAACAATATCTAGAAAGGCATTTTTCAGATTTTGGATATTCGAATTTTAAGAGGTCTGAAAATTCCAAAACCCCGTTTTTGCTGAGCATAAGCAAAGTTTTACATTTTCAAAGAAAACAATACCGAGAAATCAATATAATGAAGTGAACTGTTGGTAATACCTTCTTGAGAGTATTTCAAAGAAAGTAATTTCTGGATTTTTTGATATTCCATTCCAGAGGGGGTGCACGGGGGTTTGAATATTCACTCAAGTTTTTAGTTTTTGGATTCTAGCACCCACATTATTAATGTGATTGTAATGAAATTTTAGCATGTTGGTCCGCACACAACCAGGAAGGTTTGCAAAAAAGAATTATCAGAATCAAAGCATTCCAAGGATCCTTTTTTGCCCCTTTTCTAAATTCTTATGCTAACCATCAATATTAAATTTATTACGGTTATTGCTCCTTCCAGGTGATGCAAAACCTCTATTGTTGGAAATATTTATTGAAAAATGTTTTATAACAGGTGAATTTTTTAAAAAATCTGATAAAGAAATAATTTTTTTATGATAACCAAAAACCGTTCCACTGAAAAATTTTATTATTTTTTCTATTTAATCAAATTTAAGTATTTCTAGCAAAGTTCAAATTAAACAACATTTTATCAGAGGCATTTTATCAATAGTTGATGTCGATTCAAATAATGTTTACTTTTACTTCATGTTTGAAATTTCTTTCAATGAATGAGAAAGGGGGGTTCAGGGGGTCTCCCCCTGATTTCAAAAAAATTCTCACTATTAAAAAATGGTTATAAACACTTTAATTCTAAACAGTTTTTTAAGGTTTTGTTTAACATCTTAAAAAGTATGTGTATTGAATTATTTTTTATTTAAAATTTAGCTAGATGAGACGGAAATAAGTTTTATCTATAGAAATTGGTGTTCAATAATAACCTTTATTGTGAAGCGAAGGCGGAGAGATTTGTATCAATTATACATTTATACGAATTGCAGAAATGGATGGAGGGAGCTAAGGGCATTAAAAAGAAAAATAAGGGGGGTTCAGAAGGGTCCCCTGACTTTTTCTATTTTGAAAAATTACTCTTTAAAAACGGGGATGGGGATTTCACACATTAAATCTAAACAGGTTGTATTTAAAAAGGGTTTTTTACATCTTAAGGAAGTAGTATGGCATCAAAAAGGAATTCTAGCAGGAAGGCAGTTGCACCTAAATGACGCCTCGGAAAGGAATATAGTGAAGAAAATACTTATTTATTTTAACACACAGTTTGGTTAGCATTTTTCCCCCGAACTACGGCGGGCATATCAGCTAGTTATAGATAAATTCATTATAAGTTTTAAATAAAAAAAATATTTTAATTTGAGTCAATTTTTCATATTTTAAATTCAGTCCTTGATTCAATTCACATACTTAAGCAACTGTAATCGATGTTTAGACTGAACTGGTGAATCAGAAACGCATCTTAAGATTTGACCAGATTTTTGTGACAGCTTATGTTTTTCAGACAGGTCTTGTCATTTTTTTCGGAGTTCTTCAAAAATGCCTAACACTGAAAAAAAAATGTTATATCTCTGTACACAAAATCTATACTTCCTTAAGAAACACCACTGACGGATCTTCGATACTTTTTCTCAAGATGTATTTTTCAGAGTAAAGATTGTTTTTCAAGTCTGTTTTCTCCAGAAACATATGCATTTCACAGTATTCTCTGTATTATATTCTAGAAAGTTCCTGTTATTATTTTTGACAGTTATTTTGGATTTTCTTTTTCTGGAATATTACTAGTTTTGTCCAGGTTTATTTCTCCGTGTTTCTTGGGATCTGCGTCAGTGATCCCAAAAAAAGATAATCTTAGGTATAAAATAGCTACTTTAGCATTAAGTACCTTTAGGGAAAACATGGAAAAATGCATTTACGTAGTAATAGTTACGTTAATGTTGGAATATACGATGAGATATGAATGTTAATATCCTTTCATGAATCATAATTGCAAGTAAATATTTTTAAATTTTCGACGTTCACTTGATGAATAACATATCCCTATTGTAAAAAAAATTACATTTTTAAAATTTTGTTTTAGTATTACCATTAGGTGTTTTAACAGTTACAAAACATGCCGTTTCCTGAATTTTAGGAAAATTAGGAAAATGAATTTTAGGAATCTGAATTTTAGGGCCTAAATAAAACTACAAATGATAAGAAACGTGCGTTTGAACATCGAGATAACAAAGACGATGAAATTCTATTACCGGTTACCACCAAACCAACACATTTTAACTACATACAGTTTAAAATATAAGTAAACTCAGTATTTTTCCGATACTTTCATATGATGCCCACTGTTAAATTTGTGAAATTGATACATACGAAAGCCAATATTTTTAAAGCTGATACAAAAAAGGAGACTGAGACAAAAGAATGAAAGCAAAAATTCAACAACAAAAAATAAGTTTACTATTAAGCTGACCGTTTTTCTTACCTGAAAACACAGTTAATGTAATTTAAACTAACTCGAACTTTAAAATTTATTTCAAATTTTAATTTATGAAACTTGGTTAAAAACTACATTCCTTTTATTCTACTACATTCTAACTACATTCCTAGTTCTATTAGTTTTAACTTATTTTCTCTTCAATAAACATTCGATACTTATGGTTATTTTCTTTAAAGCAAGCTTAATGCATCAAATAATTTCGATAAATGAAGTCAATCAGTAAAATCTAACTAAACCCCAAAACTTTGAACGGTAATATTTTTCTCTGAAAAATGTACCTGATTTATCATTATTTCTAGACTTCAGATTTAAATGGATCCTTACAGTATATTAGAGACGAGATCATAAATCTAAATAAAACATCGATTCCTCAATCACTTTAGCCATTTTTATAAATGATTCAGATAACACAAAAATTCGTTTCAATGCAATTGAAAATTGCTCAGAATAAAAAGATCATTAAGAGTGAGATGGAGCATAATTCCTTGAATCGTGAAAAGTTTCACTTGGAAAATGTGAATGTTCTAAGCAAACCTTCTACTTATTTATGAATCAGTGCTCTTTTTCAATTTATTACGTTGACTTAGCCTCAAGATGATTCCACCAGGCTTCCAAGAATAATGATACTGCGGATCAATAAAACAAACGATAGTTTGCCTTTTTCGGAAGTAAAGTGAATTGAATAAATTTTTTTGTTGTACGGAAAACCTTTTTTGAATATCGTCTCATTTTGCTTTTTTGTTTCGCATACGACGTGACTATTAGTCGGTTCCAGACAGGAAATTTCACATAATGGAATTTTATCAAGACAGGAGAACGATGTTGCCAGATTGTGACAAGGAGTTCCGAAACTGAGCTAGACTCGATGAAATCTAATTTACCATAAACTGTATTTTGATATTGCATTTTTGAAATGTTTTGACGAAGCATGTAAAATCATTCTAAGCTTTATTCGATCAAGAACATTCTTTGCTTTCCATTTTTAATAAATCTTGAGGCAATCTAAAGGAGCTTGTTTGATCAAATTTAATTTATATTCGCATTAAAAATTCCACGGAAAGAAAATTTAAGCAAGATATTTTCTCTTTGTATTTTATCATTTTAGCCTCGTCTGAAACTGATTAGGTTTTACATAGTGATACATAAATTGATTTGTATGAGAATTCAAGTTCATTTCCGTAGAATAATATAACCACCACCAACGACATATTATATTTAGTTTTAATCAGTTCTTTCTAAAATATTTGTAAAATAATTTCAAATCCAATTTCATTTTAATTAAAATTCGAAAAAATATAGACTTTGAGGTTGTTAAAACTTAATCAAATTAAGTAACACGGTTACAGAAATTTAATGTAGGTAAATTAATTGGGCTTTGGACGTATGTAACAAATTTTGTTAACTTAAGGTATGATATACAGTAAAAGTTAATTATTTGACCAGATTTTAAAAAGAAAGTAATACATTGGGTTACCTGCAATTTAAGAAGCCAATTCCTTAAATCTTCAACTTTTTAAAAGATTATTTGGATAGGTAAGGCTATTTTCTAAATCTTAACTTACTTAAAAAAATAACCTTTAATTTCTTTTTTTATTTAAAAACTTTAAGAGAAAAAAAAATAACTTTTGAGCATTTGGAATCCACTCAATATAAAGTAAGAGCGTTTTAAGTTCTTATTTATATAAAACTAGAATTAAACCCCAGAAAAGTTCTTATTCCTTAAACCGATAAAAACTAAGATAGCACTAGAGTCTACTAAAACCAGGATAGTTAAGAACTAGTTTTAAAACATTGAAAAAAAAACCGCTTACAACAAATTCAGCTTCCCACTTGAGGAAGAAAAAATAGTTTTTTGTAACCTTAAATAAAAGAATATATTTTTTCTTCTTCGGATATTTGGTTACTCTTCATCGCATGTAATTACACACTAGTCGCAATATACAAAATTGCTTTTGTTAACACTGAAAAATGCTTCATTTTTTCGTTCCAGAGGTATTCAGGATCTGTTTGTCTCAACTCCCCTCAAAAGAAATTCCTTCATGAAATCCATGTTTTTTTCTTAACTTAAGGGAACATCCCTATATTTAAGATGTGTGATAAATGTTTTCCAAATATAATTAAGTATTTTTTATTATTGTTTAGTGACCTACTGCTTGATAGTACTTTTTATTTTAGTAATTGTTTTATGTATTAAGCTTCCCCAATAGAAAGTGTAGTGTCAAATATCCGGTCTTCGCTCTCGATAATATTTTAAAGGAATCACGGTTCCATCCAGTTTTATTCCAAAAGTGTGTTTAGAACTACATTTTGAGGGTTGAAATTTCTAAATACTTTTTTTGGGGGGATCTCTTAAGCTTCCCCTTTTCGACGGTGAGTTTTTCAAGTTTTATTAATTTAGAAAAATCGTTTTGGGCTGATTTTTTAAGAACTATTCTTTCTTAAGATTCTTAAAATATCTTAAGAAATATCCTTATTCCACTTTTCATTTTAAAAACATTCTAAAAACTCTAAAAAATATAAAGTTTAAGTAAAATATTTTAATAGATAAATTTTAATAAGTCTAAATGCACTTACAACTAACTATCTAACTTCTTCGGTACATAGGTAACATTTTTCTGCTTAGCCTTTTTCATAAATTATTTTCTGTATTGCATCAGTAGTTAAATAAAAATCGCTGTTCGTAAACCTGTGCTTTGACTCAAAGTAGGCTGTATTAGACGCCTATGTACTAGTTTAACAGAGTTCAAATACCCTCAACAAATTTATAACCGTCCCCCGATGATAAAAATCTTTGTAAACGAAGTTTCTTCTAAAAAATATCGTACAAACCTTTAAACAATTCAATTTTAATTAATTCTTAAGGCACTCCTACTCGACAAAATCTGGAGATTCTAGAACGTTAAATTACTTAAGACGTAATAGAGACACATTTTTAGGACAAGGAAGATTTTTTTTATCCTATCTAGAAGTATTTATTTTTTAGTGCGATGACTTTTTTTGCGTCTTACTCCTAGGACATTAGAGAAAGGTAAAAAAGGACTTAAAGCTTGAAGATTAAAACGATTGGACAAGTGTTTATGCCATAGACCTGCGGTTTGCAATAAATAAAATATATACTATATGCATATATTTTATTTATTGCAAGTATACTATGTTTGACAAATATTAACAATTATAATTGGTAATTTATTTAAGAAAATTTTAATGGTAACTTGAAATGAGAGTATTGTAGGTATTTAATTAAATAATAAATACATGTACGGAATGAAATGACAGTTTGTGAGGGTAAGACACCGATGCATGTTTACTTTATCACGTACACAACGTATGCTGGCAGGTTTTTTTTTTCATAACAGAATAAATTATTTATTTTTAGGAAGACATTTTGTTTGAAATATTTACCTTCTTTATAGTTCACAATCCAGTTGAAATTTTTACATGCCCGAGTTACATCAAGTAATGTAATACTCGAATTTCCCTTTTTCAAGTGTATATGAACAACGAGGACCGTATATGAATATCCCTTACAACGAGGACTCAAATTTAGGGAGTATAACGTGGCGTTCTCTTAGTGATTGTTATAGTAAGTAGATTTTACTCTGTTTATGCGCTGTTTTGAAGTTCAGTTTCTAAGCTTTAGATTTAAAGGAATGTCTTTTTAAGTTATTGAAGAAAAGATGGTATTCATATAATGTTACCACAAATTTAAAAACTTCCACATGCTGTGTCAACTAATCCAATATCAAGCAAGACGATAATACACGATTTAAAATTTGTATATAGCCCCTTTTTTTCAAGGCCTAAAAAGTGCGAATTTCTCTTGAAAATAACTTGAACTGTAAAGTATATTTTCTATTAATTTCTTTTATTTGTTATGAAAATGCACGCAGTTTCCTAGTTGGGGATTTCGTTTAACTCCATCCAATTTTGCATTCATTTTTAGCTTTCTTATTTCGCCCCTAGGATCACAGTAAGTCGTCTTAATTATTTCCATTTACTATAAGTATTTGGTATACACATTGTTACCTTTATGACTCAAAGAGACGTTTATCATATTTAGAGCCATCAAACGAATTTTCAAAACTTCTTGTATAAACAAAATGCAAATAAAAATAAGAAGTAAAGTTTTATTCTTATAGTACCTATATACCCTTATACTACAACTTCTCTTTATATGATTTACTTAATGGCATTACCTTACAAACCATGGTTACATTACTTATTAAACAATGGTTATACCTTACAAAGAGCAACTCCATACAAAATATAGTTTATGAAGCATATTTTGCGCCGAATAAAATCCAACTATCCAGTCAGCCAATTTAAGCGAGTATAATAAAAAAAGTTTATTATCAATTCTCATTTGAAGAGGCTTACTAAATTAAAAAAAATGAAAATAAAAGCAAGCATAGTTTTAATCAACTTCTATGCAAAGGGTAGCATAAAAGTTCCCAGGTGGTCTTTTTAGACATGAAAGGAAATCAATATCTTGTTCAGAGTAATTAAGATGCCAATATATCGGTAATGAAAAAGAGACTAACTAATAAGGATGAAAATAATATATTTAAAAATGTCTGCAGATTTTGTAGGTTCATTTTAAGAATAATCAGCAAAATTAGCTGGTATGTGAATTAATCCTCCTCTGGAATAGGATGTAATTAAATATCTTTTCATGGAAAACATTTAAGATGGGCTTTTTATGTAGGAGAAAAAAGGTAACTTGATGTACTATATTTATAAGGTTATTTTATTGCTCTATTTTTTTATTGAATCTTGGGTCATCGAATACAAATAGATGGAGTGCTGAGATTTAACAAAATAATATGTACTAATGATAGATTTAAGCAGTTAAGTTTGAGAAATTTTTGTTTTGTGTATGGACAATAGAAACATTGCAAAATAACTATCCGATTTATCATTTAAGGTATGTTTTTATGACTTTTCGAAAAAAAATTAATTAATGGTAAAACTCCATCTACGGAGGGGAAATTGAACTATTATTTTTGTTTTTAAAAAAACTACCATCCCTTCAAAATGCCCTCCTTAAATTTTTTTTTTAGATTTTTTTACCAACGGTTTTGTCTGTAGAGAATTTTAAAGTACTTTATTTTATGACCACCCTGTATATTATTTTTTGAAAAATATTCAATTTTTAATATATTTTTAGGAACTAAAAATACAAAATAATAACATAAGAAACCTATGACTTGATAAAAGGAAAATTATTCCAAAGAAATAGGCAGCTCATTTACCCCAAATAGAAACACTTAAATATATATTTTGATAACTTATTTTCAATAATTTTAGAAAGGAATTATACTTTAGTTTACACCTAACTTTAGTTATGGAATGAAAATTTAAATATATGAATAGTTTCAGTCCCAATACCTTAAATACATTATTAATTATATAAATATTATAAACCACTGTGAAATTAATTAGGGCTTGAGTATTGCAGATAAGCAACCTAACCATGAACATACCTATATAGAATTATTGCCAAACAAAAAACAGAAACTCTAATGGAAAAGGTTAGATTAGTTCCAGTTACAGGGAAACTGAATCAGCTTAGTTTACTGCAGATTTGTGTCTGTTGGTCTAGATAAGAAGTTTTTACGATCTGGTAACTTAGTACTACAAGTATACGGAGAGTAGTTATACGTCATTTAGGATGAAAGATGTTATTCTAGTAAATTGGATGCAACTTATGTAACAAGCATCTGTGTAGATGAGTTGTCGATACTGTGTTTTGTGCCGTGTAGGACTGGGCGATATATCGATATATCGAAAAATATCGATATCAATCCAATATCGATATTGAAATCGATATTTTTTCGATATATCGTCATATCGATATTTTTTCGATATATCGTCATATCGATATTTTTTCGATATATCGTCATTTCGGTATTTTTTCGATATATCGTCAAACCGATATTTTTTCGATATATCGTCTTTTCGGTATTTTTTCGATATATCGTCATTTCACGATATATCGTCTACTCACGATATATCGTCTTTATCGATATGTCTCGATTTACCGTCGCCTTCGATTTATCGTGAATGGCGATATTTCTCGATACATCGTCGACTTCGATATATCGTGATGTTCTCCATAACGGAGCGTTTGCCCGACTCACTTTGGTCTCTAATTATAAATATGGGCTTTCTAATTAGGTTTCGTGTTGCTTGACCACTGGTCAAGATTGCTCTATATGGTTAAAATTCATTATTAAATAAATGTTGGAGTTGCTAATTGATATTTTGAATTCCCTATTCTTATAACATGTCTCTTTTGTTCCGGTTGACCATTGGTCAATCCGATCAAGTTTTTACTACTTCTATGCTTTGGCATTGAAGTAGGTCAAGTGGGGGCTCAAACCAAACGCCTTGGACGTGCATCATTTTGGTCTTGACCAGTGGTCATATATCGATATATCGTGAATATCGATAATTTCGATATATCGTGGTTCTCACGATTACTCACGATGATTGGAAACATCGGGATGTTTTCGATAACTCGTCTTTGTTCTCTGAAAGCCAATTTCACGCCCAACACTAACTGCAAAGTTTATAGAGCACATGATTAAAAAATAATTCGGATTTTATATACTTACGGTCCTTAGCTTCAAGTAAACCTAGAATATTCAGAAATTCTATTAAAAATTTCGACGATTAAAAAAGATTGCGAAAATGAGAATTTCGGTAAACAAGCTATTAGGTTTATGAGAAGGCATTTTTACGAATTAAATATTTTTAGTAACAAAAAAATACTTGATCTTGTATAAAATGTATGCAGTATAGTTTTATGCTTTAATGTTTAATCTGGGTTTTACATAATTAATTAGCCGATTGATTAGGATTTGAAAAGTCGCTTCTCAACAACTTAAGAGGATTTAAACGCAGATCTTTAGTTAGGGCGTTGTATTTGCTGTTCCTTATAAAAAAAATGATTTGCTTAAAATTTTTAATCCTACTTGAAAAATTATACTGTACTTATGTTGTTACGACCCTTATATTCAGTTTTCCGTAAAAAATATTCGACTTTCATGAGAAATTTCGAAGATGAATTAGGATTGCTGAAACGTAAATTCAATTTCGAAAAAGGAACTCCCCTGCTGGCATACACGAAGAAGTTCAGCAATGGCGGCGGCGGGGATTCCCCTTTTTCGAAATGAAGGGCTTCTGAACTGAATTTACGTTTTAGCAATCTTAATTAATCGTCGAAATTTGTTATGCAAGTCCTAACTTTTTTTAGACATATTTGAAAATAAAGGCTGTAAGAACATAAGTACAGTATAATTTTTCAAGTAGGATAAAGAATTTTAATCAAATCATCCAACAGCAAATACTACATTGCTTAAGAAGACTGGCGTTTCGATCATCAAAACAGTTGAAAAGATACATATACTTTTCAAATCCAAATCAATCGCCTCATTAATTATGCAAAACACTGATTAACCATTAAAATACAAATATTTACAGCATAAGTTTTGTTTTAGATTAAGTATTTTTATTATTAAATACGTAATAATAATGCCCCCTCAGAAATTTTCGTACTTCCTATCCTGGCAGCTCGTTTAACGAAATTCTCATTTTTGCAATCTTTTTTAATCCTTGAAATATTAATTAGAATTTCTAAATAATTTATGTTTACTTGAAGTTAAGGATCCTAAGAATATAAAATCCCTATAATTTTTTAAGTATGTGCACTACATTTTATTAGCCATCCATCATAAAAGTGAGACATGACAATAGTTTGTTGAGACCATAGAACTCCCCTGAATTTCATAGGTCTTTCCCGCCTAATCTTCTAAAGCGCGGATTTACTTTCGGATATTCTCAAAAAGGGGTCAGCCAAAAATTCTCAAAAATTCAAAAAAATTAAAGTTCAGAAAAACATCAGTCGTAACCAAAGACACATGTCATAACAATAGAGATTACAAAATATCAGTTAGCAACTCCAACATTTATTTTGTAATGAATTTTAGCTATCTTGACCAGTGGTCAAATGGGGTTTCCAAAGATCAGGGAACCCCAAAACAACCACGAGACTGAAACAGATGGTCAGAAAGGTAACATATAGCGAGAAAAAATGGATTGACCACTGGTCAAGAGATCTTGACCAGTTCTCAAGACCAAAATGTTGCACGTCCCAAGGCGTTTGGTTTGAGCCCCCCATGGAGGAACATGGAGCCCCCACAGCATTGACGATATGACGATATTTCCACGATATATCGAAATTGACGATATACCGAAATAGACGATATATCGAAATTGACGATATTTCGACGATATACCGAAATAGACGATATATCGAAATTGACGATATATCGACGATATACCGAAATAGACGATATATCGAAATTGACGATATATCGACGATATACCGAAATAGACGATATACCGAAATTGACGATATACCGAAATTGACGATATATCGACGATATACCGAAATAGACGATATATCGAAATTGACGATATATCGAAATTGACGATATTTCGACGATTTATCGATATTTCACGATATATCGATATTTTGACGAAATATCGATATATCGTGAAATACCGATATTTGATCGACGATATATCGCGATATCAAAATTTCAATATCGCCCAGTCCTAGTGCCGTGTGAAAGTTGCGAATCCAAAAATATTCCCGAGTTTGGCGGATCTGAATTTTGGGTGTTTGTTTATTGTTGAAAGTTCCAAGTTCAGTTATGGACTATTTTCTTTTAAATTGCCAGTAACAATTTGTAGTGTGGAGACCACACTCAACACTGTAAAGTTCAAATAATTTAAATGAAGAATGAATGATTTGAATGAATTTGTATAAAGGCCAACTAAAACGATCATAATTCCGAAGTATACTTTTTAATTTTATGACTTTCGGATTGGCCTATCTTAAGAGAAACTAACGGTTGCTACAATAAAAATGAGCTTTATTCTCTGCCCTATTTTCTAAATCTTTATTTAGTTCAATTTTAGTGGTTTTATAAGGTTATCCTTCAATGTTTTCTGTTCTCCTTTACACATTGTTAAGTTTCAAAATTATCTTTAACAAACATATTTTTACATCCCTGAGATTGACTACAGCCAATATATAAACTAACCGTACCTAGAATTTCTTAAATCTATTTTCGCCACCCTTTTATTAGCTATTCCCCCACTTCCCTACATTTTCTCTATATTATAATCTAACTAGAGAAAAATCAATCCCAATATCCAAATCCACTCACATTCTTACCCTTTTTTGAGTATCCTATAAAATTCTCTAGAGAGTTCTAAGGAACCGTTTTCAAGATCCATTAGAAATTAGGCTTCCGCCGTACTTTGTCAAAGCTAAGTGCATTTATCGCACCAGTCAACTCTTTTTTTAGTGATCAAGTAAGTGACGGTGTTTATTATTCATTGATAACTTTAACGCTTTTCACATGGCAGACGACCTATTAAGAAAGCGTTAAGAGAAGCCCAGTTCTTTCTTCAAAAAGGGAGAGGAGTATATGGAGAAAACTTGTGAAAAGTTTGTTAGGATCACTTAAGAAGGAAGAGGTTTATAACTGGTTCCTTCTTAAGTGCTGATTGAATCCAATATTTTAGTGAAGGATAAAAGTGTTTTGGTCTATTGAATTTAGGTAGGTTCTAGTATTTTTAGTTTTATTTAGAAGAATTTAAAATATAATGGAGGGGGGTTCAGGAGATCTTGGAAAAGATGCAGTAAAGTTTAAATAGCAATATTTTCTACAGCTACATTTTCGCTTGGTTTTCGTGATGTAAAACATCACTAATAGTTCATCACAATCATAGTTTTAACTAATAAATGTGTAACAGTTTATTAGTTAAAACATTTGTTCTAGGTTCTAGATCTTCTTACTACTATTTATTTTCACTGCAACATAAAAAAACTTTTAAGGAACATATAAAATTTTTGTATAGACTTAATAATTAAATTAAATTCTGATATTATACAAATGTAAAAAAACTAGTGTACTGATACAAAGCTTAGTTTCCCCAAAATTTGTTTACTACTTACTCTTATTTGTTTCAGGAATTTCATTTCAAGAATATAAAATAACATCTTAGTTATAAAAAGAAAAATACCATATTTTTTAAAAGAAAACCACATATAGTTAAATTTATAAACTTAATCCCCCACCACACATTTGTTCAAACAATTCAATATAAATAAACCAGATCTCACGAACGAAAGTTCCACCAACCTTAAAAAACCTCACGATCCAATGCTTCCAGAACTGTGAAAAAGAAATCACCAAACAAGATCCCAAAGCTCAATACACAACCCAAACTTCTTCCCTGAAAAAAACCCTAAATAATCAAAAATAATGGAAACCCTTGAGGTCCAGAGGGCAAACCATTAATTATTCAACCCCAGCAAAAACTTGGAAGCTTCACACACCCCAAACAAACGTAAAGCAAACTGGCATCATTGGCAAAAATAAATTCTTGATCAGTGGAAAGTCGCAGGTTGGCTCGCATCTATTCTTCATGAGCACTTTATATTCCGCGGGCGAGTTAGCCGAGGGCAATGGCGGGCGTAACGAAACAGAAACATTTTGTGTTGACTCTTCCAATATTGATAGCCCTCAGGTTTTTGCTCTTTACTTTGAGGTATCTCCATTGGATTCCTTTGCTAACTCGATTAGACGCTGAGGGCCACCTCTGAAGCTCCTTCAGGTGTGGGAAGAAGAGGTATTGAAGAAGTAGCTAACAGTCTTGAGAGGGAATGCATATGCTAAGCCTAAATTGCTTAGTAATGTGGTTTTCTTGGAATGGAAAGACGTACCGGAAGTCAAATGGCAGGGTTTCTCTCGTTTTCTCTGTGTTTCTCCTCTTTCACCCTTTACTCTCGTTTTAACAAGCTTTCCCCCAATGCGTCTTTTCCTTATTTCCCATACATCTATGGTTCCATTTTAACATTTTTTCACCCTCATCTTTTCTCTAGTTTTCATTTCTTCTCATTCTCTCGTTTTCTATATTGCAATATATATCTTCCATTACCTTTTCCTCATTATCGTTTTTCCCTCATTTTCTATCTTACAATCCCTCTCATCATCTCTTCTTTATTCTCTCTTTCTATTTCCGTTTCTATTTTACGTTATCCCTCATTATGTCTTTTCCTCTCATTTTCTATCTTACAATATCTCTCATCACATTTCCCTGATTCTCTCTTTTTTTTCTCATTTTCTATTTTACAATTATCTGTCATTCTTTAACTTGCAAAGTTTCTCTCTCACATTATTTTTTATCTCCCCTCATTCTCTTTAAATTAAAAATTCTTTCGAAATCTCTAACTTTTAAATTAACTTTAAAAGACAAAGAAAATAAAGCTTCAACCCTCTATATTAAAAGCAGATATTTCATAGTTCATCCAAAAACTAACGAAACTCCAAACATATTTTCTACATAGCATTTCAATACAATATCCGAAATATTCCTAATCTAAACAGAACTATCTTCTTAATCGTACGTAATATAAACTTTATCCTTTAAAACCTACTCATGCATAAATATTCTTCAAAATACAATCCCCAGATCATCATCCAACTATCCCTCCAAGTTCCAAAAAACTTTTAACCTGTTCTTTACGTCGCACTCCAAACACAGACAAGAACTTCCATACTCCTAACTAAAAACGCATCCAAAACAAAAACTAGTCATACATTCGGAATCACAGCTCCCAGAAGCCAATCACCAGCAAAACTGAGCCGTACCTTCACTTCACTTCAAAAGTGACGCGTCTTCCCTTTAAATAAATAATAAAAAACGATCTCCTTGTTCTCCTAATTTTCTTTCCTATGGAGGATTGAAGCAGCAGACGCCAAATCCCTGGGGGCAGGAATCTTAGGGAGTTGGTTCCGACTGAAGTCGAGTTTTATTAAACGCTTCGTTTGAAGTTAGTTGATTCCTCTTGGCAACAGATGATGCTTGGAAGTTAGTTTGGGATTTGGATCATTTACCAGCTTCTTGGGGACGAAGTTCACTGAGGCATTTTAATTGTTCCTTGAGGTATAATGGACAGTTTTAATGCTTTTTAATGATGCGATATTGAAGCTCATCGTGTATTGACGGTGTTATTTCAAACCAATGAAGGATAATAGTGATTTTGTCTAGGTATTCTTAAGTAAAAGTAAAATAATTACATTTTGATGTAAAGGAAGGCATTTTTTTTCATGGTTCATTACTCATTCTGGTCATTGTAAGAAAATTAAAATATGGTTTAGCATGAGAAAAATTTAACCCTCAATTTATATATAATTCTTGGCTGTTAATGTTATTAATATTATAATGCATAAAATATATTCTTAATTTCTTTCTAACAAAACGTTATTCCTAAAATGAAGGAGAAGAACAGAAGAAAAAATACTTTTTGAAGATTTTATAGGTGTTAATAATTTTTATTAACATGTTTCGTGAAACTTATAACACTAATCATAAATTTTTAAGTTATGAAAATCTTTCAAAATACTGATTTTTTAAACTATCAAAAATTCTAAATTTCTGAGCTCATTGTTAGTGCCGAAAAATATAAGTAGATTGACCTTTTAAAAGAAATTAGAAAATTTGGGGGATAAGTTTTTAAAAATTGCTAAAAACTGTGGTGAAAATATTTAACCGTAGGATATGACTGTTAAAATTGAATTAATTTCAAATTAATGAATTAATTTTTAACTCCCATCAAACATGTTGAATTTCTGTGATTAAACTTCGTAAGTGCCCAAAAATGAGTGAAAACCCCCATTTTTATTTTTAAAGCAAGCAAGGAAATTTGCATTAAAGCTAATTTTAATATAAGTCAAAATGTTATAAATATTTTAAATATGTTTACTTGTTACCTAAGATACTCATTTAAAGTTCGCAGCACTTTAAAATTCCATCGGGTATCTCTTGCGATCTCGTCTAAATACTTCAGATACATTTCGAAGAATATCTGGGGCAACAGCGAAAGAAAAAACAGATCCGATTGAAATGAAGTGTAAATGAGACTCGGAACTGATTAAAAATTCAATTCTCCCTCGTTCAAAAGTATAAACAGGCCGCGGTTGCAGTGAATTCATGCGTCCGTTATTGATTCCAAGCGTTTGGACTTCAAAGGCGCAATTATCATTGGTTTCTATTTGAAATGTTCGCTAAACGGTTTTTTGTTGCTTCGAGTCCGTATCGATTTCGGAGTAACTTCGGATGAATTTTAAGAATGTTTTTTGGGAGTTAATCTTAAAGTTTGAGAAGCGGAATTCTCTCTTTGATTCTTTTATTTCGATGCAGTTTACTTTTTAGATAATGATTATTTTGGAAATTATATTAGAGTCATTAACTAAATATTTTATTTAGAAATTTCTGTAGTAAATTTTATGTAAACAAAATAGGTTATTTAAAAAGAAAATAATATAAACTTACAAAAATGTTTTTACACTTACTTAACAAGGAAAGAGTATCTCCACACTTTCACATGGGCTAACTTAACTTTTTTTTTATTTATAGATAAATCGCATTCCATTTCAAAGAGAAAGGAAATAATGAACTTAACTGTCAGAAACTAACTATTTAATACATTGCATTTTTTTTTGTAAAATACACTACGCCCACGTTATGTCGAACTTTGATACCTTAAAAATATTTATAACTCAAAAAAAGTATTTTCCCCTTTCAAATTAAACGTTTCTCTATTTCCCCTTGTAATCTCGAAAACTTGCTATTTTCAGATTTTTTTCCGGGCTACTTCGATTTTTGAGATATTGAGGTTATACTGTATCATTAATGATATTTTTAGCCTTAAACATTATTTTAACTATAACCTTTAGAATTTTCAAAATTCTGTCCAGGGTAAACAGCGTAAAGTCCATATACCCTAACTAAAACATATGTTTATAATATATTTAATCTGTTAAAAAAATATGACTATGACGAATGAAATTGATGGTTATGCACAATAAGTTCTGTTTAGATATGCGGCGTATTTTACTTAAATTATTTTAATTAACCGATAGAATAGCACGAACAGAATATACTGAACCATCTTTTTGAAATAAATCCTTCAAGAGCTTAAGATTTAATTCAAACAATCCTCTATTTATCAACCTTAAAACATAAACAAATATAATACTCCCCCTAAAATGCTTCTTACAGATTCAGAAATCCATCCCACTTCTCGAAACCTCTCACATTCAAAACAAACCCAACAACCAAATCCTGCAGCAACAGCTCTCAACCAACAGAAAACAAACGTCAACACGAAATAAACTACGCATCTCCGGAAAAAGACACCAGACACACAACACACTGCTCAGAACGACAGTGGCACAAGTCAACACCTACAACATTTTAATCATACATTGATTTCTGTTTCTTTTCAGATCCTTCATTTACCATGATGGTATTTGTCTAAGCGAGAGGCTGGTGGGTGATAGCAGCCACAACAGTAATGCCTTCTCCGTAGAAACAACACAAGTGCCGTGTTACAGAAAACATCAAAACTGACTTTGGAGGACTTACGTCGCTTTCGCTCTAAACAGGTCACGTGTCCTCTTGGTGACACTCCCCACTTAGACCTGGTGAACAAGACGCAGCGGAGGGTCTGATTGAAAAGGGAACCGATGCCAGACTCTTATTTGTTCTCTGAGTCGGGGGCTTCGCAGCCACGAGAGGATCTGTAAATTGAAACGGAATTCGGAATGCGGATGGAATGTTTTTCTTCCAATTGGGGGGAAGGGGAAACGAATGCTTTGTTTCCGAATCGTCTGCTGTAGGGGGGTGAAGTGGCCGTTTGTTCGTTTTATTTGTTTTGGCTAAGTGTTTTTCAACGCTAATTTAATTTGTATCATGGGGGATAGGTGTCCTTTGTTGGTGGAGATTGTTCTATTGGGGACTATTCACGCGTGTAATGGACTATGCTGTCGTCAATAGAGGAGAATGTATAGGCTCAATAAAGGATTAGTACTAAAGGAATACGTATAGCACTGGACACTCTAGGTGAGTGGTCAATAAATATACTCATCGTCACGAAGACGTATCCGCGGAGAGTTAATCCATCTTCCAAATTTTGTTAATTTATATACAGGGTGTCCCAAAAAAGACTGACACATTACATTTTAAAAATCAATAACTCAAAAAACTAAAAAAGATACAAATACGCGTTTTTTGCATCCTACTCTAAAGATCAAATAATTTTATGACACAAATTTTTGTAAATCGTAGTTCAAAAATCCCTTCAATCCTTTCCTTTTGTGAAGAAAAGATATTGTCAAAAAATTTTTTATGAAGATTTCCTTTGTAATGCGACAGGAATTTAACATTGAACCCAAAATCTTTCCTTTTATCATATAAACAAATAAAAGTGGTGTTATCAGGAATTTTTATATCCAGATCCAGGTAATTTGCTTCATAATTGACAGAGTTAGTCCTGTTTAAAACTAGTTCCTTTGGATAAATATTATATACAAAATCAATCTTCAATCTTTTTTTTCACAAAAGGAAAGGATTGAAAGGATTTGTAATAATGTCAACAACAAAAGAGCTGCTTTCCTGCATTTTAAAAATATTTTGGAGATTAATTGCTATCCAGCAAAATTCATCAAGCCTATATAGATGTCTTATTGAAAACCTGCAATCGATGCTGGTGGAGACAGCTTTATTACAGCTCAACTTTGTTGTTTTCCAATTCACTACAGGCTGATTGTAAGTTATGGTTTATTTTGGTGTCTTTGTCCATTATCGGTGTTTCTCATGTCTTTTTGCTTTGTGTTTTGATTTGACTTTTTCTAGGTTTCTCTTGTCTTTTTGCTGGGTGTTGGGGACAGGTGCAGTTTTTTGCTCTCAGAAACACCCCTCTGCTCAAGTCCTGTCCCCCTGATGAAGAGGCTTGAGCGGAGTTTTGCATTTCTTTTCTTGATCTTTGTATTTCTAACCTTTCATAAACATATACCTACTTTTTCTGTCAACTGAAAAAAAGGTTTCAAAATTAATAGACTCTCATTCTTGTTTTCTATTATAATAGTTATTTAAAGACAATTCTTTAAATTTAAATTCTGCAATATCTAAACAGGATAATCTGAAAAATTTCAAAGCATAGATAAATTGTATAAAAGAAAAATAAATTATGTTTAATCTAAAAGTATTAAAGCAAACATTTTTAGGTTTTTCAGTTTTGAAAACCTTTTAATGGGATTTTTATTTTAACTTTTACCTAAAGATTTGTAGTATACAGCTTTAAAAAATAACAAAATCGTGGGTATCTTTTTCCCCATAGAGTTTTAAAATATTTTTATGCAATATTTAAACCACATAGAACCAATTAATTAATTTCATCTTTCCTTTACTTTCTGTCTGATTTTTTTCCTTACAATTACCTAATTGATCACAACAATTTTCAATCTACATTCGCTGTATATTAAATTAAAATAACAACTAATTAACATCACTCATTTTAAATAATCGAATTACGTATTAACAACTTTAACTGGATAATTCATTTAAACTACATAAACCACTCAATAACCAAAAGAATTTCAAACCGCTCCTTCCCTTAGTTAGTTCCTTAATTTTAATTAAGAAGAAGCATCATTTGTATTGCATCTTCATCATTAATCGTCTCAATTTAGAAGGATAACACCCAACTTATTTAAACAAATGAGAAATGTTCTCAAGAATTTCCCATTGCGTATACGGGCACGGTTGCGATTAATTAGGACACCTATTAAAGCGATTTCTGACTTCAGTCATAGAGATATATTGTTGTGACAGATTGGAATGGTTTGTGTATTTACAAAGCGTACGTTTTGTGCTGAGGAATCTTTACGTATTCCGGAGGAAACTTTTCAGAAAGCCATTTTGCCAACTGCAAACTATAGTTAAGTTAGGGAAATTAAATATTTTCTTGGGTGGTTATGAGTTCCGTGGGTTGTGGTGATGATTTAAGTTTTGTACTGGGGTAGAAATTGTTACAGTAATGGAGTTAAGAACTGGTAGATTAATCTTGTGGTTTAATTATGGGGAGTAAGGAACTGATAAATATAGCACAGTAAATATTACTTGAAATTAAAAATAAAATTATACTGCAATTTCTTTTTGAAATAATAGAGATTAAAACTGATTTTTTTTACTATAAACGGTTTAAACTTAATAGTTTATGCAAATATCTTGTTCTTAGTGATTTTTTAAAATTTTATTTACAAAATTTTTTTCCCAACATCTACTTCTTTTGCATAAACATGATAAAATAAGAGATATATTTAGGAATTTCTCTTTAAAATAAAGTTTTACTCCCCAATTCATAGATTTCTAAATATATTTCAGTAGTAAAAATAAATACAACAGAATAAATTTCCTAATACGAAAGATTTAAAAATATTATAGAAAAGACATGGTATCATATAGTTATAGTAGGTACAAAATATGTGTGTTTTTTAATTTTTAAAATTTAAATGTACCATTTTCATTTAAAAGAGTCAAGGTAAAAACTAGAATTTATATTCTTGAATTTTAAGCAAAAGAATCAAGTAGATGTTGGGAATTTTACATAGTAAAGAGGAAGATCTAAAGGAAAAATATTGAGATTTGGTACTACATAAAGCACACTTCTCTCTTTCCACTTAAAATAATAACTTAAATCGGTTTTCGAACAAACAAGACCCGTTTGAACCCGACACCTTAATTTCCACCAAAGTTTTAGGCATGTTTACAACAATCTCTACATCATGTAAGAGGATTCAACAGATTGTCCCCGAAGCGTCAAACAACAACAAAATAAAACCAGAAACTCTTCTCGTATTCAAACAACAGAAGCGATATGGCTCTGCTGAAATATTATGTAGGACATCAGAAAGGAAGGATATGTGTGTTTGTGAGGATTGAAGGGGAAGAAAAAAAATAAAAGTTCAGATTGAAAACTGGAAAACGACGGAAAATAACGTCGCTTCTGGAAATGAAACGCGAAAGAGGCGACTGGAAAATTTCGCCTGGCATTTCTTTCACCTCCGGAAGCCAGGGATTTTAAATCATGCTCGATTTGTTTTGATTAAAATGCGGGGCTTTAACTTGGGTTTGGTTATTAAACGCGTTGTTTAAGACTGGAAAATATCCCGTGGCGTTGAATTGAGAATGAAGTTTTGGTTATAGTATATTCTTCAGCACGTGTTGAGTTCTTGCGCTTGTAGTGGAGTTCTCTGTGTGACTTTGGAGTTTTTAGGATATTTCAAATATAAGATATATGAAAATCATAAATCGAGTCATGTTTTTTTTTTCAATCAAATGTTTCAACTATAATCAATCTGAAATAGAACAGAGTTTATGGAATGTAAAAATTGTGCTAATTTACACGTAGTCAGAAATTTTATTACTGGGGATTAAATTAACATAATAAAAGTTAAGAAAGGTTCTTCAGATATTTTGGAAGCTATAAATGCCTAGTTATTATTAAAAAAATATGTTTGATGATTTTCTAATGTCCTGAAATTTCCATCTCAATAAGATTCTAATCCATAAAAACAATAAAATGTATCACCAAATGCGACAGTTAGGAACCTTAAGTTCATACATTCATAACTAAATTTTCATGTTATTCAGTTTCACTACAAATTATTTCCTATAAATTGAGTCTAAAAAAATTTTCTTATTATATTAAGGGTTAAGGGCTTTAAATTGAATCTAGCCTAACCCAAATGACGGGGTTTCGTTTTTTTTTCTCATAAAACCTAAGAGTCACCTACGTATTATATTTTATGAATATTATTATATTATATTTATTTATATATTATGTTGGTATTATATTTATATATTATGTTGGTTGATTGAGGTTGACAAAAACCACATTCGGATGTTCTGAAATCCTACGAATTTATGTATTTTAAACAAAACGATTGTATTTACCCTTATCCTATTCGAATATTTTCATCCACCCTAACAAAAAAAAAAACCCAGTACCCTCAGGAATTTCTTCTCATCGGTTTAGTCAGTGATCAAAGCTATTTACGGGCCTTTTAGCCCATCGCCAAAAAGGTGCTACTGAAGCTGTTCTTCAGAGCCCCCCAAATTGAATCACCAGTACTTCGCAGAAATAACTATTTGCCCTCGCTCGCTATAAAACTAATAACACTGGCAGCATCGGACCCTCTGCTTCTCTTGTTCTTTACTGCGAATAATTCGATTAACGGGACAGATACATTATCAGGAAAATAGTGGAGGAAATTTGCTAAGTGTTTTGGTCGACGGATACCTTGTAAGAGGATATGTCCTTGCATTGAAGGGGATTATGGGGAACACTTATGCCTGTCGTGTTACATTTTTCAGAGTGTTTAGGGGGAGAAGAGGATAATTTTGTAAGCATATTTTCTATCCTCTTTTTGAGGTTTTTTGAGGTTTGATCGTTAAAACATTGATATAAGCCAGGCTAATACTCAAAGCTTATTGTATGAAAGTTTTGAGATGTAAATTATTTGAAATTGCTTATGTTTAATAGCATATATGTAATAATTGTTAATGTTGTTATAATGTTTATAAAGTAATTATTTTAAGAGTGCGTCTTTTGAACGAAAGGAAACATTTTAAAATGTCATTCGAGAAGTAACCCAGCCAAGAAAATCTGCAAAAATTATTTCAAAAGCCTAAAGGGTAGTTTTTATAAAAGAAGGCTGCAGTTATTTTGTAGCAATAGGAAGTTTAGAAGTTTTTCAGCATGTAATGCTGCAGTCCTTCTACGGCAATTTTGCAACCATCCTAAAGACTTAACCTATATCCAACTAAAATCCGCCCAAAATGATGATTGTGGAGGTCATTAATATCGCATAAAAATCCAACTTCAAGGTATTTAGTGCACTTAAAATCATACATGGAGTTCAGGAATATCATATCCTTTAGAAATAACAGGGCATTTTTTTGCTAAATGACTCTTAATTGAACGTTTGTCCTACCTTACTGAATGTGTACAGTGGCGTAACTAGAGATAACCTATGGGGATGTTACTCCGACCAGTCAACCCCTCCATCATATTACTCCCTTTTGAAAAGTGTCTCATAATATAGGTATAATATACACAATTTTTTTTGCAAACCTTCCGTTCCGAAGGGAAAACTTCATCTAAGAGGCTTAACTTTCAAGGGAAAAACACAGTATAACAGACGTAAAACTTTTAGAGGGGGGTTTGGGGGTTCTCCCCCAGAAATTTTTTAAAAATTCGTCTCTCAATGTAGTGTAAAAATTCATTTTGAGGCCCTTTTTTGGTTAGTTCCTAAAAGAACAGTTCCTTGTGAACCGCCTTCCTTGTGAAGGGAAAATTTTTCAGTTTTTCATGTTTTAGAAACTGTCGATGTAATGGGGGGGGGTTACAACCCCAATAACCCCCCCTCGTTACGCCTATCAATGTGTATGGAACATTATTCAATGGAGGACCTTTCTGCCCCATTAAACTATTGTTACTGTTATTTTATTATAAATTGCCACACTATCAGAAGATCTTAGACATGAATTTCATTGATAAGGAACTAAGATTTGTATCAATATTCCCCAAAAATAAAATTATCCTTAATTTTTGGACACCAGTGCATTTAAAATTGATCTATGAATCACTTTATTAAATAGGGGATCAAATCTATACCCCGGATCATTATATTAAACTGATTTTGAAGGCTTTTAAATCAAGGTAGTTTTACTGTCCACAAAGTTACATTTTGCAATTATTTTTTTTTTGCAGGGGTAGTTTTGATAGTTTTTTTATTTAAATACTTACAAAATAAACGTCATTCAAATACTTTATTGTCATTTTAAATATTAATAAATCATTTGATTATTTTCACTAAACTTTTATTTCTTGTGTATTGCCTTTGAATCAGAAAACTTTATCAAAGCTCATTGACTTTTATAGTTGTGCCAATGAATTTGCCCGTCACTGAACAGTCGACTGTATAATACTTAAGTACCAATTATTTTTTTTTAAAAATTAAATTAATTGTAAATTTCCATTAAAATTGAAATCATAAATATATTTTAATCTTTTTATTGTATCAAATTCTTTACGCCCCTATACACTTGTTATTTTCTTAAATGCTTAATACAAACCTCAAAAATGTAGTGTGGGGAATGATAACCCAGTCTTTTAGGGTGCTACTAAAATAAGTAAAAAAACTTTTAAACTTAAAGGGAGTATTGTTGCCACTGTTATAAGTAACTCTCAGAAAAAAATATCATAAAAATATCGTGAATATTCGCGGAGATATTAGCATGTGAAAATAGCACTTTTTCAGGCATCCAAACAGAAAAACTTAAAAAATTTGCAAGTTTTTTTGATTTTTTGACTAAAATTTTTCTTCATTTAACTAAAAAGATACAAAACTACATGATAAGTCTGAAAAACTTGCAAATTTGCGAACTTTTTCTTTTTTGATGCCTGAAAAAGTGCTATTTTCACATGCTAATATTTCCGCGAATATTCACGATATTTTCATGAAATTTGTTTCAGTGAGTTACTTATAACAGTGGCAACAATACCCTCTTTGAGATGTTTGCTCTATCTCCTTTAGTTCCTTAATTATTTTTTTTAACTTTTTTAGTTCGCCGCTAGGGGCGCTGAAAGTCTTCTCAATGGATTCTCCAGGGTCACTTACCTAGTGTTAGACCTAACTTCTAGGACCGTAGGAGACGTTGGTTCCAAATAAAAGCCGCGAAACGGACTTTTGAAACACCCAGTATATTAAGAGGAATAACCCAGTGTTTTAGCGTGCTACTAACACACAAATGATAAAATACTTTTAAACCCTATACACTACTTACATAAAGTATGACTTTCTGTAAAGTAGAGGTAAACTCGCAGGAAGATACGCAATATTCCGCTAATAAGCTGCACCTGTTGCATTACACATTTCCCGCCTAGAAAAGACATTCTTCGGGAATGCAATTCATAGAAGGCAGATGCTTTTAGTTCTTTATTTGCCATATCTCTATGAATAATTCATTTGGTTCCAATTTCATTTATTTACTTCGGGAGTCTCTCTTTACCGCAAGATAAACTTCGAAGGCCGTCGCGGGAGAAATTCTGAGAATATTTACGATTTGTATTAGTTGAAAAAATGTAAATTTCTCTCTAGTTCTGAGGCAGTAAAAACTTTCAAGTTGAAAAAGTTGTTATGTATGGATTTGGGGTTTAGTTCCAGGAAATAAGCCTCAAATTATTTTATGACAATGATAAGGATTACTAAAATGTGAAAAAAAAACTGAATAAATAAATTTTGTAAGTTGTGATTTAAGTATACGATTGCTATTTGCTATTTCTAATAAGCATTTTTCAGAAAGAACATTTCAAATATTCAATAATTATTTCTGTATTTTAAGAATCAGTATAATAATGAAGCTGTATAAAAATAAAAAACTGTTTATTTAACGCCAAAAGAATATCTCTAATAGGAAATTCCAATCTGAAATTCCAAAAACTATTTCTCAATATAAGTGTTTTATCTTTCTAATAATTTGAAAATCAAAATTTGCACCATAAACTCCGACTTCATTTTTCTATCTTATTTTTGGTGTTTAAAATTTCAACGTATAAGATTTGTAAACCTAAATGTATATAAATCTTTGCTTTAAATTCATTTTTTTCTTTAAACCATTGTGTTTAACATAACATTCTTTAATTAAATTCCTCAGTAATTAAAAGGTTTAAGACTTCTAAAAAATGATACTTTTAAACTAAAAGGAAGAACTTATGAAAATTTTTAAAACAAGTGATATGGACCGATGTCAAAAATAATTTTATATCTCTCTATGTAGTATAATAGACGTAAAATTTTTGAATAAAGTAATTTTTATACCCAAATACTTTAAATATTATTAGGTGACTGTGAATTAAAATATAACAGAAATGATTAAAATATTTTTTGGTGAAGCTTATTTTTTGTGTATTAGTAATTCACTACTTGAGATAACAGCGAATTAAATAAAAAAAAGTTGAAAAATTACATTTCATACTTAAAATTCAAAAGTATTTTAATTGCTTTTAAATTTATAAAAACTTAAGCTCATTTTACATTTAAAAAGAAGGTAATTATCTTTTCAGGAAATTTATTCAATATCTAAAAAAAATAATGAGGTAACAGTAAAAGCTTGACTCTTCTTTTGTATAAGATAAATTAGGTTCTTCAAAATTAATTATCTCTAATGAAAACATTCTTACAGCATAAAATCTGCAAGCATAGAATTTTGTATTAATTAAGTTCATCTAAATTTTAAACAGTATTGGAATCAGCTTTAGACATTTCTCTGGTTTTATAGCATTATCCAATTTTATTATTCATTAAATTAACCGATAAATGTTTAAAGAGGGCATATTGCTTGGAAGACTTTTGCTTAATTTTAAACGAGGTACGAAGTATATTAATTTTAAAATTAAAATCTAGTACATAGTTTATAAAAACAAGTGTAATTTATTCACTGAAATTACTTTTTTTTTGCTAATATATTTTTAAAAATAATTTTAATACAAACCATGAACTCAACTCTGTATTGGCAATTAAATTTCTATTCTGTCATTAAGAATGCTGGGTTTACTGATTGTAAAAGTGACGAGATCCCATTTCTGAAGTCTGCGGTTCAATTAGGCTGGACATCTGGACAAGGTCGACTCCACCTTTTCATCCCTATAACGTGTCAAACAATTGAGAACCAAATATGCTAAGAAACTAAACACTGGGGATCTCCTTTTAAGCTGACCATCTAACGCTATCCACTCATATACCTAACACATTGTCCTCGATCCTTGGTCACGAATATGGACACCTCTATGGGCTTTGGCCCTCATGTACTGTTGCACTTACGATTTTAGTTTTAATTTAAAAGTGATTAGGATATAGATCATAAACATAAGTAAGAGATGAATAAAGCTAGAGAAATCCTCAATCCTCATGTTTCTATAAGTAAAAAAATTAAAGAAACTAGTCATCTGATATGATCATATTTATTTTGATAAACTTCAAATATTGTGCATCCGCTTTGTTTTGTACAAAATACAGCATAAATGAACCAATAATAAAGTGACATATAAATGCTAAGGGTTCATTTCCATTGGTACCGCGTCGCGTAAAACGACGCTGGCTTCGACGAATCTAATTAATCTAATAAAGGGAACAATTCAGGCCTTTTGCAGCAACAACGAGCTAACTTTAATTTAAAACTGCTGGATTTAATTGGCACCTCAATTCTTAATAGCTATTCTGATTCGTCGAGGTTAACATCGCGTAAGCATGCATCGCGTTGCAAATGGAAACGAACCCTAACCGAAGAAACTTCTATCAACATAACCATTCCAGAAAACAACAGAGTAGATACTTTAAAAACCTTGATTATCTTTGATATGTACAGAAGAAGATACATCCCGGCATTCATTCACAGCTTTCGAATCGACCACAGCTGACCAATGAGACAGCAGATGAGGATGGAAAGGAGGGAGGGGGCGGTGAGGGGGGAACTGGAAGGTGTGCAGGACCCGCTTGCGTAGGTGTAGTGGGCGCAGTGTTCCAGCAGGAGGGGGCTGGAGATGCGGTCGAGGTGCCGTTCCAGGAACACTGCGGCCTCTTGACCACAGTCCGTGCGGACGTAGTGGGCTTTGCATTCCACGAAGGCGTTGAAAGCGCTGGAAGAAATGCGTGATATCGGTTCGTCACAAATATTACTATGGATCAGGGGTCTCCAAACTACCGCCCGAAGGTATCTTTCTATTTACGAATAAAATTACGGATATGTGGTGTACTCAATTAAAGAAAAGATTCAAGATCCTCCCGAAATTCGGACTAAGGACCAAAATGAGTTAAAACCCTATTTTTAAGGGTCAAATTTCTGAAAATTTTCTGGGGGGAAAACCTCTAGACCTCCCTTTTTGTACTTTGAACTAAATTAGTCGCATTAATTTTCATATTAATTTCTGCAAAATGATAATCATACTTAAAAATGCATTAAAGAGGTACCCTAAACCTATTACATATGCATAAGAGGAGCTTAGGGATAATTTTAGGTCTCCTTCCGGTGCAGAAGTCTAGTTTGGGGCCTGATAGTTACTTAATTTTCTTAGAAAAATATTTGGTCCCCTCCCGAAGTAATTTTCTAATCACGCCACAGAGATCCAAGATGTTAAAAAACATAGATACGTGTGCATATCTCTCATATAAAAGCCCACGTCACTCACTGATTCTGGAACGCTCGCACACTATGATGCCATCTCGCAATAATAATCATAATCATAATCATAATCAGAAAAATATAAAAGCCCACGTCACTCACTGACTCGATGCCATCTCGCAATAATCAGAAAAATAAATAAATAAAAGTAATTAAAATTTTAAAATAATATAATAGCTTTTAAATAAATATCTTTCAAGAAAGTTGGTTTACTTAATAAAGGTTAAAAAGTTACTTTTAGGGAAGTTGGTTTCTAATTCAACAATAATAAATTATTAAAGTTAAACTTCTTATTTAATGTATAATTAATAGGAACTTGAAGTAGTAACGAGCGAAGCTCGCATAAAAGGCTAGCCTAGCTGTAAGACCCGGCTTTGCCGGGTCGTAACAGCTAGTTGTAAATTAAAAAGTTTCTTTTTCTCTTTTGTAAATAATAATAATTCTGATTTAATTGTAAGGTTGTTACTTAATTGTTCTTTCAAACATAATTGAGAACCCCATTTGAACTACCCACGAGCCGGCACTGATTTTAATTTTTTTTATTTGGACCTCGAGTATGTAGTTGGCCCCCAAATAGCTGTTTAATAGTTAATGCGGCCCTCGGGCTGAAAAGTTCTGAGACTCCTGCTATGGATGATAGAGGACCATATTCTGAAAGACAAACACGTGGAAGAAACGAGAACGGTACGGAAACGGTGAAAAAACTCGCGAAACGAGAGATTTCAAACTCCGGAGCTCTCGTCCGCCATATTGTTCCGAGATTTGAATCGTATGCGGATTGCTTTTACACTTTTTGTGGTCCGTTAAATAGTTCCAAAAAATCTAGAACAGCTACTAATTACCAAAAAAAGTCCTCAGGCATTAATATATTACGAAAGTAACGGACATCTAGTGTTAGCAGAATTGTGTTTTATCAGTTTATAATTTACTTGTAAGGCTTTGGGACAGGAGGAGTCAGCAGCGCACGTGAGAGAGAAACGTTTAGTTCAGAGCTCTCGTGTGAAATCTTTCGTTTCCGTATCGTTTCCATCTCGTTCCTTCTACGTGTTTGAGTTTCTGAATATGGTCCAGAATATGGGAAGAAAATACAGTGAACATAGTGGGTAAACTGTTAGGATTAGAAGAATACTGTAAACGCTTTTTCTTTTATGGTTTAATGTATTTTCGAAATCCACAACTGACACTTTTTCTCTAAGAGGTCATCTTCGGGCGTAACGTAGCGCAAACTGTTAACTTTTCTCTTTTGCGGATCCCAATTTAAAAAAAAAAACCCTTAAAAAAACTATGATGATTTAGGAAAATGTCTCTTGTATAAGTGTTTTTTGGGGTGCTAATTTAGAAAATGGACGAACGTTACGAATAGTCTCTAAGAGTATAAGGGTCAATCATGTTTTTCGAGGATCAGGAGTAATACAGCTTTACTTACTTTTATATAGTGTACTATATTTACTATATTTATATTTACTTATAACTTACTACTTTTTGAAGGAAATGCAACTTCCGCGGTCCTTATATTAAATACGTATATAGAATATTAAAATATATATACGATGGAAGTCTTCTATTTCCATGGATGGAAGTTTTGTCAGTAGAGTAACAATATTATAAAATGTATGACACTCACAGCATCTGTATTATCTTATCATATTGCTGGAACTGTTATTTTTTCACACACAAGGGATACACACTTCACACAAGGGAAAAACATTGTGTTTCTAGTTTATTTTATAAAGCTATACAAGTACATTTCTAAATTATCAGACTCCATACCAATTTATATTCTTATAGAATAAATTCAAGAACCTACACAATGTTTATGATGGTCCTGATCTATATTTTACGTGTTAGAAAATGTACTAGATTCTTGTCTAAAAATTCTTTCGTGCATAGACTATTAACTTGATTCCAAAAACTTTGGAGAAAGGTGAAAAGCACATCAGCTTAGAAAATATTGACTACATGTCATGCACACTACCTTAACTGACAGGACTGGCAAAACGAAAGTTCTATAACTGAAATATATTATTTAAGGAATTCTTCTATGCTCTTGCCTTCTTTAGGTCCTTTAATCAACTTGGTTCGATTTTTAAAATTGAGTTTTCTTTATTTTTAAGTTTATTCTTTTGTAATTAGTATGTTAAATTGACGTTTGTGTGAGTAGGCGTTGCTTTTATTTGATAAGTGCTGTTCCTAAAAAAAATATTTTAATTAACAGAGATTTACATAAGAAAAACAAGATTATCTTTAGAACAATATAAAATGTCGAAACGCCATTTTTCCTTCTAGCTAAATTAAGTCGTATAAAAAGCAGAATGGGTAGTAAAAAGAGAACTGTAGAACTACGCTTAAAAATTGTTTTGCATAGATTTTTAACGGCTTTGTTGTTTTTAATATCAGTTAAAATTAAATGGGTTTTTGTCCTCAGTTTTAACTAGCTGTGTAATCGTAATTTTCTCAATGAATAACATAAAAAATACTAAAGTTAACTTCGATGCTAATCATTAAATGGATTTAATTAACACTATTCAGTTATATAATGGCAAAACTACTTAATTTATTTAAACAAGATCCACACAAGACAAGCACAGCAAAAAATACGTATTTTTATACTCAACTATGGTTAACTGACATCAGTAGTGAAAAATAAATGGGAGACCCATCAGATTTAGAAATTTTTAAAACGAAGATGTTTGATATATATTTTATTCATGTAGACAGTTAATCCTTAAGAAAAACAAATTACCTTTTTTTTTCTTGAAGAAAACTATCTTGTTACTATCCCCCCTTTTTTTTAAAGAAACAACCATCAGAATCATTGAGCTTAAAATTAAACTACCATGATTTATCGATATTAATAATAAATAACTATAAAAAAACCTTTATATCTACATTTTGTTCTAATATATGTGTTTATGTTAGAGTGTAACGGTTCAAAATTTCATACCTCACAACTTCTGCCGTACTATAACACCCTTATAAAGGAATTTAAGGCTGTGAAGAAACCTTTTATGAAATTTTACCTGTTAAAATGATAAAAAAAACATTATATAAATAAAAAAAAATTAAAAAGTTTTTGGGAGTCAAATTTGGTTCTTGTTAGGATTCAAAATCTCTGAAACGAAAAAGATCTAAATAATTTTGGTTGAAGTTTTTATAAAAAAATACACTACAGAGAAATGAGTTAAATTCTCTATATTTATAGGTAAGTATTCATGTATTCATATTCATTCATGTAACAGAGGTTAGTTTTAGCGTAAAAGTAGTTTCAGTTATGTGATGAGGAACCAACAGTATGAAGTTAAATAAATTAATAAGATTATTTTAATGTGTTTTCTACTAATCTAATTTCATTTACTACTAATTTAATTCTTCATTAATTTTTTTTTGCTTTAGATACATAGATATCGTACATAATAAGAGTAGGCAGGTGATAGACATGATCGATATTTTTAGGTTTGGTTGGGCACTTTTAGATCTCGACACTTTGATACTAAGTACTTTCTAGACACATAGTAGGTACTGAAAATTCGGAATATAATGAAGTTAAATAAAGCTTAATTCATTCTTTTTCAACACCAAAAGTAACGATTTTGTCCATGGTCGCTTTTCTCTTCCTAGATGTTACACTTACCAGCAAGAATCTCTGAGTCCCTCGTCTACATTCGTTTCCGCATTGACATTTTCTGACAGGTGGATAAGATGTCGGTATTTGGGGGCGCACTTTTCTTCGGACAGGGACACGTTCTTGAAGCAAGGTGCGTGTCTTAGGTAAGCTTAGAAAAGGATAACATACGATTAATATATAACATACGATTATTAAATTAAACATACGATTTATTTAAATTAAGGTTTAAGTATAAAATCAGTTGATTTAGTACTTTTCTATGGCAAACACAAATAGTCGTTTTTATTGAAAAACTACATAATTTAAAACTTAGTTTCATTAAAAACCTTTTAAGGTGCATCGATGCTCTTTTTCTTCGAACCACTATTTATAGGAACTGTAAACTGCTCCCGAACTATAGTATACTATAACTCTAGCTCCCCATAGAGATAATGATAATTTTCATTCCCTTTAACTAACTAAAATTTAATAAACTTCTTTTATTGTGAACATTGTAGAGATTGATTTGTGTATTTAAAGTATCATTGGTGTATTTTATTGGTTTTGGTAAAAAATATTTTAATTCCGATATTCCCCTTTTAGTAAATGGGAAAAATTATATTTATATCACAATATGCATTGGAATCGTATTTCATTTTTATTAGCTTAGCAATAAATTTAAATTTATAGATTAAATTGAAACAAATACTGTAATGAAATATTTCAAAGTGAAACTATTGATAAACTTTTTTTGCAACAGTTTATCATTATAAAAACATATTATCTAGAAATATTTACTCAAAAGTAGTATACTAAAGAAACAAATATGTTGAAAATTATTAGAAGTATTGTTCTCATTGTTTCCTGTCATACCTCGCTATATTTAAAATACCAATACACGATGCTAAATTACCAAACACTGTAACCCAATAAAAGAATATTTTCCTTGATCATAATCAATTATCTTTCAGAATTCTGGGCAAACACTCGAAAAGGGCCTTTAAATTAAATCTCTTTGCCAAGATATTGATTAGAACTCGGCTATTCTCAAAAGAATTTCTCAAGCCAATCCATTTAAGAAATTAATCTATTTATACTCCCCCGAAGTCCATGCATTCTGTTCTTGAAAGGTATTTCGATAACTTCATGCAATCCTCACACTTGAGGTAATTTTATTAAGACCCAAATAATGCGACGTTTTAGTTTAATTACTATCTTTAATCAAACTTTTCTCATTTGTCGTCTTGTTTCGTTTAAGGACCTTCCGGTCCTTGTGTGTATTTATGCATTTGTTTTTCCGTTGTTTCCATGGTTCGGCGTATATCTTTAATTCGAGTACCTGGAGGCTATTCTGCAGGGTTAAAAAGAAATTGCACCATGTTTTTAATTAGTAATAAAGACAATGAGTTTATTATTTCTGTTTTCGTTCATATGTGAAATCTTTTGTCATCTATATACAATGTTTGTATATAGATGACAAAAGATACATGCATGCCGGTTAAAATAATTTCTATCACCGATGATGTAAGCTTTATTGATGGATTTTGAAATGATGAAACAATTTTAGTATTTAAAACAATAAAATTACCTTATTTATAACTTGCATTCTTATTTTTAGTTCTGAGAAGCATTGTTTCTATTATTTTACAGTATCGTGATTTTGAAATTTAATGAATAAGACATACATCGATGTATATCTTATTTTGGCCTCAAGAACTACTTCAAACTCCTTAATCAAATTTTCTTTTAGAAAAGTTGAATCCGATATTTCTCTTTAATAGCATTATTTATCATCATATTATGAAATTCGTTTATGAAATCATTGTCAGTTACTTACATTTTCAGTCAGATGTAATTTCTATTATAATGGTGTGAATCGATGGTGAATGATAAAAGTATATTTTGAAATGAGAAAAAAAAATTCGATTATTTAACAATGCAATGCTTGTTGTATATTTACTTGTCTAAATTATAAATTACGTTTTCATTTATATCTGAGAACAATTATTCCTATTATTGTCGAATATCTGGACAATTTGAACGAAAATTTTACTATCTCTGTCCCATCATGGCCTAAAGAAGTTATTAAAACTAATGAAATTTTCTAGTAGTAACATTTGAATTCAATTTCTTTCCTGTATGTAATAAGGATATTTTAAAAAATTAACTTGTAAAAAAGAAATATTTATTGTGAGAAAAACTAAATGATGGACAGTTAACCAAATACAGCCTCGGAAGATTCGTCTTCCAAAAAGGATTTTGTACCATACACACATCACTACAAATTATTAGTGTTCGGCAACTAGTGGTCAAAAAATAGTTAACTACCAACTACTAACTAGTCTGGGAAAATCTAGTTGCAACTAGTAGTTAACTATTTTTTCCTGGGACTAGTTGCAACTAGTAGTTAACTATTTCCCAAAGTAGTTAACCACTAGTTAACTAGTCTATTTAATTTCATAACCTATTTTTTGCCCAAATTCTTATACATCTTTCTTATCTATATCACAAAAAACTTTATATGCTTCGCTCAAAACGAGCCTTTATTTCTGGTTATGGTATTTGAGTACTCTACCATGACATTGTAGTTATAAGCAGCAGTGTAATTTTTTGTATATTTTGATAAAAATTTTAAATATTTCTGAAATTTTAAACAATTTTTTTTGTAAAGTAGTTGAAAATTTGAATGTAGTTTCAACTAGTAGTTGTTAAAAAAAGTAGTTCAACTAATAGTTAAACTAGTTTAAACCAAAAGTAGTTAAACTACTAGTTAACCACTAGTTGATCGGTAGTTAACTACTAGTTGCAACTAGTTCTAGTTAACTAGTGCCGAACACTACAAATTATATACTTTAAAGAGAAAAAAAATCATAATCAATGCCATTGATTTAATACTGTGTGTTTATAACGAAAAGATGACATACAGAAAAACAAGTGTATAAAATCATGTTATTGATTGGTAAGCTTGTGTAAATGGTAAGCTTGGTAGAAATCCCCATAATCTCATGGGTTCACCGGTCTTCGCATCCATTTCCAAAAGTCTTATTTTTAGACCTAGCTAAGCAACACCTCTTTAATCGCAACTCAAATTAAATTAGAATATCGATTCATGTCAACCGAAATCGCTCCAAACCGATTCCAAATCGACGCAGCTCAACTCCAAACCAAATAGCCAAAACGAGAAACTAAAAGAAGGATCCAACGCTTAATTCAAAGTCCCCGCGTCGCCATTTACACAACATTCCTAATGAGCGGGGGATTGCGAGTGATTTTAATTAGTTCTGTCACAATTCTCAAACGATGAATATTTAGTTTTCAACTCTTAAAGTATTCGAAGTTGTTTAAGAGAAGAAGAACGAGGGGTACTCTCGGGGCTCGCTCGTTTTTGAAGTCTGAATGTATCACACTTCGAATTGGCTTCACTGGGGGATGGAATAGGAATTTTAAATTTATAGTATATTGAATGTTTTGTGAGTAAGAGGAGTTTTGTGATGGACAATATATTCTGTTACCGAAGAGTCTGATTACACAGGATGGGAAATGTGGGATTTAGCTCAAATAAATTTATTCAAGCTGTATGGATTTGAGTACAGGTGAGGGGATTTTAAGTAAAAGTGTTTGTACGATAAATTTTGAATGTTTAGGAATATATATTTTTTATTTATTTTTGTGAATTAAATTATGTAATTAAATACTTTTAAAATATTGAGTAACCACATTATTAGGTTTTATCTACTTAAAATGAGTTAAAAAAGAAAGCACTTAGTGGAAATATTATCAATACTATATTTTTATGTTTTGAATTTTGTTTCATGGATTTTTTTATTTAACAAAGAATTACTCGGTTTAAACTTCGATGAGAAAATGTAGCAGAAATAATTAAAAAGACTTCCAAATTAAAATAATTCCTTTAAGAATAGAAAGTGCAGCTGGTTTAAGTGATGAAATACTTCGTTTAAAATTCTATAAACAACGAATTTGGATACATTTTCAAACTAATTAATGAGTTTAAAAAATATTTTCGTACAGAAATTTTTGCAAAAGAGAGTGAAAGAGAAGTTAAATTTTAAAAACATGATTTGAAATCTTACAACTCAAGAACTGTCAAAGCTCCTGATAGCACTAAAAAACCCTAACTAAAGTAAAATCCCACCTATTTTTGTAAACATTAAAATGTTAAGTGTGTACAAACACTATAATCCGGTTAAGCCTGAACTGATCCTCTGTTCTAAATAAATCCTCACCTTCTTGTATAGGTCCTTCCACACACAATTCCACTAAGAACTGTCTGGCGCCTGCTACCACCTGGTTGAACACTGTCTTCTGGGTGTTTGAGAAACAGTTTACAATGTGTTCGTCAACGCAATTTACACTTCTTTTCAGAGTGCTAAGGATACAAAATAAGAGTAAATACACTGATCACTACAAGAATAAGCGGTCAATCACAAATAACGTCACACATTTAGTTGTTCAAACATGTGTCATCACACTTAAGATGGTTTCTACACTCTAATTTTGATCTAACGTATCAAAAAAATTGCTAATCCTCAAGAGCAACAAAAATAATGTAAATTTTTAATTTGCTTAATTTTTGTTAAGTTTTAGTTTTAAAGTGGGACATCCCACGCTGCAAAAAAAAATCGTCTTTTTTACGCATTCATTTCCGTGTTTTTTCACGGATATATGCCGTAAACTAGAAAACGGAAATTTTGCGGTGAGAATTTTCCCGACCTCAACCAGTGTATACTTACGCCTAATAAAAAATATAAACTTTTTCATATTGAGACTACTTAAGTGCTTTTTCAGGGTTAAAGTGTGAACACTTAAGATGTGAAAAGTTTTACAATAGTTTAAAAGTGAATAAAAAGTTTTTATCGTCCTGTTATAAAGAAGCTCCCAATTTCAGAAGCAGAAGATTTCAATTTTGATCCCTCAAACCAAGGAATGGTTATTAAATATGCATAAGGTTTACAAATACATATAGGGATAATATATCTTAGGCTAAATAATATAAGAAATAACGTTATAATGAAAAAGTATACTTCAGTAAGAGAGCAAGCTTTTAAAGAGAATTATAAATATGGAAGAAAAGTCTGATTTAATCTAGTTAAGTATGTTATACACTTTCAAATATGCATATTTGTAGTTTTTTGTAAGAAATTATTCCATATTAGTGTCATATCCCCATCATCATAAATTGTTAACTTTTTCTGTTTATACAAAGGTAAAAGTTTATCTAAAATCTAACTGTAGGGCGATTTCTTTTTCTCGAGATATTTTTAATCTCTGAAATACCTTTCGCTCATTTTTTTCCACCATAACTTTAAAAAAAAACTTTTACTACCTTTAATAACTCAAATCATTAAATTAAATTAAGCCTCGCCCACTGCGTGAAAATTCTGCAGTGATACAAATTGCGTGCGTTTTTACCTTTTATATCACTTAATTTAATTGCGGGTAAAGTTGTTTGATATTTGTTTAGTTAATCAGTCAGCCGAAACAAATTTCAAGAGCTCGCATTTGTATTTTTCTTTGGTAATATTCAGGTGTTTCAAAAAAACCTAGTAATCAACTCTATATTTTTTAACTTTTTTTTCGTAACGATAATGGTGTGATCTTGGACGCCGAGTTTTCTTATGGTTGAAGAATTCAACTTTTCGTTTTTTAGAACGATTATCGTTTATATTTTACTAAATTTGTTAACCTAATCATAATTATCTCATTTAGTTATACTGTGAACTGAATTTAACGACTAAATTAAGACAAATACTTGAAAACTAAAACAGGAATGCGCCGAAAAAAACAGTAGATTGAGCTACGTTTCTATCTTCCCTCTAAAATGATATTCATATCAAAATGATTCCATTATTACACCTATTAGAGTGCCATACGGAAATTAATTCGTAAATAATAAAAGCAGGTTGATATCATTTATGCAAGAAATATAGTATTAGCACTTAATATTAGTGTATTACTTTAGGTTTAGGTATAATTAAAATTCTACAAATTTCATAAGCATATTTTTAATTATTCAATACTGTTTTTCTCTCAGTAAGGCTTCATAAGTTAAAAACAGAAAGGAGAGGAATAAGCAACCCACCATTGATTCTGCAGAAATTTAATAAACGTAACATTTATACCTATAAGAAAGAAGAATAACGCATATAAAAAATTATGAGCTATCACAGTAACTGTACTCTTGTTACAAGAGCACAGGAACTATATTTGTAGATATATCAAATAAAGACCTCAAACTAAGAGAACCAACTGAAAAAATACTTTTATTCTCTTTCAAAAAGAAGGAAATTCTACGGGATCAGTGGGTGACAGCACCTTTCATGGCTTTATACATGCTATCCAAACAGGATGATAGATGGTTTACATTCTCCGTAGAAATTCTGAGCTTTATGTCCACTTGAATGGCCAAACAGACGTGAACAATGTATAAAATGATCCATTTTACAGATGTTGAAGAATCGCCTTGTAAATCACATGATGATGACGCTGAAGGAATTTGATTGATAGTCGGCAAAGTTATATTTGTCATTTTTTTTTCGCCCTAAATATTTTTTGCTTTTAGATTTGCTAAGTTTATTGTGTGGTATATTTTGCAATGATTCATATTGTTAGTCTTGGTCATCCGTTTTTTGCGTATCCGGAATTCTTGATCCTCCGTTTACCAAGTTTAGATGCATTCATATGAAGCTGATGGATGAAATATCAATTTTAATAATTTGTATATACGACCGAGGGGTAATAAAGTCTCTTATCTTGTTATCATCAAATAAACGTACTGAAGAGAAACATATTTCTAACTAAAGTCTTCGTTAAGCATTTACACGCTTAAGTTTTAAGATTATTAATATTCTCTCATATTAAAAACATTGTAAAAACGTGTTGGAAATCACTGTTTAACCTTTTTTTTAATTAAAAAAATAAATAAAAAATCACCAGAGTAGAACAAATAAAAGTGGATAAAAGATTTCTATGAGTTTCTTGGGATGTTTTCTCCGAACATTTTCAAAATTACCTTTGAGAACCCACACAAGGAAGCTATTCTCATTACCAAGACCGAAGAGAAACTCCGTAATTAGAGAAATTGTATACTTCATCCTTTTTTTTTTCGTTACTTTCCGCTTTTAACTTCTGGAAGCTAAAACTGAAACTTTTTACAGCAAATGGTGTTTCATGAGCCCTAATTGCACATTGCAAAGAGGTCATTGCTTTTTTAAATAATCTAATATTCTAATTCAAAGATATTTAAGTAAGGTGAATTGCTTTATTTTTTATTCGAAGATGCATCCCACTTTAATGATAATATTCTTTCACTACTATTGTGGTATTCATTAACATCAACTATGAATTCGTCGATATTTAAAAAAAATATCTGAGGAAATATTTAACCCATTTAAAAAATTGACAGAATAAAAAAAGTAGTTCGTTTTTAATTATATTTAGATAAAAGTGTTACAATACGCCAAAATTTATAATTCAAGATCATGATAAACCTAAAATCTAAACATCACCATCATCACAATGTTTTAAAAATTACTCTGGAAGATATGGAATCTCAGTAGTTACTGAGAGCTATCGTAGTGTACTTACTTAATGGAAACACTATCATTGAATTTATAACTTAATACATACGCATTTTACAACTTTGTATTTTAAATACTGCATAGGTAGTATTTCCGGATATAAATCAACCGTTCGTAAGCTGAAAGTACGATTAAAACATTACCTTAAATTAAAAACCTGGTTATTAGCCGATTTAAAATTTATCTCAGAATTTACTATTGCACTCACATTTAACCATTTTAAGATGCCAACATATAAAAAGTTTATCTTTTAGAGAGTTAAATATAATTAAACGGTTAAACTACCTGCAACTGGACAAGAGTTCCTTTCTTGTGGTCCCGAACACCAAGTCGTTGCTTTGAGTCACTGACTGTAAACTTTGTAGACAGCCTTGCAACTCGGTGAGAGTGCATACCTCATCGCCTTGAGTCAGCACTGAGAAGAAAAAAAACCACATGACCATTTTGAAAAAGGGAATAAGTTCAAGCAATGATAATTACACTTTGTGACGTAAAGGGGAGGGATTGGGTCAAAAATGTGGAGAAAAAGTGTGATATCCTTTATAGACAACTCCTTGGTTTTAAAACCTATTTAAGTACAAATGAAATTTATGTATTTTCTTCTAAAGGTAAAGATTATGCACTCGAAGGCTTTTAAAATATTTGAAACTTTTGTTTTGCTAATAGCTGAGACATGAAAGAGAGTGTTTGAAACTACTAGTTGCAATTTTTTACAGACCCTACTTAGCGACATTAACAATTACTTCAGATCTAAAACCATATAAATTTCAATACTGAAGAAACGCAAATGATTGAAAATAATATCACTGCCACAAAATGCATATGTATTTTAATACTAATACAATCGCATTCCTCAAAGGCCAATTAACATGCTACCTTCTTTTAAGCACGAAGCGATGTCTTTACCATTCATTTTAATTTACTAAAAACTCCCAACCCTTAAATATTCCACTCTGTTTTACGTGACTGCAACAATTTAATTGTACTATATTACCCTGTAAATACCATTTATTCTCTGCAATCAAGCCAAAATTTATACGCACTGTTTGATATTAAAATTTCAAGGTTGGTTGGTGGGTTTATTAGGGTTTAATGGCGCGAGGTACAAAATAAAAACACAAAAATCTCAAACCCCTAGTGTTCCTTACACTCTACAACACTAATATTTCTAATGCCTTTCTGAAAAAAAAATATTCCTCATGCAAATTTCATTTCATTTCTCTTCCTCCAAAAAAGGAACATTATAGAAACTTCAAACCTTTTTACTTAATAGAAATACCCGAATATTCGCATTTTAACGTTGAATGCGAAAACAGTTAGAATTTATCAGTGCTTGAATTCACTTCCGTTTATTTTTGTCACGATCTAATCTAACAGTCCTTCTCGGTGCCATTTTGTTTTAGATTTTTTTTTCGAGGGAAATAACCTCTGCTCTTCAGATTTCCCATAGGTGACTGTAGTGTTTTTCAAGGGAAAAAATGTCCTTGCTTTTTAAGAAGAGGAGAGAATTGCAATCTCTGAAGTCGCCTTCGAGGTGTTTAGGTATTCGTAGTAGGCTTTATGTGTTTTCTTTCTGTTTGAACTGGAAGTTCAGGATGGAAAATATGGCAATCACGTAATAAAATATTTACTCCGTTCTAAATTTTCTGGATGCCTTGATATTTTGCATTGAAATAACATTAGTTTAATCTGTTTCTTTAAAAACTGAAAATTTATATGAAACATAATTTAATAAAAATAAATGGTATCTTTGTATTTACTTAGATATTTATTAAATTATCTGAATAAACCAAGAGTAGAGAAGAAAGCCAGAATAAGAAAAAAAATAGGACCAAAAGGCTTTTACTCCATTATTATTTTATTCTGTTTTCTTTAATTAAACGCTATTAATATGTGAATTTCAGTACGTATTTGTGAAAATCGTACTTTAAAAGAATGATTTCAATTATTAATCCTTTCACTCGAATTTTATTATGTAAAAATTATTCTTGAAAACTGTTTTTAATAATTATAGTTGTTTTTGATTTGCTGGAAAAATTATATGCAGTAATAGCTTTAAAGGTACTAAAATATGATTTCGCTTCCGCCCATAATAATTCTTTTATAGTTATTTTGTCTCACTGAAAGAACTATAAATATTATACTAAATGTAATTAAGAGCTTTAGAGTTTTTACCATTTTAAGTTTTTAATTTGTAAAATTATTTTAACTCTAAAAGTAACGTCTTTTGGTACATTAATACAAGATAAATAATTTTTCAGTGGTTTAGCTGGTTTAGCAACGAGTAAAACAACTATTTACCGTGCCTTTTTTTTTAGCTGCATGAAAAAGAAATTTTAAGGCTATTTAAATATGAATTAGGTTGTTATATGGAACAGGTGCCTAAATAATAAACTCACAAATAATATCATATAGTTTTTTGAATTGAATAAAAATTAAAGAAATAGAAGGATTTATTCAATTGAATAAGATCTTATTTTAATTACTTGTTTTTGAAATTTTGAATAAGCAAATAATTTACAATTCATAAGTTATCTAATGATTTATACATCGTGTTTTGGTCCCAGGTGATATTATTTTCTATATTCTTGGTCCCTAAAAGGTACGTCAAAACTCTGTAATTTACTCTGCATTTATTTTAACGTTTTCTACAATATTTGGCCAAAATTAATTATTTCCCTAGATTAAACTATTTAAAACTGATTTTTAAAATCGTTTAGATTTTTATACGTTAGAAATATTCTTTTATGTGTCGATAAGTTATTTTAAAAAACTTTTTTTTCGAAGAATTTATTTTTTTTTAGTGTTATTTAAGCTTACAAATAGCAAAAATATTCTGCCAAATTTATTCATCAATACCAGTACTGTGAGTCAATGCTTTTAATTAGTTCACAATATAGGTCTGGTATCCTGAAATCAATCTCGTATATTAATTATAGAGTGTTTTCAGGTGACGTCACAACCGGTTATTTTCTTTTAACTGTGTATCTACTGTAGGGCTTTTAACTGTTTCTAAGGCCATTGTTTATCTGTTGCTAAGGCGGTTTTTAGGTATGGGATCACGTGATTGCAAATGCTCCAATAGAAGAATTCCACGGCTAGTCATTTTCTGTAACTGTTAACCTCTGTAGGGCAAAAAACTGTAACATTTTCTGTTGCTAAGGCCGTTGTTAGGTCCGAGTCATGTGATTGAAAATGCTCTATTAGGAAGTGGCAGGTTTATATTTAATGGTGTTTAGGTACCTCTCACTTTAGGAAAAATGTTAACCATAGCTAAAAATATTTATTTAATTACACAACACATTGCTGTGTTATTGCTGTTATTGTTAACCTCATAGACTACTAATTCTAGAACCTCACATATGTCTATTTATCATAGAAATCGAAAAGCATCTGTATCACGTTTCATATCATTCTTTAATCAGTATGATTCCTAGCGCTAGCGCTTACTTAGCTAAGAGTAATACCATAAATATCAAAACGTAAATACATTATCTGCGGAAATAGCGGAATAATATTTTAATTACTAGCCTCACAATAAATTAGTAAACGGGACTTTCGTTTAAAATTCCGATAATTTGATTAAATTGTAAAGCCATTCTCCTAAAAGGGAAACCAGATTTAAGTTTCGATGAGGGTTTCCCTGTTTGAACCAATGGAGAAAATTTATTACAAGCTTTCAAAGCCCGGTTCTGGTCCAAAATGAGTTTTCTACACGAATAACCGTGTCTAGGAATTTCCCCATGCAAAGCTGTTCGCGTTTAAATTCCTCCATGGGCCAAACTAAATGCCCGGATACCATGTAATCAATCAAAATCTGACATCTCTTTAAGCGAATCTAGTAGGAGTTAGGAAGCTGGGATAGGGATATTCGGGTATTTTTAGACATTATGAGAAAGCGATGACAGGTATATTTTAATTCATATAACGTTACTGTTACATATCTTAAAAGAGGTGAATTTTTTTTTAATAAGCCATTTATATTAATTTTAATACATCGTTTTAAAACTACTATAAAAATAATAACAATTACAATTAGAAGATAAATAAATTGTGTTTGTTATTTTTCATAAATAACATTAGTTTTAACGGTTAGATAATAAATCGTTAGATATAATGAACATATCAAAGAAATTTACCTATTTAAAGTTAAAGGGTAAATCTCACGTACGGGGAAAGGGGAGGGTCAAACCACAACTCATAAATCTTACAAAAAGGAGAGGGAGTCCAAATTAAAAAAAAAATCACTTCACAAAAGTAATAGAAAGTCCCTATACAGAAAAGTAAATAGTGATACAAAAACTAATAACACTGAACATAGGTTATAACTTTTTATTCAGCTACAGTGAACCTTCAGTGTTACGTAAGTCTCTACTTATTGAGAATGGTTACGGTTCACTGGTCATCTCGTGCCCCTTTTCGGCAGCTTTTGAAATTTTGGGTGATTTTTTGGTTTCATATCACTGTGTCTAAAGAAATAATTTCGCTGAAATCCCGAAATTTAAAGTCCTATCCAAGAGCTACATCATACTCGAAAGTAACTGATGATACACACACACGAGTAAACATTAAACAAGCTTTGAGTTAATAACTCAAAACTCGCTCTTATTTATTTCCGCATAAACAAACAAAGGGGGGAAAAAGCGGACGAACATTTTCATTCAAAGTCGCTCCCAAAAGAGAACCCCCTGACCATTAATCTAAACAACCATTTACTCGTGTAATTAGTCTACATGAAAAGACACTAGCTAGCTTGAAATCCTCTTATTATTGCTGTTTCTCTGTAATTTAACGCGGCGCAAAGTAACGTTTTCCCAAAGCTTGGCCGTAAATAAATTTCAACCATATGCTTTGAAAAGAAAGCAAAAAGGAAGGAAACGCAGAGAGCTCTTTTCCGCAGACCCGTAATAAGAACGGTTGAGAAATTTAAGAAAAGGACGTAATGTGTAGGGTTAGAAGTGATAGATGTACTCTTTTAGGCAGCCGTCAAAACATCTGGTGGTCCTTTGGTCTAACATCACTGATGGCTTTGACCACGACTGAAAAAATGTCTCTGGCTCGTCAAACCAGGTGAGAAAAACTCTTATACTTATTTAATAATTCAGTAATTCATCGACTCTTATTAAAATAACGAATTATTAACGTTCTATAAATTCCAATTGTCTAGTTCTTATGATATGCTGTCTTTGACTATGACTATTATATTTTAAATAAATTATTGATTGGTGTTTCCTTAAAACTATTAAGAATAAATTTTAAAAAACCGAAGCATTATCAGTATTTTAAACGTTTTTTAAGCTTAGAAAACCAGTCGTGTTATCTTCGAACTCCCAAGCTTTCCATAACACTTTTTGTCTTCCCGTCGTTTCTTTTTTCTTTTTCGAATTTTAAAGCTAATTTTATGTGGTAATGTCTATACTATATACAATCTTTCAGTTGTTTGATAAGGATTTATCTTAGTTTCAAAATACCAAGTACCTTGTCAAATTAACTACATAAAAAGTGGGTAAGATGACCCTCCTCCCGAAAATGTTTGTAAATTTGACATTAAAAAAAACAGTGAACTCATTTTTAAAAATATGGGATCTTTTTTAAAAGTATAGTATATAAGGTGAAACCCTGGAAGGACCACTCATTATACGCCTCAAAACATCAAAGTGAAACAGTTCTCTCAATTTGACAAGGGGATTGAACCGTATAACCCCCTCTTGTATATGCTACGAACTTTTTACTGCAATTCTTCACGTTGACAACGTGGAGCTACGGGGACATCGTATTTCCCCATCCTTTTTTTATCTTTTATCACTTTTATCTCATGTATAAAGTTAACCATTAATCCATTTATCCTCATTTCCAGAGAAAAAGAGTAACTTTCTACCTTAATATTCTTTCGTCACTGGAACCAAAGACGCTATTTACTTCTTACACCAGGTTTTTCGGCTACACAACACAGGACTGCAGCATATGTGCTCTCTAGACATATCTATCCATACATGCTTTTGTAAAAGGATACTGAGAAGTTTCCAAGCGGGTTCATTGTTGAAGAAAACTGGGATTTACTTCTCTTTCAATTACAGAACTTGCTCGGTGGTCTGTGTTATCGACACCCTTTTAAATGCGCTTCCGCCCGAGGTAAATATCTTAAGTATGTTCTATGGTGTGGTGTATTAAAACTGATTAAGTTGCTCTGAAGCAAAGGATTTTCCAAGAAACATTTAACCGTATACAATGCTTCGGGTGTTGCTTGTATAGTTACGTTCTTACGTTATGTTAGTTAATATAGTTAGGTGGTGTTTTGAAGAGCACAACAAGAAAAATATGAAACTATGTATAGCGGAATTAATGCTGTAGGGTTAAATAAAGTGTATATCAATTAAGGTTTAGTTGTTCAATTAAAGGAAGATGGGGATAAATATAAAAGTTATTAAAGTTCTAACTTATATGAAGGCATTTAGTTCGGTGAAAATATGTTATGAAACACACTCTAAAAAAGGCAGCGTTTTCAATTATCTTAATTCAATTATCTTCTTCAATTATTTTTCAATTATCAAAATTAATCTAATTATATTAAAACACTGATAATCTCCGCACATTTAATGTGAAAATCCAAATCAAAGACTGCCCGAAGTATTTCTTAAAATACCGAAATTTCAAAGGTAAGAAACTCTAAATTTAATCTCATTTTGAAAGAGCCATATGCTTTACGAAACATACTCTCAAACGCCCTTCTCAATACAGCTATATATTCTTAGAAACAAATTTAAGCGAATTCCCAGCATTTTAAGTATACCTACACCGAATCTTCCGAGTTAAACTATGTAACAATCTGTTTACCATCAAAGTTCCCTGTGATATTAAGCGTCACATAACCTCATTATTTTCCAACCCACGAGTGATAAACATATTCCATTCGGTCTCGGCTATCGTAGCTCTTTTGAAGAATAGCATATATTCGGTAAGGTAACTTAATTTAAATCCTCTTAGCAGAATTTCCGAAGATACGAACAAGGTTTTCGAAATAATCCAGGAATAAGGGCATTTTGAATTGTAGATTCTTGGAGGAGATTTCATTTCTGGAGTTAGAAAATCTGAGGGCATTTCCGTGGTGCTTTATATTAAGGTATGTTTCTAGAGTGAATTATTGGTTAAAATGCGATTTAATCTACGCATTAAGACTAAGGTTTCAGCTAAAATGCTATTAAGATATGAGAATTTCAATAGGTATTTGTGAAAATCATATGAGGTAATTTTTTAAAAAAAATTAGAATGGCTTTTATAAATTGTCAATTGATTCACGTCCATCACAAATGGCATCTTGGGTTAAGTGGAGTCTTCTTATTAGTGGCTATACACATTAAAAAAATTTTTTTCACTACTTTTAAAAAGTCATTGGCACCTAAGAGAGCGGATAGACTTTTACTTGCTATTTATAAAAGTGAAGGGGAGACATGACTGATGCTAACGTAAAACATCTCTTGTAACATATAAAATAATTTAATTTGAAATTAAATAAAGCAATTACTAATTTAGTATTCAAATATGCATTTCTTTTTAGGACGATATCGTTTTTATTTTTAAATTTGTACCAGAACTACGGACGAGTATCTACTCTATGTTTGCAGCCGAAAAAGATAACGAGCAGGTTTTCTACTACATTTAATCCATCCCAATTCTATCTTAATAAACCTTTGGCACTATTCATGTAATTAAGATCTCCGACTCGGGAAACAAAATAAAAGTAATTAAAATTTCAATTCGCGAAACCAAAAGGAAATTTCCTACCAAGCAGCAAGCAAATATCTAAATTTGTACCAGGGCTACGGAAAAGTATTTACCCTAATTTAACTTCTGGAAAAGATGACGAGCAGGTTTTCTTCTACTTCTATTCACCCAAATTCCATCTTAATAAACCTTTGGAACTATTCATGCATTTGATGTAGTTAAAATCTGTTGTTACAGACAAGTTACAAAAGTAAAATATACTCCAAGAAATTAAATTTAATTACATAGTTGCCAAAGTCGGAAGATTAAGTTTATAAACCAGCATTTTTATGCAGGAGAAATTTTATTCACGCTCTATAGTATCGCCTTTTCACTTAAACAAATTTACTTATAGTTATTTAAACATTTTCTGATATGAAACTGTCTTATTTTTAAAGGCGAAGTTATTAACTTGTCATAACTCCTTCCATATTAATTTGTCAAACTAAATAATGTGATACATTTCTTTACAAAATATGTTTCATAAGGTTTTGATTAAAAATGTTACGGATTTGCATGCTAAAATAGCTCAAAGCAATCTCAGAAATAAAAAATTTAATTTATCTATTCTCAAACATAAAATGTCAAAAAATTTCAAAATGAACTATTCAGTCAATATAAATGTTATGAGGGAATTCATGCACGCGAAAAGTTAATTTGAATTTACAATATCATGAAAATAAACAGGCTTCATGTTTTATAGAAAAGTATTTAACAATGTTTATCCATATATTTTTTTAAAATTTAAAACGTATGATTAAATAGAAGCACATTATTTCTCCTTTTTTTAACCAACCCTAATTGGAAAGTGAAGGAATGACTTCTCAAGAGAAATGTATTCAAAATCTTAAATACAAAATCACAATATTAATTATGACTGATTAAATAGCTCTGCCTCTAGATTAAATTTTTATGCTTGAAGATTAAGAAGCACTATATATTACTGTGATTATAGTTATTAATTTTTTATTTTAAAACAAAACTGTTTTGTACGTAGGGGAAAGTGGGGGCTAATGGTACGCAGGGCTAATGGAACAAATGGATTTTTTCCCGTATTATAAATATTTTAGTGAAGATTTATATATCACTTATCTAGCAAACAGGTCTAGGAAATATCTGCTGCATGGAATATGGAATATCTGTCATGACAAGTTTTTGCTGAGCAGAAGATATTTTTTTTTTTATATTTTGTAATTTTTTTTTATTTTGTACGTTTTCAATAATAACTTAATCTTATTTAAAGACAGTTTTATGTTCTAAAAATATTTTTAAAATAAGAAAATATTACTAAAAATTATTGAATTGCAAATGTACAGAATTATTTCTAGAATTTTAAATTTTCACATTGTGAGATGGGGGGGCTTAGTTTATTTAACTTTGGATACATACTTAATTAGGTTGGATGAGAACATAATTATATAGGCAGCCATTAGCAAAATATAAAACTATAAAAGAACAAATAGATTTTTTTAAATTGGACAAGTTTTAACATTTCAGACAAACAAATTAGAATTAAAATTTTTTTGTAAGTAAAAGTTGTACATTTTTAATGAATTGGTTTGAATAACCTTGGAGACGTACCTAGGGAATAACATTGAATTGTTGAACAATTTAAAAAAGGAAATAAGTTCAAAAACCAAGTTTTTAGAAAATTGAAAAACAAATGTAGAAATGATGGAATTTTCATTCTATAGCAACCAAATTTTACAGTAAATTCCGGGTCCATTTTATAATACATATACATAACATTCATCGAAAAAATGTAAGTGAATTCAAAAATATTTTAACGTTGAAAAAATTAATGAACTTATTCCTATTTTCAAATATATGAATAAAAATATTTTAAAAACAACTTTAAATGACAATTAAATTATATTTGTGGTTAGTTCACAGCATAAAAGTGATAAATGGAAAGACTAAGCCAAATTCAATTTAAAATTATTATAAAACTGACTGAATCATCATAGGCAGTATCAATGGAGTCAAACATTCAGTCGATAAAAAAAGGTAAAACTCTTTTCATTTAAAAACAAATTTTATTTTGACATAACTTGAAGCAAAAATAATAACATAAGAAAGACCATTTAACGTAATTTTTTAATTAAATAAAAAGAATACAGTGAATGAACATCGATTTCTCCAAATTCGAGAAGCTATCTGCCTACTGAAGAATAGTTATATTCCCTCTTCCCACTAATGTGTAGGGCAAAGCTTGGAGATTTTTTTTGAGCACAAAAAGTCAATTTGCAATTTTTTTGGACTTATTCCCTTTTTTAAACTGACGATTCAATTAACCTCATTACATGATATATTTTAAGTAATAGGCAGTTACAGAACATTCTACTAAGTCACAGCACAACATCTACTGGCAGAGTGCTGATAACTGTAATACTGTAGTTGCAAATAAAATGCTACACAATTTTAAGGTGGAGATCTAAACAATGACATTTCATTCATTATAACATTCATATAAATTTATTACTATCCCTTACTTTTATTTTCAAAAACATACTGATAAATGATAAATAAATTCTTTCATACTAGATATGAATCGTCAGTTTTAAAAAGGGAGCAGTTAAGTCCAAAGAATTGTAAATTGACTTTTTGTGCTAAAAAAATGTCTAAAGATCTGTGTCCAAAAGAACACTGAAAAGCGGTTCATGACATCCAAGAAGAAATCTCGCTGATCCGTCGGATCATTATCGAAAAGTTTCGCAAGCGTAAATAAATCAACATTCAATCGTTAATGCATCAACTATTGCATATTTATTAATTATTAGGGGTCTAAAAAACATTGATTTTCTGACAGTTACACTTTTACCAATATTAGGTTTATAAAATTCAAATATCGTTATCAGGAGTATTTTTTATTTCATTTGGCAAAAACAGTGTCTGCACACCTGTAAGATTTTCAGAACACTGGTCTTCAGGACCAGAGAACTGTCTCGAATACTTTAAATTGTCAAGTAATTCTTCGGAATACGACGCATCGCACCACTTAAATATTGAGTAAATTCAAATGCAGTATAGAGGTGTGGAAATTAACTCTGAACTCGGAATATTAACAATTTATCCCATACCTTTGTAATTTACAAAATTACAATTAAAAACTAATATATTTGGGTCACAGACATGTATCTTATATGAAATTTATCAATATCAATAAATTATCAAATTTTACGCAATATTTCTTAGCTTCAAAAGAGCAAGTAATTTCGCAGATTCGTTTGCCAACCGTTTTTCCAGTAATTTATTTTGATAATTTAGTACTCACTTAAATTGCCAATTAAATTTTATTTCTGCTTAGTTTACAGCAGAAAAGGGGCGAATTGAAAAACTAAGACGAAAAAATTCAATCGTATTATGAAACTAAAAGTCATTAAGGCAGTTTAATAAATATCAATGGAGTCCAACATTCACTGGATAAAAAAAATAAAAATACTCTTATATTAAAAACAAATTTTTTGGTTTAGTTTGCAGCACAAAGAACAAGAAACGAATGATAAATTAAATGAAGTTTTAAATTAAAAAAAATACAATGAACGGACATCTATTTCCCTAAATTCAGAGGGCTATATCTGCCTATAAAGGGTAGTTAATTTTTCCCCCTTCCCACTCATGCCTAGAAGGAAGCTTGGGGATTTCTTGAGCTCAAAAATTCAATTTGGCATTTTTCGGACTTATTCCCTGACTCATTAGCTCATTTCTTTGTAAATAATGGCAACTGCATCTAACACGATTCTGTAGCAGGCTTTCCACGTGTTTAATAATCACTGTGCGCTTACTTGGCAGGAGGGCCATTGAGATCAAGAAAGTAGGAAGCATAGAGACAGGAGGGGAACCATGTGTCGGGGCGCCCGCAGAGCCTCTCGAAGGGGTTTGCGCCCTCGCCGACCGTCGGGAGCGATTCTGAGGGACACGAGGTTCTGGAGAGGGCTTTTCTCCTTGCATCCGATGGGGGCGCCCCTCTACGGAGGATTTTTTCTTCTTGCAGTAGGTTGTCTATTCGGATGGAAGGGCTTGTATTGGACAGGTCTTCAACTGGAGTAATGATTTGAAATTTTTATTCGTATAAATAGCAATGGTGCAAGCTTGCTGGAAATATTTGTGATTTTTTTTAAACGGCACTCATGGGGAGAAATTATGTTAGCCTTAATATTGCATTTGAATTATTGGAACGAGGGTAATTTTTTGAGATTGCTATACAGGTATTGAATTTAGGATTTAAAATGCAACATTAAATTAATGATTTAAAAAGAAACGTAAAATTAATGCTTACTCGTATCTCAAATTTTATGTTTATAAACTTACGCCTCTGGCATTCTAACCATATCATTAATGATAAATAAATAGGTTTATTGGGTCTACCGTGCCGATGAAAAAAAAATACATAGGCCCAAACTGCGGTCAACGGGATAATACTTAGGAACCGTTTGTTGCAATAATGCTTGAAATTACAATTATGCATGTTATGCTTGAAACATAATTTTTTAATTTTGTCCTGGATAATCAAACTCGAAAGTTGTAATTGAATACAAAATTTTACTTTTTGTGGCCATTGTGTGGACCACAATCACCTTTCATCAATTTGCAAGATACATACTATGGAATCGTTTTAAATACTTCAATTAGGACTACATAGTTGTGATTTTAATGCAAAACTCTAGTTACACTGCTTGAAACTTTCTAAAGTTTGAAATCGCTTATTGTTGTCAATTGGATATTGTTATCATTCTACTCTTGGACAAAATTGATCACACAAAGCGGAGTCAACTGTTATAGTAGTAGGATAATTTAACTATATTTATCATAGGCATATGTATCAATAATTTAAGTATTTAATCTTAGGCCACAAGCATTTAAAACAGGTCATATCATAAATGAATAATTTTATTCTTATAATTAAAAAGGACTTTTTTATATGTTTGTCCCGAATCATAAAACTTTAAATTCCTTCTTACAGGGTGGAGCTTAGATTGAAATCTACACTTACCAGCTATTAACTGACTAGTCAGGGATGTCTCTTGCTCGCTCTGTCTTTTTTCGCCAATTAGGTAACCTAGTAAGTGTGGCTTCTAATTGAAGCTCCTCCCTCCAACACGTGATACCACCAACAAGAATCTAGACTAGTTGTAATAGATATTTCCTCTACACCTTTTACTCGAGCAGATAATAGTAGTAGAATAATTAATTACTATAACAGTATCATAACTTAGAAAATATCATTTGCTATTAATATTTTTTTTATGTCTCATGTTCTGTATTCCTGTTTGGGAAAACATTATGTTAACCCATCAAACATTGGATATAAGAATGACTTATTCGGCAAAATGTCTCCAAAAGTATATTAATATCAAAGAATATTTCTCTTTTTTGAGTTTCAAAACGAAAAGAGTAAAAAAATCGCTAAAAGATCCCTATTATTAAAAAAATCCGTCATCGTATCGTTCCTTCAAATGGTTATCTTTAGATTTATGAGAAACTCTGAGCAACATCCTACGATTCGCCGATTCTTACTACCTCTCAAGATTTCTCAAAGTAAATTTTAGATTTATAAAAAAAGGAGAAAAACTCATTTCTCTTGTTTATTTTGCTTTCCGAAGAACCTTAAAATGATAAACAAATCCTTTAAGTCTAGAAATAGGGAAGAAGGGGGGCTAAAACATGTTAGAGTCCCTCTGTTGCTTTGTGAAAATAAAGCATACTTTCTTTGTGTGTTAACAGGAAACTCTATACATCAAGTTAGTATACAATACCTCTTCTTTATAATGCTCTCATACATCAGAGGGAAGCAAGAATGGTTCGTGAACTTCTGGCATATTTCCCTCTCCCGAAATTGAAGCAATACTTTTCTATTTTTTCATTCGGTCTTGTGACATGGAGCAGATTATCGTTGCTTTTACAAGGGAGTTTTTCTGTGGACTTTTAGGAATTGAAAAGTAAAAAAAAAAGTATGCTGGAGTGTTTCCAACAGTGGAAGATGAGGTAAAAAAAAGGGTTGTATTTAATCTTAATGCTGTTAATACAAGTGAGGTAAACATTTTAGGGGAAAATATTTAGAATTTTCTGTTTGTTAATTTCTATTGGTTAATTCTTGTATTGTTTTTACTTACTCTGTATCAAAAAGATGTACGGAACACTTGGTTTATTATTTGAGATTGAAAGAAAACAGATTCTTGTTAGACACTTAAATATTTGAAAAATTAGGTAATTTTAAGGTAAGTGAGGTAATATTGAAGAAATATAAGAAATAAAAACTCTGTAATCAAAGGAAGAAGAAATAATTTTATTAATTCTGCATTTAAGTGCACTTACAAAAATTAAATTTCTGGAATTTGTCACAAAATTCAAAGAAATAACTGAAAATGTTATTGGTTTTAATTCAAATATTTCGATGATAGGCATTCTAATATTTAGTATTTGCTGTTTATTGTTAGCCTAAATTATTTTTTACAGAGGTACAAAATGTTCACCAAACAAAGTTCAATCCAATAAAAAATAGTATCAGGAATACTTAAAAATTAAACTCACTTTTTCAGACCGATAAAATGAGACTGTAACTCTTTTAAAAAGGACTTGAATATGTATTCTAAATTATGCGTAGTTAATTTAGTATATTTATAAGTAAGTTAGCAAACTAATTGCATAAGAAATATCTTTGCAGTGACCACGTTCCAAGTTAGCAATTCTATCTGCTGTAAGAAGTGAAATCTGTATAAAACAGTACTATATTTCTCCATGGTCCATGTGAGGTCCCTTACGCCATAAAACAATATCATATATGCCCACAATGGCATAATTAAACCAAATTCTGAGATTTCAAAGCCAGCGATGAAAACGCTGTCTACAACAACAGCTTTCACTGTATGAGGCAATCTAGAAATGGTATTTAAAAGGTTAACAGAAAGTATTATACAGGGTATTTCAACAAGTTCTCCCAAACAATGAACAGTTATATTCCTTTCATAAAGTACGTGAAAAATGCGAGGATTCCTGTTTGATTCCTTTTCTGGAATCGAACACGGAATCAGCGTATTAAATCATCGAACCGCGGGAATCATACACCACATCCACGATAGGATATTGGTAAAATCATTTCTTGCTGAAGTATGGCTTCAATTTCAGTCATGAAGGAGGTCATAAGGGTCATAAGGTATTTTTTTTTCAGGATCATTTTTTTTTAAGAAAAATATATTTTCTATGAAATCAGTTTATTAATCATTATTTTCAATACAATGTGTGGGTCACTGCCGGACAGTACGGTGGGTTATTTTCGAAATTAAACACGAATTATGTTGGAGCCATCTATTAACACCATTTTGAACTAAATTTTTTTATTGTTAAAAAAAATCCCCAGACCAACCTATGCCGAAACTGAAGAAAGTTTTTTAATTCGGTTATTTTTTCTATATTTCATAAATTTTCAAAACGTCAACATATTTTTCGTTCACCCTGTAATTACGTTTTTATCAGATATGACGTCATGTTTTTCAACAAACAAAATTGTCGTAGAAGTTCAGTTCTTTGGGTCATTTTTATGTACTACGCAAGAAATCTTTCTGTGCAGCGTTTGGGCGAACTTGTGGAAACACCCTGTATACAGCAGATGGAATTCTTTAAAATAGAACTACAAGTAAGTAAAAGCTTTAATTAATTCCCCACCAAACCTTCAACCCTCGACCAGCTCTCCCCTGACCAGACTTCGCGACAATCGACAATAGCTCTAAATATATCAAACCCTCCCCTTCTCCCCTCCCGACTTCATCTATTTAGCAAACGACAAAAAAATTTTTATCGTCGCGAACTCTCTCACGCGAAAACAGAAAAGCATTCCGAATAGAAAATCCAATCCCCTTTTTGACGGGGAAACAACGGAATTATAATAGACGTGTAAAAACAACGGAGGGAAAAGAAAATCCCTCTCGATAAGACCCCAGATCCAAAAAGGTTAGACGGAAAAGAATAGAGATTTTTCAGATCGTATCGCAGAGTCTTTTCCAAAAACCGTGAAACGAGATTTTCGATCATTTAGATCCGGCCCGATTGCTCCATTCCCTATTCAATCGGATCCGGATTTTTTTTTTCTGGAGCGGATCCGGTTTTTAGGGTTCTTTTGGAGAGGAGGATCTACTTGTTATGTTGCCTTTTCACTCAAGGGCTTTGGCTATGAGTGCGCTTGGCAGTGGGAGTTCTCAAAATGGTGGGTTCGTGAAGTTTTTTTTTAGGTGATGTTTTTTTAAATGTTTGGAGTGGGATTGGAGAGTTTTTAAGAGGTTTGGAATGGAGGTGCGATAAAAATAATGGGTCTTGATTTTTTTTCTCAATATTATATTGTAGGATGTTGTTGCATTAATAAATTACAAACAGCGAAGGGTAGAAAGTGTTCATATATCCCATTTCTATGGAGTAGTAGTATCACTAACTTGTAGTCCATATTTATAGTGAACTTATATAATGAATTACTGGAATATTTTCAATTAAAATATGCACTTAGACTGTCTTTTAAAAGGAGCTTCCCATTAGTTTGAATAATAATGGACATGAATTTTTATGTTTACCAAACCAAAAGTCAAAACAATTTAAGTGTTTTGATTTTTTATCCCTAATGGCTTGCTGTTTTGAAGGAAACACAAGTATACTTGTTTGCAATGTTTCATGGATCTATGACGTCACTACCTGGAAAGAAAAACTGAGTAAACAGAAAACATGTTGGGTTGCTATTTCGAACCCAAATATTGATAAAAATACGCTACATATATAAATTACGGGCAATGTGATAAATTCAATGGAATTTATGAATGAAATTTATCACTTTCCCCGCCTCCACTTCGGGCATTATTAATAATACCCGATTAATCACTTTGCCTGTAACATATACATGGGTTTATCAAACTTATCATATTTCCAAATTGAACTTCTTAATTTAAAAAAAAAATCAACTCAAATTTAGACACTGCGCTGTGAACATAGGCTGTGAACGTGAACTACTTTTTTTGTTAGCTTGTTTCTCCAAGGTCAAGTAACCTTGCAGTCTAGTATATGTAATACTTCTTCGGCAAAACAATACAATGGAAGTTACCTTTAATTCGTTCCTTTAATTATTCCCCCTAAAAAAATTATGCAAAAAACTATAATTAAATGGTCTAACTTTTTGAAAATTTTTAATATCTTCAAGATTCATTTTTTTTCTAAACATTTTCGAACTTAAGTGTATTAGTAACTACTGGGAACGCAGTGAACGGTAGTTTTATGAATACTTTATATGTTTTGTTAACTTTATGGTGGAAACTCTTTGTTGGTCTCATATATCAGAAGTAAATAAATAACTCTTAAAAACAAAATAAATCACAACCAAAATAAGAGAAACTACTTATAAATTTAATACTAGCATCAAAACTTGTCATACGCAACACAAAAAACCTAACTCACTTACATTTAAACATTTTTTTTTTGTCGAAATATATCAACTTTTCCCCCACTCATTCTAAAGGGGGAATTTGTCCAGTGTCTCGGCATCGCATCCTCCTTTCAGCGCCCGTCGAAATGCCAGAAAAAGCCAATTTCCAGCCACTTCAAAGGCAATAGAATGGATGAGACTTCGTGGCTTTCACGCTATTGCTACGGATTCCTTTTCGTGGCTGATTTATAAAGGAAGCGCAATTTTCTCGCGGTTGTTCTCCGAAATGAACTTTTTTTTATACCGCGAAGAGTTTGAAACTGGGTCACGTTCAATGGACTAATAAAAGACACAAGAGGAATAGTTATGTTTGTTTACTTGCTGGTAGACGATTCTTTTAAACTGCTGTGTGACCATTTCGTTCATGCAAAAAAAGGTTTTAGTGTGAGTGCGAAAATTCTTCGTTTTAAATGGTTTTTATTTGTATATAAAATGAGACTATACTACTATTTTTACTCTTAAAATTAGCAAAACTAGGAAACAAATATTCTATACTATGTAGAAAATAAGCATTCATTGATGTATAACATATAAATTTTTGTAAATATGTGGGTTGATGGACAAGTTGTTGACAAAGGGAAAATATAAAACAAACGATTAAGCCGATAATTTGAAGTATCTCATACAAGTAATGTCATTTACTGTAATGATAAGAAATATTTTTTTCATAAAAGAGCAGTCGAGTTTAAGACAATGTATTGTACTATTGTATTACTGTATCTATTGCACCTTTGTATCTCTTATCAAACACTTTTATTGTGATGCCTTGAAAAATAACTTTTCTCCATTTTCTATTCCTTCTCTATTTTCTATTCGATTAGCCATGCAAAATCGAAAAGCATCCTCAGTAATCTGATATCCTGGGTAGATTTTGTTTATATCATAGTGTAGTATAATTTCGATGTCTGGAAATCGAAGAGACCCAAAAATAAATTCGAAATAAAAAGGTTACTCCTAATTTAAAATTAATTAGTACTTTATTTCAAGGGAGAAAATATTTTTTTCGATACATATAGGATTTCAAGATATAAAAGTTTGAGATATATAGGTTCCTACTGTATAGCGATGTTTTAAAATTTAGACATTTCTAAGTGCTATGCTTTAATAAATACTCACTGCAAAAGTTAGAAATAAATGAATAATTGTAAAAAAGGCAGATACTAAATTAAAAGAAAAAACTGTGCAAACAATGATCCTTCCGCTGTGCTTCTGAAAATGAATGATATTATAACTACAAATAAACATAAAAATTTTGGAAAAAAAATACTTGTGAAAGTTTATAGTATAGCATAGCATCATCATCCTCACAGTAAAGTAAAGATAACTCAAAAAATTATCTTAATTGGTTTTTTAAAGTGCCTACTTTTTACACGCACAGGAGTTTTTTTCCTAACCAAGCCATCATTTGTCAAACTGATCGCTTATCCAGTTAGTAGCATATCCTTCACAATAAGGCCCATTTAGATGCAATAAAGAAGACACAGGACTGGATATGTTAGCTACTACATTCATTTTACGCCTTACTGGCCCCGACTTTGTCGATATAGACGGAGATGCTGCTCATTTATCAATTCGGTTGACTGAGTTTTTTAATTAGAGAGGGAAAGAAACGAAGAAAATTAAAATTCTGAATATTCTAAATTGAAATCGGGTAGGTGTATCAGTTATGGCTTTTCGTGAACGGTTTTAAAAGCCTTTCCAAATATTCCATCATGTATTAATTTTGATTTTTTTTTATTCGATACGCTGATTTTTTTATGTTGATATTGATGCAACTGGGGTGTATAATTGGGTGGGGTTTTTTTTATTCGCATTATTTTAGTGAAAATGAGTTACAAGCATTATTTTTTTCTCTGAATTTACTTAAGGGTTTTTGTGAAACAAGGCGTTTCAATCAGTCTAAATTTTTTTATTAAGTATGTTACTGCAGAAAAAGCTTATATTTAAATGAATGGCAAAATGTAGTTTTTTAGCTACTTTTTAGCTACTGGAAACAAATTTGTTAGTTAAATTTACTTGGATATTAATGATATTTTAAAAATAGGCATGTATGGCCATCAAAATAAATAGCCGAGTAGACTAATAGGCTCTAAAGAAAGAAGACAGATACAGAACCTAAAAATAGATGATAAAATTTTCAAGGGTACCAACTCGTATACTTATCTTGGTAATGAAATAAACAATAAATGTGAAATCCATGAGAGTATAAACAAACAGATACAAAATGGAAATAAAGCAGTTTTTGCAAATAGTAGACTACTAAAAAGTAAATTATTATCTAGAAATTGTAAGGTGCAGATATATAAAACCCTAATAAGGCCAATCATAACATATGGTTCTGAAACCTGGGTGTTATCTAACAAAGATGAAAGTATGTTAAGAACATTTGAAAATAGAATAATGAGAAGAATCTTTGGAGCCATATAAGAAAATAACACATGGAGGAAAAGGTACAACTATGAAATAGAAAGGCTGATTAAAGGGAAAAATATTATAAGATACATTAAAGCTATGAGAATACAGTGGATTGGACATGTGGAAAGAATGAAGGAAACGGACATGTGCAAAAAAATTATGAGTGGAAAACTATATAGTAATAGGAAACGAGGAAGACCTAAACTAAGATGGCTGGACCAAGTTGAAGAAGACCTAAACAAAATGAAAATAAAAAATTGGAAAAAGAAATCAGGAGAGAGGGCAACGTGGCGTTCTATAGTAGAGAAGGCCAAAGCCCACCAGGGGCTGTAGAGCCGTGCAGAGAGAGAGAGAGAGACTAATAGGCTCGAAATTCGGACTTACGATGGACATTCTGACTTCGAGAATGGCAAATACTTTCCAACCACTCAACTTCACTCCGAAATCCTCCATACTCCATGCATTTTCATAAATCTTCTTTCATTAAATGTTTGCAAGAGCTCTGATTGGTTTGCCTAACTTAAGAATCATGTTGGCCATAGGCTCTCCCAATCGAAATTTTAAGCTTATAACATCTGCTGAAAATAATAACTTCTACGAATCAACTAATTTCTGTTCAAACCTCGAATAAAACGTAAATTAAATTGTAAATGTGTTTTCTTCCCACGTTTCGGAAACCACTCCTTTTTCTTTACAACTCCTGCACCCTTTTACTTCGGACATTTCATTTTATCAAGTAAACGGGACTGTAAAGTATCCCTCCCCACTTGCTTCACTGTCAACTAAAGCGGGCGATCGGCCCTCTTTCATTTCAATGCGATGCTTCACTGAAGAGAGATTCCTTCTCGGAGAACTCTGAAACCCGGTGGTAAATTGACTCTTCCAGTCTTACTGATGTGGCAAATCAAAGCGAATTTTTTCCGCCTCGGAATTTTGCAGAATTGGGTCGATTTGCTATTTGTTTCCCCAAAACGTCTTCCATCGAACTGAGACGAAGTGGTGTAAAGGACTGTTTTAAAATTTTATAGGGGAAACTTATGTTGATGATGTGTCTATGTTTTAAATCATTTAACAGAGTTTAAAATTTGAAAAAGGGATGGGCTTTTTCTTATAAAATTGCATTTTTATTCCATCGGTATGTTTATTTAAAATGTATTTGGGTCATTTTCAAAATTTGCTTACATTTGCTGTCCCGAAGGTAAAACATGAAAATTAAACCATTAATCATTATTAAAATTTCTGTTTGAGCTTTGATTTAGGTAAAGTAGACCAAATAGAATATTTCTACCCTTTAATTCGTAAAAAAACCTGTAAAATTATGAAAATAAAGATCTTTAAAAATACGAAAATAGCCAAACACGCTTGTCCCTAACGATTTTCATGAAATTCAAAGTCGTTTTATTGTTATTTAATTTTGCTTATTGAAAGAAAAAACGACAAATACCAAAACTATGAACAACTATTAAAAGGTTATGATAATTGTATTTATTGTTATTTCTTGAATTTTATCTTTTTACAAATCAATAAAACATTTTGTCCTTTGTCCCTCACTTTATGTCAACTTCCGTTACGTTCGAATTAATTTGAAAAAATATAGTTATAATTATGCTTTAAAAATGACAAACCACATTTCAAACGATTGTTTATTTACTTTAGAATATCTTTTAGCCGTTTTTTTATTCTTCAAGCCGAAAACTATCGCGTTTTTTTAAAAAATAATCTGTCGCCAAGGTAAGGTGTTTTTATAAATGTCAACTCCCGTTACGCTAATTTTTAATATTAAATAAACTTTTTTTGAAATTTTAAGCCCAGAAATATAGTTATCTACTGACATAAATAAGATATATGGAGCTTTATTTCAGTTTCCAACCACACAAGTATGTTTTATTCTGTTATTTTATTAAAATGTCAACTCCCGTTACGATCCATACTATTTCTATGGTAAGAGATTCGGTATACCGGTATGTAGCTACCGTTCGGTGATTACTTCGCTTTTTCTATTTCCGCTATTTAGGTTTACTTTGACTGATTTATCGTTTGCTTGTGTTTAAAATTGATAAATGAAAGAAGAACAAATGTTTGTTCTTCAAAAATGCATCGGATTATAATAGTTTAAGTCAAAAACCTTATCTTAAAATATTGAGAGATGTTCACCATATATTTCTATTTTAAAAGTATGCGTCCCGAATTTCTTGATTGGTTTATTGCTAAAAAATATTTATGGACATATATATTTAATAAGATTTTTAAAAAATAACTGAAAATACATAGAAATAACAAAATAATTGAAAATACATAGAAATAACGAAATAACTGCGGTGACATTTCAATAGCACCATAAATACTAAAGATAAATTTGATTTACTTTTTACACATTTTTCATGGAATTTATATGTAACAAAGTATTCCTAGTCAAAATAATACTCATTACTTAAATAAAAAGTTTTTACTGTAGAATGTATTCCTGTAATTTAATTATAAACCATTAATCTAATCTCATATACTATATTGATTTTCCAGTTATTTTTCTTGTATCATATGATTATACTACAAAGATTTCATTTAAAAACTGTACAATTTTCCTAAATTTCAAAACTGATATTCAGATATAAACTGAATAATACTCTTAAACTTTCAGATTATCTCCATACTCATCTTAAAAGCAAACTTTAATAAGACGGGTTCCCACGTATCCTTATGCAAGATATTTAATTTATAATTAGTTCCAATGGAACCTTCTGTAAACGTGATTAAAAATATTGAATTCGGTATGAGAATTCCTTCCCTCAAACCGTTTGAATCCACTTTGAAGCCCTAATTGCACTTCAACATTAATCATTAATGAAATCTCAACAGTACTATAGAGAACTGAAGTGGGATGGTACATTTTGTAGGAAGGACTATAGAGCACAGATTAATGGTTGGAGCCGACTCAAGAGGGAGGGAATCTTAGGGAAAAGACGAATACTTGGGGAGCGTATAGCCATTACAAGGGAGCGGAAATAAGTCAAATTCATCTAAGAGAGAGGGAAGTCAATATTATCGGCGGAAATTTATTGGAAATCCGTTCACGGTGACGGAAATCCTAATAAGATATGGTTATAATTTTACGACTGTGTCTTCCTAATATTAATAGATCATAATTGGTATATTTTAAATCTTAGCATTGGAGAGGTTAATTCCATTAACGGTAATGAAATTGTAAACCACATGTCTATGAAAAACTATGACTTTTTAAATTTAAATGATTAACTGAGGAGAGAACCCGTATCTACAAATTTTTTAGCTTAATTCTATACATTGTAGAACCTCTTTTAGATTTTATTACAGCTTCTTATTTTTTTCATTACTTAGTATCATTCCTTTTTTCAGTAAAGAGTCTATTTCTAAACTATTTTCTTCCTAGATAGTGTTTAGAATTATTGTTTGTTTCATATCATTATAACGAATTTTAAATCGGGTGTTTGACGGGTTGTGAATGCAGAAGGTTACCGCAGGTACGCACAAAGCTAAACACAATAATTTTCACACCATAATATTTTAAAAGCATTTCTTTATTCAAAAGAAACTGAAAGGAACAAAACCTTAGCAATATTGTTTATTCACATAGCTAACGACACAAACTTTAATGCTACATTTTCTGTGTTGTAAATAATTGTAAAAATAAAATACCACAAAGTTTATTTTTTTAAGGGCGTTGTGAAAGAAACTTTGAACCAAAATAGTATTTGAGCTTATTTAAACAACAAAACAGAAAACCAGATATTTTTCAAAAAGATTTATGTCTCCTGTCAACAAAATTAAAATGCCCCTTTAAGTTGAGGAAGTTTAGTTATTTTGTCATAATTTTGGATAACAATTGTAAACAACCCATGAACCACCCACAGAAAGAGATATTCCGATCTTGAGACCCAACGTTTCAAAAGAAAGTCCCCTTTTAGTTCTCACATTCCCTCTTAAGGATTTCATTCTTGTCTCGTTCTCTTCAACAGTAATCACCAACACTCATTAAACAAGACCAACGAGGATTTAGAGCTTCATTTTTTTCATTGAGATTTCCACTCCAATTCTACTTTGAATGTTTATCTCCAAAGCTTTAAATTCCCTTAATGGCCTGAGTAGATTTCTTTGAAATCCCGATGTCAAACATTTGCTTTGCATGTGCTTTGGTTTAGTTTCGAAATGTTTTGAGAAAATTTTGATCCCTTTTAAAGTTTTAGGATGTCTTTCTTTACATTGGGAATGTAAAGGAGGATAAATTTATTCTGTATTATTTGCCTTTGGGCTAATTTTTTATTGTCACGAGGAACAACCTATTTAATACATGGATAGATGGAGGTATTTTCTATAATAGTTATTTTTGAGAAATGAACTATAAAAAACTTTGTATGAATAATTAATACACGTAATTTATCAGAATATTTGTCAGGTAGATAAAACCTTATTTTATTTATGCCCACAAAGTGCTTAGATTTTTAAAAATGCTTTGAGCTCCAAATAGTACAACTTATACATTTTCAGGCATCGAAGAAATGTTGGTACTTCTTCCACACATCTACATATATTGGAAAAAGCGGTTTGTTAAAAAAAAATTATAAATATTCCTTGTTTGACTCCAGCTACGTATGACATGATTTAAAGTAATACGAATGATCATGGCACAAAGAATAAGCTTGATTCCCGTGAGAAAAGCATTTAATGCAGGCCTTCTATTGGTCTTTGGCGCTGTTACGTATAAGTGTTCACTGTCAAGGCCTGAAATTGTTTAAAAATGTATGGTGTGCTTATACAAAATTTTTTCCATATCTGTCCTATTGGCAGGTGTTTTTCTAAATAGGATTTGAATTTAGATGTTTTACTATAATATCTTTTATGGCTCTAGATAACCATATTTTTTTATCTTCCTAAGTTTTGTGGAAACCGTTCTTATGTCGAAAACTCTTTATCACGAAAATTTTTACCTGTCCCTTCAACTTTGTCATATCGAGGGTATACTGTAACAATACCATAAACATCATCACAATACTTCAAATTAGAAAATTCAACGACATCACCATTTCTGTACCCAACGAACATACAACCCCCAGTAAAATTGCCAAAGAAAAAAAAGCAAAACGAAAACCTGAAAAGAACAAGAACATTAAAAGGCCATTTTAGCCCCTCTTTTTCGTCCGCATGGTCGGACGACTGCCACGTTCAATCAATGTCCACCGAAGGATCAGGAGGATCTGTCTCTCGACGAAAGTTTCGGAAGGCGAAAACAATGGACAAGTTTCTTTCGTTTGGACTGTTCTCGCACCTCCTGGAAGAACGAGTTGAGTTGTTTCTAATCTGAGCCCCCCCTTGGGAAGGAGGGACTTCTACATTTCCGATACATGGATTGGGCTTTTTTTTTCCTGCAAGTGGTGGGTTTAGTTGCGTGGATATTGCGATGTTGTTTATTGAGTGGAGAAGTGGGGTGGTTTTTTTTTTTTGATGTGTTAGGGTAGAGGGGGACGTATGTTTGTTTTATTGTGGTTTTCCTTGTTAAGATGGTGTTTTGAAATAGTCTTGTTGGAAGTAACGAAATTTTAGAATACATGTTTTAACAGTTTTGGTAAGACATTTGATTAGTTTTGAAGGGGTGCTTCTTAATAGAAGACTTAACTAACAACTTTGAATGTATCATATCAAGGTGTAAGCCGGTCAAGCATTATTTTGGTTGAAGCACAAAAATGAAAAAAAAAATAGTGGAAATTCAATTTTGAGGAAAGACAAAGTTAAAGGCGCGTAGCACAATTTTTTAATTCTTTTAAATAAAAAAATTGGTTCAGCAAACTGTAACAAAAGACGTGTTATTTTCATCTACTGCAATAATTGTTTATACCTAAAATAAATAAAATTTTCAAGGCTTAGTTTCCTAAGGCTAAGGAATTAAAAGTATAGAGATGAGATAGAAGCACTGTACAAAATCTTAAGAATCACATCAAAGGTTTTCTTGTTTTGTTTTATTTGATTGTTTAGAGTAAATTTTGAATATAATGGTGATTTAAAAGGAAACATATCAACCATGAGGAACGATAAAATTCCTGACGTAAAAATCTTGTAAAAAGAAAAGTGATGTAGTAAAAAATCAAGGTCTATGAGTAAAACACAGTTTCAGAAAACTTTTGGTTATCATCTAGAGCTGATCAACTCCATCAATAGAGCATTTTCAATCACATAACTCGGACCTAACAACGGCCTTAGCAACAGAAATGTTACAGTTTTTTGCCCAACAGATAAACAACGGCCTTAGCAACAGTTAAAAGCCCTACAGAAGGTACACAGTTAAAAGAAAATAACCGGTTGTGACGTCACCTGAAAACACTCTATATAATAATTAGAAGGCTTAATTGTTTTTCATATGAAAACTATACGAATATATGAATATAAGTGATACCAGCTTTTGTGTAGATTTTAAATTAGAACTTAACAGAAAAAAGAATATTTTTAAAACGCATTTCAATGTCATTCTCTGCTTTGAAAACATTTTTGAGCATACAAAGAAAAAATCCTCAATACCGGGGTATTTTTCATTTCTAAAGTACCTCTTGGAGAAAATAAACCTACATTTTTCATTTCAGAAAAAAAAATGATCGTCTTTCGATAAAAACACACTCCCTCATTTTTCTTCGTGATAGCTGATATTAATAACGCAAAAACCGTTTTTACTTCCAGATCCATATTTACTTATTTCTGAAAGATAATGAAAACATCATTCATCTACAAACGCTTCATTAAGTGTGTCATTAATACAATGAGTTCTTGATTTCTAAACTCCATCTTCCTCGCTGCTATAATTCAAAAATCGGGTTTTGATGGAAGTATCATTAGTCATTTGTAGTTAAAAAATATTGCATTTAGTATCTGAAAATTTTTGGAAAATACAGAGATTAGACTAACATATGCAGTTTGCATTTTATCAATATCATGTACTAAATGTTTTTCTGATCACTTAATTTTAAAAGAATGGCTTTGATTTCTTTGTTTTAAAAATATACCCTGAACTAAAATTGTAATTTTCTCTTTTAAGAATAGTCTCTTATTGCTGTTGATTGTAGATCGCTTAGGTTAAAATGATCAATTATGCTGGAATAATTATTTCATGAAAAACTGACAACAACATGCATGACGTCAAGTACATTATTTTAAAAGACTCAGGAAAAGCAGTCAAAATAAATTTTTGGTATTATGTAAGTACTATATTTACGTCGACGTTTACTTTAAACTTACACTTTTTATTGCTAATGAGCTAGTGATTTTGACTTTATTTGACATAAGCTTCTTCACTAAAAGCGTCTAGAAGCACTGGCTTTCTTAAGAAAAATTTGAAACATTCTTTAAAAGAACTTTTAAAGAGAGACCAAATCAACTTGAGATCAGAAAAGTAAAATGGCTTTTTTGTGTTATTCTTAAATAATGTTTTTTATGATGACATAATAAAATGACAGTTATGTAATAAATGACGAGTTTTGTAAATAGTACATCATAAAAATTCTTTAGGGTAGCATAACATCTGGTTCAAAAGAAAATACACTTTTTAAACCCTATTAAATTTTAAAATAGTTTTGGTGGGAAATACTTTATTAGAATAGAATAGAGTAGAATTAATTATCACAAAGAATTACAAAATACAACACAAGGAATACACACATAAAAAATAAAAGACAAAAATGGGGACAAACACAGACATACATAGAAAAAAAAAGTTATGAGTACCAAAAGAGCTCATCGTCCATGGTACTAGGACTTATAATTTCTTTGCTTTGGAAACGAAGCTGCGCTGACTCTTTGGTTAAATTAAATAATTTCGCAATGTTAATGTGTCTTGCTATAAAATCATAAAGACCATTTTTAAATTCAGTTTTATTATTAGATGTTTTAATGGTTTCTTTTAATTTATTAAATAAAAAGAGACCTAGTAAAACATGAAAAATTTCTTTATTAGACTTTGGAATAAAATAATTTCCTTGAATGTTTCTAAGAGTATAGTTACTAGTTTTATTATTCGTTTATTATTAAAAATAATAAAGCATTCACTCCTCTTTTTGATAAATTTTCTATATTCTGTTTCCTTTAATTTGGAGAAGAAAGTGGGCTTGGTAAAAGATTCCGTTCTTTAATAAGCATTCAAAATGTTTGTTTGATTAATGTTTAAAGGCAACGCATTTATTCACTCGTGTGTGTTGCCATACTTGTTGCATCTTCCTAACAAAATCATTAAACAAAACATAAATATGACCAGAGAAACGCTGTTTAGTACTTATTTAGCCTTATGGTTTCCGAACATGAGATTAGCAAATTGGATTTGTCTCCAATATGTTATACATTTAATCCAGAGATAAAAATTATAGCTAATACTATTAAAAATAATCTCCAAATCATTCTCCTCGAAGTTCTTCACACCAAAAATAATATTTAATAATTATCACGCAAAAGAGCTTATTAGTATTCCCTGCCGATTCCTCGAGCCTTTTAAAGCCCCTGAACCAACCCAACCCACTGTCGAACGAACCAAACCAACCAAAAATACCTTCCACAATGGAATTTTAAATCGAAGCTCCGCGGAGAGCACTTTTAATCCCGACTCAACTCAACTCGACTGCTTATTAAACTGACTGGAAATAAACTTTTAAACTCGAACGTTCGCGGCAACCGTAACTTTTCCGAACTGTGAATATTCATGATGTCATATCCTGGATTGTAGTATTGTAACAGAGCGGTTGAAGGCGCTTTTCAGCCCAAACTCTAATCTTGTTATTTGGTTGACTCTCTCCCTCTCTAGGCTTTTGTTTTTAGGCGGGAACGTGCCAACCGCACTAGAATAAAACGCAATGCAAATGTATACCGAAATTCCAATGAATTCGTAATACCCGTGTAACTTGCGAAATGGAAGGCCGTTGTTGTTGTTCTCTTTCTTTTGCATTAGGGGAGTTCGTTCCTGCCGAGGGTTCTTTTGCTGGGGATCGATTGTTTGTCTGAGCTGTTTTGCCGTTGTGGGGAATACTCGTGACAAAAGGCTTATCGAGGTTTTCCGTGCACATTGATTGTGAAGTTTATCAGCTTGTTATGTCAGGGATATCTCCATAGTTCTTTTTTTGGAAAACGTCTGCTGAGAGTTTTTGTTTCAATGCTTGGAGAATTATATCTTGGAAGTTTTAAGGGAACAATGACCTTCTTGCGGTTTCTTGTTTCTTTGTGATGGTCATTTATGACTGGAAACGGACGGATGATAAGGATGTCACTTATGGAAAACTTCATTTGGATGTAGTTTATTCAATGACGTATAAAAGTATTGTGAATAAATTATTTTTTTAGGTTCCTTAAGAGTGGTTGTTCTTGGAAAGTTGGATAAGGATTTAGATTCTAAATAAAGCAGAATCCCTTAGAGGTTTGCTGTGGAAATGTTTATTCATTTGAAGAAAACATAAAGTTAATAATTAATTTCTCTACTAAACAGATGTTCTAATGATATATGTGGATTATAATAATTTACAATGCATAAAAGTATTCCTAGTTGCATAGTTTCATACATAACAAGCTATATAACAGAGCCATCCTCATTACTTGCTTCCCAGCCAATAAAATAATCGACTTTAATTTATGAATTAAGTATCTAATTAATTTAGTTTGATTAGCGTCACAACTAACTATTATTGTATGTTAATGGGAGAAATATCGATAAAGTAGATTTTTCCTTTAGTTTTTTAGTGTTTAACTTGATTTATGTGCATATCTGTACTCCAAAATATAGGGTTCATTAAGGAGATATTTTTTAATTAACATTGTTAGGTAGAAATATCTAATACTAATCTGATGTTAATTGTGAAATTCCTCCAATTTTCAAAAGTTATGAACCTGAAGAAGTCATGTCGAAGTCAGCAGCTGCAATAAAAATAAATGTTATTTAGTTTATACAATTTCTATGCATTTATTTATATTGCATAAAACTTCAAACAAATAACTAATAAAACAAATTTAGAACTGAACTTCAAAAGTAAAACCCTCACAGCACATACCAATACATACATAAAATTTAAATTCTTCAAAACACCAAATAGCTTCTGCAGTTACAACATCATGAGTTAAAGTTTTATCACCATCATCAATTCCATGCGATTCCTTCCAAACCCTGTTTCTATGAGATACACATCAAACTAAATAGCCTTCTATAAATAAACTTATAAATAAATATCTTTTATTGAAACAGCTCACCTGCTCAGCCCATTTACCTGATGTGGATCTCTGGGGGATTTGAAACCTCATGGTCTGTTAAAACTAAATCTATTTACTTATGGTGGACGTATTTGGGAGAATCCTCTTTTTTTTCTATTTTAAATTTGAAAGAGATTTATAAGAGGTTTACTTGTAAATGGTTTATTCGTCTGGAAAGAAATAAGCCAAGCTCATAAACCAGGGGGTTTTAACTTTTTGAAGGTAGAACTTTTATCACAATTTTATAGGTTTGCTTATCTCCTAAGATTACAATTTAAAAGGAATATATTTATTAATAAAATAGGGAGAAAATGAAAAAATCGTATATCGTATTCAAGCACTTCCTTAACTCAGATTCCTTTTTTACATTCTTAAATTTTACTCATTTGCATGTTGGCATTAAATATTGTATGACAATGAGTAAATTTTATTCTAATCCTTCTAATAAAGATTAAAGAACTACGGTAAACAAAGGTTCAAAATTGAAAAGTATAAACCGATTTTATTCGTTTAATTTGACTAAATTATTAAAAGAATACCTTTTGGAACACTCTCTAAACACTGCAATCTAAGCAACGATGTTCGCTAATGCGACAAAAATATCAAGAATGGCTGTTTACAAATAAGAAAAACATGCTATTTGAACGAAAAGCAGAACCTTAAGTTTATTTTTTTACCAAGTTTAAAAAGCGTTAGAAGTTAAATGATAAAAAAGGTTTTTTAATAATCAACTAAAATCTTAAATTATTGTTACACTATTGGATTTTCATTTATAAATCAAGTATTTCTAAATTAAAAAGCGTGTTACCTTTCGTACAAAAATTGATTATATTTCTTCGCAAAATTGTCTTTAATAATTATAAAAAATCGTCTTTAAAAATTCCTTAAATTCACAATTCCATATTCATTTTTCTACCTCAAAAGTTTTGAAAAAATCCCAAATATTGATTAAAGTAACAAATTTTAATGAAATTTTCTGTTTCGTATCTTTAAAATGGATTAAATTTTTCTTAAACAGTCAGATATAAAACCATAAAGAATGGGTTATAAAATCAGTTTAAACATCACATTTTATTTAAGAGAGGATGAATGAAGTCTAACATAAACTAACTTTAAAATTTATTTCTAGATTATGTTGGATTTTCTAGGGCTATAAATTTGTCGATATAGTAATATTTACATGGAGTGTATAATAAATAGCTAGCTATACTACAGAAAATACCAATGTCATGAAATGAGTTTCCGATATTAGAATTGAACTAACACTTCCACATCCATAATAGTTATATGAGCGTACTACGAAAATAAGGGTTTTTTGTTGATCTCCTTCAATATGAAAGTTTAATAGCTCTATAAGGTTTTAGAAGGCATTACGATCAAAAGGAATTGATCGGTATTGATGTTATAGCACTTGTTACGTGGTATTTTCATAATTGAATACAAATAAACAGAAATTAAGTAAATTAGTATTAAAATCTTACTTATACTTTAATTTGTGTTTAAAATATTTCTTGTTTTTATTTTTATACTAAACCTGGTACTATAATGGTGGCATACGTCATCGGTGTACAAAATGAAGCATTTAGAAAAAAAAACTAAAGAAATTTTTATTATTTAACTGAAGATAAAAATCATCTATTATACTTCATATGTATAACTTCCTTTTATTTTAATGAAAACTCGTAGCTAATTGTAAAACTATCAATTACTGAAAACTATTAACTACTAAAACTATTAATTACTATAACTACTAAACATTTTGGAAATCTGTCCCATAACAGGGTTTTAACTCGTTATTGTCTACATATAGTCCATATTTCGGCAGGGGCTCGAGCTTGAACCCCTAGGGGGATGCACCCCACAGTTTGAGAATCGGAGGCTTAAAAGAATGGATCAATCTCTCTCTCTTTTTCTCTCTTTCCATTCGATCACCACCCCTAGCATCCTTAACACCCCCAGAATATTCTATTTCTACTCAGGTAGGCAATACTTACAAAGCTTTTTTCCGTGGATAGTTTATTCAAAACCAAGTTCTCACAGGAAGCAGTTAAATACATCGCACCCACGACTAACCTACCGAACAATCATCCCAGGATAAATCGCCCGATTTAAGTGTTCTCCTTCAGTACCTGATCCTCCTGAGCAGCACTGGAGTGCAGCGACCCCCTCAAGCAAAAGGAAAAAAAATGGCCGGAGATAAAGAGCTGGAAATTCACCATTTGGCTTTTTTTTTGTTGTTCCCTCGGCATCAGATTCGGCAGAAAATCGGATTGCCTTTGTTTAATGCTCACTGGGACTGAGGTCGGTTGACTTCCATTTCAATCGGGGAGATTCTTCTGCGGGATTAAGACGGTACAAACAGGAGACAAGAAAGAGGACCTGAGTAAATGGAGATGTGAGGTGATCGTGGATTAGTCGGAGGAATTTCTGTTTTTGTCGGGTTTTTCTTTTTCTTTTTTTGTAGGGTGAGGACTGTGGGGATAAGTTTTCGGGTTTGGGTTTAAGGTAAGAGATGTGGTATTAAGTTCTTTCGTTCTCCTTTCGTGGAGAGAATGGTGTCTTTTTTTGGAGTTGGTAGGCTGTGTTGCAGTTTTTTTTTATTTTGGAGGAGCTGTATCCTATCAGAAATTACTTTGTTTGAAAAATACCTGAAAGATGTTTTTGTTTATGGTTGACATCTGACATCATTTTTATGGCTGACTTCTTTTTTGTGGAAGTATTTTATTGAAATGTCCTATTAATATTGGTTAATGTGGGTGTAGGGTGCATAGTAACAACACATACGAGGTGCATTATTTTTCACATATTTGCCTATAAACATACAGGGTGGACAATAAATAAACTTTTAACAATTTTTTTTTATAAATTCCCATACTATGTTTCCCATGAAAATAAGGGTACTAAGGGGGTGGTTCCCTTTGATTTAACTAAAGGGCTTCAAAATGGGTTAAATTATTACTTTTAGAGGCTAGGTAAAGAGTGTTTTCACACGTTACCAAACCATTGAGTCCCTATTGATTCACATTTATCAATGCATTTAAACGAGGTTATTTTGTTAAAATATTTCTGTACTACTAAAGCTACTCTACATTGTATAATTTCTTCAAGATTTTGATTACTGCGGAAGAAAGTTTTATCTATGATCAAAAATATATGATGGATCCATAATTTAAGTATTGAAAAGTCAGTTTAACCTTACAGTAAAAATCCAAAAATCTGAGGACTGGCACAAAATTAGTAAGAAATTAGGGAAATTAAAAGAAATTGATAAAAGCGTACATTTTAGGACAATTTAGACTAAATTTTATGTTTTGTAGTCACATATAGAGCATCATCTCCTCTCTTTTTGAATAATTTGTTTATGACCCCTTAATAATACACACACTGTGTTGATAATTTGTATACGATCCCTTAGTATATATAATTTCCATATTTCTTCTTTTGTTTCAGAAGGTATCAGAAAAATTGGTATCAGTTCAGTTATTTTGCATATTTTTTTATAAGAAACAACATTTTTTTTAACCATCCCGATTAACCAAAAGTCCGCTCTATTTTCTTAATTTAGCTATAGCAATTGTAAGTCAGAACCTGGAGTAATTTTATGGAGTAGAAACCGATTTACCAAGTAATAAGTGTGAGTCCATTAGTAATCCTAAGCAATTTGATCGTATCGAAATTTTTCATTGTCATCAAATTACATTCATAAATCAGCACATCATTTTTAAACCAGATAATAAACCAGTTTATATGTAGTTGATAAGTAGGCCTAATTAATCTTTCCCAAAACTGCACAATACACGATCCAGGAATGTTTTCTATCTTGCACATCAAACGAAATCGAATGCTTTTGCCGCCATCTCCCCAGTGGCTTCCTCGGTTTTCAACCACTTTTGAAACACTTATGAAAAGCCCCATTCTTATGCAAAGCGTTGTGGAGCCGGACAAAGTGCGCAATCCTTCGGTGGCTCTCGATTTCTGAAACAAAAGCTTTCGAAATTATGTATGAGACCTGGGCTCTTTCCGTTACATCACTTGGGAGATCAAGTGTAGGATTTTTCCTTAAAAAAGACTGTTTTCGTATAAAAACTGGTGAAGGAAATAGAAAGAGGTGTTGTTTCCGAATTTAAAAGAAGCTCGTTGATTTATGATTGTAATAACTTTAAACAGATCAAAATTTGCTAAAGATTTGCTGTCTCTTAGGAATTAATTCAGATGTTTTGAAACAATTCCGTAATCCATCCCGTTAAAAATCGCATTTCAAATGCCAAATAATAATGAATCATTATTTTTTTTGTTTGGTTCGTTATTTTTGGTAATATTTATAATCTTTGCATCTAAAGACATTTTTAACGGGATGGATAATTGGAAAAGTACCGATAATTTAAGTATTTGGGTATTTTAGTTTCACTTCAAATAAAGTATGTTTTTTAATAAAGTAATTTTCAATGTAGTCTTTGAAATAAAGCAATCAGATATGCATTAACATACAGTAAACCTACTGGTTGACATATTCAGAATAGTTTTAAAAGAGTATTCAATAGAATATTTCCAGTTATGTTTCTTAAGAATGTTATGGATCATTAATATAAAGATAAATATTTCGTCTAAAGCAATGTATTTTTATTTAAAACGTCCAAAATAGATCAAGTAGGAATATGTAATTTCGTTTAAATATATTTTACCATTTTACTTACATACGCCTGGAAAAGTCCAAAACTCAAGTATACATTTTAAAACACTTGTGATATTTTATAATTTTTAAAATATGTATAAGCTAGTCATAAAACTATCAATATTAAATTTTGAAGTTGTTATAAAACAGTATTAAATTAATTAGTACAAATTCGAATTTTTTATCATGGGACTTAAACGGACAGATTACATTTATTTGCTTTAAAATAATTTATTCTTATCAATTTGTATAATCTTTTTATCCCATTCTGGTTTAAAGATCCTTATCTAAAAAGTTTTTCCTTTTTGTCTGGAAATTCGTGGTCGTTTTAGATAAAAAATAACTTTGGTAACAAATTATAATAGCTTTAATTAAGTAAGAATATCAATTTGCTTTAAAACAGTGTATTTTTAATCAAATATTCTTTTATAAGCCTGAGAAAGTTCCAAACTTAAATATAAAGTTTGGACCATCGCAAAAACTTCGATATTTTACTTAGTAAAATCTTACGATAGCAAAAAAAAATTCTCATGGTAGCACAAGACCATCACCACCTGTTTATGTAAATGGCTCTCCTATCGGACTTACCCTAAGCTGCACCCAAATCACCACATTGAAAATTCTAAGAATATTTAAACTAGCTGAAAGTGGACGAACCTTGGTCATTACAGCACCGACCTAAGTGCTAACAGCAGGACGGATCCCACGGGCTAGACCAATGGGAGGTAATGAATAAAACAATACCCTAGACGCTGACGAATCAAAGGATGGATGCGTATTAAGTGGAACAGCATCGTCATTCAATATTTTACTGTTAATTCCTGAGGTTCTAATTAGGGTAGACACTAATGTTCTTTTTGTCAGATGAAGTGCCTTGGTTCGGGAATTAAATGGCCTTAAAATGAATTGGAGACAACCAATGGTTCTCTTTTCGTGCTGTTATTAACGTTTGATTAGGTAGTATCAACTTTAATGATGAATTGGAGCAAACAGTTTGGGGTATCACAGGATTCATTAGTGATTAATGATGTGTAAGCTAGATGTCTGTATCTGTTTTCTTCAGGGAGTATATAATGTTTTCTTGGTAAGGCTGTTTATTATATTTGGGTTACATTGCAGCCCAGTACACGTTTTGTACTTTAGTTTTTAGGGTTTTAAGTGTAAGGTATTGAGTTCTGTGTTACGTTTTATTAGTTACATGAGTGTTTTAACAAGCTCGCCCATACCCAAAAACAACCAGATTCCTTCCGTAGAGTAGTAAAAAAATGCACAAAGAACTACGACATATTTTTCGCGACAATTGCGACAGAAAGGTACGATGTCATCCGGTTATAACAATATGAGTCGTTGAAGCAGGAATTTTGTACGTACTCGACGCAAGGAATTTTGCTGTGCAGACTTTGCGCGTACTTAATGTAAAACCCTGTATGTATATTAGTGCATTCAAATTATCTGTCACATCTGAGTAAATGGAATTTTTCTCCTCAGTGATGGATGAACAAGCTTCTACCTCCATGTTTTATATGCATAATTATTAAGGCAATGTCAATTAAGTTATTATAACTATAAAAACATTAAATTCCAATCAGAATACAAGATATATCACCACAGAATTTCATCAAAACTCCAAGCATTGAATGCCACTCTTAATCCTCACAAAAAGCACTTAGAGCCAAATAGAACCCTTTCATCCCTTCCCAATCTAATAACGTCCGAGCAGATTGACCATGTAAGACAGCTCCAGCGAAAAAGGGACAGGGCCACAAATATTTGCCCTACTGTTAAGCTCCCGCCAGTACAAATACAGTCATTACTCTGGCCTGGGGGTCTTTTCTCTCTGACAACTCTTCCACTTCCTCGAGTTTCCGACTCTTTTCTCGAGAGGAGGGTCATTTGTGCAAGAGGAAGTAGGTTCCTCCTCATCACAAAACGGGAAGTTTGTTAGGACATGAGAGGGAAGGTGTAATCAGGGGGTGAATGGGAATATTTTAACGTAAATTGGGGATATCCGGATATCGAAGAGGTTATACTATAAGCTTGGTTGGGCTATGCTCACGATAAAAAGAGGTGGAGATATTAAGCACATGTATTGGGAATATCCCTTTAAAGTAGTTATGATCTTCAAAGGAAGTAATATTGATCAAATTACATATTAATTTGGAAGTAATTGTTGGTCTTAAAGCTGTTTTTTAGTTTAAAATATGCTAAAATCAAACGTGTTACAAATGCTGGTCTGATGAAGTGTGACAATATTATAACTGTAAATTCGTTATAAATATTTTTACAAACATTATTCAGCGGAAACTTAAATCTTAGCGAGATTATTTTCCTCTTTGTGTATCGTTTCAAAGAAAAATGAACTACTAATAAGAACTTAAGAACCGTCGTCTGCTTACTTAAAAGAAACAATTACTTATCACTAATCTGAATGTAAATCTATGGAAATTGAAGAACTGATGTAGAAAAATAATTTGCAAAGGTACTCGACTTGAATCCATAATTATTGCAATGTTTATCTATCCCCAATGCATCAGATAGTATTTTCTGATGCATTTATAACTACACTCTCCTATTTTTCTTATGCATTTTATATGCTTATGCTCCTATTTTTCTTATGTCTTACCCTATATTTCTTATGCATTTTATAACTACCCTCCAAAACATTTAGTACTCTGATTTTCGGATAACCTTGTTGTATTTTGTAAAATTTGATAGATGTAAGCTATATAATTTATAAAAAAGTAATCTGCAATATAAACAAAATACTTAAAAAACGTTAAGAAATTCATTTGGTCATCCAGCTAGCTAAGACCTCCAAGGACCAACGGACGTGTAAGAAAAGGACCAAAAGTATCGGGTTAAAAGTTCCCCTCTTTTGAGAAATATGTAAATTCAATAACTTCAGAGTCTAAGTCTGAAATCGGACCCTTCCCTAAAGAGTAAGTACCTCCAGACAGGCTAAAAAAAGAAAGAGCTCTTCACTTTGCGAGAGGAAGAAGGGTTGAACCTTCTCACAAGGGGCACAATCTTTCGCTGAGTGTTACTGAATAGAACGATCGTTTTTCTAAAATTCGATTCCACTAAAATAGAGACCTAAATTTCTCTCGCATCTTTTTATTTTCTTGGTGGAAAATCGATCAGTGTTGACTTTCCTAGGGATTTTTTTTTGTGGGGGATAGAGCAACCGTGGAATATAAAAACTCGGTGACCTGTTTATAGAATTTTCAATTTTGTTTTGTGTGTCGGAAAGTGAGTTATTTGGAGAGTGAAGGTGGCAACGAGAAGGAGGGAGATAAATTCCGAGGCAATTTTTCCCTTCCTGAGGAAGTTGTAGTAAATTGATAATCCATTGAGGAGGGAGAGAAGGGTAAGGATTTTTTAGGGAAAAAAGGAAATGTTAGGAGGAAAGTGAGTTGATAAGTTTACGTTAGAAAAAGTTTCTTTAGTATATCGTGGGATTACAGGAGAAATGCACTAAGTCATAAATCACATAAGGCTTAACTATACAATGTTATGCAAAATTTTTATATTTTAGAGATGCCATTTTAGCTAATTAGTTATTCTATGTTGTTCAGCTTGGACATATATGGAAAGGATCCAAGGCTACACTCGTTGGTAAGCACCGTTCTACCGCTGGCAAAAAAAAATGCCAAAAGAGACTTAGTGCATTTCTCCTGTAAGCGACAATGTATGATTTATGATGTTAGATAGTTTTAGAAATATTTTAATTTAAAGAGATGAAAATATCAGCTTTTTTAAATCCATATGAGTAAACTATATTAAAAATGAATAACATGATAATTTGTGTCCCAAATATAAAAAAAAGGTTTATATAAATTCAATAAAAACCTTAAAGAACATGGGGGAATTAAACTACACAAAAATCAACTCGATTTTTACATTAAAGTATTATAATATACAGAGTAGAAATTCTTCACAAATGTGATTCAAGAGATTAGTATATGGAATCAAAAGCTCTGGATAATTTTGTTTATTTAGTGTTCCTAAACATAATTTCTAAAACGCATAGAAATAATAAAAACAAGTTTCTGTCTACAAAATCCATTTAGAAAATTTTCCTATGAAAGTTTCTTGTAATATTAAGTCTTTCTACTTAAAGTAGGAGGTATACTATTTTAATATATTGCATTATTAGTTAAATGTAGAGAGATAATATAAAACGAAAATATTTTATTGCTTTAAACTATTACAACCCAAGTTATTATACTTTTCAATTTAAGACAGCTTGAAAAATAAACACAAAGGAAATAAAACGTTTACTGTTACAATTTTGAGAAAAGGATTTTCTTTCTTCCTCTTCATCGTTTCTCCCAATTCTAAATTGAAAAACTTTCCTACCGAATTCTCGTTTCTGCGAAAACATTTAATTCCTACAAATTTAAATTGCATTAAAGAGATTAGAGCTTCGGCGTTTCCTTACGTTAAAAATATATGCCTCGTTTAGTTTTGTTGCCCCATTTGAAACTTCGCAAAATCGGCCCAATATTTAAATAATGAAGAAACTATGCTAATTTGATTGGGAATTTAATGCCTTTAGAGCCGTACTAATGCAAATTGATGAGGGAGGAAAACAAAATAATTGTCGTTGAAAATAACGGGGCTAGGGGACTCAGGCTCTTAAACTTGAATAATGGAATCTTATTTGAGATTAAGCAGTATTTATCTTTAATGCCTAATTAGCCAGTGTTAATGAATTTAAAGGACGTAAACAACAATATTGGAGTCGGGAGAGAGTTTCTTGGATAACTATCATTAGAAAGAGATGTTGATACTTTTATGAAACGTTCTAAGTTCATGTTTACGCAATTGTATTAGCTTAACGTGCCTATAAATTCAGTTAAAGATTAGCGTTATAACCAAAGCACCATATTTTTAACAGATCTTGAATAAATATTTAAATTGGATCATTGATACCAAAGTTAATTTTCTCACCTCTAGTTAAGAACATTAACTATTAAAGTTGTTGGTTAGAGAAGAAAATAGCGGTTACAAAAAAAACACAAAAACGAATAAGAGTGGATTTGTAGTTTTTTTCTTCTACACATTAATATCTTGAATGTATTTATTTTTAAGATCGTATAATTACGTAATACGTTGCGTTTACGTAATACGTTTGCTTCACTCCTTTGAACACAAAATTAGATGGATTCCCCCTTTCATTTTTTTAACATTCTAAAACCGTACAAGTGCGTCACCTCCATTAGTAACACATTAGATATGTATTATTGTTACTTTTTAAATTAATTTTTTGACAAGTTTAATACAAATACTCTCTATAAAGACTTAAATTGACTTAAATAGTTTTTAATGACTTTCCCATCTGTAAAACCAAGAGCAATACCTACTCTTCATAGTGTAAAGCTAACTCATTTATGTTATAGTTATTATATTTTTGAAGAAGAAATTGAAAAAAAGTTTTATAATAAAATTTTAAATGCAGGAAAATCTCATTTATTTTTATTCACCTACAATCCCCAGTAGCACACTATAGTAACCAATATTACCCGACATTGTTACGACATTAAATCCACTATAAAATATCTGCTTATACTCGAGAAATTTCGTGTGGTGTGCTATTAGGATTATCAATACCGTCAGCTCGTTCCAAGAAAACGTTTCCACAAAAGAACTAAAAGCTCTTCCATCTTAAACCACAACTGCAGATAAGATTTCCAAACTCAAACCTCCAGACGGCATTACCACAAACAAAAATAACCTCAAACTTCCCTCAAACAAATGGTAATTCCTCCACTGTCAACACCCTCAAGTAACCACCTCCTCGAAACCATAGAAAAGAGCACAATACAGACACGAGCCAACATGAAGGGGAGATAAACTTTTGAAGGAACTAACTTCCGCGTGCACCTCTTGACTAAACAAACATTTAATTTTATTTCGAGTCCACTCGGGAGTCAGCAGGAAAGGGATTTCCAATCTAATTTGAAGTATTCCCTTCTATAAAATCACGTGTTTACGGTGGGTCCCAGGGAGAGGGGTTTAAGTAAATTCTCTGTTTCTCGTTGGCTTGATTTTGAGAAGTAGAGTGGTGTATGTCGAGTCCTCTCTGACGCAAGGGTCTGCCGTGATATTCAAATACACAGACGAGTTCTTATGGGGAGTTTGGTTTAACCCTTTCAGTTCTAAGACGACCAAGATTTCTATTGAATCCTGTGGAGGATTTGGGGGGGGGTAAGAGTAACAGAGTTAATGATAAGGCAATTCTGTGTTTACTAGTGAATAACCCATTTTATTGCCAACCCGTTTTGGTGGCGTTTTATTAAGTGGTTTCAATTCGGAAGTTAAGCATTTGAAATTTTAAAGGGAAATGCTTTTTGATTGTAAACTTAGGCGTAAATTAAAATGGTATTATTACTGCGATGTTGTAGGTTTACTCTGGGCCGAAGTCATAGTTATATTTAAAATGTCTTCTAAAATTTCAAATTTCAAATTTATTAACAAGAACAAGAAACAATAGAACAAAACAAAACTAATACATAAATACATACAACACAATAGATGTCCCAAATTATTTATGAATTTATTTCCCAAAGGGGCAAACACCCGTCCATGGGGTCACAGAATATCAAATAATAAAAATATAAGATGGGACAAAAAAAGAGATAGTGGAAGAAAAAAAAACAAAAATAAGTACTTTTTAATATTAAATAAAAAAATAATAATAATGGCTTGGCTGGCAATTAAGTACTAGTTTAAGATAATAAAAGTATGTGTATACCTGACAAATTTAAAATAGAGACTCGATATTATTAATATCCAAGATAAATGCAATGCAAAGCTTTTTAAAGTGGTTAATATTAGTTTCTGATTGTATTTCATTAGGCAGATTGTTAAAAAAAGTGACGGAGAGATACTGAAAGTGTTTTTTATAGATTTCTTTGTGAGGGATAGGCACGTGATAATATTTATGATTACGAAGATTGTATGAAGGATTTTCGTTTTTCGTGGCCCAGTCAGGGAATTTCTTCAAGAACATGAGACTATTAAGAATAAATAACTGGCGCACATTTAAGAATTTGTTAGAAGGAAAGTAGCGTAAAATTTTTTTTTGTAAAGTCAATAAGGGTTTGATGTTAGAAAAATAGTCCCCACCCCAAATCAATATACCATATTGTATACGAGCTTGCACCCAAGCATAGTATAATTTTAGAAGTAGGTCGGAGTTGATATATTTTTTTAAGTGATAGAACATAAATAAGGGCTGGGCTAGAAGGCCGTAGTCTGATGTTAAAAATTAATTTTTAACAAAAAAGAGACCGACTTCAAAAATGCGCCTAAAAGTGAGAAATAATTTTTATCCAAAAAACAACAATACTACTTTTTAACATAATTTTTGAAGTCGAAACACTTTCACAATAAATTAACATTCCTCGCTAACATTAAAAAAAGAACACGTTATTAGAATATAACATAAGATAAAAGATTTACAATTAAAGGCACAATATATTATTTTCTGTTTGACGAATGACGAAATGAATGATGAATAACATGACGAAAAGAGTGCAGTTAAGACCTCTCTACTAGTAATATGTATTGTATTTAGAATTACTATCAATCATGTGGTTTCGTCACTTATTGTGAAAGTGTTTCGACTTCAAAAATTATGTTAAAAAGTAGTATTGTTGTTTTTTGGATAAAAATTATTTCTCACTTTTAGGCGCATTTTTGAAGTCGGTCTCTTTTTTGTTAAAAATTAATTTATTTCATTCTTTTTATATCAAGTCGCCTGCGGCTGCAGAAATTTCATGCCAAAAGAAAAAAATTTTATCCGCCCGACCCACGACGCCTCCGGCGTCGTTTAAATGAAGTTTTCTTTTTAAGAAACAGATTCTTTACTTCAGAGTTTTGTAAGGTTCAGTCGGTATTTATTCCCGTTCAATAATCTGACTCTTATAGTGGTGAGTAAGCTTGCCACAAGTTTTTGATTTATTTATCATAACTCCTCTGATATCCGCTAGAGGGCGTTTAAATTAAAATGGGACCTACTTGAAAACAATTCAAATCTAATGCAACAAACCGCGTCCAAATCGGTCCAGTAGAACATATCAAAAGGGCCTGGCAAAGATTCAACATTTATATTCGACGAATTGATAACCTCCTCCTTTTTGAAGTCGGTAAAAATGTTGGACGTTTAGCCCACAGATAAGGTGGACACCGCCAGCAGGAATATGAAGATGGTAGAAATTTTCTACCAGCTGACAATTCACAATGTATTTAAAAACAATCAATTCTTAAAAATTTGCTTAGTGTGGTCCAACCCGCGGCCGTCGAAGAAATTTTCGGGGCCCTTGGCCACAAACTTTAATGCTCACTAAGTGCATAGAATATAATCTACTTGCCAATTTTATTTCAGGAATGTGTTAAAAACCTGTTTTTAAGTGTAAAATTTTCAAAAATTTCTCAGGGGAGAACCCCTAAACCCCTTTTGAAGTGTTTTTTTATTTTGCTTAAAATTAAACAGGGGCATTAAAAAAATGGCATAGTAGAAGTCCACATAAAATATTAACACTAATGTGAGATTCAGTTTTTTAAGTAAGAGTAATAACACATTCTAAAATTCCACTTAGGGATTTTTCGTTAATGCAACTTAAGAGTTCTTCCTCAAAAAATACACATCAAAGAAAGGAACTATCAAATCAGTAAATGCCAATTACCATCTTACATTGTAATAAATATTTCATCTACAAGTGTAATTTCAGAAACGTTCACTAATACAGGGCTTTAGTTGTTTGGCTATAACCTCTTGAGAGAAGAATATCCAGTCTCTTCTTTGGATATAAACTAATTAAGCAATAATACTTTTACTCATCAATAAATCTTAAACAGTTATTGCTCTTTCATTTTCAAAACGCTGTGAATTGCTAATTACTAAGAAATGTTTTCCCTTCACATGGATAAATCTTCAATTTGATAAAAGAAGAAATATTTTTTGAAAATTTAATTTGAAGAATTATGAACATCTTGTAAGGTAGTGTTTAAATCTAGGCACAAAATATCACATGTGAATAATTTGTAGTGTTTTAATGACCAAGCCAAAATTTCCTTATTGCATCTCCTATGTAAGAAAATTCTTAAGTTAAAGGCGTATTCATAGTTGAAATAAATGTTCCCCACTGTTGAAATAAGCTTTACTTGCCTGTATTAAAACAGTAAAATGTAATTTTCTCTTTTTACTGTTATCTGGCCCTCTCAGCCCTTTAATAAAGTGTGATTGGCACTCGGGTGGTTAAAGGTTGGACAACACTTTTGTCAAGTAAAGTACGTACTGTAGATAAATAGCCACTATTTTTACTATTACAATCAATCCAATCGAACTGTAAGGAATTTGTGTCCATGACTCACACCACTATGTTGTCAAGCGAGTTAAAACGAACATTTCAACTGTTAATTAGGACCTCCGGTGACTGAAACGGAATTAGGACCCGTTTTAATTCATTAACTCGGAGACAAGAGGGAAGTCGGACGGGGCAAGTTTCTTCGGATTAAGGCGAGTTAACTCTTTTTGGTGGTTCGATGTGCGAGGGTAGGACTCGCCTTTGTCGATTCAAGTTGTAGCTCGAAAGGAGTTAGCAATATAACTGAGGAGTTTACAAACAGGGAAATTGGGCAGAAGGAGTAACTGGGAGGTTCGATTTTCAAGGTAATTGAGGATACTTACCAATTTTCATTGTTTAGTCAATGATTTCATTGTCTTCTATTAACAACGTTTTGAGGAAATGTATTAAAAAATAATAAGAAGAAGAATTTAGATAACCCAATCAAAAACTCGTCTGTTGAAATTTTACATTCAGTAAACCCAAACAGTAATCTAGTTTAAAAGATTTTTAACGTACCTATAGATTAAGCAGTAACATTTTGAAACCTTGTTGCTATTGAAACACAAGATCCTTATAATGAAACTATATAAATACTTATAAAAAACATTATTTGGTAATCATAACTTCTAATTTTAATACGATGACAACTAAATTAATAAAACGTTACCTTATGAGTGTTTGTCGTATAGTTTATTTTTCGTTTTGCTTTTTAAAACTTCTTCAATTGTAGGAAGATTATATTTGAATAAATAGCTTTAGTATAAGTCAATTAATTCCCTAAATGTGAAGTACCTATTGAGAGGAAGTTGGAAATCATCTTAAATAATAGGCATACTTTAAAATGTAGTTTCTAACAGTAGTAGATTTTGACAAAATCTGCTTGCACTTGAATTGTGCAGAGGGAAAGTTTAAATTAATTTCGAGAAGAAACAAGCAATTTTCAAACGATTTTAACTGTCAATTCAAATTCATTTTCCTCAGATTATTCTTTAAACAATTGCCTGATTCTAATACGATTATGTTGTTTCAAACACCTAACAAATTCGCAAAATCTTCCCCCCCCCCGTTTTAATTTGATACCTATTCCAAGTATTTTTCAACAATTGATGATATAATTAAGGAAGTTAAAACTTATTTACTCTAATATTCTATCTCCTTATTAAATAAGGTAATTAACAATTAAATCGCAAATAACTATTGTGCAACAACCATCTTTGTACTCACTCACAAAAATGCTATTGCATGATACCTGACAACATTTTTACAGGTTGTCAGGTAGATCATGTTAATTAGTGTATTCAGCAAATCAAAATTGTCAGCAAATTAAATAGATACTACATACAGCAGATCTTAGGAATTCTATAAAGCAATATTTATAAAAGAAGCTCGCAGTATTCCATGCTTTCTCATTACTACTTTGATAAAGTAGCCTTTCCAAAACAGCAAAGACCTGTCATATATTCCCTGAACTACTTAGCTCTGACTATCTCTTCCAGAGCCCACAAAATTGAAAAAGAACAAATTCTAAGATAGAAACAGCGATGCAATGTTGACATCCGAAAATCACGACAGACATTCTCCTGTTCCAGCCGCTACTATCTGCCATCCTTCACAACACATTTCCCCTGAATCTGGCATCATGTGATTTATGAAGCAATCCTATCTTCTTCAAATGATGAAGAACGTCTCAATTTTTGTTTGTTTTCTTCTTCTAAATGGCAACCAGTTTTTTACGAGAACTTTTTTAAGGAGAAAAAGGAATCGACACTAAAAAATACTACTACTAGCTCACTAGGTCTTCACTTTTTTAAATACACCTAATGGTACAAAACAAGTTTCTATTGAAACTTTAACAGCCATATTCACGACCATCAGCGTTGGTGTTAACCAGCAGCTAAAGAAAGAAAAATTTGCTTTTCGCTAACTCTGATTGGTGGAATCCTTCTTCGACCAAGGATTTAACACCGACACTGATGGCTATGAATATGACTGTAAGAATGTAACCCCAAAATATATTCTTGCAGTTGACTCATATATTCAAAACTAACTAATGAAGGTTTATTTAATTAAGAACTGTCTCCTGTGTGAGAGCTACCTCTAGTTTTTTAATTTTCAAAAATTAATTTTTCTAGAGAAGCTTTCTTTATATCCAGATTTTATACACTCACAATTGTATTGGATCCATTAAAAATACCTGTTGGTAAATAGAACTATACGTTTAAAACAAATAAACTAATACCATTTCTCAGAACATAAGAACACATACTTTGTTAAAAGTTTAAAAAGTAGTACATAAGTACCTATGATAAATGGTACTTTAGCAATATGGTAGAAAAATTTCACTTTTACTATTTATTTATTTTTTTTACTTTATTTACTTTAAGGCTGATACTACATATTTTATAAATAGAGATAAAATAACTGCAACTACTTTGGGTGCAAAAATATACAAAACGACTTCTATCTTTTTGAAAATAGAATTTGTAATCATAACATGCTAAAGTTAACAAATGGTTTTAATTTATGGTAAAAGTTAACATGAAAAATGTACAAAATATGTATTCTGCTGAAACTAGTCCACATATGGAGGAACAAGCTTATACTCATCCAGACATTCTTTGTTTATAACTGTTTCGTCGTTGAATGGAAGATTGTTAATTATTTTCTTCACAAGACTTTCCATCTTCTTCCCATTCATATTATGCTAAAACAAATATTAGGAAAGATTAAATGACAGAAATACACACCAATTCTATCTGGGACGAATATTATAACGTTACGCTTTATAAAACTTCAATTTATTTGGATTTTATAAAATATCTTTTCTCTCGCCTAAATAACTTCAAAATTTAGACAGATATAAATTTTATTTTAAAATTTTTATTTTGGAAAAAAAAAGCAACAACAAAGGAGGGGTCGGGCAGTTTTCTTACTATGAGAGGGGGGTTGCGAATGGGTTTTGACGAGAAATACAGACATGTTAGTCTTAAGCCGTGATTTAACCATATGGCACTTAGCCTTCTTTTAAGATTTCAATTGTCTTGTTTCGCGTAATTCTTTTATGAATCTTTAGCTTCATAACTCCCCCTAAAAAAATCAAATCGTTGATATATTGACAAAATTGTGATGATATAGTGATACTTAATTAATGTAGAAAAGTTATTTCTCAATTAGTAATTTAGTAGTGATACAAAAAAGTATTTCTAAGAGCGTGTTAAAACCAGTTCTATGTAGGTATAGCTCCCTGATTGCATCAAAGTAAAATACAATTTAAGTAAACAAAACTAACTGGTATATCTTTTGCTTCTACTATAAGATCTGGAACATGACAACTGGTCAGTTGGTTCGTAATAGCTGTACGAACTTTCTTCTCAAATTCCTTATCAAATAGGTACCCCTTCTTCATTTCGATGAAGAGTACAGCTCTTTCGTTGAGATTGTTGCTGTACTGAGATACGCATAAACTGTCATAGATTTCTTGAAGTTGATTCACTGAAAGTGAAAACTTAATTTAAGGTTCTTTCTCATAACTTAACGGAATCAAGAGTTATTTTATTGTTTCTTTTTCAAAGATTTATCTCAAAATTTTAGGCACAATTTAAATAAAAGGATGTTTTAAATGTGACTATTTTCTCAATGTGTAATCTTGTTCACATAAAAACTCATAAAAACTTATTTAAAATTTGTGTAGTAAACGTTTTGATAATTCTAAAAAAAGAAAAGAAAGTCCTTAGGTTTTTCTATTTTTGTATTGTTTCTTTACAATAACTTTTCAAGTAGCCTTTAATTGAAATCAATAATTGAACTTTGTAGACGTGAGCTTTTGTTTCTGGCATTTTTCCTTTTAAAAAAATATTATACTTACCGACATTATATATTTCAGAACTTCCGAATCTACAACCTCTTTGTTTAATGGTTTCGTCACTGAAAATTAAATAAATAAGTAATCACAACAAAAAGATGGGTAATATTTTTTTAATTCGGTAACTTTTGAATAATTTGCCTATAATAACAAACATAAACAAAATAAATAATGAAATAACAGATGACTACTCTCACATAAGAATGTAAATTTGAATTTAATTTATCAATATAAAAGTGTTAAGAGGAAAGTGATATTGGAATTAGATAAAATATTACATTTGCCATCGTAGGAAATTTAATTAGTTAATACATTTCAAAAGAGGTTTCTTGTGAGAAATGTGTAAAGAAAGAAGAGATGAAGACAGATAATTTTTAATAAGATTGAGAGAGAGGTATTACTAAAATCCAAGAGAAAATTTCATTTCCTTTGGTGTTAAGGACCATAAAAATTTTTGTAAGGAATCTTATCGATGAAATATGAATACTTATTGCCTAATTTTTTATTACATTTAAATTTCTGTTCAGTAATGCTACTGTGCATACATGTAGGGTACAGGTACTACAATTTTAAAAGGAAAGGGGTTTAATTACCTTCTACAATGAAAGACAAAACCTTTTGTTATGGGGTTCATTACTGCTAAATCGCCGATGGAAAACTTCCCTAAGAAGAAAAATCACTTTTATTATTTCACAATCGTATAATCAGTGATTATTTATAGCATTTAATGTAAAAACTTTGATAGGTTACCTTTATTTGAAGAAAAAAATCTGACTACCTCTCAGATCAAAATGTAAATTACATGTATTTATTAAGTACTTAGAGAGAAGTAATTTTTTATTACATTTACATTTAATTGATTAATTCATCTCTCATTCTGTACCCCAAAGATAAAGATATTATGTTGTTTCTACTTTAGGCATTTTACCACTAAATGTGTATGCAATAAACATCCTTTCCTAAGGGCCATACTCAAAGTAAGGAAGGATATTTGGGGGAGGATTGGCGAAAGAAAGTTTAAAATATGTTGCTAAAAACATGTTATAAAATGCTAAATACACATTTCTATTATTGTTAGTTTTAATTATAGAGTTGGAAAGAAGTAACTAAATTCGCTTGAAACGATACAATATACGATAAAATATAGCTTAACTTCTGACAAGTGGAGAGGAAGAAGTGTAAAACCCTTAAAATAACTGACCTTATTCTTAAATTTATAGTTAATATAAATATAAGTTGATTATTTTTACTCAAAGGGAGAACTGGGAAAAATCGTAGGTATACTAGATAGCTACTTAAGTTGACCCATATGCATTCACTAACAAACAAAGTAGTTCCCATCGCGGTGCTGAATTTTGAGTGAAATGAAGAGTATAGGAGCCGTTAAAAACACGACACACCTAGAATTCATAAAACAGCAATAATCATTTTTTATTTTTTAAACATTAATAATTTTGAATACGTGTTGCCAATCGTAAAAAGATAAATAATTTTTAAAACAATGTACAGAGCCGCTACACACTCCCCTCCCAGTGACAACGATTAGAAAACCTAACAGCTCTTCTTCTTCGGGTAATAGTACTGTTAGTTCCTTCCTGCGGTTGGCATTGAGAAGGTGATTTCTCCTCTTCCCTGGATTGGAAAGTTTCTATTGAGTGGTCAGGGTTGTTTTCTAGAATGAAACAGGGTTTCAGTCTGTCGATTGATATTCTTTTTACAGATCCTTTTCTATATCAAAGTATTTTGAGCTTCGATTTTTGACGAGGTACGGCCCAAGATAGACAGGTTGCAAAGATGACTTGGCCGCGTTATTGTACACGAAGACGTGCGAGCAATTAGATAGCTGCTTTGAAACAAAGACTGTTTTGCTTCCATGAGAAGTCGTTGCAGAAGGTTTCATGCTGCGTATAGTATTTTGCAGCTTCTGAACGAAATCTGAATGTGCAACGTTAGGAATATTTGTAAGAAACTCCCCGGGTAAACAGAGAGGACTTCCATAAATAAGCTCAGACGAAGAGTATCCTATATCTTCTTTCACCGCTGTGCGTAATCCAAGAAGAACCAAAGGTAAAGCGTCTACCCAAGATCTGTTTTGCTGTAAATGGCACCTTAAACTAGCTTTTAGAGTTCTGTGCTGCCGCTCAATTAATCCATTCGCTTGAGGATGGTATGCAGTTGTCCTAGAGGTCTGAAAGCCAAAATATTTACTCAAGGATGAGAAGAGCTGACTTTCAAATTGCCGTCCTTGATCAGATGTGATCCGTTGAGGTGTTCCGAAACGACATATCCAAGCTGAAATTAAGCCCTTTGCCACTGTTTCCGCCGATTGATCTTGTAAAGGAAGAGCTTCTACCCATCTTGAAAATCGATCAATCATTGTTAGTATATATCTGAAACCTTGACATGGGGGCAATGGGCCAACGATATCAATGTGAATGTGTTGAAATCGTTCGGAAGGAACATTGAAGTCCATCAGAGCTGAATGCGTATGTCTTTGAATTTTAGATCTTAGGCATTCCTGACATGCTCTACACCATAACTGGCAATCTTTATTGATATTAGGCCATATAAATCTTTTCGTGATTAGTTTCCTTGTGCTCCGAATACCTGAATGTGAAAGGGTATGAATAGATAAAAATATCTCTTTACGAAACTTCGGTGGAATGTAAGGGCGAGTATTGTTGGTAGAAATATCACAGTAGATAGATTTCTCCGCACCCGGGATATGAACTTGCACTATTTTCAATCTTGGGTTATTCTGCAATATTTTTAAGTCTTCATCATCTTGAAATTTAGCTATAGTCGCATAATCTACTGGAGATGGGGTTGAAATAGTGTTAATTCTGGACAGAGCATCGGCCACGACGTTTTCCTCTCCTTTGACGTACTTAATAGTCGTTGAAAATTGGGCTATGTAACTCAACTGTCTTGCTTGTCTGGGAGAGGCCTTGTCTAAGTTTTGTTGAAAGGCAAACGTGATAGGTTTATGGTCCGTGTAAATGGTGAATTCCCTCCCTTCTAATAAATATTTAAAATGTTTTATTGCCGTGTAAATCGATAATAGCTCCCGATCGTACGCACTGTACCTTTTCTGTGCATCAGACAAGGACCGTGAGAAGAAGCTTAAGGGATGCATTTTTCCATTTTCAATTTGATGTATGACACCCCCAATGGCGGTGTCAGAAGCATCGCATGTGAGGGACAGGGTGGCGTTATTTGATGGATGGACCAACCTGGCAGAGTGACAGAGAGCACTTTTGAGGTTCCTAAATGCATCTCGAGACTCCCCAGTCCACTGTAACGGAATTTTGCTGTTTTTGCCTTTCCCGCTTAGCATTGATGTTAGAGGCTGTTGCAGTTTGGCGCAATTAGGAATGAATCGATGATAAAAATTAACCATCCCTAAAAACTTTCGTAAGTTGGTGGCTGATGTTGGTTCTGGAACGCTTTGGATTGCATTCACCTTCGAAGGAAGGGGTTTGATTCCTTCGGTTGAAATTTCATAACCCAAAAACTTAATTTTTGAAGTACCAAAAACGCTCTTTGCAACATTTATACATAGCCCATATTCATTCAACCTTTTGAACACTATTCGCAAATGCTCTTGATGCGTCTTTTCATCTATAGAGGCAATAAGAATGTCGTCTAAATAGCAGAATGTAAAATCTAATTCGGATAATACCATATTCATAAATCGTTGAAAAGTCTGTGCCGCGTTGCATAGGCCAAATGTCATGTAAGGAAATTCGAAGAGCCCAAAAGGAGTTATTATGGCCGTTTTTGGAATGTCAGCTTCGTGAACAGGGATTTGTTGATAAGCTCGAACTAAATCTATGGATGAGAAAATCTTTTTTCCATGCAGAATTGCCCCACAGTCTGTAAGAAATGGCAAGGGATAACGATCAGGAATTGTGATATTGTTGAGGGCTCTGTAGTCACCACAGGGCCTCCAATCTCCTGACTTTTTCAAAGTTAGATGCAGAGGGCTTGCCCAACAACTTTTTGAGGGTCTACAGAGACCTTGCTGAATCATAAAGCTGAATTCTTCTTTTGCTGCCTTTAATTTTTCTATTGACAATCTCCTGGCTGTAGCGGCGACAGGGAAACCTTTGGTCTCAATGAAATGTTCGATATTGTGGCTTTTAATTTTAGTATTCATAAGTGTTGGACGAACTAGTTCAGGAAATTCTTTCAGGATTGCTTCATATATGTTTTGAACTGCATTTACGGTTAGAGTATCCACGCGATAGCAGGGCATGCCTATTGAAGACAATGAAGTTACGCCGTCGATCAACTTCCGATTCTTACTGTCAACCAAAAGGTGGAAATGAGACAAAAAGTCAATACCTATTATCGGTTTATTAACGTCCGCAATTACGAAAGGCCAATCAAACGCTCTTCTGAGACCTAAATCTAATTTTAGTAACTTTTGCCCGTATGTTTTAATTTTAGTCCCATTTGCAGCGAAGAGCTCCAACTTGCCAACAGATCTTTTTTCTTGCGGTATCGGCGGAATAACAGAAATTTCTGCTCCTGTGTCGATGAGAAATTGGGTGTTGGTCCCTTTGTCCTTAATAAATAGACGACATAGCTCCACCCCTTTACTCTCTGTCGTCTGTGAGAGGTGGGGATCTAGTTTCCCAGTCTCTGGGAGTTCTTGTTAGGCCAGTCGCATGGTTCTACACACTTGAAAGCTTTCTCTCCGAATTTTGAATGATAGAAACATACACTGTATTTTCGATTACTACGCCTATCTACGGAGTTGCTTCTATCGCGGGATCTACATCGTTTTCGATCCGGGGAACGTGTCTTGTTTAGCTCGTTAATCTGTAACTTTAAATCTGCTAGTTGATCTTGTATTTTAACTAGATCGTTTTCCCTCTCGGAACATGAAACAGCAGCACTGTGATAAGATGACATGGACCTCATCTCCCACGCCTTGTCTGCCATAGCCGCTAATTTTCCCAAATCTTCATTACTGATTGAAAGAATGCTTGATATTTCTATAGGTAACCGTTGAAGCCAAAGAGTTTTAAGAAAAGCTTCTCCTACACTCTCCGGGGCCAAACTCTTCATCTCACATAATAACTGCGATGGCTTCCTGTCACCCAGTTCCACTTCCGTTAATAACTTTTTGGTTTTCACAGTTTCTGAGTCTCCGTATATAGAAATAAGTCTACTTTTAATTGTATGGTACTTGTCATCTCTTGGTGGATTTATCAAAATGTCAGACACTTGTGTCAATATTTCAGCGTCAATAGAGCTTATAACGTAATCATATTTAGTCTGATCAGCTGTTATTGAAGCATTTCGAAACTGTGCCTCCATCTGTAGGAACCATATAGACGGGTCGGGTCTCCAAAAGGGTGGAATTTTTATGCTCACCCGAGTAATTACGGGTTTTTCATCTTCTGGCTTGATGTTTTCCATTTCGCTTAACTAATGTTCTAGTCCGGTGGTCACCAATATAGGAGCCGTTAAAAACACGACACACCTAGAATTCATAAAACAGCAATAATCATTTTTTATTTTTTAAACATTAATAATTTTGAATACGTGTTGCCAATCGTAAAAAGATAAATAATTTTTAAAACAATGTACAGAGCCGCTACAAGAGCGTCAATTTAAAAATATGATTATTTTGTTAAACCCGTGTATATATAGTGCTTTTCAATCACGATTTGCGTACCGAAACTCCTCCTAAGCAATTCAACAGGCTTTGTGTTTACCGATTTCTTATTCCGCGTTTTTGACGTACTGGGTTCAAGAAACGTTGCTGTCGAGTATAGTATGGAAACTGTCATTGACAGAGAAAACAATATGGAAACTGTTAATATCAGAAAGAAAAGTTATCATTCTGTTCCTTCAATGTTCCTATAAAGATTTTTCAGTATTTAATCCTTTTCGATTGTTGAAAAGGATTACATAGAACTCAAAAACGATAATTTGTATCTAGAGGGGAAAAAAAACTATTATGTTTTCTTCAAGTGCTTCTTAATTTGGTAAGATTTCACATTACGTTGGGAATGCATATTTTCAATCGTTATTTTTTAAATAGACTTACCAGGTTAGTTAGAACCTACCCGGGTATTTGGAAAAGTAAGTCTTTTTATAGAGAGATCCATCCGTGTCTCCCCATAATCCTACAGGAAGTTGGGGCGCTGGTTTTACCAACACAAACTCTCCTAATTCACCAATGACTTGATTACCTACAGAATAAAATTTAATGGCATTTTACCTAACTTAAAATAAATTCATTTTTTTTTTCAAAGGAGAGAAGAGTAAATAGCTTCCCTTCTCTAATTTTTAAATTCCCGTTTGACCATTGCTATCAGAAAATACTATTTAACTATAATCAGAAAGTAAGTTTACCCGACTCATCCAAGATCTGTAGGTCCATGCCAAGTGAAGGACACGTTATTTCTCCTTTGTATAGTGGTAAAGAACTTTCAACTGTTACTATAGACGCCAATATCTCAGTACACCCTGTTAAATAAACACAGAATGAACAAGAGATATCTGGGTAGTTTTATTTTAGCAAATAGCAGAGGGAGATACTGATCTTACCATAGCCTGAGAAAAATATCAAGTCATTCTTAACTTTTTTGTTGACGAATTCATAGTTATTGGGTTTTACGACGCTTCCACCACATACAATAGCCTGTAGAGAACTCAGAGTATGTTTTTCGGCTGCAAAAATTTGATAATTGAATAAATAAGTACACAGAAACAGCTACATTTCATCATTTCTTCTTACATTACTTACATTTCAATTACATATTGAAAATAGCGCAATTTACTTCACAATTACCGATCGCATGCACTTTATTACAATATTTTCTTTTGTTCATTCTTTACAAAACCGTTGCATTAAAATACTGGTTAGGTAAAGCAATTATTGGATTATTATTCACATAATATGACTAAGAATGTTATTATAATTTTCAATAAAGATAATAAGATTGTCCAAAATTTACAATCATTACAAAAGATGAAAAATTAATTTCTATTCTATTAATGTCCATAGATTGATTTATCGATTAAACAAAAATGCCTTGATATCCATAGAGAGTGAATATGAGGAAATATGTTGAAATATGTTATCTTTGTTTTTCTTGTCTAAATTTGGGTGACAAAACCTTCACTGATCTTCTTTAAACTCTACTTTTTAAAAAAAGGAAATACTGAGGTTTATATATCATTAATTATTTTTGTTCATACTTTATACAGGAAACAATAGAAAAATATTTAGTTGATCTAAATCATTAAATAATACTATCAAAGGTCAATGTGATTCACATCACACTTTACTAGCAATATTAAGCACAAATAATGAAGGAACAGTAAATTAATATGGTATGAACCGTACTTGGAACATATCCCTTCTTTTCAAAATCATCCAACACACTTGGGGTGACGAAAAGTAAGGTTATTTTGAATTCTTCTATCAAATCCCAAATGTATGTTGGAGACAGATAAAAAGGACATCCTTCGTATATCACGATTGTTGTTCCGAATGTAAGGTTATTGATGAACGAAATCCACGTAGCCCATCCAACCTATCAGGAATTTATACGTTTCAGAAGGAAGTAACAGAAAAAAATAACAACTTTTATAGTACACAACTTTACCATACGTTTTTAATAACTTTAAGGAAGTTATTCACATTGAAGGCTATCAAGCTTTACTAAGGATGTTGGAAAGCGTCCGTAAGATAAAAATTATGATTAAAAGTTATTAAAGTTATGATTCAATTAGAATTATGATTAAACGTGTAACGTACCGGTGATCTGGATATTGTTACTGAGTCTCTTCCCCTGCCAGCTTGTACTTTTATATCTCTATAGACTCCTAGTAGCATCTAAAATAAAGATTTATATACTTTGTATTTTAATGAGGTATTGTTTATTTTAAATAACTTTAGTTATTATATTCCATGTATTTAAAATAGGCGGATCAAGGTCAGATCTTAAACCACATCACCTTGGTAATGAGATGGCAAATATAAATGTTAAGAGCAAAGTGATAAACCGGGCACTATTAATAATGCCCGAAGTGCAGGCGGCAATGTGATAAGTTTAATGGAATTTATCAATGAGTATTTATCATATTGCTCGTAATACGCGGGCATTATTAATAATTATCATTTAATTTCATTATAATGATCACTTTTCCCTTAGCATAAATATACTTTTTTATTTTTACACATCTGTTAAGACATGGTGTAAAATTCCCGCTCGCCATTAGCAAGTAAATTTGTAACGTACTGGTTTGGCGTACGCACTGGTTTGATAACAGAGAGGGGCAAAATGTAGAGAAGTGAGAAGTTGTGGAGAAATGGGAAGTTCTCGTGAACTGGATGTGACTATTGTAAATACAAGAGGTATGTAGTTAACAATTATTAATTCAATTAATAATATAAATTTTTAATTAATTTTAAACTGACACAATTTTCCAAACATTCAGATTAATATTGTTATTAGAGGTTCAGGAAGAATCCCAACCCTAAAATGAAACCATGGTTACGCTACTGATTAATACAACTGGTTTTATTTATTCCAGCCTTTTAAAAACTTGAAAACGAAAATAAATTTAGCTTTTGAAAAATGTGAAGGTGTTCTTTGAATCTTCCGACAAATAATGCCGAAAACAGCTGTAGGGTAAATGATATATGCTCTCATCTTCTTTAGGGCCTCGTCAAAATCTTTTAGATTTTAGAATGGGTTCGTTAGGATAAAAGGTTAGGAACCACTAAACTTCAAACATCTTAAACATTTCTTACCGAAGCACCATGTACAATCGCTTTTGGGAGACCAGTAGTTCCGGATGTGTAACTAATAAAAACAGGATGGGAAGGAGAAACTTGTTCAAACGTTATCTCTGGAACTGTTCCATCTTCATTTAAACCCGTTTTTAAGAAGTCTTCTAAGAAGCAACTATTCAAAACATTATACGTATTAAAAATTTAGAACTCAGTTTCCTTTATAGCAAAATACTAGTATAAATATTGCATTACCTATTTCGAATCTTGCTTATGTCTTTTTGTTTGGAGTCTTCTTTTGAAGGTACGATTATTACTTTTTGTAGAGACGGTAAACCTGAAAAATAAAGATTTTAGGTTAAGACTTAAAAAAAAAAGACGCACTTTTACATTCCATGAAGAATTCAATTTTATAAAAAGCATTTGACCAATTACTCGTTATTTTTACACTTCAAAAACTTAAAAAATATTTTCTTACCTTCGGCAAGTTTTGACACTTTATCTAACATCTCAAATTCTTCCTGATCATCTTGAAATCTATCAATAGTAATGAGAACTTTTGGACCTGTTTGCTGAAATCTGTTCAATGCCGCCTGTATAAAATAAGAAGAACACTTTAACATTCATATCTTTTTGTAAACCGTTTTTAATAATTTAATTCTCTTAATGAATTTTTTCCTATAAAACTGCTAAGATGTTTTTCTAAGGATTTTCTATTCAGAAACTAGTTTTTTTCACATGCAATGCAAGTAAAAATATTTATTGGTAAGGAAATAAAAAGAATTTAAGAAGATTAAGTAGAAAATAATTTATTTCCAGATATTAAATGGAAGACGTTTTAAAACGATTGAAAGAGGCTTAAAAAGCGTATTGCAACTCTTTAAATTTTCCAATTTTCATACAAATTCAACTTATAGTATTATTAAGGCTGTGCCGTCTAGTCCCTTTTTAAGACGATTTCTTATTTGTTTTTAGCTGTTTTCTCTATTGTTCATAAAGTTACCTGAGCTCCCAAAAGTGGAAGTGTTCCAGTCCAAATGGCTCCAATGCTTGTAGCTGCAAGCATTGCATAGACTGGTTCTTCTCTGTTAGACATATAGCCTTTAAAAGTAAGTGGAAAATTTTAATTTTAAAAAATAATTCTTGGATAGTGTATTGGCTTTTAAATAAATTACAGTGAATTATTAACGGTAAAAATGTACAGTAGTGTTCTAGCTTATACTTCATTTTCTAGTTACCTACTTTATTTGAGTTTCAAAAACTTTTCAGTTAACTTATGAAAAAGTAAAAAGGGGATAAAAAAATCTTAAAAGGGGATCAAATAAAGCAATTAATTCGAAGTAATGTTTAATTTAAAATAATTTCAAACAATTCTAGTGTTGCATCTAATCTTTTTCTGTTATTCAGTTAGAAAAGGGCATAAACCATTCTTATAAATTAATTCAGTTGCTTATTAATTATATTTACAATCCGAAGCCTCCTAAGTTCTTCATATTTTGGTAACCTGCTAAAACTTATTACATACATATGAGCTGCTCAGGATGAAATTGGTATAAGTCCAAAAATACAAAATTTTGCTATAAGTGTGGATTTGGAATTCTTTTAAGGTTCTTTACCTAGTGTGATAGTCGCCCAAGTCAAAAGTTCTATAAGTGTCCTGTAAGAGCTGCCTAAAAATGCATTCTGCATAGGAACAACACAGACACGGTTAGAGAAAACATTCGATTACTCAAAACTACATTCAGTGGACTTATACCACTTTCATTCTCACCAGCTTATATGTACAGGGTATTCATATAAAAATTTACACGTGTAGAAGTATTTCATTATCATGTGGTAAATGAGTAGAATCATACAGAGAAGGAAAATTAAACTCAAACAGTTTTCATTTTAATATTTATTAGCTATCGATGTATTTCCACTTCAGATGTCCTTCCAATAAATTATTAATTTTTTATTGTAACCTTAACTGTTACAGTTTAGTAGTTCTTCTTATTATTTACGTCATCCCTCTAAATAAACTCCACTAAACGTTCATAAAGTTTTTATGAGCAGTAAAATAGACACAGGCTTTTGATACTTACAAGCTATTACGTCATTCTTCTTTATTCCCATCTTTCTAAAAGCTGCAGCGTATAATTTTGATTTTTCATAAACTTCAGCATAGGTTATTTTGACTGGACTCTTTTCTTCCCCTGTATTGGAAAATAATATAAATATCAAACTTATATTTAAACATGAAAAATTATAACACTGAATAAAAAAAGTTTTAAATCAATAAATTACGAGAACATATTTTTTTTTTAAATTCCACAAAATTCAAATTGCTTTTTATATGTAGTTATCTGGAAAATACTTTTCACGCCATTCAAAAATATATCTAAAAAAGTAACCGATGATTTTATATTTTTTACTTATGAAATGTGTTACCTGCCGTAATTATTGCGACTTTGTCATCCCTATACCTTAAAAGATTTTCTGCATAGTTCAGTCTTGCGCCTTCAAACCAGTTTGGGTTTTCATCCATTGGAATATTAAGGTCAATTACCTAGAAAAGTTTTAAAGCCATCTGTAACTATGTTTAACTTTGAATTCAACTCCGTACTCTGTATAACCGTATTCAACAGCTAACCTGACAGATGCCAACGTTTAACCGGGAGTCAAACCTCTCATTGTCATACTTATCTCAACTGTCGATAAATTGTTTGACTTCCGGTTAACAGCCGGCTGGGTTAGCGGGAAATACGCCCATTCACTTTTTGTAAGTATAGAAAAAGAGTTTCCTTGATAGTTCGCTTACTTTGTGATATTTTTGTGAGAAAATTATGTCAGAAAAATCCCACACTTCTCTCCAAAATTCTTCAAGGTTTTCAATGGACCATTTATGCAAGTCCCAGTAAGAATCTAGTTGGAAAAGTTTAAAATAAGTAACTAAAGAAATATAGTTGAAAATATCGCCCAACTGTGTACATATTCATAAAGATTATTTTCCTTTCTTACTAAAAGTTGTCATTCATAATGTTAACAAATGTTTGAGTCCAAAATATATATTTCATTCATTTATTACAGCTAAACAGTGTTAATAATTGTTTCTTTAAATAACATTTATATATAATTCATTAATTTAAAAAACAACTATTATCAATGGTTTAATGTTTTTAAGTAATGTAAGAAGGGAAATTCAATGTAGGAGGTCTCACCTATTTTCACTTTGTATTTATCTTTTATCAACTGAATAAATCTTTTCTTGCTTTCCCTTAATACACCTGTTGGTTTCCAAATAATGGGAACATTAGAAAAGTTTCTCTGCTCTGCCTCCATTCTTCAAAGTTTCTATAGGATAAGATTAGATTAACTTCTCTATGAATCTAAACAAAAAGAATTTTATTTATTTTAATGGGGGGTAAACCTTTTTAAACATTCAAATGTAATATTTTTTATATATAACTACACATTCATTTATTTTTTTCTTTTTAAATTTTAACAGTTAATTGAATTTTGCGTTTATGTGATTGATAATACTTAAATTTGTAGAAGATTCCACACTTTGCAGTGTTTATTTGAATGCTGGCTACCTCATTAAAACAATTACAGGAAATTTAAGTTGATTTATCGTTTTCTTAATATACAGGAAACTAATAAAAACTACATAACATAACGATCATACCTTTGAGTAAACTGGATCTTTGGCGAATACAGTAATCCTTGTGCAGCTTTTCTTCACTTAACTCTATTCTATCATCTAGATATGAATGAATACTGAGTAGCATTGTATGTGTTTCTTATCCTGATTGATAAGAAAGACGCCTATCTCTTTACAACTCGATATTTAACAGTAAAGAAAAGCAAATTACATCATCATCAACCAACATCAGATTACGCGTCTGCATTTTTATACATCAAGGGAAGTTTCTAAACGAATGAAGATTCCATAAAGTTGTTTTCCATAGCAATGGAAATACTAGGGTTTTAAAATATCCTGTAGAACCCTTGAAACTGTGGCGAGCTTACTCACCACTATAAGAGTCAGATTTCTCAAATGGGTTATAAATACCGACTGAAGCGATTATAACTCCGGAGTATACTTTTGAGTCGTATGACCTTCGGATCGGTATCTACCCGTGGCTCGCACTTGCCACAAAACTTACTAAAACGATATTTCAGCTTCTTACATGAAAATTTCCTTACTCTAAACAAAAATATTATTCTTTTATGTACTCTCTTTATCATCCTTACTTTGTAGGTTGTTGTGACAGTATGGGAAAAATATCCATAAATTCCAGGCAAATTTTAAAATTGAATTGTGATGTAAGGATTTTCTTTCAATTCGTAAATTCCTTTATTTTGAAGCTTTTTTTAAATACCTACTTGATATTCAGGATCAGAGATTTTTTTTAAAGAACAAGTTTCCTATTTATTAATATTTCAAATTTAACTTAATTAAAATTAAATTGTTTTAAGTATTCTGTTTTTGTTTAAGAAGGTAAATACGCACTAAAGAAAATCATTAGGGGAGTCGGTACCTTGAAACTTTCAAAAAATCGATTTTATTATTTTGATTGATTTAAGTACTACAAATCAAGAGCTTTCCAACGATGTATTGGTTTTTACTTTCCGATAACTAGAAGTGGGTAAATATATAAAACGGTATGGAGCAGGCCTATATTAAGTAAGCAAGTTGATTTCATAAAAATGTGTTTTTCTCAAAAGTGTATTTTCCAATACTCGTGTACCTTTTTCTCAGAATCTACTGAATATATTTTTATGAAATTTTTACAACATGTTCATTATATGGTAATGCAACTTTTAACAGGAGCTTTTGTTATTTTTCTAAAAATATTTTATGTAGTGGACTTTTTTCGGTGAAAAAACAAATAAAATTGAAAAATTTTAAGTAACCTTCAGTAATTGATTTTTTAAAAAAAAGTACTTTAAATTAAGGTAAATGCTCTGATAAATTTAAAGATCAGAGTCTATTTAATCACCAAAAACAATTTCAGACTTAAATGTTTATTAGATTCTGAGAAAAAAGAACATAAAAACTGTCAATTTAACATTATGGGTATACAAGGTACCGACTCCCCTTAATCAATAAAAGCTATTATTCCTAGCTTTTTTTCTCATATTTTGTCCTTCAAGTAATTTTGAAGCGTCTTGAATTTTATCTATAGGGTAGAGTGGAGAATTTTATCTATAGGGGAGCACCTTGGGACATGGCCCACTTTAGGACACCTCACTTTTGAGACGCAATTTATAGTTATGATCTCGTGCTTATAGGTACTAATCAATGGATATAAAATCTACTCTTCAGCATATTTGTGATCTTTGGTGAATCAGGATAATTATTTACATTAGTTTGTTTTGCGTGGTAAAAAGTTAAAATCACTTGTAGTTTGAAAAGCATTTTTTTTTAAATAAAAAGAGTGTATTTATGATATTATAATTATCTTGAGATTAAAATACCCGTATCCATTAATATTTTAGAAAAGAAAAGGAAAATATTTTTCTAAACGTAAAATAATGATTAAGTTTAATACCCAAAGTGTCAAGTGGGGTGCCTTGGGACAAGTCCAAAGATACCCCAAACTTCTCATGAGTAAAAAAATGAGTTCATTAAAAATATAAATTGTTTAAAAAATAGAATATAATTATAATTTAGAAATTGGTGCAAAAAAGTATTTGGAAGGGGGAGCAAAAAAGTCAATGATTTATGTCATGACAAAAATGAGGAAATCAGTGAAAAAGTATATAAAATATGTTTATAATATGTATATAAAATATGAAAATATGAATATAAAATATGTTTGATGTCTTATTTAAGATTATTAAACATAGATTTTTATTAATTAGTGTTATTTTTTTATTTTCAAAATAAAGTTTATAATTGTATGCTATTATTGAAAGCGTCCCCAGTTGGGTCACTAGTGGGGCACAAGAGGTTTCTTAAATTTCCTTTTATGAGATCTTTAAAAGAGATAATTGGGCGAAAATTTTTTATAAGATGCGCAAAGGAGTACTTTATTTAATACATTAGCTGTGGTTAAATAGCTCAGAAAAATAGTAGTTAAGTAGTTCTTATTTAAAAGTTAAAAAAAGCAATACATAAGAACAAAAATTGGAACTTTACCAATGTATGGCTGAAAACTATCACTTCTTACATTTACTTTTTATGAAAAAAAAGTAGATATGTACTATATATTCTAAAAACAAAGCTACATCAACTAATTAGTTGAAGTTTCGGAAGCAAAACCACTTTTATCTTTTCTGTAGTATTCTTGAGATTAGAAAATGGAATTTGTAATCATAACAGACACAAATTTACAAAACACATTTTATTTAAACCAATATGATAAAAGTTAGCATGAAAAATGTACGAAGTCTGTATTCAGTTAAAACTAGTCCACATATGGAGGAAAAAGTTTATATTCATCCAGACATTCCTTGTTTATAACTGTTTCGTCGTTGAATGGAAGATGGTTAATTATTTTCTTTACAAGACTTTCCATCTTTTTCCCATTCATATTGTGCTAAAACAAATATTGGGAAAGATTAAATAAGAGAAACACACATTCTATTTACAATATTATAATGGTAGGCCTAAAACTTCGATCTAAAAATTCGAACCACACAAACTATTTGTCATCTGAAGATTTGGTTTGTTTTTGTTCTATGACGTAAGAACCATGTACTATCTGGAGATGACTCCATTTCCAATTTGTATTCAGATGATAAAAATGAAAAAAAGTATAATTAAAATGTTGAGGTATTAAAACTTAACCAAGAGTCTAAAAAGCAAATCAAGAAGATATAAAAAGATACAGAGGAAAAAGTACCTTAAACATTTTTATACTCATTTAATTTTTTAGAGTTATTAAGATTCAAAGTTTTTTTTACTTTTTTTTTATTTATTTATAACGAACAAATACAATAAATCTCATTCATAATTTTTCATTTTTCTTTGCATTCTTAATTTTAAAAAGTGTTTGAATATGGCAATTAAGGCTTTTAATTATGTCTTGTTTGGCCTATAATTCTCTTCTTGATAATTCTTGACCGTCATAACCCCTCACAAAAAGTAAACCTAATCGTTGATAGACTAATCAAAATATGTTGATGCTGTGACACTTACCATATTCAAATTCATAGTCATTAGTGTCCGTGTTAACTACCAGCCAAAGAAAGAAAAATTAGCTTTTCGCTTACTCTGATTGGTGAAATCCTTTTTTGACAAGGATTCAACACTGCTAAAAGATTTGGAACAGTTATTTCCCATTTAGTAGCTCAGTTATAAAACAAAAGAGTACTTCCGAAAGGATGTTAAAACCAGTTCTATGTTACAGAATACAGTTCTAGAATACAATTTAAGTAAACAAAATTTACCGGTATATCATTTACTTCTATTATAATATCTGGAACATGGCGACTGGTCAGTTCCTTTTGAATAGCTGAACGAACTTTCCTCTCTAACTCCTTAACAAATAGATACCCCTTCATCATTTTGATGAAGAGTACAGCTCTTTCGTTGTGATTGTTGCTGTACTGAGATACGCACAAACTGTCGTAGATTTCTTGAAGTTGATTCACTGAAAGGGAAAACTAAATATTAAGGTTTTCTCATAACTTAACGGAATCAATAGTTATTTTATAGTTTCTTTTTCAAAGATTATTTTAAAGTTTAAGGCACAATTTAAATAAAAGGATGTTTTAGATAGGACTATTTTCTCTCTTCACATTAAAACTTATAAAAGCTTATTCAAAATTTGTATGGTGAATGTGGTGTGAAAAGAGTTACCTAGTCCTTAGTTTTTCTATTTGAGATCTTGTTTCTGGCATTTTTCCTTTTAAAAATATCATACTTACCAACGTTATATATTTCTGAACTTCCAAATCTACAACCTCTTTGTTTAATGGTTTCGTCACTGAAAATGAATTAATTAAATAAATATTCACAGAAAAATGGGTTACATATAATATATAGTGCTGTCCTTTAAAAACAACCCACTCCAAATTGTACCCTAAAACCAACCCATTGAGATTTTTTAATTAAATAATTAAAATAATTTTACCATCTCATATACCCTGTCTTTCTATGCCCTTCAGAGTGTCAGGGGTGTAAAAACTGGTCAAAGAACGGTTTATTTACTTATTTTTTAAACAAGCTGAGAAAATGTAGATTTTTGGCAAAAAATGTGCTTTAGATTTGCAGATTTTGTAAAAATGCATGTTATAAAGACTTAAGAGCATTTTTCGCGCGTTTTTATGATATCCCATCACTATGAGAATAAAATATTAAAGTTTTAGCTCAGTCCGCCAATTAGAGTCCTTCTAGGAAAAAGTGGGTTTTTTTCAAATTCTTACTTAATTGGCTGCCAATTTGTAATGGAGAGTTGGAATTAAAATTGCTTAGCACTAAAATGTTAGGGAGGATGAGCCGCTAGTACAGTTTTTTGTTCGATTTAATTATCCTTTTTATTAAGCTTTTAATGAAGAAAATATGAAACAGTGGGTTGTTTTTAAAGGACAGCACTATACTTTTAAATTTAGTAACCTATAGTACACATTCCTTAAAAGAAATAATAAAAATAACAGATGACTACTTCTTGCGCCATAATAATTTTGTATATCAATATAAAAGTGCTTCGAGGATTGTGATATTTCAATGAAATAAAAGAATCGTATCGTAAGAAATTTAGTTGATGAATTCATCTCAAAAAGGTTTCTTATGAAAGAAATGTCTAAGGATAGAAGAGAGCGTGAATTTTTTATTAGATTATTACACTAAGATCCAAGAGATAATTTTATTTCCATTGGTTTAAAAGGCCGTTAAAAGTTTTGTAAGAAACCTTATTGACGTATTATGAATAATTATCGCTCCTAATTTGTAATTCTCTTAAAATTACAGATTAGTAATGGTATATGTACTATATGCATATGTATGGTACAACAATTTTAAAAGGAAAGGGTATGAATTACCTTCTACAATGAAAGACAAAACCTTTTGTTATGGGGTTGATTACTGCTAAATCGCCGATGGAAAACTTACCTAGGGAGAAAATTCTCTTTTTATGTTATTTCACAAATCGTATTGTATAATCAGTGATTATTGTAGCATTCAGTGTACCCTTGTTTGAAGAAAAAAAAATTGAGTACATCTCATATCAGATTCAAATTTGTATTTTATTATTCTATACGTTACTACTAGCATTTAACATTAATGCATATGCAATAAAAATATTCCCATTTGAATAAGCATTCTTTCGTAAAGTCCTCCTCAAAGAAAGTCACACAGTTAGACATTTCGTAGGGAGGTTGTGGTCTAATATGTGAAAATTGGGGAATTTAAAAATTTGTAACATAAAAATGTATTTAACTGATGTAAAAATGATTAATATACATTTCTGTCATTGCTAGTTTTGATTATATAGAGTTTAACGAAGTAACTAAATTCTAAGGTGAAATCCAGGCGCGGATCCAGCAGGTCTCCAAGGGGAGGGCACTTTTTGAGGATCACCTCTACCTTTGCACGCAAAATAGATTAAATTTTACTTTATAGAAAAAAGTAAAAAGTCTGGGGTTCCTCCCCTAGAAAATTGTAAGAATTTTGACCCTGAATAATTCATTTTTGATCCGCATAGGCGCTTGATGAACGAAAAAAGTTTGGAGAATCTGGGGAAACTGACACCTTGGGCTAAAAAAAAAGGTGCCAAGAAGGGAAAAGGAAGAGAAAAAAAGGGTAAAAAGAAGAAAAAATTAATTATCTTTTTTTAAATGACAAAAAAAAATTCTTGTTCTTTCAAAATCTACTTTCTTTTTTACGCATTTTCTCTCTTTTTCCCATCTTTCCCTTTCTTTTTCAGCCCAAGGAGGGGGCATTTTCCGAAGTGCCCCCCATTGAATCCGCGCCTGGCTGAAATGTATTTTGAAATATTAAAAAGCCGTCTTATACCATTTTGTTACCTGCTCATCAATTATTTTTCTTGCAGGGATAATGACACAACACCCTATCTCTATAATGAGCTATATGAACTCAAATCTTTGTCAATAATTTGTTTCATGTCAATAAAATTTTTTTATGTTTTAATTAATACAGGGTGGGCAAAAAGTCAGTACACTTCAGAATAAAAATGGTTTTCAGTCTTAGCATCATTCAGTCTTAGGGATTTTTTAAGGCAATAAAAAATTTAGTTCAAAATTATTATAGTAGATATTTTCTATGGAACTTTCAAAAGTGTATCGACTTTTGCCCACCCATGAATAAAGTTATGGAGTGGTTGGTTGTCCTTCCTACACACTCAAATTCATAAAATTGGAAAAAAGCCTCGAACCGAAAATTTTACAAACAAATAAGAAATAGCACTGAAAATAAATTCAACAAACATATATTTTAAAATTTAAAAAAATCAGAATAAAAATGGTTTTCAGTCTCAGCATCCTTCAGTCTTAGGGATTTTTTTAAGGCAATAAAAAATTTAGTTCAAAATTATTATAGTAGATATTTTCTATGGAACTTTCAAAAGTGTATCGACTTTTGCCCACCCATGAATAAAGTTATGGAGTGGTTGGTTGTCCTTCCTACACACTCAAATTCATAAAATTGGAAAAAAGCCTCGAACCGAAAATTTTACAAACAAATAAGAAATAGCACTGAAAATAAATTCAACAAACATATTTTTTAAAATTAAAAAAAATCAGAATAAAAATGGTTTTCAGTCTTAGCATCCTTCAGTCTTAGGGATTTTTTTAAGGCAATAAAAAATTTAGTTCAAAATTATTATAGTAGATATTTTCTATGGGACTTTCAAAAGTGTATCGACTTTTGCCCACCCATGAATAAAATTATGGAGTGGTTGGTTGTCCTTCACACACACTCAAATTCATAAAATTAGAAAAAAAGCCTCGAACCGAACATTTTACAAACAAATAAGAAATAGCATTGAAAATAAATTCAACAAACATATATTTTAAAATTAAAAAAAAAAATGGTTTTTTTTTATTAGATAAAAGTTTTATTTTTTGAGCTATAGTCAGGTTGTATATTAAATTTAAACTTAAAAATTAATCTGTAAAGATCGATGCATTTTTTAAGCTTAACAGAACTGGAGTTATTCAAGATAAAAGAGCTATAAAACTTTGTTTTTCAAATTTTTAAAAAAATCATCAAAAAATTCAAATAAATGTATTTTCATGTTTCTTTCACAGTAAAGAATAACCCCTAAAAGTGTTGGTGAAATTCACAGATGAGGGTCAGGTTGCAGGTTGACACAGGATGGTATACAAAATTCATACACAAAATAAATTATAAACATAATTGAGAAAAATAGGACTTGGATAACACACACTGCCATGTTTCTTATTGTTTACAATATCAAAATTAATAATCTCCAGTAGCTTTAAAAATCTCGTTGAGATAAGAGCGAATGGCCTGGACATCAAGATCGTGATGCTACAAATTGAAAGGACCCGGGTTCAAAGCCTGCCTACCACTTTTTCAAATTTTGAATTTATATATTAACTTTAAATTATTAAAATAAACCAGAGGCTTCAGGAATGGATGGTACGGTTGGTTAACGCACTGCCGTTGAGGTGAGTGACAGTCGTTCACAAAAAGTTTAGGGTTCGATCCTCGGCAATATATTCTTTTTTTTTTAAATGGTGAAGTATCAACTTCAAATTAATTACAAGACTGTCGCAGCTGCAGGAACGGATGGCTTGGTGGTTAGCACACCAGACAGCCATCCGAAAGGCCCTCAGATCGAATCTGAGCCTTCTCAGCGGGTATAGCACTCGGAAATAAATACTGATTGGTATTTATAAATTTTCCTGCTTAATTCACGGGTGGTCTTAATATTTCTATTTTTCAACGTTAACTGTAACCATAACGGTAAAATTAACTGAAAATATTACTATTTTTGATTACTTTTACACTTTTTTGTAACATTTCAAGACTTTAACTCTTTTGCCTACGACGGAAACTGAAAGAATGTAAGAGTCTTCGAAATGAGGAGGGCAGAAATAGACATATTTCCATCCACAAACCCCTACCACCAACCCAGGCGTTTAACTTAACTTAGGATTTTTATCCTAATTTATTAAGTGGTAACAAAATTTCAGTCAGAGTTAAATGAAGATGCTCAAGTTAATACTTTTCACTTAATTTAAAAAGTGGTGACTAAAAACCACATCCACTAATGCGAAACCGTTTAAGAACATAATTACTTCTAAACTAATATTTCACAGGTTATGGAAAGAATGCCTGGACTGTTACCTTGTATTATCAGAGCCATTCCAAACGCAGGACACAGATAGATCCCGTTACAGAGATATTACTTTTGCTCTACTTAGTAATTTTCACTTAATTCAAAAAGCGGTGACTAAAAACCACTACCGTTAAAATGAAATAATCTAAACCGATTAAGAACAGAGCTCTAAACTTATATTGCACAGATTATGGAAGGGATGATTCACGGTTTTCTCATGTTAAGAGAAACACTTCTCTCGCAGGACATAGATCCCGTTACAAAGCAATTATTTATGCTCAACTTAATACTTATCACTTAATTTAAAAAGCGGTGACTAAAAACCACATCCACTAATGCGAAACCGTTTAAGAACATAATTACTACTTCTAAACTAATATTTCACAGGTTATGGAAAGAATGGCTGGACTGTTACCTTATATTAACAGAGCCATTCCAAACGCAGGACCAGGACATAGCTACATCCCGTTACAGAATTATAACTTCTGCTCTACTTAATAATTTTCACTTAATTTAAAAAGCGGTGACTAAAAACCACTACTGTTAAAATGATATAATCCAAAACGATTAAGAACAGGGCTCTAAACTTATATTGCACAGGTTATGGAAGGGATGCTTCACGGTTTTCTCGTGTGAAGAGAAACACTTCTCTCGCAGGACATAGATCCCGTTACAAAGCAATTTTTTATGATCAACTTAATATTTATCACTTAATTTAAAAAGCGGTGACTAAAAACCACTACCGCTAAAATGAAATAATCCAAACCGATTAAGAACAGTGGTCTAAACTTATATTTCACAGGTTATGGAAGGGATGCTTCACGGTTTCCTCATGTTAAGAGAAACACTTCTCACGCAGGACATAGATCCCGTTACAGATCAAATATTTATGCTCAACTTAATACTTTTCACTTAATTTAAAAAGCGGTGATAAAAACCACTGCCACTAAAATGAAATAATCCAAACAGATTAAGAACATAGCTCTAAACTTAAATTTCACAGGTTATGGAAGGGATGCTTCGCTGTTTTCTCATGTTAAGAGAAACACTTCTCACGCAGGACATAGATAGATTCTTTTACAGCCAAGGTAACAGCCAAAGTTGAAAGCGGGACTGGATGAGTTAGGGCATATTTTCACAGTAAGGTACCGGGATGAAAAAGACGACGGGATGTTAAGTGACTACTAATCCAGAAAAAGAAAGACATATGTGGCAACAAACATATAAAGTTCAAGTAACTTGATAAACATTTAAAAAATATTTATTAATTAAGTCAACCCGTGCAAGGCCGGGTGATTCAGCTAGTGATTTTATAAAGTTAAAAAAGATAATTTCTATCTATTGTAAAAACCTATTATTATCTTATCTTAAAATTGTTTTTAATTTGCTAAGATTTGCACATACATTGGGTAGTAGGTAGATTTTCATTCAATACATTTTTTAAATAGCTTGGTCGATCGGACCTACCCGGGTATTTGGAAAAGTAAGTCTTTTTATAAAACAATCCATCCGTATCTCCCCATAATCCTACAGGAAGTTGGGGCGCTGGTTTTACCAACACTACTTCTCCTAATTCACCAATGACTTGATTACCTACAGAATAAAATTTAATACCATATTACTTAACTTAAAAGAATTTGTATTTTTTTTTCGAAGGAGAGAAGTCAAAAATTAAAAAAGATAAAAATACGTGTTTTTTTATCTTACTCTAAAGACCAAATAATTTTATGACAAATGTTTTCGTGAATCATAGTTCAAAAATCCAACGACAGATGGCATCACTTATTTTACATTATCTCCTATGGGAAGATTGATACTTTTATACCCTGTCGGGGGATTTGGGAACAATGATTTACGAAAATTTGTGTCGTAAAATTCTTGGGTCTTCAGAGTAAGATGCAAAAACCCGATTAATTTTATCTTTTTCAGTTTTTTAATTAAAAATTTTTTAAATGTGTCTGTCTTTTTTGGGACACCCTACTTTCCCTTCTGATAGCTTACCCGATTCATCCAAGATCTGTAGGTCCGTACCAAGTGTAGGACATGTTACTTCTCCTTTGTATATTGGTAAAGAACTTTCAACTGTTACTATACACCCCCTTGCCTCAGTACACCCTGTTAAATAACACAGAATAAACCAGAGATATCTTAATAGTTTTAAATTAGCAAATAGCAGTGTAAGATACTAATCTTACCATAGGCCGGGGAAAATCTCAAGTTCTTCTTAACTTTTTTATAGACGAATTCATAGTTATTGGGTTTTACCACGGTTCCACCACATACAATATCCTGTAGAGAACTCAGAGTATGTTTTTCGGCTGCAAAAATTGAAAAATCAATAAATAATACTATTTCATATAGAGAACTGATTGTTTTTTTTTTTCTGTAATTCAGCTTTTCTTAAGTGAAATACTGGGGTTTATACAAGGGTTTTTTTTTTTTTTTAACTTCTGTTTTACTCCTGAAAAAGGTAATAGGAATTTCAAAATAATTTTACCACTAATACAGCTTACATCCTTGAAGATGTTTTCTGGAAAAAGTCGGACATTTTCTCTACTTGTTATCGAGTTTGCAAGCGCGTTTCTCAAACTCATAGAGAATTTCTCTTCCTTCAAACTTTATTTGCATTATCAATAAAAAATGTTCAGGAAGGAGATTTTTGCAGTGTGCAATTGTGCAGGTTTAAAACCTTTTGTTTTGAATCTTCCGAGTTCCGGGCATTGACAATTAATTTGCTTGTTCACTTTTTTACAAGGACCCAACTTCCACTAAAGTCTTTTGTGAAATATTAAAAATTAATTTTTAATCTACTAAACTCGCTATTTTTTATTTTTCAGCGCGCTCCAGCGGCTAAACTATTGGTCTGACAAAAAAAATTGTAGCTGACAATTTCGTAGCTTGTTTTATCTTTTTTTTTTATTTTTTGTACTTAACATTTTCATGAGAAACCCATACTTTCCGTTCTACAAACAAAAATCAGAAAACCATGTGAAATTTTAGGGTTTTTTCGAATTTTACCAAAATGCACGTCGAAATTTGGTATGCAAAGTTCAGATTCGGATTCAGCACCCTCGGAACCATGTATACATGGTTCCGAGGTATGAAAAAACACCACTGTATTTTTTTTTTCCTGAAACACCCCTTTTTTAGATCAAGTTATTGGACTACTGGTGAAATCCTCTAAAAACCTCCTTTATCCCGTTTGAAGGCCAGTTTTAATACATAATCATACAAATGAATCATTAATTTATTAGTGTTATATGTTCCGTGCTCATATTTTTCTTTAATAATGTAAAAGTTGCGAAATACATACAAGGTAATCGTTTTAAATACATTCATTAGGATAACATAGTAACATAGTTGTGATTTTAAATCTAACACTCAAGGTACGCTGTGTGAAACATTTTTTAGTGTCAAATCGCTTATTATTATCAATCGGATATTAATTACATTAAGCGGAGTCAACTCCAATGGACAACTCTACTAGGAATCATTACCAATGGACAGCTTACTAAAACTTTTAGTGTTCGGCACTAGTTAACTAGAACTAGTTGCAACTAGTAGTTAACTACCGATCAACTAGTAGTTAACTAGTAGTTTAACTACTTTTCGTTTAAAGTAGTTCAACTATTAGTTTAACTACTTTTTTTTATCAACTACTAGTTAAAACTACTTTCAAATTTTCAACTACTTAAAAAAATGTTATTTAAAATCTAAAAAGATATTTAAGATTTTTATCAAAGGTAGAGTACTCAAATACCATAACCAGAAATAAAGACCATTTTTGCTCGAAGTATAAACGTTTTTTGTGATATAGATAAGAAAGATGTATAAGAATTTTGCCAAAAAGTAGGTTATGAAATTAAATAGAATAGTTAACTAGTAGTTAACTACTTTGGGAAATAGTTAACTACTAGTTGCAACTAGTCCCAGGAAAAAATAGTTAACTACTAGTTACAACTACAATTTCCAAGACTAGTTAGTAGTTGGTAGTTAACTATTTTTTTACCACTAGTTGCCGAACACTAAAAACTTTAATAGCAATATTAGATGCATATCATGAATGGATAATAAATTAATAATGGTATGAACCGTACTTGGAACATATCCCTTCTTTTCTAAATCGTCCAACATACTAGGGGGGACGAAAAGTAAGGTTATTTTGAATTCTTCTATCAAGTCCCAGATGTTCGTTGGTGATAGATAAAAAGGACATCCTTCGTACACTACGGTTGTGTTTCCGAATGTAAGGTAGGAGGTGAATGTAATCCACGTAGCCCATCCAACCTATCAGGAATAACCATGTTTCAGAAAGAAGTAGAAAATAATAACGAGTATAGTATACAACTTTACCAGAAGTTTTAACACTTAAATTCAATATACCTATCCACAGTGAAGGCTATCAATCTTTAATAAGGATGTTGGATTGCGTTCATAAGAAAAAATTGGGATTAAAAATAATTAAAGTTCATTCAATGGACTCTAACCGCCTATCTGGTTCGAGACTTCACGGAACCAACACGTGACCTACAACTGAGCTTGCGATTGGTTACCACAGATACTACACTAGTAGATCTACTAGTGTAGTATCTGTGGTAACCAATCGCAAGCTCAGTAGGTCACGTGTTGGTTCCGTGTGACGTCAGACGGTTAGAGTCCATTATAATTACTTTTAAAAGGTTTACATACCGGGGATTTGGATATTGTTACAGTGTCTCTTCCGAAACCAGCTTGTATTTTTATATCTCTAGACATTCCTAGTAGTATCTAAAATTAAGATATATTATGTTACGAACAATGTGATAAATCGGGCATTATTAATAATACCCGGTTAATGTGATAAATTCAGTGGAATTTATGAATGAAATTTATCACTTTGACGCCTCCACTTCGGGCATTATTAATAATGCCCGATTAATCACTTTGCCCGTAACATATACATTGCATTTCATTGAAGCATTGTTTATTTTAAATCATCATTATATTGGAGAGTGGGGCACCTTGGGACCCTCAACTTTTCAGACGTCATTTTATAGTTATTAACTTGTGCTTATAGATACTAATAAATGATCCTAAAATCTACTCTTCAACGTGTTTTGGAATCTTTAGTGCGTCTGGATCATTATTTACATACATATACATATTTTAAAAAAGAAAATTTTTTGCTTAACCTAAAAGAGTAATTAAGTTTAATATCCAAAGTGTCAAGTGGGGCACCTTATGACACTCAGGTATGGGGCACCTTGAGACATGTTAAAAGATACCCCAAAATTTTCAAGATTAAAAAAAATGTTTTTTATTAAAAAATTAAATAATTTAAGAATTTGGGTGATGGTAATTTAGGAATTGGTGCAATAAAGTTTCTGGGAAAAACAAAAAAATCAGTGATTTAAGTCATATCAAAAATAAGGAAATCAGTGAAAAACTTTGAATGTTAAATATTAGTAATGACCAATTTAAGATTCTTAAGAGGGGCACCTTGGGACATTAAAAGAGGTTTTTTAAATTTGTTATTATGAATCCCCTAAGAGATAATTGGTCGGAAAAAATTTTAGATGCGCAAAAGGAGTATATTTAATATATTAGCCCCATTTGAATAAATATAGCAAGACCTATAAATAAATTAGAAAAATAATTTAGTAAAAAGTGTCCCAAGGTGCCCCACTCTCCTCTACTCCATGTATTTAAAATAGGCGATCATGGTAAAATTTGATTAGGGTTTTCAGAACTTCCTCCTCCCCTTTTCTACCTCACATAATTTACTGACGCCTCCTTATTAGTAGAAGAACCAAAGAACATCATCAAATTTTTTCGAAACCTAAATTTATTTTTGTTTTCAAGTTTTTAAAAGTCGGTTAATAAGTTGATATAATCCATTCAATCCAATGCCGCCCGATATTACCATTGAATCCTATGGTAACGGAGAGTGGTTCGATGAATGTATGGATTGGTCACATAAATATGGATTTTAATATGGATTTGTATCAGCTTTTAATATAAAGCGCTTTTCGAAGAGACGAAACAAACGTGCTAAGAACATATAAAAGAAATTAAAAGTTAAAGATATGATCTCACGTGAGAACTTGAGGGGGTAGGGAGTCCATCTTCCCTCCAAACGGAGGGCGGGGTCCAAAAATTGGCAAAAAAACTCACATAAATTATGGACGTCCCCCAAGAATGATGACTACAGCTGTAGGTTGAATGATATACTTATCCCCATTAAAAATCTCTACTGGGGTACATGATCTAGTCAATTTCTTTTAGATTTTAAAATGGGCTCGTAAAACGAGAAAGGTTTGTAACCACTGTTATAAATACTAAAAGGTTTCACTTCATACATCTTAAGCATTTCTTACCGAAGCACCATGTACAATCGCTTTTGGAAGGCCAGTTGTTCCGGATGTGTAACTAATAAAAACAGGATGGGAAGGAGAGACTTGTTCAAACGTTATCTCTGGAACTGCTCCATCTTCATTTAAACCCGTTTTTAAGAAGTCTTCTAAGAAGCAACTATTCAAAACATTTTATTAGTATTAAAAATTTAGAATTTAGTTTTCTTTACTGCAGAATAGTATAAATAATGCATTACCTATATCGAATCCTGCTAATGTCTTTTCGTTTGGAGTCTTCTTTTGAAGGTACAATTATTACCTTCTGTAGAGACGGTAAACCTGAAAAATAAAGATTTTAGGCTAAGTCTTATAAAAATGACACACTTTTCATACAACTTTCAATGAAAAATCCAATTTTGTAATAAGCATTTGAACCAGTTACACTTCCAAAACTAAAAAAAATTCTTACACATCGAAAAACTTAAAAAATATTGTTTTACCTTCGGCTACTTTTGACACTTTATCCAACATCTCATGTTCTTCCTTATTATCTTGAAATCTATCTATTGTAATGAGAACTTTTGGACCTGTTTGCTGAAACCTGTTCAAAGCAGCCTGTATAAAATAAGAAGTAGGCTCTAAATACTTATTCATATCTTTTTGTAAACCGATTTTAATATTTTAATTCCCTTATTAATTCCCTAAACTATTGAGATGTTTCTCTAAAGATTTTCTGTCCGGAAACTAGTTTTTTCTCATGCAATGGGAATAAAAATACTTAATTATATTGGTAAGGAAATAAAACGAATTTAAGAAGATTAAGAAGAAAATAATTTATTTCCAGATATTAAATTGAAGACGTTTTGAAACGATTGAAAAAATCTTAAAAAGTATTGCAACTCTTAAAAATTTCTAATTTTCATACATGTTATTATCTTTTTAAAAAAATTCCGCCTCCAGTATTATTAAGGCTGGACTTTCTAATATATTTGTAATACAATTTATTATTCGATTAAGCTTTTTTATTTTTTTACTTTTTTTCTATTCATAAGAGTTACCTGAGCTCCCAAAAGTGGAAGTGTTCCAGTCCAAATGGCTCCAATGCTTGTAGCTGCAATCATTGCATAGATTGGTTCTTCTCTGTTAGACATGTAGCCTTTAAAAATAAGTAAAAAATATAAATTTCAATTTTAAAAATTCTTGGATATAGGCTGACTTTTAAATTAATTACAGTGAATTATTAAGAGTCAAAAATGCACAGTGTAACTTTACTTCCTTTCATCTTACCTACTTTATTTGAGTTTCAAAGAATTTTTTTGGTGTCTTATAAAAGAGTAATACGAGAAGAAGCCAATCTTGAAGGGGAATCAAATAAAGCATCTAATTCAAACTAATGTTTATTTCTTGTTTTTTAATATAAAAGATTTTTAAACATATTTTTGTGCCTTAGCTAATTTTTTTCTATTATTCTGTTTCTTTAACAGTTAAATGTCATGAATAAACTAATTTATAATTGATTTCCAACATTGTCTTTATTTAAGATTTACTTGCCATTCTGAACCCCTGATCATCGTCGGAGATGTTTGGACTCTGTTTTAGAATTCCCAAGTAATGTTCCTGCTGCGCTCTTTCACGATTTCTGGAGGAAAAAGCCCTCAACTATATCACACTTTTTTTTGTAAGATTCATTTGTAAAATTAATGCCCTAACTCAGTGGTTCCCAAACTAATTTGGTTGTGGAACCCCCAAATTCATTGCCAATCATCGAGGAACCCTGAATAATTTTTAATCAATGACTTTACAAAATGTAACATCTGATATAAAATGAAGCAAGCCAACTTAATATTAAAAAACTTGTGAGTAATCGAGTTCCAAGAACCAAAAGGGGGGTCTGGGGGTCCTCCCCCAGAAAATGTTTGGAAATTTGATTATAAAAAGAGGTTTTTAAATTGTTTTTGTGCACCTAATCCAAATTTCGGACATACATTTTTAAGAATTTAATATATATATCTTTGGTAGGATTTGTATTTTGATGAACTTAATATGAAAAAAGAGTTGTAAATAATGGCGTTCCAAGTAATAATGGGGGTCTGGGAAACCTCCCCCAGATAATTTCAGAAAATTTGAGGCTTAAAACAGGGTTTTTACTTTTTTTGGTACACTTATAATCGTAGTCCAAATTTCTGGAGATGTAGATTTTGATGTATACGATTTCGTAACTTCGTTCATTCATTTTCATGCTTAAAGGAAATGACTATAATTAAACTTATACTAGATTAATTAGGTGAAATTCGAATTGCCACCGATGCTTGTGTTTTCAGTTACCTTATATAAAAATTTTAAATTTATTTTGTGGTCCATTGTTAACTTTCCGATGAAAACGTGAATATATTAAACACCATTCTTATTTTTTTTAATGAAATAAAATTTGTCTCGCGGAACCCCTTAATTTATTCGTGGAACCCCAGGGTTCCACGGAACCCATTTTGGGAACCACTGCCCTAACTTATTAACATATTTCAGTTTTTAAGGAAGGAGTATAAACTCCTCTTATCAATGAACTTCATTTGCTTGCTAATTAGATTAAAAATCAGAAGCCCTCAAAGTTCTTTATATTTTGGTAACCTGCTCAAAATTATTATATACATATTATCAGGGTGTTCATTTAAAACTTTACCTGATTATAAACGGAAGTTTAGTAGAATTATGGAAAAGGACAATTAAACTCCACGCAGTTTTTATTTTAATGTTTATTAGCTATTTATGTTTTTCCACTCCATAGCATCCAGATAAAAAATATGTGTTCCCAATAAATTATTTGCTTTTTACTGCAACCGTAACTGTTACAGTTTAATAGTTCTTCTCATTATTCCTTACACCATCCCTCTAAATAAATTCCACTAAACTTTCATCAAGTTTTTATGAACACTAAAATAGACACAGGCTCTTGAATTATATCTAAAGTTGTTTCATGTTGTGGATTTTAACCTTTAACTTAAATTCATGCTCTTTACACGATACTTACAAGCTATTACGTCATTCTTCTTTATTCCCATCTTTCTAAAAGCAGCAGTGTATAATTTTGATTTTTCATAAACCTCAGCATAGGTTATTTTAACTGGGCTCTTTTCTTCCCCTATTTAGGAAAATAATATAAATATTAAACTTATATTTATGACGTAAAAGTTTATAACACTGAATAAAAAAACAAAATTTTTTAAATCATTTTAAATCAATATATTATGAGACAGTATTGGAAATTTGCACATTTTTTTTTTCAATGAAGTAACTTGAAGAAATACTTTTCACGTCATTCAAAAATATACATCAAAAGAAGTAACTAACAATTTAATATTGTTTAATCATAAAATCTTTTACCTGCAGTAATCATTGCGATTTTATCATCCCTATACCTTAATAGATTTTCTGCATAGTTCAGTCTTGCGCCTTCAAACCAGTTTGGGTTTTGATCCATTGGAATATTTAGGTCTATTACCTAGAAAAGTTTTAAAGGCGCCTGTAAAGTAGTTATGTTAGTTTAAAGCTTACAGCGGTATTTACTGCCAACCTGACCGGCGGTTGTTTACCAGGAAATAAACTTCTGATTGGAGGAAAACTAATTTCTTTCTTTAACTATCAATCAGAAGTTTGACTGCTGGTTAAACGCAGGTCAGGTTTGTACTTAATACTGTCTTTCATATTGTATATATTGTTAAAGTATTTCCTTGATATTCTTACCTTGTGGTATTTTTGTGAGTAAATTATTTCAGAAAAATCCCACACTTCTTTCCAAAATTCTTCAAGGTTTTCAATGGACCATTTGTGCAAGTCCCAATAAGAATCTAGTAGGAAAAGTCTTAAATAAGTAAGAAAATAAATAAAATGGAACATCTCTCCCAACTATTTTTTGTATATATGTTGTACCTTGCCTATTCATAAAGCTTGTTTTCCATTCTCACTAAAAGTTGTTAGTCAAAATGTTTTGTAAATGTTTGACCAAAATGCACAGTTCATTTATTTATTATAGATATACAGGGATAATAATTGTTATAGAGCATTTTCAATCACATGACTCAGACCTAACAACGGCCTTAGCAACAGAAGGTTACAGCTTTTTGCCCCACAGAAAATTAACAGTTACAGAAAATGACTGGCCATGGAATTCTTCTAATGGAGCATTTGCAACAGCCTTAGCAACAGTTAAAAGCCCTACAAAAGGTTAACAGTTAAAAGAAAATAGCTGGCCGTGAAGTCACCTGAAAACACTCTATTGTAAATAATTGTTCATGAAGTACATAGTTGCACAATTTTTTTTTTTTAATTTTAGGAAATTTCAAAGATAAATTTATTAACAATGGTTTGATGTTTCTAAGTAATGTAAAAAAGGAAGATTTTACCTATTTTCACTTTATATTTATCTTTTATCAACTGAATAAATCTTTTCTTGCTTTCCTTTAATTCACCTGTTGGTTTCCAAGTAATGGGAACATTAGAAAAGTTTCTCCGTTCTGCTTCCATTCTTCAAAGTTGCTGTATGGTATGAATCGATTAATTTCTTTATGGTTCTAAGCAATATTCATTCTACATTCATTTATACACTAAATATGTTTAACAAATGGAATATATTTTTATTAAACTTCTTTTTTTTTAAACAACTCACTAAAATTGGAAATTTAAGTACCCATGGACTAGCTGTGGCTCCTTCGGGATATATTTGCAATTGCCTTTTTGTTTTTGTTAATAAAATTGATTGATTGATAAACTAGAAAGCTACCGCCTTCTCGCTATCGCTCACCAAGCCAACCACACCCATAATTGCTTACACAGGATCTTCGCAATCCTCACAAAACTCAGCTCACTGAACTTAACTCACTTTATAAAACATATTTAAAACAAAATTAGCAAAAGAAACGTCAACCAAACATACGTCACAGGTCATCTCCATGAATAACACTCTCTTAAAAGTTTTCATATTTATTAACTCTAACTTATCAATAATTAAACCAAAATGTTTTCCTTAAAAATATCCAGCCTGTCTATTAATAACTATTGTTAATCAACCTTCTGAAAAATAAACGTATACCAATGAATCTTTTAAATTTAATATTGTACCACCTAGTTGTAGTAACTCGTTAGTACACGTAGGGTTTTATCGTTCATATTTTTGTTGTTTAAACCCAGACATGTTAAACAATACCTTTTAAGCCATTAAAAATAATAAGGGACAAACCTACATGACACTCAATGTTTGCAATTAATTTAGATTATCAGACTAAAAGCTATAAAATTATAAATTTCAATCAAAATGTGTGAAATTTTAGGATAAAATAGCATATCAGTCAGTTTTTAGAATACTTTAATCAGTCTTTGAATGATATTTAATTTAGACATTATTTTTTAAAACGTGAAAAAATTTTTCATTTTAAAATATGGCGTCAATTGGTCGTTGTGATTTGTTGTATGATAATTTGTTTGACAGTACTTGCTTTATAACTGCAACCTTATCCGTGATAAAAAAAAATGGAACTATTTTAAAATTAAAAATTTAAAAAAAAAATTAATTTTAAAATTAATTTATTATATTGAATTTAAAAAAAAATCCAACAGCTTACTGACAATTTTCGAAAGAATCCGGATATTTTGATACAATAAATGTGTTATTCGGATCAGTTAATAAGAAGTTTTTCCCTGGAAACAGTTCACCAAAAACTTTTTTTAGAATAGAGACTATACACATTGATTTTATTTTTATTTTTGAAATTTTAACAGTGAATTTTGCGTTTATGTGAGAATACTTAAATTTGTTTATGCCTTGTCGATGTTTAATTTCAACACTGGCTGTCTCATTAAAATCTATATCTCAATTACAGAAAAATTAAGTAGATTTATCATTTGCTTAATTTTAAAGAAACTATATAAAAACTACATAATTATAACGATCATACCTTTGAGTAAACTGGATATTTGGTGAACACAGTGATCCTTGTACAGTTTTTCCTTTTGAACTCTATTGCATCATCTAGAGTTGAATGAGTAGTTTCGTATGTTTTTTATCCTTTTTGATAAGAAAGACCTCTATCTAGTTACAACTCGTTTTTTAGAGTTAAAAAGACAAATTACATAAACACTAACATCAGATTACACGTCTGCGTTTTTATACAAGTGTATAAGCGAATAAAGAATTCTTTGATTGCCCAGCTGTCCCTGCTGTAATGCATAATCTAAATTATCCCACCAAAGAGGACTTTTATTCAGAATCAACAGTCGCCATAGCGAAGCTGATCCAGGCACAGAACTCCATCTGATCTCCAGGAACACTCCAACAACAACAACGAATAAAGATTTCATAAAGTTGTTTTCCATAACAATATACTATAGTGTTTTTAAACGTTCTGTAGAACGCTTGAAACTTACTAAAACGAAATTTCAGCTTATTACATGAAAATTTCCTTACACTAAACCAAAATAGTCTCCTTTATCTTAACGTTGTAAGTGGGTGTGACAGTATGGAAAACTATTCATAAATTCTAGACAAATATAACATAGTAAAAAAAATAAAAGATTAAATTGTGAAGTAAAGATATTTTTCAATTAGGAAATTCTTTTATTTTACAATTTTTTTCCTATTTGATATTCAGGACCAGAGAATTTTTTAAAGGACAAGTTTCCTATTCATTATTATTTCAAATTTAACTTCAGAAAAATTCAATCGTTTCTCGTTAATTAATCGATTTTTTTTAAAGTTTATGAAGCTAAAGATAAACATTTAACCAATAAAAGCTATCTTATATATTAAAATAATTTGGTTTTTCTTTCGGCCGGCCGCCATGCCGCACCCCCGTTCCGATTTGGACAAACTCGGTCTTGATCGAAAGCTCTCCACCCCTAGATGAGCCAATAATATATCACGTTCCTCCAAAACATTCCATTTTTAAATTTTGCGGTTTTTTCGTTTTGCCCCCATGTTAACTCTATGGGGAGGTTCCGTTCGGCCGGCCGCCAGCCCGAACCCCTGAACCGATTTTGACAAACTCGGTCTTGATCGAAAGATTTCCAACCCTAGATGAGCCAAAAATGTGTCACGTTCCTTCAAAGCATTCCATTTTTAAATTAGACACTTTTTTCAATTTGCCCCATTGTTTTCAGTTAATATTTTTACCAACACAGGCAAAACGTCTTTTAAAGAGCGTGAAGAAAATCTACTTTGAAATTATCAAACTTCAATGTTTTGACGTTTTACTAGATTTATCGCAACAGGATACCTACTAGGCATATTGGATTTATAAAAAAATACTGGTACAGGTTTAATTGAAGTATTACTTCTTTCTCTTCAGATGACGCATAAGAATAAATTAGTTGTGGTTAGAAAAACCTATAATTTGATTGAAAATATTGAACAGTTTAGCGCTGACGATGCAGCTTAAAAAAAGTAATTGTAAAAAATTTAACTGCGCTGCAAGCGTGAAATAGTAACGAGCGAAGCTCGCATCAGCGCCAAAGGCGCGTAATCTAGCTGGTGAGACGCGGCTTTGCCGGGTCAAACCAGCTAGTTCATTATTATTTCAAATTTAACTTCAGAAAAATTCAATCGTTTCTCGTTAATTAAGCGATTTTTTTTAAAGTTTATGAAGCTAAAGAATAAACATTTAACCAATAAAAGCTATTATTCTTAACTTTTTTCTTTATATTTTACTTTTCAAGTAATTTTAAAGCGACTTCAATAAAATAATGAATGAATTCATTAAAAATATTTGAACAAAAAGTGTGAGATAGAAATTTTGGAGTATAACTATGCAAATAGTAAGGAAATGTTTAAATTAGGGCAAAATTTAAAAAAAATGATCCTTTAAATTTTAGTTGGCATTCTTTATTGGTTTAAGTGCACATTTCCACTATAATAATCTCTCATATAAAAGCCCACGTCACTCACTGACTCACTGACTCACTGACTCACTGATTCTGGAACGCTCGCACACTATGATGCCATCTCGCAATAATAATCATAATCATCAGAAAAATATAAAAGCCCACGTCACTCACTGACTCGATGCCATCTCGCAATAATCAGAAAAATAAATAAATAAAAGTAATTAAAATTTTAAAATAATATAATAGCTTTTAAATAAATATCTTTCAAGAAAGTTGGTTTACTTAATAAAGGTTAAAAAGTTACTTTTAGGGAAGTTGGTTTCTAATTCAACAATAATAAATTATTAAAGTTAAACTTCTTATTTAATGTATAATTAATAGGAACTTGAAGTAGTAACGAGCGAAGCTCGCATAAAAGGCTAGCCTAGCTGTAAGACCCGGCTTTGCCGGGTCGTAACAGCTAGTATTATCATATGTTACCAATAAACTTATTTTGATATTCTAAAGCAAAATATGCATTTGTTAACAGCAAGTGTAAATCTCTCATAAATGATATAATCTTTAGTTCAAGTCACAACACTATTAACAATTCAATTTATTTAATTTCATTTTTTCATAAAGTTCTAAGTTCATGCCTATCTACAAAATTCGCAAGGCTTTCAGGATTAGCAACAGTTTCAGGATTGTATGGCATATTATTGAGAATTTTTTTCACAACTATTTCCAATTTCTTCCCATTCATGTTCACCTGTAAAAAATGAGGAAATGTCGAAAAACAACATTAGTTATTGAATGTGGAACCCTATAAAATAAAATCTCAGTGAATATGATTGATAGCCCAATACTCGGGAATACTGAGTGACAGGAATGAAATTAATTTAAATCCATTCCAATATCTTAGTGCCTTATCTTAATCATAAGTCTTTAATTACTAATTACCATGATACAAAGTATGGAAGGTTTTTATGAGAAGCATAACATGGATATTTTCTTTCAGAAATAATGCCTCCAGATTTTATGTATTTAATGAATTTTTAAATTGTAAAATTGTAGAAAGAAGCTTGATTTTAAGGATTTCTGGACGAAAAAAAAATATAAAATACTTTTAATGATACTAACTTTTTACATTAATACTTATTAATGTAAAAAACTTTAACTGAAAGTACTTTGATTAGGAGGTATTTTAAGCTAATTTATATAAATTTCAATCATGGCACCGAATAACCCTAAATGTTGATAATTTAACCTAAAATATAGAGTTCTAGTTAATTTTTTATGAAGAGTTTTTCTTTTTAGACTCTTCTTCTATTTCAGACTAGACTTTCTAGAATCTTGACTATAGAAATTGAGAAAACTATTTCAATTGTATAGATCATTAAATCTTAATTTATTAAGTACAGTATATACTCTCGATATGACAAAGTCGAAAGGAAGGGTGAAAATTTTCGAAATTTTTCACCTTGTACAGAGTTTTCGATAGGACAAGGAAAGCCTCCAAAGCTTGGGAAATTACGAAACATGGTAATCCAGTGTCATAACACATTACAGTAAAACGTGTAAAATCCGATTAAGGAAAACATCAGCTAATAGGACAGATGACGGTAAAATTATTGATAAGCACACCATACATTTATGTGCTCTACCTATTTGAAGATCATAAGCCCCTTCTTTTTAACAGAATTATAACTTAGTTAAATAGTGCTACGCATGTAGAAAAATTCCTTTTAAGATCCGAAAACATATCGGAAAAACAAGAGCTTTAACGAAAAGTCTTCGACATAAGAACGGTAATATTAGAGGAATACCTTATATGCCTAAGGGGGAATATTTTTTCGAGAAATAGAGCTTTCCGATGTAACGAAAATCGCCATATCAAGAGTATACTGTAATTAGTTGATTTTTTCAGTATGAATGTTTTTAAAAAGTGACTTTTTAAAGCTTCCTAAGCAAGGGGTATTCACTTCTTAAATATTAATTTAGCCAGTTTTGGTTCAATTCTTACCGGTATGCTTTTAGTCTCCAATATAAAATCCGGAACATGACCCTCCGTTAGCTCCCTCGCAATAGCTGCACGCACCCTCAAAACCAGTTCTTCGGTAAACTGAAAACCTTCTCTGATCTTTAGAAATAATACCGCGCTTTCATCCATGTCTTTGTTGTATTTGGAAACGCATAAGCTGTCCCGTATCTCTGGGAAGCTATCCACTGAAAGTGAAAATAGTTGCGGAATTATAGCCACTTTAACAGTTTTAGCCGATTTTTTTTCTTTGTCTGGTATACTACAACGTACTGCAAGGAATGGCAGGTTTTTTTTTTTAAGAAATTAATACATAAATTTATTCTTTAAGTATATGTTCACACTTACCAACGTTGTAAATTTCAGAACTCCCGAAACGATAACCTCTTTGCTTCAAAGTCTCGTCACTAAATTAATGAAATTTAGATAAATTTCCTTATTTTTCTTATTTATATCACAAATATGTGGGTAACAAATGTATTAAATATCCTACACATGAATTTCAGATTCCATCTTAATTTGCTTTTTAGTGTAGATCCTATAAACAATTTGAAGTGGGTTTGCATTTTCCTGAAACCTTCTACGATATTTAATAAAGCTCTGCAAATTTTATTTTCTATAATAACACTCTCGATTCTACGTAAGATTCTTGCATGTTCTGTGTGTTGCAATCTATGCTTTGCATCCGAACAATTTAAACACAGTATTTTTTTTTTTTTTTTTTTTTTGTGCTACATCTATTTTCATCGCATTGGAAATTACTTTCTCTTTCTCTTAAGTAAATTTTTAGAAACATTTAAAACAAATATTGTGAAATAATAAGTATATTCATTAGTTTGTGTAATAAAAAAAATAGTAACTTAATTATAAGATACATGATACAAGCTTTTTGAAGCTTTTCTAAACTCTAAAGCGGTTTTTTTTAAAACTTTGACCACCAATTGGATGTATTTTTATGTGAGATATTTAAATGCATGGAATAGCATTCAAACAGTCTAGCAGCTATTATGGTATAGATATTTTGTATTTAGGAATGTAGGCTTATATTAGTATGATTTTTGAATAAACGCAATAGTTTTAAATCTACAATCAAAAATTAAATTTTTGAAAGTAAAATTGGATTTTGCTTAGATATCTACCTTTCGGTTGTTTAAAGGATTAAATAATACCTTCAAAAGACAAATTGACAAAGAGAAATTCCTTCAATGAATCTAGATTCTATTTTTCATTTGTTTCTTCCTCCTTTCCTATGCATATCAATTTGTGTAATATATTTAATTAGTATGTAAACTTGTTAAATAAAATTTTCATCAATGTAAGCTAATCAACTAAACAAACATGACTAGTATGTAGCACCCTTAAAATTAAAGACATTTTAATTTATGAGGCATTGTCACAAAATCAATTCATATCATTCTTATTTCCTCCAACAGGTAGCAGCATCAAATCTGAAGTGGTGCCATGTTTTCCGTTTTGGTGAAGAGATGGCAACACCAAACCCTAAGAGTCGGCTTAGGGTTCAAATTTAAAAAGTCAACCCATTTTAGCGATAAAATTCACAATTATAACCCAAATTAACATGGACAAGGTTACCACGACAAAGTAAAACGACGCCAAAAGATTCATATCGCAAAGCATCAGCAACTCTAAAATTGAGCTCTCCTTGATTATTCTATTCGAGATCAATCCCATTCTTCGCAAGGATTCGATCAAGGATATTTGATGGGTTTTTGTTTTTTAAATGATGCTTTTTGTGAACAAATATAGAAAATAACTTATTTATTTTTTAAAATATAAACTGTATTTACTAAGCTGTAGCGTACATTTGTACGTACATACATACAAGTGTAAGCTGCATATTTTTTCATCCCCTGCTGTTACACGACTTTAAAAAGTATGTTTAAAATGTTTTAAACGGAGATTATGTTATAAGTTTAAAACTACGAAAACAACATGTTTTTTTTTCTCTTACCTTCTACAACATATTACAAGACCTTTAGTAACTGGGTTAATCATTCCACAGTCCCCTTGGGAATATCTCCCTGGAAAAGGATCACAACATAATATGAAACCAGGTACCCTTCCAAAAGCATTAATTAACATAAGAATTTAACTACTATAACCTGACTTTTCTATCATAAAACCACTAAACTACCTTTATGTTTGGAAAAATAAGTTTTTCGTAAAAGAGATCCATCTGCATCTCCCCAAAGGCTTGTTAATAAACTAGGAATAGGTTTTTCAAGAACAATCTCTCCTATCTGGCCTTCCACTGGTTCACCTGTAAAGATTATATGTTGATATGATGATAAGGATTACAGTACAACCTACTCATATATTCGGACTAAGTAAGACTAAACACTTTATGGAAAATCAAAAATCCTGATGATAAGCAATACAAATGAAATGATAAGCAATACTTTCCCTTGAGCTTTACATAAGCATACTCATCGTTTATTATGACAAAAAAAAAACTATGTTGAGACAAAATAACATAGAATTAAAAATTGTTTCACTGGTAAAAATATCTTTAGGAAATTAAACCAAATAAAAAGCGGACATCCTACTTATTCTTTTTAGCCCAGTTATTCATTCGTTCTTGGTATCATAGTTCATCAGTAACAGAAACTTTGTTGCATAATAATTTGTGTAGTTCGGAATATTTTCTTTAGAATAGTTAGGATTATTAAAATATTAAACTCTAGGATTAGCATACTTTTATGAGTTCGTATGTAAATGTAGTTGTCTCAAAAGAAGGCTATAGTGTATTGATGGTCATGCTCATATTCTAACCAGGATTTTCAATTTCGTTTTAATTAGAAAACTCTTAAATACGAACCTTTTTCGTTTAAAATTTTTAGATCCGTCCCCAAGCAAACAGCATTCAATTCCCCTCTATATACTGGTAGTGTCGTTTCCGGAACCGAAAGGGAACCCATAAGCTCAGTAGATCCTAAAATGAAAAAAAAAATACCAATCAGATAGGATTTAAATACGTACATATATATTAACATCTTTTTCTTGCTCATTTGAAATACAATTCCTTTGAGTGAGTATATTTAAATTCATCAAATCTATTTTTATTTAAGAAATATGCTTTCTCTCTCTCTCTCTTATCAGCATAAAATAACAAACCAGCCAACTAAATCATTATACTTTCTAGAACAGAGGAATCTGATTCTGATACTTTTTACACATATATTCTTATTTAATAACTTGGATAAGTATTTAATTTAAAATTACTTAATATTCTTATTTTTTAATGTTAATTAACTTGAATTGCATGCCTTGAATATAAGATTTGGTACTTAGGATTATTCGTCAGTGGAGTTTTATTGGCAGGGTTTTTTTACAATTTATAGATAAAAACAAACGAAATTAAAATCAGCAGTGCTGGTTATGATATTTAAATTGTTTTTATTTTAGTATTTGGTTGGATTGGAGGATTTATCAGAACACTTGGCACTTGCCTCCAGCTAATCCTAAAGCACCTAGCTTTTAATAACGTAGAAATGTGGAAATATTACTTCCATATTAGGAAACAAGTGTTTTTAAAATGTTGTTCCATAATGAATCCATTTTTATCTAAATCAATGGTTTCCTACCACGAATTCCCTACCAAGCATTTTTTTCGGGGAGGAAGATGAAAATCCAGTTATAAATTGCGCGTCTATCCAGTATTTTGGAATAATGTTAAACCATTCAATAAGAAACATACTTCTTTGACCTGGTAAAGAATACTTAAGACAGAACTAAAATTAGTTCTGTATGAGAACATCAAATAGCTCACTGTAAAATAATGTCAATAAATGTCTGATAAAAATTTCGATAAAATTAAGATATTATATGATTACGATGCTGTGAGAAAATTTTAGTTATTCCCGTGCCATATGACTTGAATATGCTAAGCTGGAATCAAGCTTTTTAGACATCTCTGATTGGCTTAAAAATTGTTTTCCCATTCCAATTAGCAATTTGAAGTTTTGATTCCAGGTTAATCTTAGGTTAGGTTAGTGTTAAATACGATCGTTAGAAGTTTTAATATCAGGTTAAGCTAGATAAGTGGTGAATGCGACAGGTTCACTGACTTCAAGTGTAAACCATGGATCTGAGTCAAATTCTCGTCAACACGAAAAGCAGAAATCTTACCATAGGATGGAGAAAACAACACATTTTTGTTAATTATGTTGTAAATAAAATCGAAAACTTGAGGTTTGTTGACGCTTCCTCCGGATAACCACATCTTCAAAGAAGACAGGTGATGATCTTTCGCTAAGAAAAGTGTAAAATAACTACAGTCAAACCTTTAATAATACTAAAGCTGAAGTATAATAAATAGACTTTTCCACCATTCCTGAATGAAAAAAACAGCCATAACTAAAAAATATCAGTTATTTGTGCAAACCACTGATAAGCGAAATGTTTGTTTCACATGATTAAAAACCTATGAAAGAGTTTGTCTATTTTGTAATAGTTTACAGCTCTATTTATGGTGTATAAGAAAGCAATGCTTTTGATGATGATAATTATCTAATACCAATATTTGAAAAAGAAAAACAGTACCAAGTTTCTGCTTATAGGTTTGTTGAACCAAAGGAGCCGGTTTGAAGGTAGCTCAATCTATTCAATTTCAAAAGATACCTTTTGAAGATTAACTTCTCCTTGGCTTATATACAGAGAAGGGAGTTGCTAAGCACTTGACTGTAGGTGTAGAGCGTAGACACCGAAAAAAGTGTAAAATGTTTGCACCAAGTCTGCTTTCGCCTTAATTTTTTTTCAACCGGAGGACTTGGGCCCAACCCAGGACATAGATTTGAAATTTCTTATTTAGTACCATCAATTCTTCAAAAATTAAAAATTAAGTAAAACAAGATACAAAAGTAAGTCAACAAAGTCATGTAAACACATTCAAGTTTCTTAAAAACATTAACAAATATATTAAACTTTAATTTTTCATTTGTTCTTCTCACTTGTCTATACCTTTTTTTAAAACATAGTTTGACTGACTTAATTCCATCATTAAATTCACAGAAAATAAGTTCTGAATTAATACGGACGTAGGAAAAAGTAAAACTACGCCATTTCAAACATCTTTGTGAGATTTGTTTTTTTATAAAAATGTCCTGCAAATCTTAAATGTATGAAACCCTGGACATTTTCCCGACCAGCACTAAAAACCCCGGACTGTCCGGAGTAATTCTGGACGTATGATAACCCCAAATTTAGTGATTTTTAAAAACTGGATCACATATATGCCCTTTTTAAGTTCACTAGACTTTGAATGTATCAAAATAATCTTAATCCCATAAAGGAAAGATTTAAATGCATTAAAGGTTACTATTCTAGAAAAGGGACGCAAATCTCGCCAAGCGATAAAGTTGCTAATATGATGCAAACAGCGCCAAACAGAATATCACCGCTGGTAACCCTCGGAAACCCTTTACCTCCACACAGTGGCGTATATAAGGGGGGGGGGGAATTCCCGAAATTCGGACCCCCCGAAATTCGGACTAGGTGTACCAAAACAAGTTAAAACACTGTATTTTAGGGTCAAATTTCAAAAAAAATTCTGGGGGAGGATCCCCAAGCTCCCCTTTTGTACTTGGAATTTTATTATTTACAACTTTATTATAATAAGTTCATCAAAATCCAAATCCTACCAAAAAATATAAGTCCAAAATTCGGACTAAGTGTTCCAAAAACAAGATAAAACCCTGTTTTTACGGGTAAAGTTCCAAAAAATTTCTGGGGAAGGACCTCAGATCCCCTTTTGTACTTGAAACTCTATTTTAATAACTTTTTAAATATTAAGTTCATAAAAATGTACATCCACAATTCGGACCTAGAGTACCGAAACTAGTTAAAAACCTGGGTTTTTTTAGTCAAACTTACAAAAGTTTTCTGGGGGAGGACCCCCAGACCCCCCTTTGGTACTTGTACTCTTTATTACTAACAACTTTTCCGATATTGAGTTTTAGAACCTAAATTATCACCTAAAAGGCTACATTGGACCTATTATAAATATGTGGGGAAGGGGCTGGGGAGTAATTTTGGGCCCCTCCCGAAATAAATTCCTATATACGCCACTGCCTCCACATTCCACAATTTCAATGGGGAAATTTCTTTATCGGTAACGTCTTTTTTTTAAAACGAAACATTAATGCAAAAAGCAATGAAAATTTGGGATTTGCCCAAAACAGAGGAAGAAGCGGTCAGATTCTTTCAAGAGAAAGGAATTTTGGCGCTGCAACCTTTCATCTTGTCGCTGTAAAAGAAGTATCCGTACAGGCACGTGGTTTCAGTCAGCGAAACTGAGCTTTTTGAAAAGTGTGCGGTTTATCTATTGTTGGAGCGAGGAATTAACTTCAATTAAATGGTGCGAAAAGCAGTTGGAAATCAGCCACGCAACAGTTGTAGACAGGAATAACTTCCTACGTGAGGTTTGTGTGAATTCTTTAACGTGAACAACGTAAAATAGGAGGTCCTGGCATGATTGTTGAAGTGGACTGTTTACGAAGCGAAAAAACAATGCGGGACGCATTTTACCACAGCAATGGATCTTCGGTGGGGTTTGCCTGCCGGGAAACGAACGAGTGTTTCCTTGTGGAGGTGCCAGACCGATCCACGAACACTTTATTGAAGGCAATTAAGGAAAATATCAAAAAAGAAACTATAATATATTCCGATTCATGGAAATCATACTGCACTAGTAAGCTGGAAGAGGAAAGTTTCGAACATTTCAAAGTGAATCATAAGTACAACTTCGTTGATCTGGAACGCACACGCAAAAAATAGAGACTGTGGGGCAGCGCTAAATGGCGAAATAAGAAACACAGAGGAACGGCACGCCTTCATCTCGAAAGTTATCTTGCGGAATTTATGTGGAGAAGGCAAACAGAGGACCCATTTGAAAACATTTTAAGCGATATTAAAATGTTTATGCCTCCGAATAAGTAAAATTGCTTTATGTTATTTTCTTAGAGTATGATGTGTTTGTTTCTGTTGCGTAATCGAAAAGTAATGGAAGAAGTTTTATGTTATTTTCTTTGAGTATGATGTGTTTGTTTCAGTTTCGGAGGGTCATGTGTGAGCTCTCGCCAAAAAATCTGCTTGGCGAGATTGTGCCCCTTTTCGAGAAAAGTACCCATTAAATAGTAATATATCTTTTACTTGGTAGGTATCCCATCTTCATAAACTCGTCTATGATACTGGCAGGCAGAAAGGCATGGCTGATTTCGAACTTGTCTATCAAGCTCCACAAAAACGTTGGACTGCGGAAGTAAGGAACGCCTTCAAATACAACTAGGGTAAACCCTAAAAAGTGGAGGGTGTTCAACATGTTCCACGTCACCCAGCCTACCTGAAAATATAACGTAAGTTAGAATTTATTGTATTCCATTAAGAAAATTTGTTAGCAAACGAGAATGGGATTACTAGGTATCATGACCGATTTTCTAAAAGTTGTTTTATCGCAAGAGTTTCAGTTTTGAATGTTTTCAGTTGTACCCATTAAAGATTTATGAATGGTAACACGGCTCCAATACTTAATCAATTAAATCAATTTAAATTAAAATTTTACTCTGCCTGTAACTATTAATTTTTTACATCTTTTACGCATTTTTCGATCAAAGATGTTTAAACCATGCCCACCTAGATTCCTAAGGCCAGAGAAGCTCGAAATCGTGACGTGAAATAGTTGGCAATAAAAGCTCTCATAGCTCTTCTTAGCTTTTTTTGGATAACTCCAGTCTGAAATCTTACACCTTGCGCTGTTTAAAAGTGACGGCTTGCCTACTATTTCACGTCACGATTTCGAGCTTCTCTGACCTTATGAATCATCTAGAGGGTCATGCTTAAACTCCCTATGTGATAAAGTATGGTAAAAAATAACCGGAGAAACAGCAAGCCATCGACTTCCTCTTGTAGTGTCTGTGTGAACGCAAAAGTCTCTAGCCATAGACATCAACCCCTAGAAAAGAAATTTACATTACAATCAAAACACATAATTAGTCCTTTTCATAACTAATAAGCCTAATCAAAAATAGTTTAAAAATAATACTGAACAGGAGAAATAATTATATACTATTCACACATTAATAAAAGTATTTAAGAAAAACATTTTTAACAGGAAATTATATTTTTTTTAATTGGAAACCAAAATTATAATTCTGAAAATTTTAATCTGCCTTAGGTTTAAGCCGCGGTCGTGGTGGTGGTTTCTGTGGCTGCGGTGGTGTAGTGGTCAGCGTGCCTGGCTACGAGCCCAGGTCCGATGCCTTGCGTTGCGGCCTCTGCTTGGGTAGCTGATGGTCATGGGTCAACTCAAGCTGGTTCTACATGGACCAGTTTTCGCGGATGACGGGCCGCGTTTGCTTGATCCGCCATCAGAAAAATCCCTTTGGTTGGCAAAAAGTGGTGGCGCTGCGGTCGCCTTTGAACAACCAAACGCGGCCCGTGAAAACGGGAGCAAAAAAAGTTTTGCTCTCCGTCATCGGCAGCCGCGAAGATTAGAGAACATCAACAATAAACTACAAACATGGCGTAAGTTCAATTTTCGTTTCTCTTGGTTTAAAGTGTATTTCAATTGAAAATGATTGTAAAGTGATTACTTATTTAAAACAAACAAAGTACTTGTTCTCGCGATTGATTTCAATCGTAATACTGGCGTTGTTTTCTGTATGTAATTTGCATTACAAGCAGTGCTGAAATTGGAGAAAAATATTTGGGGGGACTCACCCTCACCTTTTTACAGAGTAGATGATTGATGGAGGGTAAAATATGACTAATTTTTAGTAGTACCTACTTGAATTGATAATCAAATTATAGATTACATTTAATTGCATAGTTAGGGGAAAGTGGGGGCTAATGGGAAATTTTTTAAATGCTACAATAAAAGCATAAATGCAGTTATTATAATTTTTATAACCTTAAAACTATGTAACATTTAAGTATTCATTACAAATATTGATGGAAAGAAAAAAAACATTATTCATCTTTATGTTAGTAGTGGCGGATCCAGGATATGTTTTTGGGGTATAAAAATGTGGGGTTTTTTTTTAATTTTTTTTCGAAATTAGACTCTAAAAACAGGGTTTTTACTCATTTTTTGCACAGCAAATCGTGAGTAATAGAGATTAAAATACTTGAAGGGGGTCTTGGGGGTTCTCCCCAGAACGTTTTTGGAAATTTGACCCTAAAAATCCGAATACGAATATATTTGCGAATCGGAATACGGGGAAACTGCTGGCACGCTGATAGGCGAATCCGAACACTCATTCAAATGGGAATTTAGGTCAGAAAAAATAAATTTTCTTTCGTATTTAAATCTACCCTTAAATTTATAATTTTTTTTCGTGGAAACAAATATTTTAGGGAACGGGGACGGTAAAAATACTTCGGGGGACGGTCCAATTATTTCGGGGGACGGCGTCCCCCTCCAATTTCAGCACTGATTACAAGTCAATGTACAGCTTAATGTTCATGCTAAAAAAGAAATTGCATCATTTTATGAAACAGATTCTGTTTCCTGTAGAAGAGACACTGCTATAAAATAACAGATAATAAAGCTTGATATCGCGTGTGATCACATTTATCTTGTTTTGTATTATATCGTTGGAAACAGCTTTAGAAATAGTCCTCCAGTCACCACATCTGTAATGTGTAACCACATCTCCCACAGCAACACGATTGAGTGTTGTCTATCTCTAACCAGGGCCTGATTTACCATTAGGCCCGGGCCTAGGGGCCCCACAATTTGGGGGCCCCCTAATTTTAAAAAGTTAACAAAAAATTATAGTAGAAATAACTTTTTATACTTCCTTGAATGTTTTTTCATTACATTTTTTAACTCGAAAATAAAAATCTAAAACTTTTTAGCAATGTAAAAAACGTAAAAGATAACCGAGAACGTGTCTGACCCTGACGATAGTGAATTTTCATACTAATCAAACAATAATTTTAACGCATCTACATTTATATGGCAACGGGGGGCCCCTTCCTGCATGTTGGGCCTAGTGTTCTAAATTTTCTAAATCGGGCCCTGTCTCTAACAATAATAGCAATTACTACTATTTTAGGATCTAGTAATAATACTTAAAATTGGACCTAAATGGTTGTTATAATTGAGGCTGTGGGTAAAAAAGGCGGCTGAAGTCTCTAAAGCTGTACCGAAAACTAATTATTTATTTATTTGATTTGAAATTGAATTTACTCGGTGTATATAGCAGTTTAAGATGATGGCTAAAATATTTCGGGGACTGTCTAAAAAATATTTTGTGACGACGCCTCCCTATGTCCCCTCAGAATCAGAACTGGTTGTATAGACAATGTTTTTAATTATATTAGGTATGAGATTGATCTAATGGTTGATATCCCGATTCAGGCAGTTGTTGAAACTTTTTGTCCAGGCGGTATGATGGTTTATAACAGTTTGTTACTCCTGTTAGAGACAGTGTTTTCATACCAGGATATACCTGACCAAGCTTGGCGCTAAAAAGAAATAGGTTGCCTTTTAGTCGCTTTTACCCAATACTCTCGCATATTTTAGAAGGGGCATTGCTCTACCACTTAACTAGAATAATTACCGTTACATGTTTTACATTCTTTTAGGAATCGCTTCTTGCCCATCCAGAATATGCATGTTTAAAGTATAGAAAAAAGCATTTTTACCTTACTTAAAAAATCCTATTATAGCCCCTGTAGATCTCTAGAAGTTGTTGCTTAAATGACTAAGTTATTTAAAGTTTAACATTTACTTTTAGGTGCTATTAGCGAAATACAAATATTTATTCATAATAATTAAAATTGAACCTGCTAGGTATGTAAAGACATTGTTATTTAATTGTATTGTATTTCGCTATTGAATGTCTGTTACTAATATTCTTCTTAGTTTGTGATTCAATTAATATGATTTCTGTACAATTGTTTAGCATTTCAATTATTTTTCTCTTCCACAGAAGTTTAGAATATTATCTTATGTAGTCTGAAACTGAAGAAGATATTTATCCTGAATGAGATGACTGGCTAAGTGCAGTAAATTTCTATTCTTATAAGCAATGCATCCAAGCTTTTTTCACCTTTTTAATTGCAAATCTTAAATTTTATTTATATGGGGATATTATTTGCCACTCACAGTGGCAGGTCATTCGAAGTATGTGAACCCCTAGCAATACATGAAAAAGAAATAAAAACATTTTCAACTTTATCCGGGATAAGATTCCGCTCCATACCTTTCGAAAACGAAAGGTCAATATTTGTTACCAAAGTTTTCTGTACATTACAGTTTTTTTTGCTCGGTATTATTTTGTGAGACTGTTTCTTACAGCACAACTTATAGTGCGTGTGCTTGCTTTGCACAATACTTTAGAATTAGATGCTAATTTATGTTTACCAAAGTCAAGCAAAAACACCAAATTTCCCGGTATGGTTGTGGTAACACATTATTTACTGGTGGTGTAGCCAGTGGGTGTTGGGGTTGTAGTACTCATTCCCAAAACTAAAAATTTATTATGAATTATACTAGATTATGTTTCTTGTCAGTGACGGGTCACGGGTTGATGTAAGAAGACTCCACACTTTCTAGCTACCTAATTGACAAGTCAGAGATGACTCTTGCTTGCTCTGTCTTTTTCACCTATTAGATAGCCAGAAAGTCTGTCGTCACCTCACATCAACCTGTTGTAACATAGTGCAGTTGAAATAAGTAAAATTCTCCCCATACATAAAAATTGCCAATATCGCCATCTGATTTTTTTAGTAACAACACTGGTACTGTTGCTTAATTCCTTTTATATTTCTGTTTATTCTATTCAACAGGTTCTTACTAACGGTGTCGAGTCAAGATATTGGAAAAAAGAATTTCGAGAATGATTTCTACATTTCTTCCCAATTTTTTTTAAAAGATAAAAAGCTTTTTATGCATGTAAGTATAGCAGTATGTAGAGAATGAGTATAGGGTTCAACAACCCTTTGAAATTTTTATAACTATTTATTCACAGGTTCTTTTACTTTGAAAATGTTAGGGCGTATCCTCCTGGAAACTCAGAAAAATTTTTGATCATAGAAAACCACTAAACTACTCCTATCCCCCTCCATTAAATTTTTTACTTTGCTTCGCCACTGCTTCTATGTGTGTCACCAGGCCTGACGAGAGAGGGGGGCGAGGGGGTATGATACCCCGGGGCCCGGTAGCCAAAGCTTTTCATATTGAGTACTAAGACAGATATCATTTTGAATATTTTAGAAATTAATTTGTTCACATAAAGGTCCAAAAATGAGTAAATTCCCAGTTTTCTAGGGGCATATTTTCAAAAATTTTCTGGGGGAAAACCCCGAGACCCCCTTTATTACTTGTTACTCATCATATTATCAAGAAAACGATATTTTTAAGTTGAGTGTAATTCAGATCTTGCCTAGAAATATTCTAAAAATTACATTAAGCGTATGAATGCATGGGTGGAGGTACATCAGAAAATTTCACCCCCTACTTCGAAATGAGAATATGTCATTGGGGGCCCGCTTCTCAACCTTTTACCCGGGGCCCGACTTGGCTCTCGGTGGCCCTGTGTGTCACCAAATGACTGGTGGCTTTTGGGTAGTTCAAGTGGGGGTTCACTTTTTCAAAAATGCAATCAAGTAAAAATTAATTATTTATATTAATGGTTATAAAACTAAATTTCTCGGGTATCCAATGGAAAGTACCATTTCAAACTTCTCTTGGGAAACTTTATGAGGGTGGTGTGAAACCTCTCGGGGTTTGGGTATAACTTCAAAAGGGTGGTGTGTAATACCTTGGGATTTTTATAAAGCATTTTACCGCAAGTCCTGAGGTGGTACACCCCCCAATGAGGTATTACATGCAGTTCCCCAGGTGGTACAAACCACTCTCAGTTGCAAGCCATCCTGAAGGTCGTACACCCTCTTCCCCGAACTACTACATAACACCCTTGAGATGTTTCACACCATTCCCAAGTAGGTGGTACGCAGAATTTTTGAGGTTACACTTGCCAACCTCACGGTAGTACTCGGTATTTGATGTCCAAGGTGCTACACACCACCTCTGAAATGGTATGCACCATATCTGAGGGTTACATACATTACAAACTGTCCAAATTTTTAAATAATTCAGTTGGGATAGTTTTTTATTTTTTAGGTTTTATTGTAATTTGTAATGAGTTATTGATATTACTTTCAATTTTATCATTGTCGGTATATCTTGTGTTACAAAAATTGCATGTAATTGAAATTAGTTTATAATGAACAAAGTATGATAAAGTTTTAGTTTATTAATTATCTAACAATCAATTAAGATTATAAAATAACAAGAACTTCCGCGCTGAAAATTGCATACTAATTTCATTTTCCAGGATTGATAGTCATGTCGATTGGAATTTTTCTCCTAATGTTTCCCTTTGTGTTTCCACTGAGGATTCCTTCCGAAGAAGAGGGCGAAACATTTGGAGAAAATTTCAAATCGACACGACCATTAATTCCAGAAAATGGAGTTAATATGTAATTAAGATATTGTTAAACTCTTACAGCCATATTCTCAACCATCAGCGTCGGTGTTAATTCCTTGGTCAAAGAAGGATTCCACCAATCAGATTCCGCGAAAAGCTAATTTTTCTTTCTTTAGCAACTAGTTAACACCGACGCTGATGGCTATGAATATGGCTGTTAATCTCTGATCTCTAGAACTGAACTGTATGAAGCATAGTGAGTTTGATTACTAATGTACTTAATATATTCAATATTTTTTGTGTTTTTCCTCTAATTGAATTTACATGTAATTTAAAGTGTGTATTTAATATTTTTCCTTAGGTTTTTGAGTAGACCAGTTTTATCATTGGAATATAAATAATTGAAGATGGAACCCTTTTAAAATTTATTGTTTAATATATATTTTTGTGTTTGCATTACATTTAGTAATTTGTTTATTACATTCTGCCTTCAAATTGGTATACCTAATTAATAGACTATAAAAGAATGAAAAACTGTAATTTTGTTTAGTTTATGTAATATACAGCCTCTAAATTATTTTTGGTAACAATTAAAGGATTATTTTTTATATATGGACTTGTGTCGAATGATTTTTTTATTTCAAGTTTTCTTTAACTTTTTCTGAACAAATAAAATATTGTTTTCTTAGTAAAAATTTTTAGTTTGTTTCATTTGTGCACACAGTGCAAGTTTGATAGATCAAGGAAAGGATCTTCATTTAAAAGTTGAGGATAGTTCAAAGATTTCTCTTTTTTCTTAACTAACTTTTCGATCCCAAATACAAAATTGATTCATTACTATTTCTTAACACATGCTTTTAAATGCCTTCATTTTTCTATTAATTTTTAATTCATTGGAACAATTTTGATGGCTCCTTCAGTTTGAATTATCCTTGTTGTACTGCAGCACTGATGACTGAATATGGCTGTAAAATATTTTTGGGTATTAAAAAATTAGTAGCTGTCACTAATTTTAAATAATAAAAATTAGAAATTTTTTAAAATTTTGATTTACTTGTAAATGCATATATGCTTAAATTAATATTTATCTCTATTGACAGTAAAAAATTATTCTTTTTAAATTTTGGAAAATAAATATTTTTGCTGCTTCAAATGTATGGGAAGCTCTAACATTCAATTTTACTACAGAATGAAAAGTATGGATTTTTTTTATTTTGTCCTAACAATTGATAGTGCTTTAAATTAAAATAAAACATTCCAGGTTACTCTCTTGAACATGAAAATCATCTTTAACTTTAAAAATAAAAATACTCCGGGTTACTCTCTTGAACATGAAAATCATCTTTAACTTTAAAAATAAAAATACACTAGAATAATATTTTCTACAAAACAAGGGGGGGTTAATTTATGTGTAGCTTTTTCTGTATTTTCTAGGATTTCTTGTACAGAAATTTACAATAGTTTTCGAGCTAATATTTTAGTCCTAAGAAAAAATTGATTGATGAATTACCCTTGAAAAATGCTTTTTAAAAATATATGGTAAAAAGATTCCTGTCAGTAAACTAATCTTTGATAAATTCTTGTGTTGAAGATAATTTGTCTTTAATAAAATCTAATGAGTAAAATGTAAAGCTGAATATTGTAATGATCATACAATAAACTAGTTAAATTTTCAGCATACCGCTGAACCTGCTTATAACAAATTAAGGCATAATGAGAACCTTGTTTCTTGACTTGATAAAAATAACTCATTGGTACTATGTTAAAATGCACCGACCTAAACCCAAATATAAAGAAAGCAGAGTTTAATTGCACAATTCCCATAATTTGTTCTAAAAATTTATTTTACTAACCACCCTTTACAATTGTACTCCACTAGGCAAAATAATTTTTTTAATAATAGAGGGAAGTAGTACATGTATAAGTATTTAAATTTCAGCAGGTTTTGATGTTGTTAACTTTAATAATTAAATCTTCATCAAAAACAATACTCGTTCATTCGATAAGCAAATTTGACTCCCAGGCATCACTTCCTGTGGGGCAAGATATTTTTTATGACCAAAATAAAATTTTCATATTGACATTGAGTTGAAGAAAACATATGTAAAGCAAGTTAATTTCTTTTATATTACAAGATTAATCTTCCAGGCTATAGGGCCATGGTCTTGGCGTTAATGAACTACGCGTAGTACAAACTCAAGCTGGGTAAGCCTTGATTGGTCTTTTATTATTGTTCGTTCTCCTTTGATTTACCATTAGGCCTACGAGACCTGGCCTTCCTAAATCTTAAAAGTATCTTAAAATTAATAATTAAATCTGTATCCAAAACAATACTCATAATCACAAAAAAGCAAATTCTTTCACATACATCTGCGGGTATTTTGTGAGAATACATAAATATTTCTAGTACTACTGACCAATTTTTATTTTCTGAGGTTTATGTTATGAGCAAAATAGTTTTCAATTAATTGAGGAAGAAAACATGTAAAATCAATCTAATTTTTTTTATTATAGTTTCATGTCTATGTGGTATAACTATCAGGTTATAAAATTAATAACATACAAATACTTGAATCTATTCAAAACATAACCCTAAATCTCAAAAGTATCTTAACGCATAAAACAAAACTTACTTCTTATTTATTGAAGAAATTGAAATTGGAAAATAAAAGTCTAAAATAAATGGTTTTACAACAGTACATAAGTACCAATTATTGCGTGTTGTGAAATTTGTTTTTATAAAAAAACATCAAGGGGACTCCTTGCAACGCAGTGTGCCTACTATGTGGAAAATTTTCTAAATCAGGTCTTGATATTAGGATGAAATTAATAATTAAATCTGTATCCAAAACAATAGTCATAATCATAAAAAAAGCAAATTTTTTCACTTACATCACACTTGCGAGAATGTGACATTATTGCAGGGTATTTTGTGAGAATACGTAAATATGCCTAGTACTACTCTGACCAATTTTTATTTTCTGAGATTTATGTTATGAGCAACATAATTTTCAATTAATCGAGGAAAAAATATGTAAAATCAATTTAATTTCTTTTATTATTGTCTCATATCTACGTGGTATAACTATCAGGTTCTGAAATTAATAACATACAAATACTTGAATCTATTCAAAACATAACCCTAAATCTCAAAAGTATCTTAACTCATAAAACAAAACTTACTTCATATTTCTTGAAGAAATTGAAATTGGAAAATAAAAGCCTAAAATAAATGGTTTTACAACAGTACATAAGTAGTATACCTACCAATTATTGTGTGTTGTGAAATTTGTTTTTATAAAAAAACATCAAGGGGACTCCTTGCAACGCAGTGTGCCTACTATGTGGAAAATTTTCTAAATCTGGCCCAGATAATCAGGTCTTGATATTAGGGTAAAATTAATAATTAAATCTGTATCCAAAACAAGTCATAATCATAAAAAAGCAAATTCTTTCACATACATCACACTTGCGAGAATGTGACATTATTGCAGGGTATTTTGTGAGAATACGTAAATATGCCTAGTACTACTGACCAATTTTTATTTTCTAAAATTTATGTTATGAGCAACATAATTTTCAATTAATCGAGGAAGAAAACATGTAAAATCAATTTAATTTCTTTTATTATTGTCTCATGTCTATGTGGTATAACTATCAGGTTCTGAAATTAATAACATACAACAAATACTTCAATCTATTTAAAACATAACACTGCCTAACATCCCAGCACATAAAAAATGTGTGGAGTAAATAATTATAGTATATAGGCTTTTCTATCGAACTTGGAAGTACAAGATATAGTTTTTAGGGAAAGTGTTTAAAGTAAGTTTTGATATATAAACTTGAAGTAGGGTATTTAAATGGTACTTTAGTTTGCTTTAAAAGTAAATTATCCTTTAAATTTTACTTCTATGACCATAAAACTAAAAGCAAAAACATACAATACTACGGAAAACATATAGATTCTCAGTACTATTTTTTTCAAATTCTACAAAACCTTTTATATTTTAATGGTGACAGAACGTGTTCAACTTGTTTTTCATTGATTATTTTTAGTAAAAATCAACAGATGAAGCTTTTTTCGTAAAATTAAGCTTAGTTTACTTTTGTAAACAAAACACCATTGCATACGATACGAATACGATGTTCTCTTCGGTGTTTCGGAGATTGGTGAATTTCTATCACGTGACCCCCTCCGTTTTTGACGGCCCGAGAAAAAGTGCGAGCTGCCTGCACTTTTTCTCGGCCCGCGATGTCGGGCGTATCACGCCTAGCCATTGGTCCGCGCGCTCACGTGACCACCTGGTTTGGTTGATCCGTTTTCTGCCTCAAAAATAGGGATTTTTCTTGTCGCCAACCATCGCGCCAAGACGGATCGCGGCCCGTCATCCGGCAAAAAAGGCTCCATGTAGAACCAGCATGAGCACCAAGCTCGCTTGAGGAATCAACTGGGGGTCCAGTGTCGGGCTAGCCACTCGGCCTGGACACTAGCTAAGTAATTAGCACCCCAGTCCCGAAGACTAATTAAACGGAGATGGGCACAGCCTGATAGGCCACTATACTGCCGTCCTTGGCAAGAAGGGCGTATCTCGGATTTTGGCGATTTTCAGGTTTTTGCATATCTAGAATCTTTAGAGTCTTCTGCACCTTATGATACCTCATTCATGTACGAAAAGGTACGAAAAGGTACACAAAAACGCTAGTGAAAAAGGGCGTATCTCTGAAATTTCTTGAAATCCTTAGGCGAAAAGTGCTTGTACTGAAAATCTTGATTTTCGGAGATGCGCCCTTCTTGCTAAGGACGGCTGTATAGGCCTGGGTAGAATTTGATTTGATTAGGTTTAAGCGGAAAATTTATCTCAATCATAATGAAGAAAAGTCATGTTATATTATTTTTGTTTAGTTTATTTTATAATAACTGAAAATAGTGGCTCTTAGGTATTTAATTTATGAAATGTCCTTTAAGTTGATAAGTGAGGAGTTTCCCTTTGTTCTCAAGTTTCAGTGTGTAAATGTCTTTGTGTGATATTTTAATATTCGGAATTGCAAATTGTTGTCTATAAATGTCCAATGAATTGATAATAAATTGTTAATTTTGCATCTAATATTGCTTTGTTACTGTTGAGGGATTTGAGTTAATTGCGGTTCATAACTTTCTAGTAAAACTTAATGTTACCACTATACGATCATTAATGGAATCAAAATTGTACCCACGTAACCAATGTTACACGTTTAACATTCTGTATTTTATTTTACACACGTTTTTTTCTTTGTGAGTCTATTATTTATTTAGCCTTTTTAAAACATTTTATAATTGTTGTTCTTGATTAACTGTAACCAATCTGCCAATACCTACACCGCAGCCATGAACAACAGGTTTAGGCAGACCGGTAGTTCCAGAAGTGTAGTTAATGAACACTGGATGAGAGAACGACACTTGTTCAAATGTCATATCTGGAACTGATCCGTCTGGATTACGCCCAGTCTTTAAGAAATCACCCAAAAAACAACTGAAAAAAAAAAATGTCTTCAGAAAAACAAGTATAATGTTACGGGCAAAGTTATTAATCGGGCGTTATTAATAATGCCCGAAGTGGAGGCGGGCAAAGTGATAAATTTCATTAATAAATGCCATTGAATTTATCACATTGCCCGCCTCCTCTTCGGGCATTATTAATAATGCTCGATTAATCACTTTGCCCATGACTTATACACAAAAACAGCTTAGTGTCGGACAACTCAATGAAATAGACAGTAGCAGAGATAGGATAGATGGAGGATCACAGCAAAGGCCTATTCCTGCTAATTCTTTGTAGCAATGTTTCTTGACCCTATGACATCACTACGCGGAAGGAAAAACTGAGTAAACAGAAAGCCTGTTGGGTTTCTAGGAGGAGTTTCGGTACGCAAATCGTGATAAAATGACGCTATTGTACATGGGTTTAACAAACTAATCATATTTCTAAATTGAAATTCTTAATTTTACTCAAAATTTAGACATAACGCAGGAAATTACTTTCTTTATTTGCTTCTCCAAGGTATAGTGGATAGAAGGAGCAGTGTCGCGAACGCTATCAAAATAATGCTTTAGAAAGGGAGGACAAAAGTTAATGGTATCGGGACGACTAGAACGCTAGAGCCAGCTATTTTCTGCAAAAAATAAACTATTTTAAATGCTCTAAAAAAATAAAAAAAAAAACTTTAAATTCTTTACTTGTACAGAGTAAAGGCAAAACGATCCCCCACTGTAACCAAGGTCAAGTAACGTTGCAGTCTAGTATAGTGCCATTATGACAATGACGAATCATTCAGTGAAAGAAAAGCTTTTACATCCAATTTGTTATTTTATTTACGATGATTTTAAAACACCACGGTTTTGAAAGGAACGACTGTCAACTGTAATTTTACATTGTTGTGGGAGAAATTTTTTGAAAATCTCACTATTAGAATGAATTATTATGTATATGATAACCATAACTCCAAATATTACTTTAGTTAACAAGAACTATAGGAAACCAAACTTGCAATTACAAAAACATGCATGCCCTAATTTTAATTATATTGGTTACATCTAATGCAGCTTTATATTACTTAAAATTTTGAGCTAACCTGTTTTTTATCAGGCTAATTTTTCTTGAATCAGATTCTGTACTGGTACAGGCTACAATGACTTTTTCCAGAGATGGCAAATCTGAAGGTATAAGAATAACAAACAATGTAATATGCAGGTTTTTAAGAAGAATAAACGTAGTTGAAAATTATCTGTCACTTTTATTTGAAGGCGGAGTCGGTGATCCGCGCTTCTTTTAAACATTTTCGTTTTCTTGTTGTTTTCCCCCTTCCAAGAAACAAAGCTAATATTTTAGTTACATAAAAAAGGGGAGGAAACTCCTTTTTTAAATAAGGAGTGTGCAGTTCAGGTTCTGCCTATGAAAACACGTGCTGTGAAGTTTTGAAGTCCTAAAAATAGGAACGAGACTGGTGTGAGGTAGTGAGGGAAAAGCCTGAGAATCAAGTTAACACTATTATTATTATTTAAACTATTATTTACTGTCTACCTATCTCAAGATGAGCTGCCGTTTACATTTCTTACATCCATTCGTTTAGTATTGTTTCTATAGCAACCGCCACATGGTATAAAATCCTTTAATACCTGTTTCTTTTTTATATGCCATTGTGGTTCTTAAAGTACTCTGAAGCTAAACATATAGTAATCCTTTTTTCTGTTAGCACTGACTTTTACGGTAGTAAAAATGATTGTTACAAAAGAAATAAAGCGATCCTATTCCATTCTTCAAGAGAATTATACGGGTTGTAATTGGGAAAATTTATAAAAACTAACTTATTCATTTTTCTTATTTATTGTGCAAATTTTTAAAAGTTTTCTCAATATGCCGAACTATTGAGATAGACTTTATGGGAAACTTTCTGAAATAAGTGTTTTTCCGAAATTATATTTTCATGGGACCGCTCTTCATATACTCAAAGAGCCCTAAACATCAAATAATTTTTATTTCACAACTTTTATCATCTTAGTAAAATAAAACTATTCATTACGTAAAAATCTTTCTTATAAATTACCTTTTGTACATTCTACTTTTCAATGAAACAATTGTTTAAAAGTTATTCATTTGAAGGCTTTTCTAAAAGTTATTATTAGCCTTTAAATTATTGAAAACTTATTATAAAAATCTCGAATTAACTCTTGCATGTACTTAAGTATTAATTAAAAAAATTATGACTAAAGGAAAATAACATTTCTGTACTCACTTTCAGTTATGTCCTTAATTTTATCAAGCATGACAATCTCTTCACCATCGTGGATAAACTTATCAATAGTCAGCATAACTTTTGGATTTACCTGCTTCAACCTGTTTAGAACGGCCTAGAAGTGTAATAATTAAGGCTGTACTCGCCATGTATTAAACTAATTTTATTTTGACATAAAATATATTTCGCTAGGAAAGAAGATCGATAAACCCGCTTATAGTAGGCAAAAAAAAGAAAAATGTTCATTTTAGATGCAAGAGGTGGTCACTCAAAAGATTGGTGCCAAACTTAACATGCAGGTATGTCATTTCATGACAAACAAGATTTTCATAGAAACACATGTCCGCAAATGTAAACTGTATCCGCTAGACTTTTAGAGGACAATGTTTGCCGGTGAAGGGGCAACGTTTAACTTTTTTACTCTACGGAAAACTTTAATTTATTACATATTCGGAGAGAGCACCTCCTGAAACTCTTGTAAACCAAATTTCATTATATCCGTCCGGTAATTAGCAGAGAAAATCGCCTCCTTTTTTCAGTTTCTATTTTAGTTCAATATTTTGCAAATTAGGAACGGATTATTTTCTTTGCTAATTACCGGCAGAATTTAATGAAATTTAGTTATCAGGGGATTTCGGGTGTGCTCTCTCCGAATATGTAATGAAAATTTAAGTTTTCCGTGAAATAAAACAGTTAAACGTTGCCCCTTCACTGGCAAACAGTCCTAGAGCGGACACAATTTACAATTGCGGACATGTGTTTCTATGAAATTCTTGTTTGTCAGGGCACGGCTTACTAGATACTATACAGGCTAGCCGAGTTTTGAACAATGAAAACCATTTGACAACTTTTCCAGCTTGGATCGCCACAAGTCCTACCTATATCACCCAGCGCTTTCAACACTGTGGATATGCTTTGCCAGTTTGTCCAGTATTGCCATCTGGATTTTTAATGATTTCCGTACTCGGTTAGCCTGTATAAGTATCTAGTAAGCTGTGGTCAGGGCATGGTATATCTGCATGTTAAGTATGGCACCAGCCTTTAGGAACACCCTGTATATTTTGCTTTTTAGTTATATTGAAATCGCAGCACCAGAATAACCTAAAATAGGTATGGCTTCTTTAAAGGGATGACAATCATTTTTAGCTGATTTTTGAAATCCAAATTATGTATAGAAGTGAACGACATTTTAAAAGGAAACATTTTTGTCAATTCATCGTTATCAAATAGTAATATATAAAATAACAATAGTTCACAGCCTAAAAGGCAACAAACTATCCATTAAATATTGATGATCTTTCTATAAATAAAACAACTTATCTAGAAGTGATCATGAGATTATATCACTTTGAGAAGGGTATGTACAGCTTTTTGCCAATACATCGTAATTAATAAGAATTTACAACAATAATTTATTATAACATAGTTACGAGCACTTTACTTATTTGTAACATAGTTACTTATTTCATCTCGTCATTGAATTTTTAAAAAATGATGATTTTGTCTATATTTAATAACATGAGGAAATGACCATGAATAAGTTGAACAACATTGAGGAGAGTCAAAAACGCTTTTTTATCAAGCGCTAAAGGAGTCTGTTATTGTGTTTCCTGTGGCATCCTGAGCCGGTAAAAACTTTCAAGATTTGTAATTATTTAACTTAATTAACCTTGTTAAAAGTGGAAAATTAGAAAATGGAAAGGATTGCTTTTCTTTTTTCTTTTTCAAATGCAGTTGATCAAATTACTAAAATGATTCAATGGACTCTAACCGCCTATCTGGTTCGAGACTTCACACGGAACCAACACGTGACCTACTGAGCTTGCAATGGACTCTAACCGTCTGACGTCACACGGAATTAACACGTGACCTACTGAGCTTGCAATGGACTCTAACCGTCTGACGTCACACGGAACCAACACGTGACCTACTGAGCTTGCGATTGGTTACCACAGATACTACACTAGTAGATCTACTAGTGTAGTATCTGTGGTAACCAATTGCAAGCTCAGTTGTAGGTCACGTGTTGGTTCCGTGAAGTCTCGAACCAGATAGGCGGTTAGAGTCCATTGGTTACCACAGATACTAACTACACTAGTAGATCTACTAGTCAGACGGTTAGAGAGTCCATTGCAAGCTCAGTAGGTCACGTGTCGGTTCCGTGTGACGTCAGACGGTTAGAATCCATTATTGAAATTTTAAGATATTAAAAACTAGTGAAGCATAATAAGTTTCAACTATTGAAAAAAAAAAGGAATTTAATATTTTTATTAAATTTTTAACATACATTAATTTCTTCTTATCATGTATTGACTATAAAAATAATGAAGATGAAGAACTTTTAACTGCATTTGAAACCCTGCTATGCTGTTTTTCTTTGAATTTTTAAAAAAAAAATTCAGTTCTAAAGTTACCATTATATTGAAAACATCTCTGTTTAACCTTAACCTTTTAGTTATCTCTAGAGTTTTGAATTTATCAGTTTAACGTTTTAAAGGTCAAACAACTTGTATTCCTAAGAAAAATCTTTAAATACATGACTGTATGGAATACCAAAGTTAAAGATTGCTATTATACTTGATTCTTACTTGAGGCCCCAGTATTGGCAAAGCTCCAGTCCATATAGCTCCAATACTAGTCACAGCTTGCATTGCAAACACAGGTTCCTTTCTATTCGGCATGTAGCCTAAAGTAAAGATCTATTCTAAATAATAATTTTTTACTTTCCAGGTTTTTTTTAAGTATTTTATGCATGGAAACTGTAACTAATTAGTTGGTGTTTGTGCTCTAACAGCAGATTTGTTGAAGTGTTAATAATAGTAGGGGAGCCCAGAGTGTTTTTGGGTAGTAACTCGAGCGCGTCAGATAATCATAAGGGGGATACCTTGCATACTTTTGAGTAACTCCACCAAATATAAGCTCTCTATGTAGGGGGGTTTGTCTAGAACAGCCCGTCAGATTTGTAAAAAAAATTAGTTAAATGGACATACTCGAGCGCGTCAGATAATGATAAGGTAGGTTAGTTACCAGCTAAAAAATATATATTTTCTAAAATCTGCCGATTTGAGCGGTGGGTAAGGGAGCGGGAGGGTTACAAAGTTGCAAAGTTAAGCCAAGACCGGTAAGACGCTATTGCTCTTTTTGAGAAAAATGTACGAAACAAAATGTTTATAGACTAGTAGCCAGGAAACTAGGCTCCACTAGTTGTAAACTGTCTTGGTAGCCAATCTGACGCGCTCGAGTATGTCCATGTAGCTAGTTTTCTTTCAAATTTTGACGGGCTGTTCTAAACAAACCCACCAACATGGAGAGCTTATATTTGGTGGAGTTACTCAAAAGCATGCAAGGTATCTCCCCTATGAGTATCTGACGCGCTCGAGTAAATCCACATTTAGCATCATGGGCTCTCATACTATAAGGATTGATTGAGTAGATACTGCTATGTCGCTTAAATTGTTTTTTTTTAAACAAAAACTGTACTTTTGTTACAAAAAAAAATGTTTTCTTTTATCTACAAATGAAAAAGTGATAGGGTATTAGAAAACACTGTAAAAACAATTCCGTAAAATTTACGGTTTTAAACTGGCAGATGGGTTGGTTGTGGAATACTGTAAAAATTACAAAGTAAATCCGTAAGAACAACGGTGTTACCTTGTAATCCAAAAAAACATGGAATAAAATGGTAAAACGCCGTCCTTTTTAACGGATTTACTTTCTAATTTTTACGGTTTTGCACAACCAACCGAGCTGCCGGTTTAAAACCATTTATTTTACGGGAATTTTTTACAGTTAAGATATGTGGTTGATGGAGGTATTAGAAAAGCATTTCTAAGCAGAAACTTAGAATATAGGGGGAAATCAAAATTTACACAATCGTCAGCTTACATGAGAAAGGCACTAAGTAAGTCACTTTTGGAGAATCTTTTGAAAGCGGTAGAACGAGGCCAACGAACGAGCGGATTTCCAAAATCTCGCCAAGCTGGAAAGCGAACCGTGTGCCAGTAATATTGGAAGGTACTAAAGAGAGCAATGGGATATTGCCAAATTTGGCGTAACCTCGTTCAGAGTAGTAGTTAAGCCAGAAGTGACCTTGTGCCTTTCTCTTGTACGCCGACGATATCATAATATTTATCAATTATTTTCTATAGTTATTTAATAAAATGAAAGTACAATTAAACACTATATGTTAATTAAACATTGTGGGAACTTAGAAACAAGAAAGAATGCTTACAAACAACGACATCGCCCTTTTTCAAGCCGAATTTTCTGAAGGCTGCTGCGTAAAGACTTGCTTCTTGGTACATTTTGGCAAACGTTACGTTCTCTGGTTCTCTTTGTTCCCCTTTTAAATCACATATATATATATTAAAATTCATACTGTAAGCCTTTAATAATAAATTGCTTGCGAAATCAAAAGCGCAGTACTAAAAATAATGCATTTAAAAGTAAGAAAGCAAGATTTTTTCGAAGTATTACCATTATATTATTGGTATTATTATATCCCTAAAAGCCATGTAAATTGAAACAAATTAATTCCTGTAGCATTATTCTCGTATAGTTTGAAATGCGGAATTTCCTTTGTTAACATAAAATATAAATTTCAGACAAGATTCGAAGATAACAATGCTATTTTCTTCCTTTAAAAATAATTTATGCAACTCGATATCACATAAAGCGGAACTTACAACTAGCGTCATAAGGAAATACCCTGCATTTCCGACATACCAATGCACATTTATATAAAAAAAAACTATTTAGTCAATGGTCATATATCATTCAAAGGCTCGGATTTAGCAAAATGAAAGAAAGGAAGAACTTTAAATTGAATTTTATATACTATTCCTTACCAGTTAATATCATGGCAATCTGTTCGTCTCTGTATTTTAAAAGGTTTTCAGCGAAATTCAGTCTTGCACCTTGAAACCATTCTGGGTTCTCTTCAATAGGAATACTTAAGTCAATTACCTATAAATTAACTCCATAAAGCCATGGTTTGCGATTTATTTTTTTTTAATTTACTAAAGAATTTTTCTTGCTTACCTTTTCATATTTCTTGGAACAAACCACGCCGCTGAAGTCCCATATTTCGGCCCAAAATTCAGGAATGTGACTCACGGACCATTCGTTAAATTCCCAGAAATTTTCTGTAACACATTAATGCATTAGTGATGTTAATTAGTATTATTATTATTTTTGATATTAATATTAAAACAAAAAACTATCAGGGTTTTCCCCCAAAAAGAAAACAAATTATCAAAGATCCTTCTTGTGAAATTTTGAAGAATTTCGGTTTTTTTGTTTTTTTTTTTACTTAACCAGGTTTTGAACTAAAAGGTTTTTTTCAAGCCCTCGTGGGATAAAAAAAAAACAGATATTAGTACGTTGTCATCCAGATTTGACTTAAGTTACAAGTTTCAAGTCTCTAGCTCATCAGGAAAAATATAAATATTATTTTCTATAACAACAAACAGGCATAAAATTAGAAAGCTAGCTTATCAAATGTGGTGATGAAAAAGCTATAACCTACTGAATTTTAAGCTGTATTTTTCTTCTATTGCTGCCATGAGCTTTTTTAAAACTGATCCAGCATTTTCATTTGGATGGTACATTATTGGTAAATCTGTGCTTAGTGTATCCATAGTGTATCTGAAATCAGTACAATTCCTAATTTTGTTAAAATATTTATACTATATAAAATTATTTCATATTACCTATGTTTTTGTCATAAAGAAAAATAACAAATCACACAAAAAAGAATCTTTTACATATACTATATTTTAAAAACTTAAAATAATCAATTTAAGTACATTTTTAAAATAACAACATTCAAAATAAAATGTAGAAAATTTAGTAAAATGTAGAAAAAATACATTATATTGGTGATTTCATTACTTTTATACATAAAATAATTGAAGAAAAAACAGCTTTAAAACTTATACATACAACTTGGTTAGTGTTCAGACAGTGAATATCTACCTTTTTGTTACAAGCAAAAAATACGACACAAATCTGTATCATCTTTATCACTATAAGTTGTTGAATGAATGAAGATAAAAGTTATCTTTTAAGAAATAAGTCAGTTATCTGAAATATACAATTAGAAAAGGGAACGTATCCATACTACGTGACCCATTTTTTAATATTTTTGACCCCCCTTCCCCCCCCCTTGGTGACCACTCATAGTATATGACAAGACCCCCCCCCTCCCCTCTAGTTTTCACGTAGTAATTCATAAATACGGTTTTCAATCATTTTTTGCAAACAGAAAGTGAAAAAAATTTATTTGGGCTTAATTTGTCTTTATTAACACAGCTTTTAACGCGTGACGCTAAGAGTGCGTGCATACTTTTAGTAAAGGGTGGAAAATATATTATCAAGAAGAAAAAACTTATGTAAACGATATTGTAGTGGGGAATTAATTTACAAAAACAAGTAATTTTTTCTTTTATTCACGTTTATTTTTTTACTAAGTGACGAAACCCTAAGCCTCCCCCCTGTGACCCAAGCGTGGTATTTTGAAGACATCCCTCCCCCCTGAACGGGTCATGTAGTATGTACGTCCCCGAACGAATGTGTTCAGTCTGGAATAAAAATGGAATTCAAATAGGATTATTTTGGTAGGGAATGGTAATTTTGGAATTCAACTTATGTGTATTGCACAAACCACATACGGTTGAACATACAGAATGCGAAACCGTTGTAGACCGGCATGTAAATTTCGCTTGGACATTTCAATGAACATGTCTGCTGGTGAACATGCGTCCCGATCAAATTCAGATCTAAAATTCTCGGAAAATATAACTTAATAAAATTAACCTGATGGAATTATATGATAGGGTTGGGTAAAATGGGACATTTTTAATTGATTTTTCACTAATTCTTTATTATTGTATTTTTTAATCTCTTAACAACATTTTCCATCTTTAAAAAAATTAGATTCATGAATATATAAACATAAAAAAATATTAATTATAAGCTGTTAATTTTAGACTACAATAAATATGGTTTAGAAACTTCTGAAAATCACAATATTTATAACTTTAAGGTTTAATTTTTAATTACTTTCTTATAAAAGTAGCACTGGAGAACATTTTAAGCCAATCAAGTTAGAAAATTATTACATATATTTTCTGTTTCGTATCTACTTTTTGTTGGTGGGGCAAAATAGGACATTGCTAGCCTTAGACATTCTTAGGGCATGCCCAGAACCTACTATGTTAATAAAAGAACTGTGAGGAACAAGGTGGATATCATATCAGCTTTTAAAAAGGTTGAGACTAAAAAATCAATTTTTTATGCAAAACTATAAGGTATATCACATAAAACTATGAAAAAGATAGGTGTGTAAATCTTCTACTCTTACTTGTGACAGGGAACGTCTTGACTCAAAATGAAAAACATTGCTTTGTGGCTGTTCTAAAATTCCTTGCAGACAGCTGCTTTCTATTTAATTTGCAACATTTTATGAATTAATATTACATTGAAAAAATGCTTTGTCAACCAATTTTGTTTCGAGGTTTTGTAAATATGTTTGGAAATATGACTCTTAAAAATAGTGCTTAAACTCAATTTTAGACATTTGACAGTCTTAAATGATATTTTGGCAGACAGTCATCTGGCATCATCACAGAATATTAGCATTTTAAAGTAATTCATATGTTAAGGCTCATTGTGACTTATCACTTTTGATATTCGTTTGGAGGAATGATCTAAAGCAGGGTTTCCCAAACTTTTTCATGCATCGACCCCTTGGGAGTAGTTCACTCAAGCCATCGACCCCCTTTCAAAAATCCAACTAAATTCTTAATGAAAATAAATTAAAAATGAAAATTCAACTAAAATTTAACAGCCGGTCTCATTCACTAGTAATGTACAGTTCAACCTGGAAAATTCATTGGTGAACAATATAAGACCACCAAAAAGCATTAATTACTCAAAACTTTGATATAAAAATAAGTATGTGAGAAAGTTCAAAGGATCAGGAAAAATCTTTGAATCATCCACAGCATTGCATTTTACAATAAAATAGCAAAATTTTATCAAAATAAAAAAAAAAAAACACTGCAAAGAAGAAAAAAAATTTTGAAACACTCGAAATAAACTAAATTACAATAAAAGTAAATAATTTTAATTATTAAATTCAGAAACAAATTTATTAAAATTGTCATTATTACAATGCAATTATGAGTAATTACGAATAGATTCAATGGGAAGGGTGTGCCTGATGCTGGACTGCCAAAGATGGTATTTGGTTTAAAATTACTTATTATTATTCTTTTTCGCAGTTGAGATAATTTAATCTACGAATAAAGTGCAATTTTTTTGCTTTAAAAAAGATTCACTAAGTTTAAACTGCTTTATAGCTTTTTTAAAATAACACTGATGTTATACTCGGGATTACCATATTTCAGAAAAAAATGACAAAACAAAATGTGGCTATAGTGTTTTGAAACGTCTGCTGATGATTTATTAAAAATTTAATTTTTTGTTTTAAAAAACTTTTTAACTTTTATAACAATTTCTAAAACAGTATTATGTATAAAAACCACAGGGTTGGCAAGTTTCGGCCGCAAGTAGAAAAACGCAATAATGAAAAAAATTAGATTTTTGCCAGCAAAAGTATTTTTGACCCATAATCATAATCAATCTTTTAACTTCTTTTTATAAAAGACATATAGTATATGTATATCTGTTAAAAATGAAACAATCAATGAAATAATAAGTGTGTAATGAGGATATGAACCCTGACGTGATGTTAACTTGCACGGGGAAATGTAAAAACCTCTTTCACTATACATGTGGTGGACTCACTGTGGCTGCCTTCAACAATCTGTCTCAGAACAAAAGATCTAAATGGATCTGTGTCGCATGCAGTAACGTCAGTTCTGCTAAAGTCTCAACAAAAGGTGCCGCCAATGATGATTCTTCAGCTACGATGAAATCTCAATTTAGTGAGCTTAAAGATCTTATCACTACAAAATTTGCAGATCTCGAAAAATCAATAGAGTTCAACAATTCTTTAATAAACGATCTAAAGGCAGAAGTAAAAGCTCTACAACATACTAATAAAAACCTTCAAGCTAATAATGAAAGACTCTCAAAGGAAAACGCCGAAATCAAAAATGAAATCAAGAATCTTCAGTTTGACGTAATTGAACTAAAGCAGTATTCGAGAAGGACGAACCTGGAAATTTCTTGTCTCCCTGAATGTGAACACGAAGATCTAAACAAGGTCCTCTTAAAGCTAGAAGAAATTTCGGATATGAAAATGATAAACAACGTGACAGCAGCTCACCGGGTACCCAGCTTTAACAAAGACAGACCCAAACCTATAGTGGTTCAATTCACATCGAAAGAAGTTCGTGATTGTGCATTAAAATCCCTAAAAGCTTGCCATATATCAGCAAACAAAGTCAATGAAAGATTTAGTGATATGCCTATATTTTTCAACGAGCATCTAACCCCTGAACTCAAATTCCTATTCCACCAGGCCAGAAAAACTAAATCGGAAAACAGCTACAAGTTTTGTTGGGTTCGTAATGGGAAGATCTTCCTTAGAAAAGACGAGTCTTCCAAAATTTTAAGAATTAAATCCACTGATGACCTGAATCTTCAATTGTGAACAATCTTATCCTTTTCCTACTGTTGATGGTTGTATTTTATTAGAAGACTCTTCTGAACTAAAAAATTATCTCAAATCCGAACCAACTGGCTGTAAGTCAAATATTATTATCTTACATCTGAATATACGTAGCATTCGTGCAAATTTTGACAGTTTTATTTCCCATATCTCAAATTTTGTTGATTTTATTGATGTCATTATTTTGTCAGAAATCTGGATTTACAGTGATGAAATTGATTATTATGCAATAGATAAATTTGAATCCTTTTTTTGTTGCCGTGAGATAAATCGCTCAGGTGGAATTGTTGTATACAGTAAAAAACATCTGAATCTGATCGCATTAGACATATGTTTTGAATCTGCTGAAAGTATATTATTATACAGTAATTTTTATAATCTGGCAATCTTATCAATATATCGATCACACGCCTTTAAAATTGATCATTTTACTAATGAATTAAAAAATATATTATGTACTTTAAACCAACCTAATATTATAATAATGGGTGATCTCAATATAAATATACTAAACAATGACAATGATACTAATGAATACCTAAACTCCTTATCAGCTAAGGGATATCAAAGCTACATTAACAAACCCACTCGTGTCAATATTTCTTCAACATGTATTGATCATGTATTTGTAAAATCCAAAATTTTTACAGTTTCTACTGCAATTTATATTACTGACATAAGTGATCATTTTATGACTATCTGCAATTTAAACAATTCTATTTTATCAACTTTAGACAAAAGTAACTCTGATACAAACAAGCAAACTTATATTAACTATAAGCTAGTCTATGATTATCTACTTGGTTATAGTTTTAAATGGAATTTTTCTGATGATCTTGATCTTCAATATCAAAATTTAATTTTTAGATTTCAAAATATAAGAAATAATTTTAAGTTCCCTAAAAGAGCCTCTAAAAACCATAAAAATGATTGGATCACAGAGCATATTTTGAACTTAATTCATAGAAAAAGTAAGCTTTTTAAAAAAACGAGGAAACATCCTTGGGACATAGTTTACAGAACTGCCTATAGAACAACTGTTGCCGAGTTAAAGAGTAATATCAAAGCTGCAAAATCAGAATTTTTCAATAATAAGTTTAAAAATTGTAAAAATATGAAAGACAAATGGAAACTTGTAAATGGAATTTGTAACATAACTAAACCTTCTAATCTACCTCAACTGGTAAACGACTCTGATACAGCATCTAAATTCAATGAATATTTTTCTAATTTAACTCTGAATTCATATCTACCACAAAATGACTACATCTCCTATATCCTACCAAGTTTAAATTCATTTGTATTTCTTCCTGTGTGTGACTACGATGTTATTAGTGTAATTAATTCTTTTTCAAATATAAACTCTACTGATTATGATGGTGTCAGCATAAAGCTGGTAAAGATGTTTTCTGTAAAAAATATTGGTTTTATAACAAATTTTATAAACTTATCAATTAGTTTATCCTATTTCCCAAATTCATTAAAAATAGCTACTATTACTCCAATCTTTAAATCCGGTAACAAAAACCTATTAACAAATTATCGTCCTATTTCTATTCTCCCTACTTTTTCTAAAATTATCGAAAAAGCATTATCTAATAAAATGTATAATTTTTTATTTCATACTAATTTCTTTGCTGAAAATCAGTATGGTTTTATTAAAGGTCGCAATACGGAAATCGCTCTCATAAAATTCACTAAATTTATATACAACAGTATCGATAAAAATAAGAAAACAGTGGCTATTTTTCTTGATATATCTAAGGCTTTTGACAGTGTGAATCATTATATATTAATAGATAAATTGCAATATGCCGGTTTTAGAGGAAACATTTTAGAATGGTTCATCTCATATCTCTCAAATAGGAAACAAAGAGTAAAAATAAAAGATTCCTACAGTGACTTTTCCACAACAAATCGTGGCGTTCCACAGGGCTCAATATTAGGACCATTATTATTTATAGTTTTTATAAATGATTTTTGTAAATTAAATCTTTTTGGTGAAATGATAACTTATGCAGATGACTCAGTTCTATTATATTCTTGTCATGATTTAAATGAACTAAAAAGACAAATTGAATCTGATCTTATTTTAATTAGAAAATGGTTTTTGTCAAATGATTTAACTCTTAACTTAAATAAAACTAAATATATATATTTCACATTGCAGGAATGCTCTATTGACTTAAATTTCAAATTTCACAGTAACACCTGCAATGCTATTCAAAATTGTAACTGTTATTCCTTGCAACGCGTTAATACCATTAAATATTTGGGTATTCAAATAGATTTTAACTTGAAGTGGAAAACTCACATAGGTGATCTATGCAAAAAACTACGCTTTATTTTAATTAGATTTCATCACTTGAAGAATAAAGTGAATAAGTTGTTCTTAAATACATTATATTATTCTTGGTTTTATTCTCTATTAAACTACGGTATTATTGTCTGGGGAGGAGACTACAAAACTAACTTATCTCCATTAATCTCCCTTCAAAATAAATGCTTCAAAATTTTAAACTACAAACCTTCGACACCCAACCATTTAAAATCTATAAAACTTCTACCTATACGCTACATTGCTTTCTTTCGTATGATTTATTTTTTATATCGTAATAAAACAATATGTGAATATAAAAATCAAATTTCAGAACGGAGACCTAATGAAATATACCAAATACCGCGCTTCAATAAAGAAATCTTCCGCAAACATTTTTGTTATTTAGCACCTAAATTATTTAATGGATTAACTTTAGACCTACAAAACATCTCAAGTAATAAAAAATTTAAGAATTTGTTATTTGATTTCTTATTGGTCATTGATGATTTAGATGTTTTTTTTTAAGTTATAGAAGCAACATGTAATTTTAATGCCTATGCTGTTTTGCCATTTATCTCTTTGTATTTGTCATTTAAATTGTGTTATTATTTTTTTTTTTATGTACATATGTATTGTGTATTAGTTATATTTTAAGACACTTTTTTTTTTTTTCGATTTTATTTCCTCATCTGTACTAAATTTGCTTGTAATAATTTTTTTGGTCAGCTAAATGGGCATGTGCCCCAGTCTGACTAATATGCCTTCCCCCTATTTTCGATTGTATCGCTTTGTACAAAAATGAAATAAATTATTATTATTATTATTATAATGATCAAATAATATCCCTATCTTGCACATACGAGTAATATTTGAATTTTTATTGCATAAAAATATCTGTCTGGCAGAATTATCGACCTTATTGAAAATGTTACATTCAAGTTTAAAAAAAAAGTATTTTTACACCTTATAAAAAATTTGATTTTCCGATTTTTTCACAACATTATTAGTTAAAGATTTTATTAGTAACACACAAGCTGGTTTTTTGTCTTTTCTGCACTTTTCTTTTTTTTATGACTGTTTTACTTTCATCGACCCCCTACCGACCCCTAAAGCTTCATCGACCCCCTACCGACCCCTAAAACTTCGTCGACTCCCCATCGACCCCCTTTAAACCTTCATCGACTCCCAGGGGGTCGGTACCGACCACTTTGGGAAACCCTGATCTAAAGTGATAGTATCGAGTGAAAATTGGCGTTTCACTCTATACTCTTTCACTTTTCTATAAAAACTAGGGATAATTCAGTGGAGTAAATCAATCGGAATAAACAGAGAAAGTGAAAAAATGTAAATGGCCCTTTCACCAGAAAGTCCTGCTCTCTTCCTCTTCAAAATCATTTCCCGAATTGAATTTAAAGTCCAGTTTTCCTCTGTAACATCTGTTTAAATTTCAGGAATATATGGAAGAATTATGTTTCCAAAATCATCAAATGATTAATGATCTACGCTTTGATATTTGACTTGAATTTAAACTAAAAATAACTTTTATATCAACGAGTAATCCCTTGTTGTACGCGCACCCATGGTTGAGTATCGTGGCTTTTGAAGAATAACTGAAGCAGAGGGAGATGCTGTTAGGAAGGGGAAGAAATCTCTGTCGATTTAGTCTGTTTAATACTGTCTATTTTAGATCCTTTAATCTCACATAAGGATACATGTTGCGAAATACGGAGCTAGCTTTTGTGAAAGCAAATGGAATTTTAGAAGGAAAGCAAATATGAGAATAGAATAGAAGTCCTTATTATAAGTATTAATTCATTTTTAAAATATTGTTTTTTGCCCTTGTGTGTTCAGCCCATTAAATTTAGATCTATTTTAAAAAGAGGTTGGGACCTATAGTAATTAGCTTCTTCGGCAATTTCTAGATTCGAGACGATAATGGATCTAAAGAAATTTGAAGCTCCTATGTTGTACAAGCCTAGGGATAGTGATGGAAAAAATTTGAAAAAGTTCAAATCAATAGTCGAAGAAAAATATGGAAAAAAATTTGGTAAGATTAATATTTTTTGGTAGTGTGATAAGATGAATGGGGACTTATGAGCGTGATTCTTAGCTAACCTTTTTGAGGAGTGCATTAAGTTGTGCTCCCTAATATGTAAAATATAATTCTGCTTAGATAATTATGTACTGTAACTATTGTTAAAACAAGAAGATAATGCTTTTAGTTCAAACGATGGAAAATTAATTAACATGGTAAATTTTATTTTCAAAAGTGTGCAGTCGAAATTGTGAGTAGTTGTAATTATCTCAATATGTACTCTTCTGTAGCAAACCAATTCCTGCTACTCTCGCAATTTGGGTAAGATGGCAAAATTTCATAGAGTCGGATCAAACTAGTATGTAATTAATTTTACTTTTAATATCAGTTTCAAGTCATGGCTCTCTGGTCAATATAATATTTATCTGTAGCCTGTTATTCAAATCTCTTGGATAACTCGTGCATGATTTGCCATGATCTGAATGCGGCCATACGGCCCTTTGTCGAATTGTTCTTTCAAATTCTCTTCATAAATTTTAATATCATATCCTGTAGTAAAATCTTGAAAATTCCTGTTGATATATTTACAAAAAAATTGTTTTAAAACAGTATTATTACAGATCTTTGATGTAATAAAAACGAACGTGTGCTCGAATTAAAAGTCTTACTTAATCCTAAGGTCCAGGTTCTGTATTCAAATGATCCAGGTCCTGATGTTGCAGTGCAATTTTGCAGCTTATGGTTTTGAATTATATGCAGCGTACAAAATCTACTATAAAACTATCAAATTGAAACCTTTTATTGAAAACGATTCTGTCTGTTTCAAATATTGAAATGAAGAAACTTTTTCTTTTGAGGTAATGAAAAATTACGATGCACCCTTTATTTTTTATACATTAAATGAAAATTGGAAACTTAACCATCTTTAATGAATAGAAAGTAATAGTACACTATAGTGCCTCCCCCCATGTATATTTTCTATCTATTCACACTTCTACAATTAACTCTCCTTTTTCTTACTTCTCTTGTTATTGGAATCATTTATAGATGGATATTGGGACTTGCATAAATGGTCAGTGGATCACCTGGAAGAATTTTGGGCAGAAATATGGGACTTCCTGGGAATCATCCACTCAAAGAAGTTTGAAAAAGTCCGTTCAAATTTATTATTATTACTATTACTATATTATTATTATTTTAACAATAATGTACTTATCTGATTTGATTTTATATACGATAAAAATTGAAGATGTTTCTTGGCAGGTTATCGATTTAAATATCCCTATGAGCGACTCCCCTCACTGGTTTGAAGGAGCTAAGCTCAATTTTGCTGAAAACTTGCTCAAGTACAAAGATGATCATGAAGCGATGATTTTGGCGGGTAGGATGTGACACTTTAACCCTTAAAATTTCCTTTAAAAAATCTTTAAGATTACATACGATAAAATCAAAAGATAAATTCAAAGGCTCTTTTAATAAATTCGTTTAAAGAATAATAATTTTAATAGAGTTTTTATTATGAGTAGGTTTTTATTATTAATATTATTGCTATCTTATCTAATTAGATGAAGCGGGAAATACAGATCATGTCACTTACAAACAAATGTTTGAAGAAGTGAGGTTGTATGCTGCAGCTTTGCGAAGCTCCGGAATCAGGAAAGGGGACATAGTTGTATGTAAGTAACAGTTTTATGTTTTTATTAGCTTCTTTTATTTTCAAAACTTAATTTTTATATTCATAAATGTTTGCATTACGGTCAAAACCAGTAACCGTTATCAGTTTTCTCTTACACACATAATCTATAAATTCTCATTTAACTTTAGAATGATATCTCCGTCTTAACCATCTTTAAATTCTATTGTCTGTATCATGCCTCTCTCATTATTACAATAGTCTTCCATTTATAATACTTTATGTTAAAACCATGCCGGAAATTCTGCATTAGATAATCATGATTTTAGGTTACATGTCAAACAGAAAGGAAGCCATGTTTACTATGCAGGCTACGTTGAGTATAGGAGCAATTTTTTCTGGGGCTCTTCCTCTGCTGGGACATAAAGTAAAGAATTTTGGAATGTTATCTTACACGCGAATGTTTATTTTCATCTGTACGGTTATAGAAATGTGTTTTCTGAATCTCTTATGTAATGTTGAAACCTTTGTAATGAAATCTTTTCGTGAAAATATCTGCATGGGCGTTCAAAGGTTGCATGGGTCTTGCATGTGTAAAAGAACGTGATAAAGGGTAGTATAGTTGAAAGTTTCTAAAACAGAACTTTTAAAAAATTTAAGTAAGATAAAAAAAGATTTAAAGTCTTAATAGTCTGAGCAAAATATAGCTAAGAGTATTATTGGATATTTGAATTATTTATAGGATTTTTTACAAATAACACTATTGGTTACACTCATAACACATCTCATGGTTCCTAGCAATTTTTGATTAGTTTTTCCCCTCAGGTGTTTTTTTTTTTAATTTTGCGCCGAAGACCACCCCATACGTTATTGGTTACTCTTAATACCTATTTAAGCTTTACTTATTTTCTAAAAATTACTCATAGTTGATAAAAAGCTATGGACTCTCATAATTGGGGCTAATAGAGATCGAAAGACCCTGAAATATTTTAACTTACTTCAGATTTACTTCATGCAAAAAACTGCATTTAAAACTATAGGTATTGAAACTTTATGTAATAATATGTATAAGTGTGGATAGAAATTTTGTATTTATTCAGTCTGCCATAGAAAGTCATTCATTGACTCAAGAATAGACAGGACTGTCCTTACATTTCTAATTCAGTTAGAAGGCTAGTCCTCAAATCCATTTAAGCAATAAGTTTCAACCTATCCTATTTCAATCTAGTAGTATATCAATTCACCCTATGACCCAGCTAAATGCACCCGAACGGAGGGTTTTCAAAAGCTCATCATGATATATAATCAAATGTAGTAAGTGAAGATCTGCTGATTATGTAGTTATATTTATTTTTTTGCCCGTCTTTGAAATAATTTATTTTTAAAAATGTGGTTGTTATTTTTTAGGCTGTACTCGACAGATTTGAACAAGTTAAACCCAAGATGCTAGTCGCAATGGATAAGTTTGAATATCAGGAACAAGAAATTGATATGTTGAGAGAAGTAAGGCAGATTGTTAAAGGTAGGTTCTTGCATATTCAAGAAAAAAAAACCTTGATGGCCCAGTCAACAAGTACTTTTATTTCATAATTTTCTTATCGTAAACCCCAGCTCCCACGGTTAAATTTTCCTTTGTTTTAGGTCTGACTACATTGGAGAGAGTAGTTATTTTATCACCTAAAAATTACACAAATTCAAAGGACATTTCGGACATTCGAAACAGGTACAAATCTTTTAATGCCAGCGTTATTTGAAAATTCCAAATGCAGTTTTCCATTTTTTACTGATAAAAACTGTCAACGTATGTATTAGTTTGGTGTCAGTTAACAAATTATTTGACACTAATTTAAAATCTTCGTTCAGCTAAGATTAGATTAAAATAATTTATTTTAGGAAAAGTTGTATTTGATATTAATTTCTTCAAATCCTTGGGTAAAAATGAAAGCCAGTTGAATTTTTTGGTTATTTTTGTTTTATTTAAATAAATTACGTAATTGTACTCGTATATATTTAATTAATATGAAATCGTTTTTTTTATTAATTAAAAGGAACTTTTTCCGGGCTTGTTGGCCGTAGTCTAGTAGATGTAAAAGAACTATGGGTTTCGACCCCAACTGCGGGAGTCATCTTAAGTAGAAAGTTAAAAGTCTGTAAAACTTTTAACTTTCTATACTGAAGATGACTCCCGCAGTTGAGGTCGAAACGTATAGTTCTTTTACATCTACAAGACTACGGCCAACAAGCCCTGAAAAAGTTCCTTTTAATTTACTCCGGCCGTATAAGCCTACACAGTTTTATCAGTCATCTCTACGGGGAGAATATTTATCTATTAACGCGTTTTTTTTTTATCTTAAACCAAAATGCATAGAAAAAGAAGAGCAAAATATTCTCATTGAGATTAGCCTTTTAACTGAAAAAAAATATGAAAAATGAACTTTCATAGCTATACTATGAACTAAAACCGTTCAATAGTTTTCGCTTGGAGAAACCAGATTTAAATAAAGGTTTAGAATTTTTCCCTCACAGACAATTAAAAGGACATGAACATCTGTAAAATTAAAAATTGCAGGGCGTGCCTTTGTAAACTTAGATGCTTTGTTGTTTTAATAAATTCGTTACTTTCAGCTTTTTAATGGAAGACTTCTTGAAACTTGGTCTAAGAGAGGACGGGACTGTTCCACCAATGGAATTCGAGCAAGTTTCCTTCTCTCATCCAGCATACATCAGTTACACTTCAGGAACTACAGGGAAGCCTAAAGCTATTCTACATGGAATCGGGGTAAAACAAACATAATGCACACATTTATTTGTAATTTTATGGAAAGTAAGTCTGTAAATATTTATGTGTGGTGTGTGTTTTAGGCGCTTATGAAAAATGCCGTTTACTTTGGAATACATGGGGAAGCCGAGAGAAGCAGTATTTGGTTCTCCGTATCTCCTGTAAGTATTCATAAAAAATGTGAAATAGAAGCGGTTTTAAAACACAGATTCGCCCATCTATTTAAAAAAAATAAGTCAGGGTCATAATATATTTTGACAATTTTGTTTAACTGCGCCGAATGAAATGGTCATTCCATATTCCATCTCATTGATTTATAGATAAGGCATGTCGGTAGGTTAAAAATCAAACTCTAGTATGCACAACTCATACCAAATATGAAATATGTCACGTTTACGTAACTGCAAGAAACGTTGCTGTCGAGTATAGTTGGTGAAAAACTAAAGAAATCAACCTCAAAAACAATAAAATACTGAGTTATCCCTCATTCAAAAAGCGTACGGAACAGGTGAACTAGCATTTGATAGATTCTTTCCTCGTTTTATTTTAGGGCAGCCTCCGTTCAACCACGGCTTACTAGATACTTATACAGGCTAGCCGAGTACGGAAATCATTGCAAATCCAGATGGCAATACTGGACCAACTGGCAAAGCATATCCACAGTGTTAAAGGCGGTGGGTAATATAGGTAGGTCTTGTAGCGCTCCAAGCGGGAAAAGTTGTCAAATGGTTTTCATTGTTTAAAACTCGGCTAGCCTGTATAAGTATCTAGTAAGCCGTGGTTCAACAAAGCCAAGCTAGTTAAATAAATTTAGTAGCGATAAAATCCGTTTTTTTATTTCATCTCACATATTTTTTCTTAACAACCTTTATAATACTACGATGGGAAATTCGCTCAAGACTAGAAAAGAAATGAAATTTTTCTTAAACCCTTAAAAACCATAAACAAAACATTTTCGAACCCTATAAAAGAAAAAACATTATCAGGTCATAACTGTATTTAAATGTCTAAGTGATAAGAAAATGGACAAAAAAACTGTAAATTATTTTATAGTATTTATTTGCGTGGGAATGATGTAAAATATCTGCCCGCGAGCTGGGTGAATGCCTTCAGAGGGCCAGATTTGTCCCTTGGAGAAGTTTGAGGAGACAGAGAGTTTTATGAAGCACAAGCACTAACCTCAAACTTTTTAACTGCTCATCCTAGATTTAATAAATCTCATAAAAGTTTGATAATCCAAATGTTCGTTCAGTCCGATTCCTTTTCGTAAAGTTAAAGTCATTTGTTCGTTATTTTATAAGGAAATTTTTTGTCATGTACTACACTGCAAATAATAACCGTCAAGAAGGCACTGTCTTTTAAGACGATCAATATACAACTAAACTCTACTCTTATTTCCACGGCAACGGATCTAATTGGAGATCACACTAAGCGCCGGGACTGCTACGTAACCGCGAAACCTACGGCGCATGGGCAACTGCCGCTTTTGCCGTCCAATTAGACACTTCCCGTCAGGGAACAGAATAGCTCTAACAGCAAAAATTGCCAAGTTTCCCTTTGCACGGGATTTCTCTGTTGACTGAACTTTTTCTGGTTTTGCAACTTTAGGGAACTTATCCATCGAAAAAATACATTATTTATTTAATTACATATTGTCTTTCTACAGATTTGTGTCTCATTTTTTCACAACTTGGGAGATTTAAGTGGATTATGTTCCTAAATGCTTTCCCAGAAAAAGTTCCCAAAAGCTGCGAAAAGATCTTAGTATACAGAAAAAGTTCAGCCAATAGAGAAATCCCGGGTTCCGTTCAAAATCCCGACAGTCAGAATCCCGACCGATCAGGTTCCCGACGACGAAATCCCGACAGGGTCAGAATCCCGACAGATCAAAATCCCGACTGGGTCAAAATCCCGACAGGGTCAGAATCCCGACAGGTCAAAATCCCGACAGGGTCAGAATCCCGACAGGTCAAAATCCCGACAGGGTCAGAATCCCGACAGGGTCAGATTCCCGACAGGGTCAGATTCCCGACAGGGTCAAATCCCGACAGGTCAAAATCCCGACAGTGTAATGTCACTCTTGAGCCGTGAGAGCATGAATTATTGAATTTTTTTGAAATTTTAAATTTTTTAAAATTGATTAAAAACTGGTTTAATACTACACTCCTGCGCGTGCAAGACTTTTTTCTGGGGATTTTTTCAGTGCTGATTACAGATATTTCATCAAAACGGACGTTTGAAAGATTTTAAAATTTTAAATTTTTTAAAATTGATTAAAAAATGGTTTAATACTACACTCCTGCGCGTGCAAGACTTTTTTCTGGGCTTTTTTTCAGTGTTGATTACAGATATTTCATCAAAACTGACGTTTGAAAGATTTTAAAATTTTAAATTTTTTAAAATTGATTAAAAAATGGTTTAATATGGTTTTAATGGTTTAACTCCTGCGCGTGCAAGACTTTTTTCTAGGCAGCTTTTCAGTGCCATAGAGATCTAATAGTATATTAGAGTGGACGTCACGTGACCCAGTAATGATATTGCATAGGAGACTCGGTAACCAACAAGGCGCCATGTTTCCATCGGCCAGCCGTAATGTTAAGTCAATGGAAGGGGTCTCAAAAATGCATTTAAAAAGTTTCCCAGCTGAAATATCCCTTAAAGACCGATCGAAATGCAAATAGGACCAAAAAATACATATTTTAACACCAAAATTAAATACCTTTCGTGCAGTTTTCTTGGTTTTTCATCTCGATTTTTCTACCGTAAGCCTAAAATAACTGTTTTCTCGTCAAAAACCATTGTTATGCAGATTTTGCCTCTTGTTAATTTGGAGGGCTTTGGAAATATTTTAAAACACTAGTAGAAATAAAAATATAATAATATCTTAAGAATAAGAATTTTAGAATATTATACTGGCAAACTTAACATTTAATTAAATTAAATTCCTTAGGTGTATAAAACAGAGACAAAACTTACAAAAAGTGTTACTTTTATTCTTACATATTTTCGTTATACTAGTGTTTTTAAAAAACATTTTTGCAGCCCTTCAAATTAACAAGAGGCAAAATCTGCATAACAATGGTTTTTGACGAGAAAACAATTATATTAGGCTTACTGTAGAAAAATCGAGATGAAAATCCAAGAAAACTGCACGAAAGGTATTTAATTTTGGTGTTAAAAGATGTATTTTTTGGTCCTATTTGCATTTCGATCGGTCTTTAAGAGATATTTCAGCTGGAAAACTTTTTAAATGCATTTTTGAGACCCCTTCCATTGACTTAACATTACGGCTGGCCGATGGAAACATGGCGTCTTGTCAATTCAGTGAAAGTCACGTGACGTCCACTCTAATATACTATTAGATCTCTATGTTCAGTGCTGACTACAGATGTTTCTTCAATACTGTGGTTTGAAAGATTTTAAAATTTTAAATTTTTTAAAATTGATAAAAAAATGGTTTAATACTACACTCCTGCGCGTGCAAGACTTTTTTCTGGGCTTTTTTTCAGTGTTGATTACAGATATTTCATCAAAACGGACGTTTGAAAGATTTTAAAATTTTAAATTTTTTAAAATTGATTAAAAAATGGTTTAATACTACACTCCTGCGCGTGCAAGACTTTTTTCTAGGCATCAGTGCTGACTAAAGATGTTTCTTCAATACTGTGGTTTGAAATATTTTAAAATTTTAAAGTTTTTAAAATTGATTAAAAATGGTTTAATACTACACTCATGCGCGTGCAAGACTTTTTTCTGTGCTTTTTTTCAGTGTTGATTACAGATATTTCATCAAAACTGACGATTGAAAGATTTTAAAATTTTAAACCAATTTTTAATCAATTTTAAAAAATTTAAAATTTTAAAATCTTTCAAACGTCAGTTTTGATGAAATATCTGTAATCAACACTGAAAAAAAGCCCAGAAAAAAGTCTTGCACGCGCAGGAGTGTAGTATTAAACCATTTTTTAATCAATTTTAAATTTTAAAATCTTTCAAACCACAGTATTGAAGAAACATCTGTAGTCAGCACTGAAAAGCTGCCTAGAAAAAAGTCTTGCACGCGCAGGAGTGTAGTATTAAACCATTTTTTAATCAATTTTAAAAAATTTAAAATTTTAAAATCTTTCAAACGTCAGTTTTGATGAAATATCTGTAATCAACACTGAAAAAAAGCCCAGAAAAAAGTCTTGCACGCGCAGGAGTGTAGTATTAAACCATTTTTTAATCAATTTTAAAAATTTAAAATTTTAAAATCTTTCAAACCACAGTATTGAAGAAACATCTGTTGTCAGCACTGAAAAGCTGCCTAGAAAAAAGTCTTGCACGCGCAGGAGTGTAGTATTAAACCAGTTTTTAATCAATTTTAAAAAATTTAAAATTTCAAAAAAATTCAATAATTCATGCTCTCACGGCTCAAGAGTGACATTACACTGTCGGGATTTTGACCTGTCGGGATTTTGACCCTGTCGGGATTTCGACCTGTCGGGATTATGACCCTGTCGGGATTTCGACCTGTCGGGATTCTGACCCTGTCGGGATTTTGACCTGTCGGGATTTTGACCCTGTCGGGATTTCGACCTGTCGGGATTCTGACCCTGTCGGGATTTTGACCCTGTCGGGATTATGACCTGTCGGGATTCTGACCCTGTCGGGATTTCGACCTGTCGGGATTTCGACCTGTCGGGATTCTGACCCTGTCGGGATTTTGACCGTGTCGGGATTTTGAACTGTCGGGATTCTGACCCTGTCGGGATTTTGACCTGTCGGGATTTCGACCTGTCGGGATTCTGACCCTGTCGGGATTATGACCCTGTCGGGATTTTGACCTGTCGGGATTTCGACCTGTCGGGATTTTGACCGTGTCGGGATTTTGACCTGTCGGGATTTCGACCTGTCGGGATTCTGACCCTGTCGGGATTTTGACCGTGTCGGGATTTTGAACTGTCGGGATTCTGACCCTGTCGGGATTATGAACTGTCGGGATTTCAACCGTCGGGAACCTGATCTGTCGGGATTCTGAGTGTCGGGATTTTGACCCACACCCAGAAATCCCAAGTAAAGGAAATATCTGGCAACTTTTGCTTCCTTAGCTATTCTGTTTCTTGACGATTATTTTTTGCAGTGTATGGCACACTAAATTGTGGATAATACATACGTTTTAATTTATACGTTTACAAAATAATGGTATAGGAAAGATAACCATACTCTGAAGATCTGTTATAATACTAAAAGATGCATTCCCGCGCCCAATTAATTTTGGCATGCCTGGTCTTTTACAGGTGGGCTGGGTATCCTGGACTTATATAACGGCACTTCACTTCCTGGGATGCACTCTCTTTTTGTATGATGGAGCACCGTATTTCAATAGCCGAAAAAACTTTTGGGATATGGCAAGAGACTTCAAGATAACTCATCTTTCGATACCCCCAAGCGTCATGGACGAGTTTCAGAGGAGGAATATACTACCGAGTAAACGAAAGTTATTTTAGTTCTATGTATACTAAATTAGGGTGACTAGACGTTTTTCTTTTGGAAGGCTTTTTCGACCAAGTTTCATCAAACTAGAAAAATGTTTTAAAAAAATAAACATAGATTTCTTTCAATTTTTTGGTGGGTAATCTTTAAAAAAAGTTCTTAATTGGCAATAAGGAATATTTACATAAAATATAATATCAACTAGTAGCCAGGCGGTTTTAATCAGTTTCCTGATTGACCTGGGATTAGAAAGGGTGAGGGAAAAAAGTATCTTTTTGACTCTTCAAAACCATTTAAGCTAACGTAAAATACGCCTTAGCAATTGAATCGTCAGTTAGAAGAAGGGAATAAGTCAAAAAAATGGCAAATTGACTTTTTGTGCGCAAAAAAAAATCTCCAAGCGTAGCTCTACACATGAGTGAAATGAGGAAAAAAATAACTACCCCCTATCGGTAGATATATAGCCTCCATTCATTGTATTATTTGATTAAATTTGAAATTTAACTTAATTTGTCTTTCTTTTGTTATTCTTTGGCCTGTAAGCTTAGCCAAAATAAAATTTGATTTCAATTTAAAAGCGTTTTTTCTTTTTTTTAACCAATGAATATTTGACTCCATTGATATTCACTTACTTCATTGATAGCGCCTTAATGACGCAGTTTCATAATAATTTTTAATTTCATACGTCTTAGTCTTTCTATCTTTCACTTTTGTACATTGAACTAAGCAGCAATATAATTTAATTGTAAATTTAAGTGATTTTTAAGATTTTTGTTCAGCAGAATTTTCATAAGGTTGAAGAAGGGAATAAGTCCATCCTCTTTTTTAACTGTAAAACATTTTAAAATACACTTATAATTTGTTCGATGATTGTTCTGTATTCTTAACAGTGTCATGAATTTCCTGTAAAAATTTGGTGGCTATAGGATAAAAATTCCATTACTTATACAGTTTTTTTTTCTCCGATTTTCTCAAAACTTCGTTTTTGGACTTATTTCCTTCTTGTAACTGACGATTCAATTAGTGTAATACAAAAGTATCAAAAGGTGCATGCACTGTAAAAAATTTACCTTTAAAAAACGAACATCTTATGGCAGCATTGTTACCGGATGGATTATATTTACGTCATTTGAGCACATTATTTGCGTCATAAAACGGACATCCGTTTTATAAGTGAAACTTTCCGACATTTGAGAGATGGTTCGATTTTATCTTTGTAGGAATATTAGTATATTTATTTATGAATTTTGAACATAATATGTAATGTATTTATATTACTAAAATGAAAACAAATCTTTTAAATAAATTTATATTCGAAGAATTTGATCCAATTAAATACTGATGCAAATATTTTTTGCAATTTAATTCTAAGAAAAAAAGCATGGTAACCGCAAAAAAAGTTTTTTTTATGCCTTATTTTTCTGAAAAATATTTGTAAAGTAGAAGAAAACATTTTCCACTACACTCAAAACAGCTTCTGGGTCCAGTAGTTTTGGAGATTTCATGTTGAGTGTTTGTCACTTACCAGCTTACCAGTGAATAAATGAGTCAGCCAGTCAGCGGTATTTGGCTTTTATAGATATACAGGGTGATTCAGAATTCATCATCAATATTTGGTGGGGAGGTAGAGGGGACCAGACAAGAGGGGGTTAGACAAGCATATTTCGAATAGGAATGGGGGGGCACAGATACACCGTTAAAGAGCTAGAACCTAATGTAGTGCAAGAGCGTTTACAAAAGGACGTTTTGCCAAGGCCTGTTTAACGAAACAAAGCATAATAAAATGAAAAAAATTATTACATGAGGTACAGCAGTATCCGTACTACTTACATCATAAATTTGATAGAAATTGGACCACTTGCTAAACCGTGGAGTGAGTTTTAAAACGTGCAATATTAATCTTTTAGCCATAGAATGGAGTTGTTCCCTTAGTGTTAGTGTAGTGGTATTAAGAAAAATTATGATCATACATTGATCATTGAAACTGTTCGATCATTGAAATTCATTCCCCAATCATCATTTCTAAATACTATTACACTAACACTAAGGGAACTCCATTCTTTGGCTAAAAAATTAATATTGCACGTTTTAAAACTCACCCCACTGTTTAACAAGTGGCCCAATTTCTATCAAATTTACTGTGTAAGTAGTACGCATACTGCTGTACCTCAAGCAATATTTTTTTTTTCATTTTATTATGTTTTGTTTCTTTAAACGGACCATGGCAATATGTCCTTTTGTAACGCTCTCGCACTACATTAGGTCCTAGATCTTTAACGGTGTATCTGCCCCCCCCCCCCATTCCTATTCGAAATATGCTTGTCTAGATCCCCTCTACCTCCCCACCAAATATTGATGATGAATTCTGAATCACCCTGTAGATAGATAAAAACTTCGTCAAGTAGATGAAGTAAAAGTAGTTCTAAGAATCTAGATTACTTTTATGGTTTTAAGATTATCTTGAACTGTTTACTTAGTTCATAATATGAATTACAAAAACATTTTTAAAATACCTTTCAGTGAATGTATTTTTAATTCATCTTAATTGTAAAATAGTTTTCCCATCTCGGCGGACGTGCAAGTTAGAAGGAAGATTATTATAGAAGAAGATTTAGTTAGAAAAAGATTTATCATAATATTTAACTTATTAATAGCATTACAACTTAATATTTTCGTTTCATAAGGTGTTCAGAACAGAGTTCTTTGTTTCAAATGCACACTAGATAGCACAACACAATATACGTTCTGTCTGGGGTATTAGCAAGGTTGCGTGGATAAGATATCTTTGACCTTTTTCCCTATAGAATGTATGACACTGTTTTGACTAGACTAAATATTTTGTATGATCTTATAATATTTTTCAACATTTTCTGATTATAACTTATAATGCCTGTTATTTAGTTAAAAAGATTTTATTTTTTAGCAAGAGAATTGCCAGATCTCGAAGTTTTGTTGTCATTTGGAACGGTGGTCAAGCTTAACAATTTTGATTTTGCTTACAGTATTATTAACAAGAATGTAATGTTTTCTTCATGCTATGGTAAGATTTACAGTAACATTCATTTTCTACTTAAGAATCTATAAGTATTTTTAACTATAGGGGAGACTGTATTGTAGTACCTACGGACAGTTGTACCTTCGGACACCTAATTTTAAAATGCGAAAATAAACTGAAAAATTAATTGGTGGTTGATATTGTATGCCAACAGACGCTATCTAGTGGCTAACGTGAAATCAGCTCTTAGAATTAGAATTTTAATTAAATATAGTAAATTTTCTGTTTTCAGATGCTCCAAGTTACTTTTAGTGCATCACTACATTAATATTTTTCTTCCCCTTTAATGATTATATGATTAAACTGGATATATGTGGTGAATCCCCAAGCTTAGTTTTGATATTAGAAGTCGCCAGATCTCAATCCTTTTATTTTTTAATCCTTTTATTTTTATTATATTCTGTAGCTAACTGGCGTTTTAAAATCGGGTTTTTGTGAATACATCTTTATGCATGTTAAATTCCTTCTGAATTATGAGCTTGTCGGCGATTATGATCTAGTAATTTTAGGGTGAAAAATAGAAAATATGTTGCACCGTTATCATACTCCAGTATGATGACGAGAAAATTAAAATATCTACCGAAGAAGATTTATTTTTTTATGTTTTTTATGAGTTTTTTGCATGATATTAATTTGGATTAGTGAAACAATATAATCAATCAGCATAATCAATAAAACTATTAACTTAAAATTTCGATTTGAATTCAATGTGATTTATGTATTTTCAGCAGGAAACCAACTAAACTAAAACTTTCAGCTAAAACAGTGGTTCCCAACCTGGGGCGATTTGGTTTATCAGGGGGCGATAAATAAGTGGGGGGTGATGAATATTCAAAGGGGGAAATTAAAATAATAGTATAGTAAGGTTTACTGATCACTTTGACCAGTTAAAACTGACATGGAATCAAGATTTGAAGATTTGACCAAGTTACAAATTTCGGATTGGATTCTAGATCCATTCTCGTTTGAAGCTGTGGATAAGCTTGATAACTCACTGCAGAATGAGTTTCCAGACTTGAAGTATAACTGTGAGGTGAAAATCATTTTCAAGAAGAGCAGTTACGAGTTAGCCTGGGTGAAGCTCATGGACATTTATCCATCAACTGTGTGGAAAAACTGAACCATTTCTCATCTTGTTCCTGTCAACATTTTTAGTTGAAAAAGGGTTTAATTCTGTTGTCCAGCTCCTCACAAAACAAATAAGTTGGACATTTAGCTCAAAGGAGATTTGCGCCTAAACTTGACGAACATAAAGCCGGATATTCAAGCTTTAACTTAAATCCACTAAGCACAAGGCAGCCATTGAAAGGATAATTTAAATTTCCAACAATAAATAATACAATAAAATATCAAATTTTCATTTATTATTACAAATTTTAACAGTCAACTTTCTAAATTTTTCGAGATTAAAATTTAAGAGGGACCTGATAAAACTTTATGTATGGTTGTTTTGATCTAATAAAAAATATCACCCTATTTACTAAGGTTGTGACTATAGATTGGGCACTTTAAGTGGTCGAAATGTGATTTTATCTGTCTTAAAAAAATTAAAACGTGATTTATTGGTCCGAAGGTACAACAGCTTCCCCTAAATCTCTCAAACAATAATAATTCGTGTAAAATTTCTTTTCGAAATTATTAAAGGTTATTTTATTAAATTTCACCCAAGTGATACTGTAAAAGATGAGTCAGTGGCAACTTTTGTTTTAAAAAAAAAACTAAAACTATATTTATATCCCTTTTTTGCCTTTTTTTTTGTTGGTTGTAACCACCTAATTGACCCTTTAAATCTCCACACTACTACAAAGAAGTATGTAAAAGAAGTTAAATGACTCTTTATATTTTAGGATCAACTGAACTTCTTGGATTCTGCTTAACTCACGACATGACTATGCCAGTATACAGAGGAGAAATACCAGCAATTATGTTAGGAGACAATGTTGAAGTTATAGATGATGCGGGTAAAAAATTCAATTTGCTAAAATATTTCAAAAAGATTCAGTTTTTACGTTGATATCATTTGAATAAACGTTTCTCGGTACTCTCTCGTTTTAAGTATATTTTTAAAAAAGCTTTGGTATGGACAACTCGTAGACAAAAATTTGACACATCCTTTTGTTTTTTAATTAAGTTAGTGATTCTATAATGGAATTATTTCACTTTTATAATTAAAACTTTATAGCTTATTGTTTAATATCCTATTACCTTGTTTTCCTCCTACAATGTGACTCCTTGACTTTTTTAGTAGGTGTGAAAATGAAGAATTATGATTAAGAATTATGATGAGTGAAATACGGAAATAGCATGAACTGCATATTACAGAGACACGAAAAAACCGCCATCTAACTCCCTAAGCATCAGAACAATAAATGAAAAAAAAATACTATGGCTGTATGAAAACACTATTGAAAAGTATGATAATTAGGGTGCTGGGGCTTTTGGCAATTGGCATGGGCCAGAAGTCAGGCGGAAATATCTCCGCTGAGATCAGTTGGTGTTTTGAGTAGAAAAATATTATTTGTTGATTTCAGTGGGGCCACGCAGTGCATTTTTAAAGCTAAACCTTTGTGAAAAATTCAAAGAGTGAAAATACTCCTGGCTAGTTTTTAAAGAGTATTTCCGATTTTCGAGGAGTGAAATACTCTCTCAGAGGAGTTAAAAATATATCTGGGTAGAAGAATAAAAAAGTTAAATTTTAATGACGGAAGAGGTCAAAGATTAACCAATTAATTAATTGGTTAATTGACAATTGATCTTATTAATCATTGAAATTATACTAATTACATTAAACTTTCTCTTTGCTTAGAAAAACCAGTCTGGGGTGAACTTGGTGAACTTGTCATTACAAAACCTGTACCTAGTCTCCCGCTAGGCTTGTGGGGTGACCTAGATGGATCATTGTTTAAAGAAAAGTACTTTAAGAAATACAAAGGTAAAAAAAAATACAAATATAAAAATTATGAGTTTCTTAAAACATGCAATCTGATTGTACCTATTGTACAGTTTTTAAAATATATTTTTAAATAAGGTCTAAATGTACAGAGATTAACTGTTATTAAGAAATATTAACGTGTATATTGAAAGGTGAACCGAAAGAATACTTTGGACCTATGTTTGAATGTGCATTGTAAATTTTCCTTTTACCTTTCATTAAAAAATCTTTTTTTTTCCCAGGAAAATTTGCTCTAAATGATTTTGCTATTAGAAACCCTATTACGAAAGGAATTTCCATTCGTTGTAGAAGGTAATTATATTCTTACCATAGGCTATTCAAGTTCATGAGTCTTAAAATTCTTATTTTTTAGCTGAAGTTTCTATCAAACGGTATTGAACACTTGCTAATTTCTTTCCAGCTAGTTTATAATGAGTAACTCTAAAAGTTAAGTACCGGTTCAGTATAATTTTAATTACATTATATTATTGAATATTTTTTTTTAATAATTTAACTGGAGTATTGGTTCTTTTGGTAAATTATTTTTTTTTTTTTTTTTTTTTTTTTTTAAATATGGATTGAACTCTTTGCAATAATTATTGTAGATGGTTTTATATGTATAACTCCAACTCAAATTTTTTATAACACTTAAAGAAATTGTTAGAACATTTTGATTTAAACTACCAATTTCATCATTTTAACTGTGTATTCAACGTAATAAACGTAATAATAAAATCGTTGTGCATATTTTAACAGTGATGAAACCCTTAAACAAAGAGGTTGTAGGTTTGGAAGTTCAGAAATATACTCTGTAGGTGAGTATAAAAATATGTTATTATAAGAGGTGCTGTTATAATTTTAAGATTGATTAAGGTTCAAACTGAATTGGTAATACATGAATTCAGTGATTTCTTTGTAGTACCTAAACACTATGAATACAGTTTTCTTTTAATTCTAAGAATCACACTATAATACGCATGTATTACTTCTTTGCTATTTAATTCTAAAGTTTTCTATAAAAATTTTTAAAATAAAATTATAGCAGGTAAAATCTTTGTGAATTGCAAAACTGGTTTTTTTTTAATTAATAAATTAATTTAATTAAAATCGTATATCTATACAAGGTATATTATTTTAGCACTACTGAAACTTTATTAAAGTTATGTTATTAAAATTAAATTAATATTTTTATTGTTAACTACACTACTGGAAAAACTTTTATACTTTCAATTTTATTTTGGTATACTAATATTTATTCAGAAAAATATTAAAAACATTAATAATGGTTTCCCGACATTTTATTTTTTAAATTAAAAGTATTTTCGTTATTATATACATTTGTTAAATATGCAAGTTTTGAAATTCTGACATCATATCCACCTTTTGTGACAAAGAATGAAATGTCCATTGTTAGTATTTTAATTATGAACATATTTTCTTTATCGAATCGATGCTATTTTCAGAAATTTTAAAAATTTTTGTTTAATTTTACCCTCAAAATACCTTTATTACATTCATATTAGTGTAATGATCCCCAATTAAAAAATTTTTGAATAAAAAAATTAAAAAATTTATTTTATGTGGCAGCCATTTTGGATTTCTGACGTCATATCCGGCTTTTGTGACCACCAATGAAATTTATATTGTTTTTTTTTTTCATTATGAAGATATTTTCATTACATTCACGTTGAAAATAGCATCTATTTAAAGTATTACATGACAAATTACTATATTTTTGGTGAAAATAGCCATTTTTTGGTTATGACGTCATAAACACCATTTTTAACCGATTTGGATGCTTATTTCGGTAGCTATTCGATAAAAATATATATTTCTGAGCTTTTTGTTCAAAAATAATTCGGTTTCCCCTCTTGATCGCGATTTACAGCTTTTTTCCTGCGGCGGCCATCTTGCATTCATGACGTCATAGAAACCCCCTGCACGGAATTCGGAAAAAACACCCGGTACCACGTTAATGTAGACGTCATTACGAATCGAATGATACCACTCACTAAGATTCTGCCAAAAGTTTTTCGAAACATAACATAAGCGCCTCCACTAATAAGAAAGTAGCCTATCTTTAATTATTTTCTCAAATATCTTTGAGAGTAAAGGTAAAACTGAAATAGGTCGATAGTTAGAGTACTACATCTTTTTTACTGTTTGTCTTTTTTATTCCAGTCAGCAATTTCTCTCAAGTACTGGACAGTTTATGTGTGTCTCAATACAGCAAATCTATGGAGGAGAGAGCCGTATTGTTTTTGAAATTGGCAAATGAAAGTGACTTCTTCAAAAGTAGTCTGGTTGAAGATATTAGGGCAGCCATAGCAAGAGAATTGACAGTTCGGCATGTTCCAGATATCATAGTTCCAGTTAGTGACATTCCGGTATGAATTTAGAAATAATAGGTACTAATTAAATCGGTTTTAAGAGATGTTTTAAGTTAAAGAAAGACAAATGGACTTTATATCATAGGTTGGTTAAGAAATTATCTTTTCAAAGTATATTAGTTACTCACTTGTCTTAAAAATAGCATCAGCAGTTACGGATAGTAGTGATATACTTAGTTTAAAATTAAGTTGTTGAAAAATTGTGTTAAATTAAAGAAAAAATCTATATCCACCCGTGCAAGGCCGGGCGCATCAGCTAGTCATGAATAAGACTTCTAATAAAATACTTTCCGTATTCAATATCTCAACTATTAGGAGTTAAAGAATGGCTTTAACATACATAATGACTTATTTAAACAGAAAAAATTGATAACACTAAATATAAGGCATTTTCCCATACGCAAAACCAAGCATATAATCTCTCTATAAAATACCACGAAAAATATTGCAACACTTATGACAATTGCGCCTGTAAACCCCTAGATAAGGTATCCCCAATAAAATACCTCGGAAGACACCCACGTCATCAGTGGTCCCGGACGCACTCGGTATGCCCACGTCATATGACGTGGGCATACCTGTGGACATTTTCCTTTTTCCTAGAGGTTTGTTTTGAAGGGTCGGTGAGTGCATATAGTGTACTTCTAATCTTAAATTTAAAGTGTATTTCTTTTTATAAAAATAATATGTTGAAGAGATTATAAGAGAAGAGAGAGAGAGATAATAAGATTTTTTAAAAAAGCACTGAAAATCATTAAATATAAAAAATATTGCACACATTTAATGAGACTGTTGTAATTTTTGAAAAACGGACTACTAAAAAATTGATTTATCTCTAAAAACTATTTGTTATGTTTTAAAATCCCTCATAAAAAGGTTGAGAGAAAATTTCACTAACAGTAAGACAAACTAACATTTTCCTAAAGATTAATTTATAAATTCTATTAACAGCGCTTAAAGCTACTATATACAAAAATAGAATACAATACTAAAAACAATTAGAAAGACAAGAAAAATTTGAAAAAACCAAAAAAATTTAAAGATTGCTAATTTTTTTTGGAAAACCAAAAAACACATATATATGCGACCGCTGCGCCACGTCGTCAGGGGTGCAGAACCCAGCGATCGCATACTGGGTAACCTTTCTGTATGGGGCAGAACTGCATTGCAGAACAACCCCATCTGCACCCAAGGTCCCCCAAAATTACTATACAGTAAGGCTGGGCGCGCACGAGTGACTAAAGTCACGCGGCGACCAGGATTACTAGTATCAAAAATATCAATAGAAAACAATAGAGCATTTTCAATCACATGACTTTACCTAACAACGGCCTTAGCAACGTTGTTTTTATCCTCCAAAGATGTCATGTGCGAATGCTTCTATTGGATGCTTCTAGTTCCCGCCCCTAACAACAGCCTTAGCAACGTTGTTTTTGTCTTTGTCACCGTGACAAAAGTCGCCCGTGCGCGCTCGCCCTAAGGGTTTGACAATTAAAAGACGAAACAAATAAACATACCCAAAAAGCTAGAAAAGATCACACAATCAACTACCATCCTTCTTAAGAACTTCAAGCAATGCCAGCATCACTCTAAACGAGTTTAGTTGTTTCAAACTTCCCATCAAAAACATTAAGCTAAAACCAAGAACACTCAACCCATCAAAAAGTCAGTACTCAACACTTAACCCCTGAACTCTCATAGAGATCAAACGGCTGAAAAATCCAAAATCTTTTGACAGGACTAAATGTCCCCAAAACACGAAAGCAAAAACACCTTAATCAAATACTCAAGGTCTCCAAAACCTTTTTTAAACCATTACTTTCAAAAGATTCCATTCCAGAAAGATTCGCAAAAGGTTACCCAGTATGCGATCGCTGGGTTCTGCACCCCTGACGACGTGGCGCAGCGGTCGCATATGTGTTTTTTGGTTTTCCAAAAAAATTAGCAATCTTTAAATTTTTCTGTTATTTTCAAATTTTTCTTGTCTTTCTAATTGTTTTTTAGTTCACTAACAGTACCTGATATTGAAAAAATAAAAATAGCGTGTATCCCTGGGAAAATATTCTTAAGATACCAAGGTTTAAGTAGACATAATTGTTTTCAATTTAAATATGTGAAAATTCCTTTCCTATATATTTTTAGTACAACATAAATGGAAAGAAGATGGAAATTACTATTAAGAAGATTATCAACCACCAGAACTACAACGAGGAAACTATCAGAAATCCAGAAAGTCTGAGGTGTTTTCAAAACAGAACGGAACTTATATGGACATAAGCATCGAACTCATTTTAACATTTGAGTGTCTTGTGTGATAAAGATAAAAGTTTTCTTTTTAAATAAAAAAAATATTTTTAAGTGTAAAAAATAAAAATGTTTTACATTCAGTTCATAATTTAATTTAGTTCAGTTCATAATTTCTTTTTACATGAAAACTTATTAAGTATACAATCTATTGGTAAATAGTCATCTGTATCTGTAACAATTTTCACAGGGTATACTTTTTTGTATATTTTAAATACTGTACTAATAAATTGTGAAATTCATCTAACTCATTTTTAAAATGCTGCATAAACTTCTACTTAACACAGAAAATTACTTAGATATAACTCCCATATAAACCGAACCTTTCAGCATTTTTCGAAAATGGAAAAAATATATCTTTATCCAGTTGAAATGTATAATATCTCTCTTCCTACTCATTTAAAATTTTAACGTTGTCACTACAAACCACCAACTATAATGTTTAACATTGTAACACTTTCCAGGTGTAAAAAAGGACTATTGGAGATACATAGAAAATCAGTTCAGTTTTTATACCCTAAATTCTTTCTTTAGGTATTAGAGGCCGTTCAAATATTACGGAAGCACCCAAGGGGGGGGGGAGTTTGCTTTTTGCTTATTTTTCCTGACAAGGGGGAGGGGGATACGAGTGATGCTTTCATAAGATGTCACAAACACTATATTTTCGGGAATTTCTCGTTTTCTGCATAAGTAATTTCAAAATCAACCAAAAATAAATTTACAGAAATATTGAACTAAGAAAAAACGTGTCAAGATTTTGACTTTTCGGAGGGGGGTAGTTTTCTTACGTAATTATGAGGGGGGTTGAGGTTTACTTATCTTTGCTAATAAGGGGGGATAGGGGTCAAAAATGACCAAGAACATGCTTACGTAATATTTAAACGGCCGCTTAAAAACTTTTCACAGAGATATTAATGGGATTATTTACCAATGTTTCGAATGTTTCTCTCAGAAAGTTATACCAAACAGGAAACACAAGAGGAACGACCGAGGCAGATTTTGATGCTGATATGGTGAAAAGTTCCTGATCGATTTTGACTGTGATAGGAAGTGAGCAATTTTTTGTATTCTAGTACTTCTCTTATCTGAATTAAGGAAATGCGTTACGAAATCAGGGGAACCAGTGATTATTCGAGCATACAGCAAACATAACTTTCAAGTCTCGATCACGAGCCTTCGACAGAAGAAACATTAATGTGAATATTCGTAGTGTGCTTATTTTTTTTCCTTTTCTGGATCAAATTCGATAAAGGCTGATTTTTTAAGAGATTGGGATTTTTTTTTTTTTTGACGTTTCACCGGTTAGATATGGATTTGAAGAAATTTCAAGTTCCTATGTTGTACAAGCCTAAGGAAAGTGATGGAAAAAATATAAAAAGGTTAAAATCTATTGTTGAAGAGAAGTATGGAGTGAAACTTGGTAAGCTACTTTTTTAACTTGCTTTGAAATTGAACAAATGTCTTATAATTATTTAAATTGTATCGCTTTCCTGTAATACATATTCCTAGTAAGACGTTTCTATTTATATGTACTAACGTTTTCAATTTACTCATTAAGTGTATTTTCCGACTAAATCTTCCAAAATACATCAATGTCAAACTGTTAAAGTTTTGAATAACATGCTAGCATCTTATAAATTCTGATATTTTTCTTTCGAATGGAAGTATCTAATTAACTTAATACAAAGTCACAAATAGATGATGGAGTATTGCTCAAGACTCGGTCTTATGAGCTTATGCTTATAGATACTAATATAACTTCAGTCTTCAATACGCTTATTTCGTACGCGGGGCACGTAAACCGATTCCAACTCCAGGTACCTGCAGTTGGAACATTTGGTTGTAGTTTAAAAACCATTTTTATATAAAAACAAGTTCATTTATTATGTAATAATCAATAATCATGTTGGGATTAAAATACATCTATCTAATTATATTTTCGTAATAAAAAATAATAATTTTTTTGCTAAACCTAAAGAGTGATAGTAAGGTAGTTTAATATTCAAAGGGGGGCACTCCGGCACTTTGCCAAAAAGCACCGGCAAAAAAGGCACTTAGGGGCACTCCGATGTGGGACAACTTGGAACATGTCTCCCCCACACACCTCCCATAAGCAAAAATTTTTTTTAATAAAGAATAGATAAGTTAAGAAATTAGCGGATTATAATTTAGAAATTTTACCAAACACAAAAGAAAACCAAAAATAAGTTATTTTGATTTAAGGAATATGGGGGCAATTGTACGCAGTTAGGAGAAATGCCTAGCAATACATTACGTGCACGCTATAATTCTAATTTGTACATTACATGGTATTGGTAGAATAGTTCATGATTCTATTCCAGATGAAATTTCAGAGTGATATCTCATTTTACGCACGAGAAAATGAGGAAAGAAATTTCATAGAGGATGCGATCAAATATTTTTCCAACTTATGGATTTCATCTTTTCAAAAATTGATAATGATCTTTTAAACTTTAATTTTTTTTTTCAAAAAAAAACTTCAGATTTCGCTGTTTAATTGTTTGTTTAGTTCAAATAAGTGAAAAATGACATTTCAGAGACATTGATCGTCAGTTAGAAGAAGGGAATAAGTCCAAAAACCAAGTTTTGAAAAATCGAAAAAAAAAAACTGTATAAATAATGGAATTTTTGTTGTACAACCACCAAATTTTTACCGGAAAATCAGGAACTTATTTAGAAAAAAGAGAGCAGTCTTCGGAAAAAATATAAGTGCATTCTAAAGTATTTTACAGTTGAAAAAAGTTGATGAACTTTTTCAACCTTGTGAAGGAAAATCTTAAAAACCTCTTAAATTCGTTGTTTAAATTATATTTCTGCTTAGTTCACAGCACAAAAGTGAGAAATAGACAGAGCAAGACAAATAAAATTCAAAATTATTATGAAACTGGTTCATTAAGGCAGTATCAATGGAGTAAGTGAATATGAATGGAGTCAAACATTCCCTTGATAAAAAAATTTAAAAGCAAAAATTAAAAGTTGGAGATTGTTTTGAGCACAAAAAGTCAATTTGTCATTTTTTGGACTTATTCCCTTTTTCAAACTGACGATTCGTTTAAATTGCCTCTGGGGTCTTTTTTCCCATTCTGCTTTTACCCCTACCATGATGCGTACGTTTGCTCCAATAATTTTAATGAAATAGTGGAATAATTTTTCATTCTGGTAGGAGATGTTTTGACCCATCAAAAATGATCTTAGATTGATTATTTAAAGTGTGCGTTTGACATAGCAAGCCCCCCCCCCCTTCTAAAGTTTAATTTTAAACAATCAATCGAAGATCATTTTTGATATGTCAAAAGAATAAAATTGTTCAAAAAGTAAAAGTTTCTAAAAAATTCTTTATTTAATAATCTAATTAAAATTTAATATGTCAAATTGTTTTAAAACTCGCCCTTCTGACTGGGATGAAGATTTAAACCAAGTATTCAATAATTCTTATTCTATTCTCGAATAGTTTTTATAACAGATTTTAATATCCCTATGACGTTTTAGAAATAGGTATTTGGGATATTGTCCTTCCCTATAGTTGGAATTTTTATTGGCACTATCTGTTTAAACGTTCGTAAACTACTAAGTTTTTAAATTTTGTGTGGTAGAATTCCCAGGGTCACTCAAATAGGTAGCAGCAAAGCGCATATTTTTTCTCTCTCAGTTTATTGTTTATTAATTTTTGAAATCGTTCAGTTGGTTTTGGCACTCCAACACCATGTATTTTTTTAATGATAAAATTATTTAATAGCCAATTTGATTATTAAACACATAGCTTTTTCCTAATTAGTATGTTATTATTTTATTTTTGAAAATAAAAAAAATTTGGAAATAATTATTTTAAGTGTCCCAAGGTACCCCAGTCTCCCCTATACTTAAAAGTGACATCAAATGCAATATTTTGAAAAGCTTTCACTTCTTGAAAACATCAACTCGAATTTTCTCCATTTGTTTACTTATTTTAATGTTCTTAAAATTGAATTTTAAAATGTTCTATTTTACTTTTATTGTTGTTTGAAAATATTTATAGATGGCTTTTGGGACTTACACAAATGGTCTGTGGACAACCTGGAAGAATTTTGGGCAGAAATGTGGGACTTTCTTGGAATCATCTACTCCAAAAAATATGAAAAGGTATCAAAAGTTAATTTTAATATTTATATTTTTAATTCTGCGTCAATATATTGATTTTATTACACTGATTAATTTCACATGAACAATAATACCTACGGTTAAAACGGTTCTTTATGAAAATTTCAAACAGTAAAATTTTAAATATTTGAGGGGTTAAAATTTCAGTGTTTGATAATCCAATTTAAAAAAAAAATGATCAGGGTACATCTTCCTTGGGTTATTTTCATCCTTTTTGAAACGTAGTTGTTTAACTCATCCAAACCTAAACAACTCGATATTTCCTTTAATCCTTTTAAAAGTTCGAGACGTTCAGGACTGAAAAGGTCAAAAAGTAAACCTATACTAGTGTAAAAAAAAATCAAAATTAATGTAGTAACATCAATGTCACGTCAATTCAAGTCTCCAATATTGAAATTTTGAGAAGCACTGGTCTAATCGCCGCGAGAAAAACTTTGACAGAAAAACAAAACTTTGATAAGAAGTCCTACATACAAAGCTAAATGATAACGACGTCAAAAGCTTTTCTCGTGGCGGTCTAACTATGTTATAGTATTTTTCAATAATTATTTTAAAATTGCTTTTAAAATAATTAGTAAAATCCAACACTGTATGTTTTACCCTAACTACCTTTAAAATTTAAACAGTAGTTATAAGACTTATTCTTGGTAAAAAAAAATAATTCAAGTTAATACTTACTCAGTACCCAATTACACATTGTAAATCTTCCAATTTTACCTCTTAACAGGTTATTGACCTAAGTACACCTATGAGTGGATCTCCACTCTGGTTTGAAGGCGCTAAGCTCAATTATGCTGAAAACTTGCTTAAGTACAGAGATGATCATATGGCCATGATTTCAACGGGTATTTTTAACGTCTTATGTGTTTCTCTAAATTATATTTTATCTTGTGAAAGAACAAATCTGCATTAAAGAGGACGTTTAAGAGTTTTGCATATCACTCTATCAAAAGGGAGGATTTTTATGAATAACTAAAAGTTCTTTCACAAAATTTTATTTCGTTAATATTTTTTTCATGTAATTTCATTTAATTTGATTATCACCGATACTTGTGTCTTTTTAAACATAGATGAAGTGGGAAATACAGATCATGTAACTTACAAACAAATGTTTGAAGAAGTGAGGTTGTATGCTGCGGCTTTACGAAGCTCTGGAATCAGGAAAGGGGACATAGTTGTATGTAAGTAACAGTTTTACAATACATTATAACTACTACCTATTCGTGACATGACATATACACAATATTCATTTATAGACATAGTTATATGTTTGTAATAATTTTGCAATCTATGTATTATCTATTGTAACTTGATATCTAACTCCCTCCCCCCCCTCTCAATCTTTAGAAACACACTGTATAATTTTTGTAATTGTAGGTTACATGTCAAACAGAAAAGAAGCTATCTATACCATGCAGGCTGTATTGAGCGTAGGGGCTATTTTCTCTGGAGCACTTCCTTTACTGGGGCACAAAGTAAAAAAAAATTTAAATGCTTTCCTTCCACAAGTGTTATAATCTTTATATCAAAAATACAATGCATTTAACTTTTAACTGTAATGTATTGTTAATAATGTATATGGTTGTATTTGTGACTTTGTATAGGCTGTTCTTAGCAGATTTGAGCAAGTTAAACCAAAGATGTTGGTGACAATGGATAAGTTTCAACATCAGGAACAAGAAATTGATATGTTGAGAGAAGTGAGACAAATTGCTAAAAGTAAGTTATTTCTTTTAACTTTATCATCCTAAAATTGTGTTTAAACATTTTGTCTCAGAACCATAAGTTTAAAAATACTAAATGTTATTTTTTTTCTTAGGCCTAACTTCATTAGAGAAAGTAGTTATTTTATCACCTAAAAAATCTACAACTTCGAAGGATATTTCGGACGTACGAAACAGGTAGAAATTACTTTAATATTATTCAAACCTATTTAAATTCTTTTTAGCATAAAATGTGTCAAAACAAGTGCTTCTCCACAACTAAAAAATATTGAATATTGAAAATATTGGTTCAACTCTTAAGACAAATTCTTTTAATAAAAAATATTCTTGAGAATATTATATTGCATGAGATAAATAAAAGACCATTTTGTCATTTTGTTACTTATAAAGTTTCTATGAATTTGAGACTAATTTATCCTATTAAATTATTCGAAAATTTTTATTTATACACACCTTATTTATAACATAATATGTTCAACTAAAAGGGATTTTTCTTTTTCGTAGATATAATTTATATTCAATGCTGATTCTTGGGTTACTTTCAGTTGTTTAATGGAAGACTTCTTGAAACTTGGTCTAAGAGAGGACGGTTCTGTTCCACCAATGGAATTTGAGCAAGTTTCTTTCTCTCATCCAGTATACATCAGTTACACGTCAGGAACGACAGGAAAGCCTAAAGCGATTCTACATGGATTTGGGGTGATCCAACAAACACACATTCATATATTTTTATTCCAATGGAAATGAATTTATCAAACTGAATTGTTATATTTGTTTTAGGGACTTATGAGAAATGCTATTAATTTTGCGATTCATGGGGAATGTGACCGAAGTAGTATTTGGTTCTCTGTATCTCCCGTAAGTATCTCCAAAAGTTATACTAAAATACAAGGCACTCTCTCTTCTTCTCTCTCTTACTCTTAAAATTATCTTTTCCGTGTACACGACGAATTCGAGTTTTTCTCACTTTTGCGAAATTCGTCGTAACTTTTTGTACCACAGAAGTTTTAGGAAGAACTCCAAAATAACTTGTATGATAAAAATTTCCTTAGTTTCGATGAGACGCAGCTTATACGATACGTGTATTTATTGAAATTTAAAATCTACTCTCGACAGCAATGTTTCCTGACCAATGGCATCACTAACAATCAAAGTAGTTCCCACAGCGCGGTGTCTGAATTTGGGTGAAATGAAGAACGTCAATTTAAAAACATGATAATTTTGTTAAACCCATGTATATGTTACGGGCAAAGTGAGAGGCGGGCAAAGTGAGAGGCGGGCAAAGTGATAAATTTCATTTATAAATTCCACTGAATTTATCATATTGCCCGTAACATATATATTGTGTCTTTTTATAACGATTTGCGTACCGAAACTTCTTCTAGCAATCCAACAGGATTTCTGTTTTGGCAATTTCTGCTTCCACCACGTAGTGACGTCATGGGGTCAGGAAACGTTGCTGTCGAGTATAGAGAAAAACTGACGGTGTTGGTTATCTGAATAATTTATTTGTTTGCTCTTTCTGAAAAAAAAATCTGCATATTCTTATCTGCACTGCAAAAAAATGTTCTTCAAATAATGGAAATTAACCAGCAGCACTGTTTCCGGTTACTTTCTGTACTTAGAGAAAATACACAGGTCTGCAACGAAAAAGCTGTTTGAGTAATTTCATTGATTTCCTATGTATTTTGGTGTGCTGATTACGGGAAAAATAATGAAAAAAATCCTACACGTCAGGATTTTTCTTAAAACGCATATTTATTTTCAATTTTGGCCTATTTTCCCCAATTTTAGGTGTTTTTTTATCCGAGATTTTTCAACGAAATTTTTAGTTAAAACTATTTTTATATCGTTCATATCAAGGCCTTTAAGATGCATATTTCCAAAAGTCCTTAACTGTCAAATAAATCCCCAGAGAAGAGTTTAATGTGAGCAGCATCGCGCTGGGCGTCTCGGCTCGTCTCACTTCGACCAGACTCCGTGTATTTCTATGGGAGAAAATGCAGTAATACAAGAGTGCGGGATTCTTTTCTTCGCTAGATTTTAATGAACCAATGATGGTTATATTTTAATGAGTTGCTAAAGTAAACTACAGGAGTTGTTTTTATCATGAAAAATATGTAATAAAAATAAATTTCTGTGCGAAATTTTCATTTATATTGAAATTTTATTTTCTTACATATTTAGCTAAATTGTAAATAAACGCGACGTCCTAAAAATAAGCGGTGGTCATTTTCGGATTTAGCACACCAAAATCCATAAGGAAAATCATTTCTATAAGAAATTTGAATAAAAAAATTATTTTTTAAAATTTTATTTAACTTTTATTGAGATATTGTCCTTTTTACCCTAATTGTAAGCAAACATGATCTTTTAGGACAAAACAAAGGTCATTTTTGGATTCAGCGCACCAAAATACATAGGATAAAAGGTTTTAAGGAGTATTTTGAATTAAATAATTGGTTTTATTAGTCTATATTCATTAATTTTGAGGTATTTCCCTTATTAACATAAAACGTAAATTGTCAAAAAACCTGACGTGTAGGAGAAAAATGGAGGTCATATTCGGATTCAGCGCACCAAATATTATCAAAATCAGTTGAAATATCCAAAACAGCTTTTAGAAAGTTTTTTTTTTTGCAGACCTGTGATATCAGTGGAATCTTTCAAAGGAGTGAAAAAGTCCGTTATTTGAAGAAACTTCAAAGTTTTAGCTAGTTATAGGAGGAGGCAACCTTTATAGCAATCAATATTGCCTATACCTTTATAGACCCTAATGACATTGTGTCTTCACTTGACACATACAACTCACCTATGTAGCTATTAGAAGATTGGCTTCGCTAACTTAACGATCACGAAACATTTTGACTTGTTACCTACTTGCTTTTAAAATTAGTTCTTTTAGTAGTGGTTTTATTGAATCTAAACAAGCACACAATCCTCAGAATATATGTCAATCTCCATTACTAGTGTTCGGCACTAGTTAACTAGAACTAGTTGCAACTAGTAGTTAACTACCGATCAACTAGTAGTTAACTAGTAGTTTAACTACTTTTGGTTTAAACTAGTTTAACTAGTAGTTGAACTACTTTTTTTAATAACTACTAGTTGAAACTACTTTCAAATTTTCAACTACTTTAAAAAAAATTTTTGTTTAAAATTTCAAAAATATTTAAAACTTTTATCAAAATATACAAAAATTACACTGCTATTTATAACTACAATGTCATGGTAGAGTACTCAAATACCATAACCAGAAATAAAGTACCGTTTTGAGCGAAGCATAAAGTTTTTTGTGATATAGATAAGAAAGATGCATTAGAATTTGGGAAAAAAATAGGTTATGAAGTTAAATAGACTAGTTAACTAGTAGTTAACTACTTTGGGAAATAGTTAACTACTAGTTGCAACTAGTCCCAGGAAAAAATAGTTAACTACTAGTTGCAACTAGATTTTCCCAGACTAGTTAGTAGTTGATAGTTAACTACTTTTTGACCACTAGTTGCCGAACACTATCCATTACGGAAAATTTTCGTCAAAATTCAACGGTAAATTTAGTGTAAAAAGACGAATTTTTTACAGTGTGCCTTCCTAAGGGTAATTTGTTTATACACTCAAAACGTTGATCATTGACTTTCATGTTTTATCACAGGTTGGTTGGGTATCCTGGACTGTTATTGTCTCACTCCACTTCTTGGGATACACTCTTTTAATATACGAAGGATCACCCTTCTTAAATCCACGGAAGAATTTCTGGGATTTGGTTCGAGAATTTAAAGTGACTCACCTGAACTCTAATCCAAGTACCCTGGACGAGTATCAAAAAAGAAACCTGTTGCCAAGTACGCAATAATTGCTTTATCTCCTTCTTAGGGGACATCCATAAATTACGTGAGATCAAAAAAGGGGGGTTCGAAAAAATCTCACCAAGGGGAAGGGGGGTCGATTAAAATCTCACGTCAACATTTTAAGTTAGAAATTATACGATTTTCTTTGTTTTTTAAGTATGAGAAAGGAATTTTTTTTTAAAAAAAGTTGTAGGTAAATCTCACGTGGGGGGAGGGGGGTCCAGCAAAATCTCACCAAGGGGGGAGGGGGGGTCCAGATTTTGGAAAAAAAAACACCGCACGTAATTTATGGATGTCCCCTTACCAAATAGTTTCAAGCCATCTGATAGAAAGGGTACCATTCAGATGGCAGGGGGGGGGGTCAAATGCCCCACCCTAAAATTATTTTTTAAAATAATTTTTGTATTGAAGAACAATAATTGTGTTTACAATTTAACCAGATAAGTTTTAAAAAGTGGTATTTTTCTAAATTTTAATTGGGTAAAGAAGCGCCCAGTTACCCGTTAGAATAATAATTTGCATTAATCAACCTTTCATAGTTATTTTTATTATTTACTATTACTTCTTAAAATTTTAATTACTAAGAAATGGAATCTTACTTTCACACATTTTGTTTGATGAGTAATAGAGGAACTCTTAAATGTTTATATAAAATAATTATTTTATTATGTAATAAAATCCATACTGTCTGAATATTTTAGTATCACTACAGTATAAGGATATTCAAATTAGAACGAAAATTATTTGAAATTATTATGAATTATTAGCATTGGTGTGGTGAAAAGTGTTAGTTTTTCGCACTGCCCACACTATTATCTCAATACTAGCTATTTAATGGAATTGTCCAAAACTTTTACAGTAGCTTCCTTACATATTTATCTTTAAATTAATGAAAAAGTTTGAAATTTGAATCAAAGTGTTTTAAGTTACAGGCAATTAAAGTCGAGTTTTTTCTCAGAATTTTGAAAATTAAAATTTGTAAATTTTTCAATACGTTTTTCAATTTTGATTTTATCATATGTAGAAAAACTCAAATTATGACGGAAAACATCTCCTATTCTAAATTTTTAGGCCTGAACACATAGATTAAAAGTGTTTAAATTGCGCACTATTTACTTCTATACCAAAACGCTATTTTTCCTACGCCGACTCCCGTGACGTCACTGCATCGATAGTCTCTTCACAGAAGCATTTTTTGAAGCATTATTCTTCATAGAAAATTTTTTTTTAAGTTCTTAAAGCAATCATTTCAACTTAACTTGATCACTTGTCAAAACTTGTGTGATACCTCCGCTCCTGTGAACTAGCAATGAACTTTTGCATCGGGCCCAGTGACGTCAAATAGCGTTTTGGGGTCACGTGATTTTTAGGTAATTTTAAACTTAAATAATAAAATATTTAAAACATAATATGAGTAAAAATTGAAGTTTTCCAACATTTGAGAAGACAATCTATTGATATAGTACAAAATTGTGTTTTTTCCTAACAGGTGCAATGTTGTCACTTATATGATTTTTAAAAATTCGTTTTTTTAGTTAAACTGAAGTTTTAACTTTTGAGTTTAACTCTAGTTTCTGCTCTTGGACTAATATGTTTCTTAAAAAAAATATACTTTTTAATGTTCTATTTCAGGAAAAAACTACTTTTTAAAAAAAAAACTGAACAGAATCAAAAACTTCCATAATGTAAGTTATATTTAAGTTTTGGATTTCATTTCAGAGACAGAATTGCCAGATCTTGAATTGTTCTTATCAGCTGGGACAGTTGTCAAGCCCAGAAACTTCGATTTTATGTACAGCTTTCTTTCCAAAGACGTATTATTTTCTTCATGTTTCGGTAAAACATATTATTATTGGTATATTTTAAAAACTGAATAATAATTTAAAAAATGATAATTTTACTCAATTATGGTGAAATGAAGGTAATAAATTGCTTTTTAACCTTATTTTAGGAGCTACTGAAATTCTTGGATTTTGCCTCGTTTATGACGTTACTATGCCAGTATACAGAGGGGAATTACCGGTAATTGTTTTGGGAGACAGTGTAGAAGTCATAGATGATGAAGGTAATTATACATTCAATTCTCTTGTATGTCGTTTTGTGACGCACTGAGAGTCAATCAGAAAATTACAAACAATATACAGGATGACTCAAAACTGAAGGATGTAAATGCTAGTGGTTGTAAGGATTCATGTTAATGCTGATTTTCTCTTTTATTCATAACTTTTTCTGACAATACATAGAAGTTGTTTAAAATGTCCGTTCCACGGCTTTTATTTGGTTGGAACCAACGTTTCCTTCGGTTGGGTCATGGAAGTAAGGTTTACCCTTATGGGAAATCCATTGAGATAACTTTCAGGGCCCTCAACGGCAAAATAAAAAAGTTTAAAAAATGAACTAAAAAATTAAAGGAGATAGAACGAAAACTTCAAAGAGAAAATTGTTGCAATATCATACAAAACGCACAGAAAAAAGTCATGAAAATATCTTCAATATTCAAGGAGATATTAGCAATTGAAAATAATACTTTTTCAGGCCTCAAAAAGAAAAAGTTCGCAAATTTGCAAGTTTCTTTGATGTTAGTTAAAATTTTCTATATTTAGCAAAACAAACTAAAAAAAAAAACTACATGATTGCTAACTTTTTCTTTTCTAGGGCTTGAAAAAGTGTTATTTATTTTCACTTGCAAATATCTCCTCGAATATTTAAGATATCATCTATATTATTATATCTCGGCTACTCTAAGCTCTCTACTAAAGACTAAATGCAAAAACGGATAGGTATTAAAAGTGTACAATACCATTGCCTGAATGGACTCTAACCGTCTGACGTCACACGGAACCAACACGTGACCTACTGAGCTTGCGATTGGTTACCACAGATACTACACTAGTAGATCTACTAGTGTAGTATCTGTGGTAACCAATGGACTCTAACCGTCTGACGTCACACGGAACCAACACGTGACCTACTGAGCTTGCGATTGGTTACCACAGATACTACACTAGTAGATCTACTAGTGTAGTATCTGTGGTAACCAATGGACTCTAACCGTCTGACGTCACACGGAACCAACACGTGACCTACTGAGCTTGCGATTGGTTACCACAGATACTACACTAGTAGATCTACTAGTGTAGTATCTGTGGTAACCAATGGACTCTAACCGTCTGACGTCACACGGAACCAACACGTGACCTACTGAGCTTGCGATTGGTTACCACAGATACTACACTAGTAGATCTACTAGTGTAGTATCTGTGGTAACCAATGGACTCTAACCGTCTGACGTCACACGGAACCAACACGTGACCTACTGAGCTTGCGATTGGTTACCACAGATACTACACTAGTAGATCTACTAGTGTAGTATCTGTGGTAACCAATTGCAAGCTCAGTTTTAGGTCACGTGTTGGTTCCGTGAAGTCTCGAACCAGATAGGCGGTTAGAGTCCATTGCAAGCTCAGTTGTAGGTCACGTGTTGGTTCCGTGAAGTCTCGAACCAGATAGGCGGTTAGAGTCCATTGGTTACCACAGATACTACACTAGTAGATCTACTAGTGTAGTATCTGTGGTAACCAATTGCAAGCTCAGTTGTAGGTCACGTGTTGGTTCCGTGAAGTCTCGAACCAGATAGGCGGTTAGAGTCCATTAAAGCATACCTATTACAGAAAATATTTTTCCCATTAACTATCTACTAGTCTGTCATTTATGGAACTTAAATCATTCCTCCAATGGACTCTAACCGCCTATCTGGTTCCGTGTGACGTCAGACGGTTAGAGTCCATTGAATTTTCGGACACCCAAGCCTGTGCTACATTTTCAACTCCCTTTTATGTAGAAATTAAATGCTAATTAGCATTTCTTACTTAGAAAAACCAGTCTGGGGTGAACTTGGTGAACTAGTCATAACGAGACCATGTCCCAGTCTTCCGTTAGGTTTGTGGGGAGACACAGACGGATCTCTGTATAAAGAAAAGTACTTTTCCAAATACAGTGGTAAGGAAAATTATGTTTGTATAGGTTCTTAAAAAGGGGACTGTTTATCACAGTTCATTGAGAATAATTACATTAGGTTAAATTAGGAAGTTCAGTAATAATTTTAATAAACAAGAACTAATAATATTGTACTCAATTTACATGCAATTGTACAATTTAGTTTTTTTTTCGCTACAATTTGAAAATAAAGTATAAAACTATTTTGTGAAAAAAGGAAGTACTTTTAGAACAAGTCTTTTAGAGATTATTGCATGGATATTTATGAGAGGTTTAAGGATTTTTCTGAGATTTTGTGTCAAATCGTATATTGTTATTATCTACCAGAGTGTTTACTGAAGAAATTTTTTATTTTCGTTGATCTTGGTAAACTAAACATTTTTTTTGACAATTCTTTTCCAGGAAAATTTGCCCTGAATGACTTTGCAATTCGAAACCCTATTACAAAAGGAATTGTTGTTTGCTGTAGAAGGTTAATTATATTATTTTTTATACTTTTTCATTTTTATAGTAAATCGAAGCCAGATATAGAGAGTGAATCATGACGAGACCCTAATAAAGTTCAGCATAAACCAGTTTTAAGAATTTTTATATGTTATTTTTATATGTTTTATGGGGTTGTAAACATAAAACTGGTAAATAAAATATGAAATCTATAACTGAAAAAGCATGCGTAGTATATACTAATAGTATTAGTAAAATGTTCCCAGATGAAAATTCATTATTTTTTATGATAATTATGTATTTTGGTCATACTCTATCTTTTTACGGAAATTTTAATGCATCAAAATTTAATAGCATTTAGTAGTTTTATTTATTTGTGGCACTGGTTATTTCCACCTTTCCACGAAAGTAACAACCCAACTCTAACTAATCTCGCTGAAAAATTACTATTTAAATAAAAGTAAAATACTCGCCGCCTGGTATCAAACCGGGGACCATTGGGTAACTAGACGCACAACCTACCACTAGGCCATGGGTGCTGATGCTAGGTTCGTTCAATAGTATAATTTTAATGTTATAAACACGTAATACAAACTCCTATTACTGCGCACGCTTCAACTTTCGTGGAAATTTGTTTACTTATACAAGAGAAGCAGTCGGTGCTATTATACAACAGGGTGCCACTATTGCTGGCCGCTATTGTTGGCATTATAATCCAACAAACAAAAAAACAAGTGGCACCCTATTGTATAATGAAACCATTACAACAAAACCATACATTAAATCAAAATATATATATTTTGTTTAAAAATTTCTTTTATGTATTTTGTTTATCCTCTATCTTCTTACGGAAGTTTTAACGTATCAAAATTTAATAGTAGTATTTAGTAGTTTTATTTAATTTTACAAAAGAAGTGTTTTTCTTTATGATACAAACCTTTCGATTTGGTTAAATAAGAGCAGCTCATGCTAACATTTGGAATTATCTGTCACACTCACATCATTTTGTTTAGAATCCTTACAACTTTTAAAATTTGATTGCCTTATAATATGTTCATTAATTTCTCAGTGATGAAACCATAAAACAGAGAGGTTGCAGATTTGGAAGTTCAGAAATATACAACGTTAGTAAGTGACAATTCTTTTTCAATTTACTTAATGTGTGATTTTCATCACAATGCGAGTTCAATTTCATATTTTAATTAAAAATTTGAAGACTTGCTTTTTTCCACAGTAAATAAAAAGATTTCCCTACGCTCCTTACCTCATCTTAATATTTTATTCCGAAGTTCATTTTGAACAATTATATTTAATACTTTCAAGTTAAGCATCAATACTTTCGATAATTCGAAACTCTAGAGACCTCAAAATAAATGAGAAGGGATGAAAAAATTTGAACTAACGAGTGAACTAAAATTTATGAAACTGAATATACAAAACGAAATCTAAAATGTAATATTGAACTATGCTATGAAAGAAAATTTGCAACCAGACAAAGTTTAGTTATTTTCTTATATTCAAAAATATTACTATTTTTGCAGTACCCAATTTTCCGGTATTTATAGACCTTTTACTTAACGTTTCTAGTCTAAAACAAGCTGTAAAATTATACAAATGTTTTAATGTAACATTTTATGCAAAATGTAATTTGTGTAAAAACAATTGGAGGATTTTGTAGCTCATTTCAACCATAAAAGCATGAAAAAAGCTCAACAAAAACCTGAAGATTGGCAGCTATGCCTTCATGAAAAGAATATAATTATCACCATTTAGGTTATTAATGTAAATTTAACAATGAAGTATATTTTAAGATATCAAAGTTTTTCTTTCCGAAATTTTTTTGTCTCATGAAAAAACTCATCTGAACATACAAATTTCTTTGCAGTGGGCAATTTCCCGCAAGTAATTGACAGCATATGTGTGTCTCAGTACAACGACGCAATGGATGAAAGAGCCGTACTGTTTCTAAAACTGGCAAACGAAGAAGACTTTTCTAAAAGTAGTTTAGTTGAAGATATAAGAGCAGCCATAACACGAGAATTGACTATTCGGCATGTTCCAGATGTTATAATTCCAGTGAAGGACATTCCGGTAATTACAGATAACTTAGCCAAAAAAGAATTAGCGTAATTACGTAGTAGAGTACCGATTTAAAAATTTGAAAAATAATGCGGAAGTTTTTAAAGAGTTTCTTAGATGTAAGATCACGGAAAATCATAAAGATATTTTACATAAAAAGATAAGAATAAGCTTTGTAACAGCTCCATTACAAACACTTACTACTGCTAATTTGAAGTTTAATATACCCGTTACAGTAATTAAAGAAAATACGAAGGTTGTCCGTAAAGTAAGGTTCCCAAAATTCTGCAGATGCGAGGAACACTGTTATGGGAGATTTGGCTACACTGGTCTTTACTTTGGACCCTTTTCTTCAAATCTCCACCCCCACCAGCTGTCTGCGATGCTTATTAAAGGTTTGGCAGCTGTTAGAGATGGAGCTTCCACTGGCTTCTCCCGCCACTCTCTGAGATTGTTTTTTTTTTTTTTAAACATTGCGGCTGTGGAAAGTTCCCAAAATTCTGCAGATGCGAGGAACACTGTTATGGGAGATTTGGCTACACTGGTCTTTACTTTGGACCCTTTTCTTCAAATCCCCGCCCCCACCAGCTGTCTGCGATGCTTATTAAAGGTTTGGCAGCTGTTAGAGATGAAGCTTCCACTCGCTTCTCCCGCCACTCTCTGAGATTGTTTTTTTTTTTTTTTTTTTTTTTTTTTTTTTTTTTTTTTTTTTTTGTGCGTGAAAAACATTGCGGCTGTGGAAAGTCATTCCCACGTGTGTGAAGTCTACGGAGAAAAGTGTATGAGCGTACAAAATGTGCGCAAATGGTACAAAGAATTAAAAAAACGGACGTACAGGCTGGTGGGGGGGGGCGGGAATTTGAAGAAAAGGGTCCAAGGTACCGTTCAGTGTAGCCAAATCTCCCATAACAGTGTTCCTCGCATCTGCAGAAATTTGGGAACCTTACCTTACAGACAACCCTCGTATAATGGTAAAGTAGTGAAAATAACATAAAAAATGTTAAATTATATTACATGAAATAATATTGTTTTGAACTTTTAACACATCATAATGAGTCAGGGATTAAATGAATGTGACCACACAACATGACACATTCGAATAGTGATGACCTTGAAACGGTATTACTAATATATTTCAAAACTACTGTACTTATTTTTATAGATAGTAAACCTATTCATTTTGATTTCATTTCTCTTAATTATATTGTAAATCTGATCTATTTTCATAAAAATATGAGTCAAACACCAAATTTTCAAAACTTATATCCTAATTTATTTGTTAGAAATATGATCATATGAAGCCATTATAAAATATTAAAAAAAACTAATTTATTTTTAGTACAACATAAATGGAAAGAAGATGGAAATCATTGTCAAGAAGCTTATAAACAACCAGAGCTACAATGCTGAAACTATCAGTAATCCAGAAAGTCTGAAAGGTTTTCAAAACAGGGAAGAGCTGATGTGGACATGAATACTGAACTTTTTACAATATTTAGATTTATTTTTGAATACAAAAGAAATATTGCTATTGTTTTAAAATAAATCTTTTTTAAACTTGTTTCATTCAATCGAAATTTTTTACCATCCATTCTGCAAGACAATAACCATATAAACTTATGGTGGTTCCCAAAGTGGGTGCCGTGAAGAGATTGTTTTATTATTCATTTAACCTTTATTGCTCTTTCTAATTTGAATATTTAACTAAAAGGAATTTTTAAGCAATTCGTATTCACCATTCAAATAATTGTGATAAAGATTTTAAGGGATGCCTAAGATTCCATTGCATCTAACCTATCACAAGCAGGCGCTAAGCTTGGGTACGAAACGCGACACCAAGAACACATGTAACATTATACTACTGTCTATTCAAGTGCTGCTATACTAGATTGCAACTTAACTTGACCCTACGACGTCACTAATAAACAAAGTAGTTCCCATCGTGGTGTCTTATTCTTATTTCTCTGAATGGTGACTATTAATTATTCGAAAAAAATCAATTTGACTGCGCAAGTACGTAACAATCTTCATATTGATATTATAGGAGCCCTAGATAACCAAGGAGCGAAACCGTTTCAGTCACGACAGTGCAGGTGCAGTTCTTTGATTTTCATCTTTAGTCAGTCCATATAACCAAAGGATTTTAACATCTTAAAATGCAATTCAGTCAACGGGAAAGGGATGTGCGATGGGTGTGTCTCGTTTTCTCGAAATCCATATTCCCGAAGCCCACATTCCCGAACGCCACAAGACCGAACGGGACACTTTCCCGACAGGACATTTTCCCGACAGGACATTTTACCGAACGGGACACTTTCCCGACAGGACTTTTTACCGAACGGGACACTTTCCCGACAGGACTTTTTACCGAACGGGACACTTTACCGACAGGACATTTTACCGAACGGGACACTTTACCGAATGGGACACTTTACCGAATGGGACACTTTACCGAACGGGACACTTTACCAAATGGGACATTTTACCGAACCGGACACTTTACCGAACGGGACTTTTTACCGACAACTCACTTTGGTCACTTATTTTTAAATATGAACTCTCGATTTAAGTTTCATCTTGCCCGACCTGGTCAGTTTCACTGGTCAAGATTCCTTTATGTCTAAAATTCATTACAAAACAAATGTTTGAGTTGCTAATTGATATTTCGTAATCTTTTGTAGTGTTGACATGTGTCTTTTGTTCCTGGTGACCATCGGTCAGTCCGGTTCACATAATGTAACTTCTTTGCTTTAGCACTGAAGTATGTCTTGTGGGGGCTCAAATCAAACGTTTTCGGACGTGAAATATTTTTGTGTTGTCCACTGGTCAAGATCTCTTAACCAGTGGTCAATCCCTTTTATTTTCGCTAAATGCTACTTTTTTTTATCTTATCTTTCTGTCTCGTGGTTGTTTTGGGGGTCCCTGATCTTTGGAATCCCCATTTGACCACTGGTCAAGATGACTTAAATTCAATACAAAACAAATGTTGGAATTGCGAATTGATATTTTGTAATCTTTACAGTTTTGGACTGTGTCTTAGGTTGAAGCTGACCATTGGTCAGTCCGATGCACTTAATGGAACTTCTTTGCTTTAGCACTGAAGTTGGTCATGTGGGGGCTCAAACCAAACGTCTTGGGAAGTGTGACGTTTTTGTATTGTCCACTATCAAGATTGAAGAGTCTCGTTTGACCGAAACTCCTCATTCCCGAACGCCATTGAATGTAAAAGGTAGTTTGCCCGAACGCGACTTTTGATCAAACGGTAGGTTTGGTCCTGACAACTCATTATGGACTCCATTTTTTTATGTTGGCATTCTTTTTAAGTTTATGTGGCTTGAAACTCGTTTTACAATAAATGTTGAAGTTGCTAGTTGATATTTTAAATTTTCTGTAGTTATAACATGTCTCTTTGGTTGACCATTGGTCAATCCGATTAATTTTTATACTTAAACGTTTTTTTTACTGAAGTTCGAGTAGGTCATGAGGGCAGGGCCAGACTTACAAGTTTTTAGAAAACTTTATAAGCTTACTTGATTTTAAATTCAGATGTTAATAAATTTATTTTACACTCACTTTTTCTTAGCTTCTAAGCATATATGGGGACTCTCATATATGGGGGGGGAGATCAGCATATATGGGGGGGAGAGCATATATGGGGGGGAGATCAGGGACCCCCAAAACAAACACGAGACAGAAAGATAAGATCAGAAAAGTAGCATTTAGCGGAAAAAAAGGGATTGACCACTGGTTAAGAGATCTTGACCAGTGGACAACACAAAAATATTTCACGTCCGAAGACGTTTGGTTTGAGCCCCCACAAGACATACTTCAGTGCTAAAGCAAAGAAGTTACATTATGTGAACCGGACTGACCAATGGTCACCAGGAACAAAAGACCAATGTCAACACTACAAAAGATTACGAAATATCAATTAGCAACTCAAACATTTGTTTTGTAATGAATTTTAGACATAAAGGAATCTTGACCAGTGAAACTGACCAGGTCGGGCAAGATGAAACTTAAATCGAGAGTCCATATTTAAAAATTAGTGACCAAAGTGAGTTGTCGGTAAAAAGGCCCGTTTGGGAAAGTGTCCGGTTCGGTGAAATGTCCTGTCGGTAAAGTGTCCCGTTCGGTAAAGTGTCCCGTTCGGTAAAGTGTCCCGTTCGGTAAAAAGTCCTGTCGGGAAAGTGTCCCGTTCGGTAAAAAGTCCTGTCGGGAAAGTGTCCCGTTCGGTAAAAAGTCATGTCGGGAAAGTGTCCCGTTCGGTAAAAAGTCCTGTCGGGAAAGTGTCCCGTTCGGTAAAAAGTCCTGTCGGGAAAGTGTCCCGTTCGGTCTTGTGGCGTTCGGGATTGTGGGCTTCGGGAATATGGATTTCGGGAATACGGGCGCGACCCATGTGCGATACCTATTTTCCCCTCTAATCAAACGAATTTACAGAAAAAAAATAATTATTTTAAATAATATGTCTTTTTTCAGTAAATTATAATAATCTTAAAATTATGGCCAATCAGTCGGAAAAACATGTATTGAACTTAAATAAGAATCAGTCAAAATGTAGTTTCGAAGAAGAGCATAAGTTAGCTTTTAGTACAGTGTGAAAATCTCTTGTTGTCACCATCAGATGTATATCAGAATAAAAATATAGATGATAATACTATGTTTGGTAGTCATTCTATGATTGTATGCGTCATGAGAAAATTTTGGTTTTCCAAAGGGTACCGAGACATGGGTAAGTTTAGAAACTCCTGATACAATATAATATACGGTAATTTGAATATTATTGTACTAAACTGGTGGGTGTCAATCTCCAGAGATTTTTAAAGGGACCTCAGCTAAAAAGAATATTTATTTAAACTACGTGTTTAAAACATTATCATTTAGAAGCACGCGAAAGAATCTTCAAAAAGTCGTTGAAAACCCGTTTATAGAAGTTGTGTTTTCAAAAACATTTTGGAGGAGTGAACCCCTGACCTCCCCCTTAATTGTGTTTCTTTTCTAACACACTTTTGGTCTAAAATTCAAAAGGAACATTAAAATGAGATTAGTAAAACCTTCACTTTACACACTTTACACCAGAATCTAGTTATCGTATGTGTGGAGAATAGCTTTTGTAACATAATTTACATCCTTTACTTATGGTTCTTTGAATGTTTAAATGATATTTTGATTAAATACCTATACAGAATTTTAATGAATATTATCAAATCAGTGGGTTTATGAATTGTTATTGAAATTATTTCTACCTGAATTATTTCAGAAATTTTCTGGTCAGGGTTATATTTACGTCTAAAAATGTATTCAAACCTCTTTTATTTTTGTTCTAGGAAAATTTCTCCTCCATTTTTAATTTACAAAACGTAGTCCAATCCTAAATTTGACGGGTTAAAAAGAAATATTTCTGCAGTGGTTTCCTTTTTTTCAATTGAAATTCTCTATTTTATTTAACAAGGTATTCATGTTTTGCACTCATAAACAAGAACATCAAATGAAGTTTAATGCAGCCTGCGTAACTCTTAATGGTTTCATTTAATAGCCCGCTGTTTAAAGGGATCTTGCATGTCTGCTTTAGAAGAATGACTAAGAAGACAGATTGCAGGAAGTAAAAGCTTAAATCAAAATATTTTGATAATCTAAAGGTAAATTTTGTAATTAATCTAGAGTTATGCTGTAAATCTCATCTAGGTGATGGCACACCACGTCTCACTAAATGTTACCAAGGAGAAGTAGGGAGTACGAAAAAAAAACACCTCACTTTAGGAGTTCCCTATTCGAAAATACGTATAATGCAATCGTGTTTCGATGCATGACTCCATCTCTCTCGTGGCGGTTTCGAACTTAAAATTAGTTTGTGTTTCAGACGTTACGTGCTACTATTCCTTATAGATTGTCACATTTCATACCTTGAAAAACCCTTTTATGATCGATCATCTTTTTATCAACAACAGGGTATAATTATGGTCAACAATTTTTTGACCAGATTAAAGCAGTGATTCTCAACTTATAGAAATCCAATGAAATTGAATGAATTGGCAACCCTACCTCTTTTTGCTCCCTAACTCTTTCTCATAACCTATAAACACACATTCGGAGTTCATATTTTAAACCACATTTAATATAAATTTTGGAAACCTTTTTTTTTAATAATTTTAGTTTGAGATGTCATTCACTCTCCTATTTATTATTTACACCACACAGAGAGAATTCCCCCTACAGCATATTAAGAAAATCCACTTTGCCTCTTCGTAGCAACGGATGTTAGTGAAAAAAAATTGGTGGTGAATGACTCCACAACTACCAATTATGTGGACTCTTTCGAGACTTTTCTGAAGCTCTCAGAGACCACCGGATGCTAACCACTGCTGTAAAAGGTTCATGTTAAGCTTCGTTCAGATCGTATTTATAGAAATGATAAATTCGATGTACTTTTTACTTAGAATCCCGTCCACCCATGGAAGAGCTTTTTGCTCCTTTGGGATTAAATAACAATTTAATGTTTCTTTTTTTCTTTTGTTTTTTTTTGTTCCCCCCCCCGTCATTTGTTTCCCTATTTAAATTGTTCATATTATTGTATATACTGCCTCGTATTGTTTGGAATAAACTTTGTAAGAAATTGGAAAACACTTTATATTCAGAAAAAACTGATTTAAAGTAAAAACTTGTTCATTTGTGAAACCCAGAAAAAGTAGAAGGTTATCCTCAGAATCACAGTTTGAAGAATAAGATAAGAAGATAAATTGACAGTTTTTAGATTCCTTCAGTAAATGTGTACATTACTACTTATTTCTTCTGAAAAACTATTTATGCTGAAATTATTCTGTTAAATTTAAAAAAAGAGAACAAAAGAGTCCCATAAACATTTATCATCATCACTCTGCTTCGTGCCGCATGGCACATAAGGCCATAAACATTTATGATTTACTTTATTATTTTAAATTTCAACTTTTAATAGATGTTGTATGCAGAATTGATTGGGCTTTGCATTTGAGTTTTAACTAATGTTGTATTTCAAGCGCATAGGAAATGAAAATGAGAACGAATAATTTTCATTTGAAAAATTTTTATGACACTTGTAATTTTCAATTATTTTTTTTCTTCTAATATGCCTCTTTTTGAAACTTTCTAGCAGTGAGAGCCTTAGGAAATTATATGCTGTAACAACCTCAATGGGGCAACCTCGTTGAAGCATTTTTGATCGTCTCGAAAGCGTAGGAGCGGTGAAGCAATAACATTATATTAATTGCACAACTATTTCATTAAAGCAGGTGTTATAACTACATAGTGGGTGTCATGATGTCTAGGAGTAATAAGTTTAAATAACAGAGGATAGAGAAAATTTAAAAATTTTTAGATTAGCTTAATAGTTGTGAATGTGGAGAAATGGACTTCGGAACTGCTTATTTATGCTAAAAAGCAACTTTTATGAAAATTAATTTGTTAAATTTAAAAGATAACTATAGATTCCCAAGATTTAAAAGTGATAAACATTTATGTTTTACTTTACTTTTTAAATTACAACCTTAAAAAACACTTCCTACAAAGTTAATTAATTCGGCTTTGCATTTCAGCTTTAACATATTGAAAAAATTCCCACTCATCAGTCATTTCAACCATGGATGTTATAAAACTACCGGCAAGTTTCCTATACATTTTATTATTATAATTATCATTATAGTTATTATAATTATTGTTATTATAATTATATTATATAGTATTTTCCTTGTATTTCTTTCATAAGTTTTGTTAGTTTTATAAAATTACAAGGATTTATAAACTTCAGATTTTTTTTTTTTGTAAATGGATCAATTATCTTCGCTTCTTTGTACAATGTATATTAAAAAATGGACAGTTTCAAATAATTTTGACAATTTTTGGGATAGGAATATAGTGTTTAGAAATCCATATTAAAATTGAATTTATATCCCATATTAAAATTGAATCCTTAGTTTTAAAAAGGGAATAAGTCCAAAAAAATGACAAATTGACTTTTTGTGCTAAAAAAATCTCCAAGCTTTCTACACATGAGTGTAAAGAGGAAAAAAATAACTACCCCCTATCGGCAGATATAGCCCCTTGAATTAGCGAAATCGATGTCCATTCATTGTATTTTTTTTTAAATTTGAAATTTAATTTAATTTGTCTTTCTTTTCTTATTATTTGGCCTGCAAACTTACCCAAAATAAAATTTAATTTGAATTTAAAAGCGTTTTTCTTTTTTTTTACCAATGGATATTCCAATGATACTCCAATGATCTCCAATGACTCCAATGATATTCACTTACTCCATTGATATCGCCTTAATGACCCAGTTTTATAGTAATTTTTAATTTTATTAGTCTTAGTCTTTCTGTCTTTCACTTTTGTACATTGAACTAAGCAGAAATATAATTTAATTGTCAATTTAAGTGGTTTTTAAGATTTTTGTTCAGCTGATATTTCAATAAGGTTTAAGAAGGAAATAAGTTCATCTCTTTTTTTTAACTGTAAAACCTTTTTAAATATACTTATAATTTTTTCGATGATTGTTCTGTATTCTTAACAGTGCCATGAATTTCCTGTAAAAATTTGGTGGCTATAGGATAAAAATTCTATTACCTATACAGTTTTTTTTTTTCGATTTTCTCAAAACTTCATTTTTGGACTTATTCCCTTCTTGTAACTGACGATTCAATTGTATATTTATTTTAGTTCTGTGCATGCATTATTGTGATCTTAGAAAAAATCCTCACAAAATTTTGTTCCATTGGTACCCCGTCTTCCGCTATATGTATTAAGTATCAAAAATTAAGTCAAGTAGTATGCTTGTACTAAGTTTTATAAAACATGCTTTCGATATATATTTTCAGACTATTATTTCACTCTCAATAAAAGGGTAGGGTCACTTGGGGTAAGTGGGTCCCTGGGGTAAGAGAGTCACCCCCCTCAAACTAAGATATGTACAGGACATTTCACACTTACTCACATTGATCATGTTACATTTTGTCACACTGAGGGGTTTTGGATTATATTAGAGTTTTATTACATTTCTTTTTAAGATTATAGAACTAATGTAAAAAATATTTCCAGAATGATTTGTTTGGAGAGTTAAAGCTACATTTTTCCAAGAAGTGTTCCTAGCTAAGTTTTCATTATATTTTAATGTTTTTTTAACTGTTGTGCAAAGTTTGACTTAAAATACACACTGCAATTTGAATTTTCACAAAATCTCTTATTTAAAAACTTTTAAGAGGGGGGTCCCACTTATCCCGTAATTTTAGCCTAGTAGGGGTAAGTGGGTCCCCTCATTATGGGGTAAGTGGGACACCCTCCTAGACTCACCACTTTAAAGTTTATTGAAAAATTTATAAGTAATTTATTGAAATTTCATATTAATTTTGCGTTTTAATTTAAGTTGTGGTAAGTAAAGTAAAATATTCAAATTGGGGTTTTTATTCAAGTTGCCGAGAAATTAATAAAAACACACATTGGGGTGGGGGGAATAGTTTCGAGGGTTTCTTTATGTCTCCTAAACCATTCGAACCTGAAGAAAACAATCTGTAAACATTCTGTAATAGTAGAGTTCCAAAAGGGGTCCCACTTACCCCAACCAACTCTATTAACTTTAATGTGAGTAGATATCTCGTACATGGATAAAGTTACAATAAAACATTTTGTACCGAAAACTTCTGTACTTTATCGAGTAAGACTCACTTACTCCCTCTTAAATTTTTCTTGCTTTCAATCTAAATAAAGAGGGGGTGACCCACTTACCCCTTCTTATGGGGTAAGTGGGACACCCATCTCATTTTTTAAAAAAAGATCAGTTAAGAGATATGTAACACGTTATTTTAGAACCTAATAATAAATTTTTGTTTATTAATGTTGTCTTAAATAAAATATGCCAATAAGTTAAAATTTAAGCACTTCAATAATTTTTATTAAGCTTCAAAAATGTACTGTTCCCTGTTCTGTAATTACCGCATATTAAAGTCATGTTTTTAAAATATTTAAATGTAAACTCCATATCAAGTATAAAAAATTACTAATTATATAATATATGGTATTTATTCAAAATCATATCTTCCACCTTGTCATCCTAGCAAATACCTTATACATAGGATAACTTTTCGAGGCCTCATAGAACCTCATTCTTGACACCTCATCTAAAAAAAAAAAAGGAAGTAAAAATTTTGAAACATTGAATTGTAATGATAATAAAAGGCCTCCATGAATGATATATTAAAAGCAATCCGTATTGGAAAACTTTAGTGTTCGGCACTAGTTAACTAGAACTAGTTGCAACTAGTAGTTAACTACCGATCAACTAGTAGTTAACTAGTAGTTTAACTACTTTTCGTTTAAAGTAGTTCAACTATTAGTTTAACTACTTTTTTTATCAACTACTAGTTAAAACTACTTTCAAATTTTCAACTACTTAAAAAAAATGTTATTTAAAATTTAAAAAGATATTTAAGATTTTTATCAAAGGTAGAGTACTCAAATACCATAACCAGAAATAAAGACCATTTTTGCTCGAAGTATAAACGTTTTTTGTGATATAGATAAGAAAGATGTATAAGAATTTTGCCAAAAAGTAGGTTATGAAATTAAATAGAATAGTTAACTAGTAATTAACTACTTTGGGAAATAGTTAACTACTAGTTGCAACTAGTCCCGGGAAAAAATAGTTAACTACTAGTTACAACTACAATTTCCAAGACTAGTTAGTAGTTGGTAGTTAACTATTTTTTTTACCACTAGTTGCCGAACACTAGAAAACTTACACCAAGGGTCGGCAACTGGCGGATCGAATTCCGACCGCGTGAGGCTATTTCCTGGACCTCCAAAACATTTTGAAAATCATTAATATGTATTCTTACACAAAAAAAATTAGTTTGACCCGCTTTTAAATGTACTTAATTAAGTACGTGTTTGTCACAATTTCTTATAAGAAAATGTTCATTGAATGATTTTGAGTTTAAAATTTAAGAGGAGTGCTGAAATATTAGTATGTAATTTGTAATATCTTTCTAGTCAATAAATCCTAGTTTTTGCAAATTCTTTCGAGGAGGAATACCAAATTCCATTGCCCACCACCCTCAACATTTTCTTGTTAACGGTCGGCTATTCGTTTGAACCTTATCAATGTTTTCTAAAATATTTTATGTGTAACTTGATTTTTAAATAGTGTTGTTGCGATTTGAAACCGATTTGAAAGCAACTAACAACCGATTTTTTTTTTAATTTATGAGTTTAATTAAGCTGATAGCGTACTCAAATTACATCTTCGTAAAAAAATATTTATCTGAAGATAAGAATTCATAGTAACCTACCTATTTTTTCTCTGGACCTCGATAAAAATTTTCAAAATTATTTGGACACTTTCCAACAGCAAAATTACTTGCCGTTCCCCTGCGCTATAAACTTTAATAAGTGTGCTCCCAGATTGCTTATTTCCATAAATACGGTGTCTTCAAAAGGTACAACCACAGTCTTGTTTTATTATTTATTATTTTCGTGGATGGCGATGGATATAAAATTCAACTTGCGCGATTTTTATGTGATAGTTTTATTATTGTTTGCTTATGAACTGATTCTTTTAATTATTAAAAACCTATTTTTTATAGCAATTTATTTTTTAGAAATGTTAAATGAAAATTATACATTCTCGTGTAATAAGTTTTATGGGTAATGGGTTTAACCACAGCTTACTAGATACTTACTTATACAGGCTAGCCGAGTTTTAAACAATGAAAACCATTTGACAACTTTTCCCGCTTGGAGCGCTACAGGACCTACCTATATCACCCACCGCCTTCAACACTGTGAATATGCTTTGCCAGTTTGTCCAATAATGCCATCTGGATTTGCAATGATTTCCGTACTCGGCTAGCCTGTATAAGTATCTAGTAAGCCGTGGTTTAACGTTAAATTTTTTGAACTAGGTATGCTATTTTTTGTTGATATTTTTATAAATTATTGTTTTTTCTTTTTATACCTAAGCTTTACTATAAAATTTATGTTCACCTACAACTTTGATATAGATGAAAAAACTACCAAAACATTTTTTTAATAGTCCAACACCACTTTTTTTAAACGTAAAACCAAATTAATTAGGAGTTTGACTTAAAGGATTTTAAGGAATCAAGATAACTTTAAACTATCCAAAATTTCCATTTTAAACGTTTTAGGTATAATTTGCACTATAACAATATAAGGTATAGTACAAATTAAAAAATTTTAAGCGTAGAGTAGTCATAAAATAATGACCCTACTTTAAAATTCTCTACAGACGAAACTATTGGTAAATAATTCAACCTTCCACCTTTCACCCGGGTAGTTGGTTGGTTAGTTTATTTTTTAAGGCGCAAGGGCCAAAATATACCATTCTGCGACTGACTCAAGACATATATCATTTTATTACGATTGGTTGATACCGGCTTACAGTACCCGCGTATTTGGCTCATATAAAGTCCCGTTTATATGAGCAAACAGAACTACCCGGGTAATTGGAGGGTGAAAGATATTTTCGAGGCATACCGCAATGCATCATGGGAAAAGTTGGAACTAAACTAAGAGTCACATAATTATTTGAATTAAGCACACCTAAAGTGCTCCCTTTTTTAGAATATACTTCGAAAAAAACAATCTGACATAAGTGCGCCATGCAGGGCTTAATTAAATTGCACCTGAGCAGAGCCCCGGTACTTCTTGGTTTTCTGTAAATATTTACATTTTAACCGGAACGCATAAAATCGCGTTCCGAACCCTTTCAAAACGAAAATTTACCCCTCGAAGTTTTCCGATTAACTAAAATTACAAGCACCTTTCACCTCACTACCCCCACCCAACGACAACGACTACCGGTCAACAACGACCAAACGACCTTGTTTTCCCCACCCTCAAAGGGAAGGACAGGACACCCATACCCTTGGGCGATTAATTCCGCGAGAAGAGTGCCCCCCCAAGGTTTCCACTGTTAAGTGAAAAATTTCTGCAAGTCCCTTGAAAATCCACAAGGAGCATCGGATTTAACACAAAAAGTCCCAAAAGGAGTTAAAACACTTCTTTTGAGGGTCAAATTTCAAAATTTTCTGGGGAAGAACCCCCAAACTCCCTCCTGACCTTTGATACAATGTTTCTCCCTTGAAAAGTCTGCCACTAACAAGAAGCGCTTCCCTTTGGGAACCAAAGAGCATGAAACCCCAAAGAGTTTGAAGAGGAGGTAAAACACTTTTAAACGGGAATTTTCAAAAATTTTGACTGGAGGATCTCCGCCCCCCCCCCTTGAAAATTTTATGTTTATTTATAACTTTTTTTACGTAGAAAATTCTATGCTTTACGAGGAACTGTTCTTTATGTATGTAACCCAAATGGTCTCAAAATGAGCTGAAACATTACTTTAAGGGAAATTTCAAAAAAATTTATGGGGAGAACCCCCAGACCCCCCTTTAAAATTTTTACATGTATGTGTTATACAGTGTACCTTCTCTTTGGATGAACCTTAAATGTTGTAAAAAGAGGCTAAATTTCAAAACTTTTCTGGGGGTGACCCCCAGCCCCACTTAAAAACATCCTTGCCTCCCCCAACCAAAAACTGAAATGACGCCCCGGTTAAGCGGAGATGTCCCAATTAAGCGGAATGTTGAAATAGTAGCGCTCCGGTACTTCTTTGGTTAGAATTTAAGCCCTGGCGCCTTGCAACAACTTTCTAAACTAACTGGATTAATAATATTTTTTAAAAAGGAAAATAAAAAAGAAGCAAGAAATATTGGCTTTTCAACCCAGGACTTCTTTAGGAGTTACCCCCTGCAAAAAAACCATCATTTGCCTTTTCTGTGATGGTTGGACTTAGGTCCAAAAAATCATCGTGACCCGAAGGACCAAATAGCAGTCATTGACACGCAATAAGAGAAAAAAACATTTCCAAAGGTTCAATACCAAAAACACAAATCAAAAACGAAAAAACCACACAGGACAAAACTTACCCCGTCCTCAATTTCCAAATAGAATTTTGATTTGTGTTTTCGGTATTGCACCTTTAGAAATGTCTTTTCTGTTATTGCGTTTCAATGATTTTCTCGATTTGATATATATTTTACTAAACAAACTCCTTAGCCAGCCAAGTCCCCCCTTTTTTTCTTTTTTTTATTTTTTTAACAACTCACAAAAATTGGAAATCTGTGAACTCATGGACGAGCTGTGGCTCCTTTGGGATGTATTTCCAATTGCCTCTTTTCTTTTACTAAAAAAATGTACTATTTTGGGCCTTCGGATCACGATGGTTTTTTGGGCCAAGGTACGACCATCACAGAAAATGCCCATGATGGGATTTTTGCCTGGGGTGACCCTTGGTTTCCATCTTTCTTGTTCCTTTTTCATTTTTAAAAAATATGAGAAAAGTTGGTTTGTTTACATGTTTTTTATGGCACATATAGCTCCGTTTAGGCTATTAGGATCATGGGAAAGGAGGGTAGATTCTTCCCTACTCCGCATTCGACTGAATCAACCCGGGTAAATAGCATGCAATTTTTCCATACGGAGAACAAAAAGAGAGTAGAACCAACCGGTTCTGCACATAGCCATCTTGAACGAGCAGGCCCGAACAGCTAAAAGGATGACTCGTTCTCAGAGTATTTTTCATCCGTGAGCTGCCGTGTGATTGGTGCATTGACTAGTGTGAGGAGCGGGGGAAAAAAGAACCGCTTGCTTATTCGATTTTCGCCTCATCTGAGAAGACGGAAAATACTCTGAGAATGAGTCGTCCTTGTCCGGGCCGGCTCGTTCAAGATGGCTATGTTCTGCACGCCTTTTACCCGGGTAGTTGGCTCATATTAACGGCACTGGAGTAGATATAAGTGATTACCCGTCTTGAAGGGTGTCCTTGATAGTAGGTGTAGTCGCACTTCAACCTTCCTTCGCACGGAGAATGGTCATAATAGTAGCCGTCCTCATCCGGGTTTTGACTACACATTTCACCTGTTGAGCGATTCAAACACACGTCAGTCGAAACATATCAAAACAAACCGCTTTCTTCGTAACAAGCACCACATAAATTTGACTCGATTTCTTTGATTTCGTGCTACATTTCGAATTGCGGCTACCCGCATATATACTAAACAGCAACTTAAGTTGACCCTATGACGTCACTAACAAACAAATTAGTTCCCATCGCGGTCCCTGAATTTTGAGTGAAAGGAAGAACGCCAATTTAAAAATTTGATTACCTACACTGTTCAACAATGAAAAAATTTCTTTGATGAAAATAGTCATTTCTTATAGATTTTGGGTCGCTGAACACGATAATCACCATCAAAATCCTCAATTGGCTCGGAATTTTCGGGAAAGGGCCCATCCCCTTTTCACGCTTTTTAATGACTTGATGACTTTGAATTCGATTTTCAGGGTCAAAAAGCATTAGTCAAGTCTTTAAATTACTCCCAAAGGGACAAGGAAGGTTGAAATTTCTAAAATATGAAATTTTGTAGCAAATGGATAGGTTTAAGGGGTTAGTACCCCCTAAAAAGGCAAAAAAATAGCTAAAACTTATAGAGGTTTTTATACCATATTTTTTCCTCTTACTTTTTACGCATTTCACCTTTGAAGGGTCCTAACCTTTCCCCAAGGACCTAAATTTAATGACAATATGCAGCAATTATTTTTACTAAAAGCGGTTGAGGTGTTAGGGTCCCCGAAGCACCCGCGGAAGGGTTCGGAAGACTCTCTGGAGCAAGCGCGCTCAGGGAATTATTTTCATGCTTTGAAAAGTTTATAAATTACATTTTTCTTACATTAGTATTAGTCTGTCTTAAGTGGAAACTCTTCTATTCGTAAGTAACTGGCCGATTTTATGGGGGTATTCGATGGCGGATACCTATCCGCAAGAGCGAACAGTTTGAAACATCGAATACCCCCCATAAAACCGGCCAGTTACTAACGAATAGAAGAGTTTCCACTTAGGAAAGACTTATATAATGTAAGGAAATGAAATTTTTAAACTTTTCAAAGCATGAAAATAATTTCCTGAGCGCGATTGCGCCAGAGAGTCTTCCGAACCCTTCCGCGGGTGCTTCGGGGACCCTAACACCTCAACCGCTTTTAGTAAAAATAATTGATGCATATTGTCATTAAATTTAGGATTTCTTTGATTCCATGTACTAAAATGAAAACGTGCTGCTTTTAAAATATTGTTAAGTCAGTCAGCAGCAGTCTTGAATAGATGATATTGTAACTGTACCGGAAATATGTTTTCAAAATTATTCATTAAATTAATTCTTCTCCCTGACTCCCCTTTTCACTGCGTATTCTTCGTCTAACAGTTTTTAATTTTAAAAGGCTTCTTCGTCCCAGGGACTGAAGAAAATCGTCTTACTACGCGAGACGTCGTACTAAGCGGGGTCGGTGGTAATTTTTTAAAAAAAGGAAGCCGGTAAAATCACCACTGTTGAACGTACTCTATAACGTAAAGTATAAAATATATTCACCAAGTCCTACTAACACTAAGCGGGGTCGTACTAACGAAAGTTTACTGCATTTTAATGTAAAAATTCTTATAGTACATATTTACTCAACTATATGAAATTAAACGAAATATTCTCGCTGACCTTTTTTTTTGGGAGGTTCGCAGGTTTCGATGGTCTCTTGTCTGACGACGCAAAACTCGCCATCACGACACTTGGGCTTTAATCCACATGACGGCGATGGCGGTTCGTCTCCAATCACCTGCAAGGAATGAATGACAAGGTCCATGATAAATGTTTTAATGGTTTCTGATAGAGTTAATAGTGTAGATTTTAAAACCGGTTGGTTTCACTGCAACTGTTGAGAATTTTTTAAAAATAAAAATTTTGAAAGTATGGCCCCAAAAAAATTTCAAGAAATCAAATAATAATAATCGAGACTTATGATACATGTGTATAGGCTATTTTTTTCAGTGCTGAATACGAATATTCCATTGCAATTGAAAAAAAAAAATTAAATACCAATTTTAAAAAATCCTAGTTGCAAGCAAGCTATTAGCAAGTTGTTTTTCTTCTCGGTGACAAATATAATTTTTTAATTTTTGTATTAAACCTGTAATGTAAATAAATAAATATTATTATTATTATTATTATTATTATTATTATTATTATTATTATTATTATTATTATTATTATTATTATTATTATTAAAATTATTATTATTATTATTATTATTATTATTATTATTATTATTATTATTATTATTATTATTATTATTATTATTATTATTATTATTATTATTATTATTATTATTATTATTATTATTATTATTATTAAAAATCAATTTCAAAAATTTTATATTCGAAAAAAAACACCCAAAACCACATAACAATTACGAAAGAATTAAATTCTCAACGGTTTTGAATTAGAAATAACCTAAATAATGACATACTAAAATTGGACGAAAATCGGATAATAACAAGTTAAATTTTTTTCAAATTTTCAATTTTTTGGGGCTCAAAAATCGACTTTTTTTTCGTAGACTCCTGTTAAAAATGTTTGAGGCATTTGCCATTTGAGGCCATTGAGGCATTTTTCCATGGATATTGCAGTTATATAGCTCTATAACATTAAATTAAAATTTAAATTTTAAACAAATTTAAAATTTTTAATTTTTTTAAGATTTTTAAATTTTGTAGTAAAGCCATGTGATGCATTTCTATGGGCTATTTTTAGTGCTCTTTACAAATGAATCGTCAGTTACAAGAAGGGAATAAGTCCAAAAACGAAGTTTTGAGAAAATCGAAAAAAACTTTATAAGTAATGGAATTTGTATCATATATCCATCAAAGTTTTACAGGAAATTCATGACACTGTTGAGAATACAGAACAATCATCGAAAAAATTATAAGTGTATTTAAAAATGTTTTACAGTTACAAAAAAAGAGGATGGACTTATTCCCTTATTAAACCTTATGAAATTTCAGCTGAATAAAATTCTTAAAAACCACTTAAATTGCCAATTAAATTATATTTCTGGTTAGTTCACGGTACAAAAGTGAAATATAGAAAGACTAAGACGAATAAAATTAAAAATTACTATAAAACTGGGTTATTAAGGTGCTGTCAATGGAGTAAGTGAATATCCATGGAGTCAAACATCCATTGGTTAAAAAAAAGAAAAAACGCTATTAAATTCAAATCAAATTTTATTTTGGCTAAGTTTACAAGCCAAAGAATAAGAAAAGAAAGACAAATTAAGTTAAATTTCAAATTTAATAAAAAAAATACAATGAATGGACATCGATTTTGCAAATTCAAGGGGCTATATCTGCCGATAGGGAGTAGTTATTTTTTTCATGTGTAGAGCGAAGCTTGGAGATTTTTATGCGGACAAAAAGTCAATTTGCCATTTTTTGGACTTATTCCCTTCTTGTAACTGACGATTCAAATATTAGGACAACTTTTCAATAAATATTAAAATAAATGTGGTTTGAACCAAAGAATGCAATAATCGGTTTTTACCGGTTAACCGAAATAAAAAAAACAAGGTTAAATAAGAAAAACTATTTACTTTTTACATCCCTAGAAAAGATGACGTTGCAGTGGTTACATGTAGGTGGAGGTTCACCCTTCAAAAGTATTTTAAATTGGATATCCCTCTTTTTCTTACATCAAATCTTAGGCAATCGAAAATTCGGGTAATTCCATTGAAAATACTACTTACGCATCCAATGATGAAGAGAATGACCAAGATTTCCGCTCTCATAGTCGGTGCTGCTGTAATTACGACAAAGCCAAAAACTGAATTGGCTTCAGTGAGAGCGACTTTTAAAACTTTAAAATTAACACCTGTCGTCGAAAGATGCAACTGAGCAAATAAAAGAGACAAGAATAGATTTAAAGATACTTTTTCAAGAGAAATCAGCTGTTTCTTATTTCCATAGTCATTTCACTTATGATGAATCATACTTCAAAATATTCTATTTTAAAAAGACCAGATTTTCCGACACATCGTGAAAGCATTAAAAATCTCTCAAGCATGAGCGTAGCCACGGGGTGCAGGGAGGGGCAGCCGCCCCTCCCCCTAAATTCTAAAATTATCCCCTAAATTTGTTAATTTTTTTTTAAAAACTTTATTAAAAAGCATTAGTGTATTTAAAGCAATGATTTCAGTTTTTGGTTGGGGGGCAAGGATTTTTTTAAGTGGGGCTGAGCCACGCCGTAACCAGGGGTTGACTCAATGTGATGAGTAAAAATAGGGGTCCTCAGAAAAATTTTGAAATATTGCCTCATTTTCAGAACATTTAAGTTACATCCGAAGAGAACATTACAAATGAAGTTTCAAGGGGAGCCGGAGGTCCTCCCACAAAATTTTTTTTGAAAATTTCCCTTTAAACTATTGATTTATCTCCTTTGCAACCTCATTGGGAAGCACCCAAGATGGAACCGCTTCTTGTAAGAGGCAGAATTTTCAAAAGAAATACACTGTACAACATAATTATACAGGGTGTTTCAAAAGTCCGTTTCTAGGGTCCTATAAGAAATGTCTACCCCTAGGTAAGCAACCCTGGGGAATGCATGAGAGGACTTAGAACGCCCCTAGCGGCGAAATAAAAAAGTTAAAAAAATTAATTAAAAAACTAAAGGAGATAGATCAAACATCTCAGTGAGAGTATTGTTGTCACTGTTATAAGTAACTCACTGAAAAAATGTCATCAAAATATCATGAATATTCGCGGAGATATTAGCATGTAAAAATAGTCGTTTTTCGGGCTTCAAAAAAGGAAAAGTTCGGAAATTTGCAAGTTTTTCAGAGTTATTATGTAGTTTTGTATCTTTTTAGTTAAATGAAATAAAATGTTAATCAAAAAACCAAAAAAACTTGCAAATTTTTGAACTTTTTCCTTTTTGATGACATGAAAAAATGCTATTTTCACAAGCTAATATCTCCGCGAATATTCACTATATTTTCATGACATTTTTTTCAGTAAGTTACTTATATCAGTGGCAACAATACTTTTACTGAGGTGTTTGCTCTATCTCCTTTAGTTTTTTAGTTATTTTTTTTAACTTTTTTATTTCGCCGCTAGGGGCGCTGTATGTCCTTTCAATGGATTCTCCAGGGTCACTTACCTAGGGCTAGACCTTACTTTCAGGACCCTAGAATACGTTGGTTCCAAATAAAAGCAGTGAAACGGCCTTTTGAAACACCCTGTGTATGGAAAAATGTGAAAGGGGGGGTCTGGGGATTCTCCCCAGAAAATGTTTTGAAATTTGCCTCTTAAAGTAGTATTTCAGCTCATTTTGAGGCCCTTTGGGTTACTAAATCCAAAAAGAACAGTTCCTTGTAAAGTATAGAATTTTTTAAGGGAAAAAAGTTATAAATAAACATCAAATTTTCAAGGGGGCGGAGATCCTCCCCCAGTAAAAATTTTTGGAAAATTCCCCGTTAAACCAGTGCTTTACTCAAACTCTTTGGTTCCCAAAAGGGACCACTTCTTGTAAGCGGCAAAATTTTCAAAGGAGTAACATTGTATAACAGACATCAAAGGTCAGGAGGGGGTTTGGGGGTTCTTCCCCAGAAAATTTTAAAATTTGACCCTCAAAAGTATAACTATTATATAAGTATAAAGGTATTAACTCCTTTTGGGAATTTTGGAATTCCTTGTGGATGTTACAGAATTTTCAAGGGACTTTCAGCAATTTTTCACTTACAGTGGAAACCTTGGGGGGGAATTGCCCCACCCCCCTTAATGACGCCCATGGAAGCAATAGTACATAATTTTCCTTGAAAATTGTGTGGCTTACTTGAAGCCGTTCTGTTCGGCCCAGAGTCTCAAAATGAGCTAAAACATTTCTTTGAGGGGTGAATTTTAAAAAAATTTCTGGGGAAGGACACCCAGACCCCCCCCCCCATTTTTAAGCTCTCATTCATATATACACGTATTTTTACGTTAGGTGTGCAAAAGTTCAAATCTTTGTTTAGGTAGCCTAAAATTTAGCGTGTAAAAGTACTGGCCATGGGGTATGGGGGGGCTGAGAAATAATGTTGAGTCAACCCCTAGTCAGTAGTATTCGCAACATCAAGAGTACAGGTAAGTATCCTTGCCCCCCCTAACATGAAACCTGGCTACGTCCATGCTCTCAAGGGATGATCTATGAGGTGCTACGGTCGTTTCGCCTACTCTGAAATTTCCTACCCCCACTCGTTGGCCTTACACAACACAAATCCCTAAAGCGAAGATTAAACAGAAACCGGGGGGTACGAAATTTCCATGGAAATTTCAGAGTAGGCGAAACGTCCGTGACCGATCTATGATGAGCGTGAATGACAAAACTTTTCTAATAATGGCCACGTAATCATTCGTTCGTGGTTTCAATAGGGCATAGGCGTAACGAGAGGGGGGTTATTGGGGATGTAATCCCCCCATTTGCATGGTCGGCTTCTAAAACACGAAAAACTGAAAAATTTTCCTTTACAAAAAAAGAAGGCGTTTTACAAGGAACTGTTCTTTTCGGAACTAACCCAAAGGGCCTTAAAATGAACTTGAGAGACAATTTTTTTTAAATTTCTTAGGAAGAACCCCCAACCCCCCCCCTCTAAAATTTTTACGTCTGTTATACTGTGTTTTGCCCTTGAAAGTTAATAAGACTCTTAAATGAAGTTTTCTCTTTCGAAGTTTTGCGAAATAAATTGTGTTTCTAATGCCACTTGGGATATATTCAAGCTTCTTTCGCAAAGATGTATAGAATTTAAGGCAAAGGGGGGCGGCTCCTGAGAAAGTAAAGCCAATAAGTTGCCCGTAACATATAATATATAGATCAGTGGTTCCCAACCGGTGGTCCGCGGACCATAGGTGGTCCGTGAGAGTCATTATTCCAATAATACAAATTTAAGCGAATTGAACGAGAAAAGATGGAATTTATCTGTGACGATGATTTTCGGTTTAGTAGTTTTGTGGATAATAGTCACCACTAAATTATTTAAAATTATCTTGTGTACCTACTATAAATATTCAAAGTTAGTTTTAAAGCACTGAAAAAACTCCGCTTTATTTCTGTAGGTTCCGAAGAATTAATTAGATCATAACTAAAGATAGTGTGACTAGAATTTTCTTAAAATATAATTATAACTCAGAGCATCATATAAACTTATACGCTTAATTAGGGAACATAAACTTTCGTCTGTTTTTGAGAGGGTAAAAGATTTTAAGCTATAAAGGGGTGGTCCGCGAAGGTTCCGATTTTAAACTTTGTGGTCCGCGGACTTCTCTGAGTTGGGAACCACTGATATAGACGGACCAGATCCCATATTAAAATTGTACATTTATTTTATTTTTGTGCATGCATTATTGTGATCTTTGAAAAAATCCTCACAAAATTGTGTTCCATTGGTACCCCGTCTTCCCCTATATGTATTAACTAACAAAAATTAAGTCAAGTGCTATATTTGTACTAAGTTTTATAAAACATACTTTCGACATATATTTGCAGACTATCATTTCACTCTCAATAAAAGGGTACATGTTTTTCATTTAATATATTTTTATTATTCAAATTACAGAGCTTTACAACAGTTACAACAAAAATAATGTAGTTTTAATGTGGACTGAAATTGACTTAGAATTTCATTCCTTATTAACTTTGATTTTTACAAGTACAAACTAATTACCCCATATTAAAGTCGTGTTTTTAAAATATTTAAATGTAAATTCCGTATCAAGTATAAAAAATTACTAATTATATAATAATAAATAATATTTATTCAAATGTAAATAAATCATATCTTCCACCTTGTCATCCTATAGCAAATACCTTATACATAGGATAAAATTTTGGAACTTTGGAGGCCATGTAGAACTTCAGGCCTTCACACACGTAGGCTAGAAAAAAAGAGAAAGTAAGAATTTTGAAACATTGAAATGTAATGATAATAAAAGGCCTCCGTGAATGATATATTATGAATGATATATTGATTAGAGTGTATCGAAAAAAACGGTTTTTATTTTGATAAAGTCTTAGTGCCGAAAAGTTGTCTTAAGGTGGCACCTGTGAATTTTTTCAGAATTTTCGGATAATATCTAGGGGTGCCGCAAAGGCCCTGAAGGTTCCCCATGTTAATCCGATGGAGCGCGCAAGCCAAAAAGGCCGAAAATTGGTTTTTCGCCCCTCATTTCGACCCTAATCACACGAGGAATGTCTTCACTCGAGTTATGGACCCTATATGATCTAGGCTATCTAACAAAACTTGAATAATAGCCTAAATATCTATATTTCATTGATTATTTGAACAAGGAAATGCGCGATTTTCAACGAAATTTGAGCACACAAAAAAACGTAATATAGATATTAAGGCTGTTATTCAAGTTTTGTCGGGTAGCATACTTCATATAGTGTAGATAACTCGAGTGAAGACATTCGACATAGGGTTGTGGTTGTATTTCTTTAAATTTTATGTTCTTTATTGTCTAGTACTACCCCCCCCCCAATATTTTATGAAAGTCGGGGCCTATGATCCTGCTCCAAATTTAGTTTCAAGTCTTAAGTTGCTCCTGTCTGGCAAAACGGACAATTTCCGTGTAGACTAATGCCTTTTTGGCCAGAAATGGTCCTATTGATTCTTTCACTAATTTTAGTCCATACAATGAGTGTATCGGACATTTTTTTTATTAAGCTTTTAAATATTGCCTACCAGTAGAAGCAAACTTGTATTTTCCTTCAAGGTCTCAGATGGATTTTAATCGTTTTCTAATAAAACATAATTTCAAATAGTTTAATGCAAATTTTCACCATCGGCAATCGGCCATTTTAGACCCATTGGCCATCGGCATCGGCCAAAAAAATGCCATCGGTCGATCCCTATTGCCTATTCGATTTTCGCCACCTCTGAGAAGACGGAAAATACTCTGAGAATGAGTCGTCCTTTTAGCTGACCGGGCCCGCTCGTTCAAGATGGCTGTTCTTTTACCCGGGTAGTTGGCACATATAAACGGCACTGGAGTAGATATAAGTGGTTACCCGTCGTCGTCCGTGGACGCACTTCAACCCTTCGTCGCACGGAGGATTGTTGTAGTAGAAGCCGTCCTCGTCCGGTTCTGGAGAGCACACTTCACCTGTTGAGCGATTCAAACACATCAGGTGAAACATATCAAAACAAACCGCTTTCTTCGTAACGAGCACCACATAAATTTGGCTCGATTTCTTTGATTTCGTGCTACATTTGGAATTGCGGCTACCCGCATATAGTAGTTCTTTTACTTGTATTGTAACATTGGGTTTATTTTGGTTTGGGGAGCTACGGTTTTGCTCCTTGCGTGCTAAAGAGACCCGCATCTACTGCCTAAATCCGATTCCAAAAGGCTACAACATTAGGGTGTCCCTTATATGTTAGCAGGAAATTTTTTTTTGCGAACTTAAAAATGGTTATCCTGTACTTTTTTTTATAAATGCCTTGAGCTATTCAGATATAAAATTTCATCCCTCTAGGATTATATTAACCCGTGCAGAATCTCAATTGAAGATGGTCAGTGTGTCTCTTATATGACAGAATTTTTTTATTTTTGCGAATTTGAAAACGGATACCCTCTACCTTTTTTTGGACATCTATGGCATCGCATCGCCTTTGATTTCATGTAGTAAAATGAAAACGAACTGCTTTTAAAATATTGTTAGGTCAGCAGTCTTTTATAGATGATATTGTAACTGTACCGGAAATATGTGTTCAAAATTATTCATTAAATTAATTCTTCTTCCTGACTCCCTTTTTCACTGCGTATTCTTCATCTACCGGTTTTTAATTTTAAAAGGCTTCTATACGTCCCAGGGACCGAAGAAAATCGTCTTACTACGCGAGACGTACTAAGCGAGGTCGGTGGTTGGTTATATAAGTTTTTATGGCCATTTTGTGCCAGACACAAGACAAAACTTATTAATTTTTAAAAAAAAGAAAGCCGGTAAAATCACCACTGTTGAACGTACTCTATACGTAAGTATAAAATATATTCACCAAGTCCCACTAACACTAAGCGGGGTCGTACTAACGAAAGTTTACTGCATTTTAATGTAAAAATTCTTATAGTACAGATTTACTCAACTATATGAAATTAAACGAAATATTTTTCCCTCGCTGTTACCTTTTTGTTGGGGAGGTTCGCAGGCTTCGAAGTTCCCGAATCTGGTGACGCAAAACTCGCCATCAGGACACTTGGGCTCGACTCCACATGGCGGCGATGGCGGCCCGTCGCCAATCACCTGCAAGGAATGAATGACAAGGTCCATGATAAATGTTTTGATGGTTTCTGATAGAGTTGATGCCACTGCAAATGTTGAGCATTTTTTATAAATAAAAATTTTGAAAGTATGGCCCAAAAAATTTTTTTCAAAAAATCAAATAATAGTAATCGAGACTTATGATACAAGTTTATAGGCTATTTTTTTCAGTGCTGAATACTAATATTCCATTTCAATTGAAAAAAAAATATTAAATACCAATTTAAAAAAAAAAACAATTTCAAAAATTTTATATTCGAAAAAAAAACATCGCTCAAACCACATAACTACAAAAGAATTAAATCCTCAACGGTTTTCAATTAGAAATAACCTAAATAATGACATACTAAAACTAGACGAAAATCTGACCATAAAAGGTTTAATTTTTTTCAAATTTTCAATTTTTTTGAGCTAAAATATCGACTTTTTTTTAACTCTTCTTAAAAACGTTTGAGGCATTTGCTAAGGTCATTTTTCCATGGGTACTTTAGTTATATAGCTCTATAACATAAAAAAACACAATTTATGATTAAATAATTAGTTAATTAATTCATTTAAATTTATTTATTTGAAGTCAAGTGAAACAGAAAATATTTTGACAATATTTCGTAATAAATCGTCTAAACCATAATTAAATTTAAAAGAGACAACAAATATTTAAAAAAATTTAAATTTTAAACAAATTTAAAATTTTTAATTTTTTTTAAATTTTGTAGTATAGGCATGTGATACATTTCTATGGGGCATGGGCTATATATTAGTGCTGTTTACAGATATCAGGACAACTTTTCAATAAATATTAAAATAAGTGTGGTTTTAACCGAAGAATGCAATAACCGGTCCTTACCGGTTAACCGAAATGAAAAAAACATGGTTAAGTAGAAAAACTATTTACTTTTTACATCCCTAGAAAAGATGACATTGCAGTGGTTACATGTAAGTGGAGGTTCAGTGTCGCGAAAAAACCGTTCAACACAAAAATCGTTCAGACGAAAACCGTTCAACAAAACAAAAAACTCCTACCTTTACACATGTAATAAATTTGTTTCTTATTGAACGGTTTTCGTCTGAACGATTTTTGTATTGAACGGTTTTTTCGTATATCCGGAGGTTCACCCTCAGGCCTGACGAGAGAGGGGGGGCGAGGGGGTACGATACCCCCGGGCCGGTAGGGGCCCGGTACGCAAAGCTTTTCATATTGAGTACTATGACGAATATCATTTTGAATATTTTGGAAATTGATTTGTTCAAATATAGGTCCAAAAATGAGTAAATTCCCAGTTTTCTAGGGCATATTTTCAAAAATTTTCTGGGGGAAGACCCCCTTTATTACTTGTTACTCATCGTATTATCAAGAAAACGATACTTTTAAGTTGAGTGAAATTCAGATCTTGCCTAGAAATATTTTAAAAATTACATTAAGCCTATGAATGGATGGGTGGAGGTACTTCAGAAAATTTCGCTTCCTACCTAGAAATGAGAATATGTCATTGGGGGCCCGCTTCTCAACCTTGTACCCGGCGCCCGACTTGGGTCTCGGCGGCCCTGTTCACCCTTCAAAAGTATTTGAAATTGGATATCCCTCTTTTCTTACTTCAAATCTTTAGGCAATCGAAAATTCCGGTAATTCCATTGAAGATACTACTTACGTATCCAATGATGAAGAGAATGACCAAGATTTCCCCTCTCATAGTCGGTGCTGCTGTAACTGAATTGGGTACAGTGAGAGCGACCTTTAAAACTTCCAAAATTAACACCTGTCGTCCGAAGATACAACTGAGCAAATAAAAGAGACGAGAATAGATTGAAACATACTTTTTCAAGAGAAAGCAGCTGTCTCTCTTGTTCTTTGAATGTTTTTTTCCGTAGTCATTTCACTTATGAGGAATCACTTATGAGGAAAAATTTCAATTTGGAAAAGATCAGATTTTCCGACCGACACATCGTGGAAGCATTAAAAATCTCTCAAGCATGAGCGTAGCCAGGGGGTGCAGGGAGGGGCAGTTGTCCCCCCCCCTAAATTCTCAGTTTGTTAAATTTTTTTGAAAAACTTTATTAAAAAGCAATAGTGTATTTAAAGCAAAGCAATAGTACATAATTTCTTAGAAAACTTTGTGGCTTACATGAAGCGGTTCTGTTCGGCCCAGAGTCTCAAAATGAGCTAAAACACTACTTTGAGGGGTGATTTTTAAAAAAATTTCTGGGTAAGGACACCCAGACCAGTGGCGGATTCAGGGGGTGGCACTCTGGAAAGTGCCCCCCTTGGACCCAAAAAATCACTCATAAGTACCAAAAAATGTCCCAAAAAGTACTCAAAATGAGTTAAAACCCTAAACTTCCTAAAACTTTTACTCGTCAAATTTTTAAAAAAATTTCAGGGGGGACCCTCATACCCCCCCCCCCCCCAGCGGTACCAAAAGGGGATCTTGATACTTTTTAGAAAATCCCCAAAATTTTGACATTTTTCTCAAAAAGTAAAGGTGATAAGTGCCCCCCCTTGGAGCCGTGCTGCATCCGCGCCTGTTCTCTTCACATGAGAAAACCGTGAAGCATCCCTTCCATAAACCTGTGAAATATAAGTTTAGGGCTCTGTTTTTAATCGGTTTGGATTATTTCATTTTGGTGGTAGTGGTTTTTAGTCACCGCTTTTTAAATTAAGTGTGAAAAGTATTAAGTTGAGCATAAATATTTGTTCTGTATCCGGATCAATGTTCTGGGTGAGAAGTGTTTCTCTTAACATGAGAAACCAGTGAAGCATCCCTTCCATAACCTGTGAAATATAGGTTTAGGTTTAGAGCTCTGTTCTTAATCGGTTTGGATTATTTCATTTTAGTGGTAGTGGGTTTTAGTCACCAATTTTTAAATTAAGTGAAAAGTATTAATTTGAGCAAATGTAATATTGTTCTGCGTTTGGAATGCCTCTTTTAATATAAGGTAACAGTCCAGGCCTTTTTCCCATAACCTGTGAAGTGTTAGTTTAGAAGTGTGTCCGTTAGGGTGTATCGAAAAAAACTTTTTTTTGATTTTCATCACGCCTTAGCAAAAAAAAAGTTGTCTAAGGTGACACATAATACCTGCGAATTTTTTCAGAATTTTTGGGGGGTGTCTTTAGGTTCCGCCAGGCCCCCGAAGGTTCCCATGTTAATCCTATGGAGCGCGCAAGCCTAAAAGGCCGATCGCCCCTCATTTCTACCCTAATCACACGACGAATGTCTTCACTCGAGTTATCGACCCAATATGAAGTATGCTACCCGACAAAACTTTAATAACAGCATAAATATCTATATTACGTTTTTTGTGTGCTCAAATTTCGTTGAAAATCGCGCATATCCTTGTTCAAATAATCAATGAAATATAGATATTTAGGCTATTATTCAAGTTTTGTCGGAAAGCCTAGATCATATAGGGTCGATAACTCGAGTGAAGACATTCGTCGTGTGATTAGGGTAGAAATGAGGGGCGATCGGCCTTTTAGGCTTGCGCGCTCCATAGGATTAACATGGGAACCTTCGGGGGCCTGGCGGAACCTAAAGACACCCCCCAAAAATTCTGAAAAAATTCGCAGGTATTATGTGTCACCTTAGACAACTTTTTTTTGTTAAGGCGTGATGAAAATAGAAAATAGTTTTTATCGATACACCCTAATGTCCGTTCATTAACAGTTTCGATTATTTTACAATAGTGGATGTGGTTTTTAGCCACCGCTTTTTAAATTAAGAAAAAAATATTAAGTAGAGCAAAAATATTCTCTCTTCAACGGGATCTATCTACGTCCTGCGTTTGGAATGGCTCTTAAAAGTCCAGCCATTCTTTCCATAACCTGTGAAATATTAGTTTAGAAGTAATTGTGTACTTAAACGATTTCACATTAGTGGATGTGGTTTTTAGTCACCACTTTTTAAATTAAGAAGAAATATCAAGTAGAGCATCTTCATTAACTCTGACTGAAATTCTGTTACCACTTAATAAATTTGGATAAAAATCCTAAGTTAAATGAAACGCCTGGGTCGGTGGCAGGGGCTTGTGGACGGAAATATGTATATTACTGTCCTCCTCATTCTTAAGACTCTTACATTCTTTTAGTTTCCGTCGTAGGCAAAAGAGCTAAAGTCTTGAAATGTTACAAAAAAGAGTGTAAAAGTCATCAAAAATAGTAATATTTTTCAATTAATTTTACTGTTACGGTTACAGTTATCGTTGAAAATTAGAAACATTAAGACCCCCCGTGAATGAAGCAGGAAAATTTATAAATACCAATCAGCATTTATTTCCGAGTGCTATACCCGCTGAGAAGGCTCAGATTCGATCTGAGGGCCTTTCGGATGGTAGTCTGGTGTGCTAACCACCAAGCCATCCGTTCCTGCAGCTGCGACAGTCTTGCAATTAATTTGAAGTTGATACTTCACCATTTAAAAAAGAAAAAAAAACAGAAAATATTGCCGAGGATCGAACCCGAAACCTTTTGTGAACGACTGTCACCCACCTCAGACGGCAGTGCGTTAACCAACCGTACCATCCGTTTCTAAAGCCTCTGGTTTATTTTAATAATTAAAATTTAATATATAAATTCAAAATTTGAAAAAGTGGTAGGCAGGCTTTGAACCCGGGTCCTTTCGATTTGTAGCATCACGATCTTGACGTCCAGGCCATTCGCTAACATCTCGCCGAGAATTTTAAAGCTACTGGAGATTATTAATTTCGATATTGTGTAAACAATAAAAGACATGCAGTGTGTATTATCCAAGTCTTATTTTTCTCAATTATGTTTATAATTTATTTTTTGTATGAATTTTGTATATCATCCTGTGTCAACCTGCAACCTGACCCTCATGTGTGAATTTCAATAACACTTTTAGGGGTTATTCTTTACTGTGAAAGAAACATGAAAATATATTTATTTTAATTTTTTGGTGATTTTTTTAAAAATTTAAAAAAAAAAAAGTTTTATAGCTCTTTTATCTTCAATAACTCCAGTTCTGTTAAGCTTAAAAAAATGCATCGATCTTTACAGATTATTTTCTAAGTTTGAATTTCATATACAACCTGACTATTAGGGTGGTCCTTATTTGTATGGTAAAAATTTTTTTAGGGAATTCCGTTGGTGTCGCCCCCTAGTTTTGTGTCACTATAGAAAATAATAATGTATGCAAAATTTAAGCTCATTCGGATAATAATAACACGTTCCCCCCAGGCCTTAAAGTTTCAAAAAAGTGCTGATTTTTTTACAAAACATCAAAAAAAAAAAAAACAAAGATTAAACCCTCCCATATTCTTCTTGATTTTTTTATGCAAATCTAACATAGTTATAGTTATAATGTTCCAGATTCCATTCTTCTATCGCCCCTCTTTCGGTAGTAAAAATTTTTTAAAGTAAAAATAACTCTTGTAAAGTTGTTTTTTCCGCATTTTAAAACAGCTAATAACTCCAGAACTATACAACTTAAAAACCTGAAATTAGTGCCATTTTGTTTGTAATTTTATTATCTTTGATTTGATGTGCAGCATAACTGCCTTTCTTAAAAAAAATTTCAAAATTCAAAAAAATGGGAAAAAATTAAATAAAAGAAATTCTGAAAGGAAATTTTATTAAGTAAATTTAAAGTTTTCCAACTCCCAAAATAATCATTTCTGCGGAATTTCAAGCTGAAAATAAAATTTGATCATGTAGAAAAAAATAAAATTTAAAAATTAAAATTTAATAAAAGTCCCTTAACATTCTAAGTAATTTAACAAAAAAAGCGATTCACTCATGGGGAATTCAAAAACTCCCTTGAGGGTGTTCATACACGATTTGTACCATGCAAAAAAATTCAGCTAAAAAATAATTCAATTAAAAAAAAATTGAAAAAATCAGCACTTTTTTGAAACTTTGAGGCCTGGGGGGCACGTGTTATTATTTTTTGATTGAGCTAAAATTTTGCAAAAATCATTTATTTGTATGATGGAACAATTTGGGGGGGCGACGCATAAAGATTTCCAAACTTTAAAAATAAGGACCACCCTACTGACTATAGCTTAAAAAATAAAACTTTTATCTCTCTATATTAAAAAAAAGTAACAGTGACCGCCGCGGCCGCCGCCGCCGCCGCTGCCACTGCTTTTGAAAATTTTATTTTTGAACACTTTGAACTCTCACGACGGAAAAACTATTCCACGGAAATTTATGAAATTTTAAACATTTCTAGACAAATGTATGAGGATCGTTTTCGTTCTAAAAGCTAATTGATGAGATAAGTAGTTCTAAAGTTATTTAATGTCAAAGTCGAAAATTATTTTTTTCTGCTGCGAGTTCGCCCCCAGCAAAATCTATTAGCAGCAGAAATATGATTTTTTGCAGACACATACTCTTAGATGTGCAGTTTTGCACCACGTCGCCCTTTTTTTGAATTTCGAATTAGTTTTAGAGTAATTAAGTTTTAAAGTTTCGAAAATTTTGGCGATTTTTCTGTTTTTTCGTTATAAAAGCAAAACTAATCACAGTAGAACTATGATATTTTAAAGGCACATAGAAATAATTTTTATAAAAATATTGGCTTTTTGTTTTTTCAAAAATTCTAATTAGTTTTAGAATTATTAAGATTCAAAGTTTCAATTTTTTCTTCTCTTTCTCGCCGTTCACTAGAGAAACAGACGAGTTTTATGCGTGTTTTATGATGAGTCTGATTTCTTTTATTTTCAACAATGCTTTTTTCTACAAAGTGGTTGATGGTTATTAGTAGACTTGCTGAATATTTTTTTAACATTTCAATTAAATTATTGATAAGCAAGAGAGATGTATTTTCGGTATTACAAGAGGCTTAATTAAGTCGAAGAAAAGGCTTCTGCTGGATTGTTGAGATGAACTGCTCGCTAAGATCGCGAAGCGATCTGAGAAGAACTGCGAAGCAGTTAAGAGGGTTGGTGAGCGATAGCTCACTATGTGTGATTTCTTTTATTTTCAATTTAAGTTAGGAAAGTAATATTTCAGCAATAGTTTTTTTCGGGATGATTTGGATTAAATTATTTATTAGCAAGAGTAGTTTCGGTCGTAAAGGAGCATTAATTAAGCCGACCAGCGGGGTGATTGGTAAGATGGAACAAGCGAGCTTTGCTCGCTGAGATCGCGAAGCGATCTAAAAAGAACTGCGAAGCAGTTCCGGGGGTTGGTGAGCGATAGCGAGCAGGGGGCAGGCCCCCTAGTCTAATAAAAAAATAACATTTTTTTTTAATTTTAAAAATATATGTTTGTTGAATTTATTTTCAGTGCTATTTCTTATTTGCTTTTTTCTAATTTTATGAATTTGAGTGTGTATGAAGGACAACCAACCACTCCATAACTTTATTCATGGGTGGGCAAAAAGACGATACACTTTTGAAAGTTTCATAGAAACTATCTATTATCATAAGTTTGAACTAAATTTTTCATTGCCTAAAAAATCCCTAAGACTGAAGGATGCTAAGACAGAAAACAATTTTTATTCCTATTTTTTTTCTTAACTTTCAAAAGTGTACTGACTTTTTGCCCACCCTGTATTCATTAAAATATAAAAAAATTTTATTGACATGAAACAAATTATTGACAACAAATTGAGTTCATATAGCTCATTATAGAGATCGGAGTGTTGTGTCATTTATCCCTGCAAGAAAAATAATTGATTAGCAGGTAACAAAAATGGTATAAGACGGCTTTTTAATATTTCAAAATACATTTCAACCAGGCGCGAATTCAATGGGGGGCACTTCGGAAAATGCCCCCTCCTTGGGGTGAAAAAGAAAGGGAAAGATGGGAAAAAGAAAGAAAGTAGATTTTAAAAGACCAAGAATTTTTTTTTGTCATTTAAAAAAAGGTAATTATTTTTTTTTTCTTCTTTTTACCTTCTTTTTCTCTTCCTTTTCCCTTCTTGACAGCCAAGACTTGACCAAGACCAATGACTTGGCCCAAGGTGTCATTTTCCCCTGATTCTCCAAACTTTTTTCGTTTATCAAGCGCCTGTGCGGATCAAAAATGAATTATTCCGGGTCAAAATCCCTACAATTTTCTAGGGGAGGATCCCCAGCCCCCCTAAAAAATTTGCGTTCTTAAAAGACAGTAACAAGGTTCAGATCCCGATCATAGGTTCAGAAATAGTTTCGCTTATATACTATTTATCAAACATATTGGGGTTCAAAAATAAAATTCATTAGGAGGTTCTTTATAGAAAAAAGTAAATTTTAGTCTATTTTGCCTGCAAAGGTAGAGGTGATCCTCAAAATGTGCCCTCCCCTTGGAGACCTGCTGGATCCGCGCCTGCCCCTAGCGTGTAAAGTACTCGCTATGGGGTATGGGGGGGCCTGAGAAATAATGTTGAGTCAACCCCTAGTCACTAGTATTCGCAACATCAAGAGCACAGGTAAGTATCCTTGCCCCCCCCCCTAACATGAAACCTGGCTACGCCCATGCTTCCAAGGGATAATCTATGATGAGCGTGAATGACAACACTTTTCTAAAAATGGCCATGTAATCATTATTTCGTGGTTGCAATAGGGTTTTAATGGCAAAAGGACTACCGACATTGGTTCTAGATAAAATCGCAACATTTCAAATCATCCTATGACATGACAACACCGTAACAAATGTTTACGTATTTCGTTTTGGAAGCCACGATCTACGATTTTTCTCCATGAGTTATTCTGCGCCAATCACAAGAAAAAAAAACAGCAAAAGGAGGGGGATTCGAACCCGTGAATTCCGGTACCGAGGACCCTTCCCGTTCGGCAATCATTTGGAAAAAAAATAATTGCATGAAAAAAAGATCGAAAAAAAACCTGTATAAATAATGAAATTTTTGTTGTATAACCACCAAATTTTACTGAAAATTCAGGAACTTATTTAGAAAAAAGGGGCAATCTTCGGAGAAAAATATAAGTGCATTCTAAAGTATTTTACAGGAGAAAAAAGTTTATGGACTTTTTCAACCTTGTGAAGGAAAATCTTAAAAACCTCTTAAATTCATCGTTTAAATTATATTTCTGCTTATTAGTTCACAGCACAAAAGTGAGAAATAGACAGACCAAGACAAATAAAATTCAAAATTATTATGAAACTGAGTCATTAAGGCAGTATCAATACAGTAGTGAATATGAATGGTTTCAAACATTCCCTTGATAAAAAAAAATTAAAAGCACTTTTAAGTTTTATTTAGGCTTAGTTTGCACCACAAGGAATAAGAACAGAAAGACAAATTAAATTTAATTCCAAATTAACTGAAAAAATACGATGAATGGACATCGACGTCAAGGGGCTATATCTCCCTGTAGAGGGTAGTTATTTCCCCCCTCTTTCCACTCATACATGTGTAGAGCAAAGCTTAAAGATTGTTTTGAGCACAAAAGTCAATTTGTCATTTTTTTGGACTTATTCTCTTTTTTAAACTGACGATTCAATTTATATTAATATTTTTTTAAGCCAGTACGACATTTTTATTGTTAGGATCCATCCGTTGCAATGCAATTACTAATTTATGCATAATTTGGTCATATTCAATACAGCACATACTTTTTTCTCAGGAAAAATAATTTCTTCATTACCTCGCATTCGTAAACAGAAACAGGATAAATTTGAGTGCCATGTCTCCTTTTCCCCGGAATTGAGCAACAAAGTCAACTGTAACGTTTTTTCCTTTTTTGCGGGAGCTGTACACAAAATGTCATTCTGTTTTGTGTCCACAGATAGGGGAGGAGTTTGTCACTTTGTCTTCCGTAGTTTGTGCAACTGCTTTTCTAGCGCTACTGTTGCGCTACATGGCAACCAGAGAGCTGCCTCCCAAGAAAGCTTCTATTCCCGCCTTTCGAAAACCAACATTGACTTACTTCAGCGCGGTCAATTCCATGTACTGCAGGAGATCCAAGGACGTCCCTATCATGTGCCGTAAGATCGGTTTTCCACTCATACAGCTTTTGCAAGCCCGTTTAAACTAGTAACAAACCTTTTACTTATTAAAGGTTACTATAATTACTTAATAAAGGTTACTAATTACTTACTAAATTTATCTGGTAATCCCAAATCCGGAATAACCCTCAAAATGGTGAGTTTTCGGATTTTTTGAAGAATTTATTTTTATAAAGTCAACACCGCTGGTTCACATTGAGCATTGAATTCATTTCTAGCACGCTACTAGAATGAGACAGAAAAATTACATTCTCCAAAATGAATTTTTGAAATGAAAAATATTATTTAATTGTCAAATTAGACTGGGGTTCGGAAAAGAAAGTTAGAAATTTAAACAGTGTAAGTGAGAAAAGTTGAACTCGGTGTGATTTTTGGAGATCATATATTTTGCCCCTCACATATGGTTTACACAAAAAAAAAGGATTTTGGTTGGTTGGTGCTGCAGTTCCATAGCACCTGAGTCGCCACTGTCGATAATACCTTTGTGTAAATTACATTTTCCAAAAATTTAACGAATTTTTCAGTAAAAGTAAAGTAAAATGGATTTTAAAATGAAATTTGATTTTTAAAACTTTTTAGTGTAGTATAATTATGTTAACTAAATTTTTTGAGCAGTGATACTGGAATGCGTGAATGGAATCTGCAAATGCTTCGACTCGGATCGAATATTTCAGATTAACCTAGGGTTTCAGCCCCTGATTATCCTTTTTAAACCGGAAACAGTAGAGGTAAGGCCCGTACCTAACTCAGGTTCCACAAAAGCATCGATCAGTGTCGGAACAATATTGGCCAATATACCCGAGAATTATCTCGATATATGTATATAAATATTTTTTAGCCTTGTTTTTAATAACACCCATATGAATGAAATAAATTACCGATTATGCCTATTGGAGAATCTACATATATTGGCCAGCAAATACCGAAACTGGACATTGTCGGTTGTATTGGTCAATTTATAACAAAAGCCAATATTCAATATTGACAGAAAGAACGATATTGGCCGGTGTTTTTGTGATACCTTGGGAGTTCAACTACCCATTCCTAATTTTGATGACTATGTACCTACTATACAGGGCGTCCCATAAATGTTGGGTCACACTTCTGGGGGAGTAGTAGACACCCTAGACGAGTCAGAATCACATAGGATTTTGGGATTCCAGACCAAAACCCAAGGAGTTAAAAATATTAGTGAAAAATCCATATTAGTGAAATTACACGCCAAAAATATTAGTGAAAAATTCAAATTGTAGAAGAACTACTATTGGTAAAAATTTAATTATGGTCTCAAATTTTGTGGTTTAATATGATCTCTATAATTATCTTAATAGTTTTCACTTTAAAATTTGTTTTATTACGAAAAAAGTAAAAAAAAAAAATGTGAAAAAACTGCCAAAACTTCATTTTGTACTTCGAAATACTTTCTTTTGTCCAAAGTTTTACGTAAATACCATCAATATTAAACGCTTGAGAGCCTGTTAAAGTTTGTTTCTTTTAGTGCTAAAACAGCTGTTCTGAAAACAGCTACAGGAAAACTGTTTTCGCACGAAAAAAAAACTTTAACAGGCTCTCAAGCGTTTCCCTGGGATTTGGTCTAGGACCCCCAAATCCTATGTGATTCTGACTCCTCTAGGTGTTTACTATCCTCCTAGAAGTGTGACCTAACATTTATGGGACACCCTGTACTATATTGTATTTTTTTATTCGAATTTAAATCCTTCTATTAAAAATAATACTTCAAAACTACTTCTTAACCAGACCGACCACCCCCTAACCCTCTTTTTTGGGGTCAAATCAAGAGTAAGAGACATAATTAAAAAAAAAAAAAACTAAATACGCCAACTTTCAAAAAATATTCTAAAAATCTACATTTAACCTAAAATCTAGGTGCAGATTCATGCTTAAATTTTTTTTTGAGCCATCCACTCTTTGAAACTTTTGTCCCTGCTTTGAGCCATAACAACCTTGTATTGTAGCCTGTGCATTATTTTCACTTAACATGGGTCATCCTTTCAGACTGTTCTGGGCAGTCCGACGCTAATTCGCAAAGCAAATCATTACACCTTTTTGGAAGCTTGGCTTGGAACAGGTTTACTGATGAGGTGAGTCATCCTGGGTTGCTTTCTAGCCAGTTTCCAAGTACAGATTTCAAGTTTTCAGAAAGGAGTTGTCTTTAAATTTATTCACTCAGCCAGTTACGCAGAATCAGTCAGAAACACAACATTTTAAAACAATATTTACACCCCAATGTCAAGCCACGGAGGTGAGGTACTGTCTACCCGTGCCACATCTCTTTTTTACTGGGGAGCACATTCCTCCATCACACAAGGACAGAAACTAACACATGGGCACCCAAACTATTTTAAATTTTGGTCGGTATTAATCTTTTTATGATGATTGTAAGCTAATTCAAGAGCAAAATGTAATAGTTATTTTAACAATGTTGGCCACTATTTGTATACTAGTTTCTTACTTCAAATTTTTCGGCTCGGCGTATAGGAACGATCCTATTTTAGAAGTCACCCAAATCAGTTAAAACACAACTTTTAAGAATGAAAATGCAAAACTTTTTCTAGATAGGACTCTTTTAGACACCCTTTTTGCTTGAAATTCCAGTATTTTATACAAGCATTAAGTACTCGTGTCGTGGGGGGGGCTTCTTTGAAATAACTGTGAAACAACCCTCCTTAAAAAAACAAACTTAAGTCCAGTTACAGGCTTACCAAACATTTTTCGTGGGCCCCCTCCTAAATTCAAACATACGGCGCCCATGAACTAACATTCATCCTATACGGGTACTCGAATCGCAGACGTACAGCTTCGTAATCAGATACTCTACTAATCTAATCACTAAGCCAGTACGTCAGCAAGTTGTCAAATGTATCCCATAATTCAAGAAATGTTTAGCTTGTTTGAACCTAGAAAGCCTAGTAGGGCAAGAAGAGAGACATAAGTGGTTTTGCCAAACTGGTTCCCGCAACGTCAAATTTCTCAATGTCGGTGGCGACTATGCCGAAAAACAGGGCAAGGTCTTTGATATCAAGGTGTATTTTAAAGTTTCCATGTGTAAAACAATGCTGAAGCTTACTGAAACTTGTACTACAATGCTCAATTTTCTTCTCTCTCAGTACAGGCAAGAAGTGGCACCGCCACCGCAAGCTGCTGACGCCCGCTTTCCACTTTCGCATCCTGGAGGACTTCCTCCCCGTCTTCCACGAGCATTCGATCGTGCTAGCCTCAAAGATCCGCTCTTTGCTGAACGAGCCTTGGCTGGACATTGTCCCCTTGATGACAGCTTGCACACTGAACATCATCTGCGGTCAGTTCCAAAATAGTTTAAACTGAGGGATCTGCGATGTACCAAGACATACATAAGGTCAACTCAATCTATTAGTCGTTTATAATGATCCTATTTAGGCTAAATTTCCATTTATTTTTTTATAGAAACGGCTATGGGAGTCCATACCAATGCCCAAGGGTCCGATAAAAATGAATACGTTGAAGCCATTCACGAGTAAGTTACCCACCCTTAAATAAACTTACTGTACGCTCCATAATTGGGAATCTAAGTAACAGTGGTATAACTGACATACCTACTTTGTGTAGCAAGAAAAGTAATCCCCTAGCTCATAAACACACTTTTGTATTGCATAGACTTGGAGAAACCTTCTATTACCGCCTCCTCAGGCCTTGGCTCTATCCTGACTTCTTGTTCAACCTTAGTTCTGCAGGACGGAACTTCAAGAAGAACCTTCGACTAATTCAAGGGTTTACGGGAAAGGTAAAATATAAGTACAGTAACGGCTGTATTCACTACTAACATGACCTAAGGTTAACCTGGAATCAAGCTTTATGGGCAACTCTGGCTGGCTTAACCCTTTCAGTCCTGGTCCTGACCTCCCCAAACTCTCTATAGGATTCAATATGACAATCTCGGGCAGTCCAGGACCGCTGAGAACAGAAAGGATTAAAACTTGTTTTCGTCTTCTTGGACTTCCTCAGTGTTTTATTCCAGGTTAACTTTTAGATTAGGTTAGTGGTGAATACGACCGTAATGGCGGCTTTACACCACCGCGGTTTGCGGGACGCGATTTGCGGCGAAAACGGGAACCGCAGAAACTCAGCGACCGCTCGAAAGAGGGCGCTAGAATCGATTTACGACACTAGCGGCTGCCGCTAATGCCGCCGCGACAGTTTTGGTTCCCGCGCGGCAGCCGCTAGTGTCGTAAATCGATTCTAGCGCCCTCTTTCGAGCGGTCGCTGAGTTTCTGCGGTTCCCGTTTTCGCCGCAAATCGCAAATCGCGTCCCACAAACCGCGGTGGTGTAAAGCCGCCATAAGAGTGATTTCCGTATTCACCGCTTATCTGACCGGATGTTCACCTGGAATCAAACATTTTTCGCCAACTGTGGCGTAAACTCGTTTTTCAATCATGCACTATTTGATTTCAGGTTAGCATTGGATACGGTCGTTAGTACCGTTTGTCGGACAATATCTATATTCTATGATGGGTGTTTCGAATGTCCATTTCACGGGTTTAGATTTGAATCAACTTGTATTTAAATCACTGGGGTATCCAGTTCGTTTCCTTCAAGCAAACTCTAATAACCCTTTTGTTAAAATCTCTCTATTATTTTAGGTAATGAAAGAGAAAAAAGCACAAATGATTTCCATGAAAACCTCAAGTCCTCAACAAGAGGAAGTAAATGATGGTCCTTCACATAAGAAAAAACGCCTAGCGCTTTTGGAACTGCTTTTAGATTACCATCTCAGCGATCCCTCCTTGACGGAAGATGACATTAGGGAAGAAGTTGACACGTTCATGTTCGCAGTAAGTTCGTCTTTTAAAGTAGCTTTTGTTAATGATAATTTTCCCCTAATACTGTGGAAGCTCTCATGGACCAAAATTGTTGAACGGGTTAAAATCGCTATAACTTACCTATAAAGGAGTGTTAATCAAAGTAGCATACCTTCCAACTTTGGGATTATATAAAAAAGGAAGATTTTAAAACTCAAGATACCCACGGGATATTTTTGCACTAACAAGTCAACAAGGGTGCCTACCATGCTCTACCTAAGTCAATAGGTAGGATAAATGGACTTGGACATCTTTCAGTAAAAAAAAATCCAAGAAAAACATGCATTTTTAACAAAATATATATTTTTTAGCCCTTGCACATCCCTAACTCTTGGCAATTTTGGAGTCTGGAAGCATTTTTTGAAATAATTGTCCAGCATCAAGGTTTGTAGAGAGAGAAGGTTGGCTCATCCGTGACGTCACCTAATGGAAAGAGGGGTCTCTGCCAATGGCAATGCTCGTACGGTACGAGCATTGCCATTGGCAGAGACCCTTCTTTCCATTAGGTGACGTCACGGATGAGCCAACCTTCTCTCTCTACAAACCTTGGTCCAGCATGATCAGCACAGCTGAGTGGTAAATAATGATCAATTATGAAAGCTGTCAATAAACATTCTGTATTGGTAACCGCTTTCTCATGCAATTCGTTATTTTTTTACAAAGAGACCTAGCTTTTCCTTAATTCCAACAGCAGGGCAACTGCTTTTAAGCTTTAATCAAGCCAGATTAATAACTGATGAGAAAATGTCTTTTAACTGGGCAAAAAATGGAAGAAATTGATTGAAAAACGGATGGCGGAAGATTCTCTAAAAAAAAAAACCGGAAATCTTCCGGCTGAAACTGAAGAGTTGGCAGCTATGATAGTAGTATTTAAATTAAAATAAGTACAAAAACACACATCCTAAATTTTATAAAATGAATTTTACCCATTAAGTTTTGTTACGGTGAAGGGTGAAGCCCTCATACCCTCTAATTGTTACTCTTTTCCCAGGGTCACGATACCATCGCTATAACAACAAGTTGGACATTGTATTTTTTGGGCCTCGATGAACGAGTCCAGCAAAAGGTGTTCGATGAGCTGGATGACATTTTCGGAGCAGACAAAGATAAGGAAGCCACCCGGCAGGACTTGACACAAATGAAGTACTTGGAGTGTGTTATCAAGGTAGAAAAACATATATCCTTCAAATAAAATTCTTAACTTGGCGAAACAACAATAACTGCTCGTAAATATTCAGTTCCTTGAAAGATTTACCATTTTTAGGAAACTCTTCGGTTGCATCCACCAGTTCCTCTTATTGGAAGGCAGGCCCATGAGGCCTTTCAAGTTGGTAAGTTGAGGAATTTTAATAGCAATAAGAACTCCACCAATATTACTTAATCAAAGGAACATTTAATTAAGGGAAAAACATTTAATTAAGGTCTCCCCTTTTAGAACATTCAACTTTTCTACTGGTAAAGGCTCATTAACAACGCTTCTCTTTCGATGTTCATCATAAGTAATTCCCTCCGATAAATCACTCATTCGGTGATCATGTTTATTTGCACATTCACCGTCATCGGTTGTTTGGGATACGAACATCAATATTGTTTAATAGATTACTTTAGAAATGTATCTTCTCTTCGAGGCAGTGTAATATTTTTATGCAAATAGAGTTATACTAAGTAGTATCCCAAGGTTTAGTTGGAGAATTAGAAGAGTTATTAGAGTTCAAGTCAAAGCGGTTCAAGTGCTTGTCCTTCCATTTGAAGATAAGAAAGATTTCGAAATAAAATTAAAGCAAAATAATAGCTGCTAAAAATAACATATCTGATCAAATCATCATTCAAATAACTTCACTCCTGATAGCAGTATCGTTTGATAAATTGTGATCGCTTCATTCATCTTAACAAGCTGTTTGTTTTTTTAAAAGCCAATTGATAAACTTATTTTCAAAATATTATGTTAGCTAATATTTCAGACGAGTTCAACTGTGTGAAGAATTATTTTCCAGTATATTTCAAACCGGAAATACCCTTTATCTTCAATGTTATGGAGTACACTGGGGCTTTGGTCAATTTTTGAACTCGTCTAAGAAGGATTCTGATTCTAGGGAGAGCAATACCAGTCTCTCTCAACTAGCTGCTCTTCCGAATCCAAAACATGTTCGGTTAATTATTTTGCATTTTCTTTATCGGAAATGTAAATTAATTAAATGAAATAAATTAGCATTATCACCGACATTTAATTAAACCTTTTGTGATTATGGGTGTAATAAACTTTTCATTGAATTCATGTAGGGTAAAACGGGGTAATTTGATACAAGGGGCATATTAATACACTTTAAATATCTCAAAAACTATCAAGGTTATTTTGGTCGTGTTTTTACGAAAATTTGTGTCTATATGCCTAAGCATGACATATGAAAACATTAAGCTCTGTAATAAGTCTATGAAATTTTGTGAAAGAAGCTAAAATTTTTTCATCAAAAATTTCCAAAAGTAAATTTTTAAGTAAAATGTAAAATTTTCCTGAAGCTATTCTACATGGAATACAGAGATCTGTAAATTTGAAAAGCAAGTTCATTCTTGTTGTCAATTGGGGAAATGCTTAAATTTTAAATAACCTTTGCCAATTTTTTTAATTAAAGGTTTCTGTTCAGAAACAACAGATGGAGCAAATTGATACACTTACAAGATGTGGGGTACTTTGATACACTATAGTTCTATAAAGTACAATAGGTGGCACAAACCATAAGTGCCTTATTTACTTTCTATATGATTTTTGGTGAAGATACCTTGGACTTGGAATATTATTTGACTTCATCACGGGAAAACTATCCCATCAAAACAGTTTGTTATTTCTTTGATTAGAGATTTTTTTAAAAATGACCATTTGTCAAATTCTTTAATTATTTTTATTTCTAAATGTTTAATGGAAAAATGATTTTTAGTACTTGAAAAAAGGTGTTAAAAATGTGCTGCAGACACATGTAAATAAAAGTATATTTGTTATTTTTCAAAACTTTTGTTATTAATTACTATTTTTGAGCAAATTAATCACTGTATTAAAATACCCCACTGGTGGGGCATTTTGATACAAAATTGAATTTTTGCAAAGGTTGTTATATTTTAATTTTCATTAAACTTATATTTTTTTTCTAATTGGTTTTATAAAATTGAGTCATTCTTAGATATTTTTAGAAATAAAACTATCCGAATTAGTAATTTTTTCCACTCAAAAAATGGATTTGAATTTTGCTGTATTAAACTGCCCCGTTTTCCCCTATTTGCTTCTGTCTTTCTAGGCAATTACACTGTCGAAAAGGGGAGCTTATGCATAATCCTGCCTTTTGCGCTCCACCAAGACAGTGGCAGCTTCGAAAATCCTCAGAAGTTCATTCCCGAGAGGTTCCTTCCAGAAAACTCCATCGGAAGACATCCCTATGCATTTATTCCTTTCTCAGCAGGACCAAGGAACTGCATAGGTGGGTTTCCAAATCATCACACATTTTACTTTATTCCAATGAGATGCATTCATGAAAGCACCGCTTCCTCACTTTGCAGTCTAGCCAGGCTGAGTCGCGACACTAATTTTTACAAATTTATTTCGTAGGCTACTAATTTTATACTTTAATAATAATTTTGTTTAGGTTCTTTGAAATAATGAAGAGAACCAAACCATGTTTCCTAAGCCTTAAGTCCAAGATTGAAAATTTGAGGCGACTAGGTTTGAAAAGGATAAATGCATGTTTCTAAATTACACTTTGCCATTACTTCATTATAGTTTTTGGCCAACCATTTCAAAGTAAAGATCTTTATAATTACTGATCTAAATGACACTTATTTGCATCAAATACCCAGTTTAGTTTCAGAATTTGTAATAATTCAATTCTTTAAGGATACTGTTGCAGAAATAGCAAATCAATATTCTAATTTTGAATTTTTATATTTCTGAATTTTTACAACATGTTACAAGTTTAATTTTACTTTTATTCTTTTACATTTTTTATACAACTCTATGAATCAGATATTTATTAGGTTTAAACTATGTTTATGCAGCTCAGAAGTTTGCACTGATGGAAGTGAAGATTATACTTTCTAACATCCTGCGAGAGTTCCGCGTGTCCTCCCTTGATCCCAGTGACAAGGTGAACATCTCTGTCAACTTGGTCCTCAGGAACGTGAAGCCACTGCGTCTGCGCTTCACCCCTAGGGTTAGCTAGGCAAACTTTTGCAATCTTTACATTTGTAATAAAGTGATTGTCTATTTAAAATTGCTTTTTTAAAGAGTTTTTTGAGTATATATCCATGAGGACATCTAACAAGAAAACTAGCACAAAAAATTTCATTTTGAAAAATACATTTAATTTTCTTACTCGTATTTCGTCAATACACTAAATTCAACAACTTGTCATACAAAACATCTCAGTTTGACTTGCACAACATTGCACCGTTCAACATATTTTTCAGAAGTGGAGAAAAACCAAGCATCTAAAGATTCAAAACTTGAATTGATTAATCCAATACATCACAATTTTAATATGAACTAATACTTTAACTCGAAATACCAACTGATTGCAAATAATCTTAACCTGTATTTTCAACAAATTAATTAAATACCTAACAAAAGCAGGTCCATTCCTAATCAGATCTACAAGACCAATAAAATAAAATATGAGAAAAAACAAACTGGGAGTCATTTAAAGTAGCACAAAACTTGTTTTACCCACAAGGGGATATATGTTGTGAGCAAAGTGATAAATGTCATTGAATTTATCACATTGACTGCCTCACTTCGGACATTATTAATAAAGCCCTTTTTATCACTTAGCCCATAACATCTATATATAAATCACAACAATAGTATTTCACATACCTCAATAATAATGTTCACTTTGGAACAGGTAACAAGTAATGCATATCTAGTCCTTTGTTTTAAGTCTCAATTTCTTTTAAGTTATTCTTTAGTTGATAAGAAAGCAATGCAAGTTTAGATATCTGAAAATTTGAAACAAAACAAATTATTATAACCACTAAAAAGAAAACTTAAGGATCACCTTAAAAAAGATTTTTAAGAATTGATAATTAGAAAGAGACTGAAAACAGACATTTCACACATATACTGTATATTTTCATAAACAAGTCAAGGATTCTTTTAAACATTATACTAACATAATATTATTAAAATACTAAAGAAGTGGGTGGGCTGGCTTCTATGAGAATTTCTAAAAGCAGAAATGTAGCAGTTCAATTAATAAGCATCTTGTTTGAATTTGTGAAATTTAAAAAGGTAAACAGATCATTTTAAAGGAAATCGATTAGAGAACCTAAAAATTCAGAAAATATTAATATAAATCCAGTTAAAACTATCCCTGGCCCAATGCAATATTAAACAACATACCATTACTAATACAGTATTCAACATAGGATCTTACTTTGACAAATTGGATAATTTTATATCTGATTTATATGGTCTTAAATTTAAAGATAATATTGAGGAAGAAAATTCCCACCCTCTGCTTTTATGTAAAGGGGTTTATATATTGAAATATATGGTAATTGCCTACTCAAGTATTCTTTGTAAAGCATGCAAAGAAAAACTTTACAATTAAACTCTTTTCTGTAGCCAAACCTGGATAAACGCTAAAAACTCAAAACTGATTAATGAGATGCATCTGAACTCAATTATCCCTCTTAACACAGATTGAAAATATGTTCTTGCTAAAGAACAAGATAAATGATATCCAAGGTGCTAATATTTTTATACAAGCTGAAATGTCTCAATAACATTAAAACGACCAAATATATTCACAAGACAATAAATGGGGTCATTATTTAGCACCTAAAACTTGAGTTAAAAAGAAACTGTATTTGTTAAGAGAACTAAGGTATAGAATGTTAACAGGGAGTGAGCAAAAAGGTATGTTAAATTTACGAAGTTAAAAGACTAAATAATATGTTAGAACTAATAAACTTTGAAGAAATGTTAAATTTTTGGGATCAAAATTACGTAAAATGAAACACTATTAACTCCAAGAGGTGAAAAGCTAGCCGTCAATGAAAGTTTTTAACAATGGTCAAATAATACTAAAATTATCCATCTTTGTTTAAAAAATTACACTGTAATGCAGAACTGTAATTGGAAAAATATCTGGAGGATGAGAGTTATGAGTTTTTTCATGTTCTAGAAACTAAATATTTTAGGGGATGTGTCCATCCTAATATCAGCATTGTTGATATTTTTTTATCCAAATTTATCTGAAAACTGCGGCAAGTATGCATAAATATTTTACTCATTCACTTTAAACTATAATTTACAAATTCTTTATTACGGATCATAAAATGATTCATGGAAGAAAATTATATTTTGGCAGCCAAATTTTTAGACACAAGCTAACTATTATTTGATGATATACAGATTAAAGCTCAATTAGATGCATTTTATAAATTTAAATTGGAAGTACTGATATCTATATTTGAAAGTAGATCAAATACTTTAATTGTACCTTATTCTTTATAAATTAATCTTGCAAAAATACCAAACCAACTTCTGTATAACAAAGTCTCAGGTCTCATGCAAAAGTATGATAGCTGAACATGAAAGTTTGAGCAGTGATAAAACATTAAGAAAACTGATAAAGACAAGGAATATCAAGCTCATAAGAAAAAGCTCACTAAATACTCAGACATTAGAAAATTTCACTGTTCAATATCAATTAATCTTAGCTAGGTTGATTATCTTCAATAGGTTAGAAATCCTTTTATCACATTATGCAATCATCAAAAATTCACTTATATCATTTGAATAGTCTTACTAAATTTGAATTCAATTCAATATCTACAGTGTTGCAAAAAGATAATCTGTTTTGAAAAAAATTATCAACATACAGAAGCTTTACTGAAAGGGCAGTCATTTCAAACATTTTTCATTTCATAGGCAAAATCCATATTGAGGCCAAGCAACCCAACAAAGAAATCCATTCAACTCATAAAAAACAGTCCTTAAACAAAATGTAAAACCTGAACAGAACATACAGGTTTAAGATGAAACTATTTGAATAGCTAAAAAGTTTCCCCCCAACTCATTCAATAGCACAACTCACCACAAATAAAATACCACAAATTCATCTAAAATCATAAATGCAAATATACAAGCTACAACCACAAAGGAATCAACAACGAAATAAAATATATTACAACCTAACAATTACTTCAACATAAAACACGAGTGAGGTAAGTCCAACGCTAAATGAACACATAAGAAAGACTAAGTATTCAGATCTACTTCTGTAAAAGAATCTTCTGAAAACTTTTCTGTGCCAAGGGAAGAAGAGGACGGTATCTGATGAGAAACATGGGGTGGAGACAACTGTACAGCTTCAGTGATTTTTGCACTAGCCTCTTCAATGGATTTAACAGGTTCTTCAGCAAGATTCTGCTTACATACAAGCCTTTCACCTGAAATTGTTAAAGTTTTAATTAATAAAAAAGAAGCTATTTTTAATAACAGTATTTTGATGTTCTGCATTTACTCACACTAATTGCTTAAAAATCTCATGCCCATGTTTTCATAATTCAAACAATAAAATTAGAAAATACTAAAATCTATCACTTCATTTTCACATTTAACTTTTAAAGATATAAAAAAATAGGAGAATAATACAAAGAAAAACTAAATTACAGATAATACAAAAGAATAAGGAAATAGCATGATTTTTATATTTTTTTAATCGATTCTTCATGCAAAAACAAGCAACTACACAAAATTTAAAGCTGATTGAGAAATTTTTGACTGCAAAAAAAATAAACAAAAAACGCCCGTTTTGAAGCGTGCGAAAACACTAAGAAAATCATGTGGTGTCACATCGACTATGTTCGCCGCGTGAGAGCATTAGATTGAAATGTAGGTAAGCCACTTGAGTTAATACAAAATAGATGAAGTTTCTTAAATGTATAATAAATTAAGAACAAATATGAAGTAACACATAATTGCATTTAAAAAACGTTTCATTACGAACTGTAAACAAACATGGAACTGTACAGGGTGGTTATAAAATAACATATACCTACTTTAAAATTTCGGACCGTTACTAGAAGTTTAGAGAGTAAATGTTTATTAAAACTATCATATCAGACACTTAAGAAAAAAAATTATAACTATCCCTTTTTCTCAACAAAATAGCATACTTTCTTAGGGATAGTTATAATTTTTTTCTTAAGTGTCTGATTTGATAGCTTATATAAATATTTACTTTTCAGACCTCTGGTGACTAGAACATAGAACCCCAATTTTTATTCCAATTTGGTCCAATGGAATTCTACGTCACATCACATGAAAACACTTAGCGTTTTCAGTCACATGCTTTTTTCTCGACTTTTAAATTAAAATATTTAAATACTTGCATACTTTTTTGAAAATTTGACTAAATATTTCATTTTACCACACAAAAAACAATACGTAACACTTTAATTTTTATGAAAATCCGACACATGCAACTTCCTTATTAAGAAAAGCAAGTGATATAGAAAATACTATTTTAAAGCTTCCTGAACTTTAAGGGGGTATTTTATTTAGTAAAAGATAGCTATTTAAAATTAGGACAGAGAAAACTAATACTTTTACTTACTCGGTTCCAATGATAAATCCCGACATAGATTCTCCACATCAGAAGTATCAGTGTTGGATGACAAACTATCAGTCAGATGGCTGTCAGATCCCCATATTTTGAGCATAGATAAAGGTGGATGGATAGCTGAAAGTATTATTTCATAAAATTAGTGTTACACATTCACTTACCTCTAACACTGGTAAACAAGGTTTTTGGCACAAGATACTTTTATAGTGTAACTTTTTACGCTGATTTCAAATCTGCAATCAGAATTTTTCCATCACCCACAGATTTTGCACCATTCAATTTTTTATATATTGCTTCATAATGCTTAGTATGTATTTCCAATGATAACTAATGTATTCATAATAAAATTTTAAATTATTTGTTTGATGATTATGATGATTTTAATCGATATCTACTATAGTAAACCCCATTTCTTTATTCCTACCTACCTTTAGAACAGGGCCGTATCCAAGGGGGGGGGGTTTAGGGGTTCGAACCCCCCCCCCCCCCGAAATTTTGACATCAATTTTTATACAACTATTTTTTCTTAAAAATTATGTCTCACAATGAGCAATCCTCTTCGGGTATAACCCAAAGGGTCTCAAAATAAGTCAAAACCCTACTTTTAAGGGTAAAATTTCCAAAATTTTTCTGGGGGAGGACCCCCAAACCCCCTCGAAATTTTCAAATCTATTAAGTACGATTTTTCCTTCAAACTTGTGTGATTTACCAGGGTGGCTACAGAATCTGTGGAAAAAATTTCCCTGACTTTTCCCTGATTTCCCTGACTATAATTTTAAAATTTCCCTGATATACCTACATCTAAATTTTTTTAACGATAAATATTAATAAACTGTAATTTGTAAACTAGAAGCTATATAAACTAAGAAATACTTGAACGTAATAAGCATATTAAAATATTAATTACAATGATATATAATATTTCTTATGTAGAAATAACACATAGAATATTTTAAAATTTTAATCAAAAGACATATTGATTAAATATGAATATTCTTTTTATTCAAATCTTCAGCTACATACAAGTAGGAAATATAATGTATTATTTTCAATTATTCTATGTATTTAATGCTTATAATATCAGGGTTCATACAATTTTTAAGGGAAAAAAAACTCAACAAGGATTTTCAAGGACTTTTCCAGGCTACCAGATGAAAATTTCAAGGCTGCCCGATATTGTTTGCAATAATTTTTTTTTAAGGAACATGTGTGTTTCATTTCGTACAACTATATCTACTAAATAGTTTAATAAAAGAAAATTTTCATACAAGTTCCTAGCTACACAAAAGGGTTTGATTAAAAATGTAATTACGCTATATAGTATATTAACAAAATATTTTATGTAATTTTGAAATAAATGAACCTAAGACAGCAGTGGCATATACAGGAATTTATTTCGGGAGGGTCCCAAAAATACTCCTCAGCCCCTCCCAAACATACTTAATAGGTCCAATGTAGCTTTTTAGTACATTTTTAGGCGATTATTTAGGCCCAAAAAAACTTAATATAAGAAAAGTTGTGAGGAGCATAATTACAAGTACCAAAAGGGGGGTCTGGGGGTCCTCCCCCAGAAAATTTTTGGAAATTTGACTCAAAAAACAGGTTTTTAACTAGTTTTGGTACATCTCTTAGCCCAAATTTTAGATATACATTTTTATATAAGATTTGAATTTTGATGAACTTAATATTAAAAAAGTTATGAATAACAGAGTTTAAAGTACTAAAAGAGATCTGGGGGCCCTCCCCAGAAAAATTTAGTTCGAATTTTGGACACACATTTTTAGGTAGGATTTGGATGAACTTATTAATTATAATAAAGTCGTTAATAATACGTTCCAAGTACAAAAGGGGGGTAAAAAAAGGGTTTGACCCTAAAAGCAGGATTTTAACTTGTTTGGTACACCTAGTTTGAATTTCAAGGGGGGGGGAGGCAAGGCACCCCTTATATACGCCACTGTTAGACAGATTTAATTTCAAAAAATTAAAAACTATCTTATACTTTTAATAAAACTACAAATAATGATCAATAGTTATTCTAATGCATTGACTCAAAATGTATAAATTTGCAGAAAATGAAAAACTAAATCAATCTGAAAGGAATAAAAAAACTTAAGTCCAAAAAGTTTAATTTCAACCCAAAAAAATTACCCATATGGAAGATTTTGTAAGATTTCCTTTCTGATACTTTAAAATATTCATATATCCTATTATCAATACACCTTGTAATTCTTTGATATTAAAACTCTAAGTTCAAACTACAAATTTCTATTTGCCTTCTTGTAAAGAACAGGAAATTCCTCTAAAAAACCTCTTAATTTGCCAGCTAAATATTCTTCACATTTGAACTACCAATCTCCAAAATTTCTCCAAAAACAAGCATTTAAAGCCAAGGATATTGACGCGAAGTTCGAAAAACGCGATCGCGAACCTACCGTGAAGTTGTTTTTTCGGCCCGCGTTCACGCCGTAAAAATGCCAACTTTACAGGCAAACGTCCGGAAGCATCCGAATTTCCGGCAGAAATCCGGAATTTTTCATTGAAATTCCAGATTTTTATAGGAATTCCAGACTTTCCCAGCCACTGAAATGAGTGAAGGATGCGATCGCGCGTATTTGCGGCGTGAATTACTAAAATCTTCCCTGATTTTTTAACTTTTTTCTGAATTTTTCTGAATTTCCCTGACTTTTCCCTGATTTTTCCAGATGAATGAAATTCCCTGACTTTTCCCTGATCTCCCTGATTTCCCTGATCTGTCGCCACCCTGTTTACGTAGTGGTCCTCTTTGATGTAACCTAAAGGTTCTCAAAATGAGTTAAAATGTCACTTTTAGGGGAAAAATTCAAAAATTTTTTTTTAGTAGGAACCCAAAAACCCCCTCAACATTTTGTCATTTATTACAATATAGTATCTTCTTTTTACCTTGAAAATTCGGCCGCTTACAATAAGTGGTGCTCTTTGAGTGTAATCTAAGGGGTCTCAAAATGAGCTAAAACACTCTTTTGAGGGGCAAATTTCCAAAAATTTTCTGGGGGAGGCCCCCCAGACCCCCCTTTTACTTGGAATTCATACTGTTTGTACAATTTTGAAATTTAGTGCATCAAAATTTCAATCCAGTGTTGTAATCTAAAACTTAACGTATAAAAGTACCCGTAAGGAGGTACCTCAGAAAATATTTGAGTCAAACCCCCCCCCCCCGAAACAAAAGTCTGGTTACGGCCCTGCTTTAGAAGGTACTTTGAGCCCAATTTTGCTCTCTAAAGATGACAGTACTGTGCCAATCATACTCTGGCTATTTCAAGAGTCAAGATATTGAAAGAATGAAATAACTTTAAGGATTCTCAGACCCACATTCAATTAAGCTCTTGTGAGACCTAAAAATATGATTATCAGTCATTATTCCATCCACACACCAGGAGGGATCCAGGAGCCAGAATCTGCCATAAGAGAAGATTGAGCCAGCACATCTCTTACTTACTCAAAGCTAGCACACACTCTATAAATCATGTATATTAAGTTCTTGTATGATTCTAACATAACTTATTACATGAAATTTTTCATATAATGCTTTTTTTATAGAAGTTTCTCTCACGAGTATTGAGTGTCGACATGTAAAAAGCTCTTTTGTTAGTGGAATGTCTCTGTACCCCTTTAAAATTTTGTTAGGGTAAATTTAATCACATGTCCTTATTTACCATCATTATGGATCTTAGGCTATATTTTCCCATTATCATAATTTTTGTTAGATGCTGTTGAGACAAAACTGTTTGTTTCTAAATTTTTAGACAAAAGTGGGGGTGTAGGGACAATGGGGAGCTAGGATTCTTGCTGGTTACTTCTGGACATTTTAATAGAACATTTCTGATGCTATACAAAGAAGAAAGTTTCATTCAACCTTTAGACTTCAAGTTACTCGAACACTATCAGGTCTGTATGTGAAATGCAACATTTGGTTCAAAACTAAAATTAGTGTCACAAAAAAACTGAGGGTGATTGAGAAAAACAACTTTCATATTTGAATTCAGCGTAAAAAGTTCTATTTGGATCACCCCCTTTTGCTCTTGTGCCAGAAAAAAAAGTTCAATTTTGTAGACTATTGTAATCATAGAAATAGTAGGGGAGTGTATTACTAAAAGTAAAGGTATTTAATTAAAGTGGGAATATTTATTGGTAGAACACACACACTAAGGAACATTTACAAACACTACATTAAAACACTAAAATGTTATCAAACTTGACTTAAAAACTCACAAATCTCAGGTTCGTTTTTTGAATTCCATTCAGCACCAACTCCAGGCTCTCTGGGTGGCAATTTCATTTTTCTCCTCTCATGGATTTCACCCGATATCATCTCTAAATTGCGCAAGCACCCAGCATAGGCAGCTTTGGAATCTGTAACCGCTCTTTGCAGCGATTCCACACGGCTCTTTAAATCCTATAAATGTATTTGTATGGTACTGTTAAGTTTTTCAAATGCATTTAAAATAAACAACAGATAGGCAAGATAAAGACTCAATCTAATTTTTAAATTATCCAGCTAAATAATCAATGTCATTTTCTTTACTAAAATGTGTTTACTATTGTGCTAGTTTTGTGTTAGTTTATACTTTTTTGCCACTCATTACACAGAACATACAGGTAAACAGGACTAATCTTTAAAGATTTTATTATTTCAGAGTAATTTATTTTATTATGATACCCAAGCAATATCTTTGCAAAGTATATTCTAATTCTCAGATCTACCAAAACAAAATTTTCAACTTTAAATAAAATTACATACATATTAAATAATTGTACATACTCTATATTACTATAACTTATTTAAAAATTAACAGAATAGGTAAGGATGACATTCAAAAGGTATAAGTATGATTGTAAAAATGTTAAATAAAACAGTCATGGACAAAAAATTGTATAGAAGGTTCTATGCAGATTTTGGGCAGGCTTGTTGAAGCACTCTAAATACAAATAATGGAAAACAGTTATTTGTTAAGATAGTACCCAATATATTTCTAACACCCGTATTGACCATCTCGAGTTAGTTCATAGCTAACTATAGAGTAGGTTGTCTTTAGAGTTAAGCTAACTCTAGTAATAAGTGTTGAGCTTATTGACCAGCATCAAATTAAGACTCTCGAGTGAAATGTAGGAAAGTAGCAGGCCCGTTTCTGATTGGACCGTCACGATGGACAAGGCAATAGAAGGCCGCAAATACCTCACAGGTCATTTCAATGAAAAAAAAACATCTTAAAAAATTATTGATTCTAACTTATTAATAATTTAATCAAAATGTTTTCTTTAAAAATATTCAGCAATAACTATTGTTAACCAACAACTTTCTATAAAAAAAAGTACACAAATAAATTTTTTAAACTTAATATTTAACTAGTAACTCGTTAATACATCTAGTATTTTATAATAAATATTTTTTGGTTAAACAATGCCAATTAGACAGTCAAAATGATAAGGAACAAAAAATTACATGGCACTCAATGTTTACAAACGATTTCAATTTATCATAATTAAATTTACAAATTTTAGGCAAAGAATGTGTGAAATTCCAGCATTAAATAGTATTTTGTAAGTTTCTACAACACTTTTGCACATTAACCTTAATCCTTTCTGCTATACAGTGTGCTAACATATCCCAGACAGCCATTTTGTTTTTGTTAACTCGAGACTAACTCGGGAAAATTGGGAAGTCAAGTTCAGTTCTGTTTTTAACTGTAGAGTTAAGGTATTTTGGACTGGCCGATACCGTTAACTCGAGAATGCGAGCAGATATCACTCCTAATACGAGAGTAACTCGTGTTGGTCAATACGGCTGTAAGAGTATCTTTCTGAAGTACCTAATCAGGACAAACAGGAGTCATTGAAAGTAAACATACCTGTAAAACTTTCAGGAACACTTTCTTTTGCTCAAAATAAGATCTACAAGAAAACTTAATTAGAATGCCACTTCAAATATTTAAAAAAAAATTATAAAACCCAATTTAAACCAACCTAGACTTAATTATATCTTTTTTCAACTGCTGTTCCAGAACTCTGACTTTTTGAACGGCTGCAGAAAATACTTGGGCAGTTCTTTTGTGTTCCTGTTCACTTTCTTTTTTATTGGCTTCAGCATTCATCAGCTGAAAACAAAAAAATATTTCACACATGAGTTTTAATTTTTATTAAGAGAGCAATAAGAAACTTAAAAAAAATAATTTTATTTTCCAATTCTGGATTTTGTGTAAAGCTTAAGTTTTAGAACTGAATTTTAAAAATATTTTAATCCAGAGTTTATTTTTACTCAGTTGGATGAAATTTATGCGTAAATTTAACCAATTATATACAAGGAATAGTGACAGATGTTTTACAACCCTTTTGGCAAATATACTTTAGTAAGCAACACTTTTTCCTAAAGAAAACCCTTACTATTAGGCAAGTATCCAATAGCATGCTTATTTAATTTAGAGAACACTAGTACACAACCTCAAAATGCAGTCAAATTCTTAGTAGAAAGATCATATACAATGAGAACGTGGTTTTAGCAAGTAGATAAGAATCAAATAGTTGGTTAAATAATCTATGTTTTCAAAAACCCACTTCACTTATAAAGGAAGACTGATTTACCAAGCAAAAGTGGCAAGTCCGTTGTGATCATAAGTGGGTTCTACTGTATTCGGAAAATAAGAGTCAAGGTTCAGTTTATTAAGAACACAGAAGTATAAGCCTTATGGGTTTTAGTTGAAACAAGTCTTTAGTAAAAAAGAAATCTTACATGAATGTAAGAATAGTGCCTCCTTAAAACTAAACCTTCAAAGGTCAAATAAGAGTTTAAGACTAATTCCCAGTCTAAAAATTTTCTGCACCTTTAGCAAATATAAAAATGAATACGGTAACCGTTTAGCAACAAGATTTGAGCCCTAAAACAAAGTATTGCAAAACAAGCTATAAAACACCCATGTTTCATTTGTCTTAACTAAATATAACAAATAATGTTTTGTTAACCCTTTCAGTCCTAAACCCCCGAAATTGCAATTGAATCCTATTGTAATTTTGAGGCAGCTAGGACTGAACAGGTTAAAAAGAACAAGGCTTTAATAGTTTTTCAGCATACAATACTATCAGTTCAGAAAGAGTTAATGTAAATGAGTAAGCCAAATGAAAGGTATCTAACTAAACCACCAACTTTTAAAACTTATTCATCTTAAAAAGCAAATCTTTAACAAAAATTAGTAATTTTGCGAGAAATTTCATCTTACTTTGAAAGACTTAATGGTCCAAGTTACCTTTATTGTTTCTCTATTAAGCATTTCTTGCCAAGCTGCATCAAATTCATAATCTTCTTTCTTGGTGTTGAATTTCTTTTCGGCTAAGGCAATGGTTTCTCTTGCTTCTTTATGAGCACCACAAGCTCTGTGATATCGTATGGCAGCTTCTTCACACTTAATCTTTGCCTAAACATTATTTTTATTAGAATTATTGTTGGTATTTTTATGATCCCTAAACTTTTGAAGTTACAAAACCAAAACATTTTTATTTAAACAATCCAAAACTCATAAGCTTAAATCAACATGAGAAATTCCATATATATGATTTATTGAAAACAAAAAATACTAAAAAGGGGTTTAATAATAAAACTTTTGTTTATGTTATGTTCCATTTATTATTGAGGTATTTAACAAACTGATGTTATCAAGTACAAAACTATTTTATTACATCTCTTAATTTTTTACTTGAATTGTTAAGATATCTCTTTGGAAGCTATTAATTTGACCAAACAGTTTTTGGTTCTTATGTATAGGTTTATATATATATTTGGTTCTTATGTATGTTCTTGTTGATTCAGAAAGTATCTAGCCTAAAGAGTATGAAAGATGAAATGTAACAGCAACTTTTAATGTCAATATCTGATGTGCACCAAAATATAAGGTGTATTGTGGTAGAGAAAAACTGCCAAATTATTTATTGATTTTAATTATTTTCCTTGGATTTTTATCACTTTAAATGGACATTTAATATTACATTCATTCAGAGTTTTTTTTCTTCAATTTACTTAATATACAAGGTATAATTTATTTTACAATACAATTTAAGGAAAACAAAATGGATTTTAAGTCTTGAAAGTTGTCTTACTGATTGAGCAGCCTCTTCAGCTTCATAATAAGGCCTCGAAACACGAACACATTTTCCTAACTTCTTGGCAATCAATTTTAATCTTTGGCTGTATTCACTAAGTGTGTTACGAAAAGTTGCATTCGCATCCTAAAAAGAAAAGATGTTATTTGAAAGTCTCTTAAAAGTAATGAAAATTTATTGAATTTGTGAGTGAGAGAGGGCAAGATAAGATAATGAAAGCCAACTTACATGCAGTTGCAACTCAAGACTGTTAATTTCATCTGTATATGAATTTAAAAATTCAAGTTGATCCTGAAATACATTCACACAAATGTCAAGTTCAATTTCACAAGAACTAAAACCTTAAAAACAAAAATAACATTTTGATACTTAAGAGACTAATCAGTGCTGTTTAGCTGGAAAAAATATTTGTGGCAATTAATTCTTGTTTTTTCAATTTTTTTGGTCAAAACCCTTCCATTTTGGAGGGAAGCCCAAAGCAACTGCTCAAAATATTTTGCTTCAACTAGCACTGATAAGGTTGTTATTTCACAGTAATAAATGCTTTAATCCTTTAGTAATAAATGTTTTTCAGACTAATAAGAGCATTTGCACTTTAGAGACTTTTAGAAACATGCTGAAGTTAGCTTATTGTTGCTGCAAGTGTACTTTTTTTAGTCCCAAATGGAAAATAAAATAGTTCAAGTAAAAAAACAAGAATGACTTGCCCTAGGTAAATAAATAGTCAACGAAGTTAGTGTGTCATTACTCAGAACTTAAACTAGTTTACTTTGAAATCGGAAACATACCTTTACTCGGGGATCAACTTCTTCACTGTCTTCCATTTCAACTTCTTGTAATTACTATGCATATAACTGGACACAGTAGACCTATATAATTAACATAAAGAAGGTAATTAGATAAATATACAGATTGTCCCAAGATAAGTCAAGTGTCCACAGCCTTTAACTTTTGAATGCCTATTGGTATATCTAGACGGCAACATTTCCTGACCCTATGACGTCACTACATAGAAGGAAAAACTGCACACACAGAAGCCTGTTGGATTACTGTGAGAAGTTTCCGCACGCAAATTGTGATAAAAGGACACTATATAGACATGAGTTTTAACAAACTAATCCTATTTTTAAATTGACGTTCTTAATTTCACACAAAAATCAGACACTGCGCTGAGAACCACTTTGTTTTGTTTCTCCAGTGTCAAGTAACATTAGTCTAGTATAGTCATAAAAGTGGTGTCGTATAGTAAAGTGACTGCTCTACTCAATGAGACCACTCTCAACACCCCCTAGTGGAACGGCCAGAAGTTAGCATTCTAATCTCGAAAACTATTTGAGGTATGTGAAAAAAGTCAATTGCAAAATTTTTGAGCACCATTAATTTACTAGGCACCTTATGCTTACAAATACCAAGAATAAAACTTAATAAACATGTGTTTCTTTAATTGTGATTTGGAACACTCAACCTCACAAAACACATAAAAACAATTACTTTTTAATATCAGGTTTCAAACCCTTAAGTTCACAAAACTTGTTATGTAAATGAGCTGCTTACATTTACTGCTCCTTGTTAGTTCAATTGCATGAGGAGTTTCATAAAGAGGTTAAGTGCTCAAAATCTCAAATGAACCAATCATTTTAAGTGTTTTGTGAGGTTGAGTGTTCCAAATCTCAATCACCTTGACACCACTTTTAGGAATAAACTTTGAGATGTTCAAAAGTTACAAAAGCTATGGACACTTATCTTGGGACACCCAGTATAGTATTTATATAATAAAAGATTTGTATATAAAACCCAAAGTTACACTAATTGACAACTTTTTATGCATGTTTTATCTTTATTATATTCTAACAAACACTCCTAAATTACTCGGGACACATTTTTAGATAGCATTAAGCCTCAGAAATGCCATTTTTATCAAAAGAAACTTATTTTCACTAAATGCACACTGTAAGTATGTGTCAAAATGAATATTTAGTCTTAAAACTATCACTTCAGTTATAAAACATTCATTCATTTTGAGTTAATATAAGCTTGCTAAGAAAACCACACATTTTAGCTACCAAATGTATGGGGAAAAGCAAGCAAATAATTCAAGGTTTACAGTGATACAAAAAGAGGAAAATTGAAGTTTCTTCAGACCTTTTACTACTTCATCATAGGCTAATCAGATTTAACTAAGTTATATCATGATCTAAGAAATTAATAATGAAGTTGAATTGGGTAATGAAATAGTTGGCTTTTACCCTGACTACTTTGTTTTCCATTTTTTAAAAATAGTTTGGCAGTAAGCAACTAATAAAGAGAACTTCAGTAGAACAATATAACTTCACTCTAAGGTAGATTGATTTACTTTTTTTAAAAATACCTACTACCTATAATTTTAAAAATTCATACTTATACCTAACTATTAATTAAAAATGTGATAGGATGATGCATCTCTCAAATTGATGTTTTTAATTTCACTCAAAATTCAGACACCGCGCTTGGAATTACTTTGTTTTGTTTCTCCACGATCAAGTTACATTAGTCATAAAATTGGTGTCTAGCTATAGTAAATCTACTCTGCCTTATTCGATCAGAACGCTTTCAACGCCTCCTTGCAGAACGGTCAGAATCATCAGGTAAGCGTTCCAATCTTTAAAACTTTTTGAGGTATATGAAAAAAGTCAATCACAAAATTTTAGAGCACCATTGATATGTTAGACACTTTATGCACGACAAATACCAAGAATAAAACTAATTAAATGTGCATTTCTTTAACCCTTTTGCATCGACCAGGATATAAGATGTCCCAGACATTTGCTTACAAAGCTTACATTTACTGCTGGTCCTTAATGTGTTCCCTGTTAGTTCATTTACATGAGGAGTTTCATGATGTTAAGTGATCAAAATCTCAAATAAGCATCCAATCATTTTTTACACGTTTTGTGAGGTTGAGTGCTCCAAATCTCTATCATTTACAGATTTATCTGTTATGATTTATTATTATCCATTTATTATCAAATCTCTATCATTACTCTATCATCTCCCCTTGACACCATATTATGACTATACCTTGCAACGTTCAAAAGTTAAAAGCTGTGGACACTTATCTTGGGACACCCTGTATAATATTTATATAATAAAAGATTTGTACATAAAACCCAAAGTTACAAAAATTGACCACTTTTTATGCATGTTTTATCTTTATTTTATTCTAACAAGCACTCCTAAATTACTCTGTACACAATTTTAGATAGCATTAAGCCTCAGAAACGCCATTTTTATCAATAGAAACTTATTTTCACTAAATGCACACTGTAAGTATGTGTCAAAATGAATATTTAGTCTTAAAACTATCACTTCAGTATTAAAACATATCCATTTTGAGTTAATATATGCTTGCTGCTAAGAAAACCACACATTTTAGCTACCAAATGTATGGGGAAAAGCAAGCAAATAATTCAAGGTTTACAGTGATACAAAAAGAGAAAAATTCAAGTTTCATCAGACCTTTTACTACTTCATCATAGGCAAATCAGCTTTATTACTCAAGTTATATCCTTAGTATATCATGATTCTAAAAAATTAATGAAGTGAATTGGGTAATGAAATAGTTGGCTTTTACTCTGATACTTTGTTTTCCATTTTTTAAAAAATAGTTTGGCAGTAGCAATTAATAAAGAGAGAACTTCATTAGAACAGTATAACTTCACTCTAAGGTAGATTGATTTACTTTTTTTAAAAATACCTACTAACCTATAATTCTAAATATTCATACTTATAACTACTAATTAAAAATGTGATAGGATGATGCATTGCTAGTAGTGGGCTTTGCCTAAATACTTGCAAAACAACTCCAATTTTTGGTAGATCTGCCAGGTCTGGGTATTAAAAATTGGCCATCCCTATATGGCTATTTCTTTCACCACAAAAACAGCTCTTGGCAATATTTAAGGGGACAGATAACGGAACTTTACAGAGCTTTCATTGGGAGAAAAATATTCCATAAAGAAATGTATGGTATTCAAAAAACCAAACAATTAAACACTTAGAGTCCAATTTTAAATTGATTTAAAATAAAGCAATAATTTTAAGTATGAAATTATGTCGTGGTACTTATATACAATTTTAAACATAAAAATTCAACATTATGAGATTATACTTGCGTATAGACTAGCCTCTCTGAAATTTGCGATTAGTAATCAAACATAAGCATAAGCCAAAACGTAACAAGAGTTACTCTGCGTTGACCAACCCATTTAAACAAAAATACCAATATGTTTTTAAACACAGGAAGATTAAACTACTTCCGAGAACTATTCGTTCTGTTTACAACCATTCAGATTAAAATTGAGAAACTTACTGTGCTCAGCAAAACTACGGAAAGAAAGTCAAAGAGTAGAAACAATACATTTGTTTACAAAATATTTATTGGTTGTTGGTTGGTTGGTTGGTTTAGTTGCTCTGGTTTTTGCTATGCGCTTATACCAGGTATCCTTTAAATTTTTGGACCCACAGATTTAACGAGCACGTACTCCACATATACTCGGTGGGTCTTCAGCGGTGTCGGGAATCGAACCCGGGACCCTCCGATCCTTTCCATCAAAATCAACGGAGTTCAACGAACATCACTAATTTATTTCATCCGCTTTTAGCAATTATACATTTGTTTTTATTTACTATTTCCCCTACATTTACGATTACGATTAAGGTTTCATTTTTAAGCTACGAAAAAATAAAAACAAAATAACCATTTAAGGCAAATATAATTTTAAAAATTCGTCACATAATAATAGTACATACCTTTTCCTTACGGTTGGAACCTTAACTGTCACAGATGTCCATCTCACTAAAAGGCAGCACATTTCAGGAACTCTGCTATGCCCAATAGAGCATTCGCACATGACGTCACTTGGAGGACAAAATCAACGTTGCTAAGGCTGTTGTTAGGGGCGGGACATAGAAGTATCCAATAGCAGCATTCGCACATGACGTCACTTGGCGAATAAACAACGTTGCTAAGGCCGTTGTTAGGCAGAGTCATGTGATTGAAAATACTCTATATTCCATTGCATACATCGGGCTAATCCAGAGGGGGCCCATCTGACACTGCTACCAGTGACGTCACTGGCATCGGAAGTGACGAGCCAAAGCTTACACTGGCCAATCAGGCTTGTTAAGGCGGAGCGTAAAGTTTCCATGCCACCAGTATCTTTCCCTTATCCCGCTCAAACTGAAAGTGATTGGTTGTTCAAACTGTTAGGAGGCGTTACATATGACGTCACTGGCAGCGGAAACGGGACGTCACGAGCTTTTTCCATGTCTATGTGAAGAGCCAACCTTATATTCTATAAACCTTGGGGCTAATCTTCCCAATTTATGAAAAAAAATAACATTAAAAACCGGAAATTAAAAATAGATCTTAAAGAAAGAAAAAAAAACAGTATAATCTTATTTGAATTCATAATTACTTAAAAAATGTTTTTAAACCAAAAATAAAAGAGCTAGGAATAAATATATATTGCAGAACAAATGCTTAAGAATTAATTCAAAATATTTTTGGCCAAACACCATATCAAATAGGGATTTATTAGAAAAAGCAAAATTATCGCTAATTCGTGAGGATATTTTGAAGAGACGATGGAGATGGACTGGACATATCCTTCGTACAAAACGGGATTGCCCTGCTAACATTGCACTTACTTGGGCACCCAATGGAAGACGTAAAAGACGTCCCTTACTGGGAAAGATATGTACCACGATCAGTGCAAAACAAAATTAAATGGATGGGAGGAGGCAAGAGGATTGGCCCAAGATAGGGGACAGGGGTGCTTGGAGAAAGAGACTCGAAGTCTTGTGTGCCAGCTTGACTCAAAGAGGGTAAGAAAATATCGTACCTCCCGAAGAAAACTGCTCCAATATCCGAATTTGAAAGATTCAGTTCTACTTTCCCCTTGGCGATCGTTTGTGGTTTTCGCTAAGTTGTTGGCAAAGTTTCATGAACAATTTAGCTTAACCATTCTCGCCATGTTTTACCACGCATTAGCTCAAATTAGGTGATCGTTTAGGAGAAGTAATCAGCAGATTTATGCCACCATTTAAACATTATTAGGAGAGATCAAATCAATATGATCTCTTGGAAAATACACTTAAATTGTAGAATCAGCAAGCAATCTGTCCAAACCTTGCTTTGAACTTATTGACACTTTCCCCGAATGCTAGAGTTGGTTTCGTGAATTCCAAACATAATTGCTTTAATTGAAACCAAACTGAATATATATAAGGAACTAAAACTTTTGTGAATGTCTCTAACACATCCGATCAAATTTTCTCGTCACAATTTAGCTTTTTAATTGGTTTTATGTAATAATCAGACGATTTTGGTAGCTAGGGTCTGATCTTAAAAAAGCTAAAAGATCAATTTCTGATCGGTGTATAGATATATTAGCCCTTATAAAATCACATATCTTTATAATTGCATTTCCAACCCTTTCCGACAGTCTTTTTCCAAGTAGCAGATCACTTGATTTTGAGTTTAGCCGTGGTTAAACATGGCTGGATTGGGCTGGGCAAGGTAAATTGTTCACGAGACCACACAAAATCGGCGATAGCCACAATCAATCGCCAAGGGGAAAGTAGAAATGAATCGTTCAAATTCGGATATTGGAGCAGTCTTCTTCGGGAGGTACGATATGAAGATGACTGCACTGCACAAGGTTGATTTTAAGAGGTTTTTAAAAACCTTTCTCCATTTTCGTACTTTTACTATTCTTTAAGAAATTAACACTCAAACGTGATCCGAGTCGAGAATAGAAAGCAGATTTTGAAAAAAAGACTTACTTTATTGATCATAGATAAATTTAGGCAATACCAGGGGAAACAAGAATGGAAGTATTGGCTTTGGCCAACAGCCCGCTAAGTATGCAGGCTTTGTAGGTTGCTATCATAGATATTTACATCGTTTCAGTGTCATTTATTTACTACTACTAATTTCATAGGTTCTTGAATCCATCAGCATCATCATCATCGATTTTTGTGGTACACAGCGCCGAAGGCGCTTTTACCACGCTGGAGTTGCAAACATCAATTAAAATAAAACATGAATAAGAACAGCATCAAAATAAAGGCAGCAGGAGATGGAGGGAAGAGAGTGGGCTGAGCCAAGCGAGGAAGAGAGAGGTTGGCGGAGCTAGAAGCGGCTGGAGATGACTGTGGTGGAGAAGGGGTATTTTTTGTCGATTTGTGGGTCGTTAAATATAGCTTGAGAGTTTATCATAGGATTTGGGTGCGTGGTAAGGGAGTTGAAAAACTTGGTGGCAGAAGCTTGAATGAATTGAGGAAGGGCTGGAATTTTTAATTCCTGTTGAATCTCCTTCGTGGAGACGTACCAAGGAGCGTCAGTGGCCCCTCTGAGGACCTTGTTCTGGATCAACATCAGTTTCTTGAGATTGGTTTTCGCGGTGGTGGCCCAAATGGGGGACGCGTAGGTCAGCAGGGGTCTCAGAATCATTTTGTAGAGGAGGACTTTATTCTTGAGGTTGAGTTTGGATTTTTTGTTGAGTAGGGGATATAGGAGCCTGAACTTGCATCTGTATTTTAGGATAGTCTTGTCTATGTGAAGCTTGTAATTAAGTCGGTCATCGAGGTGGACGCCGAGGTATTTTGCTGAGGAAATCCAGTTGAGCTTGGTATTATTGAGAGATAGTTGGTTTGGGAACTGCTTGCGTCGTTTTTTCCTGAAGAGAATTGCCTGTGTTTTGGAGGAGTTTACTGCAATCTTCCACCTACGGCACCAGGTTTCAAAGTTGTTTAAGGCTTTCTGAAGACGAATTTGGATGGATTTGGTGGAGGGGCTTTGAGCTACGATGGCCGTGTCGTCGGCGAAGAGATGGAGAAAGGTGTTTGGGGTCTTGGGGATGTCGGCTGTGAATATGTTGTAAAGTAATGGACTGAGGATAGCGCCTTGGGGGGTACCAGCTTTGATGGAAAAGAAGGTGGATGAATCTTTGGAGACTTTTACCTTGAAGGATCTGTTTTGTAGAAAAGAATGGATGATACGTATAAGGTACGGTGGGAATTTGAAAGTGATGAGTTTGTAAACAAGTCCATCGTGCCAGACGCGGTCGAAGGCCTTGGCTACATCAAGGAAGACCGCACCCGTTCTACGGTTGTGGTTGAAGCCGGCAGTGATACAATTAGTTAGACGGAGGAGTTGGTGCACAGTAGAATGACGTTCGCGGAAACCAAATTGTTCCGTGGGAAGGATGTTGTTTTCGTTGCAGTGAAGGGACATCTTTTGTAGTATGATTTTTTCAAATAATTTGGAGAGGGTGTTGAGGAGGGAGATAGGCCTATAGCTATTAGCATTGTTGGATGGTTGACCGGGCTTTGGAATCATAATTACTGTTGCCTTCTTCCAGGCATCCGGGAAATAGTTGTGGTGAAGACAGGCGTTGAGAATTTTGCATATATTGGTGGTTACATTTAGGGGGATCTTCTTGAGTGCCAGGTTCTCTATCTCATCAGGGCCAGAGGCTTTCTTAGTCTTCAGTTTTTGAATTTCGGCGGCAACTTCAGCAGGAGAAACGAAAAAAGGTGCAGGAGTGGGAGAGGTACAGTTGAGGAAAGCTTGGGTGGTATTCTTTACGTTGATGTCATTGATGGGGACGGAAAGATGTGAGTTCGGAGTGAAGGTCTTAGCCAAGGCTTTACCGAAAACTTCGGCTTTTTCAAAGTCGGAAACAGCAGGAGCGGCGTTGTGTTCAGATGGGATGAGAGGAGGGATGGGCCGAAATTTGTTAACCAGGTTTTTGTTAATTTTGAAGAGGGATCCGTCTTCGGCGTTAAGGGAGGTGAGGAAGGAGTTCCAGCTATTGTTGCTAAAGGTGGATAGGCGGGATTTAATTTCTCGTTGAAGATGATTCAGCTGTTTTTTGAAGAGTGGGAACCTGGTATCCTGCCAGAGTTTCCGGATTCTGTTTTTATACTTGATTAATCCAACAATTTCAGGGGGAATGCAACGAGGATTTCTGTTGATTAGTTTGAATTTACTTGCTTTATTTTTGGCTTGTTGTATGGAGGTAGTTAGAGCTTCTATTGTGATGTCTATATCAATTTTGGAAGAGATGGGAGGGTTTCCGGGGACCGAGTTGGCGAGAAGGTCGTGGTAGAGCTGCCAGTTTATTATACGAATTTTGTTGGCTTCGGGTGGTAGAATGGAGGTATTATGAATCGTCTTGAATCCATCAGCAAGCGAAGCTTGTCATTTATTTACTGCGCTTCCACTAAAATAAAAAAAAACTGTCAAATATTGAAGATAGTGCTTTCCCCCATGAGGCACATCAGAGACAAAGGGGTTACGGTATATAACACGAGAAAATGGGGGGGGGGTAGTGCAAGAGGTCCGTAGGCCGGATATTTATGGATAATTCATCGCTTACCTTTTATCTTTTATTAAGATTAGAACTTTTGATTACGTTATTAAAAAAAGCATTTATCTGAATGGGATATTTACAATTGTGACGTACCAAGCCAAGAAGACGACCAGTGAAGAAGAAGACGACCAGTGAAGAAGAAGACAACTAGTGTGACGTCATATTAACGCATCAGAGTACTATATAAGGAAGCTGAGCTCGTGGCTCAGGAGGGCTGGCTGAGTCGAGAGTCCTCCGCATTCTGCTGGTCGGATTGTGTTAAATTTTAAGATAGTTTTTAAATTATTTCTTTTTAATAAATGTTTCGTTCTTTGGAAGTCGTTCCTTGTTTTTGCCTGTCACGTCACATGTGACAGAGTTTTTGGCGAGCCAGCCAGGATTCGATGCTGATTGGAATTTTAAGACTTTTTTTGGTTTTAACCACCTTTTACTGCTATGATGTTCGAGTTGGTTGTCTGTGGGTTGCTTGGTGGTATTTTGTCACTGTTGGTCGTCTTTTTGTTGACTTTTAGCTTTAGGAAGGATAGGCCTGGGAGTCCCCATCGTCTCGCTGAGCCCGATCGCCCCGTGCGGCATGTGGGTCCACTTTAACGTTTACTGGTACTCCGGGGGAGTCCGTGGATGAATTTGTTCGTAGGGTGAATGTAGAGGCTTCTCTCTCGGACTTAAGTGATAGGGCTACAGTAAAGCTGGCAGTCGAAAGTTTGGCTGGAAATGCGGCTAGGTGGTACGAATTTATGGCTTTTATGCCAGAGGAACTTACATGGCCTACGTTCAAGCGGTGGTTGCGGGAACACTACCGTTGTTCGGGTTCACCGTTGAGTGGGGCAGAGCGCCTTCTCCAGACACGATTCAAGATTGGGGATGATTTTGAGGCATTCGCCTGGAGATTCCGGGATATGTATGTGGAATGGAGGCCTGATGCCTCTGAGTCTGAGGTGGCTGAGGCACTAGTCGAACGGTTGGCAGATGCTCAGCGCCTTCCACTGAGCCTGATGAACTTTCGGTCTGTGCGGGAAGTAATGATTTATGTAAAACGGTTCTTTCCCCCCGTTCCCGAGCTTAGTGGCGAGGCTACGGTGGATTCTGAGGCGTTGCCGCCCCGACAGGAACCCGAGAGGCAGTGGACACTCGGCGAGCGGTCGGCGGGACATCGCTTTGGTAGGGCGGGAGTGCGGTGCTATCGGTGTGGTGGCTTGGGTCATATTGCCAGATTTTGTGGTCCGGAAAACCACAGCCTGAGGCCAGAGTAGGGGAGATGGTCCTCGGGAGCACTGCTTCCCCTTTCCTTGAATTCCTGATGCCTTGCGTTCAATTTGGGGGTCTGTCTCTGGGGGCCCGAATAGATACTGGGGCTGATCGCTCTTTGATTAGCCAATCTTGGGCCCTCCAATTGAGGAGGTCAGGAGTGGTAGGCTACAAAGCTGATCATCGGGAGCTTTGGAACATCGGTGGGGAGGCCACTCCTTCTGAGGGTGTGATATGCGGCGTTTTAGAGTGGAAGGGTATCAAAAAGGAGCAAGAGTTTCTGGTGGTTCGGGGTTTGCCTGTGCCTGTGTTACTGGGTGTCGATGCACTGATCGCTTGGGAGGTGAGGATAGATTTTGGCAGAAGGGAAATCTCCGCTTGCACCCCGGTTAGACAGGGAGATATTGATGAGGAAAAGATGGTGGAGCTGGCTGCAAGGGCCGGGGACCAGGGTGAGCGTCTTCTGAGGGTGTTTGGGGAATTCCCCGAGCTATTTTGTGCATGCCCTGGGATGGTTGCAGAAACGGAACATAGGATTGAGACGGGTGATGCTCCTCCTGTTTATCGGCATCCTTACCCTTTGTCACGAGACAAGGCTGAGATAGTGCGTAGACAGGTACAGGAAATGTTGGGGGCAGGCATCATTGAGCCGTCGGATTCCCCTTGGGCTGCACCTGTGGTCTTGGTACCAAAGAAGGATGGAACCTCTCGGTTTTGCGTGGACTATCGTCTGTTAAATAATGTTACCCGTGAGGATCGGTATCCCCTGCCTTTGATTCCTGTGGTCTTGCGCAACGTAGGTAACGCCAAAGTTTGGTCTTCCCTCGACCTGCAGTCGGGCTACTGGCAGGTGAGGATCGCCCCGGAGCATAGGCCCAAGACAGCGTTCATTACTCCTGAGGGATTATACCAATTTCGGGTGATGCCCTTCGGGTTAAGAAATGCACCCAGCACGTTTCAGAGGATGATCCATCGGATTTTGCGTCCGGTTATGGGGAAGACTTGTGAGTGTTATTTGGATGACATCGTGATCTACTCGTCTAGTATTGAGGAGCATCACAAAGATGTTCGCCAAGTTCTGGAATTGCTGCATGGGGCCGGATTGACTCTGAAGCCCGAGAAGTGTCACTTCTTTCGGACGGAGCTAGACTTCCTCGGCTACCACCTTTCGGGGGAGGGGATGCGGCCGCAGACTGACAAGGTTAAGGCTGTGTTGGACTTTCGGATTCCACAAAAAGTTCGACAGGTCAGGCAGTTCTTGGGATTGTGCTCTTGGCACAAGGCTTTTATACCTCACTACACCGATATAGCTGGCCCACTGTATGCCCTCACCAAGAAGAAGCAGCGTTGGCATTGGGGCGTGGAGGAGCAGGCTGCTTTTGATCGGCTAAAGGAATTGCTGACCCGGGCTCCCGTGCTCGGATTGCCGGACGAGACTTCTTCGCTGGAATTGTACACTGATGCATCAGATACAGGTTTGGGAGCTGAATTGGGGCAAAGAAAGCCGGATGGTACTTATGAGGTTTTGGCTTATGCCAGCCGTACCCTCAGACCGCCGGAACGGAATTATTCTGTAACAGAGAAAGAGGGTCTTGCATTAGTATGGGCTTGTGAACGGCTTCGAATATATCTTTCCCGCCCGTTTCGGGTTTTTACTGATCACGCTGCGTTGGCTTGGCTTCAAACAAAGAGAGAATTGAAGGGTAGACTGGCTCGATGGGCCATTCAATTGCAGGAGTTTAGCTTTAATATCATACCACGGAAGGGAACGCAGATGGTTACCGCCGATGCCCTATCACGGAATCCCGTTGGGCCTCCCGAGCGGACTGCAGGTCCGGACGCCATGGTGCTGGTGGCTCAGTGCGTTAGTCTGGAGGAGATTGCTGGGAGCCAGAAACTAGACCCGTGTTACCAAGAGATCGTATCCTATCTGAGGGACGGTGACCTTCCCGTGGACCCTGCCCGGGCCTCTATGATTATTGGTCGTTCTGTGCATTATAGACTGCGCGGGGAAGTATTGGAGTTCCAGAGTCGGAAGGCGGATGTTTGGAGAATAGCCATACCAAAGAGTTTAACACCTGGGGTGATGACGGAATTTCACGATCCTCCAGTGGCGGGGCATCTCGGTTTTAAAAATACCTATAGAAAGTGTCGGGAGAGGACCTACTGGCCGGGTCAGAAGCAGGATATACGGAGGTTTGTTGCGTCCTGCCGAATATGCCAGAGTCTTAAATTTAGTCAAAAGAGGAAACACGGGTTACTTAAGTCCACGGAGGTGACCGCGCCGGGCGAGATGATGGGGGTGGACTTGATGGGGCCCTTGCCGGTTTCTCAAAGGGGTAATGTCTTCTGTCTGGTTTTGGTGGATTATTACTCAAAATGGGTGGAGTTGTTTCCACTTCGCCGGGCTACGGCTCCAGCTATTGCTAGGTGCTTAATGAGAGACGTTTTTTCTAGGTTTGGCTGTCCCAAATCTTTGTTGTCGGATAATGGGCCTCAGTTTGTTGGAGAAATTTATGCGGAGGTTTGCCGGTTATTTGGTATTCGTAGAAAATTTACCAGCCCATACCATCCCCAGACGAATCTGACCGAGAGGGTAAATAGAACGTTGGGTAGAATGATTTCAAGTTACGTGGGCCAGCGGCATGGCACTTGGGATGCCCACCTGGAGGCTCTGGCATTCGCCTTGAGAACGACAGCTTCAGAGACCACTGGGCAGACCCCGGCCCGCCTGTTCCTGGGTCGTGAGATAGCCCTCCCTTGGGATGCCATGTGTGGAGCGGATGTCTGGACTCGGGCTGACGAGTATGGGGTTTTGACGGATTTAGTGAGTTCAAAGGTGAAGCTAGCACAGACGCGCCAAAAACGCAACTATGATAAACACAGGGATAACCGGGAGTTCGAGGTGGGAGATTTGGTTTGGTTGCGTTTGAGACCAATATCGAGTGCAGATCACCATCGAATAGCTAAGTTTATGCCTCGATGGCGGGGACCCTGTCGGGTTATAGTTAAGTTTTCTCCCTTAGTCTATGAGTTGCAGGAGGTTGAGGGTGGAGCTATGCTTGGTTCTCATAATATTGTTGACTTGAAAGCTTTTTCAGAACGAGGCCCTGCTGATGGTGAGCACTCCATTTCACCGGAAGATGTCGATCTGCGGGACGCGCCTGATTCTGCGAGTGATCTACAGTCATCGGACCTGGATGTTCTTTCGCTGGAGGAGGGCCCCTTGGGGGTCGAGTCGGTGGAGGACGGGGGACCGGAGGCGAGAGAGACTACAGACGAGGATCCATTGACCCTACACCCGAGGGAGACTACAGACGAGGATCCATTGACGTCCCACAGTCAGAGTCCTGGGCCCAGAAGGTCTGGAAGAGTGAGGGAGCGTGTGGACTACAGGAGATTGGCTGGATTGCGTCCCGTTAAAGAACGGTGATTTTTTTTTTCGAGTCTGACGGACTTTTTTTTTCCCCTCCAAGAAAACCAGGGCTTTTCTTTTGTACGTAAGGGGGGTATGTGACGTACCAAGCCAAGAAGACGACCAGTGAAGAAGAAGACGACCAGTGAAGAAGAAGACAACTAGTGTGACGTCATATTAACGCATCAGAGTACTATATAAGGAAGCTGAGCTCGTGGCTCAGGAGGGCTGGCTGAGTCGAGAGTCCTCCGCATTCTGCTGGTCGGATTGTGTTAAATTTTAAGATAGTTTTTAAATTATTTCTTTTTAATAAATGTTTCGTTCTTTGGAAGTCGTTCCTTGTTTTTGCCTGTCACGTCACACAATGTTTTACTTTTTTTTATCATCATTTCTTTTTCTTGCTGGTTCTTTCTCTTTTATTTTCGCTCCCTCTTTCTCTTATACCATCATTCCTCATTCTCTCTCGTATTCAAAATTCCCTATTTTCTTTTCACGAAACCCCTCCTTCGCCCCTTTCTTTCTCGCTCTTATCATGTCTCTTATTTTATTTAAAAATAGATATAATATGCAAATTGCAAGAAATGTAGACTGAGATGTTCTTAAGAAAAATTGTTAACTAGAGGCTATTCACAAATTACGTCACATGTTTAGAGGTGGCGTGACTTAGGTTATAAAACATTCGAAAATTGTGTAACATAATTTGTGAATACCCCTTCATACGACTATTTCATAATTTTATTATTAAATCATTATCTGCAGTAAATATTTCCTTAAATTTTAAATGCATTGTAAAGAATGATGACGCACACAACGTTAAGTACATACATAATTAGGTTAAAAAAACACTAATAATGTTCTCATTACCAAATTTATATCAGATTTTTCTAATTTTTTAAAGTTTCTGTCTTTTATTAATATGTAGTAACATGCATTAGTTATTTGAAACTTTTCTCATATTTCATTGCAAAAGATGATTCAAAAATCCTTTTGATGCCTCCCCCCCCCCAAAAAAAAAAAAACTTAGCGGTAACCCCGCTTCTAATTTAGGGTACATTTTATCACTGTCTCCCTATATACATAAAACCTCTATTTTACAAAATTGTGACTTAAACCTCTTAGATGAGTCATGTCTTGAATCCCATTTTACTTCCGCCATGTTTGCGAGGATTGGGCTGCAATGAGAACGAACACAGTCATGTGCCTCTATTTACGCAGCGTGCATGCGAAATTGGGAAGCTCAGTTGGTCCAGCTGAATGCCAGGAAGCTAAGCAGCAATTAGTATGCCATCACGACTGTCCTTCCACATGGGTGTCGTTTTCGAATCTTCCGACTTCAGCTAGGGTCGCCAACCTTTTTAGAAAGGAGCTATACAAAAATGAAGAACGCTGGTAGTGGTGTTACAGATCCGAGTCTATTAACGATAGATTGATAATCATGTAAGGTTAACCTACCGTCATTTGTGCAGTGGTTGTTAAATAACTTGTAGTAGTACCTACGGAAAAGAATCGTGATACATTTTTCTGAGACAGATAAAATCACATTTCGACCAATTAAAGTGCCCAAACTATAGTCTTAACCTTTGGAAAGTGTATTTTTTATACGCTCAAATTTTGGAAAGTGTATTTTTTAATAGTTTTAAAAACTTTGATAAAATTTGTGTCCATAGGTGTTCTCCCAGTTGTACATGTGGACACGCATAAAAAATTAAAAAGTGAAGATTCAGTTGAAAGAAGTTAAAAGTTAATATTTTTAACTCATGCATTATCTTTAAGGGAACGATTGCTCAAATGTAATAAATTGACAATCTCCATCAATTTTTTTTAAAGTATAGTACTTTGAGAGTGTAAATCGTAAATGATCATTTTAAGGAACTTTATTAGAACATTGTGATTTCTTAGTTTACCTATCTTTCTTTCTTCTATACTTCATGTCCTTTCCCTGTATTCGCCCAAATTCCTTGTGATTAATATTTTGGAAATATTCAAATCGAGAGAGAGAAACTGAAGTTAAATAGTTTTACTAATCATACTAACACAGACAAATATTCTGCAAAACTCAACTAAAACTATTCTATTGAGACTTAGTTTGGCCAACATTTGGAGGCAGTAACTTTCAAGAAACCGGAAAATGATATTAGTGCTACAGATTTTTTAACAATTGATTGCAGAATAGAATCAATACTATTTTAAAAGTTAAGGTCACAAAATGTTTGATGTTTCTTCTAAAAATAACTAGAAGAAGAATTAAGATAAATTCCAAAATTAACAAAACCTGTTTCAAAAACTCTGGTTACCTAGACACATCAAGAACGTCCACTTATTACCTTATGATGCCGTGTCTATAGTGTCTACAATATCTTAGGATGTTTATTTCCAAATTTTAAAATTAAATGTTCAACAATCTTCCCTTTTACAGTTACTATTTTATAAAAAATGTTTAAATAAAAACCCGTAGTTTCTTTATAAAGCAGCTTAAAAGATATATTCCCTATCAGTTCGGTTTCCATGTTCATAGAAAAGAACGAAAAATAGCTGACTATAAACGGCCCCGCCAGAAAATGTGGTGCTGCCCTCTAGAGGATAGTGTAACAACAACTTAGGACTGTTGGTAAAACTGAATGGGCGTATCTACGGGGGGGGTACAAAAAAAAAAGATTAAAAAAAAATTTTTTTTAGAAAAATTTCAAAATTTCAGTTTTTCTTTTCAAATTTAAAGGTTCTAAAGAGCTTTAGTCCCTACAAGGCTGAATTATTTTCTTTGAGAAAGATTTCTCCGAGAGTTTACTTAATAAATATTCTTATTTACTTTTTTGAATATTGAACAGAATAACACTCTACATACAGAATAACTAAATATAGAGGCAAAGAGTTTATTCTGGATATTTTTTTTCAGATTGTATTGAATTATTTTTCTTTTTTCTGGAGTGCTTTCTTCTAACCTTATTATCTTGTTCAATTTGTCTATGTAAATATCTTCTTATACATTTATTTGTTTTTACATAGTGAATATGGAAGATACATTAAGTGCATAAAAAGTCCTATTGTGTCTTTTTTGGATCTTCCTCTTCCTTCCAGAAAGTGTCAATTAAACTGAGTTTACTAAACATTTAATTATTATCCAGAAATAATTAATATTCAAAAACATCTAAATTTAAAGAAAACTATTTCAGTTTAGATATCAGAGATAGAATTGTTATGAGGTATGACCCAATAATAGTTTACCTACTAATAGTAATAAAGCAAATAATTTTCGCTTATCCAAAGCTTAAAAGAAGACTCCTTTATCAGTGATAATGAACACTTAGCAACCCAAAATCCAGATTAAAACATCTGTCATTTTCCTACGGTGCTCAAAAGATGCTGGTTTTATCTCGAGGTTCTGATCTGAGTTGCTTCCAAGAAATGTAACGACTTGGTGTAATTAGATTTACATCCAAGGGTTTTTTTGTAAAACATCCAAGTTTTACATCCAAGGGCAACAAAAACAGTAATTTCTTTTATTTAGTATTATCTGATTTTACTTTTTCAACTTTCAAAAAGAAAATTTTTCAAAGCGTGGGGTCACTAGATTGTAGGCGTGCAGCCAATGACTCACACAACTCCAGAAGAGTAATTTTTGTGGTTAAATACGCTCTTTTATACCTTCGTATTAATTTTGCGTGATATTTCTTACAGTATATATGTTTATAGTTTTATAATGTTAATTAACCATAAAACATCGATTCTGTCGCCCTTCCCTCTCTCATTTATCAATTTATTGTACAAGAGAAGATGCGACCTGGAAAATATTTTTCACCGCAAGTAATAACTGAAAAAATTAACCAATCACCACGTACCTTAAAATTCTTCTAAATTTCTCAATCATCCCCTAGCCCCCGTGTAAGTCTCTGGAAAAGAGTAGTGTACAGATGCATTACAGGTGGGAAAAAAAAGTTTTAAGAAAACCGAGAAAAAACTGTAAAAGTAATGGGATTTTCAGAGTATAACCACCAAATTTTTACTAAAAATTCAGGACCCTATTCGTCGAAAAAATATAAGTATATTCCCTTTTTCAAACTTCTGAAATTTCAACAGAAAAATGTCTTAAAAAACACTTAAATTAACAATAAAATTATATTTCTGCTTAGTTCAGAGCAAAAAAAATGAGAAATAGAAAGAGATGAGACAATAAATAAATTTGAAAGCATTATGAAACTGGGACTTTAAGGCAGTATAAATTGAGTAAGTGACTTTCAATGGAGTCAAACATTCAATGGATAAAAAGAAAGTAAAATCCCTTTTAAATAAAAAAATTGCTTGGCAGCACAAAAAGTAAGAAAAAATCTCAAATTAACTTATATTTCAAATTTTATGAACTCATCACCTCATCAGCAAACGTCTATCAAAAAAAATAGAGATGGTATCATTGAAATTAAATATTAAATAGTTTCGTCATTTTATTTTTAGAGACATGACATTCAAAGCTTTGGTCCCAAAAGAACAAACAACAGCCCTAGTCATTTCCTCATTTAATGCTGTAGCCATTTGTCACTAAGCACACACTATTAAATGCTTAACAAAGGTCTTAATCTGATTTTGTCCCTTCTCAAAGACTAAACTCAAGGATGTCTATCTTAAAATCCTTAAATTGTTTGAGCACTTTGAATTTTAAAAATTTTAAATAGGTTGTTGGGTAAGGCAGGTGGGATAATCAGAGAATTTGCTCAAGTTCAACCTCATAGTACGAGTATATGATAAGGATTAGAACTTCATCTAGAGATCACATAGTTCCTATTCGGTGGTCCGTGAGAGTATCAGAAATAGATAGTCCAAGAAAAGAGTCCGTCAGCAACAGAAATATGAAAAAGTATCCTAAAAATCAGGATTTTTAAAAGAAGCGTGCAGTGAATGAGAATGGGGATGAATAATATCCTTATTACTCATTTAGACTTTTCACTTTTGGTGTTCATTTTGGAGGAATCATCCAAAGTGAAAAGTGTGCATTGGCGTTTCACTCTTCACCCCCTTACTTTTCTAAGGAAACTAGCCATGGGCGTCATTTAGGGGGGGCAGGGGGGGGGGCAATTGCTGAGAGTCCCTTGAAAATTTTGTAACAGCACCACTTTTGAGGGTCAAATTTCAAAATTTTCTGGGGGAGAACTCCCAAACCCCCTCCTGACCTTTGATGTCTGTTATACAATGTGTCTCCCTTGAAAATTCTGTCGCTTACATACAAGAAGCAGTTCCCTTTGGGAACCAAAGAGTTTGAAACCCCTAGAAGTCAGGTTTAAATGGTAATTTTCAAAAATTGTTACTGGGGGAGGATCTCCGCCCCCCCCCTTGAAAATTGGACGTTTATTTATAACTTTTTTTCCCCCTAGAAAATTCTATGCTTTACAAGGAACTGTTATTTTTGGATAAAACCCAGAGGGGCTCAAAATGAGCTGAAACACTACTTTAAGAGGCAAATTTAAAAAAAATTTCTGGGGCAGACCCCCCTTAAAATGTTTTAATATAAATGTTATACCGTATATTTCCCTTGAAAATTCTGCCGCTTACAACAAGCGGTTCCCTCTGGGTGCTCCCCAATGAGGTTGCAAAGGAGATAAACACACTAGTTTAAAGGGAAATTTTCAAACAAATTTCTGAGGGAGACGGCTTCCCTTGAAACTTTGACATTTATTTGTAACTTTTTTTCTCTAGAAAGCAGCAGTTGAATTTGTAGGGATAGTATAGTGCACCGATAAATTGGTAGCAATACTTTCCACTAGCAAATGTGATCCACTGGTGCTGGTCCATGAGTGGACTACAGATAGACTTTTTCTAATGTTATTAGCCAAATAAAATATAAAACCAATTATACATCTAACTTTTTACAAGTATTTTATATCTCGCTGTTCTAGAATTGTTTGCTACTTTCCACAACAAGTTCCCGAAATTATCAGGTCTTTATATAACTGCCTTGAATCCCTTATGCCCAAGAGAATTTTTGAACTGAAATGAAAAGGAGAATCTTTTTGGGTTGCACACCATTTCGTGGCGACAAAATTAAAACATAGTATATTTTGACTATTTAAATTAGAATATCAATTTCAGTTACATATTTAGTTGAGACAAAAGAATTTTTACCCATAAATTTAGAGTAAGATAATTTAAAAACGTTATAAAGGGATTGGTCCACAGACTTCTACGAATAGAAAATAAAAATAAAGTCAAACGTCATTAAAGGTAATCAGGCGCGGATTCAAGGGGGGGCACTCCGAAAAGTGCCACCTACTTGGGCTGAAAAAGAAAGGGATATAAGGCAAGGGAGAAAAGAGAGAAAAGGCGTATTAAAAAGGAGAAAGAAGAAATTAGATTCTGAAAGATCAAAAGTTTTTCAGTAATTTAAAAGATGTACTTTTTCCTTCTTTCTGCCTTTTTTTTTCTCTTCATTCCCTTCTTGGCTCCTTTTTTAAGTTCGTTTAATAAGTGCTTGTGGTGATCAAAAGGAGTTATTTAGGGTCAAAATCCGTACTCAACAGGTGATTCTCAAAAAGTGACCTCCCCTTAGAGCCCTGCTGGATTCGAGCCTGAAGATAATAAATTTTACTTTTATATTTTCGTTCTTAAAGTATGTAACACCTACTCAATTTTAAAAAGAAAAATTTTAAAAAAAATATTCAAAACCGGTTAAATTTGAACCCGTTCTCGTCTCCCTAACCTCACTTCACGGCGCCCACTTTGGTTTGGTTTGAGTCTAATATCTTCCCTCCCGAAAAAATCTAGAATTGAAGCGAAAAAAAAAGGGCATTATTACTAAATGAAAATTAAGAAACATACAGGGTGTTTCAAAAGTCCGTTTCACTGCTTTTATTTGGAAACAACGTCTCCTAGGCTCCTGGAAGTAAGGTTTCAAAAAAGAAAAATTTAACAAATTTTAAAGTTTTTTTTATTAAAATTTTTCTTCATTTCACTAAAAAGATACAAAACTACATAATAATTCTGAAAAACTTGCAAATTTTTGAAGATTTTCTTTTTTGATGCTTGAAAAAGTGCTATTTTCACATGCTAATATTTCCGCGAATATTCACGGTATTTTCATGAATTTTTATGAGTTGTTTTTCATGAGTTACTTATAACAGTGGCAACAATACTCTCACTAAGGAGTTTGCTCTATCTCCTTTAGTTTTTTAATTTATTTTTTTTACTTTTTTATTTCGCCGCTAGGGGCGCTGTAAGTCTTCTCAATGGATTCTCCAGGGTCACTTACCTAGGTGTAGACCTTACTTCCAGGACCCTAGGAGACGTTGGTTCCAATAAAAGCCGAGAAACGGACTTTTGAAACACCCTGAATACTTTAATTAAAACGTCCTTCGCATCGAGGTCTCATCGAAGAACAAATCAATCATTCCCTTCCAGCATTTCAACCCATCGGGTCAGGCAGGTCACAATAACAACGTCACAACACTATCAGGTAGAACAACGGCATACGATCCCCCATTGCCCGCACTACACTTTTGATATCGGAGAAGATACCAAAGTGCAGACGGTGCGAAAAAGGCAGCTGCCGGCCTGAGTGACAGGCTGCCGTTATCGAGTCCAAAACGGAAACTACTGCAACCTGAGCGAGTTCCGTTCGAAATTTGTTCGAAATTTCCTTTTTGACCGTTGGTTGGTGATTAGAAAGCTTATTCCAGCCACTTCAAGTTTATTTCTCCGTGGGACCCGATTAATATGTGCTCGATGCATGTGCAGTAGTATCTCTGTCGTTTTCTCACGATGAGGAACGAAGGAGGATGGTGTTAGAATGTTCTCTTGAGAGTTCCGTAGTTTGAATACGTGTAAGTTTGTCTTCCTACTACCTGTATGAGAACTTTATTTCTCTTCTCATCAAAGTTAAGCTATTAAGCTTTTATTATATTCAGATTGTGTGATTGTGTTACGAAGAGAAATAACAGCAATATCTTCCCATATGGTACTCCAATTTCATACTTTGCTTCTAATATATTCGTCAAACGATAATTTCTACTGTTGATTTCTTACTCACATTATGTAACCATATTGCACTAAATTTTCTTGAATTATTTCGCCCTGTATTATTTTTTTTTCATGTAGATAAATGCCTTTTGTTAAAAAGTCATGTTAACAATGACAATTTTTGTAGGTTTTTAATTTTTTAAAGTTATCAAATTTAATAAAAAAACCCCTTAAAACTGTATATTTCACGATATTTATTATTTTACCTCTATTTGAATAGAATGGAATCTAAAGTTGTTTGACGTGTCAATAATAATAATATGTCATTTTAATAAATAATTTTACACGTAGTAATTTAAATTTTACCAAAGACTCCGAAAATTTCTTTTGCATAGGTAGTTCTTAAAAATGGAAAAAAAATTCAGGGCGATGAATCAAAATTTTGGAAATGCAAAACCACACCTGCTATTTAAACAAAAGCGCAATTTTTTTTCCTCCGATATATAATAAAAATAACTCATTCAAATTTAAACGCAAAATAAGAAAACAGTTCTCTATGTTTGTCGAGCTTCCTGAAAAAGATACTATATTTTGATTTTTAGATAGGGTCACTTGGGGTAAGTGGGTCCCTGGGGTAAGTGGGTCACCCCCCTCAAACTAAACTATGTAAAGGACATTTCACACTTATTCACATTGATCATGTTACATTTTGTCACACTGATGGGTTTTGCATATATTAGAGTTTTGTGTAATTTCTTTTTAAGATTATAGAACTATTGTAAAAAAATTTCCATAATTTTTTTTTTTGGAGAGTTCAAGATGCATTTTTCCAAGAAGTGTTTCCAGGAAAGTTTTCACTATATTTCAATGTTTTTTCAGCTGTTGTGCCAGGTTTGACTTAAAATACATACTGCAATTTGAATTTTCACAAAATCTCTTATTTAAAAATTTTTAAGAGGGGGGTCCCACTTACCCCGTAATTTAAGCAAAGTAGGGGTAAGTGGGTCCCCTCATTATGGGGTAAGTGGGACACCCTAGACTCACCATTTTAATGTTTATTGAAACATTTATGAGTAATTTATTGAAATTTTATATTAATTTTGCGTTTTAATATAAGCTGTGGTAAGTAAAAAAAAACTATTAAGTTGAGGTTTTTTTTATTCATGTTGCCGATAAATTAATTAAAACACACAGTGGGGTGGGGGAATAGTTTCGAGGGTTTCTTTATAAGTCTCCCGAACCATTCGAACCTGAAGAAAACATTCTGTAATTGTAGTGTTCCAAAAAGGGGTCCCACTTACCCCAACCAACCCTATTAATTTAAATGTGAGTAGATATCTCGTACATGGATTAAGTTAGAATAAAATATTTTGTACCTAAAACTTCTATACTTTATCAAGTAAGACCCACTTACTCCCTCTTAAGTTTTGCTTGCTTTCAATCGAAATAAAAAGGGGGTGACCCACTTACCCCTTCCTATGGGGTAAGTGGGACCCCCGTCTCATTTTTTACAAAAAGACCAATTATGAAAAATGTAGAACATTATTTTAGAACCTAATTATAAATTTTTGTTTATTAATAGTGTCTTAAATAGAATATGTCATCAAGTTAAAATTGGACCTCTTCAAAAAAATTTTATGAACCTTCAAAAATGTACTGTTCCAAAAAGGGGTCCCACTTACCCCAAGTGACCCTACTTCAAATTATAGAAACCCAATATTTCCCTAGATCCCCAGCGTTTTCGGGAAAATGAGGAATACCACTTTGACGAACCTAACAGCTGAGCCGAAGACCGCCGATACGGAGCAGCGTATTTTCAGGATAGAAGGGTTTTTGTGGCTTTTATTACTCCCTTTTATAGCGGTTGTAATGTTGGCCAGATCGTAAAGTACTCCTAGTAATTGCCCACATGAATGAAACCAGTATCTCAGCTGAGGGAGATACGTCGAGGGGCGGTCATGGTTGCGGTGGATACGTGGAGAGATGCTCTTTATCTGCGCGGAGAATATTAACTATTGTTCATTTAGGAGAAAACTCTCTATCGGGGGTGAGAGGAACAACATTATAGTTTCATCTATTTTTAATAGTATTCTGATTCTTTGGGAGAAATTTTTAAAAAATTGTCAATTCATATTTAGGTAATTATCGTCTGTTATTTTGAGAAATGTGGAGGAAAACGTAAGTATGAAATATCTTCTGTTACCCTCTCATCCTTTTCAACTGATTAGTTTGTTTGACCGAAGTACTCAGTATAATTTGCAAACATTTTTTCTCAGCGTTTTAAATAAAGTAAAACACAGCTCTTTTATTAATGAAGATGCTAAAAGTTTTCAAACGTAAAAAACCCTAAGTTAGCTAATCACTGGGACTGATTTTAAAAAGTAATATTAATTCCCAAATGTGTTTCCAATTTTTATCTAGCTAACTTTAATTATAAAACCATAAATTGTTTTCTAATGTAATAAACTATCAAAACCCACCTACATTTTCATTAACTAACCCATATTAGTAAAATTAAAAGGGAATAAAAATATTGATTATAGTTTATAGGGGGGTCACAGTCAAAAGTTCCATTCAAGCTTATTGAGTGTTTTTAGGGAACCCATCAATTCTCAGTTCTCTATCTTTTTATTTGTGTTCATTCACATGAACCAAAATGTATGTTATGTAAAACTTCATTTCCGAGAATTTTCCATTAAAAGTTAATAAATTATAACTGCATATATTGTGGATTTTTAAAACCCTTGCTAAATTCTTCGAATTCTATGTTGTTTTAAAAAGTGCTCATACCCAGAAAAATTTCTCAACACCCAACAAGCTATATAGCTTTCGCCACCAAAAGAGAGTAACTTTTACCGGTGAATGATAATGCAATCGCTCGCCGTATAGGAAAGAAAATTAAACACACAGAAACGATAAAAACCAAAAATATGCGTTTCTGCGTTGGCAGAGGTTTGAAATCGTTTGGGCATTAGCAGCTGTCATCATCTTCTGTGAAGATGCTCCTCCCACTTCATCTTATGTGGGATTGACACAGAACGCAGGTGTGCACTTTACCATGTTACGCGCATGCGCGGAAGCGTCCACATGTCTGGAAGAGGCGATTACGAAAAGAACAAATGTTCGGACACTAAGAACATGAAATATTCTATGAGGGCGGTGAGTATTTTCTTTTGGCTTCTTTGGACCTTGGTAATAAGTCCACAGTTTTTTTTCACTCATTAACCAACTACTTTGAGCAGTTGAAGTAAGTATTTTCTTCCAATATAGTTATCTTAATTTTTTTAAAAAGATTTGAATAAAACGCGTAATATCAATTTATGTGGTTTTTTATAAAAGTTTGCATTACATTGCATTTGCAGATCGAATCAGATTCATGTATCGGTGCTGATGTGGAAATATTTACATTAAATTTTCTATTCATAGCAGTATGCTAAAATTACATGCAAAGAAAATTAATGCTTATTTTATGCATTTAAAGTAATTTTTTAACTTAGACAATATTTTAGGTGATATGATTAACATTGCGTAAAGAAAATAAAAATATGTATTATAAAACTATTATTTTAATTGTCTTCAGCTAATAAACTATGAGGGCATGGTTACAATAATAAAATTTATTACACGTTAAATAAATTAATCATGTTTGTAGGATAAGCTTTGCTTAATTGAAATGCTCTTCCGTGTATGGGAAGAGTTGCTCTTAATGAACATGAAATGAAATAACCTTAAAATCAATTGAAATGAATTGCAAATTATTGAAAAGATATTGTAATCTTAAATAAAAAGCAGGGGCGACATTTCAGTTTTTGGTTGGGGGGGGAGGGTTGACTCCTCGTCATTTTTAAGGTACCCCCTAACGAGTACATTTATATGTTAAGATTTAGATAGCTTAAAAGTAGTATTTGAATGATATTACACATAATGTTAAAATTTTAAAACGTGAGATCTAAGTAAAAATGGGGGAGGGGTCTGGAGGTCACCCCCAGAAAAATTTTGAAATTTTGCCTCATTTTTACACCATTTAAGTTACATCTTGAGAGAACAGTTCCTAGTAAACCACAGAATTTTCTAGAGAAAAAAAAGTTAAATAAACATCCAAGTTTCAACGGTAGTCGGAGATCCTCCCCCAGAATTTTGTTTGAAAATTTCCCTTTATATAAACTAGTGACTAGTGTTTTATCTCTTACTAGCTGATATGCCCGGCCTTGCACGGGTGGAGTGTATCAATTTATTAAAATTTTCTCAAGTTACATGCCTAATTTTCTGTAACCATAATTACCAATCATCCTGGTAGTTTTTCATATCCCGGTGTTCCAGTATATCCCGGTGCCTTTTTCATCTTGGTGTCCCCGGTGCCTTTTCAACTCGGTGTTCCCGGTGCATTTTCATCACCGTGCTCCCTGTGCCTTTTCCCTCCCGGTTCCAACTGTGTAAATCTAACCTAACCATCCAGTTCCGGTGTTGCACATTTAATTACGACAGTTACCCAATTATCCATTCTAAGTGAAAAAAATCCATTAAAATTATTACAGACTTTTGAAATCCCAAAATTTGTAAATACCCCCTGTTTAAATTGAAAAAAAAAATCCCGTTAAACTACACCAAAGAAACAAATTATAAGGTTAAATAACAAATTGATCTAGTGTTTCTATCATCAACTTTCTAAAAAAACTGCATGATGTAATCTTTACTTTAACCAGTCTAATTCTTAAAACTTTCTATTTCAACTTAAAGTTTCATGGAAAATGAAGTTTTTAATAAGAAAATACTGTTATAAAGTTTTTTATAAGGGCCGTTTTTAATTTTTTAAATTATTAATAACCTTTTTAAAACATTTAAAACAATTTTAGCCAAGTTTTATCTTTAAATACTTTGTTTTATGTTTAAAATTGTTTTTGTTGTATTATTTGCAACAATGCGAGTTAAACAGATCTTCTTTAGTGGAGAAGTAAGGCGATTTTTACAAAAAGGCCTAAAAGGGGGTGAAGGGGTGGTTTTAGAAATTTGGAAATGATGTCATTGTCTTTCCCCCGTCCCCATACGTATGTGTACCAAGTTTGGTTCGATTCGGACGGGTAGTTTTGGAGAAATTGAGCCAAATCTGTTCCGGACAAACCCAGGAACCCAGGCAGGAACCCAGGGACACCTTCATTATATACTAGCTGATATGCCCGGCCTTGCACGGGTGGAGTGTATCAATTTATTAAAATTTTCTCAAGTTACATGCCTAATTTTCTGTAACCATAATTACCAATCATCCTGGTAGTTTTTCATATCCCGGTGTTCCCAGTATTTTTTCATATCCCGGTGCCTTTTTCATCTTGGTGTCCCCGGTGCCTTTTCATCTCGGTGTTCCCGGTGCATTTTCATCACCGTGCTCCCTGTGCCTTTTCCCTCCCGGTTCCAACTGTGTAAATCTAACCTAACCATCCAGTTCCGGTGTTGAACATTTAATTACGACAGTTACCCAATTATCCATTCTAAGTGAAAAAAATCAATTAAAATTATTACAGACTTTTGAAATCCCAAAATTTGTAAATACCCCCTGTTTAAATTGAAAAAAAAAATCCCGTTAAACTACACCAAAGAAACAAATTATAAGGTTAAATAACAAATTGATCTAGTGTTTCTATCATCAACTTTCTAAAAAAACTGCATGATGTAATCTTTACTTTAACCAGTCTAATTCTTAAAACTTTCTATTTCAACTTAAAGTTTCATGGAAAATGAAGTTTTTAATAAGAAAATACTGTTATAAAGTTTTTTATAAGGGCCGTTTTTAATTTTTTAAATTATTAATAACCTTTTTAAAACATTTAAAACAATTTTAGCCAAGTTTTATCTTTAAATACTTTGTTTTATGTTTAAAATTGTTTTTGTTGTATTATTTGCAACAATACGAGTTAAACAGATCTTCTTTAGTGGAGAAGTAAGGCGATTTTTACAAAAAGGCCTAAAAGGGGGTGAAGGGGTGGTTTTAGAAATTTGGAAATGATGTCATTGTCTTTCCCCCGTCCCCATACGTATGTGTACCTAGTTTGGTTCGATTCGGACGGGTAGTTTTGGAGAAATTGAGCCAAATCTGTTCCGGACAAACCCAGGAACCCAGGAACCCAGGCAGGAACCCAGGGACACCTTCATTATATATAGAGAGATAGAGAGATGCAACCTCAATGGGGAACGCCCGAAGGGAACCACTTCTTGTAACTGGGGGGAATGGAGGTTCTCCCCCAGAAATTTTTTTGAAATAGGCCTCTTAAAGAAGTGTTTTAGCTCATTTTGAGGCCCTTTGGGTTAATCCAAAAAGGACAGTTACTTGTAAAGCAGATAATTTTCTAGGTGAAAAAGTTATAAATAAACGTCCAATTTTCAAGGGGGGGGGGCAAAGATCTTCCCACAGTAAAAAATTTTTAAAATCCCCCTTAAACCAGTGCTTTATCACCTTTTCAAACTGTTTGGGATTTCAAACTCTTTGGTTACCAATGGGAACCTCTTCTTGTAAGCGACAGAATTTTCCAGAGAGAATCATTGTATAACAGGCGTCAAAGGTCAGAACGGGGGTTGGGGATTCTCCCCCTGAAAATTTTGAAATTTGACCCTCAAAAGTAGTGTTTTTACTCCTTTTGGGACTTTTTGGGTTAAATCCGATTCTCTTTGTGGAAGATACAGAATTTTTTAGGGACTTGCAGCAATTTTTCACTGAAAAGTGGAAACCTTGGGGGGGGGGGCAATTGCCCCCCCCCCTAAAGGACGTCCATGTCAAAAAGCTAGTGGCGTAAATCCAAAATTGTAACTGATTTCTTTTTCCATTTAGTGCGATAGACGCATAAGTTAAAAGTTCAGAAATTGTCCAATAAGAGCAGCCCCCATATTGCCTCCAGTAGCGCAGCTAATACCAATTATGCCAAGTTTACGTAACTGCAACTAAGTAAACGGAATTTAGACATACATGACGAAATTCGGACGAATCTTGAACGTTTTGTACTGTTTGGGCTTCTCCATAGGAACAGCATAGGCATATTTACAAGGAAAAAACCTTCAATTACTCTAAACGAAATGCATTAGACTTACATCATTGTCATTCTGAACAGTTTATTTACTACCATTGCAAAATCAGGAATCCTCTCTGACATTATCTGCACCCCCATCTCGGTTTCTCTGTATTACGAGATCTCTCTATTACGATAGAAAAATAACGCTTTTCCCGCAGCAGTCATTAATGTACAGTGAGTCCCGCCTTTGTTTCTTGAATAAACATACGTACCTGCCGCAAAGCTATCAGCAATCGCTTTTTTTTACGATAAGCCTTCAAACACCGCTTCCGAGTCTCCAACGTCGTAAAATGTCAGGTATTGCGCGGAAAGGGAAACTGTCTACAAAAACCGAAAGATAAGATTCTTTGATTCAACGGAAAGCAATGCGGAAGGGATTACTCATAAATAAAAAAAGGCTCAAATTTACATGACGTCAGTTGGTGTTCCAAGTGTAGCTTTCCAGTCATAGACAGTACTAAAATGCCAACAGAATTCTTAACAGAGAAAGAAATTGTGTGATTGAATATTGATAGTTTTATAAAATACAATAATTATGCATTTCAATGGCTAGTAGCAATTTTAGAGCTCATTGGAAACATCGACTGGACCGCTCGTCGACTGGTATCGTGTAGACTGGAGGATGGACAAAAACAAACTTTTTTTCTATTCGCAAAAGAGGATTATTGGTGCTCTTATTCCTACAAAAAAAAAGTCTTCATCCATTTAATATGAATTTTAGCGCATTCGGAACAGAAAAAAAAATAATCCATAATTTAATATTAATTTAAACTTCACAAGAAAATAAAGACCCTCTCGAGTTACCCATTAAGGTTTCAAGAAATTTCGGCAACATTGATGGGTGGATATGGATAGTTTACAGTTTAGTCAGGCCTGGCACAAAACCTGAAGTTCACTTGAAGATCCGACTCACTCCTTACTTTATTAAACTAAAATTACAAAGGAAGGGTCGCATAAAAACATGAATCGAACATCTTCCAAAAAGTCTTTGACAATATACGGGGCCTGAATCGGTGCAATAGGTCAAACCGACCTCTCTCCTTTTCTCCAAAAAAAAAAACAAAATCGACTTCCCTTTTCCCAAAAGTTTCCGGAGCGCTCCGGATCCCTTGATCCGTCTCTTCCCAACGAATCTCAGTCTTGGCTAATTGATTCCAAAGAGAAGGGTGTGTCTTCCCGAGCCCAGGCCAACACCCTTGCGGTCGCGTGCGGCCCGTGACGTCATAGGAAACGCCCTTCCTCTGGGGACCCCCTGCCCACCCCTGCAGGTATGTCCACTTGTTCTATCTTCTTCGGCATTCCGATATTGAACAGGTCCAGGGATTCGCGGCGCGTCCAGACGGGGTGACCCTGATGGATTCACGTGGTTTTGGATGACATTTCGAAGGTAGGGTTTCAGATTTTTTTTTTCGTGTGTGTAGAATAACAAAGGGGGGAATTTTGCATGGAATTTTGTCTTACGTTTTGGAGAGTAAACAGACAAGTTGGGGTTTAAAAAGGTTGATTATAAATAATAACTAAGGGATTATTATCTTATATATGAAAGAATGACCCCCTATAAAGTTGAATTTGATTTTTAAAGAATAAAGTTTTTAAAATTTGTTTAAAATTAAATTAATTTAAAAATGAAAAATGTTTTGCATACTGTCATCTTAAACTTATAGAATGATAATAATTAAAAATAATTAGTATAATATTGAATATAAGTAATGATAGTCTAAAAGAATTTCTTCTTCGAAAAACAACATCGATAGAAATATAGAATTTTAAGTACAGACATAAAATATTATTTGAAGTTATTTTTATTTATAGAATGTTATCGAATACAGTTATGTTATTTAAGTTATATTTTGTTTAGTCGAGTTTATTTAGTTTTTTCTTTTATTAAAAAGGAATATTTACTCGTTAGTCGTTAATTACTTTAAGTTTATCGTTACTCGTTAATTACTTTAAAACTTAAAGCTTTTATTAATTTTATTTTATTAGATCAAGTGCACTTGCCATTCTTTCAATTATTCAAGAATGATCTGTAATGCGCGATGTTTTATATCACTGACGTAGACATAATCCCCCGAAAATCAAAAATTTTCAATTTCTGACCATAGAAAAGTACTTAATTTAATCATCCCAAATTCCAATATCCCCCTTTGAAATGTTTTCAGGCTACGCTACTGTCTTATATCCCCTATATCTTCTAAACAAGACACCCTGAAAGCAATAAGAAAATTAATTTTACTTCTGCAGAAGTTGGATAAAAAATTAAAATTTTTAACACCTTTAATTTACTATTCTATTCACCCATCTAATTTTAAATGCATGCTATACACAGAAAATAGTTCTTTGAATTTAAAAAGTTCTATTTTACATTTGAATTGGTTAGTGAACTTATGAACCAGGTCAAAGCGTAAAATAAACACAAACCAGCAAATACAAAAGCTTGATTCAAAACCCAACCCTTTTCATCAAGTTTTAAAAACAAGTTGAAGTTTTAATCAGGCTATCGCGACCTGTTGAGTTCGATGCCATTAAAATGAAATAACTATTCAACAGTCTTACATGTTGTTTGTCAACCTTTAAACCAAGGGGAAAGGGGAATCATGCTTGAAAGCTTTCTTTATAGTATAGGACATATGCCTAAATTCCAGAGCCAATGAGAAGTCTAAATCTCAGTCCTTTTTTAAATTACATTTACAACCCTCTCATTGGCTCTGAGACTCTGGAAAGTCAGTAAATAAGGACGTGTCTTTATAGAGAGGATTTGCTTTCCTGCAATAAGATTAGCCTCGCAGTGAAGCAAGTTCTACAGTATCGCTTCTTGCCGTGTCTTGCAGTGAATCGCAGTGTACGAAATATCGCCAGAAATGGGTTTTTTCATCGATGTTTTTTTATGGGGAAGAATATGTTTAGCGTAGTAGGGATATGAGGGGTTATTTTGATTATTAATCTCAAATTAATAGTGAAATAAACGTTTCTTTAATCTAAAGTCCCTTGTTTTAAAAGTATGATGTTAATAGGAAGGAAAAGTCCTTGTTTTTACTTTTGTCAATGATTTATTTAATAAAACAAATCCTTCTTTTAAAGTTGTTTTAAAATGCTGTTCTCTGTATTAAATGAATAATTAACAACATTATTAATTAATGACGATGTTATACGTTGTTGAAATTAATTTACAAGCTATTAAATCTGTTATGTTTTTATTTATTAAAACCTAATTGATATTATATAGTCTGGTAAGTTTTTAAAGGTAATATTTTTGGTTATCATGTACAGAAAGTGTATAAGATTTTATTGAAAAAGTTTAATTTTGTAGCGCTATTCATTTATTTATTTAATATTTTTTTTAAATGTGAAGAAACTAATGTAAAAATAACGGATCACATTATTATTTTTAAAATAACACTTTTCCACACTTAGAGTACCATAAATCAGTAATCAATACGCTTTGATTAAATATTTATTAAATATTTGGCTTTGATAAAAATGTTTTCAAATTTGAGGATAAAAAAAAATGGCTAAAATGTGTTGTAGTGTGAGTATAAATGTAATATGTGTGTAAATGTAAATGCGTTGTAGCATGTGGATTTCTTGAAATACTACTAATTTTTAAACTTCTTGCTCTTTATATATATATATAATCCATAAAAAATAAATTTCTATCCTAATTCATAATGATGACTGGGCAAATATCACATTTAAGGATGAAATTCTTATGTATGCAAACGCTATACACAAAAATAAACACATTTTATTAATACTCTTTTGCCCTCAAATTAACAACACTTTTGTTGTGTAGTGAAGTAGAACACTTTAACACCTTAATTTGTTTGTGTTCTGAATATATTTGGCAAGTGTTATAGAAATATGTTCTAAAATAGTTTTGTAAAATTTGTTTAGAATCTGAAATTGTTCTTAAATTTGGTTTGAAACACTATAAAAAACAAACATTTTCTGACTCTAAAATATATAACACTTTTACAACACTACCTTTTTCTCACACAATACAATCAAAACGCTTTTAAATAGAACTGTTCATTACTGTGTTTACTTAGCGTTGCAAAGTGTTTAATCCATTTGCAATGATTTAGTTCATTTTTACTTTACATATTTAAGTCGTTGCGTATTTTGAAACATTTATCAATTTTTCTTCATCAACCATCACTCTGTTTTAAAATGAAAGAAAAAAAAACAGGAAAAGAAAAGTTTATGTTTAACGATTAGCGGTTATACATAACAGTTTAATACCACAGTGTCCATGTTAGTTTGAGATTTATCAGTATTAAATGATAATGATAATATAATATGATGATAATCACGAATAACTTTCTATTAAATACTGTTTTCAGGGTTCATTGAAAAAGCTTTGAATTTTTTTTTAATTTACATATTTTACGCTTTTTAAAACATATTCACCGGAAAATAAATAGATACATATTCATATAAGTACATATTTTGCATTTTTAATTAGTACATGAAACCACAGCCCTACTCGCATTCATCAATATTTTAATTTTTGTGGGGGGGGAAGCAAAAGAAAACTTAATTTTAAAATTGGAGAGCTCTCTTGGACAAATTTCACGGGAAAGCACTTAACAGCTGTGATGTTTTTGCAATGAAACACATTGTTCTATCATGCATTCGGAGCAAAATACTCTTTAAAAAACTAGCTAGGAGTATTTTCATTCGGAATTTTCACAAAGGTTTTAGCTTAAAAAATGCAATATTTTTCTACTCAAAACACAACTGATCTCAGCGGAGACATTTTCGCCCGACTTCTGGCCAAAGCCACGGAACCCTAATTATCATACTTTTTAATTGTGTTTCATACAGCCATAGTAATTTTTTTCATTTATTGTTCTGATGCTTATAGGGGGTTTTATTTCGGTTTTCGTGTCTCTGTATATGTAGTTCATGTGCTATATCCGTATTTCATTCCTCATAATTGAATTTCACTTCTCCTAAAAAAGTCAAGGAGTATTTTTACTCTTCCAAAAAAATCCTAGAAATAACACTGATTCGGAGATATATTTGGTTTCCCTAATTCTCTTTCTTAGCCTTAGTAGCACAGTTCATACCAAATATGTCAAGTTTACATAACTTCAACTAGAAGTAAACGAAATTTGGACGAATCTTGAACGTCTGTGCTACTTGGGTATACTAACATGCCCTTTGCCCTTCAATCACACAAACCCCCAGCATCCGACAAATCTCTTACCCCATCCATCCCACTGTCATCCCATGTCACCCTATTACCGGCAATACGTGCGTGCCGCAATCCAAGCAGAGCCGCCATAAATATTTCATTTTGGAAGCATGCGAGCGCACATATGGCACGGAAGATTTCAATTAGGGTTCCTTGAGCCACTGATCCTGAATGGAAGAAGCTTTTGTTCTTGTTTGGGACAGTAGGGGAGGGTGTCGGTTGAGGTGAGATGTCGGGGTGGCCATGCGCGAATCTCGTTCTTTTTGGATGAGAATCAGCTTTGATACTTTTACTCGCTTTTTACTGTCCGTAAATAAAAATTTTCAACTTTCTCCGATCCCTCTTTGGCTATGAGGGAGAAGTGCCACCCTCAAACTTTTTCAGGACATTTAATTTTTCTAATGGTAAAGGTTATTTTCAATGCAATCAGGGACAACATATCCCCCCCAAAGCATGTGGCGGAGAGAGACGACTCGATTTGGAGAAGCGATTCTGTCCGTTACTCCAGGCCCATATAACTAGAATTTCGTTTTGGAGTTGACTCCAAATTAGAGAAATCCCTAATAAACGGGATGCATGGAATGAAATCGCGCCAAGTCGGCGAAATTTCCCCCAAAGACCACGAAGGGTTGCTAAGAATAAACAAAATAAAAAACGAGATGATGTCAAGCACCATTACATTTAATCACTTATCGCCTTAGCAACATGTAAGCTTTGGCAACAATCTGTTTAACCCTCCTTATTAGGTAATCCTTTCAAATTATTTTTTTTTGAGTTCCCCCCTCACAGCTACATTGTAGAATTAAAATATCTTTTTAGAGCATTTACAGGAAGGATTTGAATCTAATCTTGTGTAATATTTTATGTCTCAAAAGCAAAAATAGTGTGTTTGGGGGTCTTCCCCTATGTTATGTAAGCTTTTTTATTACTCGCCATCAGCTTATTAGGGGGGGGGGGCGATCACCCATATGCCCCCCTGTGGATTCACCACTGCCTCAAAGTCTCTAGCCCTCTTTTTCTTAAATCCGACCGTGATTTGAACGAGCCGTATATAAAGTTTGGTGGTAACCCTGAGTTCTGTGTCAGGGTTACTTGGGGTACTGTAACCCAGAAAAATGTGTCAGACAGAAAAGCACTTTAGCATCCCTTAGACGTATACGTATACGTTAGACGTATACGTAGCAATTCAAACCATACTTTGAAAACTACAGTATGAGTACTACCAGTACACTTTTTTCAAAGTTTCAAAACAAATTTACACACACCAGCTAACTTTTTTCTCCTAATTTTCTGCCAGCTATACCCATCACCGGTCTATAAGCTAGAGGCCATCGAAGGAACCCCCCATTTATCATTATATCTAAAAATATGGATTATAAATTAGATTTCCTCTCATTTCGGGAAGGGCGTAGTCCCTGAACCAAATTCTATGATATATCCCTCCTGTTTTAATCAAACAGAGAGATAGCTTTTTATGCGACTTGGGTGCACTGCAAAATCGCCGATATAGCTTTTGAAGGCGGGGATGTATTTTATGGGGATATTGCTTCTTCGATACGCTTGCGGAGGGTTATGGGTTTTTAATTCAGGTTTGGGGATTGGTAATAGATCTGACATTAGCATTTTTAATTATCTTTTCCGTAGTTTTTATTGGTTTTAGTAGACTTAATTTTGTTCCTTTCCTTTGGTAAGGAAATGACCTAGTTCCTTGTTTGAAATCGCAAACTTACCCCCCCATATTATAAGTTTCAACAATAAAAAAAAAATTCAAGTAGTACATTATATATTATTTGGGACTACCTATTTTTGATACGTACTTTTCCACTCTTTCATAGAAACTTCTGTATTTGAAATTACTGCACTGAAATTTATCAGTTAATGCACAATTAGCAAATTCAAGAGAGGGGTGATTGTCCCAATCGCCCCCCCCAACAGATCAGACTCACTAACCTAACATTGTGGAGTACAATAAAATATCCAGATGTAGGGTCCGAAACGCATTAAAAAGCTACTCTCAAGAGGCAAATTTCAAAACTTTTCTGGGGACTGGGGAGTCTTAAGTACGAGCTTGTGAATAAAATATTAATTATTATAATGGAATAAAGAGTACTAAAAAAGGGTTTAAATGATGGTTTTAAAAGAGGTGTTAATGAACATTGAATAGGTGCGCATCACTTTTTGATATAAAATGTGTATTTACAGTAAAAACATTTCTGTTAACTTATTAAAGCCCGTAATCATTTTCATATCTCAGTGCCAGTCTTCCTAATGTCAACTTGTATCATCAATGTTTCTTTTTCTCCCATTGTATCATGATATTGTATCTTCTTTTACAGGGTGGAGGCGAGTGAAGAGCCCATTGATAACCGTTAGCTGACTTGAGCTGCTCGTACAGAACTCGCTTTGCTGTTTTGTTCGTTCGGCTCGAGTTAGGAAGCGGTACAAAGCGACTAAAGGCACTCACTCACTATTAAGACGCCTTTGCGGAGTAATAAGGAACGGTCCAAAAAAAAATGTGATAAAATAACGCAGGTAATATATAGTCATATTAAATATCTTGTACTAACCACGGACAAGGAGCTTAGAAAATTGGCAAGACTTAACTAGTACTATTTTTCTGTCAAAAATGATGTGAAGTTGTTTCAAAAATGAAACTCTATAATAACTAAAAAATTATAGCAGTAAAATTGAAGAGTTCACTTTGAAATTATAGTAAGGTGGGTATCAGGGCCGTATTCAGGTATTCAAGAGGGACGCCAAATTTGTGCCCGAACTTTTTTTTTGTTTGCAATTTATTATTATTTTAGTTATTTTGCAATTTAAAATTATTTTAGTATTGGACTTCGTAGATTCTTCAATATTTTCAAACGGAACCACGATGAACGTGTTCAGGGGGCGCCAAATTAGTGCACGAATATTTTTTTTCTTTTGCAATCAAAATTATTTTAGTATTGGACTAGGGGAAAGTTGTCCAAAATGGGGACGCTAACATATTTCTGTCTGCAAAAAAAATCTATAAATAAGAAAAATGTGGCAAAGCATTTCCCGTTTAGAGCATGTCTTAGACTATGAGATGGCAAGGCGATTTTTTAAAAAAAATCCTTAGTATAGGCAAAAAAAACATTTTTCTGAATAATGTTCGAAGTCCCCGTTTTGGACAACCGGGTGGGTAAAATGGGGTACTCATATGAAATAGCATATAAATTCAAGTTCTGCTGCGAAATTTTATTAGAAAAACTTGTTTTACAAAGAAAGATTGACTTTAATGCAAAATCAAAATGCAGATAAGGAATTTTACCTTTTTTAACAGTTACTAGAATGTCACAAAAAGTAATCAAATACAAAAGTCACATATAAAATTGACATCGCTTTCGTCAACACTTGAACATGCTTCATGGGCCCAACCTCGACAGCTGCTACATTGAATCCATCCCTCTTTGTGTTTCGAGTGCACGCGCCATTGAGGTTTTTTCAGGATTACGTAGAGCTAATATTGGATGACGTTTTAGAAATCCATAAAGCCAGTCCTTTCCAGCCATTCTCCGTTCCATGTTAAAAACATGCTGAATTTTGTTTTTCTCTGCTAGCTCAAACGCGAGAGTTCTCAAATCTGATAGCGTAACGCCAAACAACCTCTCTTCCAAATGTAAGAGATGGTCCACCAATTCCTTCTCTTGGGCTTCCGAAAAAACTGTTTTATATCTTCCTAAGCGTTTAGCAGCAGCCGCTTGTGTAGAGAGCTCCTTCTGTCGAGCCTCTTTCACCTTCCTCTCCAGAGTTGTCTGTGGAACGTTGTAGGCTTTAGATGCTCTCCTGTAACCCATTTTCCCTTCTAAAACTTCTTGGATTGCACCAGCCATGCTCTCTGTCGACCAGCTCTGTCGATCAGTTTTCCTTTGATAGCGCCCCATCTCGTCTTCAAATAAAATGATAGGTCTGTAAATAACAGAACAAATTACCATTTTGACATTTAAAAAAAATTATACATTAAATTTTATTTTTGTAACTTAAATATTTATTTAATTTAGTTAATCTATATTAAATTAATTATACTTATTTAATCTTTGTAAAAATAATTACATTTAATCATTATAAAATTAATTTTATTTAATCGTTATAAAACTAATTTTGTTTAATCTACATTCGTTATGCACACAAATAATATCTTACACTCAATTTAAGCACTTAATTCACAACATAATATCTCAGAATTAAAGCAAATTAAAACATATTTCAAAATTGTTATGAGACGTTCAAAACGGGGACGTCCCCATTTTGGACTACCCTCTATGTCCCCATTTGAGCCGACCATGACGAACGCTAGAAAACATGGCATCTCTTCACACACATGTAAGATAGAAAATGACAGGGCCGTATCCAAGGGGGGGGTTTTAGGGGTTCAAACCCCCCCCCCCGAAATTTTGACATCAATTTTTATACTGCTATTTTTCTTGAAAATTATGTCTCACAAGGAGCGATATCCTCTTCGGGTATAACCCAAAGGGTCTCGAAATGAGTCAAAACCCTACTTTTAAGGGTAAAATTTCCAAAAATTTTCTGGGGGAGGACCCCCAAACCCCCTTGAAATTTTGAAATCTATTAAGTATACGGTTTTTCCTTCAAACTTGTGTGATTTACAAGGAGTGGTCCTCTTTAATGTAACCTAAAGTGTCTCAAAATGAGTTAAAATGCCACTTTTAGGGGGAAAATTCAAAAAAATTTCTGATGTAGAAACCTAAAAACCCCCTTAACATTTCGCCATTTATTACAATATATCTTCTTTTTAACTTGAAAATTCGGCTGCTTACAATGAGTGGTGCTCTATGGGTGTAATCTAAAAGGTCTCAGAAATGAGCTAAAACACTCTTTTGAGGGGCAAATTTCCAAAAATTTTCTGGGGGGAGGACCCCCAGACCCCCCTTTTACTTCGAATTCATATTGTTTATACAATTTTGAAAGTACCCGTAAGGAGGTACCTCAGAAAATATTTGAGTCAAAACCCCCCCCGAAACAAAAGTCTGGTTACGGCCCTGGAAAATGAAGAAACATATCAGAATATAACTTAAAACTAGAGCGAAAAAAATGATTACTTACCAAAATTGAATCTTCAAATGTAAATTCATACAGCTCAATATAGTGCAGGGGCAAAATCGAACTTTTTTCTTGCTAAAAATTCAAAACTTCGTAGCAGGAAGAATAACAGCAAATGGCGTCAACAAATCTTTTCAAAATGGCAATCTGATGTAAAGGAATAATAGTAGTACATTGGATCACCAGATGTCAGCACTTATCAGTGAGAAACCGAATGTCCCCATTTGACCCGCCGTCCCCGTTTTGGACGACTTTCCCCTACGTACAGAGGATTCTTCGATACTTTCGAACGAAACCACAATGATTGTGTTTTGGGGGGCGCCAAAAAAGTCATCCGCCTCGGTCGCGATTTTTCCACATGGTGGGTATACATCAGCGTAAATAAAAATGTTAAGTCCTAATTTTGTACCAGACATTACTGTTGAAAGGGGGTAGAGTGAAGTGTGACACTTTGTCATAGGGAAGGGAAGGGTTGAAAATGTTAGGTGAAAAAAGCACCATGATTTATCAAAACTCCTTTTAGTTAAATCATAAAATTTCAAAGGAATAGTTCAAATATTACTTACGCATATTTTTGGCAATTTTCTCTACCTCTTTATGAGGAAAAATAAGCAAAACACTCTTGTAATTAATTTATCTGAGCAAATAGGCTATTCCCATAGTTTTGAAAACAGAAATTGTCCCATACTGTTACTACAATCTTTTTAAAACTCAAACTCTGAAATTAAGTTAAAAAATAATTAAATTTATATTGTGTATTTTTATTAGATTAAATATGTTTTATTCACCTGAATGAGGTGACCACACCTCCTTGGTGATACAAATGTTTTCCATTTTTTGTAATTTTCTAATAGTTATAATGTAATAAAAAAATTGATTGATTGATTAATTGAAAAATAAACATTGTAATTAAAAAAATATTGGGGCATATACTCCTCTTTTTCTTTTCTATCTAATAAAAAGTCAATATATTTAGAAAACTGTCTTAAAACTTGTTTCAAAATAGAGTTGTATAAAACACTGATGTGAAAATAAATGAATTTATATTTGAAAAATTCTGTGTAGTGTTTTTATCATTATTTATTCATATTCCTGTGTAAGTAATAAATAATTTAATTGATTCTGTCTAGTATACGAAAAATCTAAATTTTAGTTTAAAAATATGTCAACACATGAAATTTTTATTAATTACTTTAATCATTTCTATTACTACTCAACAGCATTTGAAATTGGCAGTGATTTGCTGGTTGTAGCCACTGAAAAAAAGTTAACATAGAATAAGTTAGTTTAGTTTTTAAAAATTAATTATTAGTATTCACTTAAAGTGCATAGTTACTTTAAAATATTTAAACCTGTCCCTTTTAATTTGGCGGACCAGTCAGCTTTTTTTTTTTTCCAATTTCTAACGCTGGTACTTAGCAATAGGATTGTTTGTATTGGTTTAAGTTTGCTTCCTATAGGTAATTTTTAGGTATATAAGAAAATTTAAATCAATACAAATAATCCTTAAGCAAAAATTTGAGTATCACAAAATAGGTTTTAATTCAATAACAATGATTTACACAGGAGAAACCTGGATAAAAACAATACAGTATACTCTCGGTCAGTGTTATTCCTAGGATTGTTTTGGAGTAAAAATACTCTGTGACTATTTTAGGAGGAGTGAAATACGGAAATAGCATGAACTACATAATATACAAAGACACGAAAAAACCGCCATCAAACTCCCTAAGCATCAGAACAATAAATGAAAATAAAATTAGGGTGCCGTGGCTTTTTCCAGAAGTCTGGCAAAAATGTCTCCGCTGAGATCAGTTGGTGTTTTGAGTAGAAAAATATTTATTATTTGTGGATTTCGGTGGAGCCCACGTTGTGCATTTTCTAAGCTAAACCTTTGTGGAAAAATTGAAAGAGTAAAAATACTCCTGGCTAGTTTTTTAAAGAGCATTTCCAATTTTCAAGGAGTGAAATACTCACTCAGAGGAGTTAAAAATATCTCTGCTCTCGATATGAGGAAGTCAAAGAGACGATTTAAAAATTTCAAGATAAAGGGTTTTTTGACATAGCAAGGAAGGTCTCGAAAGCTTAAGAAATAAGGTTATAAAGTATCATAAGATACTATATAGTAAAACGCCTACAGCCCCAACTGGAGTTTCTACTGATGCAATATTAATGTTCTATTCAAATGTTAAGCCAAAAAAAAAAAACACTTCTAGGGGGATCAGGGATTCTCCCTGTAAAATACTTTGAAAATTAGAAAATTTTAACATATTTCTGTAATAAAAACTGAGATGTGGATTATATTCTATGTACTTGGAATAAGCTTTTAGTTTTGTAACGGAACATAATGGAAATCTCTTCAAGGGTGCAGGATTGACCACACTAGTATATACAAGATTTTCATCTCTTTATCACAAATGTCACCTAAAAACTGCACAAGACAGTATGAGATTCAATACTTCCTCAAACTAAAAAGCTAAAGGTTCAAAATAGTCACTAACAATGCATAACTCAAAGAAGATGGAATATTCACACCTCTAGATTCTTTATGCTCATTTAAAACCCCATATTTGACATGGGAAAAATACATACATTAAAATTTGAGAATTTTTAACACTAGAATTCATATAAAATGTTTAAGTTTTTATTTATACATTAAATTATTTATAAGTTTCATTAGATTGTAATATTACAGTAAATTGTAAGTCTTTGAACTAAATTACACATGGAAGCTCTTATTAAAATATTACAGTTGTACTTAAAATTTTGATCTGTTATCAACTCAATTCACAGCATTGAAAATTATACTTCCACTGATGCATTACTTGAAGGAATGAAAGGAAATGTACTTAAGCTTAACAATCCAAGTATGATATTAATGCTTAATGATTGAATAATAGCTGGCTAGGGATTATTATTTTTTTTAACCAATGGGTGGGTACTGGATTTATCATAGCTAGGGATTATAAAGAGGATGAAAATTTGGATGCATTCATTGTGTGATCAATCAAGATTAAGCTCATGGGTGTGAAAGTTTGGAAATTTTCCAGGACAGAATAGGATTGTTTTTCGTTGAAACCAATGCTTTTTAATTTTTTGACACCTGTGGATTAATTTAATGTTCTGAAGAAAATTGCTAGGACGGATTCCCATCTCTATAAGGGAAAACTTTCACTCATGATCTGAAACCAAACTTTTATATAGAAAATAAGAAAATGCTAACACTTTTATACAAAAAAAACTCCTGATATAATTTATTATTACAACCAACTCATTACAAGGTTCATCAATTTATTTACACCATTCAAACTATTGAAGTTATGGCATGAGGATTTACAAAAATAATGACATGAAACAAGATTTCAAAAACAAAAGCTGTATGATATAAGTATTTACAATGAATATCTGCATAAACAGATGAATAAATATACAGAGAAATAAAGGTTTTCAAAGCAGCTGGTTCGTCAACAGTTCATATATCATTTTACGCCTAAAGTAAGGCATTTGAGACTAGAAAGAAAAAATAATGTATTCATAATAGAGGAATAAGAACTCAAAAACAAAAAAAATATTAAAGATCAAAGTAACATCCTTTTTCAACAAATATTGTTATCATTTTTAAAACATTATTATTTTGTGCAAATTAAAAGTGATTGATAATAGATTTTGTTAGGATAAAACAGTTTGCTTTATTTTTTTTCAGTAAGCAGTTTTATAAAATTTACTTTAAACAGTTCCATTAAAGAAATTTTATTTATTAGTATTAATTATTTTTTAGAAAATATATTATAAGCATATTTTTTACAATAGGACTAAATTTCAAGATGGATAGATGGGTTCATTTTAGAAAACATATTTTCTACCTCAATAAAGTCCTATAATTAGCTAAGAAACACATTATGAAAAGCTAATAAAGTATTATTTGATTTTAACTTCTAAATAACACTTTCAAAAGTACACCATCTTATATAATTTACATGTAAAAATAGATAATGATTCTATTTACCTTCGTTTATTTTTTTAATTTGCTTTGAAGACTAGTTTTATATTACTTACACAAATATCAATATTAAATAAAAATGGAAGAAAATCTTGTATTGCATTTTTTAAAACACCAAATAAAGAAAACAAAACTATCATAAGCAATCAGTATCTGATCAAATGGAAAAAAATGAGACCAAATTTCTTTCTTGACAATAATATGTTTTAGCCTTTTCCATAAAATTCATTGTATTTTTCTCAATAATACAATTTCTTTTTACCAATCACCATTAGGTTAGTAAACATAACTGTTAATTTTACATGTGCCTAGATGGGTCAACTCTCAAACCCATTAAATCTATCTTTGCTTGCATAAGCTAAAAGGGAGAGTAAAAAGTGCTTTCGCTAGGTACTGTCAGCACATTGAAATCAAAAGAAATATGAAAGAAAGATAGTTAAATCCAAGAGATAATAAAATGTAACAGCAAAATGAAAAAATGTGTACTGTACACATAGAAAAAAAAAACAAGGTTTAAAGAAACATATTAAGAGTTAATAGTTTTTATTCATAAAAAAAAAGATCAAATGCTTACTTGAGTAAATGTAATAGGAGCATCTCTTGAAATGTACTCAGCATATTTCAAAGTGAACATTCCACAATCACTTCCATTCATTTGCTGGGGTATATCCTAGAATAGAGAATTTTTAATATTAGATCTATTTCAAGTTAGAATTTCTCATTTCAACTTATAGCAAAATACATGAGTAACTTGTGTCTTTGTAAGAATATTTTCAAAAAATTCCTTTTGTATTGAAGATGGTTAAACAGATATCAATATATCAGCAAATTGAAAGATATTAAAACAACATACTTTTGCAATTTCTGTACTATAGGTATCAGGGTCAATATCTAATTTCTTTTTATCCTTCATTTCAGCAACAATATATCTCCTAAAATTCAATATGAAATAATGGTTTTTAAGAATAACGCGCACACACAAGTATTTGTTTTTATACTCTACTAACAGGGGTTCATCTAGAAGAAAAATGGGTCCGTTTTAGGACCCTTCACAAAATTCTAATCTTCAAAAAAGGATCCTTCACAAAATTCCAAAGATCAAAAATGGTTTGAAAATTGCTTTCAGGAGTGTTTTTATCATTTTGGAATGGAATTTACCGATTTTGGACCCTTCCGTAAGTCATGAATGCTGTGGTTGTACTACTGTGGGCCCTTCATTTTCACAAAATTCCATTTGATTTTTCACAAAATTCCATTTGATTTTTCACAAAATTCCATTTACTTTTCACCAAATTCCTAAAACAGGACCCTGGCAGAAAAACCTGGATGAACTCCTGACTAATATTATCATCAGAGAGAGGTTACTTACTGCAATGAAACTAAACAATCCTTATCTTGACTTGACATAGAATCATAGTAGGAAATTTTCTTAGTTCGATTATCAATCACCTGTTGAAGTATATTTAAATTACATAAACCTTTAGAATACACATGTTTTATTTAAATGTTCACAATTTACTACTAATTTACATTTTAAATACAAAAACATGGCACCAAATTTTATTAAATGGCATGAACTTACCCCTAAAGCCCAATGCATTCCATTTAATAAATGGAGTGGGACAAATAATATGTCGTGAGAAAAGATGTCAACTTTTCTAGTCCATCTCAATACATTGTGAGCCCCTCTAGTTTGCAATGATGTGTAAAAGAAGGAACTGAAGGCATAGACTGAAGGGAAATTATCCAGCTTGCTGCGCTCAACAATAAGTGTCAAGTAACAATTTATAACCTGTGGGGGGAAGATTAAAGATAATAAAGGTAAAAAACATTGGAAATCATTTTGTACTTTTGTGAAGGGAACAAACTGTGCTCAAGTTATAGTTTCCCAGAACAAAATGAAAACCTATGATTAGAGAGAAATCATGTGTTTATATCATTTATGTTAATTTGGTAAAGCCAAAAGGCAGCATAAAACCACCTCTGCGTTGAATAAATATTGTCTGTACTCCATCATGACAAACTCATGCACAATTAATTAGTTTGACTATTTGTTAGGTAAAACTTGAAGACTGTACAAGAATTTGTGAGAAAATTTTACTTAGTTTATTAGGATGAGTTAATTAGGGATTAGTTTACCCAAAGATGAAAAAGTGCACAAGCTTAATCATATATAATGTTTTAGCAAACAATATGAACCAATTTTAATTTACGTGGGTTATATTTGGGAGGATTTTAAGAACTTGCATAAAACTAGTCATTAATATTAACCAGATTAATATATCTATACATAGAAGAATACATATTTAAAAAAATTTTATCTGCATGAAAATAACCAAAATGTACCTAAAAGGATTCAAAAAAATTTAGGAAATTAGTTTATACTAGAATAACTTATTTAAACAATCATGAAATTACTAAATGATTTTGGTTAATATCATTTTTTCTAAGTAAGGGAAAAATAAAAAGTTTGTATTTTTAGTTTAGAATATTAGTTAAGAGTATTTAGTTTTAGTTTAGTTAGAGTATTTTTAGAATCAATCAATTTTCAATCAAACTCAAGCCTGAAGTTTTCTAGCCCCTAACCATAATTCTGGAATTTAGGGCTAAAATGAGGTACGATTCCACAAAATCTGGAATGGTTGGCATATGGGTTCCTTTGAACACAATTATTTCACATAAGGAAGGAAAATGAATTAAAATTGGAAGTTGGAGAAAAAGTGGAAAAATTGCAATTCCGCAGAAGAAACTCAAGTGCCTGTTATAATATATTGGGCTAAAATTTTAAATTAATTCCAGTCAATCAAACTATCAGTTAGTGACAGCAAAAAATATTTGACACTATACCCTATATTAATTTATAGTAACCTCTAAAACAAATTATACAATTTAATATTAAGTTCCCATACATACCGTATCATTTAGCCAGTTTAGATTTATTAAGGTTGTAATATCATTATTTCTGATTTCAACTCTATTGATACTGGAGAGCACTAGATGAGGAGCAGCATCGAGAGCATTATCTATCATAGAATCCATTTCATCTGTAAGAGCTAAAAGCAAAATTATGAGTTAAAAATGTGTAAAATTTATCCATCTATTACAGGGGTGGCCAACCTTTTTCGGAAGCGTGCCACTATTCTGGAAACAAAAATTATGAGTGCCACTTCCAATATACCAAAAAAATTGAAATGTTTTAAAGTTTTATTTGTACTGATTGTAGGAATTTTAAGCAAATACAACATTTCTCATGTGGGTCTGGATAGTGGAGATTTTACAGTAAGTAATATACGGGGTACTCTCCCAGAAATTTTTTTTTAATTCTCATAAAATGGACTTAAATGCATTTTGCAATACTAGTTTTGAAACTCACTAAAATCCCAAAACTCAAAGCCCATCTCTTAGCTTAGTTTTCGGAGAACTTAATTTCTTTTGTACGATTTCATTAATGATTTTGAACAGAATCTTAAGTGTTAGAGTTTAAGTGGATCGAATATTTTTAGGTGCCTGAAAGAAGTAGCCTATCCAGACCCATTATTCTAATCTTTAAAATTAATTTAGAACCAGATTTATTAGATAGCTAGCTTAAAAACTTGTATGATTATATTTTTATTAAGTAAGATAATAAATACTATTACCTCTAGTTAACTTTTTCTGGGATTCGGAAAAATTTTCTGAAGTTAAGGTTTTCAAAACTAGTGTTGCAAAATGCATTAAAAGTCTTAATGGGACAATTACATACATTTTTACGGGGAAATATCCCCTATTTCTTTAAAATCTCCACAATGTATAAAAAGTGTTTTACTTGTTTAAAATTCCCACTATCAGACTATGAATAAAATTTTCAACATTTTCATTTTTTTTTTTGGTACAACATTGGTAAAAGTGGAAATGGCACACATAACTTTTACTCCTCAAAAAGGTTTGCAACTCACGGTTCAGATGCAAATTAAAATAGGCTTTGTGTTAAATATAAATCCAACAAATGTAAAACAAGACATAGCTGGTTGCTAAAGTAATATAAATCATTTAAATACCTGGGAATTCATCTTCTCTTTCAACTTCAACACGAGGTAACATAACACTCATAAATTCATCTCTAAGACGCTGGAAGAAAACAAATTATTTACTAATATGTCATTAAAATTAAAGATAACTTTAGATAAAAGCGTAACCAAATTTTTTAAAATAACATCTCTCACAAGTTTGACATTGGATTTGAATGATAAAGTACAGTACAATATTTTTATTTCTAGAAATATAGAAAAACTGAAATCACCTTAATAATAAATTTAAATAAATTAAAAACAAACTTACATTTTCTTCGGCTACTTTAGCATCTCTCTGGAAAAGAAAAGAACAAATTTGTAACACGAATATGTTGCAAGTAAATGTAAATGCAATAAATTGCTTAAAAAGCAAAAGAAAAAACCAGGAGTGTTTGGCTTATAGAACTAACCTAATTATTTATAGGTAAATGATTAAGTTTTCAACAAGATCAGGAACCAGGGACCAATCCAGGATTTTAAATTCAACCATTTTTGTGGAAAAAATTACACAGCATTTTATTTTTTGTGAAAAATTGTAACAACTTTTTAATTTGTGTGAAAATTTTATCACTACTTTTAATGGGAGCTATAAAATTAATGAAAGTAGCATTAAATCACTTTCTTCTTCAGTTTTATAGCAATTTAAATACTCAAATATAAAAATTATTATTTAATCATATGAATTGCTTATAAGTCAATATTTTTTTTCAACAATTTTGTTTCTTATAGCTTTAGATTCTCAGCAACATTATTGCGAAGATGTCAACTTATTCAAAGAATTTTTGTGAAGGTGCCTTTTTGTTAGTTCATTTTTTTTTTGTCTCGTTGGCATCAAAAATTGACCTGTATTAGCCCCTGAAGATAGGTTGTAAAAGGCTGAAAATTTAATGTAGGGGGACCTTGTGAACTGTACACTAATTAGAATATGATTTTAATCAGTGAAGTATTTTATATTTTGGCTCTGAAATTAAATTTCCAGCTTTTTACAACCCATCTGTTAAAGAGCACAACCACATCCTTAAAATTTCATGTAAATTTTGAAATGAATAAGCTATCCATGGAAAATTTTGTTCTTTACAAAACAAATATTTTAATAAATAATTTGTTGGCAAATGCAAAAAGGAAATGCTGAGATCAAAATTAATTTCAAATGTTTTCTCGAAAATGTTTAAGAATTTAGCTTATTTGCTCAAGCTATTTTGGTCAAATAAAAATTTATTGACAACTCCAGGTTTTGCCTATGGAAACCAAGCAATTTGTTTCCCAAAAACTGTTGGAAGCAATAAATAAAATTGTTTTAGAAGCAGTGTTTCAAAGCAAATCAATTGTTTTACACCAGGCCTGCACAACTTCAACTCTGATGTGAACCAAAAGATCAATTTAAATCTTCAATTTCTTGTTCATGACATTAAGGGGTAAGGGAAGTTAAATAGATGATCACGAATAATGTGTGTTCAAATCATATATATTTCAAGTTTTTACATAATAAATTAAATCAAATTTCTATACTTTTGAAAAACCCATCTTCATTTGTAAATTAGTAGTAAAAAAAAACCAGTTCACTATTTTCCTATGGCGAATTCTTGCAAACCCTCATAGAATTGTGTCTCTTAAAAATTATATTCTTTGTAAATCTTTTAAAATTTTGAAATAATTCAAGACATGCTGGGCTGCAAAGAAAGGGCTGGTGCAGCCCGCTGGCCATATGTTGTGCAGGCCTGTTTTACACATTACTTACAATTAATTAAGAAAGTTTGCATATTGTCTTTAAAACATTAAAAATGTTTTATTAATCTAAAAATTGGAAGTTATTTTGAAGTTGGATACTTTGCTTGTGGAGTTTATGACAACAGTTCAAAGGATGTTTCAAACTTAACTTACCCTCATACGATAGCGTTCAATTTTTTGTTCTTCATCAGCTATTACTTGTAAACGTTTCTCAGTTTCAGAGCTAATAGTCACTTTACTGTTTTGAAAAGAAAGTTATTAATATCAATATTAAAACTTGTTTTTATACAAATTTTCTACACAAAGACAAAGCAGTAATACTTTAAGTTGAATAAATGAAGATTTTAAGTTTAAAGAATACAGACAATTTTGATCTTCGAATGTAATGTTCGAAAATAGCTATCAACAATCACAAAATAAACACGTACAACACTTCAAATGAAAGAGTAATACTTACAGCTCCTCAATCCAACCTTGCGAAAAAAATTTAGAAGTAGTCTTGGGTCTGCGCCTAAAAAAAATTTTGCAGATTATACTTTGTTAACAATAACCTATGATTAAATTTGTATTTCAGTTCCAGGCAGATAAAAGAAATACATCACAAAACCTAAATAAAATTTACGAACTTTTAAAAGAAAATTTAATTTAAAATACTAAGAAGCCTATACTTTCTATTTATAGTACATATTATTAAGGAATTTATTAAAGATTTGTGATACTACAAACTTTTTTTCAATTACAGGCTACTGCAAAATCAGATATTAATCTTTTCATTGGAAATTAAAATATTTTCTCTGTTTACATGAGCTGCTTAAGTAATACAGAAACCAGTGGTAATTCAGTTTCTTCTCATCTAATTTTAGTGGGACAACAGTCAAAATAAAAAAGGCATAATTTTTATCAAACAGCTTCCCACATATTGGTAAAAGTAAACAATCCCAGAGTTTTTTTTTTTACTTAATCAAGTTTAAAACTTTACTATGTTTTTTAAAAACCAGTATTGGTCATTTTGCTGGCATAATATAAAATTTTGAAATGCAGTTTAAAAAAAGGAATCATAAAAAAAGAAAAATTAAAAGTTTTCCTTAGAAAAAGAATTAAACAAATGTCAGTCTACTTTGAAATATTTTCATGCACCAGCCTACCATTTATAACTTTTCTCTTACTCACTCAAAACAAATTAACAGCAATGGAAGTAATAATAACAGGAACTAAGGCCTTTACAAATAAACTTAAAAGTCAAAAGTGCCAGTCATATTATCCATCCATCCATCCAAAACATGTAGTTATCAAGGTACCATCCACACCAGGGCTTGCCAAATCATGTCCAACTAGGCATGTTTGAAAAAATTATCAAAGAAAATCTTTTTAACAGGGTTGAGATCGGCAAATGCAAAAAAGCTGAAAACTGCGAGAGCATTTGATCTCTTAAATAGAGAATAAACCGGAAATACTAATAATAATTAGTTAGCATTAATTTCAACAATAAATTCTTACAATTTAAAATTAAATGTTTTAATGTGTTAAGCTGTTAATTAAATTGGCTTAAATATGAAAATTTACCATATAAAAGAGCCTCATAAGTCAAGAACATCAACTTGAATTTAGAAAATGAAATTCCCAGTCAAAAATTTCAGTTCATAAGCTGTTTTTCTAAAAGTAAACGTCTGAAAATTTCATTATAATTTCAAAAAAGTATGAAAATCCTCCAAAAGTCTGAGAAATCTCATCCCTGTTTTAAGTAATTTTTTTTGTACTTAACTGTAAAGTCAAAGTGCCACATTAGACATTAAACCATGTTCTCCTAGTTTCTTTAATTCATTAACTTTTTCAATCTGAAATTGTTAGGGTACAGTTTTTCTTGTTCAAACCAAGGCTTTTGCGAGGAAAATTTGGCAACCCTAGTCCTATTAAAACTAATACTAAGAAAACTTTTGGGAAGTGGAAAAAATAAATATACACTTACTTGTAAGTAGGTAATGGTTCCACCTTCAAAATTTCAATATCTTTATCTGAAAAAATACATGCATAAAGAATTTATTTTGAGATAAATAATCAAGAAAAAATACTAGACACAAATTATAAATACTATCCAAATGCAATCTAAAATAGTAAGATGAGAGCGTCATATTGGAAAAGTATGATATTGTTAGCTTACAGAAGAGAGGCACAAATTCACATTGAAAGAATATTTTTGAAACTGAAGAACAACACCCATAAATGTGCAAATCCCCAAAATCTTGTAAATTCTGGAAAGTGATCAATATGTTGGTTAAATTGCACGGTGCAAAAGAAAACAGATATAGCCAAATTTGGCATTACCTTCCACTGAGTAGTTGAGCCATGTGTGTGTGACAGTGCTTTTCATCTGTAACCCAACAATATAATACGTATTTACTCTGATTTTAAGTGTCAAAGTTATAGGGCCAATTTTGGTTTCCTCACTTGTAAAAGCAATGGCAAAAGGAAATGCTTACCTAATTCAGCAATTTGAAAAAGAATACAAATATGTGCTGATGAAAGAGGTACTCTTTGATTTTTAAAAACTCAACTGTAAGTTGTGGAACCCAGTCTTAAGTTTGTTTTTTTATTTTAAGTTTTCCTGGACAGAAAATTTAAAAAGCCAGGGCAAAAAATTGAACAGCCAGACTCCAACCTCCAACAAAGTTTTAACCCTTTATCCAGAAATTTAAAATAAAAAATTCTTCTATCAGAATGTTTTAGGATTTTTAAAACTAAATTCTTGTTGCCTTGACCGCATTTCTCCCACTAACCTATGCCACGCCTGATGAGTCTAAAGCACTTGGAATGCTGACTACCGCCGAGGAATAAGACAATGTATACTTTTTTGTGCATACGAGGGTTGTTCATATTAGAGTAGAACCTATTTACAATTAATCCCAGAAGGTGTTGCTTTATGAAGGTTTTACTGTATTATTATTTTTAGGAATGAGAGCTTATGTACAAAAAGAAAGCTCTTATTTATGTTAAACTATAAAACACCTATACTATAAACGCAGGATTATAAGGGAGCCCTGCCATTAAGCAATCAAATTTGGGTTTGAAAATCTCATCTGTTAATCTCTTTAATTTTAACTCTAACATCCTACAGGAGAAATTAATTCAAAACTGAAATCTTGACTCTGAAAATAGTACATGTTTCTCTGATGATAGAAAAGTTTTTGTTGGTCTGTGTTATTTTCAAGTACAAATAATAAATGTTAATAGACAGGACAATAGAGTATATTTTGACAGTACTATAAATGAAAGAATAAAACATACCTTCATCAGTAAGGCTTGACAAATTTTTCTTTTTTTCATGGGGTGATGCCAATTTAGCAGGTCTATAAAACTCATTTACAAAGTCACAAATAGGCTGCTGTAGATATTCTTTACGTTGTTCTGTGCTAACTAGTCCTTCATCGTCCCTAAAGGATAAAAATAAGTTAAAATCTACTAAATAGTAATTAAGAAATTTTCTAGTTTTAAAAGTACTGGTTAAACTGTATATCCTTGTGTCTTACATGCATTATGTACATTAAAAAAATTTTAACATTGTTTGGTTAAAAGGAAGTTATAATTTGTTTTCTACATAAATACAATAGGTTTTGCTCGGTGCTTTACATTTTGAATATTAGTATTCCAAAACAGAAAAAAGGACAGGGTTCCCATTCAATTTTTGAAATGAAATCCCTGACTTTTCCAGTTTAATTTTTAAAGATCCCCCAGGCAAAATAAACTAGTAATTCATAGTAATTTTTTTTTCAGATATTTCTTGCTTTTTCAAACACATATTCTCAATAAATAGTATAATTTTTTTCTTTTCCAGAGCCTGAATGAATGAGTTGCATTATAAATTAATAATTTCCCATGTGAATGAGAAGATTCTATAAGATTTTCCAGGTTTTAGGCAAAAATAAGCAATTACCCCAACTCTTTTCTGGTCTTATTAATATTCCACGAACCATGAGAACCCTGCAGAATTTTTTTGATACAACTTAAATTACAACCTAATAAAAGTAATAGTAAACTCAATGAAATTTCCAGTTATTAATAAGCTGTTGCATTGAAAAAACAACTCAATGATATTAAATTAAGTATACAATACTACCAAAAGTAGACACTAACTGAGTTAAGTCAATTTCTAATGCTAGTCGTTTATTTCGAGGGACAACTGGATGATAGACCGATTCTGTCACCACTTTATCCAACAATAACTTATACTTGGCCTTTTCTTGTAACCTAACAACCTATAAAAAGAATTAAATCATTAGAAGGGTTTATACTGACTATTGAACATGAAAAGACTAGATAGGTTTATTAATATAATAATAATTATAATAATATAATTTAATAATTATATAAAATTAAAGAATTCCAATAACTAAAAGAGGGCGTTTCAAACACTTTGAATATTAAATGACCTTTACCTATAGATTTTAACTACAAAATAGGATCCCAAAATTACCATTCAAATACAAATTACACATTTATAAAATACTGCACCCTTTACAAAAATGTGTCTAACTAATTCAGCAATGTTTTTTTAGCTGGTCTCATTTTAGAGCAGAACACAGAACATTAAGGAACTGTTACACATTAAAAGAAAAAAGTTAGTAAATAAAAAATATTTTACAAGACTAAGCAAAACAATGTATTACCTCATGAGCAGTAAACGAAGAATGTCCATTTCCAACAGCACTATTAGACAAACTATCATTAACACCCAAACCATTAGTAGTTGCCCGATGATTCCTGGGACTCCGAGTCAATTGAGAAGTGTTCAACTGGGGAGACTTTCGAGCCCTATGGACCACTTCAGACATGATTTCTAAATCGGAATCATCTCCTGGAACAACTTTGGTATCTAGAAGTATTTCCACATCATTGCCAGGATTTGTGATAGGAGAAAGATATCTATTCTGATTATTCTTCCGAGATCCCAGATTTGGAAACGGCGGGCAACTGCTTAAGCCATTTTGGTGCTTACGAGCTGGAAAGTAGCTGGTTACATCCATTCTTTGTCCATTCTCTCGCACGCAAGGAGTAGAAGATGAAACTGGATTAGCTCCGTTGAATGGTCCTGCAATAACATAACAATCTTGCAATTGATCGTGTTTACTTCAGAAAACATAACAAGTACTCGTAAACCAAAACTTAGAAACCCTTTGGCAGAAAATAAATGTTTTAACTCTTAAACATTTCAATGCTTAAATCATAAATATCCAACAGCATATCATAAGAAAAATACTGGACTTCATTACAAGTTACATGATTGATAGCAAAAATTAATTGCAAGATGTCGTACTTTTACTTGAAACTGCTTCTGATGGTTTACTCTTTGATAGTTTACTAGGAGATTTAGCAGTAGAGTTGCCTGGAAAAAAAATATTTATTAGCCAATTAGGAACAATCAATTATCACTATAGTTTCAAGTAAATATGTTATGGCTGATCTGTGGCAAATCTGCCAAGGCAAGCCTTTGTTGGAATTTTATTTTTATGTTTTAAAACTAGACCTAACTAAGATTGTGACAAAAGATTAACAGATACCGAAAATTAGGAAGTGTCGATAAAATCTATTACATTAACTTGCAAAGAAATTCAGATTTTTTAGTTCTATCCAATCAAATACCATTTCATATTTTTGAGTTTTTGCTGCAATCTCTAGTAATGGTAGTGTAAAAACTACAGTAAATTTAACTGGAAAATAAATTAAATCATCATAAGTTAAACCATTTTTAAACCAAACACCTTTAAACTACTAAATCAAAACTTTAATATTACAGTAGAAAGCAAGACATAACAAAATAGATGGTTAAAAATAGTTAAGATTGAGAGGACCTTGGAAGATGTGCCGGCTGAGATCCCCGCCACCAGACAACAAAGAGGGTCAATAGCATTGGTAACTCTTTAAGTTTAAGGCTTGTCCCTACAGGGGTGGATTTAAACATTCCTTTGAACTGGGACTGATGTATTAAAATTCTACATGAAAATCCATCAATTATGAATGGTGGCTACCGACCAGTACCAAAAACGGACAGTAATATTCTTTTCACAAATAGAGGACAACAGCTTCGTATCAGAGTTGCTTCACAAGATTTTTAGAAGGCCAGTATGGTTTCTTTAACAAAAAAGTATGGTCGTAGTTTGAATTTGAATCATTATGAAAAGAAACAGCAATATGAATTGAAAGGAGCTATTTAGCTCCATGAAAATGCGTAGTATTATTAGAGAGCTATTTGAAATACAATAATTCATCTTCCTCCTACTTTACAATGCTATCAAACTTTTCAACATTATTTGAGTCTCCCGTTCTTTTAATTCAAAGAAAAAAGCTTTAAATAACAATATTTTAAAAATTTTCTTTTGCAGCTGAAAAGAATCAGAAGCACCAAGGACCAAGGTATTGATAAAATTTGGTACTTCCTGTCCCTGTCCTGTGCAACTCCTGTCGTGTGCAATCCTGTCGACTGTGCAACTGAAAACTATTATCTTTGGCAAAAGCCCATTAACTGCAGACCTGGAAAAAGCTGTAACCTTCCCCCGAACCTAATAAAATTTACCCGAATCTAATGTATTGCTCCTATGGAGCTGGCAGGGGCTTCCCCCAAACCAGGTTCGGGCACTTTTTCCAGGTCCGATAACAGGGCTGCTGAAATTGACGGAATAATACATAAGAACCAAAAATTTTTATTTAAGAGCTGAATATATATATTAGAGAAGAATATGTAGTTTAAAAAAATTATGTTAACTAGGTTCTAACTGACACACAAATTAATAAATTTTTATCAAAAAAAAACAGCTTAAAGTTAAACAAACGTTACAAAATCAAATAGCTAATTTAAAAAGCTTTGAACATAATCATAAAGTAAAAGTTATAGGAGACTAGGTGATATTTCACTAAGTCAGAAGGAATGATAATTACCAAGAGGCTCTTGCCTGTCACTATGTGAAGGGGAAGAAGGAGGAGAAATTTCCTGCAATAAAAATTTAAATATATTAAGACTCTAGTATTAGAAACAAAAATATTCAGAATTAGAGATGCAAACCAAAAATATTTTCAGATGTAAGTAGAGAAAATGTTTTACGAGGTCACAAAATATAAAGTATTTTTATACGGAAATAAAAATAAGTACATTTCACAGGGTTCCCCCCCCATTAAATTTTAAAAATAAAACTCCCTACTTATCCAGGTTAATTTTGAAGATTTTTCAGTAAAAAAAGAACTAGCAACATTTTTAGGATATTTCTTGCTTTTTTTTTTACTTATTATTACCAATGAATAGTCTATTTTTTTTCACTTCCTAGAGACAAAATTATTATTTTTTTCATTTTCTAGGTATTTTGTATAATTTTCCAGGTTTTGGGCCAAAAGAGCAACTTTCCCCGACTTTTTAGGTGAAATTAAATTGAAATTCTCTGACTTTTCCAGGTATTATCGTGACAACTCTGATTTCATCATGAATTAAAAGTATTTTTATAGATTATTAAGCAATTGAAGAGAGACTGATTAAGGTTAAGGGGATCAAGACAGCAGTATGTGCTTTGTAAAATGTAATTTTTGCATTATTATGAATCTTCTATTAATTTATTATGTCATAACACTAAACAGTTGGAATCAAAGTATCCATAAGTTGCTATGTGATATTTAAATTTTGACTGAAATGCTAAGCAAGACCTAACCCATGGCTTTTCAGGGGTCTGTTTAGAAGAAATTTGGGTCCGTTTTCGGAACCCTTCACAATATATTTCATTGTGAAAACGGACCCTTCACAAAACATTTAACCTTAAAAACGGACCCTTCACAAAGTATTTTTGCCTTTAAACAGACCCTTTTTTCATAATACTTCAAATATTGGACCCTATTTTCACAAAAACAGGCTCCTGGCTGAAAAAAAAAACCAAATTACGCTAACTTCAAATTCACAAAATTATAAGTAAGTAGGTTTTCACAATTTTTACAAAAAACGGACCCTTCACAAAAAGTTTGGAATGACCCCTGCTTTTAAGAAGAAAACTCTACAGATTAGATTTTAAGAAATATTTCTATTTCCAATCAAATTCCAATGCTTCTTGTACCTCCTGAAATATTATTAGTGACAAAACATAGAAAAATTAAATGGTTTTTATAGATCTCCTTATTAATCTATCTTGGAAAACAATTTGCATTTCTTACTGAGGTATCATAGATGATCGCAATTTCTTCATCATCTTCATCACCCTCATCTTCCACTTCTATAACATTCTCTTCCTCTTCATTCTCATCTATACCCAAGTCTGTAGGATTAGTGTATATCAAAGTTTTTTTATACATTGTTTCCTTAAAATAATCTTTGAGGGGCAACTCAGAAATCCAAGTCCAAATGTTTTTACACCTGTTTGTGATAGACTCCTTGATGCCTAGTGAAAATAGAAAGGAAAGAGGTTATTAATTGGACTAATAATTGGGGTAATATTTGTTTTTACATTACACAATAATCTTTAACCATCTAATTAGTAAAAAGTACTTTCATTTTGAGTGTATTAATAAAAACCATCACACTATTATTGAAGCAAATTAATACTACTAACGAATTATCGAAACATAACCACTGAGAGAAACATGGCCAGAGCAGTCAAACATCAGTGATGACGTCTGTAGGGTCAATTTTTGGCAGCTTTATGCCGATTCAAAATGGATCAGTGTCAGCCTAGAGGTCTGTTATTAAAAATAAAAAGTTAGTTGAACCACTATCTTCTTTTATGGTTCTTTGCTTTAATTGTAAGAATAAGAAAACATTCCATGCTCAGTAGTATACATTTAAAGAGAATGGTTAGGGGGCCTTGAATCCATGCTAGCAGGGACCAATCCAGGATTTCAAACGTAACCAAACCTTCATTTTTGAAAAAAAATTACAGAGCATTTTAATTTTTGTGAAAAATTAATAGAGCTTTTAAATTTATATGAATTTTTTTGTATTTTTAATGGGATCTATAAAATAATATTGGCACAGCTGGAATAAGAATCCTCCATTTGGCGACTCTGGTTGCGGTCACCAAGTTAGCGGTACAATTAGTTATAGAGTTGGCGATCGCCAAATGGAGGGCTCTTATTCCAGCTGATCCATATTATCTTATATCTATACTATATCATCATATTTTTTCAGTTTTATAACAATTTAAACACTCAATTAACTATTGCAATTCACATGTCATTTGAATATAATTTTTACAAAGGTGCTGTTTTTGTTATTACATTTTTTGTGAAGGTGCCGATAAATAGATAAATGGTACCAAAATTGGCCTGTATGGCTTGTGATGGGTAAAGGGATATCGGATATCACAGCTGCATACACCTGGCAGATGTTTCCGTTTTGATTTTATTAATCCCTCTTACATCTTCGGCCAAAAACAAATCTTAAACAATTTTGTACTAGCCTGTCAACTGTTTAGCAACCATCAGATTCAGTAGCACAGTTGACAGGCTAATAAAATATGTAAAGTACTCAAACTTTTTGGAAACAATTCAGATTTCTTTTATTAGCTTTTAAAAACTTAGGAAAGAAAACTTTTTATTCAATTATTATCCCCTTCAAGCATCATGTACAGTTCTTGTTAACAGTGTTATAGACTTGGGGCAACATGGCATTGTCTAAGCCAGTGATTCTCAACGGGGGCGTTAGGAGGCTGAGGGGCGGTGAGCATGTTTTGGGCAGTAGGGGGGCAGTTAGCCTGTTTTGGGCATTAGGGGGGCAGTGAGCCTGTTTTGGGTGGATTTTAATTCCTTACAGCAACCCCCAAACACATGATTATTTTTGTTATATGTATTGGCCCAAATTTCGGTCAGAATTCTTAAAAATCTGCTTATTAAGAGACTAACTAAAACAGAAGAGAAAGGACACTGATATTGGAAAAACTTCTGAATAGCTAAATTACCCCAAATCATAACGTTCTTAATGTTTCAGAATGCTCTTTTTGATTGCTTCCTAGTTTGCACCTGTTGAGAATGCATCATTCGAGTTAGTACATATTTTTTATTGTTCTAATTGGGTTTTTTCACCCAAATTCAACAAAACATCCCTTCGTTATAGTTTTTCTATATTTTTGAGGTTCTATATACTCTGTTCTGAGTTTCACCAGGGCGCTTTTAAATTCTCCCTTCATATCTGCGAAACGTTTACTGTGAGAACATAATTTTGAGAAAGGTTTCTTTTCCACGTCATATTTTGCTGTCATCAATTATGTCGGTTAGTCAAAAGAAGTGTCGTCAATATAGTTTTACGTACTTGAAGTATCAAGAAGATTTTGATTGCCTTCCCTTCTTCTTACCTTGTGGAGCGAGGTTTCAGTGCAGTTACTGATTTAATCGCTACAAAGAGAACTCACCTCCAAATCGAGGAAAGAGGGGACTTAAGCCTTCTTTTATCCAAAAATATTGAGCCAAACATTCAAAAACTTGCTCTCAACCATCAGGCCCAACCATCCCACTAACATTATTTCCTGTAAGTCTAATTTCCCTTTCCAACTTAAGAATAAAAATCCCATAAAACTTGAAACATTTTTCGGTACTTACGTATTATCCCGTCGACCGTTCAGCGGCCGTCTAATTCAGCGGCACAGTAATAGGTAAATGGAATTTGATAAGTTTTCGGATTAAGCGTCACGGTCGACGGGATAATACGTAAGTGTCGTAAGTACCTATTTTTCTTTATAATGTGCATTTTATTTTATATATAATATAATTTATTAGCAAAAAAATATTAGTATGCAAATTTTAATTGTAAAAATGAAAGTTTTTACTTGTTTGGCTGCCTCTTAATATTGAGTTTCTTCTTTTTGCTGGTAAATAATACCATTATTATTATAACAAAACAAATGCAATTAGCTTCCAGGGCAAAAGTACACAGTTCAAAATACATTACTATTATTATTCAATTTTTTTCTTTACTACTTATTGTTTCTTTTTCCAATTCATTGTAATTATTTTCTGAATCGTATTATGTTTATTGTAAGAATGTTTTTAATTTTTCTAATACTGGTTTTTCCTCCTGGCGAATCATAATTTTGTTATGTTTGTTCTGTGTTTGTATTTATATTAATTTTTAAATAAAAAAATGTGATGCATAAGCCTACTAAAAATTCACTATTATTTTTAAACAACCCTTTCCAATATGCTAAATTTTAAAATTTTCTTTAGGGGGGGTGTTAGAAGTTTTTTTGCTCTCCAGGGGGGCGGTATCATCAAAAAGGTTGAGAACCACTGGTCTAAGCTCTCCATCCTTGATCCCCTTTCGGGCCTAGGGATCGCCCCTTTTTGGTTACGTTAAGAAACATTTAAAAAGCAAGCATTTATGTTACAATTAGAACAGAACACCATTCTAAAACTTTAAAATATCTTACATATTAAAAAACTAGGAAACATACTTGTTCCCCTTTGATTCCTTCTAATCTTCCTTACAGGTGCATATTCATCGTCTTCACTATCACTAAAAAGATTTAAGATTCATTAATTCCAATGAAGATTAAATAACTTAATACCCTGCTTATAGTAGTAAGAACAGAAACCATTTCACTTGCTATTAATCTGAAAGAATATGCATGTAATCCTCATGTCTTTATGGCATGCTGTGTGATTTTTTCAAAAACAAAACTAAAAAATCTGACTGAAATTATGACTGACAAGAGACAACCATAGAGATATAATAATTAATATTATTATTAGATCCTAAAATAAGAGTTATGAACAGGTTTTAGAAAAGGTCTGCTTTCCACCATGTTTAACCACAGCTCCGACAACATGATTAAGTGTTGTCAGTATATAGATCTAATCGTACTATTAGATCTCTAACAATATTAAACTAATTACTATTTCTTTAGGACCTAATAAAAATAAAAACAATTAGATCTCAATGGTTGTCGGTCGTAAATTGAGCTGTGGTTAAACATGGCAGAAAGCAGACCTTTTCTAAAGCTGTACCAGAGTTATTAGTATATTATTGTTAGATATTTAATGGTACTATTAAATCTCTATGCTGACAACACTTTAATCATGTTGCTGTGGAAGCTTTGGTTACACAGGGAAACTGAAGGGCTCTTTCTAATGCTGTTCCATTAAATTATAAAATTTAGCTAATTTTAGAGAAAAAAATAACCACCGTGATTATCAAAAATTTAATAGAACAGGAAAACAATTGATGATTGTCAAAAATCAGTAAAATTTCAGATATTTGGAACATCTACATCAGTTCTGATGATGAAGTCAATTTAATTTAATAGATAAACTTGAATGTAATATTCTATCGGTGACAAATAACATAAAACGGTACAATTCCGTTAACTGTCTCGGTATATATCTCCTAATTGTTTTGGGTGCCTACTCAATCAAATATTAGGTAATATTATTGCAATATTTTTTTTATGATTGTAACTAGAATATACTTTTATATATTAGTTGGAATCTAATGTTTGGCATCCAAAACTAGGTGATAATAACGGCATAGTTAACGGAATTGAGCCTAAAACACTTAAGGGTATCTTAAAATCTATATAAGATCCAAGTTTTTTTTAAAAAATTCAAAATACCTGCTCAAGAAATTTTCGGATCATGTGTCAAAATTAGTTCCCAAATTTATAACATCAGATGGATATAAGGTTAAGTAAAAACACATTAGAACGAAATAACAAGGAAAATTTTACGTATGCGAAGTTGGTGGTCCCCTAAAATTACAAGTTTAGAGTAAGACGTACAAATGCATTGGCAATGTGCTACCCGCTCTAAATTACGCTTACCTTGTTTCGTAATCCGATCGACGCTTACGACTAGAGTTAAACTGAGAAGAAGACATTTAAAGGGTCTATTAAAAATATAAAATTGAATAAAATTAGAGAATAAGTTTGACAAAACATCGATTTTCTTCGCAGAAATTTAACGATATCTGTAGGATAAAAACCAAATACGTTTGTTAGGTTTAGTTGTTCTCTCCTGCGCACGCGCAGCCGCAGACTATATGCAGACAGTCAATCAAATTTTCGCTGCGCCCTCAATAATAAACCTGTGAGCTACTCTAATGGATTTGTTCACTTTTAACTGCTTTTAACTATCCTTTCCAAACCCACGACATTCTTTTAACTTAATTGAAAATTTAAGTTAATTGGCTCTCTTTTGTTCCATTTTCATGAGAAGTTTTCTTAGCATGACTATACAAAGAAACTTAATTTTATGGTAATTTAATGAATAAATATTTATGGATGGTTAACCAACCAATGTGAAACAAAAGTCCCGTTTATATGCGCAAACTAATACCCGGGTAAAAGGGAATTTCCAACTCTACCCGGGTCCAGTGGCGTAGCTAGAGATGACCCATGGGGTGTACTAGACCCTAATCGGAACCCGGTCATTCTAGCGAAGTCTTCTCTGATTGGTTGGAAAATGTCAACACAGGGATCGTAACAGTTTTACCGATACTGCGTTCCAGTGGCGGATCTATGGGGGGGGCTATAGGGGCTATAGCCCCCCCCTTGGGACTTAAGTTTACACTACATAAAATTGAACTTTTTCGAAAAAAAATTAAGTTTTTAGAAAATTTTGTTTAAATTTTCAAAATTTTAAACTTTTTTCAGTTTTTTGTAGCCTTTTTTACAATTTAAAGGGGCTACAAAGCATTAAGCCCCTTCCAAGATCTTTAGCCCCCTGCATTTTTATAAACTCCATTCACTATTTAAGGATTTCTAGAGGTTTTAGCCCTTACAAATTATTAGCCCCCTGCATGTTTGAAGGTTTGATTCGTAATTTAAAGGGTCTATCCAATGAGCTTAGCCCCTAAAAGCATTAGCCTCCTTGCGTTTTTATGTTTGTTACACAAATTTATGAGCTTTAGCCTATGAAACATTAGCTCCCTACATGCTCTATAATAGCCTTTACAAAGCTTTTAGCCCTCTTGCGTTTTTAAATATATTTGGTTCACTATTTAATGAGCTGTAAACCTTATGAATCCTTCCATGATCTTTAGCTCCTACAAGGCTTTTAGCACTGAGTTTTTGTAGATTCAATTCACAATTTAAAGGGGCCAATGAGTTTTAGCCCCCATAAAGAATTAGCCTCATTGCGATGCTTTATAGTATTTAGTTCGCAATTTAATGAGCTTTAGCCTAAAAGCGTTAGCCCCCTCCAAGATTTTTAGCTTTCAGCACTTTAATATACATGCGATTCAGAACTTGTAGATTCCAATGAGCTTTCTAAGCCTTACAAAGCATAACCTCCAAAATACTTAGCCCCTTACATTTTTATAGATTTGTTTCACATCTTAAAGGTTATGAGCTTTAGCCCCTCTGCAAGATCTTTAACTCACTGGTTTTTATAAGATTCATTTTTCAAAAGGGTCTAATGCGCTAAGTCTCTTACAAAAAAATTTACTCTGTTAAAATAGAGACGGGGTTAGGGGGTTCAAACCACCCCCATGAAATTCTTATGTCTTACAGTTTTTTCCTTTGAAAACGAGTACAAGAAATCATCTTTTTCGTGAGACACTCAAAGAGTCCCAAATGACCAAAAATGAGTCAAAACACAACATTTTAGGGTCAAATTTTCAAAAATTTTCTTGGGGGAGGTTCCCCCAAACCCCCTTATGCCTCGGGATGGATGTATTATTCACTAAACATTGAAATTAAGTGCACGAAAATTCACATTTGATCTATATTCTTGGAAAAAATATTTGACTCAAATCATCGTAAAAAACCCCTCCCGGTTGACACACACACCCTTATTATTTTGATATATTTAATGATTAACTAATTTAATTACTAATTAATTAGTTATATTTAACAATACTAGTCATTTACAATCAACACTGCGACCGCCCTCAATATTCAAGACATTAATGAATATTGCAAAAGCACGGCTTGTTACTTCATTATCATCCTCAATCAGATTAAGTTAGCCCCCCCCTTGCTCATGTTCTAGATCCGCCACTGCTGCGTTCGAGATTATATAGCCGTCCAATCCTGTTACTCCTACCCATAGGCCAGGCGCGTAGCCAGAGGGGGGATTTGGGGATATATCCCCCCCCCCTTAAACTTGGAATTAATAATTTTTTTTTGACCATAGAAAACCACTAAAAATACCCCTTACCCTCCCCCCCCCGAAATATCAATATCCCCCTCCGAAACTTGCTACGCCACTGCCATACTCGTAACGAGGGGGGGTATTGGGATTGTAACCCCCCATTACATCGACGGTTTCTAAAACATGAAAAATTGAAAAATTTTCTCTTCACAAGGAACTGTTCTTTTAGGAATTAACCCAAAGGGCCCCAAAATGAATTTAAACACAACATTGAGAGACGAATTTTTAAAAAAAAATTCTGGGGGAGAACCCCCAAACCCCCCTCTAAAATGTTTACGTCTGTTATACTGTGTTTATCCCTTGAAAGTTAAGCCTCTTAGATGAAGTTTTCCCTTCGGAAGTTTTGCAAAAAAAAATTATACCTATATTATTATGAGACACTTTTCAAAAGGGAGTAATATGTTGGAGGGGTTGACTGGTGTAGCAGCGAATCTAGGGTTTTTGTCGGGAGGGGTGCACCAAAAAGTTTGTATATTGTCATCTTTCTTAAATTTTAAAAGGATTTGTTTCATTAATTAGAATAAAAAATTTTGTATAATAACCATTTTTAATACCGAATGGGATATTGTGATATTAAACTAAATTTAATGAAAGATAATTTATTTGGTAAAGAATTTCGGCTCTAGAGATATTTTGCAAGTTGAAAAACCGAAACCCCTGTTTTAATCAATATATATGTATTGTATACAAAAACATAAAACAGATAGGTGTACAATATTGTATGGGAATAAGTCAATGATAGTCACACGAACTTTAATTTTTATTTTGAAAGATGTTTTCACAGTATGTACAGCTGAGGAAAAAAAAAACGTTACAGTTATTTTTTAGGCTTGGCGATTTATCGATGATTTGGCGCTTCTTGCGTTTTTATTTTTCTTTACACGTTTTCAACACGAAAATTAGCTCAATTTACTCCCTCCGTCAAAGCGTGTATTTATTCACACGTAAAAACAATTAAATTACTAATAAACTAATATAAATAAAAAAATTAAAATAATTAACCATAATATTTACATGCTTATTAAAACTTAAAACAAAAAATCTTATCTCATGTTTCGATAATTAAAACTGAAATATTAATGAAAATCGGTTCACTAGTACTGGTAGGTTGACAGAAATTCTTACTTGGCGGTCGGATGTTGACGACTAATTTAAGGCTTTGTATATGAATTTTTCATTTTTTGACGGTCTGTCAGGGCTATGTTTCATGACCAAATTAAATTAAACTCGGTTTTTAGGGTTAAATTAGGATGATCTTTCATAAAATCGAATAAAAATTGGGGGTCGCCATGAAAAAAGTTGCACTTTTTATTGCGTTGCGCCAGAAGACGACCTCTGAGAGAAAAATAGTCAATTAGTTTTTTCAAGCATACACTAAATCCTGAAAAATGACACCAACAGCATCTTTCTAACCCCACCCGTTCGCCCGCAAAGTCTACTGTAACGTGTTTTTTTTCCTCAGCTGTACATTAAAAACCGTAAAAAGGTCTGAAAAATTCACATTTCTCATGATGTGGTCCTTTGCCGCCGTAGATTGACTTTCCAATAGTCTGGTGGGGCAAAACTGTAATTTGAGGAGAGTCTTTACTGTAAAGAGGCCAAAACTGTGATGTTGGACTCTGGTTTAAATAAGAATCTTGTATGGATGGTGTTCTAAATAAGAAAAAAAAAAATGTTTAAGACACACATTTACAGGGTGTTTCAGAAGTCACACTTGGCTAAACTCTCGATATTACACTTTTATAATTCATCTCAGGGTTTGACAAGAGTTCCAATTTCAACTTGGACTTGAGATTTATCACAAATTAAGCGTAAATATTCTAAAAAGGAGTTAATAATTTTAGCCTAGCTCCGAAGAGTGCTACATCATGGCCATCTAGACATATACGACCAGAGAAGCTCGAAATATTGAGTGACGTTCTCCCTACAGACTGGAGTTACGCTGTTGTCCAAAAAGCCATGATCACGCGAAATAGTAGACAGAACGTCACTCAAAATTTCGAGCCTTTCTGGCCTTATTTGCCTTGATGGCCATGGCTACATCCACATGATTTCCCTCGCACATATTCTTCACTGATTCTATGTACGAAATTTTTTCACGTAATTCTTTTAAATGGTCTCAAATAAAAAAGAAAAGAAAATCCCTACCCATATTTCACAAAATTGGTCCAAAGACGTATAAGCTGATGACTATATTGGATTTCATCGTAGCTGAGCATCATCGTTCCAAACACAAACTTCACCTCACTGAAGTGGGTCACTCCCATCCACCTTGCCCAAGGAGTTATATCAGACTGGTGCTCCCAGAAGTAGTAATAAACGTTCCCCTTTTCTGCACACTTCTCAGCGACGAATACAGATGGGCAGACGATTCCTGCGTCGCCAATGGCCGTGTACACTATGTCAACCAAAGCAGATTCTGGAAGGTCGGGAAGCAAGTATTGGTTGGTGAGAGCTTGGAGATCGGGAAACGAAGCGAGGTAACGTCGAAGGATTTCCTTTCCCTTTTCTTTACTCACCAATGCGTTCTTTTCTCCCAGGAAACCGAATACTTCTGCGTTATTGATGGTCATCTGTAGAAATTGAATTCATAAGGCGTTGAGAGAAATCTGATGATTTTGGATAATCAAACTAACAGTTTGACTCAACTATTTTAGAACTGAAATTTTATTTATATAGAACCTAATCATGTATCCAGCGATTGTAATTTCTTCATATACTTTTTCTATTTTTTTTAAAAAGATTATCAGAACAAGAGATAGAATATAAGGAAATATTGATCAGTTAGTGTTTCGGCAGTCAGTGGTATAGTAGTTGCTAATAATTTATGATTAAAAATTTGATTTGCTGCCAATACAAAATTGTGATGAGACAAACTTTTAAATCTTAATATTGAAAAGTCCATAGATTAATCCATTTTTCTGCTTTATAGATTAAAAATTGATAAAAATCTCTGATAACGACTCACTAAAGCAGATCCTTCGTCCTTATTATTACCGATTAGTAATTCTTTGCAACGGAACATTCCATTAGCAATAGACTCTCGAGGATTGATGGGAATGATATTGTCTCCTACTTGTGGACGAAAAGACCGGTGAGATGAATCAACATGCTGATCTGCAAAGGTGATCGCCATCTCGTCAACACCTGCAGAATATAAATAAATATGTCAATAAAATATTTTTGTTTTCACAGAGTATAAGGCTTGACATTGAGGTCAGGCCTGTAAAAACTATTCTAATTGCTTCGAATGGATTGCGATAAGGATATTCAAATTCATATCACAGAATGTGCTAATATAAACTACTATCGACATTATAAAGGCTGCTACAGATGTCCACGTCCAGGTGTTTTGTGTGGTGTTGTTCCAGGTGTTGTTCCAAGAGGAGAAAAAGAGTGAATCATCAAACTTTGGGTTGAAGACAAAAGTAGCTGCATCTGGCCCCAAAGGACAAAACACAGACAAACGTGATGCCATTTTGAGTGGTCTCATCGAGATTTATCAGATTGGTTCGGTTTTGAAATTGTGTGTGTGGGGGGGAAGGGGTCACAGAAATGAGACAGCATGGATGGGAGGGGTTATACTTAAAAGTTCTCTGAAAATTATGAAACGTAGTTTGTGACCCCAAGTGGAAAAGGATAAGAGTCCTTACCACGCAAACATTCGACCACCTCACCCGGATGATCATAGACGGTGAACGACTCATTGGCACAGCCGACAATCTCGGCCAGCTTCTGGGTCAGCCGAAGATTCTTCTCTTTGGTCTTGTCCTGCCCCAGCACGGCCGGAGACCCGCTCTGCATAATCTGTCGAGCGTAGAGACCGCGGCTGAGGGGTGAGACACTGAGCAGTGCCACGGCGACGGAACCCCCGCTCTCCCCTGCAAGGGTGACTTGCTCAGGGTCTCCCCCGAAGGATCTTATGTTCCTGTGCACCCACCGGAGACCCTCCAGGATGTCCCACAGACCTGGAATATGTGAAGAGATTGGCGGAGTTTTCTAGAAAGCGACGAGTAATTAACTGGGGAAATATATTTGTACCAAATGCAGGGCTTATTTCAGGTTAGTTAAGACCAGGGGGTCTTCTAAGTATTTTGACTTAGATTGCAGTTATTGCTCTACTGGTTTGGAGGTTACAGTAGTTATTGCTTCTTCAAGTCTAGAAGACTGGACTAGAGTAGTTCTTATGAGAACCAGATGTCTCGCCTTTTGAAAGAGTTTGCTCTGGCGAAAGACACTATATAGTATATAGTGGTCGCCAATTTAATTTGGCGTTGTTTTATTACTAATGAGTATTTGAGATTTGTTTTGTTTGAACAGATCGGTTCTAAAATGGTGACAACATGGCTACCATTGTGGACTTCACAGCCAAAGTTAACTCTTTAAAATGGTGAGACAGCTGGTTTTTATAAGAGAGAGAGAGAAGAGAGCTTTTCTTCTTTATTTTAAATTCGACTGAACGGTAAGTGTACTTTATCCCTGAAATGACACACAACTGGTGGCCAATTTTACTCCAGATTACTTAATCTAATGAAAAAGGATTTTTCCCAAAACAACTTGCAAATTAAAATTCTATTGGGATTCTTTAAATGAGTTTGATGAAGGAGAATTTCGCAAAAAGATTTTACAAATTTTTTAATACCCGATTCTTTTGAATCTCGACATTAGTTCTCAGGATTAGGTTTTAAAACTATGCTTTTACACCCCTTAAAGGTTTCTATTTTTTTTTTTTTTGAAGTACGGCGTTTATTTGAAATTTCTTCCATCACGGTTCTATACACAATTACAGAACTTTTTTTGAGTGTAGGAGTACTTATATTTCTTTTTTGGATATGTTTTCAAAAATATCTTATTACCTGCATTTCCAGGAGCATCTTCAGTTGATGACGTAAGAAAACCAAAGGGCCCTAAACGATAATTTACTGTCACCACAACTATGTCACCAATACCAGCCAAGTTAGTTCCATCATAATAGTCTTGTCTGATTGATCCGTACCTGAAACTGCCTCCATGTATCCAGAACAATACCGGTTTGGTATTATAAGGACTTGCATCTACTGGAGTCCATATGTTCAAGTACAGACAGTCCTCACTTTGCACTGTTGTGTTAGCGTACCAGGGATAAGGTTTTGTCGTATACTGATGACATGCAGGAGGTTGCTCAAGGGCATTTATCTCTTTTGGGAGATTTTCAAGGGGGTGTGTTGGTTTGAATCGGAGATCTCCTATTGGTGGCTTGGCGTAAGGGATTCCCAGAAACTGGTTAGTTTCTGTAACTCCGATAGATACTTTTCGTCCTTTTATTGAATTTTTGCCGATATGAACTGTAGGAAAATCGGCTGTTGTCAATGCATAGTCTATTAAGCAGGTAAATATTAACCAGTTCATTTTCGGTATCTGTGAAAAGAAATGTTTTTTTTTTTGAATTTCACATGTGTGCATATAAAGAAAAGTTTATTTAGGAATTTTTAAGAACGGCGTTTGTAACCTTAATTTGTATGGTAAAGTAATACATTTTGCTGATGACTAAACAAAATTGATTTGAAAACGAAAGAAGGAATACAATTTTAACATTTTTAAAGATATTTGACCTGATGAACTTTTCTTTTAAGTACGTGTACCCTTCCTCAACAATAGGACCGGTGAGTGGCAAGATGCTATTATAAAACTGTGAATTAAATTCAGGAAAATTGTTTAAAGGGTATGAAAAATAATAAATTTGTTAATATCATACCCATTAAAAGTAAAAAGACCTAGTTCATGTTAGAATCTCTCTATTATAAGTAAAGTTTGTTGGTGAACTGTTTCCAGAGAAAAACTTTTTAATTATTGAACCGAATGCGTGACACATTTCTGGCATCAAAATGTCCAGATTCCTTCGAGGATTTGCAGTCGTAAGCTGTTGGATTTTTAAAAAACACAGGGTTCCCACTCAATTTCAGAAATAAAATTCCCTGACTTTTCCAGGTTAATTTTGAAGATTGTTCGGTCAAAGGACTAGCAATTCACGGCATTTTTTGGATATGTTTTTTTGCTTTTTCAACATACATTTTCAATAAATGGTCTATTCTAACACTTTCTAGAGCCAAAATTGACATGCGAGCATTAAAAATAGTTCATTTTCCAGGTATTCTGTATATGGTTTTCCAGGTTTTTGGCCAAAATGAGCAACTTTATCTGACTATTCTCTGACATTTTGGATGAAATTAAAATTCTCTGACATTTCCAGGCTTTTCAGGTTATTCCCTGACCCGTGGGAACCCTGAAAACATTCTCAATTTTAAAACACTTTAATTTTTTTAGATTAGGAATAAGGTCGCAGTTACAAAGCAAGTAGTATCAAACAACTTATTATACCTCCAATCACAGCGACCAATTGACGCCACATTTATAATGAAACAATTTCTTTTCAAGTTTTAAAAAAGTACTTTCCAAATTAATTATCATTCGGAGACTGATAAAAGTATTCTAAAAACTTACAGATATGCTATTTTATACTAACATTTCTCACATTTTGTCTGAAAAATATAATTATAAGTTCAGTGAGCTGGAATTTGTGAGGAAGCAATCCAAAAAAGTCCTGTGTAAGCATCAAACATTATTAGTATTACTTTTCCAGACTCACATTTTTAGGCTTAGCTTGTTAAGCAAGACATAATAATTGAATCGTTTATTTAAGAAACAAGAGCCCATTGGATTAACACATCGTTTAACTTGTTTCTGAAATAAACGATTCAATTGACGCCGTGGTTTACTTACCATATCCATTCTTCCTATAAACTTTGAAAAGGTAGATACTTATATAGAGAAATAATATTCCCATTCTATGGAGATACTGATGTGCTAATATATGCGTCATGGTATTATTGAAGACTGTCACTATTAAGAGAAATAAAACATGCTATTGGATACATATCAGCTGTTTAAACGAATACGTATGAGAACGAGTTTTCTTAGAAATTTCACTCTCTTACTCCCTAGGTATATGGTTTTTAATGAAGAATTCAATTCATCTCAAAAACTTCGCTCTCATCTTGGCCGTTTTTGGGAAGTCACCCACCGGTTGTATCCACTGTTTGCGGTGGCGTATATAGGAATTTATTTCGGGAGGGGCCCAAAATTACTCCCCAGCCCCTCCCCCACATATTAAATAGGTCCAATGTAGCTTTTTAGGTCCTAAAAACTTAATATAGGAAAAGTTCTCGGTAATAAAAATACAAGTACCAAAGGGGGGTCTGCCCCCCCCCCCAGAAAATTCTTGGAAGTTTGACTAGAAAAACAGGTTTTTAGTACACTATGTCCGAATTTTGGATGTACATTTTTATGTAAAGGGGCTGTGCCTGTGTGAATGTGTGTGGCGTGGGCGAACAGTACTTCACCTCCGTGGCTTCGGTCCACAGGTGCCCACTGGGTAACGGGAAGAAAGTACTGATATCGGCATGACATGGGTTAATGAACAAATGTTCAAATTACCTGCCATTAAAAAAAAAAAAAAGTTATTAAAATAGAGTTCCAAGTACAAAAAGGGATCTGGGGGTCCTTCTCCAGAAAATATTTGGAACTTTACCCCAAAAACAGGGTTTTAACTTGTTTTTAGTACACTATTAGACCAAATTTTGGACATAAATTTCTTGGTAGGATTTGGATTTTTAAGAACTTATTATAATAAAGTTGTTAATAATAAAATTCCAAGTACCAAAGGGGGGCTTGGGGGTCCTCCCCAGAAATTTTACCCTAAATTGCAGGGTTTTAACTTGTTTTGGTACACCTAGTCCAAATTTCGGGGAGGGTGCAGGGCTCCCTCGCCCCCCCCCTTATATACGCCCATCTGACTGTTTGACTAGCACGCGTAATTTGTGTCTTGTTGATTCAAATACAATTAACAACATAACTTGGATATCTGTAATGTTGCAGTACATTTTAGAAATCCCTTTACTACTTTTAAATTATTTTATTTCTTCAATTATAGAACAAGAAGTTTTTACATTTAAACTAATGACAAAGTTTGTTTAAACAGATATTATTTGGTTTATATGAAATTTATTTGAATTGCACTTTAAATAATAGGTTCTCAAAGTGTAGTAGTTTATTTAAATAAAAGTTCATATTATTAAATAAAAAATCCATCTTAATCTTAAAAGAAAAATTAAGCATATACCTGTTTTTATCACGTTAAACATTTTTATATTGTATGGTACGTTATAAAAATGAAACTATTTGCATTTGTAACAGATGCAGTTTAATATATACTTAATAAAAGATTATCGTAATAAAAAAAATATTATAGGTTTAAAATTTTGTTGAAAAATTAATAGGCACATTGTGTAGTATAGTAACCCAACACTTTTGTTAACCTTTTATTATTGATGCCTTGGGGAAAAAAAGGTTGATATATTGAAATTATTGTTTAAAAATCTTTCAATGAAATTGAAAGGGATTAGAAAGCCAATAACATTAAAATATTAATCGAATTTACGATACCTTGTCCTAAAGAATGATTTCAAATACACATTTTCTAACGAATCTTGCAAGATAATTTACTTTCAAGTCACAAAAAAGTGAAAACTATCACCTTTCATAAATGTACCATGTGCACAATGTTTGCAGAGTTTGTTGATAATCGAACTGTAAAAAAATTATCTAGTAGCAGTAGCTAAGCAACCTGCATTTATCTCTATCCTTCCTTCTCTATAACAATGTTTTGAATGTAATCGGAAAGCGAACAATAAAAATTAAAAAAATTAACTTCTGAAATAAACTTTTATTATAGTGGAGTCGCTTCTTATGCCATGTTTCGAAAAACTTTTGGCAGAAGCTTAGTGAATGGTATCATTCGATTCGTAAGGGGACATCCATAAATTACGTGAGGTGTTTTTTCCAAAATCTGGACCCCCCCTTGGTGAGATTTTTCTGGACCCCCCCCCCTCTCCCCCACGTGAGATTTTCTCAACCACTAGTTTTGTTTTATCGGCATAAAAATTACCATCCAGATCGCAAAATTTTGATACAAAAACACATTGAAATCGAAAACATGGTTCTAACTTGTAATTATCAAGACTGACAGGCTAATGATTTGCTAGTTTGACTAATCTGAGCATTTTTTCTGAACTTGTGCTAAAAATATTAAAGAAAAAAACGTATATTTTCTAAACTAAAAGTTGACGTGAGATTTTAATTGACCCCCCCTCCCCCCTGGTGAGATTTTCCTGGACCCCCCCTCCCCCCTTTTTACCTCACGTAATTTATGGATGTCCCCTAATGACGTCGACATTAACGTTGTATCGGGTGTTTTTTCCGAATTCCGTGCAGGGGGTTTGTAGGATGTAATGAATGCAAGATGGGCGCCGCAGAAAAAAAGCTGTAAATGGCGATCTAGAGAGGTTATCGGAATTATTTTTCAACAAAAATCTCAGAAATATATTTTTATGGAATAGCTACCGAAATAAGCATCCAAATCGGTTAAAAATGGTGTTTATGACGTCATAACCAAAAAACTGGCAAATTTTACCAGATACAGTATTTTGTCGTTTATTAATAATTTAAATAGATGCTATTTTCAAAGTGAATGTAATGAAAATATGTTCATAATTAAAATACCAACAATGGAAATTTCATTTTTGGTCACATAAGATGGATATGTCGTCAGAAATCCAAAATGGCTGCCACATCAAACAAATTTTTTTATTTATTTATTAAAATAGAATTTTACCAGATTATTTACAATAATATTACCTATTCCTGGAATTTTCTTCAAAATTTTAAAATTGGTACATTCGAAAGAAATCGAACTTTAAATTCTATTTTGTTTTATAAAATATATTAAATTTTTCAAAATACTATAGTGCCTACACCATTAAAAAGAACAAACATTAACAGCCATATTCACAGCCATCAGCGTCGGTGTTAACCAGCAGTTGAAGAAAGAAAAATTAGCTTTTCGCTGACTCTGATTGGTTTAATCCTTCTTTGGTGAAGGGTTTAACACCGACGCTGATGGCTGTGAATATGGCTATTAAAGAACTTTAAATAATTGACAACAATTTCATCTTTACAGCCTAATTAAAAGATTCTCTAGGACAATTTAAAGAACCAATGTTGGTTCATTTTTGACCACTTTATGCACCTGTAACTCCAGAACCAATTAAAAACTTTTGATGAAAGTTGGTAACTTGGTATACTTTTCTGAGTTTCTATAAGTAGAACATGTGTACCAAATTTCAAGAAAATCCGAGATGGTCATGCCAAAAAGTGTGTTGATTTGAGTAGACTTGGGAATCTTTAAAAAAAATTTGAGGCAACTTTTAACCGTCTCATTTTCTTCCAATTTTAGTGTGTGGTTAGTTAAGTTATGCTATTTCAAAGGGAAAACATGTTTGAATTACTTCTTTTGCGGTTTTGAGCGATGTTTAATTTTTTCGACTCTCAAATTTTTGAAATCGATAGTTAATTTTTTACCAGTTAGATTGCCTGGACTACTAAAAATAAATAATTTTTAGAAGAAAGAGTGAAGGGTACTATAGACATTTCTTACTCTGTGCTTGGGTATACAGTTGCAAACAAAGTTTGAGAACCAAGTTAAGTGTCAGATTCTGTTTTACAAAAATGTTTTGCAATGTTCAAAAGTTTGGGAACCCCAGTTAATAATCAGCATATGTCTCTGCTATGCTCAACTACTTCAACCCCAGTTAAAAGGATATTTTTTCGCTTTATTTTTCCTTCCCAAAATGATCATGAGGGCCACTTTGGAAAACCCCAATACTCCCGCGGGCCGCATATGAAATTTTAGGATATGAGCTGCTCAGAATGACAAAATAATAAGTAAGTTGAATAAAATAGGTATAGATTACAGTTTTTTAAATCGACGCTGCTCCGAAATTTTCCTTTGTTGAAGCTAGATCAGGCATGGCCAACCCGCGAGAATTTTCGAAGTAAGAAAAAATTTACTTCGAGCAAAACCTTTCGTTTTGCGTTATAAATAATCTCTTGTTTTGCATTAATATAGACATCCAAAAGCTTAGTGAAAGAGTTGCAAAAACAAATATCTCACCCATACCGAGGGAGCCCTGCCACCCCGAAATTCGGTCTAGGTTTACTAAAACAAGTTAAATCTCTGTTTTTTAGGGTCAAATTTCCAAAAATTTTTACAGGGAGGACCTCCAGGCCCCCTTTCGCGTACTTCGAAATTTATTAATAACCTCTTTTTATAATAAGTTCATCAAAACCCAAATCCTTCCTATAAATGTATCTCCAAATTTCGGACTTGGTGTACCAAAACTAGTTAAAACCCTGTTTTTTGAGTCAAATTTCTAAAAATTGTCTGGGGGAGGACCCCCAGACCCCCCTTTGTTACTTGTACAGCTGAGGAAAAAAAACCGTTACAGTTATTTTTTAGGCTTGGCAATTTATCGATGATTTGGCGCTTCTTGCGTTTTTGTTTTTTTTTACGCGTTTTCAAACAACACGAAAATTAGCTCAGTGCGATTTTCGACTTTGAAATTACTAATAAACTAATATAAATAAACAAAATTAAAATAATTTAATCATAATATTTATATGCTTATTAAAGCTTAAAAATTTTAAAAATAACCTTATCTCATGTTTTGACAATTTAAAACTAAAATATTAATGAAAATCGGTTCACTAGTACTGGTAGGTTGTCAGAAATCCGTGTTTGGCAGTCGGGTGTTGGCGACTAATTTCAGGCTTTTAATATGAATTTTTCAGATTTTGACTGTCTGCCATGGGTTTGTTTAATGTCCAAATTAAATGAAACTCGGTGATGAGGGTTAAATTACTATGATCTTTCATAAAATCGAATAAAAATTGAGGGTCGCCATGAAAAAAAGATGCAGTTTTTATTGCGCTGCACCAGAAGACGACCTCTGAGAGAAAAATGGTCAATTAATTTTTTCAAGCATACACTAAATCCTGAAAAATGACACCAAAAGCATCTTTCTAACCCCACCCGTTCTCCCGCAAAGTCTACTGTAACGTTTTTTTCCTCAGCTGTACCTTTATTACTCACAACTTTTCAAAAACATTTGAGTTGTTTAAGACGAAAATTATTCTACCTAAAAAGTTTATTAAAAAGCTACGTTGGACCTATTAAAAAATGCAGGAGAGAGGCTGAGGAGTAATTTTGGGCCCCTCCCGAAATAAATTTCTATGTAAGCCACTGATCTCACCAATACATATTCAATATCTTAATTATTTTCACTACATCATTTATATTTGTATTAATAAATGTAGTAGTAGTTTTCACGAAAAAATAAAGTATCAATTAATTTTGTTTCTTACTTTCACCAAAAATTTTGTTTTGTGAGCTTAACAAAAGGCCAGTAATTCCAGTCTACCTAACTTAGTTTCCAGTAATTCGTAATGTTTTTTTTTTTTTTTTAACAACACATGTTTAGTTCCTATGGAGAAGGCATTCTTGGAACTGTTTTTAAAGGTCAATTTAAAAAATAAATATATTTGACTTACAGGAAACTGTCACACTAAGCAAAGGATCAGAAAAACTCCCTAATCAATATACTTATTTTATGCTTTTCAACTTATGTCACTGTCATTCTGAGCAGTTCATATGTTAAAATTTTTTATGCGGCTCGCGGGAGTATTGTGGTTTTCTAAAGTGGCCCTCAAGATCATTTGGGTTGGCCATCCCTGAGCTAGATCATAGAGAAAAATCCTAACAGAGGGTCCAGAAGGCTATTTTCAAATTTCCTCATAAGGTAGAGGGCAGCACTGGAAATTCAATGATTGACAAAGCTGTGATGTGTTAATTTAATCTGTTGTTTCGAAGGAGGGCTATTGGAGGATCAAGCTTTTTTCTCTCTGTTGCATGAGTAGTTTATGCAATCCCAGCGCCCAAATAGCCCATATCACAAGACATTATCGCATATGGTCATGGACTCTCTGTGCCCTACACCCTCTACATCACTCCAGATGGCCTTACAACTCGAACGTGTGACGTCAAACATAGGGCGAAATCAATGAATTTTATAATGTTAGGAGCACAGAAGCTTATTTTTTTAACTCCTAGGGCTACATACCTCTTCAAGGCTGATAATACTGTTCTGAAAATTAAAAAAAAAATTTCTTACATTAGTATTAATTATTCCGAAAGTGAAAAGTCTTCAAAGGTAGGAGTTGTATAGAGCAGTGGTCTCCAACCCCCGGTCCGCGGCGGGTCCGTGGATCAAATGGTACCGGGCCGCGGGCCAATCATTTCATTGGAAATGAATTTAAATTTCTAGGTTTATACTCCAAATTAAAAACATCTGTGTTTCATTAAATTTTATTTATTTAGAAAGGGGCCCGAAGGTAGTGACATAAATCATGCAGACACCATGAGAACCATCTTATTTTTCCAAGAAAACTGAATATAAAACCCGTCATTAGAAATCCATAAATTTTTATAGTCTTTTTTTTTTTGTCGGGAACTTGTTCAACCCGGAAGTAATGGTGACAGTTGTCTAATTTTTTTTTTTCGTTACAACTATAAGTTAATAAAAAGAAAAACCATAAAACAGTACACCCATTTTTCTTCGAAACGGAAAGAAAAATAAAGAAATGAGGTGTAATATCAATGCGCTTTGTCCAAATTCGCGTATTTTAAACTTCTGAGAAATTCCAATATATCGATAACGAAACCAAAATCAACGCCACCCCCCAGCGGGCCGTGGTAAAATTATCAAACGTTGACCGGTCCGTGGTAGTAAAAAGGTTGGGGAACACTGGTATAGAGCATCTTGGTTGAACCGTTGAACAGGTCTATACAAAAAAAAAAAAAAAATCTGATGTTGACCTGCCCCCCAAAATTAGAAATCAACAAAAATTTAATGGTCCACTTCATGCTGTATTGAGGTATTTGTATAAGTGAGGGATTTGCTTAATTTTACACTTTTTTTATACATTATAGTTTAAAACTATCAAATAACAGATTTTGAAGTTCAAAAATATTAATAACTTAAAGTTTTAAATAATTTAAAATTCAATTTTATTTTGGCAAAACACTAGTAAAGTCACGTGATAAAAAAACAGGATATGGCATCACAGCACACTCGAAACTAGTGTTTTTACTGTTTTTCAATGATTGGAGAACGAGATTCTTTAAGATGTGAAGTCACAGAGCACAACAACAACAGTGTTTCTGTTTTCGCGCCAAAACACAAAATAAAATTTCAAAAATTTATATCTCAGGGATGAGGTATAACCCACTTCGGAGCAGTAAACACGCAAAGTTGGAGCAGACAATTTAACTTCTGGAGCTAAAATTATGATTAATGCAGGGATGAATTTGCCCAAAGATAAAAAAAGAGCGAAAAGCGCACTAGCTATATTTTTGAACCCCCCTCCCCCTTAGGTAATATTTGAATGATTCTTATAAAGGTGAACTGCAGATTTTTAAGCATTATTTTACCCATCTTTGTGGCTATTTCTATTGTCAAAGTGAATTTTCTTCAATTAAATAAATAAATCCTTATTCTTGGCTTTGATGTTTTGATCTACAGTCCCACAGGGACTATTTAAGAGGGTATAACAGAGTTACTTTTGAGAGTTTTAAAGAATATTTTCGTTGTTAAAATCACATATTTTTTAATTTTACAGTAAAATGTAAAAAAAAGATACTTGTATATATAATTATATACATATATTTACAGAAGAACATGACTTATGAAATTACAATCAGCAAGAGTAAATCTGCAGCACTTTTAATTCCCATCAGAAGCAGAGGAAAATTCAAACTCAATTTACAGCAAAAAGCTTAATCAAGACTGGCGATTGAGAAGTTTGCTGCACAAGCACCTTAATTCTTGGTGATAATGAGTAATTAACATACTTTTTAAGTAATCTAAAGGGAAAGTAATAATAATCTATGAATAGAAAGTAGTCAGAGAGAATCAAATCAATCCTAGTAACAATTTCCATTTTCATTCAAAACCAAAATTTTTGTTATCAATGATCTAGAATTTGATAGTGGCAAATTGTATGATAAAAAAGATTGTTTAAAAAATATAACTGTACATCAATTATAGTACTATAATTTTAGGGTGATAACCAGTATATAAATAACTGAGTTAAATAATCCACTGCACTGTATAGGCCAGATATGGGCAAACTTTTTAAGGGGAGGGCCAGATAAAATAAAAAAATTATCCAGGCGGGCCGGAAACAAAAAAAAAATTAACAAAACAAATTTTATGAGTGATAATTTTTAGAGTTGATTTTTACATCACACACAACAATTATATGCAACAATTTTTAAAAAATTGGGGAAAAAAGTTACAAAATTGATTGTTCTTTAAAAGGGTAGGAAGGCGCATGTGACAGATGAAACTGCATACCTGCCAACTTTTGAAAACTTGCATCAGTAAAACTTTTTGCATAACGTTACAAAACTACAATTTGAATTGCTTCAAACAAAAAAAGGTACAGATTACAGATTGATGCATTATTACCTAAATTATTTTTATTAAGTATTTAAAATTTCCACAGAATAATTGAAGAAAACTGAAATTTATTTGCTTAAATTTATAAGTATGTTAAGTTAAATTTTTACAAGCTTATAATCAGCTACTTCAATTGCATAGTACTTATCTAATAACAAACTGACTTATCCCCCTTCACAAAATTCATATTACAAACCAATTTGGTTTCATGAATATCTTGTACCCTTTTTTCCAAACCATTTGATTTAAATTTCTGTTTGGAATCAATTTCAGATAAAATGTTATGATTATAGCTTTTATAAAATTTTTTCTAAATTTCCATCAACATTTTCAGCAAGCAGCATGTGATAAAGATGAATTTAAATAAGCTTGAGTTGCTACTATTAGAAAGCGAGGAGAAACTTTTCCGCGTTAAAAAGCCTCAATGCTAATTGAGGGAGACGCGATGATGAACCACAGGTCCGATCTCGGTAAAGTTGTTTTTCCCGCATTGCGATCGGAACACGGGGGAAGCAAACTTACCGGGTGAGCGCGCGCGAAGACTCGCGGACGAATCCGAAAAAGATTTGCAAAAAAAATTAAATTTCACTCAATAAAAGAATCAAAATTGATAAAATCGTAACAGCAGGGATTAGGAGATGGTTTTGAAGTAAAAAGATATTAATTAGAGAAAATCGTTTAGGTTGCGAATGTTTTGCATTTTCATGGATAGTTAAGTGGAAAGAAATGCAAAATCCGTAAAATTTTCTGATCCATCCGTACAACCGTAAAACTAGACAGAAATCCGTAAATTTTACGGACAATCCGTAAAAGTTGGCAGGTATGAAACTGTGATTCTAAAAGTTTTTCATAATCTGGTAGAAACAGGGATGAGCTTATTCGCAGTAGTAGTGTAACTAAATAGTGGTCGTATAAAAAACATTTTGTCCTATGTGTAATTGTAAGGGTTATTCAAAACCATGCCGCGGGCCGGATTGACTCGTCCGAAGGGCCGTACTTTGCCCATGACTGGTATAGGCTGTATAAAAATTTTAAAGTATGAAGGATTAAAAATATTTAATCCAAATTGTGTGTGATGTTGCACAAATTCATAGATTGGTATGTTTTTATATAATTTTAAACAACAATAAACATAAATTGAAAAGAAACTTTCATCTTTTACATTTCCAATATGAAATGTGGGTAATTACTGAAAGAACTTCAGCTCAATCAGACAGTTTTAAGGTAACTCTAATATGCCCTAAAATTGTGGAATTCCTACCCCAAAAGTAATTTTCTGGAATTCGGTAAAAAAATACTTAAAACATTTTATTTCCTAGCAGATTTGTATTATTGTAAACTTTCATGCTTGTAAAAAGTTTTGTTTTGGTTAAACATTTCATTTCTGTGAACTTTAATGTTATTCTTTCTTGTGTTTTGCTTTGCCTTTAAGAAGCAGTCCACAAGGTGGGCTTCCACTTCAGTGTTTTTCATCTTTGGAGTGTCCATTTTGTTTAATTTTAAGTAAAGATGTGAGACAGACTATATTTTAACAAGGGTGCTACTGAATTCAACATGAAATCTGGGAAACCTATTAGAGAAACAAACCTTTTATCTGGAATGCTCCATAAAAAATTTCTTGTTCTGAAGGTATTTTTCCCACAAAACTTACAGCGTGCCTGATGAAACAGAATAGTCAGGAATGTTTTAACTACAGTCGTATGTTTACAGAACTCGATTGTAGCTACGGCAGCAAAAATTTTCTTTCAGAATGATGCAGCTTACTATGTTATCTCCATTAGAACCGAATGTGGGACTGGATTTTACCAAATTTTGCACTTAATTAAGCTCGAAATTTTCAAAAACTTTGATAAGACCCTGAATTTTAGGATGCATTCAGTTAAAAAAACGGATTTCCAGGGCTACCCCAGAAAAGTAGCACCCCTGCTTTAAGTGCAAAATAAGTTAAGTATTAGATGGCAAAGCATCCTTACCCCAAGAGACTCCTAATGAAAAACATTCCAAGGTTATTCGGTACCAAGGACCAAAATAAAACTTTTAACAAAAACGAAAGTAACTTCATACAGATTCCAGGAAATATAATATCTGAAATACTTTCCTAAAAAATAAAAAATGACTAGGGGGAAAATTCCAATTATTTAAGCGGCTGGACTTAAAATTGTGTGAGTGAGAAAAATTATTACACAACACATAATTTTGTTTGTTGATTGGAAGTTATGCAAAAAAGGGGTGTCAGCTGAAGGAAATTTTGAAAGTATTGCCTAAAGTAGTGGTTCCCAAACTTTTTTTGATTCGTAGGACGACTACTGACAACAAGTTCTCCCCATTTTTAAAGAATGTTAATTTTGAGGCAATGGAAACAAACTTGTAAGGTAGTTTTGAAATAACTTTCAATTAACTAGTAGTATACAGTTGGAAATAAAACCAGAGCAAACTGTCAAAAAAGGGATTTTCAAAATATTTTGGAAAATAAAAAATGGGATTGAGTTTTTTTTAATATGGGATTGAGTTTTGAAAGAGGAATTACTAGGAGGTTTTAGTAGGAAAAGGTACAGAATTTAAGACCATGATGGTCTCATAACCTGGAATTAAACTCTTCAATGAATCCCTCACGGAGTTATAATGAGTGTGTGCAGCTGATAATGTTTCATATTGAGTCTCACTCAAGTCTTCTTCGTTACATTCCATTTGAAGACAGCTATCACTCGGAAAAGATGGAGTTACAGATGAAACAGTTAATGGAAAAGACTGACTCTGATGAATGTTACTGACTAAAGATGTATTGTTTGTCTTGAGAGAGGATGGATAGGTTTCAGGAGCTGCTGTTCTTGTTTTTAAAGGCTCGATATTCACAATAGAAATTGGAGAGTCTGATGTTGAATTTTGAGCTCCATTTCCAGATGCATAGATGCCACCAGTATTGGACATTGTTTGAGCTGTAAATCTGGATGGATTCAAAGCTTCGTCGACAAAAATGACGAAAGCTGGAACAGGATCTCCTGTTTGACGGGATGATGAGTGGGTATCTGGTGATGATCTATCTGCTTCTAGTGGCTCTGTTTGAACAGGAATAGGAACTAGATCTTCATAGACTGAGGCTAAATAGTCAGAGTTATTTTCAGAAGCACAGTTACTAGTTACATTGTGTATTGTCTGGGGTATGCAAATGAATTGGTTTAGGGGTTGATTTGGATATATGGGACAAAGGATAGGTGTATCTTCGGTTTCTACTGGCTCTGTTTTAACAATGGACCTAGGAAGGATATTGGGAACTGTTTGAATTGTACCACTAGATGGGAAGAGAGGTAGTAATGAATCTTCCGTCCTGAAGGAGTGCATTTCCGAAGATTCTGTATCTGTTTCTACAGGTTCTGTTTTCACCACCGCAGGATAGACAAAGTTTGATAGGTCAAGGCTATTTTGAGTCTTGGAGCGAGAATTAGCAAGGACAGACTTGGAAATCTTTTGGGCTGCATCAATGGCTGCTTTTCGAGCTGGTCTTTGTCTTTCTTCTCCAATCTGAAAATTTGAATTGCAATGCTTTAATAAATCACTTAAGGGGGAAAACAACAATTAACTTGGATACACAATCTTTTCTGCAGATTAAGCATGCTTGTGATTAAGGAACTTTTAGTTGGGGTTGAAAACATATCTTATTAAACAAACATGAAAATGAGAATAATAAATTAAGTTGTCATATTTGTTGACAAAAGGTGATACTATCATTAATCAACCAAAATTTAATTTACCTCGAACTGATACTTTCTTAACAGATTTTTATAATTAGCCTTGCCAAGGGAAGTCTTTTTCGTTTTTGAACTTCTATTGTTTGAAGATAAATGTCTGTGGATAGGTCTTGAGTTTCTATCAGGCTGTTTAACAGCTGTCTTGGCTTTATCCTATAACAGGAAATATGAATGAAAAGTATCCTTTTGCATCACTAAAATTCTTACAGAAATTGTTTTAAATTTGGATGAAATGTAATTAAAAAATTTTATCAATTACGATACATGGACTAACTAACCAAATTTCAAGTACTTTCAATAACTTGAATTTGAGTGAATCACTATAGATACATAAGCTTTGTTACAAAGAAAGTATTTTCTTTTTGGATCTTTTTGATAGGAGGTGAATACATTTGAGGCCATTTAAATGTTACCTAAGCCTTTTTTGGTGCTTTTAATATAGTGAATATAACAAATGTGGTAGTTACTTAATATTGGATTAAATACAAGCTATGAATTTAAGATACGATTTTTGGGGAAAAAAAGCTGTACTCTCAGCTTATATTTGGAATATTATGTAAATTGGATACCATTAACATGTGATGATGGCAAAATATTATCTATCTCAGTATTAACTAAACATTTATCACTTTTTAGAAGGGTTGGCACAGTTTAAACCAAACATTTTTTCATACAAAAAACAAAATTGTTTTTTTTTTGTATTTTTTCCCCCCAAAAAACTGCAGAATTTTGTACTAAAATTTTTGGGTTTTAAGTTATTTATTTTTATTTATTAAAATATTGTCTTTTGAAAAAAATATACTAAATGCTTCTGTAATTAATGCTGTAAAGCTATTTATTAAAAAATTATGCAATTGAAATTTTCCTAGAAACCAATATTTTTTTGTTCACTAAATGTATACTATGTTCTTTTAATACATTATAAAATAAAATTATTTTGGTTCTATTAATCCAATAACCAACAGGTATTTTTATGCACTTTGAAAAACCAGTTCATTTTTTAATCTAATGCTCTCTAAAAAGACTTCTTGTTTTTTTTTTTTTAATTCATTAAGAACTAGATATTTGAATGCATCATAAAAACCATTTAGTTTTCAATGCTTTGAAAAGCACCAGATATTTAAATCCATGATAAAAAAACCACAGTTGGTTTTTATTTATAAATAAATTAAAACTTCATTACTAAGAATTTACATATAACCGCTATGTCTTTTTTATGCTATAAAAACCAGTTGGTTTTTAAATGCAACAAAAAAACCCTGATGGTTTACTATATATTATTTTAACTTTTTTAAAAATTAAATAAAATTAATTTTAATTAATAAATTAGTTGAGTCACTTTGCTCATAGCAGAATTGATGAACTTTTTATTCAATGCATTTATAATGGAAACAAACAGAAAAATTTAAAATTATGTGTTAGGGAAATTAAAAAAAAACTTTTTTTTTGGTTAAAAACATGTTTTTTTTTTATCTAACCCTGCTTTTTAGAAAGGTCAAACCTTTATTTATAGTTACTGATATAAAAACAACTTACTTGAATGATATGCTTATCCCCCTTGTCAACAGATAAATTATTCTTATGGCAATCCAAAAAAGTTCTTGGTCGTTTTTGGTAGTACTTGTGATCAAGCACTGGAGGACGGCGAACAAACACCGGAGGACGTAGCTGTTCTTCAATAACTGAATCAATGACCTCGTCAACCCTCTTTATATCCTCCCGGAAATTGCCTTCCCCATAGTAGCAGTGATCTAACGCTACTCGGCTTGCAAGGATGTCTGCAACAACTTTCCTCAATGAGTAGTCACTGTCTGAATCGACCATAAACAGTTGTGACTCTTCAGCAGAATCAGTTGATTCACTGTCCACATACTCATCTTTGCCATTGAGGACTTTATCCGATGCCTTTGGAGTGATTTTAGAAAGCTTCTTCTTTTTTTTGTGATTGACATCTGCTGGGTGATTAGGGCTAGGTTTACCTGGCTGCCTTGGGCTAGGTTCACATGCACTCAACTTGCTAGCATCGACTTCCTTGGCTTTTCTAAGAAAGTATGGATTTTTGACACAAATTTCTTTTTTCTTCAACCTGACTTTTCCCTTTCTGTTCTGCAGAACCAACTCCACAGCATTACCAGTCTTCTCTGAATCTTTGGCATCTTTATCACTCTTTTCTATGCAACCACTTAATACCTCCTGCTCTGACATAACCTCACTCGAATTTAGTTTTTGCTCCTCCGACTTTTTCTTGGTGTTGTTAACTGTTGGTTTGCGAATAGATTTGGCAAGGATTGGAGATTGCTCTTTCAAAGATTTATATGCCTCTTCGGAACAGGTACTGAACTTTTCAGTATCTAATTTTTTGTCTGTTTTAGGTAAATCATGACTTTTAACAGATCTTTTTATCTTTATCCACCGAAATTTTTTCCTTCTTCTCCGTCGAGTTCTTTTAATTTGTTTTGACTCCTTAGCCAACTCAGTGTCTTCCGAATCATTGCCATTTTTCTCACCCTTCTCCATGCAACCACTTATTAGCCCTCTCTCTGATATATCGTCCCTCGATTGCAGTTCTTTCTCCTCAACCTTTTCATTTTTTTCAGTTAGACAGTCTACTTCCAACTGATTTTTGCCACTACACTGAGAAGCAGAACCTTTGTTCCCTTTCTTGCCCAAAAGACCAGAAAATGAAACTATTCTGAAAGGAAAAGATGAGATAAAATAATCAATGTGATAAAAGATATGGGGAGCACACTGCATAGCTGTAAACATTGGGGAATAAAAATTCAGAAGACTTTTGCACAAGAATATTTCAAGACTAAAATAAAAAGATTTTTCTCATCCCAACATACTTTTTTCATTAGTGGATTATTTTACCATTTATGGATAGGGATTTTGATCAAAATTCCCCCTATTTCTTAATTAATATCACTTTAAAAGGGAATTTCCTGATTTTTGATGAAATATGGGATATATAAAATCCAGGAGTTGGGGAGAAAATGGGGGTAATTTGTGGGAGTCTCCCAAATAAATCGAGAGAGTAGCAGGTATGGAACTGTACTTAAAATACTAGGGCTGAGGATATTTAGAGGAAGGTATCTATAGAAAAATAGATTTTTTGGCAAACACAAATTATTTTCAATTTTCCAGGCGCAAGTATAAAATATTTTAATAAAACATCAAGTGTTGAAACCTGACACAATCAAAAGTTCACCAACTGCAACCATTGACCTTCCTTCATGTATACAGAAAGTTTTCCAAAACATAGTAATTTCATGGAGTAGCTTTACTTTTACCATTAGGAAAAGAAATTTAATTCTAAAACAATGAAAATTAGGGATTTACCTGCTCTAGAGGCAGATTCTGCCAGATGTTTTTAAGATAAGGGCATTTTATGCATAGAAATTCAAAGGCAAAGTAATTAATTTATCTATTTGTCAAAGTAAATATATTTTTTTTAAAGTTGAAAAGAGTGAGAGTTTATATCACAGAATCAAAAATCATCACTAATCAGTGTAGTTTTTTATTGTTTTTATAGTATTTTGTGTAATAAGTTAGCCAGCACCAAAAAAAAAATTCCCATTGTCTGATTTGTTATTGAATAAGGAAAGAATATTGTAATAAATTACAACTATTTATGATTACCTTGGCTGTATCACTTCCTCTTCCCTTTTGCTTTTTCTTGATGAATCTTCATCTGAGAATTCTAAACCATTTATGATTTTATTGATTTGATTAGACAAGGTTTGGTCTTTGGAACTTTCTTGTTCCATCTCTCCTTCACTCTCACCTGAAGCAAATTCTGAATCATCAGGTTCACTTTCTGACTCCGAGCTCTCTTCAGAAGAACTTGATTCCACGCTTTCTTTGGAAAAAAATGTCGTTAAGCTTTCTTTGGATGAACTTGCCTTCAAGCTTTCTTTGGATGAACTTGCCTTCAAGCTTTCTTTGGAAGAACTTGACTCAGAGCTATCTTTGTAAGTACTTGTCTCCGAGCTTTCCTCAGAAGTAGTACTTGACTCATCTGAAACATGTAATATGAAGTAAGGTCCACTAACATATAAAAACACTAAAGGAAAAATCATAAATAGGTTTCAGATATTAGAAAGCAAAATTAATTGGTTTTATGAAGGATACATTTTATATACTGATATACATGTCATGATAATTTGAGGCTTGATTGTTTGAGTTTCTCATCAATCTGATATATTCATTTATGATCTGATAAATCTGATCATAGATGATAAATCTGATCCTGATAGAAACTAAAAGTTAAATTTTGAAAGCCAACTATCAGATTTTTTAAATATAATATTATTCAAGGCTAATCAATGTTTTGAAAGTTTCAAGGTATTTAGTGGTGATGATGGTAATTACTTAAATCAAGTTTTACAATTTTCTTGAAGAGAATTTACAGTGGGTCAAGTGATATCCTATCACACCCTTAACTGAAGAAAGCCTACAGCTATCGCCATAAAGCAGTACCTCAATATCTAGGTATAGTAAAATGGCTATGTTTTATTGATGAAACGGCTTCCAATGCCCTTAAGTGGATAGTTTAGGAAGTTATCATGTCTACCTCAAACATTCTAGGTAATACAAGACATAAAATATCTAGAAAATTGTAGAGAAGTATCAACTTGGGCAGAATAGACCCCTTAAAGTGCTTGTTTGTTCAGGCAAGATTTCCTGGTTTTATCTCCCATATTGCTCCCCATATCCTGAAAATAAGTAATTTTCTTTTTTTTTATGTCCTATAAAATGACTTCACAAATCCGCTGGTATCCAGAAATGAAAAGAATCAACAATAACAAAGGTTTATCTAATCTAAGGATGATTGCTTGCTTTTTTTCATGAAATTTGCATAATCAATGTATTGGAATATTCATTCATTTTTTGAAACTTAACAATTCCAAGAGTGACAACAGTGTCATTAATCATTACAAAAGGTTTTTGAAAAACTGTGGGTGTATCAACAATGGGCTTCAGCAAAATCCTATGACTTTCAAATCTTATTTTTATAGCCATCAAGAGCAAAATTTTACAAAAAACAAAACAAAAATACTATTATTAAATTGCATTATTACAATTACTAAAATCTCTAACATCAATAAAATAAAAAAGCTCATATAAAAGTATATGTAACTTCTAGAATTACCACATTTGCAAAGGATATACAAACCTGATTCTTCAGCATTTTTGCTATTTTCAATTTCCATAGAAGGAGGCGAGGGGTCTTTAATTCTTTTACTCTGCAAATCAAAGTTTTTTAGAATGTATGCAATATAACTCAGATAGTTTTTTAAAGTTGAATTGCAACATCTAATTCAAGAATTTAAAGAAAGCTGAAAGATATAATTATTTCACCTCTTCATTGGTTAAGTTTTATATAAAAACTAACCTGACCCTAATAATTTTTAGCCTATATAAATTGAACAATAATTAATATTTTTAGTTACTTCTGTATTATACCGTTAACTGTACTGCTGAAAATGTATAGCCAAAGCACATTAACAGTTCTGATGGTTAACAGGATAATATGTAAGAAACTTTTTCATTGTAATCCCTTCTGGAAGTATTCATTTTTTTTTAAATTAGCAATAATCTTTCTCTTCTTGTTTAATTTCTCAGTCGTCAAATTCATAAATTTCTGGGCCTTGAAGGGTGATGTTAAATCAGTGCATGAGAAGTCACCTACATCAGTGTTCCGCTTGAGAGAAGCCACCAAGCTGTCAAGAGCCTCTTTTGCAGTAGAAGATGTAGCATTCACAATTTTTACTGAAGAGTCTGTAGCCGACGAGCTGTTAAAAATATTTCAAAACTGTGATTAGTTTAACAGTAAATACATTGGAACACTTATTTAACCAAGGTAAAAATAATCTATTGATTCTAAAAGTACTAGCAAGACTGACATTTTAACACTACAATGGATTGAAGAAATAATCTTAGAATATTTACATTAATTTGAAACACGACATTCTAAAAAACAAAATTTACTTGCAAGTTGGCAAGAGAAAATTGTTTACCCTGTACTTAAGAGAATACTTAAAACATAACTAACTAGTACTAATCAGTGATGCAACATAGATAAATACAACATTAGTTGACCCTGGAGAAACAAAAAAAAGTAGTTTCTGAGTAAAAGTAGGTGTCTGAATTTTGAGTGAAATAGATCATCAATTTGAAAATATGATTACTTAGTTAAACCCATGTATATATAGCGTCTTTTCCTCACAATCCAACAGGATTTCTGTTCACGCAGTTTCTGCTACAGCGTAGTGATGTACTGGGTTCAAAAAACGTTGCTGTCAAGTTTAGAGGATAGTATAAATATTAATAAGTACCATTTACCCATTCAAATGGCAAAGGATGGCAACAATAACTATAACTGGAGCCAGTGGCAGAGCAAGATCGACCAACCAACCAACCAAGAAGATCAACAGTCGCCAAGTTGGCAGTATTTCATGGCTGATCGACCGTGAAATCGTAGGTAAACACGGCAGCTGGGTTTTCAGCCGGCGCCAAAAGCAGACCTTTTCTAAAGCTGTTCCAAAACACATAGGTCCTGGGGACCACTTCTTAACCAATTTCACTGGTCCTCAACCAAAATGACTGGTCCACCAAGATAAATAACAGGTTTCAATGTTTGTTAAGTAACTATTGCCTTAAAGTTAATACCAAAAAATTTATAAAACTAAACTAAACAACAAACTAAATAAATAAGTTTGGAAAAATCTCATTTATTAAGTACTTTTCCTGATTAAATGTTATCACACTAATTGATATAAAACTTCTAAATTTCGCAGAAAAAAATGCGACTAGCACAAGAAAGAGTGGGATATTTTTCCACCAGTGGTCTGCCGGACCAGTGATTTTCTGACTAATTCATTTACCTTTACAGTTCTTTAAAACCTTCGTGCTTAAGTTATAACAACTAGGGTACTTTCATATTAGCTCGTCTATTGTTTTTGCCAACTTTGCCAAAGTACGGGATTTTATCAGAATCACCAAAAAAACACATTTTTTAACATCAGAAAATAAAAATTAAAGTTTAATGTGGTGGGGGGGGGCTGCCACCCCCCTGCCCTAACTGAAACGAAACTCGTTGTGGGGGTATTCAGAAACAGTGACAATTCAGAGAAAGGGGGATCAGTACTCTTGGACAGGGGTAGGAGCAAGTATTTCACTAAATATAGGACATTCTATACAAAAAATATAGGACCCTCCGGAAAAGGGTTAACTATATTTATTTACATTTTTCCAGATTATAACTTTAAAAACTGATACCTCTCAGTGAATTTAGACTTGATAAACAATAAAGATATGATTTTTTTAGATAAAACTAAAAACATTCATTAAATGTTCTGAAATGCAGATTGAAACATAACACAGGGTGATTCAAAACTCATGGGCAAAAATGATAGAGGGATAAAGACAGATCAGAATCAGACAGATCAGATCAAAATCAAATTCTGCCCAGGCCTAGTGGCCCAACAGGCGGTTTCTATCTCCGTTTCATTAGCCTTTGGGCCTCGGGAGCTAATTACTTAGCTTGTGTCCAGGCTGAGTGGCTAGCCTGATGCTGGACCCCCAGTTGGGCTGAGTTGACCCATGACCAGCTACCCAAGCAGAAGGCATCGAACCTGGGTCGGTAATCCTCGTAGGCAGACACGCTGACCACTACACCACTGCGGCCATGATCAGATCGAAACTACTCGAATATAATTCAGAATTATCCTTGAAAATGGACCCTGATGCGGTTCTAAGGTGCTAGAGTACTGATGAAAATTGCCAGAACCAATGTAAATTGGAGGCAGAAATAAAATTATGATGTTTTAACTTATTTATAAAAACTGTGTGAAGTTTTTGATCTTATGAGATTGCCTTCAAGAAGAGACAATAACTTTCTTGCTTTTTTGTTGTTAAACTTTGAAGATGACCTCTTTACAAGAACTTTACACAGTTTTTATAAATAAGTTAAAACATGATTATTGTCACTGGAATTTTATTTTTCTACTACCATCAACCATTTGCCCACTTTTCCATTTCACCCATTTTTCATTACTTTTGTACAGAATTTATTTTAATGCCTCAGGATTGCTTCAACTTTGGGTCTGAGATGAGAAATATAGGACATATAGGGCATTTGCAAATATATAGGACGTTTTTTAAGGTTTATGGAAAAATATAGGACAACTCTGACCCCTGCTTGGATGCTACAAAACTACGTATATCACACAATAAGAGCATAAAAATAAACTTACTTTAGCAATAACGTACTTGCAAAATGGCCGAGCTTCTTCACAAAATTTTAGAACTGCCTTCGAATGAATTGCGCGCACTTCCTTTTCACCCATTGGGTTATTGATTGCATCGGAACTACGCTTACATCATTGGACCCTCACTCTCACTTACTTGTTTCAGATGCAGTCTTGGCTCTTAACTTGTAAACACTGTTGAATTTACGCTCCAAACAACCTGCTGTGCACACATTCTTCCTCCCATGCGCTTAGCGATTCATATTGCGCTTGCACCAACGATCGGAACTATGCGATTCAAATTGGGCTTACGACAGCAATCGGAACTTAGCAATCTCGCTACCTTTCCCAAGGTTACCAGAATCAACAGTAGTGTTGCGGGGTTTACCATACTTGGCAACGTATCGCTCTTGTTGGGGAATGGACGGGCTAATACGAATGTACCCAGCTAGTAATAAAATAACTATGTTTTACCATAATAATAGTATATTATTGGTTCCAGAAGTAGCTACTCTAGCAAGGCTAATATATGAATTTTTTTTAAAACCATTTATAACAACTCCAACTGTAGTGCATGCCCAGTGCATTTACCCATCGTGTGCATTTACCCATCGTGTGCATTTACCCATCACAAATACTTCTTACCTGCACGCTGAAGTTTCCTTTCCTTGAACAGGTGATTTTCTCCTTTCAACTCGAGTAGGGCCAACATTTGAAGGGATGTCATACACAGTAGGAATACTGCTAGGATTTAGTTTCCAAACTAAATCCTGACCAGCTACATACAGCGCAAAATCTTCGGGTTTAAAGTGTGCAGAACATAACACTGAGTGCTTGGTCGGTTTAAAACCTTCGCGTTTAACAGCTTTACACCATTCTTTACAACGAAGCTCATCCCTAAGTGGGAATCTAAAGGAGTTAAAAGAATTATTGGTATTTGCAAATAATGCCATTGATCAATGCCAACAATCTACCAAAAACAAATATGTCCCCCAAAATCAACATCCACACCAAACTTAATGACATATATAGATCTTCAATTACATTGTATGTGATACAAGAGTTTCAATGTATATTAGAGTATACAACTTAAAACATTCATTAATGTTTTAAGTCGCTTATGTTAATTTAGTAACATTACCCAGAGGATAAATTCTTTACATTAATTAAGCAGACAGAATTAAATCAAAACAAATTCAAATATAAATTTTCAGGTTCAATTCCGTTAGAGTCCCCGTTAAATATCGCCAATATCCAAATAGCTAAATATATACTAATATCAACAAATTTGTCTGACTTTTATTAATAAATTGAATAGTTATTGCTCTAATTAAACATTTTAATTCAGGAGTTTGAAATTATTGATGAATATTTCTACTTTTTACACTACTATAGAACCGGGCAATATTTAGCGGGGACTCTAACGGAATTGAACCAATTTTCATAACAATTCTAAACCATGTAAACAAACAATAAGTTGCATTTATACAATAACTGACACAAATCCTAAGCTCTACTTTCTTTTTGAAATGAATAAAATTTTTACTCAATAACAATAATTTAATTGAATACTTTAACAAATTATTGGAATATCTTAATTAATTTGAATCATTACTGTTCTATTTAATCATCATTACTGTTCTTTTTAATTGTTGTTCTATTTCATAAATCCAAAACCATCGCAATTGGCAATTTCTTCTAAATAATAAACATTAAATCTAAAATCAATAATTGTTTCTCATACTTAAGAATTGCAACTATAATAATTCAGTTGTTTTCTCTAAAATTAAACATTTTTTTCCCACTATAAAAAAGGAACAATAAAGCAGTTAGACTGTTGTTCTAGAAAAACTTCCCACAATGATTAAAACAGTTTTATTGATAATGAAATCATTCAAAATGTATTTAGGTTTATCAAAAAGGGTTACAGAAGACTTACTGGTGTAAAGAAAATCTATGTCCACTTTTATTTCGGCAATTATAAGCCGCACAGTACCTCTTCCCCATCTTGATTCACTGCACACGCATATGGAGAAAGTGTTTTTCAAGTTGAGATGGTGATGACATGATGTTTCAAAACAAAGCAGCTTATCACTATGGGTATGTGCACGCCTGTCTTTCTCTCTTCCAAGGTCTATGCTGTTGACCATTAGTTTTAGTTGTACAGTTCCAGCTTTAGCTATACATTTTCAGATCCAGCATCACAGTTAATGGGCTAATATGGAAGTACCAAAACAAATAAAATATCTCAACTAATAGAGTTGCTTTTAATTTTTTATGCATTTTTGGTTCAATCTGTCTCATTAAATATCACCAAGCTGTTTTAGTTACCACATATTCAAATATCTCCAATTTTTTATGGTTTAAATTGTTACTGCATGTTTTACTTAATTGGTAAGCAATTCTCTGCAATACTTTTAATCATTTTCCACCAAAACAGCATGGTTTCATTTCACAGAATTGAACTACATTTTTATATGTATTTAATAAAATATAACAAATGAAATCTAATTGGGGAGAGTTGCACCCGGCTAATCTTATTTAGGACTTTAATAAAGTGCTAAATTTTTCACACAATTTTCAATGGAGCACAGCTACAAATTTTGAAATGAATAAAATACTAGGATAAGAGAAAAATAATGCAAAGCTGGGAACAGATTTAATGTAGGTCCTCCATGGCAACAAGGGCTATAGTTGTCAAGAATTTGAAACCAGACGAATGGAAGTTGCTCTGCTAAGTTGGTGGTCACCAAAGAGGACCTACATCAAATCTGTTGTAAAAATGAATATCTATATTTTAAAAAAGTACCGTAAATGTAGGCAGTCTGGCCAATTGTAGTTTTTAAACCCAAAACAAATGTCTAACGAAAATCCAAGAGATGAGCGAATTCTATAAAAAGAAGCAGATATAGGCAACTGATGGATTATTTATAGAGGTTTCAAAAGGAGTCCTTCTGTGAGTATACAGCTGAAAAAGAGCATAAACGACACTTTCAATTGGCTGGAGATGAAATTAGAAAGCAAAACAATTTTTACAAATAGATTCGGTTATATATACAAACAAGTAGGAAAGCAATTAAGAAATGTATATTAGGTTCATCTCATACATAAAACCTAATAGGAAATATTCTTGAAATTTTGGAAACTAATATTACTTACTCCTCGAAGTACCAACAATCAAATCAAAATATCAACAAAGCCTTAGCGTTGCCATAAATTTAGGCAAACTATTTTAGGTGGTAAGGACACGGAGCAACCACTTATGCGCACTAGCGCTTAAAAACGAAATACTTTGGTCTGACGTCGAAGGTCAAACAGCCAATCAGAACATGGCATTCACGGCAAGAAAATGTGGAGGGATTTTTTTTTGTGAAGGGGAAATTTAGGATTTGGATAGGGAAAAGTCTAATAATGCTCAAATGTAAACAAGTGTACGAGTTATCTTGTTGAAGCAACGTTGTTATTCGTCCAAGTGACGTCATGTGCGAATGCTTCTATTTCCCGCCCCTAACAACAGCCCTAGCAACGTTGTTCATTCCTCCAAGTGACGTCATGTGCGAATGCTCTATACACCAGGGGCGGATTCAGACCAAATTTTCGGGGGGGGGGCATTTGGCAAAATACGATACATCTTTATAAATTTCTGAATTTTACAAAAGCATAGTTTTGCCAATACAAATAGGCTACCAACTACAGACTTAAAGCCCAGGAAGGTTATGGTCCGATCAAATTAACTCAACACTCAACTACCGGATCTCCAGTACATCTCAATTTTTCTCTTGCACTCGTTTACCCTAAAGCCCTGGATGAAGACGTTACTTCGAAGTAACGTCTTCATCCAGGGCTTTAGTTTACCCCACTTGAGTTAATAATCATTTCATAGGTAACGCATTCCATATTTACATTTCGTACAAGAAAAAACAATTTCAAAAACTTTTTTGCCAATTAATGGAGGAAGGAAATGTTATTCGAAAGAATAGACTTAAGATTTATTAATTTTGAAGTCATTTACGACTCAATATTGCAAACAATAGTTATAATTTATGTAACTATTAATTACTAGTGTTCGGCACTAGTTAACTAGAACTAGTTGCAACTAGTAGTTAACTACCGATCAACTAGTAGTTAACTAGTAGTTTAACTACTTTTAGTTTAAAGTAGTTCAACTATTAGTTTAACTACTTTTTTAATCAACTACTAGTTAAAACTACTTTCAAATTTTCAACTACTTCAAAAAATGTTTTTTTTAAAGATATTTAAAATTTTTATCTAAGGTAGAGTATTCTAATACCATAACCAGAAATAAAGACCATTTTTGAGCGAAGTATAAACGTTTTTTGTGACATAGATAAGAAAGATGAATTAGAATTTTGCCAAACAGTAGGTAAAGAAATTAAATAAACTAGTTAACTAGTAGTTAACTACTTTGGGAAATAGTTAACTACTAGTTGCAACTAGTCCCAGGAAAAAATAGTTAACTACTAGTTACAACTACAATTTTCCAGACTAGTTACTAGTTGGTAGTTAACTATTTTTTTACCACTAGTTGCTGAACACTATTAATTACTAAAACAACTTACCATTACTGAAGCCTGGGACTTAAAAAATAGTTTTTTTCTCCAATCCAGCAGCACTGAGATACCATTTTCTCGAGAACAAAATTACAAATAAAGAACTGACCCAAGTAGAAAATGTCACCCCCAGTCGTCCCCTGGCAAGTCACGTGACTCACGTGGGAAGCGAAAACAGGAAAGGGGCAATACAACAATTTGAAACTGGACCTGAACGAAATTGGACCTCCATTTTAGATATGGTGGCATAACAGAAGGGGCGTTTCAGCAACGATCGTTGAAGATAAAAGGGTCATAAATAATGTGACAGAAAGGATGTGATAAACAAAGGCGCGAGCCACACCAAGGAGATCGAGAGCAATAAAAAAAGCGTTATCTTGACAGGCGGACTCAGGTTCCCCATGCAGCCTTCCCAATAGAAGAGAGAGGGTTGAGAGTGTCTTGTTTACTCGACTGTCCAGGAGGTTAATTAACGTTATATTGTATTGCGAAGGCTGAGAGGGGAACCTCGAGTCCGTCTGTCAAGATTGATTGATTTTATTGCTCTTGCATGGCTTCCTTGGTGTGGCTCGGGCCAAAGGGCCACCGTAAACTTTTCCGCTGGATGTAATAAAACAATTTGCGGCCGGACCAAGAGCAGTTTATCTCATAGTTTATCTCCCCTATCTCCATCAATCTCTTTGTATCCGGCCTTTCCACCGGCAACCAGGGTTCGAGAGCAAGGATAGGCAGGAGAGCAGGCTTTTCGCGCGAAAAGCCTGTCTTAATCTCTGAGTGACCCACCGGCAACCAGGGTTCGAGAGCAAGGAGGCTCCGTGCTTAGCAGGCTTAACAGGCTCGGGGGGGTTCGATTCCTTGGAATCGATTCCTCAGGGTGTTCGATTCCTTGGAATCGATTCCAAGGCATTCGATTCCGAGCAGGGTCGCGCTTTTCGCGCGAAAAGTTCGCAGAGATTTCCCCTCAGATTCAGAGATTTCGAATTTTCAGATTGGGATCACAAGGAGGTTCGCAGATTTCCCAGAGAGAGGGCTTTTCGCGCGAAATGGGTCACTTAGAGATCGGGGCTGGGGTTCTCGAAGAAGAGTTCCCGTCTGCTTCGAAGGCTGTAAAGTGTCTTTCGGAGTCTAGTATGGGGACTTGGTGATAGGCATTTTTCAAATCAATTGTCTGAGAGTCAGGGCCGTATCCAAGGGGGGGGTTTTAGGGGTTCAAACCCCCCCCGAAATTTTGACATCAATTTTTATACTGCTATTTTTCTTGAAAATTATGTCTCACAAGGAGCGATATCCTCTTCGGGTATAACCCAAAGGGTCTCAAAATGAGTCAAAACCCTACTTTTAAGGGTAAAATTTCCAAAATTTTTCTGGGGGAGGACCCCCAAACCCCCTCGAAATTTTGAAATCTATTAAGTATACGGTTTTTCCTTCAAACTTGTGTGATTTAAAAGGATATTGGTCCACTTTAATGTAACCTAATATGTCTCAAAATGAGTTAAAATGCCACTTTTAGGGGAAAAATTCAAAAAATTTTCTGGAGTAGGAACCTAAAAACCCCCTTAACATTTCGCCATTTATTACAATATACCTTCTTTTTACCTTGAAAATTTGGCCGCTTACAATGAGTGGTGCTCTATGGGTGTAATCTAAAGGGTCTCAGAAATGAGCTAAAACACTCTTTTGAGAGGCAAATTTCCAAAATTTTCTGGGGGAGGACCCCCAGACCCCCCTTTTACTTCGAATTCATATTGTTTATACAATTTTGAAATGTAGTGCATCAAAATTTCAATACAGTGTTGTCATCTAAAACTTAACATATAAAAGTACCCGTAAGGAGGTACCTCAGAAAATATTTGAGTCAAAACCCCCCCCGAAACAAAAGTCTGGTTACGGCCCTGCTGAGAGTAGTCTATGACCATTCTAGATTTTTTGTTATCTCCTTTAATAACAAATGCTTGAGCTCTCCAGGGTGAGTTGCTCTGTTCAATGATCCCTTCGTTGATGAGTCTGTCCACTTCTTTAGCAATGAATTCAATGAATTTTCGCGCGAAAAGCCCACTAAGCAGGGAGGAACGCTCGAGAACCCCAGCCCCGATCTCTAAGTGACCCACCGGCAACCAGGGTTCGAGAGCAAGGAGGCTCCCTGCTTAGTGGGCCTTTTCGCGCGAAAAGCCCACTAAGCAGGGAGGAACGCTCGAGAACCCCAGCCCCGATCTCTAAGTGACCCACCGGCAACCAGGGTTCGAGAGCAAGGAGGCTCCCTGCTTAGTGGGCCTTTTCGCGCGAAAAGCCCACTAAGCAGGGAGGAACGCTCGAGAACCCCAGCCCCGATCTCTAAGTGACCCACCGGCAACCAGGGTTCGAGAGCAAGGAGGCTCCCTGCTTAGTGGGCCTTTTCGCGCGAAAAGCCCACTAAGCAGGGAGGAACGCTCGAGAACCCCAGCCCCGATCTCTAAGTGACCCACCGGCAACCAGGGTTCGAGAGCAAGGAGGCTCCCTGCTTAGTGGGCCTTTTCGCGCGAAAAGCCCACTAAGCAGGGAGGAACGCTCGAGAACCCCAGCCCCGATCTCTAAGTGACCCACCGGCAACCAGGGTTCGAGAGCAAGGAGGCTCCCTGCTTAGTGGGCCTTTTCGCGCGAAAAGCCCACTAAGCAGGGAGGAACGCTCGAGAACCCCAGCCCCGATCTCTAAGTGACCCACCGGCAACCAGGGTTCGAGAGCAAGGAGGCTCCCTGCTTAGTGGGCCTTTTCGCGCGAAAAGCCCACTAAGCAGGGAGGAACGCTCGAGAACCCCAGCCCCGATCTCTAAGTGACCCACCGGCAACCAGGGTTCGAGAGCAAGGAGGCTCCCTGCTTAGTGGGCCTTTTCGCGCGAAAAGCCCACTAAGCAGGGAGGAACGCTCGAGAACCCCAGCCCCGATCTCTAAGTGACCCACCGGCAACCAGGGTTCGAGAGCAAGGAGGCTCCCTGCTTAGTGGGCCTTTTCGCGCGAAAAGCCCACTAAGCAGGGAGGAACGCTCGAGAACCCCAGCCCCGATCTCTAAGTGACCCACCGGCAACCAGGGTTCGAGAGCAAGGAGGCTCCCTGCTTAGTGGGCCTTTTCGCGCGAAAAGCCCACTAAGCAGGGAGGAACGCTCGAGAACCCCAGCCCCGATCTCTAAGTGACCCACCGGCAACCAGGGTTCGAGAGCAAGGAGGCTCCCTGCTTAGTGGGCCTTTTCGCGCGAAAAGCCCACTAAGCAGGGAGGAACGCTCGAGAACCCCAGCCCCGATCTCTAAGTGACCCACCGGCAACCAGGGTTCGAGAGCAAGGAGGCTCCCTGCTTAGTGGGCCTTTTCGCGCGAAAAGCCCACTAAGCAGGGAGGAACGCTCGAGAACCCCAGCCCCGATCTCTAAGTGACCCACCGGCAACCAGGGTTCGAGAGCAAGGAGGCTCCCTGCTTAGTGGGCCTTTTCGCGCGAAAAGCCCACTAAGCAGGGAGGAACGCTCGAGAACCCCAGCCCCGATCTCTAAGTGACCCACCGGCAACCAGGGTTCGAGAGCAAGGAGGCTCCCTGCTTAGTGGGCCTTTTCGCGCGAAAAGCCCACTAAGCAGGGAGGAACGCTCGAGAACCCCAGCCCCGATCTCTAAGTGACCCACCGGCAACCAGGGTTCGAGAGCAAGGAGGCTCCCTGCTTAGTGGGCCTTTTCGCGCGAAAAGCCCACTAAGCAGGGAGGAACGCTCGAGAACCCCAGCCCCGATCTCTAAGTGACCCACCGGCAACCAGGGTTCGAGAGCAAGGAGGCTCCCTGCTTAGTGGGCCTTTTCGCGCGAAAAGCCCACTAAGCAGGGAGGAACGCTCGAGAACCCCAGCCCCGATCTCTAAGTGACCCACCGGCAACCAGGGTTCGAGAGCAAGGAGGCTCCCTGCTTAGTGGGCCTTTTCGCGCGAAAAGCCCACTAAGCAGGGAGGAACGCTCGAGAACCCCAGCCCCGATCTCTAAGTGACCCACCGGCAACCAGGGTTCGAGAGCAAGGAGGCTCCCTGCTTAGTGGGCCTTTTCGCGCGAAAAGCCCACTAAGCAGGGAGGAACGCTCGAGAACCCCAGCCCCGATCTCTAAGTGACCCACCGGCAACCAGGGTTCGAGAGCAAGGAGGCTCCCTGCTTAGTGGGCCTTTTCGCGCGAAAAGCCCACTAAGCAGGGAGGAACGCTCGAGGAGTTGAGGAGTTGAGGAGTTGAGGAGTTGAGGAGTTGAGGAGTTGAGGAGTTGAGGAGTTGAGGAGTTGAGGAGTTGAGGAGTTGAGGAGTTGAGGAGTTGAGGAGTTGAGGAGTTGAGGAGTTGAGGAGTTGAGGAGTTGAGGAGTTGAGGAGTTGAGGAGTTGAGGAGTTGAGGAGTTGAGGAGTTGAGGAGTTGAGGAGTTGAGGAGTTGAGGAGTTGAGGAGTTGAGGAGTTGAGGAGTTGAGGAGTTGAGGAGTTGAGGAGTTGAGGAGTTGAGGAGTTGAGGAGTTGAGGAGTTGAGGAGTTGAGGAGTTGAGGAGTTGAGGAGTTGAGGAGTTGAGGAGTTGAGGAGTTGAGGAGTTGAGGAGTTGAGGAGTTGAGGAGTTGAGGAGTTGAGGAGTTGAGGAGTTGAGGAGTTGAGGAGTTGAGGAGTTGAGGAGTTGAGGAGTTGAGGAGTTGAGGAGTTGAGGAGTTGAGGAGTTGAGGAGTTGAGGAGTTGAGGAGTTGAGGAGTTGAGGAGTTGAGGAGTTGAGGAGTTGAGGAGTTGAGGAGTTGAGGAGTTGAGGAGTTGAGGAGTTGAGGAGTTGAGGAGTTGAGGAGTTGAGGAGTTGAGGAGTTGAGGAGTTGAGGAGTTGAGGAGTTGAGGAGTTGAGGAGTTGAGGAGTTGAGGAGTTGAGGAGTTGAGGAGTTGAGGAGTTGAGGAGTTGAGGAGTTGAGGAGTTGAGGAGTTGAGGAGTTGAGGAGTTGAGGAGTTGAGGAGTTGAGGAGTTGAGGAGTTGAGGAGTTGAGGAGTTGAGGAGTTGAGGAGTTGAGGAGTTGAGGAGTTGAGGAGTTGAGGAGTTGAGGAGTTGAGGAGTTGAGGAGTTGAGGAGTTGAGGAGTTGAGGAGTTGAGGAGTTGAGGAGTTGAGGAGTTGAGGAGTTGAGGAGTTGAGGAGTTGAGGAGTTGAGGAGTTGAGGAGTTGAGGAGTTGAGGAGTTGAGGAGTTGAGGAGTTGAGGAGTTGAGGAGTTGAGGAGTTGAGGAGTTGAGGAGTTGAGGAGTTGAGGAGTTGAGGAGTTGAGGAGTTGAGGAGTTGAGGAGTTGAGGAGTTGAGGAGTTGAGGAGTTGAGGAGTTGAGGAGTTGAGGAGTTGAGGAGTTGAGGAGTTGAGGAGTTGAGGAGTTGAGGAGTTGAGGAGTTGAGGAGTTGAGGAGTTGAGGAGTTGAGGAGTTGAGGAGTTGAGGAGTTGAGGAGTTGAGGAGTTGAGGAGTTGAGGAGTTGAGGAGTTGAGGAGTTGAGGAGTTGAGGAGTTGAGGAGTTGAGGAGTTGAGGAGTTGAGGAGTTGAGGAGTTGAGGAGTTGAGGAGTTGAGGAGTTGAGGAGTTGAGGAGTTGAGGAGTTGAGGAGTTGCAAGCAAAAAAAAAGAAAAAGCAAAAAAAAGAAAAAGCAAAAAAAAGAAAAAGCAAAAAAAAAATATAAAACAGAAAAAGAAAAAAAAATATAAAAAAGAAAAAACAGAAAAAGAAAAAACAAAGACGGAAAGAAAAAAAACCAAGACCGAAAGAAAAACACAAAGACGAAAAGAAGAAAAACACAAAGACGAAAAGAAGAAAAACACAAAGACAAAAAGAAGAAAACACAAAGACGAAAAGAAGAAAAACACAAAGACGAAAAGAAGAAAAACAAAGACGAAAAGAAGAAAAACACAAAGACGAAAAGAAGAAAAACACAAAGACGAAAAGAAGAAAAACACAAAGACGAAAAGAAAAAACCAAAGACCAAAAGAAAAAACACAAAGACGAAAAGACGGGTTGAAATGAAAAAAAAAAGAATGTAACTCACCTTGTTATTTTCAGACTTGTTTCTTACTATTTCCTCTTACCACAAATCTCATTACAGGGGAAAATCATCAGATCATAGCTATGACGTCATTCATTGAGTTCACAAGCAAAATGAACACCGAAATCGTGGTCGAGCCACAAGGGGTAAAATATTCACTAAATTTAATAAATAGTTGCAGAAGAGTCTAAATTAGTCGCTTTCGATCACTTTTTAACAAAAATAGTAGGCATAGTCAGCAAGCCCTTTAAAATAATCACTTTTAGAAGCCAGTTGCAACTCTGAAACACGAAAAGAAAAAAAACAAAGACGAAAAGAAAAAAAAAAACAAAGACGAAAAGAAAAAAAAAATCAAAGACGAAAAGAAAAAAAAAATCAAAGACGAAAAGAAAAGAAAAATCAAAGACGAAAAGAAAAGAAAAATCAAAGACGAAAAGAAAAGAAAAATCAAAGACGAAAAGAAAAATCAAAGACGAAAAGAAAAATCAAAGACGAAAAGAAAAATCAAAGACGAAAAGAAAAATCAAAGACGAAAAGAAAAATCAAAGACGAAAAGAAAAATCAAAGACGAAAAGAAAAATCAAAGACGAAAAGAAAAATCAAAGACGAAAAGAAAAATCAAAGACGAAAAGAAAAATCAAAGACGAAAAGAAAAATCAAAGACGAAAAGAAAAATCAAAGACGAAAAGAAAAATCAAAGACGAAAAGAAAAATCAAAGACGAAAAGAAAAATCAAAGACGAAAAGAAAAATCAAAGACGAAAAGAAAAATCAAAGACGAAAAGAAAAATCAAAGACGAAAAGAAAAATCAAAGACGAAAAGAAAAATCAAAGACGAAAAGAAAAATCAAAGACGAAAAGAAAAATCAAAGACGAAAAGAAAAATCAAAGACGAAAAGAAAAATCAAAGACGAAAAGAAAAATCAAAGACGAAAAGAAAAATCAAAGACGAAAAGAAAAATCAAAGACGAAAAGAAAAATCAAAGACGAAAAGAAAAATCAAAGACGAAAAGAAAAATCAAAGACGAAAAGAAAAATCAAAGACGAAAAGAAAAATCAAAGACGAAAAGAAAAATCAAAGACGAAAAGAAAAATCAAAGACAAAAAGAAAAATCAAAGACAAAAAGAAAAATCAAAGACGAAAAAAAAGACCAAAAGAAACAAAACAAAGACCAAAAGAAAAAAAACAAAGACCAAAAGAAAAAACACAAAGACCAAAAGAAAAAACACAAAGACCAAAAGAAAAACAAAGACGAAAAGAAAACACAATAACAAAAAAAGAAAAAAAAAGAAATGAACATTCTATGGAGATTTTCTATTCCTATGGGATTCACTAAACCTGAAATAACACCCATCATCAGTTCAATTCCAGCCTTGCCCTGGGTGTACTTTCTGTGTCTCTTACTTGACGAAGGTTTATAAGCAGCCACTTGCTACTTTTTTTAGTAGGTCACATTTTCGGGGTTAGCCCCCCTTTATGATCAAATCCAGGGATCGTGGGATGCAGCTCTATACAACCACCCAAACCTAAAATATTAAGCCCCCTCATATTTCAAAAATGCAACAGATTATTATCTAGTGCAAATGAAATGACAGGCAAATTATCTGGCACGTTAATGATTGACAGGATTTCAAACCAAACCCCAGTAAAAAAATTATCAGTTAAAAATTAAATTCAACTTGCAGAGTATGGAAGCTTTCAAATAAATGACTCAACACAAATTTAAAAGTTAAACTAACGTTTAATAAAGCAAAAATAATATGCAGATTAACACAAGAGATACTTAGATTGGGTAGCATAGAAAGTGGTTGAACAGGAGATCGAAAGTTCGAGGTAGGCCATATTTATGCTTTACACTGTAATTAGCATAAATACAGCCTAAAACTAGTGGCCAACAAAGAACTAAAAACTCATACACTAAACACAAAGGTTTGATTCCCTCTAGAAGTGGGAGAACCGAATTTTCCTAACAATTGACCTATCTCAACCACTTCTGCCAATACAGGGGGAAACACTGAGACAAAGCTCCTTTTAGAAAACAACATTAGAGAAAACCTCAAACAATCATTACACTTAAAAAATTATCAGTTCACAAAAAACACCAAGTTGATATCTAAATCAACAAAAAAAAGTCCTAGATGATGATGATGATGATGATGATGATGGGCAGGAAAAGTGCCATGCCTTTTATATATTTAAATTGCAGGATCACAGGCTTGGAAACCTTTGGAGCAGCAATGGTTGCTTATAAGACTGCAGGCCTCACCAGGACACTAAAAAGTAAACTAGTTTTAGAGATTAAAATTAGTGTTAAATACTTTATCTAACAAGGAGAGGATCCCAACGTGTCATCACAGATTTGGTTCATTTTTGGTGTGTAAGTAGTGCATGACTAGGACATATATTTGTGAAAATATTAAGAAGCAACTTTCAGAAATTTTGGAGAAAATCGCGATTAAAAATTTTAAAATTAATTAAATTCTTGTAAGCGGATCGTGGTGTAGCGGGAAGAGTTGCGATTCCCAACCCAAAGGTCCCGAGATTGAGTCTCGCTGCATACCATAATTTTTATTTTAATTTTCCACGCAATTAAGAGCACGGCAAAATACGGCAGGTTCAGGCAGGTTATTTTCTCATATATCAGAAATATACAGTACATTGAAACAAGTCTTGCAAATAGCCCCAATATTAGCAGTATACACCTGAAGTTAGATATTCTATAAACTTTCTTTTTATAATGAAAAGGCATCCAAATTATTCTATCGTAATCACTATAGGCCAGTGGTTCCCAAACTGTTTTGCTCGTGGACCCCCCCCCCATTTGTTGCCAATGATAGCGAAACCCTGAATATTTTTTAATTAACGACTTTTCAAAATTTAATATCTGATATTAAATGAAAGAAGCCAACTTAATGTTAAAAAAAGTTTTGATTAAGCGAGTTCCAAGAACCATCAGGGGAATCTGGGGGTCCCACCCTCCAAAATTTTTTTGGAAATTTGCTATAATAAATAAATTTTTAACAAAAAAGAAACTGACTACAAAAGTGAGAAATAATTTTTATCCAAAAAACAATACTACTTTTTAACATAATTTTTGAAGTCGAAACACTTTCACAATAAATTAACATTCCTCGCTAACAATTAAAATGTTTATTATATTATAATATATGGCTATAATAGTCTTTCTTTTTAAATTAATTTTCATAAGACTGCTCGACATGTTTCTGTTTTCCAAAAAAAACAAGGCGTTTAAGCCTTTTCTTATTATATTAAGAAAAGAAAACAGTTAAGTACTATATTGTGCCTTTAATTGTAAATTTTCTTTTATCTTATGTTATATGCTAATTACGTGTTCTTTTTTTAATGTTAGCGAGGAATGTTAATTTATTGTAAAAGTGTTTCGACTTCAAAAATTATGTTAAAAAGTAGTATTGTTTTTTGGATAAAAATTATTTCTTACTTTTAGGCGCATTTTTTAAGTCTGTTTCTTTTTTGTTAAAAATTAATTTATTTCATTCTTTTTATATCAAGTTGCCTGCGGCTCCAGAAATTTCATGCCAAAAGAAAAAAACCTAACTTATATAACCCCTTTCAAAAATATAATAAGAGAAATTCAATAAAAAAAAAAGATCATGCATTGATTTCAAGAAGTTTTACCTTGTTGTAGAAGCTGTAGCAGTTGGATGCGTCCTTGTAAGTGCCGCAGGCGCAGTTCCAGACAGCGGGGCAATTGCGGGTGTCGCCAGGACATCTCACCGGAGAGGCAGCCTCACTCATCAGCCTGAAAGAATTTGGGCGAGTTTAATATTTTCTCATATATCAGATATATACAGTGCATTGAAACAAGTCTCGCATATAGCCCCAATATTAGTAGTACAAGTAGGACTTAGATAATGACATACTAAAATTAAAAGAAAATCCGGACGATAAAAATTAAATTTATTGCAAATTTTCAATTTTTTTGGCCTCAAATATCGACCTTTTTAAAAATTCTTGTTAAAAACGTTTGAAGCATTTGCCAAGGTCATTTTTCCATGGATATTGTAGTTAGATAGCTATATAACATAAAAAAACCACAATTCATGATTAAATCATTAGTTAAATAATTAATTTATTAAAATGAACATTAAAAATACAGGTAAAATCATTCAATCAAATATAACAGAAAATATTTTAATAATATTCAGTGACAAATCATCTAATAAAAAGTTAAATTAAAAACAGGCAAAATTTTATTTAAAAATTTTTAAATTTCGTTGTATATATATAGGCATGTGATACATGTCTGTAGGCTATATTTTAGTGCTGTTTACGAATATCAGGCTAACTTTTCAATAAAATTTAAAATAAGTGTGAAAAAATTAAAGCATTTATCTTAATACTTTTGTTTTGAATGTTTCCAAACTTATTCTAAAATTTATTTAAAAGTTAGCCTGATATTCGTAAACAGCACTAAAATATAGCCTACAGACATGTATCACATGCCTATACAACGAATTTTAAAAATTTAAATTTGTTAAAAATTTAATTTTTTAAATAAAATTTTGCCTGTTTTTAATTTAACTTTTTATTAGATGATTTTTCACTGAATATTATTAAAATATTTTCTGTTTTATTTGATTGAATGATTTTACCTGTATTTTTAATGTTCATTTTAATAAATTAATTAAATAATGATTTAATCATCAATTGTGTTTTTTTTATGTTATATAGCTATATAACTACAATATCCATGGAAAAATGACCTTCTCATATGCTTTAAACATTTTTAACAAGAATTTTTGAAAAGGTCGATTTTTGAGGCCAAAAAAATTGAAAATTTGCAATAAATTAAATTTTTTATCGCCCGGATTTTCTTTTAATTTTAGTATGTCATTATTTAAGTCATTTCTAAGGGATAACCGTTTGAATTACTTATTTTGCGGTTTTGAGCGATGTTTTATTTTTTTCGAATATCCAATTTTTCAAATAATTTTTAAAAATTTAAATTTTAAACTTTTTTTTAATTGGAATATTTGTATTCAGCACTGAAAAATAGCCTATAAACATGTATCATAAGTCCCAATTACTATTATATGATTTTTTGAAATTTGTTTTGGAACATTTTTAAATTTTTAAAAATTCCTCAACAATTGCAGAGTGGCATCAACCGGTTTAGAAATCTACACTATTAACTCTGTCAGAAACCATCAAAACATTTAAGCCATACGCGATTTCGCACTTTTTGACTAGGCACCCTGACTATAAGATTTTAAACCTAACTTATATAACCCCTTTCAAAAATATAATAAGAGAAATTCAATTAAAAAAAAGAACATGCATCGATTTCAAGAAGTTTTACCTTGTTACAGAAGCTGTAGCAGTTGGTTGCATCCTTGAAAGTGCCGCAGGCGCAGTTCCAGACTGCGGGGCAATTACGGGTGACGCCAGGACATCTCACCGGAGAGGCGGCCTCACTCATCAGCCTGAAAGAATTTGGGCGAGTTTAATATTTTCTCATATATCAGAAATATACAGTGCATTGAAACAAGTCTCGCATATAGCCCCAATATTAGTAGACACCTGAAGTTAGATATTCTCTAAACTTTAATTCAAAATGAAAAAGCATTGTAATTATTTTATTAAAATTTTAATTTTTTTTTATTTTTTAAAAAAATTAATTTATTTCATTCTTTTTATATCAAGTTGCCTGCGGCTCCAGAAATTTCATGCCAAAAGAAAAAAACCTAACTTATATAACCCCTTTCAAAAATATAATAAGAGAAATTCAATTAAAAAAAAGAACATGCATCGATTTCAAGAAGTTTTACCTTGTTACAGAAGCTGTAGCAGTTGGATGCGTCCTTGTAGGTGCCGCAGGCGCAGTTCCAGACTGCGGGGCAATTGCGGGTGTCGCCAGGACATCTCACCGGAGAGGCAGCCTCACTCATCAGCCTGAAAGAATTTGGGCGAGTTTAATATTTTCTCATATATCAGATATATACAGTGCATTGAAACAAGTCTCGCATATAGCCCCAATATTAGTAGACACCTGAAGTTAGATATTCTCTAAACTTTAATTCAAAATGAAAAAGCATTGTAATTATTTTATTAAAATTTTAATTTTTTTTTATTTTTTAAAAAAATTAATTTATTTCATTCTTTTTATATCAAGTTGCCTGCGGCTCCAGAAATTTCATGCCAAAAGAAAAAAACCTAACTTATATAACCCCTTTCAAAAATATAATAAGAGAAATTCAATTAAAAAAAAGAACATGCATCGATTTCAAGAAGTTTTACCTTGTTACAGAAGCTGTAGCAGTTGGATGCGTCCTTGTAGGTGCCGCAGGCGCAGTTCCAGACTGCGGGGCAATTGCGGGTGTCGCCAGGACATCTCACCGGAGAGGCAGCCTCACTCATCAGCCTGAAAGAATTTGGGCGAGTTTAATATTTTCTCATATATCAGATATATACAGTGCATTGAAACAAGTCTCGCATATAGCCCCAATATTAGTAGACACCTGAAGTTAGATATTCTCTAAACTTTAATTCAAAATGAAAAAGCATTGTAATTATTTTATTAAAATTTTAATTTTTTTTTATTTTTTAAAAAAATTAATTTATTTCATTCTTTTTATATCAAGTTGCCTGCGGCTCCAGAAATTTCATGCCAAAAGAAAAAAACCTAACTTATATAACCCCTTTCAAAAATATAATAAGAGAAATTCAATTAAAAAAAAGAACATGCATCGATTTCAAGAAGTTTTACCTTGTTACAGAAGCTGTAGCAGTTGGATGCGTCCTTGTAGGTGCCGCAGGCGCAGTTCCAGACTGCGGGGCAATTGCGGGTGTCGCCAGGACATCTCACCGGAGAGGCAGCCTCACTTATCAGCCTGAAAGAATTTGGGCGAGTTTAATATTTTCTCATATATCAGATATATACAGTGCATTGAAACAAGTCTCGCATATAGCCCCAATATTAGTAGACACCTGAAGTTAGATATTCTCTAAACTTTAATTCAAAATGAAAAAGCATTGTAATTATTTTATTAAAATTTTAATTTTTTTTTATTTTTTAAAAAAATTAATTTATTTCATTCTTTTTATATCAAGTTGCCTGCGGCTCCAGAAATTTCATGCCAAAAGAAAAAAACCTAACTTATATAACCCCTTTCAAAAATATAATAAGAGAAATTCAATTAAAAAAAAGAACATGCATCGATTTCAAGAAGTTTTACCTTGTTACAGAAGCTGTAGCAGTTGGTTGCATCCTTGAAAGTGCCGCAGGCGCAGTTCCAGACTGCGGGACAATTACGGGTGACGCCAGGACATCTCACCGGAGAGGCGGCCTCACTCATCAGCCTGAAAGAATTTGGGCGAGTTTAATATTTTCTCATATATCAGAAATATACAGTGCATTGAAACAAGTCTCGCATATAGCCCCAATATTAGTAGTACAAGTAGGACTTAGATAATGACATACTAAAATTAAAAGAAAATCCGGACGATAAAAAATTAAATTTATTGCAAATTTTCAATTTTTTTGGCCTCAAAAATCGACCTTTTTAAAAATTCTTGTTAAAAACGTTTGAAGCATTTGCCAAGGTCATTTTTCCATGGATATTGTAGTTAGATAGCTATATAACATAAAAAAACCACAATTCATGATTAAATCATTAGTTAAATAATTAATTTATTAAAATGAACATTAAAAATACAGGTAAAATCATTCAATCAAATATAACAGAAAATATTTTAATAATATTCAGTGACAAATCATCTAATAAAAAGTTAAATTAAAAACAGGCAAAATTTTATTTAAAAATTTTTAAATTTCGTTGTATATATATAGGCATGTGATACATGTCTGTAGGCTATATTTTAGTGCTGTTTACGAATATCAGGCTAACTTTTCAATAAAATTTAAAATAAGTGTGAAAAAATTAAAGCATTTATCTTAATACTTTTGTTTTGAATGTTTCCAAACTTATTCTAAAATTTATTTAAAAGTTAGCCTGATATTCGTAAACAGCACTAAAATATAGCCTACAGACATGTATCACATGCCTATACAACAAATTTTAAAAATTTAAATTTGTTAAAAATTTAATTTTTTAAATAAAATTTTGCCTGTTTTTAATTTAACTTTTTATTAGATGATTTTACCTGTATTTTTAATGTTCATTTTAATAAATTAATTAAATAATGATTTAATCATCAATTGTGTTTTTTTTTATGTTATATAGCTATATAACTACAATATCCATGGAAAAATGACCTTCTCAAATGCTTTAAACATTTTTAACAAGAATTTTTGAAAAGGTCGATTTTTGAGGCCAAAAAAATTGAAAATTTGCAATAAATTAAATTTTTTATCGCCCGGATTTTCTTTTAATTTTAGTATGTCATTATTTAAGTCATTTCTAAGGGATAACCGTTTGAATTACTTATTTTGCGGTTTTGAGCGATGTTTTATTTTTTTCGAATATCCAATTTTTCAAATAATTTTTAAAAATTTAAATTTTAAACTTTTTTTTAATTGGAATATTTGTATTCAGCACTGAAAAATAGCCTATAAACATGTATCATAAGTCCCAATTACTATTATATGATTTTTTGAAATTTGTTTTGGAACATTTTTAAATTTTTAAAAATTCCTCAACAATTGCAGAGTGGCATCAACCGGTTTAGAAATCTACACTATTAACTCTGTCAGAAACCATCAAAACATTTAAGCCATACGCGATTTCGCACTTTTTGACTAGGCACCCTGACTATAAGATTTTAAACCTAACTTATATAACCCCTTTCAAAAATATAATAAGAGAAATTCAATTAAAAAAAAGAACATGCATCGATTTCAAGAAGTTTTACCTTGTTACAGAAGCTGTAGCAGTTGGTTGCATCCTTGAAAGTGCCGCAGGCGCAGTTCCAGACTGCGGGGCAATTACGGGTGACGCCAGGACATCTCACCGGAGAGGCGGCCTCACTCATCAGCCTGAAAGAATTTGGGCGAGTTTAATATTTTCTCATATATCAGAAATATACAGTGCATTGAAACAAGTCTCGCATATAGCCCCAATATTAGTAGACACCTGAAGTTAGATATTCTCTAAACTTTAATTCAAAATGAAAAAGCATTGTAATTATTTTATTAAAATTTTAATTTTTTTTTATTTTTTAAAAAAATTAATTTATTTCATTCTTTTTATATCAAGTTGCCTGCGGCTCCAGAAATTTCATGCCAAAAGAAAAAAACCTAACTTATATAACCCCTTTCAAAAATATAATAAGAGAAATTCAATTAAAAAAAAGAACATGCATCGATTTCAAGAAGTTTTACCTTGTTACAGAAGCTGTAGCAGTTGGATGCGTCCTTGTAGGTGCCGCAGGCGCAGTTCCAGACTGCGGGGCAATTGCGGGTGTCGCCAGGACATCTCACCGGAGAGGCAGCCTCACTCATCAGCCTGAAAGAATTTGGGCGAGTTTAATATTTTCTCATATATCAGATATATACAGTGCATTGAAACAAGTCTTGCATATAGCCCCAATATTAGTAGACACCTGAAGTTAGATATTCTCTAAACTTTAATTCAAAATGAAAAAGCATTGTAATTATTTTATTAAAATTTTAATTTTTTTTTATTTTTTAAAAAAATTAATTTATTTCATTCTTTTTTTATCAAGTTGCCTGCGGCTCCAGAAATTTCATGCCAAAAGAAAAACACCTAACTTATATAACCCCTTTCAAAAATATAATAAGAGAAATTCAATTAAAAAAAAGAACATGCATCGATTTCAAGAAGTTTTACCTTGTTACAGAAGCTGTAGCAGTTGGATGCGTCCTTGTAGGTGCCGCAGGCGCAGTTCCAGACTGCGGGGCAATTGCGGGTGTCGCCAGGACATCTCACCGGAGAGGCAGCCTCACTTATCAGCCTGAAAGAATTTGGGCGAGTTTAATATTTTCTCATATATCAGATATATACAGTGCATTGAAACAAGTCTCGCATATAGCCCCAATATTAGTAGACACCTGAAGTTAGATATTCTCTAAACTTTAATTCAAAATGAAAAAGCATTGTAATTATTTTATTAAAATTTTAATTTTTTTTTATTTTTTAAAAAAATTAATTTATTTCATTCTTTTTATATCAAGTTGCCTGCGGCTCCAGAAATTTCATGCCAAAAGAAAAAAACCTAACTTATATAACCCCTTTCAAAAATATAATAAGAGAAATTCAATTAAAAAAAAGAACATGCATCGATTTCAAGAAGTTTTACCTTGTTACAGAAGCTGTAGCAGTTGGTTGCATCCTTGAAAGTGCCGCAGGCGCAGTTCCAGACTGCGGGGCAATTACGGGTGACGCCAGGACATCTCACCGGAGAGGCGGCCTCACTCATCAGCCTGAAAGAATTTGGGCGAGTTTAATATTTTCTCATATATCAGAAATATACAGTGCATTGAAACAAGTCTCGCATATAGCCCCAATATTAGTAGTACAAGTAGGACTTAGATAATGACATACTAAAATTAAAAGAAAATCCGGACGATAAAAAATTAAATTTATTGCAAATTTTCAATTTTTTTGGCCTCAAAAATCGACCTTTTTAAAAATTCTTGTTAAAAACGTTTGAAGCATTTGCCAAGGTCATTTTTCCATGGATATTGTAGTTAGATAGCTATATAACATAAAAAAACCACAATTCATGATTAAATCATTAGTTAAATAATTAATTTATTAAAATGAACATTAAAAATACAGGTAAAATCATTCAATCAAATATAACAGAAAATATTTTAATAATATTCAGTGACAAATCATCTAATAAAAAGTTAAATTAAAAACAGGCAAAATTTTATTTAAAAATTTTTAAATTTCGTTGTATATATATAGGCATGTGATACATGTCTGTAGGCTATATTTTAGTGCTGTTTACGAATATCAGGCTAACTTTTCAATAAAATTTAAAATAAGTGTGAAAAAATTAAAGCATTTATCTTAATACTTTTGTTTTGAATGTTTCCAAACTTATTCTAAAATTTATTTAAAAGTTAGCCTGATATTCGTAAACAGCACTAAAATATAGCCTACAGACATGTATCACATGCCTATACAACAAATTTTAAAAATTTAAATTTGTTAAAAATTTAATTTTTTAAATAAAATTTTGCCTGTTTTTAATTTAACTTTTTATTAGATGATTTTACCTGTATTTTTAATGTTCATTTTAATAAATTAATTAAATAATGATTTAATCATCAATTGTGTTTTTTTTTATGTTATATAGCTATATAACTACAATATCCATGAAAAATGACCTTCTCAAATGCTTTAAACATTTTTAACAAGAATTTTTGAAAAGGTCGATTTTTGAGGCCAAAAAAATTGAAAATTTGCAATAAATTAAATTTTTTATCGCCCGGATTTTCTTTTAATTTTAGTATGTCATTATTTAAGTCATTTCTAAGGGATAACCGTTTGAATTACTTATTTTGCGGTTTTGAGCGATGTTTTATTTTTTTCGAATATCCAATTTTTCAAATAATTTTTAAAAATTTAAATTTTAAACTTTTTTTTAATTGGAATATTTGTATTCAGCACTGAAAAATAGCTTATAAACATGTATCATAAGTCCCAATTACTATTATATGATTTTTTGAAATTTGTTTTGGAACATTTTTAAATTTTTAAAAATTCCTCAACAATTGCAGAGTGGCATCAACCGGTTTAGAAATCTACACTATTAACTCTGTCAGAAACCATCAAAACATTTAAGCCATACGCGATTTCGCACTTTTTGACTAGGCACCCTGACTATAAGATTTTAAACCTAACTTATATAACCCCTTTCAAAAATATAATAAGAGAAATTCAATTAAAAAAAAGAACATGCATCGATTTCAAGAAGTTTTACCTTGTTACAGAAGCTGTAGCAGTTGGTTGCATCCTTGAAAGTGCCGCAGGCGCAGTTCCAGACTGCGGGGCAATTACGGGTGACGCCAGGACATCTCACCGGAGAGGCGGCCTCACTCATCAGCCTGAAATAATTTGGGCGAGTTTAATATTTTCTCATATATCAGAAATATACAGTGCATTGAAACAAGTCTCGCATATAGCCCCAATATTAGTAGACACCTGAAGTTAGATATTCTCTAAACTTTAATTCAAAATGAAAAAGCATTGTAATTATTTTATTAAAATTTTAATTTTTTTTTATTTTTTAAAAAAATTAATTTATTTCATTCTTTTTATATCAAGTTGCCTGCGGCTCCAGAAATTTCATGCCAAAAGAAAAAAACCTAACTTATATAACCCCTTTCAAAAATATAATAAGAGAAATTCAATTAAAAAAAAGAACATGCATCGATTTCAAGAAGTTTTACCTTGTTACAGAAGCTGTAGCAGTTGGATGCGTCCTTGTAGGTGCCGCAGGCGCAGTTCCAGACTGCGGGGCAATTGCGGGTGTCGCCAGGACATCTCACCGGAGAGGCAGCCTCACTCATCAGCCTGAAAGAATTTGGGCGAGTTTAATATTTTCTCATATATCAGATATATACAGTGCATTGAAACAAGTCTCGCATATAGCCCCAATATTAGTAGACACCTGAAGTTAGATATTCTCTAAACTTTAATTCAAAATGAAAAAGCATTGTAATTATTTTATTAAAATTTTAATTTTTTTTTATTTTTTAAAAAAATTAATTTATTTCATTCTTTTTATATCAAGTTGCCTGCGGCTCCAGAAATTTCATGCCAAAAGAAAAAAACCTAACTTATATAACCCCTTTCAAAAATATAATAAGAGAAATTCAATTAAAAAAAAGAACATGCATCGATTTCAAGAAGTTTTACCTTGTTACAGAAGCTGTAGCAGTTGGATGCGTCCTTGTAGGTGCCGCAGGCGCAGTTCCAGACTGCGGGGCAATTGCGGGTGTCGCCAGGACATCTCACCGGAGAGGCAGCCTCACTTATCAGCCTGAAAGAATTTGGGCGAGTTTAATATTTTCTCATATATCAGATATATACAGTGCATTGAAACAAGTCTCGCATATAGCCCCAATATTAGTAGACACCTGAAGTTAGATATTCTCTAAACTTTAATTCAAAATGAAAAAGCATTGTAATTATTTTATTAAAATTTTAATTTTTTTTTATTTTTTAAAAAAATTAATTTATTTCATTCTTTTTATATCAAGTTGCCTGCGGCTCCAGAAATTTCATGCCAAAAGAAAAAAACCTAACTTATATAACCCCTTTCAAAAATATAATAAGAGAAATTCAATTAAAAAAAAGAACATGCATCGATTTCAAGAAGTTTTACCTTGTTACAGAAGCTGTAGCAGTTGGTTGCATCCTTGAAAGTGCCGCAGGCGCAGTTCCAGACTGCGGGACAATTACGGGTGACGCCAGGACATCTCACCGGAGAGGCGGCCTCACTCATCAGCCTGAAAGAATTTGGGCGAGTTTAATATTTTCTCATATATCAGAAATATACAGTGCATTGAAACAAGTCTCGCATATAGCCCCAATATTAGTAGTACAAGTAGGACTTAGATAATGACATACTAAAATTAAAAGAAAATCCGGACGATAAAAAATTAAATTTATTGCAAATTTTCAATTTTTTTGGCCTCAAAAATCGACCCTTTTAAAAATTCTTGTTAAAAACGTTTGAAGCATTTGCCAAGGTCATTTTTCCATGGATATTGTAGTTAGATAGCTATATAACATAAAAAAACCACAATTCATGATTAAATCATTAGTTAAATAATTAATTTATTAAAATGAACATTAAAAATACAGGTAAAATCATTCAATCAAATATAACAGAAAATATTTTAATAATATTCAGTGACAAATCATCTAATAAAAAGTTAAATTAAAAACAGGCAAAATTTTATTTAAAAATTTTTAAATTTCGTTGTATATATATAGGCATGTGATACATGTCTGTAGGCTATATTTTAGTGCTGTTTACGAATATCAGGCTAACTTTTCAATAAAATTTAAAATAAGTGTGAAAAAATTAAAGCATTTATCTTAATACTTTTGTTTTGAATGTTTCCAAACTTATTCTAAAATTTATTTAAAAGTTAGCCTGATATTCGTAAACAGCACTAAAATATAGCCTACAGACATGTATCACATGCCTATACAACAAATTTTAAAAATTTAAATTTGTTAAAAATTTAATTTTTTAAATAAAATTTTGCCTGTTTTTAATTTAACTTTTTATTAGATGATTTTACCTGTATTTTTAATGTTCATTTTAATAAATTAATTAAATAATGATTTAATCATCAATTGTGTTTTTTTTTATGTTATATAGCTATATAACTACAATATCCATGGAAAAATGACCTTCTCAAATGCTTTAAACATTTTTAACAAGAATTTTTGAAAAGGTCGATTTTTGAGGCCAAAAAAATTGAAAATTTGCAATAAATTAAATTTTTTATCGCCCGGATTTTCTTTTAATTTTAGTATGTCATTATTTAAGTCATTTCTAAGGGATAACCGTTTGAATTACTTATTTTGCGGTTTTGAGCGATGTTTTATTTTTTTCGAATATCCAATTTTTCAAATAATTTTTAAAAATTTAAATTTTAAACTTTTTTTTAATTGGAATATTTGTATTCAGCACTGAAAAATAGCCTATAAACATGTATCATAAGTCCCAATTACTATTATATGATTTTTTGAAATTTGTTTTGGAACATTTTTAAATTTTTAAAAATTCCTCAACAATTGCAGAGTGGCATCAACCGGTTTAGAAATCTACACTATTAACTCTGTCAGAAACCATCAAAACATTTAAGCCATACGCGATTTCGCACTTTTTGACTAGGCACCCTGACTATAAGATTTTAAACCTAACTTATATAACCCCTTTCAAAAATATAATAAGAGAAATTGAATTAAAAAAAAGAACATGCATCGATTTCAAGAAGTTTTACCTTGTTACAGAAGCTGTAGCAGTTGGTTGCATCCTTGAAAGTGCCGCAGGCGCAGTTCCAGACTGCGGGGCAATTACGGGTGACGCCAGGACATCTCACCGGAGAGGCGGCCTCACTCATCAGCCTGAAAGAATTTGGGCGAGTTTAATATTTTCTCATATATCAGAAATATACAGTGCATTGAAACAAGTCTCGCATATAGCCCCAATATTAGTAGACACCTGAAGTTAGATATTCTCTAAACTTTAATTCAAAATGAAAAAGCATTGTAATTATTTTATTAAAATTTTAATTTTTTTTTATTTTTTAAAAAAATTAATTTATTTCATTCTTTTTTTATCAAGTTGCCTGCGGCTCCAGAAATTTCATGCCAAAAGAAAAACACCTAACTTATATAACCCCTTTCAAAAATATAATAAGAGAAATTCAATTAAAAAAAAGAACATGCATCGATTTCAAGAAGTTTTACCTTGTTACAGAAGCTGTAGCAGTTGGATGCGTCCTTGTAGGTGCCGCAGGCGCAGTTCCAGACTGCGGGGCAATTGCGGGTGTCGCCAGGACATCTCACCGGAGAGGCAGCCTCACTTATCAGCCTGAAAGAATTTGGGCGAGTTTAATATTTTCTCATATATCAGATATATACAGTGCATTGAAACAAGTCTCGCATATAGCCCCAATATTAGTAGACACCTGAAGTTAGATATTCTCTAAACTTTAATTCAAAATGAAAAAGCATTGTAATTATTTTATTAAAATTTTAATTTTTTTTTATTTTTTAAAAAAATTAATTTATTTCATTCTTTTTATATCAAGTTGCCTGCGGCTCCAGAAATTTCATGCCAAAAGAAAAAAACCTAACTTATATAACCCCTTTCAAAAATATAATAAGAGAAATTCAATTAAAAAAAAGAACATGCATCGATTTCAAGAAGTTTTACCTTGTTACAGAAGCTGTAGCAGTTGGTTGCATCCTTGAAAGTGCCGCAGGCGCAGTTCCAGACTGCGGGGCAATTACGGGTGACGCCAGGACATCTCACCGGAGAGGCGGCCTCACTCATCAGCCTGAAAGAATTTGGGCGAGTTTAATATTTTCTCATATATCAGAAATATACAGTGCATTGAAACAAGTCTCGCATATAGCCCCAATATTAGTAGTACAAGTAGGACTTAGATAATGACATACTAAAATTAAAAGAAAATCCGGACGATAAAAAATTAAATTTATTGCAAATTTTCAATTTTTTTGGCCTCAAAAATCGACCTTTTTAAAAATTCTTGTTAAAAACGTTTGAAGCATTTGCCAAGGTCATTTTTCCATGGATATTGTAGTTAGATAGCTATATAACATAAAAAAACCACAATTCATGATTAAATCATTAGTTAAATAATTAATTTATTAAAATGAACATTAAAAATACAGGTAAAATCATTCAATCAAATATAACAGAAAATATTTTAATAATATTCAGTGACAAATCATCTAATAAAAAGTTAAATTAAAAACAGGCAAAATTTTATTTAAAAATTTTTAAATTTCGTTGTATATATATAGGCATGTGATACATGTCTGTAGGCTATATTTTAGTGCTGTTTACGAATATCAGGCTAACTTTTCAATAAAATTTAAAATAAGTGTGAAAAAATTAAAGCATTTATCTTAATACTTTTGTTTTGAATGTTTCCAAACTTATTCTAAAATTTATTTAAAAGTTAGCCTGATATTCGTAAACAGCACTAAAATATAGCCTACAGACATGTATCACATGCCTATACAACAAATTTTAAAAATTTAAATTTGTTAAAAATTTAATTTTTTAAATAAAATTTTGCCTGTTTTTAATTTAACTTTTTATTAGATGATTTTACCTGTATTTTTAATGTTCATTTTAATAAATTAATTAAATAATGATTTAATCATCAATTGTGTTTTTTTTTATGTTATATAGCTATATAACTACAATATCCATGGAAAAATGACCTTCTCAAATGCTTTAAACATTTTTAACAAGAATTTTTGAAAAGGTCGATTTTTGAGGCCAAAAAAATTGAAAATTTGCAATAAATTAAATTTTTTATCGCCCGGATTTTCTTTTAATTTTAGTATGTCATTATTTAAGTCATTTCTAAGGGATAACCGTTTGAATTACTTATTTTGCGGTTTTGAGCGATGTTTTATTTTTTTCGAATATCCAATTTTTCAAATAATTTTTAAAAATTTAAATTTTAAACTTTTTTTTTAATTGGAATATTTGTATTCAGCACTGAAAAATAGCCTATAAACATGTATCATAAGTCCCAATTACTATTATATGATTTTTTGAAATTTGTTTTGGAACATTTTTAAATTTTTAAAAATTCCTCAACAATTGCAGAGTGGCATCAACCGGTTTAGAAATCTACACTATTAACTCTGTCAGAAACCATCAAAACATTTAAGCCATACGCGATTTCGCACTTTTTGACTAGGCACCCTGACTATAAGATTTTAAACCTAACTTATATAACCCCTTTCAAAAATATAATAAGAGAAATTCAATTAAAAAAAAGAACATGCATCGATTTCAAGAAGTTTTACCTTGTTACAGAAGCTGTAGCAGTTGGTTGCATCCTTGAAAGTGCCGCAGGCGCAGTTCCAGACTGCGGGGCAATTACGGGTGACGCCAGGACATCTCACCGGAGAGGCGGCCTCACTCATCAGCCTGAAAGAATTTGGGCGAGTTTAATATTTTCTCATATATCAGAAATATACAGTGCATTGAAACAAGTCTCGCATATAGCCCCAATATTAGTAGACACCTGAAGTTAGATATTCTCTAAACTTTAATTCAAAATGAAAAAGCATTGTAATTATTTTATTAAAATTTTAATTTTTTTTTATTTTTTAAAAAAATTAATTTATTTCATTCTTTTTTTATCAAGTTGCCTGCGGCTCCAGAAATTTCATGCCAAAAGAAAAACACCTAACTTATATAACCCCTTTCAAAAATATAATAAGAGAAATTCAATTAAAAAAAAGAACATGCATCGATTTCAAGAAGTTTTACCTTGTTACAGAAGCTGTAGCAGTTGGATGCGTCCTTGTAGGTGCCGCAGGCGCAGTTCCAGACTGCGGGGCAATTGCGGGTGTCGCCAGGACATCTCACCGGAGAGGCAGCCTCACTTATCAGCCTGAAAGAATTTGGGCGAGTTTAATATTTTCTCATATATCAGATATATACAGTGCATTGAAACAAGTCTCGCATATAGCCCCAATATTAGTAGACACCTGAAGTTAGATATTCTCTAAACTTTAATTCAAAATGAAAAAGCATTGTAATTATTTTATTAAAATTTTAATTTTTTTTTATTTTTTAAAAAAATTAATTTATTTCATTCTTTTTATATCAAGTTGCCTGCGGCTCCAGAAATTTCATGCCAAAAGAAAAAAACCTAACTTATATAACCCCTTTCAAAAATATAATAAGAGAAATTCAATTAAAAAAAAGAACATGCATCGATTTCAAGAAGTTTTACCTTGTTACAGAAGCTGTAGCAGTTGGTTGCATCCTTGAAAGTGCCGCAGGCGCAGTTCCAGACTGCGGGGCAATTACGGGTGACGCCAGGACATCTCACCGGAGAGGCGGCCTCACTCATCAGCCTGAAAGAATTTGGGCGAGTTTAATATTTTCTCATATATCAGAAATATACAGTGCATTGAAACAAGTCTCGCATATAGCCCCAATATTAGTAGTACAAGTAGGACTTAGATAATGACATACTAAAATTAAAAGAAAATCCGGACGATAAAAAATTAAATTTATTGCAAATTTTCAATTTTTTTGGCCTCAAAAATCGACCTTTTTAAAAATTCTTGTTAAAAACGTTTGAAGCATTTGCCAAGGTCATTTTTCCATGGATATTGTAGTTAGATAGCTATATAACATAAAAAAACCACAATTCATGATTAAATCATTAGTTAAATAATTAATTTATTAAAATGAACATTAAAAATACAGGTAAAATCATTCAATCAAATATAACAGAAAATATTTTAATAATATTCAGTGACAAATCATCTAATAAAAAGTTAAATTAAAAACAGGCAAAATTTTATTTAAAAATTTTTAAATTTCGTTGTATATATATAGGCATGTGATACATGTCTGTAGGCTATATTTTAGTGCTGTTTACGAATATCAGGCTAACTTTTCAATAAAATTTAAAATAAGTGTGAAAAAATTAAAGCATTTATCTTAATACTTTTGTTTTGAATGTTTCCAAACTTATTCTAAAATTTATTTAAAAGTTAGCCTGATATTCGTAAACAGCACTAAAATATAGCCTACAGACATGTATCACATGCCTATACAACAAATTTTAAAAATTTAAATTTGTTAAAAATTTAATTTTTTAAATAAAATTTTGCCTGTTTTTAATTTAACTTTTTATTAGATGATTTTACCTGTATTTTTAATGTTCATTTTAATAAATTAATTAAATAATGATTTAATCATCAATTGTGTTTTTTTTTATGTTATATAGCTATATAACTACAATATCCATGGAAAAATGACCTTCTCAAATGCTTTAAACATTTTTAACAAGAATTTTTGAAAAGGTCGATTTTTGAGGCCAAAAAAATTGAAAATTTGCAATAAATTAAATTTTTTATCGCCCGGATTTTCTTTTAATTTTAGTATGTCATTATTTAAGTCATTTCTAAGGGATAACCGTTTGAATTACTTATTTTGCGGTTTTGAGCGATGTTTTATTTTTTTCGAATATCCAATTTTTCAAATAATTTTTAAAAATTTAAATTTTAAACTTTTTTTTTAATTGGAATATTTGTATTCAGCACTGAAAAATAGCCTATAAACATGTATCATAAGTCCCAATTACTATTATATGATTTTTTGAAATTTGTTTTGGAACATTTTTAAATTTTTAAAAATTCCTCAACAATTGCAGAGTGGCATCAACCGGTTTAGAAATCTACACTATTAACTCTGTCAGAAACCATCAAAACATTTAAGCCATACGCGATTTCGCACTTTTTGACTAGGCACCCTGACTATAAGATTTTAAACCTAACTTATATAACCCCTTTCAAAAATATAATAAGAGAAATTCAATTAAAAAAAAGAACATGCATCGATTTCAAGAAGTTTTACCTTGTTACAGAAGCTGTAGCAGTTGGTTGCATCCTTGAAAGTGCCGCAGGCGCAGTTCCAGACTGCGGGGCAATTACGGGTGACGCCAGGACATCTCACCGGAGAGGCGGCCTCACTCATCAGCCTGAAAGAATTTGGGCGAGTTTAATATTTTCTCATATATCAGAAATATACAGTGCATTGAAACAAGTCTCGCATATAGCCCCAATATTAGTAGACACCTGAAGTTAGATATTCTCTAAACTTTAATTCAAAATGAAAAAGCATTGTAATTATTTTATGTTATCACTATACGCATAGCCAAGAAGGTGGGCAGTTAACCCTTAAAAATTTTAATAAATATATTAAAAAATTCTCAAACACATCAGAAAGAAACCTGTTTCGTATTACCCACTGACTCATGCAGGTTACCGATAAAACATAGCGTCAGGTGGGGTAAAATAGGTTTAACTGTTTATATTTATAAAATTTAATGCTTTTATGGTGTGCTGATTTTACTCGAGTCTCAATAAAAATCAACAACTCAAAAAACATTGAATTTTATCAAATATAAATTGTTAAAATCTCTATACCCATTTTACCTTACCCGACCCTACAATTTACAAATAAATATTTATATGTAAACAATTTATACAAGTTCATAATTATATTTTTTTATAATTTAAGTACAAAATGCTTTAGCTACTTCTTTTAGAAGACTATATTTTAAATCTAACCTAAAAATAAAAGTAATGTGACATAAAACAAAGGAAAGACTAGTTCCAAAGACTATATAGTACCCAGCTTTACATTCTTACATTCTTACTTTACATTCTTACACATCACAAAAGTTATGCTCTATTTTTGCAAGTTCGCTATTTTATACCAATATTTTTCATAATACTTAATATTGCTGAAGCGCAATAACTTTCAAATTAAATTTTACTTGGAAATATTACTTTAACGTACAATTTAAATAAACATGATAAAGGTTACAAGACTAAAAGAAAGCAATTACCAAAATATATCAAATTATATTCTTATCAAGAAAAACTAGTCATCTATAGTATACATTATTATTGACAGAACATTATCAGAAGTGTTAATAAAAGAACTAATTAGCTACTGACAAGCCTATCATTAAAAAAAAAGGTTCTTGCGTATTATCCCGTCGACAGTGTCGCTTAATCCGAAAACTTATCAAATCCCAATTAGTACTTTACTAGAACTGTGCGGCTGAATTAGACGGCCGCTGAATGGACGACGGGATAATACGCAAGTACCAACATAAGAAACATAACTATGAAGATTCAAGCGAGTCTTTTTTGCGCTGTTAGGCTCAAATTAATTTAAAGTTGTAATTTCCAAACTTGAGAGATTATTTCAAGATTCATTCGAGGTACACCCCCAAGGTTTGTAGAGGTACACCCCTTTAATATTCATTAAACAAAGTAAAGATCTCTCTCGTGTAAACGATATAAATAATAATAAATTGCAATATACAAAGCGACTTAAAACTGATAAAAATTTAAACCACTCAAGATGATAATAAACACTACACATGAAAAAAAAACAACAAAGAATAAATTCGATTATGAAATTCACTTAGAATAAAAATAAGTTACTTACACAAGACTGACTACTGCTATGATAGTTAAAACCATAAAGTCAAAACTGATGATGATCTTCACTGTGAGTAGGAGATTGCCGGCAGGAACAACTGTTCAAGATGCCTAATACCTTGAGAGGGTCAAGCCAGCTGCTTTTATTGAGTACTTTATCTGCTACAACGTCATTCATTGATAAACGTCAATATTCACATCATATACAAATATGCATAAACCAGCGATCACAAAGTATTGCCATTCAAATCTCACAAACATGCATTGGCTCACACCACTTTCAGGTTCAGGGTAAGGTAAACATCGGGACAGTTTACACATCAAAACAGTCGCCAAAACCTTGGGTTTATCATGTTCTTTGGCGATAAACATGATAAGTGGGTGATTGTTACAGGGAAGAAAGTGTAAATCCAATCCTCGGAATAATTAAATATGCTGCATTGATTCATAATCTCGAGTTAAAAATTAAAATAAAGTGTTTTTAGTTAATTTAATGTTACTGGTTGCAGTCGTTGCAGCCTCTTTGGAAGCCAATATCTACTACAACTTCTACTTACTGTAAAGTTGGCTACTTTCTTTGGCACGTTCTTGGCAAATTGTAGAACGCGTTTTTGCCTTTGCCAGGGACCAGGGATTATTATTTTGACTAGCGCTTAGAAACGAAATACTTTGGTCTGACGTCGACGGACAGACAGCCAATCAGAACATGGCGGGATATTTTGGGAAAATCCTTGGGGATTGCGGAGGGGAACGTAGAGAAAGGAAAGGCCTGAGTGAGCGTTGATGCTGAACGATAGTGGCACTCACTGGGAAATTGAGTAAACAATTTTGTTACAAGGATTTAAAGGAAAAGGAGGGGTTTTATTAAACACTTGTACACGATTATAAAAAAGGGCTGATGACGATCCTCTCATTTAATTAAATTTTAATATAAAATTAATTAAAAAGGGAAATTTAAGTGAGAAATTTATATAAATGTTAAGTTTTTAATGAATGAAGAGGGATAATTTTACTTTAATATAACATTTAATTTAATTGATTCAGGTAAATTTTTTTACATGTGCAATTAGGAAAACTTTTAATTCCTAAATTAAAGTATACTTGTTATAAAACCAATCAAAAGTAGTAATTTTTATCATGTTTTTGTTTTTATAGCCAAATAAGCACAATTCTTAATGTAAAAAAACTCAAATTTAAATCATATGCTGAGAATTTATTTTAAGAGAAGTATTTAATCACAAAATTAATTATTCTATTTCAATACAGACATTTTTTTTCTTGCGGTTTCTGTAAACTAACAGACCCTACGAGAGTCACTTTGACCTGGGCACCTGACAGAAAAAGAAAGAGAGGATTACCCAGGCAGACCTGGCGCAGGATGGCCATAGCAGTGAGAAACTCCCTAGTTTGGCCCAGCTGGGGAGCTGCCAGGGCTGCAGACTTAACCAGCGGGAGTGGCAGGCTGAGCTTGCAGCCTCATGCGCCACATCGGTGTGCCAAGTATCAAGTCCATATAGAAATTTTATTCAGAAAATACACAAGCCTCTTCAAATTTATTTTAATCAAACCTTAAGTATAACACTACATCAAAATTGCAAATTACATTCAGCTGCATAAGCTACTTTGACAAATTTCTCATTTGACCTTCCAGGATCAGAAACCAATTTTACAATATAATAGTTACAATGTAGAACTAAAGTACCCTACCCATTTCCATAGGGACATAAAACAAGTGTTGTGTTGTTATTACTAATCTCCAGCGTCTAGCAGAGCTAGACCAGATCCATGATATCGAAAACTCGAACATGGTCCATGACAAAAAGCGGTCTAAAACAAGTGTTAATTAGAACAATTAGTGCTTTTCATGGTAAACTTAACCATGAATTACTTGAACCATTAACAATTAACACTTGAGAAAACAAATAGGTAAAAAGACAGTATACATTTAAAGATGCAGGGGTGATTATATTTAAATGTAAGAGGGCTATCAAAAACTAAAAAAAGGTAAATTATAAAATACTCGAAGAATATGTCTCTCGATGTTCACAGCAACCAAAAGACGCTCTTGATTGATGCCACATTAAGTAAGTGGTCACCAAACAAGAGCACCATTTAGTTTAGAATCTTGAAAAAGGCTTTCTCCAATTTCAGCTTCAAAACCATGTTCTTTTCTTCTGCAAAGATGTGTTGCATTGAGTAGAACCAACCTAAGTAAATAAAATTTTCTTTTAAAATATTGTAAAACATAAAGGAAACTTTTTTGAGAAACGGACTGTTGGTTGAATTCAGTTATTTGTCCCGTCACAGTTGAATATCACAAAGCTGTTTTTAATACCTAAGATTAGAAATGCAGGGCTTGTTTGTTTATTTAAACTCGTTTAACGCTTAAAACTTGTTATGAGAACTGAGAGTTCCAAAAGTCCTCCAGTTCAATCGGTGAGAATGGTGAAAAAGATAGGTCGTTCCTAAATTCACTCAAACCAAAAAAAGTTTGTAATAGATAAAACTGAGATGGATCTCAGTTATTTCAGGTTTAAAAGATGGCGGTGCCCGTGAAATTATCAACAACTTTGTTTATCTGCATACATGCACAAGTTTTAGATTTAAAAACGTCTTTAGAATTATAAATAAGTAGCATTTTAGGAATAATAACTCAACTATTAAATATATTTATTGTTTTTGTCAATCGGGAAGTGTTAATTAAGAATCTTTAATCGATTAGCGCTTTAAGTTTTCTCAAACTTTTGTGGTGAAGCAAATGTAATTGTAAATGTTTTTATTTTGATATATATGAAAACATTGATTAAGTTATTAATCAATCAATTAGTTAAGTTACTGTGCATTGCAATAAAGTACAGATTTTATGGTAAACGGGGTAAGTCAGCGGGAATCAAGTTCATTCAGCTGTTGAAAAGAAACGGTGTTAGGCTGATTGAGAGTGTAATATAGAATACTAAAGAATAAAAATGTATATTTCAACTTTAAAACATATTAAACTAATTCCCAAATGATTTGTATTACTATTCCTTACTGCTGTTATTGATTACTTAAATATAATCAGTAAACTTGTACAAATAAAGTTCTCTTACAATTAAAATAATTATCACATAAAACAATGAGGAACCAAACATATTGCCAGCTTACAGAAGAAAAGCATCAATCCTTTTGGTGAATATTTTGAAAGTTGAAATACAATCGGCTTGTTGATGTGAATTCATAGTGTGCAAAAGAAAATGATTGAGAATCAACAAATTGAAAGTAATCAGAAGTGACTTAGTGCCTCTTTCTCATGTAAGCCGACAATATAATGCAATACTCATTTTTCTATCTGTGTGTATGTAAAGGGCAGTGTGATAAATCCAGGATTCCTTATATCATCAATGACAACTATAAAAATTTGGTGATATTTGAATATTTAGCATTCAAAACAGCTTGGCAATATTTAATATAACTTTAAATGTACATTCAAACAAGCTCTAGCAAAAGTTTTTTAACTGTGGCTGTCTTCCCTCAGGTAAGTTTAATTTAAAGTCAAATTTCAGCCACTCGATAAACAAGATACATGAAGTATATTAGTCAGAGGGCCAAAAGTCTTCAAAATAATATTCTTGCTAATTTATCTGAACAAACTTTACTTGAATAACAGTTGCAATTAAAACTAACACGTAATTGAGCACATTGAAAATACCTATAACGAAATTGATTTTCAGAGTATATCTTCTGAAGCCATATTGAAAATACTCTTTTGATTTAAAAATTACTTAATAAACTTAAAATGTAAAGTGGATGGGGTAGATTGAAATATATACAGAAGTTGCAAAAAAGTTTTTATATATATCGCTTTAGCATTATGTATGATTTGGCGACAATTAGTGGAACGCCAATTATTAGGTAATCCCCCGCAGTTAGCCACACTCACACTCATATTGTATAGAGCAGGATATTTGGAAAGTTAAGATTACAAATATAACCAGGATTGCAAACCACTGAGAAAAATAAACAGTAATAGAGGATAGCAAAAATAATTGGGCAACATTTGTTGAATACTTATAATTTAAAACAAGCTTAACTTATGTTTTTAATAGCTAATTAGCCTCCTGAAAACAAGTGCAATGCAAGATTGATAATAATCATTACACATTAAAGAATTAAGCTCATGATTTTCTGGTGTTTTGAAGTACTTGTATAAATTGCAGTGGGGGTTTTTTACACATGAAATAGTTAATAAGCTGCAGTACCTAGTATACAACAAATTAAACTTGTTAAATATCCTATTAGCAAAGAGTTTCAATCAAGAGTAAATTATGAAAAGTACAATGAACTAATAATAAAAATACGATAATTGTTTAGTCGTAGCTCAAGGAGCAATATCAGACTGTATAAGTATTAACATATAAATTTTATTTCAGTACAGACGAGAGTGCTTAGCGCACATCCACTCTATCTTAAAATAAGATCTCAACAGTTCAAATCAGAAGACTCTGAGCTAAAATTAATCAGGAACACACAGGAACACAGCAGAAATAATCACCAACACAATTTAACAAAAAAAGAACACACATTTATTTACAGAAACTATGGACGAACTACAGCCGTTGCCACACACCGACAACATCAAAACAAACAATGAAAATAAACTAGTAATAATCACTAGTAATATCTGATATACTCCCACCTAAGTTAACAATATTAGGGCCCACTGGTTAACTTACGTATACAAAATTAATTAACAAAATTCAGTTCAAAAATACAATTATACTAAATTTTTACAGAGAAAGTTTACTGGGTATTTTCACAGTTCTACCTCCTTTAGTAATATAAGGAATAGGGTCAACAGTTTTAATTGAGTTAACAGTTTTACTTGAGCTAACAGTTTTAATTGGATCACTAGTTTCTAAGTTTTTGATAATGACTTTTTCTACACCTTTATTACCTGACCACTCTTCATTCGAAGACACCTCTAAATGATATAATCTTTGAGCTGCTCTTACCAATTCTCCCCGTTCAGTTTTCAATTTCACTCGACGCACCACTCCATCTGCGCCAGGCATAGTCTCAATCACTTTACCAAGTGGCCACCAAACTCTTTTCTTATTGTCATCTCCAATTAAAACGATGTCACCTTCTTTCAGAGGTTGGAAAGTCTTCTTCCTCTGTCTTGAGCACAAAGTCCCTAAATATTCTTGTCGAAACCTTCCTCGGAACGCTTCTCTTAGAGTTTGAAGGTAATGTATCCTTCTTCGCAAAAAATTGGGATCAGGTTGAGTTGCAACATCAGGAACAAAACTGCACTTGATCTCCTTCAGAAAGTCTGCTGGTCTGAGAGCAGTAAGAGTCGAGTCAGAAGAAACAGTTGTCAAAGGCCGCTCGTTCAAAATGGCTTCACAGTTGCATAACGCAGTTTGCATTTCTTCAAAGTTTAGACTTGCTCGACCTAAGGTTTTCTTCAAAACTTCTTTCATCATACCAACAAGCCTTTCATAAAAACCTCCCCACCAGGGAGCACTAGGTGGTATAAATCTCCACTGTATCTCTTCATTTCTTGCTTCATCATGGACCTTTTGGAAATCAATACATGAAAGTGTATTTGCTGCTCCAATAAAATTGGTACCATTATCACTATATACAATTGAAGGCTTTCCCCTTCTAGCCACAAAGCGATGAAAACAGAGCAAAAAGGCCTCAGTCGATAGTGACGTGACCAGTTCAAGATGGACAGCTCTATAGACAGCACAAGTGAAAAGACAAATCCAGGCTTTTGAATTGTCTTTCAAAATCACAGGACCAGCAAAATCCACCCCTGTCACTTGAAAAATGTTGGCATCTTGAACTCTGTCAGAGGGTGGTGTTGTAGTAGGTGGTGTTACAGGCTTTGCAGAAAAACGTTTGCACACAACACAAGATCTTAATACAGATTTGACAGCTCTTCTTCCACAAAGAATCCAAAATCTTTCTCTCAGGGAATTCAATGTGTATGTAACACCTGCATGTCCGTTTTTCTCATGTTCAGCCAACACTATGGTTCTTACTATAGGATGATCTCCAGGCAAAATTGCAGGGGTTCTAAACTCTTCATAATCCTCTCTTTTATATACAGTAGTTTTCAACTTAATGATTCCCTTTTCATCTGAAAAGATATTTAATGATTGGAGCCTTTTATCAGAAACTTCCTTGAAAGACTCTTGTTGGATCAAATAAACAATGGTTTTCTCAGCCTCCCTTAATTCATCAAGGCAAAGATCACCTTTTACTTTACTCTGATGCTGACAGTTGTAAAGAAATCTCTTTATCCATGCTACTGTATGTACAATCTTTTTGTACTCTGAAAAATGCGAACCCAACAGCCTTGTCACTTCAAAATTCATCATTGAAGTGGTGACACTTTTCTTTCGTTCACATTTTACTTCTTCTTCATCAACGAGTTCTTCAGATGAGGGCCACCTTTCTCGAGGCAAGTATAACCAATTGGGTCCCTCCCACCATCGCATTTGTAGTAACTTTTTGGCTGAACATCCTCGGCTGGGTATATCAGCAGGGTTCATTGATCCAGGAACATGTCTCCAAGAATTAATACTCGTAAGCTCTCTAATTTCAATCACTCTGTTCTGAACAAATATTCCCCAGGGCTCATTTCTCTTGATCCAGGTTAAAACAGTGGTTGAGTCTGACCAGAAATATACTTCATCACATTCTATTTCCTTTAAAATAGTAGTTGAAAGACGCGAAGCTATGGTTGCTGCCAAAAGTTCAAGTCTTGCGATGGTGATTTCTCCTTTTCCTGTCGGAGCTACTCTGCTTCTTGCTTGCACTAATTGAACTTGAACACAACTTGCTGATTCTACTCTAATGTACACAACCACAGCATATGCCAGTTTAGAAGCATCACAAAAGAAGTGTAAAGAACAGTTTTGTGCTCCACTTAATCCAAAATATCTTGGAATGCATATTTTCTCTATGTACAGTACACCTTCAATCCATTTTAAAAATTCTCTTTTGGTATTTTGATCAACCTCATCGTCCCAACCAAGTTTCGTCTTCCAAATAGTCTGAAGAAGCAGTTTGGGTATCAAGGCAAAAGGACAAATTATACCCAAAGGGTCAAAGAGCCTATGTGCTGAAGAAAGAATGGTTCTTTTGGTTATTTTATCAAGTTTCAATTCTTTTATGCAGGCAGTATTTACTTGAATTGTATCTTCTTTCTTATCCCAGACTAATCCAAGAACATTAGTAGGTTCTGATGTGTCTGCTTTTAAATCGGTTTGCTCCCACCCTCGGAGATCAAATTTTCTACTTGCCATAATTTCAGTAGAAATTCTTCTAAATGTCTCTAATTCCTTTGTGTCCTTGACACTTGTCACACAATTGTCCACATAAAAACTTTTCTTCAGTTTCTGTACAACATTTTCTGGATACATTGATTCCTTCTTTTGGATTTGTCTTAAAATACAATCTAACAAATATCTGATAGTTGCGGACAATAGAAAGGGACTACAGGTTACCCCAAACACCACTCTGCAATGTCTATAAGTTTTTAGACAATCTTCTTTAAGCCACAAAAATCTCAGGTAATTTCGATCAGCTTCAGGAAGTCCAATTTGTAAAAAAGCCTTTCGAATATCTGCAATGACACCAATCTTCTCGGTTCTGAACCGCATCAAAATACTTGGTATCAACTCAATGAGGTTTTCACCCTTTTCTAGACAGTCGTTTAAACTTGGAAATCCTTTTACCTTGGCAGAAGCATCAAAAACAGGCCTTATCTTGGTTGTGCTATTTTCCTTTAGTACTGGACGGTGCGGTAGATAATGAACATTTTCTTCACAATTATCATTTACTTCCTCTATTATACCTTCTTCTAACCACTCGTTAAAAACATTATCATACTGCTCATAAATGGATTGTGACTTCAGCCGTTTGACAGTCGAATTTAATCTTCTGCAAGCCACATCATAGTTTGATGGCAAAGGGACCTGATCTTCTAACCAAGGCATGCTAACCTCAAAACGATTGTCAGCATCAACTTTGATAGTCTTTAAAAAATGTTCCTGTACAGCATCTTGTAACTCCTCTTTGGTTCTTTTAGCAGAAGGATCAGTAATTCCTAACACATCTAATGACCATAGATGACTAACAGGTATCTCAGTTGAAAGAAGTGAAAGGGAAGAGTGGGTTGCACCAGAATTATTCTTCACGGGTATCTTACCCATAAGAGTCCATCCCAGAAGGGTTTCAACGGCGACGGGACCTTCTTTCAAAACTTTTAAATTTCCAGTTAAAAGCTTGCCTGCCACATCAGCTCCAAGTAATAGTTTAATTTCACTGCCCACTCTAAGAGACCTAAACTCAGTGTCGCTCACCATAATTCCACATTCTTCCAACTCATTTATCCAAGGACCATTTGGTATACTTTTAACATTATCACAAATAACGGGCTGGTCCAAACAAATAACATGGCAATTATATTTTTCATCAATGCTAGCTAAATTAACTTTGTACTTAAAATGCAATTTTTCACCAGATGAAACACCTCCAAACAATTTGTGTATCAACTTAACTTCTCCACAGTTCTCAAATTTTAACATTTGGATTACATCTTTTGAAATATAAGTTCTTTCAGAACCTGTGTCAATAATTGCTCTCACTAACACATCTCGGTTACCATTTTTAATGCGTACAATTAAAGTTTGCAGCAACACTTCAGAACTAAGGGATTGACTAGTAAGAATATTATCTCTAACAACACTTTCGTTCCTATTTCCAGGGCTTTGAGGAACATCATTAACTGCTTCCTTTTTACACAGGAGTACATTATGTCTTCTACCACATTTATAACAGGGTTTCAATCTGCACTTTTTCACTTGGTGGCCTGGATTTAGACATAAAAAACAACAACGAGCTTTAGCCACTGCTGCTTCTCTTTCTTCTGCAGTCCAGTTGCTTGCTTGATCACACTGCCAAGAACTGTGGTGATTATCACAAAAAAGGCATATCTTCTTATCTTCTGGTCGAACAAACAGTTCAGATGTTGAAGGTATCTGTGGGTATTTACCAAATTTTGGATTTGGGTTTTGCTGCTTAGTATTCATGAACGGTCTCTTTAAAACAGCATCATTTGCATTTTTTAAAAACGACTGGGAAGCAATGTCAACTCTTTCTTCTCCTTCAACTTCACTCTCCAAAAACTCTAACAAAGAATCCAGTTCAGTCTTTTTCACCACTTGAGTAGCTTCATCGTCAAGAACCACAGAGTTGGTTGACCGTCTTAAAACCGTTCGATATCTTTCCCATGCCTTAAGTGTTTCTTCAGGCATGCAGGACTCAACAAGGGGAAACAACATGGCAGCATACTTTTCCCTGGTCACCCCCAACACTTCTAAAGCTCTAAGCTTAGCTTCAAGTTGATCATACAACTTTCTTAAAGAACTTTTTCCTAACTTCTGCTTTTGCAAAACAATAGATAATAAATCTCTCACATATAACTGAATCAACGATTCTTCTTTACCATATCTTGACTGCAATTGTTTTAAAGCTTTGGAATAGCTTTCTCCACCCGGTGGAAAACTACTGATCAATTCCTCAGCACAGGAACCTTTTTGCATTGCCTGACTGAGATACAAAAATTTATCATGATCATCTAAGTTCACATCTCCATCAATTTTCTTGAATTGACCCCAGAAATGTAACCAATTTTTCAAATTTCCATCAAACGTTGGCAGTTTAATTTTCGGATAATGCAATAGCGATTTCGCTTGACCCACTGAGCTACTACACACAGACATGTTTTCTACTCCCTCTAATAATCTGCTTAATTCTTCCAGTTTAAACTCAAAAGCTCGGTACCTGTCAAGATATGCTTCCGATTCATCCAGTTCTTTATTAATTTCGTCTTCATCACGAATTTCACTCAAATATTCGTCTCTCACTTTTTCTTCGGCTAACAGCAGTGATTTTCCTTTTTCCGAAATAAGTTTTAGTTTCAATAATTTCTGATCAGAAGTCCAGTTCGTTTCAGATTTCTCAAATTCATTGCACGATAGTGTAAACAATCGGCGATGCTGTGTTCTGGTTTGTCTTAATAATTCCATCTCAAACAGAAGTGAGTAATCACAATCAATCTCACCAGCAAAAGTTCAGAGTCCTGTCGCGGACGCCATATATCTTAAAATAAGATCTCAACAGTTCAAATCAGAAGACTCTGAGCTAAAATTAATCAGGAACACACAGGAACACAGCAGAAATAATCACCAACACAATTTAACAAAAAAAGAACACACATTTATTTACAGAAACTATGGACGAACTACAGCCGTTGCCACACACCGACAACATCAAAACAAACAATGAAAATAAACTAGTAATAATCACTAGTAATATCTGATAACTCAGTATGAGCGAGAGAAAGAGAACTGATTACATATACAACACAACATCTCCGCTAGGAGCGGAGGGGGGGGGGAGAGAAACCGGTTAGCCCCCTAGAAGCAGGGAGCCAACGGAGAGGGCATAGCGGGAGCGAACATACCGGCCCCCGTTGAAATAATTAGAAATTTCAACACAATAATAAAACAATTTCAATACAATAATGGTACACTTCATGCATAGTGTAAAATACAAATGAAACATAAATTGGATATACATAGAGAAATTTAATTAGATTCATCCTTAGAAATAGGCAAGATACAAATATTAGAAATGGATCTTTTGTATTCCCCCCTTGAGGTCTTTACCTTCACTACTCTTACTAAGCCATCCTTTCCAGGCAACACCTCTGAAATTCGTCCAATTGACCACTTCAGGGGAGGGAGATTAGGCTCCTTTAAAAGAACCATTGTGCCAACATTAATGTTGTTTTTCACAAAATACCATTTGGTGCGTTGCTGCAAATGACTCAAATAACTGTTGGACCAATTTTTCCAGATCTGTTGAACCATTTTCTGGCGTCTTTCCCATTTATTCAAAAGATTATCCCTTACATCCAATAAGTTAGGCTCAGGGAGACCAATGATAGGTTTTCCTATCAAGAAATGACCTGGAGTTAGAACCTCAGTTATCAAAATCCGCAGAAAGGGGAGAAAGAGGACGAGAATTTAAAATTCCTTCAATCTGAATTGAAATGGTTAGAAACTCTTCAAAGGTCAATACAGATGACCCTACAACTCTTTTAAAATGGTATTTGAAGGATTGAACGCCTCTTTCCCATAAACCCCCAAAGGAAGGAGAACAGGGAGGTAAGAACTTCCAGGTAACTTCTTCAGAAGATAAAAATTTAAAAAACTCGTTGTCAGACTCTGAGGCTTCCAGAAGTCTTCCCAATTCCTTGTAAGCCCCAACAAAATTTGTACCATTGTCTGAAACATGATTGAACTTTTCCCACGCCTTCTTACAATATATAGGAGGCCCAAAGCACCAACATGAAAATACATATCATGAAAATGTTTAAATATTATTTTAGTCAGCTTCTCATTTTTAGGTAATACAATAGGATGTTTTTTATCATAACTTATATCTGCTTTAGACAAGCGACCTCCTACTCTAATTATACCATTACTATCTAAATAGGGATTAAGATATTTCAACACACTATTTGATCCAACATAGTTTCCCTTTGTTAGGGAGTTAACCTCATTCTTAAAGCATTTTCTTTGCACATGTTTTAATACGATAAATCTGGTTTGATTGAGCTCGTCCGCAGATAAAGAGCCTTTCACCTTAATGGTGTTTCTGGCATTTCTTATAAATCTGAGGACACAAGCCAAAACATGGATCAACTTAAGAAATTCGTTTGACATGTTCACAAAGTTATCAAAAAATACTTCAGAGGTCAAACTTGCTAATGATTTTGAAACTGGACCTTTGAACTGTCTTTCAACTTCTTCCTTTTCAGGAAGAGCTAAACTCAGATTAGAATTATTAAGCTCAGAATGTTTCGGTCCAAACCACCAAAGTTTACAATTTATTAGTTCAGGAGCATTTAATCCTCGAGAGGAAATGTCCGCAGGATTCAGTTCAGATGCAGCATGTTTCCAAGTATATGATTCAGTCAGTTGTTGAATTTGAGAAACACGGTTTGCAACAAAAGTTTTTAAGAGGTGAGGAGGAGAGTCTATCCAAGCCAAAGCAATAGTGGAATCGGAGTACAAGCTTACCTTGCTGATGCTGAGGTGAAGTGCGGAAATTACCTTCGTGACCAGGGATGACAGCAAAAGGCAGGCTGACAACTCCAGCCTGGGCACAGTCAGAGTCTTCAAAGGGGCAACTCTGGACTTACTGCACAGAAGTCGACTGGAAGGTTCGCCGTTTGAAGAGATGGTCGTCACGTAGACGACAGCGGCATATCCTTTGGTGGATGCATCACAGAAGCCGTCCAAGGAGACTTCCTCAGGATTCCTCGTCAGCACGAACCTCGGGATCTGAAGATATTCCAAGGCAGGCAGAGATCGGACAAAATCTTCCCATTCTTCTGAGACAGCTGCAGGAAGGATGTCGTCCCAGTCAAGTTTGAGCAACCATAACTTTTGCATAAAGAATTTGGCTTTGCTCACAACAGGCCCCAAGAGTCCAAGTGGGTCAAAAAGACGGGCTATTTGCGACAAGATGTCTCTTTTTTTGAAACTGGATATAAAGGGCAGCGTCACCTTGAAACTGAAAGAGTCAGTTTTATTGTTCCATAGAACACCTAAGGTTTTGACTGTGACCTCTTCCGACAAGTTCTCAAAACGGATTACTTGTTCATCGGCAGCTGTTTTGGAGAAGCACCATTTGTGTAGAATCATTCCAGCTGCTTCAAACATCTTCGTGAGCTCTTCCTTGTGTATGGAGAGTTCTTCTAAAGTGGAGCATCCACTAAGAATATCATGTGATTTTTCCAATCTGTCCAATCCTTTCGAGAGCAAGCAGCAGTTGTGGTCGGGACTATCAAGGTATGACCCAGCCACCACAAAGCCAAATTTTGACTCCACTAGCTTGAAGGAGGAGTCTTGAAGCTTTATTTGATTGCATCCGATAATCTCGAAAAAGAACTCACTTCCAAGCAAGCATGAAATCTCGCTTGGTATGTTGAAGTCCGGATCGGCCAGTACGCATCCAAAGGGAATTTTCAGACTGGAAACATCAATTTTTCTCGACGGATGCATCTGTATGATTTCAGGGATTACAAAAAAATTTGAGTTGAGAGAAAAGGAGTTGTCCGAATTCGATATGTCAGCATTCACAATAGAAGAAATGCGCGAAGCTCGGTTGTTTAGCCCCAGCACAGTAGTATCAGATTTCTTCCTTCTCAAACCCAAAACATCCACAGCTGCATCGGTAAGGAACGAGTTTTCACTCGCGCTGTCCAAAAGGCACTTCAGGGGGGTTCGCTTTCCACCCCCGGTGGAGACGAAAACGATAGCAGTGTTCAGGATTCCGCGGCGAGCGGAGCGCTTCCCGGAAGACACGAAGGTCAATGACTGCTGGCCTGGTTGGAATGCTGTTGCTGAGGGGTCGAGACCATCTCGGAAGACAGGGGGAGGCTTCTGGGAATTATCACACAGTAGAACGTTGTGGAATGCGTCCTTTCCCAGCGTTTCGCAAGTGAAACAAGTGTATTTGCTGGTGCAGTTCGTTTGATGTGCGTAGCTTAAGCATCTGTTGCAAATTCGATGTTTTTTGACGAGCTCCTTTCTTTGTTGAAGGGAAAGCATTTTGAAGGAGTCACATTTGTAGAGTGGATGCGGTTTGTTGCAGTCGTTCATTACGCAATTCTTCATTTCCTTGCTCTTCGATAAAAACACTTTAGGAGGGCGGTTATATGCCTTAGGTGGAGGGGTATAGTTCTTAAAGTGTTGATTTTTTACGTCAGAAAAGTCCTGTTTACGCACAGCTTCTAACTGTGTGCAGCGAATTTCCACAAAATTAAAGAAGTCTTTCAGTGTAGGCACTTCTGTTGACTTAAGGCTTAATTGAAACTGTTTTTGTGTTTCTTTATCCAATTTGGAGTTTAACACATAGAGGAAAATGGCATCCGAAAGCTTGTTGCAGTCCAGACTCATGTTGTTTAATGCGCGAATGTTACTTCGAACTGAGTCGATCATAGACCGTAGCAACACAGGATCTTCTGAATTAATTTTTTTTATATTTAAAATTTCTGTTATATAGATGTCAACTAAGGCTCTTTTGTTTTCATACCTTGACTCAAGGGCATTCCATAAAGAATCAAAGGTATCTTGCTCACTTTGAATGCGAGTTGCATCATTTTTTAAAGCGCTACGAAGGTAGCATAGCTTTTGATCATCATCCAAACATGGATTTTTTCCCACGACATTTAGGAACTGTTTTTTAAACATTTCAAAGTCTTGGAATTTGCCACTAAATGTGGGCAGAGGTAGATCAGGGAGTTTAATAGGCATATTGATTTTAGAAGGAGGACTAGCCTTGAGCTTGGTTATACATATTTGGAGCCTTACCTCTAAGGTCTGAGCTTCTTCTTCTAAATTGATGGCCACATCTAAGTCTCTTTGTAAGTCCACTCCATCAGGGAGTTTAGAATACGCCGAGAGAAGGTCTCCACATCCAGAAAGTAGATCCTTTAGGTTTGATAGTTTCACCTTAAGTGTGACCAACTTGGCTTCATCATCGTCATCTTCGTTTAGGTGAAATTCATTAACGAATTTTTCTAGTTTCTTTAGCTTCGTTTGCAGCGTGCCTCGCTGCCTGTTTAATTGAGCCAAAGACATCTTCTAATGGTTAGCACTGCGGCTGTCGACGGACCAGTTGTTTAGTCGTAGCTCAAGGAGCAATATCAGACTGTATAAGTATTAACATATAAATTTTATTTCAGTACAGACGAGAGTGCTTAGCGCACATCCACTCAGTATGAGCGAGAGAAAGAGAACTGATTACATATACAACACAACATCTCCGCTAGGAGCGGAGGGGGGGGGGGAGAGAAACCGGTTAGCCCCCTAGAAGCAGGGAGCCAACGGAGAGGGCATAGCGGGAGCGAACAATAATTTTTATAAACAGATAGTAAAAATAATCCAGATATTTTACATATTACCTTTCATTCTCAATTTAGAATTCCCACGGTTCTTCTACACAAACTATATGATTGAAATTAATCTAATTAACTTTTTCAACAAGATAACTCGTACACTTGTTTACATTTGAGCATTATTAGACTTTTCCCTATCCAAATCCTAAATTTCCCCTTCACAAAAAAAAATCCCTCCACATTTTCTTGCCGTGAATGCCATGTTCTGATTGGCTGTTTGACCTTCGACGTCAGACCAAAGTATTTCGTTTTTAAGCGCTAGTCTTATGCGCTATTAATTTCTTTTACATTGAAATTCCTTTGATAGTGGGTACATTCGTAAAATCGAACTCGTTTAACCAGTTAAACGAATTATGCGAATTGAGCGTTCCTAAAGTCAACCGGTTATTTCCATGAGGATAACTCGCCGTTCCTAAATTCGCTGTAACCGAAAAAAGTTCGTAACTCAAATAACTCAAAAATTTCTCAGAGGGTTGCCAATTTGGCTTTTTTAAGGCCAAATTCGAGAAATTTGGCTTTTTTCAAACTCCGTTTGGCTTCGAAATTTTCGTTTGGCTTTTTTTGTTAAATCCTGAAAATTTGACTTTTTTTTTTAGCAGTTTTCCCCATTTTTCTCTGTAGTTCATAGCATAGGCATTAGTAGTTCAAAATAAACGCTTCTATTAATTTTCTGAGAAACGTTTTGGTACTTTGGTTCCTAATTCCCTTTGTGAGGGCTTCAAGTGAATTTCAGATTCAGAACAAGCATGGAAATTTTTATTTTTTAATAAATATTTTCATTTTTTGAGCTCAGAGAACGTTTGATTACGGTCTTATAATACCACCGCATGTTTAATAGGCTCGTTTAGCATTTTTGTTTTGAAATTTCAGCTTGTATTTAATATGAATTAATAATGAAAACTAAAAAACTTTTCTGGATTTAAAAGAGTGTTTAGGGCATCTGGATTCTAGAAAAAAAAAACAGATTGCAACTTGGGCAAACATTTCACAATGTCTTGGTAATCCGTTTCTTTTTGAAAACAGAAACAGAATCACGCGATGTCACTTTAAGCTGAAGGAAAAAGCCCGCCAAGCCAACGCCAAGCAAGCAACTTAACAGAAAAAAGTTATGGTCGTTCGTATAATCTCAGTTTAACTCATGAAACGGAGGTCACGTGACGATAATTTTTTTCGGTTTTCACCGTTTAACTGGTTAAACGAGTTCGCTTTTACGAATGTACCCTTTGTCCATTTTTGTCAAGCAAGTGACAGCTGAATTAACGTATAACATCATGCAAGTCTGAATTTAATTGAAGAGAGATTGAGCAATATCATAAACAGATTCCATAATTTGAAAATGAGAATTTTAGGTCAATCGGCGACTTTACACCACGCGGTTTGAGGCTTTGAGGGACCCAACTTGCACGTTTTTCAATTTTGATTTTATCATGTAGAAAAACTCAAATTATGACGGAAAGCATCTTCTTTTTTAATTTTTTAGGCCTGAACAGATACAATAAAAGGGTTTAAATTGCGCACTATTTACTTCTGTACCAAAACGCTATTTTTCCTACGCCGGGCCCCGTGACGTCACTGCATCGATCATCGCTTTGAAAATCCATTTTTTGAAGAATTTTTCTTCATAGAAAACTTTTTAAGTTATTAAACCAATCATTTCAACTTACCTTGATCACTTGTCAAAACTTGTGCAATAAAGTCTGTCTGCCCTAGCAAGGCACGAGTGGCAAACCTAAAATCAGTACCCACAGCAGAAAAAGCAGTGGCGAGTGCAGGGTATCGGGTATCTAATAGAAGTGAGATAACCATCTTTATGACTTTTTCGCCACTGTTTTTTCTGCTGTGGGTACTGATTTTAGGTTTGCCACTCGTGCCTTGCTAGGACAGACAGACTTTACCAAAGCTCCTACGAATTAGCGATGAACTTTTGCATCGGGCTCAGTGACGTCAAATAGCGTTTTGAGGTCACGTGATTTTTAAGTAATTTTAAACTTAAATAATCTATAAAATATTTAAAACATAATATGAGTAAAAATTGATGTTTTCCAAAATTTGAGAAGACAATCTATCGATCAAGGGCGGTTCCAGACCAGATTTTCGGGGAAGGCCTTCAAGCAGCTTTTTAGGGGTTTATAGTAACTTAGTGGGGGGGGGGGGAACATTTTTGTAAGGCCATAATAATACTTGTGTTCGCGAGGTGTTTGGCTCCCAAATTTCCAAGTATAACATAAATAAAATGCGAAACTTTGTTAAAGTTATAAAGGTTTCTTCAGATAATGCTAGCTCGAAAGCAAATGTGGGGGGGGGTCTGGGGGTCCTCCCCCAGAAAATTTTGTGAAATTTGGCTTCAAATAGAAGTTTTTCTACTCATTTTTGTACATTTGGTATCCATTGGGTAACACCTAAAGAGGGTAGCTTCTTGTACTCCTAAAAGGAGAGGAGAGAAACAAGTTCAAGGAGAAAACAGTAAATAAGTAACCATGAGAAATTGATAGGGGGTCTGGGGGTGCCCCCTAGAAAATTTTTGAAAATTTGCCTCTAAAAATAAAGTTTCAGCTCATTTTAAAAGCATGTAAACCACAGAATTTTCAAGGATGAAATTATAAATAGATGCCCAATTTTGAAAAGGGCCGGGGGTCCTCTCCTGAAAATTTTTGCAAATACGCCCATTTAAACTATAGTATTACCGGTTTGAGAGGACTTGAGCCCCATCCAATGTTAGCTGAAGGGGGGCTAAGCCCCCCCCCAGTATTTTGTGATGTTTGGATATTTTCTGGCTTGGAATCCCCTTCAAGAGCGGTTATTTGGGGAGAGGGTAACCCACAAAGGGTCTCAGAATGTGTTAAAAATTTCTTTTAAGGGTCAAATTTTAAAAATTTTCTTGGGGAGAGCCCCCAAACTTTGGAATTAAGCTGAAATGCTACTTTTAACAGAGAAATTTCTAAAATTTTTCTGGGAGTGATCGCCCAGACCCCCATCTTATTTCAAGCTCGCATTATTACACAAAACTTTTACATTAAATGCACCTCAAAATATTACACCTTGGCGATATTTAAAGGGACATGTGACGAAATTTAATCTTTACATCTGATACAAAATTAGTTAATTAGGCACGTAAACTTAATTTTTGTTTTTTTTAATTTTATGTTTTTTAACGTCTTGTACTGGCCCTCCCCCCCCCAATATTTTATAAAAGTTGGCGCCTATGGATTTCAAAATATTAAAGGGGGGTTTGGGGGTTCTCCCCCAGAAAATGTTTTGAATTTTAACATTAAGAAAGTGTTTTTTAAGCTATTTGTTAGGGTTTCTCGGGGGGGCCATGGCCCCCAGGCCCCCCCCCCCCTGGACCCGCCCCTGCTATCGATATAGTACAAAATTGGTCTTTTTCCTAACAGGTGCAAGTTGTCCATTGGAAGCCTCGAAAACTGCCGCTTTTGCCGCAAACCGCAAATCGCGTGCCGCAAACCGCGTGGTGTAAAGCCGCCATAGAGTGTTTTCAGGTGACGTCACAACCGGTTATTTTCTTTTAACTGTGTATCTTCTGTAGGGCTTTTAACTGTTGCTAAGGCCGTTGTTTATCTGTTGCTAAGGCGGTTTTTAGGTATGGGATCACGTGATTGCAAATGCTCCAATAGAAGAATTCCACGGCTAGTCATTTTCTGTAACTGTTAACCTCTGTAGGGCAAAAAACTGTAACACTTCTGTTGCTAAGGCCGTTGTTAGGTCCGAGTCATGTGATTGAAAATGCTCTATTACTTACTTGAACGTGGTCACACGAGATGGTCCGTCCTCCGAAATGTGTGGTACTGGTTCATAATCAATAACAGTGAAAAATAAGCCGAGTCCGCTCGAAATATTTTTTTCCAACTACAGAACTGGGGGTCGGCAAATTTACTTTGTGAGGGCTCTTATATAAAACTCATTCATTTTGATATAAATTCAATCAAGTGTTACTGGGGTTACTAGCCTCGCAGCTTACACAAAAATGTTTCAAGAGGACACACGTGGATATACGGCAATGTCTATCTGATCTGCCATAATTGTAATTTTACAAAAAGGCCTAAAAGGGGGTGAAGAGGTGGTTTTAGAAATTTGAAAACGATACCATTGTCTTTCCCCCGTCCTGATTCGTATCTATGTTATGGTTATGGGCAAAGTGATTAATCGCGAAGTGGAGGCGGGCAAAGTGATAAATTTCATTCATAAATTCCACTGAATTTATCACATTCCCCGGGCATTATTAATAATGCCCGGATTTATCACATTGCCCGTAACATCTAACAAGTTTGATCTGAATCAGTCAGGTAGTTTAGGAGTAATTGCGGCACATTTGATCCGTATACACCAAGCCAGCCACCCACCCAGGAACCCACACCTCTATTTTATATAGATATAAGATAGATACTGACCTACGCAAAGAGTTTGTACAGCAACCCTTAAAGCACGCCAAGATATCTCCAAAAATCATCTAAAGCAAAGGTTCTCAAACAGTGGGTCGCGACAAGTTTTTGAATTCAAGAATTTCCTTAGGAAATGATGTTGCAATTGAAATTTATCCTAGATTACCAAAAAAACGAGTTAAAACCCTGTTTTATAATGAAGTTTATTACTGTAACAAAATCGTAGATGGCCAAACCCCACACGCACAAAGCTAAAGTCATGTAGAGAGATGGGAAAATTAACTGAAGATGAGGTGGGTCGCGTTTGAGTTTATTTATAAAAAGTGGGTCGTGATGTTGGAAAGCTTGAGAATCCCTGATCTAAAGTAAATTTGAATGGACTCTAACCGCCTATCTGGTTCGAGACTTCAAGGAACCAACACGTGACCTACAACTGAGCTTGAAATTGGTTACCACAGATACTTTACTAGTAGATCTACTAGTGTAGTATCTGTGGTAACCAATGGACTCTAACCGTCTGACGTCACACGGAACCAACACGTGACCTACTGAGCTTGCGATTGGTTACCACAGATACTACACTAGTAGATCTACTAGTGTAGTATCTGTGGTAACCAATCGCAAGCTCAGTTGTAGGTCACGTGTTGGTTCCGTGAAGTCTCGAACCAGATAGGCGGTTAGAGTCCATTGCAAGCTCAGTAGGTCACGTGTTGGTTCCGTGTGACGTCAGACGGTTAGAGTCCATTGAAAGTGGAGATACCTGGTTCTTGTACCAAAGGCTATTGGGCCCATGAGTTTACAAAGTCTCAAGAAGAAAAATGAATGAAATCATCGAAAACTAGAAACAAATTATTTTATTTACATTAGACAAGAAAAATCCGTATATTTCATACTCTGCGATTTCTCCTTTAATAGATAACTGCAGAAGTCAGCATTTGACATTTTATGATACATCAAAAGTAATAAACTTCATCGCATCGCGATTAGTAGTATCCCCTCGACCTTCATCCGTCTCTGCGATTAAGCGAAATGCATCGGCTGTTTTTTAATAGGTTCTCCGTTTCCTCCAAGCACGACTTGAAGCTCCTGTCGAAAAGGTCCGCTTCATCTCCGTGAAAGACGATGTGGGATGACGTAAAATGTTACACGATTTACACGAGAAGTTTACGTTATTTACATGAGAGTTCTCGTCGTGAGGAAGATGAAGATGATGCAAAGGGGCAGATGGAGTAGGAGGGGACTCCACGTGCTTTTGTTCGATACTGGAATAAAGGTAAGTGCATTAGAGATATGCGTATAAAAGTGTTGTTACTTGCTTATGATGATATAAGGAAGAGAAAGAAATCATTTTAGGGCATGAAACGTAAAAATTTTTATGAATCATTAAAATTTCAGGAAACAAAACAAATGAGGCGTTCTAGATTAGGAGATCGCCACAGAACAAAGAACATATATTTTTATATACTACACAACAACTTAAGTTGACTCTACGACGTCACTAACAAACAAAATAGTTCCCTTCTCGGGGTCTGAATTTTGAGTGAAATAAAGAACGTCAATTTAAAAATATGATTATTTTGTTAAACCTATGTATATTTAGTGCTTTTCAATCACGATTTGCGTACCGAAACTCCTCCTAGCAACCCAACAGGCTTTGTGTTTACCGATTTCTTCTTCCGCATTTGTGACGTACTGGGTTCAAAAAAACGTTGCTGTCGTGTATACACATATTGGAGTTTTTGCTGTAGTATAGTTATCGAAAATGCAATAAAATTAAACCCTGAAAAATGAAACTAACTAAAATCATCCGCAGAAAATTTTTTATACATTGAGTTTATTTCGTACTCAGAGTTCTCATACTACCCTTATTTTTTAAAATTTGAAACACTTTCATTTACCCTTCAATGCTGTTATTTGAAAGCATAATTGCAGATCATTCCCAAAAGTTCTTAAAAAGCAGTTTTTCAATTCAGAATCAATCAGTAATCAAAACCCTGTGTGACAACTGTAAACAAAATATGACATCCCAGTGAAAATCAATTCCCGATTCCAGCATTAAATTTGAAAAGTATATCCCGCAGCATCGTTTCCGTGCGTTTTCAATCACCGTGCTCGTCGCCCAAGGTGGGCAGACACGATAAATCAAATGAACTCAATGGACTTGATAATTAGTTACCGTGCCCCAGCCCGACTAATTTCCTGAGGGAGAGGGAATAAGTGATGAAGCTCAGAGTATTGACGGAGAGAACCATCAATTAGATTGCTTTTAACCAGGTAATTTCATCGGATACCGGTTTTTTTTCGAAGTTGTTGTACAGAATTTAACGAATATGGTTATGTAGATGTTTAGATATTTTTACTTACTGATTAGTTTTGACAATCAGTGATTTTTTTGGGAAATCGGTAAAATAGAGAAATGTGGAGGGTGAAATTTTTCTATTGAAATATTATCATGCCCCTTCTTGAAAAAAATGCTGCTTCCGACTCAAAGTTTCGATTAGTTAATTAGGTAATTTTATTCGAATTACCTTTTTTTGAGAGAGGGTTTAATAGGATTAAATAATCATAGGTATACAGGTATATAATAGGTATACAGTTATATAATGCATAACATTTAATTTGACAAGATTTATTAAACATTGCTATTTTGGGAATTAAAAATAATAAAAAAATCTTGTTACTACATAAAGAACCTCTATTGTTGTATTTTTTTGTATGATGCTGTTTTCAGATATCAAGTTTTTGTTAATAAGTTGCGTTTTAAGTAGGCAATTTAATATTTATACTACTTGCCTATTTAATAAATCAAACAGAATAGGTAACAGAAACTGGTCACATGTATAATAAGTTTTATTTATACTTTCTTAATAGATGTTCCGGTAGTTCGTTTTTTCTAAACTTTTTAATTGGATTTTCATTCATTGGAATTTCATTTGTTTTAGCTGTTTTCTACCATCATTCAAGTTTTTAATTAAGTTGATTTGTTTACATGCTAATTGAATCAAACATGGAACCTTATTTATTACAGTTCCAAAGAAAAAATGAGTTGGAAGACACTAGAGATTCAAAGTTTCTTTGTAATTATCTGCATTTGCCAAACGTCGCAACGTTTTTTAAAATTTGTTATTTTTTGGAGAAAAAAAAACACCACACGTTATTATTTCTGATTTAAATTGTTTACTTTTTTGAGATTTTAATTTTTAAAAACCTCAGTAAATCTCACTTTTAGATTAATTCAAATCAGGAAACTTCGTCTTAGAATACTACCTTTTAACCTTTATTGAAAGAAAAAATAAGGGACATGAAAAAATAAATAAATACAGAATTGTATTTTAAATTTGACAAATACTGAAATTTACTTAAGTAATAAATTTTCAGACATAATCTTACGATAATTATTGAGATAATGCTGGTTTAAACTCTGAATTAAAGCTTATCTCAGTGGCTAAACACGAGTTTTCGAAAACAAAAAAAGTAGACTACAGATTCATTCATACTTTTCATTCATGTGGCTTTAAAGTCTAAATTAAAAAAATAAAAAGAAATTATGATAAAAATTATTAAGTCAGTCATCTCATAGTATAGATACATTTCTCTTAAGATGTAAAGAAATATTTTTAGGTATAAGAAATTATCTCTTTAGATATAGACAGACATCCCTTTTAAATTGATTCTTTATGTACACTAAAATTATGTTTGACAAACAAATAACTCACAACAGTTTAATTTACAGTTTTAACTCACATAACAGATGATCTTTGAACGTCCAATAGAAGGTATTTGGTATTCCTGTATATTTTCAGATACTTATGATTTTCTATCTTTGAGTAGGTATATCAAAGCAGAAGAACTTACAACCTCAAGCTTAAATGTAACACCAATACTTTTACTTAAATATTCTTGTGAGACTTGTTCTAAACAACTATTTTGAGATATTTTTTTTTATCCCCATTAAACTTTAATTTATTCTGAGCATTAGTCTTCTTTATCACATGTCTGTGTGTGTGTAGATAATAAAAATATCATTGAATTAATTGGAGTTTACACTCTAGTTAAATAAAGTTATTAATTTTCACCATTACTGGTCAAACAACTGAACTTTATCTTAGAATAGAAATTAATCTTTTGATTTCTGTCATACTAAATTAAATAAATGCATAATTTTTGGGAAAAATGGACTTATTTTTAATATTTTGCTTATTTCAAATGGTGTAGTACCTAGATTTGTCTTCTGTATTGCATATTTATGCTACTGATCGATATTGTCAGTTTTAGTTTGATCTCAAAGAATTCTAACAAGTACAGTGCCCACTTTCATTCGAGTTTGGAACTAATTTTTTTTTCGTTTACCAAAAAAATTATCATTGCTTCGGGAATATTCAGATGAAATATGAGGTCATTGTGGCAAGCGTTTTTTTCTTACATCAATTTTTAAAATTGAAAATTTAACAATTACTATCATGTATGCATGCTAAGGGGACATTCATTAATTACGTAAGGGTCCCGAGGGGGAGGGGGAGTTGGAAAATCTCTACGCACCCTTACTTACTTGGGGGGTGGGGGGGTCAAACCCATTCTTACGTTAGATTTTCCAAGTTAATGTAAACAAATTCAAATTATTCTAATCAAATTACTATTGAATAACCCCAGAAAAACTTAAAAATGCTGACGATCTCGGTGTATTATCGAAGATTAAACTTTTTCTAAAACATGAAGGTACATCAGATGTATCTTTTTTATTGGAGTAGCATTAAGTTAAGATAAAAATAAAACTGAAAAACGAAATGGAATCTTACGTAAGAATAGGAGGGGAGGGGTTTGAAAAATCTTACGTACCCTTACATGGAGGTAGGGGGGGGGGTGAAAAATTGCCAAAATCATCCTTACGTAATTAATGAATGGCCCCTAATGCGTAAAAGAAAGCTGAAGATTATATAGAAAAGGACTGCTTCACCAGCACAAGTATAGCGAAATTTTTATGCTTCAACCAGTGCTGTAGCTGGAAAATAATATTGGGGGGGGGGGGAACTCTCCTTTTTTTGGGCTGAATCTAAATATTTCGGGGGATGGTCGAATGATGTCACTTTTATGAACAGACTGCTTGTTGTTGCACGGCTTACTAACTTTATACAGGATACAGGCTAACCTACTCTTGAATTATGGGATATATCTAACCAATTTTTTCCGTGAGGATCGCTACGTACTGGGTGCATAAAGTCTTAACCAATAGGATAACACACTGACAAATATATGGAGAAATAAAAGCATGTTTTTATGCTGTAGCTGCTGACTGTTACGATTGTGAGCCAATCTTGGCAAACTTTGTAACCATGACAATATATTATATCTAGGTAACAATAAATACTTTTAAGTAGTAGATCTCCCCATCAGATCTGTCCCATTTTCTCGCCAAACACATATTTTCTCTCCATAAAGCCCCACCTTCAACTCTGGGGAATTGCTTATTTCCAAGAATCAGCTATTAGCATCTATCGCATGACTGATTTCCTCATATTGGTAAACTTGTATAGTATCCATCAGCATGCTGCAATCACAAACTCAGGAATAACACCATTCCCAGAATCCACCAATCAGGAGGCGGAGGCGGGGATCTTACGAAGTGGCTTTGGTAAACCCTCACCTGAGCTGATGTTGAGGTCGACGTGGAGGTCCGACTTGTGCTGTTCCGCCAGCACGGCCTCCAGGGGTTCGCTGGTCATGCGCTTCACTTCGGACAGGGTGGCCGTGCATCGCAGCCGCATCTCCTGCTTCTGGAAGTGACGCTGCTTCACCTCGAAGCGAAGGCCCAGCACAGTCGACTCCTCGCCGTTCGGGTACAGAAGGGGAGGACGAGGGACCAGGTGCTCCGACCGGACCTGCAACAGAGGGAGGGTGTTTAGAATTGGAGTTCGAAGAAGAAGAAGTTGAAGAGTGAACAGATGGTGAGGGGAATAGATATAGGCTGAAGAGAAAAAAAAGATGCTGAAGAGTGAACAGATGGTGAGGGGAAGAGAGAGAGGCTGAAGAGAAAAAAATGCTGAAGAGTACAGCGATGCCGAAGAGCAGGAGGAGGCCCAAGAGAAAAGAATGTTGAACAGAAAAGGGATGCTGAAGGGATGAGAGAGGCTCAAGGGAAAATATATGTTGAATGCAAAAGGATAGGGTATTGAAGAAAAGAGAGAGGTTTAAGAGCAAAGAAATGATGTAAAGCCGAAGTAGGTATATAAAAGAGAAAAACGATGCTTGAGAGTAAAAAGATGGCGTATAATAACAGGATGATAAAGAGCAGAGAAAGGTTTAAGAGAAAAGAGATGCTGAAGAGAAGATTAAGGCGCAAGAAAAATTAAAAAAGATGCTGAAGAGCAAAATATGTTGAGAAGCAAAGGGAGGCTGAAGAGTAAGAGATAGATGCTGTAGAGGAAAAATATGTTAACGAGTAGGGATGCTGAGGAACAAAGGGATGATGAAGAGTCCTTAAAGAAAAGAGAGGCTTAAAAGAAGAAGTGATGAAAATTAAAGGAATGCTGAAGAGAGAAGTAAAGCAGAAAAGTAATGTGATGAAGAGTGAAGGGATATGGTAAAGAGGAAACAAAAAAAGCTGAAAAGAAAAGAGAGGCTGACTGACTCAAAAGAAAAGAGATTCTGAAGACAAAAAAGATAAGAATAGTGTCGAAGAGCATAGAAGAAAAATATCCAGAAAGTGATCACAAAAAATAAAATATCAAGGGAATAGAAATGCTAAAGAGCCCCCCCCCCAAAAAAAAATAGTTAAAAGACGATAAAGGGTAGGAAAAAAAATGCTGAAGGGTGAAAAATATGTTGAAGAGCAACGAGATGCTAAATAAAGTAGGATGTAAGGAATAGGATAGGAATAGGATAGGAGTAAACTGATGTTGAAGAGCAGAGAGACGCACACAAGTAAATGGATATTGAAGAGCAAAAAAGATAGTAAAGGGTAAAGGAATAATGAAGGTCAGAAAAGGGCTCAAGAGAAAGTATAGATGCTGAAGCGCAAAAAAGATTTTGAAGAAGTTGAAGAGCAGAGAAAGGCCCTATAAAAAAATATGCTGTAACTGTAAAAACTTAAAAACTGTAACTTAAAAATAAAAATATTTTAAAACATTAGTTAAAATTATAACTACCTAGCGAAAGGTGAGATGATTAAAATACAATTCTTGAAATAAAAAGAAGGTTAAGACAAAAAAATAAAGTATGATAAATGAACTAGCACCTTGAGTTTTGTCACAGTGATTTGTTTTAAGTTGAGGTAAGGAAGGTCCGTCAAGTATGATACTTTAGGATAAAGTGGTCCGCTAATTTCTTCGAGTTTGTAAACTGCTAAAATCCAATGGTACTATGAATGATATTTCTGTTAAGTGTTTTGAGCCTTACCTCTTTATCGTTTATGTACCAATGCAGTTCTGCTGGAGGTTGGGACCTGGCCGCTATGCAGTTGATGTCGACGAGATCCCCTACGCTATACAGGTACTTCCCTCCGTCTATTGTGGGACCGTCTTTCTGCTGATCTAGGGAAAAGCAGAGCACTTTGAGTTCATCAAGAGGATACAAAAATCGATGATAGAGTATTTATAACAGATCAAAGGGACATAGATTTAGTATTCATTCTGGTTTTGCCATTGGTTCTTGGATCTATTACGCTGCAGCGTTTACCACGAAGAAACAATGGCAGGACCAGAGTTTCTCTCTGAACCTATCAAACACGTGAGTTAAGCTGTTTTTGTTAAACTATGGCTATTTACTATTATCTTTGTGCACATCATACAAAATTGAATTAATTTGTGCAGAATCTTAGTGAAAAGAATCTACTAATTTCTCAGAAAGATATCTATCACAGCCTCACAACCCGATACAATAAGAACAACATAGATTTCCAAACGAATTTTTCACAGACTTTTCTTCAACCATAGTTAAATTGTGATAACAAAATATGCCTTTACTCTGCACACATCGAAACTTATTGATACTTACATAGTATATTCTTTCTTTTTAAATATGCATTTTTAAAAGTCCAATGGGTACTTGCCTGAAAATAAACCTTTAAATTGTTCCTACTTTTAATCTATACTTTCGATGTTTAAAAACACGTCACATTTTCACAGTTTCGATAATGTGGAAAAAATAATGTGCGATAGAAAAAGTTAATTTCTCCTTTTTTATTCAAATAATTATAAGGCACACTAAACAGAGAATAATAGGAAATCCGTAATCAAGAAGATCAACCGGAATTAAAAATATGAAGTATTTAGAAAGACGTCATCTGCAACATTGAAATTTCGCAGTGTGAAAACTATCCCTTATCTGAAAAAGAAAATGCAAAAGTATTCCAATATAATGTACGCATGATAGATTAGAAGAGAACTAGAGTTATGCTTAAGTGCCAAATCTCCAAATCACGAACACAAATACCGCCGTCTCCCGAAAAGCTTAAAAACTCGTCAGACTTTAAGATCAAGTCTTCGATAGGTCCAGACAAAACGCTTGCTTCTCTTAATTGTGAACCGTGTTTTCTCTGCGACTGTAACTTAATTTATCTTAAGGTTCACTTTCCCGAGTCATTTGTTTTCGCTTCGAACTAAAAAGACTGTGATAAATGGCCGAGCAAGAATGTTGATGCAAGGGGAGAGAAATGTTGTTATAGGGCGCGAGAGAAAATCCAAATAATCCTGTTAGTTTTGAGAAAAATCGAGGTTCTTTTTTTTTTAGTCTCATGGAGCGATTATTCTTATTAAGGTTCTGTTTATGGTGAGAGAATTCGGATAAGAGCTTCTTTGGAATATCGAAAGACAGGGTTTTTTTTTCGGTTGGGAGAATGGTAAATATGGAATTCGAAGCTGCTTTTACTGGAACTGTTTTATATGTTTGTTTAATGTAGTTATAAAAGTTTTCATGGGAAGGGGTGTAATATTGTAAACCCCATTTTTCAATTCTACGAGAATCCAATCCGTTCAATTGTGAATCAGTACTTTGACATTTGAGGTATAAATAAAATTAATATGCGCTTTTAAAAACGTTATCAGCTGAATCCAATATGTATCTAAGGGTAGTTGCGCACGGGGGAGGGGAACTTTTGTCACCGTGACTGTTTTGTCACTACCGTTCTGGCTATGAGCGAAAGATAGGAACCGCACACAGTACGACGTGACACATGCCTGACAATTTTGGCATTAGCTAACAAGACAGGGCCATAAAAGAAATATTTTCTCTTTGTATTATGATTCTGTGGCCATGGCCATGCGCATGATGCAGTAATTTTGGAAAATGTCAGGTTCACGTTTGTTCCCTCACTTTTTCTAAGCGACAGCGAAGCGACATGGATGACCATTGTCAAGGTGACGAAAGTTGCTCGTGTGCGCTTACCCTAACATAATTCATTCAATAACCGAGGCTCAAAATGCGAATATTTGCTATGAAGCTAAGCAGCAAAGGCAACTTTAAATGTTTTAAGGATCTTCCATAGGGTTTAGTTGCCCTCTCTGTCATAGGTAAAAAAAAACTCTCCCTAAAATCTCGATAATTTTATGATTAAATAATTTGATTGTAGGTATACCAGAAAGGGCACTCCCTACCAAACATACATACATAAAGTACCAATTATGCCGAACCTCTAGAGCAGCGTTTCCACTTATGCAATCTGTTGATTTATGGCAATCCGTTGAGATTTAAAACGAACTCGCTCTTGGGCCGTATTCTGAAAGACAAACACGTAGAAGAACCGAGAACGGTAAGGAAACGATGAAAAATCACTCGACACGAGAGATTTCAAACGTGAACTCCGTATCTCTCTTCCGCCTATTGTTTCGAGATTCAAATCTATGCTGATTGCTTTTGCACTTTTTGTGGTCCGTTAAACAGTTCCAAATATCTGGAACAGCTACTAATTACCAAAAAAAGTCCTCAGACATCAAAATATTACGAAAGTAATGGACATCTAGTGTTTGTGTATTATCAGTGTATAATTACTTGTAAGGGTGTGCGATAGGTGGAGCCAGGAGCGCACGGGGAGAGGAAACGGAGTTACCATCTCAAATCGATCGTTTCCTTATCGTTCCCCTCTCGTTTCTTCTACGTGTTTGACGTCTTTGTGATTCGTTTTTATTGGTCTAACTGGCCGGATTGCCGTAACGCAGCAGATCGGATTGAATGGGAACGCTGCTTTAGTCCTTTCCTCACCGTAAGCTCCGGTCGCGGTGGTGGCGCCGTTGTGGGTGATGATGATTTCCTCGCTTCTGAGGGTGTGCGCTTGAGAGATGATGGCCTCGCATTGCAGCTTCATCCGCCCCTCCCAGAAGTGCCTGGGGCGGGCCTCGAACTCGAGGCGGAGCTTGGAGACGAACAGCCCATCTGGAGATTCTTCGTAAGGGAGGCGTTCTATCCTGGCCTGTTGAATTCAGAAATTAATCAATATACATAACCTATTCTTCAAATAATAATAATAAGAAGAAGGATGTGTGAAGGAATTTCAAGAGTGGATAAGAAGCCGAAAAATTCTATACTAGACAGCAACGTTAGTTGACCCTATGACGTCACTAACAAACAAAGTAGTTCCCATCGCAGGGTCTGATTTTTGAGTGAAATGAAGAACTTCAGTTTTAAAATATGATTATTTTGTTAAACATGGAGATAGTACAGTGTCTTTTTATCACGATTTGCATACCGAAATTCTTCCTAGCAACCTAACAGGCTTTGTGTTTACCCACTTTGTCTTTTCGGGTAGTGACGTACTGCGTTCAGGAAACGTTGCTGTCGAGTATAATGACAACTTCTGCATTTTAAATGGGTTGACAAATTTGCCGATTTTTTTTTTTACTATGTGTGCTCAGGAAGTTTTACCTTCTCTTGGCTTTTAAAGGTATTTTTAAAAAATAGATTTATCCATGTAAATACTAAACAATTTGTTAAATTAAATTGTTATTAATTACTGTATTTAACCAGTTTTATCCACCACCCAAATATCCCAAAGTTTACTTATCATAACTTACATAATAACTAATCTAATAAATAACTAATGTTACATAATAACATAACTAATCATAATATCATAACTTATACCCTTTGGTTTCTCACCAACATACTGCTCTTGTGCATCTTATTCGATTTGGTGAGAATCTTTTTAAGGGGAAAAGTGATGATGTATGAAAAGCTTACAATATGTAGTTGATAATACCTAATTTAACTCGACATTCGAACATCGCGTTGGGAACTTCCTTCGTTTACTCTCAGTTTATTTCTCCATTGTCAAAAACTTTGGAGTCTAGTATAATCAGAATTAAGGAAGTTAATGCATAAAACGATGTAAGGAAAAAAAATCCGAGTTACATTTGATTTTTGGTTAAAATGAATAATGAATAAATAACCTTCTAAAGCGACTGATATAAGATGGACTTTATCCAACATAATGGCATCGTATAAATATGATAAATTACTAGCTGTTTAAGTCATCCATCAAATATTAAAGAGTGAAAACTTAAAAGAATATGAAACTATTTAGAAAACGAAAAAATGTTTTTGAAAATTAGGCTTGGTTGAAAGTTTTACATAAAAACTAACTAGTGCCAGATGCCTTTAGAACAAAGTTTTAGAAGTTCGTAAAAAATACCACTTATATGTATAAAAGATGTGTTGATGCTCTTAGTACGTGATAAGAAAGTCTTATTAACCTGGTTAATAGTTTTTCATAAATTGCCCTATGGCAAAAAAAGTGTATTTGTAAAATGTTTGCGTTTCAAAAGTTTAACATTTTTTGGTGCTTAGTTATGTTATTTGTTGGTTGAGCTTCATTACAGAATTTTATTTTGTAGATGAGTTATTAACTCTGGTTAAGCAAATAACAGGTACGGTTTAAAGAATAGAAAAACAAGAAGTTTTTTAAAAAACATTTAATTTCCATTCCATTTAAAATCCGTCAGCTTATTTGGTGTGGTTTAAAAGTACAGTTGAACCTGTTTTAATGCGCTATATATTTTTGCGCGATATTTTTTTTTCCAAAATGCCATTTTCAAATGCCATCTCATGGTTGAAGGCAGAACTGCAAATATCAATCATAGCTATGATTGACAGAGGACTCCCGTGACGTGACAAAGGAGGCGTGAGTTTTATGAGTAGTTGATGCGATCCCAGCGCCACCAGAGCCTCTATCACAAGGCATACCCCAGCACAGAGAGTCCTGGCCGTAGCCAATAATGAAAATCCAACATTGGGTATGCCTTGTCCTAAAATTACTAAAGGTGTTATGGTTATCATATGATCAGGTTGCGTAAAAAAGTGATTAATCGGAATTGATAAAGGAAACACTCCAATATTATGGTAACGTACCTCCTGTCCGTTGATCCACCATTTTAAAATGGCTGCTGGCCTTGATGGAGCAGAGATGCATGTCACATTTACAATGTCTCCAGATGCGTAGTAAGTTTTTGTACCCAAAACAACTGGCTTGGAGCTGGGATTTACTGTAAGAAATATACATTTCTTGTTGAGCATTAAAGTAAACAACTACAATTATTTTAATTGCGTTGGTTAAAAACCAAAAGGTACAGTAAGTGAAAATGCTGGAAAGCTATATTATAGATACATAAAGCGGTACAGGCGAGAATTCGACAAATACATCTTTCTGATCTGAGTTAGCAATATCGTAATCAGTGAAAATATTTTATTAATTAGGCGCAAATCTTTATCCGTTTTTGTATTCAGAACTTTTCCCACATCATCACTTTATTTTATTGGCTTATCTCGAACACTCAATTAACATTAATATACAAATAATTAACACTTTTAGATACTTTGAACAACTGATTGTTTTAAAGAACATTAGAGACCGATGGGATCACTACCTTTTGATCGCTAGATCCGGGTCTTTTTTATAACCTGGTTCTTTGAAAACTCTATTATTCGATGTATCAATTTCTGTACCAACCATTTGATTTTTCTCTACTCTTTAGAAATTGGCTATTTGTTATCAGATAGTTTATTACTAATAAGTAGGGTCACTTGGGGTAAGTGGGTCCCTGGGGTAAGTGGGTCACCCCCCTCAAACTAAACTATGTAAAGGACATTTCACACTTATTCACATTGATCATGTTACACTTTGTCACACTGATGGGTTTTGCATATATTAGAATTTTGTGTCATTTCTTTTTAAGATTATAGAACTATTGTAAAAAAATTTCCATAATTTTTTTTTTGGAGAGTTCAAGATGCATTTTTCCAAGAAGTGTTTCCAGGAAAGTTTTCACTATATTTTAATGTTTTTTCAACTGTTGTGCCAGGTTTGACTTAAAATACATACTGCAATTTGAATTTTCACAAAATCTCTTATTTAAAAATTTTTAAGAGGGGGGTCCCACTTACCCCGTAATTTAAGCAAAGTAGGGGTAAGTGGGTCCCCTCATTATGGGGTAAGTGGGACACCCTAGACTCACCATTTTAATGTTTATTTATACATTTATAAGTAATTTATTGAAATTTTATATTAATTTTGCGTTTTAATATAAGCTGTGGTAAGAAATAAGCTGTGGTAGAAAACTATTAAGTTGGGTTTTTTTTATTCACGTTGCCGAGAAATTAATTAAAACACACAGTGGGGTGGGGGAATAGTTTCGAGGGTTTCTTTATAAGTCTCCCGAACCATTCGAACCTGAAGAAAACATTCTGTAATTGTAGTGTTCCAAAAAGGGGTCCCACTTACCCCAACCAACCCTATTAATTTAAATGTGAGTAGATATCTCGTACATGGATTAAGTTACAATAAAATATTTTGTACCTAAAACTTCTATACTTTATCAAGTAAGACCCACTTACTCCCTCTTAAGTTTTGCTTGCTTTCAATCAAAATAAAAAGGGGGTGACCCACTTACCCCTTCCTATGGGGTAAGTGGGACCCCCGTCTCATTTTTTACAAAAAGACCAGTTAAGAAAAATGTAGAACATTATTTTAGAACCTAATTATAAATTTTTGTTTATTAATAGTGTCTTAAGGGGTCTCAGGACTCTTAACTGTTAGTCGTGTGTGCAAAATAGTGTCTTTGTTCGAACCACCACAGATTAAAAACTAAACACATCAGCCTCATGAAAATTTTACCCCTTAATATTTGAACACATTTTCATAAGCACACAAAATTATAAATTCAACAAATAAATATTTCTTAATTTATAAGAAGTCGAAAAAAAAACATATTTTTGATAATCCCGTGAATTAACATTTTACGGAGCGCAAGATTTCTCAAAAACTACTTATCCTTTTCATCTAAAACTTTACACACATGCTCATTAATAGTTACTGTAATAGACATACATCTTTTTACCTTCAAAAGTTCAGTAAATTTTACTTAAGAAGGAATTTAAATCTTAATTTTATGAAATTCTCAATTTTTTTTCAAAAATCAGTACTAAAAAAATATTTATTGGTTATATTATTTTATAAAACTATGTATGTCTTGAAAAGCATATATTTATCTATTAAATAACACAAATTTTGTCAACCTGGGTCAATTATTTTTTCCAAAATCTTGCGCTCCGTAAAATGTTGATTCACGGGATTATCAAAAATATGGTTTTTTCGACTTCTTATAAATTAAGAAATATTTATTTGTTGAATTTATAATTTTGTGTGCTTATGAAAATGTGTTTAAATATTAAAGGGTAAAATTTTCATGAGGCTGATGTATTTAGTTTTTAATCTGTGGTGGTTCGAAAAAAGACACTGTTTTGCATACACGACCAACAGTTAAGGGTCCTGAGACCCCTTAAATAGAATATGTCATCAAGTTCAAATTGAACCTCTTCAAAAAATTTTTATGAACCTTCAAAAATGTACTGTTCCAAAAAGGGGTCCCACTTACCCCAAGTGACCCTATTTTCTAGTATTTCTGACGCAAATTCAAGATTTCACCAACAGCTGGAGACTTTGATGCAATTTTAATTAAAAAAACCCACTAAAATACTTTATATTTAATTGTTAAGGATTTTCCTTACTAACATTTAATTTTTTTGAATGTAACTTACCCAATAAAACCAAAACCATCTGGCATTCCTAATTAACTGATTTGTTAGTTAGCCATGATAACCAAAGCGAAAATATACTGAACACGTACCCTGTTTCATCAGCATTTTCTTGTCAAAACGTAAAGAAAATTACACTTTTAAATTAACTTAGATAATTCAACAATTTACAAAAACAATTTACTTGGTAATTTTTTTAAGATTTTTACAAAAGAATTTGTCATTGTGGCCGTTTATTTTTACTTTAAAAAAATGATGACACAAAGTTTAATAAAAACCAATAATTGTCAAAAGTATAGAAACTTCATTAAAATTTTAATGTAAAAACTTGAAGTATAGTATGGTTTTGAACATTCATTATACGACAATCCATTTCCCTCAAAATAATTTACTTTTAATTTCTCTAAATGTGTGTCATAAAAAAGCAACAGAAAATTTAAATTGATCTCTTGGCCAGCAAATATTGACCCAGTCCGTTTTTTTTGGTCCACTACAGGTTAAGACGGTAAATTTTGGCCAAAGACATTTAAAGTTATGAAGGCCTTCTCTAAGTAGTATTTTTTTATTTTGGGTATTTCTTTGATAAAGGAGTAGAATTTTATTGCGCGTCTTTACTTTTCTAACACCTTAAATTTAAATTACATTTTTTTTTCATGGGAAAGTATTTTGTTTCTCAACCTTGAAGAAAAAAACCCATTTTTTTGTGCGCCATGGTTATTTTATAAACTGTAAGAACTTAAAGCGTTATTTCTTAAAGCATGAAGAAAGGCTAAAATATTAAAGAAAACCTTATAAAACTGAATCTGAATCCTAACATAAATACGCAGACGGGAGTTTTCCACAAGACTTAATAGGAATAACAAGTCTGGTATGAGAACGGTAACATTACAAACACTTTTCTTCAATCTGTTAAGGAGAAAACATTTCCAAAAGAATATCTTCAGACTTGGGAAAGAGTGGTAAAAAAGAAACTAAATCTGTAATAATACAGATAGACTTTTAACTTCTTTCAATAAAGGTCGTTAGTTTCAACGTGTGGGATGAAACTGTATTTATTTTGAAGAAGTTTAAGTTACAAAAATCTTGTTGATATGGTTAAGGTGGTTACGGCAATGCTATGTTTTTACACGCAGCTAACGTTAATGCCGTTTATAGTTCTTTCAAAACCTTTATTGAATAGTTAAAGTTGTTCTGCATATTCACCATGTAAGGCATCCGAATCATATTTGTGTGGAAAATTATTTTTACTTTCCAAATATAATTCACGTAATAATATCTACTCGTGTTTTTTATATTTTGCTCAATGTTACTTCAGATTACATAAATTGGAGAGAAATAACATGTATTAGTTTCATTCAGTATTGATAGATTTAACAATCATCGGGTAGAAGTAACGAGAGTTAACCACTTTACTCTATTATCAACTAAAAAAAAAAAAAACATTTTTTTTAGGAGGCGTAGACTACCTATAGATTATTCAGAATTACATTGGAAAGTTAAATCCCAATTGTGATCTTTACCTTATAAGATGAACTTATCTCTTAAACCTTATAATATAGAGATCCCATTGATTCTATCTTCAACACGATAGAAACGAAGTTTTTATTGCTGCATTTTGAAGACGACCCCTTAAGAAAATAAAAGCTTTAAAGAGGTTTTTGTTATAAGTTTAAGTATGAAAACTGAACTGGAATTTAATTTCTACCTCCAGTCGTATGCTCACAGCAGCATCTTTCTTTGCTTCTGTCAATTCTGGCAACTCAGGATTGTATTGCTTAAAGGTTATTATTTATGTGATTAAGAATTGATTGGATTAGAATCATCCAAGGGGGTGAAGAGACAGTAATTTTTGTACACTAGGTCGATCTGCAAATCTAATTTGTCTTATATGGTTAAAAGAAGCTTCACTTTCCCATGGTTTTCCAAGGTAGTTTAGAAGCAGTGATAAATCAAGTACAGAACATAAAACCTCTCAGATAATTATCAAATTTAGTAAACATTTTACCCACGACGCATTGTAAATCTTTAATTTGTCGCATAAAAAGTTTTTTTCCATTATTCACAACTGCCATACTTGTGTTACATTGTGTATTAAAAACTTCTATAACTGAGACCCCATTCCTAATGCGCTTCGATAAATCCCTTCATCGAATATCAAAGACAAGGCATCAATTCCCTCAAGAAAACCCCACAGCAGCCCTCAACAGTTAACAAAGCCGTCAAAGTCTTAATTGATTCCACTTTTCAGGAACTCTCTCCACCTACCTGGAAAACTCCCGCATATTTAACTAAAGGAGAAACGACACCTTAAAATATTTATCCAAGGTTGTTTCTTACCCAAACGACTTTACGCCCCCCGCCTCAGAGGGAAAGACAATTAGGGAAAGGGGGGTGGGAGAAACAAAGTATGAAAATTATCCCAGTTTGTACATTATTCATGAATTCTGGTCGGAAAACGCCGTTGGCAATTAAGCACGTGTCTGAGGGGCGATTTGTTTCGTTTTTGGCGCGCTTTGGCGTCTGCTTTGGGAGGGTGTTTGGTGGGGGATTCGGGAGTGAGACGGGACTCGAGGTGGTAGTTAGGGGGGTTGATTGTTTTGCTGGGCTTCTTATTGATTCTGGATTGTGGAGGAAGGTTGGAACGTTCCTTACATGGATAGTAGCGTTTAAAATCAAGAAAAAATAGCTACTGGTCTTGCGGACCAATGCTATGGAAAGCTTGATGGTCGGCAGATAAGGGGGACATTCACAAATTACGTAACACATTTTCCAGGGGTTTTGCATCCCACCCTTCTTCTATGTCACACTTTGTCACATTTCAGTAATCTCCTAAACCTATTGTGAAACCGAAGGGGTATCACAGTTTTCAAACTTTAAAGTTTATATCCAAAATGAGGAATTTAAAAAAGGTTATCGATATTTTCTTTACTCTTAGGGGAATTAGATACTCTTTTACTACTAAATAAAATTAAACAGTGGAAGAAAGACCTGTTATAGCATTTTAACAGCGGTGAAAAAACAATGTTTAGATGGGGATGTCACCATGTTTAAACTTTGCCTACACCGTTTGTCACACTATATCAATCACACGTAAACTATTTTCAAATATTTATCTTAATAGTTTTGGTATATGAACTTATATAAGAGGGGGTAAAACCAAAAAGAAATACCCATTTTTTGATACACAGAACATAATTAATATAATCAGGCCCTAGTCACTCAATTATATCTTAGGTTAGTTTATTGTATTGAAACTACCATGGGTTCTACTGTAGAAGCCTTCTACATATTTTCTTCAAAGTCATACTGATAAGTCATTGTAACTAGTTGGTGCATTGCAGGAAAAGGGAAAAATATCCGAAGAATTTGATGTGACTTTGAGACGTCAACAGATTTATTCCTTAGAATAAAGTTTAGAAGTGAATCTTTTGAAAAAATAAGAGTTAATATTGATGGTGTTAGTACAAAACACCCAAATTATAATTAAAAAAATATTTTTTTAATCTTAAAAAATGATTACTAGGAAATAATAAAAAGCAATGAAATATTTCTGAAAACACTAAAAAAGGCTTTCAATATATTAAAGGGCTGTATCTCTTGATAATACACAATAATTTCACTTTCTCTTTTCATTTTAAGATTAGAGTTGTGTTGAGACTAGGTTTAAGAATAATATTACATATTAATAGTACTTTTTGGGTTTAATACATTCATCTTAATTCTTAATAAGATATACAGGGGGGGTTATATGGAGATATAAAATGACGCATTATGTATTAACTTCAAGTAAATAACTAATTAATACATCTTTTATCATAGATATTAGAGGTAAACAAGGAAAGAGAAAAATTTTCTAATTTAATTCTCAAACATAGCAATTGCATACACAACTCACAAGACTCACTCTCTCTCTAACTTTAATTCACAAGAAAATAAAAGCTTTTGTATTCGTGCAAAAAAATTTGAACGCAGAATTTTTTAAACTTCTTTGGAAATAAGTGTTAGTAAGCATAGAGTGTTTAAATTTTATATCCGTTACATTGATATTTTTCATATATACGAACCACATCCATAATGATAAAAGTTCAAATATTTAGCTATACATGAACATTTGAAAAGGCAACAAAAAAAATACGATTCATGAGAATTACTCTTATATTATTTAATTATTTATCTATTTAAATTCGAAAAATGTGTCATAATGACCATAATCCAGTCATAATAAAAATCCAAAACCATTACCCGATTCAAATAAAGAATGAAAAATCATTAGTACTTTCATTTTTGGCAACACAGGTCAGAGCAAACGATTGCCCATCCCCTTCCGATTACCTAATTATCTCCTGATACACAACTCAACTCTGTCATTATTTGGCGGAGGAAAAAAAAACAGCCAAACCATTTGGCGACGACACGTCCAATTCATCACAGCATTTCGTACCTCAATATCGGAAACATTGCTATGGGCACATAAAGACGACTAACGGGAAAGGAACAACACTACTATTCCCGACAGCTGACTTGTAGCAGATAACTACTACTCATAAGTAGAACCCATTAATGATAAAAAAAATCTCAAAAATCGATCTTTGTTTTTTACACTGCTTAAAGAAACATCCTACTTGTCCTAGCGATAAATTTCCCGAGCCTTTTTCTGAGGGTTGCCAATATTGTGAAATAAAGAAGTATGTTGTTGTATCGGTTTACATTTATAATCCAGGCAGGTAATTGTAGTGTGTTTAAGGGATTTCTATGAAAAAACCCCGCTTGATGAATTTTGCGATAAGTGAGTTAGTTGGGCGAAAGAGGAGTTTTATTGAATGCTTTCCTTTCAAGGAGATATTTTAGCTTGTCAGTGGTTTCATGTTCAGAAGTATTGATGGGGAAAGAAGCACCCAGTTAACTGTCTCAGTAAGGGATAGTCTCAAATTGTTACTTTACATGAAATGCGACATTAAAGTGTTGATGTTATTTAAAAAAAAGGGGAATCTGTATAATGAATGTGTTGGGTTTTTGACGAAAGCATATTTCTTGCATGATAAACCTGAAATGATAAACTTTGAACATTCATGATTGTTTAGCACTTAATTTAGGAAAATTGAAACTTCATCATAGCTATATATAAATATCTCCCAAATGGTCATATTATTTCTGAGAGATTTTAAATACTAAATAGTTAAAAATATCTTCCGTAAATAAGTTCTTTAAAGCAGTTGCATAAAACATTAATTTTTAGTTTATGTTTTTTATTAATTACTAAAAATAACAATAAAAAAAGTTCATAATGATTTCATTTCTACCAAATTCTTAGACATACAAGTTGGTTGAATAATCAGTATTGCATTGCTTATTGGGTTGAGGAAAAGTAAGGAGATCATTAAAATTAACGTTACTTTTATGGGGTGAAAGTAAATAATTTATGTGGGATTAGAACTCGTCTTCGTCTATGTTTATGAAATTTTTTTTATAAATAAACTACACGAAAAGTTTTTTAAAAATACAAATAAAATTTTAATGAGATATTCTCAATTAGAAATCTAAGTATCAAACGGGATTCAGCTTCAAAAGAAAATTCTACTACTTAAAAAGAAAGAAAAATATGCGTAGTTAATCAAACGAGTTATGTAAATTTGTCATTTGTAAAAAAAATCAATTAATAAATAATCTTATATAAATTTAATTTTATTCCAAAATAAAAATTAAAACCTAACATCGGAAAAAGTGATAATTATTACATTACCCATAAATGGTTATAAGAAATTAGAAACAGTACTACAAATTAGTTAATGAAATAAACTTGACTGTCTTTTGATAAAAAGTAATTTACATCATATTGCATAGATTAAAATCAAATCATAATCTTTATATAAACTTAGAATAATGGCTTATTCATTGTTTTACCCCCATATTATAATTTCCTGTTCTTCGAAATAATATTATTATTGCAGTTTCTGTCATTAAATTCACGTACTTCTTAATTTAACCTCTTGCAAAATTTCTCCAAATTAGACCCATGTCATTAAAATTGAGAGGCCTGTTTTAGTGACCAAGAGAAAAATAATTGAATCTTAAGTCACTTCTTTTCAAAAAATTGTTTCAGATTATGAGAAAAGCAAGGTTGCGCTGTTTTTATATTTTCCTCTAGTTTGTTTGCACTACGCCCTTTACCAATTAAGCCCCAGAAAACAATCTTTAAAAATTCATCTCATTACTGTAGCTGTGTAACACATGCCCGTTTTCATTTTTTGAAAGCTTTTGCGCATGCGTATGGAATAGGTCTGATTATTCTTACCGTTTTTATAATCTTAAGACGCTGATACACATCTTTAATTTCCTTCTGCTTGAGTAAAATTAAACCCTTAGACAATCTTTTAAAAGAGAATTAAGTACCAGCAAATACAAACATCCCCGTAAAGTTGCAATTAGAGAACGAAACTGAAATATTTTTCCTAGATTGCATTTCCTGAAAGTTCCGAGTTTTTTCGGTTATATGACACCTATTTTCATAGATATATGGGTGCAATTTTAGGTGTGAATAGAGCTTTATTTTGGCTCCTTTCTTATCTGAACACAATGGATTCACACCTATTTTGTCAGTGACAGGGGTTTAAATCTTATCAAGTGTTTCTACCCTCTTCCATAGAAGAAATTGTAAGCAATAGAATATAAATCTACTTTAGAGTGCGTAATCTATGAATTTTATTTCTAAAATACTTGAAATATATAAAGGATTAGACTACTCCTTATAAAACTAGTTGTGGATTATGTAGTAGGCACTTATTTTTTAAATATTTGATTTAATGGGGTATCTCGTCAAGGAAGATATACAAAGAAGTAGTTTCTCACATAAATAAAAGAAAAAAAAAGGTAATTTTAATAAAATATGAAGTAATGCTTTATTATGAATTTTAAATAATGTTATTTAATATAAAAATATTCACTTTTATCGTCAAATCTTGTGTTAGAAAAGTTTTCCTTTCTTAATTTATTATCCTACCATCACCATTAACTTACACCTTTGCGTAATAATATTTCTTACATGCAAAACTTGCATGATTTTCCCTGGCTTTTTTCTAAAAAAGTTACTTTACAACGTCTTTAATTTTAGAAAAAAAAATTAAATTTAATAAATTTAAAAAATTACAAAAAGAAAGAATTTATTAATGGATACTTGTTAACCTTTCTAAGTACCTTTTTATACAATAACAAAAGATGAAAGAATACTTAAGGTTATAAATTAAAACCCCCAAAGGCGGAATTCCATATTTTAAAGAGGCAATTCTGAAAAACAAAGAAATACGTGTTAACTTGCAAGATATCCTGCGTAATCAAAAGATAAACCCTTGAAGTTATGAATTAAAACCCCAAAGCGGAATTCCATATTTTAAAGACGCCATTTGGAAAACAAAGAAATTCATCCATGAAATCCAAAACTGCAGAGGTTTCGTTTCCATCGAGGCAGTATTATCAACAAAAAGTTTCAGACAGAAAAATAACGCTTGTTTTACAATAGAAGGGCACATGAGGAATAAAGTTTGTATAAACGGGGATGGGATCGTATTTCCTTTTTGATGTATCAGGTTTCTAGACCTATTGAATTCTTGAAAAGTAATTTCTAAAGCGAGTTTCTTCCCATGAGTAAAAGAAGAACACAACTTTATGTGGTATCTTTAGCTTATGCGGAAGCTTTCCTTGTGTTTCAATTTTAAATTACTTTTGGTTTGTTTTTAAATGCTTAAAGTCAAGAAAAGGTTTTTAAGGGGGAGTATATATTTATGATAAATGTCAACAAACTCCTAATAGCCTTAGGCTTTGCGTGATATTTGAGTCTGAACTCATCGAAAGTTTCTTCATTAAGTTTCAATATAGAAAAAAAAAATATACAAACTTTCTTAAAGTTTTTAAAGGTGAAAGTGACAGTCTTAAGTCTATCAAAATTTTTCTTCCCCTTTCATAATAATTCCCCCAATACGTAATGATAATACCACGTGCAATTTAATTGTATGTGGAAACTATTATGGTACCTTGATATATATGTTTATTATTTTTTATGTAGTATACATTAAGCTATTTATTAAAAACTTGCATTATTTGGCCTCACTTTTAGCTAAAATGTTAGGCCTATGACATTAATTTAAATTTTGAAGCTGGAACTTTAGAATCGTATCTAAAAATTGCAAATGTAAAGGTAGTAAAACATGATTCTTAATACTTTTTTTTTGAGATTTTTAAAAATAAATTTCGCAAATAGATTTATCTTTATACCTTAAATTGCTATAGAAATAAAGAACCTGAAAAAGAGGCAAACATGAAACGCGTGTGTCTGTTCCTATAAAAACATAAAGTAAGAAATATCATTTTTTCAATATTTACTATTTTTACAGTTATAAACACGAAGTAATCTGTGCAAAAATTCTTCTAAATAATATTTTTCTAGAATGTGACAACAGTTACTTTAAAATCTTTAATCACTTAATTTTCCTCTTGTAAAAATATAAAATTATAAAATATTTTTATCAACCAAAGGAGTTTGAAATTAAATTGATACGATTATTACAGAGTTCCAAAAATCAAGGATCTGAAAGGGATTTTTAAAGACAAATTTTGCCAGTTTAAAGAATATTTGTTCAAAGGGGATTTATGCTATATTGACTATTGAGGAGCTTACAGACACAAAGGTAACTTCAATATAAAACTTATTAATTGGAGTTAAAGTGATGAAGGGGCTGCTCTCAATAAAGAATTCCAAATAAAAATAAAAACTTTATTTTAACAAGTTAATCGAACGAACCAGCGCTTTTTAGTAAAATTAAGATATTAATTAATTATTCCTTGATTTTACTTGTAATAAATATAGCAGCTAATTTTAAATAAAAATTTTATAATAAGAGTTGAGTGGTCAGTAAACTGTCGTTGCAACCACAGAGAGGCAACATTCTCAATTCTTACTCCATTCTATTGCTTTTTCCCACTTTACTTGATTTCTAAGACAAAACCTAATAGTTCCTATTTTCCTTTCAAAATCAACTGAACTTTTAAAGCAATAGTAGATAAAGATATTTTTGGAACCCTATTATAATAAATACTTTTCTCACACATTCATGGCTAATTTCTGTTCTTAAGTTTAAAGTTCCTATCAAATGAATATTTCAGATAGAAAATGAACGGTCTGAAACTTTTAACCAACTTTTATCTCCATATAAAAAGGGTCTTTGAAGTTTTTTTAAGCTTCAGTTTCTTTCACAAGTCCCACAAGGCATAATTTTCTCGGTTAGCTGAGCAGAAGATTTTAATTAGTCTAACGTTGAATTTTGTATGTTTTTTTTTTATTGCTATTTATGTTAGTGTGCAGAACGTAAGCTTTTGAATAAACATGTTGCAAGGGCGTTTTTCACCCTTTTGATTTGCATAACACAACTAGTAGTTGAAACATCTCATAATATGCATTTTTAAGGGTCAAAAATATTAAAAATTTACAAAAAGGTTTTTAAACCTTAAATGCGACTATGATAACAGGCTCGATTCTGTTGCTTAAAACTGAGCAAGTTACAATTTATGCAGTTTGAATATAAGGAATTAGTTTTGCAATAAACTTTTAATAATAAAAAGTGGAAAAAAATGTAATAAATGGTAGAAATAAGAAATAACTCCCGTCGTGTTATTAAATACATCGATTATTGGTCCAGTTTGAATTAAAATAATATTTTTTATTAATTAAATTTAATTAAAGGCATATTTTATTGAAATTTTAATTTTTTAAACCAATTTATTATTGACAGAATGATGGATTCATCAACATTTTTGCTTATACATAAAAATAAACGACTTTTTATATAAAATATAAAGGAATTAGTATTAGTATTATTAAGTGAAAGGAAGGTACGAGTAAGGGTACCCAAAAACGAATTTTACTTATAAAAATGAAATACTAGAGGATCAAAAAATTTTATTAATTAAAATAGTTTATTAAGGAAAGTTATGTAAGGAACAAGAGTCTGCTCGCATTGTGTCACTTTTAGCCGAGTCTGCTCTGATTGGCTGGTTGAAATTTCTTTTGAAAAATATAAGTTTTTCTTTTATAAAATAATAACTGGGGTTAGAACACAGAAACTGCCGCATGCTACTCAAGTATCCTACCACTGCTCCAGCGGGGACTCAGTTGAACTGTTTTTAATTTGTAAAAAAACCCCATTGCTTATCCCTATCCAATTGTGTATTTTTACCTTCCTTTCCTCTGTTTTGTTATCATTATAACAAATTTACTAAATAAACCTAACAAAATGGAACGGAAACACACGGATTTACTATATTGTGGAAACTATGAAAAGACAATATACATGCATTAATGGTATACATTGCCAAACAATATTACGTAATAATTTTTATAGAGAAGGACTTACCGTAAATCCTCATTTCTCTTTCTGCTTTTACTGTCTGAAAACTTGGAGCTTCTGTTGAAACTTCACACCTGTACATTCCTTCAGAGTCTACATCTGTGTAGGGCAAATAGATATTTCCTCTGTCTGCTTTTTTTAGCTGCACAAAAGTTTTAAACATATATGGGATTAAAATGGAAACTTGTGATAACTCAGTAGACACTTATAAATTCTAGAAGTTTCTTTAAAATTTTGATAATTGCGCTGAAGTTTGTGTTTAAATTTTTCTTAAATTTGAATATTACACCATGGATGGAATTAGACTGGATTATCAAACTTTTATACTTTTGGGCTTCTTTACTGTGATAAAAAAGTATTAAAATAATGTTTACATGTTTATAAAAGTTATTGTTTTTAGTGTCAAAGAGCAGAGTTAAATAAACATTTTTACAAAGGATAACCTAAACTAGTCCTATGAATTAGGGGAGAAATTTAAAATAATTTTTATTTGTGTTTTCTGAATAATATTTATTTTGAATTTGAGATCGTCCAAATATTACGTTGGCCATATTTTTGGTTATTTTGCCCCCCCCCCCTCGCAATTTTAAGAAAGCAAATCTTAAACTATCTTCTTATATTTACGTAATCATACTGCTGAACCTTCCTCACTATTCTATATTTTTGTTGCACTAAAGCGTGATACAAAATATTGTTCATTTTAAAAACTTCACTTTTTTTTCAACATACGTCCAGGTGTATCCCAGCGAGGTCGTACTTCTGCCCCGGGGGGTGGTCGAGGGGGATGTATCTGTAGAATTCGACGTTGTTCTTGTGCCACTTGATGGAGTAGAGGGTCTCGTTCCCGAGGTCGTAGGTGCAGTTCAGCCACACCGGCTCGCCTCTGATGACCACTGCGGGGACTACGATTTCTCTGAGTTTCAGGCTCACGGCATCTGAAAAGAGATTATAGCGAAATCTAAGTTAATCGTATGTTTTTTATGGAGTAATATGAGCTGGTATAGTTTATTTTATATTGGTAAAGTTATTAAGTCATGATTGTCCGTACCGTATATTTACCTTATATAAGCCAAGAGGCTTTAGAACACTTTCAAACAGCTATGTATAGCAATACTTAATGTGGGAGTGAAGCACCTTACTATCCTTATAAATATCTATAACATTAAACTCTAATTTGCCAGTCTGTCGTAAGGGGAATTCCTTCATTTGATAGATAAGCTAAATATAAGTCATCATTAATGTTGTAGAACTTCTCCCTAAAGCCAGAGGTTTGTCAAGTAGAAATTGCCTGAATTCTTGCCTTTCCTTCTTGTGACAAAAGTAACTAGTGCTATATATTATCTTTCCAAACGTTTTCGGGTTACGTGAAATCTTTTATTTCATAAAAATGTTAAAAGTATAGTAGATTCCCGTAGGACAGTATAATGGAGAGTTTCTACTTTTGCGTATAACGTCATTTTTGTATGCCTGGGATTCGTCATTTGACAAATTCAGATTTCCGTACCTTCTGAAACCAAACGCAAAAGTGGAAACGGTCCTTAATAATTGTGTTTCAGGTTTTGGAAAATCCATATGGCTTGGTAAAAGTGACGCAATCGTAACGACTTCGAGAAAATATGTCCTATCGTTCTTCTCAACGATGAGAGTGGCAGGAGTATCCGGTTTTGCAATTGGTTATAGATTTTACCACGTAGTACTCGGTCATTCAGGAAATTAAATAATTAACAAAATAAATAATATTTTATATAAATTACACATTATCAAACTAATGGAAACACTTGTGATGAAAAGGGAAATAGAAACTACGTAGTTTCTATTTCCCTTTTTCACCCTTTACATTCCCCTTTCCCCCTTTTTCATTTCCCTTTAGTATAATGTGCATTATACTAAAGGGAAATGTCCACAACACATTTAAAGCTTTTTGTTTTCAAAATAACAACACTTTTGTTTGCGTCGTTAGCTAAAACACTTTATACTGTATTGTGATGTGCTCTGAATATGTTTGAAAACTGTTGCTATCCAAAAATGCGTTCTAAAATAGTGTCGTAAAAAGTTGCTAAAAATTGCAGAGACAAAAAAATATGTTCTTATAAGGTTTCGATCTAAATTTAAGAACACATTCAGATTCTAAACCTATTTTATAACACAATTTTAAGGCACAATTCTGAATGACAACGGTTTTCATACATATTCATAGCACTATCACAACACAATAAAGTGTTATAGCTATAACAACAAAACTAAAGTTTTGTAAATTGACGATCAAAAAAAAAAATTCTTATATTCGTTTACAATATGATTTTTTTGTGTGTGTGAGTATTATCAGTGTATATTTGGAAATCACATCCATATCACAGAGAAATTACACACTTCCCTTCATAAAAAAATATCAAACACCTTTCACAAACACCCCAACAAACCGACGAAACGCAATCCTGAAACCGACAGCAAGCATAAACATTAGCAAAATCCCTACAATTACCCCCTCTAAGAGATTGAAGAAAACGCATCAATAATAAAGCTCATCCCCGTTCCATCTCACAGAAAAAAAAACCTCCACCAAAACAAAAAAACAATAATAACAAACTACCTTCACCCATGGAAATGACGTTAACAAGTGCCTCATACAGAAAAGGGGGCTAGGTGCGATCCAAAACGACTCTAATAATTCACCCCTGCCCCCTTTTTTCTTATCGAAGAGCCCGGCGATCGGGTTTCCAAGCACCCTCTTGGTACCACTATACTTCAAAGCGGTCGGATTTATAGTTTATGTATGGATATCGGGCTGCTTCTTTATGCTGTTTGGGAAAGGCCGTTTGGTACGGATGTCCGGTTTAGAGTTGCCGTTATTTACCTGTTATGGTCGAAGGAGGGGGGGGGGGGGTGGAGGGCAGAGGTCGGTGTCGAAGGGGAGATTTGGGACGTCGGTTTGATGAACGGCTGGGGGATTGGGGAATTCTTGGGGGGAGGGTGTGATTTTGAAGTTTTCAACAGGTCTGGATGTGAAATATTAGAAGTAATGTTTTTTAGAGAAGAATATTTGACTTCAATGATAAGGTATGACTGTAGAAATAATGATAATAGGAAGATTATGACGAATTAAGAGCTGATAATTGCGCGTTCAGAAATACACGAGAAAACTTTTTTATTTCAAAGACTGACAGTGGAATATTTCTTAAATCTTGCGGCTTACTGAGACTTTTCCTTTTAAATGAAACAGTTAGTTATAAATTGGCTAACAATAAAATTGAATAAAAATTCGAATTATGTGCTTTAACAGCAACTCATAATGATATAGAAACATTATTTAAAATACAATATTGAGTCACGATGCTTGGTTTCCATTATCATCACATTCATTATCATTCCATATGATATATCAAGAAAATAGACGATAATGTAAAACTGTTAGAGTTGCAGGCTTGTTGTAACTCCAACTGCTTATTTTGTATATTTCTATGGGTTTTCTCTCTTTTTTTTTCTCGCATTTCTTATATTTTGTATTCTTTTGTGTATGTCACCTTTAATTTAAAAAAAATAACTGTTTGGTTCTGTGTCTGTTCTACTTAATAAGGTAATTATCAGAGGGAGCTAACAGTTTCACCCATCGCGTCGTCGTTACTGTAAAGTTGGTTTTTGTGCCTCAAGCATAACCTAAAGGAGAAAAAGTTTTACAGATAAACACTGCATTGTAAGGAAAACAAGTTTGAGTCCAGCGGTTAGTTAGCGGAATTCAAGTTGAAGTAATGTTTTATAGTTACTACCCATTACTTATTCTTTTAATTAATTGTTTTATTAAATTTTATGTACCTTAAACATGAAAATATTTAATTTTTTTCAAAAGTATGTACATACGTAGCTTATCACTTGTAAGCTATACTTTTAATATAAATACACAATTTTAATATTAGTACCTCGACTTCCAATGTGCGAAATTTTTTTTATTATTTTAAGAAAGGTTGCTCTTCTTTTTTTTGAATTTTATGAAAAGGGTTTGGTGTTTTTTATGTCAGACACCTAAAATCTAGAAATATTTCTGACATCCATTAAACAACATTGAGAGAAAGACAAAACAAATTGTATAAATTAATTTCTAACGGCCCTGTTAAATAAAAAATTTAAATTATGTCGTTTCAAACACACTGAGATATACAGAATTATTTAGGAGAAAAACAACACAACACCAGGAATACTCCTAATTAAAATTAAACCACATCTATATTCACCTAAGCTACACAGTTTCGTATTATGAAATCTTGCTTTTCCTCTTCTTACTCAAAGTTTTATGAAATATTCCTTACGCTTTTCCTTTTAGCTCTTAATTTGTTCATTCTTCTGAAAAATCTTCCTTAAAAAGACCTCCTCTTTTCAAGAACATCACGTTTCTAAAGTTAGGCTTAATTTAAAACCACTTTTCGTGGAGGGTAACGTTAAGTCCAAATTAACTCATCCAAACGGTAAATAAACCTTAATTTCACTTCCAGAAACAAAGCTTAATTCCATCATATTCTTGTTCTAGAACGAAAGCATATTCCTACCCCAGAACAAAAAGGTCCTAATGGTATCATTAGTATCCAGAGATGAAGAGTTTCGAGAATTTTTCAGGTTGTCAGAGCTGGGGAAAAAGTTCGGGATTAAAAAGTCTTTCACATGAAAATAAACTCACTTGTTTCTCTCTCATTAAAGTGAAAAAATTATCACATTGTGTACGGATAATGCATTATCCACTCGGCCTCCGAAAATAATGCTGAAATGTGCAGTTTTGTCCCTTGGGATACCATTAGAGATAATATGCTTTTTACGAACTTCTCAGAGCAACAATAACGTAAGTCCGATATCGCAAGAATTCAAAATAAGTAACGATTTGGGTCTCTTGTTTTATTTTATTTCGAGTGGTAGTTGCCTGAGTCATAAATTCAATAATTGACTTGTAAAAGTAACTACAAAATTGGCTTAGCCATAGGTACAAACCCGGTGCTGTTACATGAATTTTTTACAACTCAAAACTATGTTCGGTGGACTTAAATCATTTTCACTCTGAGATGCTCATGTGCTTCAAAATGAGAAAGTAGTCACCCTGTAAATGAGGCTCGATGTTGCTTTCGGGAGAACGATAATCAATGATGTTTAGTCAATGAGTAGTCTAAAATAAAGGCAAGCTTTTTCTTAAGAGCGTAAAGAAAAACATTTTCCAAAATTAAGATTAATTTATTATATTCTATAGTTAAATAGAAAAATGGAGAGAATATTTACTTTATGCATTTTATTTAAGTTTCTTTTTTTTATACCTCTGAAATTTTTTATTGTTTCCGGTAAGCATAGAAAATAATATAAGAGTTAAGAAAGCGTAAAGCATAGTGAAAATAATTTATAGTGCCATTATATATTCTTATTTATATTTCAACAATAACAGAACTCCCGAGGATTTTAACAAACATATTATGGATATATTTTCTAAGAAAAGATGGTAAAAAGTCATTAACGTGTGGGCGGTTTTAATTAGTTTATAAGATTATTTTAGTTTTCACTATTTTCATTTTAAAAATGTTACATATTTTTAACCATTAAATTAGACAAAGCTCAGTAGGTAAATGATGAAATTCATAAATTAATGTTTTTATCGCTTGATACAAAGCAGTTAATTATTTTTATGCTAGTATTAAATCTTCTAAACGCTTAAAATTGTTTTAAAATTTAAATTTCCCTTGACATAAAATTTAGTTTCTGCACATAATGCACACATCAGCGAAGTTCAACATTGATGACTGAATAAATTACCTATAGAATTTTAAATGAATTCTACATGGTGTTTCAAGTAAATGTGCCAGTTAGTTTATAAAGATAAAAGAAACTCAATTACATTAATTCAATTCAAAATTAAAGAATAAAAGTTATAAAAAATCGATAAAGGTGTCCAGACATCCAAAAATATTTTGAATGTAGTTAAAAATGTTCAAATTCATGCACTCTTAAAATGAAAAACTAACTATTTAGTTGAAATAGTATTACATAATTTAAGAAATATAAATTTATCTTAATAGTTCTAATAAGGAAACCCATTGGGAAATCTCAAAATGTTTACAGCCTTAAAATAAATCAGCAAGCATTTTAAAATCCTAATTTTTCAATTTATTATAAAAGAATTTTATGGATTTTAATTTATGTTAATAATTTAATTATGTTAATTATGTTATAAATATGGATTTTAAATTTAATGGATTAAATTAACAAACAAAATCAAATATAGGTTTTTCAGACATAAAATGAGTAAGATTCTGATATTCTAGTTATAGATTTAAAAACTCAAAGCACACAGAACTGATAGGAACTAATTAAATTTAACAATGTAACGACTCTTTCTATATACTTCAAACTCTACTTTATTACGCCATTATTTGTTTGCGAAATGAAATTCAATTTGATCCAAAATACCCAGAGAACTTCCATTGAAATAAGACTATTAAAACAAACTGAAAAGACGTCCATTCATCTCAGAAAACTACTCCTTTTTCAATGAAATTTTTTCTTTCACGAAACGATACGAATTTTAACGACGTTCTGAAATCAGACGTAAAAATACCCCCCTGTCTCAGAATCCTCCTTTTGTACGAGAAGAAAAAAATCGCAGCATCAAAGACCGCCCTTAACAAAAGCCGTGGGAAACGATTCCTCCACTCGTTGCCATTTTGTTTACGATAATTAATATGTAATCCACTCACCGTCGAAAAATATTTTTATCGTTTGCGCCGGGCCTGCGTTAAAACGAAAAGAATCATCGCAGTTTTATGCTTCTCCCTACACGCATCAATGGCCCTGTGAGATTAAAAGTAGCCTCCTTGGTAATGCCGGTAAATTGCCTTCTAAGATTAAAACGGTTATTTGGCTGCCGTATAAATGGCGGGAAGAAGAATTCTAAAGAATGATGGTGTTCTATTTGCTCAGAGTCCCAGGAGGCATTAAGATAATCAGATTAATAAACTCACTGATAGGATGTGGGTTTGGAAGAACATAAAAAGACTGACGTTTCTCGTAAGAAAATGATTTTGAAGAACTGTTATGGTAAACAAAATTTTGTCACACTGCAACTGCAACTATTCAAATATTAGAAGTTTGAGGTTTGTTTGATATTGAGGGTTTTTTTTACGTCTGATTTAAGTGGGGAAAGAAATATATGTTTCCTTGTGTGAACAAAGTATTAAAAATAACCATAAAATATAAAAAAAGTGCATGAAACTTATAATGATTTTAATTTTTGAAAATAAAGCACTCAATTTTAAGCTTTAGTAAAACAAAGCCCTATTGTTTCAATGACATATCTAACATCGATCCCATTTAATAGATTTCATATTAATAGAGTTGATTACCTATTCTTAATTATGTGGAAAAGGGATGTATCAAGTTAATCAACTTTATTCGTCTTAAATATTTATAAATTCAATTTAGAGGTGTTGTTTGCTCTTACTTTTTAACACAACTTTAGTTTCTTTGTGATAGTAGGTAGTTACTGAAAACCTGAGAGGAACTTGAGGAACTGAGAGCAACATTGATTTTCTCAATTTGAATTTAGTAGAGTGTTTTGAATATGTTATGAAAAGGAAACCTTGTAAATGAAATTTTCCCAGCTAAAAGTTCTAAATACCCACAACTGGTTCTCACAACAACCAAACAAAACAAAGCCGTGCCATGAATTTTTGTTATAATTGTAAAACTGAGAAGAATAATTTTCACTGATCTACTTGGATTAGTAGATTCATCTGAATAACTCATAAAAAATTATAACGCTGAAAATGAAATTTTCCTGCAATAAATTTTCCTCTCAATAACTTACAAAAAAATAACACAGCCTTCCTTTTTTTCATAATCATAAAAACTGAGATTTATTTCTTTTAATTGATTTAATTGGATTGGTATGTTGTTTTGAACAACTCATACTCATACAAAACATAAAGATAATTTCCCCGGCTGGTAGAAACCCAACCCAACTCAACTCGGCTCCTCTCAAAACCAAACTGGCTCTTATAATAACTTACAAAACTTTCAAATCCGAGAGAAATTCGTTTCGATGATATTTTTGGATTGGTAAAGTGTTTTGAAAAACTCATGAAAATGAAAAAAACCTTTCTTTCAAATATTCACGCAACCCCCACAACAAGTTCCCACGATGACTTACCAAAACAAAAAAGACAACAAAAACGAGACAAGCATAAACTCTAACAACCCACATCACTTCATTCCCTCCCCCCATCAATATCCCAATCCCAAACGACTCGAATTGTCTCAACTCAACTCGCCCCATTCCGCGGAATAGTTCCCGATCCATTCATCACCCAAACCCTGTCCTTTTAAAACCGGACAGTTCAAACGATGACCATTAAAATCGTCAGGCGATGGGGGCCTTAACAAGTGTTATTGTCCCTCTCAAAAGGGGAAGAGATTAGTTTCCGCTCGAATTAGCAAACGACTCTTGCCGACAATTACCGGGAATGGCAGAAGTCGGGGATAAGTGGCGGATGCCTGAATGCTCAGGGAGATGTAATTTAATTGGTGGGATTAAGGGGTGTGGGTTTTCCCTTGTTAGTCTTTTGGGGGGTTGGGTAATTCTTTTTTTTTTTTGTAATCCGTTGTTGCATTGTTTTGTGTTGTTCGGTATTTTCCGAATAGTTGAGCATTGTGTCCATTAGAATATGTATGGCGAATGAATTTATGGGTGTTTACGGGTTATCAATCCTGTGTAATCCCTGTGGTGTTCCGCAGAAACTATTATTTTCTATGTAGAATAAAGAAATGCGTACTAAAGTAACTTTATAAGAACTCCCATGGAGGAATTTTTAAAAGAAAACAGTATCATGTTTATTTATTACGGGAGATTTTCCATCAATTTTTGCCAATATTTGAGGATAACAACCCCATCAAATTTTGTATAAAAGAATTTGTTAAAAATAGTTTTTATTTCGTCACTTTAACATCAAACACTACTATCTCCGTTCGGCAAACTTCGGGAATCTCGATTCTGGGTGATCGGATCGTTGGAGAAGTTCATTTGGTTGGTTTTGATCTTTCTAGCTCGATGATGTCAGCGCTTACGAACCAATCAAATAAGCTTCTCCAACGATCCGATCGCCCAGGGTCGGGATTCCTGACGTTAGTAGAACGGAGATAGTAGTGGTTTGATATTAAGATGACGATTTATAACAACACAGTCATGTTAAACAAAGTAATACATAATAGAAGTAACGTTGTTGGGCAAGATAAATCACGGCTTATCGTAACATCTTTGGGGCTGAACACAAGTCTTTTGCGTGCGTTATGTTTGTTAACATGACAAATTTGGGTCCACAAAGTTTAGATCTTAGCACTAATGCAAATACAACAGTTAATAAAGAATAACGTTTTCCAAAAATATTTAAAGCATCGAATAACATGCTCATAAAATTTAATAGCACATTCCTTGAAGGACTTTTAACTAAAAACCAAAAGAAGGAGTTTGTTTTGAGGATTTTGAAAATCTAGTCTAAATCTAATTAATTATTTAATTTTTAGGTGTAAAAGTTCATTCTTAGCAGTTTATTAGAAGTATAAAATAAGCTAGCTTTTACAGACTGTTTTTAAAAGTATGGAAGAACAAAAATTAAGATAATATGCAAGTAATTTCCATAAAAACTAATTGAAAATATAAGTTTCAATCTTTTTTTTTCTGAAAAGACCTTTCATATTCTGAAAAGACCTTTCAAGAAAAACAATTTTAAACGGCTAACAGCTACTTGTATCCACGTATAAGTATTACTTTATCAATAGAACAAGGCTCTTTATTGTATACCATCTAAAGAATAAGAATATAACAATAAAAAGTTTCACATCTAGTTCGATATTCATTCATGAAATTTCAAAATTTTTTATCAATGTATCATCGAGAAGAAGAATAAATACCATTTAATTTGTATTTACTCTTTTGTTACTATCAGTCAATTAGTAGCTCATTCAAAGACTGAATAAAAAAATTATGTCTGGGAGCTAGTAAGAAATAATATCCTCACCTAAAGATCTCCTAAAATCTCATTTTCAGTTCAAGAAATTTCAATCAATATAAGAGACATTTTTGAAATCCATTTCATGCTGTAATAAAAGGTTAGAATAAAGGAAAGACACGTTAGATTCTTTTTTTTCCCATCTGAAATCGAGTTCACATTGAAACGATAAAACTTTTCAAAGTTATCTCAAAAGGGAGTAAGAATTTCATTGACGATAAACCAAAAATGTGTGATAAGATGGCATTTTTGAAGACAATGAAGGATTTAAATGAAATCATATTTTGAACATCCAAGAAATGGATAATGAAATGGTTTATTTCTCCTCAAGGAAAATAGTAATATATTTTCCTTTTAAAAAAATTCGAATAAATCTGTTCATTTATGTATTTGTATTTCGTCTTTTTTAGATTGAAGTTATAGTAGTTTCATTAAAACAACTATTATACGTAACTTCAATCTAACTACATTTTTGTTAGGTTATGAAAGAATTTTAGTCGTGCAGTTTTAAACTCTAAAAAGTAACTAACTATTTATCAATCATTTTATTTTTGTAAATGTATCTTCTAATTGAAAAATCTTTGTTACCATAAAATAATAAACACTTCTACTAGACTTTTGACTAATAAAATGTTTAACTAATTTTGAAGCTTGTTTGAGAAGATTTTTTTCAAACTATGGAGCTATCGCCTCCTGCTCGCTATCGCTCTCCAACCCCCGTTAACTGCTACCCAGAACCTTTCGGATCACTTCGCAATCCTCACAAAACCAAGCACAAATCCAATTGTTCAAGGAAACCTTTTTTTTAGAATACGGAGATACTTAGAAAGATATGGAATCAAATAGTTAAAATTATTAAATTGATATTTCTTTGAAAAAATAACTTATATTTGTTGATTTAAAGGCAGTAGGAAATAAAATACACAATTAAAATTAAAGTTGAAGACAGCATTTTTATGAAACTATAATCAAAATGGGAACGTACCAGAAAATAAACAACCATTTAAACTAAATTGCTTCGCAAAATTACTATAAAAAAGTTTCCAAAGCAAAACCTCCGATTCTTACATTTTTAGTTATGTTCATCAATAATATTATATCCATGCTTTATGATTTGTTTGATTTTCTTGAAGAAAACTATATCTTTTATAAAGTTTCCCCAAACTTTTAATTGAACCTTTAATTACCAATTACCGCCCACTAGTTACTACACAAAGAGTAAAACGAAGCAATGGGAAGAACAATCTAACTTTAATTCCGGATTAATGGTGATTTAAAGAATTACCTTAACGATCAGAGATGGTAGCGAAAATTTCTTCAAGAAGATTCCAGAAAACAATTATTATTCCCAATCATCAAACGAGGCCAGTTTATATTAAATGATTAGTTATAAAAAGGAAGAACTTTCCCCATTTCGCTGGGAAAAGGGAAATCATTTCCCGAGTTGATGATTTCATAAAACGTATGATGCAAAAACTTTCATCAATCTGGGAACACGAATTGAATGTACGGGGCCTCAAGACTGAGGAAAGGGAAACACAATTTAGGGTTCCTGAAAATCATCAATCCTCCAGACTGTTCTGTACATGTCTGGAAATAGTTCTTGTGATTAAAATGAGTATTATTTTGATTTGAAAGGAATGAGAAAGCTGGTTAGGACAATCTCTACAAAAATACTTTTCGGAGAGCAATGGTTTTGAAAAATGATTACGTAAAGTATGACTAATAACTTCAACTCTGGGCATAACATAAAATGTTCTAAGTATTTTTGAAAATATTATCGTGTTAAACATGCTTTATATCAAGTATGGAAACTGAATAAATTTGGCGAATAAAAATAAATAAGAAAGGATGTTATAATATCAGATACTTTTTAGTAAGTGGCCAAATTTAAAATATACAAATTTTAGTGTGAAGAAATATATTTTGCTACAAATTAAGTGTTGGAAACTCTTATATAAAACTTTAGGAAACGTTAAAGTTAAGTAAAAGGGGACTTATTTATATTAGCGGTATTTCCTTATACTTAAATATAGTTTCAAAAAATAGAGGAAAATTTAAAACTATTTCAAAACATGTTATTTTCTGCTAGCAACTTTTGGATACAAATTCTTGGAAATTTTCTATGCTTTTAAGGAACTATACATATTTCAGCAGAATATGTTACTTTTGTTAGATAAGTATGCTGTCATGAAAAAAATGTTTTTCTTATAAGATACTAAATGTTAGTAGGTACTTAGAGGGAGGATTATAAAAGTTCGTTTCAAGCCGCATATCCAAGAAACAATAACATATCAAAGAAGTAATGTTTAGTTATATACTGGAAATATTCCATGTTATTTGTGTACTATCCGTGTCGTGAAGCATTTAATTTGATCTTTGAATTAGTCGTCATTTATAATTAACTACAAAACTGCAGCAGTGGAAATAGATATTTCTTAATTTTGTGTATGGACGCCTTTTTTAGGCAGTGTCAATCACCTATATCTTGTAGAATATCAAGCATGATTTTATTAAATTGGTATTTTTTACTTTTACTTGAGTTTATGGACCTTTTTCAAAGTATTTTTGTGCAAGAAATTGTAAAAATATATTCAGTTTTTACCAATAACAGTCAATGAGTCTATATTTCTTGAATAGAGAGTACTTATCTGTTTCATTTTCAAAGTTGCTCCTGTACTCAGTAATTTTTTTTAAAGTTTGTACTTACTTTTTTTTACTTTAAAACCTTGCTTAGGAAAAACTAGGGACTTTCTTACTTTAGCTCTGATTTTTAATATTCTCAAACAAAAAATGTTTTATTCATCTCTGAAAATGCTAAAATGGTTTAAAGTAGGAAATGAAAGAATTTGAGTTAGTTTGTCGCAGAAAAATGGGATGTCCTACTTGGCAAAGTTGCAACTTTACTAGCCAGTTTCAACATGCATCTTACAGCTAATAGATTATAGAAGGTTCTTATGGCAAAAAATTATTTATAATAATAGGATTAGTTTCAGTTTGATAAATGATTATTTCGCTCTTTACTAAATAATAGGCTTGTTAATATGATAATGAAAACAAAATTTGAGGCTGGTAAGCTTAACTAGATTTAACACTGTCTCTCTGTTATATCTGGGGTCTTTAATAATACAAACATGTCAAATGACTGCTGTGATATAAGTTTAGATAATACATAAGTTAAGATACATCTATCGTACCAATCTTAAAGGGGACTAAAAATACTTAATTGTTTTAGCTTTTAACGTTTTATTTACATTCATGAGATATTATTTTGTCTTAATTATAACTCAGCATTTTTTAAAGCATCTTCAGCATTGTCTAAGCATATTATCTTTAGAGTTTAAATTACACACATTATTTTCTAGTACACAAATTAAAGGTTTTCTCACACAATATGTTAAAAATGTGTAGCGTTTCTTAATTAATTATAAACCCAAACAAATCCCCACAGTGTAAAAAAAATGTATCAAGTCAAATTGTAAAATTTATGGAGGTTTTCTGAAATACCTAAAAAAAATTAAAAAAGTAAGAATTTAAAAATATCCTTGATAAAAGCACTTTGGTTCCGTGTTACATCTCAAACATTTAAACAAAACAGACATTTAAACAAAAGATACTAACATATTGTCACTAGAAAATTAAGATACTACCTCTTACCTACATGTAAAATTATCAAATAAAACAGCACCTCAACATCATTACTCATTTCCTTAACTCAATTTTCTATTTTCAACCACCTCTTCTCTCAAGCTATATCAAAGTTGATGACATTTAAATACGTTATGACTAAAAATGATATGCTTCGGAATATACTAAAAATGCACCCCCTAGCTCAATGCCAACTCTCCATTCGTTAGGCATGCAGCAATTTATGCAGCTTCCTCTTCCTTTTCATAAATAAATTTCCACTTTGATTAAACTCAACCGCCTTCTGGTACTATTTAGGTTGATGACCATTAGTTTCAACTAGGAAGGAAGCTTTCCTGCATGCATAAACATTTCCCTTACTGAAAGTTGATTTGCATATTTGTTTGGAGCAACTTGCAAAAAAGGCCCGCGTTGAAGCTTTGGGATAAGCGAACTATGAGTAAACCACACATATATCTTTTTTTTTACTTCGATGAAGACGCTATGTTGATAAATTGCGTTAAACTTCTTTTTATTCATCACGTAAGTATATTTAAAAGGTTTTTCTGAAATTCGGAGGATTGCCTTTTTGCCGTTTTAACTATTTTATAAAGAGGCAAGATTAAAAGATTTCCGACTCTGGGTGGATATTTTTAATTGTGATTCAAAATGCATTTTTGATGTGTAATTTTAGCGAGGTGCTAAGATAATTTGAATCTTGTAACTTTCTTTTCAGGAAGTTTTATTAATACCTATGGTTATGGCTTGTTTCTTAACCTAATTAGCGCTACACAACATACGCTCCACACAAAAATAAACACATTGATGTAATAACACTTTTTGCGGTAAAATTAACAACACTTTTAGTTGTGTTATTTGATAGAACACTTTAACACTTTAATGTGTTGCGATAGTGTTTTGATATGATTGAAAAGTGCTAAAAATATGTTCTATCCAGAAATGTATTCTAACAATAGTGTTGTAAAATACATTTAGAATCTGAAAGTGTTCTTAAGTTTAAATAAAAACACAATAATATCGCATTTTCTTTCTTTGTAATTATTTATCAACACTTTGACAACACTGTCTTTTTTCTCACATACACAATCGCAACATAATAACATAATCGTGATACAATCGCAGTAGAATCAAAACGATTTTCAATAGAAGTGTTAATTTTTGTGTTTATTTAACGTTGCAAAAGTGTTCCACGAATTTGCAAAAAAAAAAAAAATCTGTGAGTAAAATACTTCAGAAAATACCTGGCAAAACTTCAAAGAGGGTAATGCAGACTATCCAAAGAAAATCCAGAATCACATAACAAAAGTTGGGTCGCAAAAGCACTCCTAAGACGCTAGAGACATGACCACCTAAACTCATAAGGCCATAGAAGCTCGAAATCCTGATGCGAAATAGTAGGCAAGACATAACTTTTCAACAGCGCAAGGTACAAGATTTCAGATTGAAGTTACGCTGTTGTCCAATTATTCACGTCACTTCTTGCCTACTATTTCACGTCACGATTTCGAGCTTCTATGGCCTTATGAGTCTAGGTCCCATGCTAAAGGACGGACAAAAGTTGCCTTTAACAATGAAAGATGGATTGTTGTTGTTAAACGGTTGGGGTAATAGAAATAAAATTCAAGTGCCAATTAACATGCTTTAACTCATTCATAAAAACAGGTTAAAGTTTTGTTTCATTAAGAGCTATGGTTACTTTAGAATTTTTCACTGGAAGTGACAAATATACAAAACTGTGTAATCCTGACCAAGTTTTATAAAAATTAAACAATGATTCAGTTTTATAAAAGTAATTAAAATCAATGGATATTATTGTTTATACTGTTTGTTTGCTACTTATTTCATTCTTGTGATGATAAAAAATATACTGAGAACAAAAGGAATGAGTATAAAATGTATGTTTAAACCTTTTAAATATTTCTTGCAAAATTATTTATGTAATAAATAACTTTATAATAAATAGAAACTATGTTTATTTTGTTTAGATTATGCGTACATTTTGTTAGGTAATACGAGTATATATGTTACGGGCAATGTGATAAATCAGGGCATTATTAATAATGCCCGGGCAATGTGATGAATTGAATGGAATTTATCAATGAAATTTATCACTTTGCCCGCCTCCACTTTGGGCTTAATAATGCCCTATTAATCACTTTGCCCATAACATATATATATATATATATATATATATATATATATATATATATATATATATATATATATATTTTGCTTGTTTTATGAGATTAGATTTGTCACATTGTGTAAAAACATGGTCGATATATTTAGGTACATAAATATCTCTATCGGTTTGATTAACGAAATGATAGAGTAGAAACTAGGAAGGTTATTGCATTTTTAATAACACTCCTCTCTAAAATACTTTCCATGTTATTATCAAGATCCTTTACTTCAAAACAATTTAAGCATCTCTACAAAACGTATTAAATGTGCGCCTTTGTTCAAAACTCCAATTGAGTATTGAAAATTGAAGAAATATTTTATACGTTTCGAACATATTTAAAAAGAGTTCCGATGCACAAAAATAAAAAGTTACAATTTGAATTCATGAAAACATGCAGTGAAAAGTACTTAAAACTGCTTATATTAAGCCAATAATATTCCCCGTAACTTAATTTTAGTAAATAAGCCATAGAATTCCCAAATGAGAAGAAAATTCAATTTTATAAAATGCTTTTAAAATAATTTTAATAAGTGAAGTAAATAAAAGTAGTTCACCTTAGAATATGTATTCTTTACAACAAATACATATTTTATTTAAGCGTTCATTTACTGAAAGAATTTTTTTCATCACTAAAGAAAACTTGATACTCATTGAAATCATAACCCTAAGTAATTAACGAACAATAAAGTATTTCTTAGACCTTATTTCTTCATTTCATTGGCTTCTTGATAATGTTTTGTCAAAAATGAATTCAAGAAATTGAAAAGGTATTTCATACCCATAGCATTCTTTGAAATGATTAAACCTTGTTTGTGAACGGATATAAGCTCCAGAGGAATGAAATATAATTTGGGAGATTTTGAAGATTGATTAAGAATATATTGGTATGAATCCAGTTTTTATAATTCAGATATTAAAATTACCAATATGTTGGATTTCATTAATATACAATTTTCCCACAATTTAAAAATGCAATGATTAAGTATCCTTATCTAAAAAATATTTATTTGTGAACATATTGAATGATATCGAACATCAATTCAACTATTATGCCTTTATTATTATTCTTTTTATTTGAAAATAATAAATAATACCTTAGAAATGGAAATTGCTTTTTGAAGTTTAAGATGAGAACACTAGTCAATGCATTTCACTTTTTCATATAATGTAATATTTTACCCACAGTTCAGGAAACACTGTATTTAGCACCTCTGGAAGCCAAAGAAATTGAATTTCTTTTGCTGAACAATATTTGGCTGAATGAAAAATGTCGTAAAATATTTTCCCCACCAAGTTATAAAATTAATTTTACACAATAAAACAGTAAAAGAGCTCAAAAAGGGATCATTGTAGCATATTTTCTATTACTACAACTGTTATATGGAGGATTTCATTAAATATTAAAACAATATTTTTACACCACTTTTAAATATTGGTATTTATTTTAAAATATTTTAAAAGTAAGTACCTATTTGATCATTCATTCATAAAATTGAGACAACAGATACAATACTTCAAGCTACGATTTCTGCATAGAGTTAAAAAAGAATACAAAAGGTTTTCTAAAAATGCAGGAACAGTTTAAAAGGTAATATGATTAACTAATAACAATTTTAAACGCGTTTTCTAATTTTTCTTCATGTTTTGCTGTCATTAGTTTTCTAAACTTTAGATTAAATCAAATTTAGATGCCTACGTTATGATATTATAATAAAATAAAAGTTCGCTTCTAATTGTCACTGAATGAAAATTAAATTTCTAACACAAAGCACAATTTATACACCTTATATATTTCCAAATTTAAAACTACATAGCAATAAACCAATTTTCTTTCCCCAACAAAGTTCTTCCTTAAATAGGATTTATATCACTGTCAGTGGTTAAACACAAAAATACCCTCGTCAGTATTCGAAATTTCACTTAACATACTTAATTTTCCTTTTAAAACAATCCCAAAAGAACGAAACATCTTTTTATACTTTGAAACAAACACTGAACATGATTGGTGTATTTTCGTATTAAAATGTGACTTCTCAAACTACAATCCACTTATTTCCCTTCATTTTCGAACAATTTTCCACTTGGGCAGATTCAAAAGCTATTTATCTGAATATCGGAGGACTCAGGTTTGAAATTGTTTTGCTTCGTACGGGGGGCTTAACCCTGATTAAACGTCAGTTCACATGAAATCGTTCAGCAGTGAAGTTTCCTCAAGGGTGAACTGTCATCTAATGTTATTTGCAATGTGGTTGTCGCTATTACGCTTCACTTATTTTGAAATTTAAGTAATGTTGAATGGATGGAACTGTTTAAAAATGAGCGTTTTGTTATGAGGAGATGTATTGAAAAGAATGGTTCCGTTGGAGGTTTGAATAAGTTATTTGAGACTTAATTTTTGGAAAGGATTTTAGTTTTGCTGTAAATTAAATATAATGATCTTGACTTGTGGGTGTATTTTAAATATATATTTTTAATATCGTCATATCTTTTACTGAATTAAATTACCTGGGAAATTACTTATTTATCTAGATCAGTTGTTTCGGAAGTGGGTAATGAAGCTTTCTATGGGGGGGAGTGATGAGTTAAAAATATAAAGAGGAGTTAGTGGGGTAGTTTTTAATGTTCTACTACTTTAAAAAACTTGTCACTTTTTTACATTCGAAAACACCTGAAATGAGAGCTATCTGTATGGAGAATAGACAAATAATTTCTTCTTTTTACAGTGGAAGCTCCAGAAAAGGAGCCGTTGGGAGCCTACCCCCTTAGAACACTTAAAAAGTAGCTTAAAATAGTTTTACGTAGTTAACTACAGTTTTGAGGTGTTTTAATCTAAAGGAAGTCATGATTGAATTTCGACTTTAACAAGATCTTATTTATTCTTGGAAAATAAAAAAAGAAATAAAATTCTTTGTTAGTAACGAAACAAAACTCTATCATTTAATTATTCTATTGTAACATATGTGTAAACATTATTCAAAATACAAATAATAAGTTAAAAGAAATGCCTCTTTTTTCGTAAGATAAAACAAACTTTGATGTATCAACAGTTGTTTCTTCCCATACAGAATTTAGATCGTACCTTCAAAAAGTTTTGACACATGAAATAAGGTTCTCTTGCCTTTGAAAGATTTCTTGTTCGAATTGTTTCCTTTAGATTTGATAGAAGAGTTTAGATAAAATAGATGTTGTTTTTCAAACATAGTTCACCCATTTTTTAAAGCCTTTGTATTATTTGAAATAAAATATTCTTATTCGTTTACAGTTGTAAGAAATATTTTTAACTCGAATGTGTAAACGTTTCAATGGGTGTTAAATGTAAAGAATGGATACAAAAATTTTGTGAGTTAAATATTTCCGAATTACAATGTCAGTCATGGAAATTTAAAACTTTATTTGAGCTACTAGCTACTCTCATACGCTTGCAGATATATACTACTTATCTCTATGGTTTATATAGCGTTAAAATAAGTTTTACTCAAACTCTTAACCAGAAAGGTCTGTAAGCGAATCTGAAAAAGGACGTTTTTAATCATAATTTTAACTTTAAAAATCAACTAAAATTGAGAGGAAATGCAAAAGTTAAAATTAAAATCTCCTGTTTTCGAGTGCTTATTTAATAGATTATGAATATTTTAAGGAGCGTTTAGTATTTCATAAAACGGAATACTCTTCTAAAAATCCTTTTAGGGTTAGCCGATGCACAAAAAAAACTTTCAGTAGGTAATGGACATTAGTGGGATGAGATTATGGAAAGTTTAAAAAACAGCATAATAATGTAGCAAGGATTTGCTGTAACTGCACTTTATTAATAAATGTTAAAAGTAGAGGTTAAAAAATAGAGTCCAAAATCAAAAAGTTTTAGAAATTTCCTCTCTACTTATACAACGTAAATTGGTGAAAGGCCTAAATAGAGTTAACTCTTGCATTTTCCCAATTGTTTGACTTATGGGACCTGGGAGGGTTGTGAATTGTTGTTTTTTTCAAATATGTAAAATGTAATCGTCTAATTAAGCTTACAATTTAGAGAGATTTTAATACAAGGATTTTGGATATCTACTCGTATCTATGTTTGAGGCACCGAGTAGATAAATATATAATTTTCGTTGAAAATTATTTCAAATCCAATTTAGAAAGGATACGTTTAAATGAATAATTTTAAGCAAAATTATGCGTAATATTAAAAAATATATATCACTGTATTACAATGCAAGCTGGGCGATTTTTAAAGGCATAAAGGTGGTTGGTTGATAGAAAAAGTTTCTTGAAAAATAAATATAGGTGCAATATTCAAGGCTCCAATTTTTCGTGGTTTTTTAAAGTAAACAGTTTAAGGTAAAAAAATCTACAAAATGTTGAGCTGTGCTACTTGGGTGGTTGTATGAACTCTAATGTTTTTTTTTTTTTTGCGTACTGTATGTTTCGAAGGAAAAGAAGGTTTTACAGAACATTTCTGTATTGCTAGAAAGCCAAATTTACATTTCCTTCAATTGGTATTTCACACGAAGGTGAATCGGGTCTGTTCTGATTGGTCGAATCATAATTGTCATAGTAAAGACTTTTTTATTGTTATACCTTATTAGTCAATCAGTGAGCCGACTCATTTCATGTTAACATAAGCTTAGGAAATATTTTCAAACTAACATAAAGTATAAAGATAAGAACTAATAGAGAAAATTCAATGAAATATGAATACCGTTAAATTAATTCCCTCAATACTATTTGAGACTAGACCAAGAGACCAGATTTTAAGTATTTTGCACTTTGAAACAAATGTTTAAAATATTTTTTTTATCGAAAACAATCTAAACATACCGTCGATTACGATTTGGAGTTACTAAAAACGTTAGGTATGGAAGATATACTTAGCGCAATCCGGTTTTGTTTGCAAATATTAACTTGTGATGCAGAGAAGAATCAATGTTTTTGATATGGGGCATTTTATGAATCGAATACTGTTGAAACTGTGGTATTAATCATCAAATTTTAACTTGAAATTAAGCACTCTATTTAAAATACATTTAATATTTTCATTAAAAATATAAGTTTATTCTAAAATATTGTAGAATTGAACAAAATGATGTTAAGAGTTGACAAATCTTGAAAACCACTTAAATTAACAATTAAATTATATTTCTGATTAGTTCACAGCAAGGAAAATAGAAAAACTAAGACAAATAAAATTCAAAAGTATTATGAAAATGAGTCACATTAGGGCAGTTTAATGAATACCAATTGAGTCCTACATTCACTGGAAAAATGGTAAAAACACTTTTAAAGTAAAACGATTTTTTTTATTCATTTCACATTTTAACTTGAAATTAAGCACTCTATTTAAAATACATTTAATATTTTCATTAAAAATATAAGTTTATTCTAAAATATTGTAGAATTGAACAAAATGATGTTAAGAGTTGACAAATCTTGAAAACCACTTAAATTAACAATTAAATTATATTTCTGATTAGTTCACAGCAAGGAAAATAGAAAAACTAAGACAAATAAAATTCAAAAGTATTATGAAAATGAGTCACATTAGGGCAGTTTAATGAATACCAAATTGAGTCCTACATTCACTGGAAAAATGGTAAAAACACTTTTAAAGTAAAACGATTTTTTTTATTTAGTTCACAGCACAAATAATAAGAAATAAAGACCAAATAACTTAAATTTTGAATTGAATAAAAAAATTCAGTGAATAGACATTGATTTCACCAAATTCAAGGGGCTATATCTGCCTATAGGGGGTAGTTATTTGTCTCCTCTTTCCACTCATGTGTAGAGCGAAGTTTTTTAGCACAAAAAGTCAATTTGTCATTTTTTTTATTGATAATTCAATTTGTGAATGGCCCCTCAGGATATATGAATATCAATTTGTGAATGGGCCCCTCAGGATATATGAATATTGACTTTAAAAATAGTTTTAGATAAATTTTGGATACCATATATAAGAGAGAGATATTTCCCTTCAGTACGCACGTTCGGGACCCACCAGATCATCACTGTTTCTCCCAACCCCTACTCCCATAACGCACCCAAAAACCAAACTCACGACACCAACATCTGGACCTTATGCACATCCACTCGCCATCAGTACGAGGTGGTTTCCCAAAGCACCCGGACCCCTAAAAAAAACGGGGGGAAATTGCCCTTCGGAATGACCCCCTCCCCTTTTCCAAAAAGGGAGGTATGAGATAAAGGGATATTCGAGGGAATAAATAAAAACGTCCGCTCCGACCTCGTTTCATGGTAGACGAGGTAGGATTTATCAGGAAGCGGAGATCGTTTCTATTTCAAGGTTGGGTAACTCGGAGGTTGAGAATACGAGACGCGGGTCAGGATTAGAGCGGAGTTTGAGGGTCTTAGGTGATGGCTAATCTGGGGTTTTGTTTTTGGGTTGTGTCAAATGAATAATTCATTGGTAGTTTTGTGTTCTTTTCAATGGGGGATGTTTAATGGCGGTATTTCCGGATGGCTGTGGTGAAATTTGTTGTACTTAGTGATGGGGCTGATGGCATTTCTCAAATAATACCTCCTGAATGGTTTTTGAAACTTCTATAGGTACTCCTTGCGTTGCGACCGAAATCCGTTCCGAAGATCACGTCGATATAGTCAGTTTTCTAACTACACAAAAATGAGCTTCGAAGTATCAATCTTCACGATAAACTGCAGATTCTGATTGAGAGAATGGCCATTCCCACTAAGCTCCTTCCCCCCAAAAATGTACACGAGATGCAGTTAAAAACCCCCTAATAAGGAAATATGAATGAAATACGTATAGATAGGCTTACCATACGTCCTGGTTCACCCAGGACAGTCCTGGGTTTCGGAGGCTGTCCTGTGAAATGTCCTGGGTCCCAAAATGTCCTGGGTTTTCGTAATTTTAAGACTGGACAAACTTTTTGTGAAATTTTCGATGAAAATTTTCGAACTGCATTTTTTTACCTACTTCTACGGCTTCACTTTACTCATATTTAGACTGCTGAAAGGGACAGACTCTCTATTTGTACTGTCAAACATATTTTAAATGTGAAAATTAACTCTGAACTTAATTGTTGTGAATTTTATGATTTAATTAAATCTAACAAAATTTTTTTGAAAAAAGTGATGTCAAGTGACAAGTACAAATGATTAAATAAAGTATGTTATTTCAGTTTAAATGTTTAATTTCTTTTAGTTTGGGTGTTTATTTAGTTTTTAATCTTTGAGGGACCGATAGGTCGACAAAGTGTCCTGGGTTGAGCTCAAGAAAATATGGTAAGCCTAAATATAGATAATAAGGAAATTTAAAGACATGATGAAAATTATGCTGTTTAAATTTAAACTTAATTATTAATGACTTAAGTCATTATAAAAGTGTGAAAATGGTTTTAAGGTGAGTTGGGAAGTAAAGGTAATTGTTCTGGATGAGCGTTTTCGGTATTATTGTTTAAATATGAGTATTGAAATAAATGATTATTGCGAAATTTGTTTTGATTTTAAATTAATTTTGCGAACAATTGTTTATTAAAATAATATGTTTCGATAAAAAATGTTCATTTTTGACTTTTTTGAACTAAATCATTTTAAACTTGTCCACTGTGGGTCTGCTCGAAGGAAGAACAGCTGGTTGTACCTTAGGACACACGTATTATCAAGTTATAACATATTATCAATTTATAATGTATAATACAAATTATTATCAAGTTATAATATGTAATTAATTTTTTTAAGGGTCGAGGTAATTTTAACCATCACCCTATTTACAAAATACAAGACTATAGTGTGGGCACTGGTATAAATGTGATTTTTGCCTTAGAAAATTAAAAAAGGAATTTTGGGCATACAAGTCAATTTTTGGGATACAAGTATACTACACAAGTATATATGAAGTAGTATACAAGTATACTACTCCCCTATACCCCAAATGAGTATCTTTGAAACTTAGACACACAACTTATTGCAAAGTAATAGGTTTGTATGTAAAATAAATTAAATAATTAATCCATTAAATACTGAAAGTATTTCAATAATGCTTTAATAGCCTAGTCATTTAGAATGATGGCATACGCTTTATGAGAGAGGTTTAAAATATTCACCAAATTTAGATCAGAACAGAATTAGTTAATAACTTATTGATTACCCTTCTCCAGAATCCAGACACTTCAATTTCTCACTTTAATCCACAGACACGTTTTATTGATACTAAACACGAAATTTGCAAAAGCACCTGCCAAGACATACAGGCAACATATTACGAACAAAACCAATCGAAAGTGAAGGTATTTGATGTTGCTGCAACTGTTTAAAAATGTCACTTGTTAGTTTCTGAATATAAATTTCAATTTCTATTCGTTTTCCGGTAATCTTTCCCCATTTTGCTACACAATCAGAAGTTATTTTGTAATAAAAAGACTTTAGGAAATCGAATTTATGGCTGTAAAATCAGCCAATCTTTTATTTCAAATAAGCAGCATTTCAAAGTCAAATGATGGAATTTCATTTTAAGGTAAAATATTTGTGGCTCTTAAGGTGACTGAGAAGTTAGTAATAAGTAGTGTATTATGAAACCCAAACCGAATAGAAACAACCTGTAATAAAATGAGTAGTACGTACAACATAAAATTTTTCACTAATATTTCATAAAATGATTGGTTTTAAGTATGTCTCACGCTGATGTGACTTCTAAGTTAAAGTAATGGAGCAGGCTTATGTAGAAGCAAAATTTCCTGTTTTTGTTGGTTATTATTATGTTACAATGTCAAAAATGAATTCAAAATGGTGAATGGCGTAATGATGATAATGGTTTTAAATAGTATTATATTTTTTATGAATTCAGAAATGAACTTGGAATAAAACCTTTTCATTAAATACAGTGCAATTTTAAATATTTAGTTTTCTAAAAATTTAAAATAATGGATACTAATTTAACTTTTAGTTTCACGGAAATGTATGACTCTTATAAAGAAGGTACATACATGCCTTGTTCCTTTCATATTTCATCTAAATTTTTCATTTATTAACATTTAAAAAGTTAAAGCATAAAATATAAAACGTTTCTTAATTGTTTCTAAAAACTTAATTTAAAGTCTCGCAATTAAATACCATATGAGATAATATATAATTTTATATTTTTACAAATACCCGTTAAATGAATCCTTAATATCAATCCACCATGCAAAAAGTACGAACATTGCGTAAAAATTTAAAACTACCCCCAAACAAATCTCGCTCCTCCTTTCAAAGCAAAAACTAAAATTCCCCCCCCCCTGTTCAAGGCACCAAAAGAAAATATCGAATTGTCTACGACATCGAATTACAGTCGTCCGAGTTGAACTGCAAATTTACTTACATTTCACCTGTCTCAGTCGAAATCTTATTACACAAAAGTCAACTTTCCTGATTCCTTAAGACCCAACAAAAAAAAAATCACCCCCCGCATCCAATTAAAACCTTCCATTTTTCAGCCACGCACAAACTCCCAGCCCCTTTAATAACCTCAAAACCCTTCTTCCAGAACTTCGAACAGAATTCTCGAATCGGTTAAGAATCGGTAATTAGCCCGACTCTAATTGATGTTGAAGTCATGAACAAGCAAAGCCCATAGCCACCCGACCCGAAAAAGCCCGGCCGAGTTCTTTCAATAACAGCAGAGCAGCCGGAACAGCTGTCTCCTTTGATAAAACCGGGAACGTTTAAATTATCCAATTACAAAAGCAAGGGTGCAAGATTCATTACCTTGTTCATCTTTCGAGCAAGCGATTTGAAAATTAATTGAGGCATTCGCTTGAATTGTTGCAGACTGCCTTTATCAGTGCTGAGAACAACGAGCGAGTGAATAAATCAATGCTCTGGAGGGGAAGACTTCGCGGCGAATCAGGTGAGTCAGATTAGTTTGATGTTGGATTTAGTTTGACATCTCGTATCAGGTGCGTTTGAGATTTTTCTTGAAAGGATTAGATAATTCTAACGTTAAGATAGTTAACCAAACTGATAAATAGATAGTTAAGTTTTACTTTCAGAATTAGTTAGGATATTCGTAATAAGTAAATCATGTACCTATATGTTACGGGCAATGTGATAAAACTGGGCATTATTAATAATGCCCTAGCAGTTTGGGCCGGACGTTATTAATAATGCCCGGATATTGCCAGGATATCGGGTATTATATTATTAATAATACCCGATTTATCACTTTGCCGATAACACATATACGTATAGTTACTTTAATATTCTTATATAAGCTATGCAACGTGCTATTTCATAATGAGAAATTCTTAAAATTCGTCAATCTTTTATAGGCGTCAATAAAAACCATCGTCAAATCTGATTGTTTTGTTTATTTATAGAATTGCATAAATTTAAATAGGCGTAAGTTGCATGAAAATAAGTTCGGAAATATTTACTAACACTTTTGAAGGGAGAGTCCTGAGCTTGCAGTTAGATAAGCAAGAATAAGGCAAACACAAGCTCATAGAAAACTTAACATGCTTATTTATGTTAGTTTTCGTTTCCATAATACATTATTTCTTGCCACTGTCTATTTGGACGGCAAATATACAACTAAACTCTACTCTTATTTACACGGCAACGGTTCTGATTGGATATTACACTAAGCGCCGGGACTCTTACGGGAGAACTACTGCGCATGGGCCAACTACCGTTTTTGCCGTCCAAATAGACACTTCCTTATTTTGCCTTAATAAAATATCACCTAACAATTGATTAGTTTAAATTGGAAATTTTTCGTTTCTATAAGTTAGTATTTTTGAGTACTTAAATAAAGACTACTGAAAATATAATTTCTATTGTTTTATGTAGGAACCTGTATTTAACATTGTTTGATGAAATTAAAATTACTTAACTACCCAAACACATAATCAAAATCATGGCTTTAGATAACAAAGAAAATTACATTTATGCAAAACAACAAGTTGAGCACCAATGGTGGTAAGTTTTTAAATTTTGAATGGAAAAATAAAATTCCATGATATTTTCTTAACTATTACCTAGTTTAACTATTGCCTATTCCAAAGTGGAACTTAATTTATATCCACTCTGTAGATCTCTGTAGATCTTATAGTATATTAGTTTTAAAAATAAATAAATATTGTTCGTTACAAAATAATTGTTTTGAGAAAAAAATAATTACTAATAGAAAAATTACTAATAAGCTATTCTATAGACTGAAGACAACACAAGTTAAGATTAAAATAACCATATTTTTGAGACAAAAATTTACTCATTCGTATGTAATATCAAATAAATTCAACCACTTGGAGCAAAAAATGAAAAAAAGAATGAATGTTTAATTATTGGAAGAATAATCTTGTTTAAGAAAGAAATATTCGATTAATAATAATGTAATTGTACAAAGAAAGGCAAACATGCAATATTACGTTTAAATATATTTACGATTCTCATTTCATTAAACAATGTAGCTTAATCTTTTAGGAAATTAATTTGAAATGCAAACAATCTTTGCAATTGAGTACAAAATTTCGGGAAATACTATATTGATTTTTAGTTACCAATGTTTAAATAAAATACCTCAGGGTTTTAACCATACAAATACGGTGAAATTAATTTTCCATTCTCGGAGGTTTTACACATATCTCAAGGAAATTGATCTAGTAATTACATTTTGAGTAATAACTATTCACATTTTCATTATTAGTGTTTATTTTTCAGAACTGATATAATGTTCAATAAATTTATTTCCAAATATATCTTTTATTCTTTCACAAACCTTAATGATAAGTTTCCTCCTTTTTTTTAAAGTGTTGAAAATTCTGACGCAATTGAATAATTAATAAAGGTGACTCTCATTTTCATGCTTCTTATTTAAAACAAACTGCTTGATTGATTTAGAGCAGGCTTGTACAAATAGTCGATCTTCGATGTATCGATCTTCGAGGGCCAAAAGATCAATTTAAACTTTTTATTGTTTGTTCATGACTTTTTAGGAGAAATTACAAAAAGACAAACAAGAAAAGGGGAGTCTCTCGTAATATTTAAACCATTATTTTTAACGTAATAATGTTTCGGAAGTTTTTAATATTTTTGAACATTTCTGGTTTTTATTAAAATTTTGAAAGCTACCTCTTCATTCGTAAGTTAATTGGTAGAAAAACGGTTCAATATTTTTCTTGGGTGAAATATGTATTTTGAAAACCTTACAAAAATTTTAAATTAAATCTTTGCTAAATCTTTTTAATAATTCAAGACATGATGGGCAGCAAAAAGAGAGCTTGCGGGTCTCGTTTAGAGTATATCATAAGATTTTATGGGTATTAGGATGATGACTTTTACTTAAATGCGTATAGACTGAAAAATTAAAATATAGATAGTTGTATTATTATTTACATTTATTTTGTTTTATAATCCATCGTAATTAAATAGCATTTATATCCAAAAATCCTATGAAAGTTAAAAAAAAAAATTAAATTTATTTAGTAGGTGGAAAATGAAAGTGAATAATTTGACACTCATTTAATAAGTGCTAAGTGCTTCATCGGAAATACCGTGGAATTTTTTTTACTACCGTACTTACTTAAAAAAAAACCTTTATAGCGCCAAATAATTTAACACGGAAATTTGCTTTTAAATGCAGTTTTTTTTTGTTACACTACTATAATAGAATGAATACTTTAGTTTGAAAACAACCACGTACTCATACAAAATATTAATCTACTAATAAATTGAAAATCCACCTGGACACTTTGGAATTTATTTCTCAAAATGGGGTATCTTTCTTAGAATTTGCGTGTTGAGAATAAGAGAACTAACACGCGATTTCGTAAACTCCACCTTGCTGAAAAGTTGTTTGAATAGAACAATTTCTTCTCTTTCTACACAAACACACGAAAAGGTTCAGTGTACCTAAAGTGTATAGTCGTTTTATTTAAAAAAAACTTAAGAGTATGAGACATTTATACTAGGTTAAGATAATATATTAATCATGTTTCACTTTGTATGGTTTTAAGAGAATTCCCCAACACACAATACTGAATGATAAGCGATTGATTTTTATTTGAGTTTATTGTAAATTCTCGTTATAAAACAATATTATTTTTTATTAATTTAATTTTATTCTCGTTATTTAACCATGTGTATCTAATTTTGTTTTAAAACTTGTATTCTTTAAAGAGTGAAATGCTTACTAAATTTCAATTAAAAGAAAAAAAACTATATTACAGTCGACTCCGCTTATTGTGATCACGGTTAATGTTATCAATCGGATAATGTTATCAGAATTAACTGGTCCCGATCGGTCTTATTTAACTTGACGCAAGATGTGTCGTTTTATGTGATCAATATATCGTTTAATGTTATCGAAATTGGGTGAAATCCCCTAAAAAACTCCTTTTCCCCAGTTTTAAAGCCAATTTTAATACATAAACATACGAAATAAGTAATTAATTTATTAGTTTTATATGTTCCACTCTTATATTTTTCTTTAAGACTGTATAAGTTGCAAAATACATACTAGGATGTATTGTACCTAGTACTATTGTTTTAAATAACTTCAACTAGGACTACATTAGTTGTGATTTTTATTATATAGTTGTGATTTATTTTAATACAAATACGCGAGTCACATCCTTTAAAACCTTCTATAGAGCATTCGCACATGACATGACGTCACTTGGAGGACAAAATCAACGTTGCTAAGGCTGTTGTTAGGGGCGGGACATAGAAGTATCCAATAGCAGCATTCGCACATGATGTCACTGGAGGAATAAAACAACGTTGCTAAGGCCGTTGTTAGGCAGAGTCATGTGATTGAAGATGCTCTATAGTACCAAATCGCTTATTATCATCAATCGACTGTATTATTACGACTGTGTATTTAAAATACATAATTTCAACCAAAGTCTTTTATGTTTACAATCCTACTTAAAATTAGATGTATATTTTGACAGAGGGAGAAAGATATTTATATCTAAGGAATATCATATGAAGGGTTTTTAATTTTTCAGTACTAAATCTTAAAGACTTATTTCTATACCAGCGAGTTAAAAGAATGTTTTTTTTTTTTACAAAGAAGTTCATAATTATCATTTCTAAATGATTAATTTTTAAATTTAAGTTTTTGTTTTTGAGATTTTAAAATTTTAAGTGATATACATTGAGTCCTAGATTATGTAATTGAGTTATCCTTAAATATTTAATTGGAATTTGCAAGAATGAAATTATTTACCAATTTAGACTTTTAACCCAACTTTTTACAAACTTTCGGTACCTTATTAGGAACAATAAATTTATAAAATAATTAATTTTAATAAAAGTTTCACATAAAAAAGTTAAACAATTTTATTAGTCTAAATTTTATTTACTTTAAAGATGCAATACAGTTTGTTTCAAATTTACTAATTGTTAAAATGTCTACCTCTTTTATTAATTTATAACTGAAAACAACCCTAAACATAACAAAATGTTAAAGTCCAATTTAAACTATTGTTATTTTCATCATTTCTTCAAAATGAAACGTAGATATTAAATATTTTAACAGCTGAGAATTTTTAAAACACAAATACCTATCTAAAAAAAAGCAGGCAATATTTAAGACACAATTTACAACCAAAAATATATTCTTAAATTTTTTTTTTCAAATTTCATCAAATTAACCGTAAATAAAAATCTGAATGTACCCTAATATAATAATTTAAATTGGGAACTCTTAAATTTGTTTTAAATACTAAAAATGTATTAAAATAATACATCCCTTTTTTATAATTTTGACCGATTTTCTTAAATTAAATGTTAAAATAAACTTTTAAAAGCACTTTTACTTACAAATTCATCTCTAAAATATTATTTGCACAGTAGCAAAATAGAAAGACAAATTTTGATTAAAATCACCTTTTTAAATTTAAGGAATGATTAATTAAAGGAATGATAATTTCCTTAAACATTTTCCTTCCACAGCCTAAAAAATTTGGGAAAATTTATAAATATTTTTAAATATAAGTTTGAGAAACACAATTATAATAATTTTAATTAATCACATTAAATGTAATTAGGGCTGTGATTTGCATACATTTACATTTATTTCCCAGAACCTGAAAAATCTTAGTGTTCTGAAATGCTATACGACAAGCGATTTTGGATTAATTTGTACCATTTTTATTTTACATATTTTGTTTTTTAAGTATTTAAAATAGTATTTAATCTATAAATACATATTTATTTACAAATAAATGCTAATAAAAGCAAGTTAAAGGGGACTTTCGAGCTAATTATTTGTCTGGATACTTTCTTTCTTAATTTCAATTTCATTTTGATTCAGACCTTCAGAGTCTGCTGTACCATATTTATTTATATATTCATGAATCAAACCTAATTATTCTAATAAACCTAATTAAAATATCTGGTGAAAAATAAGCAGAAATAAAAATAAATTCCTGTAACAAAAAATAAAGAAATTTCACCATTGAACTTGAAATATCATATGATTAAAACACAAATAACTTTTTATTACAAATTTTTAAAAATTATTTATTATTATTGTTTAATTAAGCAAGACCTACTTTACTTATTTATCTCATTATTTAAATTAAATATTTTATTTTTTAAATCATATTAACTAAAAATAAAACATTAATAAGTAAATATTTTGCGTTTTTAATATAACATGGGAATCACCGTCCAAATAATAAAAAAACAATAAAACAAATCAAAAATAAATATTTCTATAATAACTAATAAAGACCCATTACTTAACAACTACCATTTTTCTAAACCTAATTTACTCCGCAAAAAAAAAGTAACACATTTTTTTTTCTCCTTACCTTGAGAAGCGAAGAGCAGCAGGGCCATGACTCGAACTATCATCGTCGGACTGTTTGAGCAGCCATCCACACAGCAACTTGTCGAGTTGGGCTCTCGCGGGGCCGGCGGGAGACACCAGGGGGCGCTGGAACACGGGAGTGGGAGGGGACAGCGAAGTTGCGGCCGAGTTTGGCGGCTCCCCCGGTTTTCGGATCTGTCTGTGTTGATCAATGTTTTAGCCGTGGGTTGAAGTGATTTTGTTTGTTTTCTTCGTTTTATATAGTGTTGATCTTAATTGTTAGTTTTGATTGGACGTTTTATGCAGGGAGGATTCATGTCAAAGAATCTCCCTTGAAACTAATAATTTTTTTTCTGATGTATTGGTCGTTCGTAATATTTTTCTGTTATAATTTATCTTCAAACATGAAATATAATTTTAAAAAATTAAGGGGATATTTGCTCATTTCACTGTGGAATTACATAATTTGTTAACGGTCTTTTATTGACCTCGATATGTTTTACTTTTTATAAATGTACTGTGATTTTGAACTAATTTGTGAACTGTGGCTGGTCCTGGTTTTAAACGTTCTAAGTTAGGAGAAACTTCTTTAAAATCGTCCCATAAAACTGTTCATTTTTATAATTTTATTGGTTGTTTGTAATTTTTTTCTCATGCAATCTATCATAACGAAGCTACAAGCTTAGAATTTAAATGTTTAAAATAAATGCAGGGTGTAAATAATTAAATTATGTAAATTAAATTATGTAAATCCAGTGCTCTCGAAGTGTTTAGTAACATATGATTAGTTACATATGAGTAGTAAGACAAATAGTTATGAGTTAGAATGGAATTAATTTGGTAGAAATGTTTTGAATAAAATATGCACTCTCTCATCCACAATTTAATTTAATTTTTTTACATAACAACCGTTGCTCAAGTAAATAAAATTGTTACCCTGGCTGGCAATCACGTCAAACCTCTGACTATTCAACCTATTCACGTACAATTAAATGGCAAGAACACATACAATCTTATAGAAGGTACTTTATGACTTTTGAATTGAAATTGTAAAGATTATTTACCTCAACTACCTATTAAATGATATAAAAATGTACTTGTCTTCATACTAAATGTAATAGTCAATGAAGTTTCAAAATAAAAACTTTGCTCAGCATTTCAATTTTCACCAGGATTAATAACACCAGTCTTTCTTCAAGCCATCTTTATTTCTCTTAAGAATAATTTTAAAAGAAAATTTTGATTTGATAAACTTAGGTAGTTTACGAAAAAAAATAATCATTATGTTTGAGTTCCAAGTTTCTTAGAATGTGTCCTACTTTGACAGGAAGGTTTATTTCCTGTGTAAGGAAACTGTTTTTTCAGTTTTACTATCATAGTCCTCTTCTAAGTAAACTTCTTGAAACCTTTTACTGAAACTCCCAAATGGTTTTCTTTCTTAGTCTACATATTTTAACCTTTTTACAAACAATAGGAACAATTTTCTCCGGATAATATTATGTACACCCCTTGCAGTATTTTATTGATGGGGAAAAGTACAAAGCTTTAAAACATTAAGAATACTTTTTAGAGACCTATTCTTGAAAGAAACTTCTTTTTGACCTGTCTACCATCTTTCAAAACATCGAAGTCTATGACGAACAGTATATGTTATTATCTTGACACTAACAAAAGATATTTGTAGTTCTTTTAAAAAAATAATTCCTTTCCTTAGTAATATTTTGGAAGCTTTATTATTTACGGTGAACTTTCAAAGATTTTCTTATAAAGCAGAAGTTCTCCAGAAAAAAAAGCAGAGAAAACCATTTTTGTTAAAAGAAACAGTATATTATTTACATGAATAATGGGTAAAGCATGTTAAGCTTGTTTCCTATGCCTTATTTATTTTTGAGATCTAATGATATAAGTTGATAATTATAATGAATTTATTTCAAAGGAATTTTACTTTAAATTTTTTATTTTGTTATCAGTGAAATAATACGCGTAATTATGAAAGTTTGAAAACATTCGAGCTTTAAATATTTGAATTTACAATATATTTAAGAAAACCCTTCCTTTTAAATGAAGCATTTTTATCATATTTAAATTCAAATAATTAATACTATTTAATTATTTCTAATATAATTTTAACGTAAGGTATAAAAAGTCAACTTAAATTTATCTCGTGTTACAACATATATTTCTCGTTAATCTATCGAAAATATAAAATAAATCATCACAGGATACCATCAGAGGATGTAAAAAAATAATTCATTCAATATACTGCTAAAAATTAAACTTATATATATCACCACATATACGAATATCACCACATAAGGATAACAAGAAAAACTTCATATTATTTCCATTAAACATAGAGTGTCAACCATGAACGAAAATAAGAGTTAAAACGCGATTATTAAGTAATTAGAACTATTATATCTACATTTTTTCTTTGCTAGTGGACTATCAATTTATTATAGATTAAGTTAAAAATTAGTGTTTAGTTATAATGCATTCTACGCGGCTTAGCATGTTAATCACTTTCAATTTATGGTAATTAATTACCAATGACAAAAATCTCTAATTCCAACTATTTTTTAATTTGATTTTATAAATTAATTTATTTATGAATAAAATGTATTCTATATATGTATATTCTCTTCAGTTAAGACATTAATATTCTATTTTATTGTTTTTATGGTTGTAAAAAGCAATAAAAAGTTAGCAGTCCGTGAAAATATTATGTGTATTTTTAATGGATTATTATATATGTGATGGGTAAAAATATAAGAGAACTTTCTTTCTATCTCTCTAGATATTGTTAGTAAAGTATAAAAACATTTACACTGAAATGCATACTAGTGGGAGTTCTTTGATTTGTATTTAAGAAAAGGATCTGTCTTACCTTATCTCCATGATTAAATAGTAAATTGTTTTATGATGCTACACAACGCGTACGAGTAAATGAAAAACTTAAACATCTTTCCTCTTTAGTAATGAACTTTATCCAACACCCACATGTCAATAATAAATTTGACTGCAGGAAATAATCATGTTCTTTACCATGTAAGAATCTCTTTTTACTTTATACCAAAGAGGCAGTTGCATAAAATATTCAGGATCATCTCACGCTTCTCGTCATGCTTATTTCTCTTTGGAGATTACATTGAAAAACTCGTGAAAGCACGCAGTCTCAAACGAAGCTTTTGGAAAATATCGTGTAAAGTGAGGTTGAAGAGTTAAGTTGCATTCATTTTTCTCTGTCAACTGAAAGGGCGAGTGAAAGAAGGGGGTGACGTAATCAAAAGCTTGTTTCGAGATATTTAGCCTTAAGTTTTTTGTATCTTTTGCTTGCAAATACCACCGTCATGGCATTAATATCTTTATTTATAATGTTCTATAGAGATGGTGTCTGTACTAAAATGTAGGTGCAAATGTATTCTATTAATTCTATACAATAACTAATTTTACATGAAAATGTCACATACCTCCTCCTTTTTACTCACCTCTTCAATTGTTATGTTCCTGTTTTCAAAGTAATTTAAATTAACTTAATTTGAATCTATATGTTATACAATTTTGTTTTATATTGATAACAACAATAAATTTGGCGATGCTTGAAGTTTGACGTCTAAAATATTTTGAAGATTTTACCCGAGTTTTCAATTTATTTCATTTAATGAATACTTTTACCTAAATCATACAATAGGAGTACAGTAGGCGTAATACTTAAAAAAAAATAATTAACTTCAAATTTCTTAATTTTTCTCATATGTTTTACGGTCACAAGCCTTCAATGTCCACTTCTACTGGCATGTCAACTGGTACCATCTGAATAAGCTGTAACTGATATTCATATTACGGTCGGTGGAAAAAAATAAACTCGGAAAATAAAGAACCCTTCAGTTTTTCCGCTCAAATTGGCATATTCAATCAACAGATATTTCCATAGCCAAAACATCTAAGCGAAACATATCCTCTCTGTTTCATATTCCCATGAATACAATGCGCTGTGAATATGCTTCCAAATCAGTTTCAGTGTTGTACACTTTTGATAGCAAAAGGATTACCATTTATTTTCCATTTCTTCGGAAGAGATGAATTATTTAACTCATCTCCGAATTCGCGATCCTGTAAAGATCACGCGGATGAAGGAAGATTGAATTTCTCTCGGATCCTTTTCCTCATTTTCTCTTATTTAGTCGTTTGCATTCAGAGGGAGAAATGCTTCGGAAATATTTTGTATGGTTGCAGATCTTATTGTGTACCGACCGAATGATGTATTCACTTGTTGATGAAATCTATCTGGTTTAAATTTAGTTCCCTAATGTTAGGTAAACATACCTTTTTATTCCTTGCCGTTTTAGTTTAAATTTGGAATGTTTGACACTGTTTTTATAGTTTTTTTTTGTATGAAGCGCAATATATTTTTAAGGGATCTTTTTAAAACCACAGTTGTATGTCTATCAATCTTCCTTCTTTTCAGTTATAGTCTGGTTACAAAAGTAGAAGAAAAATAGCTTCCGTGGAAAATGGTACAAATATGGAAATATTCTTATTTTCTCTGCTTTATCCAAATATTCGTATCCCTTATTCGTAAGATCCCCCCATCATCATTCCGATCAGAGCTTTTGCTGAGTGACTGAAAATTCTATAGGTACAGTCAAACCTGGATAAGTGGGACCTCTTAGCGTGACCGACCTTTTTGTACTACTTATCAAGTTTTGTACTTAGACAAGCTTGTCTTTATTTTGTTCCATTTATCAAGTATAATTTCACTTAGATAGGGTTGATTTTATTTCACTCCACTTATCCATGTAATCTTGCATTTTCCTCTGCATTTAGTGAAATTCTGTTGCGCAGAAATGCAGAGGTGTCTCCCCCCAAGAGTTTAAAATATTCACAAATTATCTCAAATACTATTTTTAAGGGTAAATTTCACAAAACTTTTCTGGGGGAGGGCACCCAAGTCCTTCTTTTTCCGCATGATGTTTGATAAGCAATACAGTTTAAGAACTAAATATGTACAACAATATGTAAATACATTTACCTTGTCATGTGGGGGTATACTGTCCAAAACTACTATTTTTCAAACCTTTCCCTCACTAAATAATAAAATAAACACCGGTGGTAAATAAGTTTAGTTTTAAAGAGATGACATTTTTTACTTCATGAAAGGGGTTTTTGTAAATGCTATAACTTTTGTTAAATTGTATCAAACCTTGAACGTTTTCTTTAAAACATAAGCAAATATTAAGTAAAGGGAAAACATTACAAATGAAATCGAACAAAACATAATGAAATCGATATTCCAGAAAAAGATAGATTTCCCAAACCTTAACACAGGAATCACAATTTCCTAACAGAACAACACGTTTTAAAAACGAGGTTAATTCTTTTATGGGAATCTTCAAATTGCACTCTCAGACCCAAAAGCTATTAAGCCCCCTGCTTTCTCACTACACTTCTGATTCCAAAGGTACAAAAAAATAAAACTGTTCTCTACACACATAAAAGAACTTTATAGTTGCTTAAAATTATTCTCAGGATTTTTATCGCCCGAGTTTATTCCTCCCTGGCTTCCATTCCCCAGGAAAAGAGTTACGATTCATTTATGTCTCTTGTAAGTGCTACAATATCATCAGACTCGAGATAAATGGGTTAAACTTCGTCCATTTATTTCAATGCGGCCCTTTTTACAGACTTTCTGAGATTCCGAGTGACGTCGACCGATGAAACGCTTCGGGGAAATTGTGTCACTTTGTTTCGTTTCGATTCTTTTATTTCTTATGCAAATTAAGAGTCGGAGTGGTTTCCTTCGATTTTTCCACCGGAATCGATACTTTTTTACCACTCGATTCTCTTCGTAGTATAGAGTTAACTAGAGTACACACCAGGCTTTTCCTCATTGGATGAACCGTGTCAACATACCTGATTCCAAAAAAATACACAATTACGCGTCCCACAATTTTCAATGTCTTATTTATCTCCCCTTGTTACAATTTGTCACGTTTCAGTAACCCCCTACCTCCAGTTTGAAACCTAAAACATAAACTTGAATTTGACTCTTTATAAACTTCGTTTTATAATTTGTGTTATTTCAGAATTATACATACTATTTATATTTTTAATTGGAAGTGGTAAGAGCCCCGCTATAAACAATGAAATAACAATTTTTGAAGTATGGTATCACGACATTTGAATTTCCCTTTCCTCTTTGTCACATTGTGTCACATAAACAGGACACTATTCCTTACTAAATTAACTTACTTCTGTGTCGTTCTTACTTACTATTGTGCCATAATTTGTGGGTGACACCTAACTGATGAGGAACTTTATTTTTTAGATTTTTTTCTAGAAAAAAAATATTACACCTATTTATGGAAAAGAGAAAAAAGGGAAGGGAAATTATGTACTAAAAATACAGACATAATTTCCACACAAACCATAAAGCAAAATTAAAACTGGTAAATAAGTATAAGAATAGTGTTGACTATAGGATGGAAAACTGATATAATATTAATATGCATCACACCAAATAGTAGTATAGATCCAGGTAGTATGTATTATAAGTAGAAAGTCAAGTAGATTTCTTTTAAGGGTGGTTATATTTATTGTTTTTGACTAAATTGATAAGTGAACTATTGAAGAGGAAGGTAAAAAATATATTTGGAACAACTTTTGAAATTGGAAGAAAAACCACCTCACTTGAATAATGCTTTTCTTCCAAAAATAATAGTATGATCGATTCTGAAATGGCTTAAATAAAATTGTGAAGGATAATTTTACATATTGTAGAATTTTTAATAGAAAATATTCCCCTTATAAAAAGCATTAAAAAACTTTAACTTGGAAACGGTTCCTGTTCCTTATAAAAACGCCATTCTTTGAAATAATCGAAAATAAAAAATAGAGAAATTTTTTTTCCTTCGATTTGCCCTTATTTTCTCTTTTTCTCTGAAGTATGGTTTTGACGTTTCATCAAATTTCTTCCATTTGTATCTAGAAAGAGGACAATTTCTCTACTCCGTTAATTACCCACCTATGAGACTTTGTAACTAATTTTCCCCCACGTTTCCACTTGATATTTAGCCATGTAGGGATGCATCTCTTTCTCCTTCTATTTCAACATAAACTCTATGCTCTTCCCTTCCATCTAAATGTGTATTAAGTGCTAACAGTGAGAATCGATAACGTCATTTTTTCACTCGATCTGCCTTCGTCTAAATGGGTATTTAGCACTAACATAGGAAAGTTTTTAAGATGGCGGAATTTGATTATCAGATTTCTCGTTTTTTCACGTTTTTTGCGAGACAGTGGGGAGAAATTTTATTTGGGCAAAAGAACTGAACCTCCGTTTGGTGGGGAATTATTATTGGCTCCTGACAGGGACAGTTATGCCTTTGTGAATATTTTATCGTGCCTATTCTTTCGAAAGTGACATTCAGAAAGGTTGAAAGAAAACTATTTCACGTGCATGTCTAGACATGCTGTGTAAAAAGGAAAAGTTTTTCTGCATCCTAAGTTCGTATTTATTTCACTAGGATTTTGTTTTATGAATTGACCATGTCGAGATGAAATTGTTTTATTTATTTGGACTGTAAATTTTGGTGAAGGAAAAGGAAGGAAATGAGGTCTTTTCTCTTAATAAATTACGAGAATCAGAATTTATTTTCTTTAGATTTCCTCTGTAATTTTCATGACATAATTTTACAAAAAAAATGTTACATTGCAAAGTTTATGCTAAAGTAAAATAATCATCTTATATATTAAAATAATTTGGTTTTTCTTTCGGCCGGCCGCCAGGCCGAACCCCCTAACCGATTTGGACAAACTCGGTCTTGATCGAAAGCTTTCCACCCCTAGATGAGCCAATAATATAACACGTTCCTCCAAAACCTTCCATTTTTAAATTATACGCTTTTTTCGTTTTGCCCCCATGTTAACTCTATGGGGAGGTTCCGTTCGGCCGGCCGCCAGCCCGAACCCCTGAACCGATTTGGACAAACTCGGTCTTGATCGAAAGATTTCCAACCCTAGATGAGCCAATAATATGTCACGTTCCTTCAAAGCATTCCATTTTTAAATTAGAAATTTATTTCAATTTGCCCCATTGTTTTCAGGTAATATGTTTACCAACACAGGCAAAACGTCTTTTAAAGAGCGTGAAGAAAATCTACTTTGAAATTATCAAACTTCAATGTTACTGGATTTATCGTAACAGGATACTAGGCGCATTGGATTTATAAAAAAAAATACTGGTACAGGTTTAGTTGAAGTATTACTTCTTTCTGTTCAGATGACGCATAAGAATAAATTATTTGTGGTTAGAAAAACCTATAATTTGATTGAAAATATTGAACAGTTTAGCGCTGACGATGCAGCTTATAAAAAAGTAATAAATTGTTAAAAATTTAACTGCGCTGCAAGCGTGTGGTAGTAACGAGCGAAGCTCGCATCAGCGCCAAAGGCGCGTAATCTAGCTGGTAAGACGCGGCTTTGCCGGGTCAAACCAGCTAGTCCTTATTTAATCAATATTTAAACTTAGCAATATTTAAAAAATCAATGTATGTATAAAAAGTTGGCGAAGTATGAGAAATAGAAAAAGAAATATTTTGTTGACTATCTGATGCAACTGAATGATGCCAAAAAATATATAAGTTTTGATAAAAAAAAATTGTTATTTCTATTTTTGCAAAAATTTTCTTCCATTATTTTTAACTATGGGATTTTATGAAAAATAAACTAAATTTTCTGTGATGTTCTATGTAATTTAAGTGGGAAAAGTAAGTGGAACTATGTAATTAATAATAAGGAAGTAGTGGGAACTATGTAATTTAAGTGGGACACATAAATTTAAGTGTCTTTCAAAACAGATTTCAGAAATTTCGATAGCAATAAAATGGGCAATTGAAACATATAAAATAATATAATAAAAAAACTTCTTGCAAAGTATATCTTGAAATAAAATTTATCTAAGATAAGGCATGAAAAACATACCAAATTAGAATTACAGTTGTGGTAGGAACAATAACAACAAAGCTAACAATAATACAGTAACAATAATAATAGTAGTTCAAATAATAATGCCAAATATTTCTTAAGCATTTATAACGATACGTGTGTTATAGAATAAATGTTTTCCTTGGCTTCCTAAATAAAACAAAAATATATTTTATTGTTTAATAGTATGAAATTTCTAAGAACTGATCTCGACTCCATTTAGCACACCTGCTACAAGGAACATCGAGCACATTTTACACTTCACACTTCCATCCATCCATCTCTTTCTTCTTTCTCAATCCACCCCTCAACCACCTCCCACAAACCAACCTTCCCGATTATTATACACAACCAAAACTATCGAATGCCCCGAATCGATAAAATATGGACACTCAACCCCTAAATCCAAAAGGAGCAACTCTTCGCTTAAGTACCCACAAATTTGATATCGAGTTTCTTGCAAAATTCTTAGCCAATCGCAAGTCATTCATCACTCAAATCGGAATCCAATAAAACCGATTCTCTTTTGGATGCCAGATTCAATTTGAAATCATCAGGAGTTAAAGGGAACGATATATATTCGCTAAGGATGCTGCTGGATGCTCTCGTGGCATGCGAGGTCGGTGTATTGATGTCAATCGGTTCGGAACGGAGGTAGTAGAGAGATGAGTTTAACTTCTGCGATGTTTTCGGGTGGATGTGGATCTTTTGTAGCGTGGGAAATAACCCTGGGAACTTTATATACCTGTTTGTAAAATGTGAGAGGTATATTGTAAGAGATATAGGTATGGAATCTTTATACAGTCGATTCCGCTTAATATGACCACGGTTAATGTTATCAATCGGATAATGTTATCAAAATTGACCGGTCTCGATTACTCCTATTTAACTCAACACAAAATGCATGGTTTAATGTGATCAATATGTCGTTTAATGTTATCGAAATCTGGTGAAATCCCCTAAGAAATTCCTTTTTTCCCGTTTGAAGGCCAATTTTAATACGTAATTATACAAAAGGAGTCATAAATTCATCAATGTTATATGTTCCACTCTCATATTTTTCTTTAAGGATGTAAAAGTTGCAAAATACGTACTAGGTATTCGATTTAAATAGTACTCAAATTAGGACTACATAGTTGTGATTTTAAAGAAAATACGGGAGTCATGCTGTTTGAAACTTTCTAAAATCAAATTGCTTATTATTATCATCATCAATCGGATATTTTTATCATTCTACTCTTGGACAAAAGTGATCACTTAAAGCCAAGCGGAGTAGACTGTAAAAAGGATTTTATGTGTTTCGTTAGTTTTTAACTCTAAGCGATGCAGAAGGTAATGATATTTAGAAGGATTTTCATTTCATATATTGATGATTATTTTTCAAAATAATTTGAATACATAGATTTTTTTTGAAACACCTACCAAAGCAGCACAAATCGTTCAATTTTTGTCATGTATGGACACATTTAGGCAGGCTGCTAAGTGGTTAACAACGTTAATTAAAACTTCAAACAATTGTAGCAAATAAATATTAAAACCTTATTTATCCATTAAATTCCTAAAAAAAAGCGTAGCACTGCAGTAAAAAGTCTTGGTTTATCGTTTATAACGGACTGGAAGAAACTGAATTACCTTTAATCCGGGTTCTCGTCGAGGAAAAAGTAAATAGTTTAAAAAATAGAAATAATAATAGATAAAATATTTTTTAATAATAATAATAGATAATAAGAATAGAAAAAATATTTAAAAAAAAAATTCTAAACGATTTTTAGGTGGCATAACATCAGATAGTTTAGTTTTCAATTTTCAAATAATTTTTTACAATATGTTTTGAAATTCACGTGAAAAAAGAGTGTAAATAATCCGTAAAATTAATATTCCATTCAAAGGTTAGTCGAAATATTATACCCAGCTATTCCACGCACGCCTTAATATCTTACCTGGATATTCAAACAAATCTGACAGACTCTCGAATTCCACTCGCTATCGAATTCGAAATCCTTTGCGAAAAGTTCCATCGATAAAAAGAAATAAATACCAAATCATTACCTAGTTCGCATAAGCGAATCCCGTATATCCGCAATATCTCGTACACACTCAAGTGCTGTCTATAAGCACGTCCATTAAAAAACAAACTCAAACACAAATGCAACTGTAACCGCTTCAATGGCAAGCCTAAAAGAAACCCTTTGAACTCCGAGAAGCATTCCAAACTCTATTCCTCTGGATAAATAAAAAAAAGAACTAAACTCTTGCAGCAGCCCTCTTGCATTAGTAATGAAACTTACCCGAAGAAATTTCTCTAAGTGGAAGACCTGATCTGACTGAAATCTCAAAAGCTAACAAAAATATGAATTCTGTATGAAGACGAATTCTGCATACCGGTCGCGTCGGTGCGTTTTCGTCCCTTTTTGGTAGTTTTTTCGTCCCTGAATGTCTAGTTCGTGATCGGCGTTTCCTTGGACTGGTGGGTCCGTTGCATCTTAGACTGATGAAGGCGCATGTGTGTGGGGGGGGAGTTGGTTGGCCCGGATGTTTTTATGAACGTGGCGTAAAGTTTTATGTAAATAGACGTCTGAGTGTTTTGTGCCATTATCTTGATGATTCCGTAGGTACGGGCCGTTCCTTTGAATGTGCAGCGTCTAAACGAAGTAAACTGGAGGAGAGAGTATACCCAGAGAGGTTACGGCTCTAAGTCTGGATAGATCAGGAAGTGATTGGTATACCTGGATAAAGAAGACTCTTATCTTATACTTAAAACAAAAGAATTTAGGGTCTTTTTTATTTCTTAATGAGATTGAATTCTTCACGACCTTTTGCTAGATAAGGGGATTGGCATTTATTTATAATACAAGTATCTTATTGACCGAAAGAGAAATGTTTTAAAGAGAAGTTATGGTCAAGAAAAAATTACCAGCTTGTAACCGTATAATTAACCTTCCCTTTTCTTTGTCATTGGGTTTCCCAAAGCAAGGTTTATCCTACAACCTTTCCGTAATAATAGGATATTAGTGTTTGCATGTGTGACAAGGTTGCAAAAAAAAAAATGAGATAAAAACTTTCTCAAAACCAGTCACTTCAGTTTCTATTGGTTTTTCCACGTTTCTATCGCTATCGGGACGTCAACTAGCACAGTGTCGTGAAAGATGCAAAACTGCACATCTAACATCTAAAACAGACACAGTGTAATATCGTTGGCGCGATTATTACGATTGGTGGATACATAAATAGCCAAAAATGGTTTCATAAGGTTGCTGTTTAAATCGTGGCTAAAGGGCTAAACCAACACTGCACGTTTTATTTATCAACGAAGTTAAGCATTTTCAAGAACTGGAAATACTTGGGTGTGTAAAAATATAAAAGTCATAATTTCTTACATAAATTCTTCCTAGCCTTAAAATTGATAACTTTTTCATTTTTTAGAAACTTAAATTTGGTTATCCTTAAAACGCAAAAAAAATGTAGACGCATTGTATTTTTGAATAAAACAGTTTCAGTAAAAGTTTATTCAAAGTGAAAAACGGGATAAATTCCCGAGTCCATTTATATAAATTGCTAAAATTTTAATAGAAGTTGCAAAGAATTTAATTAATTTAACCAAATTAAATTATTTCTTAACAACAAAAAGGATTTAATCTGATCTATATTGAGAAATTTTATACTTCCAAATATCTTGTATCAGCAACACATAATCACGATATATCCATAAATCAGTTTACTATAAACTCGCATAATAAACTCCGATGCATTTTGATAACCTTATTAATTACACTACCTGGAACCCATACGACCAGTAATCCAAGCCCCATGGTTAAAAAGAAACCAACTTCACTCCATAAAGTTAGGAAATCTGTTCATTTTATCTGTTTTGTTCCAGAACTGTTACGTTACGTGGGGGACACCCACACATATGTGTACCGCCAAATCTCTTAATCCGCTTATCGTGCTTAAGTCCCTTTCAATAGGCAAAACAATGGCTGCAAGTTGGTACACAAGTTAATGAATAACTCATTAGGCAAGTTCGTGCTGGTAAATTTCAGTTGAGTAGAGTTTTGGTCGAAGAACTATTTTTACCGCCTGGAAAGGGCGGATGAATATGGTGCTGGAAAGGCATCCCGATTTAGGAATGAAGCACGTTCTGGCCTTCTATTGGTTCTTGCGTAAAAGCCAAGAACCAATAGCTGACCTGGACTCGTGAAATTAGGTTTTGGAGGATTAAGGGACGAATATATTAGTTTAGAACTAAGGCTAACTAATAAGAAGGCTAGAACTAATGAAATTAGTTTTTTTCTATAATTTTTCTATACATTTTCTATAGACTGTATTTCTATATACAAGAAAAATGTCTTTGTACAATGAAATTTTTTTTATTGAGAATTTTTTTGAATTTGATGATTTTCTAGAATTTTAAGGGTAGATAGTTAAAAATGTTTGAATCCCTTTTTTAGATCAAAGAAAGTGAGTAGTAGTTATAAAAATAAAATAGGGGGAAGCTGGACTGTTTAATACAGCAAAATTCAAACCCCTTTTTTGAGTAGAAAAAGTGACTTGCTCTTATACTATTTTTCTAAAAATATTTAAGAATGACTCAATTTCATGAAACCAATTATTAAAAAAAATATAAGTTTGATGAAAATTAAAATGTAAATTTTGTAAAAAATCAACTTTGTATCAATGTGCCTCACTGGTGGGACAGTTGGATACTTTGCTTGGGGTACTTTGATACAGTAATTAATTTGCATAAAAATAGTAATTAAAAACAAAAATTTGGGAAACTAATGAACGTCATTCTTTAGAGATATTCTAAACCCTTTTATATTACCGTTTCTTGTGAATATAAATCACAAATTTTCCATTCAACAATCAAGGATAAACAAAAATCAAGGAATTCAACGAATGGTCATTTTTTAACAAATATCTAATTAAGGAAGTAAGAAGTACCTTTGTCGAAAATCATCCAGAGATTTATAAATATGACTCAAATTAACTGGTTAGTTTTTTTTACCATTTATAGTAAAATTTTGTCACTGGTTTTAGTTAATATTTTTGAAAATACAGTTCTTTTGTACCTGTAAAAGTGCTAAGAATTTCTCAGAGGTTAAGAATCTCTTATTTGATCGTTTGACCACGTGTTTACCATCTGCATTTTCTTTTACAAAATTTAGAAATACACATTGCTACAATACAAGCGGTTTCTACATACTTGATAAGACCCAAAGATTCGGAAATTGATCCTTAACTTACACGTAACTGATTTTTAAAAAAAAAATGCTGAGAATTATTCTTCTCCCAATGCAAAACATGGGAATTTGGTTATGTATCAATGTGCTCCACGAGTGTATATCAAAGTACCCCACATCAAAATCTATCAATTTGCCCCAATGGTTATTTTTGAACAAAAACTTTATTTTAAAAAATAGGCAATATTTATTTAAAGTTTAAATATGATAAAAAATTAATTAAATTAAATAAATTTTTACATATCTCTGTATTCAAAGTAGAACAGTGTCAGGAAGATTTTACATTTTACAAAAAAATTACATTTGGAAATTTTTGACAAAAAAAAAAGAATAGTTTCTTTCCTTAAAATTTATTGACTTACTGCAGAGTTTAACGGTTTCAGATATAATATCTATGCATGTAAAAGCAACTTCTGGAAAAAGTTGAATTAAATAACCTTGATAGTTTTTGAGATATTGAAAGTGTATCAGTGTGCCCCTTGTATCAAATCGCCCCATTTTCCCCCTACATAATTTAAAAATTTAAGAACTGTAATAAATTCATTGATTACATGTATCCAAAAATTTAACTTTTTTTTTCAAATTAAAGAGTTTTTATTGTCCTACTAAAAATATTAAAAAAATAGCATAATATATTACAAAACGAACAATAATAACATAAATATTTTTTAGAACTAATCCCAATTATGCTTTAAGCGTCCTAAAAGCTAATAAAAAGAAAGAATTTGAAAATGCTTAATTGAGAAACATTTCTAAATTACAAGATTTATTCTTATCGGGTTTAGAAATTAAATTATGACATAGATATACACAATTTTTAAAACACTAAATCCTTTCAAATCGTAAAATTGAGTCTGAGAATGAAGTCTCAGTGTTCAGTTTCTTTAATTACCATAATAGTTAAAATTTATCACGAACAAACTTTCTTAAATTTAAACCAAGTCTGTTTGCATAAAAAATTAAGAGTGAGAAGTTAGAAGACTCTCACTCTAAATTCTACAAGTTAAATTAGAAAGTTTAATTAGAATTCCTCGCCAAGCTTGGAAAAGATTTTTCAATCAGTTTCCGCTATCATGCAAGAGACATATAGACCCGAGGTATTTTCTACTTTTCGTAATTGAGCTCAGACAAAAGCGTTTTACCAAATTGAGTTTTAAGGTTTGAGTGAATCCTAGAAGTTTTTCTTTGGATGAGATAGGAAATATCAATAGCGAGGGAATATATTTATACTAAAAGAAATAATTTAATTAAATGTAAAACAGAGATATTACTAGAAGATATGAATTTTGTTAGATATGATATGTTTATACAATAGTACTTTTAGCATCACTAATACATTATACATGTTTGCATTAATAAGATTTCATAATATAATTGAAGGTGCCGACGATAGATAGTGTGAATATGGGCATTGATTAATCATAAAAATCATATACTAATTAATCGGGAAGAAAGTATTTGCCTATAGAGTAAAACTTTTTCCTTAGCACATATTAGTTGAAAATTTAATGATTTTTTAGGTTGGCCCTTGGAATGTGTGTGTGAAACTCTAGTGAATAGACCATTCACCCATGCTAAGGCCGGCCTGAGTTCATTCTCGGATTCTGAGATTCTTATTAATTCAGCGTTTGACTTTAACCAGAGGGCACCCGTAAACTGATAAAGTTTACTTAAATAAACTGTGTGTAATATTTTAGTAACCCTTAGTTATGTTTTTCATATCAAAATTAGTTTGAAAACTTTGTTTCTGTGGATGAAGTTTTCGGGGAAAATTAATTTTGAAACATACTACTATTTATTCAATGATTGCTTTTTAATGCTACAGCTGAGCCAAATCCATATTTATCGGCGAATAAAAAATACATAAAGAATATAAGTAAATTAATCAAACTTTCAGATTTCTTAACAGTTTCTACGACAGGACGTTGCAAAAGCATTTGAGGTTTAACTTCCTTTAAGAATTTTATGCAAGTCATAAACTTAATGACGGTGAAGGAAAATTTTGTAGGAAGTTCTAAAAATGAGTTGGGAAGTAACAGAAATATTGAGAGTCAGGAACTGGCTATCCAGTTCATTGGCTAGAGACAGAATTCCTAATCAAAACTCGCCAGTCAAAAAGTAAATAATACTCAGTTATATTCGCAAGTGAGATTAAAAACTGTAGTTAATCGTAGAAATCGATGTTACGCTGCAATAATGGATGTTATCAAGTAAAACCTGCAATTGGTTTTTCTGTGTCTGTTAGAAAGTAGTAAATATGGGTAAGTTCGTACCGAGAGAGGTATGTTATTACCATCTCGTTTATTTCGCATTATTAATAAGGATCTTTAATCTTGAAAACCCGAACCTCATGGAAGAAAATGTATAATTTTCTCTAAAAATACCACATACCCACGAGATTTTTAAGAATGGAGCTTAGAAAATGCTACATTTAATGCATATGAATTTAGAAACTTTTTCAAACCACGAAGAGTGAATCCACAACAAGTATTTTAACCTTCCCCCCAACCCTGCCTAAGAAATTCAACACACGCAAAAATTACTTCACGATACATTACAACAGATCTGTCCCAACACTGAAACATCCCCCAGAATCCGAAACAAAACCAGGTACGATTCGAGGTACGCCCGAGGGGCTTTTTCATAAATATCCATCCCACCATCGAAACGGAAACGAAACGCGTGCGGAATGTGAATCTGCGTAAACAAATCTCGGATACGAAACGGGCGAAAACGAATCGCCCCTCCGCTACGTATATCGATTCGAATTTTTTAACGTTTCTGAATACGAATTAAAACAGTGGGCAGATAGATGTTTGCTCGATGACGATGATGACTATCGTCATCGGGATGGCGTGGGTTGCCCCGATGCCCGTGTGTTTGTTCAGGTATTACGGGAGCGGGGGTAAAAGGGGTGCTGTGGAATTCTCGGGTACATAGCCCGGGGGTGGGGGAATGTTCGAGAACTCCGTTTAAACGTTCCGTGTGTGCGTTGGGGAGGGATGTACTATCTGCCTTAATTAGATTTTTGATTGTTCGAGGGGGTGTATCTGTTCGGATGTTGATTCTGGTGTAGGAGTTTTGTGGGGAATTCAACGATTAGGATTAAATGGTTTGGATTTTGAGTGATTGATAGGTGATCGGGCAAATCAAAGTTAAGTTGCTTAAAAGTATGTAGATTTGGTGATGCTGATAATAATAAATTGGTCTGTCCTTATTTTCTAAATTGAAGTACGTTTATAGCTCCTTTCGGAACACAATTTCTTTATAATGTGTGTGTTCAAATTGGGACAACAAAGGGGAAATTGATTTTCCCTTTTCACATTTTCCCATATTTACCTTATCTTTTATTGATATTCTTCCATGAATACCTGTAGTTTGATAAAATTGTAAAGCTTATACAATTTTGTTATATTTATAAGTAATTTTTCTCATTGAGAAATGTATTGATTATTGTTTTTATCATAAAAGATTTAAAAACTCAACTAAAAGTTGAATAATGATAAAGACAAACGGTAATAACATTTTATTTATCATTTGATTTTAATCCTAACTCTAATTCCTCATAATTGATTCGGGGTTCTCTCCCTTCTTAGGGTGATTTTAAATTTTCTTAGGGTAGTCTACGCCCATTTTCCTTTTTGCCCATTGGCTTTGTATAAAACCCTTACAACTTTCACTGCTTTTACTAGATTGATTACAAGATTAATTCACAACATTAAGAATATGTTCCTAATGTTCAGTATTGTTCGTTTATCTGTAAAAAAAACCATTCGAAAAGGCAGATCGTAGTCATTTTGATTCGATTTCTTTCTTTGCGAGGATGGATGGTTTCCAGAGACCGTACCATTAAATATTCATGGCGTTTGAGTGAGAACACTTTTAAAAACAAAACCCCTTGCTGCAGAAGATTTGGAAGCACTTCAAATATTCAGTATACAAGCCGGATACTTAAGCATATGGGCATTTCGGTCATAAATCGGAATATAAATGGGTTATTTTGTGTGGATCATTGAAGGCTTAGAAAAGAATGATCTTGGCTTTTGTTGACTGTGGAAAGAATGCAAATCTGATTTTATTGAAAGAAACAACGTTTCAGATCTTGAGTTAGGATGTTAAATGGTTTTTAGCTTCTTAAAGTGATTTCGAGAAGATTCGCTTTTGAGAGCCGCTTTTAAGAGGGGGATAGGAGTGTTGGTGGTTCTCACTGGTCATCGAATGGGAAGATGTAGAATTTTGAAATCAGTAAATCACTTTGTTCTTTTTATTTTTCTTATAGGCTTAAAGTTTAATGTTGCTTTTGTTCGCTTAGTAGTATTTAATTTTAATGCGTATTTTTAAGTAAATGTTAATGTGGTACTTCCGTATTTGCTCGTCGACCGTGCTGCTGAATCCAAAATATTTTAGTTTACTGTACTGCTGAAACTAACGGTCGGTCCAAACGGGCTAATACGTAAGAACCATTAATACGTGTGAAAATGTCTTTAATTCCTTTTTTTCTGAATTTACCTTAAAATATGCAATGTCCTTTAAACCTTTATATCCTTCTCCCTCGACATTAAATATTATTCTAATAGTGGCTACAGTTCGCATGTCAAAGACATTTTGCTGACATCCTTAGTAAGTTGAAATTTCATTTACATTTTCCCAAACCATTGGATGTTGATGAGCTTACTTCATCAAATACCAAAAAAGGATCTAACCTCTTTAATATTTGGCTTTATAATATTTAGGCGGGTTCTTAATAGGTAGATAACGGGAAAATACCTATCATGATAGCCAAGCTACTAATTCAAAGGAAGAAAACAGATATACTCAAAAGATTTATTCATTTTTATTAAACGTAATTACAATTTTAAACAAACAAAAAAACTCCAAGTATAACCACCAAGTATCACACCGGGCTTGCAGAAGATAAATCAAATTACAGAGTAAAAGCATTACAAATATTGATACTATACTATGCTTTATATAGATTGCAAAACAAATCTACATGAAGTAAGCGTATGCGCAATAAGTGCCTTTAAATGTTGAGCCTTGGTTGTTTCATCTTTGATGGCGTGCGATCTGAAATGGTGATCAAAAAGATTTTCTCCGCTTCATTTATTATTTAATAAGAAGCGATGGAGTGTAGTAATAAATGGTTCCCTTGTCTCTTTTAGCTGACATAAGATTGAAATTTGTCAAGGGACTCATAACTTCTGGAGAGCCTTGACGATGGAAGTTACTCCTTCATCTTTAGTGTGAGTAGTTTCTATGCAGTATTGATTTGACTTTGTTGCTAACTCTCTTGTTTGGTTTATTGAAAGTTTTCGCGTATGGATGATAACGGATACGTAAAAGGTATTTAAATCTAAACACGGGAAAGAATGTTTTGAGTGTGCAATCAATAACTTTGAAAAGTTTACTTTTCCATTGAAAGCGAGACGAAAAAGGTAACTTAACCATTATCTACCTCGTTAAAAACTGCAATATCCGAATAAAATATTGATGACACAAATTTTGAAAATTTTTAACGAAATAGATCACGGTGTATACTTACCCATAAAAATCGATACATAATTTTCACATCAGGCGGTTAAAGAAAAGCTAATTTATAATTGAAATTTTTTGTTCTTACAATAGCCTATAATTAACACCAGTATTGCATTGGAATTAAAATCAGTTGGTTGATTTTTACAATTCTCAAAACGGAATTTTAAACTGAAATATCTTTCTCGTGTTTTGATAAAAGTCTGATTCAAACATCTTTATTCCCTTTTATGAAACTCTCACATTTTATCAAATATATTCCTATTATATTTTTCAAACGTGACCAACATGATTTCAAAGCAAAATAATTGAAAATATGTAAGTTTATTCCATAAAATCGTTGAATTCTCAAAAAAGCATTTTGTTGAGTACTCAAAGCAAATATTTTGAAGAGGTAGCTTTAAAAAAAGGAACTTGCAAGATTTTTGTGAAAGTTTATACTTATTTTATAAAATCAACTATTTTTATCATAATTTTTGAGTTACTGTTTAGTTTTTAAAAAGTTAGAATGAAGCATCACTCTATCTAGGGGGGGTTTTCCTTGGAGAGTTATTCTATTTCTGACGAGAGGGTACTAAAATTTGTGAAACTATGAGAAAGACAAAGCTCTTATTAGTTTGAATAGCTCGTATTAGTTTAGATTCAAAGCTCTAAAATTTTATGAATTTGCAATGATGAAAAAAGGTAAATTAACATCCAAAACATAAAACTTTTCTGTTTTTTCTCTACAAAATTTAATTACTTGTTAATATGCCAAATTCTTTCTCTAAACTTTACTAATTCCCTTATGTTGAAATATATCATAGACGGGACCCTTTAACTTACTCTAGCAACTCCCAGACTTCACTCTGAACAGCATTTTACTGAACTCTAATTAATCATTCGGTTTCTAAATTAATCAACACTAAAGTTCATCTTTCACAACACCAACCATAAATCCGTATGAACCACAAATCCTTCACTACACCCTCGTTATCTTCGATCCAAACAAAACCTCCGAAATTCCCAACACTTCTCCTCGACGGACACATAAATTAGAAGCACTTAATCAGAACACAAACACCTCCACCCAACTCGAACTCGGTGGAGCGAGCCCATCGTTTTCATTCATCTCGCTCGTAGAATCATGCAGCGTTCGTGTTGCCAAACGGGGATGGGAAAAAGCGGTGGAAAAATGGCTGGGAGGGGGCGGCTGACAAGTTGGGCGGGTCCGCCCGTGTCAGTCTCGTGGGAACGGACTTGTTTTTGGAGGGGGTGGTTTTCGGGGGATCTGGGGGTCGATACGGGAAAAAATATTAATTTATTGTGTTATGGGGGGGGGGTTGTGTTTTTCATAGATACAGAGTAAAATACTTGGTTAAAAATTTTATAACACCTCAGTTTTTTTATGTAAAAAAGTTCCGAATGTGTAAAAGGTGGAATTGATCAAAACAAGCATTTTTAGAAATTTTCTCAACTTTTAAGGTTGTAACCATTGTGTAAATATATATAGTTTTCTCGCAAGAACTTTGAAAATATTGCACCATTGTCATTTTTTTCGTACATTTTATGCATGACTTGTTTTAAGTTGATTTACTCGACATTCTTACTCTTATTCCAAGAAAATATTTTCATCGCAAGATTTTAACAACAAAACTTAAGATTTATTTATGATCAAAATGGTAAGGAATAATAACAAGGTGTAAATATTTATTGCACAAAAAATCTATCTAAAATCTGCCTTATATTTTTTCGATAACATCTAACTTTAAGTCTACCCCTCTGACTTTTTAAAGTACTCTCTGCTTGAAAAAAGTGTCCCAAAAATTAATACATAACCTTAAAAACGTAACACACACCTAGTATACACATAAACACAATAAAAACTAAAATATCCTAACCAAAAAAAAAAAAAAAAAAATACTACAACTCCCTCCATACACAAAAAAACAGAATTTTCTTTACCGAAGTTAACAAGGGACGCACGACATAAAAAAAACCCGCCTACATCATGAAAACCCTTGTCCAGCATGTTTATCCAGAGCTTTTTCACAGCATACATCTACAGACCCCGAGTTACCCAATACATTTTTGAACGCATTCCAAAAATGCGTTTAATGCAGCGTTTAATCTCCTTTGTTCTCGATGCCTCCTCCCTTCATTTCGTTTCATGCAGTCCTTCCCTGCTGCCACTCACAAAGCACAAAAAATCAGGTCCATTATCATTTTCTCAGATTCCGGGCAGAAAAAAGAGGACTGAAGATGGCGAATTTGTTCCGTAACTCTGCTTTTCATAAGTGGACTAAAACTTTTTTTTTTCTGCGCGTTGCTTTGTAGTAAGTGAATACGGTGATTGCGAAATGGATTGAGTTTATGGAATGGATGGTTTGAATGGGATGTGTGCCGTGAAGCGAGTTGGGAAGTTGGAGTGAATTATTTTTGTGGGAGGAGGGTTTAATTGTTGAGGTGCATTCTCAGGTTTCGCTCACGAATATACATTTTTTTTTTCAAAGAAAGAACTTTCAGGCGATTTATTTTTTAAGTAAGGAAATATTTATTAATTTTTCCTTTGTATTAGAATTTTTATACTAGAATGCATTGTTAGCAATAATAGAGCATTTTCAATCACATGAATCGGACCTAACAACGGCCTTAGCAACAGAAGGTTACAGTTTTTTGCCCTACAGAAGGTTAACAGCTACAGAAAATGACTGGCCGTGGAATTCTTCTATTGGAGCATTTGCAATCACGTGACCCCATACCTAAAAACCGCTTTAGCAACAGATACCTCGTTACCTAGCAATCGCCTTATGAACAGTTAAAATCCCTACAAATGGATTAAAGTTAAAAGAAAATAGCTAGTCATGACGTCACCTGAAAACAGTATAATATAAAAAAAAGTTTTCTGTTGACGGTTTCCACATAAAACTTTTAGATTACTGGTCCAGGTAGGAAATTTAGAATTAAAACATTCATTTTAATAATAAATATTTATTAGTTAACTGCATAAACTGTTCTGGGGTTTGGTGAGCGACCGTGAGAAGGGGCATAGCCCTTTTCTTTTTCCTGCTTACAAATATATTGGGTATATTTTGGGGGTTGTTTTGATATTTTATGGTTTAAGGGCCAAGACCTGCTTTTAACTATTTATTTTAGGCGAGACTTTATGATATGCGATTGCGTGTAATAAAAAGTAAAACCCAAGCCTATGGTTTATATAACATTACAAGTTTTAATAAACCTGAGTGCTGACAAAATACATTCCTACCTGTTGACAATTTTAAATTCTAAAAATAAGACAGCAAACGCTATAAGTTGCTTTAATTTGCGCCAAATAATTTTATTCATACTTCAAAACAGAATTACTTTCCTTTACAAGAAGAAACCGAGAGAGAGGTGTTTATAAAGTTCCAATTTAAAACATCATCAATAGTTCAGGAGTACTTCAGTCTAATAAAACAACCATCCTTATTTAAGAGAAATACTGAGAGTATCTTGGTAGAAATTACAAAATTCGGAGATTTTTAATATTTATGTTCATTACGAAAGCTCTTAAAACATCGAAATTAGTCTTAGTATTTTAAAAGAAAATATGCTTAATACTTTCTTTGAAAGGATTACTTTAAAATCGGACACCGAGTTTTCAATTAATTAATTTTTGGAATTATTTAAATTTATATTATGTTTTTTCCATTGGTGTGAGTGAAAGTTTCAGTGCCCTACAAGGGACAGATATAAATTAGGCTTTACTTAGTGATTAGTCTTTTAATATACCTACTACAAAGAAGTTTTTAATGTTTCAATCAAACGAAATTTAAATAAACAGCGTATAAGTACTCGTATTTAAAGCTAAAACTACTTTTCTCGAATACATAATTTGAATTTTTTAACCATTGAAATTTTTAATAGAAAATTTTCGTAACGAACCAGTTTTACAGAGTACAAAGTCCCCATTAATATAATCACTTTCAAAACCTTTTTGTATCACAGAACCATATTTCAACAGTCTTTAAGAAGCAGTTATTTTAAAACTATTTAATGTACATGTTAGAAATACTGCATCAGATCTCTCAAAAGAAAAGTTAAGTGCTTTAGATTTACTTACTAAAATCCATATAAAACTCATTAAAAACTTTTCTAGACAGTAGGGATGACTTTTAATGTAAATATCAAACTGGTTAGATGCTTCCTCAATAAGTCGGTATGCATTTCATGGTTCATTTAGAACGAAAACTTAAGAATTACCATATTTTAACAAGAATGTGTCAGAATTGTCTGTATAAAAAAGAAAAATTTGTCAAACGCTTTTAAAATAATCTACTAACAAATTCTAACTCTTAACTTTTTAAAAACAAGTTCTTATATTTCAACTCTTTTAGTTTGAACTGGCATTGGTGAAAAGTGTATCTAAAAATTGAACCAAGATAAGTTTTTCTTTTAGTATATCTCGGAAATCTTCTCCGAGTATTGACTTTTCTTTAAGACTCAATAAAGAAAGAGGTCAGGTCACACTGACATTTTTTTACAAGACTTGAATGAAAGAGCTGAATAATCTAGCCGACTAATTTATACATCAATCCTAAGTACCTTCATTTCTTAAGCTTTCTAAAAGAATACGTAGTGAATTTTTCAGGTTTTTTCTTCCAAAATCCTTTCTTTTGGGGTCCTGATGAATGCCCAACAATCTATCTCCGGGAAGTACTATGAGTAATTGGGAGAGGTCCACCATGGCTCATGACAGCATGATGGAACATTTCATTAACCGAGTATGCATTAGGTCCCGGGCTCAAAACCGTTTGCCATCGACCCATGAGAATCAGTTCAGACTGGCATCTGGAGAGACCATCTGGAGTGGTTCGTCTGTTTTTCAGTTTAGTTTTCGTGAAGTTGAGAATATGGGCAACATAAACGGTTTTGATTTATTTCGATGAAAGCGGAATCTTTTGAAAATATTCGAATGCGGAATCTTGTAAAAAATGTTCTTTCGGTGTTGTTTTATGTTTGAGTACTGCTTTGAGTTTTGTGCGCATACGTTTCAAAGAAAGAAATGTTTTTTTAAGGAAATATTTGTAGGGTATATCCTTAGGATTACTTAAGTAATTATTTTTTGTTAATTTTAATTTTTGAAACTATTTATGTCAAAAGTTTTTATTGTAAAATTTACTATGCCTACTTGGAATGAGAAAAAAATCATCATCATAAAAATGTTTTTTTTTTAATAATAGTAATTGGAAAAAATATTGTTAAAAGGAAAGGAAAAAAGTAAATTTTTATGGAGATTTTTATAAATGAAAGAAAATTAAAATTTGGTTGGTTAATTAATTTTTCAACACACAAGACCCATATGAGGACAAAAAACGCCAACCAAGATATTTCTTCAAATCTTAAAATATAAGCCTAAGAGCTTTGTCGGACATATTTTATAGATCAAATTCAAAATTTTAAATTTTAAAAATGTTTATAAAATATCCATAGATGTAATGATGGTAAAAACCAATTAAAAATTCATGAGGGGTAAGCTAAGTTTAATATATTTTTTTTTTCAATTTGAACTTAAATGATAGTTTATATCCCCCCTTTTATGTTTACAAGTCAATTCTCTACACCTATGCATCATTGTTTCCTAATAGGGTATGTGTGAACCTCAGGGGTTCGGGAGGTGCTTAAAAAGAGTTCGTGGAAATAAATATTGTTATGTTCAAATTGTAAAATGGATAAAAAAATTATTAAAACTTGACCCACAAATTAATAGCACTGTAACTACTAATTTAAAACTAAAATATCTTATGAATATAACAGCTACACAAGGGGTTCACCAATTTCTTTTACATCTCAGAAGGATTTCGGAAGGAGAAAAAAGGTAGGAACAACTGCTTTAAATCTTCCCTCTTGATAAATTATCAAAGTCCTAAAACAAGTATGTATAAGTTAACTCAACACATTGTATTTTTATACAATGTGTCTATTTCTGAGATTAGTGAAGTCTATGTTAAAAACAATTACATTGATAGTTAAAGTCAATATTTGTTGAAATGAAAAAAAAAATACAGCAAATCTAAAATAAAATAGGATATCTTTTCTTTATGTTAAGCACACATAAAGGACCTTTGAGTTTAAGAAATAATGTATCGTAACTATTAATAAACTGAAAATAATTAAAATAATCAACTAAACTCTCGGCAAACACCACATAAAAACCTAATACTAATTCGAGTAGGGGATTGAGTGAGCTTTAGGTAAATATCTATTTAAGCGTTTAACCACAACATAAAAACCTACATTTTACCTTTTTTCTCCTTTCATAATATTAATTTTATGGCTAGCGTTGTTAATCACAATGTCTTAACAGAATCGGGTAAAACAATAGAAAAAGGCGTCCATGCTTCTAAAAAATGGAAAGTTCTTAATCCTTTTAATCCTGCAAACTAATGACAAAATTGTAAACTTGAGCTGAAGAGGGGTTTGATAGATTAAAATGAAGAAAAAATTCGTCTGTGTGAGCTAAAATAATGGATTTAAGTTTAGTGCCGAGATTTAAAAAGAAAATATTGGGGTAGGGAATCTATTTATTATTTACAAGCAACTATTAAAGTATCTAATAAGTTTAAACTAACATAATACGTAAATTCTGTATTTTTATACTTATATAAGATAATTTCCCAGACGTTTTTAACTGTTTAAAAGAAAAATTTTAAACTTTAATAGATCCGATGGTTTTTAACCTAAAACACGCCTGAAATGAAAATAAAAAAGCTTATGGAAAAATCTACCGTTTGTCTTTAATATATTTACCCGTTATATTGTGTTTCAGTTGGCTATTGAAGTTTTTTAAAAAATATTAAATATATTACTTAAGACAAAGTGAAAATAATGTACCTACTATAATATACCTTTATATATAGAAACTCAAAATCGTTTTCACTGAAAATATTAAAGGATGTTTTGTTTGCTTCTACATAAGCTAGTTTGAATAGTCCTTTACTTCAGTTTTTTGCTGATAAATTATTAAAAAAACTTTTCAGTGTTTTTATTATTTGACCTTTCATTAAAATTTATTTGCAAAAAGTAAACGAAACTGTAAATTTTGTGTCAAGAAAATGAAATGTATTCATGTTTGTGCTCCAAACTGTAAAATTTTACAGTACTTTTATGGGAAGCAAGATAATTTTTTATCTCTAATGTTTATTAAAAACTATTTTAGTATCCTTTAAGAGTTTGTAAAAACGTACGTCGACTGATAAAAAGCATTCTCATCTAACCTTTCAACATTCGGAAATATATACGATTTTCAAGATAAAAAAAGTACAATTTTTCAACGAAAAAGTTAAAATAGTCAAGAAAGCTGAAACGGAGAATAATAAAGAAACAGCAATAACTCTCCTTCACCATTTGAAGCGTAAGAACATCTTGATGTTGTTCCCCCGCAAGCCTCTTCTCCTTGTAGAAGGTTGATTTCTGTCGAAGTGGAAAGATTTGACAGGTTCCAATGAGCGAATGTGTTGAACCATGCATTGATGCTAAAAGCGAAGTTTATTTTCTTCAATGAAAAAGGAGCTACAGGAAGTGGTTATGTACAGGATTCTTAGAATGTTATGTAGTTCTGCAGAAAATAAGAAAAAGGTACTCTTTAATACACGTCTGGATTTTTTAGCCACATTAAAACTGGAATTTCTCATTTCTTAGCGAGTTACTATTTTAGACAGCTTGTGTTTATTTGACCTTCCATAAGATTTATGAAATTCTTTCCCTTTTTTGAAGAATATTATATACGAAATACGGAGTACAGAATGAAAAAATAGAAACTAATTTACGAGATCCTCATAAAAACTCAAAAAAAAAAATGAAAATGAAAAAAAGAAATGGATTAAATTGGTTTTAAATCCTTAACTTCCCTTACCCATATCTCTACTTCCAACCTTCGATTGGGTTGAAGAAAAACTATTCTGGTGTTTGTATACATAAAAAATTCGCCGATGTAGTCCAAAAAATATTATCCATGTTTATCGAAGTATACTCCAAGCCCACCAGGTATTGCATTATTACCCTTGAGATACATGGACAACTTGGCCTATCCATCATATTTCTTCTGATTTCTGTCTGGTGAAGTCATATTTCATTTACTTACACCCTTTTTTGTGAAGGTTTGATAAATAGTTCCGGAATTTTCGTCCCTGCTTATAGCCGTAAGTTGTAATAAAGCGACTATATTGGAATAATATGCTCAAATCGAACCGAACGACTTTTCAAATTCCTAATGTATCTTATATGTAGATATCTGGTTCAAAAAAATTATTAAAATTTAGAAAGTAATATGTATACTTATTTTTTTTACTATTTTGATAGTATGAAATGGAATTTCTTAAAGAAACTAAAAACTTCACAATATATTATTAAGAGTTTATAAATCTTTTGTTTTGTTTTCCCGGTTTGTTTTCCTATCTTTTATGATTTGGAGTTTTTCTTTGACGAAATAAATTTACTCTAAGAAGAAACTTAAGAGTAAAGAACTTGATTATGTGTCGTCTCTCTAATTTTCATTAAGGTTCGACAGTACTGAGTGTGTCTATTATTGACATTTAAAAAACCAGAGCTCTAGAAGTCTTAGAAATCAGGGCCAAAAGCTGTCTGAAGATGAGTGACTTTCTTTTTGTCTCTACAAATACATGGAAAGAAAACATTTATTATAGTTTATTTTCATTGGAAATATATTTCTCTTTAAATTATAAAATTCAAATATTTTTAAATGTTAACAGCATTTTATGCCTCCATTTTAATAAATTACGCATCATTCCAACATTAAAAATGCTTAGAAAATGCAAAAAATATTAAACGTAGAAATACCGCTTAAAATATGTAAACTTAAATCTTGTTATCGTTAATAATGCAAAAAGTTATAAATCAGGGTAATAGCATATTTTAACTACTAATTCGTTTCTAGAAACGAAAAGAAACCCGTTGTGATAACCTACAGCCATTCATAATAACAAACTGTCTAAAAACGGCGCGAAAATAAAAACGGCGGAAAAAGAATTAGCGAAAAAATTCATCATCGTTTTAAAAGAACAATCAAAAAGAGCCATCTTCCACTGAGAAGTAATTTTCCAAACGACATCGGCGGCCATCTTTTTCCCGCGTCAATTTTTTTTTTCTACCGCGCTCCGCGGGAAAAATTCAATTACGGTTTTCGCTCCGAAAACGTTCTACGAGTAATTAGTGATTGCCAGTTTTAATCCGCAAAATGAGAGCGCGCGAAGAACAAAATGTCGTTTGTTAAGCAGTCAATTAGACCCGGCTGAGTTATTGCCTTCCTTTATTTGCTTGTTTGTTTGGAAACTGTTTGCTTTTAACACGCAGACGATTTAATGCACTTTTGAGGTAATTGTCTGTGCCTATGCTTCTATAATGAGGAAGCGCCCGATTCGCCGTTATAAATATTCGAAAGGCATTAGCGAGTTCCATTCCAGAACGAAGTCTCCGTAATCACGTGACTTCGTGCGAACTTATGGCTTTAGAGCTCCTGGTTATGCGCTTTAATGATATAAACATACCTCCTAGGCTTGAGAGACCAGCGTTAACTATGATGAGACACCAGTTTCGGGGAAACTTCGTTAGTGTAATTCTTTCCGGAAGTTTCATGATTCAGGGGTTTGAAGTGATTTTCGGGAGAAATGTTTTTCCCGAGCGCAAATGAGGAACGTTCACGTTCTTCTGGGAAGACACTAATTGTCATTTTAATAGCTTCGAATAAAAATAATTGTTTTCGGATTTTTTCTCCGAGAAAGAGAATTACGGTACACGAGAGTGGTTCGTAACATCATTGAAATGGAGAATAAAAGTGATATTTAAATTGTTACAGAACATTATACATATAACGGAATTAAGAAAATACCCAAACTTGTGTAATATGTTTCATTGGGATTTTAGTCATAAAAAAAAACCATCTCTTAAATTTCTCTTGTAAAACCAAATAAAAGTATCTTCTACACTTAAGCGTGTGGACGTTCTCGTTGACATAAGAAACTTTTCTCAAAGGAAGTTTAATTAGAAGAAAGTATTTCATTTCTTAACACATTAAAGTATAGATTTATAGGAATCATATTTTTTTTGGATGTCTCTTCCTTTCATTGAAAGTTTTCTTCTAAAGGTAATATTTAAGGAAGGTACTTTTTAAAAGTTGTATTTACTTTTCTAGTTGTTTTGAATTACCCATATATTCATGAGAAAAGTTAATATTTAACTATATTAACAATATCAAATTATATACGAGAAGATATAAGAATACTGAATCTTCATTTTAGAAATACTGATAAATCACTGCGTTGGTTTGGCAAGATTCTATCTTAGAGAGAGTGTTTCAAGAGAATATTTTTAAAACTCCTTTTAAAATCAATCAGATGAAAATGTTCATAATGATGGAAACTCTCACTTGAAAAGTCAGCTGAATCAAATTATTACGCTATGCATAAACTCGAGTTTATCCATAGATTTAGAAAATTCTAAACGCTGTCAATTTAATAAGATTCTACAAGTTGTGACACTGAGATAGATCATTGTAAAACCAACAGAGCGAAACATGCATCCGATACCTAAGAGTATTGGTTTTATTCATCACATTATGACCTTTTTCCAGAATATCTAAAACATTTCTATTACAAGACTCATTATAAAAAGAGAAATGAAAATTTCAGGGTGCACTTAATCAGAAGGAAAAACACATATAAATCAAATTAAATCCTTAATTTAATCATATCATTTTTAATTGCTTTAAAGTGCTTAAAAAAGCAGAAAATCGGAAAACAAATTAATATTGAAAGCTGTTTAACGTAAATATGAAACTCGTTTAATGAAGCTTGAAAAAATTCAAAACAATTAAATTTCAAACAAATATCAGGTGGTTGTTCAAAAATGTATATTTTTTAAGATTCAATCTATCTTTAACTTCCATATATTCATATTTATGGGTCCAAAAAGTTTTTATCTTCAACGGTGTGGTTTTGCATGCTAAAAATTGATGGAAAGATTAATAATATTGTGTTTACAAATTTCTTTTCCAATCAAAGAAAAATAACGAGGTATTTGAGATTTATTTGTAGTAGTTATAAACATTTTAATTTTAAATATACATCTCCCACAGTGAAGCATTTGATAAACGCTGATCTGTTCACACTTGAATTTCATGAAACTAGTATAGGTGGACACAATACGGACTTAATGAAAAGGGTCTTTTAATCCAACCTCGAATATACTAGACATTCAATTCTATCCAGACACGAATCGGACCATTGCTTCACCGTTTAGTTAGATACAACAGCACAAAACCCCGAGTCATAAACCACGGAGTTCACCACTCATTACATTTTAATGAAATTCGAAGCATGTTGCTGGAACGAAATTTAGAGCGGCGAGCGAACTATCAATATTCAAAGGCTGTCGTCACCACCCCTCGAAGAATAGCTAATTCGAGGCGGTGATTGGCTATGGAACAAACGGGGACCTCCCGAATTCGGGACCCCCCTGGGGCCCACTCTGTGTCACGCGGGGGCCGAATTAGTATGCAACAGAGTAAGCCTATAAGGAGTATACCTATAAGGGTGTATCATTAGAGGTATGAGTGATATTTTCAGGTGGGAGTTATTGGAGTTAATAGGGGCTTTTCGATATGTATGCAAGGTGGTGTTGGTTGTTTGGTTGCTGTGGATTTGCGGGATTGTGTTTAGTTGGGTTAGGCGTTTGAGTTAATGGGGATTTGGATTGTTTGAGACGGTTTTAAGTGTCTGGATTGATGAGGGGATTGGTTTGATTGGACTTCAAAGAAAAATGAATATTTTGAATGCCAGGTGTGTTAAGTGGTTGGTGTTTTGTAAAGAATGGGAGTAGTTTTCTTTAATTTCTTTTGATGGAAGAAAGTGTGTAGCTATTTATGCAAATTAAATTAGAGGTTGTATACTTGAGATCTCCAGAGTGCCAGTGGCGTACGTCCCTGAACTTGGTTTTAAGTAACTGATTGTTTTATGTAGGAGAAAAATAGTGTGCAGGTATTTGAAGGCTGCTTTTACGGATCAGTTATTGAAATTTTGCATTAGGGAACTGTCACAATAAATAAAGGATCTAAAAAATACAGGCTTAACTTAAATTTTATAATTTTTGCCTTCGTCATAGTCATTCTGAGCAGCTCATGTTTCTTTCTTGTTTTTAAATAAACTAAAAACAAAACTTTTGATTTGACAAGCCCACTTCTTTGGTATGTCCATTATTGGGTCATAAATTTCGTATGAAATTTGTTAAAAATTATAAAAAACATTTTCAATTTAACTTAAGGTACTAAGTCTTTTTTTTCCTTCTTTCAATAGAAATGCCCTTGTAAGTTTTTATGAGAGGTTGTTATTTCAAATGCTGTGATTTAGGTTTGGAGAAAAACATGAGAACGATTATGTTTTTAGATGATTCCATGTTTTTCCTAACTTCAGAGAAGCTAATGCAGGCTGTTCTTTGTAATTATATCAGACTTAGATGATTCATCAGTTGTACTAATTTCTCAATACTTAACAAAAATTCACTTTAGCATAATAAATTTAAACTCAAATAATTAGTGTATTAAATTATAATGTAAAAAAACTCAAGAAACTCAAATAATCTTAGTGGATTTAAATCATTAAATAGATTTTCTGTATTACCCTTAACGGTTTTAAAAAGCTTATAGCATAGCTAAGTAGGAAACCAAATTAACTAAAACCTCACATCTTTACAACAAACATAATCAAATGTAACTATCATACCATTACAGATAGAGACATGGCTTACTTAAAATTCCCTCAAAAATCTATTCAAAAACCAAAGAAAGTATCCCAATGCGTACACCTCAAATCCTTCCCATTGAAAAAAAAAATCCTAAGATGATCAGCTTAGCGAGAAATGCGCATAAATTTGGAGCCAATTTCCGTGCTGGCGCTAAGTGTCGTGTCCTTATTTCCTTGCAAAAGCGTCACGGTGATCCCCTTCATGCATTCGTAAACAGGGGTTGGTCCTAGTCAGTCTTGATTACTGAAGGGAAAACTATTAAGAAATTGAGTAAATACCATCTTTATGGTGAAACTCATTGAGGTATTTTCAGGCTTTGAGATTAAATTTTATTAAAATAGTAGATAAAAAACCATGAAGAATGACGTTTAAATGAAATATTTTCGTAGCCTAATTTCTGAGATATAAATTTTTGAAATTATTAAATTTCAAAAAATTATTTTTTATATTAAATTTCGTTTCTTGTTTGGGCGCGAAAACACTTTCAAATCACAAACCGTGCGCTGTGACGTCACATCCAATAGAACCCCCCCCATTTTCAGATCACGTGATTTTCTGGCGTTTTGGCGAAAATAGAATTGAATTTTAAATAATTTAAAACACATTGTTGAACTTAAAAATCAGAAATTTGGGAGTTTTAAACCATAACCTATCAAAAAAGTACCTATAAAATTAAGAAAATCCCTCACTCATGCAAATACCTCATTGTTATATTTTTCTGTACAGAGTTGTTTATGATTTTATATAAAATTTTGCGGAAACTAAAATTGAAAAATGTTTTTGTATTTATTTTAGTGTCTCTCTTCTGGTATAAATATTTATTTTTAGAAATTCATTGTTTCACTTTGAAGGGACAGGCTTCTTAGTGAACGAAATTGCATTTAATTTCCATTTTTTGTCAGTAAAAATTTTATAAAAAAAATATTTGTATTGATAATGAGGGATATTTGATGATACAATCTGTTGGAACAAATAAGTGTCCAAAGTAGAACCGTTAAGAGTAACTTTTCCCAGCTTATTAGTCTTAGAATGGATGCATTGGAGCTAGCGGATGCAGTTCTGAAGACGCACGAGGCCATTTAATTTTATTTGTCCATGGACACGATAAAAAAAAAAGTACGTCACTACGCGTAAGGAGAAAATGGGTAAACACAAAACCTGTTGGTTTGCTAGGAGGAATTTCGGTACGCAAATCGTGATAAAAAGGCACTATATATGCATTGGTTTAACAAAATAATCATATATTTTTAAATTAACGTTCTTCATTTCACTCAAATTTCAGACCGCGATGGGAACTACTTTGTTAGTGACGTCATAGGGTCAACTAACGTTTCTGTCAAGAATAGTATAAAAGTTTGGAAATGATTTCTCAATGAGGGAGAATAGCACCCACTTTCCCCACTATAAATTTATAAAGAATTGTCCCACCCCTGAAAACTATTTGCTATCCGGCTCCGATATTTATGTAAAAAGAATTATTTTCCAATTACGTTTAAACCAAAATAAAATCTTCTATAAGGGTCAAATATTTGAAGTTTATTTTAGTAACAAATGTTCCTTTTGTAACACCGATGATTTTGACACATGGAACCATATATTTAACTCATGTCCTATTTATAGCTATTATCGAAACAAATATTTATCATACACAAAAAAATTTACCTTTGTCTTGAATGAACCTAACGTTAACTATTCCAATATTCTATGCTTCCTGACTTCCGTTTTTAAGCTTCGCCGGGAAATTGGAGAGGATTTCAGTTGATTTATTTTAGTTCATATTTTGTTACTGCACTCGGTTTGTACTGTCTTGACTTGTATTACAGTGATTTGTAAAAACTTATTTAAATATGTTAAATCTCTTTTTTTTTTCTATTCAAAGTTCATGGCATATAAAACTATTTGTGTTATTTGTAAACGGGCAATGCCCAATACAATAAACTTTTTTCTATGTCTATGTCTATGTCTAGTATAAAAGTTTGGTCACATCGTTATGCGACCAAGAAATATGCCCAAAGCATATAAAGGAAAGGAATTTCTGAGTGGATATGGGTGGTTCTAACAAAACAGGCCTTCTTTAAACCTGAACCTACCTCGGGCTTTCGCTAAAACTCATGATGGTGAGAGAAATTTCGAGAAATTCCCCCTCCCATACATTAAGAACTTTCAACCAGACGCTCACAATCCCAAACAGTACAATACAAACAACAATCCGTCATCCTAACCAGCGCAACCTACCTCTCATTTCCATATAGCGCAGAATAATTAGCGCATAAAGGAGAGATTTATTCCCTTCGTACCTACATGCAGCAAAGCGGGGATATTAAAATAAAGGAGCGGCCACAAGAAGAAGCTGTATTATGAACACATCAGGAGCCCTGGTTTTGAACGGAAGCCAAGGACCCCTGTTTAAAAAACCTTAGCTGCGTGTGATGTATGATCCCGGGACACGCTAGGTGCTGCTGAGAGTTAGTTGAGGTGTCGAGGCTGCGGTGAGGGATAATCGTGGATCAATATTGTTATTGTTATGAACTCTAGATCTTAAATGTGTGGAAAAGGGTTTGAGGAATTTTGTTCCTGGGGTCGAGTGGGGAGAAGATATATGGGGAGTTTGGTAGTTTATGTTGGAGTGTATTCACAATGTTTTTCAATTGAAATAGATGTTTTATCAAGTGTGGTAGGGGAAAAATGCTTCAAAATGAGGTTTTAAAATATTTGAGTTATTCCCTTCTCATTTCTCTAACACTAGCTCCTCTTGCTCTCTCTTTCATTCACTCCTTACTATCTCTAACATTCACGCATTCTCTTTCGCTCAAAAAGTCGATTTTGTGTTCAATTCTTTTTTTCTCATCCTTTCTTAACATCTTCATTTCTTTTGTATGTGTTTTTATTCCCTTTGGCTCAATCCTTCTTTCTCTTTTGTTTTCCTATTATTCTCTTTTTAATTATGTGTTTGTTTTGTGTTCTCATTCTCTGTAACTTAAAAAAGCGACAGTTTTCTCATTTGTTATACTATTCTCAATTTTTCATAATTTTTCTCCTTAGTAATCCATTTCTCTCTTCTGAATACTCGTTTCTCTCTTTTAATATTCTTGTGTTTTCATTCTCTTTCGATCAATATCTCTCTCTTCAGTATTCATTCGCCTTTGCCTACTTAGTTCCCACTCTCGCTTGTTCAATATATTCTCCCTGTTGTTCTCATCCTTTCTCTTTGAATATCACCCCCACTCTCTCGCCATTTAAAGTGTAATTATGTATGTGTTGCTCTCATTCTCTTTTGTTAAAAATTATTATCTCCTTCCGATTTTGTGTTTCTCTTTCAGTATACTTCTCTTGCTTTTGTTTTTTTAACTCAAAATACATAAAATTTAATCCCTCATTCAATCTCATTTGAACGTTTGGTGAGATATAATGAAGGCTTTAACTATCAAAACTACTGAAGTACGAGAAATAGTATCAGTTTGTAATTTGCGTTATTATTGAATCGCTTTGAACAGCTTCGTATTGACAATCTATCAAAAGTTTTTTTTAATTCCACATTTGATAAGAAAAAAGATCTTTAAAAAACTTTCTGATTTGAGTTAACAATAATTAGATATAATTTCGATCATTTAATGCGAAGAAAGCACTTAATCAAAAGATTAAAGATTACACCTAATCAAAGATTAAGACATCGATTAAATTCATTTTAAACAATTGCTTAAAGAATTCTTTCAGAAAAAAAACAGCCTTAAAAAAACTACAAGTAAAATAAGATTTCTAAACCAAATTACCAGACTCCAAAGTCCTATTGAACACTTGGTAGTTCACTTGGTTTTCTTGGCTCACAATATCAGTAAACAGCTCCAACACTCAACCACGAATCAAACAAATCGTTTGAAAGCCTTTATTCCGACCTGAAAAAAAAATTATCTTTTCGTTTAGAAATAGTTACTGGTTGTAATCAAGTATAGTCACTAGAGGGTTAGTGAGAGGGGCAAGAAATAGAACGATGAACCATCACAACAATCGAACAAAGAGTCGTAAAGATTCATTCAAAGGAACTTGAGAATTCATTTTTTTTTCTATTAAGAAGATGTGTATCTATTAATCTTTATCCCCCATCAACAATCAAGATTCGTTTGTTGGGGTGTTGGCAAGTTAGCGTCTTGTTTTGAAAAAAAAAATATGCTTCTTGTGGGATGATTTATTTTGTTTAAATGTTTCTAGTGATATATCTAATGATGACGTAACAAAATATTGTTTCTTTAAAATATAATTGGGATAAACTTTTCAACACTTGATACTAAACAAACATATCACTCTCTTCTTAGTATGACGGTGGATGCCGTGCATTTTTGTTACCGTTTGGGTTTTACTACTAACCTTTTGTTGATTTAGGTCATTTTCATGAATAGGAGAATACCTTACCAAATTACTGGAAAACATTTATCCAAAAGTTGTTTAAAAGCGATGGGATGAATGTAGCATACAACAGAACATGTATAGAATTAAGCATAGAATAATTTATTTCAATCAACTGGGTCCAAGAATAATTTATCGACATCTTGGAAAACTATCATATTCTTAAAACCAAATTTGATTTTTAAATTGGAGATAAGAAGTTTCTTTGAAGTACATAATTTTCTTTCATTTCCCAAACATTTTCACTAATTAAATAAAAGTTGATTTATTCTGTAAATTTCTGGAAATACCTTATAAAAAAACTTTGAATCATTGATTATTGACAACCTGTGTTCACAGATAAGCGAAAGGTAGGAAATGCTCAATCATAAACACTTGATATTTTCGTTTTACATGGTTATTAAACATTAAAATCTCACAATAAATTTATTGGATATACTCTTAAATTCATAGATTTTCTTGCTAAAAGCCTTTCAAGGCCGTCTAGAATCTTCCCAAATAACCTTATGGGAAAACTACAATTTAGGTATTGACATGTAATAAATATCCTATTTTGTATTATAAACATTAAATCCTCATAGTTTCTAAGCGATAGGCATAAATTAACATAATATTAATCAGATAACCTTAAAGCACTTACCATTACCCTAACACAGTAAAGATAAATATTTTAAAACAACAGGAAAAGAAAAGTAATAACAGCTGAAAAAAAATTCTAAACAAGGCTAAAACCCATCAAGAGATGTTGATTCTATTAAGAATAATAACAATTTTGACAAACAAAACCCAAAACATTTTGAATACTATGTTTGAAGAAACTCCATTTCATTGAAACAGTATAAACATTTCTAAAACATGTTTACACAAAGAATATTGGTTTAATTTCTTTACCCCAAAAAAATAATTAAAAATACATCTGAATTAATTACTTTGTGTTTATTTAACAACTTAGTTTTTTTACTAGAATAATTAATGAAATATATCATTAAAAAGTCTTCGTCCAGCTAGCTCTTACGTTGTAAAGAATAAAAAAAAATAAACAAAAGTTTTGAGGTGTTCTTAAGAGACTTACAAATCTCAATGTAGAAGATTTTGTGTTTGCTAAAACAATGTGTACTTAACACATTGTTAAACTTTCATGTTTGTTCTTATCTATGATGTACGAGAATAACTGTCTTAACTCTTAATTTTAGCCCTCGTTTAACCTAAAAAACTTCTCTGAAGCATATTTTTTTATTCATGAAGTTAGACAGTATAATGTATAAATTATTCATGAATAAGAAAAGCACAATGTACTAAGAATTTTCTAATATTTCAAAGTTTTAATATTTTATATAAGTTACATCTTTAACGCATCTTTTTTAAAAACACATCTTTAAATAATAGTTTAATTTTTATTTCATTTTTGCTGGAATAAAGAACTTTCGCACGAATTTGTTTTTAATTAATGAAGAAATATATATTTAAACTATACTGTTTATATAAATACGTAAAATAAAATTTTTTTCAGGGGCCCAGCCCCATTTTTTTAAATTTTTACCATTTCCCAGTAAAATTTGCAGGATTTTTTTCTTAAGTAATACAATACTAAAGTTGGTTTGAAAAGTATTAAGTATAAATTAATTTCATTAAAAGCCAAAGGTCTACAGGTTTAAATAGCCTTACGAATATTGGGAATAATCCTATAGATTCAAAAAATTAATAAAAACCAACGTTTAATCCACAATTAATATAAAGTGCTAAAATATTGCTAAAATAAACAAAATAGTGCTAAAATATTTTTAGCACTGATGAAGGGGATCCTTTGATCCCCGAAACAATTGTTTGCTTTTAAATGTTTTAATTGTGGATTAAACGTTGGTTTATATTAATTTTTTGTATTCTTCCACAAGTTTTACCTGACTTAATCCTATAGATTACTAATTACTATAGTACTTAATATTTTTAACATTTTTCTTTTTTTTTTGTATTATTTAATTATCATCTGTTAGCGTTTGCAAAGATCGATATAGAGCATTTTCGATCACATGACTCAGACTTAACAACGGCCTTAGCAACGTTGTTTTTGTCCTCCACGTCGTCAAGTGTGATGTCATGTGCGAATGCTCTATTGTAATATAATTGATATTATTTCTACAACACTGATAAGCATAATTTATAAATTGTATAATTCTAAATTATATTATAATTAATATAATTATCATTTAAATTATAATTAAGGATTATAAAGATGTAAAACGTCGTAATGTTTTAATCCATTTAGAAATAATTCTGAAAAACGGATGGAATCACTTAACGGCAACAAATTAAGATACTGCTTAATTTTTAAATTGCATTGGTAAGAGCTTAAAATAGAACTTGGTCAATTCTTTCCAATTAAGTATTCTTAATTTAGTTACTTTATTCCAAACGTGCATGTTTAAAAACTCACAATTTATGAAAATGATCCTTTTTTATTTTATGATTTTTTTAAATTTATTAATTTGGTTTACTTTTTATTTTATAAGAGTAAGATAATTCGTGAAAGCAATTAATTAGGTTTATTCATCATTACTAAAAAATTATAGAAATAATTTTTACAATGTAAAACCTCAATGCTTTCCCCCTTTTATTTTTCACAAATCTAAACCTCAATCTTCCAGAATTTCTTACTTACTACTAAAAGGGGCCATGATTCCTTCTTTATTACATTATCGAATCTTCACCAACCAATCCAAATGTATCAAACAGTTAAACTCCCCACACAAATCTAAACCAACTTCTCCAAAAGAAACCCTCACCATCAATACCTCCAGTCCAACGTTATGTGATTTCCCTGTCTCCAAACCTCCCCTGTCAAACCAACACAAAAGAAACAACAGCAATCTTTTTCTCAAACATTGACCGAAGACAAAACCGAAAATCTTTAGCAGCTAAGTGGTTTTCCATGTCCCCTCATCTTAGGAGAAAATAACGCTCTAATCTAACGTCTTCATTTCCGTCGCCTCACCTGTTACGCCCCTATCCAACCCCTTTGTGGCCCCCTATGGGGGTCCTCGTAATCCTTCACTTAATCTCCGCGACGTGATGTCGCCAGAGTAGGTCGTAAAAAGACTCGAAACGGAATCCCTGGATTATTCCGCAAGGTGGTTGGGGATATCGGGACGATTGGATTATCGTCCAGTTTGCCCCCCGCTGTTGTAGCTTTTCGTCGCCCACGCTGTTGCTGTGTTTGATGTCTAGCGCCACTAAATTCCGTTGTCTTTTGGAGGTATCTCGTAAAGGGTAAACGAAATTGTATTGGAACAGTGAAGTTGTATTGTATCAACTTTTGTTTCAGCAGAGTTTCAGAATTTAACTCTCCACGCAAACCAACTTTTCAATAAAAAATAGTATTTATTTATATTTACTTAACTATAATTAGTTTTTTAACTTCTTCATGTTGTTGTTGTCGTGTCGTGCCACTTGAAATACCCAAGCTCCATAAGGATTCAAGGCAAAGGGGGGGGGCAGCTCCTAAGAAAGTGAGGCACATAAATCGCTTTGTAAAATTGGCAACGTTTTTGTTTTTATTAGAACATAAAAAGTTCTTAATTCTTTTAAATATTTCCTTTTTGGTTGACTTCAAGTTAGAGTCCAAGTAAAGATTATTTTGTCATTTTATGTTAAACTCATTCAATTTCGAAATTGGAGAATGTATTTATCTTCCACAGAGTGTTAGTGTGTACGGTTTTTTGTTTTTATTGGTTGTTATTTGTGTTTCACAATCACTTAAAATTTCTATTACAATTTATAAAACTTTTAAATTTAACGGTTAACCTTTGTAACCAGTGTTTGATTTCTTTAGCAGTTAGTAATTTTAACGTTTATAAAACCTTAACATCTTCAACTTGGATAAACATTAAACAATGATTGGTGGATTATCCTATTCCCTATCTTGAACTATTTTCGTTTCCGAAATGCACTTGTTCAAAAAAGGAAAAATCTTTTTGGTAACAAAAGTTCAGAAATAAAATAAAACTATCATCGGTTTGCCCAGTATTTTATGGGGTATCATGCATCCAATTTTAAGCGGAAAGCATCATAAAGAAATGTTACAGATTCGGGGTGATTAAAATTAAGTCTAAAAAGTAAAATAAAATATGTAGAAGAATAATCTATAACATTTATCTTCCATAGGATAAACAAAACACACGTTATTCTTTTAAAATAAAGTTCATAAGAAAAATTTATCTAACATGTCATCAATCTTAAAAAATTCCCTAAAACTAAAAATCTTCCCTACTCTTCCTAAACCATCAAATCCCAATCCATTTTTCTCCTTTATTAAGAAACATGAACATCAACTAAAAGCCCAACAATCTCGATGATCACAAAAAATACCTAAAAGCGACATCCACGAAAAAAAAAAACTCTTTGTCCATCACACAGACCTGAACTCCATCCATTTTATTATTGAATTCCCCCATAAAAAAGCTACTCCCCGCTTTACAAGCATTAATAGGCAACCATAACATCAACCCTGCCAGCTAAAACTGTCTCCATCTCTGAAAGAAAAGACAAGACCCTGTGATAAATTATTCAAGCGCATTCAGTCCCTACATTGTCTCCATTACTGTATCTACGACTTTGTTTATTCCCGTCCTCAGAAGCCTTTGCTGTATCGATTGACTTTTACTGTTCCTTTTTATAATTTTATTTTACTTTGCAAGGGTATCCCACCACTTAAGTTCAAAGGCGGATAAAAGTTCCGCGACTCCGGTAAAAAGGAGTTTTTATCCCCTTTTTCGGGGAAAACTCCAGAGAGGAAAGGGGGTTTCTGAGTGCATGGGATTATTAATAATCTCTGTAGTTTTTTTTGTGGGTGTGAATGAGGGAATGGGGTAATGTGACGTGTGATGGAGGATGATCTTTAATAATGTTTCTGTTTAATTATGGTGTAAAATTGTGTGAATAATAGATGGCTGTTCAGACCAGTGCTTTAAGATCTGTAGGAGAAATAGGGGTGCCCTGTTTCAGTCCTATCTGTTTTGAGGGGGTGAAATTAAAAAGGGAGGAATAAAATTAAAAAACTTAAGTATTCATTTTATGTTATTCTTTATTTTCAATGTCTTCTTGCAGCTCAATTTTTTTTACGAATGTAGCGTTTTTGAGTTTAATTGAATTTTTCTTGTTTTTTGCTGCAAAAAGTTTCTCACTATGTATATAAATATAAAAACTCTATGATGTTAATAAGATTAGGATACCTTGAAGTCATGTACACATGAAACCAATTTAAAATTGATCAAAGGTATTAAAAATGAAAAAAATCCCAAGACTAATATAAAATGAAATAAATTATTGTTAATATAAGTCTGTCAAAACACATTGAATTTAATAATTCCATCTTTGAAAATTAAGAAATGCATCTGATATATGTTAACCCTAATGATACATTAAACTAATTAGTATCACTTAAGGTATTTTCTTCTATAATTTTAATCCCTATAACCTTATTAATTTAGATAATTGGGATTTTGTTTTGTTTATGGGCAGGTTTTACATTTTGGCATTCCCCAATTGGGACCGATTCCATCTTTTCTATCAACCTGGACGCATGGCAATTAATTGTATTGCTTGATTTATTTCTGTGTTAAGAACATGGTTAAATTCTGAGATTCAATTCAAATATTTCTTTTGAAATATTTGTAATATTTCATTTCACACAAAATTACATTTTTATACAAGTTTTAAGAATGCGTGTAATCTATAAATTATAATAAATATAAATAAGTTATTACCGATCCTAAATGCCAAAAGGTATGTGCTGTACAGTAATGCTCCATTATGGCATTTGTCCAAATCTTACAGGAAATCTGTCATCACGGTTTTTATATTATAGAAAATAATCTTTTCTTCGTTGGTAAATACCTCTCTGCAATTGGCAATTTTTACTCTAAGCAGGATTAACCTCTGATTGCCTTGTCTTATATATCACTCCAGTAATCCCGCTCTTGAGTTCCCAGAAAGATTTTGTAGGAGCATGCTTTCTTGAGAAATAAGGCTTTATAATACCTTTGTAGGGGAAAATATAGAGGATTTAGATGTATAATTTTTATTGTATGCCTAATATGAGTCTTTTTCTCTGCTTTGGGAAAATAAAATAAAATAAAAAAAAAAAAAACATTTTATAGAATGATAAATGTAAATTAATAAATAGTATATATGAAAAAGGAAATAATTATAGCGTTTGAAAATATTTATTTTTATTTTAAAAATTTTATCGGCCTTGTAAGAAGCAGTATTTGAACTAATTAACACTTGATGTTTGAGCGTCAAATTATTAATTTCAGTAAATATGTTTTAGGGTGTCTTTAGTTGGTAAAATATTTACCATTTCACACTTACATAATAAAGATAATAAATATTTATCCAAGGAAATTGTTTATCTATTATATATATTTTCTAAATCGCAAGTACGAAGAACATTATGAATGTTAGTTATTTATTTTTAAGTGTTAAATTATTTAAATGACATTTTATTTTACTTCTCTAAAATCTTAATTTGCTATTTTTCAAATTCCATCACACATCTCATATTATGTAACAGTTAATTTAAATTTTTATGTCCCTGTAAAATAAACCTAAAATTTGCTCTAAAATGAATTTACGATAATAAAAACTAAAATAAATTGCAAGGCTAACACAATTACATTTTACAGATAAAAAAAATGCAGTGTTTAAAAAACCTTTCAACGAAAAATCCATAACCTAATCCATTTACCCACGCATAAACTTCGATAAAATTTTACACTGCCACCTTTTCAACAGTAACCTCTCCCTACGACAGGATAATGCGCTCAACAACCCCCTACCTGACATCCCAAAGAGGACAGCAAAAAACAAACTGCATCTAGCACCCCTCAAAAAAAAAAACCGTCGATGTCATCTTTTTCATCTCCCGCCGACAGAGGCTTGACAAACGAGCCCGGGCGCAGGAAAAACCATTATTTGTTGTTAAATAATCCAGGGGGCTGTGTAATTTGTTTCGGTTCGGGCGCAACTGCTATTGACACCCGAAACGAAACAAAACAAAACACCCCTCTCCGAGCCTAATAGACTGGACTTAGTACTTGGGAGAGGTACAACTAATGGGCGAGTTCATACTACTTCGGAGGGGGTGGAAAACTAATGGGGGAGGTATCTTCGATAGGGATTTTCTTTCGTTATTAAATGGGGAGATTTGTAGTGTTGTTCGGCTTCTTGCTTTTTTGAATAATGGTTTTCGAATTGGAGATGAGTTTTCGATCTTGTTATTGGGTTTGATTTATGGTCTACGTTTTGTTGGTAACTGGATTTGATGTTTAAGAAGCTGTTTAAAGCCCGTTTTTCTTTTGATGGTTTGCGTTGTTTAGGTGATGTATTGAGCTCGAAATTGCAATATTTGTAGTCGCTGGACACCGGCCAAAAGTTAATTGGGGTTTAAAGGATGCTCACGGTTAGGTTGTGCATGTGATTGTAAAGGGAAAAGTTTAGTTGTTAGGTTTTTTCAAAATTTACTTGCATTAGCTAAGTTTCATTTTCTTAAAGTTAAAGGAAAAATATCAAGCACATAAAGGGTGTCCTATAATTAACGAAGATTTGAATTAAATAGAAAACAAAGTTTTTAGTCTTTATAATATTGTTACTTTTTATTGAATCATAAAGTATAAAGGATAGGGTTATTTATGTAATAACATGTAATGGCGTCCATGGCTGTGTTGGCACATACGCACTCTTTTGTCAAAATTTTCCTGAATTCAAATCTTGCGTTAATTTTGGGACACCCTTTGTATTGTGTTTATAAAATATGTATAGCGTTTGATAAATAAAAAAAGTTGTCTAATTGCCAAAATTTCGGGCTTCTTTCTTTTTTATGAAGTTAAAATAAAAAAAAATTATGTGCATCCCTATGCATACCTATGCATACCTAAAAACAAATAATATTGATATTGTATGACTACAGAGTTGTGGGAAAATAGTGATTCTCCCATGACTAGGTGCATTCCTGTATTACTCACAAGCATCTGGAATAAGAATGAATGTTACGAATGCGTAATTATTATAAGGTGGAGAAGTGGGAATACTTTTTTTTAATTTTATAGTTAAATTTTAGTTTTATATTAGCCACTCTCTTGGATTCTATTATCCACCTTAAGTATAAACAACAAAATAATCTTTTCTCTTTTTCTCTTGAATGCATCAAAATTGCAATGTACAGAACTTGGCCCCATTTTGAAAATATTCCTTGAAAATGCTCTCTTGATATTATTATATTATTTTTTCAATATTATTTTTTCAAATCAGTTCAAAACCTTTGTTTGAAAAAAAAATCCACATATTTTCTTACTTAGAGGAAAAAAAATCCTAGTTATACTTGAAAGAAAACATCATTAACTTTCATGCATGTTGTTTCCAGTATTTGGTCTTTTATAGATGCTAAACGAAGCTTTTACCGGTTTACTTTAAACAGCATTCATAAATTTTATTTCAATTAGTACTTAAATACTTTCAACCCTCTCAACTCAATTGGAGGACCAATCCAGGAAATTGCAGAACCAACTAAAAAACTAATCTTCTAAACCCAAATCTACTCCACCACTCCAAAAAATAACACAACCCACTAAAAAACACATTCCTCAAAACCTGAATCTAGTCCATAAATTCCACACGGAACACCAAAATAATAATAATCACAGCATCCAATCCGCCGAAATTAATCCAACCCAACTCCACTCTCACAGGAAAAAAAACTACTCCAACTTCCCCCACTGACAGAAACACGCCACTCGGCGTCTTCAGTGACAACCAACAAACGCAAGAGGCGGACCCACTGCCAGCGAAAGACGATAAAACAGCGAAACGCACACAGTTCTATCCTTCATCAACAGGAGGCGCCCTTAACGATTTGTCTTATAGAAGCCTGGCCGGCGGAAAATGGGGCACAATAATAACAATAAAACTGGAAAAGAAACCCAATAAAAGCCATCATAAAACTCGCCGGTAAGACTTTGAGACCCTCTATTATTCATGTTTCAATTTTCGTTAGACTAGGGCAGGAGGGACCGGTAAGTGGATTATGACTGATCCTGTGAGGGAATACCGAAAATCATATTCTTTCGCGCATGGTTTGGGGTAGGAATGGAAGGGTTTTTTTTTTCGTTTTTCTTTTTTTTTTCGAAGGGGGGGGGGTCGAGAAGGCGTGAGAGATAAGGTCCTGGTGGAGGTTTTGATCAAGGGATGAAAGAATGGGGTTTGTGAGTTTGGTGTTCTTTTGAGAAAAGGGATTGATTTGAAAATGGATGGAAATAGAGGTTGCTTTGGGGAGTGTTTGTTAAAAGACGATGGAGTTGTTTTAAACTTAATAGCCCGCTGGGATTTTCCCCTTTAAGCTCATATTGCCTCTCGTGATCATTTGCAGATAATTTATTGAGGTATAGCGAGTAATTGTTTTAGTGAAAGAATTGTAATTAAGATTATAACTGAAATAAAAATATGAAATAATTGTAGTTAAGTTATCTTAAGCAATCGTAAAGATAATTTTAAACATATATTTTAAAAGCTTAAAAATTTTAAATATCTGCATAAAATATTTCGACTCTAATTTTAAGGAAACAGTACTCTTTTGAAAAAAAAAAAGATTGGATTAGGAATCAATAATAATTAGTTAATTAATATGTGGATGATCATATTCCACTTTAAATTGTAAAAATCGTCGGCTTACAGGAGAAAGGGACTAAGTCACTTTTGGAGAATATTTTGAAAGCGGTAGAACGATCAGATTTCCAAATTTTCGCCAAATTGAAAAGTGTCAATTCAGTTTCGGTGAAATTGCATGGAGCAGAAGACAATCTGACCTCTTACAGAGTAGTTGAGCCAGAAGGGACTTACTTATAGTGCTTTCTTCTTTAAGACGACGAAATATAATAACATACATAACGAAAAGGCTACAGTCCTTCTTAAAAATAAAGATGATTCCATTAGGTATACGTTATGATCATCGTTGTAAGAATGCATTAAATTTTAATTTTAGGAATGAATGAATATGCATGCGTTTTTAGGGATAAATATTTTCTAAAATTTTAATATTTTTTTAGGGTACATGCATTCGGAAAATTTGTATGAAATTCAAATGAAAACTATCAACTTTAACTCATACTTAATACGATTATAAAAGTTAAAGTTTCACCATCCCCCAAAAAATGTTTCTTAATATCATAAAACTTAATGATGTGGCTAAATTTATTACTCTAGCCTCACTTTACTAGAAAAAATTTAGCGTCATGCACAATTTAAAAATTAAAAGCTTAGCAATTTATTCATCATTAAATTTATTCAACTTATTATGTTGCGGGAAAATTTAGTTAATTATTTTTATTGCTTATATTACATATCTCAGTATATGCAGTATATTTATTCTATTAAAATAATTTTTCAAGAAAAATAATTTATTTTTCTTTTTAACTTCAACTCAATTACTTTATTTTAACTCAATTACAGTATAATTTTTAAGAAGCCTTGCTTAGTTTTCGATTGAAAACACTAAACTTACCATTTAAAGGGTAAAGAATATATTGTGTTTCTTCAGTGTACTTCTAATAATTTTCTATAAAAGGGTAATTTTAAGCATTATTCTTTAATTATAATACAGTAATTATTGAGCTCAACAACCGGAAGTGAGAAATAAATATCTCCCCGCATCTTGGCACCCCCTTAACGCAAAAAAAAGTATATTGTCAATGAACAATGCTTCACTCATTTCAAATTCATCTGTGTGGCTAATTGCGCATACACAGATGACATCACAACTGTCCGACCACTCGTCTTGTTGCGGCTCTTCCAACAGTTGGACTCCTCCCTCTTCACTTCACTTCTCGGGAATTAATCGCGCTGCCAGATTCGCCTATCTCCCAACCTATTTGGATACTCTCCAGTAACTTAATGACCGGACATTACTCTTCTTTACAGCATTCGAACATTCTTCTTGGGAAAGAAGAATAACAATGGAACGAAAAAAAATCTCTCTTTTCTTCCCTGTTAGACATGATTTCGTTAGCCGGGAAGCCCTGGTAGAGTTATGACGCTTCGCATGTAGTGGGGCGTAAGAGATTAGGCTGGTTTTAAAGGGATGGAACAAAGAGGCTCTTCTGGTAAAGAAAGCTGGATAATGCTTTCTATGGGGTTCTGATGAGAAAAATAGAAGGCTTTTTGAGAGGTTTAAGTCTCTAGATCCAGGAAAAACAAAGATGATATGAGGAAATAAAAAGAATAATATTTTATTCAAGGTATAACATTTTCTCCATTTAAAATATTTCCAAAACAGCTGAAACTATACTAGACAACGTTAGTTGACCCTACGACGTCACTTACAAACAAAGGAGTTCCCATTGCCGCCATTAAAAATTGGTATTATTTTGTTAAACCCATGTATACACTGTAAAAAAAATCCCTTAAAATTAACGGTTTTAAACTGGCAGCTGGGTTGGCTGCGCAAAGCCGTGAAAATTACAAAGTAAATCCGTAAAAACGACGGCGTTTTACCATTTTAATCCATGTTATTTGTTTTACAAGGTAAAACACCGTTGTTTTTACGGATTTACTTTGATTTTTTTACGGTTTTCCACAAACAACCCAGCTGTCAGTTTAAAACCGTAAATGTTACAGGATTGTTTTTACAGTGTATATAGCGTCTTTTTATCACGATTTGCGTACCGAAACTCCTCCTAGCAACCCAACACGCTTTGTGTTTACACATTTTCTCCTTCCGCGTAGTGACGTACTGGGTTAAGGAAACGTTGCTGTCGAGCATAGTAATAAACATCCATTTTATTATATGAACATATACATTTCAAATGGGTGGAAAAACAGTAAGTTTTTAGTGATATGAGGAATGTTATAAATTATCGTTTTCCTTCTCTCATCATGCCATTTAGCACATTTTAAAAATATCGCTATTTAATTTTTAGTAATTAGACCATGTTAATTGATAACAGGATAATTTTTCAGACAGTTTCATCAAAAGTTCAGTTTGAAATAAAAATTCAGCAAAATTTTAGTTTAAATCTTTCAAAAATGTAGTCAACGTTTTGTATAAAATATTCATCACAAAAAATGTTTGAAAAATTTTAATTTTAGTTATTCAACGTAGGAAAATACATTAAAATTTTCGGAATTAAATGCAATTTTACTGAAAAATGCCCATCAGATGTAAAAACAAACCTCATTTTTATGTATAAACTTGGTTTCACCTACTTACTAAATGTTTTAAACTTTTAGTTTTGAATCAACATATAGAACTAAAATTAGTAACTTACAAAAGTTTGCAATGTTTAAAAACTTGTTCAAATCATTATTTAATCAAAAAATCCGAACGATGATTTTATCTGCGTGGTTTTAGATTACTTTTCTGGCAATACTCTAGGTGACCTGTAAAACACGTTTTTCCTTTAATGCAGTGTATGTGCAGAAAAGCCAATTTCAAAATAGATTTTTGTTTATTCCGAAGCTGAGTTATTTGAAAACTGTTTATTCGAAATCGTCAATCTAACTTAAAAGCCAGCAATTTCTAGATTAAAATGTATAAAGGGAAGAGGCAACTCTTCATAAAGATATTGAGGATGTTTGAATGCATAAATTATAGAAGTTATGCAGCAATAAATTTGAGAACAAATTTGGTATTTTCCTTTGAAAGAGAAATAACATTTTAGCATGCGAACAAATTTCCTATTTGAAAAAATAAAAATGCATAAAATTTTTTTTTTAGCAGTATGCATGGTTTGTATTTGAATTCTTCAATCAAACAACATTAGTTTTAGAAGCTAAATAATAGGGAATTGATGAAAAGATAGATTCTCTGAACTAGAAAACCAATATAAGAGGGTCTCCACTTAGAAACCAATTATTTAAGCACCAAGACGGTGGTAGTACAGTATAAAACAAGGAACAGGAGATTTAACAAAAAAAAAACCCTTCCTTCTATTATTTCTTCCAACTACTGGTTCAAAGCTTTCTTTTTTCTTTTTGTAGATCTAACGAATCAGTAAAAAATCACTATAATTTTGATGTGTAAGCAATGATGGCGCAACACTGGGCTCACAAAAAAACCTTAAAAGGAAAAAGAAAATCACCATAAAAAAAGTGATTTCGCTGCATTAGGGTTTTATTGCCACTTTTCACTTCTATTGGTTTTCGTTGCGAGAATTCCTACGCAAATTTAAATAAAGCGAAATCTTAGGAAGAAGAAAAAATGGGTATTTCGGGGAAGGAGAATTTTTTTCTTCTAAATAACTCCTTCAAGCAGCGGCATTTTCTTCTGAAGCTTATTTAACATAAGAAAAGAGTTTATGAACGGTACTCATCAGCATTTGTCTTTTTGAAGAAAGTTTATTGCTTTTAAATGTGCATTGAGAGAGGTATCTTATTACTCAACCGGTATATTTTCTCCCCTTCCATACTCCGCACAATAAACGAGAGAGTCCTTTTTTGGCCTCGGAGGTTATGGCGAACTTTTGAGAATCTTGGAAGAAATTTACATTTGTAATGGAATGATTTTTGGCCTTGATAAGATGAGGGCATCTTCTTAACGAGAAATTGTTTCTTTATTGCGGGTAAAATTTTTCTGTTTGCTTTTTCCCTCTTTCCTCCCTTTTTTTATGGTTTGAGTGGATACTCGAAGTAAGCTTAACCTTCAAAATGCCTCTAGGTGACGAAAAGGAGTGTAAAAGTTTATGAGGAAAGTTCTTAATTGATGAACTGATGTTTATCTACTGGAGTTTACATTAAGATTGTGGTTTACTGTAACAGTTTAATGTGAGGACAATGGGATGTGAGTACGAATGTAAAAAAAAATATTCTTGTACAGTTGGGGAAATAAAAAACGACTCAGTTGAGATTTCTGACGAACCACGAACCACTTGGGTTAGGAAGACAAATAAGGTGTCATTTTTCATGTCATGAAGTATTCTTTAAATGAGAAAAATTTCGAGTCCTTAGGGGGTCGTCTTCATATTAAACGAACCACTAACTTTGTTTTTTCCTATGGGGACCCCCAATTATTATGCATTTTTCTGAAAGAGCATCCTCATAAACCCCCAAATACCAAATTTCATCCATGTAAGTATCCAAATAGAAGCATAATAAGTTTTTGAAATGTCAACCATTCAATGTGAAATTTGTCAAAATGTTTTCGGCGTAAAAACATGAAACTTTGAATTTAGATCAAATTTGTGTCCCCAAACAAAATAATTATGCTTTTATAGCGATATTTAATGGTTAATAGATAGATAATTAACATCTAATTTTGACCCAAAAATAAAATTTTTAAATCTTTTAATATTTTTATGGTAATCGATTCTGGTAGTAATTTTATGTGGAAAACCAAAATTTCAGTCGATTTCATTCTATAGTTTTGGAAAAAACCGAATTAAACTAAATTCCCACTCTTTAAGGGACCGTATACCTCTGCCAAATGTATACCGGAGAATGCTTTTCCTGGAAACAGTCGCCTTATTTTAATCACCATAACTTAAATTAAAACTTAAATTTGATATAAATTTCAATGAATTAGTTATAAATTTTTCTATAAACATTAAAGTGGTGAGTAAAAGTCTTACTATCCCACCGTTTTTAAGAAATAGTGTTTACAGAAAATTAATCCTTCTCACTCTGGAGACGACCCCCAAAACGTAAAAGCTTAATTTACCACACGATATGAATGAAACTTGGTATTTGGGGGTTTATGGGGATGCTCTTTCAGAAAAACGCATAATAATTGGGGGTCCCCATAGGAAAAAACAAAGTTAGTGGTTCGTTTAATATGAAGACGACCCCCTAAGGACTCGAAATTTTTCTCATTTAAAGAATACTTCATGACATGAAAAATGACACCTTATTTGTCTTCCTAACCCCAGTGGTTCGTCAGAAATCTCAACTGAGTCGTTTTTTATTTCCCCAACTGTACATGCAAAAAATACAATTAAATAAGCCTTAAGTACATAATAATTAGTGAATGTTGACTAGCACATTTCCATTACTGTCCCATTAAAAATCGCCAAAATATTTTGAACACCAAATATTTAAATATCGACCAATTTTTATTGTTGTTATCAATAAAACTGTGTTGGTCACAATTTTGGTAATATGTATATATCTGTTATTTTGCACACAAAAACAACTTTAATGGGACAGGTAACAGAACTGACCATGTTGAATTTTATAATCCTTGTTTTAATAACTTAATTTCGGATTATGTTGTTTGATTAAAACTAACTTTGAGATGAATTTACTATTACCACATATTTACTCATACAAAATGAAGATTGGGCAGATTTTCCCCGAAGTTAAATAATTGTGTTCAAATCTGTACTAATTCCTTTATCTTGAAAATATCATCGAGTTTATTTTGTTTGGTAGTTTAAGGCACAAAATAATTTTAAAAAAAACCGCGCTACTCTGATTTTCAAGTGAAAGCTAAAGTATCTGAAAAATACTTATTTGCTTTCTAAATTCAGAAGCTGGGGGAATGAATGAAAATATATAATAAATAGTTTCATTAACAGTTATTCTAAATAAAAAGGTCTTACCATCACATCATCATCATCATCTGAAACTGACTGTGAAAGTAAACTAACGCTCTTTTCAAATTTCAAAGAGCTAAAACCTTTTACCTGCGCATCCCATGTTAATATTTACGCATATTCACAAGAGGAATACCTGATGAAGCTTAAAATAACGTTTGTCACAGCTCTGAATCTTCGATCCTGTCAACTCCCATAAACTAGATCAAAGCACCCTAGTTATTTATCCATCCTTCCTTTGATATAAACTTCGCTCTATGTTCTACAGAGGAGTTTAGCAATATTAATGGGAATGTTTAAGTTAGATAGGTTCACAGTACAAGATTGTCTTTTTTTTTAAATACCCTAGTATGATAAATATTTTATTTGTCAAAAAATGTTATAGTTTCTCTTTAAAATTGATTGATTAATTTCAGAACATAATTTAATGAAAAAATAAAATTTAATTCAAAATGAGAAAGGTAGGAATTTTTAAATTCACTAGTCGTTTTAAAATAAATATTTGTCACATCTGCTCACCTCCCTAAAGATTATATTTAATAAAATATGAGTATGTCTCATATATTACGTGTAAAATTAAAGTCGTTCATTCTATAATATGATAAAATAAAAGCACTTTGAAAATTTTTCATAATTAAGTGTTTAAAGTTGGTTAAAATTTTAGGAAAATTTTGTACATGAAGTTTTAAACTATAAAAAGCTCAAATGCCACAAAATTGGTTTAAATTGATAGATTCTAAAGACAAATAACAATGTATAAAAAATATATTGGTAAGAATAACTGCTATAATCTAGTAATTTCTTCTTATTAATCCAAACTACATTTTCTATACATAATGTTTCTGTATTGTGATAAAAAAACGGACCAATTAGTAAATTCTTATCATAATGTTGAGTTTGTATTGAAAATAAGTATAAGCAATGATATTGCTTGTACAAATTTAATTTGGTTACCTAGTTTTACATATTTTAAATGGGGTTAGTAACACCTGTAATACCCAACCTATACCGGTTGTTTTTAAATGGGAATTCTAAATAAACATAACACAACTATTAGATCTTCTTTCATATATTAACTTAAGTTTCATTTTAAATTATTATAAAGATTAAAAGGAATATGATATTATTCTTAGTTGAGGGGCATGCATTAAAAATGTTAAATCTTAATGCTAAATCTTTTGAATGAACTCCAATCTTTTAAAAATTCAAATCCTTCCCATTTCGAATAACAGCCTTCTTCATTTTCAATCACTCCCGAAACAGAAGCTCACCTGACCCAGCTGAACTGAAAGCCGAACCTCAACCGGCTTCATTCTAAAGTCTGATGATTAATCTCCTTCTAAACACATCCATCCTAACTAAATGAACTCTTTAATTTTGCCCCCAAATTGATGTTCTGTTTTCTCCCTAATAACAACGTGGCGCGCTCTGTTTTTTCACTTGTCGAGAAAAAGGCAAAACCAACTTCCAGAAAAGAGACTGCTTTGAAATATTACTCTCCAGCCTTAACTGATTTTCATCTTTGAATCCAACGGAAGGAACCGTTGCTTTTCAACCCTCTCAGACCTACCCGCCCCGAATTCCCTATAGTATTCAACACCAATCTCAGGCGGGTTAGGGTTGAAAAGGTTAAAATCCTTTCCCTTGAGATTTAATGAAGTGTTTTGTCGGATTCTGAAGTCATTAATAACTTCAATGTTAGAGGCAAGCGGAAATAATATACTCGGGAAGTTTTTCTCGACTTCAAACTAAAAAGGAGGAGGACTTTCCTAAGCTTTAATGGCTTCTTCTGTTTAATATATACAGTTACTGAGTCAAGGTAAATGATTAGGACTCTTGGAAGGTAATACTTTGCATTTTGTTCATAAGTCTGTACGTTGAGGAATAAAAATGCTTGTGGAGGTATGAGGTTCTCGTATAATGTTGCCATCTCGCGTCGTTGAATTTCTTGGTTGTTATGTACAGAATGAATCGGCTTATGCAAATTTAGAACGTGTAATCTATTTTTAAAGTAAAAGTGTGTTTTAAAGGTTTTAAATAAAGTGAGTGAAACCGAAATCGATATTTTGGAATTTCTACGGGATATTTTTAGCAACGGTATCTTCCAATTATAATTTATATGGAAAACAAATTTTAAAAATGTGTTCAGCTCAATGGTAAGTTTCAGAAACAATGCGAAATTCATTAAAGTTTATAAAGGTAAATTTAATATTCTATAAACATTTATTACGGCAAAAAAAAGATTATGTAAACGTTAACATGGTTATTTGGATATGTTGACACACTAAAATATTAAAATATCTATTACGCATGTATGCGCGCACTGTGGAATGAAATAATTTAGTTCATATCGAATATGACATCACATTTTTTGAAACAATAATGTCGTTGTAGAGGTATAGTTCTCTGTACAAATTTTTTCTACTTCACGGAAGGAATCTTTCTGTGGAGAGTGTACACGGACTTGTTGAAGCACCCTGTAAAACCTTCCCTAATTAAATTCATTATCATGTAACACTCCCCACAGTTATTCTCAGCCTGTTTTAATTTACCATACGCACCAATATAATTTCCCTAATTTTAATTAGAAACGTCACCCCCCCCTCACAAGCTCCACAGTCACTCAAAATCCTATCTTTAGTTCCAATGTTCGGAATCAACAATCGATGTATAGCACTCGAAACAATATCCCGAATCCAACAAGTCAGACGATATCACCAATGACATCCCTCCAATTTCCCTACAATTCCAGTTACGAAACCCAATAAGTAAATCCCAAAATATTTCGATTCCATCACCATTTCACCCCGCAAACCAGACATCGGCCCTCATTGCACCCTCTGAGCACCCCCATAAAATGACATCGGGCGTCACTACCCCTTCCAAGATCTCATCGTAAACGCTTCTTTCATTAGTTGGTGCCTCCCCCTACGCACAGGTGGGATTTAATTAAAGAGTAATGACTCATAAATGAGGGGGAGGGGAGGAAGTGTTGATAAAGCTCGTGCCTCCTGTGCGTAGAGTTGGGAGGAGTTGGTGGAACATCGTTGATAACACCATGTGTCTCCATTGTAGAGAATGGAGTGCTGCGATAATGGATTCTGATGTTGGCTTATAAAACAGAAGATGAAGTTGCAAAACATTTGAGTAAAAAGCTTTGTTAAAGCAAAGGGTAAAGAAAATGTAACCAGGGAAGTACACTGCAAAAAATAATCGTAAAAAAAAAAAACAGAAAAGCTCTGGCAGCAAAAGTTGCCAGAGCTTTCCTTTCCACGGAGTTTCTCTGTTGACTGAACTTTTTCTGTATGCGAACGATTGTTTCGCAACTTGAGGGAACTTATCCATTGGAAATATTCTATTTTTTTAAATACATATTGTCCCTCTACAGACTGGTGTCTCATTTTTGTCCTAACTTAGGAAATTTTAGGGGGTTATATCCCTAAATAGTTTCGCAGAAAAAGTCGTTCGTACCGAACAAGCTCAGTCAACAGAGAAATTCCGTGGAAAAGAAAGCTCTGGCAACTTTTGCTGCCAGAGCTTTTCTGTTTTTTTTTACGATTATTTTTTGCAGTGTACTACTAACTAGGGTTATCCATCAAGATCCACCTTTCATGGTTCCTTAAAAGTATTTTTACTAAAACACCTTTAAAAAGATAAATTTTATTTGGAAACAGTGATGTGACATTTTTTAGCCTTTATGCCTATGTCGGTGGAAACTCTGCTATTGATAAAGCGTTTCCAATACAACATCACATTCTGTTTTCAAATACTGGACTTAAATCGTATTGCTGAAATAGGATGATTTTGACGGCAAAATTCTTAAATTTTACATATAACCGATTGAGTTGGTTGTGAGGAAAATTCCTACCTAAGATAACCCGTAGACCAGTTTTGTGGAGAATTTAGCAAATACGGAAAGGACGGAAAGTTTCGGGGTTGAAAATTTAAATTATCTCTCAGAAGATCTCAGGAAAGTTTTTCACGAGGAAAAATTTAAGAAGAGAAAGTATTCTCCACTTAGTATGTTTTTTATTCACAGATATTTAATCTCTCCATAGATTATGAAGGAACCCAAGAATTCTCAACTTGATAACATAGTTTAATAACCTTGCATGTTGGTATTTATGGAAGAAATTCTAGATGATTTTCAATGTCAAAAGAATAAATTACGAAAACAATCGAGGTTATTTTTAATCAAAATGATTATCGTAGCGATAGTGAATTACAACTAGCTTTGGGTGGGAAAAGATGGTTAGTGGAAAGAGTGTCTCATGTCTCATTCCACCAAAACCGGAGTCCGGAGCATCGAAAGTCCATTTCCTCGAATGGGCCATTACGCCTGTTTTTTCAACCAACAGGCCTATGTCCTGTCGACGGAATGCCTGATTCAGTGAAAAGGCCTGTTGGTGAACTGGAATTCGGTGAATAGTCTCGTCTTCGTACTGGAATTCATTGAACTGAACAGGAAACGGCCCATGCAAAAATGTATTTCTGTGAGGTGGGCTTCGGTGTAACGGCTTGTTGATGATATGGATTTTGTTGATGCGACCGATTCACACTCTGTTACCTTCCCGCTCGATGCTCCTATGCCCTGTCAGTCCCAACGGAAACCCGCAGGTGGTATTTACAGCCGCGAGGGCCCACCCTTCGAATGCATTATTCAAATACGCAGGCCCTGGCACGCTAGACACAACATGGCGACGCCGATGATTTTTGTGTGCATGACCCGTTGCGTGTGCAGTTTTTCGGGGGTCTTTGGAGAGAGGAAATTCTCAGGAAATCAGCTCGGCCTTGGAATTAAGCGAATTGCTCGATATTGCCCTGGCTTATTTGAGCTCCTCAGAAAGACAGTGGTCTTAGTCCTGTTTTGAGTAATTGAAGGTTTTCTGTAACGTCTCATGTGTTACTCTTATGGAAGAGGCATTTATTGAACTTCGGACTACGACAACTACCATAGGAAATAACCAAAGCAGCACCAACGTTCAATATTCATCCAATTTTTGTCACGTACGGCCAAATTTCGTTTACTTCTTGTTGCAGTTATGTAAACTTGACATATTTGGTATGAGCTGAGCTACCAGGGAAAGGATCTCAGAAGAAACACCAATCCATATTTTTCCAGAATTTTTAATTTTTGGACATAGACCGATGTCTTACTGGGCAGATTATTTATTCTTTTGATGAAGGCACGTTTGACTTGGTGTGTGTATTGTTTTATATGGGATGTTTAAATTTTTTTTGTCTTATGTTATGTGAAATATACTATAGCTGTTTTTTTCCTTTCCTTTCCTAAGTCCTTTTAAAATAAATTTTTGATATAAGATTTATTAACAGACTATGATTAAAAAGTTTCACTTTGAACTGACCGGAAGAAGAAACATTTTTGGATGGTTTGACAGGAGGTTATGGAATTTATTATTTCGTCATGGAAATTTGTTAACGACACATTAAAACTTATAATCCCACAATTTATTGATAATTTGATATTGAAAATGTGTAAGGATTCTGGTAATCGATTTTTTATTGGTTTTTAGTACAGATGTTAGCGATTTAAATCTAATGTCTTTTTGAAGGAAATATAACTTATTAACTCCTTTTTACCAAGTTTGAATACATTTGGTCCAGAAGGTTTTCTTTAACGGTCAATTTAAAATAGAAATTATACCACCCTGTTCTATAATTCGATTATTTTAATGATTATTAAAATAAAGAATCATCCATACACCAACAAATAATGCGATAAGAATTTTTTAAAGAAATTATTAATTTATTAGAAAAACGTACATCAGGAAGTTTAGAAACTTTACCAATTCATGTTACATTATAAAATTACCATATAAAAGATAGTTTCAAAACTTTCCGTATATCCCTCTTGAGAGAAGAATTTAAATATATAACTACACCGTACACCAACCACATGTGTATTCGCCGATGATGTATCACAAGCAACGTTTGTAACAGCTTATTAGACATAGTCACATAGACACACGCATATCCGTACTGTTGATATATTTAAGCATCTTCATCAACTCTTCACATTCCCAAGTGGTGATTAACATTTCATTCATTTGACTAATTTATGGCAAGCAATTACTACGGCAATAATTCTGTTAAAAGACCGCATCATAAGGGCACACGTCTTGAATAATTTCGCGACGCGCGGCTCCTGCGCGAAAGTTGCGAATGATTTAGAGATTCGCAATTAATCTTTTACATTCCTCTTTCGCAATCAACCTTCCTGCTGTGGAATTAAATCAAAGTGATTAGAAGAGACTGAGTGTAATATTGAAATGCGCTCTTGTTGATTTGTGTTGTAGACTAATTTCTAGACTGGATTCCGTAATGCGTCAGGTTTAACACGCGAGGATTACAAAAGAGTCGGCGAGCGACTGGGGACTGACAAGTTTTGGAAGATTCTACAACTTTTAAAATATTGAGGAAATTCAATTAAGGTCCATTGTTGGTTAATCCATTAATGTTTGTAGAATAATGAGCGAATGATAATTGTTGACCATTTCACATATTTGAATGAAAAGGGGAGCTTTCTCAAATGTTTTGTAAAATCATGTAATTGTCAAAAGTATAGAAACTTTATTTAAATTATAATTCATAAACCCACAGTATGTTTGAAAAAACGTAATAGTATGTGATTATTTTCTCTATTTTGTAATTTCTCAGAATTTCTTGGAACAAGCAAGCGTTGGTAAATTTAGATCGATATTTTAGCGCACAAGATCTACCAGGTAACAAGTTTTGGGCCATGGAAAATTAAGAAAACATACAAGGCATGAATATGTATAGATGTATTTCTGACACTGAAATGTTTAGATGGATTTTTTTTCCAGTTTAGGTACATTATTTTGTGTGTAATTCGAATAATTGTGGATTTGCTTCTCTCTGGAAGATTTTTCCTGGACAGTGGTATAACCCCTCTCATAGGGTATTGATTCTGCTGGTTAGACATACGTAAAATAAAATACGTAATTAAAACTTCAACAATACACATATTTTCTAAATCAAAAATTTTAAATAAATTTTGATAAATTATTTTTATTAAATTGTGTAGTTTTATTCAAGAAGCCAACCTTTTACCTGCCGATGTTCCCAAATGGGAACATCACTTTAGGGAATTTTTTCACCACTTAATTTTTTATGCAGGAATTTGATATTTGGTAGTTAGAAACTCAAAGATATGAAGTTATTTTACATGCAAAAGTTTTTCACGTGCAATTTAATCCTTTTTGTGGAATTTATATCAAAATAACAGATTTTTGGCTCTTCCAAAAGTTGCACAAGTTTCAATTTATAATAAATTTAAATAAATTTAGTTTTAAATAATTATGCTGTGTTTAGGTAGCTTAAGTACACATCTTTTCAATTGGCTTGGCAGAATAGCTTCATATTCCAATTTTGGAGAGTAATTACCATATCAACGTATATGTTCCCAAATGGGAACATCGGCGTTTGGGGTATAGTTTTTGAGGGGATTTTTACAACTTGTAAAAATTCAAGTTATTTCTTATTTTCTTTAGTTGTTTGAACCTTTTCTGTCTCAAAGGGTCTAAACAGGTTAATCATGCTGTTTTAAATTCCTAAATCTGTAATTTTAATTTTTTTCACCTGATTTATGGAGGAATAAATGCCAAATCTTTATAGCAAATTCCTACTTTTGTATATTTTTCCAACTCCCCGACCGATTTAATTATAGTAATTATTGTTAAGGGTTATGCAAAAGGCATAGTTGGAGTGTTTCTGAGGACTTGGGTACTTATTTTGTTCAAGTGCTCTTTTTTACATAAAAATTTTAGGTATAAATTTGAAGAATTTTGAAAATAATGAAAAGTGTGTATATCTAAAAACACTCTTCTAACGTAAGTTGGATGTAAGGGATATGTTGTTTAGTTTGGAATCTTCCATGAGAAACGCAGATTTAACAAATCAATGGAGATAGTTATGATTATAACTTTTAAAAGCTAATTAAATTTGAATGCAATTCATGGATTTTATGCTAGATATTCGGATACAACAGTAATTAAAACTAGTTTTTCACTCAGAAAGATAACTGTTTAGCTTTGAAACGCATGGGAACATTCTTTCGTATTTTTTATACCGAAAAATTACCCATTGTGCAATAAAAATGTACGTAAAAGTGTCACGCCTGTAATAAATATGTAAATTTTTTCTTATGAAAATCTATAAAATTTTACCCAATCGTCCAACCATGGGAATTAAATATGAAGAAATAGTCCAAGATCATAAAAATGTTCAAAATTATTGAGTAGAAATCTATTTCAGTAGTTTTACTTGAATTAATTTTGAAATAAATGCCTTTTGAAATCCCCCTAAAAACTTCACTCCAAACGCCGATGTTCCCAAATGGGAACATCCTCAAAATCATACTTAGGATTTTTTTTCTGCCAAAAAACGTAAAGATTGGTTTTAGTAATGATGAAACAAGCCATTTAAGCCAAAAATCCGAACCTTTAATTTGAAATTTGAATTGCGGCGTTTAAAAGGTTAAATAGTCTATAATGGTTCCCAGAGTTCCTCTCTATCGTCAAAAATAGCGAATGAACTTAAACAACCTTTATATCATAGTCCCAAAAAGTAATGTATAATAAAAAGACCAAATAAAGAAAGTGAAGAAAAAGAAAAACTAAACAATTCTAAACTCATTTAACAATTTATAGCGTTGAAGCAATTGTCTTCTGTAAGTTCAAAAAATAACCTTCGGTATTTAAAAGATAAATGGCGATCAGCAATGGAGTAAAGTATTCCAGCATCGATACATCTCCCAAAACCGAACAACAAGAAATTCATAACTACGCATAGGAAATCAATTTTCCGGTGAGCTTAAACGCCAGGAATCGGTCGCAATTGCCGAGATCTTTAAATACCTGCTCCTCAAGAACAATAAGCTAGTTGCCAAAAATACCTAGAGAGGAAAAATTATTGCATCCATTAAACTAATGTTTCTCTTTAAAACCGCCGTTTCCCCCACTGAACATTAGCTATTCCGTAAATATTGCAAGCATAGCCTCGTGTCCCATTGTTCAAACACTCCCATTCAGCGAGGATACATTTAACGGGAGGAAGATGTTGAAATAACAGTTTCAGATAACTCCGGTTCGAGATTAACGAGTGTCAACATTAGCATTAACAAGCACTTATTGCTGTGCTGGAAGACTCTTTTCATGAGAGATAGTAACAAATCTAGCATGTTTTGTGCACTGTCAGTGGGAAACGCCTCGGAAAAGCTTTCAAGGATAGAAATTCAACGTTACTTTAATGTGTAATTGTATTACCATGGAATAAAAGCGAGCGAGTTGATTTAGTGACTTCTTGACGACTGTATATATGTGTTTAATCTTCACTAGGGTTTAATGTCAATGATTTCAAACAAAAGGGATGATACGGGGATATGCGTAAATGTTAGGTTCAAAGAGTACCTTTTAAGATTCCTTTTGAAAACAACTGTCTTCATTTCTTGATATTTCTTTGTGTAACCAAGGTTATAAATTCTCCCTCTTCATCTGTGGCAACTTAAGGCAATTTTTAATTCCATTAACTTCTTTTACTTCCATTAAATTGGTGATAGTTATGGATGTTATTCTTTATGTTTTATAAGAAGCAAAGGAGGTATCTAGTATAGTTTTGCATATCCTTTATTGAACTTAACAGTGTAATTCGAGGAATATTCATAGACATTCTTAGACATTTTGTAACAAAACAAAACTTTTGTATCGAAACCATAAAGTCTGCCTATATAAGGATTGTTTTGCTTTTCACCGGAATTATCTGGATTTTTGATTTTTCAGAATTGTTTTGGGTTCCAGTTAGACTAATTTTGCTCTAGAATTTTGAGTTTTCAAATGATTAATTTCTTAAACATTTAATTTAATGTAAATTTATTATTTCAATGAATAATAATGAATTAAATGCATTTTCCTCATCTTCAGTCACTCTCTTGGTTAAGTCACCATATTTTGTAAATAAGAAAGTATCAAAATCTGTTTTTTTAGTGTTTGAAAGTGTAATAGTTACATTTTTTTAAACCTAGCGTCAACTTCAAAATAGTACAAGAACAAAAATGTTTCTCCGCGTTATAAAGTTTTTTTTTAAATTATAGAAAAATAAGAATGATATGAATGAAACCTAATATGGTGCCTTTTTATTCTCTTTTTCCGAAATTATATTTTTTTCCTCTCATTCGATATGACCTATTTTTTCAGTGGAATGCTTTTTATTACACTGTTTTTCTACCTTTGGAATGAAAATATAATTGCTTAAAAACGTTCTATCTAGTGGTGCTTAAGAGTTTTATAAAATTGTGTTTGTAATTTTATACTTAGATTCTAATTAGTTTTATTTATCTTAAGAAATAAACAACATTTCTCTCTTCATGTTTATTAAGGTTACGGGGATTTTTGAAATTTGAAAGATGTTTTTAGTTATCTGAAATTAATTCAATGGCTTTTACAAGGATTGTTAAACTTTTCTCTTGAAAATTGTCCCAATTTTTATTCAGTTTATCAATCAAAAGCAAACAAACAAAAATGAAACCTTTAATAGAGGTTTTTTAATAGCAGACTTTAGAAACGGGTAATTTAATACTAATTTAGAAAATATTTATTGCTCATTTTGTATTTGATTGAATTCTTGAAGACATTTTGGTTTTATGCAAAGTTTAATTGAAAATTGGAAGTATCAAATTTTACTTTTAGATGAAATACTTGATATTTTTTTAATTGAATGTTAGTTCGCTATGGTTTTTAAATTAGGTACAACAAATTGATTCCCTCTATACCTCAACCAATAATAAAATATCCAATTAATTTTTTATGAATTCTCATGTTATTAGATTACTTTACTACGTTAATATTTTCTAGTTAAGATAAAAAACTAAACCGTGACAAAAAAATTGGAGACCATTTGGTATTTTTATCACTTTATGGTTACTATAGTAATACCAGTTCAGCTTTTGAAACCACTTCATAGTACAACATATTATAATATCCTATTGATTATTTATAATATAGTACTTAATACAGTCATTTACAGTGTAGCATTTATAGACACAAAAATAAGCATTATTTTCAATGATAATGGTAATGCAAATCATAATTATATTTTTGTTTACTTCTCTAAAATTTTCTGCTTTGATACATACTGTTACTTATACTTAAGATGCCAGGTCAAGAAATACGCCATTTTTGCCAAGAACTATATACAGTTTTTATTTACATGCTTCTCGAATGGAAGTCGAATCTGGAATACAATGACGCCGCTCGTTCACTGAGTCGGCGGGAAAATCAGTGTTGCCACAAAGGCTCATAAAGGGAGTGTTGCCACATTTCCTCCCACCTTTGAGTAATTTTCTTAACATTTTACTCAAATACACAAAATACTGACATAATCAAAGCACACTTAATACTTAGACAATCAAAATACACTTAATACTTAGACAATCAAAATACACTTAATACTTAGACAATCAAAATACACTTAATACTTATACAATCAAATTGTTGCATTACATAATTACTTAAGAGGTTTAATTACTCTACCACTACTGGTGGTTAAAGGGATGGGATCATTCCCAGTTTCCACCACCGTGTTTTCCCACTCTAGCCGATACAGTCTCTGTACTGGTCGTAACAACTCTGAATTCTCAGTTTTAATTAACGCTATCCTTACATTACCGTCACGACCAGGAATGAGCTTAATTACTTTAGCTAAATTCCAAAAAACTCGTTTTTTGTTTAGATCTTCTACTAATACTATTTCTCCCACTTTAAGAGGCTCAATTTTAAGATTTTTAACTGATTGTTGTCTCAATTGACCCAAGTACTCTGTTCTAAATCTAGATCTTAAAGTTTCTCTCATTCTTTGAATATATTTAGCTCTTTTTCTTAAAAGTCCTTTATCTATCGTATCAATATCTACTACACCTGAATGAGGGATTTCATGTAAAAACATCTCAGGTGTAAGTGGGGACAAATCATTAGGGTCTTCAGATACATAAGTAAGAGGACGAGTATTTACAATCCTCTCACAATCACACACTACAGTTTGCAATTCCTCGTAATTTAGTGCAGCTCGACCCAATGTCTTTCTTAAAATTACCTTAACAATTTGAATCAAACGCTCCCACCATCCGCCCCACCATGGTGCGGATGGAGGATTAAATTTCCACAGAATTTTTTGTTCTGCTGCTCTAAGACGGAGGTTATCCCAGTCAATTGTGTTCAAATATTTTTCTGCTCCAACAAAATTTTTCCCATTGTCGGAATATATCGTCGTAGGTCTTCCACGACGTGCAATGAAGCGCCTTAATGATTGAAAAAAGGCTTCCGTAGACAATGACGTAATTAATTCCAAATGGATTGCACGATAAACTGCACATGTGTAAAGTACAATATATGCTTTTTGATTATCTCTTAAATACAGGGGACCGGCTAGGTCACAACCTACTACTTCAAAAACTGAAGCGTCACGGACCCTGTCATTAGGCAATGTTCCTGGGATAGCCTCGCATCTCTTTGACTTGAATCTTTGACATTTAACACAATGCTTAATACAATTTCTTATAGTCTTACGTGATTTCAAAATCCAATACTTTTCTCTTAAAGTAGACATTAACAAAGAAGTACCAGCATGTAACATATCATCATGTACACTCCTTATTAATAATTTTACAACAGGGTGATCACTAGGCAAAATTACAGGAAACTTAAAATCATATTTATCATCCCTGTAAACCACATTAGACTTAACTCTTATAAGGCCATCACAATCAGTTACTGGTCTTAGTTGTTTTAACTTTTCATCATTTTCACCCTTAAAAGATTCCTTTTGAATCAGTGACATTAAGGTTTTTTCACCTCTTTCTATTTCGTACAAAGTTAAGTCCTCAGAAAGGTTTTTATCTATATTTCTGATATTGTTACAGAACCTTAAAATCCAAGCTAACATTCTTACAATTTTCTTAAAGGAAGAAAAATACCTATAATACCAATTAACATTAGCTTCATTTTTTACTAAAGTGGTCAAAATGGTCTTACGAACTTCAGAATTAACCAAGTCTTCACTCGGTTCTTCAATAGACTTAGGCCAGTTTTCCTTCCTTTCCCTTAACCAAATAGGACCCTCCCACCATTTACGTTCAATTAACTGTTCCACAGAACATCCTCGAGAAAGTAAATCAGCAGGGTTAAGGACACCTGGTATGTGGTGCCATAGGGAAGGAGAAGTCAGCAAACGAATTTCAGAAACCCGATTATGAATAAATGTTCCCCAGTTTTGGTCACGTTGTATCCAACACAAAGCCGTAGTTGAATCAGTCCAACAATAAACATCAACATTAGACAGATCAAGATCTTTAATTATACAACTCAGTAACCTAGATCCAATGCTACAGGCCAGCAGCTCTAGGCGGGGAATTGTTATGGGTTTTAAAGGCGCTACTCTAGACCTTGCTTGTACTAAACTAATTCTTACCTCATCATTATCTTCCACTCTGATGAATACACAAGCACCGTAGGCCCTTTTGCTGCTGTCACAAAATAAGTGTAAACTTATAGATTTGCTTGTCGATTTGAGACCAAACCACCTACTTACCTTAATACCTGAAAGTAAATGTAAGTTTTTATACCAAGATTTAAATTTATTGGCCAAATCTGCTGGGAGACTGTCATCCCACTTAAGCTTAGCATTCCACGTCTCCTGCAAAATCAATTTAGGGGTTAGCATGACAGGCGCTGTATATCCTACAACATCAAATACTTGATGGGCAACAGCCAAAACCATTCTCTTAGTAATCGCTTCATTTGAATTGGAGTTAGCCTGTTCTATTTTGCAGGACAATGTGTCCGTATCTGTGTGCCATAGATGACCCAACACAGAAACACTATTATCTACACAGGAGGAATCATCCTCAAAAATTTCATTGCTTATGTTGGACCTCCAACATCTTAGATTAAAATGTCCCGATGACATGATTGCTTTAGATTCTAAGAAAAACCTTTTAAGTTCACAATCAGATTCTAGACTTGTTACACAATTGTCCACATAAAAAGATCTCTTAAGAATATCTGCAGTTTTACTTAAATGTTCTGGTACCTTATCCAAATGAAAATTCAAAGTCGCAGCCAACAAGTATGGACTGCAAGTTATACCAAAAACAACTCTCTTATGTTGATACACTTCTACCTGTTCCTGATTATCCTTACTAAACCACAGGAACCTTAAAAATTCACGATCTTTTTCCCTTATGGCAATCTGTAAGAAAGCCTTTTCAATATCTGAAGTAACACCAACGTATTTCATCCTAAAACGATTCAAGATAGAGGGAATTAATTCGATTAAATTGGGCCCAGTAGCAAGACAATCATTCAAAGATGGGACACCAGGTGAATGATAGCTCGCATTGAAAACTGGTCTTATTTTGGTGGTGCTATTTTCTTTGATTACAGGCCTGTGAGGCAAGTAATGAACACCCTTAATTTCCTCAGTTTGTGCCCTTTCTATTATATCAAGATCTAACCATTCCTCAATAACCTTACCATAGTTATCAAAATTACTAGAATTCGTAAGTTTTCTTTTTACACCTTTTAGATACCTTTCAGCATTTATCTTATTATCGGGCAAAACTGAACTGTCTAACACCCAAGGCAATGCAACCTCATATCGACCCTCCTTGTTTACACTTAAAGTTTCTTCGAAATAATTCTGCGTCTCCTCTTGTAACTGAGCTTTGTTTTTACTTACTGGAGGTTCTGAAATACCCAGAACATCTAATCTCCATAAATCACTTATACATCGCTCCTTTACAAGTAGTGACGTAATGAGAGAAGCAGAACTTTCAACAGTTGGCTCAGTGCCAGGCCTAAACTTTCCCATGATAGCCCAACCTAGTTTTGTATTCACTGCAGTAAGACCACACTTAAGATTTACAAGTTTACCAGTTAATAATTTTCCGGCCACATCAGCCCCAATTAGCAATTTGATTTCCTTATCAACCTTTAACTTATTGGTTTCAAGATCGCTTATTGCTATTTCATGTAACTTAAGTTCATTAAGCCAAGGACCAGATGGTATTTGTTTTAGATTAGAACAGATACAATTTTGACCTAAAACATTTAACTTACACTTATAACCATCATTAATGTCACTTAACTCTATGCAGTAATTCTTATAAACAGCCTCGAGGGTTTCTACACCACCAAACAATGACTGTTTGATTCTGGATTCTCCCATACACTTAATATTCATTTTCTTAACAATATCATCACTTATATAAGATTTCATGGCACCAGAATCATATACTGCTCTTATTAACATTTCTTTAGAACCATTCTTAATTTTTACTATAATAGTTTGCAGAAAGACATCAGAAACTTCAATATAATTGTTAAGAGTGCTTGTTTTGGTTTCACTATCTCCTTTCGAGATGTTCTCAGCTCTTTGAGAGTTTAAATCTGGACATAAGACAACAAAATGTCTTTTCTTACACAAGGGACACTTGTGTTTGGATTTGCACTGAAACGCTCTATGATTATTTTTCAGACAAACAAAACAAGCATTCTTATTTTTAACAATTTCATTCTTATATTCTAAGTTCATAGAATAAGCCTTATCACAATTTTCAGATGAATGAGATTCAGTATCACAAAATATGCAAAATGGTTTCTTATACTTAAACTTATTATCATAGAAATTATTCTTAGCATTTGCATTTAGTAACTCACAACTAGTAGGAACAATTTTAACCTCGTGTTGATCATACTTATTTTTCTTAACAACACATTTTTCAGGTCTTAAAACTTCACGAGTTACCTTAATTCTGAACTCTGTATCTACCTCTCTTTTTACAAACTCCATTAGTAATTCCAAATCGCTCTTACCTGTTTCTACAGCAGCATTTTTCTGTCGCTCCCATATTTTAATTAAATCGGTTGGAAGGGCAGACTCTACTAATGGGAACAACAGGAACGCAAATTTGTCCTGGGTAAGTCCTAGGGACTCGAGGGCACGTATTTGGGTTTGAAGTTTGTCGTACAGAGTTAGTAAGTCTATTTTCGTTTTGTCCGTTATCACCAGCTTCAACAGTTCCCGCACGTAAATTTGTATGAGTACGCTTTCCTTTCCGAAACGCTCTTCTAAATATTCGATCGCTTTCTCGTAGTTGGCCTCCGTCGCAGGGAAAGATTCAACAATCTGTTTCGCGATGGAGTCTGGTTTCATGGATTGCAAGAGATACTGAAACTTGTCTCTCACATCAATCCGCTGGTCCTCATGGATTTTTCCAAACTGGGTCCAGAATGTCAACCAATTTCTCGGATCTCCATCGAATTGTGGCAGTCGAATTTCCGGCAAGTTCTGTTTGGCTTTCGGGGCGTCGGCAGTAGGAGCAGCGTCTGTAGTTGGCGCCGGTAGATGCGTGTTAGGGTTAGCAGCAGGAGCCGGCCTTTCACTTTTGTTTTCGGCCGATGCTATCGCTTTCTTAGCTTTAATTTTTACCGTAGATAGCTTCTCGTAGTACTCCTGGGCCATCTCGTATTCTCTTTCATACTCATCTTGAGTAGTGCCAGGTTTCTTTTGAAGCAAGTCGAGGAATAACTCGTCCGATGTCCGTAAGTCCTTGTATTTTTCCGTAAGCTGATCAAGGTGAATTTCTAATTCATCGACATCTGGACTTTCAGCGGCCAGTATTTCCAGCAATTTGTTGACAGTCTTAGTATACGTTTGTCTGGCAGCTTTCCTCTTCTGCTTGGCAATTTCCATTTCAGGCATTACTGCTTTCGTTCTTGGCTTACGTAAGATCGTTAACTTATTAAACAATCAGAATTGACGTACCGGATCAAAGATTTCTTTGCTCCATCCCGGCAGGGATGCCACTATGTTACTTATACTTAAGATGCCAGGTCAAGAAATACGCCATTTTTGCCAAGAACTATATAGTTTTTATTTACATGCTTCTCGAATGGAAGTCGAATCTGGAATACAATGACGCCGCTCGTTCACTGAGTCGGCGGGAAAATCAGTGTTGCCACAAAGGCTCATAAAGGGAGTGTTGCCACACATACCAAGAAATTAGAAATTTTTACTTTTCTGAGGTCTACAACTATCGAAATATATCGTTATATTAAAGATTTAATTTTGCAACATTAACAAAAAATGTGTTCTATCCATAAAAAATAAGGTTCCTATGTGGTTCATTTCTCTGCAAAACGCAAAAAAATCAGTATCTCAAAACCAGTACATTTGCCATTTAAAATTTAAACTTATAGTACACCAAATTGTTATGTTTTTGAATTTTAAAATTTTTGAAACATGAAAAGTTGTAATAATTTATTCTGGACAGTTTTTAAGATCAGCATCTACTTAGTAAAAATTGAATTCACAAAAATATATCTTCTTTAGGCTAATGTCATTCAAATAAAGCTACTAACTTGATAAAAAAAATAGTTACTGAATTTTCTTTCTTTGTTTTCCTTCTGATTAGACAGTGCCCTGAAATGGACTTCGTTCACTTGTGTTATGAGCCTTACAATTATATTTCTTAACTGGTTAAATAAAGATCTGCATAGACTGTGAATGCTATATGATAAAAAAGGTAACCAAATTTCTTTTCTTATTTCAAGGCTGATTGAAATGCTTTAGAATTAATACCTGTCCTTTAAGACTGGAACTAGAGTAAACTTAATTATTTCTTATTCTAAATCTATATGCACATCTCATTTGCATCAAAATGAGTTTTAATTTAAAAAAAACCCTTATCCTCAGGTAGAACGCTATATCAATATACGATATCAACTGATGACTTAAGTCATCAATTGATATAGCTGTGCTACCTGGGTCTTAAACTATTCTAGCTGAATTTTTAATGAATTATATTTATCTGAAGATTCATTGGAGATAAAATGCACTTAAAGAAGGTTCTAAGTTCTTAGTAAAAGTAAAGAAGGTTTAGAATAGCATTTGGCCCAGTTTCGATAAGAGTCCTCCAGCCGCCATGTTTACCCACAGCTCAAATAATGACAACTGTGGGAGCTGTGGGTAAACATGGCGGATGGAGGACTCTTATCAAAACTGTGCCTAACATTTTTTTTCACAATGCGGTATGTGCAAAATAAAACCACACAATTCGTAAGCATAAAGCTTTATTGCGGAGGTGATAGTTCCCTACCGATGACCTAAACAGTTACCACAACAAATTTGGAAGCGCTGATTTTCCCTTCCTTAGAGTATGGAACAAGGCATGGAAAACGTCCATCTTTGCGGAGTGATGTCAGGTTTGTCCTCAGGGGACGAGGGAGCAAGCTGAGGGCGGAAGGATCTGGTGCGTTCGGGGGCGCGTGGTTCCTCCTCCCATCCAGTGAAGGGCTCGATCTTGATCTGCTGGGGCAGCGGTTCCGCAATGCAAGGGAGGATGCTCCCGTTGCCCAAGGATCGAAAGCGGAAACCAGGATCACCTATCGGTGCTGAAATGAACAGTTCGTTGTTAGAAGGTGGCATTGAATGAAAGCGTTTGAGATGATAACAGTCATAACTTGTAAGGTATTGTGAAATCGATCGCTACTATAAAAACAAGAATCGTTCATTCAAATTATTCCCAAGGCTATTGGCCTATCAGGCGATACCCATCCAGGCGCGGATCCAGCAGGTCTCCAAGGGGAGGGCACTTTTTGAGGATCACCTCTTACCTTTGCACTCAAAATGGACTAAATTTTACTTTTTTCTATAAAGTAAAGTTCCCCCTAATGAATTTTATTTTTGAACCCCAACATGTTTGATAAACAGTATAAGCGAAACTATTTTTGAACCTATGATCGGGATCTGAACCTTGTAACTGTCTTTTAAGAACGCAAATTTTTTAGGGGGTCTGGGGATCCTCCCCTAGAATATTGTAGGGATTTTGACCCTGAATAATTCATTTTTGATCCGCACAGGTGCTTGATGAACGAAAAAAGTTTGGAGAATCTGGGGAAAGTGACACCTTGGGCTAAGAAAAGGGGCCAAGAAGGGATAAGGAAGAGAAAAAAAGGGGTAAAAAGAAGAAAAAAAATTATCTTTTTTTAAATGACAAAAAAAAAATTCTTGGTCTTTCAAAATCTACTTTCTTTTTTACGCCTCTTCTCTCTTTTTCCCATCTTTCCCTTTTTTTTTCAGCCCAAGGAGGGGGCATTTTCCGAAGTGCCCTCCATTGAATCTGCGCCTGGTTGAAATGTATTTTGAAATATTAAAAAGCCGTCTTATACCGTTTTGTTACCTATTAATCAATTATTTTTCTTACAGGGATAATGACACAACACTCCTATCTCTATAATGAGCTATATGAACTCAATTTGTTGTCAATAATTTGTTTCATGTCAATAATTTTTTTTATTATATTTTAATGAATACAGGGTGGGCAAAAAGTCATTACACTTTTGAAAATTAAAAAAAAATGGAATAAAAATGGTTTTTAATAATCCCTTCAGTCTTAGGGATTTTTTAAGGCAATAAAAAAATTTAGTTCAAGATAATAGATAGTTTCTATGGAACTTTCAAAAGTGTATCGACTTTTTGCCCACCCATGAATAAAGTTATGGAGTGGTTGGTTGTCCTTCATACACACTCAAATTCATAAAATTAGAAAAAAGCCTCGAACCGAAAATTTTACAAACAAATAAGAAATAGCACTGAAAATAAATTCAACAAACACATATTTTTAAAATAAAAAAAATGTTCTTTTTTATTAGATAAAAGTTTTATTTTTTAAGTCAGGTTGTATATGAAATTCAAATTTAAAAAATAATCTATAAAGATCGATGCATTTTTTTAAGCTTAACAGAACTGGAGTTATTCAAGATAAATGAGCTATAATTTTTTTTTCTTTTTTCAAATTTTTAAAAGAATCACCAAAAAATTCAAATAAATATATATATTTTTATGTTTCTTTCACAGTAAAGAATAACCCCTAAAAGTGTTAGTGAAATTCACACATGAGGGTCATGTTGCAGGTTGACACAGGATGATATACAAAATTCATACAAAAAATAAATTATAAACAAAATTGAGAAAAGAAAGGCTTAGATAACACACACTGCATGTTTCTTATTGTTTACAATATCGAAATTAATAATCTGGAGTAGCTTTAAAATTCTCGGAGAGATGTGAGCGAATGGCCTATACGTCAAGATCGTGATGCTATAAATCGAAAGGACCCGGGTTCAAAGCCTGCCTACCACTTTTTCAAATTTTGAATTTATATATTTTCTTTAAATTATTAAAATAAACCAGAGACTTCATGAACGGATGGTACGGTTGGTTAACGCACTGTCGTCTGAGGTAGGTGACAGTTGCTCACAAAAGGTTTCGGGTTCTATCCTCTGCAATATTTTCTATTTTTTTTTTAAATGGTGAAGTATCAACTTCAAATTAATTACAAGACTGTCACCGCTGCAGGAACGGATGGCTTGGTGGTTAGCACACCAGACTGCCATCCGAAAGGCCCTCAGATCGAATCTGAGCCTTCTCAGCGGGTATAGCACTCGGAAATAAATGCTGATTGGTATTTATAAATTTTCCTGCTTCATTCACGGGGGGTCTTAATGTTTCTAATTTTCAACGTTAACTGTAACCGTAACAGTAAAATTAATTGAAAATATTACTATTTTTGATGACTTTTGCACTCTTTTTTGTAACATTTCAAGACTTTAGCTCTTTTGCCTACGACAGGAAACTGAAAGAATGCAAGTCTTAAGAATGAGGAGGACAATAATGGGTTCCTCCATCCACAAGCCCCTACCACCAACCCAGGCGTTTCATTTAACTTAAGATTTTTATCCTAATTTATTAAGTGGTAACATAATTTCAGTCAGAGTTAATGAAGATGCTCTACTTAATATTTTTTTCTTAATTTAAAAAGTGGTGACTAAAAACCGCATCCACTAATGCGAAACCATTCAAGAACATAATTACTTCTAAACTAATATTTCACAGATTATTAAAAGAATGCCTGGAATGAACGCCTGTTATGGAAAGAATGGCTGGACCTTATATTACCAGAGTTATTCCAAACGCAGGACACAGATAGATCCCGTTACAGAGCTATTACTTTTGCTCTACTTAATAATTTTCACTTAATTTAAAAAGCGGTGACTAAAAACCACTACCGCTAAAATGAAATAATCCAAACCGATTACGAACAGAGTTTTAAACTTATATTTCACAGGTTATGGGAGGGATGCTTCACTGTTTTCTCATGTGAAGAGAAATACTTCATACGCAAGACATGGATCCCGTTACAGAGCAACTATTAATGCTCAACTTAATACTTTTCACTTAATTTAAAAAGCGGTGACTAAAAACCACTACCACTTAAATGAAATAATCCAAACCGATTAAGAACAAGCTGTTTATAATAAAATAGTATGTCCGATAAAAATGTTCATCTGATATTTGTTTTAAAATCTTTCATATCTTTATCTTTTTTTATCAACAGTAGATATTAAACTTTTAATCGGATATTTAGTAGATATTTTGGTTTAATATGGATATATTCGGTGTTATAAAATCTAAACAAGCACTATATAAAAAAACTTTGCGTTACCCTGGCAATAATTTATACAAAACAGCCTATAAAACCACAGTTAAAGTTTTAAAAAATAAAATCAGAATAGCTAAAAATATCTTTTACGAAACAAAATTTAATGAATGTGATTCTAGTCGTAAACAGTGGAAGCTGGTTAACGACATTTTAGGCAAGAGTAAAATTAATAATACCTTGCCTGATCACACAAGCTTTGATCAATTAGCTAATAATCTAAATTCATATTTTTCTTCAATATACAATGGTATAACTCCCTCAAACGATGACTATAAAAAATATTTGGTGTCTAGTGTGAATTCTTTTATGTGGTTTGATATAGATTATACTGAAATTATAACATGTATCCGTGGACTTAAATCCAAAAAATGCCCTGGTTCTGATGGAATCGATGCAAAAATTTTAAAAAGTTTATCAAATTCTCATTTATATATCTTGGCCAAACTATTTAATAACCTTGTAAAAGAAGGTGTCTTTCCAAAATCACTGAAACTCTCAATTGTTACTCCTATTTTTAAGAAAGGAAACAAAAATGATTACTCCAACTATAGACCAATCTCTATTTTACCGTTACTATCTAAAATATTCGAGCAAATAATTAAGAATAGGTTATTTTCATATCTAAATCACATAAATTTCTTCTCTTGTAATCAGTATGGCTTTTTGCCAAATTCAAATACCGAGAAAGCTTTGAATGAGTTTACTGGATTTATATATAATAGTGTGAACAATAATAAAAAAACTGCTGCTGTCTATTTAGATATTTCTAAAGCCTTTGATTCAGTAAATCACTGCATCCTGTTACAAAAACTATTTTTTGTCGGCATCAGAGGACATTTTTATAATTTTATTGAGTCATATTTGTCAAATCGCGTTCAGATCGTTAAAATTTACAATACTCTTAGTAGATGCCTCCCAATAAACTGCGGCGTTTTTCAGGGATCAACTTTAGGACCTTTATTATTTCTAATATTTATTAACGACCTATGTAACTTAAAATTATATGGAAAATTAATAAGTTTTGCAGATGACACGGTATTACTTTATTCGTTGGATTCAATCGATGATCTAAACTTAATGATAAATGATGACCTTGTAAAAATTCGTGATTGGTTTTTTCAAAACAACCTAAATTTGAACGTTAACAAAACAAAATATATGACCTTTAACCTCATCAAAAACCGTTCTTATCAGCTCTCCATTAAATACCACGAAAACTTCTGTAATAGTTATGGAAATTGTAATTGTAATCATATCGATCAAGTGTCAACTATCAAATACCTTGGACTCCATATTGATTCCAACTTAAAGTGGAAATCTCATACTCAAAATATCTCTGACAAACTAAGATTTGTTATGTTTAATTTTTATCACCTAAAACAAAAAATAAGTAATAAGCTTCTAATTAATTTGTATTATTCGTGGGTACATTCACAATTAATTTACGGCTTAACTATTTGGGGTGGGGATTATTTGGTAAATTTAAAAAGAATCAGCAAATTACAGGAAAGGTTCTTAAGGTTTTTTTTTAATAATACCAACTCGATTACTATAAACCACTTCAAATTACTGAATATTCTACCTCTTCGTCATCTTTTTTTTTATAAAATATGCCTGTATCTTTTTTTGAACCCACTGGAATGTACAAGACGTAACACTATAAATCCTCGAAGACCTAATGTAATTTATAATATTCCTAAGCCAAAAAAAACAATATTTTGTAATAATTTTCAATATATAGCCCCCAAACTGTATAATATGTTACCACTTGAAATCCAAAATAGCCCATCCAAACACTTATTTAAAAAAAAACTAAAAGAATTTTTGTTTACAATAGAAAATATTGAAACTTTTTTAATGTAGCTATTTTTGTTTTTATACATATTTTTTTGTAATTTTAAATCTGTATGACTGATAATATTGTTTTTATTTTACCGACACCCTGTTTGCCACTCATATATTTTCTTATTTAAATATATATTTGGTCACCTAAATGGACTAGTAGGTCCCAGGTGATTATGGTTCTCTTTTTTTGTTTTTCTTTTTGTAATTTTGTAATTTTGTGTTGTGTGTTTTAAGTGTTTCTCTTGATTAAATAAATAAATAAATAAAATAAATAAAATAAAAAAAAAAAAAAAAAAAAAAATCTATAAGAAGAAAAACCGAGTGTTATCCCAAGAATTTTACGCTATAGAAAATATACACTAAACTATTATGCGTGGAGGCAGATTAAATATAATACTTGAACAACCCCCCGAAACAAAATCCAGGTTACGGGTCAATCCACAAAATTAATAATAATTGTTTTTCATATACCTTCAAGTATTTCTCGCGGTGTCAGATCAATTATTTCTATAGGCGAGGTCCATCTATCGACAGACTTTACCGGCTTTGAAATCACAGTAACCGGCTTATAATCCTTGAACATTCTATCTGGTTGAGTTGGAGTCTTTTGAGGAACGTTCACTGATTTAGGCTTAGGTGCCATCCCCATAGCCGATTCAACTCTAGCAGTTACATCTGATAATAATAGGCTGCATGCTTGAATGATCCGTGCTGATTTTGTCGTTTGCTGTGTAGGTCGCGCATCTGATAGTACTGGAGGTTTTGCTCTTTCAGGTGGAGGTCCCCTCGGTTTTGGAACTGGAGAATCCCTTTGTAGTGGAGGTCCTACTGGCTTTGCAATATCAAATATTGAAGATTCCGCCTTTTCGGATGGAGGTTCTGCAATCTGAAATGTTGCAGATCCTGTCTTTGCTGGTGGTAGTGGTATTGGCGGTGTATCTGCAAATATTGAAGAAGAAGAAGGAGAAGAAGAAGATGTTGAAGCCCTTGCTGATAGAGGTCTCAGTAACAGATGAAGAGCTAAAAATATAGGAAAAATTAAAATTTCTCTTACCAGCCCCAAATGGGACAGAGGATGATTCGGTAAAGCGAAATTCAGGTTAAAGTAAAAAGTTTTGACTTGTGACTTTAACCTGAATTTTGCTTTACCGACATGGGTTCAATTTCGTTATATGTCCTAATTGAGATTTTTAAACTTTTCTGAGCACCAAATAACAGAAATATTGCTAAAAATTGCAAACCAACTTAAAGTGTTATGTAGAAAACAACAGTAATATTTGGTGATATTTTTGTTATTTATCGCAAATTTTACTGTTGCTATCAATATAACATTTTACTTTAATATGTTGAATTGCAATTTTTTGGCGATATTTCTGTTATTTGCTGTACAAAACACCTTGACAATCTTTAAAACTACAAATAACATAATTGTGTACAAAAAATGTATTTAATTGATAGATACACCCTTTTTTACATAGTTAAAATGTACTAACTTATAGCAAAAGTTTAATATACAGGGTGTCTCAAAAGGTCAGTTCCAAACGAAAAGTCAGTATTAAGAGAAGTTAAAGGATTTCTTATTTTCTATTGACAACATCGAAAGTTTCTTTTCTGTGTAGTTATTTATCATTATCCCTTCAAAGTGTTTGTTTATTTACTTAGTTATGTATGTCAATGTCTTTTTAAAATCAACTTCATATATTGCTAGTAAATATTTTATGTTCAATCCTATGGCCAGCAGTAATTATAATTTATTGGCTCCCTGTTTGCCACACCACCTCTTTATGTTTCTTTGTTTCCTTTCCTTTTTTTTATAAACTAATAAAATCTTATATGTGTGAAATGTATATATGTAATACACCTACATGGATCAAGTGTGATCCCAGGTGACTATAAACATTTGTTGTATTTGTTCGTTATAAATAAATAAATAAAGATTTAAAAAAAAACTTAACATTCAGGTCTGACAATATTTTCATAGAACTCATGTCCTCACATATTGAAGACATTTTGATAAAATTTTCCCCCGCGAGTTTTTCATGACATTGCCAACAATGTTCTTACTAAAGTTTTTGTTTTATCATCTCCTTCAGTTTTTTAATTAATCTTTTTAACTTTCTTATTTCACCGCTAGGGGCACTGTACGTCATCTCAATGAATTCCTCACCTAGGGGTACAACTTACCTCCATGACCCTAGAAGACGTATGTTCCAAATAACACCCTGTACCCTGTATAAAACATATCAAGCAGAAAATTGACTTACTTAAAGCATCTTCTTTTCGCGGTGGTGTCTTTTGGTGCTTATTCAATATTTGATTCAATAACTAAAAACAAATTGAATATTTTAAAAAGGTTTCCTAGTGAAGTTTTTGTTCAATCTCCTTAAAATTTTAATCTTAAAAGAGATCGAAGAAAATCTTCTAAAAAAGAAATGCGTGCATAAAAAGCACATAAAAAGAGTTTCACGAAAATATGTGGGAATTTTTCACTTTTGCGGACTTGAAAATTGTCCTAAAACAAATGAAGAAATTTCTCCTGTGTTCTCTTTACCGATAAGAACACTGTATGTCATCGCTATGAATTCAGCATAATTATGTTGTTACGTTACTATAGGCAAACATAACCTCAATGGCTCTAGGACAGTGGTTCCCAACTCGTAGAAGTCCGCGGACCATTAAGCCTAACTTTGGAACCTCTACGGACCACTTCAATCCTCACAAAATTAAAAGATAAAAGTTCATTTTCCCTATTGAAGCATGAAAATTTATATGATGCTCTGAAATTTTTTGTGAGATAAATTCTTAAAATCAAATAAAGTGATAGTAATTTATGTTGTGATGAAATTAAATCTTTAGAACCGGTAAAATAACCTTTTTCAGAAACTTATTTCACTTTTAATATTTATAGAAGTAGAAAGTATTTTTAAAAATTTAGTGGTGATTTTTATGCCCACAAATTACTCAGCCGAAAGTCATCGTCATGGATATAACTCAATCTGTTATCGTTCAATCTGCTCAAAGTTTCATATATTAGAAATTTTTTGGGCTATACCAGGCCCTTTCACGGACCACTTCCAATACTTTCACGTACCACCAGTGGTCCGCGGACCACCTGTTGGGAACCACTGCTCTAGGATTGGGAACCACTGCTCTCAAATCTACAGCCGCGAAACGCGGTTTCGAAACACCCTGTAGAAAGATAGTTATCTATGAAACTTCATATTTCTCAATATGTCAATATATCTATCAAGAAATTCCTCTTTTATGTTATGCGATTAAATTGTTTATTGACTTCATTGACTATTTAAGTTTCGTCCACCGCGGTTTTCCACTCACCTGGCATACTTGATCCTGAATGGGGTCAACTCTTGGTTTCGGGGACCTCAAAATCCTCCTCCCACTTCTCAGTATAATCGGGGCTGAGGGCATCTGCAGCGGACCTTCTCTGCGGGGGGAGGTCCGGAGATCCTGTGCTCGAGCTCTGGTGAAGGGTATACCACTAGAAAAGTAAATCAAATCGTCGTTTTTCTTTCCTTTACTCATGATGGTCCAGCATCAAATAGGTTGTTCGGCCTAGAGGATGAAGAGAGAACCTTTGAGGGTGAGTTAGTACTACTCTGTTATCCTTCCTGTGAAAAGTGGACACAGTGTTTTGAACCTTTAAGTTCAAATATCGCCAATTAGTTACTCATCATAGTAATTGAATCGTGCATTTAAAACGAATGGTTTGCTCCTTTTTTATAATAGTTATAATTTGGAATCGTTATTTACAATATTAAATACCTTCGAAATTTTTACGGTACAAGATCCATATAGGAAAGGTTACAATAAGGATTATAAGGTTATTAGGTGAAACAAGTACCTAAAATTTGAAAGTGTTAGGATAAAATATTACACTAAAAACGCTTTAGAAAAGATTTTACGAAAATATTCCAGTTGTATTGAGGTGTTGTTGCTGTATTGAGAATTTAAGCCATTTGAGTGATAATTAGTTGAAAGACATTTTAAATTTGGTAGCTCAACTACAGATGTTTTGTTTTGCACTGTAGGTGGTTTTCACCCCAGTCCGCTAGCCGTCTGCTACCGGTAGTGAAGCACCAAATGCAGCACCAGTCCCATAGGCCGTAATGTTAGAGTTTTGTTTAATATTTTAATAAACAAGCTTATTCTTTCATTTTATAAAGTTTTTAGTGATAAATATGTGAAATATATTATTAAAATCACTTTTCTAAAATCGGAACTGACGCAGACGGGACGCAGCCATGATTTGTTTACATTTTCAGAAACAAAATCAACAGCTACACAAATTAATCCAACTTTTCATTTACTATAGAGCATTCGCACATGACGTCACTTGGAGGACAAAAACAACGTTGCTAAGGCTGTTGTTAGGGGCGGGAACTAGAAGCATCCAATGGACTCTAACGTCTGACGTCACACGGAACCAACACGTGACCTACTGAGCTTGCGATTGGTTACCACAGATACTTCACTAGTAGATCTACTAGTGCAGTATCTGTAGTAACCAATGGACTCTAACCGTCTGACGTCACACGGAACCAACACGTGACCTACTGTGCTTGCGATTGGTTACCACAGATACTACACTAGTAGATCTACTAGTGTAATATCTGTGGTAACCAATTGCAAGCTCAGTTGTAGGTCACGTGTTGGTTCCGTGAAGTCTCGAACCAGATAGGCGGTTAGAGTCCATTGCAAGCTCAGTTGTAGGTCACGTGTTGATTCCGTGAAGTCTCGAACCAGATAGGCGGTTAGAGTCCATAGAAGCATTCGCACATGATGTCACTGGCGGGCAAAAACAACGTTGCTAAGGCCGTTGTTAGGCCGAGTCATGTGATTGAAAATGCTCTATGTTACTAGCATTTTATCAAAATCCTCACGAGGTTGTCCAACTTTATTTCTTGCATTTTGAATGCAAATTATAGAGTATTTTCAATCACATGACTCTGCCTAACAACGGCCTTAGCAACGTTGTTTTATTCCTCCAGTGACATCATGTGCGGATGCTGCTATTGGATACTTCTATGTCCCGCCCCTAACAACAGCCTTAGCAACGTCATGTGCGAATGCTCTATGTTGATTCTTATCGAGAAAAAAAGAACATTTGAAAAATAAAACTATTATGTGTTTAAGATTAAAATAATAATAATAATAATAATAATAATAATAATAATAATAATAATAATAATAATAATAATAATAATAATTACAATAATAATAATTATAATTATTACAATTAATAATAATAATACAAATAATAATAATAATAATAATAACAATAACAATAATAATAGTAATAGTAATAATAGTAATAATAATAATAATAATAATAATAATAATAATATATAATATAATCTCCTATGTATTTCAATTAAATTACACAAATTTTTTTGCTCAAAAATGTAAATATACCACAGAGACAAATCAATCGAATAAAGTTTCAAAAGTTCAATTTTTTCGGCATTTTAAGTAAGTTTTCGTGTCTGTGGACTAACACACACATGACGTTTTAATTGTACTTTGGAATTGTCTTCTTATTACTATTTTTGATGAATCAGACTTTTTGAGTGAGACCTACAAGAAAAGAGAACCATACACCAAACTACCATTTCCAAGTACAGATAGAAATAGATTTACATCAATTTTGAAGTACGGAAAACAACTTTACGGATTTTGTTTAAAATTAAAAAATATAAATTCATAAACTAAAAATGAGGAAATAATTAAACTAAAAAGGAGAAACATACTTCGTAAACTAAAAATGAGAAAATAATTAAACTAAAAATGAGAAACTAACTTCGTAAACTAAAAATGAGAAAATAATTAAACGAAGGGCGTATGATGAGCCATAATAGAACATTTTTGAAAAAAAAAAAACCTCATATTTTTTTAAAAATATTATCTCTTGCGCGTTGTATGTATAATTCGATTTAAAAAATACATTTAAGTAATTAATATTTTTCTACGATCTGAGAAAATGTTATAGTACCTATTATTTACAATGTAAAAAGTAATTAAATTTAATTTCAAATTTACTAAAGTAAAAAAAAATTCTGATTTTCAATCTTAAAATTTTGCGTTTTATGAAGAATGGCCCACATTATACATATCTTGTGTGGGAAAAGAAGGTTCGTATGAATTACTTCGACCTTACAGTGCGTTCGTGGAGACAAAACAGTGCGTAGAACTTTAAATTAATTACATTAATAGAACTGCAGGTCACGTGAGGAAAACGGAAAAGGGTTCATCAGAGTTAATCGGTAAGGACTTAAAGTTGGATTTCCGCTCTTGAAGATTTCTCTCTTTTTTTCTAACAAAAAATTTCTAAATCATGAAGCATAGAACTACGAACGTTTATTTTTTTTTGTCTTTAGAAAGATTAAACGCTTTTTTGCATTTATTAGGTTGTGTGTTTGGAATCAGAGTTTAATTTATTCCGAGGTAATCTTCTTTTATTTTCGTGAGACGAATAATGAAAAGTTCGCATCTAATAGTAAGGTCATTTATAGTATAAGGGAAAATTATAAGAAATAATTTTGCCTCAGACGCTCTAAAACCTATAGTTTACACGTTTACACTTATGAAACTCCTCGCCCTTATTAACTATTATAAAATCGGTTGAATATTAACTAAGATACAGTATTTATTCATTCTACCAAAATTTAAAAAAAAAAACCCACTTTAAAAAATTTTTCACTTTACTAAATGGAGGAAATCTTTTACAATAGCTTGTGGATATCATTCATACTCCACAATACCCCAAAATCATTCAGTAGAGTATTTATGAAACATTTATGTAAAAGAGGTATAAATATTTGTTCAACAAATTTAGTTTATTCCTTTTACTTTTTAAGCAAAACAAACCAAAGACAATTATAAAAATTGAAATTTTACGTACTTGAGCATTTTAATATAGTACTCCTAGTACTTGTTTTTGGAATAAAGACTAATTTCACACATTTTCTTTCAAGAAAAATAAAATTTTCAAAAGAACTCTAAATATTAGTTTTAAATATAGTTCAAAGTTTAACCATTTAACCCTCAAAATAAAGAACCACACAAAATCTTCATTTTCTCGAACTATACAATATGAAAATCCTCTTACTCTTAACCCAAACAAAATTCAACAGTGTAAAAAAACCTCAAAAGAATTCTAACAAACCAAACAGAAGCGCGAAAATCCCAACACGAGATTGATTTTTTCCCCAGCAGTAGAAACTAAACAAAAAGGCCTAACAAATGTGAATGTCAATTTCGGTTCTCCTTTCATTCCAAGTGATGAATGTCGGCACAATGAAGAGGAAACGAAAGAACGTACGTCAGTGCTACGTCGGCGTCGGTAAATAATCGCAGGTGCTGCCATCTGTCACAGAGGAAGTGAATTAAATTCCGGCAAGGCAGGTTCGCTTTTCTTTATTTTTGTTCCGTTTGTTTCTCTTGTTGCCGGATGTCAAACTGTAATTTCCCTGGAGTTTCGGGGCAATAACTCAGATTACTCCGACGTTTAAAACGATGCTTTTGCTTTTGTGTTTTAATGGTTTTAAAGTCCATTATAAACTTGAATTTTTTGGGGTCGTGCTTGGTTATTTATCATCAAAATTTCGGCGAATTTGTGTGATAAGAGAAAATGAATTTGTTACGTTGAGTTATTGGATCATTTGAGTGATACAAAAGAACTTTTCAGGACGGATACCAGACGTAAATGTCTTGCAAAGGATAATCTTATGATTATTTCAATCCGTTCCATAATTTTAGTTACTACAAGAGCAATATATCTCCTGAAAATACTTGTTGGAAAATATTACTCGTTTAACTAAACAGTAATAATAAATTTGCTAAGTAATAATCTTTGGTGATTACACAGTGTAGAAAATTTTAACTTTTTTCTGTCATTGGGATTTGCTTATGTTTTCTAGTTCCATCTCATGTCTAGAAAGTATATACGTGAAATTGTAACTATATCCTGTAAAAAGTTTTTTTACAAGAATAATAAATATTTTACTGCCTCATTTTTTACTGTCGGATTTTGAAGATGAACTCCTCTGGAAAAAACTAATATATAACTTTACTGTTTTATAATTATGAAAAAAACATGATAATTGGCACTTTAATTTTATTTCTTCCTTCAACTGTTCACCCACGGAACCAATATCATATATCATTGCAAATGCCCGGTGGCTGCTTCTCTCTGCCACGCCACAGTCCCGGGTTAGGCAAAGCAGTTTCAGCCTTTCATTTGATAAAATAATGACCAAGTTCGCTTGGGGAAACAGGAGGCTTAACATTAGGCTAAGTAAGCCACTCAGCTGATTGTGAATTTCAGTCACACGTTCCGTAACATCTTCGCTTATGGCCTCTCCTAGTGTTATACTGGATAAAACTGGAGATTCAAGATCTAAAGACCTATAGATACTCCATTAAATGTCCCCTCGTGAATTGTCTTTGGGTACTCTACAACCTCTAGCAATTTTGTCCTTGAGTTTTGAATCACCCTGTGCATATTAACCTATCATTTAAAAGGTCCTTAAGTAAGGAATTCAATTTCCGATTACCTACTAAAAATTATCCACTTGTTTGTTGAATTAAAGTCCAAGGTCCAAGGTGAGGGAACGGGGTGTATTAGTGGGATACTTTATATACAGTCACTTTAAATCTGAAATGTGTTTTACTGCAAGGTTCCACGTCAATGTTTTCGAAATGTAACTGGGACCAATCAGAGCTTAGAATTGGTTACATGCGTTAACTTGACTTCGGGGTGGAAAGTCCATTTCTTAAATTTGACTATTGGTTCTTTCAATCCTAAATTTGAAGACAAATTTGTTAATTCTATTAAACCCCAGAATTATTAGACAGAAAAACATACGATTCCATTGAACAGATTTCTCGAAAGAAGATTCCTATAATATCTCAAGATAATTCGGAATCATACAATAAATTGGGGCTGCAAACACTATTTAGTTGGGTGTAGGGCACTGCTAAACTTGCGAACAACCTCACAAAAATAAATCATCTTTTGAGATCTTTTTTCTAGTTTTAATTGAATATTTAATTAAAGACTTTGTTAAGACTTTAATGAGATACGTGAACCTTTTTAGAAAACTTTTATGTTTATTTTGAATTTGCATTTTATTCATAATAAGCATTTCTTTGGATGCATATTTTATAAAGTTTTAGTGAGTAATAAATAAAAAAGATGCCTTGTAAAGTACTTATGGCAACTCCAATATTTAGTCCATCGATGCCAGTGCCAGGTGATATCAGCAATTTATCGCAAGGATCATGCAAATAACACATGGATGCGAACGTAGCGCTGTCAGTTTCCCCAGCAAAGAGCAATAAGATGTCCCATGTATTTCAAATTTCCATCATCGCTTACGGAGAATAACTCTTTGTTCTAATTAATAGAAACAAAATCAAGACTGCAAGATGCAGGGTAAAGCTAGTAACAAAGTTGTAAAATAATAGAAACAGGAAATTAAAAAAAAATCACCTTTCCAACACAAGACTTTTTCATTCCCTTAAAGAAAAAAAAATTCGTAACAATCAAAACGCCCACTTGGCGTAATCAGTTTTCTTGGCGACAAAAGGTTGTCATCAACCCCTGCTGATTGGACAGCGTGGCGTCTTTATTTGGAAGAGACGACAGTCGCCATAAAAAAATTACTGTTTTTTTTTGGCGTAAAACAAATGCTGATAATACCTACAGTATAAATCAATACTTACTGAAATAAGTGCGTACATACGTTTGGGTAGTATTTAATTACGAGAAATCCAAATTTAATTATTGACGAGCAAGTAGGAGTAATCGATTCTTATAGCTTTTAAATAAGTAAATCATGATTCAACAGCTAAAAATGCTCAATGTCAATTTTGTGAGTAAAATTTTTCAATCGATTTAAAATAAATTAAAATGTCAACACAAATTTTAGTATTTATCATACTTATCACAATACCAAGTAGTCGGTATATTTTGCTGATAACATTTTGTGGACATAGAGCTAACTTTCTAAAATGGGTTTCGTAAAAAGTATTTTGAATTAATAATAACTTTCCAACATTTATAGTATAAAAAGTTAATTAACTGGAAATTATTACACTTTAAAATTAATTGGTTTTATTTATCCCCCTCTAAATAAGAATAATGAAAAACATTTTTTTTTCTAAAATATGAAACTTTGAGATCCATTTTGACATCTCCACTGGTCCCAAAACATAGAAACGCCTAAAGCCCCACCATAGGTTCAGGGAAAATATTTTCAAGAGATTTAAAAAGAGTTAAAATTGCATTTCTATACAGACCTGAGCTGTCTTTCAGCTCTTACGTTTCAAACTCTTTAGTTAAATATCGAATCGGAATTTAAACCCAGACAGACAAACAAGCAAGAGAACAAGTTAATAAAACCTCGTCAAATAAAAAAATCCTTTGCTTTTTTATGTACTATAATTAATTTTTTCTTAAACAAACACCCTCGGTTACCGAAACACTGTCCAAAACACTAAACTCCATATTGTGAATTTTGAAAATCTTTGTCCTTTAAATCATTCGCTTTGTCATCTTAAATGATTAATATAGAATTTTTCATAGATTCTCAATCACTGTCTACCCCTCTAATTCATCTTACCTTTAGGGGAGAAACTCTGAAAAGACGGCTATAAGGCTTTTTTTTTTTTCGTTTTAAACAAAAACGATTCTGATGAAGTATATCGCTATTGTCTCTTGATTAGCTAATGGCCGAATCGTTCTTCCGCTTCACAGTCATCGAAAAATGAACGTCTGTGTATTTAAAGTAAGTAATATGGAAGTACTTTGATTGATGAGAAATCTTCTTGAGACTTTTTAAGGGCTTCAGTGTTCTTTCTTTATTTTAAGATGAATCGCAGTAATTTTTTTTTTTGGAAAAGGTTGAGTTCCCTGATTGATCCGTCTAATATTTGACGATGATAAAGGATATTGAATAGTGTGGGTTTGGGAGACTGTCTGTTGAAATTTTAGATAGCTAGCAAGACGAAGCGTTTTCAGTTTTATTTGGAATTGAAGTTTTTTTTTTTCACACAGAATCAAAATATTCCGTCAAATTCTTACGACACCTTACAAACAGAAATCTTATATATAGACCCCTGGTTGAATAGGAAGATGAAAGAGATGAGAGGGATGGAGAGGATGCAAGGGATGAAGAGGATAAGAGAGACGGAGATTTTTAGAGGGATAATACAAGGTATATCTAGGTTTGAAAAGATTAGAGGAACGGATGGGATTGGAGAGATCTAAAGAATGAGAGGAATGGGGAGGATGAGAGAGATGAAGAGGTTCGGAGGGATGAAGAGAATTAGGGGTTGAAAGGGATGAGAGACAGATGATACTGAGAGGACGATAGATATTTGGATATTAGTTAATTAATTGAAGTGGAATTCGGTCACATGCAGTGTTATTCCTAGGATTTATGAAAATACTCCTTGCCTTTTTTAGGAGGAGTGAAATTGAATTATAAAGAGTGAAATACGGAAATTGCAAGAACTACACATACAGAGACACGAAAAAACCGCAATAAAACTCCTTAAGCATCACAACAATAAATAAAAATATACTATGCTAATAATACTAAAAATGCTAATATACTAAAAATACTATGGCCGTATGAAAACACAATTAAAAAAAGTATGATAATTTGGATGCCGTGGCTTTGGCCAGAAAGTCTGGCGAAAATGTAACCGCTGAGATCAGTTGGTGTTTTGAGTAGAAAAATATTATTTGTTGATTTCGGTGGGACACTCGGTGTCTTTTTTAAGAAGCTAAACCTTTGTGAAAAATTCAAAGAGTGAAAATACTCCTGGCTAGTTTTTTAAAGAGTATTTTCGATTTTCAAGGAGTGAAATATTCTCTCAAAGGAGTTAAAAATAATTTTTTTTTCAGAAAATGAAGTTTAATACATTTAGTTTTGGCACAAAACTACTTTGCCTGGTTAGGTGGTTAGTAGACTAAACAAGACACTATAATTATGTATATTCCCTTTATCAGCAATACTGTCAGAACTTTAGGTTATCAGCGAAAAATAAATAACAGTCTATAAATTCATCAAGTTAAAAAATGCCTAATTTTTTCGAAGGGGAGCTAAAGGGATCCTTTAATTGAGATAAGTATAGAACTATACATGCACTATACTAAAATAATTTTTTTCCTGGATTAAGAAGAGGTTTCTTTTTAAGATGGAATATTAATTACCATAAAGAGTTATGCTAAATGTGTACAAATTTTGCTTTTCTTTTAAACAACGAAAGGCCAAGTAAATCAGCGCGTCTCTGCATGACGTAATTTCCCAAAGTTTTCTTGAAATCTTCTCGTGTCTGAAGAATTCTTGTTATAAACGGTTCATGCGTAGCTTCTGAATGGAAATGCAGTCTCTTCTTTAAAAGAGCACTCTGTTGAGGAAATCACTGGTTTAAGACCCCCTATCGTTCGAGTAAAACCTTCCGTTTCTAATAAAGATGAACAAGGAAATATCACGGTAAGTTCGTCACCCTCAGCAAGACCCGGGACAGTTCGTAGATGTAGAGAGACATACAGAAGGACATGGTATTACAACCATTCTTGATCAGGTGCTACTAACAATGTTTCAACTGGCTGCCTCAATTTGCAAAGAAATGGAATTAATGGCGGCAAAAACGATTTAAGTGAATGAAAATCACAGCACACTTAGACCAACTTTAAAGAGCTTCGCCAAAATCCACTTTCTACAGCAACTAATAATAATAAAAGAAATACGAACCAAAAATGCAGTGAAATATGTAATTTTAGAATAAATTTTAACAGCCAACAGAAATCAATAAGAAAAAGGAAAGAAGCCGGGTTCTTGTCAGGGTATTCAGTCCAATGACTCGATTGAGCTTTCTGATATAATTTAGTCCTTTCTAATTAATTTTGCGTAAAAATTAGCCGCAATTTGCCTTGTTTGTATTATTTAGCTTTTTAATTATACTCATGGACTCTAAAACACCTAGACTGATATAATTCGTGTATAATTAAAACATGCTCAAAATTTTAAAATCACCGTTTATAAAGATTCAAACTAAGAATTTTTCCATTGAAATCATTAGTCCACTTTCCTACAGTCTGGTCTTTAATAATAATTTGTTAGTTAGATAGTTTGTTAGTTAGTTAGTTTGGGCTAAACCAGTGCATAGATTTTCAATGCTAAAAATATATTTCCTTATGTTGGTTTCACAAGGTGTGTTGGTTTCACACAACCATGTCATCCTCATCTGTACAAAAAGAAGTTCACTCAGTACGAGACAAACGGAAGTAGCATTTGGGATCCCACCAAGGAAGTCATCCTGTAGCATTAGAGGAGTGGGGCGGTGCAAAAAACTGTTTGGGTGCCATTGATTTGCCCCCTGCTGACTGCTAGAAGAGTTTTTCGGAGGCAATTGATAATTAGGGTACAAGTGTATGTGTGTGTTTGGCTGTTAATTCATGAGGTGATACCTGGGGAGTGAGAGAATCGGGGCAAGTGCAGTAGAGCGGTCGGAAGACTGTTTCCGATTAGTATATGCTAAAAAGGTCACCTTGTTGATTTTTTGAGACTATCTTTCCTGTAAACTTGCTCACTGCAGGATTAGAGGAAAATAAATATTAGCAAAAATGGACAGTAAAGAGATTTTTGATGTTTTTTTTTTATAACTGAGGTTATATTTTCAAGTGATCCAGCGATTTCTTTACTTTTTAGGAGCAATTTTCAAGAGGGAAATTTATTGTCTCGGAACGCTTTTAAAGAAAAGATTGAAGCTTAGGATTTTTTTTCTAAAGAAATATCCAGAGTTGATTATCCTCGTGGGGCTCTTGTGTGCATACATTTTTTTTGTCATAGATATTGAGTTGGTAAGACATGAGTCTAGAATAAAGATCCCATAATATTTTGAGTCGTGGAGCTCTTTAGAAGAGAGATATTTAGATCTGACGCTTTTTATAAAATAAATTTAGAAAATAATAAAGTAGAGCACTTATAAAGGTAAGAAGAGCACCAGGTAAGCACACCAAATGTATCGTTTCCGTTCTAAATACAATATCACAAGTAAATGGTGAATCTTTTGAAAGCGGTAGATGGTTAATTTTTTACAATATGTTATTTTTGTTATACTGGCAGAACCAGAAATGCAATTCCCTAATAAAAAAAGAGAGGAGGAAGTTTTATCTTTTTTATGGAACTAAAATCTTAGCATTTTGATTGGAATGGAGAAAATATCAAGAACACTAAAATAACGAGGAGGAGTGCATTTGAATCGCCAGTTACAGAAAGGGAATAAGTCCAAAAACGAAGTTTTGTGAAAATCGAAAAAAAAACTGTATAAGTAATGGAATTTTTATCCTATAGCCACCAAATTTTTACAGGATATTCATGACCCTGTTAAGAATACAGAACAATGATCGAAAAAAATATAACTGTATTTAAAAATGTTTTACAGTTAAAAAAAGAGGATGGACTTATTCCCTTCTTCAACCTTATGAAATTTCAGCTGAACAAAAATCTTAAAAACCACTTAAATTGACAATTAAATTACATTTCTGCTTAGTTCACAGAACAGAAGTGAAAGATAGTACTAAAGACTAAGACGAATAAAATTAAAAATTATTATGAAACTGCGTCATTAAGGCGCTATCAATGGAGTGAGTGAATATGAATGGAGTCAAACATTCATCGGTTAAAAAAAAAAAGAAAAAACCCTTTTAAATTCAAATCAAATTTTATTTTGGCTAAGTTTACAGGCCAAAGAATTAGAAAAGAAAGACAAATTAAGTTAAATTTCAAATTTAATCAAAAAATACAATGAATGGACATTGATTTCGCAAATTCAAGGGGCTATATATCTGCCGATAGGGGGTAGTTATTTTTCCCCTCTTTACACTCAAGTGTAGAGCGAAGCTTGGAGTTTTTTTTTGCGCACAAAAGTCAATTTGCCATTTTTTTTTACTTATTCCCTTCTAACTGACGATTTATTTAAACTCACAAGCTAAACTTTTTGCAAGGTTTTTAAAACACTTTTTATGTGTAGAAACTAGCTAGTTTTATAAAAGAACATCAGTTTATTTACATAGCAAAAATATTTAAAATAGGTTAGTTAAAATGCATTACAATGATTAAGAATTAAAGTAAAGACAATACAAAAACAATATTGACGACCAACAACAGGCATGCAGCCTAGCAAGGTTGGTTCATTTAACTTCAAAGTACCGGATTCCCAGCAAAGCTATATTGATCGTGATCAAGCTGAAACCATATCTATAGGGAAGCACATGCGCCGTTAGGCGCTTGAGAGACATCCTCAGATACGTCTATAAATATATCTTCACTTCGACTCCCACATATATAAATACTATTATTATGACCAGGGTTGCCCATACTATTCTTGGGCCCCCTGACAAAATTTTGCACGGGCCCCCTACATTAAAAATACTTTCCCCCTCCGTGCCATATCTAGAATTTTTTTGTGGGGGCCCCAAATAACCTCCAAAATAAAATAGCCCATAGCTAGATTTTCACCCCATAGTATAAATCATACTATGTATAGATCATACATAGTATAAATCATACCCCACATAACTACCCCCTATAATTTCCTTATTCCCCTTTCTCCACTGAAAACTTTGAAAACTGAACTTTTTGAGTCAAACTATTTACAATATTATTTTTCCCATACTTAAAAGGAAGGCCTTAGCCCCCACCCATAAAAAGTTTGGAAATTTGACCCAAAAAACAACATTTTAACACATTTTTATCCATCTCTTCTAAATTTCGAGGAGGGGGACTCGAAACCTTAGGACCAAGTGCCCCTTAATGCTTCAGACCCGCTGAACTTTTTCGGGTTTGCCCCTTATGAGCGACCCTGATTATGATTTTCTGCCAACAATTTTTCCTATCTATCACCAAACTTCTCTCAGCGAGAGCGAATTTTCGTACACCCGTCTACGAGCGAGATTTCCAAAGCTCCATCTTCTCCTCATGACGCACGTTTCCCTGCATGTCTTGACCCTCTATTCCTCCCCATCCCTACGTTCTCAGCCATCCATGTTGCACAGAGTATCCGAAGGAAGGAAGGAAGCAAAGCTAGCAAACCCGATCCTCCAGTGCCTGAGTGCGGTTGCCCCAGCTCGGAGTGCTCCTCGAGGGGAGCGACATTCCTGCTCGCCGGCCGGCCACTCACCCTTCTTCTCGCCACCGATCGCTTCTCTTCTCCTTCTTCTGCACGTGACAACAGGTGAGCACAACTCCTTCTTCCCTTCCTTCCTTCCGTGTTCCCATGCTCGCTCCTTCTTCAAACAGATGCCGATAGGACTACCGCGTTTTTACCCTAACACGATATTAACCGATATTGTTTGGCATTGGGATGATATTCATATGTGTTGATTCTAGTTTTGATTTGTTTGGAGTCCCAACTCCTTCTTCCCTTCCTTCCGTGTTTTCATCGCTTATATTCTTCAAATCGATGCCTACCACGGTAGATAGTGCGTTTATACCCTAACATGATATTAACCGGTATTGCTTAACATTGGAACTATATTAATATGTGTTGATTCAAGTTTTGATGTGTTTGGAGTCCAACTCCTTCTTTTCTTCCTTCCGTGTTCTCATCGCTTATTCGTCAAACCGATGCCGAGGACTACCGCGGTAGATAGTACGTTTATACCCTAATACGATATTAACCGATATTGTTTAGCATTGGGACGATATTCATATGTTTTGATTCTAGTTTTGATTTGTTTGGAGCCCAACTCCTTCTTTCCTTCCTTCCGCGTTCTCCATCGCTCATTTTTCAAACCAATGCCAAAGGCCTACCGCGGTAGACAGCGCGTTTATACCCTAACACGATATTAACCGGTATTGCTTAACATTGGAGCTATAGTATTAATATGTGTTGATTCATGTTTTGATTTGTTTGGAGCCCAACTCCTTCCTTCCGTGTTCTCATCGCTTATTCTTCTAACCGATGTCAAAGGCCTACCGTGGCTGACAGATAACGCGTTTATACCCTAACACGATATTAACCTATATTGCTTGATATTGTGACCTTCTGTTGACCTGTTGATTCGAGTTATGATTTATTGGTACCTCCCTCCTTCCGTGCTTTTATCGCTGTTCTTTAAACCGATTCCGAGGAATACCATAGCAAGTTTAAACCCTAACACGATATTAACTGATATTGCTATAAACAGAGTGATGATATTAAATCAACGATATAGTAATTAATACCTATTAAGGGTGATCCCAACTCCTTACTTCCGTGTTCTCATCATTTATTCTTCAAACAAATGCAGAGGACTACCGCAATAGATAAGGCGTTTATATTTATCCAAATATCATATCAACCGATATTGTTAAATACAATGTCAAGCAATAGTGTGCAATGTGGCGATACATATTTGACAATGTAATCTCTGTTGATTATGATTATTATTTATAACTTTAATATAAATATTCTGATGTTGCAATTGATAAACATTTGTCCATATATGTTAATTTTCGGTGTTGTTTCCCATTTCTTCTCCAAACACCTCCCGCACCCAACATTATTTCTTTTCATTCATTAAGCGTAATTTATATCATAATAACGTTGGTGAAGAAGGCAGTATGAAACGAAGAGCTTGATTCGGGATATTTAGCCTTAAAGTTTTTTTTTGTTCATATCTTTTGGTATCATACTCCTCCTTTATGAAAATTATACTTATCTCTGTTAATAATGTTCCTAGATAAATGGTCGTCTGTACTAAAATGTAAGTCTAAACGACTAAAAAACCCTAATTTTTCTTTAATTCCTCTTCATAGGTTCTTTAATTGGGATAATTTTAGTAGTAAGTACATGATGTTCACTTTATAAACTTGCTGCTGAAATGTTTATTTCTTGGCAAATAAAAACTTTTAAACCTTTTGCCTGAGATTAAAACAACTCTTCAGTGCGGAAGCTTTTTCTATAACTTTTAAAGATGATTTTTTTTAGAGTTATAGACCATTTCTCATAATTGTCATCCCAGGATACTAACACTTTAAAAGTAATAACCTTTGCCGTTATTATTAGAGTAAATTATAAGATAGTATTGTTGATATTAGAATAATTGTAGTTGATATTTTTGACCTCTCTCCCTTTTGGTAAGATTTAATGAGATAATCGGCTTTCCTCCTCATTTTGAGTCCAAGTAATTCCTGGATTTCCCCTTAAAAGTAGGGGTTTTTTTTATCTTTTTCTACAATAACAGACAAAATGTATTGCCAGATATTTTGCCAATTTTTTTAAGAAATAGTTATTAGTTGTTCGTTAAAGTAAAGATTGCCAATGTCACGCGTTTCCCCATCAGTTCATCTCTAGAAAACTAAATAGGTACCCAGAGGGTTACAACAAAAAAAAGCGATCTAGAGTTGAGCAACTCTGAGTTTCTTCTAGAAATCTGTAACATTCATAAAAAAACCTGTCACATAAACTTCTTCTAAAAGCCTTTAGAGATTGTTTCTCTCAAACAGGATTATTGTGTTGAAATCAAAAATACTAGAGGGTGAAAAAAGCAGCCAAGTTACCCCCTTCAAGCATTTTTAACGCAATTTTTGCAAAGGTCATTTTTTTTACATCTCATGAAATGAAGATGAACTAAGCTGTGAAGAAATGTGAAAAAGCTTGTTCTATAAAATCGATTTTAAAATTTTTTCCCTTCTAATTAATGTATATTGGAATACTTTCAAACGGAAAAAGCGATATAAAATTTCCCTAAAAATCCTTTATATCAATTATGACTAAATTTATTTTATTCTTATAGGTACCATATGAAAATCAATAGTGAAAATAGAATCTGGTATTTCAGAACATTATTCTTTGCTTTAAAAATGCAATGTTTCATAAATTTGACTTTCGTAAAATTTTTCTGTGCACTCTATGACTATTATTGTGATAAAAATAAAAGATCCAGAGTTTAAAAATGTATTTTAACTTTTTGAAATTCCTCCAAAATAATAAAGGTTTCATAATGATTGATTGATGAGGTTAGATAACAATATGGCTCAAAGTAATGGAAACATATTAAAATTTTAGTCTTTGTAATAGGTCAAAAGGGTTATTAGATCTTGATGAGTTTATGTAAAGTCAGTATGATTCATTAAATCTTTCCTAATTTGAAAATTAAATTTTAAATTCTTTCACCTCTTTAATGTTCTGGCACGTGAAAAAATCTTGAGCAATAAGACATAATAATGGATAATGCCTAATATAGTAATAATAGTAATAATGGGTGAAATAACATAAATCACGGTTTTCATGATCATGAAAAATTATATTGTTCTATTATAAAATTAACCCGGCACAGACATTTTGATGCAAAATAATTTCTCGATATGCTTCCAAAATATAGCTAAAAGTTATTTCTAAATAAGAACCGGTTTAATACAATTTTCAAACTGAGAACAGTTTTTTCAGACTGTTAAAAACAATAGCCAAATATAGGAAACGCCGAACAACATTAAGGATTACATAGAAAACGTAAGTTATAACTTTTACTCAGTGTAAACTAATACATTTCGTTCTGTAGATAGACTTTCCCTACAGAAAAATTCACATAATTTACATCTCTTATGCGTTAAATATTCCAAAGAAAAGCAAATTAGCCATCCCCCCATCCCGACATTAACTAGAAATCGCTCGACTGCAGTAATATAGTCCCGTGAACATGGTTTGTATAGGCTTGTCCATTGAACTGATTACAAAACACCGTGTGATCGGCTCCAGATCGTTCTGTAATGCGCGAAAGGTGTATTTTTCCAGCCCGTTGACTCTGAGAGAAAGACGAAGGGGCGCGGGTGTACCTTTCAACTCTGGGATTCTTCTCGATTGACATGCTTCAATTCGCTTTCTCTTTTTATCTTTTGCTAGTCTTAGGGAATGCCCATAAATTACGTGAGGTGTTTTTAATTTTTGAAATTTTGGACCCTTTCCTCTTCCTTTGTGAGATTTAGTGAGATTTTATTTTACTTTTTTACTCTTCTTATATATATTATACTTAATAGGTTTTTCTTAACCAAAACCTATTTTTCTTCAAAAATTATTCTAAAGTAAAAAGTTTTTGTAGATTTGTTTATAAATTATATTTACTTTCTGAAAAAATATTTGGATCAATAGCACTTTTAATTCTTTTAGTGATATGCAATACCTAACATTAATGTTTATTATAAAAAGCTTTTTAATAGAGTATCATTTTAAATTATGCCGTCCTGAATAGAATTATTCTATTTCAAAACAATAACAAAATCTAGTCAGAAATAAATATAACTAATGTACTCAAGACACATTGTGTGTCCCTGAATTTCACTGAATAAGTCATTTAGAATGAATTATTTTTATTACATTATATTTATAAATTAAATTATATTAATTTAGAAATTATATTAATTTAGAAATTATTTTTAGGGAGTTTTTAAAATAACAATTAAAAGTCAAAGTCTTGTTTTTGATTTTCCAATTTAAAATACTTATATTCTAAAATGCAATAAATTATATAGATCAATTTTCCTTAAGGCTATCGAAAGAATTTTTTTTTCCTTTTAGAAAACTACCATGTAGGAACTTTCGAAAATGTAATGTTAAAAAAGTTTAAACTCCCCCCTTTAAACGTGTGTCTTAATTTGTGCACGGCCCCTAAACGGCAGTTTAATGATACACAAAATATTCAATTGGAATTTTTTTTTACTAGTGGGAAGATGAGAAAATACATACTTGTTTTAAATTAAAAGAAGCATCATAATTAGGGCTAAAATAGTTTTACAATTAAGCCCAAAACTGGACCTAACTTAACCAAGAGGTCTAATTTTGAATTAATTGTTTCTTCTAAAGAACTATGTTATACTTTAGTATTATACTTGAAGTTTTAGTACTATTAATTATTTTATTTTTTCTATTTAATTTCATGTTTTCTATACAATATCAAAATGATTTAAGGGACTACTTTTATATTAATTATCAAAGTAGCACATGAAATTATATATAAATTTGACAAAGGATACAGAGGGAACTCTAACAAAAAGGGTACAAATAAAATTAACTTGCTCTTGGATTGATGTCCTGTTACCATCGGAAATAATAAGAATCTTTTGTCACCTTTCATAAAATTTATTTTATCCCAGGCCATAATTATTAAATTTATAATGGACAATTTCCGCATTTTTTGAAACTCAAAAATAGACACGAAAAGTTTCAAAAAATTTAGTTTATTCAACATTTCAAAATAAAAAAAGACAATCGCTTAGCACTTGCTTCGGGTTGAATGACGTCACATCTGTTTCGGTCAGCCTACTTTAAATTAAAAATCAACAATGGCTTTGAATCCTAAACCATTGTTTAAACCAATATTTCGGGTTAAATGAAGTCACATGCTGTTTTCGCGCCCTTTTTAAAAGTCAAACTTTGAAATTAAATTAAAAAATAAATAAGCATCGCAATTGAAAATTTTTTGAGCGTATGTATCTCTATTGAATTAAAAAATAAAATTAAAATTCGGGAATAGCCCATTTACCTGGCCTTTAACTCCTAAAATATCCCATGTCACCAAATCGGAGATTCAACAAGTCTGAACTGGAACTCGCGCCTTTTTTCCCATTTTAAAGCTCATTTGATGTGAAATAGCATCGTCAAACCTAAGTGAACATGTTTTATTTTAGAAATAGAGCAACTGTCATTTCCTTTCCCTTATCATTTCTTTCGAATTGTTTAAAAATATTAAGCAAACGGAAAAATCCTTGCTACTTTCAGAGACAGTTGAAACTCCAAATGATGTCTATACTACCCACTATAAGATGCGATACACATCTGTAACAATTTCTACAAACAATAGGTTTTATAATAGACACTGACTTTAAATGTGAGAGAGAATCGACGCTTTATACATATTCATTCATATTTAGCCGTAGCATGGATAAGATCGGGGGAGACAGCCCTTGACTTCAGAAAGATAAAAGATCACGTTTGCCCTTATTTCTGATCCTCATAGCATATTAGTCGGTGAAAAAGTGTAGCATTCTTAATATGTGGAAAAAAAATATTCTTCCGGAAATGACTATGAATTTTTCTATGCCTGTAAATGCAAGGGGCGCCATAAATTTATGATAACTCCACATATCCTTAAACTAAACTAAACTCATTGTCAGTAGTATAAAAAAAGGCTAAAAATTCAATTGATGTTAATGAAAAAAATTAAATAAAAAGTTAAATTAAAGGTAGTTATTATTTATACTCGATAGTAAAGTCAAATTTCTCAGAAAAATATCGAAGCAACAACAACGTTTTATTTTTATTATTTCTTGAACTCCGTTATGATTAATGTATTAATTCATATTTTAATGATTTTAATTGTATACTTATAATATGTGAAATAATATAGATTGTTTTTATATTGTTAATAACATTTTATCTTGTATTTTATCTTGTACATAGAAATTATTTTTTAACTTATACTGGAGATGGAGGGCCCATAGGGCTCAGGTGCTCTTAATAAACTATTGTATTGTATAAAAAAACTCCGTATTAAATGAAATTAACTTTTTCAATTCGAAACATTGAACAACTTGAGCTTTTTTTGTGGAGTTTATTTATTGTCATATCCTCTGCTATCGGACTAGCGCTTAACCAAAAGTCAAAGAGTCACTTAATTAATACTTGTTTAATTCAATATTTTTAATGATTTTAATTGTATATAGACCTTATAATATGTAAAATAATTATAAATACCTTTTTATCTTGTATTTTATGTATGTACATAGAAATAATTTTTAACTTATACTGGAGATTGAGGGCCCATAGGGCTCAGGTGCTCTAAATAAACTATTGTATTGTATTGTAAGTCAAAGAGGGATTCCTCCAATCAGAGACGGCGATTGATTCTTTGATTGTCTTGTATAATTATAATCCTTTTACTCTAATAATTTCCTTTTAACACTACGCACAGACTGCGTTAGACAAAGGCACACTAGCCCGACTTTTTAATTTATGTCTTGTTTAGCGTACTAGAATGTCCTAATAGAGACCTTTCGCAATAAAACCCCAACCAACCAACTAGCTTCTTTGATTGCTGGTTAACCGCTGGTCAGGTAGCAGAGAATACGGCCGTTCGTCTTTGAATTAGTTACCAGCGTATCGGAATTAATTTTGAAGTTGGTACATTTTTGTTTGAAAACATATTGAAAATTTATTCCCAACTTGTATGAAAGGGTATAATAATTTCAGCGGGAAGGATACGGCGTCATAACCATCGCTTTTAGACATCAAAAAGTGAAATCATTCAAACTTCGATTGGATGCATCACATTTGGTTCCCAGCACCGAGGTGTTCTGGGCCCCTATAGTACAGTATAAGTGCGAAAACATCCGCATGCTTTAAGGCGGCAAGTGAAGCGTTTCGATAGTAATTAAATGCAATCTTCCGGCCGAGTGCGGGTAGCCGAGCGTGTAATGCCGGGGAGGTGAAAATCATCCACGGATGAGATAACAGCGTCACCTCTGCTGCCATTTCGCTTTCTTAAATGCCACCACCGCTTAATCGGAATCCGATGGGAGAAGTACTTTCTCCATTTCTTGAGAGATGGGTAACACTTTATTGATGGAGTTATGGGGTCAGCCATAAGCAAAAAATTACTAACTATCAAGTGAACTAATCCTTTTCAACATTCAAAATCCTTTTTAAGGACACCCTACCTCCGTTACCACCACATATTCAAAATTTTCCGAGTATACTATGGATCCCTATATAGATACACGAATATGGTTGCTTCGATTTCACTTACGATTTTCGGCTCACTAATGTGAGTAACTCACTCTGTGATTTTAAAAATGCACTTGGTTGTAAATGATTAGTAAAATCAGATTGGTGGTTTTGGCGAAGTAAAACTTATGAGAAACGTTGCGTTTCATAAATCAATAAATATCAGAAATCAATTCTCCACTGAATGTAAAACAAAAAATCAAATTATATTTTCATTTAGTTTAGAGCACAAATGTGCAACATAAAAAAGAAGATTGAAACAAATAAAAAATATAAGTTAACATTTTAACTCCCAATATAAGAAATATTGAATAATTAAAAAATTGTTGTCTAGGGCTCATTTCTAAAGGCATTCCATGTATAGTGGATACCTGCTTATTGTTTTATGTTAATACCCATGCGTAAAGCATCTTTAAGATTTCCTTTACGCATGGGTATTAAGATAAAAAAATAACTATCCGTTTAAACCTAACCGTAACCTAAAAAATCCGTTTGCCAATTTTTGGTCTTTATTCCTTTCTTAAACTGAAAATTCAACTTGAAATCACACTACATTTTTCAATGACCAATTCAATTTCAGGGGGAAAACTTTCAATCCCCCCGGCCATCCCTCTCTTTTTATAATCAATCAGAGAAACTTTCAAAGAGTGACTTCTAAGTCCTTCTAAACGCGCGAATCTTCAACCGTTCCTCTAATGACAAGTCCCTAAGCGTCATTTAGCACGTTAGCTTCAAGGTTGAAAGACCTCACGCCAAGGGCCGTAAATGAGACATTGTTTAAATCCCTTCTGTCCGGAGGTATCTATGACTATTGACCCGTGGCAACTGCTCCTTTTTAGAATTTTAAATTTTATGTCATTTGTATCACATTTTCATTATGTTAATTTTAATAATGAGGCAGTATTTTTAAAAAATATTATTATAGTAGTATAGTCCAATTAATCTAGCATCATTTAATAAAGGGATAGAAAAAAAAACAGCCTGTTAAGTGGTGATACCTGGTTCCTCAATTCAACCTATTAATTTTTTCTCAAATTAAAGAATTCCAATTTCTAATACTTGAAAATATTTGAATTTTTCCTCAAGTGTTTTGATTGTTATTTTTTTAATATTATTTAAGTTATTAATTCACCTGTTTTACTTAGCAAAACAAAATTGGATGTTTGGTTTCCTATTTTAAATGAAATAAATTAATTAGATGATATATTTGTTTTTATATGAGTGGGTTTGAAGCCAAGGGATGCAAATGACAAAGTGGTATAACTTCTGTATACGAGGGAAATTGTAAAACTCTCCTAATTTTTTTTAACCATGCATGCACGTATTTTGATATGGGATTTGACGTCAATTTGAAAAAGATAATAAGTCCAATTAAATGACAAATTTACTTTTAGTGCTCGAAAAAATCTCTAAGATTCCACTTTTATGTATAGACAGATTGAATTTGAACCCCCTTGAATTGGGTGAAATTGGTGTCCCTTCATTGTATTTCCTATTAAATTTGATATTTAAGTTAATTTGTCTTTCTTTTCCTATTCTCTGTGCTGTAAACCTAGTCAAAACGGTTTTTTACTTTTTTTATTGAAGAATTTTTAACTCCATTAATACTCCATTGATATTCATTATACTGTCTAAATGACTCAGTTTCTTTTTACTTTTATTTGTCTTAGTCTCTTTATTTTTCCCTTTTATGTTGCGAACTAAGCAGAAATATAATTTAATTAATTGTTTTTTAAGATTTTTTTTCAGCTGAAATTTTACAACTTTGGAAAAGGGAATAAGTCCATCAACTAATAAAATATGAGTAAAATATTTCTATATGAATATACTTATATTTTTTCGATGATTGTTTTGTATTCTAAATAGGGTTCTAAATTTTCGGTAAAAATGTGGTGGAAAATCCCATTACTTATATACAGTTTTTCCGATTTTCTCAAAACTTGTTTTTTGGACTTATTCCCTATTTCAAACTGGCGACTCATTTTTTTCCGGCCCGCATACTAAGCTTATCACATATCGTTAGTTGTACCCCTTGGCTTCTCACACATTCCGAAAGAAAATTGGTAAAACAACCGAAAAATAACCTCAAGATATTTACGCGTTTTGGCCGTGTGTTTTACTGTATTTGAAACAAACCACGTAAACGCTCCTAAAAACCAAACTGTTGACTCTAATTGACCTTGTGGACTGGTTTATCCTTTCTAATTTAATGTTTTGTTGATTGCTGCGACAGATAGTAGCGACACAGGGAATGTTCTTCGACCCTACACCCAAAAAAGCATAGCAAAAGAAGCAACCCTAGCGGCATCTGGGTCAACCTCTGAGAAGAAGCGGAAACCCGATTGGAGAAGGCCAAGGTCATGGACGTCTGTGGTGCGCGGTGGGACGCCAGACCACATCCATGTCTTGGTGGTACAGTTTAGGGATATAAAAGAATGTCTGCATCAGCAATCTCATACTTTTTTATGTTTGCATCCTTGTGTTTTGAAATTCTGAGGATTGAATCAATTTAACGTAAGCCCCCAGGGCCCAGATTGTACCTGAATTCCGAAGACATCGGAGGTGAAGTACCCGCCGCGACACATACGCTTGTGCAATGCTTTTTAAAGGGGACCAAATTCATGCATTTACACAGTGATGGAAACTAACATCCATGCCTAAACGGGGATTCGAATCTTTATCGTCCGGCTTCCTAAAGGCAGGGCATATATCGATTTTTACATCTTGTACTCTTTTTTTAGTATCTATACAAGGAACTTGGGTATAATTTTACAAATGTAATGATAAACACTGCGATTCAGGTGTATGTTGTGTTGTGTATATAAATAGGTGTCTAAGGTTTGACTTGCCTGACTTTTAATAAGTTTCAAGTCACCAGCAGTCTTCGATTTTTTTAGTCAAACTTGGTGATTTACCGAGTTAAGGTTTTATTTAATAATTTTTTATTAAGTCCACGAGGAATCTGCTATCATATTTTTTAATAAGCTTTCATATTTTTTATAAAATTCATATTTTTTAATAAGCTTTTTAAACATAAACTTAAGACTTTTAAAAGACTTTTATTTGCCTGTCTTATTTAAGTCGTGTGTTTGACTGAAAATTCTGGAACCCATTTTTAAAATATTCCCCGATATACTCGAGTTCTGAAATTCAGTATAGATAACAATACAACAGTCAAAAAGTATTCGTGACATCTTAAGACTTTTAACTAATTAAGGATGTACCTTAATATATTTTAATAAATTAACATAAGTTATTGAGCTATTGTATTCCAATAACTCCTTAACTTCCAAGTACATACAATACTCCTAAAATTACAGAGGCTTATCTAAAAAACACCCCACACATTTTTTCATACATTTTGTCTATTTTTGTACAACGCGCCATTGCATACAAACCAACCTTGTTTCTCCAATCGTTTGAATCGGCATTCTTTTGTTTAGAATTGGGGAGTGTGTGAAACTCAGAAAAAAACAACAATTGCGTTCACACATGAGTGCCTTTAAAGGCAAGTGTTGTGACCCCGAATCATTAAGGTTAAGGTAATCAATAAATGAACCTTTTAAGCCTTAATATAGCTCTACTAGCTTCTATTTCTTAAGGAGAAATCGAAGTTTATTGAACTCCAAGTCTTCTATGTTCATTGCATTGGAAATAACATATATTATCAAACAATAGTTAACATACCTCTGGTTTGAAGCAATAACGTCCCAATCAAGAGATCTTTCATCATTAGTAAAAGAGCAACTCAAGTAGCTTTTTTAGTGATATGATTTCAACTGAGGTTATTGTAGTGACTTTATTTGTTGCTATTAATTAATGTTCTCTGAAAAGGAAAGGAAAAAGAAAGTAAAGAGAGGGAAAAATAACGCTAAAAAAGGTGATCCGTTCAATTTCTTGACACTTACTGACCTGACAGCTCAAATTCCCGACACCGTATGCCCTATAACTCCTATACAAACCGACTACTTTGTTGACATATGAAGAGGCATAAAATATTTTAGGTTTGGGTGGTCGTATGAACACATGAGTGCCCGGGCCATGTGACAAAAGGGTTTTCAAAGTTGACCCTATAGGAGGGATAGCATTGACAGCAAGATTAAAGATAATTTTTCTTTGAACTTACCGAACCCAAACCCACCACCCAAACCTAAAATATTAAGCCCTCTTATAATTCAACAATATAGTCAGCAGGGGCGGCTCGTCCATAGAAGCACATGAGCTCGTGAACCCCAATTAAAAATTAAATAAGTTAACTAAATAAATGAAAGAATAATTAATTTTTTTTCTAACTTGTACCTTATTCAGGATGAGCTTCCAGCGTTCTTCCTATTCAAAACGTCAAAAAGAAAAATTTATTACTATAGCTTTCAGTACTTTACGTATTTATTTTTACCTTCAATGGCACGTGTGACCGAGAACATGCAGGCAGGGAAGCCATCGCTGGATCTTTTAGTTCCAATAAGTTTAGTTCAAAGAGTTTCAAAAATAATTTCGCTTTATTTAAAAAATCCTCATTTTTTGACTAGATTGTTTTATAAAAAGTTTTCATTATTATTCCATGTATGTATAACTAAAAATTGTAACTGACAATGATCCAAATAACTATTTTAAAACCTGTATTGAATTGATTTTATTCTCTGAACAACTTAGCCCCCTTTTCAGTTTAAAAATATTTCCGCCTTGTGATTGTTTTTAAATCCACCCCTGTTTAGAAATTACTTTAAAATAATACCGACCTTCCATGATCCCGTTTAGATTAATTTCAAATCTATCAAAACCGTTTGAATCGCTCCTATAAAAACTCTGAAGTCCTAATAGGAGAATCTCCGATATTAAGTATCCCATCAAAAATCATTAACCGATTGCATCAGGCAAAGACAGGAGGGTCACGATTAGATTTGAGGAAATCCCATAAAAACCGGTTCGGCGAAGAATTTCGGAAATCACTCAGGACATCAAACGGTGTTACCGCAATATTCCCGATGGGGTTAAGAACGGTCGAAACACCAGTTTTACAAAAGGAGGGTTTATAGAATGAAAATGCCCGATACGAGGTACTATGATTAAGCAGATTAGGTACCAAACATTTCTGTTTTGAAATAGGGTATTGAATGTTCTGAAAGGTACTTAGGTATGAAAGTATATAATACCTGAACTTAACAATGTTGCTAATAGTAGCTTATTTAAATAAGCATAAGAACGAACCCTGCTTCCAAGTGAATTTACAGGATATGAGGGATACATGCTTTTGGGTCATTAGCAGAAGTTATTCGATGGAGAAAAAATAATATTTATATTACTTTATTTCTTTATATTAAGATACATAAATATCTCAATCCTATTAAAATCTTTTAAAGATCACATCTAAATTTATAATGTTTGTAACAAATCAATTACTTTCAGATTTTACATTAATTTCCATGTTTATCAATTTTGGGCCATACAGTTTCTCACTGTTTTATCTTTTATCTTCTAAGTCCCTCTTTCATTTCAGAAATCTAAAATTCCTCAATCAACATGGATTTTTTAACTGTTTTTTTAAGCGGAGTTTTATAATCAGTTTTACGAAGCTTTAGGTGTTTTTAATAGGAAATTATTTATATCGTTGTTGATAGCATCTTAATTTTAAATGAAACATGAAAATTTATATTGCTTCTGAGAAGTTTAATTTTAAATGCACTTCGAAAGAGTCTTTTTAATGCCCTTATCAGAAATTTTAAATTGAAAAGTAATAATCAAAAATCAAAAAGACTTAACTTCAAAAATAAATATTTCATAAAAATTAAGCATTCATTTACTCTTAAGTTTTCTTTTACTAATTAAAGAACGGTTGGGTTTTTTTTTTCAAACCAAAACTCATGCATAAAATTTTTCACGTGCTATTCGAGTGTCATTCCATTTTATCTCCAGTTCATCAAGGTATTTTGTTTTGGTGTTTTCAAGTAAAACAAACTCAGGTTAATCAAGTAATTTTCATTCATGCCATGATCTTATGTGTTTTAATAGCTTCTTAAAACTGTCTAAACAACACAAGCTAATTTGAAACCATCACAGGCAAGGACATCGTTTTTATAAAACTTTCATGATTTAGAGGGTTTTTCTTTTGCATTAACCATTCATATGGAATAATGATAATTTAAGAATTTAAAAGTTAATTTCTATAAACATGATATTTTCTTATACTTGTAAAAAAGTTCAATTAAATTTGATAGTGTAATATTTTTTGATAACATGATTACTTTAAGTTTCAAAAATAGCAAGGAATATATTTTTTTGAACTTTGGATTCTTTGTAAACATTATTTCATAACAGGTGATTTTTTTTATTGTTTGGATGTTTATTTTGATTAAAATCTTATGTCTAAGAGATCGGTATGGCGTATATAGCAGTTAAAAGGGGGGGGGGGTAAACGCTCTTATAAAATAGATAATCAGTTTTATAACTTCTATGTTTTATAATGTATTTATAATGTCGAAGAGTAGGTACTCACTATAAAAGCAACTTGTGATAAAGGACTCAAATGATGACTAAAGGATACTTCTGTTGCTTTGGATTAAGAGCAATCGGAGAATTCCGCGGCGGCAATTGTTTCAGAGATATCATCCGTGTCCGGCATCCTACAAAAGAGGGAGCAATAATTATTGTTTGTTTTGTACCTCAGTTCAGTGCTCGAGCGCAGATGGATCGAGACAGGAATAATTCTTCGCGTTTTCAAGGTGAACGACTTCATTTTACCAAGTGGAACGCTCCTTCCCTCTCCACACCGTTTTACGTTTAGGCACTTCCGATTGATGGCACGGTGGTTGATAACCGGTGGTCCGCGGACCATGGATGGCCCGTGATTAGAGGGGTCCGTGTTGAGCACCAAAGCTCTAGAAGTAGAGTCTGAAAACAGTTTGCGTAAACTGAGTGCGTGCATGCTGATGACTATCAGCTAGCTATTAAATTAGTGTTGATATAGCAGTAGCAATTGCATTAGGATAGCAAAAAAATTATACACTTTGTTTTCTACTTTAAATAAGTAGTTCGAGCAATTAATTTTTTTTTCAGAATTGGAGATATTTTCTTTATCTTTTATCCATTCTGATAGATAATAATGCGGAAGGGGACTATTCGACGCAGGCCTGTGTTTCGGCGAAAAACCATAAATTTGTTTTCTAATTTTCTGATAGAATTTATGTTAGGAAATTTACTTCCTTTCATTTTATTTCTCACGCCGAATAGTAGCAGACTGATAATAACGTTTTAAAAGCCCGTTTTCAGGAAGAAAATTTTAGAAACCTTTCCTAGAGGATTCCCTTTTTGATTAAGGTCCCTTTATAGTTCGAAAGAGGCGGACAATCTTTTATGAAGATTTCTAAATACTAATCAATACCAAAGTCACTAGTTGACATCTTGGATACTGACCAAATTAGCAAATTGCTTTACAAAGGATCCACGAACTCAAAATCTTACCACGAATAAAGTTGAGAATTCGTTTTCAGGTTGAGAGAAAAGCTCTCAAGTGACCTTACTTACAGACACCGATTTTACACACTTATGGTCATACAAAATGGCCACAACCTTTTAGCGAGGGATTATTTTAGCATTCACCTAGAACTAAGAATATACCTTTAGCATTTGAAAGAGTTGGCGTCGGTTCACCGATTGCATCTAGCTACATTCGTAGTTAACGAGGAATGTCTGGTTTACAAGAATTTAACACTTCTTGAAGAATGTGTTAGAAGCTGCAGTGGTTTAAAAGAGTCGCCACTTTTATTCGGTAAAACAACTTCCACAGTTTCAGTTTCAATGTTTCTATATTTCAAAATAATTCGTAACCATAACTAACGGGTGTCTTTTTTTACCTATAAAAATAGGCATTAAACTGATTTACAGTGTTTGAATAATTTTATTCTTTTCATTGTAAAATGTTGGAGGATCTTTATTCTCAAACTGAAATGGCGGATGAGATGACGAATAATTAAAGGGTATAATCGGGATGTGATTCAGTGGTGGAGACATAAAATTATTTTAAAGGGGATATTAGTATTTTGGGTGTATGGGGTAGGTTTTGTCGTTTCCTATATGGTTAAAAATGGAAAACTTCTTAGTTTCGGTGGGATTTATCCTCAAATCCTCGTTCGGGTACGCAACTGTTTAGCTTCCTTATAATTTTTGACAAAAACATAACTTTTTGTAAACGAAATATTTTTAAAAAAATTTCGCTCAAAGGTAACATTTACCACTCCATGAAGTCACGTGGTCCATAATGTACTGTCCAAGGGGAAAACAGTTATCCACCCGTCCATACTCTAGCACATCATAGCAACAAACATTTCAGATATGAAATATGAGCAAATTTTAGTTTTCAATTGATATTTCTCCCTGTATTTAATTTCAAAGGCTTTTAAATTGCAACACATTAAGTTAAGAAAACATTTCTGTATTTTCCGGTGCTATTTCTTTTTTTATATTGGCAGTGTACTTATATCACCTAATATTCTTACGTTGAACTGTGACTACACACTATCTGTATGTATAAAAAAATTATGTGTGATAACAGATATCACCAGTCACATTTTATAAGCTGACGGGTCAGGTTTGGCCCGATTTGATAGAGATCCTTTATTAATTAGCTGAACTCTCTAGATGTGCAATGTGCTACATAACCAAGACAATGAAAACTACCAATAATTTGGGCTATTTAATAAACCATCAAAACTATGTCTAGCAAATATGAAAGACATTAAAAATATGAAGAATTTTTATGACAGCATACCAGGACCGATCAATCCCAACAATAACTACAAATACAAGTCATTCATCCTTTCTTTCAAGTGTGTCTGAATAAAAGTAGCATTAGCTGATCAGTAAGAGTCCAGCCAAGTGAGACGCTAGCAGCGTGCAGAGCACGCGAAAGCAATTTTGGGATTAAGCGTCTGATAAATTGTCCATGGCATCTCGGGAAGAGTTCACACGACAATGGACGTGATATAAAAAATTCAGTATTATTTCGATGCACGGTGAAACTGAGAAATCGAAAGGACGATTCGCACTTAAACTGGTTCGCGTGTCCGGATCTGTTTAATAGGGGGAAGGATTAGGAGTTTATTAGTTGGAAGGTATTTCTTTTCTCCTATCTTTATAAACTTAGAGAATCTAGCATAATAAAATATAAACAAATAAACTTAGAGAATATATGTTTTAGTTACTATAGCAATGGAGATGAATAGAAGAAGAATGAGAGGGAAATTTAAAAAAAAATTTTGGTTCAAATTATCAATAAAGTTTAGCCAATTTTATTATCATTAAAGGTAAAATATTTGCAAAGATGGTTAGCAGGGATGGTTGATTTTTAAAGACAAATATTGTTAACAAAATTTTAAGAAAGTTAGGAAATATTTGGAAGTTTAAAAATTTTTTATCTGCTTGGAATTCAATGATATCATCTTTGTACTTTTAAAAAGTATATTCTTTTATATAATGGGGTGCCGTAGAAGAATTTTTAGTCAGTAGGGGCGCTGCGAGTCGAAAAAGTTTGGGAACGGAAATCAATGCGTAAAAAGTATATTTTACATTATTTATTATATTTTACTATATTTTTACAGTGTATACAGAAGAGTTTTTTCCAACAAATCCCTTCTCTCTTCCCAGACAGCCGACCCCAGCGCCCCCTATCAACCGAAGATGCCATGCCGCCCTTTCCCCTCGCTGCCCTCCTCGCGGCCTTCCTTCTGCAGCAGGCCTCCTCGGAACACATCGGGCACGTCACCCGGGACTACTTCGGTGACATCTTCACCATCGACGACTGCTCTCCAGGGTCCTGCGACCGCGACGGACGACGCGCGGCGCAGATACCGGGGGAGGAGTGTCGCTGCCAGTGCGCCAATTCTCATTACACTTTTCGGGAGGATTTGAAGGAGTGCATCAAGGATGTCAACGAGTGTCCGGTCGCCATGTTCGTGCGGCCTTTCGCTGTGGAGAGGATCCCGCTGGTGTTTCTGCCTTTGAACGGGCAGTTGGTGTACCCCGGAGCTCATTTGATTGTTTCAGGTAGTTATTTTTGAATCATTTCTTGAGATCTTGAACGCTATCACAAGGAAGTGCTGGTTATCATAGAGGGGAGATAGCGATGGAGTGAGTAATGGTAACCCTAAAGAGTGGCTAAGGTAATTTTCAGAAAGACCGCAGTCACGTGGTGACCACTGTCACATGATGGCGGTTAATTGGAAACTGTTTTCACTGCCGAACTTTTATGGCCATGCAGTGTTGCTGGTGCGTGCATTCTTGGCGTCGCGTTTTGTCACCAAGCTTTAGCGCATACCTGTAAAAGTTTTGAAATTGCTAAGCAAGCAATAAAGCGCCACCAGAACCCCTCCTAAATTCGATTAAGTTCCATTCGATCGCTTTAGAGTAAATGACTAATTTTATAGTTCGTAGTGTTCAAAGTAAAAATACATTTAAGCGCATTTAATAAAAGGAACATTCAAAAATTACGTCAGACGTTTTTCTATGACCTTAAACACTTATCTAAACCGTATAAATCGTCACATTTCAATGATTATTTCCCCTTTATTATGAGTCATCCATTCTTTCGAAACCTTAATCTTATCTAAATTTTGCACTACAAGTTTTATTTCACTCTTTTTTCTTTGAAAAGCAGTCATTATTTCATTATTCAGTCGGCAAAACTAGAACTGTTCCACATGTAAAAGGCCCCTCATCCCACTCATTAACCCTTAAACGTGTGACGAAAATAGGTAATTTACTCTATTTAATTAAGCAAGATCTGTTTCCAAAAATGCCTTTAAATCTAGCAATACCATATAGTGTATGTTTTGACGTATTGACCCTTCATACAGGCATTGCCAAATCCAACATGACCTGCAGCGTGAGAACTTCCATGTTGATGACTTCAGAAGGTTTCAAACCTATAAAGAAGAGCAACATATTCGGCATCAAGCACTATGATGGCAACAAGACTTTCCTTCAATGGCTCGGAGGGGACGAAGAACGGAGGATACTTCAGCATCATCTGGTCCTCATCCGTTTGCGGTGCGAATCAGACTTTGGAAACAGCACCTACGAGCCCTGTGCTGCTCTAAGGATAGGATGGGCACCAGGTAATTTAAAGGATACTCGTACTACTCAAGAATAACGTGTTGGTCCAAAAATGTATTGTTCTTTCACTTTAACTACCGTAATTTAAAGCTAGTATTTTGTACTACTTGTTATCTAGTTTTGGTTTTTAACGAAGTTTTAATGTAGAAGTGCAATGGAGCTTTATCCTTCTTTTTTGTAGGTTTTTAATGAAAATATTGAAATAAAATTAAAAGGAAATGGAGTTAATTAAAACACCACAAGTTGAATACAACAAACAAAATGATTACTGAAGATCCGTTTAGTTTAAAATATGTATAAGAGAACTATGAGCTATAGTTCTCTCCCATTACCCATACATTTAGTGGCGAGGAGTTTCACTCACTAATATAGCCCATTTATTAGATTTTGGATTGTGCCGCTAGATGGCAGCAGCACAATCTCAGCGGGTCTGCCGCTGGTCCATTTTCGTCCAGAGACTACGGGTCGGACGCAGGACGCAGCATACCAAAAACGAGGTAAAACGATTCAACCAAATAAACGAGGTATTTTAAGTTATAATAGCTGTAAACAAAAACTGGATGTGGGATAAAGAAAAATTCAACCGAGGTTGACCCTCTCTGTTTTCAAGAAGAGTCCTCTTGATATCTCGTTTTTCATTACCTCGATTATTTGGTTCATGAGTTTTCAGTTGGTTGCGTCGTCTTACCTCGTTTTTGGGAAACTGCATCTGGTCCTACTACTTATAGTACTATACATATAATAACGTACTTTTCGAAAATCCATTAAGAAATAACATTATTCTAGACTCGAGATCTGAATGATTGAACATTAAAGAATTCGTATATTGTGCATTACATTTCCAACATTTAACCAACAAAGAAAAATTTTTTAAGTGCTCAGAACAACCATATTATTCTTTAGGCTTGGGACCTGAAGTTCCGGAGACGGGCCACCCAAACAAAAACCACTTCATCATCATCGGCCTATGTTTGGGCATCCTGGGGCTGATATACGTGTTGGCTGTTCTGATTTACCTGAAAGTAAGGAAGAACCGAAGGGAAACCAGGGGAGGCAACTCCATCGAAGCTCCAGAAGAGCGAGAAGGAAACTCACAAGTATTTACTTATTTGAAATTACTTACTTTTAAATTATGTATAATAATATTAAACTAATCATACACACCAGGGTGTTAATGTTAAGGAATACTTACTAAACCTCTCAACATAGATGCATAATTATAATAACATCGAAGTTAAAGGGATAGCGTAATTGATTTAATTGGAAGCCTTTCAAGTATGAACTATTCATTGTAAGCTATTTTTTTTAATATTTGTAGGTAAAAGGGGTAATTGTAAGGGCGAGCGCGCACGGGCGACTTTTGTCACGGTGACAAAGACAAAAACAACGTTGCTAAGGCTGTTGTTAGGGGCGGGAAATAGAAGCATCCAATAGAAGTATTCGCACATGACATCACTGGAGGATAAAAACAACGCTGCTAAGGCCGTTGTTAGGTAAAGTCATGTGATTGAAAATGCTCTATTGTTTTCTAGTGATATTTTTGATATTAGTAATCCTGGTCGCCGTGACTTTAGTCACTCGTGCGCGCCCAGCCTTAGCCAGGCTGGGCGCGCACGAGTGACTAAAGTCACGGCGACCAGTATCACTAGTATCAAAAATATCACTAGAAAACAATGGATCCCTATGAAGAAATTCTTGGCAATCGGCCAACTGTCACGTTGCCTAGTGCGCGCACTCTCCTTCAATTTTTCTTTGTTTCAATAGCCAAGGCAACAATTTTGTCTTTGTCACCGTGACAAAAGTCGCTCGTGCGCGCTCAGCCTAAAGTAATAAGAGTCTAAAAATTTTATTTAATATCAGGATAAGTCATTTTTATCTTCTATTCATTTATAATGTACGTATACGTATATTTAACAGGGGTAAAATTAACTAGACTAATTTACTCCAAAAGTGAGTTAGGCCCTTATAAGCCTCTCCCATTTGCTATATACGCTGCTGATGTTCTTCTTGTTGTTATTGTTGCTAAAGGTTTAGTCTGGTTAAAGAAATTAGTAAAATAATTTGTTCTTAAAGTTCTTACAGTGCACTAAATTTAAGACCAATTTTTCAGTTAAGAAATGCATACATAAATAATCTAGTTCAAGAAGCAGAATTTACCACCAAGAGCTCTTTAAAGGTAAAGGATTTTTTTTCTGTTTTAAGACCTTTCTGCGGTTTTGGGTTATAAAAATACGGCTTGTATTTTTGAAAATAAAACTTATAAATCTTTTCACATCTAATAAGTAGTTTTTAAACCGGTTATATTTATCACATACATCCGGTTACCAACGGGATTCAACGATTAAATAAATATCATGTCGTTGACAAAAATTGTAATAAAACTGATTACTATTCCTGGGCTATTAAGACTCAGGATATTTAAGAATAATATGGAGCTCTAATATATATTTATCTTTCCAACACAGGGACCATCATCGCCAGAACCGAACCGCGCCGAAACAAGCGGGTCCACCGACGCTAAAAGCGGCGGGGAAGGCAGCGAAGAGACCCCCCAACCCCAAGAGTTCTTCGTCCGGATCCGAGGGATGATCGCCGCCGCCAAGAACCGCCTCAACAGCTTCCGTTACCGTCCCACCCTGCTTGTGATACCCGAAGACGACTACTACTACCAAGACTACAAGGAGCGAGACATGGAAAAAGGACTGAGCCGCAGAAAAAGCACCAACTCCAAAGTGGAGTCTATCCACGGGGGAAAGCTGGGGGCTGCCATGTTGGAGGCCAAGTTGGCGCCCCCTTTACCACCCCCTAGGAGTACCCCGGCGAGGAGCAAAAAAAGGGCCCCGTCCCCTCCGGAAGAACTCCGCAAAGGGGGTAGTCTTGACCGCAAGAAGAGGAAGGTGGTTCCTGGACAAGATTCGAACAATTGCTCCAAGTTTGATATGTTTCGGTTGGATTTGTACGAGAAGATCAACAGGTTGCGGGAAGGTGGGAGTACGGAGACGGTGCTGGATGTCAGTAAAAGGACGGGAAAGAAAGGTGAGCACTGAACATTTAATACTCTTTCAAAATGCAACTTAGGAACCATTTCCACTTTTTGCGCTATGGCGATAGGGTGAGAGACCAATGGATGATAGGCAAAAGTGACGTCATTTAAAGCTGTCTCACTGTGATTCGTCCGATTAGTCTCATCGGATTTCGTTGTACCGCAAAAAAAAACTCAGATAAATGGAATCGTATAGCCTAAAGGTCATTCAGCGAGTTTTGAATTTACCAATTAGGGGGAGGGTTGACCATATGGGAGACTTGTCTCCCCCTGTCTTTTTAGCAGTTAAGCATTTTTTTTCGGTCAGTCTGTTGTTGTATCTTGGTGTCTAGTTAGTGCTTTATACTTATGATTCCATGCAATAGCCATTCCGGTGAAAAAAAAAAATAAGAAGAAATTGTGAAAAGTAAATAGCCTTTTGGCCATAATGTCTCTAAAAAGTAATTTTTAACAATTACAAAATTATTTTATTTAGCATCTTTATTAGTTTCAATTAATTCAAGGATTTTTTTGGGTCGCATTCTGTTAATTTTAAACTATGTTTTTGATACTTCAGCATAGTTGCATGAAAATAAACTCGAACCATAATGGCGGATTTACAGCAGCTTGTCAAAAGCGACATTTTTTTCAAAAAAAAAAAAAAAACCCAATAGGAAGCCTCGAAAACAATCGCTTTTGTCTCATTTGACGCGCTGCTGTAAATCCCTCATTATTTTGAGGATTCATAAATTATCCAATAAAAATTGTCTAACACTTATTAAAATTATTTTAAGAGTTATTTTTTTATGTTAAAAACTTAGTTTCTGTTTAATTAAGAATACTTATTAATGTATTACACTAAAAATTTGTTTACATCAATATTCGCAGTTTTTAGACTGATTCCGATTCCCTGTAAATTCTACTCACTTTTCCCAAAAACATAACATTCAAGAATATTTTTTCAGATGACATTGTTCTCGGTGAGAGTTCAACACACAACCGCAACAATTCAAAGGAAGGTTACTGCCATACTCTCGAAGCACCCACAAAGCAAGAGAGAGAAGAAACAAAAATCTCCAGAAGAGAGCTTCTCTACAAGCTGGAAGAAAGTGAAAATATCGAAGATGACGAGACCACTCTAAAGATCAAAGTGAAAAGAAGAGAGTCGCCGGACAGAAATATAGAGTACCACAGGTCCCCAAGTACACCTACAGGTATTCAATGTTATCAATATAGCTTCACCTTATTCAATGAGTAACTCGATCTTTTTCAATTATCCACGGTTAACATTAGTTTTACCTTACTCAACGAGTAATGATCCTTTATACACATACTAATTGTTATTATTAAACAAATTTAACTTACCCAAATAAGTATTAGCTTAAACTTTTACAGGTATCCAAGGTTAACAATAGCTTTAACTTACCTAAATAACCTCCTGGATGCTGAGAAAACTTTGATAAAGGCTGGTCTAGATTAACAAAAAGTAATAGAATAGTTTAAACCCTAATTCTGAAATTTTAAGTGGTGATTTTACCTATGTATTTTCATAATTTTTTTACGTACAAAAAGTTACATTGTTGTCACAGTTCGAGGTGATAGTTTGATTCAGTTGACATTTATTTTTGTGAAATGAAACTGTTTGGATTTTAAGCCCCTCTTCAGGTTAGAAATATTATAAAAGAGAAGAGACAGAGCAAAAAGCTTTAGTTAACCATTATGGATAAGGATTTTTTAGTAAACACTAATATGTAGGAATGTTAATGACTCTGCTCACATGATGCAAAGATTTAGTGATCACTGAAGTTAGTGTAAAAAACCCCATGAAACTTACTCCTAAATATCTTTACTGTTTCAGCTCTTACGATAGGTTACGACACAAGACCTGACACATCCGAGAGCCACTCTTCTAGCCACACCTCAAGCAGTCACAAATCCGAGGAAGCCGACAACCTAAGCGAATGCTCCGACGCTTCCCTATCCGGAGATTCACTCAACTCCAGCTTCAGGAAACCCAAAAGCCCGATACGGAACAGCGCAGAAGACCAATCAACGTCCAGCGTCATCACTTCCTCCACCGCCATCAAAGAGATGGAAGACGACGACGACGACGAAATGGACGACACGACCACCCAGGACGAAGACGACAGCAGAGTCAGCACCGATCTGGAAGGGGAAATGTACAGTCTGGCTGACGAAAGCGAGCATCCGTCTTTGGAAGAGTACCTCCAGTTGTCGACTCAGGTTGCGAAGAAACTGTCTGAGCGATCCGTACCGTCCTTCAGCACTGACTCCTCTCCAAAAGAGAAGAACATGATCAGCCAGTTCATGAAAGAGTTCAAGACGACGATAGGAAGGCTGAAGTCTGCCGAAGAGGCAAAGCCGGCGACGGCCAGGACTAGTTCTCCAGGGTCGGACAACTGGACGTTGAAAAGCGAAGAGAAGAGGGCAAGAGTAGCCAGAAAGGTCAGTCTGTTCAAACGGAATCCTCTGAAAGGTAGGAAGAATGAAGAGCCCCTGGTGGCAGAAGAGAAAGGCAGTGGATTCGATGCTGTGAGTGATGATGGCGAGAGTAGCAGGTCGTCGAATTCTTCAGCAAGTGGGGCGAAGAAGAAGTATAAGCAGAAGACGCCGGAGATAGTTCCTGCTGGGGCCAAGGTTGTGGTGGATGTGGCGGAAAAGAAAATTATTTCGATAAGTGATAGTAAAAGTGGGGAAATGGATGAAAGGTAAAGTATTTAATGTATTTAAATTTCCATTGAATTGCTTTTTATGTTCTGACAAGATACACTAGAATAAGTGCATTGTTCTCAGAGAACTAAGATGACACTATTTCAAACGCAAATTTTTTTAATAATTTATAAAAATTCTTTTGAAAATAAGCTCTAAAACTTGCTAGTAGATTCTTATTCAACCAAGTCAAACTTAATTTTAGAACAAGATTTAAAATGATTATTTTTAATGACAAAATAAGAATCAAATGAGAAAAGTTGAAAATTTAAATTGATTTCTTATAATTACAATCATGTTCATATCATTAGCAATATTTAGTAACATAAGAAGCATTTTTATTTTGAATCTCAAATTTTGCTTAAAAATGTATTATATTTAAATCTTGAAAACAACAATTTCTAAAGGGTTTTTTTTAATACTGAATGGAAAAAAATTCAAAGATAATGATATAAGTTTTTAGAACTTCCTTTTTAAAAAATGCGTGTTGTGATATGAAACAGCAGAACGTAATTACTAGTTTGGAAAAGTGTTAAGGTTAACTATTTTTCTCATTTTCTTTTAATTAAAAAAAAACGTGATTGAAAGTGTTAATAGAGCATTTTCAATTGGACTTAGCAACTTGGACTTGGACCTTAGCAACATTGTTCTTGTCCTCCACGTCGTCACGTGTGACGTCATGTGCGAATGCTTCTATTGGAGCATTTGCAATCACAAGACCACAGAGAAATATCCTAACAGAGGGTCCACGAGGCTATTTTCTAATGCGTTACTGATGTGAGGGCGCCACACTAGATTCTGGAACGTATGCCGGCCGCTTAAATCTCTCGCCAAATTAGAACTCAGCGCATGCGCAAAAAGGTGTTTTCGATCTCCCATAGGCAGCCGGCGAACGATTCAGACTGGATCCAGACGCTAGTCAGTTTAGTGCGATCTCAGCGCCACAATTCTCCCAACCTGTAACAAGATGTCATGATTTTCGATTTCCATTATGGCCTATGGCCGTGGACTCTCTGTTCTAGTACTCTGTGCACAAGACTCCGCCCTTAACATCCTCTGTAGCAACGGGGTATAACAATAATAGTCTTAGCAACGTTGTTCTTGTCCTCCACGTCGTCAAGTGCGAATGCTCTATAGTCAAGCTTCTAAATTAGGGGCTTTTAATTGTATTTAAGTCAAATTTTTCTTAAGAATTTCAATGTTAAATATTTGACCATAGAAAACAAGTTACTAAAAATATTTTTTTTTAGGTACGGTAGAAAACCTTCATCTAAAACAAACCATTCAAGAGTTTCCAAAACTGTGAGTGTGACTCCTCCTTTACCACCTCCAAAGCCACAGATGAAAAAGGGTCCCTCCTTCGAATCGACCGACGAGAACTCCGATTCGGAACACTGCAATATCCTAGAAACGGAAATAGTCGATCCGACAAAGAGAGGAGAGCGGCACGTCTTAGTACGCACTCCTTCCATCGAAAGCGATTCGATTTCTGTAGCAAACTCGGATATGACGGAAGATTCGCTGAACACGCGAGACCCCACTAAAGGCGACAAAAACCCAGAGGACATGAGTGAAGACGAGAACGGTCCCATTGATCAATGTCTGGCCCAACTAGCAGATTCGGTCATCCAACCTCCAGACGATTGCTCACTGAACAGATACCTGAACCACATAGGAAACGTTCTGGCCACGAGAGAAAACTACCAGTTAGATCAGTGCTTGAGTAAACTGGCTAGTAACGTGAACGGTAACCGAGCGACCAAGGGTTTCAATCTGTCCAACTTACCCATTTGCAGTTGGGAGCACGTGTGCGTCGACAAGGGCAGCGATCGCGATCGCAGCACCCCGACGTCAGATCGCTCTTCCACGACATCTAGGGGATCGAAAAGCTCGCAGGAAATCCTGAGGAAGAAGACACTGACGAAATCCAAGCACCATCATCACCACCACCACGAATGCAAACATGTCGCGTCAGGAGACAGCCACAATTCCCAAGACCATCTGAAGAATGGAGATTCGGCCATTGGGAATGATGGGTTCACTAAGAACATTCTGATGGAGAGAATGATAGCGCAGAAGGGAATAAAGGGAAAGTCTCGTATAGCCAGCACGTCAGAAGAGGAGGAATGTGGAAGAGCCAGCTCTCTCGGTTCCACCAGGGAACTGGAAACGCCGATTCCAGAAACCACGTCCGATCCTGGATCGGCAGACCTGGAGCGTCCTAGAAAAAAGAGGCCCATGTTCCGCAGGAGTAAAAAAGGCCTGAACGGTACTTGCAGGCAACACATACAGAACAATAAGCTGAACAAGAAGGAAAACAGCCTTCCGAGAAAAGGGGGGTTCAAAAACTGCGGCACGCCTCGATCTAGTGGGAGTGATGTGACGGTTATTACGTTGGAAGGGAATTCCAATGCAATGGTGGTTAGTGGAGAGAATTCGAATACGTTTGTCACGCTGGTTAATGTGGACAGCTCGGATTGCTCGAACAGTGCTGAAGAAAAATAAACCAAACTATACCTCAAAAAGCAACGTGACAGTTATAATTGTTTCCTCTTAGTCATTTGATTTGACGAACTGTTAAGGGATAAATCTCTAGAATGATGATGATAATGGTGACTTAGTATTTGATAAAGAACCTGAGAAATGAGATAAAAGAACATTAATTGTATTAAGGTGCAGAAAAATGACAATCATTCTTTTGAGGTAATGAACAAAGAATGTAGATTTGTACAGCCTATTTATTAAATTAAATAAAAATTATTTTGAGAAACTTGAAATTTATTTTCAATATCTAGAGATTTAATTGAATTTTAGAAATTCTTACACTTGAATAAAATGAATTTCATAAAACTTCTCAGTTTGAAACACATGTTTAAAAAGTCTTTATTATTTTAATAAGCTTCTTCTAAATAAATATTTAAACTTATATTTAAAAAATCTTACAATGTGAGTAAGAGAGAAATGTTACAACTGAGGGATCAGTTTTCACAAACATTTTATTACATTTAAAAATGTATACAAATATGAAATTAGGAAATAATTAAAAAGTAAGTCAAAGCTTGAAACAAATTCATACACAGAAATAAAAAGCTATTACACAAAAATTTGAAAACTTTAAATTCAGAAACATTCTCAAAAGTAATAAAAATGATAAAATTTGTATAAAATGTATATTGGCAAATCACAACACTTAAGAATACCTATTTTTTAAAGAAAAAAAAAGTAACAGAATATTCTAGAAGAAAAGCAGGGTAGTAGGTTCCTTTAAGTTTTTTTTCCCTTAAGGCCAGAGGACTAAATCCTCGCAAAAATATCACAAGCAGGGTTTCTGATTTCCCAGTTTTATTTATTTCACCTCAAGATATTTCAGGAAAATGTTAGGAACACAGCAGTATTTCCTTAGCATAAATTAAAAGTTTGTCATCCAAAAAGGAATACCTTAAAATTGTTAGTATTATATTATATATTAAGAGTAAATTACACAAAAAGAGTAATAATAAATTTCCAATATTATTATTGAATTGAAACATTATAAATAAAATTGTTAATCATTTGTAAAATAATTTTTTGAAAAGATAGCTATTTACCTTTTTATTTTTCAGCATAGTTTGTAGTTGTTAAGAACCAGAATTTTTTTTCCTGAAGTCAGATAAGAAATTTTCCATGTAAATGGTACCATGGTACCATGTAAATGGAGCACAAGCACTTTATCTGCAATTTGCTAGAAAGTCATTTGAAGAGCGTTTTAATTATGTGCTTTTTTGTCAGATTCTATCAGACAAGTATTCAGATTTTTTCACATAATCTCAGGAACACTATAAATACAGAAAACATTGATTTATCTGATACAATTAAAGATTGGGGGAGTTACTAAAGATTTTCAATACATTTTATCAAAAAACGTACTATAAAGACACTAATAAAACTTATCTGATAAGATTCGAGAAAAAAAGAAATACCATTCTCACAAAAATGATTTTGTATCACTAGTCTTACACATACACAAAAGAAAAAGCCAACAGTTAAGAGGAAATGTCCAAATTTTCTCTTTATTTCTTCAGAATTGAAAATGATGATCAATTTAAATTTGTCATGCAAATCCTACAAGGTAAGATTTTCAAACTCCACTTAAGGATCAATCAGAGCTTTCACAAAGTGACTGATAACCTCACTCACCCTCAACCTAAAGTGACTGAGCCCTCATCCAAGTCTTACCCTGTAGGATTAGAAAATATGTATATCAAACACTCAGATTCATTGATGTTTTGTTTAATAGGGATTCAGATCATCAATGCTCTATTGTAGCATTGTTAAAATCTAGTTAGCATGATTAATTTTCTGCTTCGCCTAATCATTTTGAAATAAATTTAAAAGAAATAAAAATAAGGATTGAAGAGATAAAATAGATTAGGCCAGTTTTATTACTAGATAATAAATATAAACAATACTGATTTCATACAATTTCTAAGCAGAATCATTATCAATCAACGATAGGTACTAAAAGCTTATAGAAAATTTCTTACAAAATGTGATTTCTTTTGAAATAAATTTTTTATATTATTTAGTGACCCTTATTTAGGAGGCATGGACCTTGCAGATAAAATACAGCAAGCCATGTATTTTAAAATTTTATTTAACAAGATATCCTAGGTGTAAAATCTTGAGGCAGTCAGCAGGAAAGGTTATAGCTGTCATATATTTGATACGTATACAATAATTTATTAAAAAAAAGAATTCATTGCATTAAAAATATAAAGGACCATTCCCTAATTATGTCACTTAGTTTTCGGCAATTCATAAACTTTTCCCCTTCACAACTCAAGTCAAGTGAACCCCTTTCAACATTTTAAAGCCAGTTTTACAATGAGATATATTCAAAACAATATTTTCATTTAAAACTTACCACCCTCTGGTTTCCTCCTCACTTCAAAACTACCAGTAAAAGATATGTCACCTTTATAAGAGTGTTATCAAGTTTAAACTCACATTCTCACTAAACTCCAACTCGTACCTAAATGTGACATAATTTTGGAATGGTCCCTAAGCTGCAAATAGATAACTTCAGAATATCTGACCAATCACCAAGCTGCAGTATGTACTGGTGCAGGCTTGTATGGCATGGTCAATGATAACGCCTGTAGTCAGGATTCCTTCTAAAAAAGAAACTTAAATTATATAACAGAGAAAATAAAAATTACAAATAAAATAGTTTTAAGCTTTAACTATGAAATGAAATATTGTTAAATTGTATTAAGAAAAAATGCATAATTTTTAAAACTTTCATTTTAATTTTTCTTTACTCAAAATTAAATAATTTACTCATTTTTTAAATGAACCAACTCTTTCAGTCTGAAAAACCAATTTTCAAAAGGCATTTTTACTTGAAAAGTCTGAATTAACAATCTAAAATCATAGTGCTTGGCTTAATCGTATAATTTTGGTCCAATATAGAATGAGCAACTGAGTCTTTATAGGAATGATAATTGCTGAGAAGAAGCAGCAAAAAGGGAAATACAAATTCTTTATTAAGTATACAGAATAAAACTATGTTTTAAATATATTTCTTAATTCTTTCTGTTGGATTATGTAACTTGCAATATGAAAATGAACTGAAACCAATTAAGTTTTACGTAATGTTGAGGTTATCTACATCACACTAGCTCAGCTATATATTGAACTGTTCTTTTTTAATTGTAAAAGAGGATTGCCAATTCTATGTTACTTGTGTTCATCTTCATTTTTAGTAGACTATAATAAAACTTATACTTAAATTTATTCTACTGCCTCTACCTTGAACTTTGCCTCTTATCTTGGACTTCTACATTTACAATACAAAATTTTAGATAAGGATAGGTTGAATAAACTGACTCATTTTATAAAATAGTTCCGGAAAGCCTCTAAATAAAGAAATACTAGCCTCAGAACACACTTTAACTTTTTTTATTTATGGAAATGACTGATTTTCTAGTCAATTTAAACAGACTAGCATAAACGCTGTTCATCTTAAAAGGTTAAAAAAAATATCCTTTTTTTCCTAGTGAAATAGTAGTCTGTCCTGAAAAATGTTGACAAATTTAACAGTTTATTCAAAATTCACTGACCTTACAACACACGATCCTAATATAGATTTTTAAAATTAACTTATCTACTTCAAATTAATTAACTTAGAGATAACCTAAAATTAAATTGTTTCTATTACATCTAGAATCCCTAAGAGATCTCAAAAAAAAATTAGCTAAATTCAACAGAAAGAAAAGTTCTTTAAATTCTTTTGCAATGAAAAATATTACTTAAATTTTTTTTTGACATCATGAGTTTTTTTTTAAAAATGTTTAATAAGTTTGATACAAAGAGAAAATTAAACAGTCAAAAGGTATTTGAGATTATTATGAAATATATGTAAAACACTGAGTAAAAACCAGAACGTAAAATTTCAATTCTTTATTGAAAAAAAATAACATTATAGTACTTAAAAACGTTGTTTATGTTTTATCTACATTAATATGTACAAAATTGCCATATGGGTCAAAGAAAAGTAGCTTGAATTGGAGATGTTTACAATCTGAGTTCAGGAAGAGAAAAATAGAAAGATAAATTTTAACACAATTTCACATGAATATAGAGAGAAAAACTTAATGGCAGAAAACAATTGCACATTGATGGCTTAGTAGTAAGATTTCGCAGAGCTTGTCTTATTTTTGTATTAAGTAAAACATCAGCGATAGATACAGTTTACACTTCACTTATAGTTTGTAACATGCTGAAGTAGTATCTCTACATCCCTCTGTAGTCTGTACAATGAATATCTCATTTTCAAGAAGTAATTTAGCTTACAAATGAGTAACTTGAAACTACGGAAAAGGTAATGGTATGGTACAGAAAAATGCAGGTAATGTAAATTGGGAAATTAAAACATCTGTTGCAACTTACAAAAACAAGAGTAAAAATCACCAACATCTAAAGGATCCAAAATTTTAATATAAATTTTTACAGTTTGGAACTATACTTTACAAATAAACAACTCAATACCTTTTTCTAAATGGGAGAATTTTAATAAATGCTGACAGTATTAAATTCAAATAGAATTTAAATACAGATTGAACAGTGAACTAAGAATGTAATCAATATTCTATGAATGGAACAACTCAAAGCTACTCTACTTCAACATAAAACCCAAAACTTGATAGCATACTAACAATACATTGATATTACAGCTTTCAGCTCATACATTTCATTTCATCTTGAACTGGCTTTGTCGGTCGTAAATTAATTTCTATTTACTTACAGAATGGAATCTTTTAGAATAAATTGAGTATTTTTCATGAAAAGAAAAACAATTTTTTTTTGAAGAAAACATTACTTGCTTCAAGTCAAAACAAATAACCAACACACAAAAGAATATTTTAAATTGAATTGGACTATTGGTTGAAACATTTCACGGATAAAAGCAGAACAACCCTTGAAAGACCACAAATCCATGTCTTCCATTCCCTTTACTTCAAAAGTCTAACTTTTTAACCAATATATCCAACAAATGCAACCCAACAAAATAAAGTCTTGAGATCCAAAACAAACTATTAACAATGGACAATTTCTTGCAAAATATGACCCAAGATGAATAACATATGAAACATGAATGTATACTTTGTACAAAAAACATGGGATAAAATTGTCATCTACACAAGATTTAAAACTTAACCCAACCAGAATTAGGCATCATTCCCATTCCTTGGTTATAGGGTATTCCCATAGGTGGGTTAGGAGGTGGATAATTCATGTTTGGCACAAAAGGCTGATTAAAGATAGGGTACATAACAGGCAGAGGTTGCTGCGGTGGAAGATTCATATTATCATACCGATTGTCAGTGTTTGGTCTACTGGAATCATACCTTCTCGAAGCATGTCTCCTAGAGCTATGGTCATGTCGGGAATGGTGAGCATATTCCCTCAGTTTCTCCAAGTAGGGATTATACATATCCTTATTCCTAGCATCTAAGCGAAGGGGACGTCCATATAAAGAAGTGCCACTCATCAGTGCAACAGCGTAAGGTACAGAGACGGCATGTTTGAATGTTATGAACCCATAATTTCTCCTGCTTCCGTCTTTATCTTTGGGAATCGTTACTCCTTCTAATGGTCCAGCCTGCAAAAATACAGATATAAGTATAAGTCACCCTTATAATCTTTACTCGAGTCATAAAATCCTTTGTTTTTGTCTACAAATATCAATTTGAATGATGGATGAAGGAAGACATAAGAAAGGTTACATACTAGTTTTGGTGAATCCAAAGAAGCCAGGCCTGAGATACATTTTTGGCGAAATTTAGTGTTGCCCATGCCGTTTATTGGCCATTACGAAGCAATTAAACTTCTGTATAACTAATTGCCAATAATTCACTATTTTATCGCCATTTTCGGAGCCAGGCCCGACTTCTTTGGATGACCCCTAGTTTTTAATGTACTAAATATTAAAATACATGCTAGCACTACCTGAAGGAATAACTCGTACAAAAGATCCTCAGTAACTTTATCCGAGAGATTGCCACAGTACAAAGTACGATCTTTATCTTCCATATTGTTTCTGCTATGAAGAAAATTAAGAAGTTTAAAGAAAACTAATAAATTATAGTTGCAATTGATACGAAGTTAACTCAAATCTTGGCCTGGAAAAGACAAGCCAAAAAAAATGCACACAACTTACTTACTAACAGACAGAAAATATTTTGATATTTTGATTTTGATGTGAAGAATAAGAAAATACCTTTTTCACTTCAGATCAATAACGATTTTATGATGCCAATAATTGGTTAATTAATAGTAGTATACTTCCTTTTGGTCATCATGAATTTATTTCTTTTTAACTTAAAGTAAATGTATTTTAAATATTTTTAAGCATCTAATAATGCATTGTTTAATATTCAATCTATACTTTCGTGTTTATATAAAAAAACAATTATACCTATCCACTTCCGTCTGAATAAAAAAGGTCATATCCACAGAGTATAGAGCTTAACAGAGGGTCCATCTCCATAGACGCTAATGGCAACTTTTAAAGCATGGTTTTTCCCATAGAACGTGGCGCCCCTATGCGATAACGGTGGAACTAACCAGAGAACAGGACGACAGTGCAGGACGAACGTTATTGACTCTCTTCAATTCGCATGCAATCTCTCTCTCTGCAACCTCCTCTTTCTCTATTAACCCCGCCCACCCGGCCAGCTATCATCCCTCACCTGTCACTCAAATCGCTAGAAAGGGAAAAAGATTTCTTCTGTTTTCCCAGTTTTCAAACAGCTACGTGTGTCTTTTGAGCATGCGCTGGGGAAAGAGGAAATTTCTAACTTCGGCTTTTGAATTGGAAATCGCCTTTTACAGCGATTGATCTGAATAATTTCTAGACTTAGAAATTGAATTATCTTTGTAATTTTACTTTCACCAATTGAAGTTTTTGTTATCTATTTCTATCGCGAGTTTATCTTTTTTCATTAAACTAAAACAATGAGTTGATTAACTGAGTGATTATGATTTAAGTGCATTTTTTAGCATTTTGCAAACAAAATGCTATTTTTTTTTGGTTATTCAAAAGTAGTAAATTTATTAAACTTATTTCACATTAGATTATGCTATAGTATATTCAAAAACTGAACTGGATTGCAGGTGAGGTAGAATGAATATATGGTGATTTATAATATAAACAATTCTATTATCCATAAATAAAACAACACCATAAATTATACCCAAATATAATTTTTCTTAGGTGAAAAGATTGGAAGAAACATAGAAAATAATTACTTCATATTAATTTCAACACAGTGAATACAAGTAGTAATAAAAAATAGTTTATTGAACAGATATTTACAGATATTACAAAAAACTAGACAAATTTTATGTAAAGCATTTCTGATATCTTAAGAACCAATTAGTTGAAGGGATGTATGCAAAAATATAAGACAAATTGAAATTAAATAAAATGACACAAGTGGGAAAAATCCCAGTTACAATATAACAGAATTTGACTAAGAAAAATGATTAGTAGTGATTTCTAAGTCATTGCAAATAAAGCATTTTTCCTTTTAAAAAATTAACAGGAAATTTCAATGATTTAGACATAGAAGTGCCTTGACTTCCTTCAGGGATTTTGCCAACCTATTCCACAATAGAATTTGAGATAGTAGATAATTTCTATATTTTTAAATGTTTTATCAGATTATTGTTTATTTTAGTATCTGACTTATGTAAAAGCTTTTGCTTTCACAGGCACACAATACTCAACCTAAGCTTAAAACCTCTTACATAAAAAACATAACTTTGAATAACAATAACTCAATAACAATTTTGACACTGCAGGGTAATATAATGCAATCATTCTTGATAGCTTTGAATTCAACCAATGCAGATTCAAAAGCCCCTGAAAATTGATGAATTTATCAGATTTTTTTTCAAAATAAGTATTTTAAAGTGATTGCCTGCATTCCCAAACCATGCTTTGTTATAGTTTTTATTAAAACATATTTCAAAATTTCAACCATTACTTAGATTATACTACTTGAGAAAGGTAATTTAAACCTATTCAAATAATTAAAAACTGCAAAAAAGCTTATCATGGCTTCATTTAATATAGTTATCAATAAACTGAAGAATATACATACAATAAGGGAAAAGGATACAGACTTGATTTACAAGTCAACAGTAATTACCAGAGAAGCATAGTTCCAAATTAATTATAAAAACATGACTCAAAAAGCACGAATATAAGATTAAATAACATTTTCACAAATAAAGTAACTCATCAAAACTCAGTGATAAAGTAAATAATCAAAAGGTAAGAATAGCATTGAAACGTACTTGCAATTTATTAGCTATTGGAAAGTTGCTTTATAAAAATAATAAACTGCATACTAATAAAAACTCAAGGAATGAATTCAGGAAACAAAGTAGTACTCGCAAACCATTTATAACATTAAATAACATATAATTGATCTTCAAATATATATGTATTACCAGACGATATATAGTAAAAAAAATAAAGATTTCATTTTCAGTTCTAAATAACTTTCGGATCATTGTAATGGAAATTCACCCATTTTGTTTACTTTTTTTCATTTGATAATTGGCAAATTTTTACTATAGTAATGTCTTAATCCTTTGCTTTTTTTATTTGATAAACAAATATTCTTAACATAATCTTGCTTTTTAAAACATTGATTTGAAAATTATTAAAAAGTCATTACCCACTTACAGTTTATCCTTTCCCAAACGAAAATCATCAAAACTGGAGGAAGTTGTTTACAATTCAACATAAACGTGTTCTAAAAGCAAAAGAAAGACATTTTTAGAAAAGAAGCATTTTTATAATTAATCATAGGATTTAAGTTATTGAATAAAACAATGTTAAATGAGACTTACTTGGAGAATGATGCAAAATAATAATATCTGCTAGAGCAATCACTGATGAGACCGAGACACTACAAATCATCCATGTTTATTTATGGGGAAATTTTACTACCGGCAGGGAAAGTTTAGGGAAAAGTTCCTTGATCTGGGGAAAAATAACAGTGATTGCGAAATTCCCATAAAAAGTTCCATATCCAATCAGAATCACTCGTTCCGACTTGTTCCCTCCCACTTGATATCGATATGATATCGATTGACAACTGGGACCATCAGCGCCACTATGCGATAACGGTGGAACTATTGTCTCCGAAAGAGTAAAATCGCCGCTTGGACCCTCTGTTAGAATCTATACTCTGTGGTCATATCCGTCCTGTGCTAAACGTCCGCCCATTGGTGGTTTCTGTTTATCAATCAATCCATTTGTTCACCACCTGGTTAGGCAACTTCTATTTCATATAATTTATAAATATAAATGTAAATTTTCTTAAAATCCTCCTTTTCTACTATGGATTCCATGTTAAATTGTCGTCATTCCAATGGAGAAAGTGTAGTTGTAAACAGTACAGAAAACAAAACCAAGGATACGATGGAAATTAACCAAGAACCGGCGAAAAGGGAAAAATGTGTGGAATTAATGAACTTAGAGTTAATGCCGAAACATCTACAGTTTAATCCGTTTGTTCATACTGGTTATAGACCACAAATGAATACTTGGGATTGTGTTGTGAGCCTTACATATTTACATAACGAAACAATTAATATTCTTTCACACGGTAAGTTCAATGTTCTACATTCTCACACATGTTCACATTCAATGTTCTAATCTCTCATCATCTGATCAGTAATTTTCTCTCTTATGCATATACCGCTACTCTTATTTAGATTAGTTGTACTTTAGGACTAGCCGTGTGCAAATCTCTCCAATCCTAAAATATAGTATTAGCAACATTTTATTATTTAGTATACACAAATAAAAATATTTAATTAAAATTAAGAGAAACACACTAACTTGTTTCTAATGGTGTTACATTTTGATATTTGATTATGGGTTCTTCCGCATTAAACAGTCGACTGTGCTGCTTTTGAATCTTATAACTTTGGAGGACTGCTGAAATGTTAAAAGTCTATTTCTTCGTCGTTAGTAAATCCAAGGTTTTGCAAATCTCTCTGGGGAGGAATCCCAAATTCCTGGGCTCTCCCTCTCATCATTATATTGCTGACGACACCCATTCCTTTAAGTAGTGTTCGGCAACTAGCGGTCAAAAAGTAGTTCTACCAACTACTAACTAGTCTGGGAAAATCTAGTTGCAACTAGTAGTTAACTATTTTTTCCTGGGACTAGTTGCAACTAGTAGTTAACTATTACCCAAAGTAGTTAACTACTAGTTAACTAGTCTATTTAATTTCATAACCTATTTTTTGCCCAAATTCTAATACATCTTTCTTATCTATATCACAAAAAACTTTATGCTTCGCTCAAAACGGTGCTTTATTTCTGGTTATGGTATTTGAGTACTCTACCATGACATTGTAGTTATAAATAGCAGTGTAATTTTTGTATATTTTGATAAAAATTTTAAATATTTTTGAAATTTTAAACAAAAATTTTTTTTAAAGTAGTTGAAAATTTGAAAGTAGTTTCAACTAGTAGTTATTAAAAAAAGTAGTTCAACTAGTTTAAACCAAAAGTAGTTAAACTACTAGTTGATCGGTAGTTAACTACTAGTTGCAACTAGTTCTAGTTAACTAGTGCCAAACACTACCTTTAAGCAATAGCCTTATTAATACTTTTTAAAAAATATTTTTAAAGTAAATTTGAGTTTTTAATTGTGTTGCTGTGATGGGGAATGCTATTAATGACAGTCATCAACAGTTTTGTTTAATTTAGCAATTCAATGGGGGAGTAGTATAATTCAGACCATTTTTCAATTTTGATGAGATTTCGCACTCATGCGATCAGAGCCAACACAGAAGAGTAATTTAAGGAAACAATAAATAGTGGACAGTGGCCGCGGTGGTGTAGTGGTCAGCGTGCCTGGCTACGAGCATTACCGACTCGATGCCTTGCGGCTTCTGCTTGGGTAGCTGGTCATGGGTCAACTCAGCCCTTCATCCTTTCGGGGTCGATAAAATGAGCACCAAGCTTGCTTGGGGAGTCCAGCGTAGGGCTAGCCACTCAGCCTGGACAGAAGCTAAGTAATTAGCACCCCAGGCCCGAAGGCTAATGAAACAGAGATGGGCACCGCCTGATGGGCCACGCCACTTGGCCCAGGCAGAATTTAATTTTTTTATTTGAAATAGTGGACAACAGTAACAGTGGCTCCAACATCACACACTACTATTCATATTATATCTATGTTAAAATATCTATCTGATGATAATTTAAAAGTAATAAGTAGGATTTTTTTTCTCTGGACCTCAATAAAATTTTTCAAAATTATTTGCCCACCCTGGTCTATCCCTTCTATAAACAAAGGAACAAACCAAGCTGTGGGCATGTCCTTCCTGGTCCCTGTCCTGATATCTCACAGATAAACATATGTACTATTTGAAGGAGTAATGGGGGAATTTTTGGGTGTCTATGTTATAATTTGAATTTCTTCCATATTCTCTAAAAACGGTTAATCGAGTGGGGAGATTCTTACCCCCTTAGTTTTTTTATGAGGGGATGAAGAATAATATTTAAACATGTGCAAAGACATTATTATCACTAAATGTCTTACTCTTATATATTTCAATTAAACTGCATTTTATTGTGTCCTAGGGCTACCTCTACTGTATGCCATCTGGAGCCTGCCCGTATTGTTGCCTTGGGATGAAATGACACTGCCAATTTTACCTTATTTCCATGCTGCTGCAACTGTGAGTCCCTGGCTGGGAAGTTCCATCTATCACTTGTTCATGAATCATTACACAGGTTATGGGACCTATGAGCGCCTACTGCAATGGGATGTCGTAGGGGTCTGGGTGACTCAGAGCTGCGGTATGAGGCTTTTTAAATTCTTATTTCTGTAATAAAATAACATTAGTCAACAATGTACCTTTTCTTTTCAAGTGCTGGCAGTAAAATTTCAAAAACTTGAACTGTTAAAAGCCGAAGGAACCATTATAAAAAGTGTGGATTATTCAAAACTAATATAATAAATATAAATTTTATGAAATAGAAAGTTTAAGACCTAAAAAAATCTGTAAACTGTAACATGAAAATCCATTTTAAATTGGAGGTATTTGAATTTTTCAAGTTGCACTTTATTATACCCAGAAGTTGAAGTTTTCCATCTAAGAAATGCTAATTCATTCTAGCAATTTTCATCAGAACTGAACCAGACAGAAAAAAAAATTAACCCATTACTAGGTAGTTGTATGATAATTAAAATATTTTCATTGAAGAGGGTTAATCCTATTCCATCCTAGAATTTTTTTTTACTTTCACTGATGATTATAACTTAAATTTTTACTTCAAGACTGAGGAAAAAAGTCATTAGATCCTAACTATAAGATTCACAAAACTACTCAATCAAATCAACTCTAATGAGAGCTTATTATGAACAGAGTGAAAAACACAGCTGAACTAACTGTTGTAACTCTTCCATTGTATTACTGATATTTTCCTAGTCAGAATATAAGTTTGTAGTTATACATGTTAAATTTAAATATCAAACTCTCTTACTACAGTAGTAACATATCAGTAATATTTACTTTTAATGTGAAAAAGAATGTATGAGTTACTAAAAATACTTTTGGGTCAATTATAGACATTTTATGTATAAATCAGGCTGTAGTGTCAAATATTAATAGAATTTATGTTCAATTTTAAACTACTCAATATTGTGGAATATACTCCCAAAAGAAAAAAGCAATTGTTTGAAAAGTTAATTGGAGCATTTAATTAGTTACTCTTGACTGTAACATTTATGTTTGTAACATTTTCTTATGTATGTCTTATGCAACTTTAGGTGGATTCTCCTCTATATACATTGGCACCATGTGCTTACCTTGGCCACTAAGATGCTTACTTCTACTAATCTACTTATACTTTGCACTAAAAGCGATATATGCAGCAGTGTTTGCTGTAGGACCTTGGGAGCGTCGAATTAGCTTTGGAGCAATGTTTGTCATGCGCTTGTGTATCCTGTGTGTTCGGTACACACCATATGGTGGTGGACACCCTGAGGTAACCTCCTTTTGAATTTATTGCCTATTCCTTAGGTTATTAGGTCCTTGCCTATTATTGCTATATTTCTTACAGTGCATTAAGATTTTTAGCAGTACCATGATATTAAGATATCTCACAGGCCAGAACACACATAAAATGTAATAAATATTTGAAACTTTTTTTGTGAACATATAACATTGGAAAAGAAAGAAAATGACAAACCAAGAATTATATTTTTCTTTATTTAATATTCATTTTATTAATTTGAAGTGTACTTGTAGGTTGACCTTCACTGGTCTTAAAGATTGATAGATATCCCTCTACACTATTGAGGGTCTTTATTAAGGGTCAATAATTTTTTGATACATGAAGAAAGGGACTTTTATAAGGATTTAAAAATCTTAACATTTTAACCATGATGGCTTCATTGTACCCCAAATTAAGATTTTCATGTATAGCCTACTTATATACTGTCTTTTTGCTTGTGTAGGTAAAGATTCATTATGTATGTAATCAATTCTTAATGCATGTCTTATTCAATTTTTTGAATTAAATGAAATGGCAAATTTATTTATGCTATATATTATGTATGATGATCACAATTACTTCTCACTGCTCCCAGAATTGTTTTATTCTTAATTTTTCTCATCTTAAAAGTTGAATTATCAACTCTTGTTCTCATTCAAATATTTAGTTTAACTTTAATTTGATCATTGTTTCAATTGACTTAGTCATAAAGTATTTTTGCAATAATATTATCCCACTGAAAATATTTCTTAACCTGTGATTATATCCATTGCAGGCCTTATATCATGTCTTCATGCAAGACTTCTGGTCACTCGTTGGTGCTGTCGTAAGTGCTTCGCTGATACCAGAGAGGTGGTTGCCTGGAAAGTTTGACTTTGCATTCAATAGTCACAATATAATGCATGTGCTGGTAGTGTTAGGAGGAATGCATATGCACTGGGCAGTGCAAAAGGACTTTGAATGGGTTGCCAACCACCAGTGTCCTATATAAAGCATGCCTTATTGCAGAGTTTTAAGTTAACATCTGCGAGTTATTATTTGTTGAATATTTATTGCATTGTTTTGTTGCCTCAGACTTTAATTTTATTTATGTTTGAATATGAACTACATCTCTTCCGTAACTAGTTTTTGTTTAAACTAGTTGAAGAGTTTGGTTTTAAATATAGTTTTGTTTTTAGTGTTCCTTATTTTTCTGAACGTTGTTATACGTTGACTAGGTGGTTCTGGGATGCTGCAATCTATCGGATTAAAATAGTTCAAACCAGTGAAAAAAGGTGATCCTGTTTTGCCTGTGATGCCTGTTTTTATGCATAGCTGTGGATTAAATTATTTATTGATTTGGTTATATAATATATTTTAATTTTTTGATGCTTTTCTGCTTAATATAAATTTTTCTTTGACTTTTTTTTAAGTTTTACCCAACAGCTTGAAATTCTAAATTAATTTTTAACTTAAATTGTTAAGTTTAATTTAAAATGTTCCAGTAGGTATGTTTTTTATAATTAGTAACTAAATCAAAATACCTTTAAATAATATGATTATTAGGGAATATTTTTAAACAAACTTTTTAAATAGTAATTTTTTAAAGTATGCGATCAAATATGTTTAAAGGCATGGTTTATTTAATCCATCAACTAGGTTTGTAAAGTGAGATATATATTGACTTGCTAAATTTATTTTACTACATTAGGCTTACAAAATATGTTTTGTGTACATTTCCTTAAGTTTCCTAAACTTGTTTGTATACCAAACTTTTTGTTTATTCATTAACTACTACCTTACCTTGTTTTATAGACCCTTGGTTGTAGTGCTATGGCTCTTGTAGTCACCACAATTCATTCATTCATACCTTGTTTTATTCAAAAAATTATGAAGCTGTTTCTGATGTTAAATTGATATTTGTTTAATGGAATTATTGACAAGTCATCTTTTCCCCACTGCTGGTTTGAACTCTTTATCCTTTTATTGTGATTTAATAATTATTATTTAAGGGGTCTTTTTTTAAATTACAACCATTGCTAAATAAGTAGCAGCAATGTTCTCTACTACATAAGCACAATCTGAATAGGTCATTAAGTACTCAGGATTATGTTGTATGGTATTATGCTGGTAGCAAATGTTGCTGATACTTATTTAGTGGTTGTTGTGATTCCTGCAAGATATGGGCTGTTAATTTCAAACTCTGCATTTCAACTACTGCACAAGAGTATCTATACATATATATTAATCATACTAATATTTTATGGACATTTCCTAATATCACTAGCCCACATTGTAAATCAAATCCTTCCATATACACTGAGCACTGTGTATTAGGTTTTATTTAATAGAATAACCATTGTTTTAAAAACACTTCTTAGTTTCAAATGCAATACAAATTACTTAAAAAATATAGAAAAACTAACATGTTGATTATAATTTTCTTATTTATTTCCTTTAAGCTTTGAGTCTAGTTCGTAATGATTCTATGCCCTTTTTTAAGTGTTTTAAGGTTCTAGGCAATGTTTTATTAAGTGATGCATTTTATTGAAAAACATCCTGATTTAGACATTTTAAGTAACTAGTTTGAAAATAACACAATGGTAGTACAGTGTATTATGTGTGACATTTTGTTCTTAGTCATGTATTCAAAACATATTCATTGCAAAAGTATGTTTTTTATTGTTAATTTTATAGTGTGTTATACATAATTTAACCTTGTATGTTTACATGAAACAGTTTATCATCCATTTCATTTTTATATCCAACAGAAAACTTTTATTTATAAATATTTTCTCATATTTAATTATTTAGTGTTAAAACATCTAAATTTTGTTCCTTTAAGATAATCAAAAATACCTATAATGTACTCTAGCATTATTATGCGTAGTTTAATATTAAAAAAAAATGACAGAAAATATTACCAAAAAAATTTTAATTTTAATCACAACGTATTTAATTTAAGTGTAGGTAGATATTTTTTTAGAAGTTTTAGTTTCTTTTGTATAACATCAGCTCAAAAAGCAAAGTACTGGGTATACTTTTCCCTTTTTTTATGTTGAGCTAGTTGTTGGTTAAGTCAAATTTAGGATCTTAGCTTAGGGCTCTATTTTCTGCTTTAAACCAATTTTCGTCCAAGACTGAACTTCCAAGATAGTGAAATATATTCAGTTCATACAAGTAAATGTAGTAGTAGTGTACTAGAACACTTTTATAACGGTTATGTGAACTATCGATTGCTTACTGTGACAGTTTAAATTGTCCTTGATTGTTAAATCATTCCATGACATTTTTCAATTAATTAAAGAAGTCTAGTCTCATAGTATTTAATCTGAATAGTCTTTTTTGTGAAGTTTTTGTGTGTTTAAATGCTTGGTCCTCACTTAAGCATTAACATATTGCAGTAATCTTCAGTGACAATTTCAATGCATATCATCCATTTTTCATAGTTTTTCTGAGTTACAAAATTGCTCTAGTCATATGTTGTGCTAGTATCAATTTCTATTTATTTATTTTTTAATTGTGATAAGTTCTCTTTTATTTTTAAACTGAACTACTAATACAGTAGACTTCCATGTAACAAACAGGAAATTGCATTGTATGGAATTTGAATTGATCAAACATTTAATTTTTTTTTTCTGCAAATCCTGCCTGAAGTTCAAAATATATGTGAAGACAATCTTAAAGCCGGAATTTATTTTGGTTTTAAAGCCTATTTTTACTTTTAATCATACATGAAATTAACTTGTTGAAGCAACTTCAATTCTACTTTCCTTTGAAGGCTTTCTCTACATGTAGAAATTTCAAGCGTAATGCACGACAATGTTTTACAAGGCAACATATACATTTTAAATTAAATTGTTACATGGGAATAAGAATTCAGTTGTCAAAATTTCATTGCGTGGCAGTCTACTGTATACCTTTTTTACACCAAATATGCTAGCTTCATTCAATTTTCAAAAAATATTCAGTCATCCTCCTAAGAAATAATAAAGGCTCTCTCTTAATTTGGAAGATATATGACCAGGGTTAAAACATAACTCATGAATTATCTTGTAACCCGTAAATTTTAAAATTAGGTTTAAAATTTTAAAGTACTTTTAAAATTTCTTTTTGAAACATCTTACTTAAAAATATTCTTTCTCAGGATTGTGTTAAAAATATAATGAAGTTCAAAAACTTGCTTCAGTTTTTAAAGACATGCAATGTTTTTTTTTTAGCATAAACTAAATTTTTAGTTAGTAATGGGAAAGTGCAATAAAGCTTCTATTCATAAGTTATCAAAACATTTTTATAAATGCTTTTTGTTCCAGAACTAGTTCTAACAAATCTTAGAATATTTTAGTTTTACAAAGTAAGAACCCTTTTAAAATTAAATATTTTTAAAAGTTTTCTTATTTTAAGGAATTGGCTGTTAAAACTTGTTTTGGCTCTAAAATGAGCTCTGAAAAATAACTCATGCTTGTAAAAGATACGTACATTATAGTAACTATGAAGAAATTGTTTTGTATATGATGGTGTCCCCATTTCATTAACCTTTTGTGTAAGAATTGGACCTCTTTTCTATCTTTTCAAAGATTAGTTGGTGACTGCTTGTTTTTATTGACGCTGAATAAATAATATGCAATATTTTTAAATTTGCAGATTTTTTTTTTCAGTTTTGTGAATTGTTTTAGCCCTAGTTGGTAACTTTTCTAGTCATCTCTACTTTAAAATCTTGGGTTATATCAGGTCAGAAATGTTTCTTTTTATTAGCATTTATTTATCAGTTCTTTTCATTAATCATTTTTACACATGAAACATCTATTCTATGTAAAATAGATTACTTTATAGGCATAGATTTTAACAATCTAAAAGGCTATAATCATTTCATGGAAACTCTTGGATTTCTAGTCAAGACAAATTACAGTACACCTTCACCATACTGCATTCAAACTCCTTTCTAAGCATTCATCATTACAAGAGGGTTGACAGATAGTTCCACTTCATGAGTTGGCTCACATTTGAACTATTAAGTATCTAGACTAAAAGTTTAATCACAGAAAATTTTGTTACCATAGGTAAGGCTATCAGATCATGCCTAATATACTAATTTTAAATAACCTTTAGAATGTTGTTGTAGGTTTGAAATATAAGGCTCATTGATAAATTTTTAACTATTTATAGCTCCTCTTTAGATAGACGAAATCTATGAAATAGGTTAGTTTTTTACTCTGGAGACTTAGGTTATAGAAAGAATTGCTATTTCCTCATCTTTTTGTTGTGATATGTTTGTTTTGTTACCTTGTTGTGAATGAATTTGTTAAACTGACTGTGTCTAACACACAGATTGACACATCAATTTTCTTGTTATTTCTTTTGCTTTGTTGATGTTTTTTTACTTGTGCATATTTCTGAATGCATGTTTGTGCTGTTATAAAGATATGAAACTTTAAGTAAGGGCAGTTTTTATAAGATTGATTGAAAAGCCAGCCAGAGGTTGAGAAATATTGGGACCATACTGATTTATCTCTGTTTTATATTTGGTAATACCAAGTACCTGCTCAATCCAGTTTGTATGGTTCAAGCTCACTCATTTAAGCTATGAAAACTAATTGTGTATACTCTTTGAAGAAAGGATTGGCTAATCTTTTGATATGTATATAACAAATATCACAAAAACTGTTTAAATGATGTATTTTCATTGTATACTAATATTGATTTCAGTATAGCAATCTGTTATTTACCTTTACTTACGCTAAAAACCTATAAAGCCATTTTTTCCATTGAAATCCTTTTTTGTTTTTTTGGTTTTAGCTCAACTGTAAAATGTTAAGCATGTGACCACCAAGAATAAGTTCTTGAATATGAGGTAACTTAAAATCCATTGGCAATAGAATGATTCAGGTTCTTGGAAAACTTTTCATGGTAAAACAAAGAACATAAATGCAATATAATGTTATTTTTGATAAATAACAAACCCACTTCTCAGATTTAATTTTACTGTTAAATTAAATTTTAAGAGAAAGAACTTGTATTGCAGGAAAATTAAAAACTCCAGTCATTTTGCTATAGTACCTTTTTAAAAATTATTTCTATCCCTTATTTAAATTATTAATTTTTGATGGTTATTTTGCTTCGAAATATCCAAGTTGCACTGTTTTTACACTCTGAAAAAGAAACCCTAGTTCGAATAACTGCCCTAATTTATATGTTATTATGTTTGATTAGATTAGTATACAGATTTTTCATTGATAATTTTTGTTTGCATGATTTTCAAAGTTTCTTTGTTTATTGACTGTTATATTAGTTTAATTTATTGCTCTTACTGTATCTTGTAACAAATCTATTATAAATGGTTTGGAACTCAATACTGCTTATAATTGTAACTAAGTAATGAGATGATTGTTTATAAATTTGTATCTTAAAGAAGTTTACAGAGAGGCATTTCACCTGTTCAAAATTGGGTTAATTTACTTGTAACCATTATATTTTTACCTGCTTACTGAAAACACCAATCTACTTTTTACTAGTTTTGAGAAAAATAAATTCAAAATTTGTTTTCTACAGATGTGCAATACGGGTTGTTTAGCTTTCAACACATCTATTGGGATGATTGGGAATTATAACTGTTGCCTCTGATATGGTGTGTAGCATTACTCAATGAGTCTAAAAATATAGATTGGGTGTTTTGGTGAGGATATTATGCCTAATTTTCTTTAACCTACTTCCTTTTTCTCTGTGCCTTAAGTTCTTGTTACCAAAGAAATATAAATAAAAAAAAAAATTCAATTATTTTAACTAATTTAATTTTGCTTAGCTTTTAATTTCTGCACAATGGAAGGACCTAAATGTAGTGCTTACTTGATGAAAAGTTTGACAATGCCTTTATGCCTACAGTACAATATATATACTGATGTGAATATATTTAGTGCACAGTTTTATAAGTTGTGCTTGACTTTTAGCTGTGGCATTTTAGTATGCAGACTTGATTTCATTTCATTGTGTTGATAACTGCTATTTGTTTTCTACATATAACTTTTTGTTAAATATAACATCTAAATATTTTAGATTAATAAAGTTTTATACTGCATATTATTTTCTAGCTTTCTAACTGGCCTCTCTCTCTCTATTTTTTTTGGGGGAGCATCTCTCTCTGGCCCAATTTAACAATGCTGGTAGAGATTTCCAGCATGGAATGTCAGTGGCTCCATAAACCAGAACTTAACTGAGAACTAGTTCAGCTACTGAATAATTAAACAAATATGAAGTTTTCTTCTGACTGACATGATTGTCTTTGTGGAAGTATGCAATAATTATATTTTATGCTTAAAAGGGTTCTTAATCATTCAAATATTATTTAAATGACTTTTTCCTTACATTTCAAAATGTTTTAAATGTGAAATGAAAAGAAACACAATGAGATACTTTCTGGCAGGTTTTAAACAATCAGATTTATTCCTAGGATTTTTTTGAAGGAGTTAAAATACTCCTTGGCTTTTTAGGAGGAGTGAATACGGAAATAGCATAAACTACATATAATTTACACATAAAACTACATAATATAGAGACACGAAAACCGCAATCAAACTCCCTAAGCATCAGAACAATACAAAAATGACTATGGCTGTATGGAAACACATTTAAAAAGTATGATAATTAGGGTGTTAGATAGTTGGTGTTTTGAGTAGAAAAATATGTGTCGATTTCGGTGGGGCATGGTGCATTTTTTAAGCTAAACCTTAGTGTGCAAATACTCCTGGCTTGTTTCTTAAAGAGTATTTCTGATTTTCAATGAGTGAAATACCCTCAGAGGAGTTAAAAATATCTCTGTAAACAATTATATCTCTCAAAAATATCTCTGTAAACCCCCCCCCCTCCACCTCAAATTCTCACTCACTCAGGCCTGACGAGAGAGGGGGGGCGAGGGGGTACGATACCTAAGGCTTTTCATATAGTACTAAGACGGATATCATTTTGAATATTTTGGAAATTAATTTGTTCACATAAATGTCCAAAAATGAGTAAATTCCCAGTTTTCTAGGGCATATTTTCAAAACTTTTCGTGGGGAAGACCCCCAGACCCCCTTTATTACTTGTTACTCATTGTATTACCAAGAAAACCATACTTTTAAGTTGAGTGAAATTCAGATCTTGCCTAGAAATATTCTAAAAATTACATTAAGCCTATATGAATGCATGGGTGGAGGTATTTCAGAAAATTTCGCCCCCTACCTCGAAATGAGAATGTCATTTGGAGGCCGCTTCTCAACCTTGTACCCGGGGCCCGACTTGGCTCTCGGCGGCCCTGATTATGGTACAAAATATATACTACAAAAACAGTTGGTACAAAATACATTCTTAATCACCTCAAAGGCACTAAAATGAAAATAAGTTTTGAAATTGGTAATATGTGTGGCATAAGTATTTAAAATACGCTTATTTATGAATAACACTACCGGCAGTTTACCGCGAGTCATACCTCTGATTGGCGGAGAACTAGTTTAGTTTCCCTTCTTTAACTGACAATCAGAAGTTTTACTGCTTGTTAACCTCTGATCAAGTTACCTGTGCAGGGTTGGAAAAAAACATGTTTTTTTCTAAAAAATACAAAAAACGTGTTTTATTTGTTTTAAACGTGTTTTTTTTGTTTAAAACGTTTTATTTGTTTTTTTTTACCCACGACACAGAAATTCTAAAAAAAACTCCATGATTTTAAAAAATTAAATTAAGTTTTTAAAATTGAAAATGGATTAACAAAGCTATCCCTGACATCAAATGGCATCTTGAGCTTTTTAGCACCTGTTTCTTTGAGCTTGGTGGAGTAAAATGATTGTTTTGGAAATATGATACTATGTCAACAACTTCAGCGTTAACATTAGAAATGTAAATATATTTTGCTAAAAGGTTTAAGATACGAGATACGAGCTAAACATTTATAAGTTATTATATTCATATTCATTTCAGTGCTTTTCAGTTCATTGGGTATTTTGACGACATTAGCAGCATTGATCGTTTAAAATATTAAAGTATAACATAAAGAACAGGTCAATTATAAAAAAATATGATTTTTAAACAATTCTATTTGTATTTTTTATTAAATAACTTTCGAGACAAAAATCAAATAAAACAGTTGAAAGTAAATACTAAGTTTTATATAGTAATGCCATCTGTTCATAGAAAAAAGAATTATTAAAAAAGTGCGTGTTTTAAACAATGTTTTTTTTGCTTTGTTTTAAACGTGTTTAAAACAAGTGTTTTAAACAAAGTGTTTTAAACGTAACAACCCTGTACCTGTGACTACGTGCGTAAATCCCCCATACTTCAAATAACGAATTGTTCACTTTTCATATTAACAGAAACTCCTTAAGAGAAAAATCATCAGCACACACACAGTGTGATGGTTTCATTATGGCACGTATTGGTCGTTTTTCAAAAAACTGACTTATAAAACTCGAAATTTGCAAGAGAGAGAAAAACCACAAAACTCTGAAAAAAACATTGTCCTGTGATATACTGGGTCCTTACACAACTTTTGGCCACCCCGTGCATTTTGATCGGACAACTTTATGCTTTTTTGATCCTCCCTACTCTCCAGTCATCGCATTGTCCCGTTCTTTCACGATCTTTCTCAAGCCACAGCGATTTAAGCGATCGGAGATTTGATGTGTTACCAGATTCTCGATATTTACAGAACTCTGTTGAAATTGAGGTATATTACAGTTCTACAAATACCAGTTGGGTTAACTGTATTTTTCAGTGCGTTAAATGCAATTTTCAATGCATTCAGTGATAATATTGCAAAGTATCTCCAAGTGGGGTTGTTTTGAGGTACAGGAATAACATTCCAGAGAGCATATAGAGCCTGTGTGAGACCACTCTCGTCATGCCAAAACAAGCGTTTAAAAAGACTGCTCTAGATAATGCTTAAAGCAGATTGAAAAACACTTACTTCTGTTCACGCTGTATAAATATCGCTTTATATTAGCTTAAACATCAACAACTACAGTCAGAATGAGCACAATGGTCGTTATGGTAGTCACACTCAGACAGGTAGTAAGTATACTGCACATTGTCACCAGTATTTAAAAGCCTTTTCTTTTATGAGTTGATTAACGATCCATTTGCTATTCCTAAGATTGTTGATGGAGATAGCATTTAAAGTGATGGTAATGGTAGCTATTTCTATGTAGAAATAGATCATGACTATAATAACTTGAATTATGTTGAAGGATTTTATGCTGATGAAACATAAGTTGTATAGAAAAGTCACGATTTAAAATTATTAATGGAAATACTCAATTTATGTGTTTTTAGATTAGCATCCAGGGCCGTACCCAAGGGGGGGTTAGAGGTTCACCCCCAGAAATTTTGACAACAGTAAAGAGTTAGAAAGATACGTAATCGGTAATTAAATAGCAACTATAAGGGAAAAAATCCAAACAGAGCATATAGTTACAGTCAAATTCATCAAAAATTGATTTTAAAAAATGCAAGTGTTTGAATACCGTAATATTGTTAGTTTTTTGTGTATTATATTCATACACTTTCCCTTGTAAATGTTTTGTCAACTTTTGATGGATTTGATCGTAACTTTACTTTTTTTTACATTTTTTCTTATAATTGCTCTATAAATACAGATTACATGACTTTTTAAACTTTTAGCATTGACGAAGGGAATCCAAGATTCCCCAAACAGTTGTATGTTTTAAATTTAAACTCATTGTTCAATAAAAACCATGGTTTTGTTTCCTACTTTGCATCATTTGCACAAGCATCATCTTGACATAGGATGAATGTTTAAGTGAGCGTTTTGTACTTTTTTGGACGAAGCCTTTTGTATAAAAATAACAGTGGGTGGTTCGCTTACGTACTAATTATAACTGGGGTTTAACAATTTGTTTATATTGCTGACAAGGGGAAGGGGAGTCAAAAATTCCCCAAAACATGCTGGCGTAATACTGAAACGGATCCTTATCACGGTAAAAATATGAAAGTCAGTCTAGTTAGTATGAAGATAATAATTGTGTTATTATTCTCTTCTTTCTACTGCTGATAATGGATACATATCATATTAGGATATCATTACATTAACTTTAGAAATTAATAAAAAATTGCTGAATAATTTTACAAGAAAAGTTGAATTCTTTGGAACACATTCCTACCAAAAACTCAATTCTTAACACGCATTATTATCATAACTAGCTGAACAGCAACCCGATGCGTTGCGCCGAGTGTAATTTTAATTCTACAGTTTTCACGATGTATACTTTAATATTAAATTTTTAGAGAAGAAAACTATATGAAAAAGAAAAATTCAATAATTTTCTTACATAACATTTTATCTTTCCAACATAATTAAATATATGTTTTAACTTAGTTTTATCTGCTGTAGCCACTTGTCCCACATTTCCAGCCTTGCACGGTTAGAGTATATATGTTACGGGCAATGTGATAAATTCGGGCATTATTAATAATGCCCGGGCAATGTGATAAATTCAGTGGAATTTATGAATGAAATTTATCACTTTGCGCGCCTCCACTTCGGGCATTATTAATAATGCCCGATTAATCACTTTGCCCATAACATATATATTTTAAAAAGGTTTTCTCAAAATACATTTCTAATTTTGTATATCAGCAATTACCACAATCATTAGGGTATCTCAGGCTCCTTTTTCGTATTCCAGTGTTTCCGGTAATTTTTCCCATCATAGTTTTACGATATTTTACCTTTTCCGGTGTTCCCAATAATCTTTCCTATCCCAGTGTTCCTTGTAATTTTTCGTATTCCGGTGGGTTTTTTTCATCTTAATAAAGCAATTAATTTGAAACCATGAATAATATAATATAATAATATATATAATATTATAATCAAGGAAAATAATGTTAAAACAGTAATTATTTTTATTTATTTTGGTGTTTTTATAACTGAAAATAGTTTTTAATAGACATTTACAGGATTTTACCCATTAAAATATTTAATTTTGAGGTTTTCATCTCATTTACAATAGTGAGTCAAGCAGATCTACTCTAGTAGAAAAACATTTTATAAACATAATAAAAATCCTGGTAAATTTGTAAGTCTAGTAAACTGTGTCTTTTGTGCTATTCCATAAATAATTTTACTTTAAAGGAATAAATCTTAAAATAAAGGAAAATAACGCTTGAAAATAAATTATTTGAATTTATTTTGGTATTTTCATAGCTGATGGAGTTTTTAAATCGACAATTATCGAGTTTTTCCTGTTAAAAATATTTAATTTTGAGGTTTTATCTTATTTACAATAGCGAGTCAAGCAGATCTACTCTAGTAGAGAAATGGAGAAATAAGCGTAAAAGAGCAGAAAAACGCAAATATCTCGAAAAGTATTTCGAATTTCGGAATGAAAATGGGCGACTCGGCGTCCCTGGGTCATTTGCCGTCTTTTGGCACCTCGGGCGCCCTTCTGCGTTCAGTGGTTTGGGAGGAGATAGAGGGACATACGGACAAGCGGACATACGTTTGTTTACTCTCGGATTTTAATAGTATGACTAGCTGAACAGCAACCCGATGCGTTGCGGCAAGTTAAGTTTTAATTCTAGTTTTCACGATGCATACTTTAATATTATATTTTTAGAGAAGAAAACGATATGAGAAAGAGAAATTCAATAAAAATTCTGTACCCACTTTTGCCACCTTTTCCAGCCTTGCACTTGTGGAGTAAATAAAAAAAAAAATTCAAAAAAGTTTTCTCAAAATACATTTCTAATATTGTATATCAGCAATTACAATCCTCCCGGTATCCCAGGCGCCTTTTTCATATTCCGGTGCTCCCGGTAATTTTTCCTACACAGGCTTTTAAGATATTATACCTATCCCGGTGTTTCCTATATATTTCCTGTCCCGGTGTTCCCGGTAATCTTTCCTATCCCAGTGTTCCTTGTATTTATGAAATTTTCACTTTTCCATATAGTACATATGTTATGGGGGCAAAGTGATTAATCGGGCATTATTAATAATGCCGGAAGTGGAGGTGGGCAAAGTGTTAAATTTCATTCATAAATTCCACTGAATTTATCATATCGTCCGGGCATTATTAATAATAATGCCCGGATTTATCACATTGCCCGTAACATATTTTAATTTTAAGGAAAAATCTTAAATAAAGGTATATAATGTTAAAACAATTATTTTAATTTATTTTGGTGTTTTCATAACTGAAAATAGTTTTTAATAGACATTTATATGATTAAAATAATTAGTTTTGATGTTTTCATCTCATTTACAACAGTGAGTGAAGCAGATCTACTCTAGTAGAGAAAAATTAAAAATAATATATAATAAAAAGCCCTAGTAAATTTTTAAGTCTAGTAAACCGTATCTTTCCAATTTCCATATCTCCAGTCAATTTATGAAAGTTATTCCATAAATATTTTTATTTTAAAGGAAAAAATCTTAAAATTAAGGAAAATAACGCTTGAAAATAAATTATTTGAATTTATTTTGGCGTTTTCATAGCTGATGGAGTTTTTAAATCGACAATTATCGAGTTTTTCCTGTTAAAAATATTTAATTTAGTGGTTTTCATCTCATTTTTACAACAGTGAGTCAAGCAGATCTACTCTAGTAGAGAAATGGAGAAATAAGCGTAAAAGAGCAGAAAAACGCAAATATCTCGAAAAGTATTTCGAATTTCGGAATGAAAATGGGCGACTCGGCGTCCCTGGGTCATTTGCCGTCTTTTGGTACCTCGGGCGCCCTTCTGCGTTCAGTGGTTTCGGAGGAGATAGAAGGACATACAAACAACCGGACATACGTTTGTTTACTCTCGGATTTTAATAGTTAAGATGTCTTTAGTTAAATTATAACAAATGACGCTGCAAATAAATAACACTGGTCTACAAAAACAAACTTTTTTTGGTGCATGGAATATTAAAACTGATTTTGTATATATTTGACCTCCTGATTCAGAATATGGCATCCATTTTTGCTCATCACCTCTAGTTTTAGAGATATTCTACAGTTAAATTTTTACGACTTTTGACTACCTTTTATACAATATGGTGATATAAAAAGATGTCTTAAAATATAAAAAACCAAACACTCCAAGGCTTTTCCTAGGGTCCCAATAGATAGTGTATGCAGCTTCAGCCCCCTAAGTTAGTTTTAAGGGGTACCTATAGGGCCCTAAAGTTGAAAAAAAGTGGGAAAAAACGGTATTTTTTTTTCAGAATTTTTTAAAAAATATTTTTGAGTTTGCTAATGTGATAAAACTGGCTAATATATGTTATTTAGAACTTATCTAAGCAGGATAAAATAATTTTTACTTTTAAACTGCACCGCAAAAGACCTATTTTCTAATTTTAGGCGAAACATTTTTTCCCCTTGGCGTATCACATATTCTTTTGTATTATCTCATATTTTCTTCTGTTGTTAAATAAAAGATTGATTGATTGATTGATTGAAAATAGGGTCATTTCGCTCAAAAACGCTAAATACCTATAATGGTGGTTGAAACGAATATATTTCGAATTTTTCAAAAGTAAGTCCTCAAAAAAGATGCCTTTTGATGTAAAAAGGACATCTTTTTTTTTAATCAGGAGGTCAAATATTTACAAAATCAGCTTTAATATTCAATGCACCAAAATGAGTGTTGACCAGTGTAATAAATAAAAGTAGTAATCATTGTATTTACATATAGTCGTAGTAACATTAGTTTATCGTCACGGTCTTGTACAGACGGGGCTATTACAGGGATTCCCAAACTTTTCCAAATCACTGCTCTCGGAACATTAGATCTTTATCACGACGACACCCCAAGTTATACCATATCTGTTGGTCGTACTATCTATATTTTTCTTAAGGAAGTTTTCCTTTCTGCAATGAAAGCTATTTTATACTCTTCTTCTTTTCAGCGTGAGTATTTTTCAAAGACCAATCCAATGAACATTTTTTCTGACTAAAACATCTCAATTTTAAAATTATCCTTGTTTACTTGACAAAACACACTACTTGGAAAAATATTAAACACTCATATAATTTTTTTTTTGAGAATATGTTTGATCAAGATGGAAAATATCATGCATTTCTCTGTTTGTTTTTCAATGAGTCATTTTTGTGCAAGTAAACAAAAATAAAAGTTCTCCCAGACTCTTGGTTTTATGCACTGCATAAAGATGAAATTTAAGAATACCTGCAAAAAAAGTAGAAGTGGCACGAACAATTTTTGTTTCCTAAATAGTGGCACGCTTCTCAAAAAGGTCGTCCACCCCTGCTTTCGAGATAATGGATAAATATCAAGAGCTCGAAGAAAAATTATTCATACCAGTTCACAAACGATGAAATTGTTGAACGTAGAAACTAAAGAACGCCTGCATGAAGTCATTCATTCCCTTTTGGTGAACTTTTAAAGACTGAACTTGGAGCCCAGAATGGTGAATTTAAAAAAAAAAAAATATATTGTTTACCTACTTGCTTCTGAGATAACCAATCAACTTTTATTTACGGCTTTTCGAGTTATAAGCATTTTACTCAATTTCTAAAAATACTGGAAATAGGTTTAAAAATACTTAGGAACTTATACTTTTTTTCATGCTGGGTAAATAATATCTTTTTATGAGTTTTGACAAAATCAGAAAGATCGCAATGGTCGTTACGGTAATCACACTCAGATAGGTAAGTACTAATACTAGGTATGCCTAAAAGGAGGGATGCAACGAATTCAGAGCCAAGTCAGTTGTCCGAAAAGACACAGTTCCTGCATACATTGTATTTCTTGGAAAGTCAAGTTTGCTTTTCTGCATTCTAACAACTACCAACAGAAAAACCCTTTTACAGAAATGATTCCGCTCGTAGGTATTGGTAAAAAAACAACATACAGGACGCAGCCAAAATAAATTTTCTCTCTCCATTAGTACAACTTTTAAAGGGAGATAAGTTTTTCATAAATAAGAAATGTAATTAACCGATGTTGAATGTTGTAATGAATTTTGTACAAAATTTACAGGATGATTATATACATTGATTTCAAAGGCCTGCTAAAGGAATTACTTGAAATACCAAGAATTACTTGATGTTTCATCTGAGTATTTCTGAAGCTGAGGTAACTTTTGGAAGAAAAAATTGTTCAAAACTTGAGTGATAGGGGGCGGGCGTAGTGCTTGTCAAAATGCCTTCATACCAAACTAAAAATTGGCAAAATGGTTAAAAAGACTAGAGTCACTACTGAGGATGCTGTTGTTTAAGCTGAACGGTGGTCCATGAATCTAGACCTAGAGGATAATCATTTTGAAGAAGAAACCCTGAAACCACCATAAAAGTACATAAAATGGGAAAAGCACGCTGTAGACTGGACATTATTAAAAAAATAGATATAGTAGGATACATCATGGAGACGGCAGTGAAAATCCTACAGACTAAAAAACAACTAACCTATATTTTCCTGTTTATTAAGTTGTAAAATAAAGTTGTTCATTTTATTTATAGTTTCATAAATGAAACCTAGATAAAAAGAAACAAAAGACACAGATCTAGAGCTATTCCACTTTTACAGATTTGACTGTATTTTCATCAATTTAATAAAAAAAAATACTAAAAACTATTTCCTTGGTTGATTTTTTAAGTTATTTGCATAGGTTTTGTTATTTAAAAAAATATTAAGCTAAATTATTGCAATTGTTAATTTATAGTTCTTTAATTTCGGGTAAAGTATCTAAAATAAGCATTAAAAACACCGTATACATATAGTTGAAGTGTGCCTGTTCAAAGTATGTATTAATTTAACCATTAAAAAAACACTTCATATTTGAGAAGTACCTATAAAGGAAAAATATTTCTCCACTGAAAAACAAAGAAAATTACACTTTCCCACCACTTTGTAGGTGTCTGCCCACGAAAGCCTTTCTTAGTACATTTGTAACCAGACTAATCGAGTCAATTTGCCCCTTCGATTATATTGAAAGTCTTAATTATCCTATAATTTCATCAGCACTAGTTTGTACCTCTACCAAACATACATGATACGCCCTTATAAGGTCTGCTGTTCAGTTCAATCACATAAATTTTACGTCTCTAGGCTCTTTGCTTAATTTTCTACTGTTCTTGAATTTGTTACTACTTATAAGGGTATTTATATTCTCAGAAGTCGAACACTTTCAGAAACTGATTAAGAAGGGATAGTTTGTAAGGAATTGTATATTCTTTCCTTTTTTAAATTTCATATCGATGATGACGGTGCTACAAAGTTGTAGAAACTAGAATAATGTGACAATGAAATGCAATATCTAGGTGTACCAAACTGTACAACTATTTTTGCAGCAAAATCATCATTAAATCATGAGTTTGTTTCAGGTTGGCAAATAGCAATCACATAATTTAAAAGCATTTTAATGGTACATACGTAATTGAAAATCAAATTTCCTCAGATTTTATGATAGGTATTTAATTCTAGACCAGTACGTCTTTTCAAACTTTAAATTTTAAGAACTTATAAAATTTAAGAAAGTCATGGTATTTTTATAAAGTAAAGTTAATAGTTGTAGTGAATCATAAAAATGAAATCAGAAAAAGGACAAGCATACACAAAATCCAATCAAAATGTTGGTGATTGTGAAACTAATGTTTCCTTTTTCAGCATAAAAGCTTAAATTCTTCCTCAAAGTAATGATGGTTTTGTGACTATGAGAGTAGCAATTGTAAAATCAATTTATGGCCAGTGATTAAATTATCTCTTCAATATTCATTGCATTTTATTGCAAAAGAAAAAACGTTTCCTCCAAGGCCTTTCATATAAATGTTAGCTACTGTGGGTACTGTTGCTTTAATTCAGTCATGGATTTTCAGTACTTAGCACTCTTTTCTTTTGTAGCATTATTTGGTAGTGTTACAAGCTTTTCGTATCCTATTCCTCATGGGGATCAAAAATATCTTTGTATACGTAAGTGTCATTTTTTGAATAAATGTGTAAAAGATAAAAATATCAATGAACACTATTTTCATTCACACGTTCAAGATCTACTAGACCATATCTCTATTGACTGAAAACACTCTATAGAGCATTTTCAATCACATGACTCTGCCTAACAACGGCCTTAGCAACGTTGTTTTATTCCTCCAGTGACATCATGTGCGAATGCTGCTATTGGATACTTCTATGTCCCGCCCCTAACAACAGCCTTAGCAACGTTGATTTTGTCCTCCAAGTGACGTCATGTGCGAATGCTCTATTAGAGTGTTTTCAGGTGACGTCACAACCGGTTATTTTCTTTTAAATGTGTATCTTCTGTAGGGCTTTTAACTGTTGCTAAGGCCGTGGTTCGTGGTTTATCTGTTGCTAAGGCGGTTTTTAGGTATGGGATCACGTGATTGCAAATGCTCCAATAGAAGAATTCCACGGCTAGTCATTTTCTGTAACTGTTAACCTCTGTAGGGCAAAAAACTGTAACATCTTCTGTTGCTTAGGCCGTTGTTAGGTCCGAGTCATGTGATTGAAAATGCTCTATGAAAATGAATAACACGGAACTAATGCTCATTTTCTTTATTTTCAGCTGCAATAGCCGGTATTGCTCTCCACTTCGATGCAATAATGCCTGAAAGAGTAAGTATAAACCAATATTCTGTGTATAGAACAATCTTGAAATATATCTTAGTAACAGCAAAATTCTTTACATGGATTTGCCTTCAGACGAGGATGAAACAATTTCAATGTTAAATAAAGAGGCCTGGAGTTTTATAAACATCATTACGTATTTTCGATAAAAATTAACGATTTACTATATGAGGAGATATTTTAATTAGTTTAAATCGAAGCTACATTTTTCAGTCAGTGTCGTCTAACAATATTTTCAAATTTTATTCTTGATAAGCAAAGGATGGGTTTTATGTTACTCCATTTTATTTATGTTACTCCATTGAACAATTTTTTATAAATATTTTATCTAACGATTGCATATTTTTATATCAAACATATACCTTTCAAAATTGTGATCTTCCAAAGTATGACCAGGGGTCAATAACTGGCTAACCCCCACATGTGGCCCAAGGAAGATGACTGGATTTGCCGTTCTTTTCACTATTTAAACCGTTTCATTAAAAAAGTATGATGGATCAAAATTTCTTATGGAAATTCTCTCGTATCTCTCTATATATAATGAAGGTGTCCCTGGGTTCCTGCCTGGGTTCCTGGGTTTGTCCGGAACAGATTTGGCTCAATTTCTCCAAAACTACCCGTCCGAATCGAACCAAACTTGGTACACATACGTATGGGGACGGGGGAAAGACAATGACATCATTTCCAAATTTCTAAAACCACCCCTTCACCCCCTATAAGGCCTTTTTGTAAAAATCGCCTTACTTCCCACTAAAGAAGATCTGTTTAACTCGCATTGTTGCAAATAATACAACAAAAACAATTTTAAACATAAAACAAAGTATTTAAAGATAAAACTTGGCTAAAATTGTTTTAAAAAGGTTATTAATAATTTAAAAAATTAAAAACGGCCCTTATAAAAAACTTTATAACAGTATTTTCTTATTAAAAACTTCATTTTCCATGAAACTTTAAGTTGAAATAGAAAGTTTTAAGAATTAGACTGGTTAAAGTAAAGATTACATCATGCAGTTTTTTTAGAAAGTTGATGATAGAAACACTAGATCAATTTGTTATTTAACCTTATAATTTGTTTCTTTGGTTTAGTTTAACGGGATTTTTTTTTTCAATTTAAACAGGGGGTATTTACAAATTTTGGGATTTCAAAAGTCTGTAATAATTTTAATGGATTTTTTTCACTTAGAATGGATAATTGGGTAACTGTCGTAATTAAATGTTTTACACAGTTGGAACCGGGAGGGAAAAGGCACAGGGAGCACTGTGATGAAAATGCACCGGGAACACCGAGATGAAAAGGCACCGGGGACACCAAGATGAAAAAGGCACCGGGATATGAAAAAATACTGGGAACACCGGGATATGAAAAACTACCAGGATGATTGGTAATTATGGTTACAGAAAATTAGGCATGTAACTTGAGAAAATTTTAATAAATTGATACACTCCACCCGTGCAAGGCCGGGCATATCAGCTAGTCTATAATAATAAAAGAGCTTTACCACTCACTCACTCACTCACTTACCAACGCACAGCAAAATCTACCGGGGCTAAAGACTCGAAACTTGGTAGGGTCGAAGACCTTACGGTGTATACGCGCACTAAGAAGGGATTTTTCGAAATATATTTTTTCTGACCCACAGGGAGGTTTGGAGCGTTTTCGACGTTTTTGAGCCCAACGGCGTCCCAAATGACCCCAGATCTTTGTTATTTCGCAGGAAGGTACCTAGCAACAATATCTAGAAAGGCATTTTTCAGATTTTGGATATTCGAATTTTAAGAGGTCTGAATATTCCAAAAAACCCGTTTTTGCTGAGCATAAACCAAGTTTTACATTTTCGAAGAAAACAGTACCGAGAAATCGATATTACGAAGTAAACTGTAGGTAATACCTTCTTAAGAGTATTTCAAAGAAAGTAATTTCTGGATTTTTCGATATTCGATTTTGGAGGGTGTGCACGAGGGTTTGAATATTCACTCCCGTTTTTAGTTTTTGGATCCTAGCACCCACATTATTAATGTGATTGTGAAATTTTAGCATGTTGTTCCTCACACAACCAGGAAGGTTTGCAAAAAAGAATTTTTAAAATCAATGCATTCCAAGCAGCATTTTTCGGCTTTTTTCTAAATCCTTATGCGCATCCTTCAATTTTAAATTGATAACGGTTATTGCTCCTTTCAGGTGAAGCAATACCTCTATTGTTAGAAATATTTATTTAAAAATGTTTTATAACAGGTGAATTTTTTAAAAATCTGATAAAGAAAATATTTTTAATGATTAGATAATTTTTTTTATGATAACCGAAAACCGTTCCACTGAAAAAATTTATTGTTTTTTCTATTTAATCAAATTTAAGTATTTAATCAACTTTAATCTTTAAGTCTATTTAATCAAATTTAAGTTCAAATTAAACAATATTTTATCAGATGCATTTTCAATAGCTGGTGTCTATTCAAATTATGTTTACTTTTATTTCATGTTTCTTTCAATGAATAAGTTGGTGATGAATCAGCAAAGGGGGGTTCAGGGGGTCTCCCCCTGATTTAAAAAAAATCTTATTATTATTTAAAAATGGTTATAAACACTAATTCTAAATCGATTTTTTTAAGGTTTTGTTTAAGATCTTAAAAAAAAGTATGTATATTTAATTGTTTTGTATTTTATAAAAATTTAGCGGGATGAGGGGGAAATAAGTTTTATCTATAGAAATTGCTGTTCAATTATATTTTATTTTTTACCTACCTTTATTGTGAAGCGAAGACGGAGAAATTTGCCTCAAATATACATTTATAACAATTGCAGAAATGGATGGAGGGAGAAAAAGACAAAAGAGAAAAAAATAATGGGGTTCAGAAGGTCCCGTGACTTTTTTTCTATTTTGAAAAATTACTCTTTAAAAACGGGGATTAAACGGAGATTTAAAGGGTTTTTTTACATCATAACGAAGTGGTATGGCATCAAAAAAGAATCCTAGCGGGAAGACTGTTGACTCTATTGCATCTAAACGATAATTCTTATTTATTTTAACACACAGTTTGATAAGCCTTTTATTCCCCGAGCAACGGCGGGCATATCAGCTAGTTTAAAAAATAAAATACGTTTTTCTTTCTATTTGTCTTGGTCTTTGGGTATTAAAAGTGTAATTCAGTGGGACCTTTGAGCTAAAAACTTGGTATACAAGGTGTTTCAAACGTACGTTTAATTTGTAACCAACGTCTCTTAGGATCATGGAAGTAAGGTGATGGTACCCCCAAGGAAGTGAAAGGGAAGGGAAACCTCTAAAATTTGTAAATATCTTTGATTTTTTAATTAAAATCTGTCTTTATTTACCCTATAAAACGCAAACCTACATGAGTACCTCCTCGATTACGTACGAAATTTTCATATTTTATATCTATGCGTTTTTCATGATATTACCAACAATTTTCTCATTAAAGTTTTCGTTCTATCTCCTTTATTTTTTTAATTAATTTTTTACTTTTCTTATTTCGCCGCTAGTGGCGCTGTAAACCATCTCAATAGTTTCAGCATGATCACTTACCTAGGTGTACTTCTAACTTTGATGACCCAAGGAGACGTTGGTTCCAAATAACAGGCATGAAACGGACTTTCGAAACATTCTGTATATACTACTGATTGTTATCTCCCCCCTTTCAGTTAGGGATTCATATGAACGATTGTTTGAAATCAAATGGCATACGGATTTACAAATCAGCTGGATCTTTCTTATGTCCAGACAGGGTTGTTACGGTAAGCTATATTTCTTCCTTTATGCAAAGTTGACAAAGTGACAACAAGATGTTCTTAATTATTTTAACAAAACGTTGATACAAGTATGTTGTAAAAGTTAAAAGTAATTTCGTTCATCATTTCAGTTTCCTATGTTGCCTTTAAATGCCTTCATAAACTTAACTGCGGTAAGTAAAACAACCTTTTGTATTAATTTAATATCTTTCTTAATTCTGATTGATAATTGGTGAAAATTAGAAGAGAAGTGTAGTGATTTATTTGAGCTGGAACTACACCTTGCAAAAAAAATTGTATCTTTTCACGACGTCACTTGTTTTCTTATTCTTTTTTTTTTCTCTCTTTCATTTATTAATTTTCTCTTTTGAATCACTTCATTTCATGCTTTTCGATCTTCTTCTTTTATTTTTTATTTCCCATTCTCCACTTATTTCTCACTCTCTCTCTCTTATTTACTTCTCTCTTTCACAATCTTTCTCATTCATCCTTCATTTTGTTTCTCCTTTGCTCTCATTCATCCTTCTTTTTGTCTCTCTTTTTCTGCAATTTCTTTTCTCTTTTTGAATTTTCACATTTTGTTTCAGACTTATCAATGTGGTTGGAAGACTATGCAAAAAGCAATGGTAAGTTATAAGACAGGGTCAAAAATTATGTTTAGAATGTTATGTACAGTGAAAAGAATATATCTTAGTTCATATATTATTTTAATAACTTCTCTTTTTATAGGAGGGAGTATAATTACCGTGTTTATACATACTGATGTAATTTAAATTGATCAAGGTAAGATTAAAATGCCCAACATATTTATTATATTGAGAAATTTATCTGACTATATAAGTTACGCTTCTTTCTATTAATTGATTTATATTAAATTATGACTTTTTATATATCCTTAAAGACCAAGCAAGTAATTTAAATTGATCCAGAACAAAATTTTATTGTATTGGGTGCGTGCCCTTTTGCATAAATGTAGGTATATAAGGAAAAACTATATTTCCTGTGGATATCAAAAAGAGTAAAAACGTTTATTTTTTTATTTAATTATGGAATCTGAAATTCCCTGTTTTATGCAATAATAAGTGGTGTTTCACTGTTTTAGGCTATATTTTCTTTATTTTTTTTCTGTCACACCAATGAAGTATTTAAGGTATCACATAATGGATCATGATGTGGGATGTGGAAAGATGACGAATCCATTAATGCTTTGCCACTGACATGTATGTAAATTTCTTTTAACAGAGATGAATAGCCCCCAAGTGTGCAAACGAAGTTAGTAACCGCTTAGCGAGCGAAGCAAAGGGGACGGTAGCCCTCTAGTACAAAGAAATATGACAGTAGTTTTAAAAATTTCAGTCTATTTGATAAGAGTTCTACCCTTTTGTTCGAAAAAAAATTCCTTTTCCTTAAACATTTGTAATGCAAAAATGTGTTAAACACTGACAATTTTGACAAAACACTATACTTTGGTCTAAAAATCCAATGAGCTATAACAAAAATGGTCTTACCAGGTTTCCAAAAGCTTCTTTAGAATTTAAGTGATTTTACTATGAATAAAAAGAAACAAGTACCTAACACCTTATAAGCGTGTCAAAATTCAGTTATTGATTCACAAGTTTTAAAAGGATCCTTTATATAATGGTTCAGTTCATTAAATTTCTTCGTCCATGATAGAGGAAGTAAATATTATATAAAATATTAATGTGTTTAAGTGCAAGATTAAAATTCTATGATAAAATATGCAAGATAAAAATGAAAATTAGCTATTCTAAGCTTACATAACGAAATTAGCTAACATTGAATTCCCAATTCAATGTTACCTGCTGTGGTTAACCAGCAGTCAAGCTTTCAAAGAACCATTCCTCCTAGCAGTCCATTGATATAATCTGATGCAAATTTTGTGAAAGCGGTTTATATTTTAAGAAATTTATAAATTATTTATGGAATTTGCATCAGAATTTTGTGCTTTTGAAATGTCAGCTGCTTCTGCTAATCCTGGAAGCAATCGTGATTTTCTTAAATCCCAGTTAAGCGTCTGCTAAATATATTTAAATTTATCAGGAGATTCATATCGTGAATATTCTCGGAGATATTAGCATACAAAAATAGCACTTTTTCAGGAATCAAAAAAGAAAAACTTCGAAAATTTGCAAGTTTTTTTTTTATTTTTTGATTAAACTTTTTCTTCATTTAACTAAAACTACTAACTAACTACTAACTTCATTTAACTAAATTTAACTAAACTACATAATAACTCTGAAAACTTTTTGAAGTTTGATGCCTGAAAAAGTGCTATTTTCACATGCTAATATCTCCGCGAACATTCACAATATTTTCATGAAATTTTTTTCAGTGAGTTACTTATAACAGTGGCAACAATACTCTCATAGAGATGTCTCCTTCTCTATCTCCTTTAGTAATTAATTTTTTTTAACTTTTTTATTTCATCGCTAGGGACGCTGTAAGTCTTTCTCAATGGATTCTCCAGGGTCACTAACCTAGGGGTAGACCTTACTTCCAGGACCCTAGAAGACGTTGGTTCCAAATAAAAGCCGTGAAACGGACTTTTGAAACACCCTTTATATCAATAAATAATTTTACACAAAAAAACAGGTTTCAAGTTTCTTTCAGATAATATAAGATAAAAAAGGTTCAAGTTCGTTAAATATTTCCTTCTATTAAATCCCGGTTCCATTTTCTTCGGAATTAAAAATGAAGAATCTATAAGTTGAAAAAATTTCGAGTGTATCGCTCTTATAAAATATTCTTGTTTGGTTTAAGCGTAATTGGAAAATGATTATTTTTTATAGAAATATCCTAATTGAAGTGTTTTTAGTTTCCATGCTAAGGATATATTTTTAAAAATTTATAGTAGAGAAATTAAGTGCTACCCTCCATCATGGAGAAATCTTTTTGAATGAATTGTTCTAATCTAAATTAATAAATATGTATTTTTTAGGGTTAAAGGTGTGCTACACAGAAAGTACCCCAGATAGCACAGAAAGATTGAAAAAAGATTGAATCAAACTTAAGCGCTCAAGCTTGATAAACCTGAATCAAACTTGAAAATTACGGTAGTTTAGCAGTATTTAATGTGTATAGTTGTACCACGGCGATCTTGAATCATCTCTCATATAAAAGCCCACGTCACTCACTGATTCTGGAACGCTCGCACACTATGATGCCATCTCGCAATAATAATCATAATCATCAGAAAAATATAAAAGCCCACGTCACTCACTGACTCGATGCCATCTCGCAATAATCAGAAAAATAAATAAATAAAAGTAATTAAAATTTTAAAATAATATAATAGCTTTTAAATAAATATCTTTCAAGAAAGTTGGTTTACTTAATAAAGGTTAAAAAGTTACTTTTAGGGAAGTTGGTTTCTAATTCAACAATAATAAATTATTAAAGTTAAACTTCTTATTTAATGTATAATTAATAGGAACTTGAAGTAGTAACGAGCGAAGCTCGCATAAAAGGCTAGCCTAGCTGTAAGACCCGGCTTTGCCGGGTCGTAACAGCTAGTATCTAAATAAGGATTGAATTTTCATGCTTAAAGGTAAAATTTTTCAAGATAGAAGTTTCAATGATTTTCCAAATTTGAAAAACGCTGTAGTTTAGCTGTATTTAAAGTATACACGGCAAACTTGAATCCTATCTAAAAAAGGATTGAATTTTCATGCTTAAAGGTAAGCAGTATTCAAGATAGAAGTTTCAATGATTTTCCAAATTTGAAATTTCTGGTCACCGTTAAGCTTGAAAATTCAACCCATTTTTTAGCTGATTATTTCAATGATTTTCCAAGTTTGAAAATTTTGTTTCAGTTATTGCTTAGTTCAAGCCTGAATAATGCTTATTCAATTTTAGTTTTCTTTCTTTTTTTTTTGTTTTACTTTTCCCTCCCGCGTTATAATGCGGGTGGTACTCAGTTTTTTTTTAAACTTTATTTTTTATTGAGTACATTTTCACAAGCAATAAATACAGTTTATGTAATACGTAATTAGTACATTGATATCTCATAAAAAATAATTTTAAAAAATAGATAACTCATAAATTCTTTAAAAAAAATCAAAATATTTTAGTACTTTTAAAATAAGAAAATACATGATACCATAATAATTTTGTTACTTTTTTCGATCGGACCTAAGTGAAAAAAATATCAATAAATTATGAAAGAATTACAATAACATTGGTACTTAAACACTGTTTTTCCTTGTATGAAGCTACCAGCTGATTCCTTACCAGTTCTACAGCCTTTCAAATACACTTCTCTGTAAAAAAAATTCTTAAGATAGTTTTTATCAAATGCAGAAGCTGAAAGAAACTTACTTTTAAAATATTAAAGAAAAAAAAGGGCTGAATATTCTTTCCTTTTCACCGTTCTAATCTGAAAAATAACCGAAAACTAATTAAAACAACTGATGAATTTGAAAGCTGCCAACAAATAGTATTGCGTTAAAGACGAATATACTACAACAGGGCTTGCTAACTACTGAAAGAGGAAAAATATAATTTAAGAAACATTAAAAAAATGAATGAAACTTTTCTTTAATTAAGCTGTATCCCTATCGCAACAGGTACAATCTAAAAAGACACCTAAAAGAAATCACGTTTCTAAAATTACTGAAAGCAGAAAAATTGTTAATATGATTCCTAGGATCCCATTTTCCATCTGAAAATTAAAATGTGAATTATATTCACTACAAATATTTACAACATGGCTGGTTAACTCCTGAAAATATATTGTTAGGTTAATTAGGCTGCAACTGGAAAAGAGAAAACAGGGATAAAAAAAAGTACCATAGGATCCATCTGCAGTCTGCATCTGAGCCGCGAACAACACCGTCGGCCAGAGAGAGACCCTTCCACCTTCCAAGCCTGCCCTGCAACTGCATACGAGCGAGAGAACGTGAGAAATGGACACTCAGACACTGGGCGGGCGCCGAGGAGGGCTGGGGTGAGAAAGGTCAAACAGGAGGGAAGAGATGGCCCCAACATCTTGATAGCATACACACCGGTAGAGTGGGGTAATGCTCATTGTCTGTTTTTGGGGGGTGACGGGTGAGTAGGAAAAAATCTAAAGCCGATTGACGCGAATTACGAGGTTCTGCTTCTATTATACCGAGCCAGAAACTAAACTGCACTCTGACTAAACGAAAAAAGTTATTTTTTTTAAATCGTGTAATTTGTTCAGTAAATTAGAATAATTTTAAAATTAAGGGCTATCTGTTTAAAAATACTTCGTTGTCTAGGGATATTTTAGTAGTAGTTAAGAAGTAGGGCATAAAAGTATAGGGGTGGGTCTGAAAAGTTCCCGTCTTCTACTATAGGAAGCAAAAAATTATAATAGTTACAGATAATACGTCCGATAGATTTTATAAAACTGGGGTCCTGTAAAAAAATAAGTTGTAAAGTTTGGGAAACACCTGGTACATAAAAATATATATAATACATCACATTGATATCATATTTTTGAAGTGCCGTGAGAAAGTTCAATTTTTTCAATGTCCCGTGACACGGAAAAGTTAGGGAACCCCTGATTTAGAAAACTTTTAATTTAAGAAATATGTATCTTTAATGCTAAAAAGTCCATTAAAAACACCTACACAATTACCACATTGAATCGGATAAATAAACATCCTATACTGCAGGGGTACCTAAACTTTTGAACATTGTGACTACAAAATCTTCAGTTAAGGCATAAATTTTTTCAGAAACTAAATTGATCAGCGAAAAACATTTAAATCTGTTTCTCAATCTTTTCCACACCTTTTCTTTTTACAGGGCTGCAGCAAGGTATTTTTTTCTTATAAAATGAATTGCATGCAAAGGTTAAATGAAGCTTTTTTAGAAAATTAAGAGGTAGTACGAGAACATCATCGCATTAATGTTTTAAATTGTGTATAGAGTTTTGAGTCTCACTCAAGAAAGGGGTCTGGGGTCTATCATCAGGAAATTTTTAAAATTTGACAATTAAAACAGGGCTTTTAAAAATATTAAAACATGGGTTTTTTTTTGTAAAGTGCGGGTAATTTGCAGTTAAACATAATTTCATTAAGAAAATTACCAAAAATTTAACTGTGTGTAATAAATTATAGGTTCTTTAGGATTAGGGCGCAAGTGACAAGTGTTCTGATAAATTTCCAAAAATAACGAAATAGGGTAGTGGCATCAGTAACTGAAATGATGGCCTTTCTTACATTTTTTTTTTACATTTATTTTTAACTTTATGCAATATTTATTTTCCATCAATTTTTAATAATTGAGAATTCCCATTTAGTGTCAAGAAACGATTTTAAGAGGTTGGCTTAATGCTGAAAAGCTGAAATTAAGGAAATGCATTTTTGTTTAGTCTAAATTAAGCAAAATTTCCTTTTGAAACATTAATGCATGCCTTAATGAAACCTTAATGCATTAACTAACATGCAATTGATAATTGTACAACATAAATCATGCTAAATGGGTAGTTATTTTTGAAAAAAGTACTAATTTATTTATTTAAAATGGGGTGTCAGTTACTGGATCAAAACAATCAATTTCACAATTCCAAACAATCAATTTCAATCAGTTACTGGATCCAAACAACTGACACGAGTGTCAGTTACTGCTGTTTTTGTGAAATTCAAGGTAATTGTATGAAAATTCTAGGAAATATGGTAAGAGCTATTTGTAGAATGTTGCTGTGCAACTTAATTTTTAAAATCTAATATTTTTCCAGTAACTGACACCCTGCAGGGCCGTATCCAAGGGGGGGGGGTTAGGGGTCCAAACCCCTCCCGAAATTTTGACATAAATTTTTATAGTGTTTGTTTCCTTGAAAATTGTGTCTTTACAAACAACCCAAAGGGTCTAAAAATTAGTTCTCGAAATCTACTGTACTGTATTTTTTCGTGAAAATTTTGTGACTTACAAGGAGTATTCCACATTGGTGTTACCTGGTCACAAAATGAGTTCAAAACACTATTTTTAGGGGTAAATTTCCAAAATTTTTCTGGACCACCACTATACTGTTTTATTTTAACATTCTTAACATTATGCTCTTTGAGTGCAATCCACACAAAGGGATATAGGTATAGACTATAGGAAAAATCCCCCAAACAACTTGCTTTGACGAATAAATGGATGTTATTTAATTTACTCAAAATGTATGGGTTTGGTAATATAAAAAATTGTGTAGTATGGCCTCTAGACAGGCTCTTACACCATACAAATCCCCCAATCAAAGCATCTTCTCTCATTGTGCTTTCAACAGTTTACTTTTTTATCAGCATAATATTCGATTGAGATGCTGGATTAATTAAATCCTATCAATTATTAATTGGTATGCCCTGACTGTAGAATTTTGTAGTTTAGTCTCTTAGACTGGCTCTTACACCATAAAATTCTCCCAATAAACGCATTTTCTCATTGTGCTTTCAACAGTTTACTTTTCTATTAGAATAATATTCGATTGAGATATTGGATTAATTAAATCCTATCAATTATTCTTCTTACGGACTTAATTGAAGTATTGAAATCTTTGAATTTAGGTTTTCTACACTCATCTGAGCAGAGATATTTTTAACTCCTCTGAGAGAGTATTTCACTCCTTGAAAATCGGAAATACTCTTTAAAAAAAACTAGAAAGGAGTATTTTCACTCTTTGAATTTTTCACAAAGGTTTAGCTTAAAAAATGCACCGCGAGCCCCACCGAAATCAACAAATATTTTTCTACTCAAAACACCAACTGATCTCAGCGAAGACATTTTCGCCCTACTTCTAGAAAAAGCCAACTGCCAAAAGCCACGGCACCCTATTTATACTATTTAATTGTGTTTTCATACAGCCATAGTAATTTTATGTCATTTATTGTTCTGATGCTAAGGGAGGTTTTTGTGTCTCTGTACAATGTTCATGCTATTTCTGTATTTCACTCCTTATAATTCAATTTCACTCCTAAAGAAGCTAAGGAGTATTTTTACTCCTCCAAAAAATCCTAGGAATAACACTGCATCTGAGAATATCGTCCTATTAGACAAGATTGGTGCATACCTATGGACAAAATTCTCTTTCAAAAATTAATGCATTCGATGCACATGTACGAATACGAATCTGTTCATAATTATTGAATAGAGACGATTGCAAGTCTGTTCATTTTTAGTTTTCAAAATACCCCGAATTAGATAACAGATCAGTTCTTTGATTTGATATAAGATAAATTTTAACGTTTATTCTTTACAAAAACGCTTTAGAAGTGTTTTCCCTTTGTCATAAAAAAAATATAAACCGTCCGAAAATCTGTATGAAAGCTATTTCTCTTGCTTCTCTATCTTAATAGTTCTGTGAGTATGGATTTTCTGCATTGAAAGATGTATAAGAGATCTATACTACACTAAAACGCTAGAAATAAAGAAAAGCCAAAAATATCCTGAATCATTCATAATATTTGACAATTTTAAATCTTTATGTCCCTGAAGCACAATGACATTTTAGTTCCAGGAGGTCATATTTTGGAAATAAATTCTGATCAAAACAAATATTTATATTGAGTTATTGAGATACAAAAAACAATCTTGGTAATTTAAAAAACACAAAACATATTTTATTAAGTATCCCAAAATACCATGATGTCCATTGTATGATTAATTTTGTTAATAATCTTATTTCTTCATCGGGAAGATTCCCTTGAAAGAGCTGTGAGAAAACAAATTTTCGGAGACACCCGTAATCAGTCAACACTTCCGCAACGGATCCCCACTGCCGATAACGAAACGACATTCTCTGGGAGCGCGGGGGGAAGGCAAACAGGATTTTTTCCCACTGTTGGTGTTTTGGCCGTAAAATGGCCGAACCGTCTACATAGGGTTAATCACTTGCAGAATAAAATCTTATCTCACACAAAAAATAATTATTTATTAAAGCCCATTTTGAGTGTAAGAGAATTATGTATATTTTTCGTTTACTTCTGTGTTCATTTTCAATAAGTTTTTCTATCAATTCAAAACTAGTAACTTTTCACTTAGAAATTCGCAAGGAAATTATTTAATACCAAAGTCTAATAAAAATCTTTTATAAATCTCGCGTGTTTCTGGGTCCCTACCTGTTTAATAAAATAAATTAAGCCCTTAAAACTACTAATAGTAAAACTGAATTTAAATCTGGAGTATATAATTGTATAGCAGGACACAATGAAATAGAAACATTGTTTAAGTTAATTAGTCAGCGATGCTTCGTTACCGTAACAAAGAAACTGGTACTGGGTACCGAGGACGAGCTCTGTGCTCTTTTGGTGCTCAAAACTTATTTTTTTTTCCATGTAAGTGTGTGTTCGTTTTTCTGCTTTTTTGTCTGATTTATCTCTTGTAATTTGTTTCATTTTTTTGTTGTGTTTTTGTAATAAAAAAATTTTATTCTATTCTAATACACGTCTTAGGCCATGCTACTGGCGATATTTTATTGAATACGTCACAGCGCTATTGAAAGCCCGTCAGGTTAGATTATTTTTCAATGCTGTGATTACAAATAAATTATCCAAAGCTAGTAAAAATTATGTTTCTAAATTCTTTCTCTAAAGTATTAAAAGATAAGAAAAAACTTTAAAAATACCTCAAGAGAAATAGTTTTTCAACTAGGGTTTAAAATTGATAATTATGGAAACGGAGAAAAAACTCAAAATCGGATCAAAATTTTTATTTGCTACTTTAAAAAATCAGGCCCCATTTTTCATCAAGGTTGTGTTTCGCTTTGGAAAATATTTTATTACCCAAGAGAAAAATTCCTTGCTGGACAAATGATTGAACTAAATTTGATAAACACAAGATTGTGATTCGCTTGAATTAAAACCAATTTTAATGATTGAAAAAGATTTTACTACCCAAACAAGAAATTCCTTGCAGGAAAAATGATTGAACTAAATTTGATAAACTTAAGATTGTGATGCGCTTGGATTTTCAACCAATTTTAATGATTGAAAAATATTTTATTACCCAAGCAAGAAATTCCTTGCAGGAAAAATGATTGAACTAAATTTGATAAACTCAAGATTGTGATTCGCTTGGATTTTCAACCTATTTTAATGATTGAAAAATATTTTATTACCCAAGCAAGAAATTCCTTGCAGGAAAAATGATTGAACTAAATTTGATAAACTCAAGATTGTGATTCGCTTGGATTTTCAACCAATTTTAATGATTGAAAAATATTTTATTACCCAAGCAAGAAATTCCTTGCAGGAAAAATGATTGAACTAAATTTGATAAACTCAAGATTGTGATTCGCTTGGATTTTCAATCTATTTTAATGATTGAAAAATATTTTATTTCCCAAGCAAGAAATTCCTTGCAGGAAAAATGATTGAACCAAATTTGATAAACTCAAGATTGTGATTCGCTTGGATTTTCAACCTATTTTAATGATTGAAAAATATTTTATTACCCAAGCAAGAAATTCCTTGCAGGAAAAATGATTGAACCAAATTTGATAAACTCAAGATTGTGATTCGCTTGGATTTTCAATCTATTTTAATGATTGAAAAATATTTTATTTCCCAAGCAAGAAATTCCTTGCAGGAAAAATGATTGAACTAAATTTGATAAACTCAAGCTTGTGATTCGCTTGGAGTTTCAACCAATTTTAATGATTGAAAAATATTTTATTACCCAAGCAAGAAATCCCTTGCTTGAAAAATGATTGAACTAAGTTTGATAAACTCCAATCTTGAAACACCCAGCTTAAAAATTGATTGAAGTAAGTTTGTTTCTACAAGTTTGAAATTTCAACCATATTTACAGGAAATCTCAAACTTGAAGCAAGCATACGTGCTATCTGGGACGGATCATTTTATAGGTAGTCCGAAGGCCTAGGTTTGATATGGTTAACGTAAAGTACGTTTACCTAAAATTTACCTAAAAAAAACCGTAACTGCATTAAGAATATACCCTGCTGGAGAAGTACCAAAGCAACTAATTTTATTTATGACAATTATTAGTTAGAGAATTTCGTAAAATTTAATTCAGTTGTAAATCTATTTGATACTGATTAAAAAAGACACTTTCTTAGCAGAAGTGTTGTTTTTTGTCTCATCCCTCTGGTGTAGGATAGCCTACACTCTAGTATTAACAGAAGTAAAGAATATTATTAAAAACAATTTACTTTTTGAAAATGAACTTGATATTACAAATGATAGAGTAGGTGGGGGCAATTGTCCGCTCTGGGCCAAGTTTCGATGATAACAAATCGATTATGTTGCCGGCATCGATACAGTAGGTACCTTTCGCAACCACAAGGTGGAAAGGTGGATATACAATATAAATACAACTATTACAAATCAATAAGTGGATATAAAAGAAGAAAAAAAAATTTATTTTTATGAAATAAAAGTAAATTAATTGATTCGAAAAAATTAACTACTCAGCTAGCCAATATTTAAATAACTGCAATAAATAATATTCAGAGCAATAAGTTATATATACAGTGCAATATATAAAATTTAGTCAAATAAATAATAAGTGCTGCTTACAGATAAGTAAATATCAAAAATCGGTAAACAAAAGAAATCACACCTCCCTGACAAATCCCCCAACAAGAAATAAGTTCATTATTGTACTTCCCTCATGAATTCTCCTAAGAATGACTCTCCAGCAGGAACCGGTTCATTCTTTGAGCTGATTTAATAAAATATGAAATTAATAGATATTTGCCGTGATTATAGGATAGAAAATTATAAAATTTGCTATGGTATTGGATCAATGATGTTAGGTACTACTTAACTCCATAAAAATCGTATGCTCTACATTCAAAAAATACGTGTTCCCAATATAATTTTTTTTTTTAAATTGCAAAACCTACAGATTTGGTGAGGGTGTATTTTAAATATTTTGCCTTCAAAAAACAAGAGTTCTTGGTTTAATCTGAGTTGAAATAAGATTTTTTTAGCTGAAATATCTATTATGGAAACCATATAATCTTCAATGAACGGATTGCATTTAATATGTTTATAATGCTGATTATGGGTACTATTATTCATACTTTTAAGATCTAGCTGTGTGTTCTGGTTGATGTAACTTTTAATAATTTTGGGTAAATATTCTTCATTAATTACACTTACAACTGTTTAGTCAACCTTTCATGTGTGGAATGTTGTTGTCTAGTCTTAGTGTTGTGAATAAATCTCCATACTGATGTTATTGAATTGGAATATCTCATTTTATTCAATATCCGGATGCGGATATTAACCCAAAAAAATGGAGCAAATGTCTGCAAAATTTTTTTGTCAAAAAAGTTGAATGTTTCTCAAAATTATTACTGATAGGCCAGATTCTAAGCTTTCGATTCCATACCCAGAAATTTGATAAAATAATCAAATTGTGGGCTACAAAAATTCAAAACCAAAAACTGCGGACAATTTGCCTCCACCTACTCTATGTCTTTTAATAATTTTCAACTTCATAATAAGTTTCGGGTTTTTAATTGTTCGATTCGTAAGTATAAATTATACAATTCCTTAATAAAGTAAGTCACATGTAGCAAATAAAATTTTAAAAAGTGGTATGAAATTTGTACCCGCATTTAGAAGGAATATTTTTGCAAAGTGTAATCCCAACCGTATATCGCAAACTTTTGTTTATACCTCATTCAAATTAATCAAGTATTTATGATTATTTTGGACTAAATTATACTTTTGGAGTTAAAAGCTTTGTTAAAAATTTGCACTTTAATATACGCGTGGTAATAACAACCACCACAAAATGATGTACTGGAAAGTGGAAACTGGTTGTCTAGATTTTAAGTCTTTTTCTTTCTCTCCTTCTTGGGCTTAGCTATTCCTTCAACTGCATAGTTTTCTTCTAAATATTTCACCACCAAATCCATGTACTCAATATTCTCTTCCATAAACTTCTTTGCAATGTCATATACTGTCTGAAATATAATAATAGAATTTATGAGAATTTAATAGTAAATAATAAATAGTTTTCTTTAGTTTAATGTTACTTTTAAATGTATATATGTTACGAACAAAGTGATTAATCGGACATTATTAATAATGCCCGAAGTGGAGGCGGGCAGAGTGATAAATTTCTTTGATAAATACCATTGAATTTATCACATTGCCAGCTTCACATCGGGCATTATTAATAATGCCCAGATTTATCACATTTCCCGTAACATATATTTTTAAGTTTTCAATTTACTTATGGAAAAGGTGGGTAAGAGTGCCCAGTAAGGTAAATGTATGCAGCGATTTGTGTTTGTATGCAGTATTAATTTTCAAAGTTGCTCTGCATTGGTTTTTAAAGGTAAATTTTGTAAGTATTATTACAATACAATAGTTTATTTAGAGCACCTGAGCCCCATGGGCCCTCAATCTCCAGTATAAGTTTAAAAATAATTTCTATGTACATACATAAAATACAAGATAAAAAGGTATTTATAATTATTTCACATATTATAAGGTCTATATACAATTAAAATCATTAAAAATATTGAATTAAACAATTATTAATTAAGTAATAATTAACATGTAATATTAAAATTAAAGTTCTTCAAAACTAGGGTGGATCATACAAAATTGATCTTGGTCTTTTTGTAGCATGTGGATCATAGTCAGAAATTGAGGTTATTGCTGGATTGTCAGATGTAGCGATGCTCCTGAAAAATTTTATCGCAAGTATCTGAGAAAAATGCTTTATTGTTGGGATGTTTAATTCTTCTCTGATGTTTTTATTTCTGTAAAACCATGGACTTTTGGTTATTATTCTGAGGATCGAGTTCTGTAGGACTTCTAGTTTATTGATATTGGTTCTGGCGGCATAACCCCAAACGCTGCAAGCATATGTAATTGTAGGCCTAAAGATAGTTTTATAGATTAGTACCTTATTATTTAGGGAGAGAAAGGAATCTCTACAAATGAGTGGATATAGTTGGTTTAGTCTTGATTTGAATTTCTTTTTAATAACTTCTATATGCTTTTTCCAAGTTAGTCTTGAGTCCAAGGTCACACCCAAGTATAGAACTGTTCTAGTCCATGGGATCGGTCTTTCGAAGAGCTCAACTGGAGGAGGTAGTTTAATCTTTCTTGTAAAAATAATAGCTTGACATTTTTCAACATTCACCAGAATCTTCCATTTAATTAACCAGATTTCTAACTTTTTAATCCAGATCGACAAATTGTCAGCAACCAACTGAACATCAGCATTTTTTGTAATTGCGGCTGTATCATCTGCAAACAGACAGAGTGAAATATTCTGATCTATGGGGATATCGTTAATGTACAAATTAAATAATGTTGGCCCCAGGAGAGAACCCTGAGGAGTGCCTGCAAGAATATTTCTCGGTGTTGAGAATGTGGTTTCATTAATTTTGACTTGGAAACCACGATTACTCAAGTAAGAGTGAATTAATTTTATTAGGGCTGGTTTGATTTCTAATTTTATTAACTTATATATCAGACCCTCCGTCCAGACTCTGTCGAAGGCCTTAGCAATATCCAACATGATTGATCCTGTAGACTCTTTCTTTGAAAAACCATCAAGCACAAATTCGGAAATTCTCAGTAACTGGTGAGTGGTCGAAAGTCCCCTTCGAAACCCAAACTGCTGTGGAATTATCAGTTGCCTCTCGGTAACTATTGTATCAAGTCTACTGAGGATGATTGACTCCGTAAGTTTACTCAGTGTCGGTAGAAGACTAATTGGTCTGTAGTTTTCAGGTTTAGTCGGATCCTTGCCGGGTTTTAGCAACGGTACCACCACAGCCTGCTTCCAGGCGGAAGGGAAGGATTTCGTCTTTAGGATATTGTTGACTAAATTGGTGATGACAAAGATTGTTTTTATCGGCAAGTTTTTTAAGATTCGGTTGGTAATCCCATCTATTCCAGGGGATTTTTTAACTTTTATTTTATGAATATAGCTTAAAATCTCAGATGGTTTGGCAAGTTCAAGTTCGTCTACATCAATCTGACTACTTCGGTAGAAGTCTTCAATTGTTCTGTTTACCTCCAACTCCGTTGACAAGTGGGGCATATGGTTAGGTTTAAATTGCTGCTCCAAACTATTTGCTATTGTCTCTGCCTTGTCAGCTGACGTCCATGCCCTGCCATTTGGTATTTCCAGAGGTGGCATATAAAATTTGGAATTTTTAATCTTTTTAATTGCTCTCCATATAGAACCATCCTCCTGATTGAGTTTCTCCAAGTAGTTCTTCCATCGCTCTTGTTTGAATTTATCTATAGCTTTCTGAAATTCATTTTGGGATCGGTTCATCAATCGCTTTCTCTCTGGATTTCGATATTTTTGATAAGACTTTCTGGCTGCATTTTTTAACTTAAGTAACTTTCTTATGTCGGATGGTGGTAGGATTCCCTTTTTTGCTGTTGTTGACAGTCTACTTGTATCCCTATATGCCTGAGAGATTTGATCTGTTACCATTCTTGTTTCATCATCCATGTCCATAACTCTCCCTGCAGTATTTAGATAAGGAATGTCTCCCAAGTACTCCCTGAATCTATTCCAATTAGGTTTTAATGTATTTAGTGCCGTATCTGCTGGTAAAATGTAGTCAGATTCTATCATAACCGGGTTATGATCACTTGATAGTTCTTGTAAAGATTTTAATTTTATATTGAAAGGTAGGTTACGGACGACTGCCAAGTCAATAACAGAACTGCTCTTATTAGTATAATGCGTGGGTTCCTCCGGAGCCACTACATCCACCATAGCACGATCAGCAAGAGACACAAGATTCCTACCATTGCTGTTACTCCTTCTGCAGTTCCATCTTTGGTGATGACTGTTGTAATCTCCCGCAATCAATATCGATGATCCAACCCTCAGGATAGCCTCAATATCAAGGATGTAGGCACTAGGAGCATTGCATGGTACATAGACTGATACCAAGGTTAGTATAGGGAATGAGTTAGGTTTCACTTGGATTGCTGTTGCTTCAATATGCTTGATATTGTGGAGAGCAATTCCGCGGTTTGGAATAGAAGCCTTGATGATTATGTAAGTAGGCAATGTAAGAAAACTAAAGGAATAAAGGTATACAGGGTGTTTCAAAAGTCCGTTTCACGGCTTTTATTTGAAACCAACATCTCCGGGTTATGAAAGGAAGATTTACCCCTTCATAAGTGACCATGCTGAATCCATAGAAATGGTTTACAGTGACTCTAGCGGAGAAATAAGAAAGTTATCAATTAAAAAACTAAAGGGGATAGCGCAAAAACTTTAATCAGAAAAGTGTTTGCAAAAGTTTTGGAAAAAAAAAAAGCACAGAAAAAAGTTTCATGAAAATATTGCAGCACAGAAGTATAACTTTTGTCATGCATGGCCAAATTTCGTTTGTGCAGTTACGTTTACGTAAACTTGACATATTTGTTATGAGGTGTGTTACTAGTTACTTGGGAAACTCCACTTTAAAATTATTTTACCTTGCCGTCAGAATCTCTTGCATTGACATCGGAAATATTTTGGTGGTATTCTCTGTACTTCTCCAGGATGATATAAAAGCGCACTATGTTCAGATTCTTCAAAGCAACGTGTAAATTCCTGCAATATTAAGAATTTGAAACAGATTTTGAAGCAAATAGCTGGAAGATTATTTTTGATAGTTTATTTTTTTCTCATTTATTTATACTATTAATATTTTGACTACTGTGTCAAAAATTATCGTTTACTATTCAACTGTACAACTGGGCAATCCAAAAAAGGCTATTCCAATTCTCTACTATTTCCCTTTACATTGCTTTTAGGTTTTTAACATTTAACATTTAACATTTTATTATTTTACAACAACAACATACACATTAATAATTAAAACAAACAGACACATATATAAGAAAAAAAAAACAACAGGAAGACATATGAGTTGCCAAGGGGTCAGAAACCCATATGGGCAACCTAAAGCAGTTGAATTTGAAAGCAATAAAAATGAAAAAACATACATTTATACATATACATATAGATATTTACACATACACATATAGATAATACACATACAATATATAATATAATATAGTGGCATCGCAAGGCAAGCTTCAGAATTACTAACCTAAAATTTAGAGAGCATTTGTTCCTTCTTTTTTAAAAAAGTTCTTCAATATTTTCTATTGTAAAAATAAAAAGCTTTAGTAATTTTTTAAACTTAATAGGGGATTTTTCTGTTTTTAAATCATTGGGTAAAATATTGTAAAACTTAGGCGATAGATAAACATAATTTTTATGTAGTATTTCTTTTTTAGCTTTTGGTACAAAATATAAGTTTCTTGAACGTAAATTGTAAGTTAAATTTCGTAGGTCAGAATCGTTTGCTTGCTTAGTAAAATAAACTATTGTTTTAAAGAAAAAAAGGTGACGAACTGGTAAAACGTTAAGTTTCTTGTATAGATCAATTAAAGGGAACTGGTTACTACTGCTTAGAAATTTAATGATTTTATTTTGAATTTTAATTATTGGATTTATATTTTGTAAGTAATCCCCACCCCAGGCTAGAATACCATAGCTTATTATTGAATTTACCCAGGAGTGGTAAAGTTGAAGCAAAAAGTTCTTATTTATTACCTTTTTTATGAAGTAAAGTTTGTGTAAAATATAGCGTAATTTATTTGTTAGGTAATTAACGTGGGATTTCCATTTTAGGTTTGAGTCTACATTTAATCCAAGGTATTTTATTGAAGATACTTGTTCAAGAGGGGGGCAATTACAATTAAGACCTTTACAGTCAATAACATGATAACATAGATGAAGATGCTCAGGAGGCCCGTAGATACTGAAATTGATTAATTTTGTTTTATTTACATTTATTGATAATTTATTAGAAATAAACCAGTGTTTAATGGTCAGAAGATCCCTATTTATGTTATTTTGTAGTATACTATAGTTAGAACATGAGTACAGAATTACAGTATCATCTGCATAGGTAATGATTTTACCATTTAATTTTAGTTTGCAGAAATCATTTATGTAGATTATAAAAAGCAAAGGTCCAAGGATTGAACCTTGCGGTACACCAGACCTTACAACAACTTACTTTGCAAAACTACATTAAAACAGATGAAAAAAAAATGATTAATCAACCTTTAATGAAGATGCAACTTCATTTAAAGGGTCCAGAAATTATATTTTTATACAGACCAATAAGTATAACTTTTAATTTTTAAGGATAGTAGAACGACTTATTTATTATTAAAATAAATAACAAAATATTAAATAGTTTTACGATGGAAATGCATTAAAACTCAAGTAATAGTTTAGGTTCATTAAAATTTGATTTCTAAAATGGTAAATGTCATTTTAGGATAAGCTATTAAAAACACTTACGTCCCTTCATATTTGGTTTTCATATGATACTTTGTCATACGATAAATAATTTTTTTCTCCGTTCCAAGATTCTGTTCTTGAATTTCTGTCTCAAATCTTTCGTATTCAGCCTGATAATTCTGTTTGAATATAGGAGTATTCATCAGTTCATTTGAGTAGGAAGTTCTGAAAAAACATTTTTAAGTGTATGAAATAATTTACTTCATAGTTAAAATTGGTTAAAACTTATTACAATAAGAATCAAGAGTGAAATTATGTATTTTATAAAATTTCATGTTTATTTTCAATTTTTTTTGCCTTAATTACACAGGTCTGCAACGAAAAAACTATTTAAATTTTTTCATCGAATTCTCATGTACTTTGGTGTGCTGATAACGAAAAAAATACTTAAAAAATTCGTAGACGTCAGGATTTTTCAATAATTGCAAAATTATTTTGAAACGTTCACATTTTTTATAGTTTTTGCACATTTGTAACTTCTTTACTTTAAAAAATTAAGAGTTTTCAGTAAAGAACATAGTTAACTATTTCAGCAGGATATTATAAAAATGGATAGAAATCCCAGGGAAGGTAAAATAGAGCAATGGGACAGATTTTTGTTGTATTTTTCTTGCTGTTGCTCAATCTCATCTCATGTATCTCATAAGGGTAAAAGGAGCCTCTCTCAAGATTGAAAAATAAGTTTTAAGGGTTTTAGACTGTGTAAATAAACCCATTTCAGTTATATAATAATTTTCATGGAAAATAAATAATAAAAATTAATTTCATATTCTTACATACTTTTATTTATATTGAGGTATTGACCTATTTTACAAAGTTATTAAACTTCTCAGGAAACTAGGGCAAAGAAAAAGTCCTTTTTAGTTCGAAAAAACATTAAAAAATTACCGTAATAAAATATATGAATAAAACAAATAATTTCTTATGCATATATCTACTCTCATTTTTTGTGAAATATTGCCCCTTTTTTTCTCGATTTGTTAAAAAATGCGATGGTTTAAAAATCAAAAGAGGTCATTTTTGGTTTCAGTACACAAAAAAGCATCAAAAAATGATTTTTACAGGTAAAATTTGAGTTAAAAAATAATTATTCTAAATTTACTTATTTTTGTAACAGGAAATGTTTTACTTAGATTAGGCAACATTCATTTAGCAATAACTTATTCTTAAATTTTTAACTTGTGCAATTATCATGACGTTTTAATGGAATATGAAATCAAATCAATGCTTCAAAGCAGCAACCATTACGCAATATGTTCCATGTGGCAACTCTATGAACAATACAGAATGCTGGAGAAAACATCATAATCATTGTAAAGCTAAAACGAGTAACAAAAGGCTGTACAGAATAACCTCTTTAGCATTGGGTAATTTTAAGTAAAAAACTGGTCATAAAAGCAAAACAATGGTTAAAGCAACTTACTTCAAAACGCATGTGTTTGCCATGATTCCTCCTCTCGACGAATTCATTATTATACTATTGGGTGGATTAGAAATCCTATCTGATTGGTTTTCCACGGATTGTAGGTTAGAATCTCTTCTATATTTATCCCTCAAACTGTTGCTAATAGATTTATTTTTATCTAAACAGCGAAACAGTTCTTTAGCAGGAGATTTATTCCTCAACTGTGAAGGCTGTGCGTCACCAGCATATTGTGTAGAAGAGATGTACGAAGGTTCTTTTAGAGGATGTTTGATCAAACTAGTTATTTTTGAACTAAAAGATGGTTGCATGAATGAATTTAGGTCAGAAAAAGTTGATGAAATGGAACTGTTGCTGTTTTCAGTTTGATAAAGAGGTGAAGACAGCTGAAAAATATGTTGCGAATTATTTCCTATCGAACTTATGGAAAGGGAGTTGAGAAATTCTTCGGTGTCGTTTCCATTCAGGACTGGAAGCCCCGAGTCATTTCGTCCAAAGTCATGATTATACTCGAAGGATCCATTTGGAACTACAGCTTCGCTTTCATAATCAGGTAGATAGTTTAATCCCTCCGATGACTGATAGGGAAAAGAAGAAATAGTGGAATATGCTGTCGAACTATTTTCTGAAACATCTGCTAACGTCTCACCTTGAAACAAGTTCAGTGATGATTCTGCATATTGAGATTCAGCTATGGTACTTGAGCTGCGACTGTTTGTTTGGATTTCGTTACCAATTGAAAACGAATCCCATGCATCGTGAGGTGTCTCAGAAAACAACTCTAAGCTCTCTGAAAAGAGATCGCTGCTTAGGGGCGAATCTGATAAAAAATTTTGTAATGGCAATGTAGGTGTGATTTCATCGATATTTACTGGTTCAGAGAAATTATCGAGGGAACCAATAGGTAATATGTTAGTTTGACCAAAACTTGTACTTGGATCTTCCTGGTAAACTGTTTGAAAGGAAGGTCTCAAATTCTGGTCATGACCAAAACTATTAGTTAGCCACAAATTATCTTCTTGATTTATTGATGGGTCATTTCGTCTAAAACTTGTCTGGGTCAAAAAAGCTACCTCTGCATCAGATAATATGAGTGTTGGCTTCGGCCTTAGCCGAACACAACACTTCCTGATTCTGTCCGGACCTCCTCTCTCTGTTAGGTGTGTTTTTTTTAGACCGAAAATAATATCTTTAAGAGAATGGTGTTCATTCACTTTTTCCACATTCTCCAAATCTCTCCAAACTTCATAATCTTCTGATTCCAGACTTTCCAAAGATTCTTCGCTCTTATCCAATAATTTACTATTAGCGTTTGAAATATTCTCCTTCATTTTAGAATCCTTCTCTGACCCGTCATTTGAGGAAATTTGGGATCCTTCAGAACTCTGTTCTGACAATCCCTTATATTTAGAATCGGGCCTCTCGTGTCTTTTTGAAAAGTCATCCTCCTTATTTGTTTTTGTCTTAAGCCTTAAAGAAGAAAGTTTTGCACTGATTTCTGTACAATCATGGATGGGTTTTTGATCTTTTCCGAAATTCTCAGATTTTGATTGTTCTGTTGAAGATAATGCTTTGAATTTTTCTTTTATTTTAAGGAAGGAAAACTTTTTGCTTAAATTACTTAATTTATTTTTAAAATCGTTTGAAATTCGAGGACTTTTCAAATCTTTCATTTTTGAATCAAGTTGAGAACTTTCACTACTTGAGAAAATTTTTTCTTCAATTCTAAATTTATCGTCAGGTTCTGGGTTTGCAAAAGGTATGGGAATATTTTGAGTGTTCTTTTTGAGGCTATCGTAATTTTTTTTGTCATTTTCTTGAAATTCTTTAAAATCATCTTCTTCTGTAGCCTCAAATTGAAAAACCCGAGTTTTCTCTTTGCATTCCATTTTCAAAGAAAATTGCTATGTCTTCCACTTTTTCAAAATCAATAATAATTTAATTTTCTTATCAAAATTAATTTTAATATTTGTTCTTCATATGTTTTTAATTATTTAAAATCATCAATAAACCAACTGAAAGAAGTATAACTTAACTAAAAAGGTATTCGAATCATTAACCAATAAGAGGGCAAACTTCTCATCAAAATTAAATCTGAAAAAAAAAGAACACAAATTATATTGCATACAATTTTTATTTAATTCTTAATTAATTAAATTTAAGTTTTGAAAAAAACCTGATAAACTGAAAGTGTGAAAGTGTTATGTTGTATAAAGGTGTGTACCTTTATAAGAAAGCAATCTATAAATTTCAAGGTAATGTGAAATTTACAAATACAAATACAAATATAGTCGATCAACTACAGGCTAAAAGCCCAGCAAGGTTGATTCAGTCTATTCAATTCAACCCACCCGATTTCCAGTATACGTCTACTTTTCTTTTAAACTCGTCCACCCCACTTGAGTTAACTATTGATTCAGGTAATGCATTCCATTTATCCACTACTCTATTAAAAAAATAATGCTTCCTACAATCCCGATTAAAACTTGCTTTATTCAATTTTAATTTGTGACCCCTCGTTCCAATAAACCCGTACAGAAATCTAGTCCCTCTGTGTCCCCTTGTTTTAACATTTTAAAAAGTTTAATCAAATCCCCTCTAGCCCTTCTTTTCTCTAAAGTGAACATATTTTTCTTTAGTCTTTCTTCGTAACTAAAACTAGTAGATATACCCTTGACCAATTTAGTATAGCCCTATGTCCAAATCATTACCATATCCTATATACATATATAACATCTATTACCCTAAATGTAACAACTATTACCCTATCAACCAAATCTCTATATATTTTTTAAGTATGGAGACCAGAACTGAGCAGCATATTCGAGATGAGGCCTTACCAAGCCTCTATAATGCCAAAATAATATTTCCGGACCTTAAAGAAACAGTTTTTTTTTAATGTATCCCAACATCCTATTAGCTCTTTTACTTGCAGCTGAACACTGATGTTTCATTTTAAAGTCTTCATTTACCTAGATCTCTGATCATATCACCCTCTTTTATTTTGTTAAATTTAAGTAAATAAATGTGAATAGGTCACTCCAGTGGATTAAATTTACTTTGCATAATGTTTGATGAATATCAATACACCAAACGTAATCCTCTTACTTATTATTGAGATTAAATTCTAAGACGTTACAGTACAATGGAGAAAGTTGATATTTGATATTTAGGTTTTTTTGAGGAGCGTGGGGAACAGACATTGCATCAAATTATTCATGGTGGGAAGAACACAAAATTTTTTGATAAAATAACAGAGAAAAAGAGATAAATTAAGTAATATGTATAAATTTCAATGACTTAAGTTTCATTATCACAAGTTCAGATTACACAGAATGATATGCAGTTGGACCAAATAAAGGTGCCAGAATATTTCCATACAGCGATCCCTATTTTCGTGCCGTGAATTATTTAAGGTGATACCAGAAACTTATTTATCTGAACCTTCACCTAAATTTATTTAAAAAGTTCTTACCTTGATTGGTGAGTCAAAATAAAATTTCCACTTAGAGACTTTCAAACAAAGTTGAAACTTAATGCTCGGGAATATTTTAGTTTAAAAAATAAGGATATCTAGTTAATGTAATATTTATTTATTAATGCCTTTCCTCTTTTTGATAAGCCTTATGCCTGATAAAAAGGTGGTTGATTCAAGTACATTTACATTTATTGCTTTATCTATCCTAAAACAAAAAGATAAAAAACGGAAAAACCGAAAACGAAACACGCGGTTCCAGTTAAGTAGTTCTCATTGAAAACTAGGAAACTTTCTACGTCTGAAAACTAATAATTCTGAGGTATAATTTAGAAAAAAAATATACCGAAATAATTTTTTTTTCTTTTTCATCTGTGCTGTTACACAGGTATTTATTTGATATTTTTGACAACTTTTAGTTTTAGCAATCATTGCATCGTAATCATATCAAGTCACATGGTTTTGTTTATATAACTTGTTTGTTTCCATGGTTTACATGTGAACTGGTGGGTTTCGTTTCTTGTATTCTCAGCCTTAAATCGTATTTTACCTGTTAAATTCTTCATTAATACAGTCATTTGAATCAACGAAAGTTAAAACTAACATTGGGTTTGGATTGTTGTGTTACTGTTCTGTTGACTAGACGGAGTTTAATTATGTCCAAGGTTCTAAATTTCAATGTTGGAGTTCTAGGGCACATCGACAGTGGAAAGACTTCGCTTTCCAAAGCCCTGAGTACTGTAGCTTCTACGGCTTCCTTCGACAAAAATCCTCAGAGCCAAGAAAGAGGAATAACAATCGATTTGGGATTCTCATCTTTCAGCGTAAATGTACCGGAACACATAAAAAAAGAAAACAATTCCTACGAAACGTTGCAGTTCACTCTTGTTGATTGTCCTGGCCATGCTTCTCTTATACGCACCATCATTGGAGGCTCCCAAATTATTGACTTGATTATGCTAGTTGTGGACATTACCAAAGGGATCCAGACCCAAACAGCAGAGTGCCTCATATTGGGGGAAATAACATGCAATCACATGATCATTGTCCTCAACAAGGTTGACCTATTGCCTGCTGAGAAGAAAGACCAATCTATTCAGAAAATGTCTAAGAAAATCCTAAAAACCCTCGAGAAGACTAAATTCAAAGATTCAGTCATCATATCTGTGTCTGCTAATCCAACTTCAGATGAGAGACCTATTGGAATTGATACCTTAGTTGAGTGCTTGAAAAAGCATACATATATACCTGAACGTTCCGAGAGTGGGCCATTTATGTTTGCGGTTGATCACTGTTTTGCTATAAAAGGACAGGGTACTGTTATGACAGGTACCATACTGCAAGGCTGTGTGATGATATCAGATCCTATTGAAATACCCTCTGAGAAAATTGTGAGGAAGGTGAAAAGCATCCAGATGTTTAAGAAACCCATTGCAAAAGCCGTACAAGGAGACAGAGTGGGTATTTGTGTTACTCAGTTCGATCCCAAAGCTTTAGAAAGAGGAACTGTCTGTTCTCCCGGCACCATGGACACTGTAGACACTGTTATTGTTAGCGTTCATAAGATTCCCTATTTCAAAGGCCGGTACGTAACAAACTCAAAGTTCCATGTCAGCATATTGCATGACACATTAATGGCTAAGTGTTCCTTCTTCACTATTCCCACTGACAGTGTTTCAGATGGTAGTGCGTTTGATTTTGATGTTGATTATGCTTTTGTGAACGAAATCTCTGAAGCAGACTCGATGGAACCAGCCAAGCCATCCGTTGTGTATGCGTTGCTTCAGTTCGACAAGCCTGTGATTATCAGTAAGCTTAGCACTTACATTGCATCGAAGCTGGAGACCGACATCCATGCCAATGTGTGCCGCTTGGCTTTCCATGGCAAGGTTCTTGAAATGGCACCCTACAAGTCTGAGAGTGAGATTTTATCCAAGCTGAAAGTTTTCAAAGAGAAGTCCAAAGAGGGTGTTGTGGACCGAATGGTGAACGACTACCAAGTTATTGTAAGGGATTTGTTCAAAAAAGAAACAAACATACAAGTATTTACTAACTTAAAGGTGGTTCTCTCAACAGGAGAGATGGGAAAGATTGAAGGATCCTTCGGACAGAGTGGAAAAATTAATGTTCATATACCTGACGGTTTATCGCCTGAGGCATTAGCTGTTCTTAACGTGAAAAAGGGGAAAAAAGATACAACTAAAGATAAAAGTGAACCTATAAGAGTAACTCTTAAGTTTAAAAAGTATGTTTATGATAATAAGAAAAAAATATCACAAGCTATATTATAAGATTAAAATAGAAATAATTGAAACTAGGTAATAAAAAAAATTACTAAGAGCAATATACAGTTGTGTGATTTCAGTGACCTAAAACTTGGGATACCTTTCTTTTTAGATCATAAAATGAAATAAATAATAACCTTAGTCCTTCCTTCTTGAAATATTTTTGCCATGCTACTGCTTGTTTATTGGGATCAGCTGGATTAAGAGTCCTCCATTTGGCGACTGTTTTCAGCCGGCGCCGGCTGAAAACCCGGCCGCCATGTTTACCCACAGCTCGACTAACGAAAACACTAAACCCGATTTTCGAAGAAAAAAACCCATAAAGCAAGTTTAACAAGCTGAAACAATAAATATTAGGTAAAATCCTATTCTATACGATACTTTAACAATTTTAAAAACTGAAATTCATACACAAACACAGAAGAGCATAGAAAGCACGATAGCGGGGCGACATCTCTATATAATTTGAATCAACACGAAAATAGATTTGCAAACACATTAGAACAGTTTAATCACTCTTTTAAGGAAAAATAATTCTTCACTCACCCATTATAATTCAATTTTAGAATTATATTCAGTTTTAAGAAACTTTTCTGTTGCACTCTCAAAACCGGCTTTTGAAGATCTCTTCAAAATGCCTTCTCTAGATTTATTTACTACGCTACTGCGCATGACATACTATTCCGTTCCGGGATAATTAAAACAAAAAGAAAGTCTAAAACGGGCTGAAATAAGTTTTAAAAAAAGCATATTAATTAAAAATGATGAAATGCATTTATTTTAAAGTAACTATTACGTTCTTAGTAAGTTCGTAGTTTGTCATTTACTATGCTTAAGTTAATATAATGCTACTGCGCATGATCTGAACTATTCCGGATAATTAAAACAAAAAAGAAGACTAAAACGGGCTGTAATCAATTTTAAAAATAGTATCTTAATTAAAAATGATGAAATGTATTAATTTTAAACTAAATATTTAAAGTAAAGTTTTTTAAAAACAAAACACAAGTAAATGCTGAACTATCGGTTCAGCGGTGACTAAACATGGCGGCCAGCACGAGAGACCTACGATTCCACGGACGATCGCAAGGTTAGCAGTGGGAGAGAGGTTGGCTGCCGATCGGATTACCAACTTGGCGACCGTTACGCTGTCGCCAAATGGAGGACTCTTATTCCAGCTGATCCGTTTATTGTTACCACCATTACAAAAATGTCAATCTTATACCTTATTTTAAGAAGTTTTTGTTTTTACGTGTATTAGTATATATTGTTCAAAATGGATTGTTTAATTTTCATTGAATCTATAGAATTATCACGTATGTTGATCCAGGGGGGACTGTCCTGCCAGTAATTAAGAACCATTATTTAAAAAACTTAATATATAAATAAAATACAGAATAAAATTTTATGTAATGTTACTTCCCAACAACACACGGTTATTATGCCTTTGAACTTTTAAGGAAATGCCTAATTTTTGTAAAAAGTATTTCTTAGAATGATAGGGGTTACTTGTTCAGAAAAGGCATTTTTAGAGTTCCTCTTAACCCTTTACTTTCATGAAAAGCTACTTAATTATTTTAGAATGAATCCTGGATCTATTAATGCTAAAATTACCTTTAAATTAATATCCTTTCTGGCTAACTCAATCTCAATAATGAGGTATTAAAAATACATTTTATCCAGAAAACTAAATCTAGCAAGATTATGTCTGTTATTAGGACCTTGTGCCATAATAACCCAAATCCACTTACTAACCACAGAAAAATTTAACAATTTTCCTCTTTTAATGTTGATTGCTGATTGGTGTTTAGTATTTTTCTATACATACATTACAATCCTACAGGGGTGCAGAAAATGTTTTAAGGCCTAATATTTCCTCAGAACACAACTAACTTTGTCTGAAATTTGTCTGAAATTTCCCCCAAAAATTCTCCATATTTTCATCAAAATTTCCCCAAAAATGTCCCAATATTTTCAGTCCAGCTCAAGTTACTACTAAAGTACAAAGAGTTTTTATTAAAAAATATAGTTATTCGCTGAACTTCTGTAGTGTTCAATAATTAATTAAATAATTTTCTTTTAGTTTCAATTTTTATGGACTTTATACCTTCTTATATACATGTCACCTTAGCTCAAAATATATCTAAAAATCTGAATTATAAACTCTCAAATTTGACAATACAGTAAAACTATCTTCTTTAACTAAACTTTAAAAGTCAAAGAATATTGTTGTGATCAAATAAGGATGCAATTTTTAGTGTAACTCACTGATCCCATCACGGTTACGTTGTTTTTCCTGCATATCAATCGAAACACACGGAAAAGCCGACTTTCAGGTATTCACTAGGAAAAGTCCTTTTTTGCTTTTTTCCATAAAATTTGGAGGGTATGATATTTTCACCAGCCAAAATATTTGCTACTCCTTATAACAACTTGGATTTTTAGATTTGTTTTCTTAATAAACTTGGCCAAAAATTTCCCCAGAGCTCTCTGAATTTCCCCCGAACATCGCTCGGGCGTTCGGACATATTCTGCACCCCTGCAATCCCACCCCCTTAATTTAATATTTTACTGCATATAACATTATTTTTGATTTGTCCTTGAATAGGAAGAATTCATGTTTCATTGCATAACAGAATTAAACTAGATGTCAGCACTATTTATTCAAAATTATAAGTTTGGTACTGACATCTAGTGTCAGTGTGTATAATGAGAAATTTTTCTGTGCATAAGTGTTGAATTTCCTTAATACAAGTTAAACTCATATTTTTTTTCTATTTAAATTTATAGTTGTAAAATTATTACCAGAATCACAAAAGGTACATCGTGGCTTTTCCAAAAGAATTTTAGAGCATCAAGAACAGTCAATGGATTAACAGTTCTTGAGTAGAAAAATTTGCTGATACTTTGAAATTAGGAAAGTAATCTTTTCAATTACTCAGTGATTCGAGAATTACAGGTAGCAGGTGGAATTTCTTTGTATTAATCACTTAAAGTTCTTAAGAGGTTCCTTTATCTTTAAATTATTCAAGTCAAAATAATTTCTACACTCCAATCATGCCAAAGGGGTCATGAAGGGGTCTAAGGCCAATTGCTGTACTTATGACTTAGCCAGCTACTATACTAACTAATATAGATTCAAAAATGAATCCAAAGCCATGCTCAACACAAATTATAAAATTTTGTGTCTAACTACTGTTTTTCTGAGCAGCTCAAATGTGCTCTTCATGCACAATTAACAGTTGAAATTGTTTTTAAAACAAACATGAATATGGTTTGTTAATTTCTGACTATAACAATTCTTACTAATTTTATTAATTTATTTATATATCAATGTAGTATTGTCCGTAAAAACAAAATCTGTGGTCCTTTTATTATTCTTCAGGATTTTAATAGGATGTGAAGGACTCTAAACTTATCCTAGTAGAACAAAGAATAATATGATCATTTAACTTACACCTGAAATGCTATTAGTGAAATTATTTTTTAAAAAGTTACTGGTTACTAAAAAATTAAAGAATATGGTATTGTTATTTGTTTTCTTCTGAATTTTTCACAGTTTATTGCTGTTTAAATCCCTTTCATTAAGGCTTTTGTCATTTATGACTTTTACATAATTTTTAAATATTATTTAATCCTTATTAATAGTATTCAAATTTAGGTTTTCTAAAAAAATCCTTTATTTATTATAGATGATACCAAAGAATCAAAAATCACTTTGACTGTTTCTGTCATTAATAGTTTAACTTATATTCTAATTCATCATAGTAGTAAGTTGTGTATGGAAGATGAGAAAGTATGAAACTACTTTGTTCCCATTAACTAGCTCTCATTAAAATCATGCATTTTTCTTTCTAATAAATTCCTGAAATGAAAAGCATAAGAAGTTTTTTATTACTTCAAAATATTTGAGGCAACATGGTAATTAATTCTGAATATTTCTGAAGTATTAATTTCTAAATGTGATTTAATCTAAATCTTTTTTACTTAAAAATCCTTTATATAAATATCCTTTTCTGGTCTCGTCCTAATTCTACCCTTGTAATTATATCACTTAAAATTTGATTAACAAATTTAAAATTACTCAGTAAATTCTATTCTTTGACTTTTAGCTTAAATACTATAGATTTATAAGGGTCTAATTGTATTACCAATACAAGGAATGCGGTAAACCAGATGATTCCAGGTAAATATATTCCACAGCCTAGGCTTCGACTGTATGTATAGTATAAAAAGTTCAAATTCAAATTTATTAACAAGAACAAAAAAACATAAAAACAGTACACTAACACGAATAAATACAAACACATATGACAATGACACATACAAATCCCAAATTATTATAAGATGACACTATCCCAAAGGGTCAAACACCCATCCATGGGGTCACAGAATATCTAATCCTCTTTTAGGTTACCTAAGTAAGGCACTCTCAAAATATCTTTTAATCACATCCAATTTGTGGATCCTCCCTTAATATACTGAATCCTGTAATTAATGCATATCTTTAAAATAGGTGTGTAATTAAATTTTTAAGATTATTGGTTGTTTTTGTCGATTTATACTATCTAATTTAAAAATAAAACTTGTATTAAAATTTAAAACTAAATGATAAAAACGGTATAAGTTTACAACTACCCTGTTATAAGTTTATAATGCCACCCTGAAATCGGAATTATCTCGCAACAAAGCAGAAATCGAGCTACTAAAATCAGAAACCCTAGAGTTACAACAGTATTCAAGAATAACTAATCTCGAAATTTCCGATTTCCCCGAGGTGCCGAATGAAGACACAAAGCAGGTAGTAACATCTATATTAAAAGCCTTAAATTTAAACAATCAAGATAGTGTTCTCGTTGCCCATCGAGTCCCATCTTCTCGAAAGGACAGGCATAAAGCAATAATCGTGCAGTTTACTACCAAAAACGAAAGAGACAGATGTTTGAGGGCATCAAAAGAAAAGCACTTCCTGGCATCGGATATAAATCAACGTCTAGATTCTACTCCAGTTTATTTAAATGAACATTTGGCACCAGGAATGAAAAGACTTTTATTTTTGAGCAAACAGTTTAAACGCGAGAAAAACTTTAAGTTTTGTTGGGTTAGAGATGGAAAGATTTTCCTACGTCAGAATGAAAATTCAAGAGTTTTCAATGTACGTAAAGAATCGGATTTAAGTGATATACCCATCCTACAACTATAATTTCTGCTTTTATGTCCAATTATTCTACATTAGACTCTCTTGAAAATCTAAATAAGTTCCTTCTTTACCCTGTACCCAATGTATCTTTCAACATTATGCATTTTAACATTCAGAGTGTTCGCTCAAAATTTGACGAATTAATTAGCCTATTATCTGATAATTTGAATCTTATTGATGTTCTGGTTTTATCGGAAACTTGGCTTTCCGATGATGAAATTAAATTTTACGGTATTGATCAATTTAAAACCTTTTACTGTAATAGATACTACAACAGATCAGGAGGAGTCTTAGTATATTATAAAAGTAAATATGATTTTGAAAATATTAGCTTTGTTATGTCTTCTGCTGAAATAGTTGTAATTATAAGTAAATCTCTTAATTTATGCATAATCTCAATATATCGTTCACATTCTTTTACTATCAATACATTTGTGTCTGAACTTGAATCTGTTTTATCTAAGCTTAATTGTAAAAATATTATAATTGTGGGAGATATAAATATTGATATAATTAATTTAAATAATCATAGTAACTACTACATGGATCTTATCAGTGCTCATGGATTTTCTTCTCTTATAAATGATATTACTCGTATCTCTTCAGGTACCTGTGTCGACCACCTTCTAGTACGATATAGCTTGTCAAATGTAAACGAAATATACTGTGCAAAACTAATCAATAGCCTATCTGATCATTTCCCAATTCTCTGTAAATTAGTTTTGAGCTCCCCACGAAATACTACAAATCATGAGTTCAATGATGAAATAAAATCTAAACTTGTAAACTATAGTAAGATGGAAGACTTCTTAAAAACTTATGTATTTAGAGTTTCTGAATCTGATGCTGCATCATCTTTCTCAGACTTTCATAGTAAATTGAGCGCAATTAAACATAACTTTAGCTTTGTACCTAAAAACAATTCCAGATTTGACAAAAACAAATGGTTTAACTTAGAAATACATAATATAATCAAATCCAAACAAGCATTATACAAAAAAACCTTGCGTTACCCTGGTGATAATTTTTTCAAAACAGCCTATAAAACTACAGTTAAAGTATTAAAACAAAAAATCAAATGTGCAAAAAAATTATACTATGAAACCAAATTTAATGAATGTGACTCATCACGTAAACAGTGGAAATTAATAAATAACATCCTAGGAAAAAGTACTAAGAATCCAACCCTGCCTGATCATTCGGATGAATTTTATTTAGCAAACGACTTAAACCTATACTTTTCCTCTATAAACAACAGTATCTCAAATCCAAACGAAAATTTTAAAAAGTACTTAGTGGCAAATTTAAATTCCTTTGTCTGGTTTGAAATAGATGATGCAGAAATCTTATGTTGTATTCGTAATCTAAACCTCAGAAAATGCCCAGGCTCTGATGGTATAGATGCGAAAATTCTTAAAATTTTATCCTATTATCATTTAAATATACTCACAAGGTTATTTAATAGTTTAGTAAATGAAAGTGCTTTCCCTAAGTCATTGAAGACTTCATAATTACACCTATTTTTAAAAAGGGAAACAGAAAGGATTTTTCTAACTATAGACCTATCTCTGTCCTGCCTTTGCTTTCGAAAATATTCGAACAAATAATTAAAGATAGATTAGTCTCGTTTTTGAAAAATGTAAGCTTTTTCTCTGAAAACCAGTATGGCTTCTTACCCAAATCAAACACTGAGAAAGCATTGCTGGAGTTTACAAACTTTATATATAATAGTGTAAATATAAACAAAAAAACTGCTGCTCTTTATTTGGATATATCGAAAGCGTTTGACTCGGTGAATCACGGTATTTTGTTACATAAATTGACTTCAGCGGGAATCAGAGGGCACTTCTATAACTTTTTAAAGTCCTATTTATCAAATCGTATACAAATTGTCAAGATCAACAACACCTTAAGTAAATGCCTTCCAATAAATTATGGAGTTTTCCAAGGCTCAACTTTAGGTCCCCTGCTGTTTTTAATATTTATAAATGATTTATGTATCCTCAGTTTACACGGTAAAATAATAAGTTTTGCCGATGATACAGTTCTTTTATATTCCGTGGACTCTTATGAAGATTTGATCCAAAAGATGAATTTAGATCTCGTCAAGATAAGTAACTGGTTTTTTGATAATTGTCTAAGATTAAACGTCGAAAAAACAAAATATATGATTTTTAATTTAAAACAAAATTCTCCAGTTCAGCTGTCAGTAAAGTACCATGTTTATCAGTGTAATAACTACAATGATTGTAATTGTAAATCAATAGATAAAGTGTCTACTATAAAATATCTTCGACTTCATATTGACTGCAACTTAAAGTGGAAATCACATACTAACTATATTGCAGACAAATTAAGACTAATTATGCTAAATTTTTACCATTTAAAGCCGAAAGTAAACAACCAATTTCTAATAAAACTCTACCATTCTTGGGTTCAATCGAGAATTAATTACGGCCTAACGATATGGGGTGGAGACTATCAGATAAATTTAAAAAGAATTTGTAGGCTCCAAGAAAGATTTTTAAAATTGATATCACCACAAGCACCTTCCGTCAAGAGCTTCAAACTTTTGAATATCTTACCCATTCGCTACCTCTTTTTCTTTAAAACAAGTCTCTATCTTTACTTAAACTCAGAAATATGCAAAAGGCGATACGTAATAAACCCTCGAAGACCCAATATAGTATATGATATACCTAAACCTGAAAAAACTATTTTTTGTAAACATTTCTTTTATTTAGCTCCTAAATTCTTTAATTTAATACCTTTAGAAATACAAGATAGTTCATCCAAACATGTATTTAAAAAGAAATTAAAAGAGTTTTTGTTTTCTATAGAAAATATTGAAATTTTTCTTGCTTAAATTTTATATCTATATCTATAAAAAAGCCAAATACCACTGACTGACTGACTGACTGACTGACTCACTCACTGGTAAGTAAGGAACACTCAACACGGAATCTCCAAAACTACTGGACCCAGAGCTTTGAAATTTGACAGAGACGTTCCTCTCAGCTATGCAACGCGCACTAAGAACGGATTTTATAATCGAACGACTCCTTCCCTGTTTTTCGGCGCTTTTTCGACTCCGTTTTTCCCATTGAAATAGCATTGTGCATTGTTGAAATGCGTAAATTGCAGTAGGTTTATTTCTCTCTTGAGGTTTCGTCTAGCCTCATGCGATAAAATATAATTTCAAAAATTTCATAATTTATAACAAATTAAGAAGAAAAACACAATGTAAATTTCTTTTTCAAAATTATAACAATTTTCAGGAAACATATAAATTCAAATAATAAATTTTGAAACAACATTTTCCTTTATTTGTAATTTTAATTTTTTTTCTAAAATAAATATATTTATGGAAAGGCTAAAATAAATGGTTTCCATGGAAACAGAGCTGAAATTATTTCATTGTTTCATGGGGCATGGTTTACTAGACTTATACATTCACTAAATTTTTATTGTTAAGTACTAGAAAACCGTTTTTACTAAGAAGTTGGCTATCATGATAAAAGAAAAATGAGATTTATCAAGCATTTTATTATTTTGATAAAAATGTTTTTATTTTTGGAGATGTAGGATCATGCAAATAAAAATGGATTCTTTATCATTTTTGAATATAAAATAAATTAGGTGATGTTAAATATTTTGCTTTGGCGGCGGGAGTTTTGACTGAATTACACATAGGGATTATTTTTTGATTAAATAAATATCATTTTTGGAAAACGATAGAAACTTCATATTACGGTTTGTAACATCCTGTAGGAAATTATTCCCAAGGGGCTCAAAGAGGGTTGTGATTTTTACTTCCTAAGTTTTTATCAAGGGATTTATAAAAACCGAAGCGTAATTTTTGAAAAGGACATTGGAAATACTTCATAGAAATTTTGCTTAAGATTTTAAACTATAAATTTCAAAAGACTGATGATTTCAATTGGATTGTTCTTTTACAGCCACAGTAAAATGCGGGACGGGATACGTTAGGGTATATTTTCACAGTAAGAAACCGGGATGATAAGTGATTGCTAACCAGGAAAAGAAAAACCATATAACTCAATAAACCTGATTTAAATTGGATTGTTCTTTAACAGCCAAAGTTAAAAGCGGGGCGGGATGAGTTAGGGTATATTTTCAAAGTAAGGAACCGGGAAGAAACACACGACGGGGGTGACGGGATGATAAGTGACTGCTAATCCAGAAAAAGAAAAGACATATAAAACTTGATAAACCTGATGATTTATTTCAATTTGATTGTTCTTTACAGCGAAGGTAACAGCCAAATTTAAATGCGGGACGGGATGAGTTAGGGTATATTTTTACAGTTAAGAACTGGGATGAAAAAGACGACGGGGACGACGGGATGATAAGTTCCAGAAAAAGAAATCCAGAAAAAGAAAAGACATAACTTGAAAAACTTTTTAAAATATTTATGAATTAACTCAATCCGTGCAAGGCCGGGTAAGTCAGCTAGTTATTGTATAATATCAACTATCCTCATTTTTTTATGCACCACCCTCTTATGACAGATATTAAACCCGTAAATTAAGACACCCTGTTTGCCACCCCTGTTAATACATTTATATTTATACTGTTCCTATATTATTTTTATGTATTATTCTCTTTAGTTCATAACTTCACGTTTTAGTTTTTTGTAATTATTCTATGCATGTTTTGTTCACCTACATGGATCGCTGCGATCCCAGGTGATATGGATATTTTTCTTGTTTTGTTCGTTTTGACTGTAATTTTTTGAAATAAATAATAAATGATGTAAAAAAAAAAAAAACTAAGTCTACCATTGACATTGATCAATTAATTACTTTCTTTTCCTTTACTTTTCGGATTAAAATCAATTAAGAAACATTGATGATTCATAAGTAACAATAATCAAGATTTAAGTTTCGGATATAGTCCTATTATAACATTATCTTTTCATAATGCAAAAAATGGTTCAAATAAAAAATAAACGAAGGATAATAAATGAACAATATCCCCCAAGAGCTCAATCAACTCCATTTAGTACGCCAAAACGTTTTCATTCATCAAAATAAGCACCACCCATGAATCGAAACCCAAAAGAAAAGAATCTTTCCCATTGGAAGGTTTCGCGCATGCCTCAATGAATGGACGCTGAACAAAAGAAACTTCCTGGCGATAGTCACTCGCGAGAACCCATAGCACTGCTTCTCAACATGCTGCGGCTCTTGATGACGGCTTCGCTGTGTGTGGTTGTGGTGGTCAGCAGGGTCACCCAACTGGACATGGCTCTGGAGACTCTTGACCGCAGTCTGCGGTACATGGGGGACAGGGTGGAGGAGATCAATCTAGATGGAGTCCTTGGAACCAGATTGATGGACGGTATAGTAAAATATTTTGAATTTTGTTTTCAGGGATTTCGGTGCAGGGTCCGATTTAGAAAATTTGGAACACTAGGCCCAACATGCAGGAAGGGGTACATTGTAAAATTTGGGTGCTATATGAATGTAGATGCGTGAAAATTATTGTTTGATTAGTGTGAAAATTCACTAGTGGCCATTCATTAATTACCTAAGGATGATTTTTGACCCCCCCCCCTACCCCCATGTAAGGGTACGTAAGATTTTTCAAACCCCTCCCCTCCTATTCTTACGTAGTTTTTCAAAATAATAAAATGTTAGAAAAGGATCGGTTACACTAAAACTCTCAACCAGGTGTCCACCTGGTCGAATATAGAATAGACCAGCTAGAAACAAAATTATGTGTGGGATATAAGAAATTTTCTGACTTTCAGGGGTACTAAGTTCCATGATATTCAAAGCCCCACCATTTCCATTTATTCATGGAAACCTTAGAAATCAAAATGTTTATCAATGCATATCCCGCGATGTGAAGTAATTTTATTTAGAGCATTATTAAAAAGAAGCATAATTCAGGAAAAAAAAATTCTATTAAATTTGTGTAAGAGACTAAATTAATATATTTTTTGTAATGATTGAAGATTTAGGAAGTACTATAAGAAACAGTTTTTGGAAAAATAAAACAAAACATGATACATTTCGTTATCCGTAGGAGAGTCGTGGGGCATCTTGGGACACTTTTTATTAAATTATTTTTCTATTTGTTTAATTCAATTATATTTATTCAAACACAGCTAATATTTTAAGTAAAATAAATTTCTCCGACCAAATATCTCCTTTGGGAAATAAAATTCATAATATAACTTAATTTATAAAATCTCTATGTGCCAAAGGTGCCCCACTAGTAGCTCACCTTGGGACATTTTCATTAGCATAAAAAATTATAAATTTTATTTTGAAAATTACAAAAATAACACTAATTAATTAATTAAAAGCTATGTTTAATAATCTTAAATTAGACATAAAACATATTTTACATTTAAAATTTTTCACTGATTTCCTCATTTTTGTCATGACATAAAATAAATAACTGATTACTTGTTTTCTTCCAGATACTTTTTTGCACCAATTTTTTAAATTATAATCCTCTAAATTTGTAAATTATGTATTTTTTTAATAAAAACTATTCATTTTTACTTACGAGAGTTTCTGGTATCTTTGGATGTGTCCCGCCATCAAGGCGCTCCGATATTAAACTTAATTTTTCTTTTAGGTTTAGCAAAATATTTTTTTATTTTCTAAAATATTAATCCATGAAGATCAAAATAGCTCAGCAATTTTAAACGTATGGATAACGGAAAAGTACCCAGAAAAACAACTAGTTTTTATTCCTTACAAAATTAAGTACAGTAATGAAAAGTTAATTTAGTTTTAAATGTTTTCTCACAAATTACTATAATGACCAGCTGTCAATCTGAAAAGCTGGTATAGAAGTATCAAGATATTCTCAGCTTTGACTACGGTGTTTTAACAGGAATAAAATAATGACGGTATGAAGAGCTGATTAATCAAAGTTTCTGAAGAAAAATTCAAATTTATTAATCAGGATAAATTAATAAATGTTTAGGTAGAGTATATACTGTATAGGAAAATTTATATATGTAGCCAAAACTTACTGGATTGGGAAGTTTATGTTATTTCCACTGAGTTTACAGCTAATGGTGGAAACAGACGTCTAATTACATAAGACGTAATTATATTTGTTTAAGGAAAGCCATTAGTTTAGGAAGGCTAACTACATTAGTTTTTCCCCCTCCAATACTAACAACTTCGTGAAAAATTGTTTCTAATGTTCAAGAAGTGAACAAGGTGGGAGATTCTTTAACTTTTATGAGAATTTACTTGATTCAAGGGGCTACATCTGCCAAAATAAAAGACGGTTATTTTTCTTCCCAGTCACATGTTGAGAAAAGGGTGGGGCTATTTTGTTTTTGGGAGGGGATTTGGTCTAAGTAAAGTAAACCGTAAATTTGCTCGCAGGTGTATTCATGTTGCATCCAAGTCCAAGTATTTAAAATAATTCAGTTTTTTTGAGGCGTTCTCTGCTACAACGAGGAAACTTCAAAAGCTTTATAATGGAGTTAGTTCTTAGCAGCAAGCGCCTAAATTAACTATTTTAAAAATAGAATCGATCCTTTAGCGAGAGATTAATTTAAATATACATTTATGCCTACAAAACTAAAAAACCCGCGTATATCCCTTGGGATGTATTCCCTTCTTAGATAGTATTTTTCTTTACTAACGGACTAAATTTACTCCAATTCCCTCTCTGAATAAGGCTTATTTTTCTGGCCACTGAATCACTCAATTTCAAACCATTGGCCATTTCAAGTCGTCAAAATAAAGATAAAAAAATATGAATATCAATTATAAATAAATATTTAAATTCAAGTTAGAAAATACGTGATAGAGTGAACTAAAATCTTTAAATTGTATAATGCGATTTAATTATTTTGATAGTATTTCTGCTTTTATTTCACTAAAAAAGAAACAATAAATTTGGTAGAATCTGAACGGTTTAAAAGTAAATTTTATTCTTATTCCTTTTGCGAGCGATTCTTCAGTTGACAACAGTCATGGATAATTTTCTGCCTTCGCTACTTATTTGATAAAGGCGAAACTTTATATTACAGATGGGACTTTTGATGATCATATATTGATCTCATTGATGTGGCTCTTGAGTATGAAAAATACTTCTTTATGGGGCATCTGTATAGACTCAACATTGTATACAGTTCTCCCTGGAGGGTGCGATTTGTGCAAGGTTAATCCATTTTACCACATATAACAAAATAATTTCTACTTAATTGTGTACCATTGAACGACCAAGGAAATTTTATCTGCCCATTATACTATTTTATGCGTCGAATCTTTTTGCCAAGCAGTAATTTTCCTAAATCGGGAGTTAGAAATACAAATGATGAATAAATGAAGTTTATTACACAATGATTAGATTCATTCTCTCAAAGATAACGAACGGAGAACATTGATTGAGAAGCATTGAAGCGAAGAGGAAATAACATCTGAAAGTGAAATTAAAACAAGTTTTCAAACGTTTTTTATTGAATAAAATATTCCAGTCGGTGAAATCTCCCAAGAGGAGAGAGCATTCGCACATGACGTAACACTTGACGACGACGTGGAAAACAAAAACAACGTTGCTAAGGCTGGGGAAATAGAAGCATACAATAAGAAGCATTCGCACATGACGTCACTGGAGGACAAAATCAACGTTGCTAAGGCCGTTGTTAAGTCCGAGTCATGTGATTGAACTAATGCTCTATACGAGATAAAGCACAATCATTCACTTCTCTAAAATTTAAAAATATTGGATGAATAATTTTAATCCTATTAAAAAAAAAGTAGGTTGGTGGTCATTGGTTACTATAGCAGCCAGATTACAGCCGTTTGTTTAGATTTTTGATGTCCCCAAACGTTACAACATTTGCCCCTAAGGTATGCGGAATTCCCAAATCGAAAAAGAACATAGGGTACAGTTAATCTGTAGTGGGAGTCCCATGCTCATCAGTTTGGGAATTAAGAACAGATCCTAGGATTTCGTTCGACCAATGTGTTTTCTTAAAAGCTTTCCTTATATCGATGTCATTACCTCATTGGATCAAAGGAAAAAACAACCCTTGAACAAAGCATGTTTTGCTCCTAAATGGTCTCGGAGCTAATTATTGTGTTTCGAACTACTAAATTTCCCGTGGGGATCAAGTTTTACTTTATGTTGAATATTACATTCCTTTGAGTTTGTGATCTCCAGTGATTTATTTACAGTTGAAAAGAAATATTTTTAACAGAGGCGTTTCTTCAATAGTAAGAAAATTCATACCGTTGGATTTAAGATTCGATTGGATACCCCTTCAATCATCCCTCTTACTTTTGAACCATTTATATAAATGTGTCCCTCCTAATAACTATTTGGTCAATGTTTCTCAGTGTATTGAGAGCTAGGAAAATGATCAATTCACATCTAAAAAGTGCAATTTTTATTGCCTCTGGATCTGAAATATTTCTAAATTAAATATTATTAAAGGTTTAGAAACCTTAATTAAAACAAAGGGTGTCCATCTCAGAAAAATTTGAAAATATGACATTTGGGAGAAAAAAAAATTTTTTTACTACGTTGGGGGATGACATAACAATATAGTTTTACGTTGTTATCGATAGTTCATAATACAATATCACTGGCCTTTATGAGATGAAAATTTATTTGTACATTTATTATTCTTGGTTTACACTGTATATTCATAAAAACTCTACAGGAATTGTGAATATTGAACAATTAAAAGGGCACACTTACTTTTCCATTTTTGTATTGAAATCATTTAAACAATATAAACTAGAAAAAAATTAGTCAAAATAATCTGAACATTAATTATCACAGAGCGTTTATTTTCAGTTCCCTTGAAATATTTTTTGATATGATGAAGTAATACTTTCTTATTTAAAGAGAATTGCGAGAATATGAAATAAATATTCATTTACAGCTGTTAATCTCTACATGTAAAATATAATTTACTGTATTTTTTACACTTATCTCCAAGAGTGATTTTGTTTTTATTATTTCCATGCAGCTTACGATTGTTTGGAAATTATTATAGGGCATTATTAATTGAAATATTCATTTGTATTTATAACAAATGCGTTATTTTTTAGTTCCCTTGAAACATTTTTTCATATGATCAAGAAATACTTTCTTGTTTAAGGAGAATTGCAAGAATATGAAATAAATATTCATTTACAGCTGTTAATCTCTACATGTAAAATATAGTTTAGCGTCAGGAACACTAATAAGTTTAATATCAGGTTTTACTTTGCCTGATGTATTTAGCTTAAAAATCTATTAAAATTACTTAAAACTTTATTTTCAAAGCTCAATTGATTATCTTAAATTATTTCTGAGATCTGAGTAAAAAAAATGTATTATATCCTAGTTAAGCATCTCATCATTAGAGAATACTACCGCATTGTCCATGATCGCCAAACAAGAACTGCGCCAGACCAGTCGCCATTCAGCCGGAGGCACCCGCTGTTTCCAGTACAAACAGGTTGTTCTACTATTGGCGCGTTACCGCCGGTTTGGCGACGTGCGTTTTCAAAAACTGACCACTAAAATGGCCGTAGCGGAAAACCCTCCAGGGAAAATTTAGTGGACTTTTGTGTGAAACACCTCCAGACCCATCCCAACAAGTGTGCCAAATTTCAAAACTTTATGAATTATTTCCGGAGCCACCCTTTTTTTGTTCTTCGTTGACTGGACTAAGATATTCCCCCCCCCCCCCCGAAATTTAGAAATTTTTATTTCAACCATAGAAAACCACTAAAAATACCCCATATCCCCCCCGAAATATCAATATCCCCCTCCGAAATTTTTTTTCTGGCTACGGCACTGTTTTTTAACATGAGAAAACAGTGAAGCATCCCTTCCATAACCTGTGAAACATAAGTTTAGAGCTCTGTTCTCAATCGGTTGGGATTATTTCATTTTAGCGGTAGTGGTTTTTAGTCACCGCTTTTGAAATAAAGTGAAAATTATTAAGTAGAGCAAAAGTAATATCTCTGTAACGCGATCTATCTGTGTCCTGCGTTTGGAATGGCTCTGTTAATATAAGGTAACAGTCCAGCCATTCTTTCCATAACCTGTGAAATATTAGTTTGAAGTAATTATGTTCTTATTCGGTTTCGTATTAGTGGATGTGGTTTTTAGTCACCACTTTTTAAATTAGGAAAAAAATATTAAGTAGAGCATCTTCATTAACTCTGACTGAAATTTCGTTACCACTTAATAAATTAGGATAAAAATCCTAAGTTAAATGAAACGCCTGGGCTGGAGGTTGGGGATTGAGGATGGAAAGATCTATTACCATCCTCCTCCTCTTATGACTCTTACATTCTTTCAGTTTCCGTCGTAGGCAAAAGAGTTAAAGTCTTGACATGTTAAAAAAAAAAGAGTGTTAAAGTCATCAAAAATAGTAATATTTTCAATTAATTTTACTGTTACGGTTACAGTTAACGTTGAAAATTAGAAATATTAAGACCGCCCGTGAATTAAGCAGGAAAATTAATAAATACCAATCAGTATTTATTTCCGAGTGCTTTACCCGCTGAGAAGGCTCAGATTCGATCTGAGGGCCTTTCGGATGACAGTCTGGTGTGCTAACCACCAAGCCATCCGTTCCTGCAGCTGCGACAGTCTTGTAATTAATTTGAAGTTGATACTTCACCATTAAAAAAAAAACACAGAAAATATTGCCGAGGATCGAACCCGAAACGTTTCGTGAACGACCGTCACCTACCTCAGATGGCAGTGGGTTAACCCACCGTACCATCCGTTCCTGAAGCCTCTGGTTTATTTTAATAATTTAAAGTTAATATATAAATTCAAAATTTGAAAAAGTGGTAGGCAGGCTTTGAACCCGGGTCCTCTCAATTTGTAGCATCACGATCTTGACGTCCAGGCCATTTGTTCACAGTTCTCTGAGAATTTTAAAGTTACTGCAGATTATTAATTTCGATACTGTAAACAATAAGAAACATGCAGTGTGTGTTATCCAAGTCTTATTTTTCTCAATTATGTTTATAATTTATTTTTTGTATGAATTTTGTATATCATCCTGTGTCAACCTGCAACCTGACCCTCATGTGTGAATTTCACTAACACTTTTAGGGGTTATTCTTTACTGTGAAAGAAACATGAAAATACAGGGTGTATCTGAAATGGTGCTACAAACTTTGAGGGGTGATAGTACTCATCAAGACGAACAGGAATTGGTATAGAAAGGGGGGTCGCAGATACGCCGTTAAAGAGCTAGGACCTAATGTAGTGCGAGTGCGTTTCAAAAGGCCGCTTTTGGAAGGCCCTGTACTGTTTAAATCCTCAATGTGATAGAAATTGGACCACTTGCTAACCCGTGGGGTGAGTTTTAGATGGGAAAAAGAGAGAAAAGGCGTAAAAAAGAAAGTAGATTTTGAAAAACCAAGAATTTTTTTTGTCATTTAAAAAAAGATAATTATTTTTTTCTTCTTTTTACCCTTTTTTTCTCTTCCTTTTCCTTTCTTGGCAGATTTTTTTTAGCCCAAGGTGTCACTTTCCCCAGATTCTCCAATTTTTTTTCGTTCATCAAGAGCCTGTGCGGATCAAAAATGGATTATTCAGGGTCAAAATCCCTACAATTTTCTAGGGGAGGATCCCCAGACCCCCTAAAAAATTTGCGTTCTTTAAAGACAATTACAAGGTTCAGATCCCGATCATAGGTTCAGAAATTGTTTCGCTTATACTATTTATCAAACATGATGGGGTTCAAAAATAAAATTCATTAGGGGGATCTTTATAGAAAAAAGTAAAATTTAGTCTATTTTGCGTGCAAAGGTAGAGGTGATCCTCAAAAAGTGCCCTCCCCTTGGAGACCTGCTGGATCCGCGCCTGTACACAATGTAGACAGAGAATGCCTTGCTGTATTGCAAGTTTTAGTGTTTTTTACAGCACTCTTGGATGCTATATTTTATTCACTTTTAAGGTAAGAGTATAGTTCCATGCTCTCATTTCTTACAGAACAACTTAGTGCTTATTTGGTTTTTGAGCCTCATATAATGGGAAATATACAGAAAAAGGTGGAAAAGTTGAGAAACCAAGCTCGGCGAATCTCGGATGAGGGAATGATTCATGTGCAAAGGAATGAACCGAAATACAGCTCAAGTAAGTAAAAGAAGGTTTATACTAAAGTATTTCATAACATCCTAGTTTAGGGCCATTTAAAAGGATATGAAATATAGAATATAAAAATAATGAAGTCTTAATTCAATTACATAGTTATGTTTAGAAAAATTCTGAAAAACTTTGCCAACCCAACATTTAACAATTTTTTTGCTTTACAGGACTAGGTAATGTTATGATGAGAAGTCCAAAGCTGATGTGGTATCCCAGCCTCAATACTGATCAAGAGATGATGGAAACTCAACTACCTTGTTCCATGTCTGTTTTCAACGAGACTGTTTCTGATGGATGTCTGCAAAATATAGTGGGGAAAGGGTAAGAATAGTTCAGCTTCAGTACAAAACCTTTTATACTTTGCAGTGTATCTCTAACTCTTTTATTCGGAGTGCACTTATCGAGATTATGTGTTCTGGATATTAATATTTAGTGCATCCCTATATTGAAAACAATACTTTTCTTAGATCAGTTTGAAGGCTTGGCTGGCAGTTAATATTAAAAATTCAAAGATAAGATTGTAATGTAACATTCTTTAAAGAATACTATTCTTTTATAGTATGCCTCTTAATTCAAACAAAGAAGAAAAAAAGCAGAAATTTAAGTAAAATTCTAATTAAATTTAATTGAAGTTAAATTTTTTCCCCATATCTTGAGCTCCAATAGACTATTATTCTAATTACGTTATTTTAAATAAAACTTTTTCATTTACCAATCCCAGTAATTATTTTTTTTACAGAAGTAAGAAAAACACTTGTACTTTGACTCCTTTTTGTGATGAAATGACAACTTTACCACGGCAGCAAGGGTATAGGTTGACACACCAAGTCCTCTATTGGCAGTTGGCAGAAATGGTAATAATATTTGGAATTTTTTTATGAACTATTTGCAATTACAAGATTGGGGGAAACAGAAATCTGATCTGTAGTTTTCTACGCAGCAATTCAAAAGGATTGGTAAATAAAAAAAGTTGCAGAATTTCATTATAATGGATTGGTTTTGTATAAGAAAATATAATCATAGGTTGCATTAAAATTAGGTATGTGGGGATTTTTGTTAGAAAAGCTAATTTTATTTTAATTTTGTTATGAAAATATTGAATAAAATTTCAGAATTTAATATTGCAAGCTATCTACTTAAGTGAATTACCATAAGTTTAGTATAAGAAACATACCAGTCAAAGGACTAGTATTAAAGTTGAGTTCCAAGTGCATTTTTTCATATTAGTAAAGATAGTTTTTTCAATGGTAGTATTAACCAACAAGGCAGTATATTTCGGACAGGGGGGGGGGGGGGTAAGATTTTAAGGACACATATCCTAAAAACATCCCTAAAGTATAATTTAACTTTTTAGAGGAATTGCATCCCGAAGACTGATGAATCTCTTCGTTTAAGGTTTTGTTCAAATGTTATGAGGGATACACACAGAATAGCTATAGCAAATTATCCAAGGAATCATAGAGACCTATTTATGGAGCAAAGTAAGAAACTTTAGTTTTATTTTCTTGCAGCCTCATCTCTTCACATTTACTTTACAACTTCTGAACAGTAAAATATTTTTTGAGGTAAAAACATTAACAGTGTAACTTGGATAATTTAAAGCAGAAAAATACAAAAGTATGAATTAACCACAATTTAAAAAAGTAAAATTACATTCAATTAAGTTCAAGGATTGGAGAGAAATCTCAGAAATATTTCCCACTTTTAAATTATAGATGCACAAGTTATCCAAGTTGCACTGTGTTAGATTACAAATTAAAAAATAAAACAGAATAATAAACCATATAATTTTTTAATTTGAAAGTAATAAACAAGTTTTTATAGATTTTGAAAATGTTTTGAGATGGATTTTAAAATTCACATAAATTAATTTTATGTACTTTTTAGTTGGCCTTTGTGGCATGTGGGGATTCCGAGATTTTTATCAACCTCAATGGTTGAAAAGAATTATTCAATGGCAGGAGCCATCTGGTTGCTATGGAAATGTAGCAAAATGGCATTGTACAGGTATCTATTTCTTAATGAAAATAAAAAAATGCATTTCTCTAAGAAACATTTAAACTCAATAATATACGGATACACTCAAAAAACTTATCAAAACCATCATAATGAACACACTGTGTTTATCATTATTGCATGTATTAAATCAAAGAGCAAAATTTCAAGTTAAATTTAAGTGTGTTGATTGAATCAACATAAAATCGACACTTATTTTATTGCAAAAAAAAAAGAAATACTTATGTTTAAAAACTTTGATTGTTTTTATGATTTTGTGTTTTTCATGCATGAATTATCTTAATAAAATGTTGAATATTCTTTATCTAGTACCATAAGTTATTAATAAAGTAGATTAAAAAAATATACAGAAGAATTCCCAAAACTAATATTTAAACTTCATATTTCTGAATCTTATAGACAACATTTTACCAGAGCAGTACAGAGTCAAAAGGAAGGAGAAAAAACTTGATGGTAATACTGCTTACTTTAAAAACAAGTTTTAAATTTATGTTATAAATAGAAAATTTACTCCTAAATACTTTTTGCAGGTGACTGTTTATCACACAAAACTGCAGTGGCTCTGATAGCTCTAACAGTGAGCATACGATTCTTAGCAGAGAGTGTTTACTGAATAGAAAAGGAAACTGAAATGAGATTTGTAATTGAAGCAAAAGTAGAAAATATTGTTTTCCTTCCAAAAAGAACAATTAATAGCTGTTGATTAGTTGTGTAGATATTGCAAAAACAGTATTAACATATTGTAAATTAACAAATTTTTTATTCATTTGATGGTGGTATTATTTATTGTAATAAATTATTCAAATGGATTTCAGTTATTTTGAGTTCGTAACCAATTGGCAACTACAAAGAATTTAGTATTTAAATTTATAACTGTTGAAAAGGATTATAAGACAAAAGAGAACTAACAATGTATAAAATGTAACAATTTAATTGGTGGTGGCATTCCTAAGTATTTTCAATATATGAGTCAATTTAGTAAAGTTTCCATCCAATTAATTTCACATATAATTGTTACATAAATTTATTCAATGAATTGATTGAAAATTTCAAGAAACTTTTAAAGTAAACAGATAAGTATTCCCAATAATTTGAAAAATTGTCCCTTTTATCAAATTATTATTATTACTTCATTAATTATCCCTTTTATCAAATTACAGAACATATGTAACAGATAACAGTTTTGAAAAGTGTTGTAGTATAAAAGAAAAATTTTAGAGCATTCCAGCCAGGATAATTTTATGGATACCAAATAAACTCAGCTTTTCTTTCAATATCCCAATGTATTAGTACTTATTGCTCTTAAAAGACTGTTTTTTTAATCCTTTTAGTCCTAGACCGCCTGAGATTAGATCTTATAGAAAGTTTCGGGACGTCGGGGTTAAGAACCTTTACTCTGAAGAAAAAAAGTAAGATCAATAAAAAAAGTTATAAAAAGGTGTTTATAATTAGATTCAGAAAGCACTTAATTTAGCCCTTAAAACTATTTTTCCCAAGCATCTTAGTAATAAATGCTATTGAACAGCTTCCAGTTATCACATAATATATTCTGTACACAGTGCAGTTGAAAAGAAGGGAGGATTTGTCAAACCAATCTTAATTTAGAGGATGACCAGCTTATAAAATCCTTTACAGTTTTTAAAATATAATGGCAATCAGTAGAGCAAACAAAATTTATACAGCAGCTTCTGCTGCTAACCTTCTTTTTTCCACTTGTTTAACTATTTTCATTTTTCTTTTTAGCCTTCTTCTAATCCTTTTGCTTTCTAGAGGGGTGTTTCTTATTTTCTCCCTTATTTCACTTAGAATATCCTTTGTTGGACGTCTAGGATCGTTTCTATGAAGTCTGGTCATTTTTGGTGTGTACTGGGGGACAGTCTGAACGAGGGGAGTCATTCTTCTTTCCACTTTCTTTTGCAGCATTGCTTTTTCTGCAATAAAAAAAATATGTCAGAGTAAGAAGTCAACTGGGAGGTAGTAAACAAATGTACCAATTTTGTTTTCAAAATGATAACTTTAAAGAGATGTTTTTTGTGCATCCCTTGTTTAACAATCCACAACAGAAAAAAATAGTTTTTTTTTTTTTTTACCAAGTACCATTTTGGGATGAATTTAAAAGGCCCATAGGTTAAGGGCTGCAATGGCACTTTTTGGCCAAGGGCTCAGGGGGTTAGACATACTTAAGTACCATTCTATTTTCTCTTAAATTGTGGTCATAAACAAGAAATTGGTTGGACAGTCAAATCATCTTAATGTGATGAAGGTAAATGATATCAAATGGATAATGTTTTTACAGGTCTCCACCGCTAGTATTTTATGTAAAGCAAAATTCATAGTCAAATTTATCATTTCACTTTTTAAAAAAGTTCCATAATTTTTATGAAAAACTGCCTATAGTATAATAAACATACAAAATGTGTTGTAAATTAACTAGTTTTATATGTAGAGGTACTAGGTACTAATTATTTTTTCATAATACATGCTATAACATATAAATATAGAATATAATTATACATAAATAAAACTTAGCCCTTTTCTCATCACTAGGAGGTTCTTTAATCCACACTTTGATTTGTTCAGTATGAAATAAAACTTGAGAAAAAAAAACTCTTGTAAAATTATACTATTTTCCCACACTACAAAGTTACATAATCTTGTATATACTGAAACTTTTGTACAAATCAACCCGTCTGCAATCATATATTAAAAACGAGCCATATTTTTAAAGTTTAAAACTAGTTCTACTTTGGTATGAGATATTTAACTTTAAATAAAAAGTTTAAAGTTTAAACACATTTACAAAATACTGAAAAAAAGATGAGAGTTTATAGTTGACTGAATTCAGAATGCAAGTTACTTTTTCTTTTAAAAAATACCAGAAAATGCTAACAATTAAGTATGTTTGTTCTTTTACTTTCATATCTATATTGGATTACAACCTTTCTTCACAATGAGTGGAAGAAACACTGAGTTAATATATTATCGGCTTACAATCGAAAGGCACTAAGTCACTTATGGAAGATATTTTGCAAGCGGTGGAATGTTGCCAATGAACGAGCGATGTCTTGGCGCATCTCTAAAATATCATCAAACTGGAAAGCTATAGTAACCTAGCATAGATTGTTGGTTTGCTGATGTTGCCAGAGTTGCTTGTCGTAAATAAATAAACCAGAAAGAATTAATACAGTAGAAAGCTTAAATGTTGGTTCACGATTAATGTTTTATTAAATTGAAATTTGATCATGTAATTGAATTATTTTAGGGATTATAAAAGATATTATAATATTTTCTTTTTCATCCACTATAACTAGAATGGCAATGGTAAGATGATCGCCAAATTTGGCATAACCTCGTAGGAAGTAGTTGAGCAAAAAGTGACTTAGTGCCTTTCGACTGTATGCCGACGATATCATCTGTGAGCTTCTCATAGGCTAGTGCATTCAATCTTATATAATAAAAGTTAGTGTTTGTGTGTGTTTGTTTGTCTTTTAAACAAATCTACAGTTTCCTTCCGATCTGCACCAAACTTTTGTAGGGGGTTGGAGGGAGGAGAGTTGATTCAAAATTACCTCCATCAGACAGAACCCCATAATTTTGTAACTAGTTTGTGTAAAATGTGAACCCAAAGTAAAGATAGGGGAATGGGGGTCTTTCAGTGGAAAATGTTTGGAAATTTGAGCCTTAAAAGTATTGTTTCAACTCATATTAAGACCCATTGTATTACATCCAAAGAGACATAAGAGACCTTGTAAGTCAGAGAATTTTCATGTGAAAAAAAAAAGATATAACTAGACCTAAAAATTTCAAGGTAGAGGGGGTCTGGGGAACCTCCCTCAGGAAAATTTTCGGAAGTTTGACCCTTAAAATAGTGTAACTTGTGAAAAAGAGACCTTGACCATGAAAAAAAGACTTTTAAAGACTTGAGATGAAAAAAGAGACTAACTGGGAGGCTTGCAAAGATCAACTGATACTTACTTTTTCTCAACACATATTTCATTTTCTTTTTGGCTTTTTTAGATTGAGCTCCACTTTGACCTTCCATTTGGTTCACTTCACCCAGCGGAACTGTTGGGGGAGGGACGGGCACAGGGAAGGGTGGCACTTGGGGTGCTGGGGGGTTGGGTGGCAACATCTCAGGAGTGTACATTTGCAGTGATTCTAAAGGATGCTGGTAGCTTACTATGGCAGGTAGGGTCGGATATGAGTTCTCAATTCTTCTCCTACCACATTGCTGAAAATACAGACAATTAATTACAAAATGGATATGAAGGTAAGATTAGCTTTAAAGAAAGAGACTTCCAATATGTATGGGGATTTTTAGAGACACTCACAAAGCTAACCTAAAAAGAGGCAAGCAATTTAGAACTGGGATGAAATAAAATACTACACACAATATGCTAACAGTTTTACTTAACTTGCTTAATTTTTACAGCAAAGGTAAAAGAAATAAAGGGATACAGCTAGATCTACCTATGTGATCTAAAACTTCAATTTAACTTAAACAGGATGCTGAATTGCATCCTCCTGTTTGATAGGCCAAAACATAATCATATTTTATAGTTAATCAAATTGATTTTTCAAATTGAATAAGAATCTTAAAAGACATTATTTAATGAAAGATGGAAAGTTTCATTGAGATTTAAAGCTTTATTTCATTGCATATAATTTCCATGAATTGACAGCTAAAAAATATTCAAAGTGTTGTTAGTACATAGTTAGGTGTGAATGGGAATAACTTTTGTATAACAAAAATTTCAAATTAAAAAATAATTCAGGATAAAGAATATGCTTTGCATTGCTTTAATAAATCCTACTTTTACTATTAATAATCTATACAATCAAAACAATGTTTTTATATTTTCAGTAAAACATTAATCAATAAATAAATACTTTCTTCCCCAAAAAGACAACACAGAAAGTTTTTGAAAAACTGTTCAACTTTTCTTAAGGTTTTAAAAGCATTAAAATTGGTAATTTTCTAGTAATCAGGCAAACACTTTGCAGGGCTTTGCTTTATATATACACACTTTGCTTTATATATATCAGGCAAACTTTGTTTCGAGAATAATAAATTCAAAGAATGCTTTATTAATACTTTCGGAAACCATGTTAAAAGTGTAGAAAGTATACAGTCTCTTCATTGCTAAATTAAATAAAACTTAAAGTACCCACAATGTAACAAGTACTTACAAATCCAAAGTGACCTTGCTCACCACAGTTGAAACAATAAATGGGTCCTTCTTGAAAAGCTTTTTTAGCTCGCCTGATTTGCTCTCCTGAAGTCTAAAAAAATTTTCTATTTAATAAAATACTTTTCATTTAGACAAATAATTTGCATTCAAAGCAGATAATATTAATTGGCTACATAGTGATTTTTGGTTTAAGGATTAGATTAGATCATATTGAGAAAACCTAACAAGCAGTACAGATCTAAGCATACTAAGCACAATTAATTCAGTGGAATTAGTACAAGGTTTGGACTTTATGAAATTAAGGATATGTTTTGTAGGATATAAAAGAAAATATGCACTCAAAAGCACATTTTACTTAGAAGTATGAACCTGTATAAACTTACTGTCAAGTGATATCTTCTCCATAAATCAGGACAAACCTGAAATATAAACAGTATTTCAATGAAACAGTTTTGCAAACACATACAGACAGGAAAGGATAATATCAGAATTTTATATTAAGATTATTTATGATATGAAAAAAGAATACACAGGCTATGGTAGTAAAAATGTCATGATACATAACTTTTTTCATTAGTTATATGAAGTTTTTCATACTGGAAACTGTTGGAATTTATTTAAAGCTTTGCTTTTTGTAGTTTAAAAGGAAAAAATGTAAAATTTTAAACCCTTAATCACATTTTTAGTGTAAAAATCTACTTAAAAAACAAAAATAGTATTAGCTAAATGTTTAGATTACCTAGAATTATTATAATAAGTAACTAGCTGGTTTGACCCGGCAAAGCCGCGTCTTACCAGCTAGATTACGCGCCTTTGGCGCTGATGCGAGCTTCGCTCGTTACTACCACACGCTTGCAGCGCAGTTAATTTTTTTTACCATTTATTACTTTTTTTAAGCTGCATCGTCAGTGCTAAACTGTTCAATATTTTCAATCAAATTATAGGTTTTTCTAACCACAGCTAATTTATTCTTATGCTTCATCTGAAGAGAAAGTAATACTTCAATTAAACCTGTACCAGTATTTTTTTTATAAATCCAATATGCCTAGTATCCTGTTGCGATAAATCTAGTAAAACATCAAAACATTGAAGTTTGATAATTTCAAAGTAGATTTTCTTCACTCACTTTAAAAGAGGCTTTGCCTGTGTTGGTAAAAATATTTCAATGTTTTGATGTTTGATGTTGCAAAAGATTTCAGCAGTAATCTTGGAAGTAAAGAAAGGAACTTATAAAGATAGTTTGGATCAGCTGGAATAAGGGTCCTCCATTTGGCGATCGCGTCGCAATCGCCAACTGTACACTATAACTAATTGTGCCGCTAACTTGGCGACAGCAACGCGAGTCGCCAAATGGAGGACTCTTATTTCAGCTGTGCCGATACTTTTTAAAGAAACTCTTATATTAATTTGTAAGGAAAAGAAATTAAGTTAATTAGGTCTAATGCAGTAGAGAAAGATTTCATACTAAATAAGATTCAATTCCAGTAATGTATATCCTGTCAACTGTGTCGTGGAATCAGAAAACACAAAAAACAGGTTTGAAAAAAACATCAAAACATTGAAGTTTGATAATTTCAAAGTAGATTTTCTTCACTCACTTTAAAAGAGGCTTTGCCTGTGTTGGTAAAAATATTAACTGAAAACAATGGGGCAAATTGAAATAAATTTATAATTTAAAAATGGAATGCTTTGAAGGAACGTGACACATTTTTGGCTCATCTAGGGTTGGAAATCTTTGGATCAAGACCGAGTTTGTCCAAATCGGTTCAGGGGTTCGGGCTGGCGGCCGGCCGAACGGAACCTCCTCATAGAGTTAACATGGGGGCAAAACGAAAAAACCGCATAATTTAAAAATGGAATGTTTTGGAGGAACGTGATATATTATTGGCTCATCTAGGGGTGGAGAGCTTTCGATCAAGACCGAGTTTGTCCAAATCGGAACGGGGGTGCGGCCTGGCGGCCGGCCGAAAGAAAAACTAAATTATTTTAATGTATAAGATTTTAACATAAAAAGTAAACATTACACTGAGGTTTTGTTTTTCAAAAATAAGCAGTAAAACCAAGTCAAGCATCAAACTCATCTTTTTTTTTAACATAAAGAATATTAATGGTTATATTTTTTTTTTGTACTTGTGTATTATTATCTGCATTCAAGTGATTAATTGCTTAAGATTTTATTGTGTTTAGAAAGTTTTTCTTGTTTTGTGATTGAGTTCTTTTAAACCCTTAACTTAGTGTTAATTGAATTGTTTAAATTTTTTTTTCATTTCAAAAATGTCACCTAGCATGCAGATGATGACAAGTACAATTTTTTCTTTGAATGTAATAAGTTTAACAATTAAACAGTGAAAAGAGTAATTTAAGAACTTAATAAAACCAGGAATCAAAAGTAGAGTAAAATCTGTGTTTTTATCATATTTTTCATAATATATTTCTAATAAAAAGTAGCATAAATAATTTAGGTACTACTATTATTTAGGTAATTTAGGTCATACATTCATAAAAGACAAACATATTAGTTTACATCTTTGTAATCATAATGTGATTATAATTAAGATCCAGTCTGGATCACACACTAGTATGAGTCACATATTGAAGAGTTTCAATGAAACGTCTTACCTTTTTTAAATGTCCCCGCATATTGCAGATGGAGCACACAAATTGGTCAACTGGTAATAAACAAAATTTGCTGTTGTGACCGAACCGTAGACACTTAGGGCACATTTTCTGCTTGCACTTGAAGTGTGAGTGGGGACCCCCACATATAGGACACTTAAACACCTGTCAATAATTTAGGTTAGTATAACTTTAGGGTATGGGGTACAGATGAATAGACAGTCTCACATACACAACTTTTCATAGTAAATTTTGGCATTGGGTTCACTAAATTTTAAAAAAATTTTGTGTTATTTCATTTTATATTAAATTTTATTTAAAACATTGGAGAAACTCTTTCTTATTATTGAATAACCTATAAATGGATGACTATGTAGCCTAATATGTATTTATAGCTTTACCTAATATATAAAAATACTAATACATGCAAGATAAAAATATTCTAAATCAACCCAAAATCACTTAAATTGTGCAGTATTGGAGAGCACTCTGCTATAATAGGTTTGTTTGTGAAAAGATATGTATATTTATATCGAAATCCCAGCCCAACATATAACCAAAATTTAATGAATTCCATGCCAGAATGAATATAAAAAAACCCTCCTTCCTTTAAACTAAAAGGGTTTGAAGGAGGTGCAGTTAAGAGTTTGAAATGGTATTTGTTCTATGGGATGGCTATTACAAGTAATCAAATTAGAAAATATAACAAACAAATTATTAAACATAATGAATTCATATTTCTCACTTTGGGTTCCAAACAATATCTAGCAGTATGGCCTTTTCTATTGCAGTTTGTACATTGAGAGACAGCATCTTCATGGTAACGTCCACTAGATTTTCTTTTAGTACGATACAAATCTGTATCATTTATTCGCCATAAGTCTGAAAGAAAAATTTCTCATTAAAATATTTAAAAAAAAATGACAGCATATAAAACAGCTTACACTATCCAGTAGATCAGTTTAAGAAACTACGAACAACTACCTATGTACCAAGTAAGCAAAGTATTTAGAAGTTTAGGTAAATTTACAAATAAATTTAAGTAGAAAATATTGATAAAATGACTCTTTATTAGTATTAAATTTAAAAACACCTTGAATTGTAAGAAAAAAAGTGTAAAACATAATAAAGCACAACTATAGTTTACCTTGGGATGAACTACCAAAGCTGCTATTACTTGCATCAAAACTAAATTCAAATTTATAACTATCATCTTCGGAGTCAGAGTTGAGAGAAATAGTATCAGAGATTTGTCTTTGCTGTTTTTTATTTGCTCCTAAGCATGTTACTGAATCATTCAAGCGGGATCGGTCACTGCTTAAATTAGTATGTACGTATTGAATTCCCGATTCATCTAGATCAGACAAATCTTGGTAGCTATCACTATCACTGATTTCTATAGTTATATTTCTAGAAGAGCAGTTTGACTCATTTAATTTATTCTTGCTTTTCCTTTTTTTCTTCTTTGGTTGCTTTTGAACTTGGATATTTTCTATGAGATTTGCTACAACGTTAGACTTCCTTTTAGAATCGGCATTTCCGCTTTCAACTGCTAGGTTGGTGACTTTGCATTTCTTTTTCTTGGGACTCGCACAACTTGTGTTAAGGCTGTTTGAGGTGAAGTTGGAATTAAAACTGTCTCCCTTACTGTCTATGTAAAATGATCTCTCTTTACTTCCATTAGAGACATTTATAGGAATTACATCATCACTATCATCTTCAGATATTATAATAATTTCATCTAGGGATTCATCTTTACTTGAATTCATTTTGTTGGAAGGGGATACAACATTATTTATCATTTCAACAGGAATTACTTCATGGTGAAGAGAACTGTACAATTCTGCTTCTACATCACTATCAATTCTATCACTGTCATATTCATCACTACTACCAAGTTCAATCATGTTTTTTTCATATGGAATCAACATCCAGTGCACCACGAAATAAACCTGAAACAGTAATTGCATGTTAAAAAAATAATTCTGAATAAATTTAAATAAGCAAAGACATTTTCATTTAGAGATTGTAGTAGTTCGTTCGTTGAGAATAATAACTCAAATTTGATAACGTAAAAAATTTATTAAAGTTAAAACGAAATAGAAAAAGAACATCTGCAGGAGCTCCGTCCTACTCGACTGGAGTCCACGTCTGGAATGAATCACAACGAATACTGCCACAATGATTGGGGAAAGAATGTGGCAGTGCAGCGCCATCAAGCAGTCATTTGCATCACAAACACTACAGAGATAGTGCTCAATTTTCACAATTTGTTAATACTTTTAGAAAAATATTTGGTATATACTTTCGTATCATCCCGATGACTGTTGGTCGATGAGATCATATACGTTAGAACCAAATAGTACAATAATATAAACAAACCACAAAGACAAAATACTAGATTCCAGAGGTTCTCAAACTTATGAACATCGCAACCCACATTTCTTCATTTAATTTTCTCATGCTTCCTGCCAACAAGACTTCAGCTTTGTGCGTGTGTGGTTTGGTGCCTAATTATTTTGTTACAATAATAACTTACATGCATGTTTAAACTAAAGGTTAAATTAACAATGAAGGATTTGAACATAAGCGTCATATGCATTTCATCATTTTTAATTAAGATGCCTTTTTTAAAATTTATACAGCCTGTTTTAGTCTTTGTTTTAATAATCTCGGAATATTTGACGTCATGCATAGTAGCGTAGTAAATAAGTCTAGAGAAGGCAAATTAGAATATGCTCTAGAAGAGATCTGAAATATCAGGTTTGAGCGTGCAACAGCAAGGTTTCTTGAACCTAGTATGCCATTTGGTTCGAGTTTCTGAAATTAAATTCCGGCAAGACCGCATTCGCATGATTTTGCATTTGTTTTGAAACTATGACCATTCAACCAAATATACATGGTCATGATGGGCGCCTTTTAAAGGCACTTTAAAAAAATGGGTGAGTGAAGAATTATTTTTTTAATTTTGTGGTTTTTCCCTTATAAGAAAATGATTGAAATGCAATAATAGGCTCTGGAAATCTGTGGTTCATTTGTTGATACTTGTGCTATTAGTGCTTTCTGTATTTACATCATGTAATAATTGAATTGCACAGGTTTTACTTATTGCAATTTTTAAACTATCATATTAAATAGGATTTTACCAAATATTTATTGTTTTAGCACGTTAAACTTGCTTTAGATGGTTTTTAAAAATCGGGTTCATTCCATTTAGTGTTTTCGTTAGTTGAGCTGTGGGTTAGCATGGCAGCCAGATTTTCAGCCGGGGCAAACTGAAAACAGTCGCCAAAAGCGGACCTTTTCTAAAGCTGTTCCAAACTTATATTGCTTCCTTCTGGTAGAGAGTCCTATGTCTAGAAAGGTACAATTCCGTTAGAGTCCCCGCTAAATATCGCCAATATCCAAATCGCTAAATATATCCAAACATCAACAAATTTTTCTGACTTTTATTAATAAACTGAATAGTTATTGATCTAAATAAACATTTTAATTCAGAAGTTTGAAAAATTATTTATGAATATTTCTACTTTTTGTTGTCTAAAAGAACCGGACGATATTTAGCGGGGACTCTAACGGAATTGAACCTCTAGAAATTCCAATTTAATATTTTTTCTCAAATCTTATTTGAATAACCGAAACAATTTCAGTATCAGAACTTTATAGTAACATTTGAATTTTACTCTAATTCATTGCTTGTGGCGGTCGCTTGTGTGCTCCCTCCGTTATTTTCAATTTCTTCAACGACCAACATAACAAAAACAAAATTAAACGAACAATTACAAAACTTGGTTATTACCAGACATCAGGCAGCTGAACTATTTTCATATAAAAATCAATAGTTTGGATAAAAATTAAATTTATGTATAAAACAACCAATTTTAATCAACTTTTCGAATAGGTTAAATGTTTAATTCGAAAAATATTCAGTTAAATCATAGAAACATACATGTAAACACAAAATTCCAAATTCTTAAGACAACACAACACAACATGCGACTTGAGTCGTCACAGTTAAAGCTAACTAAGAACTTAGGGAAAATAGGAAAATAAATTAATCTTAACTAATTAATTTACGATATATTGAAGCAGAAAAGAGAGAATTAATTTTTATATTTCAATTTCAGAAACTTTAAAATTTTAAAAACGAATTTTCCATAAATGTTTACCACAAAAAAGTCTTTTTCAAAAAAGTCTTCAAAAGCTGAGAGCTTTGTTGCTTCCATTCACTTCCATTCCTCCATCGCCTATCTTCTGTTTTGGAAGTTTTTGTTTACCAACTACGTTACGTTGTTTTTGTCTTGCTCTTTGATTTGGATGTTCGCAGAATTTAAATGATGGCTGATGAATCTTTATCAGAAGCTTCTTCGTCCACTTACGATCGAGGAAATGATCCTGATAGCTCATCTCCAGATAACTCGGACAGTTTAAAAAGTAAAGTGAAAAGGTTGAAATCAACAGATGAATCAGAAACTTTAGAAGAGCGACTCAACGGAATATTATGCTGCGCTGTTTGTCTTGACTTGCCAAAATCAGCTGTCTATCAGGTACTATTACGCAATTTGATTAAAATAATGAATTAATTTTAAAATTCCTAAGAACAATGATTTTTGCAAGCAGATATTGCTTTGTTTGCATACAGAAAAATAATTAAATTTTCATCTAATTATTACGTTTCTTTTCTTTTTTTTTTTAAAACAAGTAAAATATTCCGAATAGAGGTACAAAATTAAACGTTTAACCAAAAAATAAACTTTAATTTTTAGGTTATACTCTAAATCTTGAAAAAATTGGGACTTTTTATCCAAAGATAAAAAAGCAGTATAAAGAGGTAGAATAATCAGTGAAACTTATCTGTTTCCACTATGTTGAAAATTACCTATGTAATACCCCATCAATCATTCAACAGCACTGCTATTAAACAATCAATGGGCTTTGAATGTTTTCCGATTGCACGACACAGTTGACAGGATATACATTACTGGAATTGAATCTTATTTAGTATGAAATCTTTCTCTACTGCATTAGACCTAATTAACTTAATTTCTTTTCCTTACATATTAATATAAAATATCTTTAAAAAGTATCGGCACAGCTGAAATAAGAGTCCTCCATTTGGCGACTCGCGTTGCGGTCACCAAGTTAGCGGCACAAGTTGGCGATCGCGACGCGATCGCCAAATGGACGACCCTTATTCCAGCTGATCCAAACTATCTTTATAAGTTCCTTTCTTTACTTCCAAGATTACTGCTGAAATCTTTTGCAGTGTCGAAATGGGCATTTGATGTGCTCTGAATGTTTTCATCACCTACTTGCTGATGCACAGCTTAGAATGGTAACCTCAGTCTGCCCTAGCTGTCGAACACCTATTAGCCGAGACTTGTGTGTGCGGAATTTGGTAGTAGAAAAGGCAGTGTCAGAATTGCCTATTACTTGTTCAGGCTGCTCTACTAAATTTCCTCGTTGCTTACGTCAGGTCCACGAGAGTCAGTTATGCTCTGAGAGGTAATATTTTCCAACGTCATATATCTGATAACTTATTAGCATTTAATTTTTTACTGTGGTATATAACATGGGTCTCCATGCTACGGCACGCGAAGTCCTCTCATCCGGCCCACAGATACCTTTCTGTCTACGAAAAAATTACGGATATGTGGTATACTCAATTAAATAAAAAATCCAAGATCCCCCCGAAATTTGGACTAAAAATTCCAAAATGAGTTAAAACCCTGTTTTTTAGGGTCAAATTTCCAAAAATTTTATGGGTGAGAACCCCCAGACCCCCTTTTTGTACTTTGAATTCTATTAATCACATTAATTTTCATATTTATTTCAGCAAAATGAGGATCATACCTAAAAATGCATTATAAAGGTAGATATTATACCTATTACATAAACATAAGAGGGGCTTAGGGATAAATTAAGGTCTCCCCGGTGCAAAAATCTAGCTTTGAGCCTGATAATTACTTAATTTTCTTAAAAGGTTATTAGTGCCACTCCCGAAATAAATTTCTATTCACGCCACTGAGATCCAAAATGTTAAAAATCTAGATTCACATGTGCATATTTTAAATTAAAAAGTTTCTTTTTTCTCTTTTGTAAATAATAATAATTGTGAATTAATTGTAAGGTTGTTACTAATGGTTCTTTCAAAACATAATTGGAAACCCCCATTTGAACTACCCACGAGCCACCACTAATCAATTCTTTTTATTTGGACCTCGAGTTTGTTGTTGGTCCCCAAATTGCTGTTTAATAGTTAAAGAGAAAAAGCCGAACAGAAGGTCCAAAATGCTATTTTCAAATGCTATCACATGATAGAGGGCAGCATTGCAAGTGTCTGTGATTGACAGAGGGATAGGCAGTACAATTTGGAGGTCACAGTTGTGATTGGTTGTTTATACAGTATATCTCACTTTCAGAGGGGTTTTGGTACAGGAGAGGATTTTATAAAGACTGGCTGTCTCACCTTTTGATAGAGTTCGCTGTGGCAAAAATCTCTAGTGATTACCAAGTTGGCAGTGTTTTATAACCAACAAATATTTTAGATTTGCTTTTTTCAAACAACAGATCGGCTCTGAAACAGTGCCAACTTGGCTACCAATAAGGACTTTCGCCAAAGTTAACTCTTCAAAAGGTGAGACAGCTTGTTTTTATTAGAGCTTCTACTGTATTAGAAAATTGAGATTCTTTTTCTCCGCCTCTCATGTAGTCACAGGGGAGGTGAGGTGTGAATTTTATGAGTAGTAGACACGCTCCCAGTGCCACCAGGGCCCCTATCACAAGGTAGACCTGATGTTTTCTCAATATCCATTATCACCTATGGCCACAAACTCTCTGTTCTGGTATTCGATTGTATAGAATAGTATGTTTTAACTTTTTGATGATTATTTTTAGTTTTGAAAAAATACTCATTTACATTTCTTATAAAAATTTTAGTATTGAATTACCTAAAATAATTGAAGAAGAAGGTTATTTTTAATATTCTTTATGCTTGTTAGGTATACTCTGTGCATATATCATCGCATAGGCTGCCCATGGGGTGGTCCGTTCAAGAAGAAAGCAGAACATGAAAAGAGATGTGCCCAGCCGCAGAAAGATGGAGCTGAAATAAAACCAGTTATTCCAGATATATTTTTACCAGAGCAGTCCACTGTTAATAACAGCTTATATGACTTTCTTTCATTTGAAAAAATTGCCTATAATGGTAAGAAAATTGGTAACTAAGGAACAATGTATTTCATTATAACCTTGTTATCTCAAAAAATTATTTTCTTCCTTGAAATTAAGTATTTCTCATTTTTCCTTTGTACCTCTTAAACTAGCTTTCTTGAAATTTTTTTGGGTCTTTTCAATTTTGAGATATTGAGGTTAAAGTGTGTTATTCTAATTTTAGTTCAAAGGGTTGTCTTACAAAAGTCCATATTTAAAAACAAAATTAATGAAGTTGTATATTTTACTTGGTGTACTTTTAGAAGCTTAAGAAGTTTCAACTAACAATCTTCAACAACTTTATCTTGGTAAAAAATCAGTAAGTGCCAAAACTAATAAAAAAAAATCAACATTAGGTTACAACCTTATGTTATATTGAATTTTGTACCTCTGAACCTATGAACATTCTATTATGATTATTAGAATATTTTTCTTATTAGTATTAGTTCTTAAGGGATGATTATATTTTTTCTTAAAGTTTAAAATATTAAGTTCATTTTTTGCATTTTCTGAACTAAAAAAAGATGACCATTTACTCCACAATTCTGTGTAATAATTTTTAGCTCTAGATGAGCTGATTCTATTTTATACAATTTAATATTCTATTATGCAGGGATTTTATGAGTGTAATTTCTGATTTTTACTCTACTCTTTTAGATCTCCAACTGCTGGGACCATATCGCACTGGGCCTTATGATTTCATCCGTTTTGAAACCTTCAGGTTTTGTGCTTTTGGTATTTACTGGGTGATTAGAGCTCAAGTGAACAATAATGAATCTGATCCTACTTTGTCAAGTGAAAGGACATTAAGCTATCAGTTGCTTTTGAATGAGTCAGTTGACAGGTACAGGTAAAGCTCTTTGACAAAACAAGTTCTTAAATTTTAGCAGCATTGAGTATAACTGCTTAAAAATTAATGCTGTGATTTATTTATATTTATTTTTCATTGTTTCTTCTCTAAGTTTAATTTATAGGGTTGTTAAGTTATTTTATTTTTAATAAGAATGAAGAAAATATATTATTTAAGAAAAGGGCAAGCAAAAATTTGGCTAGTGAAACACTTGTGGCTCAATATACCAATACTTATTTCGAAAAAGCTTTATTTTTTATCCATTTTAAATTAATAGGCAAACTTTCATAATTAAAGTATTCATTGTTTCATATAGTAAGGAATTACCTACACACTAACATAAAATTTAAAACCAGAGGCCAGAGTTTACTAGCCAGACATGTCATACACACCTAACAAAATTCAAACTAACTTTCCTCTCTTTTTTTTAATAAATAGGGTAAAGACAATATTTTTTTTGGGAGTACAGAACATATTATTATTATTATAGTAGCATTTTTTAATTAGAAGAGAACAAATAGAAAGAAAATCCTATTAGTTATTTTGCTACTGTAGTAATTCTGGAACTCTGAAATCAAATATCTGTGTCATGGACATAAATTTACTATATCCAAATAATTAGTTACCATAATTTGTGGACTAGACCGATTACTCAATAAGGACTTATAAATTGTTATGGACTACACTTTAGAAACTCTTAATATGTTGTTTTTATTTGAAAACAAGTGTAATGATAAAAAGAAAATAATTTTCTTGTGACAGTTCACCATGCAGTCTTGCATCAAAAATATTTTGGTTTCATTATACAACCGGGTGCCACTTGTTTTTTTGTTTGTTATACTGGATAGTGGAATGATAACAATAGTGGCATTTGGTTGTATAATAGCACCAATATTTTTCATTTGAGTTTCTTTTCCATGAATGTGATATTTAGTTAATTGTATACTAATACATATTCATCAATGTTTTGTAGAACTATCCCCATGCATTACACTGTTGTTCAAGGCCCGTTAGGAGAAATGAAGCTCCGCCCTCACATTGAAGAGTTCAAGTTCAGTGATGAGACTCCTGAATCCCACTACGCACTTCTTCCTCTGGAGGACTCCATAGAGTGCTACCGGCTTTTATCTGGCACCATTCGATTCAGACTCATCATGTTTTGGGATGATTCTTCTGTGGTTGAAAATGTTTGATGTTTCGGGAAACTTATAAATTTATTGTCATCAATAAGATCCTATTGTGTCAATGGGTGTGTTCATTGATATTTTAACATGTGAGTTAATGAGTATTATTTGGGTTTTCATGTGTATAATATGACTCATTAAAATAACTTCAGATGTGTCTGAAATTATTTTAGATTTGGAACCTCTATTTCTTTTACTCCTTAAAGATGTTTGAAAAACTTCCTGAGTACTAAACTTGGCCAAACATTTTAGTTTTCATAGTTTTTCCCATTTCTCATGTATGCTCATATTTTTTTCATGACATTTATTACTGTGATTTCTCTTTTATCTAATTATCTAAATATAGGTATTATTTGTTGAAAGTTAACATGTGTGAATCATGCCCAAAGAATGTTTGCATTTTTAAGGTGCATAATGAACTTATTAATAAAAGAGCTGTAACATTGGAAAACTGCTACTCCTGTGTTAAAATGATAAACTAAGCTCAAAAGTTCTCTACCCTTTTTTCTATTTTATACTCTTGGCAGGAAATGCATTATTTGCTGTTATTTTAAAATTAAAGTCTTTTGATGATAGCATAATAGAATATAGTTCAAGTTAAACACCCAGTGATTTTGGTAAAAATGATATTTTTATTTGATTAGTAGAAGTGATTTTAAAAAGAAATATTAAAAAATGAAAATATTTTTATGTATCAGTGCTTTTAATGTCTTTTTAAAGAGGCTTACCTTGGGCCTCCTCTACTAGTCTGTTTAAGATATTAAATTTTTAAGTTAAATAGCTGATTCATTTTAAAATTATTGTCTGTGTCATTTATTTTGAAAATGATTTGTAAATGCTGGTTAAGCTGTATATATCCATTGTTATCCAGATATTTTAAAATACTTTATTATGTAAAAAGATTTTATGAATAAATCTGGATAGCATGTTATGTTAAACATGAAATGTTACATTATTGTGGCAATACATTAATACGCTGTTTGTGTGAACGGAAGTATTTTTTATGTTATTTCTTGAACTATGTGATGTTTGTTCTCTGTTATAGCTTCTTTTTTTTTCTTAACTTTGCATGGTTGTTAGTTGTAGCAAGTATTTGTTTTATTTTCTAATAAATACACTTCATGGAAAATCAGCTTAAAATTTCAACTAATTTTTTTAAAGTAAAATACTTCTAAATCTTTTGTAAACTTTTAGTAAGTTTTTAAATGTAAAAAAAAATAATTTAAGCTTGTTTGTAAAGTTTGTCTGTCCTTGCTAGGCACGAGTGGCAAACCTAAAATCAGTACCCACAGCAGAAAAAACAATGGCGAGTGCACTAAAAAAGCCATAAAGGTGGTTATCTCACTTCTATTAGATACCCGATACCCTGTACTCGCCACTGTTTTTTCTGCTGTGGGTACTGATTTTAGGTTTGCCACTCGTGCCTAGCGAGGACAGACAAACTTTAAAAAGTAGGGCCAACATTCTGATAAATAACTTGAAGCCTCAAGCATTGAAGCCTACTTACTATTTATTCTCAAACAATTCTAGTATAACTTTAGATTAGCCAGTTACTCAATTTAATGGATACTCTTGATTTTTGTCTTACTTAATAATATTTTACATCATGAATACAGGTTACATCAAGCCACAGGATTAGACAAATATAGCACAATAGATTTATACTTCTAAATATCATAGAATGATGGGATTAAAGTGTAATTTTTAAAATAAATGCATAAATTAGGTGAGAATGCAATAAAGAAAGGTTTAGTATTATGTAAAGAGCCAGTGATTTTTGATGATTTAGAAAAAAAAATAGTCTTTAAATCTAAACTTGTGCCATTGAAAATGTGAGTTTGGTCATAAAAAAATGTTTCACAACTTAAAATTTTTGAAATTTTCTTAAATATTCGTAAATTTTGATGCTTAACTTTTTGAATACATACTGTGCTTACACAGCATTAGAAGCATTTTCATTTTGTGAATTTCTCTTACCTTACATGATTATTGATCTGCTTTAGAGAAATGGTTAAATTGTGGGAATGAAAAGATTATTTGAAAGTATGTTGTAATTGCTTGTTAAAAAATTCTTGAACAAATCATTTAATGTGGTTTGTTGCTAAATCATTTTAACTTTTAGTACCTCTGGCCTACTATTTTTTTAAAAAATGTTCAATTTTAAGGGAATAATACTTATTTTCAGTTGAAGAAATTTAATAACCAAAAATTGGCACCTCATAAAATCTGTACTATATTTTAGATAGGTTTAATCATCAATTTTAATAGACTAAGATTGCCTTTCATATAGAAATTTTGGCACTTCAAACAGAAAAACCTGAAGATGACAAATTCTAAAACAAGATGGCGGTATTAAAACTGGTAAGTAAATTAAGCTGTTATATAGTCAGAAAAAAATGTTGAAGTATTTAGAATCTCTCCGTGCGTTAAAATAAAAAGTGAGTACACATATTTGGATTTATAAAATACTCCTTCATAAATAGTACTTTCCTTTTTAGTTCAAATTTTATATCAACCTTTTTGAGATATTACAAAATATTATCTGGGTTTTATCTGGCTAAAATGTAAATGTTAACTACTTTAACTAAAGTAAAGGACTTAAAAAGGAAAATATTTTTCTTCAAATAAGAAGCTAAAAATACTGAAAACTCCTTATTTTTTAAAAAAATTCTGTATCTACTGCTCTACTAGTTACATAAATTAAAAATAGAATTTAGTGTTTATTCAAGTGGAAACAAGCTCCAATTTAAAATTTTATTATTTACAGAACGCAAGCCCCCAACATCGGATATTTAATTATGCAATCTTAAGCGTTTTGACAGGGGATCACAATAAGATTCATTCTAGCAGAAAATAATAGTGGTGATATTGATGATTATAACCGTGGATCCAAAGATACCCTTCTTTGCAGCACTCGCATCTCCACTTTCAAGTGACTTGTATTTAAATATAAATTTTTCTTAGACTTTTATAAGAATATCTTCTAGTTCCAGAGACATTTTTCATCAAAATTCAAGTAGGAACGTGCACAAAGTTTCTTAGAGAACGACCATAATCCCATGATTTAATTTCAAGAACAATGATTAGGTTATCTTTTCCAAAATCGCCCTTCGGAGTAGAGACTGCGAAAGAAGATTTCGGAATTTAATCGATATAGAAATAAGGCGCTTCTGAAGCTGAACTTGTATATGTACTACGTGGGCTTGGAACTTCCTCGATCAAATATGCATAGAAAATTCAATTCAGCATCGTTGCCGACTCAACTCTGCGTGAAGGATAGAGTGATCTAATTTGGAGCAGTCAACTGGAATCAGATCCTTGGAATTATGCCCTTTGGCTGTAGTTTAAACTTTTAGGGACTCTTGGAATTTAGTACGTGAATTTCTGCTTTTTTTTCCTTAAAAGATGCATATTTATTTATTATTTGGTTGGTTATTAGGGTGAATTTTTTTTTTATCCTAGCGAAGTCTCTTCAGATTATCCAAATTAGTTTGAACGAAGCTTGTTAGGGTCCATAGCTGGAAATTGCAAGGAAAGAAAGTTATCGATTATTTTCTTTTTCTAAGCCATAATCTGCATAAAAAATAATTTTGAGGTTTGAAGAAGTCCTTGTATTTGTTTTTTACTCCCATGAAATTTATTTACAATTTACTTAAATTTTAGGTTAAAAATTTGTAAAACCTACACCTACCCTGTGCTCTCTGTTGCAGCTCAAAAAATAATGAAAGACTATAATGCAAACATCGAATTTTTACCTTTTAAGAATAATTTAACTTTTTTTAAAGGTTGTAGAAAACGAAAATCTTGTTGTAATTTGTAAAAATTAGTACTACTTAAAACGGGAGAGGATAAGTTGGCTTTATACTTAGCTCTTGAGGGTGAAAAATCATAATAGTTTTCTTTAAAAAATCATCTGAGTACCTTCTAAAAAACATGTTTTATCTTGATTTTTAAGATGTATTCTTTGGGGTCTCTCCCAAATATGAAAATATTCTAAATGTAATGGATTTAGACCCTTATAATGATTCACAAGTATCATTATCATTTAAATTAAATGGGGATTTGTTTTGAGAATAAATATCCTAAATAGCTACATTTTTTAATAATTTTTAGGATTTAACCATTTGTTCTATAGGACACTGTTGACGAAAAATAAGACAATTATCTAGATTTTATTAGGGATGAAATATTCGTTACTGGGGTAAAATAATGCTATAAGATTCAGACTAATTATTTTACATGTAAATATTTACACACCCAGAAATAATGGTAAAAAAGGCATCTAAATCTTCCTCCTAGCCTAAAAAGAATAGACTTAATATATTTGATCTAATCCTTTAAGTTTAACTCAAACAAACTCTTAACTCAACATGCCCACTATTTCATACATCCATGACAGCACTAGTTCTGTGCCTGAGACCTACCAGATAGCAATATAAAACTGCTATCACTAAAAAAATCTCAAAAATTTAAGATGAATGAGGAAATTTTGGATTAAGATGGATGATTCTGTCAAGACTGCTGTTGGACGGTTTGCTTTTGAATTTTCCTTGAATAAAATATTTTATAAACCCCAAGTCAAGTTCTTGAGTTAAGAATCTAAATTCTTTAGATAGATATTCGCGGGCTATCGCCCTATTATATAAGTCTTAGCTTCAACTATTTTTTCACTCCCCGTTAATATTGTATCTCACAGCTCAGAAAGTCACACTTGTTTATGATGGACAGCATAAAATAACCTGAACAATATTTAAAGCATTAAATTAATCTCACTTCTGAATAAAATATAGGTTTAAAGCTTTTGGTTAACACTTGCCTTAAACCAAATAAACTAGGGTAAAGTCATGGACTTGTAGGGGATATTAATGCATAGCGTAAAATTTACATTAATCTTATGAAAAAGACAAATCCACTTATTTCATAATTAACACTAACAGTTTAATAAATTTATTAACATGAATAATAATTTGATCATAAACTGTGAAGTCAAAAAAAAGCTAGTGAAAAGAAGAACAAAATCCTTCTAAATCAGCTGCTTTTATTAATGCTGGATGAACAGCTAAAACACATGATTAAAATTTAAAATTAATGAAATAATTCTTTATTCATCTAGAAATAAGTTATTGTACCTTACCTTTTTAAACTAGCGTCAATCGTTTATAACTTAACACTCTGAAGCGTAAAGACATGGAAAATAGTAAAAAAATTGTAAAAGTTTCGCGTTGAGTCTGAAAATTTGCACACCTTTGAATTAATTTCATTTCTTAAAGTATGATGATTCACACATCAACAAAAGTAGTAATCAAATGATCTTCAAAGAAAGAAAAGAAATGCATAAAAAACTCTTCTAACGTAATACATCCAATATTACCTTTACTTTTTCACCCTCATTTCATCATTTGCAATTTTAAGAAAGTTCCCTCCTCCCATTTTCTTCACTTCATTTCCCTTTTCGATCGTCCACGCCTTATCACCCGACAACATTTTCCCGCCTTTTTCGAAGAGTACCTTCGAACTTCTTTAACCTCTTCCACTCGGTTTTTATCGTTTCTCAAATGGCAAAATCGATGGTTTTTGCTGCAGACTTAATTTCACCTGACATGGTGAAACTTTGTTCGTGAACTTCCAGCCTCGTCGGTCAAATTGGAAGAAGGTATTTTTCTTAGAGTTCCATCTTTTTGGAAGAAGGCTCAAAGAGAGGGAAAACTTTATTATCTCTGATCCCAGTTCGAGGGCAAATGAAGAATTTAAACGTCTTATAAGGTATTGCTTTCATCTCTCTCTTTATTTACAGCGTAATGGAAGGTAAAGATGCGATAAACGTTTTCTAAGCAACTACTAGTTTTCAAAACATTCTCTAACACTTTATATTTTCAAATCTATTAGAACTAGGTTTATTACAAAAATAGCGATCCTCTATTCTGGTCTGGATCAAAACATCAAGCGTTTCTTGAATTATTAATTTCTTTATCGAAACATGTGACTTTCAGTAATTTAATTTTTTTACTGAAAAGAAAGATAAATAACAGGATGGGTCCTTCTTATTCGTATCATATGTATATGTATTTTCTATAGTAATATTAGTAATTTTAAAAGTAACATATTTTTATAGTTTGTAAAGAATATCAGTTAGAAAAATACAATGTAAGTCAATTAATTCCACTCTAAAGTTGACATGAGATCTATTTTTTCAAATGTCACTAAATCAATTTTATTTTATTCTAACTGATAGACTAAAGACCAAAGCTATCAACAATGGCTAACAATAATACCGCTATATACAGGGTGTATCTGAAATGATGCGACAAACTTTGAGGGGTGATAGTACTCATCAAGACGAACAAGAATTGGTATAGAAAGGGGGGTCGCAGATACGCCGTTAAAGAGCTAGGACCTAATGTAGTGCGAGTGCGTTTCAAAAGGCCGTTTTTAGAAGGCCCGTGTGACGAAACATAATAAAATGAAAACCATTATTGCGTGAGGTACAGGAGTATCCGTACTACTTAAATCCTCAATGTGATAGAAATTGGACCACTTGCTAAACCGTGGGGTGAGTTTTAAAACGTGCAATATTCATCTTTTAGCCAAAGAATGGAGTTCCCTTACATTAGTGTAATGGTACTTAGAAAAATGATGATCGGGGAAGGAATTTTCAATGATCATACAGTTCCAATGATCAATGTATGATCATTGAAAATTCCTTCCCCGATCATCATTTTCTAAGTACCATTACACTAATGTAAGGGAACTGCATTCTTTGGCTAAAAGATGAATATTGCACGTTTTAAAACTCACCCCACGGTTTAGCAAGTGGTCCAATTTCTATCACATTGAGGATTTAAGTAGTACGGATACTCCTGTACCTCATGCAATAATGGTTTTCATTTTATTATGTTTCGTCACACGGGCCTTCTAAAAACGGCCTTTTGAAACGCACTCGCATTACATTAGGTCCTAGCTCTTTAACGGCGTATCTGCGACCCCCCTTTCTATACCAATTCTTGTTCGTCTTGATGAGTACTATCACCCCTCAAAGTTTGTCGCATCATTTCAGATACACCCTGTATAGCAATATACTATATCGCTTTGCTAAAGACTAAATTTAATAAAAAATTAGAAATAAAATATATTTTGAGTACATATAGTTTTATCGTTAATTCAAACTAGCCCAACTTCACCGGATTTTAAAAGGCTACTGTTATAATAAATGAATTGATTTTATGAATATTTTGATTAATCCCTGAGACTATAGACTATTTTAATTTGAATCTTGTTTCATAAAGTCATCATATTAAAAAAAAATAAAAATATAAGCAATGAATCCCTTTCTTGAAATTTTATAAATCTTAAATTCAATAAACAAATATAACTAAATTCTATTAAAATATCTAACTTTCTTATTCCTTAATGCAGAAATTTGTAGATTAACTTTTAATGAGAAAAAAGTAGTCAAATATCAAGTAAACAATATTAGGTTTGGATGATTATGATTCTAACAAACTAGAAAAGCGAGAAGTTATCTAAAACCATGTTTATCTCTTTTAACATAAAATTTAAAGACATTATTTTCTTCAAAGTACTAAAAAACGTAATTTTAAAAATCAAACAACTTTACTCGATAGTTTTTAATGACATTCTGAGATTATCTCCCAAGGAAAACAACGAGTCATTATATCACACTACATCAATATTTTATTTAATCTCATGAAGTCTTAAGCTTTGCCTGAGGTACTATTTCCAGCGTCAGAACTTAAATTAATTTCTCCCCTTTAAAAACATTCTTCCCTTCATATTAAAGCGATTATTTGCGTGCTTAGTTTAAAGCTGAGTTTTCGGGTCTTTTTTTTAATCAGTTACACGCGTCAGGAGGTAGAAACGAGACTTAGAAAAGTTTTCTTTATATTTTTCATGCTTTTTCAGAGGAACTTTCAGGAAATTAACGCATGGTAAAGCCAACCTTGATCATCCTTTGCTTAGTTAGGAGCTGTTAAATTCTGTTAATTCTTTGTTTTCAGGATTAATGTTGGTAACTTGTTTTAACAAATATAAACATTTTTTTGAAAAGTTCTTTTTTATTTCATTGCAAATTGTTGTTGTGACTGTTAACAGCAGACCCATTAGTTTTAAATTATTATTGTGGGAAGTTTGAAATTAGTTTTAAGTTATGCATGAGGTAATGCTTTTACAGATGTCTGAAAGCTAATAAACAGAAGCCAAATTTTTTCAGTTTCACTAACTTTTTGATTATAACAAACGTATTGATGGTTTAATTTTTAAAATGTCCTATGTAAATTTAAAACAATTTACCACTTTGTTAATTTTTTTCTGGTTTTAAGTTAATTCTATGTCAAAAGTAATTCTTCAAAAATAAGTTTCAAGGACTTTTCGATATAATAAGAGCCTTCATGATTTTACAAGTACTCTCCCTTTAAAAAAATATCGATAACTGTTCCTTGTAAATGAGTAAATGTATAAAGACAGAAAAAATTTAATATCTTGTAAATTTATTTATGTAAATGTAATTCTCGTGTAAATTTAATGATGACTTATCAAGTTTGGAAAGAGAATTGCTCTAAAAGGATTAAGAAAAATATAGGTACTTAAAAAGTCTTAATATTTCTTAAAGATTAAATAATTTAATTTATCTGACGAAATATTTTCCTACATACTCTAACTCATAACTACACAAGAACTTTTTTAACTCTTCCATTGCAATTTCCTTCTATTCCCTTACCTCATTAATAGATACACTATTTTAAGAGGATTTTAGGAGTTAGTATAAATATAGATAGACTATTTTTGGGGATCTTAAACAACAGCAAAATCTACGAAGAACAATTAGAATAACACTTTAACCAATTTAGAATTGCTTATTTAGTGAATTCTAGTTTCACAGATTCACAAACCACCCAAACGGAAAAAAGTAAGACATGAATGAGATAGTATCGTGTAATAAGTAAAGTGAAAAGGTTTAAATAGAGTGAAACTTAATGATTGTAACTGATACTGTCAATAAAAATATTTCTTTGTGATCCTAGCCAGGTCAAATCCAGTAATAGCAAACCGTTTATAGGGGCATTTCACGGTATTTGCGATATTTTGTAAAGTCCGTTACTTGTAGTTTTTCTCTCATGTTATAAAAAAATATCTACGTTGATGTGCAGTTCATATCAAACAATTAACAGTTTTATTATCAGTTATTATTGTTAACAGTTTATATTTGTTAAGAGAGTTTTGCAATAATTTATAGTCACTTTAAGTTGAAAACTGTATTCGTTTATAAACATTCTATAACCCCATACTTTAAAACACCTAACCACTTAAGTAATAGTTTTTATTCTTCTCATTATTAGTTCTCAACCATTGTCTGAACCACGAACCCATTGCTTTCAAGAGCCCTTCTAATCAAAATACTTCACTCCCGCATTGTCAAAAAGCTCCCTTTCTTTTACCAAGGCTCAAGGTGTGCCTGATAAGAGGTTCCACCATCACAAGGCTCCATTATCAGTGACAGTGACTTAACAGCCCCGCGTCCGTTTCAGAGCCAAACTTCCTTCATTATCCGCCCGCCTCTTTGTCTTGGAAGATGTATCATGGCCAAGATTAACAAGCTGACCCATTATTATTTAAATTATTTAACTGCGAAACTTTAAACGAAGGGTAACGGCGAAGCGCCGTCTATTAGACGCAATTTGGGAAATATGGTAATTAACAACGGCTGCAGATATATGGGGGAGGGGGGAAAGAAAGGCTTCTTGTCATTATCTCGGGGAAAATTACGGAGATAATTATCAATTCTTGGATGAAAGCTCTCCTGTAATGTGATGGGCCTTTCGCGGGCTTTTTGGGTTCAGGTGCGCTGTGATCGAAGGAGGGGAGAGGACTGATAGCGCAATTTTGTCGTATCTCATGATTTTAGACAGATTTTTCAACTTTTACCTTGCTTTATCTGATAAGCGGGCCATCCGGGTGATACAAAATGCATTATTTTTATACATAGGAAGGGTTTAATAATTATATTGTCTAAGTTTTTAAGCTCAAATTTCGCATCTTTGTTGTGCATTATGCCTTCTTTTTTACACAAAGTTATAAAAAAGAAGTTATCTATGGCGTGTAGGAATGTTAAATTTTTGCTTCTTCGTTTAAAGAATCTATATCTATAAAAGCGAAATACCACTGACTGACTCACTGGTAAGTGACAAACACTCAACACGGAATCTCCAAAACTACTGGACCCAAAGCTTTGAAATTTGACAGAGACGTTCCTCTCAGCTATGCGACGCGCACTAAGAACGGATTTAAAAATCCAACGACTCCTTCCCTGTTTTTCGGCGCTTTTTCGACTCCGTTTTCCCCATTGAAATAGCATTGTGCATTGTTGAAATGCATAAATTGCAGTAGGTTTATTTCTCTCTTGAGGTTTCGTATGGCCTCATTTAATCAAATATAATTTCAAAAATTTCATAATTTATAACAAATTAAGACGAAAAACCGTGTAAATTTCAATTTAAAAATTATAACTATTTTCAGGAAACATATAAATTCAAATAATTAATTTTAAAACAACATTTTCCTTTATTTGTAATTTTAATTCTTTCTAAAATAAATATATTTGTGCAAAAGCTAAAATAAAGGGTTTCCATAGAAACATAGCTGAAATTATTTCATTGTTTCATGGGGGATGGTTTACTAGACTTACATTCACTAAATTTTTATTGTTAAGTACAGCTGAGGAAAAAAAAAAACGTTACAGTTATTTTTTAGGCCTGGCAATTTATCGTTGATTTGGCGCTTCTTGCGTTTTTGTTTTTATTTACGCGTTTTCAAACAACACGAAAATTAGCTCAGTGCGATTTTTGACTTTGAAATTACTAATAAACTAATATAAATAAACAAAATTAAAATAATTTAGTCATAATATTTATATGCTTATTAAAGCTTAAATTTTTTAAAAATAACCTTATCTTATGCTTCGACAATTTAAAACTGAAATATTAATGAAAATCGGTTCACTAGTACTGGTAGGTTGTCAGAAATCCGTGTTTGGCAGTCGGGTGTTGGCGACTAATTTCAGGCTTTTAATATGAATTTTTCAGATTTTGAAGGTCTGCCATGGGTTTGTTTAACGTCCATATTAAATGAAACTCGGTGATGAGGGTTAAATTACTATGATCTTTCATAAAATCGAATAAAAATTGAGGGTCGCCATGAAAAAAGATGCAGTTTCTATTGCGCTGCGCCAGAAGATGACCTCTGAGAGAAAAATAGTCAATCAATTTTTTCAAGCATACACTAAATCCTGAAAAATGACACCAAAAGCATCTTTCTAACCCCACCCGTTCTCCCGCAAAGTCTACTGTAACGTTTTTTTTTTCCTCAGCTGTACTAGATAACAGTTTTTACTAAGAAGTTGGCTATCATGATAAAAGGAAAATGAGATTTATCAAGCATTTTATTATTTTGATAAAAATCTTTTTATTTTTGGAGATGTAGGATCATGCAAATAAAAATGGATTCTTTATCATTTTTGAATATAAAATAAGTTAGGTATAGTTAAATATTTTGCTTTGGCGGCGGGAGTTGTTGACTGAATGGACTCTAACCGCCTATCTGGTTCGAGACTTCACGGAACCAACACGTGACCTACAACTGAGCTTGCAATTGGTTACCACAGATACTACACTAGTAGATCTACTAGTGTAGTATCTGTGGTAACCAATCGCAAGCTCAGTAGGTCACGTGTTGGTTCCGTGTGACGTCAGACGGTTAGAGTCCATTACACATAGGGATTATTTTTTGATTAAATTAATATCATTTTTGGAAAGCGATAGAAACTTCATACACGGTTTGTAACATCCTGTAGGAAATTATTCCCAAGGGGCTCAAAGAGGGTTGTGATTTTTACTTCCTAAGTTTTTATCAAGGGATTTATAAAAATCGAAGCGTAATATTTGAAAAGGACATCGGGAATACTTCATAGATCATTTGTTTAAGATTTTAAACTATAAATTTCAAAAGACTGATGATTTCAATTGGATTGTTCTTTTACAGCCACAGTAAAATGCGGGACGGGATACGTTAGGGTATATTTTCACAATAAAAAACCGGGATGAAAAAGACGACGGGATGATAAGTGATTGCTAACCAGGAAAAGAAAAACCATATAACTCAATAAACCTGGATGATTTAAATTGGATTGTTCTTTAACAGCCAAGGTAACAGCCAAAGTTAAAAGCGGGGCGGGATGAGTTAGGGTATATTTTCAAAGTAAGGAACCGGGAAGAAAAACACGACGGGGGTGACGGGATGATAAGTGACTGCTAATCCAGAAAAAGAAAAGACATATAACTTGATAAACCTGATGATTTCAATTTGATTGTTCTTTACAGCGAAGGTAACAGCCAAATTTAAATGCGGGACGGGATGAGTTAGGGTATATTTTTACAGTTAAGAACTGGGATGAAAAAGACGACGGGGACGACGGGATGATAAGTTCCAGAAAAAGAAAAGACATAAAACTTGAAAAACTTTTTAAAATATTTATGAATTAACTCAACCCGTGCAAGGCCGGGTAAGTCAGCTAGTATTTAATAAAAGCTGAGGATGTTGTTGAAATCGTACGTAACTCTGAAAATTAGACTGTGTAGCTCCTCTGGTGACTAACAGCAAAAATGCCGATTCTTTCTTAAAACCGTTTCAAGATACTGGAAGAATTTCCGTTACAAATTTCAGAAGAAATTCTATTAAGTTAAAAAGTCAATATTCTAAATATTATTCATCAATGTTCTTAAAAAAGTAAAAAAAGAACCACTAAAGAAAATACAGATGATATGTTGAAAACATGAGGGAAAATGAGTATAATTTGAGTGAAGTGAATAAAATGCCAGTATGGTTTTGAGAATATTTCGAAATAAAAATTAAGAAATGGAGCATATACAACGATTATGTTTTTCTAAATATTCCTAAAATTACCCATGATAGCTCTCTAAATTATTAAAATTAAAATTTAATTCTGGAAAAACTCAGTCGACTAGCACTAAAAATTCTGAAAGAGCTTTCGCATTTCGCAATGACAGGATTCCTCAACACTTATTACTTAGAAAGGAGAATCGCTCTGTAATTTTCATCTAGCTAGACTTTCGTTTTAACCTCACATTATAATGTTCTAGCTCAAAAACTTTTCAAACTACGACTCTTTGAAGTGTTAGGAAAGAGGAAACGGACTTTTAATTGTATTTATTCTCCCAGACGCCGAAAAAAAAAGAACTTCTCAAACACCACCTTTTCCGGAACAGTTCTCAAAAGGAACAAAAACGAGAAGAGGACAAATTAAAATGGCAGAAAGAGCTTCCAATTGTTTGACAAAGAATTCCGCCATAAGCCAGCGCGCGCAGCTAAAAAGGGAACGTACTCACCACGCTCCAGGAGTTAGCAATTCATATTACACCATCCGCGTATCCAAGAAAGGGTGGGTTTACATTCAGAAACTATTGCGACGCGATCACGACGTCCATGGATAAACGTTGAAAACTCATGTCGTGGCACTCTTTGAAGAAAAATAAATTTTCTAGGCTGCCCAGTCATGAAATATCGATTCGAGCTATTTTATACCCTCCTTCTAATCTAATTTTTAGTTATGGAAAATTTCTACAAGATCAAGAGATATTTTTCATTGAAAGGCTTAGTTTTAAAATTATTCCAATTTACTGGAAAAAGAACACTACTTAAGGAAAAATCTATCTATCTTAAATCTAATTTTTAAAATTTGGTTATCAGGATGGAAAAGGCCATCCCTCATTTTTCAAAGGATGCATAGAACATAAAGGCTGATCTTTTGGTTCCTATCAACTGATTGAAGATAGAAATATAAGAATGGTCTCTAAAAAGGTTGTTAATTGTTCGAATCGTTGAATATTGGTGGATAGAGATACTTTTAATTTATATATTTTCAACTTTAAACTTTGAATGCTATTTTTTCTTTTACCTTCTCTATTATTTACCCCACGTAATTTCTGAAAAACAAGCAACTAGTTTTCTTCAAAAATAATCACAAATTCTAAAAGATTTCTTACAGTTTACAGTTAAAAATTCATTATATTCTGACAACTATTCGTGGCTCCCACTTTGGTAACCAATGCTGTAAATGATGACGTAGCTACTACGTCATTGTGTCAAGAACCAATGGAAGGACCATATTCTATAACGATGAAAACGATAGGGCATTTTTAACTGTCACCCGGTCGCGTTACTCTCGTCGCTTCATGTGAATCTACCCAAAGATCCTTGAAAAGCAGAAAATTGCTTTCATGCACGAACACACCAACTCCTGGTTACACTTTCAACACCGAGAACCTTTCTTTGTTCTTTGCAAAGAAAAAAAATGGCGGATCACAAAAAAAAAAGAACACATATTGCCCACAGGCGTAGAATGTTAGATTAATGAAGAATTCTCGCCGAACTTTAATCTGTCTTTCTAGTGACAAATGAAATTGGAGATTTCCGGGAGAATAGAGTTTTGAGACTGGAAATCTTAATCGCTTCAGAGCTTGGAAGTGATGGATGCAGATTAGCACACGCTTGTCTTTTCATTTCGGAGGATTATTTTTTATCGCCCTTCCGCTGGGTTTAATTTTGAAGGCCGTATAAGAAGTGGAAATGAGTTTTGTAATTCCTTTTTTTTCTGAGAGAAGCGTGACAGATGCACTATTTTTTTCTCGAGTGGGAAAAGTTCCTCCTTGACGTTTCTTATCAAATAAGTTTCGACGACATGAGAAGGTATGAGTGTATGTGACAGATTACGAACTAATTTCGGCGAGGGAAACGATTATGGGATATGAATTCTTTAATAAAAATGAGGGGATTTCGATGGTTGTTGGCAGGGGGATCTTGGGGTGGGGAAGTGGAGGAATGATTTACGCAATAGACGCGTTCTTTGTTGAAAAAAAAAATTGGAAATCTGGGTGAGTGTTTTTCATAGTGACCATTTTAGATGAAGGAAGGTAGCAGATATTGACAATTCGGGGTAAGAGAAAACGAAACAGAAACATGTTTTTTTTTTTTTGGAAATAGGAATTAACGTAACCTAATCATCAATATAAATTCATAATAATAATGAACTACGATAATAATTACACGCAATACGCACGATAAAAATTCATTCCTAATCTTCAAATAATTTCATGAACCCAATGGAATGTTAAAGGAGTTAAAGAAATTAAATTAGAAAAACACCGACACAGAGGTATGATGGCTTTTGTACATTATATCTTTTACCCAGGAGAAGAAAGTTTTACAGAGAAACCTGTGTATTGCAAAAGAAACCACCCAAGCTTTTTTGAATGTTTGCTTTCTTGCATAAGAACTCTAAACAAGGAAAAGAAGGTTTTACAGGAAAATCTTGTATTGCAAAATAAATAAGGTTAGTCAACGTAATGTTGGCTTTTGTCTTACATACTATCTATTGTCTAGGAAATAGAATACATACACCTAACACCTTGTATTGATAAAAGAAAGAAAAAAATTCAAGATATATTGTTGTTTCAGAATTGGAATATGTTAATCAATATGTTTTATAAATTAATATTATTTTATTTTGGATTTAGCAATATGACTAGGGGCCATTCACATAGTTTGCCACTTATTTAGGAGGGAAAAATGATCCTGTACTTGGGGCAAATTGGGAGGGGAGTTGAAGTATTTGTGACATCATAACTTAATTTCCATCTCTAATTTTAAATTTAATACTAAATGAGCAATTTCTTCCACTGCTAGTTTTGTCTTGGAGGGATAAGGTCCCAAAAAGTTTGTATTCCCATGGTTTTTCCAATTTTAAAAGAATTTAACAAACTTTTTTCTACAATAAACATCATATATTATTTTTATTACCTTTACTTTATAGAAATAGATTATTTCAATTTTTACGAAAGTTAATATTTAAATTGAAATAAGTTGAAGACATTTTTTATAGAAATCGGGAAAATGGTTTATCTCTAGGGAGCTGCTGTACCATATCCCATCTAAATAATATTAAAAACTTAAAAGATAATTATTAACTAGGAAACTTCATTGGAAGGAATTATTAAGTTTATGGCTAATATTTTTTTAATTTGCATTTTCAATATTTTCTCGTTCAAATAAGACCCTTCATCTACCCACGCACGATCCATCCCTTCAAACGATTCTCAACCGTTGCCATCAAAAGTCTCGAAACTAAAAACGGAAGTCCATCATCCGGGGCAGTTAACAAGCTGCAGAAAAAAAGCGAGCTAAGTGTCTCACAAGCTGTCGTCGTCGTCTAAATCACTCAGAAGTCAATATTCCCGTCGTAAAGTTTAACAACTCCGTGCAAGAATGGAGGCTTGCGAAAATTTGAATGCTTACTTTTCACAGGCCGTGTCATTTTATGACACGCGTCATTAAACAAGCAAAACGGGAGGTGATAAATAAAAATTATCGCCAACGCTTTATAACCTTCAACCAAAACAAGAGATCTCAGTTTTGGAGAGAGATAGGGGAGGTTAACGCGGCTCCATGTTTGACCACTTTGTGGGATGTTTCTCCTTTTTGCGATAGGGATTTGGTTTTGTAATTATTAGTGCACAAATTTTAATTTAGATTTTTTTATGTTTTGCATCTTGGGGGTGTGACATTGGATATGAATTGTTAGAAGTGATAGATTAGTTATACTTACATATCTTATACACTGCGAGATGTTGATGAGAGCTCTAAATGGTTTCCTGGAGAAATGACATTCCCAATATGGGATTTCAAGACGCTCTGCGAACGTTCTGATTTGTCCTTAAGAACCTTACCGAGTAGGTTATATAGATCATGCGTGACGAAGAGCAACTTTGTATGAGGAAACACTTAAAACGATTATTAAGAAATATTAACAAACTTGTAGTTGAGATTATATCCGAAAATCTAAAAAAATAAATAAATTTTAACATCCAAACTTATCCACTGTTTTTTCATGATTCAATTATATTTTTTATGGAAATTCTTCTTTTTCAGGGGTGAATATATGTATAGTAAACGCAAAAGTCAGTATGTATAATGCTAAATCGATCTGTAACTTACATTGAAATACCCTCTTCTCAAACAGTTGTCTTAACAAATGTTTCTTACATAGTCATTTTTAGGTCGATATTTTCTAGATGCTTAATGGTTAAAAAATTGCCAATAGTATCCAAACAATGAAGGATGGTGGAATTATAAGGGTAAACTTATGTTTTAAGTATGTATGTTTTCTTAAGTTACTCATTTTTAAAAAATCTAACTGTTTAGCTATACTATATGATTGATTAAGAATTAATTTAAACATAGCTTAAATTATTATAATCAAATGGAATTGTAACAATTAAAATAAAAGAAACTATTAAATATTTAATTTTTTTACTAATGTTTACAAGTTTTCTAGCGTAATTAAATAGTTACGAAAATTTTCTAAAATTTATGCTTTATAAATCGCATTCTCAAAGTTTTAAAAACGTAATTAAACATTTAATTTTTTTAAGCTTGTTTTTTAGAATAGGATTTTATTCAAACTCTTAAAATAAATGAATCGCATAATTTTTCTTTATGTATTGTACTTACCAAAATAAATAAAAGTTAGAACACCAACAGCAAACATATTTTGCTTCAAATTTCTATTAGAACTAAATGTTTAAAATCAGTTTCAAAACTTCAAAACACTAATTTTTAAAGGAACTAATTTCGAATGTACGCATTTAATTACGAAACATCATTAAATTTGTTCACGGAAGTCTGAAGAATATATTAATTTTATTTTCCCGAGTGGTATGACAAATGATGTTATTTTATTTTCCTTTAAAGCATTTTACTTATAATTAATTAATATTTTAACGGAGCAAAAGTTGTGTTCATCACATAAAGATTTTTAATAACATTTTTGTGTAATTGTAATAACTGTAAATAAGGGTTTAAATTTACATAGATATGCTTACTAATAAAATAAAACATTCTGACCTTACAATAGAATCGACGTGAGTTTGAAAATATACAGTAAGTCATTCCTTGCCCAGAAATGGTTCTAGAAAAAGGCTACTTTCTTTTGCACACCCAGAGCGCTATTTCCCTTCAAATTAAAAGAACCTCTTTCAGCCTCTATACAAAAGAGAGCCTTCACAGATGGAAATAAAACACTGAAGTCCCTCGCAACATTTACGCTACCAGAAGATTTGTTGTAGCGTTATAAATATTTAGTTCTTTTTTTATTCACCCGTCTTTTCTGATTTCTTTTTTTTTTCTCTCTGGAAAAAGGCAGTAGACGGGAGCGAGGGATTCTGCCCTGGTTGATTTTAATGTTATTTAAATGAAAAAATATGTTCCGTTCACCTCGTGATTTGTGGGCCTTCTTCCCGCTGTGGACTTTGCGTGTTTCAGAGATGGTAATAAATTTTTGGGATTGCGCGTTTAAGCAATCACTTAGTGTTGTTTTTTTAGGATGGAAAAGCAGGGTGTAGGGGGACTAGGTTAAAAAGGTGACAGACTATAAACTTATTGAAATGTCAAAGAGCATTTCCATAAATTTGATTCAAACATAACAAGGGGAAATTTAATTGGTACGTTTTTCAATTCTAGACTTTAATAAAAACTGAAAAAACACCTATTAGTATATGCTTTCTCGTTTGAAGAACACCACACAGCGGAATGCTAAAGTGGTGATTGATCCATGATGTACGATTAATCTGTTCTAATATCTATGGAAAGTTTACTTTGTACAGTGCATTATGGAAAATAAAGTATTTATTTATTTAAGAAAAATTAAGTATTATCATTCAGTGTAGTTACCTCCAATTAATAAATACTCCATTTTTAATATTTAGTGATATGTTAGATTCAAAGAATAAGTTAGTTAGATCATTATGTTAGTTTGAATTAAAAACATTGAACCTTGAACTATAAGACATAAGCACTTAAACTATAATCTATTAATTCAGGTATACGCAAGCTTTTTGATTAGAAGTTAAATATAATGAAAATGCCTCAACGAACCGGATATATCACATTAACCAAGAACTACATGATGACTAAGGCCGTTACTGAGTTATATTTTATATTTATTCATCAGAATCAGAAACACGCTTAGAAGAATTTTCTGGGAATCTTAGGTAAATACCATTAAATAGTTAAAAAAGTAAATGTAAAACCTATTTTATAATTTAAAAAATTAAAAATGTCTTAATATCTCTAAATAACCACTGAATATTTCATTCATCTAAAAACATAATGCTAAGTCATCGGCCCGTACCTCGTAGTTTCTGAACATAGGTTAATAAATCTCCTGAGTCCTCAACAGTCCCATTTCACAAAGCGTTATAAACTGTCGTATTTATTCAATTGTAAAAACATGGTTGATAGTAGTAAAAAAAGTAGTATGTTTTTTTTATATAAAAAGTATCTATTTTGATAAACGTACACTGAAAGAAGAGCAGTAGAGGTCATCTCCCAATAGCCCTCAAGTGAAGTCCCATAATAAGCTTTATTCTTGATCAGGGCTTCTTTTTATTATTAAACCAAGATATCTTTTTCCACTTGTATCCCAAACACGCGGGCTTCTTCGGATCCGATCCACTGCTCTTCAGTACTTCCTTATCTTTGAGTTCTTCGCTCAAGGACTGGCTACTTTCGCTTTTGGACCTGCTCCTGGACAACTGGAGGTATTCCGCTGGCCGATCCTCGTCAAGTCCACCGTTATCACTCATCCCTTCTCGACTGTTCTTCCTCCTCTCCAGGAGTTCCAGATCCTTTTTATCGTTTCCTTCAACGCTGAGCTTATCTGCATGGAACGCAGCGTTTGCATCTTCATCGGAGTCATCGGAATCGGATTCTTTTCCGCTAGGAAGAATCCGGTTCTTCTCCACTTCAAGATCCGGGAGAATTTGGTTCCATTCCGCTACAGAATCCGGGATAGTTGGGTTCTCTTCCACTACAGAATCCGGGATAGTTGGGTTCTTTTCCCCTATTGAATCCGGGATAGTTGGGTTCTTTTCCCCTACAGAATCCGGGATAGTTGGGTTCTTTTCCCTTACAGAATCCGGGATAGTTGAATTCTCTTCCACTACAGAATCCGGGATAGTTTGTTTCTTTTCCACTACAGAATCCGGGATAGTTTGTTTCTTTTCCACTACAGAATCCGGGATAGTTTGGTTGTCCTCCACTTTTTCGGGCTTCACCTCTGGCTTCAGTACCTCAGGATTTTGGTCCGTCTTTGCCACCAATGGATCAGGATCGAAGCTTTGGAATTCTGAGGGGGTCTTGTAATGTTTGATGGGGCTGGAGTGGGTAGACTCCGTAGAATTTACAGGGGATGCTAGAGGACTCGTCGATGGAGCTGGTTCTTTGGGTTCCAGCGTCATGATCTTTTTGTCGTGGTCGGACTCGGTTTGGTTGGGAGGGTTGGGCGATGCATCTGTCTTTGGAATCGTTTCTTTGGAAGCGTCATTGGAAGCTCTGCGTTCGTCGTTGTCGCTGTCTTGACCCCGGCAACAGCTAGAGCAACAGCAGGCTGTGAAGAAGGATGAAAGTTAAAAGACAAATTATAAACAGAGTGATTAAATGATATGTTTATTACACAGGTGCTTTAACAAGTCCCCTCAAACTCTTCACTGTCAGATTCTTTGCATGGATTGCAATACTTGCAATACATTCTTTGCAATACTAATATAAAGATTTGGTTCAATTCCGTTAGAGTCCCCGCTATGTATCGCCCGGTTCTTTTAGACTTCAAAAAGTAGAAATATTCATAAATAATTTCAAACTCCTGAATTAAAATGTTTAATTAGATCAATAAATATTCAGTTTATTAATAAAAGTCAAAAAATTTGTTGATATTTGGATATATTTAGCGATTTGGATATTGGCGATATTTAGCGGGGACTCTAACGGAATTGTACCAAAGATTTTTTTTTAAGATTATAATTAGTTATTAAGATTAAAAAAGTTATTAGTTATTAAGATTAAATTAAAATATTTTCTAAACGTCATTTGTATTGGAAATTTTGGTATGGATGGATAATTGATATAAAGTAAAATTTTACCAGGATTGAAAAACGTTAAAATACATTTGAAAAGATCAAAACATTTTCAACAGTGCATAAAATTAGTATTTTCGTACTTAGTTTACCCTTAGAACCTCCTTTTTTATTTGATCCGCTCTTAATGCTTGATTTAGGGTCGGAATTTTCCTTTTTCTTTGATCCGTCGTCGCTGTTTTGAGAAAAAGTATCTTCATCAGTCGGTGAGTTTTCCATTTTTATTTTTCCTGCCATGTTGTTTAGGGGTTAGAACCCGGATCAGATATATTAAGATAATCTGTAATTCAAATATATAAAAAATTAATACTATCAGTTGTGAAGTAAAAAGGGTTTTAGAAAATATTTGATGAATTTTGTTTAAAAGTGGAAAATAACTCTTGAATAATCTAATTATATTTCTGTTCATTATAAGCCGTTCTAAATAAAATGTTATTCCCCACTCTGTTTTCTTTGATAAAATTGCAGAATATTTTAATTAGTTGGTTTGAAATTTTCGACTACATCTCTAATCTTTAAAGTTCAAAACAGCTTGGGGGAAAGATAAGGGAATTGACCCAATTAATTTTCTCTTCAACCCGTTTAAGGGACCAATACTTTATTCCATCTTAAAAAATTCCAATGCCATATTATTTCAATTCTAGATAGATAACCTTCGAACAAAGTTGCCAGAAAGGTTTGTTGATAAACGAGGTTTTACGTATATCTTTACGATAATAAAATTTCCCCTGTACACATTACCCAATTGAAGGGAAATCTTGCTTACTAAAGAAAAAATGTAATAAAGCTTTTCATACTTTTTACAGCTCACAATTTTCTAACATTCATCTCTGAAAACAAGCCTTAACTTAAGGAGCTAAAATTGAAACCATCTTCTTTTTAACAATGAACCTAAAAATTATTTTACTTACGATTACAAATATTTTTATCTGTCAGTATTTGTAAAAAAAGGTTGTTTTAAAAATGCTTTCATTTATTTTTATAAATACACTTTTTAAAATAACATTTGTTTTCTTGTTGCCAATATAGATTTGTTATTATAAATATGGAAACTGTATAAAAATGGAGCTCAAGTAACTAGTGATATTTATTCACGTAAGTAGTAAAATATAGTAAAATTTGATAAATCTATTTGTTCAAAAGTGCTCAAAATTATCTTTTAATTTTATTTCGCTTGTTTTACTCTAATTAAAACTTATTTCGCAACTGCCCTTATATCATGCATATCTCAATAATTATAATCTTCAAAATTAAGAAAATTTTAAATCTTATTTAATTAGTATTAGAATTAAATACATATAAAAAAATATTTTTCATGTGAGTTTTATTTTAATCTAACTTTCCAGGACTTAAATAAAGCTTCCAACTATTTTAAAAACAAATAGCTTAATTTCTTTTTTTTTATTCGCATAAAAAATAAAAAATGATTTACTTTTTTACCATAGAGTGTTTTCAGGTGACGTTACTACCGGTTATTTTCTTTTAACTGTGTATCTACTGTAGGGCTTTTAACTGTTGCTAAGGCCATTGTTTATCTGTTGCTAAGGCGGTTTTTAGGTATGGGATCACGTGATTGCAAATGCTCCAATAAAAGAATTCCACGGCTAGTCATTTTCTGTAACTGTTAACCTCTGTAGGGCAAAAAACTGTAACATCTTCTGTTGCTAAGGCCGTTGTTAGGTCCGAGTCATGTGATTGAAAATGCTCTATTGATTACATTAATGAAAGAAACTCTACAATAAAGTTGAAGTTCTTTAAAAGACTTTATCACGCAACCAACAAAAATAACGTCTTCTCTCAAGAACAAAATCTAATGACAAATTCAGATGCGAGGTTTTCGTTGCAAGGCACACTGGAACATCTAAAGCTCGACCTAATGAAAAATGTTTGTTTTTCCGGAAAAAGTTCATCTCTACAAAACTTTCCTCTTTCCAATTTTTTCAGGGTAATAAATGCAACTCATCCGCCTGCAATTGACAAAAAGAGGGTAACTGCGACTGCGAAATAGCATCTTGTATCTCCGCTAAAAGAAAAACCGACCGGCCAAAGATGAACACCTCAACTGAAAACAAAATATACCCCGCTAACTCTGCCAAGTATCGACCTTGCCGTACACACAAGCAAATGAGAGAAAACAGAATTTCCCTTTTTTAAGAACAAAATAGGATGCAGAGTCTCACTTTGGCTTCTTTTCCCCTTTGTTGTTATTTATCTGGACCTATTTCTCTGGGCTTTTTTATTGCTTCTCTCGGTTCTCTCTGTTTCACTTTTTCAAGATTCTTAATGTTGGGCCCATTGGAAAGTTTTTCTTCCTCGTATGTAATTACGTTGATTAAAATTTCTTTTGCTGTTTTGTTTTCCTAAACAAGTCTTGAAGAAATGTTATGGACCGACTGGTTTGTTTTTTATTGCGATGAGCTGTCAGCAATTCTGGCTTGATCGCTACATCACTCTTTTCGGCATTAATAGTTTAACTACATGAAAAGATTTGAATCTCATTTCATTAAAAACCATTAAGCTATTGTTTGTTTAGTTAATTATTTTTTTGTGCATTTAAGTTTTCAAGTGATTTTTCTAGTTCTAGATGGAACTTTCGTTTTGATTTCCTACTCACTGGTAGGTTTTCTATTGTATAGGACAGATCACAGTTTAAAACATTTATTGTTCTTTTAACTTATAATTTTTAGTTTTTTTACCTCAATAATTCAAATAAAAATAATTAATTAAATACTTTTGCAAATTTAAATTGTATATGTTTGTCGAATTATTTTATTAATTTTGTTAATGAATGATTCTGTTCAAAATTCTTTACGTTAAAAATTTGATTAAAAAAATTAATAAATCTTTCTCTTATTTTTTTCCTCACTCCTCATTCTCTTATTTAGTTTCACATAAAATTAAATTTCTTTTTAAATCCCTAACAAAACAAATTATTACTGTTACTGTTACGACGAAAAAGTAGAACACACAAAGATGGAAGTATTCACAGTTAAATTTATGTACTAAATTTACAGCTTTTGAAGGAGCCAAAAATAAGTAAACTTTACATAAATTCTTCAAAAAGGATAAAATAGTATGTGAAAAATAGTTGAATGTAAAATAACTTCATATTTTTGTGTTGCTTTCTAGCAAGTTTTGATTTCCTGCATGGAAAATTGAGTGATAAAAAGAGAATATATGTTCCCATTTGAGAATATCGGCAGGTAAAAAAGGTTAGTAATTTGTATTTCCCCAAGGTATGCATTTTTCAAAATTAATACGAGACAAATACTCATCATTTCTACTTGTAAAATTATTTAGCTTTAATCTTTCAACTAAAAAAATTTATTTTGTTAGTTTATTCCTTTACAAGGAATAACTCGCTTTACTTTTTATTATGAAAATGCACACGCAACTTAAGAGTTCGTGTTTAGATTCTCGTAAAATTAAAATCCGAGTCTTCTTTACTTACTCAAACTTCATCTAATAGCTAAATCGTGTTGGCACAAGCTAAAAGAGCATCTCTAGCTCAAATAAACAATTCGTGCTATGACAACAGATACAGCTAACAAAGCAAAACGAGTAAACATCTAGTTTATCCATTCGCTCCATGCTACTTTGAGAAGGCAGTTTACACATACGACAAAAAAGCCAAATATTTGTTCTGGCTAAGACTCATTTAGGATTCTTGGTGGGTTCACGTCTTCGTGAGATCCAATAAAATTCTTCGCTGTTAGTCGTGCAGTGCTAAGCCGAGTTAACAATTGATTTATTTATTCAAATAGGGGATGATTTTCTTCGCGCGATTTGTTCGCTTGTTCTGGCTTTAATTCTGCCTCATTAAGTCCAATGAGCCTTGATTTCAGAGCAGAGATGCAGAAACGTGTTTTTTGATCAATTCATCCATTTTCATTTACTGTTTTAGGAAATTAGGCTACTAAGGCCTCTCATTGAACTATTACATAAACTAGGTTTACTATTAAAATCATTTAAAAATATTTTTCCTCATCTGTTAACTTTGTCATTTGTTCAAATCATCTGGTGGTGGTAAAGATCCATTAAAAACCACCAGGGATAGATGATCCATGAACTTAAAATCCCTACGGAAGTCCAATATACCAATAATGGACTTCCAAACAGATCTTGCTTCCTGAGCTCCAGACACTCAAGAATGTGAGCTGGAGATGCCTCTTTAGAGGAGCACTAGGGTCATACAGGGACCATACAGAACCATCAGAGCAGGTCATAGTTCTAAGATGCCCACTGAAACAGCGTGTAAAAGTGTTTTAAATCCTCTTAAAATCTTAACAAACCACATTTTTACCATCCATCTTTTACTACCAAAGAAGGGATCCAGAGATCCTGGAAACATTTGTCGACTGGATCTTTATTTTTGGTGTGCTGATGTTACTGTCATTATTCTGGTTATTTATCCCATGTTATTTTTTCATATCATTAAATTATGTTTAGTACTAGAAATATAGTTATTTGTAAAGATTGTAAAATGTAACTAAATGTAAAAAAGAATGAGCTTATAGTATTTTTTAAAAATTCTAATCACTAAAATGTAAAACCAGTGCATATGAACCAGCAAAATATGACAGAGGCCAGAGTTTGCAAGTGTAAGTGCAGTACCTGTAAGGTTTATCTGGTTATGACATAATTATACTCTTGTTGACTGTGCCCTCATTTTTTATAGTCTACGGAAGTCAAGCAATATCCAACCAAAGAAACGATAAAAAAAACCTTCACATTGTACTAGAATTTCAATAGAAAACCCCCAGAAAACCTATTTTTTTTCCCAAAATATGAAATATACCTCCCGGACATCCGTCACACCTTACTCCCGATTGACCACCGTCCGAACTGAAGTGAAGCCAGCAGGCAGGGATTTTCTTTCCCGCCGCTTCGGATTCCGAGAAGCGAAGTGAAATAATCGAGTCTGCTGTCACCGAGCCCTGATAAATGGCGGACCCCAAGTTTTTTTTAAAGACTTTGAATGGAATTGGTTTCGGTATCGGCCGGTGTTTAAAGGAAGGCCGTACTGAATCGCTAACCACCCTCCTTTGAAGATGATTGAGAATGGAGCAGCATTGTTATTGGACAATGGGGTTCGAAGATACCTGTGGGGGAAGTTCGATCTGTGAAGGCTATTTGAAATTTAACCGGGGCCCCGAGGCAATTTTATTCAGACTTTTCCCGGAATTCATTCCCGGTTCTTGTATTTTGTGGGAAGTTGTGAATGTTTCATTATATTAGAAAAAGAAATAGTATCTTACTGGAGGGATATATCGATATAAGAAGGCAATACTAAACAAAGGAATTAAAAATTATTTGAATGAGTTTATGTATTTCAGTCGAAATGTAGTTTCTCCCTCTATTATGCTGAGTTTCAGTTAAAAAAAAGGACCAAAGAAATCGAAATTCACAATTCGATTTTGCTTTACTTTTACTTTATTGTTTCATTTATAATCAATCATGTTTTCTTGGACTAGGATAACACACATTTATGTTTATTATGTCAATTAAATTGGGTAAAATAACGTGCAATCCATTGGTTCTACAATGTCAAACCAAAAATATGCTTTATTTTGTTTGTTCAATTTATATCAGTTCAATTATCGGAGCTGTAAGACTCGGTAAATAGCAGATAGAATAATCCAAGGATCTAGTGATGAATGATCCCGAGATATGTAATATTCTAATTAGTTCAAAGAACCTTTCAAAGAAATTCAATCATTGAAATTGAATTTCCACTAAGCAGGCTACTAAAAATAAAATTAAACTTATTTGACACATCTTTATTTGGTAGAAATCACGAGAATTCTTTAGAAAAGTGAAAATCAACTTTACCTTTTGCTTCAAATTACTTCAAAACAAGATTCTTAGTCTACTCTAAATTAAATACTCCATTTCACAAATGGCCTAAGAGTTTACAACACAAACAATCCTACCTAAGTAATTCTCCGAATGAAAAACTGAATGAACGATATCTAATTCTGAAATTGAAACGACTCTTTATTTTTACCAAGAAATAAATTAACCCAAACATTTCGTTTCAATATGCACGATCTCCAAATCGAAAACACGCTCAGTTTACGTTAGCAATTCGAGTATTTTTTCCACCGCTTCAATTAGGAAAAGCAAATGATTATACTCCTGAAAATGTATTCGAAGATTTCTCATTTCACTTTCTTTCCAGCATTTTCCCCACAGACAAATCAAAAGGAGGGACGGAGAAAAAAGAATACCGAAACTTATTACGAACTAACAGGGCTTAGAATAAAGTCTCTCCAGCTATCAATTATTTAAATGCGAAGTATTAAAATTCGTGTTCTTCTAATTCATAATCAAATCAGAAGACCCTTAACTTTTCTTTGCGCCTCTACTTACCCTTGGGCATAGACTTTTGCAATCAAAATTGGAATCCTTCAAGTTGAAGTGAGTCTTGTGAAAACTTACTCCATTGGAATCTGAGAGCACTTTATTTTGAGGATCAACATTCGTTTTTTTTTTTTTTTTAAATTTGCCTCTTTTAGTTTTGGAGGGAATGAGTTTTGGATTTAATAAAAATCAGTTCTGCATCGGTAATTTGGGGAGTTATTGTTGGTTGCTGTTACTGTGGGGAATTAGGGAATGTGTTGGACCTATATTTGGAATGTGCATTCATTAACTCAAAGAAAATGTTTTGAAGGGTTTAGGGTTTGTTGAATGGCGATGAATAGAAGCGTTTACAAATATTTTAATTTATAATCACACACGAGGAATATTTCTACTACCCTATAAATTTTGTTATGGTTTTATGTCACAAGAATCAAGTTAAATCATATTGCTCCAAGAGAGCTAACCCCAAAGGAATTAGAACAATCGATACAAAAAAGTAAATTATTGAACTCACCATTCCAATGTTTGAGATATTTATAATTTTGAGATTTTTGTATTAAGGACATTAGTTTCATTAAGGTTTGTTTGTAAAAGTATATCTTTTGGGTTTTGAACTGTTCAATTGAAAAATGACCTAAGATGTGATTCATTTTGTCATGTATTTTAACCCTTTCAATCCTATAGCCGCTCGGGATTACTAATTAACCCAACGGAAAATTTGGGGTGGATAGATCTGAAAAGGTTAAAAGTACTATATAAGAATCATTATACCGTGCAATTCTTTGTGTGGTTGTGTGGTCCATTAAATACATTTCATAAAATTATAAACTGAAATGTAGTTTAAAATAGAAAAAATATGGCTGTCAAAATGACATGTAAATGAATTTAACTGTCGTTTAACATTATCAGATAAATTAAACTAATTATTATTCAAACATTAAGGCATTCCTGATCTTAACCTTTTACTAACCAATTTTAGGTTATTCGCAGTTTCCAAACTATGACTGAACCAAACTTCATGGTTGATTTAAAAGGTTTTTTTTTATGTTTTACGACATTTCTTTTTAATGCACTAGGGAGCTACCGCCCCCTGCTCGAGAACCTTTGTTTCCTCACAAAATCCAGCTCACTGAACTTAACCCACTTTATAAAAAAATAAAAATAATTAGCATAAGAAATGTCAACCAACATTTCAAACATATGTCATCTCCATGAATAACACTAAAAGTTGAATATTTATTAACTCTAACTTATCAATAATTTAATCAAAATGTTTCCCTTAAAAAATATCAGACACGTCTGTTAAAAATTATTGTCTGTTATTGTTGCATGATGCCCTTTAATTTTTATTAGAGGAACGCATTTTCCTTCGTTTAGAAATTTTACTCTAAACGTTGCAAATTGCAAGAAAATTAACACACCAGAGCAATGTAAACATTCTTTTACCATTTCCCCAAGGCAAAAATTTTTGTTTTATACCTTTATCTTTAATACTAACACATCTACCGGTGATATCTAGTTGCGCTTTGGCATTATAAAGTGAAAAATCATATTTTATTACCTTAAAAAACATGCTTTCAAAGGATTTAAAAAAAGTTATGGCAATAATTAAATCTGAATGCAAAATTTAAAATTTTCGAAAGCGAATTTTTTATTGTATTGTAAATATAATAATGATTAGGTTGCCACAATAACAAAGATAAATATAGACATATCAATATATTCTTTTAAAAACAAAAAGGTTAATTAATTAATCATTAGTTTAAAATGTAATTAAAATCGTTTGAATAACAAAAATATAAAATATGTTGTTAAAAAGAATCCCAATAACATTTTTTAAATTCGTGTTATAAATAGAAACATAATTATTCAATTATTTGAATATTAAAAAAACAGTGAAATATGTTTTCAATTGTTTAAAAATTCATAGTTTCTTGCTTTGTAACTGCGACCGAAATCTAAAAAAAAATGGAAATATTTTAAAATTGAGAATTTTTTTAGAAATTATAATGGCTTTATGCACATCCTCAAAAGAATCCGGAGATTTTGATACCAGAAATGTGTCATTCGGTTCAGTAATTAAAAAGTTTTTCTCTGGAAACCGTTAACCAAAACTCTTTTTAGAATAGAGAGATAATTATTTTTATAATCGTTTGCATCTTAACAATGAAAAGAACGATTTTAACTACCTCAAAGTTGTCCCGATCACGTCGCGTTTACCAAGCTATACAAATCCTCGTCATCAACTCAATTCATCTCGTCTTTGACTGCAACCAAATGAAATTCTCAAAACGGAATCAATCATGCCCAAACACGCACTAAACGATAACCTGGAAATCACCCAATCAGCGTGATTGATTCAACAGTAACAATCACACCGTTCCACACGAAAAAGCCTTTAACGCTATCTCCTGAATCACAATGCCATCATCGCAAAAATCTTCCCTCCTAGAGAATCATCATCATTAATCCCGCCATAATTGTAGGCCTCCCAGAAGACACCCCAACCTCCCATTTGTCGTCCAGGGAAGATTATTACGACGAAAACTCAGCCTCGTAATTTCAGGGAGTGGGCAACTCGATGAAGATCCTCATAAACAGTCGTCGTGATACGTCGGATTGATTTGTATGGTCGAGATGGATGGCCGTGGAATTAAAGGGCTTGTGTAGCACAAATCATGAGGTAAGTGACAAGCTTTTTAGTTGATTGGGGTAGTATTGATTGTATGAATCGGGCTGTTAGATACTGATACTTGTTATTTTAATTACGCTTTGATATTTGATGAATGTTTTAATGGGGATCGATGAATAACTGTAGGAGTTGATAAAAATTTGATTGGTTGGTTGGTGTGCTTCATGGCTTTGATGAGAAACCGATTACAGGTTGATTAAGTTATAACATGTGTGAAAGTCAATACGCTAATTAGTTATAGGTATGTTTGGATTATTATTTTGCAATCAGCATTTTTCAATCTCGATTGTTTTGGTTTTAATGGTTATCCTTTATTTTGTTTTATCAATTTACCTTTGACATTCTTTCTAAAATAATCAACTGATTTCACTCGATGTATAAAGGTGGGTTTATATGGCCCAGTAAAACAATATTATACGATTATACAGAGTTACTACGTTTAGTAACACTTAGGAACAATAGAAATGTCAGATATTTTTGTCGCTCAGAGTCCCAGGTTGCACAAGGTCATTGGACAATGGTGCGCCAATATTACGAATATCGTAGAATACCGGACATCGGAATCGTGATATCTGACAGCATTGATTGATATTGCTGAGATAAAATTCACAACCAATATCCAAATATTGAGCAGAATGTTTTATGGATTCACCCATGGAAATGAAACTATTCATTAATGAAAAGAAAACTAGATAATATTAGGTCGAATCATAAAGTTTGTCACATTAGCTTCTCATAATATATTCATAAACTGAATGCAGTCAAGAAAGGATAAAGGAAAAAAAAAACGATTTGAAAATATGTTCTTTTATTTCAGCTACTTTTTATTTTCCTTCGTTTATAACAAACCTATCCCACTCACATAACTTTTGATTTTTAGGTTTTCTATAAACAGTAAAAAGTTAAGCTCATACTTACTAATAAGTAAAATTGCATCTTTTCACCGGGAGGATTTAATTAGTTTGTATCACTTCCTCCTCCTCATAGATATTTTTCTTATTTTAATACTTTAAAAAGTAAAGCTTCTAGTATACTTATCGGTTAATTAGGCAAATAAGTGATTTTAAATAAATACTCTCTTTGTGCAAGCTATTCAGAAAATTTGGTTATTGAATCTTAATGTAATCTTAAGGAATATTTAATCCAATTATTAAAATAAAAACTAGTTTGAAATAACCAGAGAGTCACGAGCGAATAATAGTTAAAGAAAAATATTTTAAATGGAAAAATTATAATAAAACAATAATTATTCTTTTAGAATTCCTTAAAGAGTTTACGCTTCTTTAACAGAGATAGGAAAAAAATAAATAACCATTTCGGAATTTCGAAAGAAGAAAAGTTTCTCCCTCAGAAAATTAGTTTGATTTTAACTCAACATTTTTTCTACTCGTACCCATAAACATCTCTAAAAAAATTCCTTTAGATTGTACTTTTTGTTCGAAAAGGAAATACAAAAACATTCCTCGTTTGGGCCAAAAGCGCACACAAAAAAACTTTTAATTGATTTGGTTTTTTATTTTCAAAGGAAGAGTTTATGCAGAAATCTAAACAACAACGATTTAAGAAACGAAGTTCCTTCCCTTGAAAAAGAAGTCTAATTGTAAACTGTGTTCCGGAAAACCCGCTGCACAAGTGTTGATTATTAAATTATCTCGAAACAGCGTAAATGTGTGTGCAATTAAGCTAATGTTTCTGAAGCTCCGTAGCAATTAGCCTCAAATTTAAGTAAAAACTTGCTTCAAATGTGTTTTTTCTTTGCGATGAATTGGATGATTACAACGAATCATTATTTCATTACTTTCGTACTTTTGCCAGCTGTAGCACCATGAAATGTAGATTAAGTTGCTAATATTGAAATCTTAATGATAAATAAATGGATATGGTATTGATCCTTAGCGGTGTTCCGAGTTTTTTTAGGTTTTATGTTGGTTGAAAATGAGCAATTGAGGTTAAAAATGAAGTTAATAAATTAATCTAAAAATTTGGAAAAATGTATGAATTCAGATAAGTTATATCGACCATTAGTAAAATGCACGTTAAAGATTCAATAATTATTGGTTTTTGTACGAGAATATCTAAACTTTCATTTTCAGAATTTTTCGTAAATAAAAAAAATAAGTAGAAACACTAAAATAAATTAGTTCGAAGATACCGTTTAAAGCTGTATAAAAACTCAAACGATTGTAGCATAAAGTTTTTATTTTAAGAGAGATACTTCATGAATGGAGAAATTAGAATTTATCTCCAAAAATACCTATCTGCATATAATTTAGAACATTGAAAACATTAGAATTAAACTATTTTACTTGTGATATGAAATAGTTCACTTCTTCAACATTGCTGTTTACTGCTATTACTTTTTATTATTCACTGATAAATTACAAAAAAAAAAAAACATGTCAAGCATTCTTTCAATATTTTTAAGCTTATCCCTTAATAGTTTCTTCATAATATTTTTTCAAAGACTTATAATTTTTTAATTTGTATTTTTACGAGAAACAAAATAAAAAGTAAAACATTTAAAAATCTTAATTTTATTAACATTAAAAAGCAGTTAATCATACATGATAGTATTACTTTGAAGTCACTGTTCAAAAGGATTTAAGGTGTTTTAAAAAAAAACCCACATGATTGTTCCTTAAATCTAAAGATAATTTTTAAAATAAAACTTTTCTTTATTTAAGTTTTTCCAGTATTTCTCTGAAAGAAATTACTTAACTTTAATATAAGCATTAATTATATTTAGTTTTGTTCGAGTTAAGAAAGACAACTATTCATTTAAAATTTATTCATGTTCACTGTTATGGTTTTCCAAGATAATCCTGTTCTCAAGTCTCAAGAAAATTTATCTATTTGATATCTTATAATAAATTTCCCCATTATGTTCTTCAATATTTTTATTTCAAATTCAGCCCGAATGCAGCATTAATCAAAACTTTTTTTTGAAGAAACCATGAACTTAGCACACGGCCTTTCATGCAAAAATTTCCCGACCTTTTTCATACATCGAAAGAGGCTCAAAGTAGGACAAAAACTTACATTAATTATCCATTAACAAACCATTACACTTTTATTCACATTTCAAAAAACCCCATGAAGATAAATTAAAGTCAAATTCCTCCTCCCGCATATTTTCCCTTCACCTTCCTTCGCGAAAGCAGCAAATCTCTAGCTTCATCATTTAGCCGCGTTGCCACCGCACAAAACGCAATTTGCAGCGACGCAAAAAGCCATTGTGGTGCGAAGCCATCGCTCAAATTCACTGCGACCGAATCCCTCACAAATCCAGGTTCCTTTTGCATGAAAGCTCGCCTTTCACTTTTCACCGCGTCCCTACAACGATCTCGACACAATAATTCATCGATAGAAACGTTTTTTTTACTTATCGTTTTCGAGTCGCGAGTTGAATACGGAATAAAATTTTCGCGCCGTTTTTGATGGATGAGGGTTTCCTGCAATCTCGATTGGGAGGACTATCCATCAGGAGGCCTAATATGATTAAGAAATCGTTTCTAATTCTATTTTCATGCTTCAAGAGTGCGGATTAAGACTGGGTGCAGGCACAAGAGGCTTATGGGAGGCGGGGAGGGACTTGGGTTACAGATTGAAGAGATTACCGCCGGATTTGGAGGGAAAAAAAGTTCTTTTTGTGGGAGGATTTGCCAGTCAATCGATTTCTTTTCGCACACCGCGGTTTGCGGTTACGAGTTGCGTTCAGTTTTGAGGGAAAGCATGATTAAGTAAACGGCCAGTTCTTAGTATAAGTTGATTTTTGATACCGAAAACCGGATTCATTTTTTCAATGACTAAAATGAAAAAAAGTGTTACGTAAAAAGTAAAGTGTAAAAGTGGAAATGTAAAAGTGTTATAAATTAGGGGTTTTCTGTTTCTAAATGAGTTACTGTACTTTTTTTGAAAGCGTTATTTTTGAGGTTGACGTGTTTTTTAATATTTTAAATAAATTTTTCTATCATTGAAGTTTATGGACAATTTGAATAAAATAAAGTTTTACAGACATAAATATTTAGGTAGGTAGTAAGCTGTAACGCATAGGGAAAATTTCTAACCTTAGGGGTTCAAATTTTTCGAATGAATTTTCCTCTATTTCTTTCTTTTATGTTTCAAAGTTTATATTTTGTTTGATTAGATAAATTTCAAAATGTTATGTTCATCAGCGGATAAAAATAACATGTTTTAGCTGAGTCATTGACCAATGACCATGTTTGTTGTTAATTATTCAATGAGGTTGAACTCTTGCTATTAAACGCTTTAAATATTCAGCTTAATATTTAATTTTGTGTTACTGTTAAATTTTTGATTTAAAATATAGCACGGGACTATTTAATAATGTCAAGGATATCATATTTGTATTAAATTAAATTATTTAAAAATTCTTTGCGAAGATAGGAAAAAATGCTAAAAAATTACAAGAGGAATGCTTATTTCTGTTCGGAAGAATTATCATGTGGGTTTTCCTGCGTCGTAAGGTAACAAATTTTATTTATTCTCTTTAAAGTAAAAATATTTAGGTATAATTATTCTTTAATAAAAATATACAGGTATGGTCGTATTTTAGTCAAGGATATGAAGTGATTTTTTCTGACGTTTGTAGACGAGTAAACCTAGATTCTATTACTTAAAAATTACTCCCTTTGTAAAAATTTTACTTTTAACAAAAACCTTCAAACATTTAAGACACGTATCTGACTATTGACCACCCAAAATACCCCTGAATCCCCAAAAGAGAATAAAACACAGTTTCGTTTGAAGCATTCCAACAACGTAATGAATGCTCTATGAGGAATAAAGGAATAACGATAAATCTTAGAACAAGTGGGACCCACAGTGATAAATGCATCTTTTAAGAATGTGCTCTTTTAAAGCTTGGAACAAATAATTTCGACGGACGCAACATGCGGGCAAGTGCTTGCAGATAAATTGGGTTTTGTGTCCTATTATAAATGTTATGCATTCATTTAGCAGAATTAGATGCATATGGCACATTACGTCGTAAACTGAGATATTTTCACAAATGTAAATTTATATTCGTAGTATTCAAAATTAGTCGATACTGCTCTGGAATCCATTATTTTATCGTCCATTAAATAATCGTACAAGGCTGGGCAATATATTTTACTATTTCGAGTGTTATATTTTTTTCATCGTGCATTTATTCGTGCGTTAATAACCGCAATCCATCTCCCTAAGCATCAGAACAATGAATGTAAAAAAATACTTTGTGAAAAATTCAAAGAGTGAAAATACTACTCCTGGCTAGTTTTGTAAGGAGTATTTCTGATTTTCAAGGAGTGAAATACCCTCTCAGAGGAGTTAAAAATTTTTATAAACTAAAATAACTAAATTACCTATAGTTAAAATAACTAAATGCAATGGGTGGCCATTAAATTAGGGACACTACTGAAATTTTTATAATTTCAGTATAGAGCATTTTCAATCACATGACTCGGATCTAACAACGGCCTTAGCAACGTTGTTATTCGTCCAAGTGACGTCATGTGCGAATGCTTCTATTGGATGCTTCTATTTCCCGCCCCCTAACAACAGCCCTAGCAACGTTGTTATTCGTCCAAGTGACGTCAGGTGCGAATGCTTCTATTTCCCGCCCCTAACCACAGCCCTAGCAACGTTGTTTATTCGTCCAAGTGACGTCATGTGCGAATGCTCTATTAAACGATTTTTAAGCATACAAATTAACTTTAATTATGTTTATTTTATTTTTTATTGATTCTGGCATTATTTTATAAGAGTTTTATGAGTGGCAACACTAGATAATTGTTTTATTTTCGAAATTAAGTGATTTTATTTGAATCTGGAATAACTTTGCTGAAAAATGCAGTTAAACTTGAAAAAATTGAAATCCGAGAAGTGTCCCTAATTCAATGGCCACCCACTGTAAGGTATTATTGCTTTTAAATGCCAAAATAAACTTAACACGCAATTTAAACAGTAAATGTTTATTAAACGCAAAGACATTTTCTGATAAAATCTGGTGTTGGATTACGTAGTTTTTGTCAGGATGAGTTATAGCGAGTGAACTGGTAAAAATTGATGTGTCAAACATTGATTGTAAGCTGTTAGTGGATGTTTTACGGTATGAATTAAGTAAATATTTTTAAGTATAATTAATACAAGGTGTTTCAACAAGTTCACCCAAACTCTACATAGCCAGATTCTTTGCTTGGTTATATGGATATACATTACATCATGGTTATATGGATACGTTTTCAGTTACATATGTTCAAAATATACAATATTCATGCATGCGCACGCCGTGTAATGGAGTAATTAAGTTTTTATATGGCGTCATCTGTTTAGAAAATTAAAATTCCTCGTAGATGGTATAAATCTTTTGACATTTTTTATAAACTCCAAAGCAAGGAATCTTTCTGTGGAGCTTGTGAAGACTTGTTGATACAAGATGTATAATTGAGATGAATAATTTCAAGGTCAACTTAATTAAATGTATGCCTAAATACCTGAATTCCCAGTCTCTGTGCCAATGAGGAGTCTGAATTTCAGATCTCTTTTAAAATGCAACCATCTCATTGGCTCCGAGAGATTGAGAACTTGGATAAATATAGAAAGAGTCTCAATGAATATGAAACGGAAAAGTTTTGCTCTGGTTTCTTTCATCAAATCAGATCGAGTTCAAAAGAAATGGAGCCAAACAAACTGGACATACTGAATTTTACCAAAAAAGCTTCTTTACTCGACTAACACAGGAATCAATCTGACCCGAGAAAAAACAATCAGAGTTGACCGAGTTCACCCAAGGAATAAATCACTTCCCAAACATCGCTCTTAAAATATTCAGAAGGAATTTGCGCTTAAATCACTAAAGCGTGCGCCTCTAAAAAGTGATCCATTACAACCGAGCGGCTGCAAAGCAGACGTGCAGATCTTTGGCATACGCCAAAGCAAGCGGCTATGACTCGAAATTTAATTCCGAAGGCACCGGGAATAAATGGGGTTAAGTTTTAGATAAAAGTTGATTTATCTCTCCATTTGAGATAAAGAAAGCAAGAAAAAGGCTCGCGTATATTCTTGGAAAGAAGAGGACGGTTAAATATTTTCTCTCAAACACTTTGGATACGTGTTTGGAATGCTGATTGGATTTTTGTCTCGTAGCTTTGCAAAGTTTGGAAGCAACTAGCGCCTCGCGTTTGGCTTTTTGACTCTTGTATTTTAAAAGCTATATATGATGTGAAAATGGACGATAGGCTTTGCAGTATGAATAATTTGGAAAATTTGAGCGAAAAATCATAGTGGTAGTCAAAAAGTACCGGATGACCATAACACTTGATATGATACTTAATGAATGAAATAAAAATTAACGTGCATAGGTTGTTGGACCCTTTACAAAAATAAATTCAAACCATATAATGGTAGCTAATGTAATTTATGTTTCGTTTTCTTTTTAAGGAAAGTTATTTTTGTAAAGATTAAAAAATAAGCAAATTAACCACCGCGTTCAGATTCCTTAAGTTTTGCTTCCAAAATAAATGAATTTCACAAAATTTTCTACTAAAATGAAAAAAAAAATGTGTCGAAACCTTAAAAGGATTATCTTTCATTCTAAGATAGTACCTATTCCTTTTAAAATATATTTTTATAAGCTAATAAAAAGTACGACTTGTGTATTTGATTTGGTGTGAAACAATAGAAATTAATTGGTCCTAACGAAAAACCATGCATATTTTTAAGGATTTTACTTTTTGTGGAAACAAAATGTCACTCCTAGCTAAATCTTTTAATTGGAACGGCTTGCCATAAAATTTAGAGTAGCTCTTGCTCTAAAAAGGTCACATAATTTAAGTCACATACTGTGAAAGTATATTTGTTTATAAGAAACCCTGATGGTATTTATCTTTACCCGAAAAAAGCTTTCTGTTGTAGAATGGATATTTTGGGGATAAGAAGTGGTGAGATGCATTAACTTGTAAGATTAACTGCTAAATCTATGGAAAGAGGTAGAAAGGTTTTTCTTTTATGGTGGGAACAAGGAATTGCCAGAATGCTGAAGGGTAGACATACTACCAGAGACTGCAATGTGAATTAATTTAATTATGCAAAATTAAAATAAACTGTTTTTGGTTTAAGAAATTAAATCATGAAAAGTTACCAAAAAGCAGTGGTTTAGAATTTTTTTGAAATACCTAAAGCACGGGAAGACCTTCTATAACTCTTATTTAAGATGCTCAATTTTACCCTCAACTTTAATTAGCATTCCTTCACTAATTTGAATACCGTAAAAGGGACACAATTTAGACACTTAATTCATCAAAATATGTACCAATTTACTATTTACTGTTTATCAATGTCGTTAGTTTTAAAATGTCTTTTAATAACTCTAAAATAAAATATGTTTTGTATAAGAAAACATTTTTATTGATTGATTTTCGTATAAATTAAGCTTGAAATGATTTTGCAGTAGATTATTATTATTGATAGATAATTTAGAAACACTTTTAAATTGTATAGCATTGGCTAAACAACTCCTTAAATTTTGGGTTTTGAGGTCTGTGCTAAAATTACCCCATTTCAGGGTAACTTAAAGAATAATTTAAAAATTTTTAAAAATATTTTTTGGATTTAAATCCACAGCTCGAAAACAGTTTATACTACAGTTACTACAGTTGAACTTGTTATAAACCACTGACCTTGTTAAATTTGTTTTTGTTACATTTATTTGCTTTTAATGTGAAAAACCCTCCATTTGGGCCAAAGTTAGCCCATTTTACGGTATATATATTTAAATTCATCCAAATTCACGCTAATATAAATTTTATTTTTGAACTTATACTACTGAACAGATTATGTATGTAGTTTCTATCAATAAATAACATTTATTGTTGAGAAATTAGAATAATACTATATTCTGTTTAATTATGATTAATAAATAAATGGATTTTCAAAAAATTGTTCTTACGAAACACCTTTTTGTAATCATAATATAAAAGTCTCGCCCGTCTAAAGCGATGTTATGAAAGCGACACTCGAAGATGTCAAATATTTTTATGTGCACTTTCCTTTACCAAACAAAAATTAAAATATTTTGATTTGGCAATCTTCCCTGATGTTTCACAGCACCATTTCTCCTTGACTTTCTACCCTTACACAAAAATATGAGGCACATTTAAAAACATGAAGTATAAAATACATTTTGTGCATAATATAAAAAGAGTTTTTCTGTGAGATAAAATCTGAATTCTTGGCATACAGTTTAGTCGTTTTCTCTTTATCAGAAAGATCAAGTTGTGGTGTATATTCCAGTTGTATTAGAAAGATATTCATGGTCTGTTTATTTTTAGTCTATGGATTCTCGAATATTTATTATTTATAAAATGCGTTGTATCCACACAAAACTCGATGAATATTTTCATTTTATAGAGTTAGAAAATCTCAGCCTAAAATATAATACTTAATAAAGTTTAATCTAAAAGCATAGTAATAGTAAAGAAGTTAAAAAAAAAGAAAACTATAGTATGTTTGTCAGTATTTTTTTTTAATAAATAATGATAATTGAACAGAGTTTCAAGAAATTTTAATTATGAAATATATTTTCTTTTTAAAAGTATATTAAGTTTTATACAATTTAAATGTGACAATAAATAAATAGAAGCAAATTATTAAAATGGTCTACATAATTGCAGAATTTTAAGAGACACTCTGTGAAATTTAGGGAGTCAAAAATATATCTTTTGAATTATGTATTATATTTGTTTACGTGTCTTTTTACATAAAATATAAAATATTAATTGAATTATATTTCTCATTAAAATTGAAAGTTATTTTGACTCATGCATAAAAGATAAATATTTGTGTTTTTCAGAATTTTAGGGTTGTTTTGAGACACATTAGATTTAAGATAATAAGGAGAATAAATTACTTTAATGGAATTGGAATTTTAATAAAAACCGCTTCAACTGAGTAATTATTAGGTGTTTATATATAATAGTATTTACTTTGGAAAAGCAATAAGAATCGTATTTACTTTGCAATTATTTCTATGGGTCTGAGAGTAAATACAAGTACTTATTCCAATGTAGTTTACTTTTAAATTGAAAATACCTTTTTCGCAGAAATCCTAATGTTCTGTTATTCCATCAACCAATTACATCAAATCAGAATGAATACCTCCAGGAAAATCGTTTTCACTTTCTAATCCAGTTTCTTTCATCTTTTATTCTCCCAGCTAACCACGGTCGAAGTCAAAGAAAGTAATTCCGAATCCAATGTGGTAAAAATCCAACAGAATACATTTAGCACGAGCGGGAATAAAAAGAAATGGCCTCTCCTTAGAGGCTGCCACCAAGCCCCACAGCAATTGGTCCTCTTTTGTCTGCACGAAGAAGCACGCTAACATCTCAACTCAGCTCGGTCAGCGTGAGTGAGGTAGAGAAAGAAATCAAAAGGAATATTCTCGCGCGCGATTCGGTTATATTCTTTAGTCCCGCATAACTTGAGTGCGTTTGCCGATGGCGAAGTTTTGCTTTACTCGGGAATAATGTGGAGTGGGAAAAAAAAAGAAGTGCCGGCAGATGTTTCTGAAGCCACAGAACTCATCGATAGGTTCGCTGTGTTTTGAATGCGGAAGTATGAAAATTGTTCTGACTTGAGGTGGAATGTTTCAATCCCGAAACGACTGGAGTTTGATTTGTAGAGAAGTAATTTTATGCGGTTGTAGGGAAAGAGTGAAGTTTTGGAAGCATTCTGAATGCTCCAAGCCGGAATTTTAAAACAGATTTTTTTTTTTATAAACAGGGATTTACAATATAAATTTTGATACAATGATTAAAATTTGACGTCAGTATTTAAATATTGTCAACTGGATGAATTTTGGCCCAACAACAAAAATATGATAATTTTATTACACAAAAAAGGAGAAATTGTCACTTATTTATAAGAAAAGTGTTGTTGTAGGGGGTTGGCCATTACAATCAATTATAACCACCCTCTTTCGTCCGCATAACATCTTTCTTTTTATCTCACAAAAATTACTCTATTAGACGTAATTAAAAATAATTTGAAAATAAGCGTAAACTGTTAACTAAATACGAGTTTTCTCACTTTTATTTGTAGTTTTAGAAAAGAAACAATTAAATACTCTATCAAATATAATTATACTGCTTGAAAGTTTCAATCTCTAAATTGTTAGCTAGTTTTTTACAGTTAAGCTGTACCTCTATTGAAACTATTTGCATTTACCTCTATTCCCTTACATTTAATTAAACGAAGTACTCTTTACTTTAAAACGAAGAAGTCGCTTAATAGTGCTAACAATCCGGATCAAACTGCTATTATACTCAAATCCCTTGATAAACCATTTTAAAATGCTGAACAAAGTAAAGGTGGAATTAAAAATGCTAAAAGGTAATTTTTACCGCCATCAATAGGTTAATTGGGTTTAATGATTTGATATGCTTTAATTTATTTTACTGAAATCTTTTATACTAAATAAAAAGAATTGTTCTTTGGATTTAAAAGCCTCAAGGAAAACTTAAGTGGTAAAGTCGTTTGTCTTGCCTGGCTATTCTCTGAAAGATATTTAACTTAAAGGAATTAAGTTAAATGAAGAGTTAACTATTTTTAACTATACTTTTTAAGGTCCCTTTTAAGAAAATATGTAAAGAGGGAGTAACACAATGAAAACTTTTGTGATTTTGCGTTTTTTTTATACTTTGTTTAATAACTTTAGTGGATTCTATTAAAGAAAGTCAATAAAAAATAAAAATATCTTTTTGGTAATGTAAAATATTTCATAAGTTTTATATTTTTATGTAGCAAACAAATATCTTTTAAAAATTTTCCTAAAAGAAAATGCGTTTAAGACTCATTATTGTTAATTAATCTTTTAAATATTAAAATGGCTTTTGAAAGAAATGTCGGATAATGAATTTTTAAACACATTTTTCAGTCTTATACTAGAAGTTTGTCTAGGTTTAAAAAATATTAAATTATGAAAATATTTATTTGTTTATGCTTTGAAAAGTATATATATTGTATTTTACTTAGCAGACAGCCCTATTGAGGTTACCGTTTTTACCATCATCAAAATTAATAAAATGCACTTCGTAAAGTTTATGAACAGTTCTCAAATTACTCGTAGATATTCTTAATTTCCAGAAGACTTTCAAATATTTTCATTTTTCCAGATTCGTGTAATGCAATCTCTAACTTTTAGAGTCTAGTATATTTAATTAAAAAAAATGTTTTTGAATTTATTAAAATATACCTCATTAGAAATTTGATGTATCATTATTTCTTTCAACTGGACCTCAACCAAGCATTGAATGAATAATTATACTTACAGTCTTATTTCACATATGTTTCTGCAGTTTTGTAAATAATTATAACTCAATAATTATAACTAAACGCTCCACATAAAAACAAACTAATTTATTAACATTTTTTTTTGTTTTCAAATTAACACCTATGTTGTGTTGTCAGGTTTTCACTTTGACACCTTATTGTGAATATGTTTGGGAAGTATTAGAAATGTGTTGTAAAATGTGTTTATAATCTGAAAGTGTTCTTAAATTTGTATCGAAGCGCTATAAGAACACATTTTCTGTGTCTAATATTTTTCATAACACTTTACAACACAATCTAGGTCGTGGGGTCTATAGTGGTTAAGGCATCGGCTTCGGGATCGGAGGGTCTCGGGTTCGATTCCCAACACCGCTAAATACCCACCGAGTATAAGCGGAGTACGTGCTCGTTAAATCTGTGGATACGAAAGTACTGTGGTCGGTCATGGCGCAGTTTACCATGGGTCCAGGTCGTTTGGAGACTTTTTCCTTCCCCTTCAGAGACAAGGCAAAATTGTGGAGGTGGTGATAGATGGTTGCGGCATCTATCATCCGAGGCTTAAGTCGCTATAAAAAAATAAGCCATTCATGGGCCTTTGAGAACATTAGAAACAACAGCACTTTCTTTCGATTAGAAGTGTTCATTGCTGTGTTAACTTAGCGTTGCAAATTGTTACAAAAGTGTTTGACGTTCTTGCAGTGTATCCAATTCCCCCAAAATAAAAAATTACCACCATTTCGCCACATCACCTTACAACCAGTTCGAACCTACATCTTTCCCTTCAAACATTCACATTCCCCACACAAAACCCCCCAAAACATTCACCCTCATTTCAATTCACAATATATACGTCTCTTTGTTCCAACCGCTCCTGTCGCAACGTCGTTACCGTGACGTATCTGAGGAGGGACCGCGAGACCCCTGGTGATTCAGTGCTATGGGAATCCCTGGCTCAGCTTGTGCCGCCGGGTATGTCGTTTCAGCAGTCAATTTGCGGTTTTATTCCGCTGGTGGAGAAAGTTCTATCTCTGGTTTGTTTTTGGACGGATGGGTATTTCGTGAACTGCCGATTATGTTGGGGAAGAAGACTGAGTGTTGTATGTTGAGGATGGGGATAATTAGTAGAGTTGTGGTGGTTTAAATATTTATTGTGGTTGCGGGTAAATGTTTCATTAATAAATAAATCCTACCGTTTGTATGTTTGTTTTAGCTATTAATAAGGAACTGTTTGATCAGAAAATAAGAGTTTATACATGAATTTTTACTTTATTCTTTCTTTCTTTTAAAGGACACTTTGTACGAATTAAAATAATTTTTATACCAAGTAGAATAATTATTATTGCTGAGTTTAATTTCACAATTATATTAGGTTGCTGAGAAAGTCAATATAAGAACAGTATACGAAGAAAATAATGGGAAAAATGTAGTGAAAAATAATGGAAAGCACTTTAATACATAAAATGAATAAACTCTTATAGTGCATTGCAACTATCTTATCCGTAAACAAAAGTTAAATATATAAAATGGAGTACAAGTTATTATAATAACTGTTTTTAGTTACTTTTGACTCTAATAATCAAATGCCATAATTTTGAATTAAAAATATATGAATATTCCAGAAACAACTTAAGCCTTAAAGGAGGGAAATGGAGAACAATTTAGGGGGTATATCCTAATTCCATTCTTTTTCATACATAAAACCACTAAAAACTAAAGAAGTTAAGGATAGCATTTAAAAAAAAACGCGAACAATTTGGATTCTTAATTCGAGAATAATTAGATAGTGATTGTAATTTTTCTTATTTTTAAAAAATAACATTTTTGAAAAACACACACAAATATTTCAACAACTACATTTGTTTTCTTGAATAGAAAACGTCCATAAAAAAACAAAGTACCTATTTAAAAATTAATTAGCATAATAGGAGACAGAAGGGATTGAAAGTGTAAATAATGAACATTAGACTATTTAGAAATAAACGTTCTACAATAAGTAAATAAAATAAAGCATATATGGGATAGCACTTTAAACATTGAAAGTATAAAACGTTCTAGTAACAATGTGCTCAAGATTAGTTTACGCGTAGTAGAGTGCTTCTGCTTATGTTCAGTAAACACTGCAAAATGTCTGAAATTGTGAAGAACTCTTTGCCATAGCTCAAAGAATATGGTTTCCAAAAATGCTAAAAGCAGCTCTAAGCTAGTTAGAAAGCTTTTAAGCGTTTACGCTTACAATGTATGAAATATTTTACTTCATCTTAAGAGAAAATGGCAAATGGAGGTTAATTTAATAAAACCTAAGAGAAGAAATAAAATCTAGAAAAGATCAATTTATTTTAAGATGTTAAGCAATTTACTCTCTTTTTTCCCGAGACTTTATGATAAAAAAAAGTATATAAAATATGTAGAAATTGAATTATCCTCTAAAATATGTTTGGTGTTTCTTTTCAGTGATGCGTCATTTTTAATTCTGATTTGTTTCACCATTTGTTACTGAAACAGAAACTGTATTTTGTCTTGGGGGTTTGTTTTATATCCACATACTCGTTTTAAAGAAATTAAAGGTCTGGAAAAAATCCGTTACTACTTTTAAAAAAAAAGTGGATAAAATAAACCAATCTCCCCCACTCAATCTATTTAAACTATTTCCTTTTTACTTCCAGAACACTTTTTTCGGAAAGCATTTATGTCTCGAACAAATTTGTTTTCGTGTTGGAAAAAAAAAATTTGGAACATATAACGAATAAACATTTTTGTTCCTAAAAAAACGAACTCTTTTAATACATTACCTTTCATTTCTTTATTTTATGAGAAAAAAAAATATAATTTTTTTTATTCGTGTTATAACTTTCGAGAATACTAACCCAGATTGTATGTATATAGGGAATAAATAACGTTTAAACCAAATACGTTTTTACATTTTAACGATGCGTTTATTTTAGATTTAAAATATTACGATTAATTAAAGTATATAATCAAGAGTATTATAAATATTTATATAAATTACACAATTTAAGTGATAATTTACTTAATTATAAATTTATACAAAATAAAAGACGATGAAAATTTTATAACATGGGGACGTAAAGAGAATAACGGTATATGTCTATGAAATATGATTCTGAGAAAAATGAACTTAAAGGCTTGAGAACTTTTGTTTTTCTAATGTATTTTTTTTTGCCATTTTACAGTTATGCTAAAAATTATTTTTATTCACTGAATGTTTTCACTTTTCAACTGTAAACAGTTAAAGATAAAAACTTTTTTCATTTACTTATTTTTTTTACTTCTAACTAAGTTAGTTAAGAGATACCTGAGCAATGTAAGCCACTTACATGATACTATTACTTCCTATTACTTAACTACCTAGCTAAGTGACTAATCATTAGCAAAGAAAGATATCAGTTGAAATCCCTACGTTTTTCATTCCAGACTAGTTAGCAACACAAAATACATCACCACATTTATTACACGATTGCATCAGCAGTATTAAGAAGAAGCATAAAGAAACTAACTCTCCAATGAGCCAGTCGTTTTCATTAGAAGTTTTTAAGTCCCGATCTCTCAGTGGAAATTGGACCGTAAAAGAGCGATGCAAGCCCTTCCATTAGAGACTAAGATGTCTGGCCCGTAATCAGAGAAGATGGCTGTGCAGCTAATTCCGCGAATTATCAAATTAAGTACGTCATGAAGATTTCAACGGCTAATTTGGCAACTACTTTGCATAAAAAGTCACGAGATGAACGAAATTAAGAAGATCTGGGGCTAAATGGGGTTTGTATGGACCGAATCTGCAACATTTCCTGGAAATTAGTTTTTGATTGGGTATTTAGTTTTTGGAATGGGATATCAAGTGCTCTTTAATTGTATCACTGTTTTATAAGGGTTTCTCGTTGCTGGGGGGATTTTCATAGAAATGTATTGTGGTCTTTAGATTGATATTTTGCTTCAATAATTTGAATCTGAATCGATTAATGTTTATAAATAATTAATGCCTTAATGCTTATTTTATTCTGGCTGATCATTTTTAATCTGTTCCAGGCATGCAATTTGAAGCGACCTCTCGTAGATCATGGAAGTAAGGTGTACTTAAATTCATGTGATAATTCTGAATCTATTGAGATGGCTTACGACGCTTCAAATGGTGAAATAAAGAGGTAACAATAACTTAATAAATACAATGTCTGCAATATCGTAAAAAAAGCATAGAAAAATAATGAAATAATATGCTATGTTTTTAGATATTTGCGTTGCGATTGAAATTCAAACTATTCCAGATTACGCAAAAGGGTTCTGAAATTTAAAACTTTTTCCGGTGGTACGATGTTAGTTTTGTTTTTAGTCCACAAACAATTGTATATACTAGACTGCAATGTTTCTATACCCTGTGACGTCACTACGTGAAAGGAAAAACTGAGTAAACAGAAAGTCTGTTGGGTTGCTAGGAGGAGTTTCGGTAAGCAATTCGTGATAAAAAGACTATATATACATGGTTTTAACAAACAAGTTCTTAATTTCACTCAAAATTCACCCACCGCGCTGGGATCTACTTTCTTTGTTTTGATCTCAGCTTGTTTCTCAAGGATCAAGTATCGTTGCAGTCTAATATAGTTGACGGTGAAAAATCTGTATTATCAAAATCTGTAACATAAGCTTGCCTAGGCAAAAATGAATCTCCGTATTATATAACCATGCATAACACATACTCTATAACTTAACACATATCCTAACGACATCAAATTAGAAACTTTCCATGTTATAGTATCCCATACATCCGACGGATAATCAAATCAAGCAAGCATTCTATTACAGGTATTCATTTTAACAACGAATGCACCAATATACTTAAGAGAGCACGCTAAGGCAAACCAGAATCTCCGTATTATCTGATCATACCTAACACATATTCCATGGATCTGAATAAATGAGCCCTCTTCAGAATCCTCCTCGCTGAGTGTTGCCAAAGAGGCGAGTAGAATTAATGGCTAGTAAGCTGCTTGTTCGTTATTACATAGGTGATATACGTGGTCGAGAGTATAAATGGTAATAAGTGATACTCCCGCTTGGAGTGTTATGCATTACGTATGGAGTTAGGCTGGGCTTCATTTAGCCGGGAGTAGGGATGATGATTTAACTGTAGTCATGTATGGGGAGATTTAAGGCTTTGCTATGAAATGGTTGTTTTAGAATAGGTAGTGATAGTGAAACTATGGTTAGTTGTTTGTGGTTGCTACGCAAACATATAATTTGTGTTTTTATAGTATTGGTCTGGTTGATTAAGATTATACACAGTTTTAATATAATTGGGGTATACTATACAGTGATAACAATTAAGGTGCATTTGTAATCCTTATTACATAATTTTTTATCGTATGTAGAGCGGATTAGTTGCTCATCAATTTTTACATTTTGTAAGTAGTATCATTTTTATAGTAGGTATGTTTTGCACCCTATATTAAAAACTAAGAAAGGTTAGTGTTACCAATTTAGTATACGTACTTTGTATCAATATTAGTAATTTTTCTACTACTATTAATGGAAAAATTAAAATGGATTTGCTCTAATCCAATACATTCGTTCTGTAACAAATTAATAAGAAATAATTTAATTTTCCATTGGACATTAACAAAAGTTTTAAAAAATAAAAAATTCACTCAATATATTTAATAAAATAACAAAGTAAATTAAATAAATGAATAGACAATTTCGGAAATTAATAAAATGAAATCCAAATCGAAATTTTGTCGATTGTATATTTAAGGATAAAGAATTTTAATATTGTAAAATATTTAAAAAGTAATCTCATACTTATGAAAAAACATTACATTATTCAATGAAAACTCTGGGAAAATAAACATTATATTTATTTACTTAATGTAAAAGTACAAAAACTTGATTTCATTCAAATGTTAAAATTGAATATAAATTGAAATTTTTTGAAATTTAAAAGCAATTTCAATCTTAAGAATCTCTTCCTTCCTAAAACAAAATAAAAGTATAGTTCTATGAATTGACTTCCCAGAACTTATGATTAAACTCTGTTGCATTCAATTTTATTTCCATCCACTAGATGGCGCAGAAGCAAAGCAATTCATCAGGTTCGAGTTTCATTTGAATAAAATACGCGAAGGTTGGGGAATTCCACACAAAATTGATTCGAGAGAATCACTCTTCATCATTATACTGCAAAGTAGATAGAAATGTTACAAGAAATAGCGTTTCTTTCGAATTTTAAGTACACAGTAAAGCAATCTTGTTTAGGTGTTTTAGAAATAGGGAAGAAAGACTCTTTTCTTATTCCTTTTTATAACCAGGGAATTTATTTAAATTGAGTTCGTTTTTATTCCAGGTTTTGTAGGGATAATGGAAGTACCCTATTGTAATTGGTTCTGCTAAATAGAATTTTTTGAGGGTTTTGTTCACTTTGTTTCAATTGTTCTAGGAATCGGTGGATGGAAGGTTTTCATTAAAAGGTTTTAAATTGGAAGTTTATTAAGTGCTTTATAACTTTTGATTCTGAAAGGGTCATATCTCGTTTCCTGGAAAATTTTGGAAATCTAAGAATTTCCTGGAACTATACTGAATACAATACTAGTGTTATTTATTAAGTTGGCTTTTTCGCATATTAACACTTATAAAGGAGAAACATGTTTTACAGAACATCGCCGTTGTAAGAAAAACAAGAATAGTTTTTGTGCTATCGCTTGTTATTGTACTTATTATCGTTTTTAAAATAGCAAGTAATTTTATTTTCGATTGTAAGATAAAAACTAATAATCTTTTATATGCCGTTAATAAAAGTTTATCTAATCTGTTTTTGTTAACAATAGTGTTTAGGGATTCTTTTCTTTTTCGGGAACTTTAATACTTCTAAAATATTATCAACGACAAAATTTAAGCGTAACTAAGTGTTTTTAGTATTTTTTTTTTTTTCAAAAACTAAAATGGCAATGTTATCAGGCTTGCAAAATATTTCTTCGGGTATAAATTATTTATAATTTTATTATTATGCAGACAAAGCATGTAAAAATTTGAAGATTTGTCAATCCCCTGTCTTGTATGTAAAAGTTATATTTAAAAATAATTTACATTAATTCACAAACTTCTCAACTTCTCTCGTAAATATATATGTAGCCCGATTTTACGGATAAAACTAATCTCATCACCTTTCATTTCTTTAGGACTCTCACTTTATAATACATAAATTGGTTTTTTACAAGCAACTAGAAACAAAGTCCAATAAGCATTTGACATGGAACAAACTTTTGTTAATTTGATGCACAGAATCCAATTCATGATAAAATTCACTCTAGAAGGGTCCAAAATGAAATCTTACCTTTACATCTACCAGCAGTTTTCAAAGCACAAAAAAAATAAAATCACATCCTTTTAATTCCACCCCAACTGATAACATTTCTAACACCCCGCATTGTCTCCACCGAACGAAAGTTACGGAAAGAATCCCCAAAACGAATCATAATCTAATAACCACACAATCGAAAAGAGCGATTCTTAATTCCATCACTCCTTTACGATTATTATTAAAGTCCCCTCGAGTAATCCCCTTTAAATTTCATCCCAGCAAACGAGCTGCACATATTTTTAAGTCGTTCATTCATTCCTATGCAATTTGTAGAAGCAATCAGAAGGACCCGAAATTAAGATTAAAATTCAAGGGCCACAAATCTCGAAGACAAATTGAGGCCCCTTTCTCGAAGACGCTCGCTTAATGAAAGTCACCTTTAGTTTCTGTTTCTTTGCTCTTCGGTAATGATGGGGGTAGAGGCATAATTTTCTCTTCTGAGATGAAAGGAAGGTATTCATTATTGTATCCGTGAAGCCCCGTAAAGGGTCAGAATTAAGAGTCCGTGCTCTGCTAGGCCGTTGTGTTCTGGTGTGATGAGAGATTGCCGTCTTTCTTTTTCTGGGGGGGATTGTTCTTTTTTTTTGTTCGCGCGCTTGAGCGATTATAATTTTTTGAAGAGTTGGAAAAGGCAAACACATTAATTTTGAGTGAGGAAGATTTTTCTGTGTTGGGTTCAGGTTGTTGTAATGGCTTGTTAAATGATGTCAACTGATGTGGGAATGGGCCCTTGCTTTTATAATAGGTCATGGTTTAGGAAATTAAAACAAAATCCCTACATATTTTGAATATTAATTTATAGAGATTGTCATGATACATAAAACCATGGATACAAACTCAAAATATCATGATTTAAACTTTCAAACTTATACATAAATCATCAAAATACTATATGCATGCTACAATGCCAAGACCGTCAAGGTAAAGATATCTGAAACTAATTTCAACAATCAATTTATAACAAACTTATAGAGACCTGTTTTTAGCTCTGTCATGGTACGCAACACCACTCACAGACTCCAAATAAAAAAGGCTTAGATCAAAGTGACATCAAAAGTTGCAATGACAAAATATATTTAAAAAAGACAAAGGCTTTTTCTAGCATTATAATTAGCAAAGTAAAAATACAATCGGCAAATTAGGAACAGTACGTGAAATAAATAATTATTTTCAGAAAATGAAGTTGTAAAACAAATGTTCGTGAACTCTTTATTTTTGGGCGGTAATTACTCTTCTTTACTACCTAATAAATCACACGTTTATAAATACCGCCTAACGGAAATACAACAACCAAACCATAAAACTTTACTAATCCTAAATCTTCGTCATTTAAACTTCATTGCATGGAAACAACCACAAGTATAAAATGCTTCTCTGTTTTCATGATGAATCACCATCATCAATGTCAATCCAGGCAGCAACAATCAAACAGTCACCACAGTTTTTAAGATAAATTAAAAAAAAAAAAACCTAAATGACTCATAGAAACTCTCCTTTGAACATCGTCGTGCATAGTTCTAATTAGCCTCCTTCTCTCGACACTTCTTCGGACAAAATAATAACGCGTAAGTGCGATTTAATTGCTGTGATCTGTCACTAGACCCCTCCCACCTGCAGACGACTTCTTAGTATTCTGCAAGTTCGCTTCTACGTGACTTGTGCCACGTTATGAGGGATATTTCGGGGGACATCCATCCAATGCAATGATTTTATGAGGGGAGTAGTTTATTTCTTTTCGTTTTCATTACATTATTCCGATATCGGATTGGAAATAAAAATTCCATTAGTTAAAAGCTGTATCATATTATTATAGCATTATGAATTACTGTTTCATGGAAACTAATTCAGTAAGTGGAAACATTATTTTTTTTTAATTTCAGTGTTGAAGACTCATGTAAATAAGAATAATTGCAGTTTATGTAAACGAAATAAAAAAATTAATTGCATAAAATTATATCATGATATTTTCCAAACTTTTACTAAGTATTATATCATCTGATTTAGTAATTTTCAATCAATTTTCAAGCAAATCTCTCAATGTAAGTAAGTCTATAAGTATTACATAGAATTTGTGAACAAACCCAACAATACTTTATACATTTAGAGTAGAAAATTAATAATATAAAAAGTGAAAAAATGCCTATTTTCGGGAAACGGAATTGAGAGCGTACATACATTTTTTTTCACTTTCTAATAAGTTAACCTATGAGTTTCTATAAGTTAACCTAAGTATTTCTCCGCTCATAACTTTTTTGCCTCATGTCCAAGGAAAATTAAACATACTGTAGGTTTGGTTGGTTGGTTATTTGGTTACATATATTTTCCGGTATGTGTGCTTGATCTCAAGGATCCGCTTATACACCTTTGTCAAGTAAGACAGACACAACAGAATTTTTACTGGCGCAAAGAAGGAAAATACACCCAGGGGCGAGGTGAGAATCGAACTCACGACGGAGCAGTGCGCAGACTGTTGGCGTGAAAGGCAGAGGAGCAAACCGAACAGGCCATCCGTCCCCCCAACACATACTGTATAGGGAATATTTATGCATGCTTTTCAGAACATTGAGTATACAAATTGTGGGGTCCACGTCAGAAAAAGGAGCATATAGATTACGTTGCGTATGGAGATGACCTCTTAGAGAAAATAAGTTATTATAGTTTGCTAAAATATGAAATAAATCTTGAAAAATTCACTTTAACTCATCCGTTAATGATTTGATTCACAATTGTGGATGTAAAATTTTTTATTTCCATGAATTAGACTTTAAAGATGGACCTAACATGGCCGTTGACCTCTTTGATTCCCCCTCCCATATCTACAGAACGCTCCCTCACATCCACCGCGGTCCTCATTATTCCCCTTCTTTACACGAAAGAAGTCCGATTAAACCAAAATCGTGCGACTTTTGCCTAATGCAACTCGACTCGCGACTTTCGCAGTCGTTAAATCCCTAGCGCGGCTTCGTAAATAATTGATTCCAGCCCTCTTTAGGACACCAATATACGTGACGAACTGTACGGTGGTTTCGCGACATATGTCGAGGTCAGGCGTAAAGTGTGTAACTCGAGTCCATGCATTTTTTAAAACGGCTATTAAGTGTTTTGTGCGTGTTGGATACATGGCTTGAAAAAGATACACGGTTTATGAGGACTTTTTCTTTGGAAAAGTGTGTAATCAACGTCTTCATTGTCGAAAATAACTGGCTTGATTACTTGATTAATTAGTCTAGTTGTTGATTCGCTGCCCGAATAGACTTTCGTGACTGTAAGGGGATCGTTATTTATGAGTGTCTTAAGTTCATGCTTCTAAATTGGAATTTTAACGAGTGTGTTGGAACTGGGGCGTCATTAATTTTAAATATTTTTATTTTGTAAATCTATTTTTACACTGAAAATGACAGTGTTCTGGTTCATAATGTGAATAAACAAGGAATTAATGAACGGACTCTATGTTTAGTGTCATAATTATGTGCGTTAAATATTTTAAAGCCGAAAGCAATGGATGTAACACCATTAATATTTTAAATTTGTTAACTCTAAATTTGCGTTTAAATATTTAGAGCAAATGAACTTTGGGCAGTATTATTTTTAACTTGTTGGATAAAGTTTTAAGATAAAATATGAGTGAGTAAAATTTATGTTACAAGTTATTCAGAGGTACTGATTTTTATTATTAATCTAACATAATATGTTTGAGGAAAATCTTTTTCATTCGAAATTTATCGTTAAGAGAGTTATAAGCATAAAACAACATCAAATAAGGAGAATAAATTATCTTGTAATAGACAAATTTCCATACTAAATTCAATCATGGATTTTTAAGCTTAAGGAATATTTGTCATAATTTTAGTCTAATAAATAATTATGAGGTGAAGGAACTTTTAAGTTTTCTCATAGTAAAACTTTTATTTTACAATATTTATTTTTGGGTAGAACATCACACTTAAAGTTAATAAAAGAGGTTTGTTTTAACATGTGTGAAAGTTCATAAAATGACCAGTTTTTTATTAGTATCTAATAAGTATTTTTTATTTATACTACCTATATTTACTACAAAAAATAAATAAAAAAAATTACAAGGAATGCACCCAAAAAGAAAAGAAGAAAGACGAACACACACATACATAGACAAATAATAAATGTAAAGCACCAAAAGAGCACAAAGGTCGTCCTTGGTACCCAGTACCAGATACATTTTCGGCAACGAAGCTGTAGAATTTAAGTTAGAATTAGCTGCTTTAGAATTTAAAGTTCCCTTTATTGCAATTAACTTTTAAAAAGAATTCATTCAAGTATTTTTATTCTGCACCTGCAAAATAATAAATCCCTTACCTGAATACATTATTCTCTTATTCAAAAAATTCAAATAAATTAATTAAAAGAGTAAAAAACACGTATTCTTCATCGTATCTTCGACCTCAGATCCCTCCAACACGAACAAAACGCGAGCATTAATTTTCAAAGCCTCGAACGCAGTCAATCTTTCCGCCTCAGAGAAAAAGGAAAGGAAGGAAATACCTCACGTTCGGCCATTTAGGCCTGAAGAACCAACCCAGAAAAGAAGGAAAAGCGGGATAAGGAAAGTGTTAAACGGAGAGCGAGGGAAAAAGCTAAGCAGAAAAATGAAATAAGAGGATTTACGCTCGTATCAGCAGTACTCTCTTTTCTGGAAAGGGGTGAGATCGGCGCTCAGGTAATTGGCTAATAGATCAAGATAACTTTCCAATAAGTAAAGACGTCCAACTTAAGTAGCAGGATCCGGATTTTGGTCTCTTAATCGGGAATTTCTTTTGCCGTGGAAAATGAAGACGCATGCAGAAAGAAACTGGTTAGGGTCCTGTTTGAAGTAAGTAACTATAAAAAGAAGAGAGGTTGAATATAAAGAATTGGGCTGTAATAAAGAATGCGTCTTCTGGGCAGGGGAATTTCACAGGTAGCACTAGTGATAGCGAGATATCTATTACACAAGCAATCGCAGTAATTGCTCAGTGCTGATAGTCACTGAATATTATGAGTAACAAAGGTGTTCTAGTTAGTATTCTAGATCACTATAAAGGTGTGACAACTATGTTCTGTGACAAGTCTGTTTTTACAAGTAATTTGTGACTGTGCGAATCATATTTAGGATTATGGTATCAGTAATTGCTCAAGGCTCATACTGACTGATTACTATGAGTAACAAAAATGTTCTAGTTTGGTGACCATTATAAAGGTGTGGCAACTATGTTCTGAGACAAATTTTTTTCACAAGTAATTCGTGACTGTGAGAATCATATTTAGGATTATGGGATAAATCCTAATGAAACGTGTTAATTTATTTTGATTTATAAATTTGTTCATGATTTTTCTTTCATCTGGATGGATTCAAATGGAATTAAAACGTAAAATCCCAATGATTTAAATCCAGGTTTGAAAGTAAAATTATTTTATTAAATCGATGAATATTTTATTCTGTATTATGGTTATATCAATGTTTTGTATTATTTTTTGGAATTATATTTCCTGAGGTGGTTGAACCGTGAAACTTATATTACTTTAAAAGAAAAAATTCATTTTGCATTAAGTGCACGTCAGTATGGCATGCATCTTTATCTCTAGTACATGTATGAACCTTCTTGTGAACCTTAATTATTTTAAAACCAACCAAACTTTATTATTACGCATACACATAGATTGCGTGTGACAATGGATTTTAGCTTGATTTTTATTTTTCCCTTGTTTGGCGCAGAATGTCCCTTGTGCCATAAAAACCCAAACACAACCAAACAAAACCAATCTTTTGAACCTTAAAATTTAACGAAGATTCGCATCTAAATCTAAAAAAAGAAACAGCACCAGGCAACATCATCAGGAAGAAATCCCCGGCTGCAACAGCAATAAGCGCCGGGCAGAGAAACCGGAGCACATAATCTGTGCCCAGCGCGTCGACAGATGGCGAGTAACGGCCAGCGGAAGATGATGAAAGAAAGAGAAGAAGAAGAAACAACGGGGCAAAACTTCTTTAGCGAATCGGACGGACGAAATGGTCAGATCTAATTTCGCCAACTTGAATTTCGGTAGAGAATGAAAACGAATCTTTGAAGGAGACGTTTTCTTTTCCTTCATTTCGATCGGAGAAATTTAATTAGCAATATTGTTGTTGCTGAAAGTAGTTTCGGGAGTAGATGGTTACATATGGAGGGAATGTCTCGTTTGATGTTTCTTTTTTTTCTGAGGGGCGGTGAAATAATGTGAGGTATGGTGCGGTATTTGATTGGAACTGTAATGATGGTGTGTTGTTGAAGTGATGGGGAAAGTTATTTGGAGGGAAGATTGAATTTTATTAAGTAGTTCATGGTATGAAAAACGCCATTGGTTGTGTTTGAGGAATGGTTTGTTTGAAATGTGATGTAATTTAGGTTGGTAGGAAATATTTGGGGTTTTATGAATTGGTACTTTTCCCGTTATCTATCACGTTAAAAACCACCAAGATATTATATACGCCAAATATAAGCTATCTTGCGAAAAATTGCAAATTAGCGAATGGAAATAAGCAGTTATATTGATAAAAGTAATAAGAGTTTGTCGATATTGGAATGTTTAGCGCACAAAATATGATAAGTTATTTATGTAGATACCTACCTTATTTATATAGATAATAGATGTACCAAAAAATATTGAAACTTTGAGTTGACAACTTATTGTGTTTTAATTGCTAAAGGTTATTTTATTTGTACTTTTAATTTTTGAAATTACGTTGATCCAATATTCTATCATCTGATCTAAATAATATAATCTGTTCTAAAAGAGATAAGTATTGTTGTTCAGTAAGTTAAATTTAAAATAGAAATTTCTTGATAATCTGATGTATTTATTAATAATTTTTACAAGAAAGAGCTTTATTTAAAAAGCATTAATAATATTTTATTGAGATAACGTTTTTTGTGTTTATACAGTGGAACCTCTTTGTAATGACTACAGGATATAATGGATCTGCGGATACAACGAACTTTTCTCTCGTCCTGACTGAACTGTTATTTTGTACGGGTACTTCAAAATTCTGAGAACTGAATTAACAGGTAGGGTAAGTTAAATTTTCAATTAAAATTACAAATTTGAATTTATATTATTAAAACGCATCAATTCAACGACTATTTTTTAAAGAGCCGTCCCCTTTTTGATAGGGTACAAATCATAAATTGATTTTTATCATTTAATAAATGAAAATTTGTCATTTGAATTTTTAGTACAAATTCATTTTGATGACTTACATTTTTAAAAATACTGAACAGTAATCACGAGCACAAATTTTAAATGCCCTTACACCTTACATAAACACTAAAAGCGCACTATTATTTTGCTAACTATTACACTATTACTAAAAGTTTGCTTTTCTGTACATCAACGACCGTAAAGGAAAAAGGAGTTTTACAGAACAATATACAGCATTGCTCAGAAAGCAACACAAGCCAACTGACTATAAGCTGTATTAAAAATATGCCAACACGTAATATAATATTAACTCGTGTTTTGATTGAAGTATTTTTGTCACGTCTTGCGCTCCAATAACGTCACTGACGTGAACATACACACAAATATCACATGTTGTGGATTCCGCAAATCCGAGGTTATCAGATGATACCAAGAGATATTCTGTAGGATTTTTGTCCTTCAATAATCAAAATAATTAGGTAATTCGAAGTTACCGAACCCCCTATTTATCTTTCGATTGAAATTCCTGAAAATTTCGACTCACCCACCAAACACTCCCCTTTTTCCAAAAACTGAATTCACACCCAATCCAGAAAAAGACGCGTATTTTATCACCCGATTGCTATTCACCGTTGCCATCCCGCCACAAATAAAATTGACTTTATATTCCCTTCCAAGAAACAACCTCCTTTCCCCATCAACGGCGAAAAACTTATCCTTAAGCCCAGAAAATAAATCCGCTTTGCCTCAAAAACGCATAAAGGCTGCCTCCAGGGGTACCGTGCGAATAAGGGCGCCGAGTGCACAGATTTAAATGAACCTCGCGCTCATAAAAATTCAACCTCCCATTTGCACTCCCGGCCCATTAGCATGGGGGTAGGCCGACCTACCTGCCCCCCAGAGGGAGGAAGGGGGACCGTGTTTCGATTTGAGTCCAATTTGCTTACGCGGGGACTTTTTGGGGTTGTTTGTTTGGAGTTGTTTTTTTTTTCTGTTGCTGCTGCCGATGTTTCTTATGGAGGTTGCATGATTTAGGAGGTGATATGTGGTGGAAAATTCGAGTGATTGCGGACGTGACCTGGCGGTGAATTGAGGGTAGGGGTTAACTATTGAAGAAGGTGGGAATGGGTGGTTTTATGGATTTTTTTTTTGGGGGGGGGGTTGTTTTTTTATTGTTTTATACCCGAGAATGTGTAAACAGGTTGGTTAAAAAACTATCTTTTACTTTCCAGTGTTGCCGGGGTGCTGGTCTATACTCGACAGCAACGTTTCTTAACCCTATGACGTCACTAAGCGGAAGCAGAAACCGAGTACACAGAGAGCATTTTGGGTAGTTAAGGTATAGTACTTAATATTTAAAAGACACCTAATGTAGAATTATCCTTTTAATATAATAATTGTAGTAAAAGTAAAAGCTGAAAAGTTAATTTGTAATTAATTAAAAGATAAAACGCTAGGATATTGTTTTCAACACAATTTTTTACTTTTTATGGTCTCAGTTTCTACTTAGACTATAATTTTAGATAAGCCATCAAATGCATAACCCTTTTTTACTGGTATGATGTTATGAAATTTTAAATTTATTTTACAAAACCAATTAAAAATTTTTGTTTAAAAAGTCTTTTACTTGGATCAAGTTAGCAACAACAAACAAAGCACAGAACTTGAGCTATTTTGTGAAAAAAGATAATTGCTCATTGATAGATTAAAAAACTTGCTTTTCTTTTGAACTTTTTTTTTAAAGTAGGGGAGACTGGGGACAATTGTAACACGGGTCAATTGTAACACTTCGTATTCCTGGAAAAGTATAGATGCCAAGCTGTTACAAAGGTAACAGCATGTGCATGGCTTGTAAAAAAATAATGTCCGAGAGCGCCAAGACTGGCAGTTGAGGTTTCACAGTGTACTTGAGAAAAGAGTGTTTATCGAGCATAAAAGTAAATTTTTACTTTTGAGTGAAATTTTTTCTCCTGCACTACAGGTATGTAGCACGAAATAATTTTTTTTACAAAATGAACCTACATTTATCATAGTTATATTCTGTTTAGTTTGAAGTTAATACAGTTTTTAGTTTCTTTGAAAACGAGGGTTGAATTAAAAATGGACACATGGGGTCAAATGTAACACTAATTCTGGGACGATTGTAACATGTGAAAATTGACTTTTGGATGCCGAGATCTCGTACAAAGACAACTAAAAGGGGTCAGATTAGTCAGGAAAGAATGGAGGCAGCGGCTGCTGAGGTTTGGGGGTCTGGAAAGTCAGTGAGAAGTGTTGTTTGTGAGCAGGGTATTTGTTATGGGCCGTTATACAGGTTCAGAAAAAATGAAAACCCTAAAGTGGGTTATAATTAATTTATACGTTATCGGCACGGGATCTTAGAAAATTGTTACCAGCAATCACCTGTATCACCTACACAAGCTCTTAATAAAAGATAACCAAATTCGCTGCCATCGCCACAAATATCAAAATGCTCACCACAGGCTGTTCTGCCAATACCAAAAATGGTACAAAATGACAATGCAACTATTAAAATGGAAACTCAAGGAGAAAGAACCCCATCTGCACCTATAAACCCAGTGTAAAAGAGAAGAAGTCTACACAAAAAAGAAATTTAAATATTCAGACTGTGAAACCTCATCAGACGATGAATATTTGTGTGTTGTTTCCATGGACAATTTCAAAAACAATCACCCCAGTGAAAAATGGGTTCAGTGTGTTTCGTACAAAATATATTGTTAAAAAATTTGTATAATTTTCCGTATTTCTAATGAAAATGTGTTGTGTTACAACTGACCCTTGTATGTGTTACAATCGACCCCACTTCAAGGGTCGATTGTAACAAAATTCTTTGGCATATTTTTTATTTACTATATTGTAATGCATGTTCACAGGACAGTTTTTATTACGCAATTGTAATTGGGATGTTTCAACCTATTTTCATACCAATTTTCATAACTCTAACATAAAAAATGGCTTGGCTGGAGATCAATTTGTAAATTTTGTTACAATTGTCCCCAGTCTCCCCTAATTAAAATTCAAAACGGAATGTAAGAATATCAGAACAAGATGAAAACTCAACAAAACAATGCCTACAACTTCAGTCTTTATACTTTCAAACCGCTTTACAGAATCGAAAAAAAAAAACACAGACCGGTGTCACAGTCCTTATCACTGCTGTCACTAAGAATGCAGTCTAACAGGGTTTAAAAGAAATATTCCGCCCGAAAAAACCTTGCGTAAACAGTTTCCTTCTAAGAAAAAAACCTCCAAGCTTTAAAAAACACATCCGCTTCAAAAACCTCAATGTGATTTCCCCCAGCGCTAGAGGTCAGCTAGTGACCAGTAACCGTTGGCTAAATGGCCAATATCTGCGGAGTTTTTTTCGCTGTCCTTATTTTCCGTGGGCTCTGGGCGTTTTCTGGGGTTGTGTTTTCCCCCCGTCGAGTTTTTTTTCATCCTTCGGAATAGATTTTGAAGAAAATGGCGACCGGGTTTCTCTCCCGCGTTGGAGGTTTTCATTTTTCACATGAATGAAAGTTCAGTCGCCGGTGTAATTTGCAGCCTGTCTTTTCTGATGGAATGCCATTTGGAAGTCTTGATGAACTGGGGAACTGAAGTTTTATTGCTTTGGGAAAACAAGAAGCTTTTTTATTTTTCTTGGAACTGGTTTGAAAAGGTTTTGAATGCATCACTTGTGGATAGGTTTTGAAAATTTTATTAAGGCGGGTATCTGATATATAGTTCTTATTCATGCAGTGTTTTTGAAAAGGGGGGAGATTATATTCTTCATATTTCAGTATGCCTTTTCCTTTATACCTTTCCTTTGAAAACAATGATATTTTACTTTATAATTTGGTTGCAATTTAAAAAATAAAACATTTTATTTTTGAAAGAAGTGAGAATAGAAAATGAATGAAAGCATGGGGGGGGGGCAAATGTGTATATGTACGCAAAATAATTCTGCTAAATGTAGTAAATGTTCTTTATAAATCAGTAAAATTACTTCCATTTTGCTGAGGATAAAATCTTTAAAAATACTCATAGTTTTTTTTTAAATGTAAAAATAGGATTGTATGAAAAGATATGATTTTTGAACGGTCGTTCTTTTCTTCTGCTTCAAACATTTTCACACAAAAATAAATTGCTTTTGATGTAGTACTGGGCAAAATTTAGAGAAGACATTCAACGTCTGGTTCCAGACAATAAAGAATAGTCAATAAGGTAATGTTCCTACAGATTTGTTTGTTGATTAAAAGGTTAGTTTAACCATATCGATTGATTATTGCGACTGATAAATGGTTATCAAGTCTAGACTCTTGATGAATGAACCATGATGGATATATAATGGCCAAGTTCTTACTAAAGTAAGTACCGAATAACTCAGTATCAATGTACCCGAACGATTTGGTGATTGTTCAAAATAGTCGTGTATCGTCAAGTATTTTGTTGTGAACGTGTATTTTGAAATAAAAATTATCTACTTATTCGATAATTTTTCTGCTTAGTAAATTAGACAGTTATGATAAATACATCTTAAAATTACATGAAAACATATTTATTAAATGTTCAATCCTATTGCTAGAACTTTTAGAAATGGTTAATAAATTTGTTTTTACCCTATTTCAAATGAAATTGGCTTTCGTACTTTCTAGTTTTAGTTCCAAATACAATGAATTAAATGCATGGGAATACTTCAAAAGACATTTTCTCTCTTTTATGATTAGAGAATATTTTAAAATAACTTAATTATTTAAAACAGAGGTACGAATATCTGTAAATATAATTCATCAAACATCAGAAATACAGATGATACGAAGGGTGACATTCCTGAGAAATTATTTGAACAAGGAAACATTTTTGGAGGTTAATAAGTTCCTTGAAATGAAAGTTTCGAACTTTTATCAAACCAAAAATCAGAACTTATCACCATTACATCATCATCTTTGACCTATTTCCAACATTCCTAGCATTGAAAATTTTAAGAGATGACAAGAATAAGAGAAAACTTGATACACTAAATATGATGAATACTTTTATACATTATCAAGTGAGTAAGAGCTCATTAGAAATATGAAACAATGAGATCTAAAGGCTTTTTTTGAGTTACCACTTTTGTTGTTCATTTTGGAGGAATCATTCAAAGTGAAACGTGTAAATTGTAATTCTACTCTTCACTCCTTAAATTTTCAATGCAAATTAGGGAATTGAAATGAATATTAAGGTAAATCAAACGGCATTTTTAAACAGTGTGCAAGAAGTTCAAATGCAGTCTTTTGCAGTCTTACATAAAATTTTAGAAGGAATATATTGTCATTTTATTTCTTTAGTAAAAAATAAAATATGTGTTTGTTTGTGAATATGTTTTTTATGAAAAAAAATATCTCCGATCATATCGCCTTATACTTCCCCCGCTCTTCTCCAAACTTCTCATCTTTTTAAGAAACGATCACAATACCTCTACAAACACTGACATTAAAAATTCCGCCTCAAATCGAACACTACAGCTATCTGTCCATGGGGAATATGCTAAACACCAGGAACGCCGTTCCCTTTTTACCCCTGGAAATAACAGCCATAATGGGGTAAACAAGGAGGAAAGAAGCCTGGCAATTCATTTTTCTCCTTCCAAATCCACGGCTATCGACTACGACTTATGAAAAGAAGAAGCCCTCTCCTGCCTCTGAGCGAAGGGAAGATTTATGAAGATTCCACGGGGAGAGAGGCTGCCATTTTTTTCCGACGAATTTCTCGAATAAAAAGTACAAAGAACATTAAGAACGAAAACGATTCGGGCAAAAATGAAAATAATAATAATAATAATAGCAATAATAATGCCAAGAAGTGAATGGAACCATGAGACCTAGAGGGAGGGGAAAAATTCAATAAACATAATACTTGTCTGGCAGAGAAAAAGGAATTCGACTTCCGACGATCTATTAATAATGTCGGCTACCGCACTGTACAAACGACATCCGAAATTTCCTCTTTAAATAAGTAAATAGATAGGGGAGAAGAAGGAACAGAAAAAGCAGTCAGAATGTCGAGGTTTTCATGTGTTTTTTTGTGTTGCTTGATCTTTTGCATTTGTCTGTTTTGGAATAGGGTCTCTTCTATCAATTCCCGGTTGAGATGAGGTATGGGGGGGGGGAAGAATGTAGCATGAAAGAAAAGCTCCTATTTCGTCTGGTCTTTTTTTATTAAATGCGACATTTTCCAAACGAAAAAATTATAAGTTATTTGTATATTTTCTCTCTGAAATTATGGAGTTGATAATTTTAAAAGAACGAAATTTGAAATAAAGATGTACAATATTTGAAGTTGCTTGAAGGTGTACAGAGTCTTTGTTTGAAGTATATTGCAATAGTTTTTTTTTTTGGTGAAAATAAGAATTTAAAAGTAGTTCCTTTGTTTTAAATTAAGTGGGAAGAACATAATAAAATATATTAAAATATTTACTATTATTTGTACTGTAAAAATGGTACAAAATGTCTTATTTAATTATTTAATTTTGATGCAAATCCTATAAAATAATTGTTTTATGAGTTTACCAATACATTAAAAGTATGCAATAAAATGCAATTTAAGTTTAGAAAATCAATTTTTAAGAATACATTTTAAATGCGCTTTTTTAATTTTTATGTAATCTTCCGGATAGATCTTGCAAAACAATTTCCTAGAAATCTGATCACATATGCTTCAATAATTTTATTTGAATGAAACTTAAGACACTTTGATAAAATTATTATCAAACAAGATTTAAACTTGATCTTGAACAGGTATTTCATCGATATTTTGTGAGTTAAAATATATTATTAAAAATTTAAATAATTTGACATTTCATTTTATGTACTACATGAAACTAAATATACCTTCTACAAAAATATGAATTTTTAAATTATTAGAATATAGGGATTTGAATGTTGAAACGATTTTATAACTTCTGAAATTAATTTCCAAAGTTGACTTTCCTATAAAAAAAAGTAGCCAAATACCAAGTTAAAGAAATGAAATTGCAAAAAATTATATGGTTTTTATTTAATTTAGAAATACGATTCATGTGCAAAAATATCAACTGTCTGTAACGTTACAATGAATTAAAAACACTGGTAAGAAAATTTCTCAAAATAATTTTTTACTTACAAAGTTTTTAAAGGGTTCTGTTTCACTTTTACCCTTTGTATCCCCCCTAAATTCATCTCAGGAACATTCTTCGTCCTGATTCCATCAGTAACTTCCGCACGCCCCCGCAAAGCCCCTCCAGAGACCAATCATCCTCACCCTACCAGTACTTAACTTAAAAGAAACGTGCAACCACATTTAATAGGCTGAAAGGCGCCACGTGACCTTACACGAATCCCAGCCGAGGAAGGCAGTTATGTATTTCAAACACGAACATCCAATTTCTGAAGTGTGGAATGTTCTAAAGCATTGAACGTGGGGGGGGGTGAAGTTTTTTTTTATTCGGGTGTTTATTTGTTTTTAGCGCGATTTACCGCGCCTGAGATGTTTTATATCTTATCGAGAACACACATTGCTGGGAATTTTGATTGGATGCCCATCCTTACTACCTTCCACCCCTCGCGTTAGGTTTTTTTTTGGAAGTTGGCATCTAAATGGATGCTTCCGTGGATTAAATGACTTGTTTCGGGGTGTTTAAAGGATGTGTGGTGTTGTGAACGGATAAAAATAGGGTTTATCCGTGAAATGTCTTCGGAGATTGTCAGCCAAACGACTTCGGATTGGGGACAGTTCAATGATATAGTGGAATTTGGGGGTGTTCTAAAGTTATAAAAGGGTGTTTGACTTTCATTTGATGGTTTTGGATCCTTTAAAGCAAATTAAGTGCCTGTTTCAATGTTCGGAATGGGATGTTGATGCATTAAAGATATCCCCCTGCGGTTAAAAGAGTATTGGATGTGATTTTAAACTATTATTTAACTAGCTTGCTCGTTTTAGTAATGGGCATTTAGTTACATTCAAATCAGTCTTGCCAGCCTTGAATTTAAAGCTTTGTTTAAAAGTCCTTTTCAATATGGTTATAAATAAAATGGAACTTTTAAAAATGTATAAAACAATGGGCAATATGAACTTATCGAAGGACTTTTGAAAAAGGGGAAACATCAGGCGCAAGGAGAAATTTTTTTTTATTTTAACCAATGTTTCAATGTTTTTCTTTTATAGACTTTTAAACGTCAATTTTATTTAATTAACTTTTACTTTAATCTTTTTTGCAAGTAGGTAATGGCTAAAAAGGTAAAATTTACTCTCTAAAATTTTTTATTTATACATTTTTGAGTGAATAAGTTGAAAATATGATTTTTTGTTTCTTTGGCAAAATAGGAATTAGTCTTCTAAATTAAATTAGGTATATTAAATTAAAAGTGATGATTATCTTCTTCATATCAAACTATTACTAATTTTAGTTGTATGTTATGTAGCTAACAATCTTCTCCACATCAAAGTTTCTCATATGCCACAAGTTTCAATTTCAAGTTGTTTCTGCTTATTATTTTCTAACGAAATTCCAGATACCTACTATACCTCAAAAACTAGTAAAACTCAAACCATTTAAAAACCCAACACACCCTCATCCCACCATCCCTCTACGCAACAGATTTCTCAAAAGCATCCAGCAGATCCATAAGGAAAGCATTGTTTCCTCGAGCCTCTGCGGATTTCTCACATCCATATTTTAAGCCGCATCTTCCTCTTAATGCAATGGACAAGGTTCATATATCAGGACTCTAAAACTCAAACAGTTCCTTCCGAATCGGAAAGGCGCAGTTTTGAATAATGTTCTGGCGGGGAGAGCCGGCTCGAATTGTTCCCATTCCCGTTCGATACAGAAGTTTTCCTTCTCTCTCTCTCTCTCGAAACTTTCCCGATTTCGGGAGAGGATGATTAGTTGTGAGCTTTGCTTATCAAAGGATCGGGAGTGTTGAGAAGATGGCGGCGTTGTTGGGCGATGCAAACGGTTTTATTTGCTCAAGTCTTTAAAAAGGAAAGTTTTGGGGGAGTTTTGAGAAACATCGAAAGGAATGTGAGGGTTGAGGGTAATGTTAGTACACTGCAAGCGGCCAAGCGCTCCACACTTTGTAAACACATTTAATAACACTTTTTTGTCATCAAAATAAAAACACTTAAGTTGTGTTGTTAAGTATAACACTTTAAGCCTTATTGTGTTGTGATGTTCTGAATATCTTTGAAAAGTGTTAAAAATGTGTTCGGTCCAAAAAATGTGTTGAAACATATGTTTAGTGTTCTTATTTTGATGCGAACACTATACACACAAGAACACATTTTATGTCTCTGAAATGTTTTGGTAACACTTTTACAACACAACTTTCGCAACACAATCGTAATACGATTAAAACGCTTTTCGTTAGAAGTGTTTATTACTGTGTTTAGTTAGAGTTTCAAAAGTGTTTCACGAACTTGCAGTGTAGCATTCAATCTGCAGGGGATGTAAGAATAGTGCAAGGGTTCTCTTCTCATATTTGCGTTTTGATAAGTAACATATCAAATGTAAGAAATTTCTTTTGAGGGGGCTTATCGTTGAGTACCAATTATTGTAGTAAACATATGTGATGTGAAACTGGAGTAATTAAACTTTTTTAATATGTAGAGAACAAATAAACTCTGAACAAAGGATCAAATTCAATTAAATATTCTTCTTTTCAGTACGCATAGATTTATAGATAGGTTTCTAAGAAGCAATTTTTTTCCTTTTTAAAAACGTTAACAAAATCTCTTTAAGAGGAAAAACATCGCAAAAATCTTTCATCACATTTACAGTATTTTCCCTCGTATTGGTATGCTTTTATTCTAACGCATCCGATAACTTGATATCACTAATGTCATTTCCATTCATTCAATTTTAAAGCTGTAATTACTTCACACCTAGGAATGTGTTTTAAATATGAACCCATCCATTCCCACGATGTTTCAAATGAATCGCAGTAGCTTCTGATGAAAAAGGAGTATTAAATTTAAAAAGTAAGTTTGAAAGTTTTTATCACGTAAGGCAAATAACTGAAATGGAAAGGCCAAAACACATTAGAAAGATGAATAAAAAATTATTTCAATAATTCCGCATCGTGAACTGGTGATCTGATTTCAACAAAGAATCTAAAAAGCATTTACTGAAGCGAACTCACCGGCATTTAAGAATTCCATAAAACCGATTACGCTTTGACAAACTCCTTTGTTTCAAAGCCGAATATCCTTCCCAGTTGATATACATTTTTCCAAGGAAGATTAAGTCCGCGATAGGGTTTAGGACCCGGAAAAAAAGAAACGTGCTTCACAATCCATTTACATACACTTTGCTTTTATTGAGCTACAACACACGGGTCGCAGAAAGTAAACAATTCTGGCCGTATCTTTCGCCATTTTGTCTCCCGCTAAGCCCTGAAATGCGGAGCTTGGTAATCCCTTAAAAGGTTTTAACGCTTCGGAGAAAACGTTATGCGACTCGAAACCATCGAAAGAAGCCAGCAGCAGCATCCGATATTCCCTGCGACAAGAATCCCGGACCCCGTGCATTTAGCGAATCGTGAAAAACCTCGCGGATTGGCTTAGAAAGCATCAAGCAACATGGAATCGCGTCACTTCGGAATCAATAAAACGCTATTAGACAGAAACTACATTACTGACATTCCCTCAAATCCAAGACCAATCTAATAAAGGCACGATATAGTGTCGAAAAGTTTTCAGGTGTACGCGCAGAAGACGGATAGTTCCCGGGAAGAAAAGGAATTCTATTTTTCAATTTTAATGGAACAAAAAGGTTTTTACTATTCCTCGGGGTGTTTTAGAACACTTCGTATTCATGGAACTCGGCGGAATTTTCAATTTCATTAAGGTATAGATGGTACGGAGGAGCTTATCGGACGTGAAATTTCAAGGCTCTTCCCCCTTAGGCCTAACTCCGTGATAGATTCGCCCCGCACAAAAAGGAATAATCTGTTTTCTTCGTCGCTTTTTTTTCCAGTCTGGTGGGCCTATCGGTTTTAAAGACGCAGGTTGCTAGAGATGCAGTCTTTCTCCAGAGTAAGATCAATCGCCCTGTTAATGGATTGGAGCGACGAGGTACATTAAACAGGTGATTTGTTCGAGGGGCGAGTGTCGTGTCTTGAATAAAAGCTTCCGTTCGGGTTATTTGGATAAGTGCGTTTTACGGGTAGTTTAATAAAGTTTAGTGGGGATGCTGCTTTCGATGGAATGTTGTCCTCTCTCTTGTCTTGAAATGAGGGAGATTTTTTGAATGTTTTTATCAGGGATTGCTAAAAAGTTCCTAAATATCAATGTACAGAAATTTAATCTGGCAAGTTTCTTGCATGGCGCAGTTTGTGTTGACACATGTAAAGTATATAAGTTGATAACATTTTTGCCACCCCCTTACAAAAGTATTTCACTTTAGTGAATTGAAACATCGTTTTTATTAGGGTGTCTGTTCTCTAATAACTATTAAATTGTGATATTAGTAATCATTAGTATACTATTTGTGTTTAGTTAGAGGTATATATTCAGAAAAATTGTGATATCTTTACTTCTCTCTATATTAAAAAAAAGTAACGGTCACCGCTGTCGCCGCCGCCGCTGCCGCCGCCGCTGTTTCAGAAATTTTTATTTTTGAACTCTTTGACCTCTCACAACGCAAAAACTACTTGACAGAAATTTATGAAATTTGAAAAGTTTGTAGAGGAATGTTTGGAGAACAATTTCGAATAAAAAGCTAATTGATGTTATTATTAGTTCTGGGGTATTTTTAAGGTCAAAGTTGAAGTTTTTGTTTTTTCGCCGCTTAATCGCGTTCAGCGAAAACTATTAGCAGCAGAGCTTTGATTTTTTGCAACCTCATACTCTGATATCTGAAGATGTGCACTACGTCGCCCTTTTTTCGAATTTCGAATTAGGTTTGGAGTAATTAATTTTTAAAGTTTCGAAATTTTTGTTACGTTTTCGGTTTTTTCAATCTAAAAGAAAAACTAATCACAATAGGAGTATGATTTTTAAACCACTTATGCTCTTATTTTTTAGAAAAAGATTAGCGTTTAATTCTTTGAAAAATTCGAATTAGTTTTGGAATTATTAAGCATCAAAGTTTCATTTTTTTCATAGTTTTACTAGGTCTTTATCAGACACGTTTAATGTTTAGTGGAGATTTTTTAAGTTTATTTTTGACGGTTCACTAGATTGTCGCGAGCACGGATATTTAAAAGTTTTGTGGGTGCACGTTTTTTTCTCTTAGTTTGTTAGTGATTGTTAGTAGACTTCCTTGATAATTATGTTTTCAACTATTTTTTGCTTTTGAAGTACTAGAGAAATAAATATAATTCGGATGAAGGGTGGATATATTTGTTTGGAAGTTGCGTGTTTTTCTGATTATTATTAGCTCATTGTTAGATTAGTCATTGTTTTAAGAGTTAATTTTTTAAGTTCGTGTGGTTATTAAATGTTTAAGGGAGGATAGTTTATGTATTCTGGAAAAATTAATATTTTTCAAGATTTGTTGAACAGGTTGGGAAAATATTTCTAATAAATTAGTGATAAGAGAAATAAAATATTTTATATTGGATAAGGGTTTTCATTAGAGTTGGTAAATTCTACAAGTCGCTGAGATCGCGAAGCGATCTTAAAAGAACTGCGAAGCAGTTCCGGGGGTTGGTGAGCGATAGCGAGCAGGGGGCAGGCCCCCTAGTTTTGTAAAAAAAAAAATTGGTTATGAATGCAATATTTCCAGGAAAATATTAAATTTCTTCAAAAATGCTTTTTAGGCCTGCACAACATGGCCCTATTTTTACGGTCAAACTAGTCTTGAATTATTTTAAAATTTTAAAAGAATTAGAAAAATTTTAGTTAAAATTAGTTAATGTCTTCCTGCCGTTTTTTGTCTTATATTTTTTTTTGTGTGTGTATGTGAGTTCCAATTGTTAAATGTGCATGTTGTGTACGTAATAAATAAATAAAAAAAAATTGAATTTGAAAAAAAAAAAAAAGATAAATTTCAAAAAGAGATGAATTTTCAAACGAATTCATTCCCCATATGAAAATGTTGTATTGTTGTTTTACAAATTTACAAACAGAGACAGCTTTCAAAAGTATAATAAAACCTAAAATCGTCAATTAAAATGAAAATTTTAATGTCAAGAACTAGCAATATAAAGTTTAGGTTGATCTTTTGGCCTGTGAAGACCGATAAAGTCAAGATTATTATTGATTTCAAACTTTTATGCCTTTAAACTTAACTAAAAATTAACACCAGTCATGGTTCCAAAATATATTGATACTTAAAAGAACTAGAAGGTTTTGGTACCTGAAAATATAAAATAATTCAAGGGATTTATTTTATTCCTTACTTGCATAAATATGGAATTATGTCACATTTACGCATTAGAAATATTTCGCGAATTTCTATAAATTACATCTATGACATGTTTCTAACATCTAACTTCTACAGAGCATACGGATTATCCATTTTGCCAAAAGAATCACGTTTGGTGACCTGTCTTAAGGCATCTTCTCCCGTCCCCGGTTTTAAACACTAAAACGTTTCACCCCACAAGTTTACTCCTAGCGTTCAACAGTTGGTGCCGCTCGAGCAAATCTAATTCTTAAGGGATCCTCTAAAGCTTCTTTTAAGGGCACTCGGGCAAGAGGCAACCCCAACAAGAAATAAAAACCGGGGGGGTTGAACGACTAACCGAATTTGCAGGAAAGGAAAGGCCGCGCAAACTCATTTAGCCATTTTCGGAAAATAGCATTTGAGATGGCAAGAGGCTATAGCTTTTTAATGGAGCTTAACGCCCAATGCTGGGTTTTTAATAAGCGGGGAAATTTTAGACACCTCGGGAACCTGACTCTTTTATAAATAGTTTTTCATTATGTTCCCGCGTGGAGAGTTTTTTTTTTCTTTGGAGGGTCGGGTATTTTTTTCCCTCGCCCCGAAAAGAAAAGGGGCAGTTATTTAAGAAGTTTTTTAATCAAATGGAAGTTTGGTAGGCTTGGGACAAGCCTCGATAGAAAACGCCCGCATTTTTCTCCTGCGTGGTTTTAAGAGGCGCGTTGAGTTGTTTCTGGCTGCTGCTACGAGAGGAGTATTTTTTATCGTCTGAAGTTTACTTAGCCCCGTGAAGAATAATGCAATTCAATTACCTGTTTTTTTCTCTTTCGGAAACCCGAAACTTCTTGTGGGTTCTAAAACATATTTATAGAGATTTATATTTTTCGTGCTAAGTTTAAATTTGAACTTTTTTGGAGGCAGCCTTGGAAGCCAGATAGTGAGAAAATTTATAAGATCCTTCTTTGTAAGTTTTTACTGTAGGCTTTTGCTGGGGGAGTATTAATATTTTTTTTCATTAAACGCTCGTTTCGCCTGGAAAAGAAAACAGAAGATAAGCTTGGGTTTTCTTGGCAAGTAATATTCTTGTCAATATGATTGATTTGAGAAATATCAGCCATTAGAGTTTCTTCTGAAAATCTTAAGGTAAAAATTAAAAGTTTGAGCTTATTATGTTAGATTAGCACGGAGGTAAACTACCTAGACATGATTTTGGTTACTCGAAACTTTAATATTCTAAACTTCCAAATTAATTAAATATTAAGATATGTTTAGTTAAGACGACAAAAATTAAATTTTGTCTGGATTTAAAATTGTACTCATTAAATTTTAACCACAACATGTAGAATTTAAGAAAATTATATAGAAATATAGGTTAGTCGAGTCGCTTGTGTCAAAAACCAATGGTGTAAAAAAAAACAAAAACTTTTGGCAGAAGCTTAGTGAGTGCTATCATTCGATTTGTAATGACGTCTACATTAACGTGGTACCGGGTGTTTTTTCCGAATTCTGTGCAGGGTTTTTTTATGACGTCATGAATGCAAGATCGCCTCCACAGGAAAAAAGCTGTAAATGGCGATCTAGGGATGTTATCGGAACTATTTTTGGACAAAAAGCTCGGAAATACAAATGATCACTCACAAAGCTTCTGCCAAAAGATTTTCGAAACATGACATAAGCGACTCCACTATACGTATGTGCATTTCGTTTATATAGTTTAGAAAAAAAATATATTTTTTTTATACACCAGAACAGTATTACCCTTAACTCGAAAAATACAAAATGTCAGGTGATCATGGATATTTTAGGTTCTGTTTCGGATCTTTTGGTTCGTGTGGTGTTTGTATCATAGCCTTAAAAACTACGAAACAAATATTTTTATTGAAGGAATAATACACAGGCGTTTTTACTGCAAATGACAAATCATTATGAAGAAATCTGTTAGGTGGATTTTGATAACTCTCATTATGCACTCGGCACTCAACATAACACATGCACTTTACATGCAACACATCAAAAATATTATACAATAGACATAAGTCCTTATCAAAGCGTAACATAAAAATACCACTCGAACATTCCACGCTTCGACTACTTCTGAAGCATCTGTCCCAACATTCCAAGAACGACACTCTTCAAAACAGCACTCCCCCTCCCCCTCGCTAATTCAAAACGTTAAGGAGGAACTCGAGACCCTGCATTACATCAAATCCACCACCCCTCAAGAACTCCCAAAAAACCTCCCTACCCTTGCTGTCTGACATTCGACGACAAAAGCGAATAGCTCTCTGATTGGCTACGGAACGACCCAACTCTTGACGCCAGTCAGATCAATGTGATTAATTACAGGCCCTCAAAAAGATCCTGAGTTTTCTCATTAGCTGTGAATACTAATCATTGGAACTAATTTCCCGAACAACTGGATGGAAGAGATTTCTAATGACAATTTTCTTTCCAGACATTATTAAACGTTAGCGGCGTTATTAAGCAAAGTTAATGATCGTGGATTTTTTTTTCCTTATTCCTCCGCTTTGCCGGTGTTGTTGTTGTTATTATTAATATTGTGTTGTCTTTCTCTTTCATAATTAGGTTGTTCTGAAAGATGACACTCTTTAAAAGGCTGCGAGACCGTTAGAAAGTGCGCACGGAGGTAATTCGAATGGACTTGTTTGCTTTTTAAGGAAAGTTATTAGCTTTACTGTGCGTTTGGATGCGTGGTAATTGTTCTAATTTGCAAATAAACTGCCTTTTTTGTTCATTTCGTGCTCATAGAAGGATTGTAAATGGGTTGAAAGGTGTTTTTTTTGTAGTTTGATTGGGAGTGCTGTTTCGATTATGGTGTGTTTAATATTGCAGTTGACTTAAATAACTCAGCATACTTTCATTTTCCTCTCCATATTAATTGGTTCTTTAGTTCCAAAATAGGTTCCGAGCCTAAAAATTACTCTTTTACAGTCACTAAATTACTGAAGATATAAATAAAATCTCGTATAGTCGTGGACATTGTGTGAAGGTATAACAAAGTGACTATGCTGAATCCATAGAGATCAAGCACACAGACCGGAAAATATATGTACCAAAAAAACCATGCTGAATCCATTGATATGACTTTCAGAACTCCTCGTGAAGAAATAAGAAGAAATTAAAAATAATAAAAAAAGAAAAGAAAAAAATATTCAGTTAAAAATGGGATGAAAACCCAACATGACACAAAAACTTTTTCATGAATTTATATGTAATATAAAACCGTTTTTTGATGTTTTTCCTTTTCCGGGCCTTGATAAAAGTGCATGTGCTATTTGATACAGCAAACTTTATATACTATTTTGTTAAGTAGAAAAATGATTTATTCAGATACTTTTTTCATAAAAATATTTAAAAATGACTCAATTTTATGAAACTAATTAGAAAAAGAATATAAGTTCGATGAAAATTAAAATATAACGACTTTTGTAAAAAATTATTCTTGTATCAATCATTTTTGTAACATTATCCTTCAACTGACTCGTAACTGATTTTTTTTTAAATTGCTGTGGTATAGTATTCTTCTCCCAATACAAAATATGGGAACTTTGATAAGTAAAAATATGCCCCACGAGAGTATCAAAGTATATCAATTTGCCCCAATGGTTATTTTGAAACAAAAAACCTTTATTTAAAATAATGACAAATTTTATTTAAAATTTAAATATACCACATATTAGCAACAAAAATGAAATTGCTTTTGGAATTTACAGATCTCTGAATTGAAAGTAGAATAGCGTCAGGTAGATTTTACATAAAACTTAAATTTAGTTTCTCTCTTTAAAATTTATTGACTTAAATGAATTAATACAGAGTTTAACGGTTTCAGATATAATGTTTATGCATGAAAAGGAAACTTTAATAACAGCTTTTGAGATATTAAAAGTGTAACATCAATGTGTCGTGTGCCCCTTGTATCAAATCACCCTTTTTCTTCTATAATTTCTTTGATATTTGAATTCAAATCCATCGTGATAAAAAAAACTATACACAGTAAAACTTTCAATTATTGTATTGTGAACGTAAAAATTTTATAACGACGAAACTTTGTTTGAACTTTTTGTTGCAACCAGATGCCGTTTTTAAAACTCCGGAGTAACCGAAACATGAAACTAGATTATCTTCAGTCCTAACAACAACTATTACTAAAGGAAAAATATTTAGCTAACTTGAACCCACTTCCTATTATTCTAACTGACAGGAATGTGAACTGTTTTAGCTTTTTTTTTTAGTTTTGTAGAGTATGTTTTATAATTCTACTTAGATATTGGTTGCGGAAACGGAATAGTAGTGTTTGAACGATGCGTTGATACAATAATGAACCAGATGACTTGTGGAGCCTTTTTTATTACAGCAGTGCACTAGAATATATAGCAGTCGGCGCGCTTGGCGCGGTAACAAATATCGACGCCAACTTGGCGTGAGTGTGGATAGTAATTTACATAAATTTGCATTGAACATAACTTCCCGCCTTAGGACGGTCCAGTCCTAAATAAATTAAGTTTAAATCACAAAGAAATATAAAGTTCAGTTTTGTCTAGGCAACAGGCAGACCTTGCCTATTGGCCTCTTGTAGACACCTTTGCTCGTTTTCACCGTAACCACTCGAACTAGAGAGTCCTTTCCTGGATGTACGTCGAGGATGAGTCCGAGAGGCCAGGATGCAGGGGGGGAGTCTTTCTCTTTCAGGATTACAACGTCACCGACCTTGATGTTGTCGGTAGGGTGCTGCCACTTACAGCGTTGATTAAGTGAGTGTAAGTACTCACGGTGCCATCTCTTCCAAAATCCGCGTCTTAGATTCTGGATTAGCTCCCATCTAGTAGATAGCTTCATAATAGGTGTCGGATCTGGAATAAAAGTTGCTACTTCTCCTATAAGAAAATGAGAAGGCGTTAATACATGAATTGAATCCGGATCATTTTGATCTAAGGATGTGAGTGGACGGGAATTCAACAATCCTTCGATTTGACACAAGAGAGTGGATAGTTCTTCATAGGTGAGCAGGTTTTCACCGATTATACGTCTAAGGTGAAATTTGGTTGATTTAACACCTGCTTCCCAAATCCCTCCAAAGTGAGGTGAAGTGGGTGGAATAAAATGCCATTCTATACAGTCTTTCGCGAGAAACTCGCAAACAGAGTCATCTCTGGACAGTTCTTCAAGCAAGTACTCCAACTCTTGGAGATGGCGTTTAGCCCCAATAAAGTTTGTAGCGTTATCGCTGAAAATACCTTTGGGTACACCTCTTCGTGAAACGAAGCGATGTAGAGCTGCTATAAACGACTCAGTTCCTAGATCACTCACTATTTCTAGGTGTAGGGCTTTAGATGCGAGACACACAAATAAGCATATGTAACCCTTGGTGCTTTTTGCACCTCTTCCTTTATTGACCTTTACCGGAATCGGGCCAGCTAAATCAATGCCTACATTAAGGAACGCCCTTGTGAACTGAACACGTTCCTCGGGAAGTGATCCCATCATTTGTTTGCCGGTACGACCTTTAAATCTTAAACATTTGACACATTTATTAATGCAGTTACCAATAACCCTTTTGGCTCTTAAGATCCAATATTTTTGTTTAACTAAGTGGGACAATAATGTAGGGCCTGCATGTAAGTTAGCAATATGAGCTTCTTGGACAATAAGGGTTGCAATTTTATGCTTCCCTGGGATTATGGCTGGGTGTTTAGTTTCATATTTTACAGTAGAATTTTCAATTCTTCCACCTACACGTAAAACAGCATCCTCATCCAAAAAAGGGTAGAGTGCTTTTAATGGACTACTTTTCTTTAAGGCTAGATTCTTCTTAATGCAGTTAATTTCTTCACTAAAGTACTTCATTTGTACCCACTTTAAGATTATATTAAGAGCTTCGCTAAATTCTTTAGCTGTTACTGCCGTAGTTAACTGGGCATTTTGAGAATAGGAAATCCATCTTCTACAATAAGTTATAACTTTACAAATTTTCGTTAGGGACGAATGGGCTTCAAATATGTCTTCTAAAGTGTCATTCTTGGACACAGTTAAAAAGGAATAAATAGAGTTTACCTTCTCTTCTTTGAAGGCATCAGAATTTAAATCATCCAAACCATTAGGGTCCTGGGGAGGAACTGGATTGGTTTCTGAGAGAAACTTTGGCCCATGCCACCAGAGTGTAGACTCCTTCAATTGTTTGGCGAGTAGTCCTCTAGAAGCAATGTCAGCCGGGTTCTCCTTACTCTGTACATAATGCCACTGGTCGTTGGAGATAGATTCCAAAATTTCACAAGTCCTGTTGCCGATGAACTGCTTCCATCTCCGAGGAGGGCTAGACAACCAGGTTAATACGACCTTCGAATCAGACCAAGCATAAATGCATGAGATACAGGAATCAAGAACAGTTTTTATAACATTTAGCAATCTCGTAAGTAATAAGGCTGCGCATAATTCTAATTTTGCAATAGTTAGAGGTTTGATAGGAGAAACCTTAGTTTTAGACACTAATAAATTTACCTTTGCTTCACCGTTTATAACTTCACGGCAATAAACAACGGCTGCGTACGCCAGTTCAGATGCGTCGCTGAAGCCATGCAATTCAACTTTACACGTACCTATTCTAATGCTACGTGGAATTTGGATAGTTTCAATTAGGTCAAATTGACCTTTGATAGTAAGCCATTTTTTAGCTAGATCAGACGGAATAGGTGTATCCCAATCTAAATTAAGTAACCAAAGTTTTTGGTATAATATTTTTAGAAGAATTACACAAGGTGCTAATAATCCTAAGGGATCAAACACTCTTGCTGTGTGAGATAACAAGCTTCTTTTGGTGACATCACCCTCAAAGTTCAAAGAAGACTTAAAATATAAAGTATCTGATTTGTTATCCCAGTGTAAACCCAGTACCTTGTTGTACTCATCAGGTAAGATCTCAAAGTCAACTAAGTTGCTTTCGCCAAAAGAAACTTCATTTAGAAGTTCTAAAGAGTTTGACCTCCATTTTCTCAAGTTTAATCCTCGAGTTTTTAGAAGCATGGATACCTCTTTACATAGTTTCACCGCGTCGTCTAAATTATCAGTACCTGAGATAAAGTCATCCATATAGAAGTTTTTTTCAATTTCAGACGAAGCAGTAGGATATTCTAAATTACCATCAATAGCAATTTCCTTTAAACATCTAGCAGCCAAGAATGAGGAGGAAGAAAAACCATACGTTACGGTTTGTAGCTCGTATTCCTCCAAGCCTAGATCTGGATCTTCCCGCCAGACGATGCGTTGAAACCTCCGATCCTCTTCTGCCAGCCAGATTTGCCGGTAAAACTTTTCGATGTCGGCGGAAAACGCATATCTGTGACAACGAAAATTCACCAAGATTTCAAATAAATCACGTTGAATGGAAGGTCCAACTGCAAGAAGAGAGTTAATAGACTTTCCTGTGGAAGAAACAGAAGATGCGTCAAACACTACACGATATTTCGTAGTACTAGAAGAAGTTTTTGTGACGCAATGATGTGGAAGATGCAAGTTTTCTAAGCGCTTGTCTTCCAACATGGGATTAACTTTACACATATGACCAAGGTCTTTATATTCCTGCATAAACTCAATGTATGCTAGTTTCATAGCGGGATTGCGTTGCAATCTTCTTTCGGTTGCTAAGAAACGCTGAGTTGCTATTTGTTTTGATTCCCCGAGCTCAGATTGTGGCTCAATAAAAGGTAGTTTTACCATAAATCGACCATCTTTGTTAATTTTATAATTTTGCACAAAGTGATCTTCGGCAAACACTTCTTGCTCAGTTAGTTTACTGTTAGGGACAACATTAGGGACCCTTTCAATTTCCCAAAAAAGTTTCAAAACTTTATCAATATCTAAGTTTGTATTTATGCAGGTTAGGGACAAGAGGCATAAATTTTGCTTATCCTCATTAGAAGGTTTACCTTTACCTGCCAAAACATATCCAAAAACAGTATTCTGAGCAACGATCGAATTATCCGACACTGACATTTTTTCAGGTTTCAAAAAATTGAACACATAATCAGACCCAAATAAAATGTCAATAGACTTTGGAATTTCAAACCCTGGATCTGCTAATGGGAGTGAAAATAAATAGTCTGGTTTAGAAAGTTCAAGTCTTTTCAGTGGGACTAGGGTAGTTAAAGTAGCTAGTACATAAGCATCAACTTTAAACGCAAAATTTATATCATTTTTAGAGAATACAAAAAGGTGCACAATACCTTTAGTTGAGCATGTTATTAGAGATCCAATCCCACTTACAGGAAACCTTGAGTTAGAGCGTTTTATACCCAATTTTGATACACAAGATTCTGATACGAACGTGCATTGACTACCAGTGTCCAATAAACCAACACATTCGATTTTTTGACTTTCAGAATTTTTAACTAACACGACTGCTGTTGGTAGCAAGCAAGTCGAGGGACCATCTGCATACATTGAAACGCTAGGGCTAACTGAAGTTGACGCCTCAATTTTAGGATCTTCAATCTTAGATACAAAGGCAGTAGCTGCTGTTTCGTGCAGCATTGTATTATGTCTATGCTTACACACGTTACATATACCGTAACTAGAAGTACAATCCTTAACGTTATGTTTACCAAAACAACCCGTACATAGAGAGTGTTGGTTAAGGAACCTTCTCCGAGATGAAATAGATAGATCTTTAAATTTTGGACACTTCGATAAAAAGTGCGATCCAGTGCATTTTTTACACTTAGGATTAACAGAACTCCGCGTATTGTATGCGGGGGTTGTCTTCGAATTAAGACTTTCAGCTCCGTGGCCTTTGGATACATCAAGATACGAACAGCGATTGTTTAGAAATGTAATAAAAGTTTCAGCTGTAGGAAACTCTACATTTGTAGTTTCTTGTGCCCAAAGATGGCGCGTTTCAGCGTCTACCTTTTCTAATAGTAGGTAAACAAGCCAAACGTCTCTTGATGTAGCCCTTTCATCTAATGACTTTAAACCGCGGATAACCTCATCAGTTATATCAGCTAACTTACGCAAAGCTAACCCATCAGGATTTGGTATTTTATTTTGATCAAAGAACGTACTCAACAGAGCAGAACAGATTTGCTTTTTATTATCAAAGCGTTGTACTAACTTATCCCAAGCCTCGTCATAGCTAGCTTCCGAGATCGGGATATGACGTATCAAAGAAGCAGGTTTTTCGGATAATAAACCCTTTAGATAGTGAAATTTTTGAATCTTAGTAATCGATTCATTAGAGTCGACTGTAGCGACAAATAAGTCCTTAAAGGATGGCCAATCTGTTAAGTTCCCAGAAAACATGGGTATATTAATTTTAGGCAACCTCACAAAATTAGAAGGGGGCTGCATAATACTTGAATTAGATTGATTCAACTGCACATACTGAGGTGATCCCTGATCAATCTTTTCAATTTTATCTAAGATAGTAGATTTGAGTTGTAAATAAACATCCTCATACGTATCATACTCCGATTGGTCATCTGGAAGTTGGTTATCTTGAGCTAAAAATTCTGCCCACACTTCATTTAATCTTTCGCATCGTGCTGATAAGTCACTTTTAGAAAAGCTAGTATTATTTTCTAAATAAGTTTTAAGTCTGGTGAAAGAGGCCTTAGCTCTACCTCGCAATACAATTATTTCAGAAGTAGTCATTGTACGAATTTAACAACTGAATCCAAACTTAAACTTTTATACTTATCTTCAATCTTCGATCGACTTTTGTATTCGTCGATACTTCACCCTTCAATCTTCGTCCCTGTTCGGGCGCCAGCTGTTTGAACGATGCGTTGATACAATAATGAACCAGATGACTTGTGGAGCCTTTTTTATTACAGCAGTGCACTAGAATATATAGCAGTCGGCGCGCTTGGCGCGGTAACAAATATCGACGCCAACTTGGCGTGAGTGTGGATAGTAATTTACATAAATTTGCATTGAACAAGTAGTTTCTTGGCTTCTTAAAGATAGTAAATGTTTAATGCTCTTTTTTACTCTGAATTTGTTGTTTATTTATTTATTAATACATGTAAACTTGTTTACCTTAATATTTGGAGTTTATATAGTTTAATTACATATTATATATTATGTAAACCTGTGTCAGAAGGCCAAGGCCTTCAGGGGCTGTAGAGCCGAAGAAGAAAAAGATGTGACAAATTTCTTTATTTTAACGTTTGTGATTTGGGTGGATTGATAGCAAAAGGGAAAATAGTAGTATTTTTCCAATCTTCATAAATATGCCACCCACCCCTTTACATGTTGTGTATTCCTAAATCTTAATCAGTGTAATTATAGGTATGGTACTAAAGAGAAAAAATATTTCACCGATTTTTCTTCCCAAAATTTTATAATTTACTGTGCAGAGAGGTAAGCATTTTGAAAAGTAAATTTCCCAAACATAACTGTCATTAAATTTGTCTGAATGGAACATTTAAGCTAATAGGTTTTCCTCGTCATTATTGAAATCACGTCCATCCAAAAATTCTCAAACATCCCATTATTCATCCAAACATCTCGAAAGAATTAAAATCAAACCTCAAAAGTAACGAACACTTCCGAAACGGCACCCATGTTCCTTTTAGAAGCAATCTTTCTCGAAGAAACGGTTTCGAAAGGGTAGGAATCACTCATCCCGAATGCGGAAAAACTCAAAAGAACTTTTTGAAATCAAAATGGCGGTCCGTAAAATAAAAAGAAATGGCGGAAACGAAACCGCGCGATAATTTACTCATTTTTGCCCTGTCAGCCCGGGCATAAATTAAGATTAATAAAAAGCGGGGTTAGTGTTACGGAAAAGGGGTTCAAAGAATTTCCGAAAATTTATTTAAGAAACGGTGGCTCACTCAGAGAGGTGTGGAGGGAATTTTAATGAGGAACTTTATTTCGCCGCCATATTTTAAGCAGACGCTTTGGAGTTTTCCTAATGGCTGCGAGTCAAGTAGGAACTGAGAAATCATTGATCTTTCTTAAGGGGCTTTTTGGAAAAAATAATTATTCTTAAACCGGGGATTTTGGGCCATTTCGTACGGGGGGTTCTGATTTGAATAAGTGCTGAGAGGTCTTTTCTAAATTCAATCACTCAAAAAAATTCGTCCGAGATTGGATTAGAGCGGTTATTATCATTGGGAGAGACTGTAATGGACCTCTTGGAAGTGAATTTTTTAGAATTATGTTTAGAAATTGCGGAATAAGTTAGATGTCATAGTTAGCATGTTCACACAAAATGCATTGAAAGAAATATTTCATCTAGTCTCTCCTCTGATTTTGGTGAACTATGCAGAATATCATAAAATTAATGTACTTACTTACTAATTCTAAAAAAGGGGAAGGTAATATGGTCTTTCATTCTTAATTTTGGATAAAGTAATATTAGTTTTCTTTCTTGTGATACGGTTTTATAGTAGAAACTATACGTTCCTTTTTAGCAGAATAATTTAGTATAAAGCAATTTCATTTCATGTAAAATTATCTGTTTTTCTTGCATTATTATTTCCAAGCAACGATTTGAACTAAAATTGTTTCAATTTAGATATGTTTTTCTTTATTCTTAATTCATTGGCAATTATTTTAAATCTCGACAACGTTGTTAGAATTTTGTAAAAAGTTGCCCTTTTTAATGTAAAAAAAGAACAACGGGATTTAATACGAGGAAAAAGATAAAAATGTATTGCAAACTCAAATCCCTGGGGTAGTTTACTTAAATTAAATTTAAAATTTATGCCAGGCTGGTGACTTAAAATCAGTTAAAAAGTAAGAGAGTTTTAAGAGTAACAACTAAAATTGACAAGGAGGATTGTCTCTTAATCACAAAATGCGTCACCAAGCAAAGCAGAAACAATCAGATTTTCATTTTCAAAAAATTCCTATTTTTTAAGCTTATAAACTTTTGTTGGACATAAAACGAAAAGGACTGCTTGGTGGTTTTGAACTTTTCCTGATGATTTTTTTATAAATTACATTTTAGTTCCCCTAATTGATTTACGAATTTTTACAAAACAAATTTTGCGGATAGACGCTTTCTATAAAAACATTCTCCCTAAGGAAGTACTTAAAAGCGTATTTAATGCTCCTTACAACTGAAAAGTTTGAATAAAAATGGTCTAAGTCCGAAGGTTAATTTTATACCAGATCAATCATTGATTTTGCGCTATATTAGGAATTTACATTTGTTTTATAAAATGTTTGACATTTAAATGGATTAGTATGAGGGCAAATTACATGATTTTTTGACTGTCGAATGGATATTCACTTTACTTAAAATTTATATGCATGCTTTAGGTTGTTGGACTTATGCCATTTTAATACTAATCTCTGAGTTTATGCTCTTGTAACTCCTCCGACGCTTTCCGATTGAGGTATAACGTGAAACTTTCCACAATCGGGGAAGGTTTATCCTTTTCAATCCTGACCGTCCCATATTTTCTACAGGGTTCATTGGAAATTTCGGGCGCCTAGGTTTGAAAGAGATAAACAAAAAACGCAAAAAAAAAAGCGTTTAAAAGAACCGAAAGGAAATCAAATTCGAAAACGCAAAGAAAACAAAAACGGAAAGGGAAAAGAATATTTCTCCCCTTTCACTTGATAAAAGGAGCCAATCAAGCGAAAGAAATAATCAAGAACCGCTCTCCCATTGGACGAAGAAGCGGGAAAAAACTGCGTCCTCTAGTCGCGGCATTTAAAAAGACAAATTTAATTAATAGTCGTAAAATGCAAACAGGTGACAACGAATAAGTCATGTAAAAGGTACTCGGTTTATTGGGTAATAAGTTCTGCACACTGTCGTGTAATTAGATTTGGAAGAAGGAAAAAAAAAAGAAGATAATAGGAACTCTTTTCCCGTTTGTTTTGCGTTAAAAGCCCTCGGAAGTGAAAAAAAAATAAATAGAATGAAACAAATGAAATTAACACTGACTCCCATTGTGAACTCCCGGTAGAAAAAAAATGAACGGAAAACAATGGAGATCGTTAATCCTTTTCATTTGCGCCCCTTTTTGGGCCTGGAATGCATTTATTAAAGACTGACGAAGGATTTCTGTGTTTCTTGCCGTCAGATATTCGCTCTTTTCAATTGTTAAATCATTCGGAAGTTTCAGTGAATGGAAGTCATTAAAATCGTCCGGGCAAGCATTGAAAGGGAACTTTAGAAATGAAGGGATAATGAAATATACTGCTAATTCTTTGGAGGGTTCCTGAAACCCTGTTCAGAGTTATTTTATTAAATGGAAATACCAAAATGTATAATTAAAATGAGATTTGAATTAGTTTGATTTGTTGGATTTTCAATTATGAGGGAAGAAGTAAGCCAAAAAAAAATGCTTCAAATTTAGTAGTCTTTTAGTAGTATGGAAGGTAAAAATAGTTCACATTATTAAAAAAAATTAAATTTGAAATTCTAACCTATTGTTTAGTTTATCTTATTTTAGAATTCATGTTTACTAAATTTTTAATAATGGTAGTTATAGATTTAACGCAGTTAAACCATTTTTTGCTCATGTAAAATTAAAAAATGGAATAACAAAACATTCTTCTATTTTGTGATTCAAAATTTCGTGGTAATTTGGTGGATTGGTGAACATGAAATTAGATTTTAGACAATGGAAAGAAATTAAGTTTTCCTTTAATTTAATAGTTAATATGAACTTAACAAGTAGCATTAATATTAGAAAAGGTAATATTGTAAGAATCAACCTAAAGAAAAATATTATTATTCTATATAGATATTTTACTCTTATTAAACAACAACATATTTAGGAATTAATAGTAAATTACTCCATACTCAGTAATAGGTCAATAAATTATAAAGTTATGAAAGAGCCTTATTCTGAATAATTTAAGCAGTTAGCTTTTGTTAAATAATATTATTTTAAAGATGAGAAATAAGCGAGATAAATGCACATTTTTCAAAAATTTCAAAGAAAATACCATGTTTATGGAAAATTTAAACATTTCTTAAATTTAAATCTTTTTTCCTGCAATCCTAAAATCCTTCAATTTTACTTTTGATCTCCACATCTTGATGGTAAAATTTATTAAAAAAAAAAAACTCTTACAACACCTCTGATATCTCTTTCTGATATTCTTCTGATATCTGATAACCTCTTTATCACAAACCCACCCCTTCCATTACTACATGTCTCCCATTCTTTTGCGGGACAAGTTCCGGAACCCACATCTACAGTCCCTCCAATGGCAGAGACGGCAACCTGCGTGTTCTTACAAGTGTTATTCATCACCAACACTGTTGCAGAGGGGCTGACTGATGATGTGGAGGAGGGGGTACTGAGTCCTTGCAGACGATTTTGGAGCCAGGGTGGCGGAATGGGGTGGAGGGATGGGGTGGGGATTCTGCCTGGCCAATCAAAATTTGTTTTATTTTTTTTTGGGGGGGGGTGCATTGTGGGTCGGTCGGGTGTGATTTTATGTGAGGGATTTTGATTTGGCGTTAGGGCGAATTACGTGGAGTTGAATGGCTCTTTTTATTTCAGTAAGTAATAAGTAACAATTGTAATAGTAGGTATAGTTATTCAGAAATTTATCGCTTATTATTAAATGTAATAGTTTATGTGCTATTATATTCATGTTTACTGCCCTAGTTCATTTTTTCTGCTTATTACGTATTTAATCTCTGTTTTACCATATCAAATACTGGGTACATCAATGTGACTATATTTATTTTTGAAATTTCGTTTTTGATTTTTTTTTTAAATTTGTACCTTATTAATCTTTAGTTTTGGAAAGAAAAAAATATGTTTTCGAGTGTATTTTACTAACACTTTTTTTTTCAAAATAAAGATGTGAGGTGAGATTTTGCTAACGTTATCATTTTGGGTACTTTACTATGATGGATATTGCAGTGGACTCTAACCGTCTGACGGTCACGTGTTGGTTCCGTGTGAAGTCTCGAACCAGATAGGCGGTTAGAGTCCGTTGGTCGAAGTCGAACCACGGCTTACTAGATAATATACAGCTATAGTATCAATGGACTCTAACCGCCTATCTGGTTCGAGACTTCACACGGAACCAACACGTGACCTACTGAGCTTGCAATGGACTCTAACCGCCTATCTGGTTCGAGACTTCACGGAACCAACACGTGACCTACAACTGAGCTTGCGATTGGTTACCACAGATACTACACTAGTAGATCTACTAGTGTAGTATCTGTGGTAACCAATCGCAAGCTCAGTAGGTCACGTGTTGGTTCCGTGTGACGTCAGACGGTTAGAGTCCATTGGTTACCACAGATACTACACTAGTAGCGTTTGTAGTGAGATATGATGATAATGAGATATGATTTGATATTGAGAGTTTGTTTACCACCGACACGTGACTTTTTATAGTCTCGAACCAGATAGGCGGTTAGAGTCCATTGGTTACCACAGATACTACACTAGTAGATCTACTAGTGTGTCTACTACCAGTGGTAACCAATTGCAAGCTCAGTACAGTAGGTCACGTGTTGGTTCCGTGTGACGTCAGACGGTTAGAGTCCATTAAGTGCTATAGTATCTAGTAAGCCGTGGTCGAGCTATAGAGCATTTTCAATCACATGACTCGGACCTAAAAACGGCCTTAGCAACAGAATTGTTACAGTTTTTTGCCCTACTGAGGTTAACAGTTACAGAAAATGACTAGCCGTGGAATTCTTCTATTGGAGCATTTGCAATCACGTGATCCCATACCTAAAAACTGCATTAGCAACAGATAAACAACGGCCTTAGCAACAGTTAAAAGCCCTACAGAAGATACACAGTTAAAAGAAAATAACCGGTTGTGACGTCACCTGAAAACACTCTATAGCATATTTATCTATCGGTCTTATAACGGTGTAGGATTGTCCCAAAGTTTCCCTCTGGTACTTGTGTGTATAGTGTACACTTTAAATATTTTTTCAAAGATTTACTTGCATTGTTTAAAACTAATTTAACATCATTTAAAAAAAAGAACGCATTAGTAAAATTCCTCTTTTTTTTCGTATAACGTTAAGGAATATATCTGTACCTTTCCTGGTTGTTACACAAAGTCAAAACTGGGATTTCACCTGGGTTCGAGAAAGTATGTTTCAGAAATGAACATAAACAATTACACCTGTTTTAAATATGAATATGAGGTGTTGGCATGAGATAGAATGACACTTACATTGAGTTTGCCGTTTAGTAACTATAGTCTAGTACATAATAAATATTATAAGGAAATCAATCTAGAAATATATTTATTCGATACAAGTCATTCCTTATTATTAAGAAAAAATACCTAGCCTCTACACATCCCCTACCGAACATCCCAGCCCACGCTTTCGAAGGGGGAGGGAGACATCGCAATTTGTCCTCCTCCCCGAGGCATAGGTACATTGTCATAAGCACGTATAAGAACGAAGTAAAATTTCTCACGCAGTTTCCCTCTGAATACCCTCCATTCCCGACAAAGTGCCTACACGTCGAGCTTGCAGAAAAGTGAATTTTTTTTTCTTCATCTCCTCCTTATGTATGGGTTCTTAAGGTTTCTTGCTTCCTTATTTTTTAGCCCCGGGAGAGATATCCACAGGAATATATTATATCTGATAGTTTTTCTTTTCCGATGCGCTAGGTAAAGCAAAAAGTCCCCCCTTTTTTTTCACGTATACAGATATTTGTACGTGCTTCTTGCGAATATCTGGATCTTATAAATTCAAAGTTACTGGAATTCCTCCTCACGTTGGTGGGTTTTCCGGAGGGAAGGGAGGTTTTTGCTTTTAAAAGCGTGGGAAGGAGTGAATCATGGTGTTCCGAAATTTGTATTGAGCGGATTCTGGTTTATTGGCTTTTTAAGGTTTATTATTTTATGGGGAACGTATTTTGGTTTGAGTGTTTGGCTATGGGATGAAGGGAGTAAAACCGATAAATTATGAAAATTTGATGTGATTTTTAGTGATGCGTGACAAATTTCTGAACTCTTAGGTAAAAAATCAAAGTATAATGATGTGTTATTTATCGATTATTTTCATTTCCTGCATACACACGAATCCTCCATTGATTTCTAAAAAGAATAATTTTAATATATCATGGGCATGGCATGTTTATATAAGAAGTTAATCCCCATTAAATAAATTATTATTATTTTTATTTTTCATAGATGTATTTCCATCAATAAAATAATTATATATTAATATATTTTTATATCTATTTCATTTAGAATACATGGAGTTAAAGTCATGGTAATTTAATTAAGGAATGATTATAGGTTAAACGATTTTATTTATTTTAAAACGTTTAATTTGTAGTTAAACAAAATCGTTTTATTCTTTTGTTTAACTCAAATACCTTCTATTCCCTTCATTAATTAATATTTTACCCCTGTTTTGAAGATTACAATATGTATTATTTGTTCATTATTATATTAATTGTAATTTTATCTGCTTTTAGATAAGCTATAGAAATGTTGATTTGGTAGAAACTTATTAATTTCACCAAGGTGTTCAAAAATAAAATACTTAGTGAATAAAATGTTCTAATAAGTTTAATAAGTTGATAAAAAAGTGGAATCTATCAAAAGACCTTCTACTCCATAAATAACTAGTTTTTACTATCAGTTTTTTGGATAAAGAAAATGAAACACTTCATCTTTAGTTAAGACACAAAACAACAATTTATTTGACACGGTTAACTAGTATTGCATGCTCCAGTTACTAACTGGTATAATATTAAGCATGTTTAACGTACCATACTTACTTCCAAGATAAACAGCTGAAGAGACCCCAAGTATGAAAACACATTATCCTTCATAATATAAACCTATAATAAGATGCATTAAGCGCGCATGGGGTAAAATGTGCTCAACCCTCGAAAGTAAATTTGCTACGAAAGAAGATAATGTGTTCTTAAATATTTTGAGGACTTATATGTAGTGCATTTATTCAAGCATGAACTCATTGTATAATGTATTTTAATACTCTTAAGAAGTTTAATAGTGTTAATTCAAGCATGATGCTATACTCAAACATTCTACATACAGGTACTTGGGATAGGTTTGCGTAAAGAAAAGCGGCGTGTGAACCCCAGCAAGTGGTTGAGAAATAGACCGATAATCCTTACGAATATTATTAGGGGGGAAGTAAGGACTTGGATAGAATGTAGTGCACTTAAGGCACTCGGGAAGTTTGTCTTTGCTTCGGCAAGTCTTTCCTGTAAATATAAGCTTTGTGGTTAGGGTACTTATGGTGGTTATGGTAGAATGGATGGTATCTGGGACGTTTTGGCAAAGAACTTTGATACTACTTTTTGGGTAGTTAGTGCAATAATCTTAAAATAGGGGTGTAAAGTGAAAATACATTTCGGTGCTACAAACTACATATTACTTTATTACTTCAGTGAAATATAAAATAAATTCCCTTTTGCCATACTAAATGTAGATAGTGTAAAAACTATAAATATTGAAAATGGTGATAATTATTAAAATTTGTTTTTGAGTTGTCTTAATATTTCCCAACAAAAGATATTTTACTTTTGTTGCTATCATCCCTAAAATAACATTACAGTTAATATAACAATCACTAGTTTTAGTTGGATCAGTATATTCAAAAGATCTATCTTTGTGAGAATTATTTAAAAACTTTTTAATGATCTAAATGATCAGGGGAATTAATTTCTATCACTCATATAATTTTACTATGTCGATAAAATCATACGATTAATACACCTCCCTTGAGCTACGACAAACGTGCCCTAACACGACCCCCAAAGGAACTTTGATTCATCCCTACATATTCATTCCTTTCTCAAAGAATATTCCCCCCAAAAATTATCGCCAGCATTCCCGCGATGTTTATGGAAACATCCAATTCCAACATGCCCCCCTTTAAACGAGACTACGAAAGACGACGGCCCTTTACATCGTTCCTTGTATCAATCTTAATTCTGAATAATTCATGACACTCAAAAATCGAAAGCTGTTGTGTTCGCGAAAACTTTTAGCACATTCTCAAAAAACTTAGCGACATCCCTAACGCAGTTCTCAGAACCTGGATTTGATACCGCCAAAATTCCCGCAAGTTTTTTTCCCTCCTGCGAAGTTCCCCTACCGTCGTTATGCTAATTTATTTAGATGGGGACATATCTCTTGAGTGGGTGCGTGAAAAGAAATACATAAAAGTCCCCATTGAAGGGATTTTTTTTTTCTCTGCTCGCGACATGTCAGATCTCGTGTTTTTATTGAGTGGATGGGGCGAAGTTTCAAGTTTCTTGGGATTTCGAAATGAGTTATGAGGAAGTGTTGAAATGTAGTTATTAGTTGAGATAGAGTTGATAGTTAGATTTTAGGATTTTATAGTTTTTCCTTATAGGAATTCTCGATAAAATGTCTACTTTTACACTGTTTTTAATTTATTTTATTTTGTGTGTTTAAAAAGACTTTTGTTTTTGTTTAATTACAGAAAACAAAATTGTTATTTATTTCAAAAAATTATACCATACAAACTGTCGTATGACGTTCTTAAATTTTACTTCCATTTAGTGTATTTGAGTATTTTGGTTGGATATTTGAGCTGCTCAGAATGGTATAAGTCCAAAAATTCAAAATTTGACGTAAAAATTGGGAATTCTTTTTTCGGAGAAGTGACTAAATGGGGAATTTTTATGTAGAGAAAACTAATCATGAAACAAACTGTACTTACTATTGTTTTGAGAAAACTGGATTTGGGTTCAATCTTAAGATCCTCTATTCCGTAATTTTTTAAGTCAGAAATTCAATATTTAGTATTTTTTTAACGTATTTGCTTGGAATTAAAATACATTAAAGTAATATATGAAAAATAAGTTTGTCGTTTGAAAAAAGTATGGTCATGTCCACTTGTCCCCAAGTATGATACGGATAATACAGAGATTCGTATAAACGAGGTTTTCTTTATACTAATGTATTTTTATAAATTAGAATGACTAATGAAATTATGACTCCATATTTGATTATTTAATGATTAATATAATAAATTTAATACAGTTAGTTCCTTATAAGTAAGTAATTATTAATTTTAAGCCTTATACTGCACTGTGATAAAAAAAAAATAAAACACCACTGATAAAACACGTTAATTTCACTGCACACATACTTTATGATAAGACAAACTTCTACACCGATCCAGCCATGGAATAATTTGATATAATCCCTAATAACACCAACTATAACACAAAAGACAAACAGAGCGCAACTTGTTAGCATTGGAACAACACTCCCCCCATTAATTCCAACATAAAAATTCACACCCAACAGGATCGGAACATTGCCCAGCGTAATTAGTTCTTCCCGGCTCCTCATAAAACTCAGGTAATTGCGTGAAAAGTGCAATTAAAGCCCAGGGGACATTTACGACCCCCTGATCTTCAAAAGACAGGCACGCACCCCCTTGCATTATACATGAACATGTTGCGGTATCAGCAAAGAAGTTGGATCGGAGAGGGAGGAGGAGTTTTCGGGAAAGTTCGGCCTGAGTCGGCGAGATTCGGAAATTAGCGGGGTTTGGGAAATTAGAATGATCTAAGATTGGGGATTTTGGGGGTGGTGGTGTTTAGGAGGAATTCTTGGTACTTAGCGGGGGAAATCTTAATTAGCGATATGGAGTGTGTGAGGAAATATTGTAAAAGGCTAATTTATTGTGAGGTGAAGATTTTTGTGTGAGTGCTGCCTAACCTATACAATAACTTTGTGAACGAGTAACTTTGAATACTTTTTTTTATTTATACTTAATTTTTACATCTAATTATATGTAAGAACAATGGAAAAAATCATGCAATGCTCATTTCCACAAAACTTCAATACATAACGCGATTTTAGACATTAGGGAATCGGAATGCCTTAAGCTTTTCAATTCTATAAGTAAATATTCAGATGGTACTGTAAGGGTACGCGCATAGTGCCGCCGATTTTCAGATTCTGAAAACCAGCGAAAATCGGAAACCAGAATTACCTAGCGTATTTAGTGGAGAGTGCTCATAGTGGCCGACTTTCATATTTCCGACTTTCCGATCGTCAGAATCAGATTTTTGCCGGAATTAAATTTTAATTCTGGTTTTTCAGATTCTGCAGAATTCTCAGATAACGTAGTCATTGTTTATCACATTTCCATGGAGATTATTTTAACAACAATGCCATTCCATGAAACTTTTTATTTAAAAATTAAACACTCAAATAAAATTACTTTAAACTATATTTACCAGTTTTAAAATTTAAATTTCGTTGAAATATATTTTTAGATCATTAAATATGATTTTTAAATTGACATATATAGTTTTTCTTTTAATAACTTTTTATTTGCATTATGTTTTCTTTTCGTAACATTGGGATAAGCAGATCTCTTTTTGAGCAGAAATAAAGCTATTTCAGCAAAATGTAAACAAAACGCTTTCCGAAGAAGCAGGCGAAATCTGATGCACTATGCGGACTACACCGGCGCTGACAAATTCTGAGCGCAGATTTCCGATAGTCGGAAATCTGAATCTGATTTCGGAATCTGAAAACCTGCCGCACTATGCGCGTACCCTTAGGTTCTATAAAACTTGTTGTAACCTTACGGCGGCGTGGCGTAACCCATTTAATGTTTTTATAAAGTTGTCATTGACAACCTGTAAACTTGTGATAAGGTCAAAACATCCTGCTCTAGTTGATGCCTCTATTATGAAGTTAGCGGTAACCTTACGGAAAAACTTTTAAACATGGTTAGAAACCTATGATGGTTCCTATGATGTTTTTTCAGTATCCTTATAATGAAAACCCTAATATAGTATTGCTGAAAGATTTTCAAACAAACCTTGTATTGTGAAACCCAATAACAATGAAAAGAGAAGGTTAACCGTAAGATGTTACATGCTATCATATCAAGGTAAAATATCAACATTCAAAATAAAAAAAAATATCAAATGTGTGCATTGAAAGGCTTTAAAACGTGTTTCTTCAATTTTAGCACCCTTTTCACTCTATTCCTCCACCCCCCACATAAAAAAAGAATGCCCCCTTCTGATCGATTACCCCCACAGGGCTACCCCATCTCAGCCAGCTCAGCACCCTTAACACTTCTCCCTTTCTTTCTAACGATCCATTTACGCTGCACGAATCAGAATTTATTGCTACTTAACTTTGGTTTTAGTAGCGCTAAAAGTTAGAAGAAGGGTCTCTGGAGACCCCGACTTGAGAGACCTCTATTTTGTCAGTGGGTCGTCCTCAACATGACACTTGGACCCCTATCTCCCCCAGAGATCTCGGAGGAGTTGCCTTTTGGACTGTTCGTTTGCTTTTGATAAGGTTTTATGAGGGGAGTCAAGTTCATTTTTGCGAGGGTGGATCGGTATGAATGAGATTGAGATGGTGTGTTTGGGAAAGTAATGATGCTGGTGAATTGGGGAGTGTTGAAGAGGTGTGATGTAGTTTTGAATTTGTGTTTCGGATTAGTAGGAAGTAATCCTACTTTCGTATAAAGAGAACCAGCTCTTGTGAAATTTGTATAATAAAATGACCGAGGCTACTCTGCCCTCTACTTTCACTATCTTATGTTAAGTTTGAAGTCTCCTATTCCATAATTGACAATTTTTAAATGTTTTAAGAATACTACGACTGAAACACAAATTGGAATATATTTAACCTTTCAAAAAGCATCCCTTCAATATAGTTAATTAAAATCCTTCTAGAACATTTATTAAAATTAATACACTATAAATTTGTAATTATTTTCAATTTTTAAATTTATTATGATGTAAGGAATTAAGTTGAATTAGGTATTATAATTGTTAAACTATTTATTACATACCTAATATTTAAACCATTAAACTTTATTTGTAAAGTTTAAGTTTAGGAGTAATAATACTGGGAAGGAAAATGTCGCTCCAATGGCTGAGTAAAACGTAAAATATACAATGCATAACTATCTTCCTGTTCTGCAAGTTTACTGAATAATTTCTTTAAAAGACCCCAAAAATAGCTTCCAAAATATATATTCCTATGAAAAATAAGTAGGAATGTAACTTGATTTAAAAGTAATTAATTAAAAAAAATATGTAAAGTTTTTCTCATAACATACTATAATACTTAAAAGATAATGTTACAGAAAATTTGAAATTTGTTACAAACTAAGCTTAAATTATATGTTAGATTATAGTTAACGGTTCCATCAATTTTTAATAGTACACCAAATCATTAAAGTAATTTTACGTCAACTCTAGAGCTGAACTTTTTAAAAATTACCGTCTAATCTTCAATCGATAAAGTTAAAAAACCCTGAACAAGGTCATACTACAATACACTCCAAGAACAACAAAGAAACAAGCTTTGTCGCCAACGCTTCTCCAAACCCTCAATTTTCTTCCAAAGACTTAACACGACATATTTCAAATTTAATAGAACTTCTCCAATTAATCACCTAAAAGCTCCACAAAGAAGTAATTAGCCTCAAACCCACGAAGAAGGCAATAATTAATTTGACACCAGAGCCCGCGACAAAATAGGTTATTTGCATATCATTAGCAGCCGCTTCTTGCGCCAGATCAGCTGGCAAAAATTCTCTTGGCTAATCCTTGGCAGATTAGCCAAGAGGAGTTTATTAATCTAGTTTTCGGCTGGGAGACGTTTTGGGGAGTTATCGACAGTCTCCTCAGGGCTTCTGATTCGCTGAGGACAGGAAAGAGTCGTACGGTTAGGAGCTGCTGAGTTGGCTTTCTTCGTTATGTGTGGGAGTATGTGTGGTGGTGACAGAGTGTTTTGGTTCGTTTGCTTTGGGTGGTGTATAGCAGAGAAGGGGATAATGGGTTTTGGGTATCAGATTAGGGGAACCACAAATAGGACAAAAAAGGGTATTGGGTGTGGGTGTTTTGTTTATTAAGTCTGGAGTGAGAAATTGCGTGGGTTTTCGTGGTGAAGATGAGCTAAAAATATCAGTTTAAAATTGATTGGATGAATATTTATATTAGATTCTACCAAGTCGGTTTAAATGCGACGCGTTGAAAGTAAAAATGCACTCCTACCATTTTATAAAGAATATTCAAACGTAGACAAAATGTATTTTAACACCATTTAAAAAAATAAAACATGATATTTTGTTCTGCATAATACCTGGTTACCTCATATGTTTAAAAAACGAAATAATAACGAAATAACGAAGAGATTCTTTTAATAAAAAAACCCTATGTTTGAAAATTTATGAGTTATTTTGTATTTGATTAATTTAAAAAACAACATTGAGTCTAAAATTAGTTCTTTTTGAAAACACACGTAAATACAAACAAATAAAAACACATTTTCAATTGGTATTTAAAAAACCCAGTTGTGTACATTATTCTAATTCATAGAAATCGGGCAAAAATTTAACTCATTCCTACCCTACATATGTAAAAGCAGTTCCCCCAATTCCTGCATATCTACCTTCTTTCATCAATATATATTTTAAGAACCCATCGCTGGAAATAGAAGGACTTAAAGTGAAGTGAAGAATTTTCATTTTTATGGCTGTCATAAAAACGTGCTTTTAACGATTATTTTGCTGCCATAGATAACGGAGTGTAACATTCGGGCCCCAGTACAGTTCGAAACTACTCCCTCTAGGTTATTAGGAGTCTACCTCGTCCGATACTTTCCTAAGTTATTACTTATTAATAGTCTTGAACTGCTTTTTAAATGTGGGGTAAAAATAAACTTTTAATTTTGCTTCTGGGACAACGGGTTCTCAGCGGGAAACCGGCTATTTTTGAAGTTTATGATCGAGTTTTTGAAAGGTGGGCGTGTGTAGTTTTGCGCTATGGACAAGCTCGGCTGAATTGTTACAGAACCGTTTTCGTATTTTACAGTAGATTAAGAAAAAGAGTGGTGTGTATTTTTAATTAAGTACATTATGGACCATAATGTACTTAATTAAAAATACACACTATGGATCTGAGTTAATTTTTCCTTAAACCAATTTTAGTTACAGTAAGTGTTTAGCACTTAATATTTTTTTACCATCTCTTAAATTTTTATCGTTATTTCCTTTGATAATGACACGGATTGTAGTACATTGGTACAACTATATTACTAACACACTTTCGGTGCACAAAAATTTTATACCTCTTATTTGTATTATAGTATTATCATTTGGCGCAGCGATATTCTTCTTTTAACAAAAGTGTTAAGGTATTTTGAAATATGGGTCAGTATACACAAAGATCTATTTCAAAGTTATTTTTAAAGAAGATTCTTAGTGTTAACACGCAGTTGCCAATATTGTGCAGTAATACCAATTTAAGAAACAAAGAAATCAGCCCTGAAATTTTTCCGTTTGGTTCAGAGTAGAAAAACACATTAATGTGCACCATGATTTCATGATACTTTTGGCTATTGTTAGCATTTCCCCATACTATTCGATTACTATTAAAGCTACCGCACTCTTAATGATAATGCTAGTCTTAAAGCTAGAATTCTTAAATAATATATAACTAGACGCTTTCATCACCAGACACAGACTGCAATAGCCTTATTTACATCTTAACTATCTCATTAACTCACAATGAATGAAATACGTTTATTAAGAATATCCCACCACATTGTACACATCCGCGCAATCCAAAGTTACAGCTCTATCTGCCACAAGGTAAATAATACCCCATATTATAAACGGACATGCAAATTATCAACCCTTGTTTCGCAACCATGCCATCGGTCCTTGGCTTTTATATGTTAAGGATAATTGCTTATGTTTACCTATTAGAGAATGGCAACACTGGTTGCTTGTCCGAGGTTTATGTGGCGAACGGAAAAGATTTTAGGCTTAGCGGAATAATTTAAACAGAAGAGAGGAAGTTGTTGGATTTATCTTCGTTATGCGAGTTAAATGCAGGTAGGGGAATGGATGAGGAATTTTTAGCTAGATTGTTTATAAAGTTAAAAGATGAAATAGTTTAGTAATCTCGTTTTGATACCATTTATTATTAAGTATTTTCGTTTCTACGTTTAAAAATAGTTCCTCTCAGTTATGAAAAAATTGAATTCATTAAAAAAGAATAATTTATGAATATTAACCAACTAACATTTTCTTTATATTTCATTTTGTTAGGTAAATTTAGATTTTTTTAGTTTCCCAGCCCCAAGTACATAATATATTTATAAACCTCTACCAATTTTTTACAGACTTTTAATTTATTTTTTTGATACATTTAAATGTGTAAATCTAATATGCATAAATGGAGCACTTTTATTATCCTTAAAATAAATGGCTGAAAGCTATCTTTTCTTAAAAATACTGTGGTGGTAAAACAAATTCCAAATTTTCACATTTCTAGCTTCTTGGATAACTATAGTAACCAAACTAACAAGTAATGCATGACTGAAACTATGCAAAAATAACTTAATTACCAGTTACCAAGAGAAAATTCACGTTTTTTTAATTAAATTTATAGAAAAACAGAAGTTATAATGTTTTTTTTTTTTTTTTTTTAGTTTTAGTTGCAATGAGTTTGAATTGATCAGTTAGAAATTTTAAAACTCCTGTGTTTCATGTTTAATAAGCCTTCTCACAAAAATATTTCAAAAACCCTTGATTTATATACAAAAATACATGTTAGATAACTAATTTATTTAACTACAACTAGACTCATCAAAAACTGCAAACTGGGACGACACTGTAGAAGTATGATTGGAACAAAAATAACTTCAAAAATATCCACCATATCTTCTTCTCTGCAGGTATTGTGAGTGCACCCTTCGCTACTCAAAGCAAATCTATTTAAAACCAGCTACTTCTTCGATAAGTAGCGACATCCACACACTCAGGTATATCCCCACAAAACCCCTTTTTGAGCAGGCCCAAAAAGGAGTGAAAAAGCGGAAAATAATAATAAAACGGAAACCCCCGTATCGGAAACAGATAACCCCTTAAAACGATCCTCAGAAGGTGGGTCTAGCTACTTAAAAATATCGGAAACCACCTACGACCCAATATGTTCAACGTTGTAATTACCAAGAGTTCATCAATCGGAATTTTCCACTATGAATTTGAAGGACCAACCTTTGCAAAAAAAACTGCGATCAATACCGTGGTTTTGAGAACCAAAAAAGAAGTCCTAATGCACGTTAGAATCTAGAAAAATCGATGGCTTGCTTTAATGGCAGCACTGTGTGAGGGAAATTAGAAATTATTACGTTTTTTTAATGAGAATCACGAGAATAATGTTTTCATTAGCTCTGGCTGGGGTAATTGCGCATTAAAATATGATTGTGTCCCTGGTTTTAGGATAAGGGTTTGAGGTGGAGTTAAAAAGAGTTCAGGGTTCTTAATTTGCGATTTTTAATGGTTTTTGGAGGTTTTTAGAATGCAGGCGTAAGTCATTCTTATCTTATCTGAAGTGCATATTATGTGGTAATGATCTTGTATTTCGTTTTTTAGGATTTGATTAGGATTTTAGGGAGAAAATTAACTCTTTCTTAATTTTACTTTATGCTTGCGTCAGTACGGAGATATAGCCACTTGTGTTGAGGCTAATCACCTCTTTTAATATTTAATTTCGATGATTTGATTAGGAATTTCCTGACTTCATGTAATTAGTTAATTAGCTACGCTGCAGTTTTACTTTAGACATAGTTTGATGGAAAATTTAACGCTATAAAGGTATGGAAATGATTTTGGAAACATCGTTAAGGAATTTATTGCTATTTTATAGAAGCTTTCAAGAAAATTTAAAATTGAAGTGGTTTTTAAAATAAAAATGAAGCCTAAAGCAAGAGATAAATCTTATAATCTTAGTCCATGCAAGATTTTCATTTTAGCCTACCAAAAATTTGGGGTGGTAGTGGGAGGATTGAAACGGTTATAAAGTTTTCTGAAGTTAAAGAACCTGTAAATGCTGTAAATTAACTGTATAATGCACCTATTTTTAAGAAATGCTTATTATTTTGAATTTAATTGTTTTAGAGCTATTAAGATAACAAGAGAGGGACTCAGAAACACCTTTTTATAATGTCGTAGCCTCTAATAGAAAATAAAATTGTAAAGGAATATATTAAATTCAAAACTCCATAGAATGACTATAAAACTGGCCGACAATGTAATAAAATTTATGTAAGATGACTAAGCAACTCAATGAATTAATTCTCATGACACATACTTGAATCCAGTTATTCTACAAAATCTCATATTTTGCTGTTAACTCAGTTAACTTACATAATGCACAATTTTTATAATGACATCCGTTGGATACATCTTTAGGGTAAAAAGTCTACCAATGAAAGCGGTAAATAATTTTTCAAAGCTCCCCTTTCAGGCGAATCCAAAGGGGTAGAACCCGAAAGCCAGATTAATCAGTCTGGAGAGGAAGCTACTTTGAAAAGAATCGATTTTCTATAGAAACTTGTCGCTATATTTGTTACTATGTTAAAGTTTCCTTGTGTATGTCGGTATGAATGCCAGTTAGGATTTCACCATGAAAGAATAGAAGGTATTTTATTTTCTGCATTGAAATATATGGCATGCTTTGTACATTAAAATACATCGGAAGTATTATACTATATTATATTATAAAAAGTATTGGAGATACGTTATATTGAAACCAGTCAGTTTAGATATTTTATTCGTTTATATAACATATATGAAAAATTGTGTAATTTTTAAATACCAGAGAAAAAAAAACCCTCAGTAAATAATTTTAAAACTTGGTAAGTGCTGGAATATTGAATGGTTTTATAAATAGCTTTTAGGTATACACTTTAGTTGTATAAAACCTAAAAAACCTAAACTTAATGCAAAATTGATTTAGATTTTACAAATATTCTTTTTTTCTGATTGAAATTTCATAATGTTGTTTCTGGTAACTGTAGTTGGAAATGCTATGTTTTACAACACTTAAAAATATTAATTGTAAGCATTATATAAACATTATAAGTTTTTATAAATCTAACTAATGTTTATACCCATACATTTTTATTGAATTACTTGAAACATTTACCCTTAATGCCATAGAAATTGTTTTGATATTATTAACCGTGGAGAGGAGTATATATTAAAAATGTTTACAAGAAATGATACATTAGTTATTAAAATCATGAAAACTTTTGTAAATAGAATTAGTACATACATACATCTTGCATAGTATTTTATTAATGATTCTTTTTTGTAATAATAGATTGAATGATTTTAAATTGAAGGGCTTGAAATTAGTTTGACTTATGAAGATACTTTTTTCTAAATTCAAATTTTTTTTAGAAACCTTATTTTTATAATTTTATTTTTCGGTCACATATTCCTTATTACTATCACTTATTACTATTATCTCTCGTATAAGATGGTCTCTTGTAGATAATAATCAGCCTGGGACCCTCATATCACATTCCATAAACCGAAAACAACCCAATCCCCTCTTGAAAAACAAGCAAATATAAACACACCATCAGACCCTCGCAAATTGCTTGAAGAATCTTCCCAAGACATCCTCAGAGTGCAGGCAACCCCATCCTTCAACCAATCGTTGATGGCCACGTCATTAAGGGGGGGAGGCACCAGCTAATCAAGTGCGAAAAGGGCCCACCGGAAATGAAGTTGCGATGAGTGTTTCTAAGACGCACCGTGTAAAGCCTTATCCAGTTTCGCATCTCGTGTAACGACGCGTTTCGGAGGGCGTATAAATGATACAAGTGCTTTATTGCCGATGCTTATAAGTGGGAAGACTTTTTTTTTTTGGAGTGAAAGAGGGTAGGGGTTGTGTGTGATTTGAGGATTTACTTAATTGCATATGGAAGATTATGTATAAATATATAAGGATATTTGGGGATGGGGGAGGAGAAGGGGGTTTGAAGGGTTTGTGCTTTAGGGGTGAATATCAGGGAAGAAGAACCCTCCAGTTATATACTAAACTGCTATTTTTATGAAATCTGGGGGTTTTTTGCAATTTCCATTTTATTTTTAATATGTGTAAAGAAAAGAACAAGACTATATATCGTAAAGAGAGAGTCCGAAATAAGTTATTAATAAGTCTTCTCTGTTTACATGAGAAGCATTGGGTATATTGTTGTGTTAAAAACTTATGTAACATTAATCTCATTTTTAAATCCTATATTTTCAATGGTTTGATGCAGGAAAGAGATTGCTTCCGTTTTTAATGTTCTTGAACAAACAAAAATCTACTTCAGTCTTGTAACCAAAACAATTTTACACTTTTAACTTTTTTAACATGGAAAACATGTCTTTTTCTTAGCTACACCTAAAATAAACTACCTAATTTTTATCACTATTCTACTGAATTTCTTTATGAGCGTGTAACAGAGAAGGGGTCGATAAAACTTCTATCATTGCTTTAATTAAAATAGCAAACTTTCAGAACATAAAAATTATCATTAACTTACAATAAATTGAAACTCAATCTCAAAAACTTTATCCTTTCTAGCTATAAAATAAGAGTGCAAAGATCTTTACTAATTTTTCATTGAAGGGAATAAAATGAATTTATACCTAAAAACCCTTAACTAATTTCTAAATATTCTTAAATGATTAATTTTTGCATGCTTGATCCTATCGTACTTAAGATATTTGCGTGAGTTGACCCTACACCGTTGTAAAAATGTTAGATATTTTTCCATAAATCAATAGGATTAAATTCCTATTTACTCCTAGCATAAAATTTAATATCCTAAGTAAATAATCAAAGTAACCACGTCACTGACAATGGCAATAACTAATTAACAATTTAAGCCTATTCAACACGGTTAAAAGCATAATGTTCATAAGCTTCTTAAGTCCATGCTTAAAAGATATTTTAGAGCACCTGGAAACAACACATCCAAGAACATTTTCACATAATTCTAAACAGATAATAAAATAAAAGCGTTTCAAGGAAAGGTAAACCTCTTAGTTCATTTCAAGAAAATTTCATTAGTAGGTTTGTCTTTAAAGTAAAAAAGACCCTCATTTATCCCTTGTTAACTGTTCTATCCACCTGCCGTTGGGTGTTGCCACCTTAATCAAATTCTTCGATTTTTTCCGAACAAAATCCCCACAGTGTTCTTTATAATTTCTAGATCTGTAAAAGAAGGGAGATTTGTATGCAAAAAAAGGGGGATGCTGAAAATTAACTTTTCTATCCCCTTTTCCCATTTTCAATGGCCTCTTTACGATCCTGTTTTTTCAAGGAAAAGGGGGCGTTGTAATTAATGTGGGAAACGTTCTCCGGATCCAGTTTAATTAAGGAGTTAATCAAGAGAAAACGAGATTTGGAATTGCGTGCCAGGTCTAACACTTTCATTCCTTTCCGCCCCGAATTTTCTGTAGGACTCAACAGCAATCTCGGGCGTCTTAGAATCGAAAGTGTTGTGCTGCTGACCAATACACTTTGCATGAGAATCATGGGCAGAAAGAAAAGTGTAGCAGTGCGAATAAGCAAAAATACTTAACGCATTAACAGGGTGAATTAAATTGGCTTTGGTTAGTCGGATTTAAGAAGAGCTGCACGTAATGAAACTTGTCTAACTTAATTTGATTGTAGGGGTGTCTGGGCGTAGTCTGCAATTTCTTTGTTCCCTTCAGCCTGGAACGTGTGGAGGTTCGAGAAAGAATGGGCCGCGTCGCGTTAAAATATTCTAATTTACTTATTAGAAGTAATTTTCTAACGTCGGTCAAAAACTTTCCGAATTGGCCGTGACTTGAACAAGAATGGAATCTGAGGTAATCCCCTGTGAAGTGTGAGAATAATGCAGAGTTGAGCAAACTAAGAGTTGAAAGGTATTTTTGAGTGGTATTATTATTTAAATTAACATAATTGAAAGTTTCAAGATTTGAAAAATTGGTATGAGTAGTTTAAAAAACTGTGCTTTGTTGAAATTGGTCAGATGGAATATCTGTCATAATTTTAATTAAAGAACTTAAATCTGGAGTTTATTTGAATCAAATTTAAATAAACTGATTTGGGGGTATTTTAACCAAAGTATTTCGGCATAAATCAAGTTATTATTATTAAAAGACATTCGGTCAGATGCATTTGTACTTAATTTTATTATATAGTACAGAAAATTAGAATATGGCATACAATAAAATGTGAAAACAACTGTCATTATTTGAGTTTTTGGCTGAAACTAATTATTCTAATGACCTTTTATCATATAGTTTTATGAAAAAGATTAACTCAAAATCTTATTAAACTTATGCAGAGCATATTGGTAATAGGTATAAATATTTTTAAACTTGGTGGTATTTAATAAAATATTATAAATCTAGTTAAAATGGTATAGGATGAGAAGTCAGATTTTTTTGTGAAAAATAATTATGATTCAATCTCTTTTGTTATAAATTTATTAGTTTTTAGTCTTAAAAAGTAAAAATTTTAAATGGTTATCTTAGGTAAGTATCAATTTTCAACAGCTCTATATTTAAGCGAAAGAGGTACGGAAAATGGAATCAAAATTTCATTTTATTTCTATTCTGGTGTAGACAAAAAAATAGCAGTAGTACTTACTATTTACGTCAAACCCACATACACTTTTTTATTTTAAACTATTGTAAACGAATCCCCCTTCTGAATCTTAAATGGGGTAAGCCTTGTCTAGACTTTCCATCATTTTCTCTCGAATGACACCTACACTCAAAATAATAGACTTTCCAAAAGACCATCATACCCCAGACCATTCCTTTGATTTATAACACAGGATTGTGACAAAAAAAAACGCGATACACGGCGTACCTGAGTTGTCGATTACAGTCACAGTGAGGCACAATTTTCTGGCCCCAAATTCCACGAGACGGCGGCAAAAAATAAGTGAAAGGTATTTTTCAAGCCGTAGTCCTCTCCTCACGTCCCTGTACAATTTTTTTTTCTATCCCTGCTCACACTTTTTTATGGCCAGCTCTCGGAAATTTATCAAGAGTGAAATTTTCGTGCCTTAACACTGGCAATTCCACGACTTTCTTTATCACTTCTCCTGGCCGCCATTTTTCAGAGTTCTGAGACGGGAGGCAAATAGGGCTCTCTGGTCATTTTTGTTCGAATTCTTTTTTTTTGTCTGGGTCCCTCGTGGTGTTTCTGATGTAAATTTATGTCTCATTGCGTCGGTAGGGGGCATTGTTTCGATGGAATTTTATGTGGAAAGTTCGAATGTTCTGGAATGGTGGGTTTAAGTCGATTGCTGAATCCGGGCATTCATATTCCCAAATATCTGCATTCACTAGGGAGTGGAGGGAATTTCTTGGAAGTTCCCTGTGAAACATAAGAGTCCAAAGAACTAATTTTTCAATGTGTTGAATGTTTTCTGATTTACCTTCAGAAAAGTATAGAGGATTGTTTCTTAAAATGATAATATTATTGTTTTAAAAAGTTGGCAACAAAAACTTAAAAGATATGTAAAAGAATTTGTGAAATTTTCTACTTGAAATATATTATTGTCAGTACATTGAATAAATAATTATCAGTTAATTATCAGTTTATTATTGATTGAATAAATAATTATCAGTACCTAATTATTATTTTGCGTTCAAAGTATACATCTAAGAAATGTATAAAACTTTAACCTCTTTCTAAACAGATTTCAAAATTTTGTTAGGTTAGTAAGTTCAATATACCCCCAAAAATACTATTTAATTTGAAAACACAATTACTTACACAAATAATTTTTATGCTATCAAAAAGTTATAATTATGTGCAATGTACATTTATAAATCCAAAACAAGAGATAAAATGCAAATATAATTTATAAAGATTTGAGAGTATAGGCAATCATTATTTTTGCATTCAAATTTTGTTAAAAACAAACAATGAATGCGAGATGTTGCTTAGAATGAATTTTATGTTACCAAACGAAAATTTTAAGATTAAAACTTATATTAGAAAACTTCCATTGTAAAAAATAAACTAATACTGATGTTTTGAGGGTAAACATTATAACCAATTTGATGAAATAAATTAAAATATTAATGAGTTCAAAATATAAAGAATTGAAGAATATTGTACGTAAAAAGGGTAGGTAATTAAAGTGCGGTGAAAATATTTTCTTACACATACTTTACCAGTAAAATTTATTTTACTACATCATTCTTATTTGTAAATATCATCCTCATTACCTTACATAAATTTATTATCAGATCAAATTTTTTATTAAGGAAAATAATATTCACCCCGCGATATTTGACTTTCAAATACAAATATCAAAGTTTTCTGATGAATGTTACTCTAATTTATTTATACGGTTAAAATGAGCTAAGAAAATAAATATTTTCTGTCACTTAGAGCGTTGTAGATTTTGAATATTTTTACCTTTAAGTCCTGGCCGCCTCGAATTTTGTATAGGATTTAATGGCAATCTCGGGCGGTATAGGATGTAGAGCATTGTAAAAATAGACTAACAGAGGGAAACTTTGCATCATTGTGATTGATGACTTTTTGCATTGTATCGTAAAAGTTTATGGATTTTTCTTTGAAAAGAGTCGAAATATTTTAAAACGGGAAATCTCATAATTTTTCTTCTGGAATATTCTAAAGTGCGAATTCTTGTTTCTCAAACGGGACTGTTATAAAATCCTTTCGGTTTATAAGAAAAATTTGACTGTTTATTTGGAATGCTCTATTTCTTCATTTCTAAGAAAGATAAAAGTAATTTAATTGCTTTATTTTTTGCACTGTTTTATGCATTCAACGAAATATAGTATACCCTAAACTACTACTAAACAGAAAGCAGTTTTTAAATGTGTTTTTTAAAAGTATAAACCAATTTATCGAATAACTGGATATACTTTTTTACGAGTAGTCTTACGAACTTTCTTAAAGATTTTAAATTTTAAAAAGAAATATAGGAAAATACAGTAAATTTAATAAACAAGTAGTTAAAAAATTATAAGGTTTTTTTTTAGTTTTTTTTTCTAAATACAAAATACCCAGCAAAAAAAATCAGCAAAAAAACTTCATAAAAAAATGCAGGTTTTCTGCAGGTATTTCGGACTAAATTTTCAGCACGAAACCTGCATAAATTTTACCTGCAGAAAACCTGCAGTTAAATTTGTCCGAAATACCTTCAGAAAACCTGCAGTTTTTATGCTGATTTTTTGCCTGCAGAAAAACTGCAGGGAAGCTTGTCCGAAATACCTTCAGAAAACCTGCAGTTTTTATGCTGATTTTTTTGCCTGCAGAAAAACTGCAGGGAAGCTTATCCGAAATACCTTCAGAAAACCTGCATTCTTTATGAAGTTTTTATGCTGAATTTTAATGCCAAAAACATTTTAAACCCCCCTATTGGAAAAAAAATTTCCGGTATGAAAAAAAATTAAACCGGGTTATGAAACACCGGAACTAGTATGATACTAGAACCAGTATGATACTAGTTCTAGTATCATACTGGTTCTAGTATCATACTAGTTCCGGTGTTTCATAACCCGGTATCATAATGGTTCTAGTATATACTAGTTCCGTTATCATACCGGGTATGGTAACGGAACCAGTATATACTAGAACCAGTATGATACTAGTTCTAGTATCATACTGGTTCTAGTATCATACTGGTTCTAGTATCATACTAGTTCCGGTGTTTCATAACCCGGTATGATAATGGTTCTAGTATATACTAGTTCCGTTATCATACCGGGTATGGTAACGGAACCAGTATATACTAGAACCAGTATGATGCCGGAACCAGTATCATACAAGAACCTGTGTTTTAAAAACTACTTCTACAAACCAAAAGAGTACAAGAATACACAATACAAAAAAGTACAAGAATACAGTCATATGTTATGTACATTTATGGGACACAGGTTTATACAAGAGAACAATACTAAATCAACAGAAACATCAGACTAAATTGTAATTAAAACCACGCACAATCACAATATGTGAGGCGGAAAGCGAAAAGGGACCTCTTGTCGGCAAAGTTGATTTCGAGAAAAAGCCAAAAAAACTGGCAGAAGGTCAAAACTATCGAAGATGATGACAGTTTTAGTCTTCCAGACTTCAAGGGGGCGAAGGGTGCAGTGTCCCAAACACTGTGACCACAAGGGTATGGTATCCCTGACACCGAAAGGAAAGGGTGGTATCCCAGATACACCTGAGGGGCTAGAGGAGATAAGGTTGTCCCAGACGAATTCATCCCTTTAACGAATGTGGGTATCCTCGAGCCTGGTTCCTTCGAGCATTGTACCCCCAGGTGATGGTGATGGTGTTGCAGTACTCTCGTTCACATACTAGGGTCGAACCACATTTAATCTGAAACAAAACACAAATGTGTAAATTAATAAGTCACAAGATATTTACCAAATACATCTAAAGTATATAAAGTGCAAAATTTACAAGGGTTATTGCAGCTAGAATAAAAAAGATTTTAAAAAATGTCACTCATTTTATTGTCAAGAAAATATACAACCAAGATGCTGGATGATTACATATGCTGAAATTAATATGATAATTTAATTTAAATTGAAATAAGGAAGTGTTTTGGACCTTTTGGCCTTGGTAGTTGGATTAAAAAAAGAAAACGAGGGATGTTTCCAAGCCTTATAAGATAGTGCAGAAATTTACAGGGCTCCAATTATGATAAGGAAGAACAGGGTCAAGATTTGAAAAAAATTATCAAGGCAAATAAGGAAAAGGAATTGCAACGCAAAAAATATATATTAAATCTGCTATACCACGTTAGACTGCAGCATCGTCCAAAAATTGTGATTGCTCTTCAAATCAGCAACAATGTTGGGCTATGTTGGAAATAATTGGATTCTATATGCCTCATTCTAGTTGTTTAAATTATTACCAATAAATCAAGAACAGGTTTAATAAAAACGGTTAAAATGTTAATAAACCATTACTTGTGAGCTTGGAACAATAATGAATTATAGAAACAATCAAATTAAAGAGATGGCAACAGAGGGTTAGCTGAATATTGCCAATGTTTATAGAATTGGCCACTTCTCATACCCTTCATTACAAGTTTAAATACAATGTCACTTTAGCCACTTCTTGTTTTCAACCCACAAATGTGATATCACCATCAATGTGTACCATTAATCTCAAAAACTTAGTTTTGCCTTTTCTCCTATAGAAAAAGTACCCTTTACTTATAAAATTAAGCCTAATGAATGTATTATTACATTGAAACCAAAATGACAATTATATGAAAGAAACTATATTACTAGTGCGAAACCCAAACTCGCAGGATGCCCCCACATTAGATTCTTTTAATTTTTTTATGGAAAGGTTTTCTGTATAAAGAGGTTAAACCTACTTGCACCAAAGTTCCATCTGTTTGTACTGCTATCCGCAGACACAGCATCCACCTCTGGCCTGCTTGCAGCGCCGCTGCTGGGAGATTTCAATATCATTTCCCACTGAAAGATGCCAGGCAGACCTGAAATAATCAAGAGAACCATCAGCGATGATACTTGAAGTTGAATGCAAAGGAACACAGATGTATGATCAAGTGTAAAGGAATAGGCTGATGACACTGTAAAATTGTGTTAGAAATTGCACTTAAAAGTTGAAAGCGTTATTTCCTGAAAACATTTCACCTTAATTCTTTAAAGTCGAAATGTACTTAAAAGAAACTATCAAAATATATAATTGTGCATAATTTAAATGCTAACAAAGAACTTAAAATTTATTAGTATAGTTTGGACACGGCTTACTAGATGCTATACAGGCTATCCGAGTTTTGAACAATGAAAACCTTCGCTTGGATCGCCACAAGTCCTACCCATATCACCCACCGCCTTCAACACTGTGGATATGCTTTCCCAGTTTGTCAAGTATTGCCATCTGGATTTTTAATGATTTCCATACTCGGCTAGCCTGTATAGTATCTAGTAAGCCATGGTTTGGAAATAATATTTGTTAAACCTTATTTATTGTGTGTTTTGGGGAAGTTAGAATGTCTAACTTTGAATCTATTAATTATTTTAATGAAACAATGGGAGGGATACTTGAGGGAGTACCACCTAGGTCGTTAGACCTGCAAACTCCTGTATAACCAGCCTCACTTAGTGAGGCCATAAGCCTAGCTGTTACAGAAAGTGTGACTATGAAAGTCAGTCATCAGATTCAAAATACCCTTGTTTCTCCATCAAGTATATATTTGGTCCTCATTTTATCACCCCGGAGGAATGAAGCGTAATTCTGATGGTGGGTTAACACCACCGCGTCAAAACTGGCGAACAGTAGTCGTTTTCGAGGCTTAGAGGTTTTCTATTGCTTCTTTTGAATCGCTGTTGACCCCTATCGCCGCTTTTGACACGGTGGTGTAAATCCACCATGAATCTGCCTTCCCCAACACGGGAATAGAACTCGGGCCTGTGGGGTGGCAGCAAGATCCACTACGCCACTTAGCTTCTCTTAACTTCTTTATGGCAAAAACAATTTTCACTGATAGAATGTTTTCCTACGCGAAAATTAACTTATTTTATTCATTTATTAATTAATTTTACTGCAATGAAAATACTGTTTAGTGATAAACACTAACTTATTAATAAACAATTTTTTAGTAATAAGCATAGTATAAACATGGTGTTAAGAAGTAAAAAGTAATTAATAAGTTCACAATATAATAACTAAACATGCTGTTTCTAAATTGTTTACAAAGTAAAATATTTCAGTGCTTTAAGTTAATTTAGCTTAGTCCATCATATACCTATTGACTATACGTCCATGTGCCTATTTAACACCAAATCACTCTTTCTACTCTCATAAAAGTATGACTAGTAGAGACCCACTCATGTAATTATATCAATTTTCATCAATGTGTACCATTGATCTAACTAAGTAGGAATTAGTTTTGTCTAGGACCCTTTAGTTATAAAATTAAGCATAATGAATGTATTATTACATTGAAACCAAAATGACAATTATAAGAAAGAAAACTATATATTACTAGTGCAAAACCCAAACTTGCAGGATTCACCCACATTAGATTCTGCTAAATCTCCCACTGAAAGATGCCGGGCAGACCTGAAAATATCAAGAGAAACATCAGCGATGATACATGCAGTTGAATGCAAAGGAACACAGATGTATGATCAAGTGTAAAGGAATAGCCTGATGACACTGTAAAATTGTGTTAGAAATTGCACTTAAAAGTCAAAAGCGTTATTTCCTGAAAACATTTCAACTTTATTCCTTAAAGTTGAAATGTACTTAAAACATAGTTCCCACTCTTTTGTGAGGAAAAAAATCAAGTATTTAAGGGCTTAAATTTAAAATTTTTCATGAACATAGAAAGGCGGAAAAGCCATTTACAAGTAAAAAAAACTTTTCTCCCCCTTTAGTACCCTTACTTCAAAAACCTTTCTTATAGCAAAGATTAATTATAATATTACCATTACTATATTTAACAATTTCAAAACATACTACTATATTTTACTTCTTTTAGGAAAGTCAAACAGAAAAATTCAAGTAGGCAAGTTATACCTGTTCTACAATATGCTAACAGGATATTAACTATTTGATTAACTTTTCATGTTCGAACTGAAAAGAATTCCAAATTAAAATATTTCAAATAAAATTCAAGGACTTTTAAGGACTAAGCACTAAATTCAAGCATACTTTCCAGGGCCCTTGAATTTAAAAATGAAATTCAAGTACTTTTCAAGGCCCGTGGGAACCCTGTAAAAGAAACTATCAAAATATAATTGTGCATAATTTATGGGTATAGTACACTTAGGATGGTAATAAATAGATCTCTTGGAATAAAACTTAGCAAAATATTTCAACAAATTAAAGACAGGGAAAGAAATAAAGAAAATAAATTATGCTACTTAAATACTGCAAATAAAATGTTACAAGACCTAAACAGAACAGAAGTCAAGTAACAAAACATTTAAAAAGGTTAAAAATTGTTACTACTTCAATATTATTTCATACGACGCAGTCAAGGGCGGATTTAGGTAGTCAACCCTGGGGGTGCGTAGTGGAAAACATGGGGGTGCAAACTGTCCCTGATGGCTTTAAAAACATGATTTTCCCTATAAAAATTTAATTTTCTCAAAAAGTTAAAGCCCATTAAATGTGTTGCTGATACTGATGGTTCAAGGGATAGCAACTAAGAGAACTATTATGTATTGTAATGTGTGTGAACAGTTGTAATGGGGAATCATTAACATGTGCATGCATTTTGATTCATATGTAATATCACACATGATCAGCAATTAGCCAAAAACAATATTAAATAGACATAAACACTTAATACATGGGGGCCACTTTTCAAAATTTGCAAGACGGAACTTTAAAGTATCGTATTAATCATTTTCATCCAGTCTAGCAATTTTTTTTAATTGCATGAAAATTCATAAAATATCATGAACAATTATAGTTCCTTAAATTCTAAATCAAGATAAAGCTGTATGTGAGTAAAACCATGTTACTTGTGGTCAAAATGTGCGGTTCAATTCCGTTAATGTTCCCGCTAAATACCGCTATATGCTCTTTTGGATACCAAAAAAGTAGTAACGTATTCGAAGTAAAAGTTTCCGGGCTTGGTTGTCGTCCGTCACTCGAGGGACTTCACCATGAGTTTTACTTCCTTTTGCGTGTCTTTTGGTTTCGGTGAAGCTACGTACCTAGGGAGATTTATTCTCAGCCCTTTAGGAAGCCTCTCCCGACCAAAAGTTATCCACTTGATGTGTTTGATCCCCCTCTGCTAAGACTGGAAATGATAAGGGAAGATTTCCATTTTCAATGTTAGATCTGATGGTTGCTGTCAATGATTCATGCTTACAGTTTAGAGAAGGGGTTGATACCTGGGTAAAAAACTAAACCTCCAAACAATTGGTAAGTGCTGATGAGGCTCCAGGTATCAGGCGGTTGCAGTGGACAATTGCCGGCAAAAGCCCATTACTCCACTTATTGTAGAAAAGAGTTGAGATTTTAAAAACTTTCTTTTACACTTGTATCCTGCTTAAAGTTGCTCTTTAACATTTATTTTTTTGAAGAACTCTCTACTACACCATTACATTAGAAGCACATGAGTGTCTTGGTGGTTGGAATAGGAAATGATTTTATATTTATGTATAGTGTAATATAGCCTGAAAAGGCTCTTACGCTAATGACTTTTCAATCTGTCTGTCTGTTGGTGGTTGGAGAGAAGGAATGAGCAAAAATAAACCTAACTGATAGGAATATCAAAGCAGTTGTGGGGGTTTGGCGAGGGAGAGTGAGCAGGGGGCCCAGTCCCCTAGTACTTAAAAAGTCTGAAATCTCTTGGCTTATTCACTTAATTTTTTTCAAGAAATATCTGTATCACTTAAAAATAGAAATCTTGGATGAGATAAAAAATATATTTTTTTGTTACGTAACTGATAAATAGCCATAATATGACAGGAAGAGCTTTTGTACTACAGTTCAAATCTTGATTTGACAGTTTTCAGAATAGTCTATTTTCATGAATCTATATCAAATCGTTCTTGTATATTATGTGTATTTTCAAATTTCAATGATACAATTAAAAATTACTATCAAATTTCTTTTAGTCTTTTGTTTTGTGTGATTCCAACTTATCTGCTGGTGCAGTTAAGAATTATTTTTAATTTTTTGGAAAAAAAAATTTTTTTCTTTAGAGAAAGGTGTACTTTTAAACTTAATTTTTCAATAATTAAATTTGTTTAATTTTTGCTCAAGAAACATGAATGGTATACTAGTAAATATATAAATTGCCAAATGTTTGGAAGAAGCAAGAAGATTTCTATAATCAATTAAAGAACATTGAGGTAAAGAAATAAAAAATGATATATATATTTGATGCCTTTGAATAAATGATGGCAATATGAGTTTTCAATGTGGCAGAAAGATATTGACTAGAGCTATATATAATCTCAACAGTATTATATATTTGCTCAATATTGATGTATTTTGAAAATACCCTTTAAACTTAGTTTTCTCCACCCAAACAAGCAAAATAAGCAGAAATCAAGGTCTGCGTAGTCTGACTGGAAGTTATAATTATTTTTTATTTCTGGTTCAACGGTTTAATTCTTAAATTCTTGTTGATAATTTGTTTTGGTTTCACATTATGTTCAAACACTTTTTTTATGGTAAATGAAAAATAAAATTAACAATATGACGAAATTTACTTAAGATATGCACACAAAAGGTATAGGAAAAAAGTATATTTTAGCAATAATAGTTAAATAGAATGTGATAATGAGTATATCTAAACATACACAAAAATATATTAATAAGCTTAAAGAGTTTTATTCATCTAGTGTGTTTTTCAAAAATAATGGCAGAGGGCAAATTTTTATGTCAAAATAAGTATCTTGAAAGAAAGCACAAAAGACAGAAATCCCAGTCTTTTTCTTTTCCTTAATATTTTTTTTTAATTTTGAGGAAAATCGCATCAGAAAATTGTGAAAAAGAAAATTAGATATAAATTTTCATAAAGAAGTTTTTTTATCAAAATAATGTGGAAAATGAAGTTTTTATGCAGGAAAATTAAAGTTGGAAACCTTCAAAAATTATACTTTAAAATACATGCAGGTTTTTATAAAGGAAAAATGATACTGAAAATCGTTATTAATTTGTCTTCACAAAACCTGCAGTTTTCTTGAAGGAAATCTTAAGTTCAAAATCTTCATTAATTGTTCTGCATAAAAACTGCAGTTTTTGTGAAGGGAAAATAGCACTAAATAAAACCTGCAGTTTGTCTTCACAAAACCTGCAGTTTTCTTGAAGGAAATCTTAAGTTCAAAATCTTCATTAATTATTCTGCAGAAAAACTGCAGTTTTTGTGAAGAGAAAATTGCGCTGTATAAAACCTTCACAACGCCTTCACAAACACTGCACATTACCTTCACAAAATCTGCATGGCTTGACTGCCTTCAAAAAAACTGCAGGTATCATCATGAAACCTTCAAAAAGGGCACTTTTTATGAAGGGAACATGCTGATTTTTTTTGCTGGGTATTTAAAAGTATTTTTAAACGAACATCAAGTTTAAATTTAATATTTTATTACATAACTTAAAAATAGAATATTAACAAAGCCTACAGTTTAAATCTCTTTGTATTGAATAACTAAGGTCATATTGGTTAAATAAATAGCATAGGATATATTTCCCTCTCCTAGGACGTTAATTTTTATTTCCATCAATTTAGGCTTCTTATAATAAATTAAGCGAATATAGAAGAATACCCGAAAGGCTGTCTATAGCTAACCCTCCCCCCGGCTGTACGAACTTCTTCTCATAAGTAACACCCAAATTAAAACAAAAAAAATCACAAAAAGATACTAAAACTCTGATTACACCCAACATGGTCCCCGTCCCAGAAACTTCCTAACAAAAAACACTGCCAGCGCCAAGAAAACCCAAAAGAAAAACACCAGCCTACTCTGCCAAAAAAAAAAAAAGGGTATAGAGAAGCATAACCAAAAATACCCCACCTCAAGCTGCATCTCCTCTAGAAATCTGGCGTCTGTAACACTAAATACGGGTACGTTTCTGCTGCCCGAACCAAAGCAGAAAAATCGGGTAAGAGGGTAGTATCTGAACACGTCTCAGTTCCTTGCGATAATTGGATTTCTCAGCTTTTTATGGGGCTATTTATTTATTCTTTCTGCTGGAGCCTGAATATTGACTTCCTGCGAAGGGACCTTGGAAATTTTCAGCTATGGAGACTCTCGTGTATGGATTTCACTTTTATCTGAAGTGTGTTCCTTCGAGTGTATGTTCTTTTGAGGATGTAACTGGGTTTGATAAGGAAAAGGAGAGGCTTTGTGATGTGTAAATCCGGTGTTTTCTCTCTGATATTATATAGTTAGTTTGGTTTCGTGATGGTTTTAAACTGTAGTTCATTTTAAACTTGGTATCGTAATAAATCCAATACTTTACGAAACGTGTTTAGTTCAAGAATAGTATTATCAGTTTTAAACTTATTAGTTTATATTGTAAACTATCAAAATGTTGGATTTAGTATTTCTGCAGTAGAATACTTAATAAGCTGAACTATTTTCTTTATCTTTGTTTAGGATAAACGAATATATAAAATTCAACGGTCGAATAGTAAGGTTATAATAAAAATTAATGTGGTTTTCATTAATGATAAGTTTTAAGGATATTTTTTTAAAACACTTATTGTAACGCCTCACAAGATCGTTTTTAAAGATTTTATGTGAATATTCCGTAGAATAATTAGTTTCGTAAATTTAATAGCGCTAAACATGTCTTTCTAGAAGCACAGGATTGGGGTTTACTTGTTAAATTTTAAAATCTCTCTATATATAATGAAGGTGTCCCTGCCTGGGTTCCTGGGTTTGTCCGGAACAGATTTGGCTCAATTTCTCCAAAACTACCCGTCCGAATCGAACCAAACTGGGTACACATACGTATGGGGACGGGGGAAAGACAATGACATCATTTCCAAATTTCTAAAACCACCCCTTCACCCCCTTTTAGGCCTTTTTGTAAAATCGCCTTACTTCTCCACTAAAGAAGATCTGTTTAACTCGCATTGTTGCAAATAATACAACAAAAACAATTTTATACATAAAACAAAGTATTTAAAGATAGAACTTGGCTAAAATTGTTTTAAATGTTTTAAAAAGGTTATTAATAATTTAAAAAATTAAAAACGTCCCTTATAAAAAACTTTATAACAGTATTTTCTTATTGAAAACTTCATTTTCCATGAAACTTTAAGTTGAAATAGAAAGTTTTAAGAATTAGACTGGTTAAAGTAAAGATTACATCATGCAGTTTTTTTAGAAAGTTGATGATAGAAACACTAGATCAATTTGTTATTTAACATTATAATTTGTTTCTTTGGTGTAGTTTAACGGGATTTTTTTTTCAATTTAAACAGGGGGTATTTACAAATTTTGGGATTTCAAAAGTATGTAATAATTTTAATGGATTTTTTTTCACTTAGAATGGATAATTGGGTAACTGTCGTAATTAAATGTGCAACACCGGAACTGGATGGTTAGGTTAGATTTACACAGTTGGAACCGGGAGGGAAAAGGCACAGGGAGCACGGTGATGAAAATGCACCGGGATATGAAAAAATACTGGGAACACCGGGATATGAAAAACTACCAGGATGATTGGTAATTATGGTTACAGAAAATTAGGCATGTAACTTGAGAAAATTTTAATAAATTGATACACTCCACCCGTGCAAGGCCGGGCATATCAGCTAGTAACTATATAAAATAAAAATAATAAACTCAGTCCACAATTCAAGCCATTCGGATAAACATGACACTTTTACAACTTTTGTAGAATTTAAGATAATAATTAATTATAGTCTTATAGCTTTATATTTATTTAAAAGAACTTAATAAAATAAACATGAAAAAATTAAAATATGAAATTGTACTTGAGTTCATTCAATACTCCACAATACTTCCATATATTTATCATAAATTTGATGGATGAGTATGCCTAAACCAATTCAATTTATTTTTACAAAAATAAATGCTATTTCTTCCAGACTTATTTATACTCTTTTATAAGCGAGTTTAGATTATTGATTAAAAAATACGTTTCTCCAGCAAATTGAATTGAAAAAACACTCATAAAAATTTGTATACACATTGGACACAATAATTCATCAGACTAATCATCTTCATCTACGTACATTTTTTCGTCAAAGCCAATTAAGTGAATTTTTTATAGTCATCCATTTAACGAATGATCCTTCAATTTCTCAAAATACCCGCCATAAAAGAATCAAACACTTATCGCCAGATATCGATCTCTGATGATATCCGAATCAATTTGAATTCATCCTCACATCAAACTAACACATTCTATCAGGGATGAGTTGCTCATCCATCACAAAGAGGGTAAGGTTTATGATAAAGGGAGCGGCGATACCATAACCTTCATCAATCAAAAGTGTGCAAGGGTGGGGCAGAGGTTCCTCGTAAGATCCACTGAAACAACAAGATAACTGCTTCGAGAGTTCTTCTTTTCGACCAGTGACTGATGGTGGCTTGATCTGGATGCAAGGGGTTCTTCGTGAAATATTAAGGACTTTTGAGTGGGTTCGTCAGGTCGGACATGCCGGGAGATGAATACGTGACTCGTGTGATTTCGTTTTAAGGATCAGTTCTGAAGGGTTTGCTGATTTATAGGAGTTGGGGTGATTCGTCTTGAAGTTTTTTTTAAGGAATTTTCGGGTATGTAGAGTGAGAGAGGTGTGATAATATATTTGGGAGAGGGTGAAAAGTCAAGTGGTTTTGTTATCGTAAAGGTTTGAAATCTTTTCAAACTTTTTTAATGTTTTTTCAAACTTTGCTCAGTTTAGGGTTTCTTTCCTTTCGGGACACGACGCTTACGTGGTGCTACATTGACTTTGAATAATCAGAGAAGCGATGAATAGCTAAATCTAATGATCAGTGAATTCAAATATACTTGATCTTTATCTGATTGATCAAAATTAACCTTAGAATTTGAAGTAAGACATATGTTGCTGTTGTTTCTGATGCCACTTGGAATATCCAAGCTCCATCGTCAAAGATAAAGAAATGTTCCTAATCATAATGTAGATGTGTTTGGTACATGGTTCTTTACTTTTAATGATAGGAGGATTAGATCTAAGTGTGAGAATATAAGGCTGGAAACAAGTATAAATTCGTTATTGTATTAAGAGCTTACTGGGAGCACCAGCTTTACATTGAAGTTCACTTGTTCCAGCCGAAAGTGTCTCATATAAAAATCGTTCCTGTCTTGTTTAATTTTTTTCCTTTTTATAAGCATTTTTTTAATAGTTGTCAAGCAAAAGAAATAACGTATGATCTTCAATATCTATCAACTTGATGAACTCCTTTGAATGGGTGAGAATATAAGGAGTGCAAAGTGACGATGTGTGATAAGTTTACTGTGCTTGGTGGATGACGTTGAGAATACTGTGAACAAAGTTGCGAATGTGAATACTGGTTTGGTGTCCTTGACTGATTTATTAATGTTACGAAACTATTCGTGGAAGCCATGGAAAAACGAAATTCGCAAAAAAATCACGAAGTGTGCCAACCCAGCTCATATATCCAAGTTACGCCGCATTGTCAATTGTACCCCCTTGGTTTAAAATGAATGATTCATAACTATATTTAAAAAATATTTTTCTTGTCAACATAATTTTGTGTTTGGCCAATTTGATTTTAAAACTCGATACCTAGAAAAATTTTGAGTCTTGACATTGAAGTGTTAAAATTATTTATTCATAAAACTTTGTCTAAAGTTGTTAAAATGGGCACTTGCTGATAAAATTATAACACGAGATTTAATAGTATTAAATTTATATGCATTTATAAAAAACCTACATATTTACAAGACTTTTATAGATAAAATTTTGAATCAATTATCTTGAAATAAAAAAATTCAATTTTATAGCAATGTTGACATCTAGTATCAAAATATTTTCAGGTACCTACAAACATATTTTCGAACGAGTTTTTGCAATATTCTCCGCAATGTCTACTAGTTTCTAGAAACTTTCTTCTTTTGAAAACATTCAAGCCGACAACAGTTTGATGTTTCAATATGTTATGATGTTGACACTGAAGATTTAATCTTTATAGGTTTTTCGTTTAAAGCTGAGAAAATATGTAGGGCACATTCATACGTATAGAACGAATTCACGTTAGGATCCTATCATTTTCAACACTATGTCATTATAAGTACTTAAGTTAGAAATTTGAAAAATTTGAAATGTATATTGAAAAGCTATGGTTTTACTTAAAAATATATAATCATCACCTTTTAAAGTTTTATTTCTGATTTTAATTTTCTTGTGGTTTAATAAGTATATTCTAAAAAAAAATCAATTTTCCAAGAGATCAATTAAAACTAAATAGAAAAATTAATTAGAGAATTAGCAAAATAAATTTCCAAAAAAAATATGTTTTAAATTCATTTGTTTCAAAGTTATCCTTTTTTGAGAAAGCTAATAATTTTAACAACTTGAAAATATCCTTATACAGTAGAGCCCCGATTATCCGCGAGCGGATGATCCGCGGTGCTGATTATCCGCGAGTGCCACGAAAAAAATTTTTTTGATTTGAATTTATTTTTTTGATTTGAATTTTGAAAATTTTAGTTATTTAGATGCAGAGCAAATGTTTCTGTTGTACTGTACATATTTTAAAAGGTTTACATATCATGGTTTTTGTACAATAAAACATAGTTTTTATGCTGAAAACTTTTTGGGGGGTGTTTTCACCTCATTTTTAGTCTTTTTCGGGTTATCCGCAATTTTCGCTATCCGCGGTACCCTTGCCACCCAATTCCGCGGATAATCGGGGCTCTAATGTATTTAGAATAATGCGTAATAACTGCTGGGGCTCAAAGGACCAACTGAGTTTCTATTACTTATGATTAAATTATATATTACGTGGGAAAATATACTATCTATATATTGTTTAGTTTAAAAGTTCTTAACACTAGAACGACGGGATGGGCTTTTTTGGCCCATCGCGCTGTTTGCGGCTTAATCATTTCAACTCTAATCAACCGAATGGCTTGAAATTTTCTGACTTTTCCTTATTTGGTTCAATTAAAGTGCATACCAAATCGTTTTCATTTTAGTCTCATAGGAGCAAAGATAGCGAACCGTATACCTAGAAAGACGGAGCGGGCTTTTTTGGACCGTACCACCTCTGCTGTGTTTTCCTTGCTTCGTTCCGCTCGTATTTCCGTGAAATTTTCCTATAGAAAGGGGAGGGGATCTTCTTTGTTTATAATCTCTTACATGTGTTATCTCTTTCAAGTACCATTCAATTCGATTCGGTTTAGAACGCCCCTTTCTCAGTTGGGGTTGTGGTCGAGGGGAGGACGTTTCAAAGGATGAATTTATGGTGCCCACCATAAAGATAAAGGTTCTCACCATTGAATAATTTCGGTCAACAAGGTGACCAATAAGGTTTGTTTCTCACAAAAGAAATACATTTTACAACTTGAACTGTACCAGCTGTTTTCTTTGAATGGGGAAATTGCTAACCTTCATTCCCTGTTGATGCATTGAAAATGATGCGTTGGGAAGTGTATCCAGCCATACTGGGGAAAAGAAAGGAACTTAACAACTGACAGCTATTTTACAATATAAAAACTGTGTGAAAAACTAAAATTCCAAGCAAAACTAGCCTGGTTGGAACACTAAGAAGAATCCGTAGAGAGGTTCCGCCAACTGCAAAATTAGGAAAACAAAATCTTTATTCAACAATTGTTTATTTAAAAAAAATAAAGACATAACCTTAACTGCATAACACCGTATTATAGACAACTAGAAGGAAAAGAAAAAGCCGGATACTATAGCTTACTACAACGAAACTAAGTATGGAATTGACATCATTGTGGATCAAGTGATACGACTGTATAGCACCAAATCAGGCACTAGCTGTTGGAAGGTTGGCCTATGCATGTTTTCTATAACATATTAGATATCTCTGCTGTAAATGTATGGATCTTATACAAGGTAGAAGCCGGAAAAAAGAAATTAAGTCGTAGAAATTTCATCTTGAGATTATGTGAAGAGCTCCGTGCCCCTTATGTGTCTGCCAAAGAAACAACCATTTTCTACCATAAAAAGGGGAAAAAAAGCATAAAAAGAGAAGACAGCAGTGAGAAAAAGGGTTATTTGTAGAATTATAGTATCCTCTAAAGGAAACCATACATTAAAGACATGTTTCGACAGTAAAAAATTGGTTTGTGGAAAATGCGCATTTAGAGAAATGCTTTGTATCCATTGCTCCAAATGTGCAAAATACGAATAAACAGGTCAGTTTTAAAAACTTTGCTATATTTATTGAATGGGTTTTATTAATTATTCCTACCAGTGTCATTTATCTAGAGTAGCAACTCATTTATCAGATCTATGGATAAAAACATAGCGAAAGCACTTTTCATGCCCATAATTACAATTTATTTTAATAATTAAAAATTATAAAATCCTATAGAAATCTGAAGATTGAGTCCCTATCTTATACTCTAACAGTTATTTATATGATATAATTACATTTTAGATGTATAATTAGCTCCGTATGCAAAAAATCAGACATGGGCCAAAAAGGCCCACTCAGTCTTTCTAGGTATACAGCATAGTGCCGTCTTTCTAGTGTTAAGCTCTATTACATTGAACTTCATATTTAATCTTTTGTAATTCCTTACAATTCCCCAGTGTTTATGATAATGGTATGAATAATAAGTTTTTTATTAGTTATGTGTTGTTAAGACATTTTAGTAATTTCTCCATATCTTGAAATGATTTTCTTAACGTTTTTGGGATTGCGTTTTATTACTGCTCTGTTCAATTTTCATTTGAGGTGGGAAAGAGCAACCACATTACACACATTTTTCTTTTATAACTTTCCTAGAGTGAGAATTTATATTTAATTATATTTAAATTACATTTGAGTAAAAAGTTTTACCGATATTCTACAGACTAAGGAGGGGTTTCGAATGAAGTTCGAGAATTAAGCAGGAATGGAAAGGGGACAAGATTTGCTAAAATTCATTTATAGAAAAAAAATAAGTATATGGATATTTATTTTTTCCCCTTGTGGGTCACCTGAACTTGAGCAAACATTGAGAAACCACCTTAAAGGAGAAAGTCCGAAAACTTGAAAAAACAATGTCCAAGAACAGGGGTAATTACTTTCCTTACTTTTAACCCCAACTTTCTTTCACTTCAACTACATTCACTTATTTATAACTGCATCTCCAACTTAGAAGCCAAGAAGTGGTTAAATTTTTTCCCCAAAACTGCCACTCTCTTCTAAACAAATTCTTAAAAAATTGCAGCACGGACCCACCGTCATTTCCCTTTTTATACTACGATTCCCCCCCCCCCCAAAAAAAAAATAAGTACACACACAAAAGAAACCCAGAAAAAACTCCACCGAATTTCCCAAGGAATACAGCATATATAAAAAAATATGAAAGGCCTGCCATAAGAATCGGAGAAATAAAAAACTCCTTCACTTTAAAACTTCTCCGCGGCGAAGTGCATTTGGAAGCCAGGTCCAGAGCGCATTGGCGCAACATGGCACACGAGAAAACGCCAAGAAGTGGACGATTGAAAACGTTAGATGTGTGGGTAGGCAGAATAAAAAGGGAATTTTTTCTTTCTTGGAATTTTTTTTGCGTCCCAAACTTCTTGCCGCCGGCTCCCTTACCATACGCATTCTGATGGCTATTGTCTTAGAACCTCAAATCACTTTTCGTCTGGAATTTTTTCGAGGTTCTATGGAAAGAACGGTGTTTTCGTCTTTTTTTTGTGAGTTTGTTTTCCGGCTAGTTTTCCCTTGTACAAGCGACCGTTGGTCCAGATGGAAGGTAGATGCAGAGTTGGGCCGTTGTCTTTCATTTTTGTTCACTACTTTTTTTGGAATGGACTTTCGGGCAATGAAGGAACTTTTAAATTGCGTTTCTTAAAGCAGGTGCTATTGTTTGGAAACTTTCCTATATTGGACCTGGAAAAAGAGAGAGAAAAATATTTTTTTTTGGTTAACTCAAAATAACAATTCACTTTTAAAACAGATGGAAATATTTTACCAAATATATCATGAAAGATAAATGATTATAACTTCTGAAATAATTATAAAAGATATATCTATAAATTATGACTTCTGAAATAATTATGAAAGGTATGTAATTATAACTTCTGAAATAATTATGAAAGATATATAATTATGACTTCTGAAATAATTAAGATTTCTTTTTCTCTAAAATAGTATCAGAAGAAAAGCTTTGTTCGAAATAGATAGCAGTTTTAATATCTAATCTAAAAGGAGGTATAGTAGCTGAGTATTAGATATTTTGTTAGTTATAATGTGAAATATTTTAACTATTTAACAAATTCTTACACCCGCATTTCAAAAACTGTGAGTACATATAACTAAAATTAATTCTGAAATAGAAAGCATTAAATAAACTTTGGTAAATTCAATAAATATAGAATATTTATTTGATCTTATTACCTTTTGAAAATTATGAAGATAAATGGCTAATAATTATACTTGTTTATAAATGACTTTTAGGAACTTTTTTAGCGATAAATTATACTGTAATGTGAACGAAGAAGGCTTGAAAAAATAACGTTCTCTTAGAAATACTTTAAAAATTTGTAGTTAATTGAATACTAGCTAGGAAAATTGAATTGCGTTTAGTCTTACTTAGATAATACTAAATATTCAGTTCATACTTTTCTTGTACATTACATTGCAGCTTGTAAATGCTAAACTTTGCTTTGAAATTATGCTTAAAAACTTGTTGGAATCATCACTTTTAGTACAATTTACCCACAAAACAAGAGTATCATTTTAAAATCCTGTCTTGGATACAGATTTTATCCCTAAAATAACATAATTTACCATATTAAACATAAATTACTCTATTTATATTTTACTCTCTACTTTGCCAATTATATTAATATGTTCTAATTTGGATCAAACACCAACAAAAACTCTTTTAACCCTACTTTTTCTGTTCTTCAACCTCTGCCAAACCCTTCAAAGATATTCATGTACGATATGTATAGCAAATCCTATACTATTTAGAGATAGATACCTTCTCAAATTCTATATCATCTAAGTTTATTAAACGTTCTCCCAACAAGTATTGATACATATAAGATGCACAACTGTTACACCGAAACTTTAAGTTAGAAAGTAAACTTCACCGAGAACAAGTGTCTAAAGATGGCCGAAGGAAGCTCGGTTGTAGTCCAAAGGCATTCCAGGGGCCCAGCTTGCGGCTATAAAACCTCGCAGTGATATATCCCTGGTACCGGCATGCAATCACTTCGCCGCATAAAACTGCGAAAGGAAGTTTCAAAAATAACTCCCCTCCCTTTCCATCTCGTCTAGTAGAGAATGGGAGGATAGGATAAATAAGTAAAATAAGGGGGGGGCATAAACAAAATAAAGTCGTAACGGAACACCCTCAGACGAAAAAAAAATACAAGTTTCGTCTTCAACAGAGTTCCTTTTGATAACAACAGGGTAGTTGGCTGCTAAAGGGAGGAACGGGAAATCCTGAATTAAATTTAAGTCCGCGTTTGTAGTTTTGTGGAGGTAACATGTTTCTGGAAGTGAAATCATCGAAAAATTGAATAAGAATGCGGAACATTTGTGGAGTGGTGTTGTTTGTGGGCGGATGTTTTAGGGGGAAATCTGTTTGATTATTTACCGGTGTTTTGTTTCGGTGCATGTTTTGATGTGATTGGGGAAGTGGTTTTTTGGGGAGAAAACTGAATACGATTGGCTGGGAGGAAACAGGTGGGGTTTAGGGGATTTTTTTTTTGGCGGGGGGTGCAGTGATTACCAGTTTATGTCAGATTCAAACCCGAATACCAAATTTTTGTTAAGTAACTGCTTGTATATTTATCAACCAAGTTTATTTCATGCTTTTACGTTAATATGAAACTAACATATTGTGCAATATGTATGTGCGTTATATCCCGTTGAAATCATCACCAAATATTTGAATAGAATAAAACTATTATTGTTGTCATCAATATGAGTGCATAATTTTATCAGTTGGTTTACAAATTTTGGGCTATATCCAATCTTTCGCATCCAACACAGCTGAACGAGTTTTAACATGAAAAGTAATGAAAAAGTACCCAAAATATAAAAAAACCATGTTTTTTATTTATTTTAAGTTTGTTTTTTTGAATACCTTGGTAACCTCTTGATTTTATAGCTAAAATGTTTCCAGTATTACATGTATAAAAAATTATATTGAAGAATGGGGTAACCTAGGTTAAGGGAGAATGCTAACATTGTGTATATTAAAACTATATAAAAAAGGTGAAACAATCAAATTATTCGTTCAAGGCTTAAGTGAAAGGACAAATTGTATGATAGACATTAAATTATATTATGTATGATAGATATGAAAGGATGATAAAAATGGGACATTCATATCCATGTAAGTCAACTCAAAACAGCAGCAATAACAACTTCTATCATCGTTAACTTCCTTCCCAAACAACTTTGTTCAAAGAATTTTGAAAGAAAATTATCTTCTGCCTCCAAATTGCTGTTCCGTTTGAGCAAAATAATAACTTTCGCCGTTTTTAAAATGTTTATTTCAAAGCAATAGATAGATGCTAGCAACTAGATTTTAATGGTTCAAGGACATAGTCTTGTTCCTCGCTTCAATTTGTCATTTTACGCCTTTTCGAACATTACCCGAAACTTTTACAACGATCATTAAACCTAAACGCGCTATCGGCCCTGCTTTAAAAGCACCTAATAAATTAGCAACTAAAGAGGGTATAAAACTTCCTTTATTCTCATATAAATATCCCGGCTAACTGGAGAATCGTATTTAACAAGGCCATCACAGGCGATAAGCGCAATTTATGTCAACTGGACTCCCGATTCCAAGCGCTTTTTTACGATTCCCAAAGCAAAGATTAAACGGGGATTTGGGACGTTTTCTAGGAGTTAAATATGACTTAAAACGCAGATAATGTTTGGGCAAAAAGGGGGGATGTTTATAAATTGGGCTCTTATTTGTTAATCGGATTACAGGATAGAAGAAAAGAACTTCTTATAGATCTCGGGTTGGAAAATATAAGTCAGGGTAAAACGCCGTTGTCTCCGGAGGTTTGTTAGATATTCTGGTTTATTGCACTGTGAAGGACTTTTTTTCATAATAGAAATAGAGAGTAAACTAAAATGTTTAATCGCTAACTGAATTAAGTAGGAGATTAAGAGGATTATATTTTGAAAAAGACTTTTTTCGTAGGTTTTTATGGGAGTTTTTGGATTGTTAAATGATATAATGATACCGAGAGATTATTGGCATAGTAAACGCGTTTAATTTGTTTGACGCAGAGTCGCTTTATTTTCCTTAATGCTCATAATTTAATTAAAATTATTCGCTTATTAATAAAAGTGATTTTTTAGAGACAGTCATTAGTATTTTTAAGTACAATCTTATTTTACGAACGTCTCATGCGCTATTAATAAGGGTAATCAGGTGAGGATATTAAGAATCTAAACTATATAGGAATTAGACTAAAAAAGAGGAGAGGTTGAAATATTTTCAACCTAAGAAAATGTTACAGGTTAAAAATATAAAAAGTATTGCTCTTAAACTTTTTGGGATAGGTAGACATGACCAGACTATGCTTTCAACACCACCCATAAAGAGTTTTTCATGCTACAACACAAAGTTTATTATCTTAATGAATTTTAAGTCGGCTTATTTAACCAACTTGGCCCTAGCATTGAATTCACGTAAACTGTGTACCTGCTCTTGAGGCTACACTTAATACCCACCTAAAATTTCAATGTGGTACTCTTTTATCCGATATAAGTAATTTTGCTTTTCAAATGTTGAACTTAAAAATAAAACTCGGCACTTGAAAGAGTTAGACACCATTTTTAACTTATCGGGTTTGGTTGTACCATATAAATCTTTATACACGCAATCTTTAACCCAAAATACATTAAAAATAACTTGGAAAACTTTAATTTCATGTTCTTGAAGATTTTTTAGAGATGCTAAGCACGGTCACGTGCAAGCCCAAAACATTCCTTTTTAAAATTATCAAACTTTTTTACAAAGCATCTTCAAATGATCAGCTTATTAGTTATTTACTTATACCATTAAAAAAATACATTTTCTCCTTTTAGAAAGAACTGTTTACTGGGCCTTCGTCATTTTACATGTAACAGGATTGAGCCTTTATCTTTCCTGGTTAAAAAATTTCGTATTTTTATTATCCGCGGGTTTTCAATTTTCGGGGTTGCCTTTGGTCCTAGTTAGTCCAGACAAATGAGGTTATACTTTACCTTGAATATTTAGTCCCTGCTTATCAGACCTATATTGCTCCAAATTCGTTCGAAGACAAACTACAACCAGCATTCACAGCCACTCTAAACAACCTTTTCACCGAAAACTCCCTCCAAACTCCTAAAGAAAGCTCCCACTCCACCGGGACCCCCAAACACCGCTCCCCCATTAACCAACACCCCCTCAAAGAACCAAAGACTCTCCCCGCAGAACTCTCCAGCGTCATTAGAGTCCGTCAAATGGACTTTTCTGCTGAAAGGTCACCCTCGAGTGTCCGTCTCTAATTACTAATTATTATGCGCAAGAGAAACTGGACGGTCTTGGCCTAATTAAGACCTCGAGTCGGCCGCGGGATAATGAGGAGCAGACCTGGAATGGGATTTTAGGTGCTTTTGTAATGGAAGCGAGGCCCGAGGATTCTAATGGGCCTGGATGACAATGTTTCTGGAGATGCTAATTCGCGTTTCCTTGAGGGGAATAAATTAATTGGGTAATTGGTTGATGCGCGTGTGAGAGGGTTCGGTAATGGTGTTTGAGGGGGTTTGTTTGCGGGGAGAGGGGGGGGGGAATATTGAGGTGGATGGTGCTCATGTTATGGGCTTATTGATGGAGTTTTGGTTGATGACTGAGAAGATTATCGGGACTTATGGAGGAAATTCAAGTATTCAATGCTCGCTCATTAATAAATCAGATTGTTTCTTTTTACGGCAGTTTTCACCACAAACCAAACCTAAGGTTAAAAAGAGGAATCAAAACATCTGATTGGTAGTTAAAAAGGGGAAACAAGTTTTTAGCCTATCAGAGTTATCAGAAAACTTGATTCTAGGTTGATCTTAGGTTAAGCTGATACGCTGTACCTATCGCTGAATATGTTAAAATTTATTTGTAGTTATAGCGACTTATATGGTTTTAGAAAGTTGTTGAAGGTTAGAGTATTGAACTGTGAAACTCGGCGCCCGGGTTCGAATCCCCGCTCGAGCATGGGTTTTTGTGTGGATGGAGATGTATGAATGTTGCCTCCTTTAAAATAGAGGTTGTGCAGGTTGAATAGTACTTCAGATCTGTGTCTTCATTCCACAAGAGCCCTCGTGGTAACGCAAAGAAAGTACAATGATTGTCGAGACATGTTGGTCAATAAAATCCTTCAAGTACCAGCCATTTACAAAAAAATTTTTCGCAGATGTTGGTTTTCTTGCTAACAAAAAAGTAAAAAAAAAAAGACAAAATATTTCTATAAATACATCACTTGTCTATACATACATCTTTAGAAGTCTTCATATAATGTATTTTTTAGAAGAGTTATTTTTTTGGTCAGTTTATTAGTTAAATATAATATTTAAATTAAAAGGCCATGGAATTAAACACATAAAAAGATGATAATTCTTCACGTATTGGTGGATATAAAAAACTTATATTACGCTATAACGCATTCCATCAAAAAAAATTCCTCAATCATTTCCAATCAGGTAAACGCAAAAATATTCCTTATCTGCAATTCCAAAAAATGCCCCACGACTGTGTATTTACCAAACCAACTTTAACTTAACCAGACACTCCCATAAAAGATAGAGAACATGAATCAAATCACGATAACATCATCCCAATCCATATAACCACAACCTAAACTCCACTTTTAAAAACCCACTCTTCTGGAAAACCAAAGACAAATCACAACTATTCCCTTAAATCACCATCCACCCACTCTAACTAACCACAAATCTCTCAAGAATACCAATTCCCACAATTGATGCATCGGTCCAAAATATGAGGCTATTGCGGCGTTTATATCTGGATCGTTCCTCATCAAATTAACTTCAAACCGTCTTTTATTTTATCGTCAGACGTCATAGCTATTAATCAGACAACTCGGAATCAAACAATCACTAGTTCAATTTTCCAAGCAATCATTAAAGGGGGTGATTCCTCCCCCCTTTTCTGTATTCTTTCCCCGCATGGTCTTGATAATGATTCTTTTCTGGAGTAGTAATATGAAAGTCCGGTGGATGATTTCTTAGTTTTTCCCGAAATTGGGCATTCTTTTCCCTAACCGCGAAGAGTTTTTCCCTCTTTTATCCCCAGGCATGGCTGATTAAAACTGGCGCCATTTCTTATGCAATTTTGAATTACAAGTCATTTTCGGAATTGGCTTATGGAGACAGGGTTTTTTTTTCGCGTTATTATCGTCATTATTTTCTTTGTCCAGAGTTTTTAGAGCGGCGATAAAAATTTCTTTTCCGTGGGGCTGATCGCCATTTTTGGGCACTGGTGTGTAATTTTTTTACTCATTCATATAATTAATATTCTAACATATCTAAGTTAGTTAATAAAAAATTATAAATTTTAAATTAAAAGTAGTAGTACTATTCTTACATAGCTATAAGTTAGTAAACATATTAAATTACAAATTATTTAAATGGGAAGAAACAAAATAAAATTTATATTACTCCTTCGGTACTAATTTAGTAAATAAATTAATAAAATATTTAAAATGTTGTTAAAAAATATTTTATTTTAATAAATCTTATTTTGTTTGGAAAAATTTAAAGAAAGTCAGTCATACTTTAGATTTCTAATGAATGAATTGATCTGCAAAAACATGAAACTATGATTAATTAAATTACTTATTACCTAATGTTATAGTTACATATCTTAAAAATTAAATTTAAAACAATGGAAGCTAAAATTAAATGCATGAAAATGACGTACATGCTGGGTAACCTGGGTGAACTTTAATCTTCAAAACATATTTATTTTAAAGTTCAAATAACATTATATCCTGAGCAGTAACTATTATGGCATTTTTTTACTTGCGACATATTTTCTGCAGGTAACAAAGAATATAATGATTCTATTTATATTATTTCTTGCATATAATTATTATATTGCATATATTGCTACATCTTCTTTGTCTACCAAAAAATAATTTAAACTAACATCATTAGCTTTCACTGATCAAATACATCAAGTTATAAAAAAAAGAACCTTTTTACATGTAATCATAGTATACACACAAACAAAAACCAGTTAACTAGTACTGGGTCGATGCATCCTTGTGGTCAATAATGGCTTTCGAAAGATCGTTTGCAACTTCAATACCCTTTCAAGAGCACGGGATTCAAAGTTATTATCCATTATCCCGCTTTTCTCATTTGTAAGCAAAAACGATTAACCACCAAAGCGTCCAACAGAGCCTTCCTTTGTCGTGGGGTAGGACGGTTGTGCCCGAACCGTCGTTTTACGACACTCGCCAATAAGTGGCCGTCTCTCTTGCCTTTTTGAGGCTAATTCAGTGGATATTAGCAATTTCGCTCGTATTGGAGCAACAAAGGAATTGCTGAGTTGTTTGTTTTGTTGTGTGTAGGTAGTTGGCGCGTTTTTTGATTGGCTGTGGAAGAAATGAAGGGGAGGGAGGGTTCCTTGGGGGGCTCTTTTTGGAGGGAGGTTTTGTTTGGGGAAAGTAAGTTTAATTTTGGAAGTTTTGTTTTTTAGAATGGGAAAGGTGTAGGAAACTGTTGAATGAGTTGTTTCGTTGGATATTAAGGATGGGGATGCTTCTTTTAAATTCGAGGGGAGAACAACCTTAGAAACAATAAAGAGAAAGTATGAAGAGAGGACAGTAAAACAAATGTATGGAAGAAAAGGGTTTAACTGTATGCAAATTTTAAAGAAACATACTTCTGCACAAGTATTTTCAAATTTGTAATAAATCGAAAACAAAACTACCTATTTCTCAAAAAAAAAAAAAAAAAATTAAACAGAAAGGTATTTTAAATTATTTGGTTCCCACATTTCATTCTAAAATTCTAAAATGTGTCCTATCGTAACTAAATAAATAATTTGTTGTGTTTTATTTTTTATAATGATTTTATTACATAAAAACTAAATTTAAATTTAGTAACGTTTTATTGCAAAAACTACCTTAAACTAATCTAGCATACCATAAATGGAAGGCTCATAAAAAAAAATTACTACTAACGACCATATTCACGGATAACCTGACCGACAGTTGACCGTCACCCAATTTCTGATTGGCAGTTAAAGGAGGAAAACTAATTTTTCGCTAAACAGAGCTTCGACTCCCGGTTAACCATCGATTAGGTTATCAGTGAATTCCGCCTTATAGTGGAGTCGCTTGTGTCAAAAACCAATGGTGTAAAAAAAACTTTTGGCAGAAGCTTAGTGAGTGGTATCATTCGATTCGTAATGACGTCTACATTAACGTGGTACCGGGTGTTTTTTCCGAATTCCGTGCAGGGGGTTTCTATGACGTCATGAATGCAAGATGGCTGCCGTAGGAAAAAAGCTGTATGTGACGATCTAGGGATGTTATCGGAACAGTTTTTGGACAAAAAGCTCAGAAATATATATTTTTTATCGAATAGCTACAAAAATAAGCATCTAAATCGGTTAAAAAAGGCGTTTATAACGTCAAAACCAAAAAAATGGCTATTTTCACCAAAAATACTGTATTTTGTCATGTAATACTTTAAATAGATGCTATTTTTAACGTGAATGTAAGGAAAATATGTTCATAATAAAAAAACAAACAATGAAAATTTCATTGGTGGTCACAAAAGGGGATATGACGTCAGAAATCCAAAAGGGCTGCCACATAGAATAAAATTTTTTATTTTTTTATTCAAAAATTTTTTAATTGGGAATTATTTCACTTATAAGAATGTAATAAAGGTATTTTGAGGATAAAATTTAACAAAACATTTTAAAATTCCTGAAAATAGCATCGAAATATTAGGTGTGAAAGACAGAACTACAGTATTTTGTCATGTAATACCTAAAATAGATGCTATTTTCAACGTGAATGTAAAGGAAATATGTTCATAATTAAAATACCAGCAATGGAAATTTCATTCTTTGTCACACTAGGCAGATATGGCGTCAGAAATCCAAAATGGCTGGCATGTAAAATGAATTTCTTTAGTTTTTTTCTCCAAAAAAATTTAATTGGGAATTATTTTATCCTTAAAATGACTTTATTACAACATTAATAAAAGTATAATAATTCCCAAATAAAAATTTTTGGAGTAAAAAACTAAAGAAATTCATTTTATGCCATCCATCTTGGATTTCTGACGCCATATCCGCCTAGTGTGACAAAGAATGAAATTTCCATTGCTGACATTTTAATTATGAACATATTTTATTTACATTCACGTTGAAAATAGCATCTATTTTAGGTATTACATGACAAAATACTGTAGTTCTGTCTTTCACACCTAATATTTCGATGCTATTTTCAGGAATTTTAAAATGTTTTGTTAAATTTTATCCTCAAAATACCTTTATTACATTCTTATAAGTGAAATAATTCCCAATTAAAAAATTTTTGAATAAAAAAATAAAAAATTTTATTCTATGTGACAGCCATTTTGGATTTCTGACGTCATATCCCCCTTTTGTGACCACCAATGAAATTTTCATTGTTTGTTTTTTTATTATGAACATATTTTCATTACATTCACGTCAAAAATAGCATCTATTTAAAGTATTACAAGACAAAATACTGTATTTTTGGTGAAAATAGCCATTTTTTGGTTTTGACGTCATAAATGCCTTTTTTTAACCGATTTGGATGCTTATTTTTGTAGCTATTCGATAAAAATATATATTTCTGAGCTTTTTGTCCAAAAACTGTTCCGATAACATCCCTAGATCGTCATTTACAGCTTTTTTCCTGCGGCAGCCATCTTGCATTCATGACGTCATAGAAACCCCCTGCACGGAATTCGGAAAAAACACCCGGTACCACGTTAATGTAGACGTCATTACGAATCGAATGATACCACTCACTAAGCTTCTGCCAAAAGTTTTTCAAAACATGACATAAGCGACCCCACTATTAAGAGAGCTAAAAGAGAAAATAACATAAAAATACTTATAAAATATCGCTTTTAAATAGCAAGCTCTCAAAATAGAACTCTAATTCGCTTTTTAAAAAAATTCGAAAAGTTTAAAGAAACCTATGAAGTTCCTACACTGATATTTGTAAGGTTTCAAAATCGTGTTCTTTATGTAATACATATTTTGAGTGTGTATTTTTTTTACCTTTATAGGAATGTTTAAAAAAGGAGAGGAAGGAAGGAAGTAGACGGGAATTTAAAGGATAATTTTTTTCTTGATTAAAAAGATACACATTTTGAAAGATTATTAATTTTGTTCATTTTTTATTCATGTATAATTTATATCAGTAATAATAAGATATTTCACACATTTTTCATTTCCAACAAACTGATTAAGTCTTAACTTTAAATTATATTCAATGACACATCAAAAGAGGAAAACTCCTAACGACCGACCACCCTAAAATCAGTAACACATCACCCCTCAAACGCGAGAGCAACAGTCCGTGAATGCCTCACCAACCACAAAGACAAAGAAGGACTGACCCTGCCAACTGACCAGAGCCGCTCGAGCAAGTCCTAACATGATCGATGAGGGTCTCCGAGACTCCGACTTCGACTCGGAACAAAAGGTGGTTCCTGTTTCGCGTCACCTTCATTTGATTAATGAAGACGTCGCCTTCGTTTAAGTGGCCCCGAGGCTAACGAAGGAGATTTATTCTTCTGGGGTGACTTCGATTAATAACTGGGGCAGTTTAGAGTCGCTTGTTTTGAATGTGGGGAGTTTCGAGGGTTTGTCGAGACACGCGATGAGGTTGAGGGGGTGTTTGGGGTTCGTTAGTGTCGATTATCTTTCGATTTGGGTTTTGGATGAGGTGGTTGTGGTTATTGTGAAATTGTTTGAGCTGTCTCATTGTTTTAGAAGCTGTCATCTCCATGATTGGAGAGTGTGGTATAGTCTGACCACTGCTTACTAGATAAATGGCAATTGCTGACATCTGGCAAAGCACTAAATCTGGCAAAGCACTAGAGGGAAAAATTGGAGTATGGTTTTCATTATTCATAACTCGACTATAGCCTGTATAGTATCTAGTAAGCCTTGGTCTGACCGCCATGAGAAAAACAAAACTTTAGAAGACAAACTTAAGAAGACTTTTAAACAAAGCTCAATGATAGTCACACAGATTTGGCACAAAAAGTTTTTTAAATTTTTCTTGTGGTGGTCAGACTATATTCTTGTATCGGGTTGATACTGTATCTCAGGAAAATTGCCAAAACTTTAAAATTAAGGATGTAACTTTATAGATTTAAATTTTAAATATTTTAAAATTTGATGTCCGATATAATTTTTAAAGTAAAATAATCTATAATTAATTATTTTTTTTTTTTAGGTTCGAGGCAAATCTTTTACGAGGGGTTCCCAAATGTTGAAATGTGAATAACACTTAGCCTGTATAGTAAAATTGTTTCTCATCCACGAAGTATCCTTCTCTGTTTCAAGTATCTCATTAAATCATCCATCCAAAACCCAGAAACCATCTCTAGTGACGAAGTCAAAGGTGAGTTTATTTGAAATATTTGAACCAAATATGAAAATTTTCTTTTGTGTATGTTTCAATAGCATTTCTTTATAAATGTTTAATTATGCCTCGTTAGTCAAACTAAATATATGTAGTTAGCACTAATAATTTTTACTTTATGCATATTCTCTCTGCGCAATCTAATTTAATTTTTATACAGTCGTTAAACTTTAGATAACTTAATGTATTTCATAGAAAACATATAGAATTCGTTTCAAAATATAAAAGCTAATTTTAAGATTAAGTGGTGACAGTTTCCCTCAAAAATTCAACTGTTGATAGTCTTTATACATCGATTGATTTAAACTTCTTCGAAACCACTTATGAGTTGAGAGCACACAAATACTCCAGACCAAAGGTTTCTAAAATGCTTTGAAACATGAGGCAATAATAACTAAATCCCTTCATGAGAAAAATACTTCCAGGAATAAAATATATAGGCTTGGATTAAAAGATTTTAAAAAGTAAATACATTTGTGAATTACTCGGAGATGTTTTTATTCTCTTAGCGAGAAGAAACCCATTTAGAGAACTGAATTTATTTGTGAACAAAAGAATAGATAGAAAATGGAAACTTAGGAAAACATAAAAGAATGTTAAGTCATAAACTAGAGATTTTACAGGAATACGGCAATCCTTTTGATACAACCTATCCAAATCTCACTTCTTTATGTCTTTTAATACATTCAACCACTTACACCAAATCCTCCATTTCTTAAAGACCCTCCTCAGACGAAATCAATAACACTCACGCAATATTTTAACACCGATACTCATCTTACAAACCCTCCTTAAGCGTTCCAAACACGTTATATATTGCATCAAATCAAGGAATGTCTCCTCCTCAGAACAAACGAAATCGAAACCCACCCCACTCAGCGTTAGTGACACGTCAAAGCCAACTTTACGAGGCAATAATGGAAAGAAAGGAGTGGCCATAATCCAATTTTATTGCAACAAGTCGTCCTCGATTCGTGATAAGTTCCAGGACAATAATTTTTACCTCTTGTCATCCCTCTGTAAAACGTTTGCTCGCGCCCGTTTTTACGAGGGAGCCTCAGCGACTGAACAAAAGATCGGGTTCTGTTGTTTTTAGTATTGTTTGGAGGTTGGTTTGGTGCGTTTATACTGCGCGATGTATGTGTTTGGGAGAAATGAGGATTGGGTAGTGGGATATGAGGAATGTTGATTTATGGGAGGGTGGTGAAATGAGGTGGTTGTAATGATGAGAGAAGTTGTGGATGCTTTTAAGAAGAAATAATATTCGGAATAGGAAATGCATATGTTCGATTAGTTGATTGGGGAAAGTTTTCACTTTTGAAGCCTAGAGGCGGAGTGGTAGTATTCAATTCAATCACCAAATAAGTATTCAATTTTAATTTACATGTTTCTACATTTGTGAAAATACTCCTGATTAGAAGAAGTCTTTGATTACGTACTACACAAATGTAAATTATTTTGTTCATGTCTTTAAAGTTATGTTCAAATCATAAAAAAAATTGCAATAGGCTCAATATTTTAATGCCAATAACATGTATAAATGATGTTGGACCATTGGAATACTACCAAAACCAATTTGAGAGAGAGAATTTCTTCATAATTGCCTCTAGACTACTATATTACAAAATAAACTAAAATAAACTCAAACCTAAGCAAAAGTTCTAACTCCAAACACAGCGCAGTCAAAGATATGCGAAAAGCTAAACGATTAACAGATTAATCGATTTCGGAATGCTGTTTTGATCATAAAAAGGAATCGAAAAGTCGATTAATGGACTTTTAATCTAATATCGGAAAAATTTCACCCGCTACTTTGGGAATAAAACAGTCCAAAAAGGCATCCATCACTTTGTGCTTGTCATTGGTCTTCGGCCGACTTTTTCTTTCCTTTCCCTTAAACTCTTACCTTGTACCGGATATCTGCACTTGTTTTAAACTCAAGGAGAAATGTAAGTGGATTAAGATTAGTATGATTATTTCAGGTGGAGTATGCTGAAGTATTAAGTCTCCTTTGTATATAGTATCGACTTTTCGTTTAAAGGAAGCTACTTTAACCGTCGCAAGTTAAAATGAAAAATGGAGCCTCATGTTGGATTAGGCTATGATTTATTTTAAGGAGGGAAATCAATGGTTTTTACATTAAAATGTGCATAGATTTTATATAAATGTTAAGCAAATGATAAATATATTTATATAAGTAATTATGCTTAGTAGAAATTTTTAAGGAACCAAAAATAACCATTAGATAGTAGATAAATGTGTATTACATTGTACATGTAATACGTATATTGCCTTAAAACATATTTAAAGCCAGAAGAAGTAAATTTAAAATTTGGTGCTTTGAAATATGATTATTCATATAAAACTTAATAAGATTAAAATTATTTTTATTAGTTTAAAATGAAATGTCTAGAAAACTATAATTTTAAAGTTACAATTACACTATTTAAAATCTTTTATAATAATATCAAAATATGCACCAGAAATCCGTTGTGCAGTTCATTAGTAACGTTGGTTTGATTATCTGAACGATTTCTAACTAAATCCATCCAAATTTCCTTATTTTCATCGGGACAAGTACACTACTTCACTGATGTGCATTAAATCAGGTACTTATTAGAAAGAAACGTGAACGATCCTCTCAAAAGAAATCCAAACAAAACAACTCATCTCCTTCAGAAAAGAAAACACCCCCAACCCATCCCCCCCCCAAAAAACTACCCCAGAAAAAACCTCAACACCCAAAACGAGAAAACTTCCCAAAACAAGACCGTCAAAAGAATCCTCCTCCAAATTCCCACATACAACTTCCATCATTATACCCAAAGAAAAAAAACACTCCAAGGCTCTTCCAAGGCAAAGAAAATCCCTCCTTTCTCACCTTACCCATAAGCAAAGCAACCTTCCGATTGCCGCTTTGGGAACGTCGTGCCGGCCATGCTGGAGAGGATTTCGCTACCGGAATTCAACTCACGTACGTGATAAACGCACGTCTCGTCCTACGCCGACTGTTTCGCCTTTGCTTGATGATGATGTGTTGGAAAGGGAGTTTTGGCCAGAAGTAGTTGTCAATTTCCCAATTGGGTGGGTTTTTTTTTCCGTTGGTGGGGCGTTTCTTTTTTTTTTTTGGGGGGGGGGAGGGATTAGTGGTTGCTTTGGATGCTTTTTATGTTTATTGAAGAAGATAGTAGTAGTAGTAAGTTCTTTGAGCTGAAATGAACAAAGAAATGTGTTAAGCATACACTACTTCTATGAGGGAAGGATATTTTGCATAGCATGTTTTTATAAATGCATAAAACTATTACATGAAAATGTTAGCAAAGAAAACAATTTCATTTCAATTTTATTCAGTTGTTTTTTTGTCTAAAACTTTGTTTTTGGAATTAAAAGAAAAGTTCCCTATGATTTAAATGCAGTCTAAGAATACCTAAAGAATTTATATTTAATAGTGTTCTAACCTTGTTTGAGCTATTATATGTATAGATATTTTTTTTATTTCGTTAACCCAAAGGCAATATGTGTTTTTATGAACATAAACATCTGTCTTACATCCGTCTAATGTTTTGCTTTTAAAACAGGTATCAGAGCAGAAAAATAAAATTTTACTTTCCTATATACCTACTTAGTGTTAAGAATGTTGTTGTAGGAATGTTCTTTGTGTTCATTTCTTTTTTATTACTAAGTTATAAATATTAGACTACTTAGAAACTAATGAATTTAATAAATGAAAAAAACCTGCAGCTAAGCACTGAAATCAGATGAATTAAATGCCCTTTATTTTACATTTTATTCTTATTGTGTATTGCTGTTCTATTGACATTTCCATATTTATGGAAGCTGTTCATAATTAAAAAATATATTTTATCACCTTTTAAAGCTTTAAAATCGCATTATAACCTGAAAAAAACCCATAATAGTAAAAATGTCATATAAGAATTCTCATTAATAAATTTTCACAAGAACACAATCACAACAATAAATCTTCTTACGAGTTAGTTAAATGTGTTTAAAACTGTTTCTAAAGAAATAAACAAGTCAAAAAATGCATTATTTATCTCTTACTCTCAAAATTAAAAAAAAATATATATTTTAAACCCTGTCAAAGGAACAGACAATTAAAATCTAAGGAGGCCACAACAACAAACAATCCTTACCTTTTTATTTGTTACGTTTTATGCTTTACGAATTCATTTCCATTCATCTTTGACAGTGCAAATTAAAACAATGATTAGTCTCAAAACTAACACAAAAAAACCTTCAACTTCGTCTCCTTTTAACTGATAAAAAAGGAATTCACGTCCTGCTCAATTATATTCGAAAGAAAACTTTATTAAAAAACAAATCATCGGGCAGCTTATATATAGCGAAGCCGAAAGCCCGTAAATAATATCAACTCTTTTATCTTAGAGTTTGGAAGCTTTTTGCATAAATATGCCTTATCGCAAGCGAGAGTTCTTTGTGTGAGAATCTTTTAAATTATTTCAGAGTCTCCGTTGTTGTTATTTATTCTCCGAATCTATGAACTCAAAAATTTGATTCCACGTTTCTTTAATTAGCAACACGAGAGAGTCAAAGAAATATCCACTTAAATTAACAATTCCGTTCGAGATGATTGCATATTTGAATTTGTAAAAAGGCTCGGATTAAAAAGATCTGGGAAGCAAAATACCAAAGGACCCAAATCTGCATTCTTTCTTTTGTACTTCACGTGTCAATTTTCAGTGAAGATTACACTTTCGACGGACAAAGTTCGAAGGAAAAAATTTAATTACCAGAAAAACGCGCGCTAGTTTTCATTAGTTTAGTTTCTTAATTAAAATCTAAATATGAAGGAAGAGCAGTGAGATTTTTTTCGCAGTCTGGAGTATCTTTTTGTTAGGATAATTCAATTCAGTTTTTTAAGGCTTCCAGGATGAATTCATAGAAGAGTATTTGCATATTTATTCATACCTTTTGTTTTTATTTAGAGACGTATTTCCTTGAGGATTTCTCTTAATTTTGGGTAGGCTAATTTGCAGTGTTTCCATCTTCTTTTACTTTGAGTGCATTAAAATACAGACTAGAATGATTATCAAGAGACTGTTTGAATTATTTTCAAAGAGAAATTAATTTTAAACTCCACTTTGTATATAGATTCTTCTAAATTTGCGTTTTTATTTGTGTATGCTTGCTTTAATAAAATATTTAATTTATCGATAGAATTTAAGTAGTAAAGTGACTTCTTATGATGTTCTTTTGTAGTAAACAAGATGCATTTTATCACTTTGAATTCTTTAAATATTTATAATTTAGAGATTATATATTCTATTCATGTACAATATTTACATAGATTTTTTTACATTTATTTATAAGGAAATAAATCTGTGTTTAAAAATACATGCATTTAAAATAAAGTATCGTTAAATATTTGAAACGTTAAGAGGAAATTTATTGCAAAAAATTAATGTTTTAATTTTTGTGATACGGAAATTTAATCTTAGTTTTCTTTGCATTACTGAAAGATATAAATGAAAAAGCAAGGGATGCTTGGTAAAAAATGGAAATTTTTTCATTAAGAATTTATTGAAGGACAGCTCTTTATTTCTTAGTAGTAATAATGAAGTGTTGACTTTTAAATAAACTTTACCAAAAAGTTTGACAAACTCTTTCCAGACTTTTTTCAGATTTGGCATCTTTTGTACATTTTATTTTTAAGAACTGCCTACAGTTTTAAAGTCTTGTGTAGATATTTCTTACTACTATCGGAAATTCTTTGGAGTATGGAAAATCAATAGAGTAAGAATCCGTACTCTTCTTCTTCAATGTTTGTTCCCTTTTATTTCAAAGTTAAGTGCCGATAGAAGGTTGCCTTGAATTAGCAGAATCCAATCCTTTCCCAAAAGTCCTAATATATTTTCCTTTGAAGCAGCGGGCTCGATAGTTAGTTCATAAGTTTCGCAATTGAAGAAATCAAATTTAGAGAGAGGTTTCATTGATATTTTTATATTTCTTCTCGAAAAGCTTTACTTTTGGCAGGTGATTCTGTTTTCGTGAAGGTGATTGTAGGAATGACATTTTTTTTCCCAATCTGAGAGAATACCGTCTTTGTTATTGAGTTTGTTTAAAGATTTGTTTTCGAGAAATTTTTGCTTTGAGGTCGGGATCAGAAACAGAAAGGGTATTATTTTGGTGTAATAAATAGCTTAGAATGTTCAGTAATTTTAGTCGAAATGTTGGACAATTATTCAATATTTTTTAAAGAATTTAAATACAAATCATTAGCTATCAGAATATATTAAAAGGGTAGTTTTTGTTTTCTAGAAAGTTGTTAAACTTGCAGGTATAGTATTTTAAGGGGAGTTGAAACCTGTGTAAAAACTAGGCTGCATGGATAATTTTCAATATATATTTTATTATTAACGACATTTAATTTTGATATTTGTATATTTTGCTTCAAATTTTATTTTTGGTCATATATGTATGTTTTCCCACAATTTATCATAGATACGGAATTAAATTTTAAATACTAGTTAATTATCAATACCAAATAATGATATAGAAATTTGCTGAAATTTTAGTTGCTTAGCTGTAGTTGCCTGCTGCATTGTTAACCTTTCCTCGATCAATGTTTAAAACCCTATATCCATTCTTCTAATTGTTTTAACGATTAAAAGGAAATATTATTCAAAAGGTCTTCAGAACTCTAAAATATAAAAAAAAAATTCAAACTGCAAATTTTTTAACAAAAGATTTTTAAGTACAACGTCCTTAAGTTAAACACAAAAATTCCAAATTAAACCTTTCTACAGACTTTTATCATTCATAGCAAATTATCTCAATCTCTTCCAAATTTTTTGACGACATACCTACACAAGAATCTATTAATCCCACCGACAATCCTATTTAACCCGTTCCCATCCCACACACCTCAATGGGAGATGATGATACATCACCGACGTCCAAACAGAAATAAGGATGACACCGCCGTGTACAATGGGACACAATAAGCGACGAGACAATCCATCACAGTCCGCTCTATGGGCAGGAATCAATCTTAAAGTAATTTGGGGACACAAGAGTGGCTTTTTGGAAAGTAACAGGTGGTCTTTTTGGGATGTTATGTCCTTCTTTTTTCTTTTATGAATGTATTGGTGGTGATGAAAAAGGGTGCATCAATCCTACTGTGTTGTTTTGTGAAAATATATTAGTTGGATGTATAAGTCAGTGGGTGGGTGTTGGGAACAAAAGTTTTAAGGAATTTAAGGTTATGTAAACTTAAAATAATCAAAATTGACATAAATATCGAAATTTATTTTACAAGTTTAAAATGTTCTTTGCTTTTGAACGATATCAAAAACTTGTAGTTGTAACGAATGAATCTTTGTTTATTGGTTTATGATATTTTTATTACGATGCATTCTTTTGTAGAACATTCTCGATTGATATGGAAACTTACCTATCCGAATATCTCATTTTACTAAACAGCTTATAGGATAGTGTGGTTTTGATCATTTTGTATTTTTTTGATGAAATTAAGCTTAAATGAATTTTAAAATTAAAAAAAGTCATGATGTTTTAGGCTATTTATTAGAAAAAAATATTTTTTTTTAAAACACCCAATAATTTTAGGAACAACATGTAGAAGCCAAAACATAGAGTAGGGTATGGGTATATTTAATTATTTCTAACAATCGATTCATCTTTCTAGGTCGATTAAAAAATTATGTTAGGAGATCATTTTAAAAGTTACTAACTACTTAAATAAATAATACAATGAATTCGAATTTTAAGGATCAAAATATCAAATGTGTACAATCAAATTTGGGAATTAATATATTTTCCTTTTATACGTTTTTCATTTATAGGTCAGTAAGCCAAAAAAGAGCTGTTAAAATGATTTTCGCTTCATTTACTTTTTACTAAAAACTCAAAGAAATTATATTCATTTATTACATGTATATTAATGCGAAAATATATCTTCCAATTCCTAATAACAATGTTTTAGGCCTTGAAGGTATTGCATGAAACATTTTTTGTTAATATATTTTCCCGATGTTGAATAGTTTTAAAACATCAAAATAAGGTACTGCGTGAGGAATATAATCTGACCTTCAATGTATATTACATTAAAACTCATACATTCTTACATTTGAAGTCTTAAATATACTTTTCTTGCAATAAAAACGACCCCAGCTTAAACCAGTGGGCTGTAAAAGAGTATGGAATTTAATAGTGAAATTTCGCTTTCTCCCAACTAAGTAATCCCAAAACACGACCCAGGAATTACTTCTCAGAACACCATAAAACCAAGCATTTTCTTAAAATAACCCTCCAAAACAATCGCGTGGGATATTCAGCCAATATATCTCGACATAAGACGGCATCTGGAGCCTAACCGTAATATCCGAAGCATTCAAATGCAGTCCTTTACGGTTTCACTGAGAAATAACGGATTCCAATTCCATTGAACTTCAACTATTTCCCTCCGAAGATATTAATGCGGTCTGCAGTTAATCAGACCACATCAAGGACGGGTGCAAACAGCCAGTTTTATGGAACGTCTTCCAGGAATGAAGAAAGGACGGAATAGGAATGTTTAATTTCCTGAGCGGGGATTTAGATTCGGGAAACTGTTTTCCCGTTTCCATATTTGGATCTGCGGGAGTTTTCCCTTTTGTCTTTGGGATCAGGAATCGTTCGTTTGATGGAATTGTCCTCGAATGATCCCTTGTGAGTCGAGTTGATGTGATGGGAATGAGTTTTGCGATTTTAAAATATATTCCAGAGTGTCTAGTCTGCTTGTCTAGCTTTGGAAGTAATGCGAAACGTATTCGCTTTTGAGTTTGGTTATTGAGTGTGCGAACGCTTTTCATTTAGTAGTGTTATATTGCGAAGTCCATTAATTACCACAGACATGGAAAGAAGTTCATAGTGGGATTTTATGTAAAAGGAGTTTTAGGCTTGTTTGTGTGACGGTAAAATTGAAATGATTGTTTTGAATACGGTATGTTTAAATATTCCATGAGAATACCCTTAATTTTTATGTGTTGAAAATTTATGAAGTAGTTACAGGATTTTAACATCACTTGTGAAGCATACATACTATTTAGTTAGGGGATGTCCATAAATTACGTGAGGTGTTTTTTTTCCAAAATCCCCCTCCCCCCACGTGAGATTTTCTCAACCACTAGTTTTGTTTTATCGGCATAAAAATTACCATCCAGATTGTAAAATTTTGATACAAAAACATGTTGAAATCGAGAACATGGTTCTAACTTGTAATTATCACGACTGACTGGCTAATGATATGCTGTTTTGACTAATCTGAGCATTTTTTCTAAACTTGTGCTAAAAAATATTAAAAAAAACCCGTATATTTTCTAAACTAAAAGTTGACGTGAGATTTTAATTGACTACCCCCTCCCCCCTGGTGAGATTTAGTGAGATTTTCCTGGACCCCCCTCCCCCCTTTTGACCTCATGTAATTTATGGATGTCCCCTTAGCTATTAGGCTTTTTAATCAAATCTTTTTTAAGACCTTACAAAAAATTATAGACATCAAACAAAGTTCTCAGTGTCTGAATCATCATGGTTTGTTGTATTTGAATTTGTGCACTTCTGTTCAAAACTTTTTAATATGATATATTAAATACCTATGTAATTTTAGTACATTTTAAAATTGCTAATTAAAAAAATAAAAACACTTAATATCTTGATTAATTTTCTTCAATACCTTAATAGTTTTAATGGGTCTTCCACACATTATTTTTCGTACTTCATCAATATTAGTAACCGCCAGTTTTAAGCAACTTTTGAAGATCTTCAAAGAACTTAAATCATTATGCTATTAGTGTCTTTGTTTTTTTGATAACAAAGTATCTCTGTCGTATATACCAATAATGATAATCAGAAACTTAAAACGCAAATTGGATGTATAATTCATGGACCCTATTTCTCATTCCTTTTCAAATATTTCTTGTCTGAATATAATAAACTAGGGGGCTTCGCCCCCTGCTCGCTATCGCTCGCCAACCCCCGGGAACTGCTGACGCAGTTCCCCTAGGATTGCTTCGCAATCCTGTGCTCGCTACCCTCGCTCGCCATACGCTGGTATAGCCTAGCTGAGATTGTGTACTACCTGGATTTGAACCCAGGTTATTGAGCGTTTCGTGAATACGAACATTGTATAATACACTCGCCAAAACTTAAACAAAACACAAAACCACAACAAACCAACCGTTGCCAACGGGGAGAAAACAAATACCGCCAAATTCGTGAGCCACGTACGTACGTAAGAGAATTATATATATATATAGATAATAAAACTGGTTTGAAATAACTTATGAGTATAAAAAAATCTACACCTGTACAATTACAGCCTGTATGAATAAATTTAGATGTATAGATTTATACCCCGAAACAAAACAAAGTTCAACTGTTTCAGTGCAACATTCTCGTAAAACTGTATAGGGTCACCAATGAAAGATACCCAATACAATACATCAACCGAATGATTACCCTCATGCATTACCCTTATATCCCCAACAATCCACCCCCACTATACCCTTCCCATCAGAACACAAAAGTCTTAACCTCCTCTCAATGGCATCCATTTCCACCAGATCTCCATAAAAAAAACTCCAACAAAGCTATGGAAAAACCAACCGTCCTCTCCAACAAAAGCTCAGAAGCAACAAGGAGCCTCTAAGAAATAAATAATACCCCCACGGAAAGAAAAAAAAAGATCCCGTCCACCAGGAACGGACACTAGGAAGTAGACCCCAGGAAGCACCGCGGGTCCAAAAGAGTCTTTCACCGAAAAGGAAGGACGAATTGAGACCAAGTGCACAAAAGGGGACGATTGAAAGAAGGAGGAAAATTAAAGAAATGTGCCTCAGTAATCTCGGGGTCGGAATCAGTGGGGATATCCCCCTTGGGGACGCTGGGTGGGTTTCACGGGGTCGTAATTAATACCCTGTTCCTGGCGTGGCGTGGAAAAGAAAGGACTTCTTTAGTAGGAGGTGGGTGTCCTGGTAATAAAATTTCTGTCAGAGTAGTAGGCCCTTGTGGAAGTCGGGGAAATGAGTTGGAGGAAATGTTGGGTGTGTTCTAAGTAACTAGATAGTGATTCTTCTTTGCTGCAGAGTAGAAGGCACAGAGAGCAATTTTGATTCAACGAATACATGTTTAGACTTTTTAAATACTAACTGTAATGTTATTTGACATATTTATAAGGACTTTACACGAATTAAACAATGATAAATGCCAAACCATGGTTATCAAATTTTGTTTAGTTTTGAATTTTTGGACAACTATTATTTTGGGTGGCACAGTAATTTTAAATAGCTTCGACGAACGTTCAAAACTCCATTTTAATAAAATATGTCAACTTTCATACACACGATTGAAGCCCGAAAAGAGTTTAAAAACCAATACATTTTTATGATAGTGAATGATCAAATTCTGCTAAGTTAAATATTGTGCTCTATGAACGTACTAATTTCCGAACTTATATTCGAATATTATCCTCAACATACTGCATATTTTTAAATACTTGCGTTGTTTGAAATCGAAATTTCCCATCTTAAACTCATAAATTAATAATGAAACTATGATGTCATAATAAAAACATTGTCAACACACAGAAAAGCTTTTATTAGTCATGAATCATGCATTCTTACCAGTTTTTTAGGCCACCGAGTAAAATCTTACTAAAATCGCTATAAGCGGTCTTTTTTTTCAAGCAGCCATTTTGAAAATAAATAATATCACCAGAACAACACAAATCATACCCTATATACTTGGATATTTCGATTAAAAATAATCTTTGTTTGAAATCTTCACCTATAACGAGATTTCCCAAAATTTTATTTAAACACAAATCTTGGCAAAAAACCAACGGAATTTTCTGAATAACCTTATACATTTACGAAGTTTTTAAATTTAGAAAGTATAAATAAATATAAAAAAAACTGCATTTTATATTTAACTTATAAAATTAATCATATTTGTTCACAGAGAATATTTGTTAACTAATATTTGCAGGAGGATTTGTTTTGAGTTAACTAAATATAATTAATTGCTTTAGTTATTTCTAAACTAGGATAAAAATATATTCCTTTAACTAAAACGAAAGACAATCATTAATCATAAATGAATCTTTGGGCAGTTTGTTTAAAAGATTTCATTTTTGATGTACAGCTTAAAAACCAAATTAGTACATAAATTAATAGCCTGTATAAGATTGTTTAAAGTATAACAATTTATCATGACGTTATTTTCAAAAGTTAGAAAGAATTTATAAATATTTAAGCAATATTGTTAGTTAAGATGTGTTGGACAAATATTCCTGACATACCTACATGCCCCCCCCCCCTTTTTATAATATTGCTCGTACTTTTATTCTGTTTAGTCGTATAAAGTAAGTGTAAAAAATATTCAAATGAAATTATAGGTAAGTTAATTTTAAGATTTTATGCGAAATTTTTCTTGAGGTTACTGAATTTGTAAGTAAATAAACTATGAAAAATAGTTGTCATAATAATTTTATTATAGAATAATTTTATTGATAAAAATTTTCACAACTTTATTATTAATATTAGTTACTGTTATTATTAATAATAGTTTCTTTTTATAATTTTATTTATTTCGATACCGATTTCTAAATAAATAATTGTAAAAATTCTTTAATGGAGTTTCACATTTTAAAATAAATAATTACATTGATAATTATAAACAACAATACTAATGGAATTATAAGTATTTCTATTGTAGTTGGATCATTATGATCATAATAATCATACTCATGAATTTTTTTACAATTATGCCGTATCAATAACCATAAAGAAATTCTTACAACATATAAGCAGTTATATTTCATAATATTTACTTGCTCTTTTACTTTGTAACTGTCTTTTAACCTGTAACTCTTACTTTGCTCTTTTAATTGTAACTGTCCAAAGCTAGAACAAGTTAATAGTATTAAATATTTGAGTTTATTCATCGAATCAAATTTAAAATTGAAAACTCATGTTGGTGAGTTATGTAAAAGGCTTCGTTTCGCATTGGTTAAATTTCATCACCTAAAAAATAAAGTTACACAATCTTTTTTAAAAACCTTGTATTTTTCTTGGTTTTTCTCTTTAATCAATTATGGAATAATAATTTGGGGTGGAGATTATAAAACCAATTTATTGCCTTTAATTTCTATTCAGAATAAGTGTTTCAAAATCTTATGTTTAAATAATTCCGACTCAATTGACTTTAAAAGTTTAGGTTTACTCCCCGTGCGACACCTCGTTTTTTATAGAATTACACTTTACTTATTTGGCAATAGAAATATATGTAATCTAAAAAATACGGTTAACCAAAGGAGAATAAATGAAATTTATCAGATTCCTCGCTTTTACAAGGAGATATATAGTAAACATTTCTTTTGTCTTGCACCTAAGTTATTTAATAGTCTAACTGCTGAGCTACAAAATATTTCTTCCTATCCCTTATTCAAACGTTGTTTACATAATTTTGTAATTTTTTTAAATAATATTGAAGACCTATTTTAATGGAAGCATAATGTATTTTTTTTTTGCCAACTTGTAAAACTTTAATTTAAATAATTCTGTCTTTTGTAAATTAAATTAATCATTTATTATTGTTATTTGTACTATGTTTTGTTTTTTGCATTTTTGAATATTATTATTGCTATGTAATTCAACCCACCTATCTATTTATTTTATTTTAAATATCACTCAATGTTCGCACTTTTTTTGGTTACCTGAACGGGACTGTTTCCCCTTGGTAACTCATATTATTTTATATATTTATTTGTAATTTCCATAGTGTTAAATAAAGATTATTATTATTACTTCTAGATTTGCATACAAAAACATTTCTAAGCATACAAAAGTTTAGATTGAAACACTCGTGAATAAAACATTTCAAAAATTAGAAATATTTTACGTACAAACGTAGCAATGCTAAACATGAATGCACAATATCTAAGTCTCTAAAAGTAGGGAATGAGAACTTAAAAAACGTAAAATAAACACCATCCCCCTTTCTTGCAAATATGAAAGTTCTTAAACTGTCAACTTCAGGAGCCGAAAGATTGTCAGCGATGTTTGTTTTCCGAGTCTTTGAGCGGATATTTCAAGTTCCTTTTTTTTCTTAACTTACTCGGGTACTTCTGAAAATAGAAAACTTCTCTGTTATAAAGAAAAGAGCAGTTTCTTGATTTAGAAAACAATGTTGGAGTATTGTTTCTTAAACCTCAGAAAATTGTTCCTTAAATGGAAATTTAATTAAATGTTTCGCGATATTAAAATAAAGTATTAAAGGATGATTAGTTTTTTACTGACTCTATTTTATAAATTTCACCCGATTTATTTAAAGCTCTTCTTATTTTTGAAAACTGAACTAATTTTACCGTTTTGAAAGAGCCTGTGAAAAGAAGATTTGCTAAAAATACCTATTATTAAGTTAATAACCTCATATTTTTATTAAAATTGTCCCTTCTAATGATTTATTTTTTTGTAGTTTAGAAACATTTGTGATTTTTATGTTTTCCATTGTTAAATTTATTAATTGGGTTTATTGATGCTTAATATACATTAAGTAAACCACAATGTACTTCTAAAATGATAAACTGACTCTTTAACGATATTTCTCTCTGGTACAGACAAGGCCAAAGCCAGAAATAGCAGCAAACTATCTATATGGGTTACCTATCTATATTACAAATGTTAGAAACGTTACATTATTTCCATAGACAGGGTTTTTGTACAAAGTTATCTCCTCGGTTTTCAATATAATTTTATCGAATTTCACACTAACTACTTAGTTATTGTAATATTTAGTATTAGGCTTGTAAACGTAAATTGTGGTAATGGTATAGGAATGGGGTAACTTAAAAAAAAATATGTGTCTGCTTCATAGACAGGGTTTTGATACAAAGTTATCTCCTCGGTTTTCAATATAATTTTATTGAATTATTTCAAACTAGCCTATACTACTTAGTGTAATAATATATAGGCTTGTAAAGTAAATTGAGGTAATGGTATAGGAATGGGGTAAATTAAAATAAAATATGTGTCTGCTTAGAGAACGCTAGTTAACTGTTCTTAAAACTCCTACGACTTTGCTAATTTACGACAACTGTCCCAATCACTTATATTATCTAGCTTTTAAAAGATGATAAATGCCTTTCACAACCGTCTTAAGCTAATATATCTCCAACACTTCAAGAATATGAGCACAGGAAAAGAGCGCAACCGACTCATCATTCTTCCCTTAAAAATCCATCCCTCACAAACATGCAAAAACGTCCTCCAAGACAAACGTCATCCGACATGTATATTAATAACAACAAAACTTGCTCCGAAATCCCGTGTTATCTCTCGCAGCAAAACACCACTGGTAATCACTAAATCTATAAGGATTATCCTTGATTAATTGCACGTTTTCAGTCGAAAGCGTTTGAGGCCTCGGAAAATCATAAATTACGTCGCGAGCGCTTTTGCCTCGCATAAGGAGAAGCCATTTTTCATTGCCTTTCTTGCTTGACGTTTAGATTTTAATTTCTTAACAGCTCTCCAGGAATTTGATTGTAATTTGCAACACTAATGCCTTTCGGATGATTCATTAATCTGAGTGCCCTTTGAGGGAATTTCGCAACTAAAAGCAGATAAGGGGAGAAGTTTTTTTTTTCTACTTTAAGACGCTGGAATGGGTAGATACTGATTTGAGGATGGTGATTTTAAAGTGAGGGAGACGCGCAGTTCTTTTTAGATAGCGCTTGGAGATAAAGTGTTTAACCTTATTATCGAAATAGTAATGATGCTTATAGAGCGTTTAGCTTATTGTGTGGCTGGGTTTGCTTGTTGTGATTAGTTGTGGTGGGAAAATCGATTCTTTATGGGACAGTAATACATTGTATCGAATATAGTATTATTTTATTAACACTTAAAACTGAGTTTTAGGGTATTTTCAAAACAATTTTTTCCTAATTTAAATATTTTGTGCCTAAAATAGCTGAAAATACTTCTTAATTTTGTTATTTTTAAAGTTGATAAACCTTTGAATTTCAACGGAATAGTAATGAAACACGTTGAATACACAAATTTTGAACATGAAACGAAAAAACGGCAATTTTCTGTAAATGATAAATTACCTAAATTTAATAGCTTATATCATTAAAAAAGATTTAACTTAACTTTTTAACTTCAAAATAAACTTTAAAATTATTAACATAGAATAGGGATTTATTTAAAAGAAAGATTAGAATGATACTAAAGCTGGGTTTTTTAAAAAGGTAAATAATAAAATGTCATGTGTTATTTAACTATTTATTATCTTTTCATAAATTTGTTTAAAGATATTAGTATTTCATTTATAAAAATGTGAAATTAAGTGTTGAATAAAATCGAAAATATTATTGAGGTATGAAATAAGAAATTAATTGAAATATTTTAAAAGATGAAGTTATTTATAAAAGTTTAAATTTAGAGCTGAATATTGAAATAATGGTTTAAGCTTGGGGTAATTGATGAATTTTAAAAAAGAGAACTTTAAAAATAAGCAAAACTCATTAGAAACAAAGCCTTTTGCTTTTTTAGTGTGTGGCTTTTATATTTATTTAAAGAATAATTAAAAAATATAATATAAACTTTTATCTCGGTAAGCAGTTAAATTTTTAAGTTAAACATTAAAAAATTAAATATTACACATTTAAAAAATGAAATAGGTTTTTTGTTTGATAAATTTTTATTGTATTATATAAGATGGGATGATCAATATTTGAATTCATTCTTTTGTGTTTGTGGAAGAAAAATATAATGACGATTTTCCCATTAAAGTTATAGGATTAAAATATCGGATTAAAATATCATTAAAACACAAGCGATACAATAGGTTTTTTAATTTATATTTCACTCAATAAAAAAAAAGATATTTTTTTAGGGACGGACAAGGAATATCCTTTCATTAACGTTGTTTTATAAGGGTGTAGGAAAATATGCGACTTTTCAATAATAAACGACACAATAACCAAAATCAAGCCTCAAGCTTTCATCTTTTGATACACACATTTTCGCTTGCGTAAATCCTTTTGTTCTCTTCACTCCACATTAACTCCTACTCACCCACATACCCGCTCTACCGTCTACACCCAAAACCACAGAGAGAGAAAAAAACCTCGCAGGGGACACAAAACACAAAAAAGTCTTCCGCCCCGGAACCTCCACCTCCAAAAAAAAACCCCGATGGTTCAGTTATCCCGAACTTGATATTGACACTAACCACGCTTTTGTTGAATCCCTGTTTTTTACCCTTCTCAAAAATTCCCGGAAAAAAACCTGAGCCCCGCTATAAGTAAATGATACGCCTTGCCCCTCTCCTGGAAAAAGGAGGAAAAAATGCCCCTGGTCTCTTTCAGAGACCACACGGACCCATCCAGTGGGGTTTTTCTTGCTGTTTGTCCGAGGTGACAAGAGGGCGGTAGTGATGGATTACCCGGTTGACCCAGATTTGCCCGGGTATAGCACTTCTTTCCACTTCATCGGGTGGACTACTGTGCCCGGGCGTCTGCGGTTATGTGCGGGAATGGCCGTTATTTTGATTGAATGTACGACCCGGGTAAATAGGACATCTGACCGGATGCCTTGTTTCCGAGGGAGGTGTAATGATTGCTGGGAATGGTTCGATTTTTGTTTTGTCGTGATGAGTGTGAAAAGTGCAAGGGAGGGAAGAAGGGTAAAAGGGGGTATGGAAAGGAAAGAAGAATGTAGAACAATTCGAAATTAATTTTTATCCATCTCTATCTTGAAAAGACTTTAAAAATCGTCCCTGTTTGTATCAGAAGCACAGAAGCAATAAATATTTGTTTTACTTGGTTTAAATACGAAGGCATTTTTAGAACTTGCACTTATCATGTTGATTTACTTACATATATATGTTTTGCAATCAGGATAAACAAATATATCATTTTGTTATAGATTACTGTACTTATAAAAGAAGTAAAATGTAGATTCAGCTACAAATCAGTAGCCACTTGAAAAGCTACTAAAACATTAAGTTTTTGAAGTTAAGTTTATTTTTTTGTATTGAATTTTTCTAGGAAAGATTTAACGAGTTAAACAAAATAAGGTACACAATTTCCTATCACATATTGCCAAATTTCCCTTTAGGAAGTAAATTAATAAATCACCTTAACTGAAAATAAGATCAGACCTAAGCTAAATATTTATAGCACAAAATGGAAATGATGTACAGATGTGATATTGGAGTTCACTATATTTTAAGCTTTTAATTAGCTCAACCCCCCCCCTTATCCTACAGTGTGAATGAACTTTAAGAACACTTATTTTACTAAAAGGAAACAAACCAAATAATTACTAAACGTGTACAGGAATCTATCACAAAAATAAATACTACCTGGAAATCCTTACAATGACAAATTGAACGACCTATCCCCACACATTTAAAATAATCGACCATACACAACAAAATTAACACCCATTAAGGCTCAATTCATGAACAAGTCTTTCATTAAAACAAAGTTACATTTTTCACGAGCTACAATTAATAAATCTTTCTCGGAGCTACCAGTCTTTGGAATCAAGGAACGTGTCCCACATAATGCAGAGGGGAGTGTGGCACTGAAAGAGGACTTGTTGACAGGAACCACACAAATCTAATAACTGGCAACCGTCGGAAGACAAATAGAAAACTTTTGAGTGTGGTTTGTGAAAGAGAGAGGGAAAGAGTAGGGGTAGAGAACAGGGTTGAAATAATTTCTCATCTTGAAGATTAATCTAAATCATTGTGAGTTAAGTTGGAATTATGTAAAATTGTTTCCTATTTAGTTTAATTTTGAATACGTAATATACATATTATATTTCCTTTACGAGTATATGATAATTATTGTTTTAAGAGACGTTGGTATTAACCAATTCATGGTATCAATGTATTTAGTTTTGGGTTGTCTCATCTTCGAGCTTTTACCTGCAGTAATGTGCAATAGTTATTATTAAATTGCTAGAGAGCAATTTTAACTAACTGTTTATCCTAAATTTCTTATTTGAAATTAATATCAGATTTAATTATTTGTGATAAAAATTAATGAAAGCATGGTATTGTATTCAAAATATGTCATGGGCCATCTCTCTATATTAAAAAAAAGTAACAGTGACCGCCGCCGCCGCGGCCGCCGCTGCTTTTAAAAATTTTATTTTTGAACACTTTGAACTCTCACTACGCAAAAACTATTCCACGGAAATTTGTGAAATTTTAAACATTTCTAGACAAATGTATGAGGATCGTTTTCGTTCTAAAAGCTAATAGATGAGATAATTAGTTCTAGAGTTATTTAATGTCAAAGTCGAAAATTATTTTTTTCTGCTGCGAGTTCGCCCCCAGCAAAATCTATTAGCAGCAGAAATATGATTTTTTGCAGACACATACTCTTAGATGTGCAGTTTTGCACCACGTCGCCCTTTTTTCGAATTTCGAATTATTTTTGGAGTAATTAAGTTTTAAAGTTTCGAAAATTTTGACGATTTTTCTGTTTTTTCGTTATAAAAGCAAAACTAATCACAGTAGAACTATGATATTTTAAAGACACATAGAAATAATTTTTATAAAAATATTGGCTTTTTGTTTTTTCAAAAATTCTAATTAGTTTTAGAATTATTAAGATTCAAAGTTTCAATTTTTTCTTCTCTTTCTCGCCGTTCACTAGAGAAACAGACGAGTTTTATGCGTGTTTTATAATGAGTCTGATTTCTTTCATTTTCAACAATGCTTTTTTCTACAAAGTGGTTGATGGTTATTAGTAGACTTGCTGAATATTTTTTAACATTTCAATTAAATTATTGATAAGCAAGAGAGGTATTTTCGGTATTACAAGAGGCTTAATTAAATTAAGTCGAGAAAAGGCTTCTGCTGGATTGTTGAGATGAACAAGTGAGCTCTACTCGCTAAGATCGCGAAGCGATCTGAGAAGAACTGCGAAGCAGTTAAGAGGGTTGGTGAGCGATAGCTCACTATGTGTGACTTCTTTTATTTTCAATTTAAGTTAGGAAAGTAATATTTCAGCAATAGTTTTTTTCGGGATGATTTGGATTAAATTATTTATCAGCAAGAGTGATAAGTAGTTTTGGTTGTAAAGGAGCATTAATTAAGCCGACCAGCGGGGTGATTGGTAAGATGGAACAAGCGAGCTTTGCTCGCTGAGATCGCGAAGCGATCTAAAAAGAACTGCGAAGTAGTTCCGGGGGTTGGTGAGCGATAGCGAGCAGGGGGCAGGCCCCCTAGTTTTAAAAATAAAAACATGTGAATCTCCTTCAGTTTCAGTTTTAACTTTAGAAGATTTTGTAATGTTCTGATACTTTATAAATCTTCCTGCATTTATGAAAATGATGAATGATTTAGAAAATATTTTAATTCAGGTTTTTCCGTCGTTCCAACTCTTTAGTGGTTGAAGTCCTAACAGCTTGAACCCATGACAACACATGTTTATGCTCCATCATCCAAATAATATACGGTACAAGTGAAAACAATTCACGTTTTGTGTGGATTCTTCTCCAGGCTCTAAGCATCAAGCTGTCAAAAATCGTCAACTTGTTTTACTCGAAAAAAATAATAAGTAAACTGCAGGAGGAAGCAAAAACTGGGAAATAAGATGGGAAAAAATTCAATTTTTGTTAGAATTGAATGCAGGATTACTTACCAGCGAAAAACGTTTTTGTGTTTCCTGGAATAAAAACACCAACACGGTTTTTCTGAATTCTTGAAACGCATGTATTCTTTTCCCTTGATTTCTTAGGAAAGTTGGTACTCTTTTGACAGTTAGAGGTATCAACCTCCACCGCTGCTGTATTTATGCTCGTAATTTACAAAAGAAAATGTTTCTAGGGAGACTGCTATCGTAACAGAACGTCAAATTGGGTTACATTTTTTATCAGTTGAGTGGCAGCATGGTTAGATATTTATTTCGATGTTTCTTTTAGGAGTTTAGACGTGAAAAGAGAAAACACAATAAATTTTAATGCGTTTCTGTTACTTCAGCATATTTGTTAACATATCTACCATTTATTATCTTGTTTTTAAAACGTATGTTTAAGGTACGGAATATTAGTTCATTTATTAGATTTATCTTTTGAAAAGTAATTTAAATTAATGGTGTAGGGAAAAGAAAGTGATGGAGAAAAATTGATGGTAGAAAGCGGGGAAGGAAATATTTTCGGATGAATTCAAGAACAATTTGAAGGACTTTTTTTTTGTTTTATTGCTTATGGAAGTAATCCGTGAAAAAATCACGGAAATGGATGCGTAAAAAGACGATTTTTTACAGCGTACGGAAATTATAATTAGTAATGGGTATAAACTGTATAGCTTGAGTTCAAGTATTACCTTAAATTAAATGTTCTTAGGTGTAAAGTGTACGTATGGAGAGTATCTTTATTCACTGAGTATTTGAATTGACTAGATAAGCACCTTAGATATCTATTTCAAAACTCATTGGCGCAACAGCCCTAGTGGTCCAAGGCCTACGATGTCCATCTTCGTTATCTTGACCATGGTGCAAGGCATATGTCCCTGTTGGGTGGTTAGCCCAACGCGAGACCCCCAGAGTTTAATTTTCAAACACTCTTGGTCCTAAATTTATCGACCCACTGAAGCGATAAAAAGGTGAGTGAACTTTGAGGGATAGATGTCTATTTAAAACCTAAAAACTCTCGAATGCTCAAATGTATTTACTTTAGCCTTAAATAATATCAGTAAAACAAGGAATTTTGAAATTAAATTAATGTAATGGCAGCTAACTTAAGTGATCTTAAATTAAGAGTGAATATTATTCATTAAAATAATTTTAAAAAATCGTATTATATTTGGTAATTGTATTATATTATTACTTACTTATATACAGGTTTTGTTCTGAATTTCCGACAAAACTTTTCAAGCTATAAAAATTATGGCACTCCGAAATTTGCCATATTTAAAAATGCTTAATTTATAATTGATTTTCACCAAAAATATCCATGCATTTAAAAAAATGTGTAACGCATTTATAATTTTTTTGAGTGACCAAAGAAAAATCTTTGTTCTGTTCAGGTCAAACAATTGTAAATAATTTTACATCATTAGTGATAAAGAAAAATTCCTTTCAAAAGGTTTTTAGTGGATTTCAATCAAAGAAGCATTTTATTTACGGCCCTTTCATTATTTTATTTTTGTTGTTTATTTACAAGTTTCGATCCATTGACAAATCAAGTAATCGGAAGAAAAAAAATCAGTCATTTTTGAAACCCTAAAAAAAGGCGCAAGATAAATACAGTCACGCATTTTATGCCGTCATTTAAAACATTTCAATTTTCTCCCTTCAATGAAAAATTTATTCAGCATATTTGAATAAGAATAAATTGAAGCGAATTTTTACAAACGGCACTTCATTTGAATAAGGGTATATCTCCTTTTCGCAGAACTGCTCTCTGTGTTATTCAGGGAGGTCTGAAACTGTCTCTAATCCCGAAAGAAAAGTGGCCCCAAAAAGAAAAGAGAAGTGCTTTCATATCTTTCGGAACTTTCATTCCAACCTTTTCTGTCTATTTATATGAGCTGTGAACTCATTCCCTTTGCGAAAATCAAAAGAACTTATCCTCAAACACTTCAACAAAGTTTTCTAATAGAACAATAGGGCGAGAAGGGAAAGAACGTGATGAAAAAATGAAGGCGAAATAATATGAAAACCTCTCAGTTAAGCCTAACGTGGCGGCAAAAACTCTAAGAATTTATTCTTTCAATCCGAGTTAAGCAGTGACATTTGATCTCTTCAGAATTTTCAAAAAGAATTTCTCTGTGTTTTTCTTCTGGAATTTTATTCTTTCCTTCTTTACCTTTTAAGGGTAGGGCTCAAATTCATGATACGCGGGATCATAAAAGTTAAGATGCCGAAAGAAGTTCTGAGCCCGGCCCTCTCTTGCTCAAATAAAAACAAAAAGATGAAAGGTCACTCATTTTCCCGCCCCCTCTTTGGAATTTCTTTTTGGTTAGAAAGTTCGGCACATCTGTTGTATTTATTTGAAATAAGAACATAAGCATTTCTACGTTGGAATTTTCTTTGGAGCTGTTTGTTTCTATATTTTGCCCTTTGTTCTAAAATTTTCTTTGCTCTTTGACACATTTCCTCTGTACCTTTTTTTCTTTTATTTTCCAAACGTAAGTTTGTTAATGTTTGTGAGAAATATTTTTTGTTGGTTGTTTTTAGTTTGTTTATAACTTAGTTTACAAAATAAATTTTTAACAGAGAAATTATTTGAAAAGACTGATGGATATAAGTTAGCTTGTTATTTTTATTCAAGAAAACTAACTAAGAAAACTAACTTTAATTTCTTTTTTCTTGTAAATGTATGAACGCTCTCTTTGTTTCCTTTAAAAAAATACATATATTAAAGTGAATTTATAAATAAATTAAGGCATTTTAAAAGAAAGGCACTAAATAAAGTAAAAAAAAACATTTTTATCAAGAATTTCTATTTTGAGTGAATTTTTGAATTAGACATAAACTTTTGTGTATTGTATATTATATTTCTAAATAGTACTTTACTGTTAATTTATATATTACTTTCTCACAGACTCTGAACATTTGAAAGTGTCTAACAGCCATATTCACAGCCATCAGCGTCAGTGTTAAATCCTCGGTCAAAGAACAATTCCACCAATCAGAGTCAACGGAAAGCTACTTTTTCTTTCTTTAACCGTTGGTTAACCTCGACGCTGATGGCTATGAATATGGCTGTAAAACTATTAATTCTTTTGCAAAAAATTACACAATTACCAAAATGTCAAAAGGCATTAAAAATATTTGATTTTCTTATAAATTAATCCTTTTTAGTATGGAAATGAGTAATTATTACATCACAAATTATTCAATTTGATACCATTTAAAACAAATTATAGTTTTTACAGAACGCATTTTCTCTATTTTTATCAGCAGATAAAATAATAGGGTTTTTGAAATGAAATATACTTTGTCAAAAATAATCCTTTTTAATTTGAAAATAATATATTAATTTGTTACAATAGTCAGATAAAATTATTTTTCAAAAAATTACAACCTTTTTAAATTTGATATATACAAATAAGGAAAATAAAATTCGAGATTGTCCTCTTTTAAAACAATTCTAATTACCACAAAACTTTATCCAAAATTTTATTCCAATCAGCGAAAAACCACGCATTCTTCCACTCTGCAGCGCTGCCATCATATCATACCAAATAACACATACAAATCTCGTTAAGGTTAAACACGACACAATCTTCACTGTACCCGGAAAAGCGGATACAACTTTCGTTTCTCGTCCTCCATTCATAAATTATTCACGCGGCAACGTTATACCAGGTCCTAGTCTTTAATCACAGTTGAAAGTAGCAAGGAAACTATGCCTCGTGTTTCGGGGTGATAAATTATTGAAATTTCAATACGCCATTCAATTTTAATGAGTATTCTGTTTTGGGTTCTGTTTATATGTACCCAACTTTACTTATTCAACCAAGGAAAAAGATTCAAAAATTATCCAATTTCCTACACTAATGGTGAGGTTTAGCTACTGCCGCATCTCTCTAGTTATTGATCGGCAGTAAATGGTATTAAAAATGTAAGATAATACCCGCGTTATATCATACCTGTAAGATAAAAGTCCGTTTTAAGTATTATTCTACCTACAGTAAATTTAAATACTTCACAACATGGGATAAATGGGTCCTTAATTTTAAACTTGAGTAATTTAAGCTAAATCATAGTATGGTAGTATTAATGAAGTTTATCTCAAATAACTACTTTGCTATGAATAAATTTGTTATCATTAAAGCTTAAATGTCATGGATTTATTTATGTTGCTGAATAATAATTACCCTTAAAATCAATTTGGCAACACACAGTTTTGTCCCAGTGTTTATTATAGTAATTTTGCACGGGATTTTAAAGTGCCTTTTAATGGCATTAATACTAGATAATGATATAGATATTTATTAAATATTAATTATTAATGGTTTTAAAGAATAATCCTTTTCAGTTAACTATTATTTGTTAGTATGCTAATGATGGTAAACTATAGGGACATGAAAACAGGTAAGCCGATAATCAAATTAAAAATCTTATTTACAGAATCATTATTGTATATCTTCAAGGCATATGTACTATAAACGTTTTGAATACCAAAACTCTTTCAATTCCCATCGGATTTTATTCACCTTTTTTAACCTAGTATTTTAAACCCCAAGTTTTTATGCTCTATAGATTTAAGATTGCAAATTCACTGGTTTTGTCCTACGTTAGTCGTCACACATCCGAGTTGTGAGGCCATGTATTATAGAGGGTCTTAGTTTATTGCATGCTTTGAATCAAAGCTTTTCTTTTTCTTCACATAACACTTTTAATAACTTAATACGTATAATTAAATAGGTACTTAAGATGCGTTCTAATTTTACATTCATAACCTCAACTTTTATCTCAAAATTATTTAAAGTAATTACTCTTATGTAATAATGTAAAAAAAAAAGATAAACTGATCATAAAACCATCGGAAGCAAAAATGTCAATAAATAAAAAAACTTTTTCAATCTGTAACTATAACTGAATTCAATCTTAAATAACATAATTATCCATTCTTATAGGTTTTAGGGGTATTTTACAACAGGAATTAAAAACTCATTACCTTCCCCCACAAAATCCAGAAACACGTTGATGAAGATGATTCGATTTATACCACGCGAAGGTCCCATCATTAATATCTCAACCAATTTATCAACCGAAACAAAAAGAGAAATGGAGACCCTCTTTATTAATCGCCGTCCACACACAATGATAAATTGGCCCAAAAAAAGATACCAATTACAGGAACATAAATTACCCCGATTCTTACCGCATAGTAACTTGCGAGAGGAACCAACGTCCCAGAAAAGTCTCTAATAAATTTCAGTGCCTGTAATCAGTCTAAGATTTTTGAAGGTTTTAGTGGAGAGGGCGAATCCTCTAAATTGGGGCACGCTGATTGGATGGTAACTTTGATTCTCATCGCGTGATTGGATGAGGAATCTTATTGGAGTATTAAATCCGGGGAAGAATTGATGTGGAAGGCGAGTTGTTAATTTTTGGTAATGATTTCCGTTATTTTCGAATTAAGAATAGGGTTGATTTGGTTTTAAGTTTATTTCCGGATTTTAACTTAGCTGCAATCGGGTCTAATTAAGATGAAGGGATATATGTGTGCAGTGTTGGAATCGAGGATAATTTCTTGTTAGCTATTAAATATTTCAATAGGTTGGATTTTTAAGTGGATAATATACATTTAGCAGATAGCAGAGGCGGAAATAGATTGAATTATTAAGGTAATTCAGGTTGGAATTAACACGAAATGTTACAAATTGGTATCGCAGTATGGAGTTACCCGATTAATTTTAAATCTGTTATGAAATTACGATAGGAATGTAACTACAAATTTCCATCATTATCATGATTTGATTGCTTGAGAATAAATATTCCAGTGCTTCATAAAATTAATAGCTTTTTCATTATCCTAATTTTATCGAGTAGTAGGCATTGTTTTGGACGATTTCTAGGCGTTCTTTGGAGTCACTTTGAGCATTTGTTATAATAAGCCTTTTATCAAGATTTATTACCTTTTTAAACATTTGTTGTTATTTTAGTGAACCCTTTTTCCGAACTTTTTTGTTTTGTATACGAAAACTGTTCCTATTTTGTCTTGATATAGTGATAATATAACCCAAAGAGAAACATTTAAAGTCTTGGTGTAATAGTAAGTATTTTATAGAAAGTAGTAAGTATTTTATATACTATTTATTCCTGAAGAAAAAGTAATAAGAATTAACATTAAATTTGAATAGTCCAATGAAAAAAGGGAAGAAAAACACTTTATTTTACATGGTATAATTTGAAAGCCTTGGCATTGTAGCTTTAACAGTCAAAAGTTGTGAATAGTGAATGAATATTGAATAACTGAAGATTACATTACACTTCATTTACACATATTCACTAGAAAAGTGGAGGAGGGAAAAGTGAAACGCCAACACATTTCACTTTGGATGATGACTCCTCACAAATAGAAACCAAAAGTGATAAGTCTGAATGAGTCTCTCTTAATCATTTATCATATATTGTAGATAAGACCAACGAAATAACTGCAGTCCCATTAAATTTGAAAGGGGAAGAAAATAGCAAGGGTTATAAAAGTTAAACAGTGAGTAGCATAAATTGTAGAAAACAAAGAAACCACACCTAAATTTACAACAGAATCTCCCTCACTTTACCTCTTCCGACCACAAATCTCCCCCACTCTAAGCACCCCAGATATTTCCCAATTAAACCTCAAACCTCCCACAACGGGATCCCTCCAGCATTTAAACCTACTACTACTCCCAACTGATCCCCGGATCACTTGCAAAGTTAAACACCTGAATTAGAAGTATTCCATAAATCTAGAATAAATTAGCCTTCTCTCTGCACGGAGTGGCTTACCTGGCCCGGCTATCCATCCCCGGCCTGACAGCCTAAGGAGGCCGCCGAGAATTTTCGGAACTCGGAACATTTATAATCTCCTCTTGGGTTCAGGGGATGAGGGTCCCTAAGCCCTCGAGGCACTAGAGCTGCTGCTGTGCAGTTGAGACGTTACGCGGAAGGTTTGAATGGTGAGTAATGGTGGTTCAAAAATTGGTTGGGCTTTATTTGTATGGAGTGTTGGTGGGGCAATTATCTAGCTATTGTCTACTATAATATGAGATTTTAAGGTATAGGATAATACGTAAGTTCGTAACGGGTCATTAAATTTGAAATATTTTTTATCTATTTTCTATTAGAACTATTATATGGCTCAGAAAAGGATTGTTGCACAAATTTGGCTTATCCCCTAGTAGCACAGCTCATACCAGATATGTAAAGTTTGCGAAAATTGAAGGTTTTTGAACAAAATTGAACGAATATTGAACGTTTTTGCTGCTTGAGTCATGGGGTTTCTCTGATGCTTAATTTAAATTTTTTTGTCATTTAACTAAACAACAAAAACTGCATCATAGTATTCATAGCTCAGACGAATTTTAAATTTTTGAAATACATTTTTTAAAGGCATGTAGAATAATTAAAAATTTAATCTCACATACGATTCGGTATTACAATACTGGTCTTTATTTTTATTATTTGAGGCAAAATTCTTGACCCCAATTAAACTTACGATACTTAAACAAATCCTTATAAAATTCCCTAGGGTCGATATTAACCTTCATGATATAATCCTTGATTTAATGTCATAAATTAATTCTTATACATTGGATACTCTACCCACACAATACCCACATTGAATCAATAAATAAACTCAAAAATGTTCTATCATTATTATTGATAGAACAATTTTGAGTTTATTTATTTACTATTACAAAACATGAAATATTTATAAAGTGTGCTAGCGGTTAGGGAAATAACTTAGTACTACTCTGTGAATTGGTTAACTTTTAAGTGTATAATTGTACAAACATACCAAGGCGAAATTCAAGAAAAATTATGAGCATCATTGAAAAAGAGCTGTTTAGAAATGAAATGCTTACCTGTAGGCCTCAAAAGAATTCTCAGATCTCAAAAAATATGGCGGAAACCCTGGACACAATATTAAAGATAATCGTTTCCCATCCAAAGAAAAGTTCGTGTTTCCTTAAGAGATACACAGAGACATATACGCTTAAAATGGGGAGCGCTTAAGTAAGAAAAATCACGATATACTTTTCTTGAGGTCTCTAGAGAGTAGTTGCTCCTTAGATTTCGAGAAAAATTTGAGCTTCCGTTCTTGAAATCGCTCACGTTGCAATCTTGGGAAAAATGTTTTAAACTTTTTCCCCACTCATCAGCGTTTTAGATGTCTAAAAACGCCATTTTTTCTATCTTCGATTCGATTTCATTTTCCTCAGTGCGAATGGCTTTATTTTAATCTCTTTCTTTTTACTTCCCCGCGCGCTTTCTGGGGGGTAGTTTTTTCTTCTTCTCCCTTCTTCGATTTATAGTAAAAAGCTTTTCTGTAATATTAGCTGAAATAAAAAGAATGTAGGTGTCGGTAAAGCTTTACTTAACTGTTTTTTCACTTTGTGGAAATGGAAAGGTTTTATTCTCTCCTTTTTTATCGGTATTTATTTTTTCTTTTCTTTGATACAATTTTAGATCTGGAGCTAGTTAAAGGGGATGCAGAAGGTTTTTCTTTTTTAAATTCGAATTTTGAACCAAGAATGTAAAAACAAAATCGTAAATGTATTGATAGAAATTGGAATATCTATTTGTTTTTTTATAGATCAATACTTTTTAAAGCATTTTTAATGCTGTAACATTCTACCTGAATCTTTACATTTTTGGAAATATTTATCTTTGGACTAGGATGTGGTAGTCTTTTATTCTTCATATAAGTTTTAGTTCTATTATAGTATTTTTCTTCTTAAGTTAATATTTTTCCTCACAATTACAACTGTTTTTTTAATCTAAGGTCCAATTCATTGAACCAGAGGACTTTTAAAAGATTGTTTCTTTCAGTTTTTACACTTATCTTACACTTATTTATCTTCCCATAGTAGAGTAAAAAAATACTCACCTATTCACCGTATAAGTTTTTTTTTGTTAAAAGTAAATTAGAACTATTTTATTTTACTTATTTTCTCCTACTTTTTCCACAATTTGAATAGATTGTTTAACATATTTTTTTACTGTTTTACAATATTCCGAAAATATTTTCAAAGGGTGGCTGAACTGTTTTAAAACTCAGGCTCTGTTTTAAATAATGAATAAAAAGGATTGCAAAACGACACCTATCATTATATAAATCAACTTAACATTTATTTTCAAGTATTTCTCCTCTGTTTGCTTACAAAAACCGTAGTTTACCTTTGAGTGTTTTTGTAATGGAATCCTAAACTATGCAGTAAAAGTGAGTACTTTTTCCATATTTATTTTACTTTATATGTTTTGAACAAACAGAGTAACAAAAAATAAAAATGCAACATTTTTCATCAACTTCATATTTCCAGAATACCTTTTAACTTATCACTAGTGATAAGGTAAAACTTTATTATTTTAAATTTTCTAAATTTAACTAAACGTAGGAAACTTACAATAATAATATACTTTAAAACATTAATAAACGTTGTTTCTTTAAGTTTTTTTATTAATTACTTTTAGGAAAAGTTATCTATTTCCTACCATACATTTTTTACAACTTATTGTTATTTTAGTGACTAATTCTTCGAATTCTGTCTAAGAGCTAGATCAAGTTTAAAAGGTCATGTATATAAAAATGCCATTAATGTATTTCTTATAAAACCGGAATAAATAAAACAGTAATCAGAAACAGTAACAACCAATTGAAAACCATATTAAACCTAAATCAATCAAAGACCAATGTCCCAAAATCTTGTGTTTTTCCATTGAATCAAACCATCTGAATATTCTTCTTCATCATAAAAACAGTATTAAAATAAATATTTAAAAATATGAATGAAACTTAGATCAGAAAATCTTCCACATCCATGATAAAATGTAGCCAACAACATTAGTTAAAAACTTCCACCTAAAGTTTCCACCCCTTCCGAACTAATACCAACTCTTCCACATCTCTGTTTACTCTCCTTTCTCTTAAACTTTCCCTACGAGGGAGAAAGTGTGTGTGGTAGGGATATTTCTTCCCCCTGTTCTTTGTTTCTTTTTTAATCCTACATCAGGTGCTGACGAGGTGATAACTCTCCGCCTTGCAACGGCTGCCCCATATAGGAAAACTGGAAAACCTGGTCCGACGACAGATGGCGCTGTCAATCGTGCTTTCCCGATGTGTAGTAATATTTGCAGACGATAAAACTCGTGGCTAGCTTGCTTGGCGGGAGGTTGGAATTAGTTCCATTATGAGTCTTTTCGGGGCATTGGTCTGTGATTGGGTGTTGGGGCAGTGGTTTTCGACCTGTTAGATCAATGGATTTCCTTGATTAGTTTTTTTTGTGTCATTTTCATCAGGTATGGGGAAAAGAATAAAGCTAAGAAATAAAAATGAAAACATTTAGTTGGTTGTTACTAAATTAAGAATTATGTATGGTTAGTGTAGTGATGAGAGCTGAATAAGTAAAAATGTGTAGAAGTGCTATGCAAAATTAATGTGGTCATGAAATTGTATAGTAATTTGCAATAAGAAAACGCTCTAAACTAGTTGATATTTTATATTTTTCTGTATATATAGAAGTTCCTTAGTGCAATTTTCGATCTTTAGTTCTAATATTAAAGAATAAAATTACTGGGTAAAATACTTAAAACGGTGCTACCACTTTATACAGGAAATAAAACCTCGTACTTTAAATTTATCTGCGTATAAGGAAATTTTCATTGTAAAGAGGTGGTGGATTTCTTTTTTTTTTCATGTGTAACAGTAAGGGTTGAGGTAAAGTGAACATATCCTAGTGGATATTTGGTAAGGTATGTAAATGTTATGTAAGAGTTATAGACATAAAAATAAAATATGCACCTTTGCATTTGAAAAATGTTTGTACGCACACCATATACAAATACATGTAAATCCTAGCACTTTGTTAAAAGCAAAGGTTAAGTAAACTCAACCCAAAAGTGGACAGGTAAGATTTCTGTGTAAAGTACGTAAAATTGGCACCATAATTTGTCAAATTCATAGACGTCAGGTTTATATTAATTTTGTATTAATTTCGGTTTCTTTTCACCCTTCTTAACTCTTGTTATTCAAATTGATTTAACCAAAAGTCCACTATTGGTCAGGCAGTTTTTAGCTCTACCTTAAGAAGTTATTTTCTTGATAAAATAGGGAAATCTTATAAAACTTATGAGTTTTTCTTTTTGTTGACAGTTTGGTAATTATATGCATTAGTTTATGACACACTTTTTTCTCTGTATTGATACATATTCACATGCTCTCATACCTATGTCAAATGAAAATACCTGCGACTGTTTGACACCTCACATTTGAAATGAATACTCAAAACGAAATGTATGAAAACCCCAATTCTACTTATACTTTTCATAAACACTTTTATACACGAACTTAAATTATGAACAAAATGACATTAAATGCATTTGTATCGGGCATCAACTTTTGTAATGCGCCCCAAGACGATTTATCGCTCAATTTACCCGGGTCTACACAAACTGCATCAGGTTCCCCATGATATATTAAGATCGCTACGTGATAAGTGGCCTTCCAGAATTAATATCCAGAGCTCCCCAGATCAATACTCCCTTCGTCCCATAACTAATCTATCCAGAAAGAGTTTGAGACGCTTATAAAATTCTTAAAAATCTATCAACTGAAGCGTGATATTTTTTTTTTCAGGCCATAACAAAAACTCTATGATGGCTATTAATCAAAAATGTTATCTTTAAAGCAGCAGATACGTTGATATTATTAATTATTAATTTAGGATGTACTCTTTGCCTAATTTGATGTAAACACTTTATAAACGCCGGGTTTCTTTTTTGCTGCATTTTTTGCCGAAGGTTTATATTGAATCAATCATTTTCAGCGAGTTAATTGACTCACTTCATATAATATTTAAAAGATTCTTTAACGTTTTCATACGTCTTTGAAATTTATACGGTGTACTTTTTTTTAATTAGGCTTTTGAGATAATGAGAGGTCCATTAAGTCTGAATAAGATTTTAATTATTTGTCGACGGTTTTTTTTTTGCAGTTTACTTTGTTTTAATTATAATCTGAATTATTCAATAGAGGTTTAATCTTTCTAGGGACAGGATTTTTTCTGTAAATTGTAGATTTTAACTTGCAATATTTTATGCAGAATACTTCATTTCAAAAATATAACAATTAGAAATTAAATTGAAATTTTTAAAAATCTACATAAATAGCATCCATTGGAATTAGTGATTATCCTACGTAGTCAGAAAACCTCTTACAGACCATGGAACCTTTTCAGATGTTCTAAAATAATATAAAATAATTTGGAAACGCAAGTGTTAAAGTATAAGTAAGTGAAAACTATCTTTGTTGATTTTCAGAATTTCAATTTCAAACACCTTGAGTGGAAAATTAGAGCCATATAAATATGCTTTGTATATAATTAAGTATATTCGTACATAACTAAATGTAAATATTTGTTAAATGTAATTTAAAGGAATACGAGAACTTCTTCATGTTCTAATGCTTCTAATTAGTTTTCTCATAAACTACGACATTATCCTTATTTTTGGAAGGTGGTGTGACAACAATATTTTATATTCCAGTCACATTACTTTAACGACTGTTTATATTAAAAATATTCTTCAATAAATATATAAATAGGCTAATCAACTATAATATTCCCCCAATTTAAATAGTAGATATCTACTAAATTTATTACACTTGTTTTCTTAATTTAGTGTATGTAATCCACCATTCATTAAGAATCGAGACATGTAGTGCCCGTTGGGTGTAAAAAGGTTGATAATCACTGTTTTTGAAGATATGAACTAGTTTTACAATTTGAATAATTTAATTTCTCCGTTTCTCTCTATATTAAAAAAAAGTAACAGTGACCGCCGCCGCGGCCGCCGCCGCTGCTTTTGAAAATTTTATTTTTGAACACTTTGAACTCTCACTACGCAAAAACTATTCCACGGAAATTTGTGAAATTTTAAACATTTCTATTCAAGTGTATGAGGATCGTTTTCGTTCTAAAAGCTAATAGATGAGATAATTAGTTCTAGAGTTATTTAATGTCAAAGTCGAAAATTATTTTTTTCTGCTGCGAGTTCGCCCCCAGCAAAATCTATTAGCAGCAGAAATATGATTTTTTGCAGACACATACTCTTAGATGTGCAGTTTTGCACCACGTCGCCCTTTTTTAGAATTTCGAATTAGTTTTGGAGTAATTAAGTTTTAAAGTTTCGAAAATTTTGACGATTTTTCTGTTTTTTCGTTATAAAAGCAAAACTAATCACAGTAGAACTATGATATTTTAAAGACACATAGAAATAATTTTTATAAAAATATTGGCTTTTTGTTTTTTCAAAAATTCTAATTAGTTTTAGAATTATTAAGATTCAAAGTGTCAATTTTTTCTTCTCTTTCTCGCCGTTCACTAGAGAAACAGACGAGTTTTATGCGTGTTTTATTGATGAGTCTGATTTCTTTTATTTTCAACAATGCTTTTTTCTACAAAGTGGTTGATGGTTATTAGTAGACTTTCTGAATATTTTTTTAACATTTCAATTAAATTATTCGGAGAAAAGGCTTCTGCTGGATTGTTGATTCTGCTGGATTGTTGTAAATTATTTATCAGCAAGAGTGATAAGTAGTTTCGGTTGTAAAGGAGCATTAATTAAGCCGACCAGCGGGGTGATTGGTAAGATGGAACAAGCGAGCTTTGCTCGCTGAGATCGCGAAGCGATCTAAAAAGAACTGCGAAGTAGTTCCGGGGGTTGGTGAGCGATAGCGAGCAGGGGGCAGGCCCCCTAGTTCTTAAAAATAAAAAAAAACTTGAATACAATAGAGCATTCGCACATGACGTCACGCCTTGACGACGTGGAGGACAAAAACAACGTTGCTAAGAATGTTGTTAGGTACGGGAAATAGAAGCATCCAATAGAAGCATTCGCATATGACGTCACTGGAGGACAAAAACAACGTTGCTAAGGCCGTTGTTAAGTCCGAGTCATGTGATTGAAAATGCTCTATACATTTAGTGTTCTTCCTGTATTGAAATTAAAAAATAAACTAAATAATAAAACATTCTTCCCAAATTCTTTTGTGCAAATAGTATAAATATTAATACCATAAACTGTCCTTGTAAACTCTATTTTACTTTTCCTTTGATCGGTTTCTTTATTTGATTGTTTTTTTCATTCGTAAAACACAACAATTGGAAAAGAAATGGAAATAAATAGCTGTTACCCGCTGTTGGCAATATGCTTCTCCAAAATGAGTTTTCTTTGGCTTCCTCGGGTTTCAACGTTCTATAACCCTCCCCCTAAACAATAAAAATGACTTCTCACAGAGTATTTTTACAGAAGACGACACAAAATTCACAATAAAAAAGCGAAGCGCAAAGTAAACAAATGCCGTGTAATGAAAAGCATTAAATTTCCTAACCAAATGATCAAAAAAAGACACAGCGCACAACTGTATTTTATTTTACTGTGGATTATATTCTTTGTGTGCTGTTTTCGTGTTGAATTCCAGTTGTTAGATCTGTTCTAAGATATGATTGGGCGAGGTAACCGCTTTTTTCTCTTTTAATAAAAAACTTGCTTTTGTTTTTAAACCAAATAAATAAGCTTGTCAAGGATAACAGAATTTCGCTTTAGTGGATTTTATTCGATGTATGAACGTAATTATGTTTGTTTTGTTTGATCGAAACAAACTGACCTGTTTGGAACGGTATTTGGATTAGATACTAAATTGTATCTGGTTAAAAAGTACTTAGAGATGAAAATTTTTATATAAATGTAAACAAAAAAACCCCTTTCTTTTAAGTCATGGAAGTATAGTACAATCTAGTACTAGTCTTCTAGTTCCATGTTTTAAGTACATATTATGAATTAATTTAAATAACAATAATGTCTCATGTCTTAACTCTTAAAAATATTTAATTGGCAAGAACTTGGAGTCAAAATTTTTTTGGATATTATAACAAAAAACATCAGCAATTAAACTAATTAAACTTTCTAATTTGATGTAAGTTTTTTACCTAATTAGTTATCATCTGAGGTAAAAATAATGATGATCTTAATAAAAAGGGGCCCACAGACGAGCAACGTGGTCGTCAGGAACGGAATGTAAACAATGGATCAAAAATTAATCAGATTGTAACAAATTAATATATTTTGGTACTTTAAATGCAAAATTATATTTTATTTAATTATTCTCTCGTGATAGAATTATATTATTTTAATTTTTAATGCTTAGGTTTTTTTTATTTTCTTAATAACATGTTCCGATTAAGCTCCGCCCACCAAGTTGACGATCAGATCATCAACCTGAAATTCAATCATCAACTTCCCCACAGACAGCCAACTTGGTTGCAAACTTCGCAAATTGACAACCCGGTTGACGACCAAGTTGCTCGTCTGTGGGCCCCTAGGAAATTACTTCAACCAATTCATTCACTCATAAAAAATCCATACAAATTTTAAATTTTAAACAGTAACACAAAGAATACAGTAATTAGTTTTAAAATAATATTTAATTTCCTGAAATTATTCTCCAAATAGTCATTAAGAATGAAAAAAATTATGAATAAATTAGACAGGAATTGAATTTATTTTCTAAAATTATTCTAATCTTCTAAACTCATAAAAAATTCAGATTTGTGTTTTCTTAATATATCTACATCTTAAGCATGAATTTTTTTTATAAAAATATGTTTATGAATTAATAATGTTTTGAAGTTAAATGCTTTAACTTCAAACGATAATTAAACAAACGTAAGATAAATATAGTAACTGTTTTGAAATTACGTTTTGTTTACACTTTGCTTTACGTTTCTACTCGTACGTTGCTTTATGCGTTTTATAAAACTGAATTTCCTTTCTGGATTTTCTTTTTAGGATTCAAATATTTTGTTCTGTATGTGAAATAATTTTAGGGGCAACAAATAAAGAATCACTACCTTAAAAATTTGGTAAGTAAATATTTTTAGAATAAAGTTTTTGTTGTTTTAAAAGGTTAAAGGTTATAATTGTTTTGTTAGAAAATTTGAGAGGGGAATTCTCCTTTTTTTTAATCGTATAAAATATCAATATGAGGAAGCAGTTTTTTCTAATGAATGTATAATAAAGTTAAATGAGGTGTGAGGTGTGGGCTCTCATAATTATAATTTAGCGTACCTTTATATGGAAGTAAATTGTTCTATTTACTAAAGAAAATTTCACCACCGCCAGCGATATCATCATTATTTATATGCTAGATAGAAACTGACATCGTAATATTTTTTTAAGTATGCAGGGTGTATCAATAAGTCCACCCAAACTCTCACAGAAAGTGTAATGATTAGATAAAATTTGCCTTGTAAACTATACCTCTTTGATGACGTTTATTTTTCGGAAAATGTGACGTCATATCCTATACAAACTTATTATTGCTTTCCGCGATGCGCGCATGCATGTGCAATGAATATTTTTAGTATCTTAAAGTGAAAAGAACATCCAAATAACCATGTTAACTTTTCCCAAAACTTTTTTTTTATCAAAAACCGAATTTGACATATTTTCTTTGTCGCGATTTTCTCGAAAACTATGAGTTGTAAAGGTATCGTTCTTAGGTAATTTTATATACTCCAATGACTCCAATCAAATAATATGGTTGTGAGCAGACTTGTTAAAACACTCTGTATAGGATGACAACGTCGTTGGAATCATCTAAAAGATACACATAATTTCAACCCGATTTCAGATATTACTTTTTAATATTTTATTTTCCCATAAATTCAAAAGTAACGTAACCGATATCAGCTAATACCAAGAATACTTATTAACTTAATTTTCAAAAATGGAATTTAATAAGGTATTATTCTTGAATAACATTTTATATGATGCATTAGAATTTTAATGCATGATACATTTCCATTATAAAACGAACAATGAAAATTCAAAAATAAGTATTTTTGGAAATCAAACCCCTGTGGGCGATGTATAAAAACATATAAACTAGGCCATCCCATATATTTCAGTAGTTGGGTACTGGTTTCAACAGCATTATTTTTCTCAGACACACACAGCATATACTTCAATATTATGCAATAAAAGATTTTGCAAAAGTAATATGCACTCATTGTGCTTTATGCATAATGCATGAATTATGTATTCCGTGCATTTTCTATCTATATCTCATACATGATCCATGAAAGTCTTGACACTCCTTTACATTTCGAAGGTTTCTTCAGACTGGATATATTTTATATTTTCGTTCTTTCCTACTTTTCATCTTCTAGCCCCTTCTAGCCTTTTTCTCTTATCATCATATCTAGACTCTGTGGAATGTTGTGACCATGTGAGTAGAAGAGTTCTATTTTGAGTATTTTTATGAAGGAAAAATAAAAAAGTACCTAATTGAGCATTTTCAATCACATGACTCGGCCTAACAACGGCCTTAGCAACGTTGTTTTTTTCCTCCAGTGACATCATGTGCGAGTGCTTCTATTGGATGCTTCTCTTTCCCGCTCCTAACAACGGCCTTAGCAACGTTGATTTTGTCCTCCAAGTGACGTCATGTGCAAATGCTCTATAGTATTTTATCGATAACCAGCATCGGTATTTTATTAAAGTTAAATTTCAATAGTACTAGAAACATTTATTATCTACTAAAAATTACAAAATTGTAGTAAGAAGTAAGTAAGAATTGTAGTAAAAAGAAAAAGTTGCATTCTTTTTCTATCAATCCCATTTATCATTTCACGTATCACAAAACTAAACAAAATCTCAAATTCAATCGTCATTTTAAACACAAAATTCAAGAGAATCCCGAACGTATTTTCCAATGGATTGAAGAGTCAACCATTACCTTTGACATACAAGCTAACAAATGAAATTAACCCGCATTCAGTTTAAAGGCTTTTATCAATTGAAAGGCTTACAGCCGTTTTGAAATTGCATTTAAGCTCAAACAGTTTGCAATCGAAGCAATTTCAAAGATAAAAATAATGCTTGAAATAAGGCACTAAAATTAAATACATGTCTTTTAAATAAATATTCTTAAACCAAGAATAAGAAATTGAGTATTTAACTTTTAGTCTAAGGTAAATAAAAAACTTGTTTACCTTTAAGTTTCCATTAAGTTACCTTTAAGTACACCATTCTTATAAATTCAAAAATTTCATGACCACAACCTTATATTTAATTCATGATCAATGTGATGAATAACATATTACAAGCTTCATCTTGTATAAAAATTAAATAAATATCTTTTTAATCTTTTTCCTAGAATTAAGTCCTCAAACTTTATGTAGTACATGGTCTTACAAGCATATTGAGATAAATTGGAACATTCGTTTTTTATTATAAGCCTTCGCTGAATCAGGATTAGTTCAATTCTGTTTTATATTAAAGAGCTCGCACACGTTTCTCGTATAATAAAATTACAAATCCCAGACTCGATCAGTTATTTTATTAGCCGGTATAACCATATCCCCATTATTAAATTCCTCGCAAAGTGATACTCAAAACCAATTCAACCAGACCAAGGCAATTTCACGGTCCTTGTAAAACCTACAGAGCCCCCCCAAAAAAAGAACAAGTAGAAAAGTGGCCATTGTCAAACACCTGACTCAGCTTCGCATACTTTTACAAAACTAATTAAGAGTATTACAATTCTTTTCATTCCCCTCCCTTTTTTCCCGTCCCCTTACCCTCTTAAGTCCCCGCGAAAACTTTCCGAAGAATTTCTTCGGTGGTGCGCGCCAGTAGAAAAATTTCATTAAAGGGGACATTTTAACAAATGAATCTGGCCGTATCCCTGAGTCCAATAAGAAGTTGCTAAAAGCAGTCATTTATTTACAACTAGTTACTTATTCCGTAGAGGAAGAATAATTTATTACAAGCTGCTTTAGACTGTCCGGGAAATTCAATTATAGCTGGCCAGAGTGGGAAAGGAGTTAGGCCTACGCCCTAATGCAGAGTTGAGTTGTTGGTGTGGGTTCGTGTAATTTAGTTTAGAGGCTCGACTACAATGCGTGGAAATAGTGCCGATACACTAGGTTCACTTAGACTAATGCCATTTATCATTCAGATGGAATAGTGAACGAATGTTTGAGAGACGTTGGTTCTCTGATGGAGACACTTCCCGATTCCTGATTGGAATGGCATTGTTTTAGTTTTCTAGAAAAGAAGGCTAAATAATTCTCAAGATCTTTTTGTGACTAATATCGGCTTGAAAAATATGCATCCTCACCTGATAGGTACAATTTGACACAGCCCCTTATGCATTTATAATATTTTTAAAATAATATTTTCTATATAAAATGCTGGAAAATTTTCCTTCATTTTTACCCACTTTGTTTTACAATATTTTTTTATATGATCCTGATGTGTCTCTCTCTTGAAATTGTTGCTATGTTTTGAATCTATTTTGAATGGAGTTTAGTATATAGAGCATTCGCACATGACGTCACACTTGACGACGTAGAGGACAAAAACAACGTTGCTAAGGCTGTTGTTAGGTACGGGAAATAGAAGCATCCAATAGAAGCATTTGCAGATGACGTCACTGGAGGAGAAAAACAACGTTGCTAAGGCCGTTGTTAAGTCCGAGTCATGTGGTTGAAAATGCTCTATAGTATTGATAGGAGCTGCTTATAGAATTTTTGATTTGTTCCAAGTCTAACCTTCCTATATGGAGCAATTTGATTGATTCTACTGTGAGTTGTGTCTTGTAGATGAAATTAATCTAATGTGACAAAGTTCAGGTTTTATGTTTAACTTTATACAAGTAAATTAGCTCTTGCTAAAAACTTCTTTAAAGTACATTTAAAAAACAGAGACAGCCAGACGACTTGATGAAATACAACATACCTCAAACAATTAACGCATGTTAATGAATCTAGTTCAATACTTAGTAACTTCTTGTAATGACTGGAATTATATTATAAGTCTGATATTTTAGGCAGTACTTAATTCGAATCGAATGAGATAAATATTTGAGCAATATTTTAAAATTAATTATATTCTTAGAAGTAATGGAAATAATGTGACAATATTACTGGGGACCTTCGCTCGATAGATACAGCGACAAACTGAAACTGTACGTCAGGCTGATTGTTTTAGTGACATTTGCAACCTGGAGTATCTCAAGGTTTCCAATCTAGCAGTTAAATTAAACATTATTCTAATGCAAATTAGTCTACTGATTGCGACAGTCTAAGAATCTGTAAAGCGCCATTCGATTTCTCTGAAGAAACTTGAGCTAGAGGAGTTAAGCAGAGTAGTTTAGTTTATTATATTGACATAAAAATAAAACACGTATACTTTCCTTTTAAATATTCAGAATATATGATTTAATAACAGTAGATCCCCGTTGGAGTGAATTGTAATGTGACAAATAAATAGTTAGACATTTGAAGGAGGTTCACTCTAATCTATTTCATAATGTTTCTCAGTTGGGACCAGAAAAATGGTTGTTACATAAACAAAAGTTCACTAATCCCATTGTTTATCATAGTGAATTTGAGCTGTTCAGAACGTTAGCGGCCAAACGTAGTTTTGAATAAATAATAGGTTTTCGTATAGGCGCCTGTTTTTCTTTCCTTTGGAGAAGGCGTTTCCTGTCTATTACAGGTTAACTAACTAAATGAACTAAAAGAACCCAAAACCCTTATTTACCTCAAATCTCATATTTCAGACTTTCTCCACTATTACGTTCTAAGTCGTTAAAATGAAGAATACGAATTGCAAACTGCGACTAAAAGAAGTGAATTATATTATTTAAAGATATTACTTGTTTGGTAACACATATTATATTAATGAATTTTAATTATTAATGGTAATACCTTATGCACCGTAAAAATAATTGTAAAAACAGAAAAGCTTCAGAAGCTAAAGTTACCAGAGGTTCCCTTTAGACTGTATTTCTCTGTAGACTAACCTTTTTCCGTATGCTACGACCTTTTGTCAAGTTTTGGAACCTTATAGGCAACGGAAATATTCTTTTTATTTAACTACATATTGTCTCTCTACAGATTGCTGTTTCTTTTTACCCCAACTTCAAAAATTTTATTGGGTTTATGTCCCTAAATACTTTTGCCGAAAAAGTTGCCAGAATATTCCTGTTGTAAGCGTACATGATCGACTTACTAACTCGGTATTCATTTGGTGTTCATAGTTTAGTACCTAGTTCCCTTATTTATTTTCATTTACCTATTTATTTATTTTAAATTTATTTATTTATTATTTATTTATTTAGTTTAAATTGTTGTTAATTTTATGGTTTTGCGTATATTTGTTTGTGTAACTACCTTTTATTAGTATAGGTACTTCGGCCAGAAAAAATTCTTCTGTACAAGGCATTTCTCCTAGACTCTGCAAGAGTTTACTACTCTTTCAAATTTTCTGAACATTGAGGAAAAGAAAACAAAATGTAAGCAATTTTACAAATTCTCTCAACAAAGCCCTATCTCTGCCTGTAATTTCCCAAACATTCAATAGTACACACTACACACTCCTCCTCATTGACAGGCAATCTTCACAACAACAGCGCAAAGCAATCCCGGACGCAAAGCCCTCCAGATAGGCCCCATAAAATCTCCCAGCAGCCTTTTCCCAAAGCACGTACGTACACCCCATTCAAGTTTTAAATACCCATCACCCTGAAAAATCTGGCCCATCTCCGTCCAGGGCCCTGATTGAAACTCGGGGCCTCGCTTTTCAATCAAGAAAATACCCTCCCCTAATTAAAGACCAAGGAACAAGGGCCAGGGACTAATGGACGAAACTCCGAAGGTTATTTCCACGAACAAATGGGGCGAATTAAAGTCAAAAATGACTCAGCAAAATATTTCCGTTCCTTGAGAGACGCCTCTGCTTCATTAATGTCCACCGGGAAGGGTCCCAAATGACGTTCTATTTTGTCCGCCGCTGAGGCAAATGAAGCAGTAATGGCGGGGGCTCAAAGCGGTGTTTTTGTTGCAGTCCATTCTTCTCAAAAAGGCCCTATTCATGGCGCTCATTCGGCTTTAATAGGGCTATCTGTTCCTTTGGCAGAGTCATCAGTAAGTGGTGAGAATGCCCTGGGTTTGTCTGTTTTGGTACGTTGGTTCTATCGGGTTGTCGTTTGTATTTGCTGTCTATTGAGTCGCGTTGGGTTTTTTTTTATTATTTAGTTGCACTTAGTCTCGATTTGGGCTGAATCGTTGGTGCCGATACTCTCAAGTGCCTATATTCGTTAGTTTTAAGTGGCAATGAGGCTGGAAGTTAAACTGGGCATGTATTTTCTGACGATGGTTCTCAAATTGAGCACATTTTAGTTTAAAGTTGTTTGGTTTATAATTAATTGATGAATTGGTGTGAAATTATTTTTCGTTAAATAGTACCTTTTGAGCTATAAGTGTGTTCGCATTGATTTACTCTTTCGCGCTTTTCATAATGGTAAATTCCCTTTTCCAAATAGTAATTACAAACAAGATCAGGGTATACAGAATACTGAGCCCATCTACTACGTATCTTATTTGTAAACAGATTTGCAGAGGTAGCAGAAGAATGATAGTTATCAGAGAGCTATTGGCAAAATATATTATTATGTCTCACTTCACAGTCAAGTTCCTTTATAATAATGTTCATCAAACTTTTTGCTTTTAGTAAGTTAGTTATTATTATTAGTTATTATGCCCGGAAAAAAAATCTGAGGAATATTTTTCTATATAGAAATATTCATTAGCAAGACCTTTGAAAGCATGCTTAGTTCTTTGATATTTTCTTCTGCGCCAAATGTACCTCACGAAACCACTCCTGTGTGATTCTATTACTTTCAAAAATCAGCCCTGATAAGACTCAAAATATGCTCGTGAATCAAAGAAATCGAATAAAAAACCCAATAGGCTCCTTTATTCAACCAACTTTTTCTAGCCAATGTAACAAACATGTCTAGGTTAACGAAATGAAGGGTGAACAAGCCATAGTTCTTGTCCTCTGCTTATCAAGGAAAACATGCGACGTTTAACCTACATAAGAAATAAAAAAAGGATCGAAGATTTCTAAGAAGCAAAAAGAAAATGCCGCGTTTCAGTGGTTAAACAAAGACTCAGGATTTCATTTCAGTCTCTTCCACAGAAATAAGATTTCACAAAAGAATTCAGCAGAGAAACCGAAATGTGGGCTAGGTCCATGGAACGACATTATTATTTTTTTTACATTATTATTATTTTTATTACTTTTTGTTCACAACTTTTGTTTCACACAGAAAATACCATGTGAAATTGAGGTCTGGAGTTTCAAAATGTTTTTTGGGGATTTTTTACTGCACTTATTTGGAATCTGGATTTGTCTGGTGTTTTCCGTCTGTCTGCTGGGCCGTGGGATTATAAATAGTTGAAAACCAGTTTTATAAATTGGGGGTTTTCTTCAAATTCACTCCCCATTTGAATGGTTTTGGGATACAAACGAATCTGGAAGGTTTTTTTGTCGCTTTGAGTTGATAAATGAAAGAACGACTTGTTTCTTACATGCATCGGTAATCCATTATCTAATATTACGTTTCTCGTAATTTACCATTTTGGTGAGTCTCATTTGCTATTATGGTACACCGAATATGAACTTGTGATCTCCAAAAATAAATTAGTTTCATTTAATTATTGCTTGTAGCTTGAAATGTAACATGTAACCCATATTGATTGGGTGAAAGAAAGCTTTGTACTGGATATTATGATGCTTTATAATTTTATATTAGATCACAAAAAGAAACTTGATATTTGTTAAACTCTTCTTTTTTAGTATATATTTACGTTAGTATTATACTAATTGTATACCAACAAAAAGTAAAAGTTATAACATAATTATTCAAATGCAAATTTTATTTATAAAAAAAGAACGCACCTATAGTAAACAATTCATTAAAAGTTCCTAGATTATAGGGAAGATAATACCGAATGCAGTCTACGCTGTTGGTTTGACGTTTGACGAAGTTTAATTAATGTCTTAGGACTAGGTTTAAAACATTAAATTGTCCTTATTTAAAAGGTCATTACAATTACTAATTTATATTATTTTTTTAAAGAATAATATAAACATTACGAAGTAAATTTAAAATGCATATTTTGTTTTTCATGATAAAGAAGATACATATGGCATCTATGCCTGCAAAGGAAGATGATTTAGTTTAGTTGACTTTAGTTTGACTTGGAAACACAAATCCTTGAAACGCACTAAGGTTAGTTTACTTTTGAAAAAAACTCTTTCTCTTTTTACTCTTACTCTTTTACTCTTTGAAAAAATAGAGTTAAGTCTTTGATGAAATGAATGACAATATATTCCTTACCGGAACACTAGGCAATTAGTAGCGAAAATCAGTACATCCTCTAACTCTAAAACCCACATCATAACATTGTTTAAAGGGATCTTAATTGCAGAGTAGTTCCTCACAGACATCAGCAGGTCTGAAGAACCTGCTACTTCATCAGTCCCACTTTGTCGTTATTAGCTCATGGAAGCATGTAACCAGATCATTATAGCGTACCTCAGGGCAATTTGCATTGCATAGGATCTCTGTCGGGTTATTAAACTCGTAAATAACTATCGGTTGTACTGTGTGTAATTAAACGGCGGATGTTTCCGTATTATGTAGTAATGCTGCACTCGTGTTTGAGATTTTGTGAAGAAAAATGACAGTATACATACAACTGAAATTCTGGACCCTAGCAAATTGGTTTATATTGCCGATTACTTTACTTGTCATATATTACAAGGTAAATTTTGATGTAATTCATGTCAGCACGATCATTTATTTACTGGATTTTTATGGGTAATGGTGATTAAATTAATAATTATTGGAATAATTGGAAAAGAGTTAAGTCAATAGGAACTATTTTTTGAAATAAACTGATGTAATATTTTAATATGATTTTGAATATTCTAGTTAAACGTCAAAAAATAAAATAAAACTAGCTGAACAGCAACCCGATGCGTTGCGCAGAGTAAAGTTTTAATTCTACAGTTTTCACGATGCATACTTTAATATTATATTTTTAATATAAAATACCTTTTGACGTACTGGCCTAGTGGTTAAAGTATTTCACTGCGAAGCCGTACGTCTGGGGTTTGAATCCCCGTAACGCTGAGTATAGGTAGTTCTTAGGGCAATTGAGTGATCAAGGATGATAATTCCAGTACCCGTCCATTGGATTAAAAAATATATATTTTTAGAGGAGAAAAATATATGAAAAAGAAAAATTCAATAATTTTCTTACATAACATTCTATCTTTCCAAAATAATTAAATATATGTTTTAACTCAGTTTTATCTGCTGTAACCCCTTGGCGTTGGTTATACAGCGTTGTTCCCCAGGGGTATGCACCCTTTCACACCATTACTTCTAAGGGCACAGCCCCCCGGAACCACTACGGGGTATTGATATTGTGTTTGCATGCAGTGTATATCGCATTATCACTATTTTTTTGCCGTTGCTCCATCCAAAATTCATCGTTAATTAATTAAAATTATCGTTTGATGTCAGCTGTAAGTAATCACTGTAAAAATAACGCATTGTAATTTTTTTTGCCGTTGCTCTATTTAAAATTTACTATGCAATTTATTATTTTATCATTCTAATAATCGTTGCTGTATGTTCTATATCAAACCTTTAATACGCATGAGGATACCAACTTATGAAAAACTTTTAAATCCCGTGGATAGAGCATTTTCAATCACATGACTCGGCCTAACAACGGCCTTAGCAACGTTGTTTTTGTCCTCCAAGTGACGTCATGTGCGAATGCTCTATACTTTGAAACTAATGGCTCTAGTGATATTAAAGTTAAAATTTCAAAACATTTATTACTCCAGTTTAGTTTAATACCTAGTTAATATAGAGCATTTTCAATCACATGACTCTGCCTAACAACGGCCTTAGCAACGTTGTTTTATTCCTCCAGTGACATCATGTGCGAATACTGCTATTGGATACTTCTATGTCCCGCCCCTAACAACAGCCTTAGCAACGTTGATTTTGTCCTCCAAGTGACGTCATGTGCGAATGCTCTATTTGATTTGGCAATCATAAACTGAAAGGATTTCCCGTTGTTTTTAAAATCAATGAAAACGGTCTAGTGTTATGGAATTAGAAGCACAAAATTGCTAATATCTTGGGAAAAAATTAGAATTTTAGAATTTAGATGGTCAATACGGGGTTCCCGAATTTTTTTGCCGTATTTCGGTACCTCAGGCACCCTTCTGGGTTCATTAGTTTCGAAAGAGTTTTATTTTTTATATTATCGATTGGATTAAGATAAAGTAAAAAAACAGGAGGAAGAAAACGCAGCAACTGAACCTCAGCACTGTCTGAATTCTGTGAAAAGAGCAGAAAAACGCAAATATCTCGAAAAGTATTTCGAATTTCGGTATGGAAATGGGTGACTCGGCGTCCCTGGGTCATTTGCCGTCGTTTGGTACCTCGGGCGCCCTTCTGCGTTCAGTGGTTTTGGAGGAGATAGAGGGACATACAAACAACCGGACAACCGGACATACGTTTGTTTACTCTCGGATTTTAATAGTATAGATAAATAATATTAATGTGGTTTCATTGATAATTAAATTAAATATAGAATAATTTTACACTTCAGTTTATGTTATACGAATATAATCCAATGACACGCTAGAAACTACAGTTAAAGAAATTTTTAGTTATCAGCGACAGTCATATTTTTGTAGAACAGTTAAACTTAGAAATAATATAAAACTGGTAATCATTATGTTTGAGTAATCATTATGATTTAATTAAATATTAGTAGTTCAAATAAGTACTACCGTTTAATACGTAGATATTAAATACTCCCTTTATTTAAAAGTTAAGCTTTAGAGTACAATATATTTATGTATTATTTTATAAGCAGAGTATCATACATATTTTATATCAATATTCTTTCACTTTCAAATTATTCAATCCTGATGAGAAAGTCTTGAGTGTAATACAATATTATAACCATAAAAATGTCATATTACACTGATTGAACTTTAAAGGAGCAGTAAGAAAGGAAGAAAACTGCAAATATTTTCAATATAAAATCTCAACACGGGAATACTTCTATCAGAAATGCCCGTTCCGAACTACGCAATATTCTCAACTTTATGAGAAGTAGACAAATTCATGCATATGATAAGTGCAACAGACATTTCAGATCACTATCCATCCCGTCCAAAACCGATCGGGAGGGATATTGGATTCGCAATTTAATATGCAGGATAGCTAAAGTGCAGTCATTCGGGGTTGCAAAGATTTATGCAAAGACAGCAGGGAGAATTTTCCAAGATATCTGACGGAAACTCGCGAAGTGATTTTGCAAGGACGTGTGAGAACATAATTATAAACGAAGATGACAGCCCGCGCGCGAGTGACCTGGAAAGTATACGCCTGTATTCTATGACGGTTACACAAAGGTGACTAGTCTTTTGAAGAAATGTTGAATGAAATTGAGGAACTCTTCGGGAGAAAGTTCGTTGTTTTGAACTTTTGTAGTTGAGTTAGATCTCCTCTTTTGTTAGTAGGAAGACTTTGAAGCTAAGGTGATGAGAGGAAAGCCTGATATTCTTCTTACTGAACATTGTCCTATTTGAAACTTCAAACTGGAGGGTATTGATATTGGCTACAATACAGTCGATACATGTCCGACTGTTGTTGATGGTATATGGGTCAATCATTAGATTTTCTAGCAAAAAAAGCTATTCCAGCTGTCATGGTAACAATCTTGTTACACTAATCTACTCAAATCTTAGTTTATAACTCTTAATTGTGCTTGATACCTTTTTAATGTTGTGTATTTCCTAATTTAGTCCTTTATTTCTTAACTTATAACACTGTTGTTGTGTTGTTGTCGTGTCCTTGGAGATCATATGGAGTTGTGATGCATTTGGATTAGTTTTGATGCTATGACCACCACTGATTCTGAATATAAATCTTCTTTGGTGGGATAGTTTAGATTAGATTATATATTGCAGCAGCTGGGCAATCAAAGATATGTTTGTGTGTGAGTTCAACGTCTTGACAATTACTACATTTTTGGTAATTTTTATTTCCATCAGAAGAAATTTTAATGTTCTTGTGATTACTTATAATATTTTAATGACAGTTAACATTTATTTAAGTAGTCGACTTCAATATGAGCGGTTCAGTACAATGTTTGTTGATGTACCCCTCCGCGCATTTCCACTTTTATCACTTTTATTTTTATTCGCTGTAGACACTTTCCTTACTTGAATGTTAGTAAATATTTGATTCCTTCAGACGCTTACGCTTCTACATAAACTACTCACTAGCGCTACATAAAGCACAAACAGAAAGCTTTACCCAACATCAATCAACAACACATTTCTGACCTACCAGTACTTTAACGCATAAAAAAAACTCAAATCGCATTTCCGAAAAGAAACAACCTATCCCTCTCCAAGCATATAGAAATTCGATAGTTTCCAGCATTGATAAAAGCATCGAAACCCAGACTGAAAACAACAGAAAGGCCCGGATAATGTACGAAAGGGTGGGGGGGGGACTTTTTTTTCACTTTCCTGGTAAAATAAACAGAGATGTCCATTTCCGCCATAGCCGTTGAATATGCAATGTTCCGGGTCTTAAAATTTGTTGCAGCTTTTGCCGTGTGTGGCGGTGGAGAAGATTTTTCCGCGAGTTTCGGATATCGTCTGATGGGCTGGAAGGGGTTTGGAGTGTAGAATGACATCGACTTTTTTTTACGTCTTTCGTAGGAGGTTGGTATGGAATAAAGGAGTGGAATTTCCTCACGTCGACTGTTTTTGCGCTCGTGGAATGTTAGGAATTGAATGAGAAAAGTTTTTATGAAGGCGTGAAAACTGTTTATGAGGTAGCTTTATTTGAATATTTATCGTGTGTTTTAAAGGTTTTTTTGTCTGGAAGTACAGTTTCTTTTTCAATTGTTTTTATAACAGTAATATAATTAGGCTACCTTAGGGGCTAATACAACAAATATCGGTTTTACGCCTACCGATGGTATTTCTCTCATTTTGTGTAACTTTTGTAATTGGAGTTTTGTATTCTTAGTTTAAAATAATTCATGAATGGCCAGCTTGAAATTGGGATACACTCATTATGAACAAATTCTTCAAATTTATTCTATCACTAATGCGATTTATTCATATAATGCAAGAAAAATAGTTTTGATTTTGCAAAACACTCACAACTCATTTGATTAACCATTTTTACTATAATTATTTAATAATATCTCACCTACAACATCTTTTACCACGGATATATTTTTGCACTTACTAGCCCTAACAATAACAGGGTCTATATCTAGCAGGGTCTATTTCTTGAACTCTAAAATAAACTTTATTAGCAACGCTTTTCAACATTAATTGGAAAAACTCAAGGAAACTTCCCTTAATGTTACCTTTAATAACCACTTACGATTTCAGGTATATGTTCATCTTATCTTTGAGGAATATTAAGCTATTTTTATTTTGCATTTGAGTCTCAGAAACCCGGCTCCTGTCACGTGCTGGCTACTTTTTAACCTGTCCAGAATTTTGAAGTTGGTCATAACATATTAATTTTTATATAAATACAAAATGAATACTTTAATTAGGTTAAGAACTTTAATTTGAAATAGGTACTTGACGATTTTTGTACCTTTCAAAAATGCAATCCTTTGACATAGTCACAATTTTGACTTTGTAAGGTTTGACTATTTTTTCGACAAACGAAACTTTTCATTTTGAAAAATTAAAGCTTATAGAGTGTTTTCAGGTGACGTCACGACCAGCTATTTTCTTTTAACTGTTAACCTTCTGTAGGGCTTTTAACTGTTGCTATGGCGGTTGCTAGGAAACGAGGTATCTGTTGCTAAGGCGGTTTTTAGGTATAGGGTCACGTGATTGCAAATGCTCCAATAGAAGAATTCCAAGGCCAGTCATTTTCTGTAACTGTTAACCTTCTGTAGGGCAAAAAACTGTAACCTTCTGTTGCTAAGGCTGTTGTTAGGTCCGAGTCATGTGATTGAAAATGTTCTATAGTCACTAATAGATATTCTTTACATTACTTCTGTTGCATTACCTACACATAATATTTAAAAGATGAAATCTAACCATACATTCTCCCCAACATAGAAAGAGACTAATCGAGAACTGTTCCCTCAGTACAAATAAGGCAAAAGACAACCAAACTCATACGAAAACAACCACCCATCCCTCTTAGCATAGCATCAAACTTCTGCCTGAACCCGTCTGAATCTCTCGTCATCAACCAAACAGAGATACTAGTTTTATTACAAGCCCCAGACTACTATCCAGACAGTCCCTGAAGCTAAAATCTCTTCCAGACGTCCGGCTCTCCACTCAGTTAGTTAGTGACCCTTGCGTAAAACGCGGGAAATCTTCCATCACGTAACTCAGAATATTACCCTTTCAGAGAACTTAATCATTCAAAAGAGCGCTTTGGAATCTTTTTAATCCGAACTTTTGAGTTATTAAAATGTTTTGGAGCCGAATTCCCCCGAATGCAGTGTCAAGTGTTTTGAGTAGCTATTTATCATAATCGGAGAGCGAATTGTAGTGGAATGTGGTGTAGTTAGTCTCTGGGAATGAATTATTCAGTAGAAATGTCATTCTGTTATTGTCGTGAAAACAGAATTTTAAAAAAAAAAGGGATTTGGCATCAACATTATATTATTTTACAATAATAGTTTTTGCGATGATTTTGAAATTAATGAAGATAAAGGAGCAGAGTTGTGTTTTGTATTGACACGATATAATTTTAAAATTTATTTCAACTCCTTTTTACCCTCATTTCAATACATTTTATGTGTATTTTTATCTTTACAAGTTTCAAATGCCAAAAGTTAATTTGAAAACAGCGTAGATGTTCCTTGGTTATTGTGTCTGATCTTTTCAGTTACTTGCTATTAAACCTTTCTTAGTAGTTTGTAAGTTTTTTTATTATTATTTATGGTAAAATAGTTAAACCAATATAACAGATATCAGTTTTACCTGTCGTAATTCCCTGAATTTAAATACATATTTCCCCCTTCAAAACAGAATATTAGTGAATCATTTTCTTCATCGTCACCTATTATAGGTGTTCAACTTCAAACTAAGGTATACTGACGTCTGTATTTTTTTTCAAGATTTATTTGTTACATAAATGTATCATTTCAAAACTATACGAAACTTACCTTATTTCCTTACTTAAAACTACTTATACCTTATTTAAAGTTTGAAATTCCCCTGATTATATCAACAATATAGAAACTCTCTATATATAATGAAGGTGTCCCTGGGTTCCTGCCTGGGTTCCTGGGTTTGTCCGGAACAGATTTGGCTCAATTTCTCCAAAACTACCCGTCCGAATCGAACCAAACTTGGTACACATACGTATGGGGACGGGGGAAAGACAATGACATCATTTCCAAATTTCTAAAACCATCCCTTCACCCCCTTTTAGGCCTTTTTGTAAAAATCGCCTTACTTCTCCACTAAAGAAGATCTGTTTAACTCGCATTGTTGCAAATAATACAACAAAAACAATTTTAAACATAAAACAAAGTATTTAAAGATAAAACTTGGCTAAAATTGTTTTAAATGTTTTAAAAAGGTTATTAATAATTTAAAAAATTAAAAACGTCCCTTATAAAAAACTTTATAACAGTATTTTCTTATTGAAAACTTCATTTTCCATGAAACTTTAAGTTGAAATAGAAAGTTTTAAGAATTAGACTGGTTAAAGTAAAGATTACATCATGCAGTTTTTTTAGAAAGTTGATGATAGAAACACTAGATCAATTTGTTATTTAACCTTATAATTTGTTTCTTTGGTGTAGTTTAACGGGATTTTTTTTTTCAATTTAAACAGGGGGTATTTACAAATTTTGGGATTTCAAAAGTCTGTAATAATTTTAATGGATTTTTTTCACTTAGAATGGATAATTGGGTAACTGTCGTAATTAAATGTGCAACACCGGAACTGGATGGTTAGGTTAGATTTACACAGTTGGAACCGGGAGGGAAAAGGCACAGGGAGCACGGTGATGAAAATGCACCGGGAGCACCGAGATGAAAAGGCATCGGGGACACCAAGATGAAAAAGGCACCGGGATATGAAAAAATACTGGGAACACCGGGATATGAAAAACTACCAGGATGATTGGTAATTATGGTTACAGAAAATTAGGCATGTAACTTGAGAAAATTTTAATAAATTGATACACTCCACCCGTGCAAGGCCGGGCATATCAGCTAGTATAGAAATAAAAGTCAACCAAATAAACGTAAAGTTCCTTGACATTTAAATAATTTTCGAGTAATAGCTCACACGTACTGTTAATGGGGTTACTACTAATATTAACCGTATTCATAACGCACAATGATTAATAAACGATCCTCTAAACTAACCACCAAACTCCACCGTTAAGTCCCACCAACTTCAAAGAAACTCCTCAATTCGAACCCTCCATTTCGAAACCAGGTAATTTCGCTTACCAGACGTCTCAATCACCCCCAAAACATCTCAACCCCTCGGTACTTTTGTGGCCAGATCCCAACATCTAATTACGACGGAGATTATTGATGGCAAGAGGGGCCAAGGATCCTTGTAATTGCAAACTCCCAGTTCACCTCATGCTAATATCTCATCAGCAAAACCCGTGGGTAGTCTATACCTATCGAGTCATATTTTAATTACATGGGGGTACGACGTCGAAGTTAAAAATTGCTTTAAGTCTCAGGGATGTGGGGTTTCAAGAGGATGATTTGAATCGGAGTTCTGGAGTCTTTGTTTCCAGATGGGAGAGGATTTCGGGGGTTTAGGAGGGTGAGGATTCGTTCTTTAATTTCAGGGAATGAGGACGGATGATGTGGTGGGAAGGTTGTTGGGAAAGTTAATGTGTTTTGTTGTTTGGAGGGATTGGATCTGTGACTGATTGCGGGAGGTTTGGTTCCGCAGTTTAAGCTGGAGTTTGATATAAAATAGGGTTTGAAAATAAGTCTAGGGATGTTTAAAAAAAGATAACGGTGTTGTATTTATATCGTATTAATTTTGCCAAGTTTCCATGTTTCGCAATTTTAAGTTAAGTTAGGAAGAATCATACCAATTTGTAGCATTAGTGAAAAGAAAAATGTTTTGACTAATTTATCTCGAGAAGTAATTACATATGTATTTAATGTTTGAACTGTTCCTATAAAATTGACTGCATAAGATTATGCTTAATATAACAGATAATATATGATACCGATATAATATGTGAATAATTTTTTTAGCAATTCTAAGGGTCAGTACTGTCGTACCGCGAGGAGAAGAGCTATTGACGTCATACGATGATGCTGCGGTTGGTATAGAAACGGATTATTCCACTGAATTTTGGGGGTGGTGGTAATTCACTTGGCGCTAAAATAAATGTTCCGAGCCAAATCTGAGTGGGTATCTTTCAGCTGTGTACTTCTTTCGATTCTAGAGTAACGAATTTTGGAATTTCCTTTCGCATTACATCTGATTTGATTAAATATTTCTAATCTGACCTTTTTCAACTGATCTGATCTATTTTAACTGATCTGATCTTTTTCAACTGATCTTAAATGTTTCACCGAATCTGATCTATTTTAATTTGATATAATGTTATGTGATTTACATCAATTTATCTGATTTTATTTTGGATATTTTATAATTTTTACCATGTTCATTAATCCTTCTTTTTAAACTTTCAAGTCGCTTATCATTTATCCTATCAAGTAGTTACCTTTAATTTTATTGGATCTGATCATACCTTCTTTTAAAGTAAACGTTAATTCATGAAAATTAGCGTTTATAAATTATCTTTCATCTTTCTAACCCCATCCGATCGTTCACAATCGTCTCTGTAACTTTTTTTTTTTTTTTTTTTTGCGGCCGACTGTACAAAATATAAGAAGCGATTATTGGAAAAAGATGGGTCGATCGAAGATATTGTAGACGAATTAGTGATTAATTGGTCGGACAGCGATTCGAATCTTTGTCAAACACTGACAGTGCCTGCAGTTCTAGTGACAATGAATTGCATTAGATTGTATTTAAATGTTATAAAATATTTTTTAAAAAATAATAAATATTTCTATATTTTGTCTCTTTACAAGTTTATAAAGCTTCATTTAAATTTCGAGTATGGTGATTAAATTATAAAATTATTAATTTAAGTGATATGAGCTATTTTATATAAAACTAAATATAACTAATTCACTCAAAATATCAATATTAAAGCATACTAAAAGTACAGAAATGTTTCATGCCTAAAAGTATTTTCGATTACGAGAAATATCAAAGATAATCTATATTTCAATGCAGTTTAATAAAATATGATTATCTTATTTTCATTCGCGAAACGCGTTTTCTCATTCGCCAAATGTACGCTTAAAAAGCCAAATATTGCCGTTCAATTCATACCAGCTTCCCTCTTCTTTTAAACTCGTCTACTCACGGCAACCCTGTTCAAAGCTCTTCTCCTCGCGGTACGACAGTAGAGTGGTTGACACAGATATCTACTCCATCAAAGTATCAACTGTTTTAGTTATAAACTTTTTAGGTAACTAGGGAAAGTATTATTTTCAGTCCTTGAATACATATTAAAATATTTTAATAAGCGTATGTGATACAAGAAATAAAATTTATTTATTCTAAATAAGTAAGAGATCGATACCCACTTTTTATAAAAAGGATCATCATTTGGTTAATATCAGCTTGGCAAAGTCACTAAAGTACTCCGACAATCTGTTGTTTTATAGTGTTGTCAACTGAATGTAATAACTGCTTTCTTTAAATATCTCAACATCACGAATTTCAAGTCAATACGTTTATTACATCCATTGATATCATTATATTTTAAATTAGCACCCATACTATGCATTTTTTAAGAAAACTATATTAGTTATTGTTGGCTTAGGAATTTTAAGTATTTCACTAGTCATGGATGGATCCCAAAAAAGCAAACTTAATTATTAAATAATTTATCTCCGGGTTATAATAACACAAACAGTTCTAAATCTTGTAAAATTATAATTAACATGCTAATTTTAAAATAAACATTAAGAACGCACTTGACAACTTTAGTTATAGTTTGTCTAAACTAGTTACTACTATCACGATAGCTGTCAGGAAACTATACTAGGCTAGTAATTTGTCATACAATTTCCTGACTAGAAACTACAGAACAACGACTTGGACTCAAATCCTACTGACGATTAGTTAACAGATGAGTAACAGTATATATTATGAATCTATTGAATAAGTCATGTGAATTCAACCCTCTTTAACGCGTTGTCAAACATCTACTCTAGTTAATAAATCTCAAATGTTGACTAAATGCAGAAAATGCTGCCTGGAAGCAATGATACTGTACAAAGAAGCTTATAATAAGCTAATTAAAACTTTATACCCCAGATTATTGGCGTTTTATAATATAATGGTGTTCATGGGATATCAGATTAAAACCAACTTCGATTTATACAAATTTGCAGTTACGTTTAAAGGTGGCCATATTATTACAGGTGACTTTGATATATATTAATGAGTAGCGAATTTTAAGTGCAGGGATCTATACAGGGTGTCCCACGAAAAGTGGCCCAACCCCTATAACTTTTGAACCCCTACAGATATAGTCATGAAAGTGGGGTCTAGGTATAGTAAAGTGACCATGCCCTATCCGATGAGACAACTTTCAACGCCCTCTAGCGGAAACTTTAGGATTTATAATTTTTATTTTAAAAACTATGTGAGGTATGCGGAAAAAGTCAGTGACTAAGTTGTAAAGCAGCATCGATTCATTATAAATCGACACCTCCACCACAAAAATGCATACAATAAAACTCATTAAACGCCCGTTTATTTAATTGTGATTTGGAACACTCCACCTTACGAAACGCTTAAAACGTTTGCTTGTTTATTTGAGGTCTCGAACACTTAACCTCACGAAACGCTTTTGCATGTGTGCACTTGGTGCTTGAAACGCTCTGTCTTGTTGGATATACTAATTAAGAGGCTATTGAATTTTGGATATTATTGTTTAATTATGCGTAATTGTGTGTGAGGTGTAAAATGTGCAACTCGATATTCAATCTAGAGTCCAAATGTGCTTTGTCGCGGACGGGAAGCACATACAGCATCAGCGGTAAATGTAAAAAGTTTATTTTCATAAGGTTAAGTGTTCGAGACCTCAAATAAACAAGAAAGCGTTTTAAGCGCTTCGTGAGGTTGAGTGTTCCAAATCAGAATTAAATAAACGGGCGTTTAATGAGTTTTATTGTAGGCATTTTTGTGGTGGAGGTGTCGATTTATAATGAATCGATGCTGCTCTACAACTTAGTCATTGACTTTTTCCACATACCTCACATAGTTTTTAAAATAAAAATTATAACTCCTAAAGTTTCCGGTAGAGGGCGTTGAAAGTTGCCTCATCGGATAGGGCATGGTCACTTTACTACACCTAGACCCCACTTTCATGACTATATCTGTAGGGGTTCAAAAGTTATAGGGGTTGGGCCACTTTTCGTGGGACACCCTGTATAATGTATTATGAAAAACTTAATTTACTTTTATTTATTTGCTTTTATCCATGGACTACTACTTTAATACTACTCACTTTGAAAGAAAGATAATTTCATTTATGCTTAATCATTAGATTAAAATGCAACTTTATTTTTTAGGCAGAATATTTCTCAAAAAATTTAGATTGCATTAACTTTTTTGCGCAGGGAATTATATTTTCTGATTAAATTGGTTTCAAATGCAATCACCACAAACACTAGATAAGTATGTTATTTTTGTATAGTATAATTAATCATATAATTAAGTTTCTCTAGAGTCGAGAATAATTTAAATTTACACTTTGAGTCGAATTTATAAGGTTATTTTGCGAAGAACATAAAATGTAGTTAGCTATAAGACAAATTTGATGAATGCTACATCATAGTTCTTTGATTTTTGCTAGGAAATTTTCGGTCGTCATCAGATTGATTTACACACCACAACCTTTCACTCGTGCTAAATTACATTTTAATTTTACGATGAAACTGTAATGGTTTTCTTACTTGATGGAAAAGTATTATATCACAATAGATGCTAAAATTCCATGATAATAGATGAAATAAACTCGCAATACTACTTTTAAAGGGAAATCATAGATTTGGGGAAAAAGTAGTTTAAGTGTAATTTTTTCTTATAAGAGCATTAATTGCCAAAATTTTCTAAAGTCAGAGACGATGAAACATCTTAATGATTATATTTTATTCCAAAACTTATGGATTATTTATTTCAAAATAATATTTCTTTAAACTTTTAATGCACCAAGAAACTTTCTATTAAAACCTTGATTCACTCATTATGAAAAGACATTTATACTGACTTTGGATCACTTTTTGCAATGGACTCAAAATGGACACTGAAAATTTTCAAAATCTTAATGTGTTCAGTATGGCTGAAAACCTCCAGAAAACTTTTTAATACACCTTTCAAAGCGCTGAATTTTAAATTATTTTCAATTAAAAACAACTTCTTTTCGAAAACAGCTTGTGACGTCACGCGTCATGTCTTACATTTAACTAACAAATTTTTCTAGAAAAAAAAACAAGCGTGTTTTCAGAGTCAGGAGAGGATTTTCAATAAATTAAAATTGAAGATTTTTGTATTTAGGAGATGTTTTAAAAACTCCATTTCTAGAGAACCTTATCGCCTGATTCCAACAAAGTAAACCAAAATAAATCTTTCAATTCTACAACCAAGAAAACTACAAATACCTAACTTAAAAGTCAAACGAAATCTCTTCTTCCCGTATTGACAAGACAGGCTCCCTTAAAAGAACTTAATACCACAGGGGGCAATCAGAATATCAATAGCAATTGATCAAGGCAAAGAACCTCCAAAACTAATCTCGAACCCGGCGCACTTTTCCAAAATCCACTCCCAAACAAATCGTCTGTGCATTTACATGAAGAGCAAAATCCACCATCACACCTCTGAAGAAGAAGAAAAAAAAAGTTTCTCCAAATTCATTACCATCACAAAAATCCGCCGCTAGTATGAGTTTCCTCTTACTACAAAGGCCCATTAAATTTGCAGAAACCGGCCAGATTGAAAACAGGTGTTGCATCATAATCAACATAGGGGCTTCTTGGCAACGTAATTAGTGCTGACGAGAATAACTTACGGAAACGGTTCGCTGAACAAAGGGGTGCCGAATCATTATAATTCAATAAGTGCGCGTGAAAAATTGGGGGCGCCACTTTTGTCCGAAAGGGCGCTTTGTGCTGTTGTTTTTGGGGGTCGGGTGTTGAGCTTTGATTCATTTGGTTGAAATTGTTTCTGCTGGTTTTATTGTGCTGCAGATGTGGTCGGAAGGATATTGCAGTTGGTTGGGTCAGATTTATTGGGAATTAATAATGGTTCGGATGTTGGGCTTCTTTTTGAAAGGTCTTTATTTGTAAGGTGTTTTGTGTTCATGGTGATTGGGGTACGGAAATTGTGATGATAGGAGGTATATTTGAATAGGTTTTAATTAAAATGATGCTGGTTTATAATTTTTATTATGCAGGAAGAATTCACAATGCATTTTTTAATTTTATTTGTCAACGCACGTCTTTTTGAACAAAGCATAGAGTGGAAACATTTGGGAGGGGATATTTTATCTATTTCTTGTTGCGAAATCTGAAATAAATCCCTTGTTGGTATAAAATAAACAGGGAGAAAAGAAACTCTTTAAAACTAGAATTTTATTACACGTTTCAATCACCAGTTAGACACTGCATTAAGAGAGCAATACTTACTAATTCTATTGTGAACTTTTTTATCTGTCCAAAGAAAACAGTAATTACTCCATAATTATTCCATAATTCAGGAACCTAATCAATGAAACAAAGTCAATTACATTGCTATTCAGAATAAGGGGGCATCTCATGTCACAAATCAAAACTAACATTAATTACTATTCTGAACTTTGGAGAAACAAAGCAACCTACTACATAAATAAATCAAGAGAATCATTCTTGCCTCTAGCTATGACAGTAATGGGATTGACTTAATATTGTAAAATCATTGTTACGAGACGAAATTTTTCCTTTTGGGTATTACTATAATGCATTTTCTATCACAGCAGGAACTAACTTGCATGATACATCTTCTACAATTTAACTATGTTAAATTCCACAGAACGATTTTTTTAATATCCTAAATTTAAAAAATGGATTTTGGAAATATGCTGTTCATTTAAATTCAATATTGAATAGTAAGAAAAAAATGACTCTAGTAAATTAAAAATTTTTCATAGGAACTATATACTAATTTTTGAAACAACCTGATGTTTTCAGTTTCTGTACAAGAAGCTGTGAAAAAGACGCAGTCTGCATTCCTACTCACTCTTTTTTTCTCTTAAAGATATCAATTTCACAAAATACGCAGTAGATATTTTAGCACACATCATTCAAATACTCCACACCCCAACAGTCTTTTCAATTCTTCTCCCTAAGACTAATGCTGAAAAGCACGATACGTTCCCCTTCAACCTCTTAATACCAAAAAGAACAGACAAAGTTAATGCCCCTCATTCTAATTTCTCAAAGGTAATTCCAAAAGCAGGTGAAGAAAATGAAGGTGAACTCCAAAATCCCCACAAAAGGTGGGCTCGCTGGAACAATTCCCCGCCAAGAAACCGCCAAAAATGCGACCATCATTAATAACATTTTCTTCTTTGCATACATCTTTTGTCATTCTTCTCTGTGACGTCAACATTTTCATCCCTTTCTTCCTGGTTAATGCTTTCCCAGGGTCTTGCGCTCTTTTCTTCGTGAATTGTTTTTGCGAGGGTCATGTTATGAGAAAGATGGAGTCGTAAGGTTTATTAATTTGGCTGTGTTTCGGTTTGACGGTTGATGGTTCTTAGTCTTATGCCGATTCTGGAGGGTCGTGACTACACAGTATGATACTTAATCTTTGGTCCGGGTTATTGGTGTAGAACGCTGTGAGCCTATTGTTAATAACGTTGGGTCGGTTACACAATACGGTAACATAAGTTTTTTGGATAATCCTTTTTGTTCCTATTGCAAAAGACGTAATTTATGTCTGTTATAAAAGTCGACTGTGATAAATCAATTGTTTTTCTTACAAGCTTTTGTATGTCCTTATTTCATGTTAACATTCATTTCCTTTAACTATTAAAATAAATTTAAAACAAAAAGATAAACTTTAATAACAGGTAACAATAATAATTCTGATAGATCAGTTGTTTTTCTTACAAGCGTTTTTATGTCCTTATTGCATGTTAACATTTAACTGTTAAAACTAATAAAATAAGATAAACTTTAATGAAACGTAAGCGGTACAATTCCATTTGTATTTATAGTGCAAAAGGTTATATTCTATATTTCTGTTACATAATGCATGCTTTAAAAGGATGATAAAATGTATTCCATTTTTATAAACTTGGAATATGAGAAACTCAATACTAGCTTAGTATTTGGAAGTGAGCGTCTTGATAAGATTTGCATGGGGAATAAATCCTATCCTAGTGTTTTAATCAATGCTTTTTATTTTTATGTTTTACTCTTTTTAAAAATAAAATCTGAAGGTGATAATCCACAGAGTATAGAGCTCTATACTCTGTGTGATAATCATATTTACATAAAATAACCTGGATTACTTAAAATCATAGATATATATATACTAACTGGATGGACTGCTCGTATGGCAACGCCCCGATAAAAATGCGACCAGTTGAAACTTTTGGCATCCATTTTGTTGGGCGTATGATTCCTGGAGGTCTGTGGTCCTGTGCTTCAGAAATATGGTTCACTGCTGCGTTGCATATAATTGCAAGAACAAGCAGGTTTTGAAAAATAAGAACATAAGCTTCCATCGGTAAGTACAAACTATTTTTGATGCTAATTTTAATGTTTTACATCCTTTATTTTCAATCTCGTTGTTTTGTTATTGATGGCTTATAGGTTGGGAAAATTGTTTATCCTAATATTTATTACCTTTACAAAACCAAAAACGTATATCAAAATGTTAACTATTATCTTAGCCATCAATATTATAAAGCAAATTATGTTATCAGTTAATAAATCGTGAAGCTTAGTATATATAATTTATAAAACAAGTGTGATCACCATGATTGTTTATCATTTCGCTTTAAGAGTAAGGAATTGTTTGTTCCTTATGAACCAAATGATATTTTTTCACTACTCAGTTCAATTAAATATATATATAAATCTAGTTATCTTTTAAAACAATTTCAAGCCAGCTTAACATGTTTATAGTTATTAAAATTCAGTCAACATTCAAGACTTGTAATACTTGCATCACTTAATTTTTATCAACTTATTTGATCTTCCTAGAAAATAATAAATATCAAAATCTCTATAATTTGTGGAGATGTCATTGATGTGGGAGCATTTTCCAGAGTTGGATATATTAAAAGCTCAAACGTTTAAAAAATACATCTTTTATTTTAAAACAATGACATTCTTAAATTTTGAAAAAATTTTGAAAGAGAATTCAAAACAATAATAAATAAACGTGAATAAATGACACGCGCGGAACTAGTTCAATGTGATTTATCGACGGTGAAGACGAGAAAACTCGTATATCTCCAAAATCTCAACTTTTCAGGAGAGCAAAAAAACTGTTTTTGGGTGCCTATGACCATGGCCATGACACCCTATTTACCTCGTTACGACGCCAATTTCCAAGTTTTTTATTCAAACTCCTTTCTCTCTCCCTCTCACTCTCTTTCTCTCTCTCTCTTTACTTTGTAGATTGTATACATTGTATTGTAATTGTTGGGATTGTAGAGGACCTCTACAATCGATTTTAAGGCTAAAAACTCACTTTGTCAGCGCTGCAAACACTAATATCGGTGGAGTAGTTTGTAATAGGTAGGTAGCAATAAAAAACTCAATTTCGGAAAAATTGGAGATACAAGGTTTCTCGTCTTCACCATCGTTATGTGTTGTCAAAAATTAAACTTCACCCAATGATGATTTTATTTTACTTTTACAGATTTCCTTTCAAAAGACCTGAGGTAGTATGAGAATGGGTGAAGGCCATCCATAGAAAGGATTTTGAACCAACTAAATTTTTTTCAAATTGTAATTTTAGGGGACATCCATAAATTACGTGAGGTGTTTTTTCCCTCCCTCCCCCTTCGTGAGATTTAGTGAGATTTTGCTGGATCCCCCCTCTCCCTCACTTGAGATTTTCTCAATCACTTTTAAACAAATAAATTTCTTTGAAAGGCCTTTTTTCAGTCTTAATAGACATTTCACTTTCAAAAGTTTAGATACAAATAAGAGTGTTCAAATCAAAAACATGCTCTTAACTCCGCTGTTTTGACTAATCTGCTCCTTTTTGTTAAAAAAGTTGTGTTAAAAAGTTGTGTGTTAAGTTGTGTTAAAAAATATAAAAGAAAAATATTATAGAAATATTAAAGAAAAGAAATTATATTTTCATAACTAAAAGTTGACGTGAAATTTTAATTGACTCCCCCCTCCCCCCAGGTGAGATTTGGTAAGCTTTTGCTAGACCCCTCCTCCCCCTTTTTGACCTCACGTAATTTATGGATGTCCCCTTAAGATTAAAAATATCTGTTCTTATAACAGCACAATTGATGCTGAAAAATTAGTTGTGGTAAAATGTGATTTTTTCTGATATAATAAAGATATTGTATTTAATCCTATTTCTTTCTTCATTGTAATATTTCCAAAAAAACCCACTTTGTTCTACATTTAGGTGTATTTTTTAGTACATCTGTTAATACATTTTAAGCTTTTAAATATCTCACCCTAAATATTTGAAGTTGTACTAAAAAGTTGAAGAAAACAACCTAATTTTGCTCATGATTTTTGAAAGAATTGAAGATTATCATTCCTGCTAATTATTTATTTAAAACAACATTCTCAAGATGCAATTTTCAGCATAAAATCATAAATATCTTGAAAAAAAATAAGTAAAAACAAACTTCAATAATGTTTCAATTCAACCGTCAATCTAAAAACGCCACTGAAAAACGTGTGTTGAGATTTTAATTAATATTTAAAAGGAAAGGGAGCTAATAAAATAACTAGTGCACTATCTTAATTAAAAATTACATTGCCCTAAATAATCCATTTTTGAGTTTTAATTATTCAAAACCCCTAATATAAAATTTTTAATCGCAAAACAACATGAAGCTCTATGGAGATCTGCGAAATTTCATACGCCCAACGATCTGGCAACAGCGGTGGCAACGGCTGCATTTTCTTACTGTTGAACAGTCTATCCAGTTACGTTAGTATATATATCTATGCTTAAAATTCGAGCTTTTACATTAAATGTACGATTTAAAAAAGTTTGAAAATCATTTTGAGATTGCATTACCTGTAAAGAAAACTAGACGAATTAAAATATATGTTTTAATAAAAAAATATGTAATACTACATTAATAATTATTAATAGTAATTTGTTTATATTTCTAAATAATCACACTCTTTAAAATTATGTACATTTAACAAAGAAACGCTATCTGAAACCCCCTGTAATTTTTGCAGGGAAATCTTGTCATATTTATATAGAATCTGTTGACAGACTTGAAAGAATTCGTATCACGTACAGAAACAACTTGTATCATACACAATTTCTCTCTGGTCTTTATAAATATAAAAGGTTTCTCCTCAATATTTACAAGGGTTTTCTTATAACATAACTTACAGAATATCTTTGTTAAATCAACATCATATTTTTGGGGAGAAACTGTTAAGAATCTCCTCAATGTCTTATGTGATATTTATAAAATCTTTAAAGCAGTTCTAGGCACGGTTTGTTGCTCTACGGCTTTGGTTAATATTATAGTATATGTTTTAAATGTTTATAGCAATTATGTGTTTCAGAAAACCCTCGTCTCCCATTCAAAACTATTCTCCGATTCACGTTATAACACGATTTCATTTATCCATATTCTGTCCCCCGAATCCGAAATAATTCCAAACTCAATTAATTTTAATCAAACCCAAGAGTATCCCCCGATTCCAACGCACCCTACACCAGTTCCAAAACTTGTCTCAATGAACTCAATCTAATAGTACTCGCGTTAGTAATTACCCACCCCCAAACCTCATTGAATTACCAAAAGCGCTGCTCTTTTCACTGCAGATGCATTTCATAAGCCGCGAAGCAATTTCGGTTAACACAGAACTTCCCAATCTACCTCTGGTCCATTTCGTCTCCTTCCTGAATTTTCAGCCGCCCTTCCCTCTATTTAACTTCTAATCTTCCCTCAACAAACCGCCTTTATGGAGCCTGGCCATTAATTGCCGCAGCACCTGCTTTTCGTGGTCATATTACTCGCAGAGGCGCCATTGTGTGTTTTCCGTTGGCCTGCGGCTATCAGCTCATTGGTTAGCTGCCGTGGCTGTATGGAGAGAACGGCTCCTGCTAAATAGTGGATTTAGGCATCCATCAGGATCAAGTATCCGGTGTTAATGCGAGATTGAATGGAGCGGAGGTTGTTTCCTGTGATTGGTCAGAATGGTGGACGAGAAAGAGAATAATTGGCTGGCGGGGATTAGGGGATCTGTGTTGGGAAGGTTGGTTCTGAAATTGAGCGATGAATTGAATCAACAAATTCAGTTTGTTCTCTGTTTCATATCATCATAATTGACTCCATATTTATAATTTAACAATTTAACAAATATTGTAGTAGTAGTTTTATCTTGATATTACTTCGTATGGCATTTTAATACTTACATTATCACAGTAAATAAATAAACATTGAGTCCTATACTTCTAGTTAACTAAATTATTTGTTTCATCAAATTAAACAATTGGAATTTTAGACCTGTTTTGAGGATGCATATTCCAAAACATAATTTAATTGTTAATTTTCAAAAAGACTCTTTTTCTGCAAGTGTATGAAATGTATGTTTCAAAAAATTTCTAAATTAGTTTGTACTAAACAAAACATGCATAGTAAGCTCTCTTTCGATATAACGAAGAGAATACGTAATTTCAGGATGTAGGCTGTCAAAAAGTAAGTTTAATATGTTAAAATATTAGTATCATTAATATTTCAAAAGTTCATTATGATCAATTGCTAAGCTGGAAATGTGAAGTCATCACAGTACCTACCAGTACATAGTGGAACCCTGCGTATGGATCAATACACATATGACCCCTAACTCTGTTCTCCTACAGAATTCAACGTGTGAATAATTAGAGGGTAACTGTGATTTGACAGCCTATTATTGTTTGAGAGCCTTAACTCATGTGCCTATTAAACTGGGGTTGGACAGGAATTGGATGATCGCAGTTTCCCTCTGTACGTGGTGATAATCATCTCTGATTTCTATGTATATTATGCATGATGTTGAGTGCATGCTGTACCACTCATGCATTATGTTTCATCGCATGACCAATTCTATTATTAATAGAATTAACCGTGTAGAAAATTTTTGATATAAATAAGATGTATTTTATGTGTCAACTTTGAGTTTTTGGTGCGTTGAAGAGTAAGGTTCAAAACATGGCACATATCGACGAGGTTCATAGAAATCAGGTTTATGAAATGTTTTGGATTATTTTTTATAGAAGTTTTAAAATATTTAGGACATTATTTAAAGCAACAAAAAAAACAGTAGCGTTTGTGAACATTAAAAAAAAAAGTATTTGTTTGGGAAACTAGTAAAATGCGAATTATATTTTACTGAAAAAATCAAACAAATAAACAAGCGAGACTCAAAAAATGCATATTAAAGTACAGTTAGAACACAATTAAAGGGGTGAGGAGAAAAAGAAGGTATGTATAAAAAAAAGCTTGTTCCGAGATATTTGACGTTGGTTTAAGTTTTATTGTTCGTATATCTTGTTGTCATATACCACCTTCACGACACTGATATGTTTGAAAGGTCCTAAAGAGATGGGTCTGTACTAAACGTTTATCATCCACTTCAATAGCTTGAAAATGTTACATACCTCCTTTTCCTACTCACATCCTCAATTTAGATATTAGAAAATGAAATAACAAACAAGAAAGAAATATAAAATGTTTAAGTTTCTTTGTTAAAATATTATAACTAGACTACCCTTAATTTTCAAATTATTTTAGGCCATTGGATATTTTAAAAGTTTTACAGAAATTTACGTTTTATCGGGGTGCATCTAGTCCAACCTTCCATCTAGTCCAGAAGAAGAACCATGATCCTACTGAATAGTATCGTGTTTTGTTCGATGCATAATATTTACACTAAATTTATTGACAACCACATCGCAATACAAAAAGCAACCCCCTACATTCCAACAACTTAATTAAAACCCCATTCTCCTCTGCCGAATGTGTGCAGAAGGAAATGAAACCACCTACCAAGGGAAAATCCTCAAGCACACACACATCCACACACTGGAGGGTATTTGAAAAGCCAACGATGGACGAAACTAAATTAACGGGTAGAAAGGGGGTAGGGAATAATATGAGGGACCCGCTCGTGCAAACAGTCGGGGATTTGATAGCGGTCCCGGGGGACCTTTTAATGCAGCAAGAAAACCCAGCTGGAACCCAACTCCTTCAAGAGGTTTGGCTCTGCTCCTACAGTACTTGTGTTGTTATGGAGTTATGCTCCATTGGGCTGTAGGTAATTAGAGAGCTTTCGTTTTGCTTTGGAAGGGAGGAAAGTAAGTGGGTAATGGAGAATTAATTTGTCGGTGTTGTCGGGGGTTTGGGGGTTGTGTTGATGGGTTGGTTGAGGGGTGTCGGTTGATTGGAGTTTACTTTGTTGTAAAAGGGTTGGGAGATCTCTATTCAAGGGTTACCTACTATAAAGTCTTAGGATGTGATATGATAGGATGTGATCGTAGGATGTGATAGTTTCCTATTGGTTAAATATGATTATTGATTGCATGAAGTCAGTTCATACTATTAGCATTATTAACTTTGAAGTTGAAGAGATCAAAAATTGGACAGTCTGGACTGTTTTTTTATGTTCTTGTTATTTTCTTCCTTTTTTTTTTAAAAAAAAGAGCGAATATTTTTGTTACAGAAATAAGGTAAACGCCTTTCTCCCTTTTTATTAATAAGGAATTGCAGTTCAAGTTCAGCTAAAAAATTAAAGTGTTTTGAGAGGAAAGCTATGTGGAGAAGGAAACCTTCACCACAGAGATCCAAACAAATATTTCGTATTGATATTATATTTAAAGTTCACTTCTAAGTTAATTACTGTAAGTTGGAGTATGAAAAAAGTGTAGATTAATAAGACAATCAAAAGTAAATAACAAACGAAACATAACCGTAATGGTATTTCTGTACATCTATGAAATTAAAAAAAAATAGTCAATGAAACTAATTAATTTAAATACCATAATAATTGACTTCTTCTTATCCTACAATCATTAATAAAGATGAATTTTCTCATTTTTCACGGTACTATTACTGTAATCCTACAACGATCGAAAACACCTTTGATTAACACTTAACATTTAGGAGCCAAAAGCAACAAAATTCCACTTCTAACACAAGTTACATCAGCATCCATTCAATCCAAGCCAATCTCAGTGCCTACAGCTCACTTAACAACCTTACACTCCATTTCCCAAGCTAGACCCTTCCTTTTTTTTACAGCTTTACGACTGGCCGTTTACAAGGGAAGGAAGCCATCAGCAATTTACAACGATAGCGATTAGAATTAACTCCCCCCTTGCAGAACATTCGCAGCTAATTCGTTAAAGACTTTGCGCGATCTCGTATTAATGGGGTAGGAAGAATCGAATGTGAAATTTTGAACGAGTGATTGTTCAGAGAACACCTTCTTGGGGAGGGATCGTTAATAAATTAAGCCACATTTTGACACAAAATTGGTTAGGATGTGATAAGTTTTAACGTGCGAATGATAAAGTGGATGATGAAATTTTATCAGCATCTGGAAATTTGAGTTTTATCCTTCCCCAAAATGGTCAACATAGTTGTAAACAAAGCAACAACGTTTACAAAAACAACGTTACAACAACAACGTTAATAAACAATGACGTTTACAAGCAAGTAGACAGTAAGCGAGTTTTTTAGCATTTGTGACTACAACTGAATGCAGTTGGTGTAGATTTTGAAATAGCATATGTTTTGTATCGCAAAATTCTTAAATGATAGATAGCTGAACATTGTCTAAACAAAAGATATTTTAAAAGTCAAAACATAGTATTAGTAGTTTAAATAACGATTAAAAAGTGATCAGGGAAACATTTTTAATATAGGCGATTCCCCAGGTTAGATAACCAATAATGGAAAAAACAATTTTTGTTTTGCTTTAAATACTTATTACTAACTTAAAAGCTCTATGATGACAATCAAGCGATAAAAAAATGAATTATGGCTCCCATAAGGCAGTATTAAATTGATAAATTATATCAGACAATGAAAACCTTTAAATAAAAGCTGATCTTCAAAACTAAATTACAAAGTATTTTTTCATAAAATGATAAGATATAGAACAGTAACTGAGTGGTGAAAATCCTTTGAATAACTGTGACCTAATTTGTGAATGGACCCTTAAATGCTACGAAACACCATTTCTTTTCAAATGCATTAATTATTTCACTCGTAAAAGGTGGAAACAGAGCTGGTTGCGAGATATTAAGAAAAGTAATATTACACATTCGCCCTCAGCCTTCGTGTTTTGCGCAAGTTCACCCCTTTCTAATTTTGGATTAATGTTTGCTCGCACAGAATATTGCCTTCTCCAATTGACTTAGTCTCAATGTTGGAGTACACGAGTGTTTCTCTTATATATACCCTGAGATAATTAATTTTTGCAGTGTAATTAAGCTCAAGCGGTTCGTAGGGTTTCTCCGTTTTAATGAATTTTACGAATTAGTCTTCCAAATCTCTTAATGAGGTGATGTTTAGATTTATTTATTTACATCTAACAAACAGAACAGCGTAATACTGTTTTCTTAATGCCCATGTATAGGTATGGAATATTCATTAAGTCATGAAATTGTTTGTCATAAAACTAACGATTTGATGAAGAGAGATATTAATGGAAATTGTCATTATTACGTATGATGATATCCATTGTAAAATTGTATCGAATTGCCTAGTAAGTTCTTTACCTTAACCTTAACAAAGTATCATGTTTAGTAGAAAATTAATATCGTATCTAACAAAACTACGAAAACGAATAGTTAAAAAAATAGTAAATATTTTCTGTTGTTAAATCGTTAATTTTATACAAATAGAGTTTAATTTTGTTACTAATTTTAAAAAGTAAAAGTTTTTTTTAGCTTACTTTACTAAGATTGTACAACGTTAATTTTAAATTATTTTAACTGCAAATAATGGCAGGAAAATGTGCATGCACTTTTACTTAATTTGATTTTTGGCATTAACTTCTAAAAATTCCTACATCTAGCACTTATACACTTCTTACAGCACTTATACACTTCTGCGTACTCCATGATTGAAAAATATAAAATCATATGCGGTATAATGTTTGAATTTTCAATCAAAATTTTCTAATCGTGATTTTAGTTTTTACTATACATAATGATGCTTCTTTTAAAAGTAGTATTTCCTTTTTATTTCCAATCAGTAATAACCAAACTTTTACGTATACTTTTTTCTAGATCTTTAATTGTTGAACGACTAAGAAGCTAAGATTAATTTCATCGATGCATTTTTCAGAATTTAATCTCACAATTTCTACAGCTAACAACAAAACTTCCACATCGACTAAAGACGCTAATTATTTTACACCCTATGTATTTAATTTCTTGAACACTTTAAGAAATATGACATTCTTTTCAACTTTCATTCATTTATTTCACTCGTCAAATAAAATTAATTTAAATTAACGTCATTTAATTAAAAATGTTCCATGATTCTTACAAGCAAGAATTCATTTAGGAACTAACCTAATAAAAGGTAGAAATTTTCATCTTGAGTTTTATTAACTGTTAATGTTCACATACTTAGTGGTTCTTTTCAATAGAAAGACGTGTATTAAGTGCAATATTCCTTAAATAGCATTTCTTTTGTTAGAAAGGTGTAATTAAACTTAATTAGTTGGTGGCTTTCATATGGCGAGCACAATTTAGTTTGCTTTAATTACTCTGGTTTTTCTAGTCCTTATAGTTAATTATGGGGTTACGCTTTGAATTTAATGTCGTTTTTTAATATGATTAACGCTTTCCGTTGGTTACATTCAGTGTTTATAAAAATAACGTTTTCCGTGATCAAGAGAGAACATATTTTTATTAATTATTTAGTCACAATTGTAGGTATTATTTGAATTGTTATTGCTTTAAATTTGATTGTAACAAACTTGACACATTTATTTTCGATAAATTTTTATTTAGATTGAATGGGTGAATAATATTTCTAGCTGTCGTTAAAAATAATAAAATAATTAAACCCTAGAAATAAATATATTTCTCTCTAACCTAGAAATTATATAACAGGGTTTAAAATGCAATATTTTATAGTTATGTGCCTCCTTATAAAGGTTTTATGTTCTTTCCTTCGAATAATTTTAACATTTTTCAGTTAATGAATTGTTTATTCAATGTACCACTTATCAATCCTTTTAACGTTAAAATTTAGTTTTAATGGTAAATGATAAGATTTTATTACCTTTTCATAAAACGCATAATTAAGAACTGTGTGTTTTCAGTACTCGAAAATTTCCCTCAAAATCAGATCCAGTTTTCTTCAACAAACTTAGTTTTTAATGTAAAGCTAAATCAATGTTTAAAGGAGAAAAATTCTCCTTAGGAGAAAAAAATATAAGAATGACTGGAACACATATATTTACATTTTGAGAAATAAACAAAGTACGCATAAACTAAAAGTTACTCCCTTCGTCAGCAGTAGTCATACTATCTTTTTGACTTATTCCTTGGCCTGAATCCCATAGCTTCTTGATATTTTGATAGAACACTAAACAGGCTGAAGAAATATAGTATTGTATCAACGTAGAGTAGATAGTAGTGATAGTATTGTCGTTTTGTATCAACAAAATCAATCCAATCAAACTGTTAAAACGGAAGAAATATGTGGTACCAAGAGAACTAACACTGCGGTAGAATAGACCAATCGTGGGCCAGATTCAGAATACATTTAGCCTGAAACTAGAATTTCAACAAGTTTATATGAAAAGTGTACTACATTATCAGTTTTCACTCACTGAAGTAAACTTTTTATGCGAATTAACAAATCATGTTTCACTCTTGACACTATCACAACCTCCTTCATTCACCTCAATAGCAAACTATTATAACATTCCTTTCAAAGAAAACACCCCCACCCGCACAATATATACCTGCACAAACTTCAAAGATTCGATATAAAATATTTTTTTTTGATCGCTTTCTACTTTTTGTGCCAGAAAGAAATCGTTGATGGAGGTTCTTTCGATCCGGGTTCTTTGGTAGTAATGTTCTCATTTCTCGCTCGAGTAGGCTCCATGAATCAAGTGCGCGGGTTTCGGACACTGATGCAATGATGAATAGAAACGGCCGCTAATTTTGCGTTTGTTATGCAGGCTACGAACTTAACTTCTCAACTGGATTTTTATCAGTTTTCAATCACGCACAGTATAAGCTTGTTTTATGTATAAAAAAAGTACTCTGTTTTGGTTGGTCTTTATTTATTACATTTTATTTATAACCTTTATATAAATAGCGTGTACGGCTTTCTGCTAAGACGCACAGTCTAAATATTTGAATTAAAAAACGAATCTTAATTTTCTTCTTTAGATAAATTTAGTTTATATAAAGAGTGTTTCATAAGTCTTCCCAAACTCTGTGCAGAATTTTTTCTTGCGTGGAAGTCATAAAAAAACTCTAGTGATCTATACGTCTGATAGGGTAAGCCTATTAAAACTTTTGTGTTGGTTAAGAAAGTTTTTTTTTATAATTACTTTGGGTGCAAGGCTATTTTATATCACTTGAATGACTTTATTTTAGTAATAAGTACTTGTAGTGAGCTAGCTTACTCACCACTTAGCGAAGAGCTCAGTGAATTAATTTTGCATTATATGCCCCTATTTTCTCTAGTGTCACAACTAAAACCATCAGTTTTAAATGAAAGAAAAAATCTGATTAAGAAACTTTTTAATACTAAATACGCAGAGCACTAGCCTTTTAACAATGATCAGTGACAACATCTTATATTTATTACTTTATAGTTTCATAAAAATATTTAATGCTTTGTGAGATACGTTTTCTTACCATCTGGATTCTGGTAAAAAATAAATTGATGCGTTAAGCTGATATCCTACATAATAAGCGTGTTTAAAGGAGATACAGTATGTATAAGTTACATTTATATTCATTCCTTAAAAATAATAATATCCATGCTCATCCTGTAATCAAATTTATTTTATTTTTTGTTTTAGCATACACTCCTGTTAATGGTTTTAAAAAGGTATTAGGTACTAAATTGTTAATGATGTAGATAAGCTTGTGCTTTTTATTTTAAAGTTAGATCTTCAACCTTAGGAGTTAATGATGCTAATGAACCAAAAATAATTAATGAAAATATATTTTGTTTCATGATTATATTTTAGTTAATAATGTATAAGGGATGTAGATTTTTTTACATTATTATTATTATTATTATTATTATTATTGATGAATAACTAATTAGTTTGTTAATTATGTGTACTATACATATTCTAATACAGTTTATAAGCTACTTAAAATATTTTGTTACCATTAATTCGTTTATCCAGTGTTCAAAAAAATTGAAGGAGAAAACATACGAGACTCAATGTTTTATTTACGTTGCATAAAAATAAGTAAGGACTACCTATATTTTACTTAAACAAACAATTAAACTTAACAAAAACATTTAGAAATCTACTAAAACATAATTTAATAATTCGAAATTTTATTTGATAATGATTCTATTAGGGAAACATTTAGAAAATGCATTAAGTGCGTAATTAATTTAAAGAGGCATTGAATAAAAATATTATGTTCCTCTGCTTTTTAATTCCTTACAAGAGAAAAGAATATTTTTATTATAAAAAATTTCAAATAAGTAGTTAAATCATATTAAATTATGGTACATTAGATTCGTAAAGGTTTTTAAAAGTTTTAACAATAGTTTAAAATGTATTTCATAAAACTTTTGATCTCAAACCAGGGCTCTAGCTCTAGTTAAAGCGGAATGGACCGGAACGGCGTTATTGTTCTATACTAAAGCCTAGAGCAGTAATAGAAATAATTTATGATAGAAAAAGGGTTCCAATAAAAACTATTACCACCTAATTTTAGGGGATGAAATAACAAAATTATTATCAATCATCTATTTAGATCTTGGAGATTAAAAAAACTTTCTAAAACGATTTTTGAATCTACTAGTGTTTTTATTTGTTCTTCGTTCTTAGTCCGTAAGTAATTTTTATTTTATGTATTTATATTAAAAATTATTTATAATGTTTAATATAATTTAATGAAAAGTATAAAAACTGGTTTTACTAATATATAAAATAGAAGAGTACATTCAGTTAAATGATCAAAACTAAAAAAATTTTATTTTATATTTAAAACTGTTTGAATGTCTATGGATGAGTTAAGGTCTAACTTTTCGAACATTTCACCCACATCTAATACAAACTCTATGTTTGACATGCCTAATATCTTTAAGAACATGACATGATATGTTCATTATTTGGTGAGATCATTAAGGACGAAATACACTTAAACAAGATTTTCTTATCTTTGAGTATCTCAAGTTTCTTATAATTAATTACCATTATCAACACCGTTACCAAACACAAAAAAGGTACTTTATTCCAACATTTTGTCAAAAATTCATGTCCATAATCACTATGCTTATAGTCATACAGCAAGGAGAAAATCTTTTGAAATCTTAAAATATTTTGGCAATTTGTACGGATTTTTCATCCAAATTTTCAGGGGTTACGTTAATTCATAAACGCTGAAAAAAACGTTTTGTGGCAAATCTACGTGGCTTTGATCTTCCTTTCAGAATTTGTTTTTCTTTTCTGTCAAAGTTTTTCACCTGGCGGTATAACTATATCCCCTCCTAAATCAACTCAAACACAAAACCAAAACTCTTCCCAACCATTCATCCGCCCAATCTCAAATTCATAAACCCCACTCACCCCACATCCCCCTCACAAACAAAAATTTCCTGTGAAAAGCAGCACACCACGGGTCAAAAACTCCTAAAAATTCACCCTATTTACGTTCCACGGCAATAAAGAGTGGCACTTGCTTCGAATCTCTTTTTTCCGCGAAAAACGGTAGGTGTGATTAGGACGTGACCGCTACCAGAGGGCGCCGCGATCACTTCAAAGTCCTGGTGTTTCAAATGGCGATCCGTGCCTTTCAAGAGCGGACGTCTCCGGAATCGGGCGAATACGGATTACCAGTGGTTGCCCGGTAGTTGCTAATACAACCATGGACTTATCATTGTTGTCTCTGTGTTTTTGGATAACAAGTGCCTGTGTTGCAGAAGGTAAGGTTCGGTTGGTTGGAATTTTTTTTCCCCCGTGGCAGCTGGTTTGAGAGAGCAGGTGGTTTTTGAGGGTTAGGGAAGTTTGTTTCTGAAGTTTTGGAAGGGGGATGTTTTGGATTCTTTCTTGGGACGTAATGAACTTGGGGGTTTTGTTCTTTTGGTTGGGATTGGGAGGCTAAAATATCTTTTGGAAGGAGCAAATCACAAATAAATGTTCGTATTTTTATTCAATCGTAAGTAAAATGCAAGTAAATAAATTAGTTTGGTGGTACCTAAATTTTCCTTTGGGGATTTTTTTTCACGCTGGAGTGTTCAATAATATAAATAATATGGCATTGGATTCAAAGAATTTTAAATTACGTTTTGAGTTGGATAAACTTCAACATTCTTTTTACAAGTACAAGTTGAAGTAATAAAAGATATTTCTCGCAAATTAAGATGTTTGTTACATTAATTACTTTTCTTACTATAACATATCCCGCTGTGAATTTAATGTACAGTTATGTAACTTAAGCAATGTGTTTTAACATAAAGTTTCTAAACAGATGTTTTGTGTTTAACTGTAATAGACATTCTTTATTAGTTTGGTAAAATGTGTTTTTAATATTAAAATAAGAAAACACACGCCACTCTGGAACAAATATGATTAAAAGTAGCGATTTAATTTATACTTAGTAAAGGGAATACATGTAGCTTCTTTCATATTTTACATTATCATTGAAATACATTATAATTTAACAAAACATTTCTATACAGCGCTAATATTGTAAAAATTTTAATTAAAAAATTTTAAAAATTTTAATTGATTAAAAAAATTTTAACTTTCTATCAAATTAATTTTACTTTTTACTCATTTACGTTTTGGTTGATTTGAACACTTTTAGAAATCTTAGAATTATCATTTCGAAAAAAAAAAACTTTAAAGGAAAACGGCTAAAATATCCTTAGATGTCGGTAATTTGCTGACATTTGAAGGAAAATAATATAATCACAGATTTTTTTTCAGAACTATCTTTGATATTTTAAATGTTTGATTTCTTCATAACTAATTTACTTTGACATATTTTACGATGCTTATTGCTTTACGTTACGCGAATATATAAATATACAGTGTTTCAAACTAAAATATCTAACAATTAAATACGTCAGTCAAATCGTCATGGAATAAAAAAATTAAGAATGGTACTAAAATGAAAATAAGTGTATTTATCGGATTGTTATTCTAAAGATAATAAACACTAAATACTTACACTTTAGAAAAATATCCATGTCTATATCTAAAGAATGTGTTAAATGGATATTTGAATCCCATTGCGTTTTAATTAACCCATTAGCGCCCATTGATCTATTTCTAGATCGCTAAACATAGCGTGGGAAACTCGCTTTTAAATTACCTTCTACCCACCCCACACATTCCAAACTGCTCAGGGGGCAAGATAAGGCATGCACCTGTTTTACAACACGTGTTTTTTTTGTTTGGTTTGGTCATTGATCTACAGCGATAAGAGAAAGTTGGCATCGCCATTTCGTTCCGCAGTTTTTCGACGTTTCTTTGCATAAACCCTGGAAACAGCTAAGCGGTACCAGTAAGATAAACTTATTTTGGTGTTTTAATATCTTCATAGATGTGGCTATTGGGATATACAGCGGTGTTATGTTAAAATAAATTTAAGTGCTAAAAATTCTTGCCGAAATGTTGCTGATCTAAAATTAGATCACTGGGCGTTCGGGCATTTATTTTTCCTGTGTTGCTTACTATACGATTATTTAGTTTTTCCCAATTGAAACTAAAAAATGAGTCTGAGAATATTCAGTTATGTCCAGGATGAAGTAAAATATATATTTTCTGATGAAATTGAAAATTATATTGTTGGTAATTAAATTTTATAATTTCTTTTGGTCGATAAATGGAGGGTAGACAATCATGATTTATTGCTAGTAAAGCAAAGCATTGCAAATAGTGGCAAAAATTATCTGTGTTTATTCACATAAATTTATTAGTACAATACAAGTCAATTATCTTGTTTTGAAATAGTTCATGTTGGAAATTATAAGACAATAACATTTTTTTCGAGGAGCTGGAGAAAATATCAAATGGAAAATTATAATTATTTAAAATTCTCCATAATACAACTTTTGCAACTTTAAAATTGACGCTGTGGTAAAATAAATTATTGGAATATGCAGGTAAAAAGCTCAAAGACGCAGCCTTTTTAAATGTTCGCTGAGTAAGACCAAGTTTCGTTTTATTTCATGACCAATTTCATTTTATGGTAAAACAAATTCATAAAATTTACGCAACATTAAAACTAATGCATTTTAATTTACTTTGTGTTCAATTTTATGGCATATTTTTTTTTCTATAACATACTCATCAATTTAAAGTTCTTGGTTTATTTTCCCATTTTTCCCACTAAATACTTCCAACATAAGCTATTTATGTAGTTTATCTTGGGTATATTATTTAATTTTATTATTATTTAATTATTTTCCCACATATTTATGAATAAATATATGTTTCTTAAGGAGAAGTACTAAAGTTTCTAATGATTTTATATTTTTTAAGTATTTTTTGGAAGTTCTACTATTACTTAGCACAGTGACAAAAATATCCCAGAACGCCCAGTGATCTATTTTTAGATCAGCTATTTTTAAAGAAACTAATGATTGTTTTTACAAAATTTGTTTATAATATCCATATTGAAGGCAAAATACACCAGATTCATGATTTTTATAAAATTTGGCCGAAAAAAAATAAATTGGGCGTTAATGGGTTAAAGTAAAGGGGTAAATTTATGCACACAAATGCACAATATATTTCGTGGGGAAGTTTTAATTATTGTTTCGCTCTTAAGAAACCCAATTATGCAACTAAAAGTTATCAATTGAGATTTGATATTTTGTGTTCTACTTATTTAAATAAATAGACATTTTTTCAAAAAATGGTCATTTTTAAAGCGGAATAATTTCAAACCGAAAAAAATATCGGTGTATTAAGTTTATATAATTTTCGATCATAACATTATTGATATACACTCGTTAAAATCGATCTTACAGGGTTCGCTCACCTGATGGTGAATCTAATCAAAATCTGAGGAATAGATAACGTATTTTCCGAATCACAACAAGAATAAAAGTGTTTCCGGCCTTCCGTCCGGTGTCAGAGGGAAAGGATGTGGGCGAAGGGATATGACATTATTCAAATGTAACGCATGGGTTTTTCCATAGATTCTTTTTACCAGACACTGAATACAGAAACTCAAACATTATGTTAAATGCATGTGTAGGTGTAGCTTATAATATATTTTATCATAGAGTGTTAGAATCTAAAAACATTTTAAACCCGTTAAAATATGCATTAAACTTGCGAGAATACATCTTAAGCATGTTTTCTGTTTTCATACTTACTTTGCTTACCCATGTTTTAAAAAAATTGTAGTAGAATTTTTAAAATTTTTGATAACTATATTTCCCTAAAAAAATGAATTATAAAATGTGTATGATAAGGGGAATTATCTTCGAAATATCAAATTCTATTTGGGAATGATATGAATATTGTTCAATCATTATTTAAAACATAGCTCTAGCTTTTTACTCTTTTAAATTATTTTCTATACTCCTTTCATATTGAGAGTTTAAATGCTTAACGAACTAAATAGCATAAAATCGTTGATTGTTTTAAACGTTATATTTTTTATGTAAAAAGGTGACGTGCTTTTAAAAGAAAGTATTGGTTTATAAGTGAGAAACGGTATGTAACATAACATTTTGCAATTTATCCTGCGAGGACGCGCACCAGGCCTGCGAGGCTCGAACACTTATTAAACTTTAATAGAAACTCCCTTTTTTAACGTAAATGTATGAAACTATGAAAGATGTTCTTAAAGTTTCACTCACAATAAAATAAACTCAAAATTTTTATTACCATGTTTGTGGCGATTTTTAGTGATTCTCAAAAAATGTAGTACTACGACATGTACTATTTACTTGTACATACTATTACTTATTCTTTTTAAAAATAACTTCCTTTAAAATTGTTTCAAAATCATCTTTAAATGATTAATTTTAAGTTATTTACTCGCTTTCATAAGAATTTTGTGGGTTAATTTGATCAAAATATAAAACTAATACCCCCGGGTTAATTTGATTTTATGAATTAAAACGGCGTGTGTTATTTAACAAACTGGCATTTAAATTCGATATGTTTTTTTTTTCCAATTGATAAAAGATTCAAGGAAAAATATATTCAGTCCTTACTAAAAAGGTTAAATAGTAAAAGTTATTTAAACATTCTAGTACAAAGGTATTTTCTCCCCTCCCAAACGCCTATGTAATCTACAACCAGTCAACTTGTACCCCATTCAGCGTGATTGGTGTGGTTTAACTGATCACGTTGCTCTAAGCTGTGTAATAGCCCTCACACTGAATTCTCAATGATGTGAGCATCCAAACAGTCCCTCGTGAATTTCGAGGGTTGAGAATATACTGCATATGGTCTTGAAACACAGTTTGGAGCAATGTCTAAAGAGTTGCAGAATGTACCGTTTTCTGAAGTATAATGTAATAGAGATTAATTGTTTGAACAGTAAGCTGGTTCCGACTGATCCTTATAGACCAAAATGATACTATTTTCATTCACAAACTGAATTTTTTAAAAAAAAATCTCTATATGCGAACTTATTTTCAATTTTTACTCGATTGTGTTGATGTAAGACGCTGAAAAATTTTATAAAAGAAATAAATGTGTAGCTTTATTCTGTTATATGTATTTCTTTTCTGTGTTACCTTAAAGTAACCTTACCTTAAAGTAAAGTTTAATTATGTAAAAGAAGATATTATGATAAAATAGACTCGACATTTACTTATTTATTCCTTTTTTAATGTTTATCTTTTATAAACTCTTGATTTTACGAATGATTTGAGTATCCCCCGGGAATATGTAAAAATCTTTTTCAACTGTATATTTACCTCTCTATATTAAAAAAGTAACAGTCGCCAACGTCAGGGTTAGTGAGCGATAGTGAGCAGAGAGTAGAGCCCCCTAGTAATTAAAAAATATACCTTAATATGTTAATATACCTTAACATGAAATAAAGACAAGAAGCATAATTATTTATTTCAATTAAAAAATAAAATAAAAAGCTATTTTAATGAACTTAACTTTGTTTATGTATAACAAATCGTGTTCTCCTACTATTTCTATCGCATAGTTTTGTTTTGTTTGTATGTATTATTTATATTGCACTATTTTACTTCACATGAGTGGTCTTTAGAGCTTTATATATTTAAAATCTAGCTTTCAGACGTTCCTGGAATTTAGAAACCCACAATTTATCGTATTATTCTCCTTTGTATTTAACGGAAATTTCTTTTTCCCCGTTACATTACAGTATTGAAAGTGGAATGTTTTACATTAAGTGAATTACTTTTTTCTCCCTTAAATTTACTTTACTTGTCTACAATTCATTTGAAAATGAAACGGCTAACACTTTCATCTTAAGAATCTACATTACTTATTCCCTTACAAATATGCAAGCCGTTTTCAAGGACAAACATTAAAAATATTAATTCAATAAAATTGCAAACACACAAACCGATTTAATATACAGTTTTATTAAAGACTGTAATATAATTTTGGCGACATATAAACACTGAGAGTCCATAATATTTTGGCAATTTTTAGCGGTATAGATAACGGAATTGGATAACTCCATTCAATACACCCTTTCAAATTTACTCATTCAACATTTTAGGTATTGAATATTTTATAGCACAATTTTGTCACTTAATTTCGGGAAACAATGACAACTTGTTTGGAAACTTGAGTTTTTTAGACCGTCATACATCGATTAGAAAAAAAAACAATTTATAAGCTTGGTCTCGAAGGATTTCTTATTTAAAAGCATTTTATTACATGAAAGTAAAATACTAGTTTTCATAAAAAAAATACAACTTTACTAAAAAGATTATAAAAAATCTACAGGTAACATGAGATAAAAAAACTTTTTCCCCCGATTATGGAACCTTACCTATGTATTTATCACCCTCCTTAAAATAATTAACAATCTCTAATCAAAATAAATGCCATTAGGTTTTTACTCCATTATTAGACGTCAGCAACGTAAATAAATACCATACATGCTGACAAAAAAACAGTATTTTTTTCACCCTATTCAGAAATGGAAAGTCGATGTTATTCAATTTTCCTAAAAGCCCGGTTTCCCCCTTGGCCCTTCCCTTTATTGATGAAGAAAAGCGCTAAGTTTCAGCGCATACTTAATAAAAGTTGACAACCTGAGTTATCTAGTCATACTTTTTATAACGGCCTAGGGAACGATGGGAAAACTCTTGATGTTTTCAATCCTATTAATACGCTAGGGCCCCTCCCGTAAGTACGCTACTTTCCGAGATGGAAATATTGTAATACTAGTAGAAGGGATATTGAGTATTATTATTATTAACGTTAGCTATTGTGAACGAATGGTGCTTTTAACTGGTAATTAATTAGGTGCTTAATTGCTGCAATAATTTGAGCTAATATCATCGGAACTTTGCCAATATCGTTCACGTATTTTTCCCGGTTATGTTTTTTTTTCTTTATGTGTTTATTGCAAAAGTTAGTTACTTTCATCCATGCGTAAATTAGGGCAATTATTATTAAGGCTGGCATTTTTAGGCAAGTTTATATCATTTGTGTATTGTAAAAATTGGCTGAAAGTATTAAATACATACATTTTTTTGTATACATTAAACATACAGTAAACATTTATATACAGTATACATTTGTATACATTTATATACAGTAAATAAATACATTTTTTTTTGTCTGTGTATCTTTGTTATTTTATCATAATGATGGCTAAATATAAATATTGCAGAATTAGTTCATTTAATGCGATGGATATTTATTAGATTGATTGCAATAATAACAAAATATAATAAATGTGTACGAAATCTTTATTATCAGTTCACGATCAATTTATGTATCATGACCTAGATTTTTTTTACTTTAACTATTTGCAAATTAAGGTTTAAAAATTTATATTTGTTTTTAGTTTTTATAGTTATGTATATATTTAAATTTTAAGGATTACATTTTAGTGGGTTACCAAAAGCAAAAGATGTAAGTGAAAGTGCGGTATATCTTCAGTAATATGAAGTGGGTTGGCAAATGTTTCTTAGTGTGTTTATGTAAAAAGTTTAACTTTCTATTGTTTTCTTCGGGAGTTAGTTTATAAATCAGTGTACAAAATATCAAACATCAGAAGTATGATAAGTGTAGTAAACTTAACAAACATAATCACAGACACATACTACTCACTCATTTATTTATTATAGATATATTTAGTTTCCTTTTATCAATTTATTTTTCTTTAACCTTTTTAGTTCAATGTATTTTGTATTTCTCTACCAATTTTCCACGAGATATTGTGATATTAAAGTATCGCGAAGACACTTTTTATAACTAATCAGTATTTAATAGTTAATACTATTTATTTAGTTTACATATTCAGGTGTACCATCAGTACTTACAGATATTTTAGTATGCCGCAAATAGAAAAATTTGAGAAATATTTATATATACTTTATTTATGAGATATAATATCCATCCATCGCAATAACTGTAAAACATCGAACTCTTTATGAATTTAATATATTTGAATCATTCCCTTTTAAATCCAGTACAAATCGGGCTTTGAATCCAGCCAGTTGTTATCGAAATGTGCTGTAGCCTAAATATAAACGGACTGAAAGTTTTGTATCAAAACTCGAAGAATTGAATGTCGAGGGGTAAAGGGCTCTATTGATCTTTTTCTCAAGTGACATATGAGCAGTGTCTCCGGAATGACACTTGAGAAGAGCGTATGAACATTGACAAAAATTCTTCTTCGCCTTGCCTCTTTTACTAGAGGGAAACTGTGCTAGGAAAAATATCCGGTTTCAATCAAAAGATTAAAACGATCTATTCTATGTGTTTTACGCTATTTTTTTATTTATTGTCAGCCTGTACTTTTCTGTTTTTACTGTGCGAATTGTCTCGATAAATTCAGTTAATATTTTTTTTTTTGAAATATGAACTCTGTCTAGTTTAAAATTAAAGAGTGCGTTTCAACCAAAGCTATCAACAATGTATACCGCTTTGGTTCCAACCATGGAGCTAATACATATGGAGACAGCTTTGAACACCTGCTCCATTCTTCTTCGTATGTCGATTTTCCCTCGATTTTTCCACTCAAACTGGGGTGGGCTGGGTTGTCAGATTGGCGACAAAATCGAACTATTGGCGTGTTTGGTTTTTTCGCGTGCAGCCTTTTACGATCACTTTATACCAGTGGATGACTCGCGAGGACTTTTTTAAACTTATCTTTTTTTCTTCTTAAGGAAGTTTTATCTTCTGTAGCTTTAAGAATAAAATCTCGTTTGTTCTAAATCTCATTTTTAGTTGATGTTTCACCATAGCAATTAACGATGCTTATGTCCAAATTTTTCTCCGATTTTCTTCTTTAGGAAATCTACTTCCTTCCCCCACAAAAACAGGTATTTCAAGTATTAAGTGGTGTTTGAAGAGTCCACTTAAAGAAATATTGTATTTTTAATTTTAATTCAGACAGCTAATAATTAAAAATATTTTAATACTTCAAAATGCCACTTGCAACACAATTGCTTAAAATATTCTAGTGACTAATACCATTCCAAAATCCACTTTTATTTAAATCATTATAAAATGCCCTTAATCATTAAAGGTATCACTATCAAATTAATTAGTTTTATTCATAAAAAACACTTAATATTAAGTGCATGTATTCATTATATTAAACTTAAGTTTCTTATTTAAATTTTTATACTTAAACCATTTATTATCTTGATACACACACATATAAATTTTTTTAACATCATTTAATTTAAAATTTAAATATTTAGTAAAATTAGTAAGGTAAAAATAAGATTTTACCTATGAAACGAAACGGTGGAGTTTTTAGTTGCTCTTTCACAGCAATTGATGGCGCAGCTTTAATCATGTTTCTATTTCATATGAGAGAAAAGTGTGATACATTTAAACAAATATCAAAGATTCTTATCTTAAATACAGATTATTGGTCATGTGGTCAGATGTCTCAAACCACCACCTGGCGTTAGGAGAGAATTACATCTGTCCCATCTTCTTAGTACCTTAGATTGGCGGGAAAATCCATAGAAATAATTTCAAGGAATATATACTATGTCGTAAATTATTTCTTTCTTTCTTTAAGTTTCTTTAATAATACGTGTTTTAAATTAACCAAACGCTGGACGCAAATGTTCTACACTTAATTCCTCTTTATATGTTTTTTTTATTAGTTTAACTTTAAAGTTAAAAAAGAAGATCCGATAGTGTTCATAGATTTTTTTAAAATATGGCTTGTTACATGGTAAGAAAAGATTAACAAAGATTGTTTTACTGAAAACTTCCCCCTATCAAAAATAAAAACCTAAATCAGTGGTAAGAATTAAATACTTAAATTTAAAGTTAACACAATTATAGGAAATTTAATATTTTTGCGTCGAGAAGCAGAAGCATAATATATCTGCCTTACAGATGATTTGGCAATTTAAAATGTTAAAAAAAACCAAGTTATTTAGTTATTTCGAAGAACCACGTAAAGAAACTACGACAAAAACGCACGCCAAGGTCAGACCGCCAAGCTATGCCAACTTCCATTTTCTACCTCGACCACTAAATCCACAATTTTCTCCCTTAAATACTAGTTTAAAGTAATCGGAAATGACTCAGATCGAATCAGGAGGGTTCATATTATATAATGTGAAGCTTTTTTAAAAAAAATTTCCCCCACAACATTTCGAAAATGCAGTTTAAAGTCGTTTTCTTCCAAAACCGCGGAGTTTAAAAAATTCACAGAAAAAAAACTAATCGAGAAAGGTACTTTTTTTCTTCACGGAATTGATTCGTCGTTGTTTCCTCTCGTGTAATAAATTGTCGGCATCTTTTTTCTATCATTTTTCTGGGAGAAAGAGCAATTTTTATACCTCAAAATTCACCCGCCTATGGGACTTCCAATGTTAAAGATTTCTTTTTGCCACTCAAACAGGTTCGACTGTTTTTGACATGCATGGTTGCCGTACGGAGCGGGGAAAGCTGTCTCTATTTGTATTAGCTCTATGGTTCCAACTAATATATGCGTAAAAATAAAATCAAAAGTTAAGAGAACGAAGGAAAAATATCAAATTTCTTGACAGGCTTTCGAAGGGCATTATTAATGCGGATGAGCGGGAGATCTTGAGGTGGTTTTGATGTGCAACGTTTTGTGTGCAGTGTTTTGATGTGTCAGATCTCGAAGCGAACTGTAAAACACGCCATAACTGTCAAGGGCGTTAGTGAGCGATAGCAGGCAAGGTAGTATGTTAATTAAAACAACACTTTGCACAATCAGATAAAACATTTTATTTCATGCGAAATATGTGACGTGTATTTCAGGTGTAATGAAGAACTAATAGACTATAAAATGTGTTCCAATTTTTTTTTTTCAATATTTTTCTGGTCAGTGTTCAATTAATATATGCGTGTATTTACTTCTCAAAGAAGTTATTTTATTCGATTTAATAATTAAAATAGCGTATTTCTTCAAATATTAGGGTTGATGCGCTAAGACAATTTTTACCCGATTTTTTGAAATTGTTGCACTTTACTTATCTACCCAAAAGGCAAGTTTTTCTTGGTATAGCGTTTTGAAATTCGATAAAAAAGGGGTTTTTTTTCGGCCCACCCTAATGTGGTTAAAGTGTTTAAAGATCAGTTTTCCTGGGTAAATTTAAATGTAGTGGGCATTTCCTTAAAGTTCGATCCAGTGATACTTATATATATGTTTGATGTAGATTTTAAAAATATATAGAGCATTTTCAATCACATGACTCGGACCTAACAACGGCCTTAGCAACGTTGTTATTCGTCCAAGTGACGTCATGTGCGAATGCTTCTATTGGATGCTTCTATTTCCCGCCCCTAACAACAGCCATAGCAACGTTGTTTATTCGTCCAAGTGACGTCATGTGCGAATGCTCTATTCTTTCAAATGAAAGAAACCATATCTCAGGAAAGAAAGCTAGTGGTAAAGAAGAAAATGTGTAATAAAGCAAAAAGAGTAGCGTAAATAATAAAAAAGACTATATGGCTAAACACTCACTTTTTATAAAGCGATGAATGTTTATACGAATAACACAATAAGAATATAAACGTGAAAACGGTAAAGACCGCCAGTTCATCATGATTGACGCTAAACAAAAAAACGAAATTTCGAAACTAAACTGTCTCCCCACCAAGCGCTCGCTACACGGCCAGACTCATGCATTTTCATCTACCACCTCATGTTTCATAAATAAAACGTCGAATCCGACAAGCAAAGGTTACTCACTCCGCTCCGTTTCAACAGAGGTGGTGGCTGACAAAAAAAAAAGAGAGGATGCGATCCTTTGACACAATTTCACGATTGCTTGATCTTTGACGGGAAGTCCGACTGTCACTGGGGAACAATCCGAATTTTTTTTTTTTTGCGAAGGTCCATAAAAACTACAACACGACGGTTTTTACCTCGTTTTTCCTTTGTTCTGGGGGGAGGTATCCCAGGTCGAGTTTTAGGATATTGTTTGAGATGAAATCACCCGCCGTCAGCTACGACGGACAATATCGCTGTCACTTTTGGGACATATTACTTTTGGTCGTTGTCTGGTCCAATATTTGCTGGGGAGGGAATAATATGGAAGAGCCTGTTTTGAGGGGAAAGTTTGGTAGTGAAATCGGATGGTTGTTTGATGTCAAATAGTGATGTTTTTAGTTTCTGTATCCTTGAAGAGATAGTGCAAAAAGTATGTTCTTGCGGGAATGTGTTGCAGAACAAGACTGAAAAAGAATTAGCAAACCGTTTTCCAAATGTGTGTTCTTAAATTTTTCATAGTTATATTATCATAGATTAACGTACTTTAATCACAGTTCACATCTTGAAGATGCCTTTACGTCTTAATGCTAAAAGTGCCGATTACAATCCTCATACATTTGCTGAAAACCAGGCAATCAATTTCGCGTATCTGTATGAAGGTATATTTTGGACAAATTTTGATTGTTCTAATAAATTGATTTGTTTGCGTGTTGGTATAACGATGTATTAAACTTCTCTATATCGTGAAAACATATCTGTTTGCTATATGAGTGATACCAAACCATAAAAGGGAGCGTTGAAAATACTTCAATTATGAAAAAATCAATGGCACTACCATAAGGATAAATTTTAGTTATTACTACGGGTTTTTTTTTATAATTTACCATGTCATGTTTCCTGAGAGTTTTTAGTAAAATATTTACTGTGCTACTAAAACGTAAACTAAAAAAAGCACTAGAAGAATACTTTATTAACCCCATTTCAGAGGAGTTTATGTTATTATACGGCATAGTTAGTTCTTAATGAGGATGCATAGTACTAACTACGCTGTTTGTTAGGTTTTGTAAACTATTCACGAAGTAAATATTCATGTCTACCTACGTATATTTTATTTAATTTTAAAATTCAAATTGAAATAAAAGCTCAAATAAGAAGCTAAACGCGTAAAACACATACTACTTTAAATCCTAATTAAAAAATAACGAGAAAAGACATCAGCAAAAAGTGATCTCCATTTCAAATGAAAAAGAGGGCAAAAAGTACTAGAATCTCAAAACTCTAATCTTTTAATCCTTAACTACCTTGTAAATTTTCCTTTTTTGCCCCATGGAGTTCTACTGTAGTTACTATTACAAGAAGCATTCTAAGTTCATGTCTATTAGGAAAACGATTGGAAAGGATTTGCATTTTTAATTTTTGCGCAGTTTCACGTCAAATAGAGTGATTAGAATTTCCTTTTAAAGGAAGTAATCGAAGTACTAAAAAAAACCAGACTCTTAATTGCTTTTAATTTTGAACTGACGGGAAATGTTTTCTTCCAAAATAATTTATCTTGTTTTTGTTAAATATGTTTTAGAAAAAAAATGTAGCATTAGAATGTGTATACTTCAAGAAGTGTAGTTTTTAGTTCATACAAAAAATGTTTGTGAATATACGTATGTCAAAAAGTGTTTCTTAGTCTTCAATAGAATAAATGTGCTAAAGTATTTATTTTGTTAGTTATGATTCATTAAAGTTTAAGTCAGTGTTTAGCTAATAAATTACTGTTCATAGTTTAAAGCGCAGGATGAATTAACTCAATTTCTCCAATTTTCGGGAGAGGAGAAAAATTTATAGCTCTCCTCAACGTGCACTTCTATGGATTAAAGCTGAACAAAACTGAAGAATGCTTCAGTTTCGGAGGAATTTTCACAAAACCGTTTGCTTCATGCGATTCTATACGTCCTGTTTTGAGTAAAGATTGGTTCTTAACTCAAAATGGAGAATAATTTAGTTATGCCACGCTACTTCTTATTTAATTGGGGATCAGTTCACAATCCCGACAATAAACTGCCCGACAGGTCACTTGCCCGACACCTCATTTACCCGACATGTACGATTGCCCGACACCTCAATTTCCCGACAGGTACGTTTACCCGACAACTTATTTGTCCTAGATAGGAGTTCATTACATTGTTGAAATATGAGTGGGGGTTAATATTTTAGATTTGGGTGCTTGTATGAAGCTGTGTCCCAGAATCCTCCAGCCACTTTTTTAACGACAGGATCTCTATATTTAGGTTATAGCCCCCTTTTGGGACATGACGCTGGGATCCTAGGACGAAGTATGTCATACAACCACCTAAACCTAAAATATTAAGCCCCCTTATATTTCAACAATATTCCTATCTAGGACGAATGAGTTATCGGGCGAACGTTGTCGGGATTATGAGCTGTTGGGAAGTTGATTGTCGGGATTTCAAACCAGACCCAATTAATTGACTTGTTATTTCTTTTTGAACTTGCAATGTTTTCTTTTCATTTGGAGCTTAACTCTTTGGTAAGACCCGTATAGCAATTTACGTTTTATCCCAAATAGTGCTAAAATTATACACAAACATTACTTTAGAACAATAATGAGTTACTCTAATCTGAATATTTTATCGTTTAATTCGAATAATTTAACCTCAATTGCAGCATACTCAATCAAGCGTATATACGAACAATTTAACAGGTCTAACACATCTCCACCCAAACTTCCATAACTTTAATCGTTCCTAAGTCTCGGCGCACTAGTCGAGATTTACCACCAAACTTTAACCATTCGCCACCACTCTCTCCTTAAATGGACCCACTTTCCAAGGTACTCCGGCCATGTTTCTCCCAAAAATAATTGTCACCCTTAGCAAACGGACTCCGGAGCTAGCTCTCTTCATTGGGCATTACCTACCCATTAAAACCGCTCAGAAAACGTCCTCTGCTTTCGAGGCAATAATGGGACCACTGCCTTTAAAAGCATCCGCTTTTGGCTGTGGTCCAGGCCGAATTGGAGGAGTGGTGTTTTTTTGTTGAGGGGAGGGGGTCGAATGGGATTTCTAGTTATGTCCCGTCACCCTGTCAGAAGTTTGAGGGGATTGGGGGTTGACTTCTTTGTCGGAAGAGTGTGGGATCAATCTGTGGGGTGGGTGATTGGTTTTCAGGTGTTGTAAGGGTGAGAGTTCTGATTATGGTTGGGTCTTTGGGGGATCTCTGTTGTATGCTGTTCTTGGATGAATTAAGGGGTCATGCATAAGATAATAAAGGATTGCCCGTATATTTAATTCTTGTTTTGAAAAAAAAAAACTGTTTCAAAATATCAATTCTCTTTAAATTTGAGTTAAATGAAAACCATAGCGGAAAGAAGAGATAAAAATACTCAATAGTGACTTTACAAGTTAAATATAAAACCTCTATTGAAAACTGGAAACTTCCTTATCCTACCTTTTTCTGTTTAACTTGTGAAATATCTAAGCAGACAAAATTCAAAGGGGTAAAATTTATTTGTTAGATTATTTATCAGGTAAGGTATTTCTCTACGTTATTTATATCCTTTTTTTGCATAATTTTGCGCGGTACTTTAATGACTTAAATTTAGGGGGTCAAAATTAGCTCATTCGGCGGCTAGTATTCATACTGCATAGTTTTGCTATTTATACTTTTGAATTATTGTAGAAAGGAAATCAATGAATTAAATAACAAATATATGAGCGCCTAGTTTTCTCACAACCACTTGAAAAACTGCTTCCTATAAATTGTGAATTTTCATATAATATCAATCGTTTTTCACATTTCTAATTATATGATTTACAACCACGTCTGTATCATGATATAATTAAGGTACTATATTGAATATCTACGTTTAAACTTTCCTGTTACAATATCTTTCACAATGAAGAAAACAAATATTTCATACTTTTTTTTTTCGTAAAAACTATTTTATGAGACAGTTTTTAAATTTAAATTCAATTCCCGAGAGTGAAGGCATACAAACTCGTCTCTTCATTTTTATCAAAATTTAATTAAAATAACTTAAAATAACATCCGATTATATGTAAACAAATTATCATAAAAACTCCAGTGTTTCAAAGCCTTAAGTTTTAGAAAATATAATCTCTCTATATATAATGAAGGTGTCCCTGGGTTCCTGGGTTCCTGGGTTCCTGCCTGCCTGGGTTTGTCCGGAACAGATTTGGCTCAATTTCTCCAAAACTACCCGTCCGAATCGAACCAAACTTGGTACACATACGTATGGGGACGGGGGAAAGACAATGACATCATTTCCAAATTTCTAAAACCACCCCTTCACCCCCTTTTAGGCCTTTTTGTAAAAATCGCCTTACTTCTCCACTAAAGAAGATCTGTTTAACTCGCATTGTTGCAAATAATACAACAAAAACAATTTTATACATAAAACAAAGTATTTAAAGATAAAACTTGGCTAAAATTGTTTTAAATGTTTTAAAAAGGTTATTAATAATTTAAAAAATTAAAAACGTCCCTTATAAAAAACTTTATAACAGTATTTTCTTATTGAAAACTTCATTTTCCATGAAACTTTAAGTTGAAATAGAAAGTTTTAAGAATTAGACTGGTTAAAGTAAAGATTACATCATGCAGTTTTTTTAGAAAGTTGATGATAGAAACACTAGATCAATTTGTTATTTAACCTTATAATTTGTTTCTTTGGTGTAGTGTAACGGGATTTTTTTTTCAATTTAAACAGGGGGTATTTACAAATTTTGGGATTTCAAAAGTCTGTAATAATTTTAATGGATTTTTTTTCACTTAGAATGGATAATTGGGTAACTGTCGTAATTAAATGTGCAACACCGGAACTGGATGGTTAGGTTAGATTTACACAGTTGGAACCCGAGGGAAAAGGCACGGGAACACCGGGATATGAAAAAGTTACCGGGAACACTGGAATGTGAAAAAAATACCGGGTACATCGGGATGTGAAAAATTACCGGGAACATCTGGATGTGAAAAATTACCGGGAGAACCAAGATATGAAAAAATACTGGGAACACCTGGATATGAAAAAGTACCGGGAATACCGGGATGATTGGTAATTACGGTTACAGAAAATTAACTTACAGACAGAACAACTTCTTACTTAACAGAACTTAAAATAACATCCGATTATATGTAAACAAATTATCATAAAAACTCCAGTGTTTCAAAGCCTTAAGTTTTAGAAAATATAATATGATAATAAATCAGATAATACATATAACGCTTGTTTGGATACATACTATCGTTTTGTTACAAATGAAAAGTTTTATTCAGCCAAGATTATTTTCAAACCATTTGCTATCTCAGGTTCTGATTTATAATTCAGCACACTAAGTAAGATTACGTATTTACTAAATGATGCTAATTTGTATTGTTAACAGAGAATGTCACACTTAACTAGAGAAACTTTAGTTAACTAAACTCAGTTAATTAGTTCTGTTAAGAGTTTTTCGTTATTATGTGATACAATAATGAAACAAAAGGAGAAAGCTAATAAATATAAATAATTAGTCTGGATGAAAATTTCTATGCATTTAGTTATGAGAAGAAAACAATGTTAAACATGATGTATCACTTTTATCTTTAAAAAGCTACACATGGGGTTTGTTTAGAAGCTTTTATATGAAGTTGATGTATTATACTATAACATGATGTTTTAACTAGTGATGACAAGTTTGTTTAGTGTTGATAGATGAGAAAAAAACATATGAAGATTACGTATTTTATAAATTTGTTGCATTAATTCTTTATTCAGTTTTGTTGTATCTAGTTTAATATTCGTAGCAACTGAAAAAATTCAATATTTTCTATACTTTTAATATTACTGAGTGATATCACATGCATAGTAAAAAATTTAATTTTTATCCTCAGTTAGTTAAGTTAATACGCTAGAAGGCAATTCAAGCTTAATATAAAATTAATAGGAAGTAAAAACATTTTTTCCATGTTTTTAGTTTCCGATTGAAACTAAAAAACTTGGTAAAATGATTTTAAAAAAATGTACCTACTTGTATTGAACTAAATCAATGTGATTATTTTTATGTTAAACAAATAGTAAATCAATAGTACTGCAGTTTGAATTGTAACCCTAATAGGCATTTATATTTAATATTATATATGTATATTTCAAGAATTATTTATTTAATAAACTATATGTCAGAGGTATAATCAGGGTGGATACTAGATATTTGGGTAGCTTCTAATCCTTTGGACATACAAAAAAGACCGATAAATTTCTGGATTCCGAATCAACAATTGAAATTGAAAAATAATATCCGTCTACTTTTTTTGACCGTTGAACCTTATACATAACTATAGGTAGAAGAAAGTTAAACTATATTATCTTTTGAAAAGTACCTTTCCAAAAATTTAAGAAACTTTACTTAAGGACTGAAAGAAATTAAAAGTTCTAAGCAAGCTTTAGATCCCAAAATGTTTACTTTTTGAAAATTGAGTGAAAAAGTTTATTTACTCGTCTATTTATAATGCATCAATCACTTTCTTATCAGATTCTTACTTTCCATACTTACTATATTTTTATTTTGTTTTTAGTATTGAGAAAACTTTTTCTCTCATACGCTATCCATCATCAGTGTCTTACACTTATTTGTTCTTATTCATTTCTTAGTTTAAATCATTTTCTATCTTTGCCATGAAAAATTGGTTATTGGTTAATACTTAAAAATACGTATTAATCAATTTTACCTTTAAAAAAAGATTTCAAACTATCTCAATTTTTTTTACATATTTGATTATAATTTTAAATGTTATATTCCTTTTGTAATGTCAGGTTGCATATGTAGTCCAGGCAAATTAGACATTGACCCGGACATTCAATATAACAGGCTGAAAATTGGTGGAAATGTAGAGGATAGGGTTCTGATTGATATCCTAAAATTCCCAAAAATTCTATGTGGGGGAAAATCCGCCATTTTGAAAAAACGGCTGCCATCTTGGATTACGTTTTTAAGCATAGCGACTCAACCAAGCGTTCGATTGAGTTCGTTTTTGTCCTAAATTGTTTACTAATGAGTATATTAAGAGGCAACATCAAAAAGTTCGAAACAAGAAATTTAATTTAATTATAATTAATTTTTATTTAAAAAAGGCTTTGCTGTGTAAAAAGGTAGGTAGATATTCCAAATAAAAAGCTGAAAATTGGTGGAAATGTTGAGGATAGTATCCTAATTGATACCCCAAAATTCCCAAAAAAATCCATTCAGGGGAAACCGCCATTTCGAACAACAGCAGCAATCTTGGGTTGCGTTTTCAAGCATTGCGACTGTCCCAAGCGTTCGATTGTGTTCGTTTTTGCTCCAAATTGTTTAATAATAAGTATTTTAAGAGACAACGTCAAAAAGTTCGAAATAAAAAAGTTAATTTAATTATAATAAATTTTTATTTAATTAAATTTTTGCTGGGTCAAAATACAGATAGACATTCAAAATAACAAGCTGAAAATTGGTGGAAACGTAAAGGATAGTGTGCTGATTGATGTATCAAAATTCCCAAAAAATCCCTCTTGGGGAAAATCTCCCACTTTGAAAAAAGCCCCGTCATCTTGGACCCTCAATTTTAGCATAGTGGTAGTCTAATTTTCTCTTTACACAACAATGAAACTTCCCCAAAACACATTGTTGTAGCCGAAAAAAGATGGAATTTTAAAGTCAAATATTTCAAAAACTATTCAAGCGATTAAAGTAAATTTGGGCTTAAAATGTAGATTATTTATTCAATACAAACATGCCAATACGTGTATGGTCAAAAATATCACCGTTTGGTTGCAACTAAATCAAATAGTATGAACAAAATGGTCAAAATGAGAAACCAAACTAAACTCCAAACGAAATAGCAACCTAACGGTGATGTTTTTGACCATACACGTAATGGCATGTTTTTATTGAATAAATAATCTACATTTTAAGCCCAAATTTACTTTAATCGCTTGAATAGTTTTTGAAATATTCGACTTTAAAATTCCATCTTTTTTCGGCTACAACAATGTGTTTTGGGGAAGTTTCATTGTTGTGTAAAGAGAAAATTAGACTACCACTATGCTAAAATTGCGGGTCCAAGATGACGGGGCTTTTTTCAAAGTGGGAGATTTTCCCCACGAGGGATTTTTCGGGAATTTTGGTATATCAATCAGCACACTATCCTTTACGTTTCCACCAATTTTCAGCTTGTTATTTTGAATGTCTATCTGTATTTTGACCCAGCAAAAATTTAATTAAATAAAAATTTATTATAATTAAATTAACTTTTTTATTTCGAACTTTTTGACGTTGTCTCTTAAAATACTTATTATTAAACAATTTGGAGCGAAAACGAACACAATCGAACGCTTGGGACAGTCGCAATGCTTGAAAACGCAATCCAAGATTGCGGCTGTTGTTCGAAATGGCGGTTTCCCCTGAATGGATTTTTTGGGAATTTTGGGGTATCAATTAGGATACTATCCTCAACATTTCCACCAATTTTCAGCTTTTTATTTGGAATATCTACCTACCTTTTTACGCAGCAAAGCCTTTTTTAAATAAAAATTAATTATAATTAAATTAAATTTCTTGTTTCGAACTTTTTGATGTTGCCTCTTAATATACTCATTAGTAAACAATTTAGGACAAAAACGAACTCAATCGAACGCTTGGTTGTGTCGCTATGCTTAAAAACGTAATCCAAGATGGCAGCCGTTTTTTCAAAATGGCGGATTTTCCCCCACATAGAATTTTTGGGAATTTTAGGATATCAATCAGAACCCTATCCTCTACATTTCCACCAATTTTCAGCCTGTTATATTGAATGTCCGGGTTTGGCCCTTATTTTGTCTAATTTGCCTGGACTAATGGAAAAATTTTTATTATTGCAAAAATATTTATTTTACAATTAATTAGAATTCTGAGTTCTAAAGGTAAATTTATAAGCAAATTGGATTTTTATGTTGAGGGAATAATATAAAATAATTAAGAAATATTTTGTAGGTCCATTTGAAAAAGAAGCATGAAAAAAAGACGCATGTTATGCGTTTTTATTAAAGAGTTTTCAATATCTATTTCCAGTTAATTGATTCAAGTTTAAAAAAACTAATATTTTTAGTAAATGGATTGTTTTTCTTAACATAGTTCACTTAAAAAAACTCATTTAAAACTAATTACATACCTTGAAAAATTTCATAGATTGTTATAATTGAAAACATGTTTACCTTCTGAAATTACACACTGTCTGTATAAAGATGTCCAAGCGATTATTGACGTTCTTATTTTTTATACATGGAGTTTTTACATTTGAATTTTATGGGAAGAGCCATGTTCTGTTTTTTTTTCTTCGTAACATTTAAAAGAGGCTAGAGATAAAAAAATATTTTTATATATTTTAATTAAAAAATACTTTAAACTACAGCCATTTAGAAGTATAGCCATTATAGTATTGTTAAAACATAATGATTTTAGACCACATTATAATTTATCTTAATTAGAGTGCTAAGGGAAAAATGAAAAACAAATGTTTATTATTCAGAAAACTGAGTGAATATTTCCAAGAATTCTTCATTAAGAAGGAAAGAAACTTATATTTAGCATTTGTTATTCTGGAAGTTAAGGATAAAAAAAATTCTTCGTCAAACACTTGGAGATGTTCCTGGAGAAATTATATCTTCAATGGAGCACGCAAAATTTGGGAACCCCTACCCTAGCTCCATTGCTGCTTCATTGTAAAATGTACAAAGATGCAATATCTATGTAAAACGATTTGAATTTTATAATTTTAAATTAATAATCTAAATAATAATCTAAAAATATGATCTAATATAATCTAAAAATTCACTTCCTTTTAATTTATTTTTACAAGGTTTATTTTAAGAAAACCTTTTTTCTTTACCCAATTTTAATTTTTAAATGTTATTCTAAATTTAACTATTTTATATTTTATTAAAGATACATACATGTTTACAGCTATTTTGTATATAGGTTGTCTGATTCTATATCCAAATATCAGTAATTTAAAAATACTCTTTACGTTTTAAATAGTTTAGGAGAAAGTACCATATATAAATGAAAAACTGTACTTGATTAAAAAATTGCGCTTTTTTTTTCATATTTTATTATTGAGTTATGGAAAAGATTATTTGTTGTAAGATAGGTTCCTTCTTATTTTATTTCCACCACCACCAGTCTCCGTAAGGCACCAAATTATTTTCCAAAATTTTCAATCCTCAAGAATACTTCAATCGCTAAAGAGGGATTTAATCGAATGAATATGTAAATTTAAAATATTACACTGATGGTCAAAAATTTTTTACGAAGTTCGTGTAGCCATTTTCTATTGAGTTTGACGTGCTGAACAAGATATCCTTATACAAATTCTGGGTTGGTTCTTATTTCAGAAATACTGATGGCTCATAAAATACTGTACCTAATGCTGAAATATCGCAATTTAAAATGCCTTCAACCACACAACATGTTATATAAATGTAAATCTTTCGTCACTGTCATACACAATTTTTTCATTACTTTGATGGAAATTATAGCATTGTGTTTCGCTTAGATACGGAAGGTTTGAAGGTTTATTGCACTATTCGTTTTTAGCGGGCTGAAATTATATATGTTTCGACATTTCCACTGTTGCCCAATGTTATTAGATTTTTATATCAAGAATTTGTGTTATGGAAAGCTGTTACTATATATGTAAATCAAAATTTATCTTATGATACACTTCCTTTATTTCGCCTATCACTTATATATTATACCAGTTTCCCACAAATCTCGTTAAAATGTTAAAAGTTTTCGATGCGTTTAAAAAAATATTTTATCTAAAATAAGTCTGAATAACTTACCTTAAATGATTTAAGCAAACATATACCCACACGACTTAACTTAATTCTGATTTACTCTTTAGAACGAAAAGAAATCCGATAACTATCAGCACACTAACCTCAGCCACTACGATTTTTACAACCTACGCTAACACTTCAAAGTAATTTACCATCACCGTCTAAAAGTAACCGTAACTTTTCTCGAATTACGCTTGAAAGGGGTAATTTAATACCCAAATAAAAGGAAGGCGATTACAACAGGGCCTCTGAAGACTTTAATTTCGAATGCTTAACTCTCTGTCATGATTAATTTCAAGCATAGAATTTTTTAGTTCCGTTTCTCTCCACCTTGTGGCGTGTCTGAGCCTGATTTATACCTTCGTTAACTACCACCTCTCTTCTAACCTCTAATCCTGGAACCTCGTTAGCCCATTAACTTGGCACATTTGGGGTTACCACAATGATTACTTTCAACCCCAGTCCCAGTTATTTTGAATGGAGTCTGGACGATTTCGCGGAGTTTGACGAATTTAGTTAATTCCTCGTTTGCGTCTGGAGGCAGGAGATGGTAAAAGGTATTGAGTGAAAGGTAATCGTTCTTAATGTCAGTTACTTTTATAATTAAGGCTCGTAAATTGAAATTTCGATACGGAGAACACTTAGTGTCGAGATATTTTATTTTAATGGATATATTGAAGTACCCTTACTAAATATCATTCTATATAGTTCTGAAGTGTATATTTTGTTAAAATGTAGCATCTGGGAAGTATAAACATGCAACATACAAGCATGGGTTCCGTCAATTTCATTATTTTATCCCCCTTAATATACTCTTCTCTCTTTGTAAAATACATCCTTACACTAGCTGAGTGCGTCGTTACAAAAAAACAACTTCCTCATTACTTTAAAATTAAATTGATTCCCTTATAAATAAACTTATTTATAAAATTAGAAGATTTATAAAAACAATAAGCAGATACACATAACAGAAAAAATTAGGATGTGGAAACCGTAAAAAACTGGTTAGAAACCTACTGGTGCATAAAACTAAATTTCGATTACCGTTCTCTTCTCTGCTACGCTTTATCTTCCCCTAATTCATATATGGTTCAGATTATGTTTTTATGTTTAGTAGAATAATTAATAATAATTAAGCAAAGCCATGTATAAGTTTTGTGTTCATTAAAGTTCTGTTTTTAAATAAACTGCTTACAGTGAGTTTACATCATTCAACAAAAACGTGCAGTGTAAAAATATAATTATAGCGGAAAATACATTTCAGAGAGAAAATTCAAAACAAACTAACTGATGATGATGATATAATGTGACGCAAATAAAAAAATATGTCCGAGACAATTAATATAATTTCTGACATCTCACTTCCAAATTCAAGCCATAATTTATGAACACAAACAAGGGAACAATTTTTACCCTTTGGAAATAAACTGGAAACCAGAATTTTAATGAGTTATGCGCGCAATCAAATTCTCATTAACAACATATCTTTCATTCCGAAGCCGCCGACCACCGAGTTCCCAAACAATCTACATTAAATACAGTTTTACTTATCGACTTTAAAGCGTAGAAGGCACTCTGTTTTCTTTTATAACTATTGGAGCAAAACAAGAAATTTAATTAAAAAATTAATAACTCTAAACAAAACTACTTGGCAATAGCACGAAGCATATTTCATAAGCTGCCGGGACTATTCTTATCGCTTTGTACTGATATGCGCAGTTTTAATGAAATCCTACTTGGTTAATTAATTTTTCCATTTGCTGTAATGAGGGATGATTCTAAAAACCACGGAAATACGAAGAACCTTCGCTTCAGTCATACTAATTATGGTGCTTCTCTGAGATATTTTTTTCTTTGAATTTAAATTAGTTTCAAAATGTGGGTAGTAATTTTATTTGTGTGGAGTTTTGAAAAGTTGAAATCTTGCCATTTCTTTTCCTTTTGAGCTGGAGGATACCTTTCTTGTTTTTAAAAAAGATGTTCTCGAGAAAATGCTTCCTTTTGAGATAAGTTTTCGATGCTCCTTTGACTTTGTAGCTTGTTTTTATTCGAAAAAATGTTCTAGTTGAAGTACCTTCTAATCTGATATACTTTAAAATTAGAAACTTGTTTGTTTATACATAATGTCTACTTTTTATCAAACGTTATACTATCCTGTTTAAACTTAAAGATAAAAATTAGGCTTTGAGCAAATTTCTTTGAAGAATTCCTTAATAAAGAGCATACATTTTTATTTTCCGATTATACAAAGCCGTATTTATTCATCTTTTACGTACCTAAATTAAAACGTTATAAAATTTTATTATCTTCATTCTGTCATTTTTCAATTCATTAAAGATTTCCTTTAACTAATATATCAAATCTTTTTGATGTCATCTTTTTTACTATACTACGGTTTTTTTATATGAATTATTCATACATCTTTAAATATTTGTGTTTACATTCAAGAAATCATCTTGCTGTTATTTTATATTCTAAAACAAAATTGAAGAAACACATATTAAAGTTTGTATTTTCAGGAATAGATGAAAGAAATTCATAGTATGACATTTAATGGAAATATGGAAATATGCAGAAGCTTTCTCGTTCAGCAATGTTTCCATTTATTATTAAGTACTATAAATAACTTACATTTTATTTGGAAAAACAATTGATCTATGCTGTGTGGGTTTTAAAATAGAAAATTGAAACAGTGAATAAAATATCTAGAGCTCTGTGAATCTCATTTTCCAAATAAAGAATTCTGATTTCCTTAAATCCTTTTCTTTTTTAAAAATTTTCTAGACTAGCTGCATCATTTCATCACCTCACGGAGTTAAAATTGTTTCTTGTCTATCAAAGTTGCGTTAAAACTTCAAAAATAAATAAATAGCATTTAATAAGATTAAATCGTGTCAGCGAATGCGTAAAATCACTTTTTAAACGCTAAGTGGACACACTAATGGACACCTCTAACCGAAAGCGGTTTGATTGCATTGCGATTGCGTAGTGTGACTAAAAGATAGTGCTGTAAAAGTGTTGCTAAAAATACAGAGACGGAAAATGTGGTCTTAAAGTGTTGTTACTATCTAAATTTAAGAGAGAACACATTCAAATTCTTAACAAATTTCACAACACTATTTTTAGAACACATTCTGGATATATTCTGGATAACAATTTTTAAGCACATTCAGAATACTTCCAAAAATACACACCTCAATCAAAGTTTCACAGCTAAGTTCGCAGCTAATGCGTTGTTAATTGGGGGACAAAAAGGTATTATTAGATGCGTTTATAATGTGTTTATTTTCTGTGTGTGGGTGTTTGCAGTGTTACTTCTCTTACAGTAAGGGAAAGGAGGGTAATAGAGCGCAGTCGGGTAAAAGTATACGCAGCGTTTTTTTCCCTGTTGGGATCACATCACATGGACATTTATGGTATGATCATGAACAGACATGGTATGATCACATGGACATTTCTATCATAAGCTATCCTAAAACAGCCATTATTGTTTTCATACATTGTGTATTTTATTTAGCAGGTAAAATGGGGTTTCTTTGAGTGTGGTTAATTTTTCTGCTAAGGAATCAATTTTTTTTTTAATTAAAGAACTAATGATTGCTTTCAAAGTGAATACTAATGTGGGTTGTACTTCCTTCTGAACAACTTGGCATTGTTATATTTTAACTGCAGTGAATTTTAGAGTTGATTCAACGAATTTTATAGAATTAATACATTGGCGTCTATGAGTACGCCACAGACAAGATAGTTGGAATTGTAGCGAGAATTTATTAGAGAGAATTGTAGCGAGAATTATTTGTAGCGAGAATCATATAATCCATCTTACTCTTCACCACATGAGAATTTTGTGCTACAATTGATGAATAAATGTTTAAATTAACCTTTTAAAGCTTACAATCCCTCAAAAGCTGAAAACTAGCTCTTGTAAAATCCTGGAAAAGTATAAGTGCGATTTAATGGATATTTTTAAGAACATTGAATCTTGTTTGGATCATACTTAAAGAGAGGTGACATTGAGGGAGGAAAATCTTCCAAATACAAAGTCAGTGGTGCATTTTTTTTCTTTTGCAATTAATGCCAAGTTTTCAGGGCGCGTACTTTTAGACGCCACGTCGGGTAAAAGTACACATTCGATTTTGTCTTTTCTTTTTGATTTTTAACATAGTTTCTTTAAAACCAAGACTTTAATTTTTTGAAGATTTCTTTGTGAATCAGTAAACTTACGTTCAGTAAATTTATAGCCCATCACCATTGTTATGCGTACTCTTACCCTACTTTACCCTACACAATATCTTCTGGGAGGAAAACTTTCCCTATAGTTTTTTTCATCGATAAAATATCGTTACCATCATGAGTTGGTGCAAACCATCCCCTCATCAAACCAATTAAACAACAATCTATCTCCTTCCCCGCAACCTAACCCTAACAACCGGCCACCCCATCCGGAGTTGATATAGCGAAGGAGTCCTAATAGCACTCAGGCACACACACAAATAATTATGTTCCCCCTTCTGACAAACGACCATAGCGAACTTCGTGCCAGGCATTACGTCTTTCCACCAAAGCGATTATTAGTTCTGCCCTGATGGCCAGTTTTACCAGCCCGTACCCCACATAAATGGATTGACCCAAACAAAAATAACCGAGGGAATTCCGATGGTTCTTTTTCGGTCACTTTTGATGGATACTTGTCATCATTCTTTCGAAATGGACATTTAGAGATGCGGTCCGTGATGTGATTCGCTTGATTGGTATTAATGGTTTCATTAGGACGTGTCTCTTTTTTAATGCGTCTTGGAGTATACTACGGCTATCGTCTTGAAAGATGGAGTTTCATTGGAGTAATCAGCTGACTGTGAGGGGTCGTCTGAGAGATGAGGTGATAAATAGAATGTTGGAGACATCGTATAGCGGTTATTAAGGTCGTTGAAGTGATGCATCGTTGCGTTGAGTAAGGTTATGAAGAGGCCTGCCGTCTTGATGTATCTGGAAGAAAAGTGTGTGATATTAGATCCTTTTAGGGATTAAAGAGTTAGTTTAGGGAAAATTGAATAAGAGAGTAAAGTATAGCATGATAATATTTTAAGTAGTATTATGCTTATGTATGGTAAGTACTAAAAATGTGATTGTAATACCTGGAGTTCAGTTATAAATGCTTTAAAATTAGAAGTAAAAGGAGAATAGGGTTAACACCATACATTTGTAACATAATGAAGAAATGGGTTCTGAAATATGGTATTACAATGGGTTTAAAAGCTTTTTGTAGGTAAATCAATATTTACTCTTTTTCGTCCTGGCCCCCTTTAAATTTTTTATAGGATTCAATTTAAATAGCGGGCAGTCTAGGTTTGAAAGGTTTGAGTTTAATAAAACTACTATTGCCGATACTTTGCTTACATAAATGTAGTACATTTTGTCGAAACAGTTTTCGTTAAAAAAATCTGTGGTTAAATAAATACAACTCAATGTCCTTCCTTACAACAGAGGCGACTATTTTAATACTGTTTCCAGTAAAGAATTAATGAATCTGATAGCTACTGATAATAATATGTAGGTAAGATAAATAACTAGATTACCAAAAAACAGCTCAGATTCAGAAGACCACCAAAAAATAATGCAAAAATTTATAACCTACTTTCCCTTTTACACAGTTACTCTATTTTGGGGAATCGTACTGAAACATTCAAAAGCTACAAAACTAATCACAATTCCTCCACACAAATCAAATCCCACCAATCTAAAAAAAAAATACTCCCACTCACATTCTTAATCTCCCAGATTAAGCACTACACAATGATTAATCCCCGATCAAACCAAATAATTTTTCTCCCAAATCGCAGCGCATTTCCCTCTAATTTATATTCCGGGCTCTTTTCTCATTGAGTGATATTAAAGCCACGCCCATATCCTGAGTGATGGCAGCGCAGAAGAAATTAAATTGAGTCGCAGTTATCTTGTCCTACCCCAAAGACAAATGACGGAATGAAATTGAATTATGGGTCGCTTATCTGCTTCTAAGGAACTTTTCTATATGGATAATGAAATCGAGTGGGAGAGTTCCTTCAGATGCGGGCATTAAATCGCGGCTCGGTCTTAATTATTCATTGTGATGGGATGAATGGATGAAAGCCATTGAAGCCCAGATGAGTTTAAGTGGATTAAAGTAAAAATGGTGGAGCGTCTGTATTTGATGGGTGGTTGAATTTGGTTCATTTTCGACTAAAGGGAGAGTATGGAGTGATTTAAGTACAGTTTGGAATAGTAAGCAATTTCAATGCTTCATCTATAGTATGTCATCAGATGGTATTTATCTTTGCTCTAAAATGAATGTGTGTGTGAATAAGGCTAAGGTTCGAGAAATGTTTGGTGGATTAAATTTAAAAGCATTTCCAATTTCCGAGAAATAATACAAAGGGTGTTAAATCAGCTGGGCTCAAGATGAAAGTGGTATGAGTCCAAAAATACAAAATTTGATAATAGTATGAATTTGGACTTCTTTTAATATCATTTACCTAGAGTTGTATTAGCCTAATTCAAAAAGTCAGTGTCCCGTAGGAGCCGCCTAAAAAATGCTTTCGCCATAGGATCAATAAATTGTAGAATTATTTGGATAGTACCAATACCCCTTTGTAAATAATTGTTTTGACGTTTAAGCTGGTTCAGTATTTTGTTTTTCTATTTTTTCCATTTGCTTTTTGTTTAGTTTAAAAAACTGAATATGCATAAAAAATAAAAATCGTATAAAATTATAAACTCCTTTGTAAGATTGAAATTTTTAAAACATATACTAAACCAAACGTGACGTCATATTTTTTCAACTGCGATTTTCTCGAAAATTATGGGTCGTAGAGGTAAAGTTCTGGGTATTTTTCATCAACTCCTCGCAAAGAAATGGCTGTGCAGAGTTTAGGCGGATCATATGTTTTATTGTAGGTTTCGAAAACTTATATTATTATTTTATGATAAATTTGAAACTTTATCTCAGATAATGTTGATTAAAAATTATGTAACTATAATTTTATCAAGTGAATAGTTTTAAAAACTTTGAAGGTATATAGTATTGAGAGACATACATGTTATATGTTATTGTTGCTTTTCCCCTTGGTTTGGGCACCCCTAAACCAAGTCCAAAAAATCGCGTCGCATCAGCAAATCCTAGATGGTCTCTTTCTCATCAATTGCCCCCATGAGGCACATGATATATAATTACATGTATAGTCAGATATCGCAAAATACCCCCAATTACGATAAATTTAATAAGAAAATATATCTGTTTGTGTTTACCGTTAAGGGGTTTTTATGTATGTTTTCATTTTGGGTACATAAAATTAATTAACTATAAGGTAAGGAAAAAGTCAGAGTATCATTAAATAACTTCGATGTTTGAAACATTATTTCCATTTTAGTATCTTTTTAAAAGCTGCAATTGTTTATTTCCATTATATGACAGATTAGAAACGTTTTCGTCTCGGCAATATAGGGTCTCATTAAAAATTACTGGAACAAATGTTTTCCTTTAATAAGTTATGTTTTATATTCCATTGAAGTAATAAAAAGCAGCAACTCTCATAACCATTTCCGTACGAAAACAAAGTTTTCTCTTTTCGAAAAATTAAGTTTGTTAAATTGAACTTATTTACACAATATAATTAAATAGATGGAATTTTTATCTGTTTATATACATTTCCATGTTGTTTGTTTTATTCTTATGCTAAAGAAACTGAATTTTTCTCAATAGAAAATAATTTCTACAAATAAATGCATTTCAGCAAAATCTTATAGTTAATAAACGTTTTTATTTCTGTATCCTAACGTATTTTTCCCTAAATATAATGCTTCCTTTCGTTTATGCATGGTATTAATTAAATAACAGCACCAACCCATTTTCATATTAGTTTATTTAATGAAACGTTATGTTGATGAAAAGAAGAAAAAATTATATTATTCTTACTTCTCACATATTAAAGGAAAATTTAGCAAGTATTTTGATCTTTTTAACATTTCCATTTATATATCAAATTTAATAACAAAACAATCTGTTATAATCGCATATAGATACACATATCTAACGGTAAATTTGGAATTGCTATCCAATTTTGAACTTTCAAAATATAACAGTTATACCTTAAGTTTTTACCAAAATGGAAATTTTACTTTCTTAAAATAAATATTACTATTTGTATCGACTTTAACATAAAAGTAATTCATAAAATCTTTATTACACCTTAAATACCAATCTTGCTTGTAAACACGCATATTAAAAGCGTTTATGATTAAACTTTTATTCTAAATATGTCACGGAAGTCAAATTAACTTTTAGTCGGGTTCCTTAGTTTTAAACCATTACACTATCTTTATAAATATCCACTATTCTACAAACTGTTTCCAAATGGTCTTAAACAAGCTTCCGCATCAGCAGCATATTGAGTTAAGGAGGAGTCCCACTAGCAAAGCAAAAATAATTTCCCCTGAAAAACACACCAGCTTTAGATGGGGTTCTAATCAAATTTGCCAATGCATTAAGGAAATAAGAATTCAAGCTCGCAAAAAAAAAAAGAATATCGGGGACGCCAACACTTGAGCACGTATCTGAACTGTGATTACAGTAGTTTGTGAGGGGAGAGATACATTCTATATAACCACTGTTGCCGATTGAAAATTGAAGAAGGGGGAGGAACTAGTAATGGAGAGGTATTTGGTGAAAGCTTAAATGTTCATCTTGAGTGCGGGTCCCGATAGTTTTCAAAAAGTTTGACCAAATATTTGGAGTTCTTTCCCTAAATAGGCGCGTTTCTCTCCGAAGGTGGAGTGGTTCAGGGGAATAAAAGTTTTCGAACCTTTTTCGGAAGAATAGTTTATTTATCCTTGAATGTTTAAATATTGGGTTGATTTTCGGTAGGTAGTTGTATAAACTCTTCTTGTTGGTAATAAAGTTATTTCTTTGGTTTTCACTGGTGATAATTTAAAATTAATCGTAGTTTAAAAGTATTTTTACCTGTTAGAAATAAAGTTCCTTTAGAGAAATTAGTCTCTACGTTAAGATAAATCAATAAAGATGGATCTTCAATAAGAGATTTTAGATATTTAAGATCCGTTTATTTCTTTTACTTATTTTTTTTTCTTGATTCATTAAGATCTTTAATAGAAATTTTAGGGTAAGAATTTTATTCTAAAAGTCTTACTGGGGGAGAACAGTGTGATATGAAGTGATTGAGACCAGGGTTATAGTGTGTGAAAAGTTAACAATGCGTGCTAGATAATTGAAGTACTTAAAATTTAATTCAAGAAATTTATGGAATGATATTTAATGATCCACTTTAATTCTGTAACTAAAGTATTTTTAAAGAGCTCAAAAAACTTAATAGCTTTATTGTAATTTAATGTGCTTGTTTTTGTAATTTTCAAGGTAACATATATTTTTCGTGTTATTATTGAAAGTATCCCAAGGTGGACCACTAGTGGAGTGGGGAACCTTGGGACACTGTTTTTATATTTTTCATTATTGATTCTCTGAAAAAGATTCTGTTTTTTCGTAATTTTTTTATTTGATGTGCAAATTATTATATTTTATAGCAGAGAGGTTATTTTTGAAAAAAAAGTATAATGACATGAAAAATGAAAAAAATAATTTAATGAAAAGTGTATCAAGGTGTCTCACTCTTCCATATTGTATTTTTACTTTACGATCATTACCGCATGAACTATTTATATATTATGTGACAAATTTTTTCTGTAAATATTTTTTAAATCACAATATGTTTATTCATATAATTTTGAGTTGTTTATTCTTCGTAAAAAGAACATGATGACTTGACTTTGTTTTTTAGGAATTCAACTGTTCTAATAAATTAACGTTACTTCCAGAATCCCAAAAATGTTAAGAGTTACGAAAACCTAACAAACAAATAAAAACATTTCAAATACAGTGCAAAAATGAAACGCAAGGAAATAAAAAGTCCTTTAAATCTCCAATTTTTCCTCAAAATCACCCAAACTCCAAACCATCCCGACGTAACAGCATAATTTGTTGCTGTTCCGCCGACATTATGTTAACGAAACTGTTCCAAAAGTCCCATTAAAATCTAATGGAGCCACATATCTAGGCCAATCAGCGCAACTAACATTCCTGTCTCCATCGGACAGAACGACTCGATTCTCTGAGAGATCGTTTTGCGAATCGATCCACGAGATGATTGGATGGCTTCGCGTTTATGGGTCTTGATTTGATTTATTCCAATGGAAATGACCCGAACTAGTGCCACGGATTTTGAAGTCGGTAGCTGTTCTTAATTACTTTCTGGTTTTATCGGAAGATAAAAGTTGGGGAATGACGCATTTCGATTTCTGTCTTCGGTAGCTTCCATTAATCTGGAGCGTATGTGTTCGGAGGGCCTAAATCCTTCCCCCCTGTAGCTTCTGGGAGTCTTCATTGATTTCACATTTGGTCGGTGATTGGAAAATGTTCTGTAATTACGCCTGATTTCGGAAGCTACTGCAGCTGGAATGGCGAACTTTGTGAAAGTAGCGGTACAAGAACTGTAATGGGAACGGTTCAGTCGTGGTACTATTGTTGTAAGTTGGTTTTGTGTTGGGCTGTGTGTTAAATAGCTATGTTTGTACGAATGACTGGGAAAACCATTCGGTTTCTAAAAGAACTATGTATAAATGTTGAATACAGTGCTTAGATTTGAGTGGTATGCATATGCATGCCAATTACGTGTGATAAGAGAGTCCACTTTGTTTAAACATTCAAAAAAGTTCAAATTCAATGAAGCTTTATTATTTTCCAAAAGTACCTACATACGAAACATAACTAAACATAAACATCTATCTAATTATTATTGTGATTTTATATTAAAACGAGAAACACCTGGATATGACGAATCTAAACGAGACTTTGTTTAAACATTCAAAAAAGTTCGAATTCAATTAAGCTAATACTTTCCAACAAACCGAGAAACACCTGGATATAACGAATCTAAACTTCTTTTAAATTACCTACATTCAAAATGATATTTTAATCAATTCCCAGTCTTATATTTTTCATTAGAAGAAATTATTTTTTGCTAATCTAAAAAAAGGCATCTTTCTTTCTGGGAACATTTGGAATAAAATCATCTTATTTTATTTAAAAAAAAACTATTTTACTTTATATTTATGGTGTGTATTCGTTAAGATACGCTACAAAAGGAAATTTTTCTCCACCCGTGAATCAATTTATATCCACTTTTAGTATAACTCTCAACAGAATTTCCAACCACCCCTATTAAGACAAAATTAATGATGTCCGTAATTGTATCAAGTTGTCTTTCGTTAAATCGCAGATGTATTTGTGCGTATTATTTTGATTTAGAAATGTTATTAAACTAATAATTACACATCATTTAACCTTTGAAGTCGCATTTAAAAAAGTTGAACAACTCTGAAACAATTCCTCGATTTTTCTTCCATTCCAGATGCATTTTAAAGTAACTTGGATATAATTTAAAAATTAAACACATTCGATAATTATTTTTGGAAACATTGAAAGAACAAATGAATTTAGATTTATTCGATGTATTTAAGGAAAAAAAACCTTTCATTTGTATTACCATCTAATAGGTGTCTTTTTTTACGCAATATGTTCAGCATTCTATCATCCAGATGTTAACTATTTAGACATCAAATTAAGTAAAGATGATTTCCTTTGTTTTATAGGAGTCATTATATTGCAATCTGGAAATTTCCACTTAGCATTTCAGAGCAAAGTAATTACAAAAGTAAGGCTTTGCCAAAAAGAAGCTGTGCCAAAAGCCCTTAATGAGTTCTATAGATACATCTTATTGAAATAAGGAATGGTCGTATTCTCATCTTTGACATAAGGTTAACACGTTGTTTTATTTATCAGTGGAATATTCGAGTATTAAATTTATTTTAATGATAAAACTAGATTTCCTAACAAAAAATTAAAGTTATTTTTAATATTTGTTGGCATAATGCCTTTTACTATTAAATTAATGGTGATATGATAAATTATATATTTTATCTCAAATCAAATAAAAGTTAGCAAATTTATTTCTTCTGATTAAATATTTTGCTGTTATGCTTTTTCTTCACAGAGTCTTTCTATATGCAGCCATTTATTTTAAGAACATAAAAGGTTTAATAATTATTCTTAGTGTTATACTTGCATTTGTGCTTTTGCAAGATTTAAAACGTGGTAATAAAAAATTTAATAGATTCAATACCCTTTACTAATACTATTATAAAAGAGGATCAAGATTTAAATTCTTACAACTGTACTCAATCGAATAATAGGTTTTTGATGTTTTTACTCCAAGGAACTGCCTGATAAATGACTGTAAATTTCTCCTCAAAACACTTCTTTCTTTTTCTTTGTAGTAAGTAACAGATAAAATCGTTTTAAATATCTAGACATAGACGAGACCGAGAAAGTGAGCTTTATAGTAAAGAGCTACATAATTTTAAATAAAGAAAAAGAAGTGCGTATAGTGCAATGATTAACGTAACTTTTTAAGTGGTTTTGTCATCAAATTATGTGACAATGTCATAAGTAATCGGTCGAAACATTTTCGTTATAACTTTTTAGCTTCATTGAAATCGAGTTTAAACTACTTACTACGAGGATTAAACTACTGAGTTGAATTTGAAATAATAAATAGTTAAGTTGCAATAAGTAGTTCATTACTACATTACGCAACATTTTAAAGGATATTGCTGATGACATTTGTGAAAATGTCATACATGAACTTTCTAAATCCTTTTGTTTTTATTGTTCTCAGTTTCATTGAAATGGAGTTTCACAATACAAAAATTTTAAAGGGGAAATAACATAGACAGTTTTTAGAAAAGTTTATCTAAGGTTTTGTTTCAAAAACAAAATAAACGTTCAAAAGATTGCTAAGTTATTTACCAAGTCATTTCGCTATCACAACATATATCTGAAAGTAGAACCCAAAAGAAGATAATATAACAACACAAATTTCCATATGAATAATTCCCCACAAACGAAACAATACATACCCACGAACATCTAAAACACTGGCCCCATTTTCCACACGAAAAGTCCATGCGTCACCAAGCAGTGAATGATGTCGCAATAAAGTACCCCCTACTCAATCGGAAACACTAATTTAATAGTCCTCCATCTACCGAGCGAAGAGCTTCGGATCGATTCCCAGTCAATAGGACACTCAATGTGGAAATTCCAATATCGCTATCTTCGCACCGAACGCCTCGGGCTTTGAGTTTGAGCAGTGGAGAAAAAAAAAATTGCTAAAAGAGTGCTTAATTAATATTGCGCTGGATGGCTTGCATGGGAAACAATGTGGAGGGAATGTATGCCGATATTGAGCAAAATAAGAGGGGTAGAAAGTTGTTTTGTGAGTAAAAAAATTGGGAATTTTGGATGATAAGAGGGAATGGATAGGTTTGTTTAGGTTTGGATAGTTTTAGTAAAATGAAGAGATTATTGTGAAATCGTGTGTAATAATTTATTTCCATACATTTTAAGGACAGTTTATCAAGTTGGTTTTACCGCTGTTGTTTGTGGGAACAATCCGGTAGTATATTCTAATTAGTTTGAAACAAAAGTACATACCTCGTAAAACTTACAAAGGGGATTTAATGAAATACAAAAGCTGGAAAAAATCATATTATGATCTGAAATGTAACTATATTTTGAGAAAATTAAATTTTGTCTCACGAGAAATAATTTTTAATAATTTTTTATTTAATTGTATTATCAATAAAAAAATCAGGTTTTTTTTCAAAACTATTGTTTTTACGTGAAATATTCATAATAATGGAAAGTATTTTTAAAATTTAGTGGTTACTCTTATCCTCCTAAAAATTAAACATCCAAAAGTCATTGGCGCGAATATTCAATCCTTTCTAATTTAGTGCGCTCTTATTTCTACGTATTGGAAAAAAAGTTAAATCAGAGTTTTTATGTGATATGTTTTAAGTTGATCCAAGAATTTATCTTTTTGCTAGGCTACTAAAATGTCTTCAGAAAGTATATCTTATGTTTAATGTGTTTGAATCAATACTGTAAATTTTTAATCCCTTAACTTTTAAATGTTTTATTTTGTGAGTAAACAGTATTCATTTTAGAACAAACCCTAAAGATGTGCAGGGTCTGACGTACGAATAATAGTTTAATCATAATAATAAACTTCATTTTTATTTGGTAAATAACAGCATACCTATATAAAAAGTAGAAATAACATATTTTTTACCAAGGGGAACATACCCATACAAAGTAAACTAAGAACTAAGTAAAATATATTTATATAAATACAGATTGTAGTATTTATTAATGTATTATTTGTTGTTATCATTAAAATATAATCAAGGTATCATAGTTATAAGCATAGGTATCTTCCTACATTGGGAAACTTACATAATTCTACTCAAATCAAATAAACACAATCATTTATTGTATAAACAACTATATAATCGACCAAAAATATGTTTATTCAGTATTGAAAAGTGATTATTTCCTTTTGTCCTATAACCATGTACCGAACTCAATGTTTCCAAAGAAAGACTAAATGGAAAACATTACTTTATTCAACTTCCGAAGCCATGCAGGAAAGATATTGATTTCTGTAAATCTCTCTTTTCCTTGACGGTATACACTATGCAGAAAAAACAAACTTAAGGGTTAGTTCTCTATTTTACTGCTGCTAAATTTAGAAAGTTAGGACTGATAAATCAAATTTATTACTTGCATTTGCTGCTGTTTTGGGTAACAATCAGAGTGAATGTTTAATATACCATAAAAATTATTAGAAAAATTGTAACTATCAATATTTGTTTTATTTATTGGTGTTCCCACAAAGTACACGCAGTCAGAGATATTTTTAGCTCCTCTGACAGAGTATTTCACTCCTTGAAAATCGGAATTACTCTTTAAAAAACTAGACAGGAGTATTTTTACTCTTTGAAATTTCCACAAAGGTTTAGCTTAACCTTCAGCCACTGCATTCTAATTATCATACTTTTTAATTGTAGTATTTTCATACAGCCATAGTTATTTTTTTTTTCATTTATTGTTCTGATGATTAGGGAGCATTCTCATTTTTTTTTCAATTTCCTTTTTTCCATTAAAAAGTAAGCGTTTTTAACAGAAATTGTGTCTCTGTTTATGTATAGTTTATGCTATTTCTGTATTTCACTTCTATTGAATTTCACTCCTCCTAAAAAAGCCAAGGAGTAGTTTTACTCCTCGCAAATAATCCTAAGAATAACACTGCACGCAGTATAAAAGCAACAGTCTTTCACTTTCTGTAGTTTAAAGATCCGCAATTGATTTTTATACTATTACTTTTTCTGTTATTTCCTTGAAATCTATAGATAATATAGATACAGTTGATCTACGCAAGCAATATTTCTTTTTAGTAGATTCACATAAAAATTTTCTCTTTAAATGTTTAAATTGGTATTATATGTATACTGGTGTTTAAGACGTGGAGTTAAGGTTAGATTGGTTGATATATTTTTCTCAAACAAGTATCGAAACTACGCTATAGAGCATTTTCAATCACACGACTCGGACTTAACAACGGCCTTAGCAACAGAAATGTTACAGTTTTTTGCCCTACAGAGGTTAACAGTTACAGAGACTGACTGGTCGTGGAATTCTTCTATTGGAGAATTTGCAATCACGTGACCCCATACTTAAAAACTGCCTTAGCAACACATAAACAACGACCTTAGCAACAGTTAAAAGCCCTACAGAAGGTACACAGTTAAAAGAAAATAACCGGTTGTGACGTCACCTGAAAACACTCTATGCGGCGGTTCACGGGGTATATTTTCTATGAACAATGTGCTTACCCTAAAACACAGAATGTGTAACTGTAACCTCCCCTTAACTACATAACAACCAGTAAACGAAATACTGAACTCCCATCTTTATATCACCAAGACTCAGCCTAAATCCCCACAGCAGCACGCCCCAAATCCAATCTTCCCTAATTAGAAAACACTGTTGCTTCTGCCTCCTTCTGGAAAACAAGCAGGTGTCCCCAACGTGCAGCTGCAACAGATAAAGCAGCTGCACTCGAATGTCACATTCGACGAAAGGCGTCGCTCAGGAGAAAGCAGCGGCGGCGTCTCATATTTAATACCGCATCTCACGGGACGCTTAACAATTAAGATTTCAACCGCCCGAAGACAAAGTCATGCTAATTAATTTAATGAATATTTAGCACTCCCTGGTCGAATTATTATTAATATTACTTCGTAATTCTGCCTCCTGTGCGTATAATCCGTTGTTTTAATTACTCGTGATATGGGAGAAGACATTAGATTTTAATAATACTGATTTGCTTGTTGTTGTTGGGAGAGATTGGCTTTTTGAGGAGGTTGGTCCTGAGTATACGGTTGAGGAATTTTAAAATGTGTTTAAGGAGATTTACGCGGGAAATGGGGCGAGGCTTGATTTTTGGAATGTTGTGTGGGAGGGTTGGGAGCGGAATGTGTAATGCTACATCCGCGGGGAGGCTTGCATTGTTAAATGGTTCGACTAAATAGGTGGTAGTTGCCTTCTATTTTATTATCGTCATTATTTTATTTGTATGAATACGTTGGGATATTACTTTTATCGAGTAAAACAACTGCTTAAAGCTGTGTTAACTGCAACGTAGGGTCTCGGCAGACTCGGGTATATGCCCAGAAGAACTATTTCTCATTGTTACGAATAATGGGTTGAGGTACGGAAATGTTTAATAGTTTATATCTTGTCTTCTTTCTGGTTCTGTTTTGACAAGATAAGATTGACATTGTAGTTTATACCGTTTCATGTTCATCTTTTGGGAAAGATAATGTTTAGCTGGCTCAGAAACTTTATTCGGTCTCTAATAACAGCAGGTCACAATGTTCTGTACTCACACCATTAATTTTGTGCCTTAAATAATTCAATATTTTAAGGATTAGTAGTTATTGTCTCTCCGTAGTATAAAACGGCTCTATAAATTTCTGTAATGTTTAGAACAAATAACTGACTCGTTAGCGATAACTCGTACGATGCTAAACTCATTTTATTGGTTCAGTTCCTTTCAACTCGATGATGTCATCTCTTACATTTTGCATCAAGAACCAATGACAATGGCAATATCTCCTGTCTTCTTATTGTTTCTTCTATTTCGAATATGATTGTAATATACAGGGTGATTCGAAATTACGTGGACAAACTTCGCATGGGGGTAGAGGGGACCTAGACAAGCATATTTCGCATAGGAATGGGGGTGCGCACATGCACCGTTAAAGAGCTAGGGCCTAATGCAGTGCGATGGCGTTACAAAAGGGGGTTTTCCCAAGGCCCGTTTCACGAAACAAAACATAATAAACGGAAAAAATTTATTGCATGAGGTACAGCAGTATCCGTACTACTTGCATTATAAATTTGATGGAAATCGGACCACTTGCTCAACCGCGGGGTGAGTTTTAAAAAGTGTAATATTAATCTTTTAGCCAAAGAATGGAGTTCCCTTAATGGCACTTAGAAAAATGATGATCGGAGAAGGAATTTTCAATGATCATACAGTTTCAATGATCAATGTATGATCATTGAAAATTCCTTCCCCGATCATCATTTTTCTAAATACCATTACACTAATGTAAGGAAACTCCATTCTTTGACTAAAAGATTAATATTGTACGTTTTAAAAGTACCCCCACAGTTTAGTAAGTGGTGCAATTTTTTATCAAATTTATCATGTATGTAGTACGGATACTGCTGTACCTCATGCAATAAATTTTTTCATTCTGTTATGTTTTGTTTCGTTAAACGGGCCTTGGGAAAACCGCCTTTTGTAACGCCCTCGCACTACATTAGGTCCTAGCTCTTTAACGGTGCATCTGCGCCCCCTCTAGTTTTTCAAAATATGCTTGTTTAGGTCCCCTCTACCCCCATGCGAAGTTTGTCCACGTAATTTCGAATCACCCTGTATAATGCACTTTGAGATTAATATTTTCAGTCCTAGCCACCCCAAATTTTTTCATCGGATTCATTGGTAATCTCCGGCTGCTTAGTATTGAAAGTGTTAAGGTGATGATTTGGACTGAAGGTAGTAATAGTTGGAAGTAACAATATTTGGAAGTAAAAATGGAAGATAGTAGTACTTTTTAATTTCTTAGTTGACTCTTTACCAAACATAGATCAGAATTTTGATTTTAAGATATTTTTCATTAATCACAGTTTGAAGTTCACCATATAACAATACTTTCTTCAAAGTTTCACTATGATTTAATTTCATGTATGTAATTTTGCATCTACTGTGTTTACCAATCATAACACCAACCCTGTAATATAACACTCCAAAAAAAAAAAAACTTACACATTTCTAATACACAAAAAAATTCTCCTCAAAATTCTTACAGCTCGCATCATCCCTCTCTCACCTTTCAATCAATACAACCCAACACGCGTATGACCACTCAAATCCCAACCGTCCGTGTAAACCCACCCAGCAGAGGGAAACGAAATCCCCATAAGCCCAGAGAGCCTTCCCTCCTATGTAAGCAAAGATTAGAAATTCCACGGGGGACGAAAGTATCAGATTTAACGGGATTTTAAAGGAACGTCGATCCCCCTTTTTTATGCCCGGCGGATGTCCCGGAATAAGGCCTATTTTCCCTTGCGCGGCGGTGACGGAAATTTCGATGAGTTAGGTTGGCGTCGGTCATTCAACTTGGACCGTGGGTAGAAGTACACGTGGTGGTCTGATTCTACGGGGACCGTTCTTTTGGGGAAAAGATGGGGAATGACTCTCGATGTAAGGATTTAATTGTGTAAGAAAGAGGTGCAATCAGTGAATTATTTTTAGTGGAATGTAATGCATTTAATCAAATTTGAATTTGTAATGGGTATTAAATGAATTATTTAACTAATAAAGTATCTAGTATCGGTGTGTTACTAACCTAAAGAAAATTCGTTGTGATTTGCCTGCTTGAAAAACAGTTCGGATCAGGGATTTATTACCATTATCTTAAGAACATTTTACGTAGACAGTGTTATAAGTATAATATTTTCATTTAATAAGTTACTTATGAAAATGAGAAAGAGTATGAGGAAACAAATACTATTCAGGGAACGTAACAACACGTTCAGGAAACGTCCGCGACTTATAGTAGTAATCGAGAAAATCGAAACTAAGGTAAGAAGTCATATCCGGTTTTCTTTAAAAAAAAGTTTAGGGAAAATTTGGACATGGTTATTTGTGGATATGTTTGCACTTTAAGACTTGAAAAATATCCATTGGACAGGCATATACACCCACTGTGAAATGAAATAATTAAGTTTTATAGGATATGATAACTGATGTTACATTTTTCGAAAAATAAAAGTCTCTTTGAGGTAGAGTTCAAAGGGAAAATTTTATCTACTCTACACAAGAAAACTTTTTGTGAAGAGTTTGGGTGGACTTGTTGAAACACCCGGTATTTTCAAATTCCTAATTTCAAATCAAAGGTAAAAATTAGTTGTAAAGATGAAGAAGACAGAAAGATGCAGTCAAAAGTGATAAAAGGAAAATTTTATTATGTGTAAATAAATATGTCCTAAGAATACTTCTAGGTCTAACTATAGAGAACTACATCGTACTACGAATCGTACATCGTACTACATCGAACCAGCGTCATTTAGGTACCTTTTTCGTTTATGAGCGTTATGAACATTCATAAAATTTACAAAACCCAACAGAACGGCCCCACCTTTGATATCAATACCCCAACAATACACTTCTAAAGCTCTAATATAAAAGCTGAAACGGTTATACACCTGTTTCGCATTTCAGTGAAGCTTATTTCAGTGCCAGGGGTTATTTTGATCCGCATCATTTCTCAAAAAAGAAAGGAAGGAAGGGCACACATATACGAAATTTGCATTTTATATTCTTTCTGGAAGCAATCTTGAATAAATAACATCGATCTCGGGTGCGTGCGCTTTCATTATACCGAATGGAAAATCCTATCCCGATTCGATTTCGCTTTTTATTCATTTTCTGCGTATATATAGCGCTGTATATATATTCATTTGTACTGTTTCGATCTTAGGGTTGAAGTAATACCACTGCTTGAGTGTATTGTACTTTGGGGGAAAGTATGTGTATTGATTCGTGTGGGATTACGGAGCTGGAAGTTGAAATCTCCGAGGAAAAGTTCACTTTTTACGCACATGGGAAATTGATATTTCTTGCAAGGAATTTTAATTTTACTCATGCTGCTTCAATCAGATATTTTTCTCAAAAGTATTAGGCATAATTTTATTTTACTGCTGTTTTAAATTTTTATATAGTGTTTTATTCTGTTACTTTTTATATGTTTTCTAAAATAAGCGTTTTTAGAAAACCTTTAGTGGTAAGTAAAACTTCTTATATTATTTCTCTTACATAAGTTTATAAGTGTTTATAAGCATAGATGCATTTTAAAACTTTAACTAACTAAAACTTAAACTTAAGCTAAAGTTTTAAAATGTATCTATGCTAATTAACTCTTATAAATTTATATAAGAGAAATTGTAGATAAGAATTTGGAAAGGAATGGTTTTGTTGGTAAAACATAAAAAACTCTACATTCTTGAAAAGAATATTTAACAAAACAACTATGTATATTTTTTCTTTTAATGTTGTCAACGATTTTAAAAATCTAAACTTCCAAAAATACAACATAAATTGTAAATTTAGTTCTTTGTATGTTTAACAAAAGAATAATAAAAATTATTATGTAGAACGTTTATTTTACAATCCGAAAATTCTTCATTGGAGAAAATTGGGAAATTTCATTGGGAAATATAAACTATCTCTTTTAACGAAATTTAACTCAACATCAATATTAAAATGGTAGCTTTTAAAGTAACATATTTTAAATATCAAAGAATTGTGTGCCTGTTTTTCTTCACGAAAAATAATGAAATACTTCAGATTGAAATTATAAAGCTCTATCTGTTGACAATAATTTGGAAATTTAAAACGTTTTCTTAAACACAGTATCACAATGACTTAGTGGGCGTTTTACTGGGGTTGTTCAGAATTTTATTATTTTCCAAACATTGTTTGGATACACTTTAAACATTTAATTTAAAACTCCTTATCGTTAAACTCTTCTATTATCCTTTGTTTATTTAACAGTAGAGTTTTCAAATGTAGTCTATTGTATTTTTAAATCTTTTAGTCGTTTTTCAGATATAGATGAAAAAGTTGTTTAAATATTGACACTTTTACTAACTTAGTATAAATATTAAAATAAACTATTAATACCTTAAGTTTATTGTGTGTCACAGTAGTTTTGAAACTATAATACAATTGTTACAGTAAAAAACTATTGTTAAATAATGATGTCACACCTCATAAAAACATTCAAATGTTGACAAAAATATAATGATACATACTACTTCAGTTTTATAACAGTGAACAATGACATCTAAACCAGTGTTTCAGACTAAACGACCCAACTATAACTTAGTATCCAAAGAACTAAACGTTAAAAAAACCCATCACTTTACTGAAAAAAAAAGCATGATTGCCTCTGACTGCGTTACGGCCCATTAGTCTATCCGGCCGAAAAATTTAATGTATGAAGCCGAGACTTTATTTGTTTTAGACCAACATTTAACATCGAGGGGGAAAGCTTTTAGATTTATGTTCTAAATAGGGCTGTTGCTACCAACTTAATTATCACTTGCGCAGATGGCAGCGAATGAAGACATTAAAAAAAGAATAAAAAGCCATTAATTGCCAGTCCTTTCTTCTCCTTTTTTTCTCTATGGCGAGCGTGAGTTTTTTAACGGTTGTGGAAAATAATGAGAGGTCTCCTTAATAAGGGAAGTTTCATAGAAAAGATATTCTTTGGTTCTCGGAAATGAATGGATGGTCAAATCGGTGCTTCTGTTTTGGTTATTGAATGCAGTATCGAGTTCCTTGACGTTCAATAGAAGTTTCGTTGCTTAGTTAAAAAGATTTTTAGTCTTTTACATCTTGGGGGTTGTGTAATAAGCGTAAAAATTGAGTTGGCTGTTTGCTTGTGTTCTTTAAAAACAACCGGAACAGAGATTCTGAAATATGAAGAGTTGATTTTAATGATGTCGTATAGTTTCACAAAAAAAAAATCATTTCTCTGAAAGAAAATAACTGCATTCCATAATGGTCATAGAGTAAAAAAAATAGCTGCAACACAATTTAAGTGTTTTACTATAAACTTTACTTTGGGGGAATTTAATTTTAATAGTTTTCTTAATCATGTGTCTCACAGTGTCATTATAAATATCATCACACCGTTACCGAAGATTGATGTTGTTAAATCTGATTTGTAAACAAAATTTACTAATTTTCATTTGTTATTTATTTTTATTCATCCCACATAGTTCGTTTCAGTCATCTGTTCATGAAATATAAAAATTAGCGTGTATTTTAAACCTAATTAATTTTTAAGATATCAATTTAGTAATTATTTTTTATATTGATTGATAATATACTTAGGTTACACAAAAAACTTATTACATTCTTAAAATTACCGAAGGAAGGACATAAATCCTATTTCATTGAATAACTATAATAATTTTCAGCAAAATTCATTAATAGTGCCATTTATCAAGTATTAAATAAATCAAATACAAACTCCTACAGTTACTAATTCTTTTCAATTCCATCTTATATACGTGAAAGTAGTTATGATTAGAGCTAATAAAAGAAACACAACTTTTAAATGGAAAGGCAATTACTAAGGTAATTATTGAATTCCCTTTTATCAATTTCCCAGGGCGAATTACAAATGAAATGAAGTATACGGTAGATATAAAATGATCCAAGGGTATACTTCATTTCCTTCCTTTGTTTTACATAATGATGTAAGTTATGTAATTTCAATTACGGAATTGAATAGCACCATAATTTGAAATAAGTCGACGTTTAATTTTCCAAAGGCATTTATTTTTCACAAAAGATTAAAAACCTTGTTTAACTTACGAAAAGATATTTATCAGCTCTTCTTAGTTTTTAATGAATCGGGTAAGAACGAGAATTCGTGGAATTTAAAGGTGTTGTAAATCAATTTTAATTCACGTTTAAAATTCAGTTGGTGCATCTTAACGTAAACAAAAGACATTTCTATAACCGTCATTGTTCAATATCCAAAAGATTCTTTATAATTTAACTTTTAAAGCTTTTTGACTTACATTTGTTAAGGCTAATTTTCTGGGATCTTCAAATCAAAACACCAATTAAGAAGATAATAGAAATGAATGCCTCGGTTAAACATCTAGAATGATCATTGTTTTCATCAAAGAACTGAAACCTCAGCAAATTCTCATAAACTGAAAATAATTGAATGCCCAAATCTAAGAGACGGATTTTAATCAAAACTTCATAAATAGTGACTGAATTTTTGTTTAATGCCTTATCTAGAATGTGTGATCATAATAATTATTATTTGAAACAGATTTTAATGTCTTGCAAGACAAAGATTTCTACACGGAAGATTTTTTTTTTATGGCGAAAAAGGAATTCTTCCTTTTTCTTTACTTATGCATGTTTTGTCTCATTAGTGCTCAATGATTTGAAAGTAATCTTTGGTGTCAATCATACGGGTCATTAACTTTACTCCACCAGATGGCGCGAGTGCAGTATTTCGTTTCGATTTTGTGAAGTTCAGACGATGGGATCTGCAAGAAAGAAAAATTGATTTTTGAGATAGTGGGAATGCATTTATTGCTTCGATGCTAATAATATATTTTTCTGTTGGATACATTTTTTTGGAATTACTTTTTCAAAAATTAGATTACATGCTCTTGTTTTTTTGAGCAACTCATTTTAAAATTTTCTCCAGATCATTATGTAGAGTAGAGAGATAACAATAGGTTTTGTTTCTATAATACTTATTACGCTATTGTTTTCTACTTTGATATGTATAGAATTTTTAAATCATCTTGTGTTTCTGGAATCGATCAAATAATTCGGTACATTTTGAATCAGGAAAATACTGTAATGATGTATAGAAATGATTATTGATTCGTAAACTGAACTGTGAAATGTTCAGATCATTCACTATCGCATTTCGTTTCTTGCCTTAAACTAAATTTAGAGTAAATTACTGAGCTTTTCAGCTTTCAGAATATAGCCTTTTAGTGAAAAAAAAAATATGTATAATTCTTTTAGTCACTCTCTGTATAACTCATTATTTCCACTGAGAATTCTCGGATATGTAATTATTAATTACTAGTCTCTTATAGTGGTGGCGTAGGCTAAATAGATTTTGCATGGAGATGTGTAATAGTTTGTTAAGTATTGACTTTCCTCCTTGTAGACGTAAAGCGATTATTGATTATTATATTACGGAAGGGCTAGAGTGTTGTTTAATTTATAGGGTTGTTAAACTGACTATGAGCCGTCGTAAAAACCAAACCGATAAAAACCAAAACCTTGTTTCCAAAATTCCTGTGGAAATCCGTGGAGATGGTCTATCCCCTGATTTTGTCTCTCTCCATACTTCACCCTCCCTGCTAACATGCTTTCGGCTAAATTTAATATTTTCCTCGCATCCCAATCCAGTACGTTTCAGTAAGAAACGCACAACACTTTAATAACAAAAATCACGCGTTGATGAGCGAAAATTTCTCACCCCGCCTTAACTGATGCGTAAAAAAATAAATAAAAGAGTGTCGTTAATTATTTCCGTATTATGGGGATGGATACACGCCCAAGTATACCTACGCGGTATAGACCGAGTACGACACTCATACAGTATTTCTTAAACAATGCGACAAGAATATGTGACCTTGATACGACCTTGATACACCAATTATAAATGCAACGAGTATAATGAATTAAATTCCAGTTTTTTCATATGTAACAACAACTCATCGCTTAAGACGCAATATGGTATAAATCAATTTCCTCGACTTTTCAGGAAAGGAGAAAAACTAACTCGCTCTAACATCATGTGGATGGAGCAAAAACAAATCTAATAATAGCAAATGGTTTTAATAAATGAATGAAATTAATGAATGAATTTAATGAAATAAATGTTTTTTTTTTTTTTTTGCAAAACCATTTATTTCAGGCAAAAAGGCTAATTTAAATGAGCCGCTTTGGGATAACGTTGTGCTACATCTAGGAAGTGTTATATGTAGTGTTCAGCGTGGTTATTAATCGTAGCATACACAAGGAGAGTCTATCTACACGCACCGTATCGGTGTCAAAAGTTGAACACAGACTGATGCTAAATGACAAAAAACTGGGTCATGTCATGCTGTGCCTTAAACACAATGAGCTATTTATATTTTCTACTGTACCTAACCTTCCCTTCTCTCCTTCCAGGAGCGCTCTTCCTGCAAGTGTTCGACACCCTCCCGCAGGACCGCGAGGTGAACCCCGGGGAGGTGATCGTGGTTCCGTGCAAGGTGCGCAACCGCAAGGGCGAGTGCGCGTGGCTCAAGGACGGCGTCGTGGTGGGCAAGATCCCAGGGAAGTACACCTTCAACCGGGAGCCCGACGACGGCGACTGCGGCATCACGGTATCCAACACGCAACTGGAAGACGACGATGGGCTGTGGCAGTGTCAGGTGACGCAGGCCTCGCTGCAGGAGCTCACGCTCACGTCGCCTGAAGTCAAGCTCACCGTCAGGGGTAAGATGTCCTAATATGTCTTTTCAATGTGTTTAGTTAGAAGTTAGTGAGATATTATTAGGGCCATATTCAGAGAGACAAACTCGTAGAGGAAACGAGACGGAAACGGTGAGAAAGCTCACGAAACGAGAGACTTCGAATTCAGGAGCTGTCGTCCTCCATGTTGTTCCGAGATTCGAATCTATGCGGATTCATTTACACTTTTTGTGGTCCGTTAAATAGTTCCGAAAAATCTAGAACAGCTACTAATTACTAAAAAAAAGTCCTCAGACATTAATATACTTCGAAAGTAATGGACATCTAATGTTAAATATATAATTTGAAAGAGAAATCATACGAAACTACAGAAGTGTTTTAGATTTTTTTTTAGTTTCACAAATTTCTGTATTGATAAAAAGCAAAACTATCCCCTTTAAAATATCGGTAAATCATTCACTTCATCAAAATACTAAAATTCCATACCTATACCATCCTCGCATTTCCTTGTCAAAATTGACCCACATTACACATTCAGACACCCTAAAACAACACAATTCTTTCTCAACCCCAACATTTGACCCAACAAAGCGTTCCCACCGTAACAAAACCATTCCATACGTGACATATATCCCTCCACCCACCTTGACAATTCGCAACGAAGGCGGGAAAGGGATGGATCCAACAAAAAGAACAAAAACAACCACCCCCCATCCTTCGCATCACTCCCTTTGCATCCCAAATCCCCCCCCGCGAGAAGCGGAATCCCGCAGAAAACCCTGATGACGGCACGTGACTTGATTCCAGGACCGCAGATAAGAAGGAAGGAATATATGAAGGATGGAAGGATTCCGGATTACGGGTCCGGGTCTTAAACCCCGGGATTTAATTTCGCCCCCGGGATTTTTTCTCCTTTCACGGTGTTGTTTCGGTTGGATTTGATGGAGTTAGTGATTGCATCGCGCACAGACGGGAATTAGAGGGAGGTTTGTCACTGTCATCGTCTCTGTTTGGGGGTGAAAAGAATGCTCGATTCTTCTCTGAAAGTTGGTGTGTAGTGTAATTAGTTTTTGAACGAAGGGGTGGTGATGTAAGCTCGCTTAAGCTTTGTTGGGGGTTTTGGATTGATATTAGATATGTAAATTTCTTTCGGAGGAGGAGTAATTCTATGTTGGTTGGTTGGGGGTGAGGGGCTATTGAGAAAGGGGCTTAAGGGTGAATGGTTTTAATGTATTCAACTTTTTGGGGGGCTTTGGGTTTGATTTGAAAGTAAATCTTTTGATTCACCCTCAGGCAATATTATTTTTATCCCTATGCTGATGTCAGTTTTGGGTATTGAAATGCAAAAACATAAGAGGCGTTATTAAACTTTTAATAGAATAGTGGGATTTTTAGTTTTTTTGGGGGGGGAGGGGAGGAAAGACGGTATGGAAATTATCTTAAAAACTATATTTTATTTTCAAAAATAGACTTAGAAGATTAAAGTATGTAGCTTTTCTCTTATAAATGGATATGAGATAATATTTGTGCTATGCCGACGTTAGTATTGGGCTTTTCCTACGCTAGTATTTGTTCTGTACCGATGCTGTGTTAATGTTCTTTCATATGAGATAGTACTTTTGAATGCGTTCTTTTTTACTTTAAAGCCCAATTCCCATGGGTTGCGTATTAAAATTCGTCGGCGAAAAACGCTTCCCTACTTTCCCTACATTTTCTGAGGAAGAGCAATCCTTTCTTTTAAAACTAGATTCACATGATCACATGTCATAAAGAGTCCAATCATAGGCCTAGAAGAAAAAACGCAGCGCTCAAAATTCGCACGACTTTTTTCTTAGATTTAATTTAAGAAATTCGGGAAATGCGCTTGCGTTTTTAGTCACATGATTTCCTCCAACCAATAAGAAAGCCCTTATAAAACAAAACAGCATCCATTTTATTTTGATGGTTCAAAGCAGATCATAATCGTCTATATCACCGAATTTAAATTGTGCATCCTAAAATGTGAACTAATTAAGATGAGTTAACTACTCACAAAGTTAATAAAATTATAAAAGAAGCCTCTTTGTTAGAATAAGCGACTTCTAGATTGCAGGAATAATTAAAAAAAAAAACAGACGACATGGGAAGTAGGCAGGAATTCAGGAGACAAGCGGTGAGTTAAATGTCTTAAAATGGTATATTTAAATTCGTAAAGAGAACTGTAGTTCGAAATAACTTTTCATAATGCTTTTCTGAATTGTTAGACTCCATACAGAAGCACAAAATATACAAAAACCTTTATTAGAACCATAATTGTAATTTAAATTAATACTTGATAGCTCATTGGTATAACTATTTCTTCCGATGCCGTCTGTATTCTGCATATTTTTGTATTTTTCTTAGTAAGTTGTCTTTTTCTATTATGATCCAAATCAGAAATAGCCCCAATTAATTCGAATGTTTGGAGATCTACTGTATTTTAATACAAATACATTACTTATCATGATTTGGATATACACAGTGAAACTAATATTTTCATCAGAACATGTGAGGGAATAGAAAAAAAAAAGAGTCGATAGGCATGTGCAGTGCAATCAGTATTTATTGATGTTCTTCCTGAAGGAGTTTCAGTGAGAAAATTATTTTTATTTAATGTTCTTAAACCAGCTTAAAATAACTTGTTTCATTTTTTACAACAGCTTATGTATATATGAAACTACATTTCCACTTCGGAGCTTCTCGATGTCTTGTCATGAATAAACTTTAAAATTTTAGCAGTGATGCTTTAAATTGATATAATTTTAATGGATGCTACTAATTTTATGAAAAATGCATGCTTATAAATCTTAATAAAGTTGTTTAAAGTTGCTGTAAGTTTTGGCGCCAATACGATAGTAGGTAAAAGTCAGTGACCTCTAGTGAGCTTAATCAGAAACAAAGCGGGAGAAAAAGCTAGGGAAAAAGATCCTTCAAAATTCGCGACGAGTAAATTCACTTGCGTATTTTCAAAAAACGCAACCCATGGGAATTGGTCTTACGTTAGTTTAAGGTAAGCGAACTTACCAACTGATTGTGCTGTATGGTACTAGTTCTATTATTTTTTTTTCATTATAATGCCAATAGCTCACCTAAGGAATCATTTATACAGTCAAAGCAATTTTTTTTTATTATTGGACAACCAATGAGAATAAACCTTATATCCTTGGCTTGTATGAATCCATTATTTTTTAATTAGAAATTTATTTGCTTCGAACTAAATATTTCTTGATCTAAGGTTGACAGCTGAATCATCCTACCCCCATGACTACAATCACTCCCAAAATTGTAAAAGAAGAAATGTCCGACACAAAATTAGTTTGTTAGGAAGGAAATTGATCATTTTTGCATTCAATATTATGCACATAAAAAGATAATATATCGTTATCAAGCAGAGAGCTTTACACGAAAATCCTTCTCATACTCTGCAAAAGCAACAACTAAACCTAGTCCAAAAATATTCACTATCCCCACGCAATATATTCATCTTGTATATCCCATATTCCGTCAACAAACACTTCCATTTTCCTTCGAACTTAGATAACTCATCCATTGAAAATTCCGTAAACACATCAACCCAGGAGCATGCTTTCTACTCCCTTTTTGCCAACTCTTCTCTTGTTAGAGGGTACTTCACTTTTCAGGGAATGAACTTTTCAATCCCACAGAGTGGAGTCGTGGATCTTTTCACTCCCAAAAGATGTGGTGCAAAAATTACCATGCCCCGGCACCCATCCAAAAGAGACGGGACTGTTGCCATTCAAGCATTCAAAACCAGCAAGGAAATTACGTCAGCGATGAGCTATTGGAATTCATAAAAATCCCTGTTTTGAATACCACGCTGTGCTGGTACGGGAATTATGAAAAATATCGTGAATAAATATCGTAGACGGGGCATTTTTCTTTCGCTGCGTGTAGGAAAATATTTGATTTTTAGACCCCCGGAAAGTTTTTGAGCTGCAGCGGTTCTCGTTTGTTGGGCCCCTGCCAAGATTCGGGGCTGAGCTACTTACTCGATTGATGTTTCGGAATGTCTCGTTGAGTTGTTTCTTTTGGGATGTAAACAAGAGCATTATGGCATCATTATGAGGAATATATTTGAATTTTGTGTCTTTAAAGATGTTGAGGAAATGAGGCATTATGTTAAAAAATTGCTGAGAACGTGAGATTTTTATGGACGAAAACAAGCCATTTAATCTGCGATGCAGAATAATTGAAATAAAGGATTTTTAATCTTGTAGTTTAAGAAATAAATTGCAATTAATACGTATTTCTGTAATTTGAGGCAGATTGTTTAATAGATAGTTTAGTGAGTCATTTGCAGCTGATAAATTTAGTTATAATTTGATATACTGTACTACTTCTTACCAAGGATCAATAGAATTCGTAACAATGATTTAGTTGCATAAATACTAAATTTTTATTAATATATTTTAGATAAAGAGAATGAGAAAGTTATAAACGTGTGGACGGTAGAGGATAAGTGTCGAGGAGTAAGCTTTGCTTTAGGGTAAATTGTATTAAATTAATGTTCACAAAGTCATTAACTAGAGAAATATAAATGTATTTCATATCTTAAAGTATTCCTTACTAAATAATTTGAAACCTTAAGCTACATTAATCCGTGGTATCGGTTTTGCACATTGGTAATGCAGAACCATCTCTAAAACGTTGTTTTAGTAGCACAATGTGTATAGTATGTGAAAGGGATGCTTATAACTGGGATTCTATCTAAGGGCCATATTCAGAAAGAAAAACACGTAAAAAAACAAGAACGGTACGGAAACGGTGAAAAATCAATCGTACTAGGTATTTGGAGACGGTAACTCCGGAGCTCTCGTCCAGCCATATTGTTCCGAGATTGAATCGTATGAGGATTGCTTTTACACCTTTTGTGGTCCGTTAAATACATAGTTCCTAAAAATCTAGAACAGCTACTAATGTCCAAAAAAAAGTCCTCAGACATTAATATATTACGAAAGTAATGGACATCTAGTGCTACCTTGTGATTTTGTATTATCAGTGTACAAATACTTGTAAGGGTGTGCGAAAGGAGGCGGCAGCTCTGGACCTCCCGTGTTAAATCTCTCGTTTCCGTATCGTTCCCGCCTTGTTTCCTCTACGTTTTATAAGTTTCTGAATAAGTCCCTTAATTGGAGTCCCTTCAGCGTTTCATATAATTTTGCTTGAAAATTTTACTTTATGCACTCTATTGTTGACCAAAAGGAGTCTGTGATTTGACGTAAGTCCTACATCCTATACTAAACTATCTCTTCTCTTCCAGAGGCGCCTTATCCCCCAATCATAGAAGACACCACCATCCAGATCGTGCAAGGGGACCCCTTCACGGCGCGTGCCAACGAGCCGAAGCGCCTGCACTGCGTGGCGCGGAAAGGGAACCCCCCGGCCACCCTCAAGTGGTTCCTGGACGACGTCGAGATAACGTCCAACGTCAACCAGAGCAACGTCAGCGACGTGGAGAAGCGGAAGACGTGGCAGGCTGTCAGTGCCCTTGACATGACCTTCAGCAAGGAGGACAACCACAAGATGCTCAAGTGCGTCGCGATACACGACGCGTATGACACCAAGGCGAAGGATATTGTGGTGCAGCTGGAGATTTTGTGTGAGTATAGAGTGATTTATTGTAATAGTAGTTGTAAGTAGTCTTTCGAAGAAGTTAGTGACTGGTGTTCACCGTAGAACTGTTTGCAACTAATTAGCCACGTTTCACGGCTAAACTTGACGCTAAAACTGGTTGTCAAGGAAGAAAAGTGAATTTTTCGCCAATCAGATTCGGCAAAAAGTTCAACCGCTCGTCAGGTTAACCATGGATACGGACTTAAAGGTTCATTTCCATTGGTAAAGTTGCACCAAACATAACGTTTACGTTTACTTCGACGATTTAGAAAAACAGTGAAGATCTATTAGGTAAATAATGAAGACAATCATATTTGATGTAGTCAACGTTGCGTTAGCACCTCGTTTCCAGGGGATATAAACCCTTTTTATCATGCAAATTATTGCAGAAAAAGAAAGATCTTTCTGATTTTTTTCCACATTTCTAGGTACCATTCTTTACGAGGGATGTTTTTTTACTGTGAGGTTTCAAACTTAAGTCATTCTACAGTCTCAAATCAAGCTAAAGCATATTACACTTAAAAGTTTTTAAAAAGATTATTTTTGTGAATGGCGGATACAGTGTAGGACAATATTCTGGTATCCATGTCAAGCCGTCAGAAGTATTCATTTTTTTGATTACCCAACAGCACCTATGGACCGAAACCACAGTTGCGTGTACTCTTATTCTCTCCGCACACATTCACTGACTCGCAAAACTCCAATTTTACCGGGATCCACATTCATTCGTTACTTTAGGAATATTTGCAACCATCGATGCATGAAATATGGGATTCGAACCCCCGGATGACCCGATTCTCGGATACTCTAATTACTTGACGAGTAGGCAGCCTTTTTTTTTTGTGAAATATTTTTTTAATACGTTTTGAAGATCTTCGTAAAATGCGTAGCTTTTACCCTTTGGTTAAACAAACAATTACAGTTTGAAGTAGCTATTATTGTAATTTAACTGTGTGTAATACTTTTTATTTGTAAAAAGCCACATGAGAATATCAAGTTTAAATAGTGTAAAGTCGTATTAGTATTGTTTTTAAACTTTAATAGACAAGACGGTTGTTTTCATTTGTCCATCACTACATTTTGTTATATCCGTTGTTTTTGTATAGTACGTTGGTAAACGGTACTACGGTTGGTACGGTTGTTTTGTATAGTTGGTTGTTTTTGTTTACCAAGTTGGTAAAGCAAGGGGATACGGAGGGCTTAAGTTTCAGCAAGGATAACAGAACAAGGGGCCATGGGTATAAACTAAATAAGACACATGTCAATCGGGATTTAAGGAAGTACTACTACTTTAATAGGGTAATTGACATATGGAACGCGTTGCCAGAAAATATAGTTTATTCAAAGGGAGTGTTCGAGTTTAAGAGGCAACTGGATAGGCTGTGGGAATTGGGGAATTCATAATCATAGGACCAGCCTTGTTGGGCTATGAGCCTGTAGCTGGTCGTCAGTTTTGTATTTGTATTTGTATTTGTATGTTAAAAATATTTCTTAAAAAATAATGATTATTTCTTAGTGAGGCTGCACTATACGAAGCACCCACGAACTTGCAAATCCTCTGTTCTTTCAACGCGACATGTTTCAAAAATTGTACGATTCAAAGTGTGAGCAGCAGAAATAAAAAAAAATCCGCTCAAAACCCCATTCCATTTCTATCCCCCCTAAAAAAAACTCATCAGACCATCACGATGCAGATATACCCCGAACAATCATCCTCAAATAAAAAATAAATCGTCCATCCGACTGAATAACGAATCGTAAAATTAACTTACCTACACCCTCACAAAAAATAAAAACTACCACTAGAAAAAAAAATCCCCCATCCATCCGTCCTTTTCAATGCCATATCCCGCTATTTAATAGACACCCGCTGAGACAAAACGACCAGAAGGGACCGTATAAAAAACTAGGACGGTAATAAAAACAACGACCAAAACGAAAGAACGAACTAAATCATCATAAATCATTCATATTTTTTCGCCCGAGTAGCGAAGCATAAAATTCTCAGTGGGCACCTCTTTCACTGTAACCGCGGTCAGCCGCAGCGGGGGGAGGGATGGTCTTTGTACCCCCCTGCTGCTAAAGGGATAATAGGGAAATATTAATGGTGGGGTGAAGAATGTTTTTTCGGAGGAATATTTAAATCTCTACATTAGGGTATCGCGTTGAAAGTTTTTTTTTTTGTGATAGGTTTTATTTAGGGGAGGATCTACATATAATCCATGAATGGGATTATTGTTTTAGGCTCGAGCGCAAAAGTGACATCATTCATTTATTATGAAGGAAATAAATTCCCACCGTGGGGTTATTGCTTGACGTTTTGTCCTAATGGATTGTCAATTTAATTAATTCAATTGTGTTATGTTTAGTTTTTCGTCAAATTCACACTTTTCTGATTTTTTTTTTCAAATTTATTGTTTTGTTATTGTTTCTAAATCTTCATGGGAGAACCTTAATATTATAGAAAAAAAAAAGAAAAATATGTGAAAGTAGAAAACAGCATTTTTTTGGTACACGTTTAAATAAAGTCTTCAAAGCAAAGTCATTTAAAATTACCCAGAGCATTGATCGAGAAAAACAATGTTTTACGATCCGAATTGACGTCACAAACACAACATTTTTATAAATAATTTCATTACTAAAACGTCATTTCTTTTCTTCCTAAAAATGCTATGTTTACAGTTCTCGTTAGAATGAAACTCTTCAAATATTTAATCACATTCTGCATTTTATATGCAATGGAATGAGTTATGCATATAGTATTTAATAAGCTATTTTAATTGGAGAATTTCAAAAAATTGCTTTTGTAAATGCAAATTACCTTAATATTATTATATTTATATAATGAGGCTGGAAACATAATTAAGGAAGTAAATCGGTATAATATTGAATAATATTGAATCGGAATAATATTGAATATAATACCTTTGCCATTTCTAGGCCTAATTTAGTTGCTTTATTTTGGAAAAAATATTAGGTACATAAACTTAAAGTAAAATTTTTCATTTGAATGAGATTATACCGAAGCAAATTAAGCAATGTAAAAGAAAACAGCAAAATGTAATATAGAACGAATATTCAATTTTTATGATAAAAGTACACACTTTCCTTACCAATTGAATGCAAATTTTATTACCAGTTTAGTTTCAAATAGTTTTCAATGTGATACTTATGCATTTTTGGTTATTTTAATGCCACAAAAAACTACATAAGGTTGTGTATCGAATTGTAACTGATGTGGTGCCTTTTACTAATAAATAGTTTTTAAATTTTCTATCCCTTATTGGACATTGAAAGGCTTTGTAGGTTCATAAATAAACGCCACATGAAACAAAAAGTATATAATTTCGCCTATATGTTCATAAGACAAACCACTACCCTTTTCGTGTTTGATAGTAATTCACGCAAAGTGTAAAACAAGAAAAAGTCCTAATTGCTTCTACCCATAATTGCCACCTAAAACCAATCTAACGCCTTAGCAACACACGTCACAATCACGTCACCAATCCGGCAGCGAACGATTCAATTACGCCGTTACCGCCAAACGTGCCACATCTCAAAAACGCATTAACGCGGATTACCCGAGCCATTTATCCACAGCAGGACGGCAACATCTCAATTTTCGAAACGCGCAAACTGAAGCGAAGAGAGAGAAGAGAAAAAAAAGATGGCGACAGTCGCTGAACCGGGACGCTGTTCGACAGCTCATCTTCCCGGATATTAATTGTTGGCGGCGGGCGGGAAGGAACAACAGAAAGAAAAGGAAAGGACAATGGTTCGGAAGCTTCACACCCCTTTTTCCTATTCATTGCGTTCGACTAATTTTTCATAAGGCAGGTGGTATTTCTGCGGAAGCGTCGTGCGTGTTGTGGTTAGGTGTGTGGTGGATGATAGGAATTGGCTTTTTGTGCCGCGGAATGCGCCATATTGGAGGAATAGTTTATTCGGAGATGGATGTCTGAGGTTGATTTGTTGGGGTTGTTTGGGAAAATTAATTATGCCTTTTGTTGTCGTAAGAAGGGAAATATATTTACGAACCTCTCTTTTCGAAATGCAGTAAATTTTGGTTAAGGTAATGCTGAATTCTAAATGGTGTGGATGATGACCTGCGATTGTAAAAAACACCCATAATATTTATCTTAAGGCTCATTCACATTGTTTCATTTTCACTGTTCATTCTGGGTGATTCACTCCTGTGAATCCCTAGAAAGATGAAGAAGTGAAGAGTGAAAAGCCAATTCACTCTTTTCACTTTGGATGATTCCTCCAAAATGAAGAGCAAAAGTGAAAAGTCTGAATGTGCCTTCAGGAATACAGGGTGAAAGCAAGATGATCCGTTTTAACTAATTTCTCAGTTTCTAATTTTTAAAACCTTAAACAATGTCAAATATCGGTATCTTAAACAACCAAATTTGTTTTCTGAAAAAAAAAACACCACACTTTCATATATAAAACAAAAAAAAAAGAAAGAGAAAAAAAGAATATAAGTAAGAAATATTTAAGGAATTATTGAATAGAATGGAATACCACTCATATGAAATAGAGCGCATCTTTGCCTCTAGATTAATTTGAAATACCTTGGAGCCTTAGTATGTATAAATATTACAGAGAAAAAATATTTACTAGAAATTTGGTTTAGAAAACAAGAGTAAATATTAAATATCTACAGTTCTTCTACGACATCCTTAACGATTTCGTAAAGTTTCTGACATTCTCTACAATTTCAATTTAGGTACCGTCATTTAGACCCAAATAGACTCTTTACAAATATCATTTCAACAGAGTAAATTTTTAGAAAATTTTACTTTTATACATTCATATAGAAGAATGGAATGTCAAACGATACATGTTTTATATTGTAAGTTTATTGCTTTAAGAATTCCAAATAGGAACACAAGATAAAGTAAAATGTCTTTTACTAATGCTTAATTTTTATTAAAAACGTCTACCAACGCAATACTTTAATAATAAAAAGCCTTGAAACGACAACGAGAATGATTTAATTTTTCTAGATGTGTATTGTTTATAAAACTTAAAAGAAATTTTAAAGGCGGAAAAGATATACCTCAATTCTCATCCTTAAACTTCTTGGGAAAATCAGCTAACGCAAAGTAACAAAAAACTAAAACTAACTAAACTTGACTAAATATAGATGTAAAACAAGGGATCCTTTTAACCAAAACTTTATTGAAAACATCCACAAAGAAGAAAAAAGATACATAACTGGATGACAACAAGATGATTAGAGACAATTTCAGATGTCTCGAAAATATCACATTACTACTTGTTATTGTGCTTGACTGAAACTTTTAATAATATCTTATCTAGAAATTTATCTTAAATTTCATGGTAAAAGCAAGTTGTAGTATAACAAGTCATCCGCCTAAAAGTTCCGATAACTTGTTACTATGGCGTGTAACCCAGACTAAAAATAGTTAATGGCATAAAAGTGAAGCTTTTTAGACGGGCACCACTTTATCTATCGTGTTGGTTGATATGAGTGGAGCTCTCAACAGTTTTCCGCTGAAAGTCACGTAATCCAGTAGCTTTTTGATAAGTCAGGTACACCGTGTATCATGTTTGATTCTCCTATTGTTCACGGGAGAACATGTCGATAGTTTCGTATTTTGTATTTATCTTTTGTAGAAGACTGCATCAGTGAATTTCGTTGAGGTAGCGTCTAACAACTTCGACTACAATTTCGTTCAATGTTCAGTCAGAAATTTGAATATTGCATGGAAAATATATTTTTATCTAAACTAATCCTTTTAAAGTGATCCCTAATTTTGAATACTACTTTCAGATTTAAAAACGGATGTGGTGTATCTGCAGTTATCATTTAAAATTTAATGTCAAAGATACAACTCTGTCGTTAATGTTAATGATGTATTTTGGTGTTCTACTTTTCTTTTTTTTAATAAGTAATGATGGATATCTGCTTTTTTTTCTTTCGTTCTTTTTGGAAATACATCTGGATTGTGTCTCTAAGATTTTCTCCAGCATGAAATATGACCTTTATTAATTGGTATTTTTAAAATTGTTCTTTGAATTCTGTGTTTTGAAAGAAGTTTTTCGGCACAAACGAGATTCAACTGAAATCATAAAAATTACATAATAGCCATTTAAAGGTCTACAACCGATGTGAAACTTGAACCAGATTTAAGGGGATATTTTTACCGCACTAAAATTAGAAACATCCAAACATGTACTCAAATTTACATACAACTACAGCAAACAATCAAATCAATTGCAAATTAATGAACACCATTGTGAATTGAACAGATAACTCAATACTTATGAGCCATTATTCCCCACAGTTAACGCATTCCCTCTGAACTATTCAACATTGTGAGCGGAAACATTGCTTACTTCTTAGACAAAGCATTAATTTGCAAGAGGCATAGAAACAGTCAGCAAAATCCTTTTGTGTTCCTCGCTTTGTACTTAGCCGAGTTCGTACTAGAAGCTACAACCGAAGCTGTGAAAGCACAATAGCAATTACTTCCATATAACACCTGGGCACAGTTTGCAACTTGTTTCAACCTGAGCGTAATTATTCACTTATGAATATTCACTTCTATGGTGCATTTACTGTATACACTACAAACCATTTGTTTGAATACTGTTTACACCATAGGTTTACACATACATTGTTGTTTGTATCAATAAAAATAAATTCTTTTAAATTGAAATGGAGTTTGGTAAAACTGTGTTTAAGATTCCGTTATTATTATTATAGTATCAGTAAATTTTCCAGTGAAAATGGGTTTTCAATATATTCTAGCGAAGTAATTTTAAGTAACGTACTTAAACTTCAAGAGATTAAGTGTTTCTTATTCTTAATATGAGTTGTATCTATGTATATTAAATCAATATTACTTGTATTTCGGAAATTAAAATGTTCGTCATCCTTTTAATAGAATGTTATGGTCTGTAAAATCAGCTTTTCATGCAGCTACTTTCTTTTCGTTTTTGTTTTAATATTTGTTTGCAAATATTAATACTCTGAAATCCATGTAGCTTTACTTTCTATATTTTTACCATGAAATGTATAAATATTCTTTTTCTAAATATTCCCTTAGCACAACGATTTACAAGGCTTTAGGATTGTTATATTTTAAAATATTGTTTCTTCTTACCCAGAGATGCAAATATTTATCGCTAAGTTTCAAGTTTATAATGATACAAATAACAAATTAGTTAGTAGTAAATTACAAAACTTTAAATAGGACATTATAAATGCATAAATGAGATTGCACATTGTTGCAAAGTATTAGCTCATTGTGCATTTTATAGCAAATCAGATCCACATGATGTCTTGGTATCTAAATTAAAACTTTAAGAAACGATGCACAATGTTGAGTTACACTATAATTATCGCATCTTTTGTTAATGGCTAAAAATTTATATTTAAAAAATTATCAGATATAAAAAAGATGAAGATTTACAATGACGTCTCCGCTAATCACATCTTCAACTAATTATTCTCCCTTTCAGATCCCCCCGAGATCAGCCTGGAGGGTAAGCCCAAAGAGGAGATCGTAGAAGGCATGTCGCTGATCTTGAGGTGCAGAGCGGACGCCAACCCCAAGGCCAACATCATCTGGCGCAAGTCGGGTCACTCGGGGATCTACGACATCAAGGACCACGTGGAGTTCAACCCCATCCGCCGGACGGACTCAGGGGTGTACAGCTGCTCCGCCAAGAACGACATAGGACAGAGCGAGGAGATGGAGATCACGGTGGACGTCAAGTGTGAGTAGACGTCACTTTTGATTTGATGAGGTTAACACGAAATAAAAACAATTGTTTCATTAGAAAAATTTAAATTTTTCATTCATTCAGTGATACAGTGATAGAACAGATGTACATCAATGGGGGGATATTTTTGTTCTTATTGTACAATTGGTTAAGAAATGATAATTAGTTCGATGTTAATTCCCTTAATTATCATAAACTGTCAATAAATATATTTTTTATTAATATATCATAGGAAGGGTGATTTTTAATGATGATTAGCAATTGAAATGATAAACAATTATCGTCATCATTGTAAATGACAAACATGACAACATTGTAAATGAAAGGTCATTTCGTCCCTATTTAATGTCCTTTCATTTTGTATGATAACATATAACCTAAATTTTATAATTTCAAGAGCATAAGAACTTTTGAATTAGCATTTTTTATATTTTATCCAATTTTAAAAGTAGTAACAAATAAAGAAAAATATTGGAATAACTCGGCATAATAATGTTGTGTCAAGAGAGGCAATTTCTTTTCTCGTGTTATTCTGACATTAAACAAAATATCAAACATTGATGAACAAAAACATACGTCTGGATAGTAAAATTGCAGTTATAATTCTTTTATAATGATATTTATACTATGTTAATTAGTACTTCAATGTATGCATTCAACAAAAATTGGGAACGCCATTTGTTTTTGGACTACATGAACGAAAAAAAAACTGGCTATAAGTTTGTAGCATTTCGTTTACTTCTTTTCTTCTTTCTTTTGAATTTTATGTAGGAGGTTGGTAGATATCAGTGGTTTTCTAATGAACCTGGATATCCATAACTATGCTATCCCAAGTTGGTATCGTAAGTTTCGAAAGGAAAAGACCCTAAGTAAATCCTTACATAAGGGTTTTATACCATCTAAACCGCTTCTTAATAATGGTTAGCTAACATAAATGCCAATACCACCCGTCACGGTTACCCACCCAGTATAAATCTAACCCCCCTGCAATAAAATATCCTCCACCGGCCATCATCATCATCATCGAAATTTCATTTAAAGCCATCTTGACCGCCACTGTCAGTTAGCGCGGAGGAGGCAAACAATCCAACAAACGAGGTCAGTCAGTCACAAGCATCTGCCGATGACACTCCAGATCGAAATGAAGTTGAAAAGGAGAAGAGTTCCCTTTCCAAGCCGATTCCTTTGTCCATGTTCGAAAATTTCGATTTTCTTCCTCCCCCCCCCCCCCTTTTCATTCTTTTCGCCGTTTATTCGGCTTTAGAATCCCAACACAAAGGGGGTCCACCCTTCTGCCTTCCTTCGATCCAAGAAAGGGGATTCCTGAGATTTACATATCAAAGACGGAGCTCTCGGCTTGTCATCGAAGACTCGATATCTTACTAAAGTGCTTAAAGGATCGCATTGACGATTGCGCGATCCGACTGAACCGGGACTCTTGTTGTTGTTTCTCGTCAGTAACTTTCATCAGGAACTGGTTTTGATACCGTTCTTTTGAGAGCGTCAATTAAGATTCAAAATTTCGGATCATCGATTGTTATGGTAATGCCAGATTTCGAAGGTTTGGAGTTTGATGAGTTTAGCAGAGTTGAGACGCCTACTGCTGCTGCTGCTGGATGGAATCATGGATTTTTAGAATCGATTTAGAGGGGATATCCCTATTGGAAAAAATTTCCTTACCGGAAAAAATCAAACCGGCTTATGGAACACCGGAACTAGTATGATATCGGAACCAGTATCATACTGGTTCTAGTATCATACTAGTTCCAGTGTTCCATAAGCCGGTATTATACTGGTTCTAGTATCATACTAGTTCCGGTATTCCATAAGCTGGTATTATACTGGTTCTAGTATCATACTAGTTCCGGTGTTCCATAAGCTGGTATTATACTGGTTCTGGTGTATACTGGATACGGTATGATGATGGATCTGGTTCCGATATCATACAGGAACCAGTACTCCATAACCCGATATATGCTGGTTCTGGTTTATACTGGATACGGTATGATGATAGACCCAATATATACTGGAAACAGTATCACTTTGATCTGGTATTAAACTGGTTCCAGTATTTATTGGGGCTGGTTTAGTATCTGATCCAGTGTCACACAAGAATAGGTGTTTTATAAACCAGATGACTCACTACTAAATCCAGCATGATCTGGTATACCCGGACCTGGAAAAAGTGCCCGAACCTACGAACCTGGTTCGGGGTAAGCCACTGTCAGCTCCATAGGAGCAATACATTAGGTTCGGGTAAATTTTATTAGGTTCGGGGGAAGGTTACAACTTTTTCCAGGTCCGGGTATACCAGACCAAGTATAAAATACTGCTTCTAGTGTGACACTGGTTTCATTGTGAGAATTTGTGTTCATTGTTTGTGTTGGAATACATATCACACAGTACAATACAAGAATACAGTCAACAAAATTATGTTTATGTAAGAGAAACACAGGTGTTTACAAACAAAAAAATACTAAAATAATCATAATTATCAGCAAAACAGGGTTCAAAGCAACAGTTTGAAAAATCACTTACTTCAAATATATCGAACATGTCAGAAAAAATTCAATACTGCAAGATTTTTCTCGCTTATGAACAATGCACATTAAGAAATCAATAGCAATTTTTACTACACTTGAATAAAAAACAGGGTTGGCAAATATTGTGATATTTATATAAATATCAAAATATCGGATATTTTTATATATATCAAGTTTTTGATATAGTATATCCAATACTTTCAAATTTAAACTGAAAAATTACTATTTATTAAAAGTGATTACAAGACTGAACCAAAGTATTACTAATTAAGAGCACTTTTAATTAAATCTCAATTATCCAGAGAATATTTGCTAATAATTACTACTAGATAACATCACTCCAAGAATTTTATGTACGTATGTATCATAATTTCATTTCTGCTTCAAAGAAAATATTTTTTGCTGAAAAAAGTTTAGCTTCACTTTAATTAATATAAATTGAAGAACAATGTATTCAATTATGATTTGAAAGTTATTAATAATTTGTGCCAAAGAAAAAATCAAAAAACTGCCTCTAAAATACATTACTTCCTATGCAGTTCAAAATTAAATAGCTTTTTCTCCTGTTTGTTTAACCACTGTGGAAGATAGAGCAATGACCTCCTCCTTCCCCTGACAATTCTTCAAAAAGAAACACAATCCATCTAAACGAAACAAAGCATTAAAAATGAGTCAAATACTCTCCCCAAGTTATTTTGCACCAATTTATGAGGAAACTCCAAGAGCTTGGTTTCCCGTTAAAAACTAAAAAAAGGGCCAATAGATACATGATTTTGTGATGAATCCGCTTGTAAGAAAATACAAGATTGAAAAAAGCATTGTTTACAAATACCACAACTTTTCTTTTAGTTGAGAATGTGCTAACAGCTAGGTTAAGAACAGAAACAAGATTTTTCAAGCCATCATGGTAAAAAAATAAAAAAAACCCACATAATTGAGACTGATTGACTCATTGACTACAGTTCAACAACGAAGTTTAGTCGCTTGACCTTTCTTGACCCGGGGAGAGCTCGCCGCTTCGGGGTAGCTAAAAAAAGAAGAGATTCTGGTTTTCGGGGGGTTGCCCAAGCGACTCAATTTCGTGGTCGATCTGTACAATGAGGAATACCAGCATTTTTTGAAAACAGAAAAAAGGCATTTTTCCAGTTAAAGAAATAAATCTAAATTCAAAAATTGACATGGAGAATTTCCAAAAAATTTAGTTTATTCAATATTTTATAATAAAAATAGACGATCCGAGTGAGAGAGAAAATCAGACTTTGCAATTGTTTAGGATTGAATGACGTCGCATCTGTTTCGGCCTTACTTTAAAGTACAGGCCAACAATGGATTTGAATCCTAAACTATTGTTTAAAACCCTTAAAACCAATGTTTTGGATTAAATGAGGTCACATGCTGATTTCACAACTGAGTAGAACTTCTTTTTAACCTTTTACCCGGAAAAAGTGGCTCATGTGAATGGTGCTATAATATATCAGTTTATAATACCATACAAGAAACATTATTATGTTAAGGCAGCCTTCAAACTTTATGGCTAGGTCGCGACAATGTGAATAGTTTTTCTGCCTGAAAAAGGACTCCTGTTAAGACTCAATGCTACTCTGTATACCAATGACAGTATCAAAGGATCAGCTGGGATAAAAGTCCTCCATTTGGCGATCATGTCGCGATTGCCAACTATACACTATAATTAATTGTGATATACAGCCAACTTGGCGACCCCACGCGAGTCGCCAAATGGAGGACTCTTATCCCAGCTGTGCCGTATCAAATGAGTAATTCTAAAAGTAGAAACATACAATGGGATTGGGTGGAGGCAGGGGCGAGACTAAGGGGTGGCTAGGTATATACAGAAAGATGCATCAGGACGGCAAAACTGCAGCACCAGCAGATGGTCTTGCTACCTGAAAAAAAAATGTGTTAAGGCTTGATGCTACTGTACCTATGTTCAGATTTTTGGTTCCACCAATGAATAGAAACAGAAAGTTTTAATTTCGATGTAGCAAATAAAGAGCACGGGGGGAATCACGATATTAAACTAATAACTTACTATTAAAAGAACACGGGATGCAATATAAATCGCTAAATACTCTAATAACGCAACAAACTGGAACAGATTTGAAACAGTATTCACGGCGAATAAGGAGATTGTCTAAAGATCTTGGAGAGCAGTCGAATGGGGGCTGTATCTAGAGAGGTCACAAAGTTGATGGTTGCTGTCTACAGGGAAGAACCACACTTGTATAATATAGACGCACACATGAACTCCATACACGGAAAATTTTAGAATTTTGCAGAAAATCCTTCATAATAATTTAAGTTTCTGAATTGATTTTTGATAATTGTTGTAGCTTAAGAAACATTATTACTGTAACTAGGTAAATAATTTTACTGTAAATGTGCATTAAATTACAATTTAAAAGACTTGAGGCACTTATTTAATCTACAGAAAATATTTAGAGAAAATTTTGTGTGCAGAAAGTTTTTTGTTTCATCCAAGTTTGGGAAGGACCTGTTTTGAATCTGTTCCCAAAAACTTCCTTATTATGATTTCCGAAACAAGAAGTAAACAATATATGGCAAATGAAACACCTCACCATTTGTTGACTTTGATTTACTTCAATCAAAGGGATGTTAAAATTTACCAAGTGTATGGGGCATTTCATGGTAATTGTAGTCTGTAACATTTCATTTTGTGTTTTAAAGTTGTATAAATTTCAAGTTTTTATAGTTTTTCTGTATTAATCTAATGTTTACAAGCTATGTTAGTATGAGAACAGAAAATTTTAAAAGATTTGAAATGTATACAACTTTAAAAGACAAAATGAAATGTTATGGATCCTACAATTACCGTGAAATGCCACGTATATTTCACTGATCCTCGGAAATATATTATTTTACTGACCACTCTGACTTGCCAACATACCATATACATTTAAATATTGATACTGATCAATCATTGCAACAGCCTTGATGGCCTAGGCAGTACAGTGTTCACCTCATGACCTGTTGTTCCCCGGGTACTTACGTATTATACCGTCAACCGTGACGCTGAATCCGAAAATGTTATCAGATCCCATTGACTTTACTATTACCGTGCCGCTGAATTAGACGGCCGTTGAATGGTCGACGGGATAATACGTAAGTACCTTCCCCGATTCTAATCCAGGTTGGCTATCGATGCTTTTTATCAACTATGTTATTTATACTTCAAACAAATAATTATATAATTTTAATAAAATGCATAGAGCTCATAATTCTTGTCAGTTTTATCAAATTAAAGATTTTTTAATTAGTTTTGTTTGAATGCATCTAATACAAGGATCTATGATTACAACAGATGCGTCAGAATGGTCGATGAAATACTATTTTACCAGGGGACGGTGAAATATCCACACTCTAAAATTTATTCCTGACATTGAATTAAGAAAAGATTACACAAAGCTCATTAGCTCACTAGCCCATGAAGACCACACCAGTGGTATGTCCTGAGCAATTTTACCACCTTTTTGCAGTACCTTCACAAATTCATCATTTGATAAAAATAGATAGTTTCACAAAGTCAGTTTTCGGATAAAAAGTACCTTCACAAAATACATTTTTTAAAAAAAGTTCTCTAATAAGCTTGCTATATTATTCTCTTAATTATTAAATATTTAGCTATTCCAGACTAAATTTTCTTTTGATTTTTATGTTTTAAGACAATGTACAAATGATTTTATACTTAAATTTTCACAATTTGCAGAACATTTTCACAAATTATTACTCATTTTTCACAAAATAGGTACCTCTTAAAAAAACTTGGACAGACCCCTGCACACATAATGCCTACAAAGCTTACTTGTATTAGTGACCCAGTTAAGAGATCAAACACAACACCTCAGATTAAATTCCTGATCCTGTCCTGTGACTCAGAGGAAAAAAGTCTGCTGCTACACAACCAAGCAACAAAAAATTAAATCCAAGCTTAAAATTATTAAAGTATATATTTTTACATTACGTTATGGCAAATGTGATTTGCGTTTATAGTTTGTTTACAACGTGTATAAAAACTTGTAAGATAAACATATAGGACATTAACACAACTACAGTAATATATATGCACTATTACGTAACTAAGGTACAATTCCGTTAAGAGTCCCCGCTTAATATTGCCAATATCCAAATATATCCAAATATCAATAAATTTTTCTGACTTTTATTAATAAACTGAATAGTTATATTGATCTAATTAAACATTTTAATTCAGGAGTTTGAAATTATTTACGAGTATTTCTACTTTTCGTGGTCTAAATGAACCGGGCGATATTTAGCGGGGACTCTAACGGAATTGAACCGTAACTAATATTAATTTCAATTTCAAATACTAAAACACTAAATAGCAATGAAACATACCTTAGTATTCACTTCATTCCAACTTTCGCCATCGCGATGATGTAGAGCTGAAACAGAAAGAAACTTTAGAATAAAAAGGGAAAGGAATTTCGGCTAAAATGTCGGTTGAAACGTTCTTTCTTGCTGAAAAGGAATTTTTACAACAGAAAATAAAGATAGCGAAACTAACATTGCACCCAAAGCACTGATTGCACCTAACCAAACCAAAACTAACTAAACCAAACCGGCGAGTTTTATGCCATAAAAAACTCTAGAAACAAGTATAGAACATTACTAGACACATCAAGGTTATAAATGAGAGAATAAAAAGTTAAATACTACTTATTTGAACACTGCATTAAAAAAAAAGGCAGCAACCCGTTAACTCGGGTTGCCGCCAAAAAATATAAACAAATTACAAACACAATAACAAAACATTGGGTCTCGCGGAGGAATACTGTATACTCACTAGAATGCGTGAACCGGCTGCCAGCGTTGCTATGCAAATCCTTATGAAGGGGATTTTCGTTTCTGCTATTGTTGTTAAGGAACAGCATTTTTTTAGCATCGCGCTAAGATTTTCAGAAAAGGTTAACCGTAAAGTTTCATGCTATCTGGGTATGATGTTGTTCTCATTTCAGAGTTTTCATATGAAAACGAAAACACACAAACACACTCTACCTACAGATGTGAATGTCAAAATAATTTATTTATACAGGGAGTTTCTGGATAGATGGGGGAGGTTGGATACACCTGAAACAACTCTGGATCGCATATTAAATTGGGGTTTGCAAAAATACAGTACTTCTGAAGGGCTAGAGCAAGGACAGAAGTTATAAAAATTAATTAAAAATGGTTAATTGCTGAGGGTCTAAACAAAATTCCACTGTAAATAGTCATTTTAAACTTATTTGTAAAAAACTGAGAAAAATATTTTTTCTAATGGGGTCTTTAAAATGTGACAGTATAATTTTGCACACGACCCCTTAAGAAAAATATTTTGCAGTTTTTCAAGTAAGTTATAAAATGTTAATTGGCACCAGAATTTCACTTTTACCCCAACTGCTTACCCTTAATGAATAATTTTTTTAATTAAATCTATGCTGAAACACCATATATTTTTTTTGTTTCTGTTGCAAATAAAATTGTAATTTTAAAATGTTTTAGATAGTTTTACTGGATGAGATTTTTTGTTCACTGTAAATTTAAAACATTAATGAGATATGATGAGCTAAGTCAAGAAAACTATAGAGCATTCGCACATGACGTCGCACTTGACGACGTGACGATCGAGTTATTTTTCGAGAAAATTTCAAATATTTTTAAGTCGTCGTATAACTTAAAAAAATAAAGGTTGGAATAAAAAAAAATCAACTAATTCTATACTGGTATTTAAATTTTCAGTATGATTTAAAATTGGTAATAAAAATTCTTGTACATTCTATACTAGTATAAAAATTTAAAGTATTCATTAAAACTGGTATCAACGTTCCCCAGTATGGTTTCATACCTGTTTCAAAATTTCCAGTGTTGTTCATACTGGTATTGAAATTCCCAGTATTCATTAAAACCAGTATCGAAATTCCCAGTGTTGTTCATAATGGTATTGAAATTCCCAGTATTCATTAAAACCAGTATCGAAATTTCCAGTATTGATTCATACTTGTATTGAAATTCCCAGTATTCATTAAAACTAGTATCGAAATTTCCAGTATTGATTCATACTGGTATTGAAGTTCCCAGTATCCATTAAAACCAGTATCGAAATTTCCAGTATTGTTTCATACTTGTTTTAAAGTTTCCAGTATGGTGTCATACTGGTTTTAAAATTTCCTGTATGTTTTTCCAGTATGGATACTAGTTCCAGTATGATTTATACTGGTTCTAGTATCATTTTGATACTGGTTTTGTGAACTTTTTCCAATAGGGATTAAGGGGAATGAATTTTGTGGGGAGATGGAGGGAGCTTACCTCAGCGACTTTATGAATTAATTAGGAGTTGGTGATCTGAGAAGAATTCATTAAAAGGGCTTTCACTTATGAAAGTTGGAAGGAAAAGGAAATTGACTCTATAACGATAGCCTAATGGTTGCCAAATTCCAGCAGGAAACTACGATGCATTATTTTGAATATTTACACTCTGCCATTGTGTTTAACTCATTATGTATTTCGATTTATAATGTAAAATATAAGTAGTTATAAGTTTTATAAGTTGCAGAACATGCTAAATTCATGAATTTCTTAAAATAATTTCCTATTTGAAATAATCACTGTTTTTGAATGTTGTAAAATAATTTTAAAGAATCAATGTGCGTTCATCATCAAATCATGATTCGAAAACCTTTTGTTTACTTTAAATTTTCAAAATTTCGGATTAAAATTCTTTTTAGACCTCTATATAGAGGTAAAGTTTTAAGTAGCTCTTATGAACAGTTTATCTCTATGAACATTATGTTTTATAGAGTAAGGTATTTCTCATGCAATTCAAACTTCCTTCAACATAATTATTCTTACACCTACCGCGGCTACTGAAATGTTATAATTATTAATAGTTTTTAATTTTTTGAGCGCATTGAAATCATATGACGGGAAAAACAAAGATGGACATTTCCTCAAATGATAGAAATAATCTAGAAACAACGCTGCCAGGAAATTTTCGTTTTTTGAAGAAAAAATTTTTTACAGTGTAACTGTAACGTGCATATCGTGTTCATTTAGAATTTATTGTTTTTCAAGTTTTCTTTCTGTTTTGTTACAGATAAACCAAAGATAAATCGTGTGTATCCCTCTCCTCGTACCACAGTAAACTTATACCAAAGCACGAGACTAGTCTGTGAAGCTGAGGGAAATCCTCCACCAAAGTAAGTTATTGTATAAAATCAATTTCAAATTATACTACTTTTAAACTGTATGTGTTGAATAATGTTTGTGCATTTCTTCAAGCCATTAAACCCACTGAATTGTTAAGGGTAAATTTTATGAGTATGGAAATTTTGAATAAAAACTCTAGTTTTCAAAACTAACTATAACCGTAAAGTGAAGAGAGACTGGATAAAATATCGTCATGGTTTACAGTTTGTAAGGAAATGTAACTTAAATTTTTCGACAAATTTTATGTATCGTGTTTGCATTTGTGATAGGAGTAGAAGCAATTTGTCTAAAAACTTGAAGTTTTATAGTATACCATATTTCACAGAAACGCATATAATAATGTAGCAGTATACGCAAAAACTTTAAAAAATTATTAGAAGTACTGGATGAGGGAGTAAATTTTAAATCTAATGAACGTAAAAAATCAAGTAACAAAGAAAATCAATTAGCTTTCCTCAAAACAATATTTCATTAAAAATGTTTTATAAAAACGTATAAAATGTAAAAAGTTCTTTAGGGTAACATTTAAAGATATTTTTTTATCTTAAGAGTAACAGAAACAGCATGAGGAATAACTTACATTCTTAATAATAAAACAGTATGGCTATTTTGGCCCCAATCGATACATGTACTATATACAACATTGCTTGATTAAATCATCAATGCCGGAATTTATTCACATAATAAATCATATTATACCGATTATATGCTACGTCGAAGAAACACTACTAGCCTAATATGTGAATCATCAGAATTATCTCGAAAAGGGGAAACATGCTTTCCAATAATACATTCCGGTAGAAGAATGCGCTGTAAAGGTATCGAATGTTATTAACGCATACTTGGGCCATAGCTCTCATATTGAGTGTGTGCTTTTATGCCACCTGCTTTGTGTCCGCTTGGTATTTGTTAGTGTGAGGATGTAATAGGTCGATAAATGATAGCTCCTATATATACTAAGTAGTCATTGAGTGAAGAGTGTATTTCGGGTAGGTGTGTTTAGGTTTTCTGCTGGAGCGTTACGATGTTTGAGTGTTTATTTGTAATCTATCTCATTGATAGCAGGTATTTTTCTTAGTTTTTAAAATTTTTAAATCGTTTCTTCCGTACTTCTTTAATTCTTCCGTAATTTCTACTTATTTAAAATACAAATTTGTGTTCCTTTTATTATTTTTTTGTAAAACTTAGAAATATCCCGAGATTTCCTTCGTACTTATTATTTGTTCTACTGTTTTTTACGTTCATCTTTTTTTTTTTTAATTTCAAAACATAAAAATAAATTCTCGAATAAAATGTAATGATTTGAGTACATTTATGATCTACAAAGTATGCAAAAACAATTGAAAAGATATTCGTTATTAACTGTAAAATTCCCCTTTCTGGACCTCTGAAATAAAAAAATAGATAAAATTAACCTCTTTTTATGTTATGAGACTGAATTACTAACATTTTACAATATCGGAAAGAGATTAATCATGACAACAATCGGTCTTTGTACGGGTACGGTACCGTCATGAACTATCTTAATATAGTTAATCTATTTTAACGTTTCTGTTGGTCTATTCAATGGTATTATTGTATCCATGCAGTAATGACGAGATTCCTCTCTAGTAGATAAAAAATTTAAATAATTTAATCATTTGTCCACTATAACATACCTCATACCAGATTAAGATTGAAGAATCATATCTTATTCATTAATTAGGGTTTTTATAAATACTTTCGCTCGACTGTTTGAGACTCACAGGAAGGGATGTCTACTCGGATCCTCTCCTTGTGTTGGACTTCCTGAGGGTCAACTACATAATGGAACTGGTCTGACTCCGTCAGACGTTTTCACGAGGACAAGAAACAACAACATTATAAATACTTTCAGTAGAATACGCAAAAATAGTTTTAATAGCAGTAATAATTTATTACCTTTTTAACATAACTCTCAGAACGTCTTATTTTAGAACTTAAAAGCATATCCTAGGGTCCCGTTTGATGTTGTTAAAAAGATAACAGGCGTAGAACATGTTGTTAAAAATTTACATTTCTCCTCAGGAATTAATTTAAAATTTAAAACACTTCTAGCAACCATCAATCCCTCTCTAAAATAGCCTCATCCCCCCATCTAAAACCCCCTCATCCCATCCCCCATCACCTTCCAAACTCCAATCAACAAAAGTGGTTCTTTTCATCCGTCCCTCCTCCCCATATTCCATTCTCGCACCTCCCACCCCTTTGAAACAGTAAACAAACCCAAGAAACCTTCCCAAAGAATATTGGCTTATGCATCCTCTTTTTCCCAGGGCTGAAGATAGAGATAACGTTGTATCTCCGTTGTAAATGGCACGTCGCCTTGCATTGCTTTGAGACGGCTTTTTATATGCTTCCAGGATCCCTTTGGTTTCGCGTGTGACGTTTACATTTATCTGTCATAGGGAAGAACGGAGATGGAATGTGATAGCGCAGGTTATTATCTGGCGTTCTCTTGGGGAGTTGGATGGACTCATTTTTAAGTCTTTTTGTATCGATTCTTTGTGTGTTTTTGAATGGGTTTTGTTTGGGAAAGATCGATTATTACTTTTTGAATGGGTACTTATTATTCATACGGGTTTTAGTCAGCGTATTGTGTTTTGGGAAGCTTTGTGGAGGTATGATGTATATAAATGCGCCGAATACGGAATTGTGTGCGTTGGAAGTTCAACGTTAAGGTTGTATAGGATAACACCATTTGAATAGATAGTACATTACCTAGGCACCTAGGATAAACAAATGGTTTGTATGGTTGTCCAAAGTAGACCTTCTGAAATCTGAATAGCCAGATTCCGTCATTGAAGAACTACTATGTTATGGAAGTGTATATTTCCGATCAATTGCTTTAATAAAAGATCCTAGACAAAAGTGATTATCATATTTTTTTTAATTTTAAAAGCATAAAATGGGAATTGGTTAGACCTTCATAATTAAGTTATTATACAGAAAGAGAATTGTTCGTCTCTTGGTATTAAATATAGAGAGTATCTACTTGTACTATGTATCAATTGACTACAGCGTTTATAGTTATTGATATAGTTATCCATTCCATGGATAAACGACTGAAATATACTATACCATGTCACCCAAACTTTTAATAATTTTTTGGAGGTACCTATTTCAAATAGTGACTTTAAAAAAATTGGTGTAACCTTAAATAGTAAATTCCCCCTCTATTTCTAAATTAGAATCTTTTACAAACCCACAATTTATTTTGTTAAACAACTAGTTGTAATTTATGAATTCAATATTTTTTTTTTCAGTTTACTACTCATAAAGATCATTCACTTTTTTCTCCATCACTATATAAACCAGATTGTTTAATGTCACTGACGTTTACCGACATAACAATAAAGAAAAGACCTAAACGTGATTTGATATTCATCGATTGCTTTATTATTGGAGAAAGTTCAACAAACGGACCTATCGGCTCTCGTTTTAAGCCCTTCTTTTCCTCCGAAACCACGTTTTCGAAATCGCTTTCAAAAAATATCCCTCTCTCTCTGTGCCTTGAGCAAAATTGAGTTACCCAGCTCTCCTAATGGTTGAAAAAAGCTCAGAAGAAAATATTTCTTTTAAAAAAAAATATCAGGACTTTTATTAGATACAAGTAATTTGTGCTGCATCGAACTGGCATAAACCGTTATTAGTCATAAACTTCGCTCATAAAAATCTACACTTTATTTTTCCATTGATAAGGGAAAAGCCGGGAGATTTTTTTATCAGTCTTCCTTATGTGTCCTTATTCTATATTTAGATGAGAAGGGACCCGCAGATTTTATTATCACTAAAGTAAACGTATTATCAGATTTTTTTTTCTTTCTTTTCTTCCCCCACCCCAAGGCGAATCCACGTTCTTTTCTTCGGAATTTCTTCACGTGCATTTTTCTGCTGCAGATTTTTCTTGCAGGCGTTCACTCGTTAAGATTTAAACTCGATTTCGCTAACCCCCCTCAGAGATATAAACTGGTTTATTTTTCAGTTTCCTTAAATTGTATCGTTTTTAATGTTGCTAATGCAGATTATTTTTTTTTCTCTCGGGGTGCAGCGTTAAATAGTGTAGCGATGCCTGGGGATTTTTAAAGCTTTCTTTTGTCCGGGGAGAAAAGGAATGTGTTTTGGATTTAAATATTTCTCCAATTTTGTTTCCCGTCGTTATTAGATAAAATGTATTTTTATGCAAATACGACAGTTGTTATGTGGCCGAAAGAAATGGTTTGGGAAAATAGTTTTGTGTTGGAATTAAAATACTTGTTTTGTGATTGTTTAAGGTAAAGGATTATCTTTTAACTCCCGAGCATACACTTTTTATAGGCAAACCTTGAAATATAATGACACAGTAATTCCTTCTTAAGGTTTTGAAAGTAGGTTTAAAATAATTTCCTCCCGAGGGAATTTAATTTGAGATTTGTTAAAAAGAACACAAACTCTGCAAGTAATTTTGAATAAGCAAATGTTATTTTTAAACCTTAATCAGTCCTGACCGGACCCAAATTTTCCATAGGATTAAATGGAAATATCGGGATACCTAGAGATTTTAGTGTTTAAGATGTTTTGTTTTATATATCTTGATAAATTTCTTGTCAGGCATTAGTGAACAACATGCGTTTGAGGCCGGTTCTAAAATGTTTTCATTATTCCAGGTGAAAAAGTTGTTTTACTTAATTTACCAAGGTTCACCAAAAATTTTCTTTCGTTTTGTTTTCACAGAAATGATTACAAGGGTATGTGTTAAAAAAACATACTTCTTTTTGAGGGAGCTATTGGTAATTTTATTGGTGCTATTGGTACCTAACTGATTGAGTTTCTTTATTCTCCTTTTTCCACTTGCATCAGTCCATGTAACACATTGTCAACCACACTTTGATGAGGACAAAGTTCTTTATCTGTCAATGATATGTATATATTCAGCCTGTTAATTATAAAAATGGCAAATTACATAAAATGTTGAAGTTAACGAGAATGGCTGCAATGTGCTTTTTACACCACCACCATGTCACATAAAGGTTTAGCCGTAACTTGGTCATAAAATCGTTGATAACTGCTAAAAATAGGTAGCAAATGCACTGTGTGTATGAATGATGTTAAGAATCAAAATATAAGAACTACTTCTTTTAAATCACACAGTGGATAGTTACAGAACATATTCATTCGACAGTCTACTTTCCTTTACTCTTCCAGAAGTAAAAACAAACCAGCTCCCCCTTCACTAAATCTGAATTCGGATTCTGAATCTTTATCTTGCGGTTGGGGAGTACTCCCCGAAAAATTAACAAAAAAATCCAAAATATTTCCGAAAAAAATCCAAACTTTGCCTCAACCGAACAGGGACCAAGCTTTTTTCCATTTGTCATCAAACTACATATTAATAATAAAACTTTTCATCCAAAAAAAAAACACGCGCACAAAAAAAACTCTCAGGGCCCATGATACTCCCCCTGTTTACTCTCAAAAACCGAGTCCTCCTTTCGCAAGAGCAGAGCCTATGAAACCATTTATTTAGGGCATTATATATTTATTTATTTATTTCCATTCGCCTCCGTCAAACTTAGTGAAGGATGATGAAAAATGATGAAATGGTTCCTGACACGCTAAAAGCATATTCATCGCCCCCCCCTCCCCCATATTCATTCACCCCTCTTCGTTTTTGTCTTTCTTCTTCTTCCTCATTCTTCAGTTGAAGATTGAAGAATGAAGAGTAATCGTTTCGTATCCATCATGCGTTTGTTTTTCATATCGGATTAAAAGGATTCGGACTTGAAACATCGTGGATTTACGCCCTGCTTTTAAGTGTGCGCTTAAGTGAATGTGAGATCAAGCTGTCAGTTGAGAAATTGGTATTTATTGCTTGTCTTGGGTTTATTAGATTTTGTGAGGATCATCGATTGGTTTTCAGGTTTAAGTGCTTTTGATGTGTTCAAAAAACCTGTTTAAGATATCTTCGGATTTCATACAATTTAGTGTAATGAAGTTTGTAGAGGACTCTGTGTGTTAAGATAAAGAAACATCGGGAGAAGCGGAATATTTTACAATCCATTTAAACGCTTTATCGTAAATGTAAAGGATAATAAGTGTTTTGTAAGTGTTTTGTGTTAACATAAATGTTTTACTTAAAATGGTCGTTTTAATTATTTCTTTAAAAAGAAATTGAAACTGGATGATATTTTGGTAAAATATTTATTAACTTCTCCAAAAATCCCTTATAATAAAAAGCATGAAAATCAAATGGCATGTATTTAGTTTTAATTCAGTAACGGTCTCGGTTAAAGTTTTCAGATGTAATTTATATATGCAAAAAATAATCGTCCACAAACAGAAAAGCTCTGGCAGCAAAAGTTGCCACTTCTCTCTACAGGATTTCTCTGTTGACTAATCTTTTTCTGTATGCTAGGATTTTTTCTGTGAAAATATTTACAGACATAACCCACTAAAACTTCCGAAGTTAGTTAAAATGAGACACCAATATGTATAGAGACAATAAGTAGTTAAATAAATAGAATATTATCGATGGAAAAGTTTCCTAAAGTTGCAGAAAGATCGTTGTATACAGAGAACTTCAGTTAACAGAGATATTCCGTGCAAAGGATAGCTCTGGAAATTTTGCTGCCACATAGCTTTTCTTTTTATGGGCGATTATTTTCTGCAGCGTACTCTTAAAGTTTTAACGTTATGGTAGTAAAAGTATTATTTTGATACCGTTTGCACTTATACGAGAGAAATAATGTTTCAGTTCATTAGAAGTGGTTATTGCTTTGTAAAGAACATCATCTAAGATGATTATCACATTCCACATGCATGTTTTAATCGCAGTAAGTTTATTATATAGTTTTAATATAGGTAGTATTTTAAACAAATGTATCCTTATGATTCCTTATATTAGTAATATATATTTATTATACATATTATATTTATATAATATGTATACATACATACATAATATATACATACATTATTATACATATATTTATTTAATATATATTATATTACTGGTATATTTAGAATACCAGTAACATTCTAAAATCCTATTAATTCCAATTAATGTGATAGAATTTTGAAATTACAATAACCATGAAGTAACTTAATTCTTAACACCTCTTACCTCACAAAATAATTTCGAATATTCTCAATTGTATGGATTTAATTTCTCACCCTTCATTTTCATCAAGCAAACATATATTAAAACAATAAAAACATGCATGATATTTTATCCAATTTTAATAAAATAAACTTTCTCTTTAAACAGTCTTACTTCAAACATAATTGATTTACTTGCAACAGTGTAATTTCTTTTAGTAAACCAGAATAGTAATATAGCATCACTAAGTCTAAAAGCTGCACAGAATTATACCTTATATAAATACTCCCCCATTAACTGGAATCATTTAGAAGAATCTTCATCAACACTCTCCGAAACAGCTAGAATGTATCTCCCCACGTTGACTGACTAAAAATCGGCATCATTACACGCTAGGTGTGTGAATGGATCAATTATTATCTTGTCACTGCTAGCGCCCCTTGTGTGCCCTGCTAAAAGATGCACCTTAGGGTTACGACTCCCTTGAGTTCAAGAACTAATGACGTGTTTCTGCACCTTGAAATTATCCTACAAATCACCCGGTTCTTTCTTATCACCGGCCTCTTTAAGCGATGACTTAAAACGGACTTGATCAATTGGTTTTCTAATTGAGTGCCCCGTTTTGAGAGAAAATGATGGGGCTTCAAATGGGCTTTTGTCATGCAGTGGGGATTAAAGTGATGATAACCTTCTTTGGGATGGGTACATTCATCAGAGGTTTCTTGTCATGTTTAGATGTTCCCAAACGTGTTTGGATTTGACTTTTAAGTTTTAGAGACCATTAGTTTTTATTAAATGTTCTTTGTATAAAAAAGAACTTGAATGAATAAAAATGACTACAAATTTAGTCATCGAAATTAAATGTAAATTTCAAGTTTTAGTATACTAACTACGTCTTGAAAAAGGCGATATCCAATTTATTGTTCTATAGATAGAAACAAAAAATGTAGATTAAATGTTTAAAACAATGATAGGGTATCAGTGCCCTTACCTTGTAGAAAAGAGTGCTTACTTCCAATCTGACACTGATTTAATGCAATTTTATAAAGGATGGGAGGTGAAGGATCAGGCAGGGGGTAAAAACCAACAAGTTTATTAAAATCAATCTACACATGATTTATTAAAAAACTGTCCGATGGAGAATTTTTATTGTAATTTATTGTAATAGTAAAAACCTTTTAACTATAGTAACATTTTAATGTCTTGCCTCTTTGTTTGCTTTAGTTACTAATTTTGTTCAGGAATTTCAGTACTTTCTATTAATGGTTTATTTGACATGTTATCACTAGCAATCATTAACTAACGACATATAATGATTTTGAATATGACTTTTTATATATGATTCAGTTTTTACACTTTTATTTCAAACACATAAAACAAGCCACATCTTTATATCTTTTTGCTCGTCAATTCTAGTTAAAAAATTTAGTTCACAAGATTGGTAAGTACCTATTGCATATAGTTGCTGTGGTGCATTTTAAAAACAATTTAATTTATTAAAATGTAATGAAATTCTTCTAAAGATCCGCATTATATCTATAAATACAATGAGAATTACTTCTTCAGGTTAAAAATTAAATAATTCGCGATATGTATTTGCAAACTAGCGGAATAAATCACACAAAAATTAATTATCCGTGAAGTTTCCAAACGGAATAACTCCAACAAGTTATACCCATACATAATAACAACAATGAAACTGTGGTAAAACCAGGTTGAAAGCAGAGATTCCCACGCACGAGCAATTGTGTGTTGTACTTGAATAAAACTGCATCCCCCGGAAAGGAAGACAGAGATAAAGGGTAGTATTATACAAATTAACTCTGGACACGCCCAATGTGACATCATTACAATGAGAATAAACTCCGGGTAACGAACTAAACAATTTTGGGAAGCTGCCAATGCTGATTCCCACACTGGGGAGAATTTATTTCGACCAATCAACATAGGACTTTGCATCGCACAAGTCACTAGAACGAGTCCTACCAGGGGTAAACCATGCTTAATTTAAAAGAGAATTGAATGTTTAAGTCGGTCGGAAACAATGCAGACTTTTGAAGCGATGTTACGTTTAGAGCATATATTTTGTTTTCCGCTTTGAAAGAGAAACGCCTTATATTGAGTATTTAAATACACTTACTCTCTATTTAATTAGTTTAAAATATTATTAGCGGTGAAGGAATAAAGTGAAACTCTATAAACGGAATTTAACCCGCTAACATTTTGTGATTGTACTAATTCATTGTTTATTGGGTTAAAATGGTTACGAGGCTATAAATAAGAATGTTTTCGTTAATTATGTTTCCAAAAAACTGAATCTGAATGTTTTAATATTTTAAAATAATCCCTTACTCACGAAAACAAATTACATGTATGTGGGATTACGTATAAGAGAATTGATTTTGCTTCTGTGGGAATAAATATTTACAGCATACTTTATTCTGTTTGAATCGGATCTTTTGTCTCGACAATTGAATTATTCATCTTTATACTATAGCTTCTTGGGATAAAATAAAATATATTATTTTCGTGTGTTTTTTATTACGCGAATGCTTCCTTTTGGATTTTGTCTTTTATGTTGTGGAATAAATAGTCATTAATCCGAACATTTATGGCATAAAAAATATTCTAAGGTTGGTTTTACGCTTTGAACCGGCTTTTAAATAATTCGACTGTTTATATGTTTGCTAGCTTTGTAATGAAAAACATAATTGTATATATTAATCCGAAAATTAGAAAAAAAAAGAGTTACTATTTTTCTAGAACACAACTAATCTCCTTTGCTGAATTAATAAGTTGTTATTGAAGAGTAATAAATGGTAAAAAGGGTTAACATTTTTCTGATAAATTCATATCTTATTTTTAATCTTGTTTGTTTGTTGTTAATCTTGTTGTTTTAATCTTGGTTTCTAATATGATTCTAATATTCTAATATGATTTCTAATATTCTAATATGATTCAGCTGAGATTTTTAAAATTTGTGTAAAAACATTTTTAATACGTTTTATTTATTGCAAATATTTTATTCATTAACATTTTCCCTCAACGAAATGCATCTTGCTTTAAATATGCACTTTTTACCATCAGCGTAATGTTTTAAAACACTTCATGAGGCCATTTTTATAAAACTGCGACACTGCGATATTCTTAAACAAAGACCATCCTTTTTTATGTGTTACCATCACAAAAACAATTTATCCATCACATTTTGTTTTAATGTCAAGGCTCTGTAATAATTTTTTCGACCTCTCGAGTGTCTCAAGTCTCTTAGCCAGTACTTCATGTCAAAATTCCCTCAAATGACGAAATTTCACAATATTTCCTTTAAAAAACTAAGTATTTCTAACAGCTTTCAACGAGCGTCTAAAAAGTGTCTATTGAAAGTAAAATGTCTTATTTGACGTTTTTTTCCGAAGGTATTCTTGGTTACAAAGAATTGGCGGAGATGCGGTTATATGGCAAGAAAGGACAAACAATGCGACGTTTGCCATTCAAAACGTCACTTACAGTTATCAGGGAATTTACCTCTGCCAGGCATCAAATACCATCAACGGCATTTTCAACACTCTCAAATCTGAAGAAATATTTTTGGATGTAACCGGTGAGTACTGAATTGGTTTGTTTTTCATAACTTTTATAGAATAAGAACAGTAGTTGTGGTTTGGGAAATAGCTGAGCATTATGGTTTTTGAAATGATGTGCGACATAGCTTTAACGGTATGGTTGCATCGCATACAAGTTCTAATTTTTAATGAGAATTCAAACAGATGTATATAAGTAAAAAATATTATAAGGGAAGGTGTACCTGTAGTTTTTCCCACCCCCTTCTGATTTGGGGAATGAACATAAGATATGTCCTTCAAAAGATATGTTCGGAAAGAGATACGCTCCTCAGTTGTCTTATATTAATAGGGGAGCATGAACAACACACAGTTTTTCAAATAAAACAATACGCTTCAAATTTGTTTAAAAAAACTTAAAATGCGTAATTCTTACTGCTCCTTAACGATAAGTAATCGGTAAGAAGTATTAATTTGGACCATATAAAATAAGAGCACATTCCCCCATAAATAATAAGGACCCATATAGATACGATCTTGTGTACAATTTCCTATAGAGCATTTGAAATCGCATGACTCGGACTTAGCAACAAACGCTTTGACCTACAGCAGTTAACAGTTAAAAGTAAATAACTGGTCGTGGTTGTCTTCTTGTTAACTTCTATTGGAGCATTTGCAATCACGTGAACCCACACCTAGCAACCGCCGTAGTAAGAGATACCGCCGCAACTAGCAACAGACGCGTTGACTTACAGCAGTTAAGAGAAAATAACTGGTCGTGACGTCACCTAAAAACACTCTATTCTGTCCGCGTCATCTCTAACATTGATTTGAAATGAAACGGTTCAAATGTTACTTCGTAGTGAATAAGGGGTATGTTTACGGTTTAAAGAAGACGCAGGGCGAGAAAAAGATATTTACCAGTAAAACCATGTGGTAGCTTTGTTGTTGCTGATGCACCCAAATGATCTAAAGTAGAAACTAGACCAATTCCATGAGTCTATAGATATCTATAGGAAGTCTAAATCGTATAACTTAAACTTATTTTACCTATTTCATGCACTCATGTGCGATGAGTACACATTTCACTCCCATAAATGATTCCTTTACTCTCATAATAATAATGATGTACTCAGACACTCTCCTATGTACTAGTACCCATCAAATGGACTGCTAAACCATCCCGTTGCTTCGATTCGGGTTCTGAGCTTCCCCTCCAATTCCCATCCATGTACCGGCTGACTTCGTTAGAGCCACGAGACTACTACCAGTACAATAGCGCCGCTTTGTGATAGATAGTTCCGACTAGTGTACTCGACACACTAAGTTAACTGCTCAAACGATAACTCTGAGATTAAAGCCGATTGCCGATAGCTATATTCTCCGAGTTCTGAGTCTCCTCGAGACAGTGTGAGGAATAATCAGTTTCTGGAGAGATAACATGCCCAAAGTCCTGTAAACTATCTTGTGATGGAGGGAATGATCTTTTAGATGTCAACAGTGCCTTTGACATACGCTTTTGGGTACACTGCAAATGCTCAAATACAAAATTAACACATCCCCAGATAGCAAATGTGAGGTTTTATAAACTTTGTTCTAACCTTCCGGCGTAAACGCATTTAAGGTTTTCGTACGGTTGCCATTGATATCCTGTAGCCTTGTGGAAATCTTACGGAAAAAATATTTAAACAAACTTAGAAACTGAGGTGAAGAGTTTTGAGAAGGTTTTTTTATATCTTTTTCCTGCAACTTTGTCATGGATACCCTAATAGGTATGGTATTGCGAAGTGTTTTTTGCTAACCTTGTTCTTGGAAAACAATGACAATGGAAAAAGAAGATTAACCATAAGGTTACATGATGTCTGGGTTATTAACATATTTTAGAACACTTTATTTGTCATCAATTTACAAAACTTTAGTTATGTTGTTTACTAGAATGTTCAACATTTTGATTGAAATCAAGAATATACAAAAATTATTCAAATGCTTATAACTACCATCATGCTGTTCGTTTATTTACCGAAGTAATTTTCAATTTATATCTCAACGTAAAAGTTTCCACGGTAAGTCACTGTTGTCTATAATAACTCTTTCAATGTGCTATTCTAAACTACTTATTATACATACCTAAGTCTTCCCATATCATGCATGGATAGCATATAAATTACAATTTATAATTCCTGTAATACTCATTTGTATTCCTCAGTAGTCGCATACGTCAAATTACTAACTAGACTTTTCTGAGAAAATTATAAAACTTAAACAGACCCATTAATTTTAACCACGATTGATCATTCGTCAGTATTTATCATAATGAAGAACTACTGAAATCCATCTTTGAAGTTAACAGTTTTTCGAAAATGAAGTCTAAATTTTCTCGTGCAGTTATTCCATGTAGAACACCAATTAGATTTTTCCATTGTGTTCTCAGGATAATGATACCGAGGCAATCAGCAAACACAATATGCAAGTGAGTTTTATCTGTAATAGATCATTTATATTTTTCTGACATACATCATTATATGAGCATAATGTGATGTCCATTATTTTTTTAAATACGTATTTTTCATACCGTAACTTAATTGAGGAAAACCAAACTGGATAATTTATCACTAAGTTTTGGTCTTTATCCCGTTCTGAACCTGAATTGCATTTGCATAACTTCGATTACTTGTGAAACCAGTTTAATAAATAACCAGAATAAAAAAAATAAACTCGGTTGAAATTATTATACTGATATCTTTTCCTATAAACTAAATTTAATATTTTTTAAAAATTATTCATTTAATTACTTTTAGCTGTTTAGAATGACAAAACAATTCATGAACAACAATTTTGTAATTTGTAATACAATCACATTAAATACTTAATTAAAATCTCCCTTATTTTCGTGAATAATTATATTTTACGTGAAAATATAATTTAAAACATTCAGCAAACACTACGCAGCATACTGAGTAGGATGCAGCCATATCCCTATTCCACCGTTTTGCTTCAAATCCATCAAGATACTTAGTATTAAAGTTCATTAAAATTCATATTAAACTCTTTGGAGTTTGTACAATCTCCAATTTCAAATTCATATAATCGTGCCCGTAACTGTAATGAAATATGTATGATTCGTATATTCATGAAATATGCATAGTACCTAAACAATGTTGATACGGTTAACTTACGTAAAGGAGGGGGAGCATTATAAGTGGAGAGTTGTATGAGAAAAGTAGATCCAGAGTCAATGACGAAACAATGTCACAGAATTCAGGATACCTTTTAACTCGAATGTTTATTTTCTGGATAGAAAATCTCTCCATAAAAATAATGTCGACAAAATAATTGTAGCATATTCCATTTTTGACAATCGTACTTTAATTACTACCTTCAAAACAAATAGCCAACAAAAGTGTTCTTACCTCAAAGCCAGATGCCGCAATGACAAATTCAAAACAAAAATAAAGTTTTCGAAATCGGTTGAAGACAAAGGAAAAAGATGTCTACAAATCCTCATTTCTTAAAGTCTTATCAATAATTCAGATCGAATGTATTAATTTTTTTCGTAATGGATTTAATTGCTATAGAATGGGATTTCTAGAGCAACGACGTCAAGGACGTTACGATATATCTTCTACCATACGACTGAAATAACATCTACAATACATGAAATGAAGGTATATAACGATATATATTTTCTTCTAAGATTTCGCCCAATATTTTCCTAAATATTATAGATAACATTTCACCTAAGGCACAATATAATATAGCTTAACTTTCCTGGGTGTTCAAAAGTGGAGAAGACCTTTCTTGCATTCTATGAACTACTATAGTAGCAAACCTAGTAGAGTTTTCTTTGCAAAAATGTTTATTTCCGGCTATCAGCATGTAACACAATCTGAAAATCAATTTTAATGGTTACCAAGCATGATCAGCAGCACATTACCATCCTTATTTCTACCTCTTCCAGGCATTAAGGAGAACTTCTTTTTCATCAGTCAACAGTAATTCATCACCCGAGCCATTTACAAAAGTCAGTTCCTAGACAGTTCAAACAATCGCAATTAGCGAAGGGTTTCCCGGGAACAGCGTTTTTGCGTGACTCACCCTTCGGTGTTGCTGAATATCCAAATTATTACCGCGTCTATTCCGAGTGCAAAAATAATAATAATTGCGCCACTTTTTGAAGGAAGGGCAAAAATATAACCGGACTTTTCGTGAATAATAGCCGCCTGTTTTTAACGCGAGGCTGGTGTATGGTGGTAATTACTAAAAAGTGCATCAAGAGGGGGGAGGACGGGAAATATCCGTGTATTTCGGGCACGGCCACACCCACTTTTCAGCAGGGGGGGGGAAGGGGGGAAGATGTTTTTGGCTGGATGTTGTTCTTTCCGAAGTTTTTATTTCTGTATTTTATGCTTATAGGTTTGTATATTCTCTTAGTTTTTAGAACATAGTAAAATGCCAATTTCAATGTTTCTTTCAAATTTTTATGCAATACTTTTTTTTGACAAGTTGAGGATTATAAGAGAAACTCCTTAGAATGGGTTTCCTCAAGAAAAAATATCCATCATATTTCAAAAAGTGATAAATGTAATTTTCTTTTTTTTTTCAAGTTCAATACATTTTAGTTTGTTTAGTTTTCTGTTTATTTATTTTCTATTTTATAGTGTACATTTCTTTGTTATTCCGTAACCACAATAATTAAGGTTTTAAATTGTATTGTACCTAAGCTAATTCTGACATTTTACCACCTATTTCTTCATCAATGATTAATTTTTTCCAAAGCGGCATGGGGCATTATTACAGTTTCCTAGTTTTAATTTGGAAATTTATTACTTCTGAAAAAAAAACACTAAAAGATGTTTCAAAGAATAAAATAAAAGTAAAGGTTACTTTCAAAATTAATAATCCAATACGTTGCAAAATATGAATGAATTTAAATCGTTGTATTTTGAATTCATTAAAGGTTACTTTATTTTACTCGGTTTCACCTCTATTTTAAAATTGAATTCACTATATCTGTTAGCAGCCAGGCCAAGAAACTATAGATTCAATCATTCATTAAAATTAAATTATGTTTTAATACTCATATTAAGAATCATGTAATAATCTACTATAATGATATTCTCTTACTAAGCTTATTTCCATTGTATAAATACCTATGCCTATTAAAAATAATGAATTCACTGCTCTATAGAAATGCATAAAAAATAATGCTGAGTGAAGCTTTTGAAAGGGTTATAGAGATAACCACACAATTTTTATACAAATTCAACCCTCGGTTTTATGCGCTTTAGGCTTATCCCTAATGGACTGTCTCGTCTATGATAATTCTGAACTGGTACTTTACGCAAACAACGAACCATTTTGTTGAGATCAAGATAACAGAGTATCCCGCTCTAGACTAGTTTAGTTGCAGTAAAGCTCATACTATAAAAGGACTTCCCTGCCATGTTTATTGGTTAGTAAAGGGATATTTTCGAGAACTTTTATGACTTTTCAAACTATTTCGGAATGCCAACTAGCGCTATTTCTGGTTTTAGAACGATGAGTTGGAATGGAATAATAGGTTTTGTTAAAGGGGGTCTTCTATAAATAACGTCGCTATATAGTTGAAGATAGAGTCCTTTTAAATCAAGATGCAGTTTTCACTTTAGTTAATTAGCCCGCTAGAACGCGCGTCAGGTCTGGGAGGCCTGGACTCTAATATAAATTTCTATAGGAACTCTTATTTTTAACATAAGCTTTTTCTAAGGTAAAATAACCACCTAAAATTTCAGGAATGTGGGCCTCTTATTTTTAGAGATAAGCTATTTGGTAAGTTTGACTTAAGAAAATCACAGCGCGTGAAACCGTTTGATCCTTTTTATTTTTATTTATCTTTTGATATTTTCTAAAAACATCTTTTAAGGATCAATATTTGAACATTTTACTTGCTTTTATAATTTTTTTATATTCATGTACTACATTTTAGATGGGGGGGGCTGAGAGGTCCGCGCGCGTCCTCACGGGTTAGATGAGCTAATCCATATGGCGTATTTGGGAAATAAAAATACTTAATTAAATAAGGTTATTATTCTTAACTGAAATAGCTATCTCATAGAAAGTAGATTTATGAAGTATATGTGATTATCCTGTATGAACATATCTATTTACACATTGAAATAAAATGTTACATAAGCTTCTCAGGATGACAGTAGAAAGTACAAAATTTTAAAAATAATATAATTTACTACGTGTGGTTAAAAAAATTATATTTGATCTTCCATACACATTGTTACAGAAAGCCTACTTATACCTACTCAAACCTAAATCAGTGGACTTGGAATGTTGCTTCATTCTAAGCAGTTCACCTAGCAATTGAATCGATCTCTCAATTTATATTAACCTTCTTTATCGATCCATCAATCTCTTTTAGGATTAAAAATCCGCTAACTGATTCTGATTTATTTATGATTTAAAATATTTTAATAGTTTTAGTAGCTAGAGTTCTAGACGGAATACAGGTTACTTTCAAAAGCGTTTCTTTAATACTAATAAATGTTCGACTCCCGTGTTATGGTATTTAAAAAGCTAGATTGTTTTTTTAAAGCTAAGCAAACAGGGACTACTCCTCTGAAAGTACTTATTTCGAAAATACGAAATCTGTATCGTAATCAAAAGAAAAAGAACCTAAACTACAGCCAGACATCTTTCAATGGAGTTTTAATCTATAAACCTTCTTTTACTTTCTTTTCACTTTGCCGAGATTACATGTTCGAGATTTATTTTTCAAAGATTTTATTTCTTCAGGGAGGAAATCTGGTAAGGAGCAGTAAAAAAAAAAGCACGAAACAATTTTAAAAAATAAATATTTTTCTCTCTCGGCTAGCAGTTAAGATTGATCCGTGCAACAAACAAGAAAACACTAAAATAAGATTCGATCTGAGAAAAAGCATATAAGCTTGAATTACTGCTGGATACTTTTATGGAAGGGAGGGGCGTTAGCATTGATTCAGTTCTTGTGATAGTTTAAAATCTACTGCCTGACGTTCCAAAGAAAGCTTATCGCTGTAGGTCGAGAAAACTTTTTTCGGAACTGATACAAGAAATTTAAACTAGATTCGACTTTATGTAAGAAATAAGTTTGTTTTCTAAATGGAAATTTGATGTTTTTCAAACAGAAAGTTTGGAGAAAATACATGCTTGGTTATTTAGTTTCATCTACCCAAGAAATATTTTCGAAAATCTCATCGTTTACCTAGCCCTTAAAGATTTTTACTATGAAAATCGTTTAATAAAAGATATATTTGCAAAATTGGAGCTCAATCAAAATCTTTGCATTAAAATTTACTTCTGACAAAGTTCTTAAAAATAAAAACAGTAAGAAAAATATTTCAAAGAATTTTTACAAGTTACAAAACATATTTTGTTATAAATATTAATTTTTTGAAAAACTTATTTTGCCTCGAATTATCCTGGGTTTTGATACCCATTTAAAAAAAAATTATATACAAAATCCTTTCTTTTACTAAATAAGTAGCATGTTTTTTGCTTTAAAAAAATATCAAACTTTACTGTTTCAAACTTTCTTTTGATAAAAAGTTTTTAAAATCATTTACTTATTTGTTTATTATTCTTGTATTTTCAATAAAAATCTCTAAAAAGTTTTTTTATCTTGTTTCATTTCTAAGTTCATTGAAATATGTTTAGTGTTTAAAAGTTTTAATTGTGTCAAGAAGTTAAATTTTCAAAGGTAAGTAAAAAATGGTAAGTATTTTATGGGAAAGGGTAACTAATAGGGCAATAATATGCCTTTAATTTTTTTTTTTTTGAAGTGGGAACTAACTGCCTAAATTTGTAAAGCAGAAAGATCGCGTTCTTCCCTTACTTCGCTCAAAACGAAAAGCGAGTTAGAAACGGCAAACATCGCGGCCGCCATCTTGTTGCGATTATTTCTAGTCTCATAATCGGCTTCAGTTAAACCGGTAGCTCGGACCGTTTATGGCACTTCCTTATTGTACTAGTTCCATGTATTTCACCAACTAAAGTCAAAACGGTCACACACACAATTTTTACTGCTTGAATTAAAACGGGATAGTGTATTATAGACGAGTGACATGTATACATGAAACTTTTTATCTCTTATTTTACAATATTTAACTCCCTATACAGTATACACCATTCTAATCCAATGAGGGAATTGCCTAAGTGAGGGATTTGCTTAATTTTACACTTTTTTGATACGTTATAATTTAAAACTCTCAAATATCAGATTTTAAAGTTCAAAAATATGTTTTAAATAACTTAAAATTCAATTTTATTTTTGCCGAAACACTAGTAAAGTCATGTGATCAAAAAACGGGATTTGACGTCACAGCGCCGTCGAAACTAGTGAATTGTTGAAAATAAAAGAAATCAGACTTATCATAAAACCAAAACACGCATAAAACTCGTCTGTTTCTCTAGTGAACGGCCAGAAAAAGAAAAAATTAAAACTTTGAATCCTAATAATTCCAAAACCAATTAATATTTTTTAAAAAACAAAACGCCAATCTTTTTATAAAAAAATATTTGTATGTGTCTTTAAAATATCATAGTTTTTTTAGTAAAAACTTTATGAATAATAGCATAATGAAGCAAGCTAAGCATACAATAACATGGCGAAACCAGTGGGTCCAAGCGCCCCCCGCAAATGTTCGACTCCCGTGTTATGGTATTTAAAAAGCTAGATTGTTTTTTTAAAGCTAAGCAAACAGGGACTACTCCTCTGAAAGTACTTATTTCGAAAATACGAAATCTGTATCGTAATCAAAAGAAAAAGAACCTAAACTACAGCCAGACATCTTTCAATGGAGTTTTAATCTATAAACCTTCTTTTACTTTCTTTTCACTTTGCCGAGATTACATGTTCGAGATTTATTTTTCAAAGATTTTATTTCTTCAGGGAGGAAATCTGGTAAGGAGCAGTAAAAAAAAAAGCACGAAACAATTTTAAAAAATAAATATTTTTCTCTCTCGGCTAGCAGTTAAGATTGATCCGTGCAACAAACAAGAAAACACTAAAATAAGATTCGATCTGAGAAAAAGCATATAAGCTTGAATTACTGCTGGATACTTTTATGGAAGGGAGGGGCGTTAGCATTGATTCAGTTCTTGTGATAGTTTAAAATCTACTGCCTGACGTTCCAAAGAAAGCTTATCGCTGTAGGTCGAGAAAACTTTTTTCGGAACTGATACAAGAAATTTAAACTAGATTCGACTTTATGTAAGAAATAAGTTTGTTTTCTAAATGGAAATTTGATGTTTTTCAAACAGAAAGTTTGGAGAAAATACATGCTTGGTTATTTAGTTTCATCTACCCAAGAAATATTTTCGAAAATCTCATCGTTTACCTAGCCCTTAAAGATAATTTCAGGTTTATGTAACACTTTATGTAATGCACTTAAAAATGTAACTATTTTTAATATGTATTTAAATAAAAACACAAAGGTGTTTGTATTTAATTTTATGTAACACAAGAAGGAAATAATGGGAAAAATTAGAGAAAAGACCAGGAAAATGTAAAAAAATAGTGAATTTTAACAATTTTAACATTTTATTACTAATTTTAAACTTATTGTAAGTAAATAAAACTTGAACGAATTCTAAGCCATTTATAATTTTAATAATTTATGTTTTTGGTTCATATCTTAAATGTTACACCTTAAAATTTAAAAAAAGTTTAGTTAAATCCAGAAATGGTTAATTAATATCTGGAAAGGTCTAGACTAGACAAATCGACTTTACTCATATGGATTAGTGAAACGATGAAATTCACCAATAAAATTTTCACGTTTTAAAGAACGATAGGTAGATAGATGCATTTTCTATAAGGAGAAATGTTAATTAGTTTACTCTAACTATAGATTATAACAATTCTTAATTGTGTTGAAGCTTCATATTCCATAATCATTACAAACTTAACTTCAAATCTATTTTACGCGTCTGCTTCTCTCAGCTTTTCTACTCATTCATCAAATTTAATAATCCGATCTTAATGAGATTCCATGACGATTACCCTTTGCAGAAGTGCAGTGAGTTAAGCTATATATTCTTTACTCCATCAATTTACGAAAACCAAATTGCTTTAGTTAATTCCTCACTACCAGAAGCCATAACTCTTTGATTTGATTATAAAATTAATATCATTAACTCAAAATAGAACCTGATCCCTTAGGGATATTTCACCCATCCTATTTATTTTCACCCCTCATAACTAAGTCCAAGGCGATTACTAATTACCGCACGAGCAGAAGTTGACTAATCTAACTATACTTCTTGGGCATCACTAAGTACCCCCGAAATTCCTTCAAAAGGAACTCGTGTAAAACTCTCCGAGATATCTCTTCATACTTATCAATCCGAGCTCCTTTTAAGTACGCGTCGTTACAAGGAGAGTTCAAAGGTTTAATCTCCATCAGTAATCTTTAATTATACTTTGTCGAAAACGTGGGTGACTGACTACAAAGGAAGGAGCGTAGCTTTTGAAAATTAGATCATTATTTAGTTTTAATTAAAACTCCATACCCCTCGCGCGTTCTGAAGTTCTTAATTAGTACTTAATCATCGACACCGAAGGGGGGGTGGCGTAAAATCCGAACGTGCTTTTGGAACTCCCATAAAAATCACCCCCCCCCTCAATCAATTAGCTTTCTGATAATCGTTCGGACTGATTTTTCATCTGTGGAGCGTAATAACCCCCATTTTTTGAAGGGGAGAATCTCCTCAAAATGGTGCAGATGTAATTGGGAAATGTCGCAATTGAGTTTTTGCGTCACTTTTGTCTCCCCGTTGTCGATTATGCGTAGTTTCGAATTCGGCCTTAATTGGGAGAGTTTTAATTGACTGGTAGTTTTTGAGAAAAATATAAAGTAAGCTCTCTCTCTCGAGTAAGGCGAGATTCTCCAAAAGGAGCGTTTTTCGTGTTTAATGTTCTTTAAAAGATGCGAGTTAATAAGCTTGTCATAATTCCGTGATTGATAAAGTAAGCCTCGTAAATATCGATCGGGTAATTAACTGCTATATGAATGCGCGGGGAACATGTAAAGAGCGTGCTTTGCTTTGAGTTTAATGGGTTTCTGCGTTATTAAATCTGGTGTTTTTGTTTCGAAAGAGTTGTTCGGGAGTAAAAAGTGAGTTGACTTTCGCTTTTTAATATCCGTTCAAGTTAATAGTTGTAGCGTGTGGTAAGTTTTGCGACATCGAAACGTTTCAACTGAAAAAATGACGTATGCCATTCTTGACTATTAAACCATGACATATTGTTGTTATTTTGAAACAACTATTAAACGTATTCATTAAGTTACAATAAGAACTTGATTTCGAACTGACATTGTAAATAAGTTGTTCTTCATTTCTCTTTAAGTAAGGGAATATTTTTGTGTTGAAAGTTTGTTACGTCCCTTAAACCTTTATTTGTTTAAAGATAAATCAATGTGTTTTGGAAAGAAATCTAATAGTTTAATTTAACCTATTAAAATTTTTTCTCATGTGTAATTTTCTATTTAATTCTTCTAAAAGATTGTTATTCAATGGATAAAAGTTTTAGCAAAGTAATAAAACATTTTATGTGTATGGAATAATATTATATGTTTTTATAATCGTGTTTCACAGCTTTAAAACATTTCACCAACATAATAATATTTCACCATGGAACTAGAAGACTAAGGAAGCGCCGTATCGGCAAACGAGTGAAGCATTCCCTGTAACCGTGGCGCCATATTGTTGCGATGACAACATTGCGATTTCCCATGCAAAGCAATGGGTGATTACGTATTTTATCGTTGTATTTGATAGTAATCTTCCTGGATATTTTTTTAAAATAATTACATTCGGTGAAAGAACAGTGTTCTGCCTCATGTTCAGCGAAATAAATAGTGAAGACGATTCTTAGAAAACGTTTTTAGGTAAGTTAAACAATTCATGTTCTAGTTACTTGTCTCATTCTATTTAAATGTGTTTATGCAATAATATTTCTTTATTTTATGTAAATAATGAAATAATTGAACTAAAAATTTATGTAATACTGTCTGAAATGTTAAATAATTGATGAAATAATAAGTTTAAGTTGTGTTGCTTGGATCTGTTTAATTCATATGTTCTTGGATGTTACAACGACATGTAAACATTCTTATTTTAAAATATTATTATTAATAATATTATTCTTATTTAAATATTATTAAAAAATTTGGAATTCTAAACATTATCATAATATTAGACTGCTTAGGAATTAAGGAAAGGGCTTTTTATCGATATTTCGTGATTCTATGCTTTATTTAAATAATTTTAATTATGACTTTGAAATGGAGAATTTATAGTATATTTGCATAGGTTCCATCCTGGGGACGGAATTCCGGTTTTTTTAAATTTCTGTGAATGTAATTCCGTCCAGTGTTTTTATTACAAAATGCAAAATCAGTTGACTGATTGACAGCGATGAGTACTAAAATTCAGTACTTACATCGCACATTCTGTCCACATATAAACCTGTTTTATACTGTAGATGCAGATTTAACTTAAAATTTAAGGACCTAATATTTCATTTTGTTTACATGATATTTTATAACTTTTTCTGCAATTTTAAAAAAATTGCTAGACTGGGGGAAAATGATTTAAAAGCTATTTCAAAGTTCAATCTTGCAATTTTTGAACAGTAAAACACCCATATATATTTGTTTTTGATAAATTTATAACGTTTCTTCTTTTGCTTCAGTCTTATATTTATATGTGAAGGCTGATTGTAAATTTCTACGAGAAAATCCACGGGTTACATTTTAACCACTGGGGAAGTTTCTTATTACATACTTAAAAACAAAGTTTATTTAATATTATAAAATTCTCCACAAAATGTTAATGGCATTTTTAAAATTTCAGATCAACAGTGCATCAGAATACGAATTATGCACATAGAATATGAATTTCAAGACTAAGAACTTGACTGTATTTTTAAAATTGTAATTATCTCAACTATGTATATAGCCCATGGCAAATTTGTATTTTCTCTTTGCATGGACCCCTGGAAGATATGATGAAAGATTTTTACTATGAAAATCGTTTAATAAAAGATATATTTGCAAAATTGGAGCTCAATCAAAATCTTTGCATTAAAATTTACTTCTGACAAAGTTCTTAAAAATAAAAACAGTAAGAAAAATATTTCAAAGAATTTTTACAAGTTACAAAACATATTTTGTTATAAATATTAATTTTTTGAAAAACTTATTTTGCCTCGAATTATCCTGGGTTTTGATACCCATTTAAAAAAAAATTATATACAAAATCCTTTCTTTTACTAAATAAGTAGCATGTTTTTTGCTTTAAAAAAATATCAAACTTTACTGTTTCAAACTTTCTTTTGATAAAAAGTTTTTAAAATCATTTACTTATTTGTTTATTATTCTTGTATTTTCAATAAAAATCTCTAAAAAGTTTTTTTATCTTGTTTCATTTCTAAGTTCATTGAAATATGTTTAGTGTTTAAAAGTTTTAATTGTGTCAAGAAGTTAAATTTTCAAAGGTAAGTAAAAAATGGTAAGTATTTTATGGGAAAGGGTAACTAATAGGGCAATAATATGCCTTTAATTTTTTTTTTTTTGAAGTGGGAACTAACTGCCTAAATTTGTAAAGCAGAAAGATCGCGTTCTTCCCTTACTTCGCTCAAAACGAAAAGCGAGTTAGAAACGGCAAACATCGCGGCCGCCATCTTGTTGCGATTATTTCTAGTCTCATAATCGGCTTCAGTTAAACCGGTAGCTCGGACCGTTTATGGCACTTCCTTATTGTACTAGTTCCATGTATTTCACCAACTAAAGTCAAAACGGTCACACACACAATTTTTACTGCTTGAATTAAAACGGGATAGTGTATTATAGACGAGTGACATGTATACATGAAACTTTTTATCTCTTATTTTACAATATTTAACTCCCTATACAGTATACACCATTCTAATCCAATGAGGGAATTGCCTAAGTGAGGGATTTGCTTAATTTTACACTTTTTTGATACGTTATAATTTAAAACTCTCAAATATCAGATTTTAAAGTTCAAAAATATGTTTTAAATAACTTAAAATTCAATTTTATTTTTGCCGAAACACTAGTAAAGTCATGTGATCAAAAAACGGGATTTGACGTCACAGCGCCGTCGAAACTAGTGAATTGTTGAAAATAAAAGAAATCAGACTTATCATAAAACCAAAACACGCATAAAACTCGTCTGTTTCTCTAGTGAACGGCCAGAAAAAGAAAAAATTAAAACTTTGAATCCTAATAATTCCAAAACCAATTAATATTTTTTAAAAAACAAAACGCCAATCTTTTTATAAAAAAATATTTGTATGTGTCTTTAAAATATCATAGTTTTTTTAGTAAAAACTTTATGAATAATAGCATAATGAAGCAAGCTAAGCATACAATAACATGGCGAAACCAGTGGGTCCAAGCGCCCCCCGCAAATGTTCGACTCCCGTGTTATGGTATTTAAAAAGCTAGATTGTTTTTTTAAAGCTAAGCAAACAGGGACTACTCCTCTGAAAGTACTTATTTCGAAAATACGAAATCTGTATCGTAATCAAAAGAAAAAGAACCTAAACTACAGCCAGACATCTTTCAATGGAGTTTTAATCTATAAACCTTCTTTTACTTTCTTTTCACTTTGCCGAGATTACATGTTCGAGATTTATTTTTCAAAGATTTTATTTCTTCAGGGAGGAAATCTGGTAAGGAGCAGTAAAAAAAAAAGCACGAAACAATTTTAAAAAATAAATATTTTTCTCTCTCGGCTAGCAGTTAAGATTGATCCGTGCAACAAACAAGAAAACACTAAAATAAGATTCGATCTGAGAAAAAGCATATAAGCTTGAATTACTGCTGGATACTTTTATGGAAGGGAGGGGCGTTAGCATTGATTCAGTTCTTGTGATAGTTTAAAATCTACTGCCTGACGTTCCAAAGAAAGCTTATCGCTGTAGGTCGAGAAAACTTTTTTCGGAACTGATACAAGAAATTTAAACTAGATTCGACTTTATGTAAGAAATAAGTTTGTTTTCTAAATGGAAATTTGATGTTTTTCAAACAGAAAGTTTGGAGAAAATACATGCTTGGTTATTTAGTTTCATCTACCCAAGAAATATTTTCGAAAATCTCATCGTTTACCTAGCCCTTAAAGATAATTTCAGGTTTATGTAACACTTTATGTAATGCACTTAAAAATGTAACTATTTTTAATATGTATTTAAATAAAAACACAAAGGTGTTTGTATTTAATTTTATGTAACACAAGAAGGAAATAATGGGAAAAATTAGAGAAAAGACCAGGAAAATGTAAAAAAATAGTGAATTTTAACAATTTTAACATTTTATTACTAATTTTAAACTTATTGTAAGTAAATAAAACTTGAACGAATTCTAAGCCATTTATAATTTTAATAATTTATGTTTTTGGTTCATATCTTAAATGTTACACCTTAAAATTTAAAAAAAGTTTAGTTAAATCCAGAAATGGTTAATTAATATCTGGAAAGGTCTAGACTAGACAAATCGACTTTACTCATATGGATTAGTGAAACGATGAAATTCACCAATAAAATTTTCACGTTTTAAAGAACGATAGGTAGATAGATGCATTTTCTATAAGGAGAAATGTTAATTAGTTTACTCTAACTATAGATTATAACAATTCTTAATTGTGTTGAAGCTTCATATTCCATAATCATTACAAACTTAACTTCAAATCTATTTTACGCGTCTGCTTCTCTCAGCTTTTCTACTCATTCATCAAATTTAATAATCCGATCTTAATGAGATTCCATGACGATTACCCTTTGCAGAAGTGCAGTGAGTTAAGCTATATATTCTTTACTCCATCAATTTACGAAAACCAAATTGCTTTAGTTAATTCCTCACTACCAGAAGCCATAACTCTTTGATTTGATTATAAAATTAATATCATTAACTCAAAATAGAACCTGATCCCTTAGGGATATTTCACCCATCCTATTTATTTTCACCCCTCATAACTAAGTCCAAGGCGATTACTAATTACCGCACGAGCAGAAGTTGACTAATCTAACTATACTTCTTGGGCATCACTAAGTACCCCCGAAATTCCTTCAAAAGGAACTCGTGTAAAACTCTCCGAGATATCTCTTCATACTTATCAATCCGAGCTCCTTTTAAGTACGCGTCGTTACAAGGAGAGTTCAAAGGTTTAATCTCCATCAGTAATCTTTAATTATACTTTGTCGAAAACGTGGGTGACTGACTACAAAGGAAGGAGCGTAGCTTTTGAAAATTAGATCATTATTTAGTTTTAATTAAAACTCCATACCCCTCGCGCGTTCTGAAGTTCTTAATTAGTACTTAATCATCGACACCGAAGGGGGGGTGGCGTAAAATCCGAACGTGCTTTTGGAACTCCCATAAAAATCACCCCCCCCCTCAATCAATTAGCTTTCTGATAATCGTTCGGACTGATTTTTCATCTGTGGAGCGTAATAACCCCCATTTTTTGAAGGGGAGAATCTCCTCAAAATGGTGCAGATGTAATTGGGAAATGTCGCAATTGAGTTTTTGCGTCACTTTTGTCTCCCCGTTGTCGATTATGCGTAGTTTCGAATTCGGCCTTAATTGGGAGAGTTTTAATTGACTGGTAGTTTTTGAGAAAAATATAAAGTAAGCTCTCTCTCTCGAGTAAGGCGAGATTCTCCAAAAGGAGCGTTTTTCGTGTTTAATGTTCTTTAAAAGATGCGAGTTAATAAGCTTGTCATAATTCCGTGATTGATAAAGTAAGCCTCGTAAATATCGATCGGGTAATTAACTGCTATATGAATGCGCGGGGAACATGTAAAGAGCGTGCTTTGCTTTGAGTTTAATGGGTTTCTGCGTTATTAAATCTGGTGTTTTTGTTTCGAAAGAGTTGTTCGGGAGTAAAAAGTGAGTTGACTTTCGCTTTTTAATATCCGTTCAAGTTAATAGTTGTAGCGTGTGGTAAGTTTTGCGACATCGAAACGTTTCAACTGAAAAAATGACGTATGCCATTCTTGACTATTAAACCATGACATATTGTTGTTATTTTGAAACAACTATTAAACGTATTCATTAAGTTACAATAAGAACTTGATTTCGAACTGACATTGTAAATAAGTTGTTCTTCATTTCTCTTTAAGTAAGGGAATATTTTTGTGTTGAAAGTTTGTTACGTCCCTTAAACCTTTATTTGTTTAAAGATAAATCAATGTGTTTTGGAAAGAAATCTAATAGTTTAATTTAACCTATTAAAATTTTTTCTCATGTGTAATTTTCTATTTAATTCTTCTAAAAGATTGTTATTCAATGGATAAAAGTTTTAGCAAAGTAATAAAACATTTTATGTGTATGGAATAATATTATATGTTTTTATAATCGTGTTTCACAGCTTTAAAACATTTCACCAACATAATAATATTTCACCATGGAACTAGAAGACTAAGGAAGCGCCGTATCGGCAAACGAGTGAAGCATTCCCTGTAACCGTGGCGCCATATTGTTGCGATGACAACATTGCGATTTCCCATGCAAAGCAATGGGTGATTACGTATTTTATCGTTGTATTTGATAGTAATCTTCCTGGATATTTTTTTAAAATAATTACATTCGGTGAAAGAACAGTGTTCTGCCTCATGTTCAGCGAAATAAATAGTGAAGACGATTCTTAGAAAACGTTTTTAGGTAAGTTAAACAATTCATGTTCTAGTTACTTGTCTCATTCTATTTAAATGTGTTTATGCAATAATATTTCTTTATTTTATGTAAATAATGAAATAATTGAACTAAAAATTTATGTAATACTGTCTGAAATGTTAAATAATTGATGAAATAATAAGTTTAAGTTGTGTTGCTTGGATCTGTTTAATTCATATGTTCTTGGATGTTACAACGACATGTAAACATTCTTATTTTAAAATATTATTATTAATAATATTATTCTTATTTAAATATTATTAAAAAATTTGGAATTCTAAACATTATCATAATATTAGACTGCTTAGGAATTAAGGAAAGGGCTTTTTATCGATATTTCGTGATTCTATGCTTTATTTAAATAATTTTAATTATGACTTTGAAATGGAGAATTTATAGTATATTTGCATAGGTTCCATCCTGGGGACGGAATTCCGGTTTTTTTAAATTTCTGTGAATGTAATTCCGTCCAGTGTTTTTATTACAAAATGCAAAATCAGTTGACTGATTGACAGCGATGAGTACTAAAATTCAGTACTTACATCGCACATTCTGTCCACATATAAACCTGTTTTATACTGTAGATGCAGATTTAACTTAAAATTTAAGGACCTAATATTTCATTTTGTTTACATGATATTTTATAACTTTTTCTGCAATTTTAAAAAAATTGCTAGACTGGGGGAAAATGATTTAAAAGCTATTTCAAAGTTCAATCTTGCAATTTTTGAACAGTAAAACACCCATATATATTTGTTTTTGATAAATTTATAACGTTTCTTCTTTTGCTTCAGTCTTATATTTATATGTGAAGGCTGATTGTAAATTTCTACGAGAAAATCCACGGGTTACATTTTAACCACTGGGGAAGTTTCTTATTACATACTTAAAAACAAAGTTTATTTAATATTATAAAATTCTCCACAAAATGTTAATGGCATTTTTAAAATTTCAGATCAACAGTGCATCAGAATACGAATTATGCACATAGAATATGAATTTCAAGACTAAGAACTTGACTGTATTTTTAAAATTGTAATTATCTCAACTATGTATATAGCCCATGGCAAATTTGTATTTTCTCTTTGCATGGACCCCTGGAAGATATGATGAAAGATTTTTACTATGAAAATCGTTTAATAAAAGATATATTTGCAAAATTGGAGCTCAATCAAAATCTTTGCATTAAAATTTACTTCTGACAAAGTTCTTAAAAATAAAAACAGTAAGAAAAATATTTCAAAGAATTTTTACAAGTTACAAAACATATTTTGTTATAAATATTAATTTTTTGAAAAACTTATTTTGCCTCGAATTATCCTGGGTTTTGATACCCATTTAAAAAAAAATTATATACAAAATCCTTTCTTTTACTAAATAAGTAGCATGTTTTTTGCTTTAAAAAAATATCAAACTTTACTGTTTCAAACTTTCTTTTGATAAAAAGTTTTTAAAATCATTTACTTATTTGTTTATTATTCTTGTATTTTCAATAAAAATCTCTAAAAAGTTTTTTTATCTTGTTTCATTTCTAAGTTCATTGAAATATGTTTAGTGTTTAAAAGTTTTAATTGTGTCAAGAAGTTAAATTTTCAAAGGTAAGTAAAAAATGGTAAGTATTTTATGGGAAAGGGTAACTAATAGGGCAATAATATGCCTTTAATTTTTTTTTTTTTGAAGTGGGAACTAACTGCCTAAATTTGTAAAGCAGAAAGATCGCGTTCTTCCCTTACTTCGCTCAAAACGAAAAGCGAGTTAGAAACGGCAAACATCGCGGCCGCCATCTTGTTGCGATTATTTCTAGTCTCATAATCGGCTTCAGTTAAACCGGTAGCTCGGACCGTTTATGGCACTTCCTTATTGTACTAGTTCCATGTATTTCACCAACTAAAGTCAAAACGGTCACACACACAATTTTTACTGCTTGAATTAAAACGGGATAGTGTATTATAGACGAGTGACATGTATACATGAAACTTTTTATCTCTTATTTTACAATATTTAACTCCCTATACAGTATACACCATTCTAATCCAATGAGGGAATTGCCTAAGTGAGGGATTTGCTTAATTTTACACTTTTTTGATACGTTATAATTTAAAACTCTCAAATATCAGATTTTAAAGTTCAAAAATATGTTTTAAATAACTTAAAATTCAATTTTATTTTTGCCGAAACACTAGTAAAGTCATGTGATCAAAAAACGGGATTTGACGTCACAGCGCCGTCGAAACTAGTGAATTGTTGAAAATAAAAGAAATCAGACTTATCATAAAACCAAAACACGCATAAAACTCGTCTGTTTCTCTAGTGAACGGCCAGAAAAAGAAAAAATTAAAACTTTGAATCCTAATAATTCCAAAACCAATTAATATTTTTTAAAAAACAAAACGCCAATCTTTTTATAAAAAAATATTTGTATGTGTCTTTAAAATATCATAGTTTTTTTAGTAAAAACTTTATGAATAATAGCATAATGAAGCAAGCTAAGCATACAATAACATGGCGAAACCAGTGGGTCCAAGCGCTGTGACGTCACACAGCAGCCATAACGAAATTATTGTTTTTCCCGCCAATACAGGAAACGAGATTTTAAAAATTAATATCTTGTGGAATAGTTTTCCGATTTCAATAAGTTTTACGTCATTTTTCATGGATTTTCATCCTCTATCATAATAAAATTAAAACAAAACACGTGCAATTCCCTCATTATTTTAAATAAATTATTTATAACTTTCAATCAATCATCTTCAAATGATTATCTGATTTAAACTGCAAAACGAAACTTAAATTTTACATTTTAATTTACCATACAAAGAGTTTTTTTTTAAATATGCAAGCACAAATGACTAACACAAAACATTTAATCTATGTATTCAAGTCATATATGGATGATTTCAACCTGATTCTTATAAGATAATATTTTTTATCATCAAGTAATTCTTAAAAATTAATGAATATCCAACTTAGCCACTATGGTGCATATACAAGACGTATTCTAACACAATTCCTACCCAATCCCACATCTAAAGTGACACAACCCCAACCCATTGTGTCCACCACATATGCCAGACCATAGACTAGTAGACAGCTAGTTATCCCCTTTCACCAGTCCCACAGTAGTTCAGACCTCTCTATGGCGTATAACGAAGCAGATCTCCTGCGGAAGTTATTTCCCTTTTAATGACCTTTTCCTTATAAATTCCGCCCCCATCCGTGACGTTATTTACGCCGGAATTGTGTGTCCGGAAGTGCGCTCTTTCCGGAAACACCCCGGATCGGGAAAACCTATTCGGGAGTCTGGGGAATTTTTTTCCCACTGTGGGTTTTCTGTTTTCTTGCCGCGAAGTGGGAAAAAAGAGATTTTAAGTTTTGGTATATTTGTGGTTTGTTGTTATGGTTGTTTGAATTTTGAATGAAGTGTGGTAGAAATTGAAGTGAGTTTGGATATTGCGAAGTGTTATGTGTAGTGATGGAAATCTGATTCTGCTTATTTATTGTTGATATTGTGGACTAGCTGTTACGACCCGGCAAAGCCGGGTCTTACAGCTAGGCTAGCCTTTTATGCGAGCTTCGCTCGTTACTACTTCAAGTTCCTATTAATTATACATTAAATAAGAAGTTTAACTTTAATAATTTATTATTGTTGAATTAGAAACCAACTTCCCTAAAAGTAACTTTTTAACCTTTATTAAGTAAACCAACTTTCTTGAAAGATATTTATTTAAAAGCTATTATATTATTTTAAAATTTTAATTACTTTTATTTATTTATTTTTCTGATTATTGCGAGATGGCATCGAGTCAGTGAGTGACGTGGGCTTTTATATTTTTCTGATTATGATTATGATTATTATTGCGAGATGGCATCATAGTGTGCGAGCGTTCCAGAATCAGTGAGTCAGTGAGTCAGTGAGTCAGTGAGTCAGTGAGTGACGTGGGCTTTTATATGAGAGATAAATAAAAGTTGCTCTGTTTAGTAAGCCATTATTGTCAGTTTTGGTTGTTTTACTTTCTTAAATATTTTCTAGAAACATGGCTCAAAAACTTTAAAAAATAACGAAAACATTACAATATTAATTTTTACACGAACATTAGAGCAAACTGGAGAATGTTTAATATCAAAGATCACATTTGGATAAAATTAAACAATTAAAAATATGAGTTACTCTGATAATTTTATTTTTCTTTCTTTTTAAAATTTTATTTTGAAAAGCTAAATTTTTTAAAGCATTTTGGGGGAAAATGGCGTTTCTTCAATTCGTATACCTTAAAAAGTATTATTCAAGCTGCTGACATCAGTGATAATTATTTAATTTGTAGACTTGTGAGGTATATTAGTACAATTATAGAGCAAATCAAAGAGCAATATTTGTAGAAATTGGCTGATTTTTATAGAAAATTTCCCTAAAAACGGGTGCCGGAGATAATGGGTTGAGCTACTCTTTCAGAGATAAACCATACCACCTTTATCTTTACATTCATCTACATTTATTGAAATATTTGTCAGATTATATCACATTATCTGTAATCGGTGCTTGAAAAATGTTCAAACTGAAAACGTCACTTTCCCGAACCTAGATTTCCATCGCATTTTTAATTCTGTGATTTAAACATATATAAAACGAATAACTTCCCTCAAACTAAATGTTATTCCCTATCAAGATAAAGCAGCAACGCAAAATTTCCATCCTTCAAACTGCCAGTCAAAATTGAAACAAATCAAGTGGGATAAAACATCGACGAGATTAAGGGTCATCATAAGAGACAACTTCTCGTTACCCTTCCACAACCAAAAGAACAACCCATCTTCACGCTGGAATCACTTTTACAAATGATGACAAATATGACATTATCCATTCAATAACTCAAAATTAAATTACAGCCGAATGACTTTATCTCCGTGGATGGCATGTCAGACGCGTAAAAGTATACGTAGCGTAAAAATCACGACGTAATCCGAAGGGGAAGTGACGTGGAGGAAGTGCTATCTGATTGGGGGAAGTTGATAGCCTCGCACCAGGGTTTGTTGCAAAAAAAAACGAGGTTTAAAATCGGAGAACCGTGAAGATCATAATTGCGCTTCAGAGACGAGTTGTAGAAAGAAACGGAATGGAAACTTTTAATTTCGGTTTGAAATGAAGTGATGTGAAAGATTGGTTTCGGGTGATTAGGAATGGTTTGATTGTTGGATGGTTTGGGTTTTAGTTATGGAGCTAGTGAAGTGTGAATTTAATTAACGTAAATGATTATATCATTTTTTGGAGCAATAAAAGAAATACTAGAAGCTTGAGTTTAAAAAGTGTATTTCACCTATATCTTTTTATCTGTAACGCTTTTTTACTTTTAATTCCTTGAAACGTGGGAATTTATAAGCAAATATATAGACTCACGGCCGTATTCACCGCTAACCTGATCGACTGTTAACCGACCGTCAAACCTCTGATCGGCAGTTAAAATATGAAAACCAGTTTTCCACCAGTCAGAGATTTGACACCCAGCGATCAGGTTAGCGGCGAATACGGCCGTAATTCTTATCTTTTTAAACCGGGGTTTATTTATATCTTTTACATATTTTTTTCAATAACCTTTGATGAATTCAGTGAGAGAAATGTAATATTAAATAAGGAATAAAATAACCGTAAGTATATCAAAAAGTGGAATAGGTTTTCATTTATCACAAAATTCAATAAACATAATATAAGTTAAATCAAACATACAAAAAAAAAAGGAAACATGTTTGAAGTTTTATATTAAGTGGGAGTAAAATCATCAAAGGAGAAATCTTTAACACTTTCAAGATTGAAAAATTATTCTTGCTTATAAAATTTAATAAAAAATAATCCGAATTAAGTCAAACACAAAATAAATAGGAAATGTTATCAGCTGTTTTAATACGTTGGGCTCAAAATAATCGAGGATGAAATCAAATGCTCAGCTTGAAAAAAAAAACATTTTTTATTTAATTTCTTAAATTTGTATTTCTTTTCAGGCCCACCTCAAATCCTAGCCGACTCGTTTCCTGTCACGTCACACTTGGTGGTGGACAAAGACGAAAATGCCGTCATCGTTGTCCTCTTCTGCTCTGACCCCGAACCCAGGAAAACGTACTGGGAGTGGGACACCTTCAGACAGGAGACGAATTCGAATACCGGTCGTCATTACGCAGACGATATTCAAAAAGTAAGTCTAGAGAAGCGGTTATTATGATGGAACTGCAGTATAGGGAGGATGAAATAGTGGTTTCAAACTTATGTAATGTGTAAGCCCTCGGATCACGGCTTTTTGCGGGCTGTCAACTATCTATTATTTCAAAGAACCTTTCTCTCTGACAAAATTAAAATTTCATTTTTCACAATTAATGAATAATTTTGGTCACCGGATGAGAAAGATGGAGATATTTTTAGAAAGATGAAGGATAAAGATGATGATAGTGACAGGGATAAAGATAGAATGAAAGGAATAATGAGTGTGAGGATAAAGAAGGTGATAGAAGGGATGGAGATGGGAAGAATGTAGATGATGGGAAGGATAAAGAAGATAGAATGTATGAAGATGAATGGAGAGGATGATGAAGTTGATAAGGTTTGAAAATGTAACAGGGATGAAGAGAATAGAAATAATGATGGGGATGAGAGAGAAATGGGTAAGGGGAGGGATTGAGAGTATAAAAAATTATTTGGGTTAGAAGGATGTAGAGGTTGAGAGGAATGATCAGGAAAAGATGATGAGATTGATTAGACACATTTTTTACCCGCATTTCACGCTTCTTCCTTTACTACGGGGAAGGCTATTGGATTATATGTTCAATTCATGGCCCCAGGTATTGGATGTAGAAGTACATTTAAAAAAGAAGGGGCATAGTTTTAACAACTATTTTTGGAAAGTCATTTTTCAAAATGAAAAGTTGGATTCATGTAATTTCAGAATTTGTTAAAGCTACGATTAATGTAAAATTAACTAATTACAAAAAACTTTGATACATAGGTACTGTCTTTCTTGAAAGATAGAAAAAATAAGGAGACATTTATTTTAAAAGGTAACAGTAAGAGTCAATACTTTTGAGAGACGGCATCTGTTTTAAAGTTTTACATCATGCAGAATTTGCTTTTTTCACACTGGATGTAAAAAATAATGATTAAAAGATGGATCAATCTTAGCTTTAAGGCTTCCCTTTAAAAATCAAATCAATGATCTAAAGCTACAAAAAGAAAATTTTTTGAAACACTGTTACAGTTTCTATCTATCCTCACCTTACCTCCGCAGACATCCATGTCTGCTTTTTCATATTTACTTTTTCCCCTTTTCTGTAAAGTTGTATTAACTTTTCTTTCAGATCCCATCGAAAGATGATTGCTACGAAGCCAAGCTAACCATCAACTGCGTAGAAGGAGGAGATTCAAAAACATACACCTTCATTATAGAGAACGATAAGGGCCTCGAGGCGTTTGCTGTTACTCTGGAAGTTAGAGGTAAGAATAAGAACATCCAGGATTAATTTTCTTAAGTAAAGTTTGCTCGCCGAGAGCCATTTTTCAGCTTTTATACGGAAGGAAGACACAGCTTGTAAGGAATAGAGGGTTTATCCTATTAGTTGAAGAATTTTTTTGCTTTTAAAAATCTGAGTAATTTTGGATTTAAAAAGGTCTTATTTTCTTTTTTAGTCGACCTGAATTTAATTCTCAAAAAATTAGTTATAATTTTTTTTCAAGAAATATCTTTGTTAAATTGATAGTTTTTATCTCTAGCTAGGATGTATCCAAATAATTCTACGTTTCTCCACGAAATTAAAAATTAGCAATTTTATAGAATTTAGGCATGTTGGGAAAAAAAGGAAGGAAATAAATAAAAATGTAGGCTTACTCACCACCTAAATAGTCAGGTTATTTCGATGGGGTATAAATACTGACTGAAGTATACTTTTGTTGGCTCGCATCTTGCCAAATACTGAAGGTATAACTTTTTTTTCTGGAAAATAGTATTTAATTTTTTTTATTTCAAAGGCTGGTTTCAAAGGCAGTATTTCAAAGGCAATCTTTATCTGAGTATTTCTAAAGCAATAGTCAAACAAGAAAAAATAGTTCACACTATAGTAAGCATTTTTAGATCATTCTGACCAGTGGCCTTTTTACATCTATCACCCGAAGAAAAATTATGTAGAAAGCAAATGTGGATCATTATATACACTTGCTCTCTAAACAATTATTCAAAACAAAATTACGCTCACCAAACACTGTAAAAGCAGAGAGACAAACAACTGTCTTGTATGGTTAGTCTCTAGTTTACTAATTCTAAAAAAAAATATACATATGATACGAGAAAATAACACTTCCAATCTATGCAATATTAAACCTTTCCGGCAATATCACGTGTCAACGTCTACACAATCAATACCTCATTCTATGCAGTAGTAAAACAGTTAATCCTCTTTTGAAAGAACGATGTTTGCTATGTCTGTCTAATCATAATTCCAATGCGTCGTGTCATTTCTGTTTTCCATTTCCTCAGAGCCTTTCCTTCTGACAATGATGATCGGAGGGGCTGTCGTTATAGTGGTCTTCTTGATATGCCTCATAGCACTCATGGTTTGTCTGTTCAAAAAAGAAAAATGCTGCTTTAGTCGTGAGTACCTTTTAATCATTACGATAAAATGACAGCGTGTGTTTGGATAGGATTATTATTAGAATTCTTGTTATGCGATGTCGTATTATTATGCGATAAGTGCATGTTTCATTGAAGACGAATGATGTTACGCTGTTTTACGAGTTATTCTTCGTGTATTGTGAATTACTGAATGTAAAGCGTAATTAACATATTTAAGTGGATGACACTGTGTTAATTAAGTAATTAAGATCGTTTTCAATTCTGAAAAGCATACACATCTCCTAACATTTAACATTTCTGTTGTTAATTTGTGTCTAGACCTATTTAAAAATATACTGGACTTTAAAAATCGTTTGGGTATTTATGAAACAATCTTGTATTTCAATTATCCTTTTACATTTTGTCATAGTTTTCCTATACATAGATGGGGGTTTATTAAAACTCGAAGTTTTCATTAAGTGATAATTTAAACAATTTGTAAGTTTTGCTTGTTATTAATAAATGTTATTATAACTTTTTCAATGTTTATTCCTATTAACGAATAAAATTACGGTAAAACCTTTTCTATTGCGAAAAAAAACCCGCTTATATTTTCCAAAAAATGATAAACACAACATTTTAATCCTACTAATTTCACACAAAAATTATTACTAGATCGAATTTTACATGTTTTACATGAAGCTAAACATTTTCATGTGCCTTGCAGATTCTAGTGGGTTCAAACCTGCACCTGAAAGGTAAGTTACTATTTATGCATTTATATAAATAAAAATATTTAAATATGCTCAAAACCAGCTCTAGCATAATTAACCACCGTGTTCTAGCATACTTATTAACACTTTCTAAACGTCATGCTTTTACTTGACTATTGCATTCACACATTTTCGTTCCCAATAAAGTTATAAAAGGAATTAATTAAAATTTAGAAGGACGTAAAATCATTGAACGATAAAGCTTTTTAATCATGATTGCTGCACGTGTAACACACAACAAAAAACATTTAACCCAGAAGAAAAAAAAAGTTTGAGTCTCAAAATTATGATTAAAAGGTGTATTAGATTTATGACTTCCATTTATCATCATTCAACCAATATACTGTTTCCACGAATATTTTTCGAATCGTAGAAATTTAAAAAGAAATACTAGATATGATTATTATATTACTATTATAACCAATCCAAATTTTTCCATCAAGAAAATCAATTTTCTCTTAGTTAAAGTAATATAATTAAATAAATATTTTAAGTTGTTAAATACTGATCATCCCTCTTAAAAAAATCATTAATTCTTAAAGTACAAATTAATCATTTTGATCGGGATGTATCGCTTTCTTGGTTTTTCATAACTTCAATCAATTTCAAACCCTACTTCTGATACTTCCCCGTACAATAATGTAGTATAGTCCTTGTTGTAGCATCGTCGAGAACGGGGGTCCAGACAACGACCGGACGGACTTGACGACGGCTAAAACCGTTCCCTATTGCACCAACACCGGCAGCAAGGCGAAGATAGCGACCATAGGAGAAGACCCCTTCTTCAAAGATGGTAAGAAGGTAATAAGTGCACTTTTGCTTTATGCCATCTGCTTTGCCTGTCTTGTGAATTTTTTAATTTTTTTTCGGTTGGATGTTAGAAATTTGATTTGTATGAGCGTGTTGTTACTAAAGGAAATAGTGTATTCAAATGTGTGTAAGTTGAATTTGCTGGATGCGAAATTTTAATTTTCCAAGCATCGTACTATTTATGTAGAAGTGTTTCTTAAAATACTTCCAAACTCTTAATTTGATTAACTTGGAAAACAATTAAACTGAAAAGTGAATATGGTGTTTTAATTTATAAGGCTGGGTGGGTAATTCGAGACATACACCTATTTAATATTCCATACTTTTTGAGGCAATTTGAGTCGTGGGTTCAGTAAAACGTTGTAATAGCTTGATGTGTAAGAGATAAGTTTTTAATAAATTATTACAAAATAGTTTTGGGATATAATTTGCATCAGTATCTCTTAAGCGTCAAAACAGACAGTAGCATGCGTTGTTTATTTATTTCAATTTTTAATCAGTTTTAAAACACTCAAAGAACCAACTAAGATTAGGCACTGTCTATTTTCCCGGCAGATATACTCTCTAACTCTAGTCCTGTTTACCCGGCACTTGCCCGACAACGGTTCTGATTGGAGCACCGGGACCGCGAGACCTACGCCAACTAGTTCCAACTGCCGGTTTTACCATCCAAATAGACACTTCGCTAAGATTATCACTTTCTCTGATTGTTGAATGCATCCTTTAATAACTTGTAGACAAAGTTCCGTAAAAGCAATAAACAACCAAATATTCGTTATTTAAAGAAAGATTTATCCAATTCACCCAATTTTCTCCACTTCTAGATAAAAAAAAAAAAAAACATTTAAAGAGCATAGCCCGCTTTCCTTAACAAGACAAACTTTCTTAGAAAATATTAGGGTCATTCCATTTCAAGTGGTCCAAAAAAAGTAAAATTGGTTGCTCGACCATTTTTAAAAAATCTGAAATTTTTTGTACATCAACCCTAACCTAAAAGAAGATCAAATCAACCATTATTTTTAATTTAACCTATTTTGCTTGTCCGCAGCAGCCATGCAAATTTCGACGTTTTAGCGGTTTTTGCTAATTTAAGCGTTTACGGGATTGAAAATATCTCCCCTTTAAAATCTCCAAATCAAATGGGGTTTGAAGCAAAATTGTTTAGAATAAAACGGTCTAAAAGACTAGAGCAAGTATGTTTTTCTAAAATAAACCCATAGGGGTGAAATTTTAGTTTAAAGTTGAAATTTTTTTAAAAATATCTGCCCACTTTAAGAAGATTTTTTTATAAGAAGGAAACCTGTCAAGGCACCAATATTTTTTTTATTAATAGTCCAAATACATTTTAGGTCATATGCAAAGTTTTGGATCTGAGCCTCAATTTGTCTTTATTTAAAAAAATCTCAAAGTCGAAGATTTGTCAAAATTTGCAATTTTGAGGGTTAAATATCTCTGGTGGGGGACCAGTTAAAAATTTTAAAATGGTTCATTCTAGAGTACTATATATTAGTGTTAAGCTCAAGAAGTTCATAGGAGGAGATTTGACTACAAGCCGAGGTATGATTTTTACAAGGTGCCCCCAAATGTCGCAAAATTTGGAAGTTAAGGATTTCTACAAAATTTGTCTGTTTTCAAGAAAACTTTTTTATAGGAAGGAAACCATTCAACACAACACATATTTTTATACAAATAGTCCAAATGTAATTCAAGTTACACGCAAAATTTGAAACCTGAAACTTGGTTTTTCTTTGCTTAAAAAAATCCCAAAATCAACGATTTGTCAAGAATTTCACTTTTTTAGAGTGATATCTCTCTGAAGGAGCAGGAGATAAAAATTTGAAATTTTGTCATCTTAGAGTATATTATGGTAGTGTTATGCCCTAAAAGTTTCAAGATGGAGGATTATTTGGCTACAAACATAGAAATGGCAAGGATGATATTAAACTTTTTTTTTGTTGAAGTGATTTTTTTTTACTTTACAATTATTTTGTAAATATTATTAATGTTTCATTACTTTTTAATTTTAATTATACAAAATACAGCAATATAGAAAAGCTTAGCAATGAACTTTATGAATTAAAATATTTATCTCTATTTTTTACCAAACATATGTTAAAGTTGGGCTTGATATAAGTAATTATATTAACTGCTTAACCTTAGCATTCAGCCATTGACAATCTTTACAACCTGAGAGACGGAGAGGGAAGAAGAAAACCGCGATGAGAATTGTTTTATTGCATACTGCAAACAGTGGCGTATATAAGGGGGGGCCGAGGGGGCCCTGCCCCCCCCCCGAAATTCGGACTAGGTGTACCAAAACAAGTTAAAACATTGTATTTTAGGGTTTTAAAAAATTTTCTGGGGGAGGACCCCCAAACCCCCCTTTTGTACTTGGAATTTTATTATTAACAACTATATTACATATATAATAAGTTCATCAAAATCCAAATCCTACCAAAAAATATATGTCCAAAATTCGGACTTAGTGTTCCAAAAACAAGATAAACCCCTTTTTTTAGGGGTAAAGTTCCAAAAATTTTCTGGGGAAGGACTCCAGATCCCTTTTTGTACTTGGAACTCTATTTTATTACTTTTAAATATTAAGTTCATAAAAATGTACATCCAAAATTCGGACTTAGTGTACCAAAACTAGTTAACCTGGTTTTTTTAGTCAAACTTCCAAAAATTTTCTGGGGGAAGGCCTCCAGACCCCCCCCCCCTTTGGTACTTGTATTTTTATTACTAACACCTTTTCCTATATTAAGTTTTTAGAACCTAAGTTATAACCTTAAAAAGCTACATTGGACCTATTAAATATGTGGGGAAGGGGCTGGAGAGTAATTTTGGGCCCCTCCCGAAATAAATTCCTATATACGCCACTGACTGCAAACCTGCACCAAGATCGGAAGAACATTTTGATTCACCAAGGTGTTTTGTTGTTGTATTTTTTATTAGTCGCAAGTTCATGTTAAAAAATGGATTGTGATGTGGGTCAACTTATCAGAGAAAATTGTCACAAGTCTGTTTAGGGGACATCCATAAATTACATGAGGTCAAAAAGGGGGGGAGGGGTTTGGAAAAATCTCACCAAGGGGGGAGGGGGGCATCTCACGTTTTAAGTTAGAAATTATTCGATTTTCTTTGTTTTTTAAGTATGAGAAAGGAAAATAATTTATAAAAAGTTGTAGGTAAATCTCACGCGGGGGGGAGGGGGGGGGGTCCAGCAAAATATCACCAAGGGGGGAGGGGGGGATTCAGATTTTGGAAAAAACACCTCACGTAATTTATGGATGTCGCCTTATGGCCCAGTAACTCTTGAGTTTAATCGGTTAAGTGAACTAAGGGAAGATCATCAAAATTTGTTTGTTCTAAGGATCAATAAATCTGTCAAAAATACATGCAAATATCATGAGAAAAAGTATTTGTTAAAATATCATAATCTCTTTGGCAATACATGTTCGGATCCACTAAAAATTCATAAAAAAAGTTATAACCAAAGGACTTAATGAAATTAAAATAGAGCATTTAAAAAGAGAAAAGATACCCGGATAAAGATATCCTCCATCTTGAAACTTTAAGGGCATAACACTACCATAATATACTCTAAGATGACAAAGTTTCAAATTTTTATCTCCTGCTCCTTCAGAGAGATATCACTCTAAAAAAGTGAAATTCTTGACAAATCGTTGATTTTGGGATTTTTTTAAGCAAAGAAAAACCAAGTTTCAGGTTTCAAATTTTGCGTGTAACTTGAATTACATTTGGACTATTTGTATAAAAATATGTGTTGTGTTGAATGGTTTCCTTCCTATAAAAAAGTTCTCTTGAAAACAGACAAATTTTGTAGAAATCCTTAACTTCCAAATTTTGCGACATTTGGGGGCACCTTGTAAAAATCATACCTCGGCTTGTAGTCAAATCTCCTCCTATGAACTTCTTGAGCTTAACACTAATATATAGTACTCTAGAATGAACCATTTTAAAATTTTTAACTGGTCCCCCACCAGAGATATTTAACCCTCAAAATTGCAAATTTTGACAAATCTTTGACTTTGAGATTTTTTTAAATAAAGACAAATTGAGGCTCAGATCCAAAACTTTGCATATGACCAAAAATGTATTTGGACTATTAATAAAAAAAATATTGGTGCCTTGACAGGTTTCCTTCTTATAAAAAAATCTTCTTAAAGTGGGCAGATATTTTTAAAAAAATTTCAACTTTAAACTAAAATTTCACCCCTAAGGGTTTATTTTAGAAAAACATACTTGCTCTAGTCTTTTAGACCGTTTTATTCTAAACAATTTTGCTTCAAACCCCATTTGATTTGGAGATTTTAAAGGGGAGATATTTCCAATCCCGTAAACGCTTAAATTAGCAAAAACCGCTAAAACGTCGAAATTTGCATGGCTGCTGCGGACAAGCAAAATAGGTTAAATTAAAAATAATGGTTGTTTTGATCTTCTTTTAGGTTAGGGTTGATGTACAAAAAATTTCAGATTTTTTAAAAATGGTCGAGCAACCAGTGCTGGACCACTTGAAATGGAATGACCCATTATTGAACCAGTCCAAATTATGTTACCACGACATTAGTTTTCAAGAAACGTCTTGATGATATCATATTCAAGAAATGTATTATAAATTTATATTAATTTGTTGTAATTCAATGGTTAGAAGGAATTCTTAATGTCCACTGAAAAATGAAATGTTAAGAGGGACTCTGATTGTTTTTGTGCTTTCTAGGGCGGCGTTAAGTTCGTAGAGGGTACGAACGGTGTCCGGTCAAAGCCGGAACGTCCGGTGTCCGGCAACGTCAGAACCAGTATTCTTGATGTCGAACTTTGAGGATAGGAGGGAGGCAAAGAAAGGTGGGGGAATACATGGCTGCTTCGCTCCATCTTAGCTTAGCTTAGCTTGGAAAAGCTGCTTTAGCACTGGCATGACTGTGGCTAGGATTTTGAGAAGCTTAGTTAGCAGCATTTATGTGTTTGCATTGTTATAGCTGTTTCAATTCATGATGTTAAATAGCTGTTTTGATTATCATTATGTTTTATGCAATAATTTATATGTTAGTGAGGATATTGTTGACTGTCAGTTCAAAGTTCCTCCAGAAAATATCCATGTATCCATAACTATGTAAAAAGTATCCTTGCGTGAGTGTTCTAGATTCGAAGCTTACAATAGTAAGACCCAAATCTGAAATTATTTGGAAAAGAAAGAATATTGTGATATTGTAAAGTACATGTCTTGTTAGAAGCATCGGTCCATTGAATTAAATTACATTTCAAAAGTAAACTAGACACTGATGAAAAATTGGAATAGGAAAAGTTAAAACTGCATGTTGAACAGTGGGGAAATACTAGTCAAGGTATGGGAAAACTCGTCAATAAAACATGGATAATTTGAAGAAACTAAAAAAAAATACTTGAAAAATTGATACCTAAAACATAATTAAAACTTAAAAATTCATATAAAATTATGTATTATGAAATTAATATGTAAAATATTAGTCCTACTGCCAATTCACTATCTGTCTAAATTGCGAAGTGGGGAAGTGGTTCTTCCATAAATGCTAAGCCAATAGTATTCAAGGAGACGGGTCACCACTTGGTGGACAGAAATATCCAGCACAATAAAATTAAAATGGATACTTCAGAATCATACTAGATTAAAGTAATACGTATCTGTCAACTGTAGGTTGAAGGGTGTTTTGGCGGACCCCAACTGAACGTTTTCCTTGACTGAGCTGCTCAGGTTGAATTGTCCGGACCCGTTTAGTTGGAAGGGTTCTTTAGCGTAACGAACACCAGGGTTGAAACTCAAAAGTTTGGGATCTTCTTACAAACCCTCTCTTAACCACACCTGTTCGCTGACCGAAACCAGAAAGTTCGGCCAGTTCTTTCCCGACCACATAGAACTGAAATACCAGTGCACTATGTCACAGGAATGAAAATTGTAGGCGTTCAAGCATTCTCGTTTTTGCTGTAACGTTTTAGCGAATGCTTTCAAACCTAAATGATATTTCTAGGAGATAATGATTCTTACGGAACGGTACGGAGATTCTTTCGGTGGTTATACGGTTCTGTATCAACCAATTGGTTCAGCCATAATCACAAACCTTCTTGTTAAAGTGATTTTGCGTGTTTTTCAGTGGTGTGAGCACCGCACTTTGTTTTTATAAACGTTAATGAAACACTAGTTTTTTTTCAACATGCCCATTCCATAGCCTAATTCAATTGCATTTAAGCGTAGCCCTTGTCTTTCCAGGCAGATAGGAACGACAACCGCGACGGCATCAGCTTCGGCAGCCTGGACTCGAGCGTCCTGGAGCCGGACTTTCGCGATCAGGCCATCACCACCAACAGCCGCATCCGCATCCACCCGCAGAGCAGTGCGCACGACCCCCGAGCCAGGCCCTTCCACAGCCCCCCTCAGGTGGAGCAGGCCTACATCTGAGCAGCAGGACTCTCGGCTGGGATGATGTGAACTCGTCGTGTTAACTCTGATGATGTCATGAGCTCGCTGTGATGACTGTGACTTGTTGCGTCTTGAGCTGGAATTGTGCACCTGATGTCAGTGTGATGACCCTCTAGTTGCGTCTGTTTTGCATCTTGAGCTGGAACTGTGCACCTGGTTGAGTTTCATGACTGTTTTGTTGCGTCTTGAGTTGGAACCGTGCACCTGACATGAGTGTCACGACTGTATTGTTGCGTCTTGAGCTGGAAGAGTGTACTTGATCTCAGCGTGGTGACCCTATATTTGCGTATGTTTTGCGTCATGAGGAGCAATTGTGCACCTGGTATACGTGCCACGACCGTGTGTCATCTTTTTACATCGTGATCTGAATAATGCACCATATGTTAGTGTGGTGACTGCGTCTAGTAACATCATGAGCATTACGTTGTAGCTGAAAGAGTGATGAGTGGGTCTAGCTGGGCATCTATTTGCATCTTGAGCTGAAAGAGTGTACCAGATGTCAGGGTGATGACTCTCTAGATGCATTTTGAGCTTGTCTAGTTTCATCTGCTGAAAGATTGAGTGCATCTGGCATTAGTGTGATGACCGTGTCTAGTGCGATATTTCCATTTTAACAGTAGGTCCAGCGCTGTAGATTTCCATCTGAGCTGCTGGACAGGTACACTTTCATATCGACGAATGTGGTGCACTTTTCTGTTCTGTAGATTCACCATCTTATCATACTGCTAAACATGAACTCAGCGTGTCTTCTTTGTGTTGTGGTGAAATTTTTGACGGTCGTGTGGTGTGTTATGTTCGTGAGATTTTTATTGACCAGTTTATGTTATTGAGAACCAAACTTAACTCAGTGTGAGATGTAAACCTGTGAGAAATACGTTGTAATTTCACCTAAAGTGAAAAAATGTGTTATGAATCTAATCTCAGGTTACACCTGAAGTTATACGCAAATGGGTTTGACCTAATGCGAATAAGTTTGTGAAAGGATAAAAGTGGAATACACTATGGGTTTTTTTAACAGGGTGCTCGGTTAGTGTTTTTTTTGCGAACTCGGGTGGAAGCACGGAACAAAAAAAACCGTTTAGTGATATTGTAGGATTGGTTTTGCGAAAGTTTTATATTTTAAAGCAGAAGCAGGTATAGATCTAGAAAAATAAGCAACTGTTTGAACGATAGCCATTGAATTGAAACGGACGGCGCATTTTTTGGATAAGTATATAATGTCTATTTGTGAATAAGTAAATTTATATTCGAAGTTTTGTAAAAGAAAAGTTGTGCACACATTGCAAATTAACACGCATCATCACAACGGGGGAAAACTACATTTTGCACGTGATCGGGAATAAGAAAGATACTAACGTATTTCATTTAGAGACAATCAAACGATTTTTGTAATAATGCAACAAATACTCAGATCCAAAATATATTCAGTAACCGATATAACGGCCGTCACAAAATGTGTCACAAAAAAAAATTCACGCGAGCTCATGAACACTCCGCGGGTGACAACAAAACAAACGGCAACAAAGCAACTAACTGCGACAACAAACGTGTGGCGTCGCGTTTGTGACATCCAATTCTTTGTGATTATTGACTCTTCCGGGTGTCTTCGTCCTGTGTGTTGTGAGTGTACATAAATAATTATAAGGAACACTAGTCCTTTGCTGGACCCTCGTGACTATGATCTCAAAGCACTTATGATGTAAAAATTCAATGACTAATATAACGGCGGCACGTTGGTCTTTCTTTTTGTGTGAACAGTTTGTGTAAAAAGTGAAACACAGTGCTTATGGACTCGACTTCTAGCAAAAAAAAATATGTATTTCGATGAGGAATATGTATGATGATATGTTAGATAAATATATATTATCGTTGTGATTATTTCTGTGGAACTGTACAATGTGAGTTACCAAAGACTGGACATGTTTAGAAAGAGCTAATAAAACAGGTTCTTGTAAAAAATATAAAGTAATATTTGGGTTTAAGCATAAAATTGCGATTGATAAAAATATATCTTTTTTTTTTTTGCAAAACAGAAAATATTTAAAAATTGTACTGTTTTATTAATAGAATGATTGCGTTTTATGCAATGGGAGCATGGATTTTATGCTTTTAAGAGTAGAGAGGGAATTGCGGGAATCACATAAACAATCCATCAATTCAGTTTTCATTCAATAAATTAATACATACTGATTTATAATGGTATAATGTAAACTAACACAACTTTTTGAGGAAAAAAAACGTTTTATATTCACAACCATTAGGATCTAGGAAACTGCTTTCCTAGTTTATGTAGTAGTTCTGTTATTGTTTGTTATTTGCAAAACACAATTTACATTCCTAATGTATCATTTAAATCTAAAAAGCTATTGCCTCACTTTTTTAATCCTGGTTTAAAAGTATTTACTTACTAAATAAAAATTACTACATACATACAGCTAAAAAATTTTAAAAAATGCAACATGGTTTTATTGCTTATTTTTTAATTTTCTATCAATTGCTTATCGATTTTGTTTTTATTTTTGCAGCGTAACTAATCCCATATATTCGGATATTTTTCTTATTTCAACTAGTATTTATAAAGATGAAGAGATGTTGAGATTATTCGGAAGCTGTAATGTTTTATGATAGAATGATTCTATTAAGACAGGGGTAGAAGTCGTCCTATATTTCCTATAAATCCTATATTTTCAAAAAACATGAAAAAAACGTCCTATAAATCCTATATATCCTATATTTCAAAAAATAATCCTATATTCCATCAAATGAACCTACTTTCAAGTTCGGCAATCTACGGAATTGCCAATAATTGAGGAAATTTCAACCATGAATCAGACTGTAAAGTCATCTTTTTTTACTGCAATTTGGGAAAAACAAACTAGACTTTTATTGGGAGATATTCTTGGTTAAAAAGCTTGCTTTTCAACGGTTTTTAGGTTGTTGCCTTAAATACCTTATAAGAAGTCTTCGAATTTCAAAATTAAAATTTGATGCCTTGAATATCCTTAAAAAATATTTTTCAGTACATACCAAATGCTTGGAATTTTAATTTTTAGATGGCCCTATAATTATTACAAGATGTTTTCTGATCATGCAGAAGTTCCGATATCGAGCTCATGGCCCGAAGTTCTTCTGAAAGTTAATTACGTTTTCAATTATTCTTCGGGCTCTTGCCTATAAAGTTGGATTTTCCGATTGGATGAGGACAGGATACTTTAATAGCAATACAGTATTGCTATTTTAAGTATTAATCAACAATTTTTTTTTATCAGGAAAACCCTCTTTAAAAATCTTTTCTGGGTATTTTTGGGGATTTTAAAATACTGGAATTTGTGGGGGGGGGGTTAAAGAGATGTTAGAGTTTTTTAAATTTTTCATTTCTACAATTCATGCATTTTTACTTTTTGAGTTATAGATTAAATTAACTACGATTTTACTAAAAGTATTTTTAATTAAATACCTTTATTTTGTTTTCAAGGTTCTAAGTGTTAAATTACATTGGCTACTTATGAAGTCAATGGAAATCCTAAAGCTTTATTTTTGCGTTTGCACATGCTTTTTTCACATTGCATTATTAGGTTTTATTCTTGTTTATGCCTCATAGTTACTTACAATTTTTTGCTTGTTTTCGGTATATTCATTTTATTGCTAAACTAAAGGATAGTACTAAAATGCAATTTTCCCTGCTACTAAATTGAATAGTAACAAAAATGTTGTAAGCACTAATACAAAAAACACTTAATTTTCCACCCCTTATATCTAGGGTTCATTTCTGGTTTTTGTCCTATATTTATTTTTTAAAAATCCTATATATTTTTATTTGGTCACTTCTACCCCTGTTAAGATGAATAGAATTAACGATACATATTGAATTTATATTGTTGTAAATTAAACATAGGAAAATAAGAGATAATATTTATAATTAGTTGCATTCTCTGATCTAATTTGTGATTTTTAAAGTTTTCAAGTAAAAGTAAGTTGAATTTACAATAATATATGAGTTTATGCATAACATTTAAATGTAAATAAAAGCTTCACTAAAGTATTACGATTTTTTGAAAGATGGATAATAATTTAATTAGTTTTTTTAAAAAAACAATTAATTTGATTGTAAATATATATTGCTTCTTCCCTTGTTCGTTTTTTACTTTAATAAATGATGAATAAAAGTTTTTAATCATAATTATACTTTCATTTCTTACACGTTTTGGCAAAGTAAGTAAACTCTAATTATATTGTATTGATCTTAGCTTATTCACGTCTATTTCTGGAGGAATTCGGGATATTTTTGGATTATATTTCGACAGGTGGAAAAAATATACCTTTCCCTAAAGAAGGTTACAATGGTAAATAAAATACATGACGAATATACTAGCAGCAACTGACATATTTGAGGTAAGTGACTTTATTTCAAGCTTTAAAGTTGAATAATGAATATGTTTCCCGAACAATTATTAATATTTCCCGAAGTGAGGCGGGCAATGTGATAAATTCAGTGGTATTTATGAATGAGTATTTATCACTCTGTCTGAAATATGCGGGTATTATTGATAATGCTCGAATATTTCGCATGGTATTATCACATTCCCCGTAACAGATGTAATTAGTAAAGTACCCATTTATTGATTTTTTTATTTATTGACCTTTTAGTAGATTTTAAAGAATATTAGAAGAATATTTTTGGTTTGATCATATTAAGGAGGCAATGTTATATACTCGATTTTAGAAGGGTCGTTCAGAAAGTTAGATTCATTTTTTAAAAAAAATCTCTAGTTTTTACATTTCTTCACATCTCTTCATAAAGATCATCTTTAAGGAAACGAATTTTTACATGTTTTTGAGCTTTAAAATTTCCATGTCTCACTGATCTGTCAGATGTCAATGCATTCATACTAAAACAATAATTTTATGGGTCCGTACATGTCGATTGTTTTCGATGCAAAATACAATACGACCAGTAGAAATCGTTATTGTTTAACTCTTAAAAAACTTAAACTTCACAACGACTCATACCATTAGTTTACTGGTAAACAAACTTATATGTATGTAAATTTAGAACCTTTATTTTAATTTTTAATTTATTCAGTATTTTAAACCAAGTAGCATTGAGCCGAACTTGAGTTTTAACTATAAGTTTGAAATTATAAATTTAAAGCAAGCTTAAGGAAGTGAATCCGACAAGACTTTAAGTAGGATCTATTTTTTTTGGAGAAAACAAGCAAAACATGATACTGGGGTGGTCTTAAACATAATAAATTTAAGTGTATAGCATACAATGTACGATGTAATGAATTCCATAAAAATATTTTTGATGCAAAATATCTACATATGTTTCATCTCATGTATAATTTATATGCATGTAAACCCGAATAACAGAATGTGCTTCTTTATTACTTTAAGATATTTTGGTTTAAAAAATGAATTATTTGAGAAGATATCATTTTTAATAAAAACTAAGTTATTTTTTATTAAATCTAACAGTGCTAAAATAATGCTTATTTAAAATAAGCAGATGAAAATAGTCGACCAAACACCAAAAAATACTTTCACTGATTCAATGTCGTGTTACTTGGTGATAATTTTAAACATTTTTTACTATGTCTTGATTCATATTTTTTTCAACATGTTCAGAAATATTTAGATATTTTGAAACTAATTAGGCTAAAAAAATCATGAATAAATCATAAGAAAAATGTTACCATTATATTCCCTGTAATGATGCAAACAGCGTTCTGACTATAAAACTTAAAATTATTTTTTATTACAATTAATGAGTATGAAATATTTTTATTGTGCAGTTGAAAATGTAATTTATATCGTAGTTGATACATTCATATTAAAAGTGTAAAAAGAACCCCCTATTTTGTATTTTTTGTTTGAAAACGTCTTTAAAATGCAGAAACTACAAAATCGACTAAAAGAAATAATTGTAATTGTTTTCAAGGCTATAAAAAATACATCTCCTTTCCATTCGCTATAATTATTTTTCATTCAAAAATAATTAGTGAATCTTAATTATTTTTGGTTAACTTTTCCTCTTTCATCTGAATCATATAATTATCTTTACTATTTAGAAATGCGACAATGTTGACCCTCCCTGTTAATGCTCGTTCTACATTTTCATAAAATTTAGCTTATTACCGAGAACAACGCAAGGAAATCCATTAATACCTTACTTACTTATAAAAGCATAAAACTTACTTCATTACTCCTTACTTCCATTACGAATACCATAACACGTAACAAGTTTTTTAGTTCACACGGATAGAAGCATAATAAACTCCTAATTCCACGTAGGTGAGAAAAATAGAGTAATACTCACAGAGGAGTACTCTGGGGTGTTAGGGAGCAAATGTGGAAGCGCACTATTGATCATACGGTACTTCCTTGCGTTACTTTTTATTCTGCTTAGGGTAGTTTCTTTCCTAACTGCGAAAGCTGGATGGATATTGGTTGCCGATGGCTAACGCTGAATTTGGAGTTTGCTTTATCGTAATGGAGACTGGGTTTCTTTTACATTACTTTCCAATTACGGTTGTACAGAGCATCGAGGATGAGGAAGAAAAGCAAAAACAGATAATCCAGGTTGTTAGGTTTTGTGCTTTTTCAAATATTCTCCTTGTTGCGATTTGGTCACATGAAGTGAAAGAATTGGGGTTGTGGTTAATTCTGATTAACATTTCCATATTTACTTAAAAACGTCGACCATATAACTTGTTTTATTGACTTGGCGGTATTTAATTTTCAAATATGATGAAGACCATAATCAGAAGAAGGGGGATTTTATATGTTGGTACTTAATAATCCTTTTCTTGCCAAGTGGAGCATAGGCCCTCTTATCAGTTAATATTATTAAATAATTTAAGGTTGTTTGAAAATTTAATTTGAAATGGTTACTTAAGTTAACTAAAACTTCCATATTAATTGTACAGTACCTTACATTGTTAAAACCATTCCTCTCAACTGTGTTTCAATTTGTTTATATATTATCTGAAATCAAGCGGTTTTTTAACGTAATAGGTTTTTTAAAAAGAGGAAAATGACTAAAAACTAATACAGATTATATAAATACGCATTGTGGTAAAATTCTTTCGTTTTTCCCCCATATATTTTTCTTAATCTGTTCGGTTATCTCATTCTATTTTTAGCATCACCCCGTTTCTTTTTCGTGACCTCTTCGTGAAAACGAATGCTGTTGAAGGACACGTGCACTTCTTTTTTCTCCCGCCTTTTTGGCTTTGCTTTTTTCGTCTGGCGTGCAGAAGCACTGACGCTGCCTACGTGGACCAATCAGCGTGTTTTAATTTTCCGTTCTGTTTGAGGGACCCCACAGCTCACTGACTTCTCTCACCGTCATCATGCCTTTAAGACGTTAATTAACTGCTGATGCGCTTTTGCGCCCTTTTTAATATCCCATTATGTCTGTTCAGGACTTTAAAATATTAGCTATAGGCAGGATCGCTTCATGTAAAATATCGTACTAGTAAATTTAAAAAATAAACCTAAATTTTGAAATGTGTTCGTGAATTCCGTGAATCCCTCCTACACCAGCTTCTTAGAATGGTAGCGCGTCGTACTGTGTTCTTCAAGTTCCGAGACAACCTGAGATGATCTTTCTTCCTGTGGTGTCAACCGTAGCTACAAGCCGGGCCCAATCCGGGCGGCTTCTCTAGAGAGTCACCCGTGTGTCCAGCATCGTTGGTCAACATTGATGTCAAGCCGGATCCCAGGGCATTCCCGGGCGGCTTCCGAAACCTGATCTCCAAGTACACCCGCCGGTCCCTCTGGGCGGCTTCCCATGGGTGCCCAAGACAAGGTCAGTCCACGACGTGCGAGGAAGTCCGAGTAGGACAGGTTACTGGTATAGCAGTGGGTGAGAGTTTTCCCATTTGAAATTAGTTCGTTGATGTGTATATGCCAGTTTGTATTAAGTGTAGTGTGTGTGTTCTTGGCCGAGGGTGAGCCTGGGTGTTTCTTTTCGTACTCCACTTTCGATCCCTTCTTTCATTAACTAAAAATTACAACATTTGGTGCCCAGTGACCTTCCTTTGCCTTGAATACATGCACGGTGACCCTGTATTTTTTTAATATACACTAGTGCAAGACAGTATGTTACATTCCACTTCACAAAGTGGCCACACTGTGTCTATCTGTGTTGAGCTCGGAATCTCGCTACTGTAGTTTTTTTGTCCACTTATCTGATAATTTCGTAATTTTAAGGTTGGTTGTGAGTGAAGTCCCCTAGCTGGATTCCTTAGCTCAATCACAGACATGCACTTCCCTTCTTTTTAAGTGCATAAAGTGTGCAAACAACACAAACCGGAACATAATCTAAGTTACAAAAGGGTCATTTTTCTTTTCATATATATCTATCTTTCGTAAATTTTGTACTGGTGCTGTGTTGAAAATGGGTGGGCGACGTAAAAACAAATCTCCTGAACCCCCTGTAGTGGATAGGTCCACCAATCGTAATTTTCTTTTGAATATTGTTCCGTTTGATGGTGACCCATCAGTCTTTGAATTTTTTGCCGAGCAATTTAGGAGTTTAGTAATTCTTAATCGGTATACCGAGGCAGAGGCTTTAGCGTACCTCAAACACAAGCTAACTGGTGCAGCTTTAAAATATTATATTGACTCGCCACGACTAAAAGGCATTACTAATCCTGAGAATCTTCTTGAGGAGTTGAAATCTTTCTTTTCCACACCTTCGAATGCATCCGCCATTCAGTCTTTGAACTCTTTGCATATGTTGCCTTCAGAAACGGTAAAGAACTTGGCACACCGTATCTGTGTTTTAGTTCAGAAGGTCCATTCTGATGTAACAGATCCATCATCCATTAATTCTATAAAGTATGTCAAATTAATTACAACACTCCCCTCTGAACTGAGAATAAAAATCTTGGAGAGTGGTATTCAGGACTTTGATGCCGCTGTTGAGCGAGCTCATATGCTCCAGGGTATTTTGATAGAGAATGCAGTTCTTAATTCAGTCAACACTGTCGAACCCCAATCTGCGTTGCAAGCTGAGCTTCATGCTCTTAGGGACACTGTCGAAGAGCTTAGACGGACTGTTCCGCCAGCTTCAGGTGGTGCCTCTGTGTTCTCTCAAGGACGTGGCACTGGTTCATTCAGATCCCACCATGGGAGGCACAACCAGGTTACTCACCAGAGGTCTAGGCCCATGTGCCATTTTTGCGGCAAGCAAGGACACATAATGAGGGATTGCTTTGAGTTTAAGCGGACTATGCAGCATAGTCAACCCTCCTCTAATAATCGTGGGCAGCAACGAAGAGGTTCTCATTACCGTTCGCATCATCCTTACCATCAATCATCTTCATGGAACCGCCCAAACGCACAGTGAGACCTTCAACAGATGCCCGCAGGTCTCACACAGTTAAAGAGGCATCATGTCCTTCTACTTTTTGTCCGCTGGACTCTAGACAGCATTCTAATTATCGTGAGGTCGATAATTCTTTTCATAATCTTAATACGAATGCACTGAGTCTGTCTTCATCTAATGCCGGCAGTTTTGATAGTAATAAAAATAAGTTTTCTTCTCGTACATATGTGAAGTCGATGTCAACGCAGACTTTCTCTGATATAAACAACCATATTGTTGATGCCACTGTTGAGGAAAAAGAAACACAAACTTCTATTCTGTCCCCAATGGCTACTTCTGTTGAACCTGAGAGTACATTAGGAGAGTGTATTTTCTCTGTTGGTTCCACGGACAAGAACCTTCCTCATATCCCATTGAACTTTAACAACAAATTGGGTGTTTTCTTGTTCGACACTGGTTCATCCATATCCTTAATCAATGAATCATTTTTCGAAAATATTAAGTCTTCCATAACGTATCGCAATTTGTCAAGACAGGTTACTATTACCACGGTCAACTCGACCGTTGCTTTTAAAGGATGTGTGGAAATATCCTTTAAAATTGACAAAGTTTTTTTCAAGCATTCGTTTTTCGTAATCCATATCTCTGAGGAGTCTAATTTTGATGGTATAATCGGCTCCGATTTTATGTTTAAAAACAGAGTCACAATCGACATGTCTATGAGGTCAGTTTCTGTAAATGACATCCCCATTCCTTTTTTCGATCATTCCACTCCACAAGATATTATAAATACCTGTAAGGACTTCCCTTCAGAAGATCCTCATTCGAAGCCTGTTGTCAAACTCTCTAGACGTTTATCTATTCCACCTGGCGAAGGCACTTACGCTCTGGCTCGTGTTCCTTACAAGGATGTCTCTTCTGTTTTTCTTTTTGAACCTTCCATTGACTCGTGCCAAATTCTTTCCTTTGAGTCAATTGTTAATTATGATCCTCCAGATCAAAATTCTAAGGAAGCACCACCAGAATTCGTTTCTTTTCATATTTATATATCTAATATCTCTCAAGAACCGGTTGTTATCAACAAGAACACTGTCATTGGTTCGATTGGTTGTGTGGAACACATTCAGGAAGAACCTGAACTCGATAATTTTTCCATCAACGTCATTAATGCTTCTCCGGAAGTGCAACAACTTCGTTTATCTGAATTTTCCATTGACGACTTCAATTTGCAACATCTGCAGGAGGATGAAAAAAATACCATCATGAATATCCTTCAAAGTCACTCCTTAGCGTTTGCGAAGTCCTTGAGTTCCATGGGACATACAGACACAGTCGTACCTTGTTTAAAGTTTACGTCACAATACCCCATCAAGACCTTGCCGTTTCCGATTCCGGCTGCACTCATCCCAACGGCGAAAAAGCAGCTCGACGAAATGGTGGAAGCTGGCATTATCACTCGCAATATCTCGGAGTGGGCTTCCCCAATGCTGCTAGTCAAAAAGAAACCAGATAGTACGGGTCAACAACAATACCGTTTGGCTTTAGATTTACGCTTAATTAATTCTATCCTTCTTCACAACACCTATCCCTTACCGCGAATTCAATCTATAATATCTAACATATCGAAGTTTAAGTATTTTTGCACATTGGACATGCAGCAGGCCTATATGCAAATTGATTTGCCACAAGAATACAGAGATAAGTTAGCCTTTACCACTCCGTTTGGTACGTTTCGTTTAAATAGGCTCCCTTTTGGTTTGAAGACGGCGGCATCAATTTTTCAGGCTCTTATGGATTCCATCCTAGAGGCGGTGCCGGGCGTTTTCGCATATCAGGATGATGTTATAATTTGCTCTGATTCTTTTCACGAAACTTGCTCAAAGTTGGACAAAATTTTAAATATTTTTCGTAGTCATAATCTCACTTTGTCTGCCAGCAAGTGTTCTTTTCATCAACAAAACATCAATTATCTAGGGTTTAACATTAACAACCATATCATTTCTCCGATACAAGCCAATATCATAAAGATAAAATCGTTCCCTGTACCCAAAAATAAAAAACAAGTTAAAAGGTTTGTTGGATTATGCGGATTCTATCGTCATCTGATACCAAACTATGCAAAATTGTTACAGCCGTTAACGAAGGTATCATCTCCTTCTGCTTCATTCAAGTGGGATAACGAGTGTGCAGTTTCATTTGAGACACTGCAGAAAATTTTCTTTAATAGTCCTTTTGTAAGACAACCCGACTGGAGTAAACCGTTCTTTTTAAATACTGACGCATCAAAAAAAGGAATTGCTGCAGTTCTTCTTCAAAAGTTTGAGGACCGACTCCACCCTATTTCCTATTTTTCAAAATCTCTAAATCAAGCTGAAAGCAAATATCCTGCCATTAAATTGGAGCTTATGGCAATCGTTAAAGGAACCGAAGCTTTCAAGTATCATCTTTACGGTCGACATTTTACAATCTTGTCGGACAGCAAACCTCTTCTACATTACCGAAAGACCACCTCACCAGCCGATATTACTACACGATGGTTGTTGCTGTTGAGCGAGTACTCTTTTACATTCAAACATATCCCGGGAAAAGAGAATCTCCTCCCTGATTATTTCTCTCGTCTTCCGGAGACACCTCCACACGATGATGTCCTGTCAGCGCCTGGTCTGCTTGTCTCACAGGAACCTCTTCCTGTGGTGCAGGTGAACCAACTATCCAATCCCATCTTATCTACTTCATCTGCCGATGTAATCAATAATACTACTGATGCTTCTAATGAGGTCTCTCTTGAGACTATTCTCAATGCTCAACTCGCTGATAATGAATTATCCAAGATATACAATGATATATTAAATCGTCAACCTATAAAATCTAATTACTTTATCGATGCACAATCTAAAATTCTAATGTTCTTTAAATATGCCAGGGATATAAATCATAATCAACCGTTAATAGTAGTTCCTCCTACTCTACGTGAGAAAATAATAACTGTGGCACATCTCCCACACTTCGGCATATCGAAGACTTACGAGTTTCTGATAGCGAAATATTATTGGCCTGGAATCTACGCTGACACACAAAACTTCATCTCGTCATGTAGGACATGTATCCGGAACAAACCTCATAGGATTCCTTCAGCACAATTTCAACCCACTTTGTCCGCCGAGCGACCAGGGTTTCTAATATCCATGGATCTTGTTGGTCCATTCTCGAATGACCAACACATTCTAACTATAATAGACCACTTTAGTCGTCATCAGCAACTTTTCCCTTTAATGTCCATCACTTCTAACGCGGTAATTCAAGCTCTTTTTACATATATATCTCTTCATGGTCGTCCTTCGATGATACTTACAGACTTGGGAACCCAATTCACATCTGAAGTTTTTGAGAAGTTTACGTTGTCCTTGGGCATTACACTCAAACACACTTCGACGGGTCATCCACAAGCCAACGGCATCAGTGAGAGAATCAACACGTCTTTAAAATCGACCATAGCCTGTCTGGTAGACCAGGGATATTCTTTTTATGATGCAATCTTGGTACATCAGAATCTATATAACGCATCTATTCACCGGTCTACTAAGCTGTCTCCTAATCTTGTCCATTTCGGACGCGAACTTTCCTTACTTACTGATACATTTAACAGCGGTATTGAGATTAACAATCTTTCACAATCCTATAATGTTATCGAAAAGCTCAGAGTACTAGACAAAATTCATACACAAGTTAAGGAAACCGCTTCTAAAAATAAGTCGAAATACTACAGGAATCAGCACTCTAAAACTTCAATAAGAAAATTTGAAGCAGGAGACTGTGTTTACTTGAAATCTAAGGACAGGTATAAACCCCATTATGACGGTCCATTCACTGTTGTCAAGGTTAAGTCACCCGTTTTGTTAATCATCAACCGAACTCCACAACTCCCGGAAAAGAATTTTATAGTACATATTGACCGATTGCTGAGGGTGGAACACCGGAAAGAGTACTTAGCTACGTATCATCCTAGCTCCCAGACTCAGTCATCAGCAACTAGGAGATCCTATAATTTACGACCTAGACGGTAGAATGGTCAGTTTTTTCCATACTTCGACGCGCTGGAGGTTGCGCTTCTGACTCTGTCTTGGTTATCCTTTGCTCTTATTGAAACTGTGGAGGTTATAATTTTTTTTGGCATCCTACATGCAGTCAAGTCTGCACATGTTTATATATATATTTCTTTACTTTCAAAAGATGGGTATTCATAAAATACAATATTTCGAGGTCTTGTGCAAACATATTTTTTTGTGGATCTAAACTGATAATCTTACTTGATGCCTTAATCTTGTTCTTCTTTTTATATATTCCTCGTTCCTCCACAGTATACGTGAAATAGTTTTTGACCTCAAATGCTAGTCTGTATTAGGCTTACAACTTCGGTTGTAGTTTTTGTCCTACTTAAGTAATGGGTAGTTAAATGGTTTTGTCCAGCGGCAAGACAAGATAAATTGTCGGTGGATAACTCCATTTGTTGTTTGTTTTTTATACATGGCATAATTGTCCATGAGTTTTTTTTTCTTTTTTGGTTGTATTTTGGGTATCCACATTATACCTTGCAAAATGAAGGTTGTAATAATTTTTTCACGTGAATTATTAAGTCATTTTATTGTCGACTCTTAATCATATTATCTTCGAAGTTTGTCAGTCAAGCCTTTTCTCCTTTCCTTCGGGATTTGTTGATTTTTTTGTGTTAACACTTGAAGTTGGAAACATTTAAAAATATTGTTGGTTTCCTATAAATACTGGAGCTGTGTTTTTTTGAGGTACCTCACGTGTCACGTCTTGTGAACGTTGACTCAATATTATTGGAATTATTAATTTGTCATTTTCAATTGTCATGAACAGTAACGTTTCTCCTGCGCAAAGTGACATTTTTTTCATCAAAATGTATAGGAGGAATGTAATGAGCTCTTTTTATGTATTTTCTTTGTTTGGACATGTCCAGTTTTTTTTCTTTCTTATAATTGTGTTCGATGTTTCTGGAAGATATGTGCTCTGTCCAGAGGCTGCTTTGTATCTTATATCTGGTAATTAATATAAGTAGTGTGAATAATACCTTTAGTGATACCTATATATATTTTTTTTTCTCTCGGCACTTGAGGTCTAACAATATCTATCTTATATTTTTTTTCTTCATGATTTTTATTCAGTTATGGTCGCTATACTGGAAAATTTATTTGCCAAATACACGTAACTAGACCTGCAAGTCGTTATTGTTAATATAGAATATAATAGAATCAACCTGTATCGTGGAATTCTCATCTTGTCTGTGTTGGGTAGCTACCAACGTTTTTTTGAGTAAAAACTAACAACCACTTTTGTTAAGTTGTATGTTCCCTTTTTTTTTGTTTGGATGAGCGCTTTTGCCTGTATCATGAGCTGGTCTTATGTCAGGTGACCAAACATGTTAATGTTCCTGGTTGACTTTAGTCATTTTCCCCTCTTCAAAATTTTTTTGTTTTAACACCGACAGGGTGTGTTTTCCACGACTTTCCCATGTTTTGTTGTCATACTATTTTTGATATCCACTGATCACTCAGGGTATATTATTGCGACCTGTTTTTTCTCCGTTCACACAATTTACCAGATTTCTTTGATACACCTTTTTTTGTATTTTTTTAAAAAGTGTATGTAGTGATATAAGTTTTTGTATTCGATTTTGTAATCCATTACATTTCAGTTGTAATCTGATGTTTGTCAAAAGGCAAGAATGTTAACTCGAATTTTTTTGTCCGATGAACTCTCATCGTAGTATGTATGAAAATTTTTGTAAGCCAACGCGTCCTGCCTACTTTAGAGTAATAGTAGTGATATCTGCATAATATTATTTATGTAATATTGATATTGTTATTGGTAGCTTACCTTCTATATAGATATTTTGTAAGAGTGAAGTGAGCGCTGCCCCAGTCTGTTCATTTTGGCTGTTTTTTTGTTTCTCAAAAATTTTTTTTTTCCCTGTCTCGTGGGAGAATATGTGGTAAAATTCTTTCGTTTTTCCCCCATATATTTTTCTTAATCTGTTCGGTTATCTCATTCTATTTTTAGCATCACCCCGTTTCTTTTTCGTGACCTCTTCGTGAAAACGAATGCTGTTGAAGGACACGTGCACTTCTTTTTTCTCCCGCCTTTTTGGCTTTGCTTTTTTCGTCTGGCGTGCAGAAGCACTGACGCTGCCTACGTGGACCAATCAGCGTGTTTTAATTTTCCGTTCTGTTTGAGGGACCCCACAGCTCACTGACTTCTCTCACCGTCATCATGCCTTTAAGACGTTAATTAACTGCTGATGCGCTTTTGCGCCCTTTTTAATATCCCATTATGTCTGTTCAGGACTTTAAAATATTAGCTATAGGCAGGATCGCTTCATGTAAAATATCGTACTAGTAAATTTAAAAAATAAACCTAAATTTTGAAATGTGTTCGTGAATTCCGTGAATCCCTCCTACACCAGCTTCTTAGAATGGTAGCGCGTCGTACTGTGTTCTTCAAGTTCCGAGACAACCTGAGATGATCTTTCTTCCTGTGGTGTCAACCGTAGCTACAAGCCGGGCCCAATCCGGGCGGCTTCTCTAGAGAGTCACCCGTGTGTCCAGCATCGTTGGTCAACATTGATGTCAAGCCGGATCCCAGGGCATTCCCGGGCGGCTTCCGAAACCTGATCTCCAAGTACACCCGCCGGTCCCTCTGGGCGGCTTCCCATGGGTGCCCAAGACAAGGTCAGTCCACGACGTGCGAGGAAGTCCGAGTAGGACAGGTTACTGGTATAGCAGTGGGTGAGAGTTTTCCCATTTGAAATTAGTTCGTTGATGTGTATATGCCAGTTTGTATTAAGTGTAGTGTGTGTGTTCTTGGCCGAGGGTGAGCCTGGGTGTTTCTTTTCGTACTCCACTTTCGATCCCTTCTTTCATTAACTAAAAATTACAACACGCATAATTTTTTGAAACCTGAATCATTATTGAATGGTTTTGTTCAAAAAAGAAAAATGTGAAACAATATTGAGGTTTGATGCTTAATATAATTAATACCGAAGCTACGCAGAAAGACTATTTTAAAATTATAAATCTAGAAACAATCCCATTTTAAAAACACTTTTTGCGATATTATATCAAACGCCATATATTTTTACACTTTACGTGGATAAATAAATGTAACTCAAGAAATGTGTTTCATTACCAATGACCTTTTATTAGGTCAACTTTCCACTAAATCTTGCTTGCAAACGCCTTATACATCTGTCAGAAACGCTCTTAAATCATAGTCGAGTTTCTTGGAGGAGCATGATAAACTGAGATCACAAATCGAATTGAAACTGAATAAAACTTTAAGAAAATTTTCTCGGTTCGAGATGATTTATGTTCTTGATGTAGTAACTCAAGCGAGCAAATATACATGAGATATGTCTTGTAAGGCAACGAAATCCAAACAACGCAGATATTCTGTTATTAAAATGATGAATGGGGTTTCAACTCTCCGTTGTGCGGACTGAGAAGTTATACGTTTCACTTTAAAATACGGAATTCTTGATGGAAAAAGGGATGGTAAGATGATGAAATATAACGGCTACTTTGAAAATTCTCCTGAAAAAAAAAATTCCTCGGTGTTGGTCGGATCATTTTTGTGGTGGAAGATAAATTGGGTTTTCTGACAATTATCATAGAATAAGTATGACACGTATATATTTTGCGTTATTCCTTTCTTAAGCTAAACTTTTTAGATGTGCATGCATTTTCACTTTTCCGCATTCCTTTTGAAAGTTCTTTCATTTTAAAATGTTACATTTTAGTGGTTTTATAGATAAATTATATGCAACTTAGTAAGAATGTTTTTGTTACAATTATTTGTTCATATATAATTCTTAGTTAAATTTTTGACATAATAAATAGAGATAAATCAGAGATTTTTCTTTAATTTCAAAACCAAAGTCTATATTTAAAAAACAAAATTAACAACAATAAGGTAGTTTTTATGTAAACATGAAGACTTTCACAGCCGGTTTTGTTGTTAAAATACATAATTTCGGGCTTATAGGCCGTGTTCCAAAATAAAAACAAAAACACCAGACGTTTCGTCGGAAGTTGTGCCCGACATCATCAGTGGAATAAAAAGCATTAGTTCACCGATTCACCAAGTAGACGTGGTGCCAAGAATACACCACGTCTACTTGGTGAATCGGTGAACTAATGCTTTTTATTCCACTGATGATGTCGGGCACAGCTTCCGACGAAACGTCTGGTGTTTTTGTTTTTGTTTTTATTTTGGAACACGGCCTATAAGCCCGAAATTATGTATTTTAACAAGGTAGTTTTTAGCTTATTAGGTCGCAGCCCATTGGACACGATTTTAAAAATACTGAAAGTTACTTTTGTATAACTTTCACTTTTCAATCAGGTTTTTACTATGAGTGATATTCCACCCTGATTATTTTCCCTTAAAAAACTTGTTTAAATAATCAAATTCTTTAGCTGGAATATATTTAGAATAGAGTTTTACATTCTAAGGTATTAAAACATATTTTAGACATTCTATTTTTCATTTCTAGTATACTATTTATATCTGTTTTTGTTTTTATTAACCCAAAAACAATAACAGTGTAGAGTTTTAAGTTGGGTCAGGTGTAATAAAAATATAAACAAAAATAAAGAATAATAAAACATCAAATAACATGGGAAAAGTAAGAACTTCTTTCCTCAAATGTGAGTTCTATATTTATATTAACCTCACGTAAATTATTTTTTTGTTTAAATTTTCTACTACTGTATTGATATAAAACCATTTACAATTTTGTAAATAAATAGAAAGAATTAAATTTCCTCACGGTATAGATTTTTGAATGAACCCTTGCTAATATTTTGTGCAAACGATAATAAGAAATAAAGTTTAAAATCAGTTACGGACAAGGAAAACAGACTGAAAATTTTGCATTTAATTTGTTAAAAAGCATCCCATTTAGGAATGACGATATTTTCGTGGCTTTTCCATGGTTTTTCATATTTTTAAAAATGATGAAGAAACAAAACACGATTTAAAAATTTTCTTTTACTTAGAAAACGAATACATTTCTCAAACAAAAACCACATTTAGAAGCAAAAGACTTTATTCATAGGCACATTTTAAAATATTAGTCCCCGGAAAAACCGGCTTGAAAAAGCTCTTCAAGATATCTCCCCTTCCGCAGCAAAACTCAGTGATGGAGATAGGAAACGGATCTTCTGAAATAAACATGAGAGCTTTTCCTTCTGAAAACGGTCGTTTGTTAGTTCCAGCTTCTGAATGAAATGAGAGCAGTTTAGAACACATGTTTCCAAACTCCGCTCGGACTAAGGAAAGTTAACTGCAATTTTCTGCTTTTTCCGCCAGACCCTTCAAATACATAGTTGCAGCGCATCATCTCTAGGGCATGGAAATTGAAAGACTGATTTCGGAGAGAGATGTTTTATTTTATTTTTTTTTTGGGGGGGGGAAGGAAGTGAAACTTTATCTGATGCGAAGGAGATGCGTGGAAGGTTTTTTGGATTAGTAGTTACCGTAGTATTAGATGTTTTTACTTGGATGGTACAAAATTTATTTCAAGCTTAGTTTTGAGAATATTGTGATTTTTAAGTTTTGATTAGAGCATAAAAATAGTAGAAAAGTTATGTGAAAATAATATGTATAATAAAGGTTCAAATAGTATAAGTTACAAAGAGATTAAATTAATTGAGGACATTAAAAAATTATTTTATGGCCAGTTAGAAAAATTAACTATTAAGGAAATTACTGAAATTAATAAAATTATTTTATAAATTTGTATAACTTTATTACGATAATCACTTAATTAACAATAATGTAATTACCAATAGGGAATGTTTCTTAAAAGTACACATTTAATACATTCGTATCATTTTGCTGGAGTATTTTTCTCTGTAAATATGAGTTTGATTAATTTTATAAAATGCAAGAATATATGAACTTTAAAAACAAGGGGATACTTGAAATAGTACCTAGCTCATTAAACCAACATCACTTGTGTGAGGCCATTGGCAGAGCTGTTATAGTCACAGTCAGCTGAGACAAAGCCCTTTGTTTCCCAAAGTTAACTTGGTCCTCAATTTATCAATCCCGGAGGTATAAAGTTTGCCTTGCCCAACGTGGGAACAGAACTCCTTCTTTCATGAACTTCAAGATAAACTAGTTTTAAAACCTCTAGAATAATAGATAATCATTTGATAATAAATTTAATTGTAAGAAAACAAGAAAAGGCGAATTCATTAAAAAACAGCGTTTTAATTTTTAAACTACCTATTTGCTACCGATCTGTAATAAAGAGTCGCAAACGATTTTTTTTATTCAAGAATTCAGATCAAAATATTTTTTGAACTTTAAAAATATTTGACTCGTTTATGATGCCAAAGGTAACAGACAAGGAAAACAATTAATATTAGATTTTAATGTGAATTAAAAAATATTTAATATATTATGATTTAAAAAGTAATATAATGCGTTTTTATATTGATCCTGTGGTCCAGCCACTAACTGTAATGCCATGAATTATTATTTCCTATTATTATTTTTTATTGGCATCAAGGAAGTTGGGTTGGAATATTCATTGAAGTAAACAAACAATGCTGTTTTTGTGAAATCTTCTGTTTGGATTCCTTAAAAAACATATCTGTGTAAAATAATCGGGATTGTTTTTCTAAAACTAAAGTTTCAAAAGTTAATTCGTTTGAAATCAGAAGATTTAATGTTGGTGCGTATATTTCGTGATTAATCAGTGCCACTGTTTAACACTGCGAACTATTCGATATAGAATGTTCTGGAGGATTGCTCAAGGTTAAATCGATCAAATGGAAGTTTCATACTAACTGAAAGGTAATCCGATCTTTTATTTTATGTTTATTATATGAAGACTGGACTTCAAAAATGAGCTAAGTATCAAAAGTAAATTTCCCGTAATTCGTCATTTTAAATTTGATTCTCCATAGAAATACACATAATAAGCATCTTTCAGGCCGTTTTTGACCCACTAATCATGGTCGTGGCCCTTAGCTGGATTTATAGGGTGTTAGTGATGGCACTTAGATTGGTTTTTCGGGTCTAACTAATTTTTTTAGTTTTGGCACTTAGCTCGGATTTAAGTCCAGTCTTCATATTGATTTTTAAATATAAAAAACTACGGTAAAAGTTTAAAGGGACTGTTTTAAATTAACCTGACTGAATTTTGAGAAGTATTACAAAAAACAGATAGGTTTACTTGTTGCTAACATTAGAAGAAAAATTTACCTGGTATACTTTTTTGTATAATTGTTATTTATGTTTTCCCTAATTTTTCTACTGGCTATATACTCGACATTGAATGCAATGAATTAGATTGGTTATCACTTATAATTGACAACATGGATCATTAGATTTAGCAACTGATCGCAAATATGATACGTAGTGTTCGGCAACTAGTGGTCAAAAAATAGTTAACTACCAACTACTAACTAGTCTGGGAAAATCTAGTTGCAACTAGTAGTTAACTATTTTTTCCTGGGACTAGTTACAACTAGTAGTTAACTGTTTCCCAAAGTAGTTAACTACTAGTTAACTAGTCTATTTAATATTAATTTCATAACCTATTTTTTGCCCAAATTCTAATACTACATCTTTCTTATCTATATCACAAAAAACGCGCAAAAAGGGCCTTTAATTCTGGTTATGGTATTTTGAGTACTCTATCATCTTAATTAAATTTGTTACAGCACAATTTTTTCTATATTTTGATAAAAAATTTTAATAAGAATTTTTTTGAAAGTAGTTGAAATTTTGAAAGTAGTTTCAACTAGTAGTTATTAAAAAAAGTAGTTAAACTAATAGTTGAACTAGTTTAAACCAAAAGTAGTTAAACTACTAGTTAACTACTAGTTGATCAGTAGTTAACTACTAGTTGCAACTAGTTCTAGTTAACTAGTGCCGAACATTAATGATACGTTAAGGTTAATGTTGCGTTAGTGCCGTGTTGCAAATGGAAATGACCCCCTACTGTGGATGTAAATGGCCCTGCGAGAGCACGTTCCGGTCCTCTCATTGGCTCTTAGCGTTATTACGTAAAAGCGTTAAACGCCAAAAACAATAGCAGGCCCTGAACGTGCTTTGCGGATGAGTAAGGCTGCTTTTGCAGCGTCTTGTCTAGCTTCCCTCATACTATAACGTTGATTGTCGAAACGTAATTATGTAATATTCTTAAAAATTAGACTCTACATTATTAAACTTCTTTGTTAGAGACCTAATTCAAAATTTCAAATCATGAACCAATGAAATTTTAGTGATTACCCACTGTTTATAAGTGTTAGACAGTGTCGTTGGGAAACTTTAAAGATGAATCCTGTACATAAATATAAAAAGAAACTTTCTTTTTTTTAAATTGTCAGATATATTTCAGTGACATAGTCAATGTGGAATAATGATGTGTGAAACATTCTTTGATGGAAGAGTAAAAGAACTTGCAGAATCTATACACCTCATCCCCAAAAAGAAAGCCGATTCTATACAACTAATGCAATTCACAAACTTCGAAACAAATCCATTCTATTTGCACTTAAACTCCAAAACACAATTTATCACCACAGAATCTTTTCAAAACCCCAGATACCACCCAAAAAACAACACAACCCAACTCAACTCCCAACGCTCCGAAATGATTCCCGCCAAAACCGAAACAAATAAAAAAAAAACCCTCCCCACCGGAACCGGCGGCATATTAAGGGGTGTTCCCACTCACATTTTCGTGACCGGGTGCCGTAAAGAAGACCGAAGGCGCGCCAAAATTGTGATTAACTCGAAAACCTTGTCCCTCAGAAATTCCCCTGCTTGCTGCTGGAAACATTAAGGATCGCGGTTTCTGAATTATCCGAAGCCGCGGTCAATATGTTACCATTTGTGAGGAACGGCTCTTGTGTTTCTCGGGTGGGATTCGAGATGCCAAATTGGTCTTGGTTTGTGCGTTGGAGGGGGATTGTTGGGGGTTGTTATGGGTAATAAAAAGTGTTTGAAGGAATTGTGTTGTGTATCTGTGGTGACGAGGTACGTGTTTTTGGTTTTGTGGGCATTAGAGACTCATCATTCCTTTGAATTTTCCGGTGAGAAAAGAAAATTTCCTATTCTATTTCGTTTTATTTCTAGAACTTAAACTTTAGAGGTATCGTCAAGAAATTTTTTGATGTACAGTTTAATTATGTTGTTGTTTATTATGCCCTTGTAATATTCAATATGTAAGGCAAAGGGGAAGCCGATCCTGAGAAAGTGAGGCCCATGAATGGCAGACGTCCAACTTAAAACTCAAATGATAGATTCCTCTGAAGGGTAGGGAAATAGTCTTACTCCTCATATACTCGGTGGATCATCAGTGGTGTCGTTATTGCCTTGTATCCCGAAGCCGATGCCTTAACCAGTAGGCTACCCACGGCCACAATTTAATTCTCTTTTAGAGAGCTTGGGTATAATGCACGACTCCGTTTTAGAGAGTAGAAATGAAATATTTGGTCGATTCAATACTAGTAATACCGACAATAAGGCGTGAAGAAAGTTTTCCGTTTTAGTCAATCCCACATACAGCGAGATTGTGTATAATAAAAAACTGTTTTTAAGAGTAGATATTAAATATTTAATTGATGCAATGTCAACAGTTAAAACCAATTCATAAGGCAAGATATACCCATATAATAATATTTCATGAATATCCTAGTATCGCAAGCATTAATTTTTAGACAAGCTTGATTTTTTTTCCGTGTCAATATATTTTTAATGCTTAACAATCCCTATTACTTTTGTTGTTTTTCTGCTTTTATTTTGTCAAGTCCCGAATTTTTGAATCTTTATTGTTAAAAAAACCGATCTTTATAAAAAAAAAGAAGAAATTTCAATTCCAGTTCAAAACGAGATTTCACATTTAGTGAGCAATAGGTGCTTGTCTCATCGTGTTCGATAAATGGGTCAACTATAATTATATGAACAATATTAACGGGGCCTTATTTCATCAATACTTTTCATACTTTGTGTTTAAGATAGTCTATGAATTCGTATAATAAATCCTTAGATAATACAACACGACACAAGACAAATATCCCTACATAACTTCATTCACTCAAAGGTAATTGCACTCTATTGACAATTACAGCTCCGCACACGACTCGTCCCAAAACAGTTGATAAACGTCCAAGTTGATAAACGTCCCATCATCTCTCTCACTTGGCGAAATTTTAACGACGCTCCATAAAATTGTCCCTTCGTTCCAAATGATTAAAGAGTCCGAATCGAGGCAAGGACACTGCAACACCTCAGCAGAACTCATTAACAACGAAAAGCATTAGGGACCTCTGTTATCAATTTACTGTAACGGGCATGGGGGTTTGATTACCCTAATGTGGCCGATAATTACCTCACTTGTGAACGAAGCTTCCTGAACCTAAGGTGAGTGTAAAGAACTGATCAAACGGTTGGGTTGAGATTGCTTTTATTTGGGATCTGGTAGTTTTGTTGGATACCAGCATATCCAAGTTATGTTTGGATATAGACTGCATGCAGCATCTATTCTTAGTTTGATAAATAAACAGATTTAGTAAAAATGCACAAGGACATAAAAGAATCATTACTTAATGCATACTACTTATTGACCTAAATCTGTATCTTGCATCATTTTGTCTGTTAGCAAAAGCCATTAAATTACAAAATTACCCTCTATTAGGAAGATTATACTGTCTATCTAATTACATTGGTAAACAAGGTTTTCGGCCCAAGATACTTTTATAGGGTTTGTAAAAAAAAGGCAACTTTTTACGCTGATTTCAAAACTGTTATTAAAACTTTTACATCACCCACAATTTTAGAACAATTCAATTTTTATATAAAAATTCATAGTGCTTAGTTACTGCTTTCAAGGATAAGTAATAAATTCCGAATAAAATTTTAAGTGATTTCAATCGACGCTTTCATTTCATTTCAACGTAGTAGGTCTCTACGGGCATGTTTCAGGTATCCCAAACGACTCTTCTAATTAAACGCCCTAATCCAACACCTCCAAAGGTGCGTCCAAAAACGAATCTGTTCGAAAATTAGATCGATTGCCCGTTCTTAAATTAAACGCAAAGGGGGTGGGATTGCCGACCATAAATTGCCGAGCTCAGGTCGAAATGAATCGGAAAGGGGCCACTTAATCTTAACAAGGAATGGATGAGGCTTAAACTTGGTCTTCGCCGTCGAATGTTTCGAATTTTCGGCCAGGAGGGGTCGTAAATCAGGTTGGAATCACTCATTGCATACAAATCGGTGGGTAGGGGGTTGAGTAGGCTTAGCGATTGAGCGATGCGTGGAAGGAATTTGGGGAGCTCTGTGGTATGCGTTAGGAAACCGCCGTTGTTGTTGCTTTTAATCAATGTTATCTGGGGATTCTATGGGGAAGTATTCGTTTTGGATGGGGTTTCTTAAGTCATTTTTAAGTTGATTTCTTCGGGGGGGAAAAGAAAGGTCTTGAAAGAGGGGAGGGTTGTTGGTGGTGGGGTGGGTTAGTTTCTGTGTCCTGCGATTTCTGTCGTAGATCTCGTTATGGTAGAAGAATGATTGGAGAGTTTACAAAATGTATTAGCTTATCAAAAATTGCTTTGCTTTTTTATCGTAACTTTTGAAATTGCAGTTTATTTTTCATCAAAACTGAACAAAAACGTTTTTTTTTTACCTAAAAATAACGTGTTGCATGGGACCAATTACGAACTTCAAGCATTTTTACTCGTGGATCTGCTGTAGTTACGCGGAAAATGAGTAATGGGTTCAGTTGGTCAAATTTAGGAAAACATCATTTAAAAACATTGTGTCTCTCTCTAATAAAATTAAAGAAAACTATTGGTATTAAAATTACTAAAATAATTACAATAAATAGTTGAGTGTAAATTTACACTTTTTATCACAAGAAACTTCCTTAATATATTATAATATTAGGTGGAAGACAGCGCCTTTCTTTGAAGTCAAATATAATTAAAATAGGCACCAAATTATTAAAGAAAAATATACTGTAAACAAAACCATTTTAAAATCTGTAAAAACTCTCTCTATAACTTTACCTGTATTCCAATTATCCAGTATCCCTAAACATCATTCCTTTAACCTAAAAAATGACCCTTAGATGATTGAAGCATATCTACACGAATTTTTTAAAAGTATATTTACCCAAACTTCTCCAGAATCGTCAAAACATACAAACATCTAACTATTTATCGGTTCCTTTATTTACACCAATACAAAAAACCTTTCCCCGTACGCAACCAAACTCAACAAACCAACACACTGATTCCACAGCCGAATCACACAAACCGAGTGCTTAAACTTCGTTACGGGAGACAAACCCATTTGAAAAACCCACACAAGGAAATCCAACTCCTCCAAAGTGAAAACCCTACCTTCTTTATTATTTTATCGAGGGGCCAGAGATTGACTCGATAGTCCCTGTTTCTTCTGGAGAAAAATCGCTGTCCTGGTTTCCTGTTCCGTTTCGAGCCGGAGACCAATCAGATTGTCTGAGGAACACTACCCGGTTTCAGTCAACACCGGCAGGAAAAAAAAAGTGATACGGAGCTTCGGTTTTCAACCTTGATACCATTTCCATGTCAGGTGCTCTTTGTTTTCCGTTAGAAAGAACCGAAAGTGATAAGGTGAGCTGATAGAAGAGAGGGATCTGATTAATTCATCCTGGTTTGTTTGTTTATGGGTGAAATACTTTTCTTAACCTCGATTTATTTTGATATAATAGCAATTGTACTGATATTTTGTTTTAAAGGTTATTTTGATATTTATCACATTAAATTAATATTTAAACATAAAATCGTGTTTACTTTTTAGGGAATTTTTACATTGTTTTGTAACCTTTCTTTTTAATCGAATTAATTTGATCAATAAACCTAAATAAATAGCAGGCACTTAAACTGATTTGTAATAAAGAACTATTAAGAGTAATTATATGAATTTAATTTTGAGGATAGGTCTACAACATTGCTTTTTTTCAAAAATCGATATTAAAGATGTTTTTTCAGAATATCAAATAGTCGATACCCAAGGTTACAGTTCTTAATTTCATCTAATATAATTTAATTAGCTCAGCTGTATCATTAAAGTATCAATTCATGGTATAATATTTCATCTACATGTGAGGGAAAAATAAGTAGCCCTATAGGCAGATATAGCCCCTTGAAATCGGCGTCCATTCATTGTATTTCGTGATTAAAAACTACTTAAAAAATGTTTTTATTTTTTTGACTAAACCAGCCTCTTTCTTTAAATATATATTACTTCAAAAGATTTTCTGCAAAATCCTGAAGTTTCCCACATTAGGAAGGAAAAAACGTAAAATAAAAGTAAAGAGGACTTATTTTCTTACTTTCACTTGAGCAAATATATTTTTAAAAAAGTAACTCGTAAAGTATTGTCATATCAGTAGTCATTGTACTTTTTGTTAAGTTGAGATTATTCGGTGGAATTCTATTTTTAAAGTTATCTTCAAAGCATACAGAACTTTCTTCATATTCTTCATTAAATAACACTTTGAAACTACCGAAGAAAATTAAAAACTTTAAACACTTGCTCAAAAGATACTACTTTTAAATCCTTTAGGAATACTTAACTAATTCAATTTTAACATTGAATTTATTTTCAGCAAAGAACTCCTATTTGATAGAAAAAGCAACCCAATAACATCTACTCACCTCTCCCTAGAAACCACATCTTCAGAAACCATTTGAAGGAAACTCAAGTTACAAGATGCACTCCCGTCACCAAAAAAAAACCACCATTTCCAATTCTCCTTTACATACGTCTCCCCGCCAAAATAATATTTCCTGATTATTGAAAAGAAAACTCCCCCTTTTCCTCCTTTCTCGCAATCCAACCCCCAGATCTTCCCTGAACACATGTCCCGACTTGTCCATCGATCGTCGAGTAGTTAGAGAGTTTTAAGCGAGAAGAAGAAAGGTTTTTCACCTAAGGTTTTTCACGCCTGGTAGTTTTTTCCACCGCCCGGCTTGTTTGTTTAGCGGGGAAATTCCTTTCCAAGTGCCTTTTGTAAACGGAGGATCGGAGGGGTACTTTTCCATTTCCTTCTGTTTTTGATCCGGTTTTTCAAAAAGCGGGAGCGTTTTTCGGAGCCGGAGTTATTGATATCGGTTTAGAGTTTTTCCGAAGGGGGAGGGTGTTTAACAAGGTGAGGGGTTGTTGATATTTATGGGGTTTTTCCGGAGCGCTGGAGCGTCGGTTTCAACCGAATTGATTTTTGAGGGGTGTATTTTTTAAGATGTTTTGGAAGTCTTTCCAAATATTATAGTTATTTTTGGAGTTCCTTACAATTGATAAAAATATTTGTAACTCTTTTAAAATATTCTGAGACTGATTTCTGACTAGAAAGTCTAGAAAAACTAGAATCCTGAAATGAAGAAATATTTCTTTTTTTCATATTTTTTACCTTAAAATATGATGGAAATGCTTATCAACGTACAAAAAAAAAATATTTGTTTTCACTTTCAAATTTTTCTTCAGGTTTCAGTACTTTTGATTATATTATGCAGTTATAAATATCTTAACTATTATCAAAAATTTAATGACATCAACTCTTACCTCAATTTACCTCATAAAAAGCTACTGCAATGTTTCGTAGAAATAACTTATTAAAAGCACAATCAAGAGTCTCAACTAATAACATATAACATAGTTACAAATAGTACTATAATTTTTTATATCACCTCTGTAGTAACTAGTAATAGATATAATGTATAGCTTCCAGAGGTATAACATTATATATAAAACTATACTTTCAATTATTTTCAATATTGTGCGATCATTTTTCCTCTTTTGTTTTCCTGAAATAGTATTTCTTTTTCGTATCGTTATTTTCATTTCCAGTTACATTTTTGAGGATTTTATCCTTTTAAACACCAGTTGCGACCCCATGGGAGTGGTGGAATGAATCTTCTTCTATTCATATCTCTACCCAAATCTGATTCTAAGATTACTAGCTAGTTATAAATAATGGAAAAAGGAAATTAACGCATGTTATGAACTGGTATCTGTTTATTATCAGGGATTTAAAGAATATCTTCAAAATAATAGAATCTATAACCAGCAATTTTCTCAATGACAATGAGCCCACCATACCAGCGCCTCTTTGCTTATTAAATTTTTGAAAAGTTAAAAATTAGAAAAAGTTTTAAATTTAACTCAACACATTAAAAGCACCAGAAATCTAAAGCAAGTAGTTTTTTAGCTTTGAAAATTAAACTCTCCGAAATGATTGATAAAAGTTAAAAAGAGGTAAAATGGTACGGAAATAGGACTTATATTTTGAAAAAACACATTACTTTTTAATATTTTCCATTACTATTTTAGCAGTTTTTAATTATATTAATGTTGTTTTTATTTGTTTACATTTATTATTATTGCACCGTGCCAAAGGAAATTCTATTAACAACCATGCCAACCAAGAGATTTTGCCTATTATTTTTTTAAACATTTTTTGACGCTATAAGAAGAACAAACTATTCAGTTGATTTAAAAGTTTAAAAAAGTATAAATTGATTCGTTTAAACAAGGATGAAAAGATTTATTGATGACTGACAAAAAATTAATATTTTTTAAGGTACCTAATTGTTTAATTAAGATTTTCAAAAGCACAATGAACAATTATTTTCTACTAAATATTTGGAACAGACGTGATTGTATGTTATGTAATCGCTGATTTTACTTTAATTAAAATGGGGCTGTTAAGAATCGATCAATATTGATAATTTGTTGATTTTACTTCAAAACTTTTTTTTTAACTTTTTAAGCCTTTTTCCAAGTATTGCTCCCTCTATATTCTATTGCACTGATTCATGATTATAACTTGAACAAAATAATCTCAAAAAGAGACAAGAATCTTCTAGGACAAATATGGAAATTTTACTGTTGAAGCAGAAAGGAAATTACTTGTGAAGTCAAAAGAAATGAAAGCGCGTGAAGAAATTTAAATAAAACAAAGTATTGAATTAAAAAAAAAAAAGATTTTTGAATGGGCATTTTGAAATGCAAAAAATATTGTACTATTTTTTTTGTAATTTTAGCCAGATTGATAACAAAAAAAATTGTTTTTAACGGTTAGTCCATTGAAAAAATGAAAAAAAAAGGGAAAGAGAATAGTGAATTAAAAAAAAATAGGAAAAAAATACCTAAACAATAAATAGGTAAAAATAGGGTTTAAAATACCTAGAAAGGTAAAAGGGACAAAGTACCTAAAATAGGTAAAAAATAGGGGTAAAATACCTAAATTAATAGGTAAAATAAAATTGTGGACAAAAGTACCTAACAAATAGATAAAATAAAATTGCGAACAAAAATACCTAACCAATAGATAAAATAAAATTGGGGACGAAATACCTAACAAATAGATAAAACATGGGATAAAATGGGTAAAATAAAAAAGGACAACAAGGTAAATATTTTGTAACAAATTTTTAAATTTGATTCAAGGAAAACCTAGCAAAAAAAATTATTTTGTGAAAAAAAAAATGAAATGGTATTAAAATTTATAAGGAATTCATAATATTTTTTTTCTCAAATAGTAATCTTATGGAGCAATACTAGAAGCAATAAAATGCATTTTTGATATAAAAATAAGTTATTAAAAAATAAGAAATTTAATTTGAAATTATTGATTAAAAAAATATTGAAGAAAGTGCGAAAAAAAATAGCTTTCATAAAATGGTCAAATGAAATATATTCCGCTTGGAGAGTTATTATACATATTAAAAAAAACTTGTTAGGAGTATTATTAAAATTTATCATTTTTAATATTTTTAATGCTCTGCAGAAAATTAGTTTTTTACTATTGAAATTTAAATCCACCTTTCCACCAAAAGAAGCTATTTTAAGCAAATCACCTTTATTTTTTAAAATATTTTTGAGCTGAATTATTCAGGAAAAAAAAATTATCGTTAATTGTTTAATGAGCTTTGGGAACTAAAAGATTTGGAAGGTTGCATTTTTTAAATAGAAATAGATATTTTACTTTTTTTTAGAAACTTGTTACACAATTATCTATTGTTTAAGAATAAAAATAATTCACTTGCTTTAGACTTCCGCACTTAAATTTAGCACTTTGAAAAGTATGATTTAATAGTAAAAAGTACTTTTTTTTTCATATTTTAGAATATTTTAAATTTTTGTTTACATTTTAGAATAGTTATACTTTTTTTGGTGTTTCAAAATATTTGTATTTTTTTTTAACATTTTAGAATATTTATAATTTTTTTTTGGTATTTTAAAATATTTATAACTTTTTTTTACAGTTTTATAATATTTAAAAACAAATTTAATACGTTTACAATTAAAAATTGACGCTGGTATGGATAGCGGGCTTACTTTTTCAGGTTCCGCACGGGCTTAGATAGCTGTTTCTTTACTCTCCTCCACAAGCTTTTCTTCTTCTTCTTCGGAATAAGTTCTGCTTCATCACAGCTGTCTTGAAGGGGAGTCGTTACAGCCTCTGTAGATGCCTCTTTTGTGTCATCAGATGTTTTTGACGATTGTTCTTGGACATCTTTAAGAACTGGAAGTTTTGTATGCTTCTTACCCTTTTTCCAAAATGGGCGCTTCTGTTTCACTTCTGTTTGGATTGTCTTTGGTTCTTCTTTCTGCGGTCTTTTGGAACATCCTTCAAGGTGTGGTAGAGCTACAAATGTGAACTCTTCCGACATGTCCTCTCGAATTGCTTCCATGGTGTCACCAGATGTCATGGGGGAGCTACACCTTTCTTGAGATACACCAGGAGAACTTTGTTGAGGGACAGAAGGAGTTTTTTCTGGAGAACCAGCAGCAGGACAGAGAACTTGTTCTGGACAACCTGACGAATCCACTTGAGATGCTTCCTTGATGTTGTCACCTGTCTTTGGGGAGCTTAACAGCGTTTCGGACACATCAGGGCAACATTGTTGATCGAAAGAAACAGAAGGAACATCTTCTGGGGCGGAACCTGACATGTTTTCTGGATGATTCTTTTCGACTTCTTGTACAATCTCTGCAATTTCAAGAACTTGACCCTTTTGTGTTAGAGGAGGACTATTTGGCATTTTTCCTTCATTGCAATGAGTATGTCTTGAGAAATCTGCTTCAATATTTTCTGAGCTTTGAATTTCTTCCTGATTGTCGCCTTTCGTTGAATTTTTATCAAATATTTCTTGAATAGTAATGTCATCAAATTCAGCATTATTTTTTTGAGGTTTTGTGTTGAGAAAAGTTTCGTTAAGAATGTTTACATCTTTCTTTAGTTTTTCTATCTGCGAACCCAAAACAACTATGTGAGAATGTGAGAGGGAGGAGCTTTTTGACAACCCATCGAGGACTTGGGAAGCAATTTGGACTATTTCCTTCAAGCTGGAGATGTGTACAGTTTGCAATTCCTTGTGGGTAATTTCTGTTAATTCGTCAGTAGAGCTGGTGGGATATGCATTGAAATTCGAAGTGGAGGTATGCTGTTGATGATTACCTTGGTCCCCTGAACTTATAGCCTTATTGTGAGCTGCCTTCTCTTCTTTATTTTTGTCTTTCACCTTTGGAATTGATTCAGGTATATTGATTGAGATTGTAATGTTCTCTGGATCTTTTCTGGTTATACGTGCTTCTGTTTCTTTACTCATTTCGTCTTTTTGCTTCTCAATCGAATAGGTAATTACTTTTGTACAATCTGTTTGTGAAGCTACTTCATTAATGTACTTCTTGTCCGTTTGTGTAGAGGTTGATTCCGCTTTACTTATTATATTTTCTGTGGAAGTATAGGTGGATGTAGATTTGACCAGATTTAATGTGGAAGTATAGGTGGATGCCGTTTTTAACAGATTTTCTACAAGGTTCTGTTGATTTTCCTGTTCATAGTTGTCAAATGCTGTTTTGGATTCATTTCCTGAAGTACAGATGGGTGCTTTTTCGATTTTGTCGAGATTTCGTTGCTCTTCTTTATAACCGCTGATAGGGATAATGGTTCCTAGATTCTGTTTTGAAGTGACCTGTGCGGTAATTTTTTCCATTCCCAGAGAACCCAAATCTATGGAATTGTCTATGGGGAATATGAGTGCTGGATCAATGGTTTGTCTATTTGTTCCTGGGTTTTTGGAGCATTTGTTCCCTGTGAAATGTAAATTCATTTTGAGACTTCATAAATCACAAACCTAATCTTATATTTGAGAATTGCTTTAAAATTGGTCTGATCTTAAATACAAAATGTTGTTTATTATGATAGCCATTAATCAGTTATGTTTAGATAATATACTAGTATATTTCATATAGTAATAGGTTCCAAAACTGTGTACTGCAACTTACTGGCGGGTTGTGAAAAGATTTTGAATTTACATATAACCATGTCTAGCCGTGCTGGTGAACTTAGTTTTGAGATTTTTTTCTTATTTGAGTTTTAGAAGTCGTTTTTTTATTTCTCATGCACCCTGAAGCTGTTCCTTCCATTTAACCTACAAATGATTCATATGGCTGAATGATATACAATAGTTTTTGTTAATTTTCATTTAAAATTAATAGCTTGTTTTTGTATCTTTTTGAAAGTTTTGTGCTTTTGTGAAAGTTTATTGAAGCTCTGTTTTAAGCTCAGGGGTCTTGCAGACCCCATTCAAGTCCCCGCGGGTTACAGCTTTAATCTTCGAAAAACAAGAGTATGTATATTATAAGGTGAATTAATTTTACATTGCGAGTATGTCAGAGCGACTGTTAAGACTAAATAGCTAAATATTTATTTAATGGACAATTTCCGCACTTTATCATTATTTTTTTATTTGATAGATATTTGAGAAAGAAATTTTGTCGTAATTTTTGTTTTATTCTGATGCTTAATTGCTTTTTTATTTAATTTCAAATTCGTCTTTTAAAAAGGGCGTGAAAACAGCTGCTACGTCACAAGTAGTTTTGTGACGTCCGTTGATACAAAAACACTATAGTAACAGCTAATCAAAAACATTCTTGATTAGTTGTTACTAGTTTATTTTATGTTTGTTTGTATCAAGTTACGTCATGAGCGTTTCGAGGCCAACTGAAATTTAGCTATTTTTATTTTCAAATATCTAATTTAATAATTTTTTTTGAAACTTTAAATGCTGATTTTTTAAATTAAAACCGTTTGTTTTACTGGAAAAATGGTTTTATTTCTATTTTTAAAAAATACGGGAATTGTCCATTTCGTTTAATTTTTTTTAACTGTTCCGTTAAATATCGACAATCTGTTTTAAACCCCAAATATTCCATGTAGTTTTAATTTCAATATTGCCAACTAAGAAAACTATTTTATTCAATTAGTTTGTATTTTTTGAGGGATTTCTACTATTTTGCTTTTATACCTTCGCGATATTTAAAGGGACAGTTCACGGAATTGAACTTCAGTTGTAATATATACTTCCATTTTTACGATTTATCAAAACACTTCGTATTTGCACTCTGCAAAGTAACAAGAACCATAGTAAATTACTAATAAAAAGAAACAAAAATAAATTTAAATTTAAAAAATATCTAGATTTTTTTTTGGCTTCCTGGTAGAATCAACAGGGAGTTATGAAATTATTAAAATTGTGTTAGATAATAAAATTGTACATGAAATAATAAGCATTTTATGTTTTCTGGTTAATTATTAAATTTTGTCACCATGGGTCAAGAGAAATCGCAACATGGGACCATGCTAAAGTAAACATCAAAACGAGGTTTCAAGTTTGTTAAATGTATTTTCCTTATTATAGAAAATTAAGAGTCAAATATATGGTTCAGTATTACTTTTTTCGGAAGTGCAAAAATAGAAATAAAATATTTCAATGTGTTTGTAAAAAATTTACATTGGTTGCAATAGGAAGATAATTCTAATAATTTCGTTTTATGGCATCTAGTATCTGTAAATTTCAAACTTTAATCCTTTATTTTAACAGTCATTAAAATCACACTACCTATAATCTTAAAATATAGCCCAAAGCAAATATTCCCTTACTATGTATTTTTTCTTATTATATTGATTAAATTTCCACATATAACCTCCTGAAGTTTAAATACAGCAGATGCATTATTTTCCGCGTTACGACGCCGTTTTTACTGAAGAGTTTTTCTATTTAAGGGTATGGGTGCTAGTTATGACCAAAAATATCACAAAAAATGATATTATCATTATTTTCTTACAAAAACTAAATTATAGATACACACTACTTATTTTACACGCTATTTTTCATAGTTTCATTAAAAAATTACGTAAAAAAAAGGCGGTAACTTTACTGTGAGAAAATTGTCCCAACATTCACTTCTAAATACTTTTTAAATTTTCATACACTTTAAATGATTATATATGTTTTTAAACGTTCCCTGATAAAGGTTTTGCATTTACTGAATATTTAGAACGGAAAACTGTGCGTGGGGTCTGACAGATACCACGCGCGTTCCCAAGAAACAGAAATGTGCGCGCATCCTCCCGAGTAAGGAACCATATCCAATAATAGACTGAACTATAAAGACCCAAAGAATTTAAACCAGAATTTAATAAAGTTTGCGTGTGGTCCCGAGAAAAATTGACCAAGATGCAGCTTTATTGTAAAATATCTTTTAGCGATATAATAATTGTCATTTGATGAAAATTGAAATAAACTAATCCCCTTACAATATTTTTTTTATTGTATTGGTTAAACATTGAGACACACTTACCCATTGCTATTATGCAGAAATTCTTCTATTTAATACGCAAAAACTGTTCAAGGCTATAACTCGTTTTTTTAAAATGCTCAAATATTTTTAAACGTTTGCTTTGTGAAAGATATTAGTTATAGTAATTTTATAAAACGCTCCAACAATAAGTTTATTTGTTTCAGATTATTATTGCTTAGATTCTCTTTTAAAACAATGGAATCAAACATTATCCATTGTTGTGATCGAAATTATTAAAAAAAAATGAAATTTTCACTTTTTTTTAGAATTTAAATTATATATATATATATACTTTTTTAATTTGATGAAACAAAATTTCAGAAAATGTTTGTAACCCACGTGTTTTAAAATTAAATTTTTAAACTTAAATGGTTCTGTTTAACAATTTAAAAATGAGAAATATTGATAATAAGCAACATAAAGAAAACACATTTGAAATTAGAACATAGTTATAGATCACCAAACCTTCCCACAACACTCTACCTCTGGTTCTATTAAATTATTAATTAACGCAGTAGAAAATACGTATATTAAGAAAAAGTAAAGTAAAACAACCAGTTTTTACAATAAATATCCATAAAGGCAGCGTTCGAAATTGGGGCAGTTTGCTGGTCCGGGACAACTAAAAAACGGCTCGGACCAGTGGAATCAGAAAATCACTGGTCCGCCGGACCAGTCGTGTGTGGTGAAAAAATATCCGACCCTATTCTCCGACCGATTCTGGACCGATTTTTTTTTCGCTAAGAGTTGGAGGATTGCATTTGGTGAAGCTAGTACATATATTTGACAGAACCCGAAATGTGACGATATGGGATAGGGATGTCCCCGGCGAAAAAGAAAAATATTATTGAATATTTATTAGTTTTTAACATTACTGTTTGGTATACTCACATTCAGTCCAATAGTTACTATATTATAATATTTTTAAACCGGTCCTTTTCAATATGTCGGACCAGTGATTTTTGTTGCGGACCAGTAAGATTGGCAAAGCACTGGTCCGCAGGACTAGTGGGTTTTTTTTCCCAATTTCTAACGCTGCATAAAGGTAATACAAAGAAAAAGTTCAAGGCAATGAAAAAACGTAAACAAAGCATTCAGAAGCAAAACTAAAAAAAGTAACATAAATAAAATAAAAGATGTTTACAATAAGAAAACATAGATAGAAATGTATTGCGTCCTAATTCAAAATGCCTTCTTGGATATCAAACTGTATATTTTCCCCATATTCACCAACAAATAACCCATCAAACTTCCCAAAAATCAGTAAGCACCCACAAACCATAGTTCCCTGAATCAGTCCAAAAATAGTTTTAGGGGACGAATCGCCCTAGCGTGCTCAGTGTCGTAAAGCGAGCTAAAATAATAATAATACGGCACATCCGTTTCAAATAACAATTAGTTTTAGCGGTTCGTGCTCAATTAGCTTGGTGGAGAATATGAGAAGATCGCTTCCCGTGCGAGTATGTAATTATAATGTAGTACCTACAGTTCTCTCTGGAACTTTTTCTCTGTGGCTGTAGAGGATTGGGATGTTTGTTCTGGAAATTATTGTGTTTTAAAATAGATTTAGAAGGGGATTTTAATTGTTTTTTGGTAATGGCAAGGGGTATTGAAGTGTGGTAATTTAGGAGGGAAATGGAGTTGTACATTTTACTTATGGCTAGTAATGATATTGCTATAAATGTGATGTTTCTTGTATTAAGATTTTTGTTCATTCATGCTAAAGAATGTCATGGTCATTAAGGTAGAAAATTGTCATCCTATAAATTTGTAATTGATTGTTTCTAACATGATCTAAAACCCTTATCCATCTTTTTGTCCATGAAGAGCGTCTTATTTAACGAGGGTCTGATGTAACATTTTTGAGACAACTATAGACAAATAATTTTAGAAAAAAAAGAAAGACCACCATTAATTAAATCATGTGATTTGAATACTTGTGAATAGTTAATTATTCTTTATTTAAACCCTTCTAACCATTCTAACTGCATAGTAATAATCATAAAAAAATATAGAATTTAAATTCTTTAAGTGTGTCTTTCCTTGTAAAAGAGCTGATATGAAATCTAGATGACAAGGCTGTTCATAATTGTTTATTTTTAGGATAGTTACATACTAGTAGAACCTACTTCTACTAATAAGGAATACTCATTAATGAGGGGTGAGAATTTCAAGGTAAATGAATAGTTTTTAACTCTTTCAGTCCTAACCGCCCCAAATTCTCCATAAGATTCAATGGTAATCTTGGGCTGCTTAGGATTGAAAGGGCACTATCATGAGGTTACAAATAGCACTATCATGAGGTTACAAAAAACCTCTTGTAAACTATTGAAAAGATGTAACCCGTGGCTAACTAAAAAAAAAAATACCAGAATGGCGTTATGACGTTTACTTTTTCCAAAAATAAAGACTTAACGAAAATAACTGACAGAGATAAACTTCGCTAAGGCTTCCCACTATAAAAGCTAATTAAAATATTTCTATCCTAAAAACCTCCTATTTTTTTTTAGGAGGACCACTTTTTCACTGCTGTGTAGCGGTTTTTACCACTGGAATCCCGAAACTGAAAAATATATAAATAAAAAAGGAGGTTCTTCATAAAGTACCGCATAAAGTTTCATTAACAAAGACGTTTTTAACTAATGATTTAGTGGGATGCGAAAACTTCTTTTTTTTGTGGCTTGGTAATTTATTCAGGGTTAGTTACCGAAGATGCAGCTTGCGGGAAGTAAGAAAAAGGGGGTGTTTTTTCTTGTTTGTTTGTTTTTAGGGAAACAAGCTGCTTTATTTTTCAATTTGCACAACGTCATAATCTTTGTTTTTAAACAATTACTTTTGGGTAAGATGATGCTTAGGTTATGAATATGGAGAGCGCTTTTATAAGAGGCTTGGGAGCTCTTGGAGAGGCGCATCTTAAGAAAGTTCTTGAAATATTCAAAGTATCCTGTAAGCAAATTCACTAATTTTGAGTAAAAAAAGGAAAAGGTTTAATTATATTTTTGGATTATTGTTTCCTTATCTCTCTATATATAATGAAGGTGTCCCTGGGTTCCTGCCTGGGTTCCTGGGTTCCTGGGTTCCTGCCTGGGTTCCTGGGTTTGTCCGGAACAGATTTGGCTCAATTTCTCCAAAACTACCCGTCCGAATCGAACCAAACTTGGTACACAGACGTATGGGGACGGGGGAAAGGTAACGGCACCAATTTCAAAATTCTAAAACCACCCCTTCACCCCCTTTTACTCTTTTATCAAAAACATCCTTACTTCTCCGTTAAAGAAGACCTGTTTAACTCGCATTGTTGCAAAGAATTCAACAAAAACAATTTTACGCACAAAACAAAGTTTTTAAAGATAAAACCGGACTAAAATTGTTTTAAAAAGGTTATTAATAATTTAAAAAATTAAAAACGATCCTTATAAAAAACTTTATGACAGTATTTTCTTATTTAAGACTATTTTCTATAAAATTTTAAGTTGAAACAGAAAGTTTTAAGAATTAGACTGGTTAAAGTAATAATGAAAGTAAAGTTTGCATAATAATGCAGTTTTTTTTAGAAAGTTGATGATAGAAACACTAGATCAATTGTTATTTAACCTTAAAATTTGTTTCTTTGGGGTAGTTTAGCGGGATTTTTTTTTTCAATTTAAAGAGGGGTAATTACAAATTTTGGAATTTCAAATGTCTGTAATAATTTTAAATGATTTTTTTTTCACTTAGAGTGGATAATTTGCTAACTGTCGTAATTAAATGTGCAACACCGGAATTGGATGGGTTAGGTTAGATTTACACAGTTGGAACCGGGAGGGAAAAGGCACCGGGAACACCGGGATATGAAAAAGGCACCGGGAACACCGGGATATGAAAAAATACCGGGAACATCGGGTTGTGAAAAGTTACCGGGAGAACCAAGATAAGAAAAACTACTGGGAACACCTGGATATGCAAAACTACCGGGAATGCCGGGATGATTGGTAATTACGGTTACAGGAAATTAGACATGTAACTTGAAAAAACTTTAAAAAAATAAATTGATACACTCCACCCGTGCAAGGCCGGGCATATCAGCTAGTACTAAATAAAATAATGCTGAATTTCTTAATTCTAAAAGTTCAATAACAGTCACAAACTCTTATAAAGCAATTTCAAAACAAAGTGAGATAGAGCTTCTTAAGTAAGAATAACTGGAATATCTAATGCTTCCAATAGAAAAGAAAATGTGCAATTTTATACTATAATAGTGGTTGAAAGTTCGCTGATTCAAAAAAATGTCTAATTTTAGCTGGAATTTATTTTCTGTATGATAATGAAATATAAATGTAGTGAAACTACACCTTTCATTGAAAGCAACGGTTCATCTGATATTCACACTGCTTGTGATATTTTGGAAGAGTTCCTATAAATATATTTTTTATAGTTGTAATAAGTTTAATAATTGATGAAAAAAATTCCATGCTTATATTATATAATCTGCGTGCACAAGACATTAGCATAATAAAAACTTTGACAATTATTTCAAATTTATAAATATTAAGATACATAGATTGCATATTACGGACTCTACCAACATATTAAAAATACTGGTAAAAGACCTGTTGTTTAAATGTTGTTTTCCATCTGGTTCTATTTTAACTCCTTGAAAGAAAAAACTAACTGAATATTTAGGTTTTGAAAGGCTTCAAATATAAATCTGAATGCTAATTAATGTAAATATTAACTGACATTCTATGCTCTCTCGGAATATCTCTCTTTTGGATTATGTGTGTTAAAGATTTTACCCAATTGAAAAAGAAAGTGCCTCTAATGCAATCCATTATAAACCTCTTGCCTTACAATGCACAGAAGTTAAATCTGGAAGTTTTTGAATTCCATAACTCATTATTTCTGTTCAAAACATGATCGGAAAGTTAAGTGGAATGAACTTTTTACAAAACAAAATACTAATTACTGGCTAAAAGACAGGTGCATTAGAGAATCTCATCAAAAGATGTAAAATAGAATCTCAAATAAATGCGCACTCAAAGTTTATTCAACTCCAACAATACTTCAGATGCATTTCTAACTAGTTTTTTTGAGTGCGAACGATAAAATTCCATTCAGAGTAAATATGAAATTACGAATTTTAAAAGAACTGTCTAATTCAGAGTCTGAGGGAAAACAAAAAAAAAACTAGGGTATTACGCTCTTAGATTTAATCGAAATAGGAAACACGAACATATTTTATTTAAGAGTTCCATTAAACCCTTTTATAAAGAACACTTAATCTGGAAGCGTTATAGAATGAATAGTAATGTAGAAAAGCTCTGCGTTTTGAGAGTTTGCAAATAGAAGACCAAAGCTCCGGCCCTCTAAAAAAGAAAACATATCGTAATAAAATTTAACATGCTTTCCAACAGGAATATAAAACAGAAGTAGTTAGGAATATCATGACTGCATAAGCACAAAAGAGGGAATTTCGCTTTCAAAAGCATTATGAGGCTTGCGTAATATAAAAAAAGATCAATTTGTCGATAAAAATTCTTCTCTTAGTCTGTTTAAAAAGATAGGAGCGCAAAAAATAAGGACGCCTCCGATGCTAGAGTCATTTTCGCTTCCAAAGTGGTTACATAAGTAGTGGTAGTTACAGTTACTGTCGAAACGGTTTTCATTTCTTTTGGGAATCTGTTTGTGTGAAATGATTTGGAAAGAGCAAAGTGATAGTGAAGTAATTTGCTTGCGATGGCTTTGGATCTGTAAATATAAATCGTTCTATTTCTTTGAAGTTGTTTTCTTTGTCAGTTATATTTGCTTAAGGAGGTGCATCTTGATTTCAATTTTGGAAGAGTTTCAAAGGTTTTAACTCTTTTAGGCAAATATAACTCGATTGCCATCCGACGCTTGATGTGTTTACTCTTTGTTAACCCATTAGGGACTGTACGCAGTGTTTTTTTTCTTGAACTATTATCTCCTTAACCTTTTGACTCCTCAAAATGTAGTTTATATTTAATTATAAATGAAATCATGATTATTAAAAGTAATATGTTTTATCCGTCTTACACGTTATTACATAAGTAAGCAGGTTTGCAATAAGAGGTTAGTTTTCTCCTGTTAATTTTGAATTAAAAGTTCAGATGGTTTAAAAAGTTTCTCAAAGAAATATCAAAGGGGATTGATTATATTTATCAATCTATTTTCCATAAGGTAGTTCAAAAAAAGTAATAAATAACTATTTTTCGATTAAAACACCCTCAAACTTTAAACGGTTGCGAAAAAAAGCATTTACAGTCCCTAGTGGGTAAATTTGCATGAAAGTTGAGTTATTAGTTTTAGTTTATTTTGGGGAATCTTACCTGGCTACTTTATCGTAATACTACATTAACACTTGGGTGTTTCGAGAGTCTATGGTAATTTTTTTTTTCGAATTTCCCAGATGCCCCCCCCCCTCAAGTTGTTACAAATACTAAAACATTATTACCTGCAAATTTTCAGGTCTCTAGGACGATTTTTGACCCCCGCGCCCTTCAAAAGTAGGTTTCCCATGTTAAAGTATAGGGGAAATATTGAAAATATCGTCATTTTTGGTTCTTTTCAATTTTACGAGCCTGAACGCAGTCAATATCGAATTAAAACCTATACATCATCTTTGGGACATCATTGCCTCAAGATCCTATCGGAAAAATATTACATGACACCTATTGGGGGGTAGTTACACGGGGGTGAAAAGCGAGCTTTCACCGAAAAACGAGGATGCTTGCCGCGGGTGCTGGTTATGCTCGCCGGCGTTTGCGGAGGGACCTGGATAAAAGCATATTTAAGTGTTTATTGAACCTTTTTCCTAAGGTACCTGGTCATTTGGAAACCATCTGGCGGGAGTTGTGTCTGGACCCCCCATGAGAGGCCTTCATCCAGCTCCCGCCGCAAGCGCCGCGCCGGCAAGCATCCTCGTTTTTCGGTGAAAGCTCGCTTTTCACCCCCGTGTAACTACCCCCCAGTAGGTGTCATGGAATATTTTTCCGATAGGATCTTGAGGCAATGATGTCCCAAAGATGATGTATAGGTTTTAATTCGATATTGACTGCGTTCAGGCTCGTAAAATTGAAAAGAACCAAAAATGACGATACTTTCAATATTTTCCCTATACTTTAACATGGGAAACCTACTTTTGAAGGGCGCGGGGGTCAAAAATCGTCCTAGAGACCTGAAAATTTGCAGGTAATAATGTTTTAGTATTTGTAACAACTTGAGGGGGGGGCATCTGGGAAATTCAAAAAAAAAAAATTTTTTTAAACACCCTATTAACACTTTGCCAAGACAATTTTAAAATTCAGTAATAAAATGAAAAAAAAATATATCCAAAAAAAAACATATTTCTTGAAAGGAGTATGATAGTTTTACATATAAAAATCTTAATGGGTTAACTTAGATAAGCTGTTTTTTAGTAACTTATTCTGTATGAATTGACGCAATTATTTAAGGATATTGAAGGATATCCCAAGAAAATCCTACATCGCTTTCATATTTTAAAGTAAAACAAACCACAAAATAAAGAGAGTAAATTAATTTAAAGGTACAACTATTGGCAAAGTTGTTTTCAAATTTAAGATAATGAAGTGTTGTATGTAAGCACTTCATTTCCCTCAAAACTAACCACGTTAAACAATTCCACAAAAATAAATCCGAAACACCCTGACGTATACAATCTTTAAACATAAATCACCATTTTCAATTTCCAATAACTCGAACTTCTTCGTAAGAATGATTAGCTCTCTTATCCTACTACTGACAGAAAACAACTCCCTTCCCACTGAAAAAAAAAATCCAGAGTTTTTGAAGTTTTCAAAGGCAATCAATAATCCCATTTGATTCCTTCAAGAAGTTCTCAATACAAAATGCAAATCTATCGATTGCTTCCAAACAAATACCTAAGTGAAATGGAAGCTCTTCGGGCTATGTGCATCAAATATTCCCCGAGTGTGGGAATAAAACTCCCGGAGTACTCGTAATAATGAATGAGCAAAAATATTTTCTAATCAAATTTCAAAGGGCTTCATCTTTTACAAATTGATCGAAGAGGTACTGTGAGGCATATTGGAAAATAAATTTATATGGGGGGAAAAGAAAGGGAAGAGACTTAACCCAATTTCTCTTTTCATTAATGCATTTCTTCTATATTTAAATGAAGACTTTGGCTTTTTTTTTTTTGTTCTCGGTTCTTATTAAAGTAGATAATATGGCGTGGATTATTCATCATTCGTTAGAAATTTTGGGAGTTATTTGTAGTGTTTTAAAAAAGTTTGGAGGGAGAGTTGAGGGAATGAGATCTGGATGGAGTATTGGTATGAAGAGGGGTTGTGATGGGGAAATAAAAAAGTTTTATCTAATTTGATGGTAAAAATACGATAAAAGTAAGTTTTAGAGAAGTTATTACTAATGTAATCAGTTTTTTTTATGAAGATTTAAATTAATGCAGTAAATTATTGGATCCAAGTTTCCCTTAAAGAAATACTGTGTAATTTAAAACTTCTTGCAAATTTATTAATAAATATATAAAATTTTTAACACACTAATTCTTTTAAGAATATTTTGATGAAATATTCTTAAAGATGAAAGATTTATACATTTATATTTATGTTGTTCCTATATTATTTTTATGTATTGTTCACTTTAGTTTATAACTTCTTCACGTTTTATTTTTTGTAATTATATCTATGCATCTTTCGTTCACCTACATGGATCGTTGCTATCCCAGGTGATATGGATATTTTTCTTGTTATATTTGTTTTGACTGATTGTAAATAAATAAGTAAATAATAAAAAATAGTTCTTGACTTCGTTTAAAATACATTGGCTAGTAAAATGCGCATTTAAAATTTATCTGAATTATCTAGAAACCACGTTATGGATACTGAAAAATTAAAGAAGGAGACTGGAATTATTTTACTAATTTATTATAAAATATTATTAACGCCCAAAACTGGAAAACTTTGATCTCGAGCTGCCAGGAACAAAACTGTGCAACAAGGTATGGCTCACACTGAGCTGTAAGGCTAAAAGAAGAAGGAAAATATTATCAAATATATGAGTAAAAAATTTTATTATACAGGGATATTTAAAAAAGAAAATTAGTTGACAAATACATTGTGAACGAAAACACCATACTTATAATTTCTCTTAGCATTAAAATTAAACACAATATATATTTAAATTAATGACTTCTTAAGATTTTCAGACCCAAATATTATGGCGTAACGCGATATTTATTTAATAGGCACAAAAAGTGGGTAAATGTATTTCGTACGTTAAGCAGATTGATTTTTTAAACCATCCCTAAAATTCGTTAAACACAAAATAAATTAATTTAAACAAAAACCATTTTCATGCAGACTTAATGAAACATTGAATTTAAGCAATGTGCCCCACAGACTTTTTATCTAAAACTGGCAGTTAATGAAGCTAAATGAAGCAAAATTACCATACTTTGAAGCAAAGAACGTAAATATAAAGAGGAGTAAACAAAGAAATACGCAAATAAAACTCCGCACAAGATTAATAACCGTCGATACAAATAATTTAATTCAAACACTAGAAAAAGAAACGGGGTCCACAGAGCCATCTCCAGGGTAATTTTATACATTATCTATGCTAACTGAAGGGAATAATTTATGACAATATTGCACCTTGGGAAGCTAAGGAAACTTTTCTTCTGCATTTACTTTGTTTTGTTGACACATGGCGGATAATATTAATAGCCTTTTGGTTTTGCATGATAAATTAAAGATGAAACAAGAAAATGTGAGCGATTAACAAAATAAATTATGTTTGTGATACATTATTCAGCGGGTGGCGTCTTTTTCAAAATAATTAAAATTTATATCGGGGCCCAAAAAATGCAAGGTTTCATCTTTGTTGTCGATGTGAGTGTTAGAGTTTTATGCTAAGAAATGGTAGATCAAATTTCTTATATTATTTAGGGTACTTGATTACTGTAAACAAACTTTAATTTTAAGTTATCTTTTAAAAACGCATCTATGTATGACTTATTTCGGAATATTTGTACCTCCCTAGATTTTATTTGATTGATAAAAAGAACTATGATAAATAAATAAGGGACTTAAATGGTAATCTGCAGTTTTACATGTTTTGGAGTTTTGTCTTTCTAGCTTTTCATTCCTTTATTAATGTTGTTGACCATCATTTTGAATGTATTTTCTACTGTATTGAAACAATCTTACCCAAGTAATTGGGTCTATTTTTTAAAATTATTTTTTAATTTTAAGGATTGTTTAACGGACGTTTTAAATATAATTTTAATTTATTAGGATACTTCAATCTATAACTTAAATCTTACTCAAGTAGTCTTTGAATAATTTTAATGTTAAATGGTTTTTATTTCTCCCTATGAATTTTGATATAATTAAAATAATTTTACAAAATTTTCGATATTTAAAACCATTTATAAATAAATGAATATACCTTATGACATAAAATAGGTATCAGTAGGTATTATTTTAAATAAAAAAAATAAAAACTTCAAGCCTAAAATAAAATAATCTTGCTATAACTTTCTTTTTGTTTTGACACCCAGTATGGGCAAAACATACTAAATCTTTAAGTGTAAAAAACAATCGCACCTTTTCCACCACACCAAATCGTATCCCTTGAACACCCCAACTTTTTACACACCCTACACCTACAAATACAGTACACATTCCAAGATCCGAACTATTTCTGATTCGATCCCCAGACCCCCAATAATCCCTTCTTACGTCCCTTAACTTTGTAAAACTCATTCCAATCCAACCATTCACGAAGAGCCTAAACCTCAGTGCAATTGCAGGAGCAAACAATGCCAGACCCAAGTGTCGAGCCCCCCAAAATAATCGTTTGGCAGTTCCGAACCGAAGTCTCATTATCGGCTGAGGCCGGTATTACACCCCAGGAACCAGTTCTGGAACTGCTTTTGGTCTCCCTCTTCTGCAACCGATACTATTTCCTATCCCCAAGATGGCGTGCTTTAACAAAAAAAAATTGTTGTTTTTTTTATCGTTTGCGTGAAAATTCTTGAGGTTGAAGAAGATGATGTGGACTGAAACTGATGAGTTGAATTGTTTCTTGCATTCTTATTCGATTTCGTTTTATGTTTGTTTCGCAGATTGTTGTTTTCTGTTCTGGAGTAAGAGTGAGTCTTTTTATTTTCAAAGTGTCACTTAGATTAATTGTATCAAAAAATATCCCACCTGATTATTAAGCTGGTAGTTAATAAAAAGGAATGTTTAATTTTTGTTAATTATAATTAAATTTTTAACTATTATAATTCTTAAATGTTTCATAATATATTTTAAAATATTCATTACTTCCTCTAAAGTTTATTTAAAAATAATTATTTATATAAATTGGTTGCTAAATAACAATAATATGTTATTAAAAAAGAAAAACATCTTAAAGTAACTGTCTAGACTCTAAACTTTATAGAAGAATATATTATATTATTATAATTAAAACAGTTTTTGAATAAGTATGGATTACAATATTAATTTTATTTTCCACGCCATTCTGTTTGAAAAAACTTTTCGAAAATATACAAATTTTTTATAACTTGTAACAATTTAAAAATGGGGTTGCTTCAATTTCGTTACTCTATCAAATTTCAATAAAATAATACACTTTAAAAATTCCTTAGTACTTAAAGTATTACAAATTTTATCAATCAATTCGTAAAACTAAACCTTTGAATTACCTTTTTAGCCTTTTATCCATCAAAATAAATTAATATTTGTCTGACTCTAGTTAGGATTTTATTAATGACTATTTTCTCTACTCCTTCTCTGTTTACTTATTTTCTAAACGTAGCATTTTTAATAACACAAAGATATACTATATCCATTAGGAATTAAAATTAATTTGTTTCGTTTATCAAATCCTTATGGGTAAACTCTTGGATACGATTATTGCAATTTTTTAATGAAATATCAATTAAAATTAATACTTGAACAGAACGAGAAGCATTTATTGTAATGAAGAGAAAAATAAATAATAGACATAAAATTGCTATTCGAGGCTTAGAAAAAAAAAGACAATTTAATTTCACTCTCAAAAAGGTTACCTGTACTCTGAATCCCCAATACACAACAACAAAACATTTATTCAAAACTAACATATTTTAAAGACTCCATATTACCACCTCTTGAGCAGCAAAAACACCAAATAAAAATTAAACTCTCCCACCAAATTTAATTATTTTTGGATTAAATTTATGCCTTGTTTAGGATCCTAGCAAATAATGAAAAAAAAAATTAATAACAGTAAACCCTGACTTAAAGCAGTAAACGATTTCGATTATTTTTTTTTCAATTATTTCCTCATCCTTCTGATGTAGAGCTCCCGGACAGTTATTAGAAAATCCAATTAAGCGCAGTGCAATGGGGGAAAAAAACCTCACCGGCAATAATTGTTATAATGAGTTTTCTGTTATTTTGGGGGCTTTATTAAGAATATTACCCGGGCAGTTTCGGCGCAGAAAAATAACACGAAATAAGCAGATTACCCCCGCTTACCCCTTTACTCTGGCTGAATTAATTAAATGAAAACAAAAACGCGGGCATTCGCTCGTGAAATAATTGAACAATTGTTTCAGGGGTTTAATACCAATCGCACAATGGTCGGGCGTGAGGAGCTGTGAAATTGTGTTTAATTGGAGATGCGTTTTGTGAAAAGGTTCTGAAGAGAGGATGTCTATTTACTGGATGGGGGTGGTTTGAATGTTCTTTTTTCTTTATGGTCGGCGGTTGCGAAAGCGAATTGAGTTTTACTGGGAAGTTATTGTTTATTAGGTTGAAGTATTTTGCCCATCTCATTCAAAATAAATTTATAATAAAACAAAATTCATTGGATATCTACTTTAAAGGAATGAAAACATCCGAAATTTCTTTAATCATTTAATTTTCATGGTAAAATACGTTTGTAATTTATATAAATGGATTTGATGCATACTACAATAAAAACATTTTTTAACTGGGTCCATAGAGCTTTCTAATATTGCTATTAATGCAGATTATAAATGCATTTTACCAGATACTATGTAATCTTGTGCGTTGTTTGTAAATAATTGTTTCGATTGATATTCTGAATTTACTTAGAATGGAAGATATTTTTTCTGTGTTTTAATAAAACTCATCAAAGAGTAAACCCCTTTTTAAACTAATTAAAAATAATTCCTATCCTAGCACTTAAATTTTCAAATTAAAATGATTAATTTTTAACTATATATGTAGATACTGACTGTAGATCTTCATGGAAAGAATAACATTGAGTGATATAATTTTATAAATATAAAATTATGTCACTCAATTTTATCCTTTCCTTAAGAACCTTTTCAATTTACTAGAAATATATTTGATTTAATCTGCAACTTCACGGACATAAAATAGTAAATTACTTTTATGTATGTTTTTAAAGTAAAATTTTAGCAATTTTCACCTGTTCTAAATAGTTCCAAAAGTTGCTGCTATTCGTTATTTTTCTGTTCGCTTTGCAAAGAAAGCTATTACTGCGATACCGTATTCTCCTTATATTTTGAACAACCCATGAAAACTATTCCATTAATTTTATACTTTCATATTGCGAAACAAACATCAAACATAATTTTCTCATTTAAAGCAACTTAATGGAAAGCATTCCTTCACACCGCACTATAAATTACTTTTACGTGTTTATCCCTCAAGATACCATCGCCTAAAGCGCACAAACAACAAAAATCTCCGCTTAGGGCGCACATCTCCTTTTTTATCTTCGATTGCGCTCAAAATTTAATACCGTTGCGTGTTTTTTGATAATTTTTCACTGCGGATCGTAAAAAAACGCGTATTTTTACGCGAGGAACCGAGTACAAGGTGCACTCCAAAAGCGCCTGCCAGGCGGAATAAGGTTTTTGTGCTCCTATTAAAAACCCTCGCTTTATCCGAAGGGTTTACGGCCCTATAAAAGTTCTCCAAAGAGAGGCGCGTTGAAAAAAGGGGATACGGAGGTATTAATCTGATGGAGATTCCCCACTCTTAGTGAAGGGAAGGAATTAAGGGGCGAGATTGGATCAAGGGAAGAAGTGCAAGGACACTTTTCTGGGGTTAAAAAGCTAATTTAATAATCGGGAGTCGTCTTAGGTTGTTTGGAGGGCTCTTGGGTGTGTTTGCTTGGGTGGACAATTATCGGAGGCGTGTTGGGTATTTCCTTTGTGTTCGTGGGAGGAGATTGAGGGAGTGGGTGGATATTTAGGGTATGTTTAAGAGGAGGAAAATCTTCTTAATTTGGTTGTAGTCAATTTTTTATATACCAGAGTTAATTGTTTTATTAGGTTTAAGAAGTTTAAGTGGATATTACTTTACTTTGTAAAAGGTTGCAGGGCAAAAAGGCTGGCTATAAGGATCCAGCATGGGGATTGAATTCAAGAAGGTAATGATGTTAGGGAGCTAACATTTTTAAATTTTTTTTTGTATATTAGGTAGTGTTAACATTTTTTACTCTACATTTCAGACCCAGTGTGACTTTTACCCAAAATGAAATGAATTACTTCTTGAGTAAAGGTAAATTAAAGTAATAAATGCATGCCAACTTTATTATATTACTAGTAAAATAACAACTTACTAGCATTACAACACTACTAGTTAGTAGTACAACTACACTATTATTACTAATAGTACAACTTAATAGAGCATTTTCAATCACTTGACTCAGTTTTTTACCCTACAGAAGATTAACATTTACAGAAAATGACAGGTCGTGGAAATCTTCTATTGGAGCATTTGCAATCACGTGACCCTATACCTAAAAACCGCCTTAGCAACAGATGCCTCGTTACCGAGCAACTGCCTTAGCAACAGTTAAAATCCCTACAAAAGGTTAATAGTTAAAAGAAAATAGCTGGTCGTTACGTCACCTGAAAACACTCTACAGTAGTACAATTTTCTTTATTTACAGTGATTCTTTAAAATCGAAACACGGGATATAAAATACAACATTTAATTGCATCTTCGATTTTGAACTTGGTAATTAACTCGTTAATATTCCCGAAAACTGTCTAAAACCATTCCCACAACACTCGTTGAGAAAATCCAACAAATAAAATGGAACATCCTGCAAATTCAAAGGCGGCTTCTTCTTCTTCTCATTAAATCAAATCAACGGAGTGAACGAAAGCCACCTTCTCTCAAAATTCACAAGGACAGAAAACCCAGGAAGCAAAAAGAACACCAGAGCTTCCAGAGAGGATTAGTGAAAAGTCCCGAACCGAAACAAAACTATGTCAAATTACGCCTGAATTAAATTGTCACAAGCAATAAGGAACGGGATAAGTTGTCACGGGATGGCTGCAACAAGAAAGTTGAGAAAGAATCGACTCGTATCGCTTTTACGAGATCGATTCTTCATTTTCGATTGCTTATGCTCGGTTGGCTGGCTAATCTTCTGTGACTTTTCCTCAGTGGGAAAGAGTTACTAGGGCCGTGTGTGTGCTGGATTTGTTTTAACTTTGTCATCTTTGGTGGAAGAAATGGGGTTGGGTTTGAAATATTTTCGGTTTCTTGTCAAAGTTTTGGAATCGCGTGTGTAATTCGAGGGGTATAATTAGGAGGGTGGGGGTTTCTGTGTGGAAAGGAAAATGTCGGAATAGAATTAGAATAATCCACAATTTAATGAATGGAAATCAGTAAAAATTCAAATTCTTTTCATGGTGAAAAAAGGGGAATATTTTACATAATATGCAGAACCTTTCTCTAGAACAAGCCTTTTTTTTTTTGCTTCCATGGGAAAACATGAAAATTATGTTATTAATACACCCATTTTAAGCGAAATTTTCCCTTTTTTATACCAGAATGCATATAATTATATTTATATTCCAAAAACAGGCAAAACGTTTATCTATTAATTATCAATATTATCTATTTAGTTGTGGTAAGGTATGATTTGTATATTTAAATTTTATTCCGGATGATTGAAACATTTACTAAAGTGAAAACTGTGTGTAGTTTCTAATTTTAATAATGTTTGTAAGAGTTAAAAATTCCATTTTGACATTTTCATTCATGACCATTCAAAGTACAATGCTTGTGTATTTTAAAACCGAATATTTCTAAACATTTCATAAAACAGAATTTAATTTGATAGAGAAAACACAGTGACGAACATATTAAAAGATGTTTTCATCAGTGTTTAGGGATGTCCTTTGACGACTTATTCAAGACGGTTAAAGCTTTGTGAGACTTAACCTTTTGGAAAGTAATTCAAATCATCAAATTAAATTTTCTTCATTCCAGTTTGCTTCTATAATTAGCTTATGAAAGAAAATTAATTATAAAATTCCCGATACACTTTTGCCCTGAAAACTAAATAAGTTACTTTGAAAGCAATGTAATTCTTAATTATATAAGGAAACACGAGAGGTTAAAATCAGAAGCAGGCGCCAAAAGTTTTCTTTTTGGTAGAAAATTTCATGCCTTCGTTTGATCAAATTAGACTTGTTAACGAGATTATTCTTTAAATATTCGCTAAGAAAGGAAATAAATTCTAAATGAACCCCGTCAATAAAAACTATTTCCCTCCCTGAGGATGCTTGGCAAGTTCATCGTGTTAAATTTCTAACTTTTAAGCTGTTAATACTTGATAGAATATTTTGTGTGATGTAACAAGGTAGTAACTGTCAAAGCAATAGATTAAAGTTTAAATTTCCTTTCTTTTAGCGGCTTTTTATCAAACTGAATTCGTTTGATTTATATTATCTTGATATTTTTATTTCTAGGAGCGTATAAAAGAACCATTTAATTCATTCAGTTTTATAACGTGTTATTGTAAAACTTTAATATACCGCTGAGGTTATAAATAATGTTATATTTATTTTATTAAAGTTTATCGAAATTCAGTATTAATTTGAAGTATTGAAATTCAGTATTTCTAATACCGCACAGATTCGTATTGTGTGTAAATTATTTAACTACATTAATTTGCACAATTTACTCTTTATATGTTTTTTTTACTTATAATAATTCATAATAACGCAAGTGTGGAATTTTAATTTAAAATAGAAACATTTTATCAAGTTGTTCATTACATTAAACCAAATTTCAGTTAAGAAAAATTCTTTTCAATTTATAAACATTTCAAAGTTTTAAAACCATAAAGCTTATATTAAAGCTGATAATTAAGTTTTTGTGTACTTTTTCATTGAAAAACTTGTTTAATACCTAATAAGAAATTATTATTTACTTTCCAAACGTTCTGAATAAGTAATATTTTGCCAGTTGAAGTATAATAATAACCTACCAAAAAAAGCAAGCTTTAAGAGCCATATTTTTTCTTGCTTGTCAACAACACGCTGGTGGATTATTAGAGTGAAAAGTTTTATCCCAGCTGCTATCGTATAAAATAATGTGAACTAGTTTGAAATTCATGATTAAACCGTCTATGGGAAGTCTGGAAGAAGTATTTTGAAAGGATATGAAAAAGAATTTTTGTTTTAAAAAATACCATAAGCCGATCTTTTAATTAGTTTTCGAGTTCAAAATCTTAGGAATGTAATTAGATGTAAATAGTTTTAAGAATTTTGTTATTAATTAGGGTGTTTTTTATTATGCTTTTATCACAGTTTTTATGATGGTTTTAATGGGATATTTGAAATCTTATGAAAGACAAGAAACAAAGTAATGATAGTACTTAACTAAAATATTTAACTGTTCAAAATAATATTCAATAATGTCTTTGATACTTTCGTAAACCTACAAAAATATATCATATCAAATATTATTAGACGAAAATTCGATACTTACCTTTTAATCTTAAGATAATTAATGACCTTCTACTTATTTAGATAAAACAAACTCAAAACTCATTGATGTAAAAGCCCTTGAGGAGTAAGGCTCATAATGTCCATATTATTTAGTATTAGGTTAAGTTAAATATTAGTTGTTAGAGAAGCAAAAGAAGACATTTTGATACTGTACAAAACTCCAGAAAAAATTAAATATCTAAAAAACTAATAATTGTAATAATTACTTACGTTACAAAGACTTCATTAGTATTTTAAAATTGGGCGAATTGATATAGTAGTTAATGAACGTCTTTGTCATTTCACCTTATTTATAATCATGCGCATAATCATACAAGACTTTAGTATAATATTTTGTCACATTCTTAATTCATATCTTGAATTTCACATGATATGAATACCTTTAAAATTAAGTATAATCGATAAATATATAATCTTAATAAATAATACTGATAAGAGAAAATAAGATAATTCTTTCTCAGGCCGAATCCCGCAAACAAAGTGTGGTACGACAACATTTAAAACATTGGATTACAAAAAAAGAAAGAAAAACAGATGGTTGGCTTAGTAAATAGTATATTTTAAGAAACCCTTAATAATACAGTTTGCTGACTAAAAACTAACCATCAAATACAAAATTCCCTTGGTTTTATATTACTTATTTACTACGTTATATCATTCTTTTAATCCTGTAATTGATTTCTTGACCTTAGTGACTCAACCCTATCTTAATCAGAAAGGTTATATACTGAATACACATCAGAAGTTGCCGTCAGCAATTCCAGCCCAATTTGAGCTCATCAGAGAGTTCTATAAATGTCATGCTCGGAGATGCTTGGCAAATAGGACTGGCGATATCAAGTATATTGACTATGTTTAGTCCGATGCTTTGCTAACGTCTAATGGGAAAATTTGTTTTTAGCTTATAGGGAAAAAGGATAAAATGAGGATTTGATCTGTTATGCGTGGTTAAGATTGTAATGAATAGCATTACAATTTTACTGTGTATTTCACACATCGATCTCTACTTAAAAGCTGATTGGTCCAAAATTATAGGAATGCAAACAAAAGTATTTTTTATCTTCTATTATTTTATCTAGTAACCCATTTTTGGTTATTAAAAATCGTTTTTGTGTTTAATGAATATCCTTCTTCTTAATTGATAAATGAAAATTAAACATACAAGAGGAAACTATGTACAAGATTGTTCGAAAGCGCCAGTTTTGTATTTCATCTCGAGTCCCTGTTATACTAGACAGCAATTTAAGTTGAGCCTACCAGCCTACGACATCACTAATAAACAAAGTAGTTCCCATCGCGGTGTCTGAATTTTGAGTGAAATGAAGAACGTCAATATAAAAATATGATTATTTTGTTAAACCCATGTATTTATAGTGCTTTTCAATCACTATTTTGCATACCGAAACTCCTCTTAGCAACTTAACAGGCTTTGTGTTTACCGATTTCTCCTTCCGCATTTGTGACGTACTGGGTTCAAGAAACGTTGCTGTCGAGTGTAGTGTTTTCAAAATATTACTGAATTTGTGTAGCATCATAAAAAAGAAATCATCAAATAGTTTCTTTAGAGAAAAAAATTTAAAGTTGGAAAGGGAGCTAAAACGAACTTTTCAATTTTTGTTTACAATGAGGAGGGGATACAATGTTTGTAATCACTTTCCTGCAATGCTTCTTCCCTCGATACACCTGTAAAACAGGTTTCTCCTTGAATACTGTTTATGTGTAAAGAAGCAAACTTAAGGCATTTGCTGACTTGGAGTTCATGTTCTGTGTCTATGTAAATGTACTACTTCGCTAGTCAAGCTAGTGTCTGAAAATATTAAATACCTCAACTGAAGGTGAGGTGTGTCGCGTTTGATTCTGTTTATAAATCATAATTATTATATATAATTGTGTTTAGTTTAGGTTTAAGCTTATTTACATAAGTTCATTAGTTCTATTTGTTAATTTAAGTTTATTATATAGGAATGATACATTATTAAATTTACAAAAAATGATTTAAAATCTTAGAAAAAAATCTTTACATTAAAGTCAAAAATGCGTAAAATGTGTGTAACTATAACAAACGATAAAATGCTAAACTTTTTAAATTCATATTCAAGATTTAACGTAGAAGATTATTAGTAAATTAAAAATGCCTACTAGAAATTTTAATAATAAAAAAAATAATTTGACATGAAATTATAATAAGGATAGAATGTGTATCCTTAGAGACATTTTCTCATTCAAGGCAATCCAAAGCATGCAACTTCCTTTTAAACTTCTCAAACCTAGGCCACCCGCGATTCCTTTTAAACCGTATAAAAATTTGAGATGATCAAGACTCAATGGATATAAAAACTATTAGAATAGCTAAGAGAGTTTCAGAAAACAATTTTGAAGAATAGAATAGTCGGTCAGAAAATCTACATTTTATCAAACAAAATTCTACGCATCTCCATATATTTAATACGTTACAAACACGATCTCAACGAAATTAAAATTACTTCCCCCTTTCTCCATAAAACCATAGAATCCAAAACCCCCTCCTCCCTCAACATTCCCCGATTGCAACAGCACTGTTCCATTGACACACCATTAACAGCTAGAGTCGTCGCCAGACAGGACTATCAAATGTCACCATGATGAATGAGCGGCCATGCTTTCTATCAGCCCTTTGTTGGGGCCGCATTCAAACGTTCGATCGCGTCAACCAGTGCTCTGGGAAACAATTCTAAAAGGTCCCTGTTCGGAACTGTTGTTTCCATTCAACAGACGATATTTGGTTACTCGGGTAGCGTTTCCTTTTGAATCTGATGCTGCCTCCTGCTAGCAGTTGGTTCAGATTTGCTCTGATTAATCGAGAAAAGTGGTTGCGTTGCTGGTTTGTTTTGTGGAATTGAATTAGGAGGGGTTCTAATTTGCTTATTTTTAATTCGTAACTATTTCCCGCTAGGTTCGTCGTAGTGGTGTTAGTTCAGTTATGACTTGTCTCTCGTATGTTTGTATAAAAATTATTATTGGGACTTTTGTATTCGGAAATAGAAGTTTAAAAAGAAATGAAGTTCTAAGCACCATATTGCTCGTTTCTTGCATAAATGTCATAACTCGAAAAATCAGCGGACAGTATTAGAATTGAATTAAATAATGAATGCTTCCTATAGATTGGTTTATTTATAAGTGTAAATTTACTCATGGGTTAGCCAGAAAACAATTAATTTTCCCTGATGCCGTTGGGTATTAATTACGGATTGTGTCATCAAATTCTAATTCACTGGTCTGTCTGAAATACTGGTTTTTAAAAATAGTGGGTACATTTATGCATTTCATCGTGAAATTCGCCACCAATTAATCAAAAAGTATTGCAAAAGATAGCTTTCTCACAGAAGTAGATTTTGTATTATACTAATGACATTAATGAGGTTTTTGTCTGAAAGCTTGCACTATTACAAAAGTCAATGAATGAATATTAAATCGATAAATTAACTTCCAAATTACCATTATAACACTAATTCACTAATATGAAAATCTAGCGTACAGAATTATCATACTTCAAAGAGTACCTACTCCTTTATACGGTATGTAAACTAGTAACAAAGTTAATGTAGGTTAAAAAAAAAAACTTTTTTTTTCTTATCTTTTAAAATAACAGCACAATATGCTTTCTTACTACTTTTTATTTTTTACATTTAAACTCTCACTTAACAATACATAAATTGAAGGAGAGAGTTAAAGCAAGACCCTCTATATAATGGCCTCACAACTCGGACGGGTGACGTCACACTTTCCGCCACCTTTGACGTCACATGCAAAACGACGCCATGTTTTATATTTTTTGACTTCTTAACACTGAACAAGGAATATTCGTGTTTTTGATATTAACATTAATGTATCGATGTAAAAACATACGCCGTGATATTAATTTTAATGGCTATCGCTATTCAAACCAGAGTTCCAGTAGAAATCTGAAATAAGCATAAAGTATCAAAAATGTCTTTTAATTTAACAAAATTGATGGAACAACAAACAAAAACGTGATGCCATCTGAGAAAAATGTAAAAATACAAATCAGAAGAATTAACTAGAACTTAGTGCTACTAGTGCATTTCCCGCAACAATAAATATAATGCTTGATTCTCATCAGTTTAATCTTATAATAAATTAAAGAATTTAGTGCAATTAAATAAATTGTTTACTGTTGGAAGAATTCGAAAATTCAATGATTTGTTTTAATTTTTAATAGATTTTACTTTTCATTTTACTAGTGATTTTTTTTTTAATTTCCTAGATAAACTTAATATTGTGAGAAAAACCTACATGACATGCATTCATTATTTGCAAACTGAACTAAAAGCCATGTTAGTCCTAAGGCTAAAAAACTGAATGAAAATACAAAAAAAATGTACAAAAGGGACACAATTTTGATTCTAAACGAAAGATTTTGAGTTTCCAGAACAGTATTATCAGCCTTGAAGGCATACATAACGCGAGGAGTTAAGAAAGTAAGTTTTTATGCTCCATAGACTTAACATGGGAAATTTAGCGGTTTTCCGCCACCTTTGACGTCACAGTGACGTAGTTGTCAGGCTTTGTATATAGAGGGTTTTGGTTAAAGTCGTTCTATTACATTTGGTACAAAAAGTAGCAAACCTTACTCTTCCTGATAAACTTTTTTTTACCCGCAGACATCTATCCGATTCCACTCACCCTGTCAAAATCAGGATAAACGAGCTTTCAGGAACTAGTAAGTTCAAAAAACCAATAGATTTCCGAACCTATTTCGTCACGTGCGTAATCTCCCACACTTGGAGAGACATCACGGAATCACGAATCCAACAAAGAATCAAAACCGGCCTAAGTGTTTATGAACTGACAAGGTCCTTTCTTTTGTGTCTTGGGCACTAACCAGGTGTTGCCAGCAACCAAAATAAAAGTTAGCAGAGAGAGAGAAAAAACACCCGGGAAAGTGCGGTTGTGTGGAGTTGTCACGCACCTTCTGCCGGAATTCCTTTTTTGTCAGTCATTTATATCCGGAGGAGAGGAAGGAGAAGTAAAGTGAAGTGATCCTTTTTCTGCGGTTTCGAGGGTTCTTCACGTTGTACGGACTTTTGAAGCCGTTTTGAAATTTGGTTGAGGTTTTCAATGGAGAAAATTGTACTTTTTTGTGCTGATCTGATCGTCATTGTGTTTTGTGTGGTTCAATGTTGTCATCATCGAGTTTCAATGAAGTCCTGTAGGAATGAGAGAGTTTTTTATTTTGCTCATAAGTGACGCTTCGAAAATGTGAAATAATTTTAAAGGGTTCGTCACACCAATTAAAATCTCAATTTGGTTTAAAATGAAGTTAATGTTATTAGAGTAATAATGTATCTCCTATAAGAAATCTTGAAAATTTCAGTACATCGAATATGTATGGTAACTAACTACAACTAAATGATATATAGAGGTATGCAGTCCCCCAAACTCTGCACAAAAAGACTCCTTGCGTGGAGTACATAAAAAATCTCCAAGAACTATATCACAACGACGCATTTCTTTTTCAAAACTGTGACGTCATACCTCATAGAACTTTTATCATTTCATTCCAAGGCGCATGCATGTATGAAGAGCAGCTATTTTTAACATCTTATTATGCAAACATAGGGGACGTTCAAATATTACGTTAGCACCTAAGGGGGGAGAGGGTTTGCTCTTTGCTTTATCCTGACAAGACAGGAAGGGGGGGGGGGTTATGAGTAGTGCTTACGTAAGATGTTGTTGCTTATAAAAATAATTTCAAAATTCAACCAAAAACAAATTTTACACAAAAAATTGAACTAGGAAAAAATTCAAGCATTCCCAGATAGCACGTATGCTTGCTTCAAGTTTGAGATTTCCTGTAATTTAAGTTGACATGTCAAACTTGCAAAAAAAACCTTACTTCAATTAATTTTCAAGCTGGATGTTTCAAGATGGAAAAAAATCCAACTATTTTCAAACTTGAGAGTTCAAACGAAAAACAAGCTTGACTTTATCAAACTTACTTCGATCATTTTTCAAGCAAGGAAATTCTAGCTTGGTTAATACAATATTTTTCAATCATTAAAGTTGGTTGAAAATACAAGCAAATCACAAGCTTGACTTTATCAAACTTACTTCGATCATTTTTCCAGCAAGGAAATTCTAGCTTGGTTAATAAAATATTTTTCAATCATTAAAGTTGGTTGAAAAAACAAGCAAATCACAAGCTTGAGTTTATCAAATTTACTTCGATCATTTTTCCAGCAAGGAAATTCTAGCTTGGTTAATAAAATATGTTTCAATCATTAAAGTTGGTTGAAAATACAAGCAAATCACAAGCTTGACTTTATCAAACTTACTTCGATCATTTTTCAAGCAAGGAAATTCTAGCTTGGTTAATAAAATATTTTTCAATAATTAAAGTTGGTTGAAAAAACAAGCAAATCACAAGCTTGAGTTTATCAAATTTACTTCGATCATTTTTCCAGCAAGGAAATTCTAGCTTGGTTAATAAAATATTTTTCAATCATTAAAGTTGGTTGAAAATACAAGCAAATCACAAGCTTGACTTTATCAAACTTACTTCGATAATTTTTCAAGCAAGGAAATTCTAGCTTGGTTAATAAAATATTTTTCAATCATTAAAGTTGGTTGAAAATACAAGCAAATCACAAGCTTGACTTTATCAAACTTACTTCGATCATTTTTCGAGCAAGGAAATTCTAGCTTGGTTAATAAAATATTTTTCAATCATTAAAGTTGGTTGAAAATACAAGCAAATCACAAGCTTGAGTTTATCAAATTTACTTCGATCATTTTTCCAGCAAGGAAATTCTAGCTTGGTTAATAAAATATTTTTCAATCATTAAAGTTGGTTGAAAATACAAGCAAATCACAAGCTTGAGTTTATCAAACTTACTTCGATCATTTTTCCAGCAAGGACATTCTAGCTTGGTTAATAAAATATTTTTCAAACATTAAAGCTGGTTGAAAATACAAGCAAATCAAAAGCTTGAGTTTATCAAATTTACTTCGATCATTTTTCCAGCAAGGAATTTCTCGCTTGGTTAATAAAATATTTTTCATTCATTAAAAATGGTTGAAAATACAAGCAAATCACAAGCTTGATTTTATCAAACTTACTTCGATCATTTTTCCAGCAAGGAATTTCTCGCTTGTGTAATAAAATATTTTCCAATCATTAAAATTGGTTGAAAATTTAAGCAAATCACAAGCTTGAGTTTATCAAACTTACTTCGATCATTTTTCCAGCAAGGACATTCTAGCTTGGTTAATAAAATATTTTTCAAACATTAAAGCTGGTTGAAAATACAAGCAAATCACAAGCTTGAGTTTATCAAATTTACTTCGATCATTTTTCCAGCAAGGGATTTCTTGCTTGTGTAATAAAATATATTCCAATCATTTCAACTGCTTGAAAATTCAAGCGAATCACAAGCTTTAGTTGATCAAACTTAGTTCGATCATTTTTCCAGCAAGGGATTTTTTGCTTGGGTAGTAAAAGTTTTTCAATGATTAAAATTATTTTGAAAGTTCATTAAAAGTTTTTGTTCTAGTTAATATATTGTTTAAAGGATTTCAATACAAAAATGGGAAAATAAGTGTGCCTTTTTAATTGTTCAATAAATAATTGTTGGTTCAGTGTAAACCAAGAATATTAAATATACAAATAAATTTTCATCCTATAAAGATAAAGACTTATGAAATTTTATTATAAACTATCGTTAACTACGTAAAACAATATAATTAAAGATTTGGAGAAAAGTGCATAAAAACATCCCTGAAAATTCCATTAAATGTTTCCCCAAAGTTTGTGTTGTTTAGAACTATCTCTGGTCATTGAAAGTTGAAATACTAATGAGATAACGATGAAATATGATACTTTATTTTTAATGAGTAATATTAATTTTCTGTTGACATAAAAACAGTTAGTAATAATTAAAAGCATTTAACAACACGCATGTTAATTACTAGAAGAAAAAAGCTAAAAAAACCCCAACAGGTTTCAGTAGGTTAGAAGATTAATAGCATTGATTACATCAATATCATGGTGGTTGATTGAGACGAAGAGGATATTTATTGCAACAAATATTTAATTTTGGTATTCTAGAACATATTTTCCTTACGAGAATTCTAATTAAACGGATTCTATTATGAGAAAAGGAGTATTTTTCACCATAACCACTGGTTCGGGAAAGGTTTGGAAACTCCAACTCTCAAGCGTCACCTCCAGCCATGGACCGGTTTCGTCCTTGTTAGGACTCATCAGCACGGCATAGGAAGGTAACGCAAGAGAGTGGAGGAAGGCTTCTAGTCAAGCCGACTATAATGGAAAAAGTGGTGACCATGATTAGTCAACCACTACAAAATTCTATTATGTCCGGTGTTTTACCGAAAATCGCCGATAATTCTTATATAAATCGGTTTATTTTTTTAATAATGGTTCAAAAGGTGATTGATTCTTAAAATATACATCGAGATTCATGTCATATCCGATTTTCATGAAAAAATCTTTATAACTTAGTAAGTTATTAGACTTATTAAAAAATATATAGGATCGTTAAAAAACACAAGTCCAATTTTTGCTTAATAAATCGATAAATATTATTTAATTTTTTTATTTTATTTTACTTATGAGTAAAGGACCGTTATGGCAAAGTTTTTCCAGAATTACGGGTTTTCATGGTGATTATGACGTAATTGAGAATTTTCGAAAGCAGAATGGAGCTTACTGGTCCTTGACGCGAATGACTCTGGAATATTTCCCAGATTTGAGTTCTCGGTTTGTTTACTTTTAAAGTTAGATTTTAATGCTTTACATATTTAGAAAGCTTATAAAAAATGATTTTAGGAATTGGAAATTTTGAGGGGAATATATACATATTGCGCTTGTAATTTAGGTTCAAAGAATTTTCGTTTTACTTGAAATTTTTTCCAAATATGGAGATAAATATTTAAGATTTTAACATGTTGTAGTAGACCTTTAGACGAACAAAAATATGTATCGCAATAAGGGGTTGATGAATTAGTTCTGGATTTATAAATTATTCAAGTTTATTACTGTATTTATTATGTATACGGCCCCCTAATTGAAATTGGACCCTGAAAATTTAATAGATTGTTTGAATTCACACCATGAACAACATATTAAAATTTCATGGTCCTAGCTTTATGGGAAGTCCCTTAATTAGCTTAATTACTTGCACATCCGGTGTATTTTAATACTTGGAAAAAATTCCAGTTCAAAAACCTGCCTACCGATTTCGATGAAATTTTAGTATGTTGTGGAACTCGAAGAGACGCTTCGTACAGCGTATCTCACTAATGTGGCGTGTGAAATTTATTTATTCCCACAGTTGTCACATGCAGGGCTTAGGCTTAACAGCTCCATGATACATGAGGCATGGGCATGCCAGAGAGTAAACAGTTGTCATTTAAAAAGGAAAATTCATTATTTAACAAGTTTGTTAAACTAAAATTTAAAAAAAATGTTTTCTTTGATATTTAATAACTATTTAAGTGATTTATTACGGAATCTTGGTTGTTTTGATTGGTTTGATTCTTATTCAGTTCATAAAAATTACCTATTTACTCAACGAACTAACATCCTAAATGAAAAAAGAAAATAAAAATTTCAATAACATGGACAGTTTGCTTGAAATAATTGGAAATAATGATAAAAAAATACTAATTGTCGGTTTTTTTTGTGTTTAATTTCACCATTTCACCCATTCACAAACCAAGTGAAATGAAGCAAGAAATATTGTTTTGGCGGGCGTTAGTTAGGGTTAGCCACTAGCGTCAGCGTGACTAGCGTAATTCAAGTAAGTACAAATATTTGCTTATATTGTTGATGCCCTTTTAAATGCTTTTAAAATATATTTTCTCTTTAAAAGCAAGGGTTTTTATGTTTGCACATTAGAATGTAACAAAAATTAAGAGAGTGATAAATAAATAGTGCTAGTTGAGATATTTTGAGGGTGTTACACAGGGCCGTAACCAGACTTTTGTTTCGGGGGGGTTTTGACTCAAATATTTTCTGAGGTACCTCCTTACAAGTACTTTTATATGTTAATTTTTGGATAATAACACTGGATTGAAATTTTGATGCACTAAATTTCAAATTGTATGGACAATATGAATTCCAAGCAAAAGGGGGGTCTGGGGAAAATTTTGGAAATTTGCCCCTCAAAAGAGTGTTTTAGCTCATTTTGAGACCCTATAGATAACTCCCAAAAAGAACCACTCATTATAAGCGGCCGAATTTTCAAGGTAGGTATATTGTCATAAATGGCAAAATGTTGAGGGGGGGTTTGGGTTCCTACTCCAGAAAATTTTTTGAATTTTGCCCCTAAAAGTGGCATTTTAACTCATTTTGAGACACTTTAAGTTGCATCAAAGAGGACCACTCCCTGTAAATCACACAAATTTGAAGGAAAAACCATACTTAGTAGATTTCAAAATTTTGAGGGGGTTTGGGGGTCCTCCCCCAGAAAATTTTTGGAAATAAGTAGGGTTTTGACTCATTTTGAGACCCTTTGGGTTATACCCGAAGAGAATCGCTCCTTGTGAGACATAATTTTCATGAAAAATAGCAGTATAAAAATTGATGTCAGAATTTCGGGGGGGGGGGGTTGAACCCCTAAAACCCCCCCTTGGATACGGCCCTGGTGTTACATTTCATTATTTGATATGTTTCGGCAATTCAGCATATTCTATGCTGCGTCAGCTAATCCAAAAAAACTTCCGAAATCTTCCCAAGATTTTTTGGGTAAGAAATTTGATAAAATTTCCAGACCTGTGCACCATATAAGAAGCAGCCTATATACAGGGGCGGTTCCAGACCAGATTTTCGGGGGGGGCCATGTCAAAGTCGGAGGGTATTACATTTGAAATTTTCAGTGCCTCAGAAAATTTTTTGAAGAGTGCTTGCTTTCAAGCAGCTTTTTAGGGGTTATAGTAACTTAGAGGATATCCAGGGCCCGTGCCATTGTTTTAGAAAGTGGGGGGTCGAAACATTTTTGTAAGGCCATAATAATACTTGTGTTCGCGAGGTGTTTGGCTCCCAAATTTCCAAGTATAACATAAATAAAATGCGAAACTTTGTTAAAGTTATAAAAGTTTCTTCAGATAATGCTAACTCGAAAGCAAATGTGGGGGGGTCTGGGGGTCCTACCCCAGAAAATTTTGTGAAATTTGGCTTCAAATAGAAGTTTTTCTACTCATTTTTGTACATTTGGAATCCATTGGATAACACCTAAAGAGGGTAACTTCTTGTACTCCTAAAAGGAGAGGAGAGAAACAAGTTCAAGGAGAAAACAGTAAATAAGTAACCATGAGAAATTAATAGGGGATCTAGGGGGTGCCCCCTAGAAATTTTTAGAAAATTTGCCTCTAAAAATAAAGTTTCAGCTCATTTTAAAAGCATGTAAACCACAGAATTTTCAAGGATGAAATTATAAATAGATGCCCAATTTTGAAAAGGGCCGGGGGTCTTCTTCTGAAAATTTTTGCAAATACGCCCATTTAAACTATAGTATTACCGGTTTGAGAGGGCTTGAGCCCCATCCAATGTTAGCTGAAGGGGGGCTAAGCCCCCCCCCCAATATTTTGTGATGTTTGGATATTTTCTAGTTTGGAATCCCCTTCAAGAGCGGTTATTTGGGGAGAGGGTAACCCACAAAAGGTCTCAGTATGTGTTAAAAATTTCTTTTAAGGGTCAAATTTTAAAAATTTTCTTGGGGAGAGCCCCCAAACTTTGGAATTAAGCTGAAATGCTACTTTTAACAGAGAAATTTCTAAAAGCCAGAGATCGCCCAGACCCCCATCTTATTTCGAGCTCGCATTATTATACAAAACTTACATTAAATGCACCTCAAAATATTACACCTTGGCGATATTTAAAGGGACATGTAACGAAATTTAATCTATACATCTGATACAAAATTAGGTAAGTAGGCACGTAAACTTAATGGTTCTTTCTTTTAATTTTATGTTTTTTAATGTCTTGTACTGGCCCCTTTCCCCCAATATTTTATAAAAGTTGGTGCCTATGGATGTCAAAATATTAAAGGGGGGTTTGGGGGTTCTCCCCCAGAAAATTTTTTGAATTTTAACATTAAGAAAGTGTTTTTTAAGCTATTTGTTAGGGTTTCTCGGGGGGGGCCATGGCCCCCAGGGCCCCCTCCCTGGACCCGCCCCTGCCTATATAGTAAAGCCTGATTTTAAAGATTCAACTGCTTTAATTTAACAGACTCCCATTTTTAAGCTCATATTCATTAACCATACTTTTACGTTAGGGGACATCCATAAATTACGTGAGGTCAAAAGGGGGGAGGGGTTTGGAAAAATCTCACCAAGGGGGGTGGGGGGTCCAGATTTTGGAAAAAACACCTCACGTAATTTATGGATGTCCCATTAGGTGTGCAAAAGTTCAAATCCTTTGTATAAGTACCATTAAATTTAGTGTGTAAAAATACTCTCCATGGGGTAAGGGGGGACCAGGGAAATAATGTTGAGTCAACCCCTAGTCTAGTCACTAGTATTTGCAACATCAAGAGCGAAGGTAAGTATCCTTGCCCCCCCTAACATGAAGGTTAAACTTTATATGCCGAGGCCCTTTTCGCCAAGTTCTGTTGTAACAATACAGTCGAGTCCTATGTGATCACATTTGTACAAGATCACAATAACAATATCTAATTGATGATAATAAGCAGTCTATAAAAAAGTGACAAACAGTATAATTCCAGTGTTTGCATTAAAATCAAGACTAGTCCTAATTGGAGTGAATTTCTAGGGTGTATTTTGCAACTTAAACATTGTTAAAGAAAAATATGAAAAAGTGGATCATATTATACTTCACATTAATGACTCATTTTGTATGTTTATGTACTAATAAAATTGGCCTTCCAACAAGAAAAAGGAGATTTTTTAAGGGATTTCACCAAATTTTGATAACATTAAACGATATTCTGATCACATAAACAATTGAATTAATTTTGCGTTAATTTAAATGGGAGTGATCAGGACTAGACAATTTTGATAACATTAAGCGGAGTCGACTGTACCTTCAAAAAAGTAATGGTTTAATTCCTTTAACTGTCCCATTAAATACTGCCTAATATCACTAAATTTTTATTCTTGTTATTTTAAGGAATTGTATATTTTATTGATTAGAGTTTGCAATTTTACAGAATATTTCTAATTTTTGATGTCTAAAATTAAATAGCTTGGTAATATTAAACAGGATATTCAATGAAATTGTACCAAATTATTTTTTATGATCTGTAAATGTGTGAGATTTAAGTGGGCATTCCACATTTTAGATTGCTGTATAAGAGTAATCTTAGTTGGAGGGTGGAGTCTGCGTTGACATAGACTGAGATTGGCCACTACTGACTTCCTGTTCTCGATGGCATCCCGGCGAGCTGCATCTCTTCACCTGACAGCGACTTGGATGTCCTCCTCATTATGTGCCCCTCCCCGAAGATCCCCTACGCCACTCTTGGATGGAACGCTACACAGCAGCAGGTGGGTGCTCCCTTTCTTCCGATTCATGTATCGGTACTTACGTATTATCCCGTCAACCGTGACGCTTAATCCGAAAACGTTATCAAATCCCATTGACTTAACTACTACTGTGCCACTGAATTAGACGGCCGCTGAACGGTCGACGGAATAATACATAAGTACCCAATCTTACAAAATGAATTTTTGTTTTTATTTACGGGCCTTGCAAAACTCGCTTTCTGAATGGCCCCTGTATTCATTCAGATATTTTTAAATGTTGTCACACCGATACCAGGGATTTCGTGATACCCGTCATGCTGATTTGTCTCGCCCGTCACACAAAAAGTCATACAAAATGATAATTTTAAAACCTTTTAACATTTTACATGTGTTAAGAACTGCAACAATCAGAACTACTGAAACCTTCAAGTATTCAAGTGAAAAAATTGAATCTTGTGTAATAACCATCTTTTTTTGTGACGAGTGTGACAGAAGGAGGATCTAAATTTAAATGCATCAAAAAATGTTTTTTCTTTAAATGTTTTTTCAAAAATTCAAGGTCAAAAATAGTGACATTATGCTCATACAATGAAAATTCTGCTGCATTTAGTATTTTTTTGGTCAATATGAAAATACCCTATTTTACATACTTGAAAAGTTTTCAAGTAACTTTGAGCCCCCAAAAAATTATCAAATAATAATATTGTTAAAGCTTAGCTCTCTTTAAATCCATCTTGTTCATATCTCTACCTTTAATAATAAATAATTTATAGTATAATTTATAAACCAATTTGCATCAATTTAGCCCTTATGTCCACTTTTTCATGGAATGACCCTAATATTTATGTAAGGCATTAAAAGTGTACTATTTTCAAAAATATCTTCTTGCGTATAAAACAGGGTTCCCACGGTCCTTAAAAGTCCTTGAATTTTGAATATACTCCAGCCGTCTTTCGCTGATTTATCTAAATTTCCTTTCCACATTTAACGGCAATGTTTGAAACCATAAAACTGTGATAACTAACTTAATAACTTAACTTAAGATGATTAACCAAGGTTATCTAAATTATTATCTAAATTTCCTTTCCACATTTAACGGCAATGTTTGAAACCATATAACTGTGATAGTAACACCCTCTACATCGGTTCCACAAGTGAACAAACTAGTTAGAAAATTAAGTTGGAGTCAGTAGGCAGTTTAAAAACACCTCCAATTGCTCTAGAAAGATTATAATTTTTAAATGTCTGCAAAAAAAGGTCCTTGAAAAATTTTGTTGAAGTCCTTAAGTCCTTGATTTTCAATGTTTTTGAAGAGATGAGACATTTTTTCTTTTAAGCCATGTAAGTTGTTCATTGATATTTAGTACTATATTTAAAATAATGTCATTACTGAAAGTTTGGTGCAAAAAATAACTGAAAATTAGAGTTTTTCTTGCATAGTTTTAAGGGGATACAGTACCCTGAGAATATTTTTTTTTATTCTTAATATTATTGTTTTGAATTTAATTGCATATTTGGTGGGCTTATAAAGTAGGACCTTTCCCCTAAAAAAAAGTTGGATTTTGAAATCCAGAATTTAAAAAAATCAATTTTTCATTAATTTTTTACCATTTTTTAAATCCCTAAGGCTTTTTTAATTGTGCATATTTTTATAATTTTTTTCCATTTTTAGATTCGTTATATCATACTACGTAAAACTGTGCATGGATTTATTTTTGGTATTATTACTTTATTTTGTAGAAATTTTTATGTACTAAAAACCAAAAAAAAACTGAAAAATTCAACATTTTTGACTTTAATATTATTTTTAAAAAAATCTAACATTGTTAGAGCTAAACCCATGCACAGTTCTATAATACATATATTTCAGAACACATATGCAAATTTTCAGACTTATATCTCATTTATACAAAAAGCCTTGGGGATTCAAAGTATTGTAAATGCACAAAAATACAACATGGAGAAAATTCAACTTAAAGTTTGCGTTCCTTCTGTTTACACCCCGGACTCGCATCATAAAAAAGGATATAACTCTATAAATTAATAAGATAGAGCTTTGAAATTTTGATGACACATTTAGAAGGACCCATGGTATGGATTAAGCCAATAAAAATATTTTTGATATTTTTATGATTTTTAGGGTACTTTAAAGGGAAGTTAATATTAGGGTGACCATAAGTACCGCTTTTGACGGGTTGTCTGTGGGACATCATGAATTCCAAGATCCACTTCTGCTTATACTGGGTATGCTTATACTTATAACAGGTATGCTCAATAACAATTATACCCTAATATTATAATTGCTCAATAACAATTATAACAGGTATGCTCAAACTCTACACACCCAGATTCCTTGTATGTAGTGCATTAAAAATGCCTACTGAACTATAACTCTACAATGTTTAGTTTTCGATGAAATCACAACAGAAAAGCTACATACTACTCCGAGTAGGGATCATGTAAAAAAATTCACTGGTAAAATGTGATATTGTTAGGTATTATGCATAATTTTCGGATTAATCACAATTACTGTAACATAAATTTGCTAAATTATTTAAGAATTATCATTGTGTACATTCTATTTTGTTTAACAGGTTTTTGACTGGAACCCCCAGGGCCATTGAAACAGGGAAAGGCTACAAAAAGATTGGAATGTAACAGAAGCAAAGCATCTTGCCACCAACTGTCAGGTGTAAACATGATGGAGGCCCTATGCTCCAGTTAATGGAGTGCGAGAGGAATAAATTAAGTAAGTCATTGTATTTTAATTACAGAAACCAATAAAATTAAGAACATTAAAACTGTTATAAAATTTTTGGATACTGGGCTTATATAAAATCAACATTCTAGTAGAATTGATAATCAATTATTTTAGTCTATATCTTTTTGCGCTAAGTGGCTAGGAATGAGAAAATGCAAATTCAGGTAGGGGGTGGGAAATTCGGGTAGCTAGCATGGGCATGAAATTTCTCACTAGCCAAGAGGGTACTTACGTATTATCCCATCGACCATTCAGCGGCTGTCTAATTCAGCGGCACAGCAATAGTAAATCAATGGGATCTGAAAATGTTTTCGGATTAAGCGACACGGTCGACGGGATAATACGTAAGTACCACCAAGAGTAAAAAATCCGATATTCTTGGACGTAGAAATTATAAAAATTTTAAGAAAAAATACTATGGTAAATTGTCATCTGCTTGACCACAAGAGTTAGTGTAACCAATAGGACCATATGGGCTTAATTAAAAGACCTGCCTGTAGCAATGAGCTTCATGAAAGATAAACCACTTCTTAATAAGTAGGGGAAAGTGGGAGATAATGGGACATTTTTTAAAAATAAATGCTAGTAAAAAAAGCATAAAAGCAGTTATTTTTATAATGTTTATGATTTAAACCATTTACATTTAAGTTTTGTTTATAAAAATATTCCTTGAAATGCCTTTTTTATTTACATATGCTACTCTATATATTGAATATGCAAAAATTGTTGTGGATGAAATTTCAGCATTGAACATTTTAATACCACAATGTCTTCTGCAGTGTTTAGTTTCACTAATCCTACTTATTTCTTCACTAATTGGAATTATCATAATAGGGTATGGATAATTCTAGATTTAGTAAAACTTATGGGTTTAAAGTAATTTATTTATTTATTAAAATATTGACTTTGGTAAAAATATTGACTTTGGAACAAAATATAATAAAAGTCCCTTGTTTTGTTTTTATGAATTTTTTTTTAAATTCATTTAGAACTAGATACTTGAATGCATCATAAAAACCACACAATTGATTTTTTAATGCTTTAAAAAGAAACTCTTATTTTTTTTTAAATATATGAACACTCAACACCAAATTTGTTTTTAATCCATAAAAAAGACAAGATATTTGAATCTAGGATAAAAAACAGTTGGTTTTTATTTATCAATAAAAAAACCTTTCTTATTATAAAAATGTACATATAACCACTGTCTTTTCCATGCTATAGAAACTTTTTAATGCAGCTAAAAAATCTGATGGTTTATATATAATTTTTACTTTTTAAAACTTAAATAAAATTAATTTTAATTAATAAATTAGTTAAGTCACTTGAACTATTTATTCAATGCATTCATAATTTAAATCAATCAGAAATATTTATATTTATGTGTTAAAGGGAAATTTAAAAAAAAAAACAGTTTAAACCAAACCTGAAAAAACCTGTTTATTTTTTCAACCCTGCTTAATACATATATAGGAAATTTTTTTTGAAGGATCCTATTTAAAATTACTAATTTGTTTGCCTAAAATGTTAAAGTTTGTCCACTTAAAAAACTATTTAGTTCTTATTATCTTATTCTATTATTAACTTTTTTTTTAAATTTTATATGTTGGTAATGACTGTCTAATTCTGTTTCCATACTACCTAATTAAATATGCAAAGTCAAATAAACACTACAATGTTCTTTTAAGAAATATTCAGCCATATTAAGTTGTCCCATTAGCCCCCACAACACATGTAACATTAGCCCCCATGATGAGGAATTTACAATCCTAGAAATAGTTCTTTAAATGTGCAATTTTTCAGTAATATTTCTTATTTTCCAATATTTGTAGAATATAAAAGTGTCCTTAAATAAGATTAAAATATTCTTAAAATACAAATGTTTGTTTGAATTTTTGCAATTGATATCTGGTTTTGTATTCCAATGAAATTTATATATTTCAAAGAGCATATTAACAATCACATTAAATAAAAGGAATTTAGCAATTTAGAATAGACAGTCTTTAGATGTTAAGCAAATTGCAATTCACTGTTTAATTTCCGGATAGTTGCAAACTTATTTATCAGAATTTGAGGACAGTAAGCAGTGTTTAAGGGGTTTAAAAAAATGTCACTAAAATATAGGGGTTTCTTTCAAGAAGGTCCCATGGAAAAACACTTTTCTAAAAGGGTCCCATAGCTTTACTCAATTATTATTATTTTCATTTTATTACTTTAAGAAGTCCAGGGATTATCGTGTCAAATTTTCAGGTGAATTAAACTGCACTACCCTCAAAAAATTGTTTGAAATAAGTTAATTTCTTACAACTAAAATCTAAACCTTTGTCTTGAAAGAGAATATACAATGCAAATAACAATGAGGTACAAATATTTTTTTTTATCTTAAATTTTGCTTATAAATGGTAGTAATCTAATATTTATCCTAATACATCTTTAGTTTTGGATTTCAGATAGTACCCAATGCCTAATAAATATTGTAATTGTATCATCCACATTAAAGAAATATGTATTTATAATCTCATCTTAAATAATAACTCGTTGTTTATGACTCAGTGACCATAGGGGTAAACATTTAAGACCATGTGACAGGTCTATAGAGTAACAGCAATGGCGGAAAAATAAATTTAATTTTTAGTTTGGCACAAAACCAGTTGCACTAATCTTTTACTATGTGATACTTATAAGTTATACATATTATAAGTATTTTTTACCTTTTTCACAGGAAAAGAGAAGAAGAAATAATAAATGATGGAAATGATCTATGATCTGGTCTTTTTATGTTTAAATTTTTTTGTGAATAAAGCATTATTTTGAATATTTTAGTTATTAATTTATTTTTAACAATGGTGTTTGTGAAAGTGAACTTTCAATACTAATGATTCAATTAAATCTAAAGCAATTAATTTAACAGATAAGTTGTTGAGCATTTAAACTGGATTAATAATTATGATTTCAACTTTAAGAACGGTTAATTTATTAATCTTTAACGTTACCATAATTCAAAGCTGCTATTATTTCAACCTTAAAACGGTGTAATATTCAAGCTTAAAATTAGCTATTAAATATTAATTTAAGGCTGAAACAAGCAATCACTGGTACAAATATATGCATAAAAAATTAAAAAAAAAAGTTTGAAATTTCAAACTTATAAATTATTGAAATTTCAAACATGGAGAATAATTGAAATTCAAACCTGAATAATAATTGAAATTTCAAACCTGAATAATAGTTGAAATTTCAAACCTGAATAATAGTTGAAATTTCAAACCTGAATAATAATTGAAATTTCAAACCTGAATAATAGTTGAAATTTCAAACCTGAATAAAAGTTGAAATTTCAAACCTGAATAATAATTGAAATTTCAAACCTGAATAATAATTGAAATTTCAAACCTGAATAATAGTTGAAATTTCAAACCTGAATAATAATTGAAATTTCAAACCTGAATAATGACTGAAATTTCGAACATGAAAAAAGATTGAAAGTTACTACATGAAAAATGATTGAAAGTTACAACATGAAAAATGATTGAAATCTCAAGCTTTAAAGTATTCTTTTTTCCATCTATATTTCAAACTTGAAAAATAATTGAAATTTCTATCTTGAAAAATGCTTACTTTTAGCATGAAAATTCAATCCTTCTTTATACATGATTCAAGATCGCCGTGGTACAACTATACACATTAAATACTGCTAAACTACCGTAATTTTCAAGTTTGATTCAGGTTTATCAAGCTTGAGCGCTTAAGTTTGATTCAATCTTTTTTCAATCTTTCTGTGCTATCTGGGTTTTGACTTCTCGAGAAAAATTTTAGAGATAGGTTAAGTGTTCATGTTCAGGGAACCGAATTTCTGGAATTTAGGCACTACTAAATATTTTGAACAAAAAGAGAACGAAGGGAGGTCAGGAAGTTTTCTTACGTAATTATGAAGGGGGGGGGATACGGTTTGTTTATCTTTGCTGACAAGGGGGCAGGGGGTCAAAAATGACCAAAAACATGCATACGTAATATTTAAACGGCCCCATACCCAAATAACTACGTTTTCCATAAGCCATAAACGTTTATGAGGTAAACGGGATATGACGTCAAACTTTTTTGTCCCAGTTTTCTCCAGAACTATGGGTCGTAGACATATAGTTATATAGTTCATAGTTGGGAATTTTTATGTACTCCGTGCAACGAGTCTTTTATGTGAAGAGTTTTATCGGCCTTGCTGAAACACCGTGTAGAATATGTAGACATTGTCTACTTATACGCTCGCTCACTATCAGAAGTTTTAAGGAATTTTTCTTTCAATTGAACGCTTAGGAAATTTAATAATTCATACATCAATACCTAATTTTATTGATTTTCCCTGTCAGCATAGCTGGCACTATTTGGTACTGGTTGCTTTTCTCGTCAAATGCAATCCGATAGGCGTAATTTGAGCCAAGCTAGCACCAAATTACGCTCAAATAAGCCCTGGTCATCGCGTTTGCTAAACACCATTTCATTAATCTGCATTATTACGATGAGTCGTCCTATGGACTAGATGCGTATCTGCGATTCCACTGTTCTTGAAACATATTGAGTTCTCGCACCATTAAATAAATTAATGGACGATGCGCTGTTGAAGCGATACGGCTTGCGGAGACGTTGGGAATATTATAACTTCCTTTGCACATAAATCCCGTATTCAAGAACGTGTTATTTGACTTCAAAGGAAATAGAGGTGGTCGATGTTTTAATATGTGGATCGGGTTATATTGGATGGGGTTATGGATCTTGTCGTGATTAGTTGTAATATGATGCTAATAGGCGAGGCAATATGGCGTGATAAACTAGGGGAATCCGTAATCACTGAATGGGTTTGGGAGTTTGGTTTATGTATGGATTCAATTCGTTTATTGATAATTTACTGGCGCATTGACCGGGGTTGAATATAGTAGAATCACACAATACTGATTTCATACTTTACTGGTATTATAGTATTTCTTTACTCTATAGAGCATTTTCAATCACATGACTCGGACTTAACAACGGCCTTAGCAACAGAAGATGTTACAGTTTTTTGCCCTACAGAGGTTAGCAGTTACAGAAAATGACTAGCCCTGGAATTCTTCTATTGGAGCATTTGCAATCACGTGATCCCATACCGAAAAACCACCTTAGCAACAGATAAACAACGGCCTTAGCAACAGTTAAAAGCCCTACAGAAGGTACACAGTTAAAAGAAAATAACCGGTTGTGACGTCACCTGAAAACACTCTATAGCTGAAATCTATCCTAGCACGTGTTAACCATTTTTAATATGTGTCATTTATTAAAGCCCATGAATCCATGGTTTTTTATACTAAATAGTTTCTATAAACATTGTAAAAACACCCTGAAAAAAATAAAAAATAGCAAAAATTTAATTTTTACACCAAAATAAAAACGTCTCTAAAAATGATGCTAGGCTCATATGGGGTGTTCTTTCCTTAACTTAAACGTTTAGAAAACGCCTGTTTTAATATCTTAAATACCTTCGAACTTTGGTGTTGCATTTTAACAACTAGTCAGTGTAAAAATATTTATTTACAAAAAATTAAATTTCTCAACAAACCAACCGATAAATTTCCAAAGTACAATACAGAATTGGTTCGATAAAAATTTAACACCAAATCAGTTTTAAATTTGTGTTCACATTAATTTGACCAATTCACATTCATGCACACTAGAATACTATAATTTTTTCTCAAAATAATCCGCTCCTAAAACCTATATCATTCCATTCAGCACCCCTTCAAACGCGTTAATTTTTACTCACACCAATCCAAACCTCCTATATGTAACGAATTCCCTCAACAACCCATAAAAACACACGCACCAAAGGCGGCGTAATTAAACCCATACTTCTCCCTAAATGTGGGTAATGAGGAGAACGCTTCCGCTTCCACATCGTGGACAAAGTATATCTCTCACTCCGGATCGGCCTAATTTGCATTAACATGCCATTTAGCAGCGGCCGCTCTCGCACAATAGGCGTTCACGCCTCAACACGAGCGCCGTTGCGATATATCGTTGGACTTGGCTCACTCTGCTTGTTTGTTTGGGTTTGGGGGTTGTGTGTCTTTTTAATGTTTAGGGAGGTGTTTGTTTTGTTGGTTGGATTGGAATATTTTGGTTGCTGTTGGGTCAGCGGTTCACGAATGTTTTGGGCGGGGTGGCTTTTTGATGTTGTTCTATTATTTCGTTGTTGGATCTCTGTGCTTTAAAATCTTTGAGAGTTTTATGTCTGCTGCTCAAAAATTGTCTTCCCTTGTCTTGAATAATTTTTTGCAAGTAAATGGATTTTTCTTGGATAATTAAGATCTTACAGTTCTTGGTACATATTTTTAAAAAACTTTGTTACGCAAAGAAATTTTGGGAGTTTCAGCCAATGTAGATCTATTCTACTCATAGAATTAATATGGTATGGGTGGCATTGACTCCCCATCAGATTTTATTTTAAAACTGCGGATTCATCAAATTTTTTACACTCATGCATTAGCATTCTCTCACACGAAATATCAAGTTACATAGTCTGTGTTTCTATTCTTTACTATCAATGGGTATTTTTAGTAAATTTTAATTATTATTTCATAGCAACTATTGCAAATAATTCGACAATAGATTGTTAAATTATACTCCATAAAATTATATTTAAAGTTTCTGTTAAAAGTATCGAACATTGCCAAATATTAAAGCAACAGTACCAATTTAGGCGTTTGCTCGAGCAACAAGCTAACTCCAATGTAAAGATGTTAGAGTTAGCTTGTGTTACTGCAAGCGCCTAAATTTCTTGTGAAAATGAAGATTGAGAAAAGGAAGAAGATTAAACTTAAAAATAATTTATAACAAAGAGAAACACATTCTCGAATACATAATAGGATGCTTTTTTTTGTTTCTAAAATAACTCTTACCAGTAACTATACTTATGTTTATTTACCCTATGTCGTCACTAAGTGGAAGGAAAAACTGAGTAAACATAAAGCCTGTTGGGTAGCTTGGAGGAGTTTCGGTTTAACTAACCAATAATATTTCTAAATTGAAGGTCTAAATTTCACTCAAAATTCAGACACCGCGCTGGGAACTACTTTCTTTGTTTGTTCTCACGTCAGCTTGTTTCTCCAAGGTTAATAAACGTTGCAGTCTGGTATAGCTTAACCCCAACTCCCCAATCCCAAACTTTCCCAACCCCATTCACCACTTTTCCTCTCATTCCTTCCTCCACTATCCATACATCGTAAAAGCAAACGTCTCTCCTCGCACCACAGAAATTCACTTAGAACTCCGCAGCTTTCGATAAAACCAAGATGGATGGCGCGAAAGGGGTAATTTTTAAATTGCTCCTGGCTTTTAGGGTGCCGTCGGTCAGTTACTTTGGGACGTCCCTTCTTTGTTTTTTTTCGGTTAGAGTTGTTTTTCTTAACGACCGCCGGACACGTAGAGGGGAGGCAGATGGACATTTTCTCCCAGGAATTTTCGATGGACGGTGGTCACGTCCGTTGTCGGCAGAGTCTTGACTACGTTATTCATTTTTAGGGGGGTTTGGATTGTTTTTCGGTGTTTTTGGGAAAGTGGGAGTTTATTTGATTTGTTGTGAATGGGTGTTTGTAGTCAGTGATAGTTTCGAAATACTTAGAGCAGGGTTTTGTATCAATGCTTTTTAATGCAGTATTATTCGCTGAATAAGGCTCGTGACTAGACTTGTATCTCGGAAGATGGCGTTTAAGCTCAAAATTGCGCCTTCCATCACGCGAATGTTTTAGTTTAAATGTATCTTTTTGTAACTTTTAAAAACACTTATAGATAGGATTTGAATATCTGTAAACTTAATGATAAAATGAGTGCATAAATATTATTCGTAGGTTTTGCAAAAAGGGGAGAGTTCTAACCATGAAATATTTAAAGTTAGATCTTTAAAAGTAGTGTTTTGACTCATTATTGTCCATGTGGCTAGCCTTGCGTTTGGAAGAATTTTCCAAAAACATAATGAAAATCTGAGAGGGATTGCTTAACCCAACGCATTTTTACGACCGTGTACTACTTTGCATGGCTCTCATAATTTAAAATTGAAATGGATTTATAAATTTTAAATATTTTTACAGGAATTGAATATTTTAATGACAGGTTTCAATAATGAAAAATACAGCCGATTCACCCATAGCATATCACCTATCAACCTGGTATCCCCATCCAGCCAATTAATTTTAATTAAGACATGGAGCAATAAAAATGGCATTGTAATGAAAAAAAAATCCGTTGAATATCGATAAACCAATTAAATAAATGTATCTTAATAAATATGTCTATTTTTAAAAAAAGGGGCAAATGTCAAGTGCCAAATATTTTCTTTTACTATTTCATTCTTTTATTCTATACATTAAATTTTGCAAAACATGCTTTAACTGAAAAACAAATACATTTATTACACGCGAAATACAATATTTCCATGCGTCAATACTTTTAAAAACTGACACATTCAATACCTAAGAAAAACTGCAGCCTCATGGAAACAGAGGGAAATTCAAAACTTTCGAAAGAGCACAATTGTCTGAATGCATTCAGACATTCAGAAAACCGATATCCGAGGCAAAAGGATGCAAAACTCTTATCCCCCAGCAATGTAAGACAGTCCCTTTTTGCGTCTTGCCCCCTTTACCCCAGAGGGGTAAGGGATCGGCGGATAAAAAGACGTCAATCCGAAGTGATTTACCATGAATAATTCAGACGGTAAACTTTTGTGCTCTGCGACTCTAGTCTACAGAGACGCAGATTACGGTTGACATCAATGCCCTGACAGCATAAAAGATGACATCGGAGTGAATGTAAAGTGGAATCGGGCCCGAGTTATTACAGATTGACAACTACTGGCAGTCTGAGGAGGAAGAAAAGTTTATATCAAGTTTTTGGGTTGAGGGAAAGTTTGAGAGCGAGTAGGATTTAAAATTTGATTTGATAAAGTTGGAGCAGTAACAATTTCATTAACGTTATTTTAAAATTGGTTTCTGTGTTTATTAAGTGAGCTTGTTTGGATTAATTTGAATCTTCATAATGAATTCTTTGAATTTTCATAACATCAATGTAAAACGGTATGCTGTAAGGGAATACGCAAAAGGATTTAGATCACGCCATCTCAAGTTTAAAAGTGTTGCGGGCCGGACCATGATAATTTAACTTATTGATGAATACACAAAATATCTGCGGTAACCAATCATGGCGGTAACAGATCTCGAGGGCAAAAAAGATCAATCAAAATTTAAAAATTCATTTATTGTTTGTCCGTGACATTCAAAGAAATAATAATATTGCTTAACCCAATAATTGCTTAGTTTAGAATTAGAGGAAAAAGGTTACATATGACCAGCTTACAGGAGAAAGGTTCTGAGAGAATCTGGAATCTTTTGAAAATGGTAGAATGACGTCAACAAACAATCGTATTTACAAATTCTATGTTTATCTGTGTCGCTATCATTTTTATATTTATGTTGTTATTGTGTTTCTTTGTAAATTATATTTATTCTTTTTTTGTGTGTACCACCATGTAAGAATAAAATAAATGCATTTGGCCACTTTCAATTTCTCATTAAGAGCATCAGGGTGCTGGTAAAATCGCAATGGCGCAAAAGAAAGATTTCGGATATCCCCGAATTTGGAGTAAACACTTACAGAGTAGTTAAGCAAGAAGTGACTTGGAGCCTTTCTCCTGTAAGCACAGACCCTATTGTAAAACACATATGGCAAGTTTCTTCATTAGAATCAAATGAAATTGTATTTTTGACTATTTCAAATTTTATAAAACTTTTCTAAGCTATTTTATCAATTATTTGTTTTTGCATTTTTCCATGGCAGAATTATTCTGCAAATTCCACAAAAGTTAAAAATGAAGGTTTACAAATAAAAGTATATTTTTAGTTAAATTTACTCAAGTGTAAGATTTATCTGGTGGCGAAAAATAGTTGTTCATAATAGTTGTTCATAATAGTATTATAATCCTATAAGGCTGCTTAAAGTAACAAATTTAGCTATATTTCTATAGTTTCTCTGAAATTTACTTAACCCGGGAGGACGCGCGCAGGGCCTGCGAGGCCCTGTCGCTTGAATAAACCTTCATAGAAACTCTAATTTTTAAACAAAAATGCTGAAATCCCGTGTATCTGCCTAAAAGATTTCCATCTATCACCTCCTAAAGTTTAAATTGAGTGGGTATGTTATTTTCCGAGTTAGGTTGTTGTTTTTATTGAAATGCTTCGAAAATTGGGAGAATTCGCGCAAGTTATAACCGAAGAGGTGTCCAAAAGTAACTAGTATCTATAATTTTTCTTGCAAAAAAGAAAAATTAAGGTAAACAGCACTAAATCAACTGCGGAAATCGGCCCCTCTTTGAAGATAAAAGCTAATCTCGGACACTTCCTCTTGAGTGCTGGTGCTTTTCAAAATAGTCTAATATTATCTCTCTATATATAATGAAGGTGTCCCTGCCTGGGTTCCTGGGTTCCTGCCTGCCTGGGTTTGTCCGGAACAGATTTGGCTCAATTTCTCCAAAACTACCCGTCCGAATCGAACCAAACTTGGTACACATACGTATGGGGACGGGGGAAAGACAATGACATCATTTCCAAATTTCTAAAACCACCCCTTCACCCCCTTTTAGGCCTTTTTGTAAAAATCGCCTTACTTCTCCACTAAAGAAGATCTGTTTAACTCGCATTGTTGCAAATAATACAACAAAAACAATTTTAAACATAAAACAAAGTATTTAAAGATAAAACTTGGCTAAAATTGTTTTAAATGTTTTAAAAAGGTTATTAATAATTTAAAAAATTAAAAACGTCCCTTATAAAAAACTATATAACAGTATTTTCTTATTGAAAACTTCATTTTCCATGAAACTTTAAGTTGAAATAGAAAGTTTTAAGAATTAGACTGGTTAAAGTAAAGATTACATCATGCAGTTTTTTTAGAAAGTTGATGATAGAAACACTAGATCAATTTGTTATTTAACCTTATAATTTGTTTCTTTGGTGTAGTTTAACGGGATTTTTTTTTTCAATTTAAACAGGGGGTATTTACAAATTTTGGGATTTCAAAAGTCTGTAATAATTTTAATGGATTTTTTTCACTTAGAATGGATAATTGGGTAACTGTCGTAATTAAATGTGCAACACCGGAACTGGATGGTTAGGTTAGATTTACACAGTTGGAACCGGGAGGGAAAAGGCACAGGGAGCACGGTGATGAAAATGCACCGGGAACACCGAGATGAAAAGGCACCGGGGACACCAAGATGAAAAAGGCACCGGGATATGAAAAAATACTGGGAACACCGGGATATGAAAAAATACTGGGAACACCGGGATATGAAAAACTACCAGGATGATTGGTAATTATGGTTACAGAAAATTAGGCATGTAACTTGAGAAAATTTTAATAAATTGATACACTCCACCCGTGCAAGGCCGGGCATATCAGCTAGTGTATTAATAAAAAGCAGTCAACTTAAAAATGAGTTATTATGCACTTTGAACGATTAAATTATAAATTTAAACTTTCCGTAATAAAATTTTTGGATTCACTGAATGTTTAGAAAGGAAAACGGTGTGCAGGGCCTGAGAGGCCCTGCGCGCGTGCCCGTGTAACAGAAAGTAGCGCGCGTCCTCCCGGGTTAAAGCTTTAAGCGAATTGTTTAGAAAATCCATACTTATAAAGCTAATAGTAAAAATTGTTTTGAAAAGATTAACATGTTTTTTTTCTTCTTTCTTAACAGATTTAATGAAATTAAAATGGATGATATTTTTTGCAATTTTTTATAAAAAAGCTGTTTTTTTTATTTTAACCTAAAGTTGGAGCCTAAAAGAACAAAAGCTTTTTCTTTTGAAAATAATCCTCTTATTTGTATATTTTAAATATGTTTTCTCCTAAATGTTTTGGAGATCGGGATAAGTAAGATTCTTTTAAAAAATGTATTCAAGCTGTTTGTTTTTCATCACCGCATAGTTGGTAGTTTTTTTTATTCTGTACGATAAAGAATGTAACTTTTTATGTACAAAACATTCTTATTCACACATTTTTCTTCACATAACTACTGTATTAATATAAAAACTAATGTCATCAAATAACATAAATTTAATGTAATAAATGTAACGAATCATCAGATTATTACAATAATCAGTAATTATTTCCCTAGTGTAACTATTCTTAGATATAAATTAATTACTCGTTTAAATGGGTTTAAATGAGTTTAAATACTCATTTTAAACTCATCATCATAAGTATAAATCGAAATGCCCAACTTTCGTAACTGAAAATCTATAAAAATAAGCATACAAGTCTACGAAGTTTTCAATGATAGAGGCCGTATAAAACATCCATAACCAGCATACAAACAACCCATACACGTTCCGAACTTTCATAAAAAATACTTCCTTTTTCCTCACAAATCCATAAATAAACTATGTTAGGCTTTCTTAAAAGTTGGGCATAAGCATGGAAATTTCCTCTATATTATTTCCTCCCTCATCCGATAGTGAAATCCAGTCAAATTCCTTCTTCAAAAAATACGGGAAAAGCGGGAAAAGAGGCTATCGGATTTTTTAGAGTTATAAAAAGCAAGCCGATTCCTCAGTACGGGGAAGAACATGATATTTGGGTTACCGTAACACTGGCGTTTTGCGACTTTTTTTTTCGAAATTGTGGACTTTCGAATATATACTTATTTTTCTGGCTTATGTGCAGGTTTGGAGTGTAATGTTACTGCGTGGTGGACCGAGTTATTTATTCTGAAGTCAGATTATTTTATGGGGCAATGATTTTTTGGAGACAATGGAGGTATTTTTGAAGAGAGATATTGGATTCTTGAATTTATTTCGGGATTTCGCTTTGGTTGTGTAAGACTTAGAAGGAAAAATATTTCTCCTTGAGGGCTCAACTCGGAACTCTCTTTTTGTATGAATAATTATACTAATGCTGTTAATTATTTTGCGGCATTTGAATTGTACAGTTTAATGTGAATTTGTAGTTTTATGAAAATAATCACACATATTTGACTCTTTTTTTATCAATTCTATTTGAAAGGCTTAGTGCCTTTCAAAAACATACCTCCTCCAGTAACAATATAATTTACTTAATAATATTTAGGACAATTTAATTGTTAAATGTGAATTCAAAAGTATTTAGTTATTTTTTTCTGAAATTTTTCTGAACCCATTTTATTATGAATGATTTGTTAACCTTGCAATGGGTTAATCTAAGTTCATGGAAACAATGCAATTTTGTTTGTATGAAATGGCTTTGGTGTAAATATAAGATTTTTGGAGCGAAAGTACTACATACACAATGAAAATTAAATAAGTTGATTGCTTAAAATTGTTTTGCCATGGAAATTGTACAATTGTACCCAATATGTATGTTTAACACAAATTGAATATGGTTGATCACAACAATAATTGATATCATGGAGATTTTATTTTATTTAACTGGAATTACCTCCAAATAATTCTTCAACAAATGTATAATAGCATTCTTTTATGTAGTCATAGTATTACTTAGGGCAGTGTTCTACAAGTCGTAATGAAAATAGAACCTACATCTTTTCAGTTTTACAATTTACAAAAAAAAATCTATTGAATGCAGAACGAACTTCACTGAATCGATATTAATCCTTCCACTCCCTTGCTAGATTGTCAGAACCATGCCTATACAGCTGCACAATACGCCCGATAAGTTTCGAGGAACTTCCAGAAACTCGGCAGTATTTAATTTGAAACCGATAGGGTAGAAATGGCTTCCGCTTTCAAAGGAAGAGAATTGAGACGCTAAATGCCCCCAATTCCTTCATTGCACAAACGCAAGTTCACGCAGCTGGGGCTTTGCTAAAAACTATCTAAAACCACTTTTTCCCGGCAATTTTCTTTTCGGCAGCCCCTGCGCCCTGAGGGCCAAAACTTTCACTCAATTTTCTACTTCGATTCTTCCCCCAAACTTTGGTAAGCAGAAAGCAAAATAGAACAAAACACATGCACGATAAGGCTGGGAAAAAAATTCTCCGGTTTACTTCAAACAAGTTCTCTGTCCGGTGGTAGTAGTTCTTTTTGAAGGAATTTTCGGTGCGCCGTTCGCCTTGCCGGTTTGCATAAGCTTCTAAACCTTCAATCTGAGGCTCGGGGTTTACCTTGTTTGCAGAATGCTTCTTTCTAGAGTTTGTGTGCTGGAAAAATAATATACTGAACATTCGACCACTTGGGTTCTATTTTAGGTTTATGAATCAATGTTGTGGTTTTATACATAAATGTTTTTAAAGGTACCTTCTTATGGCATAGGGTTCTAAAGACAGTAGAAAACACTTATCCCTACTTGAAATGATTCAAAATTCAATTTTTTTTTCATATTCTATTAGCTATTTGTACTTTTAACCCGAAATAATATTTTGAAATCCGGATTCGTTAATGAACAAATAATTAAGTATTAAATTATTGAATAATTTACACAAATATTACAGGGTATGTTTTTGACACTTTTTGTTTAAAAACGGAAACATGTTGACTGCTCTTATACTCTGAATATATTTAGTAGGGGAAAGGAGGGTAAGAGTACGCACAAAAATGATTTTGGGCTATAAAATGGAGAATTTTTAAGCCAGGGACTCAAAAATTTATTGACCACAAGTTTATTGACTTACAAACCAAGGTACAAAAAATCAAAGTTTTAGCTATTAAATAAATATGCTAAAAATCAAAAATATATTTTTTTTTTTTGAGTACGTACTTTTACCCGACGTGGCGGCTAAAAGTACGCAGGCGGGAGTCCAAGAGTACGCACCCTGAAAACTTGGAATTAATTTCAAAAAAAAATGTACCACTGCCTTCGTATTTGGAAGATCCCTCCCTCATGTCACCTCTTTTTAAATATGATACAAACAGGAATCAATCTTCTTAAAAAATCCATGAAAAATCACAACTTTACTTTTGCAGGATATTACAAAAGCTAGTTTTCAGCTTCTGAGGGATAAAAAGCTTTAAAAGGTTACTTTAAACATTTATTCATCAATTGTAGCACATAACTCGCATGTGGTAAAGAGTAGGATGAATTTTATGATTCTCGCTACAAAAAATTGTATTGTCATGTTGGTGCGTACTCTTAGACGCCGATGTTTTAATTACATAAGTTGTCTTTGAATCAATCCTTAAATTCACTGCAGTTCAAATCCAACGATGCCAAGTTGTTCAGAAGGAAGTATACTTCACATTAGTATTCACTTTGAAATCATTCATTTGTTCTTTATTTACAAAACAATTAAGATTCCTTCGCGGAAAAATTAAATGCTAACTCAAAGAAACCATATTTTACCTGATAAATAAAATACAGAATGTATGAAAATAATAATGACAGTCTCTGAGGATAGCTTATGATATATGTGTCCATGTGATCATAATTGTTCCCCCGTATAATGTTGCCAACAGGGAAAAAACCCGCTGCGTACTTTTACCCGACTGCGCACTCTTACCCTCCTTTCCCCTATATCGATTTATATCTTACATTAACTTTACAGTTTGTTAAAACAACAATGCATTTTTTCTGATGGAAGTAGTATCAAATATAAGAAGTATTTATATTTTGTTTTTTTCTGAAGAGATGTGTAAAAGAGATGTAAAGAGAGATGTGTAAAAATAAGTAATGCAAATTAATTTTTAAGAAATCCGATATAGTTATATAAACTGCATTGCAATGGTTTGATTTTTTTATCGTATTTAAATTGCATGTCCATAGTTGTTCACATTGATGTAAAATAGTTATAAAATCATATTGGAAACTAAATTTAAAATCCCAACTATCCTAACTTTATAGTACGTAATATGGAACGAAAACGGGGCTTTAAATTTTGATCGCAGAAACTCCTGAACATTTGAAACCCGTTCCTGTTAATTATTCTGTTAAAAGCTTTGAAATTTACGTCGAGTTTTGAGAGGATGTTGGAAAATGACGGGCGAGCTCAAGTGTCATAAATATAGTTACCTATTATTTTGAGTTAAGGATGTATTCAACTACTAAATGTTCCAGTGAGAACGTCCGAATAGCTGAAGTGGGTGAATGATATTGAATTCTACTTCAAACATGATTATCATCCTTTAGTTTGAAGGGAAGTACCTTAGTAGTTATATTGAAACTGTGAGAATGCTCTGTTTGAAGATGAGATAGTTAAGAAAGTTTAGTTATAATTACAGTTTAGTACTGCTGAAGAAAAGTATTGTGTATTGTTTGAAACTTGCTTTGGATTGTGTATTCTTTGCATAACTGTGAAGGGGGGGGGGTGTTTATTTTTTATTTTTTTACTGGGGTAGAAGTAACTAAATAAAAAAAATTACCATTTAAATATTTGGATAGTGAAACTTTTGGTTTTTAGTATAATATGCTACAAAGTTAAGTCCATAAGCTTAATTTCCTCTGTCTTTGATGGGAACTTTCTCAAGTGAAAAAATTCTTTTAAACTATTTTACTTCAATAAAAACTAACGTTACTTCATTTGATGATCGTTATATATAGATATTTATCATAACTTGTGAAATGTTTCCGTTAATTAATTCGAATATGATGAAAACCCCTATTAAAAGAAATGTTTTGAAAACGTTTATTGTATTTTAAAATTAAAAAAGTCTAGTTTTTCTATTATCAGAAAATTTAAACAAAGGGAGAAGTCAATTTAAAGTAAGACATGAAACCAAAGTCAAACTGCTATTTATAGAACCTCAAAAACTCTAAATCACTTGTTTAGTACAGGTATTTTATACTCATTTAACCTTTTTTCTACAGGTTTAGAAATTCATGGAATAATCAATTATTGTGAGCTTAAGGTAACAATAATAGTGTAGTTTTTTGTCCAAACAGGATTAATTCAGGAAAGCATTTATACACATAAAAAAATATAGCTTAGCTGCCATTAAAGACTATTTTAACAGGCAAGTGAACTTCGCAGAACGATTTTCAGTAAGATTTAACTCTATTTTTAGAGCAATTTCCTTTTCCTATATCTCATTAAATAGCTTTTTAAAGAACTTAAAAGTACCTATTATAGGCATTAGCAGTGACAACTTTTATGTCCCTTTCTAAAATGTGTTGCCACATTTATTTCCTAACAAGGAAAACAGAGCCAAACGACTGTTAGCTTTTATTTTGCGCTTGGTTGCTAAAAATGATGCTCTAAACTAGCAATCGTAAGCAATAACATTAGGAAGGTGAAACATTGTTTCAACGATGTATGTATTTTTATTGAATTCCTGTTATAGTGCTATGCCATAAAGCTAAAACTTGGAACTAATGTCTTGAAATACAATAGGTTCAATAATTTATTGCTCTCCGATACATCACATTTATGTATTTTTCAATTAAATTTCCTAAACAATTAATATTTGGTTTCTAATATGTATTAATGTCTGTTTTGAAGTACATATTTTCTATTTTATTTTATTTCATTAGACTTGAAATTCGACTACCCCCTAAATGTCCACTTTATTATCTTTGTTAACCAAATATTTTTTTAAAGAAATTGCATCATTATTTATGCTTTTTAAATTTGTAATCCCCGTCCCGATAGGTATTTGTACTAAACAATTAACCGTTCTTAGTTGAGGTTGCAATTATGTCCGGAACAAAATCATTAGGTAATCATAAAAGCATTAATTTCATTCCGTAACGAAATAAAAATTTCAGGGATTATTATATTTCATATATTTGTTTCGGAACGAATTAAATACTTCTAACACAAGGTTTCTAGGTTTAATTTAGTTTCATTTGCCAGCACTCATTATAGGTTTTATCATAAATCTAACTTAGCTTAAAGTCCTAGCCGCTCCAAATTTACTATTGGATTCAATGACAATCTCGGGCGGTCTAGGACGGTTAATCTATTAGGATCTAATATTTAACTGAGCTGGACACATATATCTGGAAATCAAGAAAAATTATTTCTGAAACTAAAAAAAAGGTAGTTCTTTAATTTAAGGAAATGTTATATTCTTTGAATATTATAAATAATAGAAATTGTTCAGAATCTTTGACGCTGGTCTCTTTCCATTTTTTTTTTCAAGGAAGAATTTTTAAAATTTGGAAACTCCAACTCTCAAGCGTCACCTCCAGCCATGGACCGGTTTCGTCCTTGTTAGGACTCATCAGCACGGCATAGGAAGGTAACGCAAGAGAGTGGAGGAAGGCTTCTAGTCAAGCCGACTATATTTGCCATAAAGCTAAAACTTGGAACTAATGTCTTGAAATACAATAGGTTCAATAATTTATTGCTCTCCGATACATCACATATATTTTTCCATATATTTTAACCGGTCCATGGCTGGAGGTGACGCTTGAGAGTTGGAGTTTCCAAACCTTTCCCGAACCAGTGGTTATGGTGAAAAATTACTCCTGTACTCAATTTTTAAAATTGTTAAATACCTAATAGTTTTTTAAGATTATGTTTAAGCAAAATCTAAAAGAAAAAAAAATCTTCACATTTGATTGAAGCTAACATTTTTAATGTCGCTTTTATTTTAAAATAATCATGGATTCTCTAAAAGAAAAATATCCTATTCCCTTTTTCAAAAGTGTATTTAAAACAAAAGAGATTGCATAGAAAATTAATTTTCTCTACCTTTCAAATTTTAATAATTGCAATATAAACATTGTTTGTTTTATATTTTGATATTAAAAATCATCTTTATATAACCGAGGAAATTAAAAGAAATTATTTAAGAAAAGGTATTGATCACTTTTTTCTAAAAATTTTCATTAGTACTGAGTGATTGGTCCGATACTCCCATTCAAATATTAAATGCTACATTATCCGGATGCAAAATCACAAAAACAACTCAATTTACATACGAAACTGAAGTTTAAATGTCATACAAATTCTTTATTGAGATTAATGAAATTTTTCTATCCCCCTCATTATGCTGATTAAGTTGACGAGATATGTTCTTCAGAGACATCTCTTTTTTTTTTCTTCCCGCGACAAAACAAAAGGAGATCAGACGAGCGATTGTAACCCTCCATTTTTCGTTTATAAACAATGCCGAGAATGCCCGCACGATGTTGCCACACGCGCTTATTTTTAAAAAAAAAATGCATAATCTCGGAGGAAATTATTCAGCGGTTATGAATTATTCAAGCCCTGGATGGGGCCAAGAAAAGTTATTAATATTTTCTGGGATTTCGTTTTCCATTAAAGTTGTCAGAGAAGGCTTTTGTTTTTTTCTCGTGTTCCCCGTAGTCGTGTGGTAATTACGTGTTCTCAAAGTCCGAAGAGTTTAGTAGTCTTTTAGAAATATAAATTTTTTTACTGATTAAATTCCGTTCAAATACTTTGAAAGATGTCAGTTACGGTCGTAAGTTATAGTTTGGGATATTTAGGAAAGAATTAAAAGGAAGGCTAAATGAATTTTAAAGGAAATCAGTTTTTTTACATCTTACTTCAAAATGTCTGTCCCGTTCTACTTAAATTTCAGAAAATGTTAAAAGTATGTATATACTTTACCTACTGATTGAACTCTGAACTTTTTTAACACATAACAAAAATCTGAAACTAAATATAAACAATATCCAACTGCTAAATGCTTTAAAACATATTTTACTCATATTATTTTTTCAAGATGAAGTGTTTGGTTTCGTTTCTGTTTTAATCGTTTAATTAAAAGCCTTTTAAAAAACCTGTATAAACTGAATTTATTTACTATTACTGGATAAATAATTTTAAACTAATAACAAAAATTAAGGTTAAATAATTGAGGTTAAATGTTTTCTCAAAGAACTTATTTTGACAGTAAATACCTGAACCCTTAATTCTGCAAAAATGGTTTTCTAGGTGGGATTACTTTTTTAAATGTGATGTTTCAAAATTTATTAAATAGTTTTGGTAATAATAATGGAGTTTTTATCTTTCATTTTTAAAATGAAACAGCTAAAATCTAGTCAACCCCATTTTATATAAGTAATATATAGTAATATCAAATATCCTTTGGTGTTTCCAATTACAATTGCATTTGAAGATAGTTTACTAATAAAAATCAAACCAATATCAAAATAGTCTAAGTTCTTGTAAAAAACTCCGTTCAGAATATTAAATTATATGAATTTTCATGAATCGTGATATTATGAACTCTTTTATTAATACTTTTAAATAAATTCTGCATACAAAAAAGAAGAGGATCATACACCACATCCCCTCAAAACTTCCACTTCCCTCATAAATTCCCCCAGACCCCCTGCATTCTCCTTTTCACCAATCCCACACAAGAAAACACAGACAGAAACAGTAAAAAAAAAAAATCGGTGGACGAAAATCAAACTCCGTAAAGAGCGACGCTGAAGAAGAAATTTATGAATTTTGAAACTCAATTTGTTGCCTTTGGAAGAAATATACATTCCCCGGCCTTTTATTATGCCCAGTGTATAAAAACATTCAAATGAAACTCTTTAGGACATGCTCCAGTTCAAGTCTGATGCATGTTTCTCAGGGACTGATAAAAGAGACATGTATTTGGACCGATGCCTCGCGACCTTTGTGACGTGATGGGATTCATTAGATTCTAAATCGTTGGGTGAATTTATTTCAATACCTGAATGAATTTTTTTTCTCTTATTGTTGGTAGTGTTTGAAGGGTGTATTGGAAAAGAGTTTATGAATATTTATGGGGATTTATCGCTTAACTAACTGTATGTGTAGTGGTGTAGATCCTTCGTTAGGAAGTTTTGAAACTTTTACTTGCGATGTAGGAATTAAAGAGTCTCTAATGTTTGAATGCATTTTTTTTAATGTCTTATAGATAAAATAAAGACTTAAAAGGACAGAAAACTTTATCTTCATTAAAAATTTAAATAATGTCAAATTCAATAGGTGTATTTTTATGGCACTTTCTTTTGCTAAAGTTTCTAAATACTTTTCAGATTGAATTCTATAGGACTTATTTATGAAGACTTGCGTTATGTGGCGTGAAAAGGATGAATCTTTGACGGTATCCTACAGGTTTTACGCCTAAGGGTAAGTAAGAATTCTAAAAATCTTGTATTTATAAGTTTTCTACTGGTGGATGATGAGATCATCTTTGGATGTTGATATTCGTCATAAATGTTTTAATGTTTTTCTATAATTTTGTCAAAAATGAAATGATATCGTTTTTACACTTACCAACATCAGTGAGGATAGATGTATGTGGCAATTTACTCTTTCACATGTATCAAACCACTCTAACCACTACTATATCTAAATGTTTATTTAAAAACTAAGGTTAAAAAATTGAGTAAAAAAATCCATCCATATTAGAAATTATCCGCGAATGAATATATTTATTTCAATTCTCGAATCAAATGACTTTATCAACAGCCAGGCCCAAAAGCTCTCACCTAAAAATCAGACATGTTTAGACTCCAGTTAAAATAATCTAATAAACATAAAAAATAAACATTTTGCAGAAAAACATTTTCAAGCAATGTCTTTAGTTAAATTAATTACAATATTATTTACACTTTTAGGAAAACAATTTTCTCATTGCCTTCACCGGATATTCGATAAACAAATGAAAACAAAAAATAAAAACTTCGTAGAAATTAATTTCGGCATTTACTCCTATAAGAACTTGAAAGATTCTTAATAATTATTAACTAGGAAGCTGGACAAAAACAGTCAGTATTTCTTAGCATCCAGAAAAAGATCCAGCACAAAAAAAACAATGCACCTAATTATTTATTAAAAGAAAAATAACGAAGCGAAATACCTAGGAATGCATTATGAGCTTGCTCCAAAGTCAAATGAAGCGCTAATAGCTTCACAGAATGCATTTTCATTGAAAGTAATGGGGAAGAACGAGATTTGACCTAGAAACAACAAACGTACATTAATAATCTCAATAATAAGACTCCGTCATGATCTAATTGGAATATTTCTTTTGAGTACGTTAAAAAATAATCAGTCCTAATTGATTTTCTTCTTTTGCAGTGATGAGATTCATTTTTCTTTTTTTCTGGGATATAGTCTAGATTATTTCGTGTTTCCCGGTTTGGGTAGCATTGGATCTCCCCTCTAAATGGATACTTCCTTTTTGATTGGAACCCGTAGTCTAATTATGATGGGGTTTCTCGTATATTATTCTTTCCTTGGTTCGGATTTGTTTTACATAATTAGGAGGGTGAATTGAGTAAAATAAGAGAAACCTCTAAACTAGTTATTAATTTTGTGTTGTTTCCAGAGGAAGGGGATTAATAATTATTTAGAGTTTGATTTTGGAAATAATAAACTCGATTTTCCGAAAGAAGTTTTTCTGATTCGGATGAAGCTTAATGATTAGTTTGGGGGATGTATTTGAATGTGTAATTAGTCGGATTATTTGCATGAGGAGGGACAGGTTAATAAACGGGATATTTTTATTGTGACGCATGATTTTTTCTGTCAAACTTGGAATTGTTTTCCCAAATAAGTCTGATTAATTTTAAGATGTTTGATTCTAAAATCTTAATATTTCATTATTCTATGTAAGCTAAAGTAAGGACCGTGCGCACTAAATAAGGGTGCATTTATTGTTCATTTTAATATATTTTACTATACCTTAAAACAGGACTGTTACTATTTGTTTAAAAATATAATCAAATTCGACGATTGAAAGCTCGGACATGATGGCGAGAACTGGTACAAAAACCTATATTATAGACTTATAGAGTATTTAAAACCCCCATGTAACGAAAAAGAACTTAAACTACTAAACATTGAAATCCTTGTATTTTTGGGGGAAAACTTGCCTTTTTTATGTTATTTAAAACAATACTCTTAAAGTAATAATTTTTTTGAATCACGAAGAACAAGCATTTGTTCCTAGAAGTATTCACAAGACTTCTAACAAGTAGACTATTTCTGGAAATTCATTTGGTCTGTGTCTCCTCAAAAACCAATAAAATCCGAGAGCAAAAGCATTCCATTTTATTTCAATAAGTCAAGCATGAATCATAACAAGCCATTCCCTGGGGGAGAAAGCACCCAGCAATATCGAAAATATAATGGATCCGCGCATAGGCACAAGACCTCCCATCGGAATTTACGACCTCGAAGAAAAAGCCCCACATTTCCTCCACCCACCTAAAAATCACTTCGGAGAAGAGACTTAAGAAATAAATTCCAAAGCCACCTCCCCCGAAACCCGAATTTAGAGCTCGTTCTAGAAACACGTCACCGTGCAAATCTAAACAAAACGAATCAGTCAACTCTACGATAAAAAAAAAAAAAACTCTAGTAGAAGCCAACTAGGAAAAACCCTCTGAGAGGAGTCACCCAATCAAGTGAATTGAAAAGGGTACCCAAATGTCCTGGCTAAAACAAAGGTCCTCCTTCGTAGCGGGAATGAAGATAACTTGAACTGGGGGGAGGGAGAGGGAATTACCTCTATTCCACAGTACTCAGCGCAGTGTAGCGAATCCTGCCCTTAGTGTTGACTTTCCCCATATACATCCAGAGCGTACTTTCGCCTAAATATATAATGCCATGCACAGTTCCTGACGAGGATCAAAACAAATAGAACTTGTTTTTGTTCTCGCGCTAAAGAGCTCTTTCGATGAAGAGCTTCTTCAGGAGTTTGAACCATCTGGGCGTAAAGGAAAAGGGCTTGTTTGCGAAGAAATGGTGGTCCTCGTGTTGTGAACGCAATGTTGACACTCTTATTATTTCGTTTCTTTTGGCTTTGGGGGTATAATGGATGTTTTTTTTCTCGCTATGCGGCTTAAAATTGCCTTGATGTGTGTTGGAGTCCTATGTTCTGGATTATAATGGAATAATACTTGTAGTCACGAATATAAGTAGATGTATTATTATTTTTAGTTTCATAAAAAAAAGTTGCGGGATGAAAGTATGAGAATATTTTGATTTGATCAAACCCTTTCTATAGTCATTAAAAAAAATGCCTCTATTTATCTGCAAGTTTGTTATTACAATTTCAAATTACATTTTCATTTAATTTTGATGATCTTGCTTCGGAAATAATTTATTTAAGTAAAACTAGGATTACTATTTGTTTGCTTCCAGTCTCTAGTAATCAGTTTTTTTGTCAAATTATGTTTTCTTTAATCTCATTTACTGCAAAACAAGTTTTTTTTTAATGTTTGTTATTGATGTCTGTTTGTTATAATTTATAGAATTCAGAATTATTCCTAGAAATGTTTTATTAGTACTTCAGTGAATCTTCTACTTTTTGCTTAACCCGTGAGGACGCGTGTAGGGAAATTAAATAAACCCCTTGGGTGTTTATATAAACATTCACAAAAACTTCTTTTTTCGGCATAAGCGGTTAAAAATACTTGTAGATTCTATTAAGGTTTCACTCAATAACCACTTAAAATGTCAAAAATCAAGAATGTGGTCATTGTATTTTCCGAGAAATAAGCTAGTTTGCTACCGAATTCGACCTTAAAAATCATTCCTTTTAAAATTTAATCAAATTTAAGTTACATGCCGCTTTCATAAACGTCTTACATTTACTACTCTTGAGGAGAGAACCGGCGCGCGTCTCCATGTAAGTGAAACATGTCACCTTAATAACATATTTTATTACTTTCATTTTTTTTTAGTACTAGGGGGCCTGCCCCCTGCTCGCTATCGCTCACCAACCCCCGTAACTGCTTCGCGGTTCTTTTAAGATCGCTTCGCGATCTCAGCGAGCTAACTCGCTTGTTTCATCTTACCAATCCAGCACACCCCGCTGGTCGGCTTAATTAATGCTCATTTACAACCGAAACTGCTTATAAATCTCTCTTGCTTATAAATAATTTAATCCAAATCAAACATCCCCCCCAAAAAAACCCTATTGCTGAAATATTACTTTCCTAGCTCAGGAAAAACATGCACTTCAAGAAACTTTAATTTCAAGAAAATTTTTAAAGTATGCACGTGTGTATTTAGTGAATCGTCGAAAATAAAAGAAATCAGACACATAGTGAGTATGATACATAGTGAGCTATCTCTCACCACCCCCGTAACTGCTTCGCAGTTCTTTTCTGATCGCTTTGCGATCTTAGCGAGCAGAGCTCGCTTGTTCATCTCTACAATCCAGCACAACCCTTTTCTCGGCTTAATTAAGCCTCTTGTAAGCCTCTTAAAAATATCTATCTCTTGCTTATCAATAATTTTATTGAAATGTTAAAAAAAAATATCCAGAAAGTCTACTAATAATCATCAATTATCTTGTAGAAAAAACATATCATTAAGAAACATTTCAATTTATAATGTGTGCACGTGTGCTCGTAACAATCTAGTGAACCGTCAAAAATAAAACTTTAAAAATATCCAATAAACATAAAACGTGTCTGATGAAGACCTAGTAAAACTATGAAAAAATGAAACTTTGATGCTTAATAATTCCAAAACTAATTCGAATTTTTCAAGGAATTAAACGCTAATCTTTTTCTAAAAAATAAGAGCATAAGTGTTTAAAAAATCATACTCCTATTGTGATTAGTTTTTCTTTTAGATCTAAAAAACCGAAAAAGTAACAAAAATTTCGAAACTTTAAAAATTAATTACTCTAAAACAAATTCGAAATTCAAAAAAAGGGCGACGTAGTGCACATCTTCAGACATCAGAGTATGAGGTTGCAAAAAATCAAAGTTCTGCTGCTAATAGTTTTCGCTGAACGCGATTACGCGGCGAAAAAACAAAAACTTCAACTTTGACATTAAAAATACCCCAGAACTAATAACCACATCAATATCTTTTTATTCGAGAATGTTCTCCAAACATTTCTCTACAAACATTTCAAATTTCATAAATTTCTGTCCAGAACTTTTTGCGTTGTGAGAGGTCAAAGAGTTCAAAAATAAAAATTTCTGAAACAGCGGCGGCGGCAGCGGCGGCGACAGCGGTGACCGTTACTTTTTTTTAATATAGAGAGATAACCTCAAACATATGAAGAAAATTATGCACTTCGAAACATAATAGCCCAGGCAACGAAAAGGTATAGAGGGAAATTCTTGGAGCACAATTTTTGACTTCGGAACTTTGTTTGGACTAGTTAGGAGGTGAACATATCAAAAGTCCCCGCCCGTAGCCCTTACGCCGAAGTGAGGAGGGGTGTTCGAAAGTCTCATTTTTCAGTTTTTGGCTAATTACTCTTACAAAATGCATCCCCACGAAAAAGTTTCAATTCGCTTTTTTAAAGTAGATAAAATTATCAACAATTTAAGACCCTTCCCAGGTTTATACGTCCAATTGATCCCGAGTTACATCTCTTCAAAAATGGGAAATTTTTTCTAAACATTCGAAAATTTGAGTAAAAAATGTATTTAAAGCAATTTATTGGCTATATTACCCATCTAAAAGGGAATTAAAGGCTATTACCTCATAATGCACTTATTTAGCTTTAATTTAAGCCCTGAATCAAGTATGTGAGACCAATAGTTCTCACGTTATCTTAAAAAAACAAAAATTGGGAAAATGGGATTATCCCAGTATAGTCCAGTCAAATAGTATTTATTTTAAAAAATATTTGGGGTAGAAGATATTTTTCTCTATCCGTATGTTGTTTTGGGGTGCTGAATCCGAATCTGAGGTTTGCCAACAAAATTTCGGGGCGGAACATTGTGAAAATTCGAAAAAATAGCAAAAATTCGCCCCTTTTTTTCGTTTTTTGCCCCTAGAACATTACCTTTGCACTTCTGAGCTAAACAATCAATCCAAAAAATAAAGAACACAAGCCAAGCTACAAAAAAGTCCATTACAACTTTTCTCTCAGGCGCGTAGTTTCGCCGATAGAGCACGTTGAAAAAGGGGTTATTTTCGTTCGATTGGTAGAAAATGTCACTAGTATCGCCAAAACGCCGAATTTTTGGAACATAATACTTTAAAAACTGCTTTAATAATATTTTTCATCAAATCGACCATCTAAAAACTCTAATGATGATTAACTAAATGCATTTTCGTTGCGTGATTTCTCTTACAAACGAAAGTTCCATAGGAGATTATAGTATTTCGATAACTACATATATGTTGCTTCTTCGAGATTACATACAAAAGTGTTCTTTTGACTATTTTATAAGTTTTTGGGGGTGCTGAATCCGAATCTGACGTTTGCCAACAAAATTTCGTGACGGAACTTTGTGAAAATTCCAAAAAATGGCAAAAATTCGCCCCATTGCCCCCAAAAATTGCCATTTTTGGAATTTTCACAAAGTTCCGTCACGAAATTTTGTTGGCAAACCTCAGATTCGGATTCAGCACCCCAAAAAAACATACGGATAGAGAAAAATATCTTCTACCCCAAATATTTCTCAAAATAAATACTATTTGACTGGACTATACTGGGATAATCCCATTTTCCCAATTTTTGTTTTTTTAAGATAACGTGAGAACTATTGATCTCACATACTTGATTCAGGGCTTAAATTAAAGCTAAATAAGTGCATTATAAGGTAATAGCCTTTAATTCCCTTTTAGATGGGTAATATAGCCAATAAATTGCTTTAAATACATTTTATACTCAAATTTTCGAATTTTTAGAAAAAATTTCCCCTTTTTGAAGAGATGTAACTCGGGATCAATTGAACGTATAAACCTGGGAAGGGTCTTAAATTGTTGATAATTTTATATGCTTTAAAAAAGCGAATTGAAACTTTTTCGTGGGGATGGATTTTGTAAGAGTAATTAGCCAAAAACTGAAAAATGAGACATTCGAACACCCCCCCTCACTCCGGCGTAAGGGCTACGGGCGGGGACTTTTGATATGTTCACCTCCTAACTAGTCCAAACAAAGTTCCGAAGTCAAAAATTGTGCTCCAAGAATTTCCCTCTATACCTTTTTTTGAGCATTCGTTGCCTGGACTATAATTGAATAAGGCATTTATGGGAGAAAACAAATCTTTAAAAAATTGCCATAGGAAGATAAATAAAGCAGGATATTTCAAATACTATTTATCAATCCATTCAAAGAAAGTAATTTGTGGGAAAAAGCTAAAAATGACGGAAATTTGGCACCTTGCTCGTTTTTCGACCGTAAAAGCTTTTGAATAGATAGAAATAATCTTTGCATCTCACCTTCAACCCTTGGAGGTTAAATACCAACACTTCGAATGGGTGATAAACTACCAAAAAATATCGCAGCACCTCAACAAACTCAAGTAAGAACAGTTGAAAAAGTGTCGAAGAGTTAAGGGCTAATCCTTCTTTCTGTTGGGCAAAATAAACAGGACTTAATACTTGCAAGCAAACTTACAGGAAAGGAGGCTTTGAGAAACAAGGTGTCTTAACAATTTGAGGCTATTTTCTTTCTTCGGAGTCAAATTGATGGGTGTCGATTTTTTTTTCTCAATTGAAAACTCAGATAAGACATTATCTCTAAAGATCTAAAGCCCCTTCTATCTTGGAGGAGGAAAAAGTGAGATTCCAGTTATTTGTTTTCTTGAATCTGACGTGCCATTACGTTTAATGATTGGAGTTAGATGGAAAGGCACGTACAGAAAGAGTAAGTGGGGGAGCAACTTTTTTAAGACTGGTAGATAGGTTCTGTTAGGTGTCTTGTGGAAATATATCTTGCGTTTTGGTTTTCTTCCTTGAGTGTAGTGATTGATTGTTTTTCTTTAAGTGTTATTTTCTCTTCTCTTTTGTAATGTTGGTAGTTTCTCTTTATGAGGCCGGCCATGAATTGTATAGTATGGCAAACAAGAAAAATTCTGGTTACAAAGAACTAAATTTTGTCTTTAGTTCTCCTGAACAGGGGACTTTTATCACAGGTTAAAAGAAGTCGGATAAAGTCAGAAGTGAAATAAATTGTTGATAAATTGTAGGAATATGACAATTTATTTCATTCAACTAATTTATTGTCCAATAAACTATGAAGATATTTATGTTAGAAGTAGACGTGTAAAAAATATTAACTATACGTCAGTTAAAAATAATCTGACACCCTACCCTACAAAACATTAAATTTATCAACTGATGCGTTTGATCAAAATGTGCATTTAATTTTTTAATACATCTGTGCTAAAGTGAAAGTTTATTATTGATCTGATTTCACAACGTCTTTAACTTTATGTATGTTTTTACGTAAGTTTTCTTTACCATGCGTATATTTTAAGCTTATAATATAACTTCTTAATTGGTTCTTAAACATTAATTTCTCTAACGTATATTAATTAAATTTTTTAGGTACATAGCAATCTATCTCCTCTCTACAAACCATTTTCCTTTTTATTGAAATGTTAATATTTTTTTTCCTAGATTTGATGAAATTTAATACTTTTTAGAATTTGTTTGAATATTAATTTAGTTTATTAATTTATTATATCTTCATTTGAAACTTGTTAAAATGCACACAGAACTTGACTTATAAATTATTCACTTGAACTTATATCTTCAATTTATTACAGCCATATTATTAATTCTCACAAATTTTAGATAGTTTTAAAGTTAACGAAAAAGCAATCGAGAAAACATCAGTTATTAATTTTAGTTTCCGAGCAATTAACCATACTGAAGAGCAATAATACTTCTTTTCCTTCCGAACTTTGATCAACATCCGCGCACGAAAAGCTATAAAAAACCCACAGCGATAGGGCCCATACACGCGATTCCCTCGTTACCTCACACTTAGGCCCAGACTTCCATTCTGGCTATCAGGAGGAGCGCTATAGGCCAAAAATAACTACTCGAACAAACACACTATTCCCAAAACATTAACCATCCTGATGAGCAAAATGGCAACACAAAAAACATTCCACGGTTTGATGCTGAAGAGAAAAAAATGGCGGCTGCAAAAAATCACTTGTCTTAAAACAGGGCCAAAAAACTAGTTACCTCACTAAGGTATACCAGAGGATGGAGATAATACCCCTCTGTGAAGAGAAACAAATAAATGTGCAAAAAAAAGAACACACAGCTTTTACGTGATTAATGTTTGGTTAGGGTATCGCAAAAACCACGTGATTATGCTCCCGAAGGAATTTTTTTTTTCGCCCGCATGGGTTGCCCTCCGGTATTGAAGGATCTGTTTTAATAGAAAAGAGCCTGAAATTGTGTGGGGAAAAAAGCGTGGAAAAACTGGGGAGGTTACATGTGTCTTTAGTATGCTTATAATCGGAACAGGTGATTATTACTTCCCTTTAAACGGAAAGTAAACGGCTCTGAGTGGTTTGGAAAGAATTAGGCACTGTCTGAAGGGATTCGGGAGAATAAATTAAGTATTGCAGTTTCATTAAATTCATTGATTTGAGTTTTACGGTTGTAATAGCTATAATATTGCTTCTTTTCAGACGCTTATTTGTAAAGAGGTGTAAGCCAACTTCCGATAGTTGTGATTTGTTACTTTTAAAACTGGAAATACGAATGCAGTTAAAGGGTAAAAGCTGTGATTTTATATTCAAAAATGTGTAGGAGTATTTAGTTTAGGTTAATAATAGCGGAAATCATCTTAATTTATTTCTAAAAATTGTCCAGTTTGCAATTTTTTAACTAATTTTTTACTCCATAACTTTTAATTACAACTTTTCTTTGAATATTTTTTTTTCCACAGCTATGTTGAAATGAGAAGTGTTATTATTTTTATATTTTTTAAAGACATGTACTGAATAATGTGTTAGTATGAAAAATCTGAAACTCATCTAGTTGTTAACTCATTTTTACAACTGCTCTGAAACATTTAAACTTCAAAACTGTTAGAGATCAGTGTTTATTCTGTTTAAAGAGTTATTTATACAGCAGATGGATGCATCAAATTTCTCTGCAGTTAAAAAGTTTTAAAAACCAATCTTGACTACTTAAAAAAATATTTGTGATAAAGCTAATACAATTAGCTGATTCTAAGTAACAGATAAAAGTAATTGTAGGATCTGTAAATAAATAATGAATTTAAAAAAAAAAAGATTACACACAGAATAACAAATATTGAAAATGCATAACCGACAAATCTGCCAAACCAAAATTAAATCCCATTGGTTAATTTAATATAAAATCTAAATCTTTAATATTTAAGCATTCAATTCTTAAAATATACAGAGCATTGTCTGTAAGCTCAAATTTATGTCCACCTCACTACATAATCAACTCACACTTATCGGCTTTCATAATTTCTGCTATCATTAAATGACACCTTTCTCAACAGTTCTTAAACCATATATAAAACGAAATTCCACCAAATAAAACAACGCGTTCCAAAGGGTCAAGCAAACATAGAGCAGGGACAAAATCTTCCATCCCCCTCACATATTGAAGCTTTAAACTCCAAAAGAGAGAGGGCGAGATATTTCCACACACCCGCAGGTTGTTTGCCTTTGGCTCCCGGACTTTGATAGATTACTTGTGTGACCCAGATTGCGGGGGCCGTACTCGAAGATTAAGTTGTCCTCGGATTTGTTTTGCCTGGATAACTGAACTTGAATTTTTAGCTGTTCTCTTACTTGTCCGGTTGATCGGGACATCGGGAGACTCGTATCGAGGATAAAGAGATAGAACTGGTGTAAAGTCAGGCTAACTTTGTCTCCTTTATTTTAAGAAAATACACGCTAAACACTTAAGCACTTGTTTTTAAACTTTGGTATAGAGTGTTTTCAGGTGACGTCACGGCAAGCTATTTTCTTTTAACTGTTAACCTTTTCTAGGGCTTTTAACTGTTGCTAAGGCGGTTTTTAGGTATAGGGTCACGTGATTGCAAATGCTCCAATAAAAGAATTACACGACCAGTCATTTTCTGTAACTGTTAACCTTCTGTAGGGCAAAAAATTGTAACCTTCTGTTGCTAAGGCCGTTGTTAGGTCCGATTCATGTGATTGAAAATGCTCTATAATTTGGTCTCTGCATGACAGTTGAAACAATTTTAATAGCTTTAAGCTAGCTATGTATGTAGATAACTCTAATGAATGCCATTTTTATTTTAGTGTAACCCACCATTTTATAAGACACTTCTGTAATCTAAAAAGAACACAATGAGAACACAGTAACTGAGTAATCCTAATCAATGTGAGAAAAATAGGAAATTAATGAACACAAATTAAATAAGAACACAAATTTAACATATTTATCTAACCTATAGAGCATTAACGAAAGCTAATTTCAAGCATACCAATGCTTACGCTTTCCTCACATTCAGCTTGGAGTAGCAAATTAAATCAATTTAACAGGTGATTAAAGCTATAAAGCTGAAGTTTTATCCCGAAGGCTAACCTAATTCAAGTTTTTCAAAGTTTACACACCTTACTGCATTTGTTTTATACTTCAAATAGCAAACTAAAAGGTAATTTACTCCATGCAATAGGCTTGGTTTGACATACTTTTACCAGTCGATTTAACAAGCTTTTGTCCTTCTGAAATTGAGGGAAAATAAACTTTGTTTCATGATTGTTTCCTTCTGAAAATTCTATTTCTGTCACATAAATATAAAGGAAACGTTGTTTTTTTTAACATTTTACATTTTTACAAACCGCACATGGATGTTGCATGAGGTAAAATATTTTCGAACTGTAATTCACATGAAAGTTTTATATTAATTTCCATATCATACCTATTTTTAACCATTCTCTGCTTGTGTTTTTATTTGATAATGCTTAAAGAGGAATTTTGGTTAAGAAAATAACTCAAGCTAAAACTATGACTTAAAGAATTTATCTATTAAACTATTATTAAGAAGAAATATATCATTACATTTTTGTGCTTCAGCATTATATATTTATATATGTTACAACCATAAGTAATAAAGTTTTACAAATTAATTAGTTTTAACTTCATAAAAACTCATTATATATTAAAACATAATCAAACCTATTTTTGTTTACCCCAAACTTCGGAACTATCCTCAAGTAATATATTCACAGCTATTTAATACCATCATAAATACAAAATTCGTCCAGATTTAAAAACCATTAAAAAGTAATAAAACATGTTTTACTTACATTTTAATGATAAAACGGTTTTTAAAATCTGACATTTAAATGGTCATGTAAAACAATAGGCTTACTCAAGAAAAACATAATCTTCTTTTAATGCATTTCTAAGCGTCTTGACTTCATTTCACTACATTTAGTTCAGTACATTCGAACTATTCCAAAACATATAGAGCTTATGAATTCTAGTTTTCAAATCCAGGCCAAGTGAAACTCAACTCACTTGCTTGAGTGGTTTGTGTTTTTGAGTGTATATCTCTATTTTAGATTGATCCGCTTTCAGTGTCTGAAAATACTCAAATATACTCAGTGTTTGAAGAAAGTAGCTAGTTTTTAAATCGAGAAGTTTATCATTTGTAGTGGTTGAAATTTTCTGAGCAAGAATGATTTCAACGAAAAGTCATATAATCGGAATATGGTTAAATGTTTCATTTTGATACTTGGGGGACTTGCAGTAACAACTAGCTAACTCCAACAGCTTTAGATTAGAGTTAGCTCTTTGTTGCTGAAAGAACCTAACTTAAATTATTACTTTTCCAAAAAAAAATTATTATTTTTTATTTGATTTATTCCTTGATATAAATTTACATCTTTCTTCTTTTAGAGAATAGCTTTTAGAAATATCAGATATTTTTAAATGACCTCTTAATCTCATTTTACACAAATTTCTACAATCAGTGTATTAGTTTTAGTCTACTAAACAGTTTCACAAATAAGACTGAAGCGCATTTCATGCAACTGTAACTGAGTAATCCTTGAGAAGATGCCTGAATTGTATCCTACATCTTCTGCAACTACTCTGAGTTTATAGCTTTGATTTCTATCTTATAATGGTTACGTTTTTGTATTCACAGATTCCTCCCTAAAGAACTTATTAAACTCCTTAACTTAAACTTATTGAACTCCTCCTTCCTTATTAAACATTATATTACTTAGGAGTTAAAAGAAGATTACAGGCAGTGTTATTCCTAGGATTTTTTTGGATGAGTAAAAATACTCCTTGACTTTTTTAGGAGGAGTGAAATTCAATTATGTGGAGTGAAATACGGAAATAGCATGAACTACATATTATACAGATACACGAAAACCGCAATCAAACACCATAAGCATCAGGACAATACATGAAAAAAATTACTATGGCTGTTTGAAAACACAATTAAAAAGCATGATAATTAGGGTGCCGTGGCTTTTGGCAATTAGCTTTTTCCAGAAGTAGGGCGAAAATGTCTCCGCTTAGATCAGTTGGTGTTTTGATTAGAAAATTATTTGTTGACGCGGCCAAGCGGTGCATTTTTTAAGCTAAACCTTTGTGAAAAATTCAAAGAGTGAAAATACTCCTGGCTAGTTTTTTAAAGAGTATTTCCGACTTTCAAGGAGTGAAATACTCTCTCAGAGGAGTTAAAAATATCTCTGATTACAGGCAAAACAAATGTATATATAAAACCTAACTCATGTTAATATCAATATGTTGCATAATGTACTGTTATAGTGAGTATAATAGCTCATTCCAACATGTCCACGTAATGGTTGCGACACACATTGACAATAACAATAACCGCAACACACAATAATACCGAAATAACACCAATAAAAGCAAATCACAGAATTCTGCGGCATTTTTCGCACCGACGATCCAATAAACTTTTTATCATTCCTCCACACCCTTCTTTTCAATTAAGGAACAATACTGTTTTTATACGGTCAGCGAATTACAATTCTTTTTCAATGGCGACAATAGGGTCTTCTCTCTCCGCCCTATTCCTTTTTCCCAGCGATATCCCGCGGCAAAAGAAAAAAAGAAAAGCTCGTGTATTATGTTGCTTTCTCCGCAGGAGAGATATTTCACACATAAACGCAACAAAAATGCCCGTGTCATCGACTTAATGGTGGTGATTTATACAAAAGAACGAGATAATCAGGGGAAAAACTATATCCAGTAGTCATCTATCATGGGTTTGACAGGCTTGGGCATGCTGGAATAAGATTATTCTCATTAGGTATTTCTTAACGTTCAATAAAGTTTTTTTGTTGTTTGGTGGTGGATGAATGAAAAAGTACACAGTGTTTTAACGTGGAGGAATTCGGCCGTGTTTTCTATGTTGATTGACGGTTTTGATGGTGGGGTATATTTATACAATGGGGAAAATTATAGGGATTTCTTTTAATTTTTTATGTGTTGTTTGATTTAATCTTTGAAAGGTTAGGAGGATCAGTATTTTAATACCATAACAAGTTTGAAGGGATTTTTAGGTGATGAGAGGATTAGAAGCTCTTAAAAAAGTGGTTTTAGTTTTTTAATGGATAGTTTTCAAACGCAACTGAGAAGAACACGGAGCTATTCATGCTTATGAAACTTAATATCTTTAAATAATGTTAAGTTCATTATGAATTTATAAAGTTGATGAATACTGAGTTTAAAATCTTATTAGTTTTTATGTAAAACAATTTCCACATAAAATTACTTATCGAGGAGTTTGATACTGGGTGGAAGATTTTGAAATTAAATTATTTCATAATAAGTGTGTTTGAATTCGTTTTATAATTGAGAAAGCGGACGTTTTATATCAAAAGAATCTTTATTTGGAATATAGATCGTTCTAAGATCCTCATTAAAAACCAGTTGATAAAATCAGAAATCCAAATTTTATTTATACAAATTTAAACATTCTGCTTCATAAAAAAAACTTTATATATCAATAGCAAATTTTAAACTTGTTTGAATTTTTTAAGAATAATTTTTACTTTGAAAATATGACCAAAATCTTTGTTAAATGAAATTAAACATTTAAAAACATCTTAACATTAGTTTTTTTATCATTGAACCTTTCCGTTTGTTTGCAAGATGGTGTTTTTATCATGATTACTAAAATATTTCGACAAAAATATATAACTCGTAATGTATGCGAAACTCTTTCGTTTTTGAAGAACTGCTTTCTTTTTCTTCTTCTTATAAAGAGAACAATTTCATGCCTTGAAAAACTCTATTTTGTTTTTTAAACCTTAAATGAAACAAAATCAACGAAATTACACCTTTTATACTATGCCATTAACTCTTTTACACTCGCCACGTACTTTCCGTATAAAACATAACGAATACAACACCCAACGCTTTGAAAGTGTACTACTATCCACCAGAACGACCTCATGAAAACACACTCTCTCCAACATCAAATCACTGTAGCGAAAACTACCCAGGCACCCTAGTACACACACCCGAATCGGTACTAGCAGAATCTCTTTCTCCCGTAATCCACCGATTCAATGCGAGACCGAAACAACGCAAGAGTACCCTTTGGAGGGCACTAAACTAGTTATAAGCTGCGAAACGGTGATCCCGAGAACTAAAACCTGGCTTTTGGAATAATAATAATGCCTTAGGAGGATGCGGGCTAGACACATAAGTCAAGTCTGACTGGCGTCTAGCACCGCTAGGAGATTAAATGGGGAGATAACATTGAGGGCATTGTAAAGTGTTGTAAGGATCAACTTTCTTGTAAGGGATTAGGAGGAGGATATAGCTGCTTTTATTGTGCTTTGTTTCTGTGCTCTTTTGTTATGTGGAGTTTTGTTTCTGTTCTTTTTTGGAGGATGAAAAACTGTTATTTCTTTGTGTGGATTATGTTGGGAAGTTTTAGGGGATGTAGAGGCTGTTTAATGCTTAAGACTTGGGTAGTCACTTAGGAGCTAATGGGCGTAATGAAAATGTTTATTCATTTCTTAAAAGAACTCCAAATGCAATATCAATTTATTTTGGCAATACATATTACATACATACATATACATAATACATTAATACATATTACATTACATTATTAGTATGAGTCTTTGAATCCTTTTCTTTCTTTCTTTCCTTTTGAATTTATATATTTAATACAAATTTAAAAGGGAAAGAATTCTTTAGGTTTTATGATAAGAATTTTTGGGCGTTAAAAATGATTATTTTTAAGAATTATTTTAGAGCCTTTCTATTGTAATTCTGCAGCTAATTTTTCGCAGCAAGTGTTTTGAGTCATCTACTAACCTCTGTAAAATTTTCGTCCATTTCTGTGAGTTTACCCTGGGAACGTTTCCTTGTAAATCACACAGCTGACTGTAACTTTCAGTCACACGTTCTGTAACAGCTTTGCTCAGATCCTAACCCAGTGAGGCTGGATATACTGGAGTTTAAAGGTCTAAATGACCTAGGTACCCCCCTTGTTTACACTAGGCAGAAGTTCTGCCAGTTTAAAGCGACAATAACACATCATCCCTCTCAAAAAATTAACAACGAGTAAATCTTTTAAAGTGATATGTATTTCTTTCCTCGCCTTCCTTCCCACTTCTCAAACCCAAACTTGTCACACCCCATCCCGACCCAATTACGAAGCTCGCTCTAAGCCTGTCCAACTCCCCAGATTAGCGGAGGAGAGTTGTCGAAACTTCTCGGGACGTCATATCTAATAGAAATGTTAATGCGCCTTACCTAATATGCGTGAGGCCCCCGATGCGTTGATTGGGGGGCTTACGGCTGCTCGGAATTACCATGAATCATTCCTGTTTCGATGATGGGCATCAGATTAAGAGGGACATGGATACGGACGATGCGATGGAGAAATGCGAATGGTGTCCTAGTGTTTGGAGAGATGTTGTGAGTTTTTTGGGTACGTCAAAGCAGGAAGAAGTTTGAAAAATCCTCACTTTTTTCTAACTGTCGCTATTTAAAGAGATATATTAAAATATTAAGTGGTTCTTGAACTTTTTCTTAGCGTACTCTGTTGTGTTGGGAAAGTTTCATTCTCCTTTATACCATATCTATGTAAAGTCTACCATACAGAGTGAGTTTTGTAAATATGATGGTACAATTGTTCTTGATGTTTGATGGTACAATTAGTTTTTTCAAAACTAAAACTAGGTTTTACACTTCCTTAAAATGTTAAGACAAATGAGCAGGTGAGAAGCTAAGGGATTCAAGTGTAGATGTGTGATAAGTTGAGGATAATACTAATACTTAAATTTCAAATTTGATGCATTACTGCTACTTTTAATTCCTTTCAAAGCAAATAGAAAATGAAAATCTTATTGATAACATACATATTTAAAAAGAAATAATCGAGCATGCCAAACTAGCTCGTATATGGAAGTCATTCCAATTGTGTGTACCTCTTGGCTTCTAACTCACTCAAATAAGATTGTGAAATTTCCCATTTGTTTGATAAAGGTTTCTGTAGTCTACGTCAGTTTAAAAATAGTTTTTGAAACAAAACACTTTTCAAACAAATATACTTAAAAAATACTGTAAATATCTGTTTTTGGTCATTAAAAATACCTTCAGGTTGTGAAGGATTTACACGGACCTGATACATAGTGACTTATAATGTGCAAAGAATATTTCCTTCACTGAGCAATAAGAAACTTCACAAACAATTACGTTATGAAAATGTTTATTTACTCGCACAACTTATTCTAGAAAAATATTCATCTAATAACCCGTTAAACAATAAGATTAGTGATCAACTTGTATTTTTATGTTCAAGAAAATATGTATTTTTCTAAACTATCAAAACTCAATACCCCATTGAAAAACACGATTTTTTTTTACCAAAACTATTATTTCTAAGTGTAAATCTTAAATTATCACCTCTTTATAATTCTCGTCTTTAAATGCCTCCGCCGTCATTTACCGTTCAATTTCCTCAACCCTTTATCCGAGCAATTTCCTGAAAGCTATTAAATTACCCAAACCCATACACGTTTTTTCATCACTAAACATTCACCATTACAAAAACACAAAAGAGAAAAATGTTATTGCTTTAATGCATTTTTGCAGCGACAATTAATATTTACACTTAGTTGAACATTTAAAGTACTTAATTTAATAGCTCTTCTCCTCAGTACGGGTGCATTAAGTGGGACCGGCGATTGTGATGCAGTTCCCACAGATTTGCAAGCACGCTTCAAAGCAATTAGAGCTTTTACGCGCACCGCTTTTTTGCATTGTTTTTGAGACGGGAGATTGCTCTGGAGTACTTAGAACTGATGTAATTGTTCCGGTTATTTTAGCTCGGGAGAAACAGTTTATACATGAAAAAACTCTTGAAAGAAAATATCTTCTTGGAAGTTTGGCCTTAATAGTGGGAAATGGGTGTTTTTGAAATATTTGTGAATTGTCTTTGGGATGTTTTTTTCTTTGAAATTACCGCTTGTTTCTGAAACCAATTTAAGGGATTAAATTGCTTAATTTGATAGAGTTGCTTGATTTATTTGGTCATATTAATTGCTTAAAAACCTAAATGTATTTAGAATGTAAGGTTTTTTGTTTAGTAAATTTATTACTGGGATATTTTTTTTAAATACTAGAGTCTGAATGGATATTTACTATTTTTATTTGAGTATAGTTTAATGTCATGTTAATTTTATGTGTAATTTTTAAAAGTTTAGATTTATTAAGGATGGTTATCAATTAATTATGAACACTTAAATTATTTACTTCATTCTTATAAATACTTTTCCATATTATGCAATGAATAAATATTACGGATCACGCGGAGGAAAAAAAACTTTGAAATTTTGATTTAAAATAACTCCAAAAACTTAAGTCCATATGATTAAAAATTTCATGTGAAAACATTTCTAACTTTTTAAACAACAATAATAATAGTTGATTTGAAAAGTTTTTTATAAGTTAAAATATCTCATCCATCTTTTTCATTAGCTTTAATAATTAGAATCAGGTGCAGATTTTCTGAAACAGCAGAAGGGACTTTTGCATTTTTTAATATGGAAAAATAAGGATTCTCTTAGCTTGTGATATCCTTTTAAGTCACCTTGAGGTCGAAACTCGTCTACGATACACTACATTCAATTTTTTTTACACAGTTCAGCACTTGTCTTGTATAAGCCAAACACTATACATATTCCCCTATCTCGATTTGACCCCCACTCCGCTTGCAACCGTCTCAATTCCCATGCCCCCTTCAGATAACCCCTCTCATTCCCAACCACCCCATTAACTTCCAATCGTCCGCCCCTCCAGTGATGACCATCGATTGTCACCTAATGAATGTCCGAGTGTCCAGTGGACGGACAGTGTGCTCAGGACCCTCCTATATAGGTGTCGGGGGTGAGGGGGGTTTATGATATGGAGAGATGTGATGCTGATTGGATGGTGGTTGGCTTGGTATACTAGGATGGTTTGTGTGAGAGCTTATGTTGTCAGTGAGATGGTTTGTGGGGGTATATGGATCATACACCAGTTGGTTTCCGACCTTTTTCTCCTAGCTTATTTCATGTAAAATCTTAAAGAAGAGGGTAAACCCTTACAAGGGACAGTAACAGTAGTGTGTGTCATTTGCTTGCTATTTAACTGAAATTTTATCTATAATCTAAAAAAATGAAGAAAATATTTTGAAATAGATTTATTTCTAAAAGTGTATACGGAAACTTCAAAAGAATTCGGATATTTTGATACCAAAAATGTGTCATTTCGATCAGTGAGCCTGGTTATTTCCATGAACTGGTCACTAATCAATGTTTAAAAGCATTTAAATGCATATTTATTTACCTATTCATACAAAAATGAAGGTAGGAAAAGAATTGAATAATTATATAGTTGATCAAAACAGTTTCGCTTTACTATTAGTAAAATATGGGTGTATACTACCATGATAAAGTTAGTAAAACATTAACTGGTAGAGAATAATTGGTCAATTTAATCCCGTCCTTGCCATTTTATTCTATATAACAAAACTTTATTCCTCTAACTTCCAACAGAACCCTTCAAACCAAAGAAATAGCATCCAAGCCCATTGACTTCCCATTCTTTTTTTGACCAATCCTGGAGTTTCGTCATCTGGCTTGTCTTCCCCAACCAACAAAAAAAAACCCGAAGCACTTATTGAATTAACGAGGGAGGAACAAATTGGTGTCGAATTTCGTACCTTCTCCGAGTTTTGTTTACGTCTCCACACCTCCAGAACGATGGAACATGACAGGTGGCTGATAATGCCTCGAGGCTGACTTCTGAGAGGTTAGTTCATAGCTGAGGGAACAAGACAAGAGTTCTATCTAATGAGTTTTTGTGTATATCTTGGTATGGAATTGGATTGTAATGGATGTGGATTTGAAACGACGATAAGGTATTGATTTTAAGATTTTGGCTAATGGAAGGAGGACAATTCAAACACAACTAAAGAATAAGTTGGTATCTATATCTTCTAACTTAAGGCATTATGATGAGTTAAGTGGGTAAGAATAATGATAAAAGTTCGCTCTTAACCTTTTACCTGCCGATGTTCCCAAATGGGAACATCACTTAAGGGAATTTTTTCACCACTTAATTTTTCATGCAGGAATTTGATACTTGGTAGTAAGAAACTCAAAGATATGAAGTTATTTTACATGCAAAAGTTTTTCACGTGCAATTTAATTCTTTTTGTGGAATTTAGATCAAAATAACATATTTTTGGCTCTTCTAAAAGTTGCACAAGTTTCAATTTATGATAAATTTAAATAAATTTAGTTTTAAATAATTATACTGTGTTTAGGTAGCTTAAGTACACATCTTTTCAATTGGCTTGGCAGAATAGCTCCATATTCCAATTTTGGAGAGTAATTACCAATTCAACGTATATGTTCCCAAATGGGAACATCGGCGTTTGGGGTATAGTTTTTGAGGGGATTTTTATAACAAGTAAAAATTCGAGCTATTTCTTATTTTCTTTAATTTTTTGAACCTTTTCTGTCTCAAAGGATCTAAACAGGTTAATCATGATGTTTTAAATTTCTAAATCTATAATTTAAATTTTTTTCACCTGCTTTATGGAGGAATAAATGCCAAATCTTTATAGCAGATTCCTACTTTTGTATATTTGTCTAACTCCCTGACCGATTAATCGTCAGTAATTATTATTAGTGGTTATACAAAGGGCATATTTGGAGTACTTCTGAGGACTGGGGTACTTATTTTGTTCAAGTGCTCTTTTTTACATCAAAATTTTAGGTATAAATTTGAAGAATTTTGAAAATAATGAAAAGTGTGTACATCTAAAAACACTCTCCTAAAGTAAGATGGATATTAGAGATATGTTGTTTAGTTTGGAATCTTCAATTAGAAACGCAGCTTTAACAAATCAATGGCGATAGTTATGATTATCACTTTTGAAAACTAATTAAATTTGAATGCAATTCATGGATTTTATGCTTGATATCCGGATAAAACAGTAATTAAAACTAGTTTTTCCCGCAGAAAGATAACCGTTTAGCTTTGAAACGCATTGGAACATTCTTTCGTATTTTTTATACCGAAAAATTACCTATTATGCAATAAAAATGCACGGAAAAGTGTCACGCATGTAATAAATATGTAAATTTTTTCTTTTGAAAATCTATGAAATTTTACCCAATCGTTCAACTATGGGAATTAAATATGAAGAAAAAGTCCAATACAATAAAAATGTTCAAAATTATTGAGTAGAAACCTATTTTAGTAGTTTTATTTGAATTATTTTTGAAATATATGCCTTTTGGAAACCCCCTAAAAACTTCACTTCAAACGCCGATGTTCCCAAATGGGAACATCCTCAAAATCCTATTTAGGATTTTTTTTCTACCAAAAAATGTCAAGATTGGTTTTAGTAATGATGAAACAAGCCATTTAAGCCAAAAATCAGAACCTTTAATTTGAAATTTGAATTGCGGCGTTTAAAAGATTAAGTCTAAGTGGCGTTACTTTGTTTTATTAAAAGGTATATTAGTGGGTTAACTGCCAGTGGGTACAAAGGACAAAGCGAAATGACTTCAGCTCAAAGGAAGAGGGTTGGTAAACTTACCGTTTTTTGTTTATTCTTTATAAGAATTTCTTTTTTTTATTGATTTTTAAAGGTAATTTATTAGCAGCAAACAAAAATACAAAAACAGATCGAAACCTAGAATTTAATTAAATTTATTTTTCAACATTTGACAACTTCATCCGCCCCGCATAGTGAACTTATCACACATTGCTTCTTAACTTTTAACCTACTCACAAGCGGGCCAAATGGAAAAGCGCAATCATTCCCTTCCCTTATTGGAGAGAAGACATGTATAAACATTAACTTAATAAGTATTATTGAATAACCAGTTGGTGCCTAAGGGGATATTGTGTATACGTGTTTTGTAATTAAAGACTACTACATAATGTATAGTCTAAAATGAAAATATGTCTAAAGTGAAATCATCCTTCCTTCTATAAGTTACAAGTCTTAATAAATGTTACTCCTTCAGAATATTTCCTCACCAAGTGCTATGTGAAATTATTAAAAATAAAGGTTAAAAGGTTATTCGTATGATACTTGAACTGATAGGAACTCCCTATACAGGTGCCTGCCTACCTATGGAGGCTTTTTTTTTAAATAATTAAAATTTTGACCTAATTTGTGGTTTATACAATTAAATGCATCTAAGAACTATGAATAATATAAAAAATAATAAAATATTAATTTTAATTTTCATATTATTGATGAATTTATGCATAAAAATCACCAAAAAACAGCCTTTCCGCAAAACATCATAACTCAAATTTATATGAAGATATTTTTGTTTTGTAAACTTTATTATCCTCATAAATACATGCTTTAGGAGGCCTACTATTTTTATGTCTAAATTTATTTAATATCAAAAGTTATAGAACTAAACTTGAAAAATTATTAAAAAAACCCCAAAATTCAGTAAAGTTTTTGATTATACTATTCATAAAATAAAAAATATTACACCTATAACCAAAAAAATAGTAGGACTCCTAAATCATATTATGTCAAGTATTGTGCCCAAGTTTTATAGAAATTCACTTATAATATTTTGAGTTATGTTGTTTTGCGGAGAAGGAAAATAGCAAAAAAGTGATTCTGAGAAAAACGCGAATGAAGTATTGAAACATATAAACATACCCTTTACAACCCTATTTGGAAAATGTGTAACTTTGGTTCTAGGAAAGATAAACACAAAATTTTAACTGATTTGGAAAGCTAAAGATGTGCTTTTTGAAATTAGGTAATAAAAAATAATTTGAATTTTTGGTCCAAAACGGCTTTTATAGGTAGGCAGGCACCTTAATTGTACATACCGTAATTAACCAATTATTTTAACTGTTGTCAAAAGTAGGTATTTTTCGTTTAATTTAATAACACCCAAAAGTTACTTACCAAACTTCTTCAATCTTTTTAATGATATTTTTAATATTTTATTTATAAGTTCTAGAAAATAAGTAAAACATATTTTTACTGTACACATAAATCATAACGTTTGAAAAGGATAAAAGTTCTACAGTTAAATCTTACGGCTATATGGTACCTCAATAAAACTTTAACGCCAAATTGATTTTCTTTCGAAAGAATCTCAGTCTCAGAAAGTAACAAACTAAATAAAAAGTATCGAGACACATGTCTTTTCAAATGGCAGCATCTGAACCCAGTCTCTAACGTTAAGTTATCTCAACAAGAAGCGACAGAAAAGCAGTTTTATCTCTAGTCACATGTGTCACTTTTTTATTTCACCGGTAATTATCAAAGGTCAGAAAAGGTAATAAAATTACACATTTCTGAAGTAATTTGAACGTAACAGAAGGTTTGGTGCTAACAACTGTGAGTGAAGTTAATTTGAGATTTTATCTTTTGGGGCCTTTTTATAGAGCTGTAAAGTTTTGAGTTTCAGATACGTTTAGAGTTGGCGTTAAAGTTCTTTGGATGGAAACTTTTGTCGTAGCAAACTTTCAGAAAATTTTGTTCTTAGTAACAATTTTTATAAGCTTGTGACCGGGTCCTTGCTAGTGTAATAACATAGGATGTTTCCATTTATTACATTAACATACCATTACTTTACATTTGTTACATACATTTATTAACATTAAAATGCCAAAAAATAACTTAAAATAATACACCAGAAGAATAACATGAAAATCTCCCAAGTTTGGTGAAAATAATTCAATATGCTTGATGATAAAAACTAGATGGAGACTTTTATTGATGGCAGTATTAATAAATTTTTAAAGTAAGTTAATACATATACAGTAATTAATATAAATAGTTTGTTTATTTTATATAGATATTCATGTTTAGCACGTCGAAATAAATAAGAAATAGCTACTTTACACGAACTTTTTCAAAAATTGTTGTCCTGTATACTATGGTTTTAAGCATGCATTAGACACACAAAAAACCCACTTTGTATAAAATAATCATATTTGCAACTCAAATTTGATAAAAAAAAATATCTCTAATTCCTAGAACTCCTAATTAGAATTCAAGAAAAATAGCTTTATGTTAGGATTATTATTTTATTTTCCACGGAAATAATATTGGGTGGTATGGATTTTTTTAAAAACTTTATTGTCTGATATAACCAAAGAGATGAAATATAGTTATCTAACTTTTTATTCCTTATTCAAAGTGATAGAACTTTCTCATTGAAATTACGTTTTAGTTACTTTCGTTCTGAAACAAACTGAAAAACAATATCACAAAATAACTTTTAAACCTTGTAGTTTGTTGTTAAGGAAAACAATTACGTACGAAAGTTTAATTTTTATAAAAGGACATCAGAATAATCAAATATTGTCATTCCAAGTTTTCAAAACACAAATTTGAACAGAAAAGGAATGTGATTTCATTAGGCCTCTCTTTTTTCTCACTCTCTTTAATCTCATTCTGTTCTCCCAGACTAAATTAAAATTCTTCAACTGTTTTCAACCACCAAATTAAATTTTTCTCACCCCCTAAATTCTTACTAAAGAGCCATCTACGTTACTCGGCTTCACGTGTTTTCAAAACCCTTAAGCCTTTGAAAGTTTTCTTGGGGAAAAACTTTTCTTACCAGGTTCTGTAGAACTACATCAGCTAGAGGAATTTTCTAAGCACTTTTAGCGGTAGCTGTCAAGGTGTTCTTTTTTTGGATCAAGTCTGGTTCGGGGATAAGTAATTGATTGTGAGGTTTTCACTTATTAGCTAAATTGCAGATATTTTATTTTTTCTGTTCTTTCGCATAGAGGAATTTTAATTAAACTTAACGGTGTTTGACATTTGGAATCCAGCATTTTTTATTGTTTCTTAACAAGCAACCTGTTGAATGCTAAAGGAATTAATTTCTTTTTGTAATTAAATTATTTTTGAGTATATGATTCAAATTTGTGAAGAAAAGTTTGTTAGTGTACTTCATTACCAAACAACATTAGTTCAAAGTAATTCAGTTTCTATGAAATTTAATTTAGTTTTTAGTAAATTTTATTTAGATTTGCGATTTATCATATTTCTTATTTAATTATTTCAGACATAGTTCTGCTAATTGTACTTTGGATCTCACAAGTTATCATAAAAGTTTTAATTTACTGATATTACAATTAACTATATTTAAATAAACGTCGAATTGACTTTTAAAGTTAAAATACAGTAGAGCCCCGATTATCCGCGAGCGGTTGATCCGCAGTGCGGATTATCCGCGAGTGCCACGAAAAAAATATTTAGTGATTTAGATGTATTTTTAGTGATTTAGATGTAGATTTAGTTGTATTTTTAGTGATTTAGAAGTAGGGCAAAGGTTTCAGCTGTACTGTACATATTTTAAAAGTTTTACATATCATGTTTTTTGTACAATAAAGCATAGTTTTTATGCATAAATATTTTTTTCGTGTTTTCACCTCATTTTTAGCCTATTTTCGGGTTATCCGCGATATTCGCTATCCGCGGTACCCTTGCCTAACAATTCCGCGGATAATCGGGGCTCTACTGTATATAAAAAAAAATTGGAATAAAAATTTGTAAACTTTATTGAAACCTTGTTTTTTGTTGTTTTGGAAAAACAAATTTGGCAAAATAGTTGCCAAGTATAAATTTTGCAATGATTTTACGCAACAAATTTAATTGATATTAGTAAATTTTTATTTTTTTTTTAAATTTAAATACAATGGTGGTTTAATTTTGAATAACCCATTGTTACCCTTCTGCTTGCCTACAAAGCTAAATTTATTAAGGAGGCTGCAATTGATTTATTTGATTGATTAAACTTCAAACATAGAGCCAGAGACTAAAATAAACTTCTAAATAATTCTCTTTTTATATTCAAAACAAATTATACACTGTGTCAGCTGTCAACATCACATGTGTAGCTAGCTCAATAAAACATCAATCATGCCAGAAGCACCTTGACTTGGTAGTAAATATATTGGCTTCAGTTCACGTTAAAGATAGGCTGAAATGAAATAGTCGGTTTTAAATTCTATTATTCCTGGTTTTGATGATGTTTATACATTATGAATAATTAAATAATTATTTAATTATTCTATTATAATTATAATCTATTATATCTATTCTATTATAATTTAATACTATTTATGTATTATAATACATGAATAGTCCTATAAAAAGTAAAACTGGAGTTTATATCCATCATATTAAATTCACGGTGTATACTTTCGGAATTTATAAACTACCTTTAATATTGTATTCTCATATTTTTGCTACTTTCTCTCTTTTAATAACTAATGCATGAATAAATGGATTCTTCCTTGCATAAATTCACATTTTAAAAATAATTCCATTAATTAAATATTAAGTTAGCAGGAACAACAATTTATTACTAACCTTGAACTTTTATATACTGTAGCAGTGGTAAAGTACATTCATATCTAAAAAGCATGTATAAAGTAATATAATGAAGATCATAATTCATAAATTAATGAAGGAAAAAATAGTTACCATAAGATCAGGTCATTAAAATTGAAATTGTTTCATAAAGTTTTACAGACAAACATTTCCTTAAGATGTTAAAACCTTGTATACTTACTAATAGCTCTTATAGATATATCATAAATTCTACGTTATTACTAAGGGGATTTTATGTGTGTTCCAAGCAGCCATATTACGAACAAATTTTCATTTCTTTAAACCAAAACACTTTAAAACAAATCAATTTACTCCTCAAAATATCATCAAGCATAAGCGATCTTTTAAAAACGGAGCATTCAAACTAATCTGTTTTTCATAAAAGCTCGAATTCCAAGACACATTCTACTGCATAATCCAATATTTATGCAGGAACCAGGGCTCTTATAATCCATTTTTCCTGGTGGCGAGCTCCGACAAGTGTTACTTTAATTGGTCCTTCGAGGAACGAATTTATACGAAAGAACGCAGGGTAATATGGATCAAGACTCGGTTTGTTGGATGTGAGATTTGTAGCCGTTTATGGTTTACGGTCGAAGGGGCTTTACTGTTGGCTGGGAGCACTGATACTTCATTTGGCGAGCGAAATGGCCAGGAAGTGGCCAAGGGGTTTGGGTTGAGGGGCCTTATGCAAATTTATTTTAATGCCTAAGGGAGGTGGAAAGAGGTTTTGTGGAATATGAGAAATACTTAGTTTTTAATCTGTGAAAAAGTGGACACTAAAAAATCATAATATACGTTCATACATCACCATACATAAAAATCATATTATACGTTATACCGGTGGGAGTTTCTAAAATGTCTGTTCATATTTTTATGTGGTAAAAAAACAAATCCGTTTAATTTCAGAAGGCATATTTTATTCCGCATTATGTGTTCTGAAAATATAAAGTATTGCTGTTTTGCGCATGAAGATAAAGTAATAACTTTGCTCAAAATGGGAGAAAAGACCAGGTGCTTTTTTCTATCAGTGCTGCAAATGATAGAATCTAAATCATGACCTTGAGGTTATTAACCACATGCTCATCAAGTACATATGTTTTTTAAATATTGCATTGAATGTAAAAATTCTCTACTGTAGTTATATCACAAAAAACCGAATGATAGAGTCTTTAGATGGTCTTTAGATGACATTTTTCGATTAACTAGACGCAAACAACGTTATGTGTTCTGATAAATCGCCAAAAAAAGCAACTGATAAATACCAACCAAAATATCTCAACTAACAGTAGATTGAAGATGTTTTCGCATAACTATTCTAAAATAAATAAACTTTAGTTAAGTCTAAATAAAATTAAACTATAAGTGTTGAATTAAAATTTAATATGAAATTCTCAGATTCTCCTCTGTTATTTGCCCAACCAATTCAAACTGAAAACCCTCCAAACTCAATATCCCACCTCCCAAACAAACCAAACCCCCTTCAAAACCCAATTTTCAACAAGAACGCCACCCATCCACTACATGCGAAAGAATCTCTGCATTTTTTATCATCGGGACAAAGAGGCCATAGTTTACACATGGCTTCCTTAGAAATTCAAGTGCAGTGCTTCAAGCACCCTCCAGGGGGGCCTAGAGTAGAAAATAGAAGCCCCTGGGGAGCCATTCAGAATTTAGTGTGTGTTGACCGGCATCCCAAAAGAAGGTGGGTAGCTTGTGGGAAGTTATTAATTGCTGGATTAACAAGGAAATGAAGATTGAATCCTTTACAAATTGGGCTTGTAGAGGTAGTTATATTTAGGTTGGAAATGTTGTTCCCACTGAAGAAATAAGAAAACAGTATGGAATTAAGGACCTATACAACACTTACATAAATTAATTTTCATTACTGAAAAATTATCAATCATGCAGTACTAAAATGCCTCTTAATCAAAATTAAGTTTTAGTTTAGAATTGAGTGTGCATTCGTTGTTTTCTTAGTGCTTCCAACTTAGGTGATAATAATGTTTTGTGGTAAAGCAATATGGTGTTGGACAATTTTAGATTGATTTAAAGGCACTTTTGGGAGTTCCGGGATTGAAAGAGATAGTAGCGTCAAAACAATCACCAAAAATGGGGAATATTGGATTCTACACCCAATTCTTATCTGAATCACCAAATGTTTCTATTATTAGGTATAGAAGTTATTTAATGGTATGATATTTGTGTTTTATACTTAAAATCATAACAAACATCTTCAAATGAAATCTTTATGACTTGAAGTTATTTGTACAGTAAATAAGTAATTGGAATTATTTTTGTGCATAGTGTGACACCTTTTGTTTATTGCAGGCATTAAATTACCAAAAACCTTACAGTGAAGAGTAAGAAGACATGTTTGCTAAAAAATTGAAGATTGGGCCAAGAAGTGCAGTAAAAAACCCAACAAAATACGTTTCTTAGGTAAGTAAAGTTTAATAGTTATGATGGTATTTTATGTTTTTTACCATATATACTGAACTTTTACCCAGGGCTCCATTTCTAGAATTACAGGTGCCAGAACGGTACATTTTGGTAGATGTGGTATAAATGAGGTTTTCGATGAGGTATAAATGAGGTTTTTCTAAAATTGTGTAAATCAAGGGTATTTTTAATTTCAGTCTATTGATAAAAAACAACGCCTATATCATAAGTAATATAATATCTTATTGTGAAATCCCAAAACATAATAAATAAGTCCAGATCGACAAATTCCAAACCACATCCCCGGTCCGACCCCCTTAAAATAATTGGCTTATTTTGAAAAATCGGCCTTCACCGCCATCCCAAACGCCGTTTCGGCCGCATACCGACGGCCGAATAATGGCCAATCATCGCCCTAATTTCTCCCGCTCGGAGCCGATAGGATTAGAGCCGCCGACTCGCCCTGCAAAAAGCCCGGTTTACAAAACGATGGACTTACCGTTAATCGGTGCTGGGAGATCCTTATGGATGGACCGAATAAAAAGGGTGCGCTCAATGGACCGGGGTTGAGAGCCCTTTTTCCAAGGGGGAGGTTTGTAAGGGTTCGATTGAGGGAGGATGGTGCCGAATTAAGGCTTGATTTGATTGTGAGGTTTAAGGGATTTTGGGTTTTGAAGGGGGAAGTGAGTTTTGTTTTACAGGGTAGTTATAAAATAAGGTACCCTATTTGAACCTAGTAGAGTCGGTTCAAGAGGATGGTTGCCGATGTATATGGACCGTGATAAATCGAATTCTTCTAGTAAAATTAGCTTCATTTTTGGCCGTTAGATGTTGTTTTTTCAGTAAAAAAAATTACTGCTTGAACAGGTCCCTGGTGTAGCACAGGAAAAAAAAGCAACGGGCTATTGTATGTGTTCAATGTTTCATTGAAAAAGAAACAATCATCTCACCAACCCGATTTACATTCATGTGCAGTATTTACTACCCATCGCCCACATTTCCATTCTGAAAATGAAATGCGTAATTTTTGTGTAATTTTGAATTACAGAATGTGAGAACTCTTTACACGATTTCAGAACTTTTTACCCCTTGAAGCCCTTTTTGCAACAACGAACTCCAATAGGAATTTGTTGTTGGAGTTAGCTTGCTGTTTCTGGAAGTTCCGCAATTGCCAATCTTTGTCCAAATTTTTTATACACCCCAAACAAACACTTAACGTGTCATGAATGCCACACTTTTCACATTTTACCAAATATGCACTTCACTGATATTCACTTTCGCTAAAGGAAGTAAAGACTTTTTTGTTGAAATATACCTAGAGTAAAATGACTATACTCGACAGCAACGTTTCTTGAACCCAGTACGTCACAAATGCGGAAGGAGAAATCGGTAAACACAAAGCCTGTTGGGTTGTTAGGAGGAGTTTTGGTACGCAAATCGTGATTGAAAAGCACTATACATGGGTTTAACAAAATAATCATATTTTTAAATTGACGTTCTTCATTTCACTCAAAATTCAGACACCACGATGGGAACTACTTTGTTTGTTACTGACGTCGTAGGGTCAACTTAAGTTGCTGTCGAGTATAATTGGAAATTATACTCTGTAAATTGGGCGGTAGGTCATAAGATATTAGAGCAATTAAGAACGTCTCACAAGATTTTCAGTTTTACAATCACCTGCGAATAATTTCAGAGCAAACGCGGAAATCACTATAAACGTCTTTGTACCTAATCATCCTATTCGACCACTGTACACAAAACATCCTCCTTCCCAAGTAAAATCCTAATTAATTCCCACTAATTAATTCGACCAAAACACCCACATATCCTCCACAACAGCGATGCGATAATATACCGCTTGTGACATCGCACGCAATGGCCTTTTAATAACACTTCGTTACCTGATGAAATTGCGCAGCCACTTTAAATGGCTAATGGTCTTACTGGACAAATAGAAGGCCAGGGAGAAGAGCATTCCGCTGTCGACAACGCCCTTCTGGCTAATTTAAACCTGTAACAATAACCGCGCGTTCTGACCATTATGCTGGCTCAGGTGTAACACTCTTGTGTGTGATAAGAAGCCCATCAGGGTTGGGTTAAAAGACCCAGATAACTCACTCTTAATTAAATAGATTGTTTGCTACTGTCTGTATTATTATGAGGGTAATGGAAAATTACTTTGGGGTTATGTGGGTGGTATTACGATGTAACTTAAATTTAGTGATATGTGTACATTTGTTTAATGAATTGATGGGAATGAATATTTAAATGCCTCAACTAAAATTTTTGATGTCTTTTAAAAGTTGAAAAAAAATGGAAGTACACTTACTTGATTACCCACTTACTTTACTTGAAAAATGGGAAAAACTAAACTTGTAATACAAATAATCATTATTAATGTAAAGTGGCCACAATCAGTAAATTATCACGATAGAAAGCAGTTATATCCTCTATATGTAGGATTTTTAATTCATTATATCATGCAAAAAGTTTAAACTATATATTTGTAAAAATTGGTGTTTTTTTTACAAAATGTCAGATGCAAAATTAATTATGTTTGCCTCTGTGGAAAATAGTAAATACATTCCTTTTTTTACTTGATACTTAATTAAAAACCTTTTTAACAGAGAAAATTAATCGAAAAGTAAAGAATAAGAATTTGAGAAAAAAAATTCAGAAATAACTCTTAAGACTTTTAATGATGATTTTTGTTATACAGTCGTATTGTATTATTGCCATTTTTTCTGACTGCGTGTGTTGTTTATACAGTAACTCATACTTTGGAAAATTCTACGGTGAGTTGAAAAAATTTCGAATGAAATAGATAAAATAGTTGTTTTTTAACTTATTAAAAAAAAACTTTCATTTTTCTCCCTTGTTCAAATAAATAGATATTATTTCCAGGTAGAATAAAAGGTAAAATAAAAAAAGCACAACAAACCACTTTGTATACATTTTAAAAATATTTTGCCGAGGATCATTGTATTAAGTTGCTTAGTATTATAACGGTGTAAGTTCACTAAAACAGTACTGAGTATTTGACGGCTTTTTCTGTTACTGTGCCTGTGTTGTTGCTATAGAGATCATATTTGGTGCTCTTACAGCCTATAAATTAAAATACCTACCAGCCAACTACCAGAATAAGTAAAAGATCTAAAAAAACCAAATCTATGCTTTTCTCCAATTTTATAATCCTGGATTTACGCCAATCTTCTTATATTTGTAACAGCTTGTATTGACAGATGAAATGTGAAATCAAACAAACGTTTTCAAGCTTTTTAAAACAACTCTTTAAAAAATTACTACTTTAAAGCTCGGATCAAATATTTATTCAGTCCTTTTCAGAAAAAATATCCCAGATAGAGACATCACACAAGTTTCACTTTTCACCCCCTTATTTTTTCCCTCCAAAATCCCCACGGAATCCCCAAAGATAAGGATTGTATAGGTGAAACGGATCGGATAAGCATTATCTTATTCTCCTTCTTTTTGCTTCACGGAACGCATTATTATCACCACGAAAGAATGATTTTAAGAGCAGCAGGACAAGAAAACCCTAAAAAAAAAAGGACTCGTCGCGCAAAAATTCCTCTCCTTCGAATGGCAACAGGCCGATGGCAGATAAGGGACACGTGGAGCAAATGGCAAAGAAGAAGGGGCACTCACGTCATTTGTGATCATAATTTGATTCGCTTCAGTTGCCTTTTGCTTTCTGAAAAGTACTTAAGGAGTCTTTATAGATCCGTAAGCCATGTCTCCTCTTTTTAAGAGACTGTCTCCTCTTTTTGTTGGAAGATAAAAGGGTACGTCGAACAATGTCGCTAGTTTGCCCCCGTATCGGTTTGATGCGTTGATTTTTTCTCCCTGTAGGACTGATATAAAAGTAGATGTTTCGGAAGGTCCGTGTATGTGAGACGTTTCTTGTGTCGTCGGCTGGAAACTTGTCCGTGCATCTTTAGTGCTTCGGTTTGGAAGGAGATTCTATATTTAAATCATAATCCGTGAGTTGTAACTAATACTGAAGAGGGTTTACGATTCCGTTGGACTTGTTTACGATGGAATAATTCAGTTATCTAAAAGGATTTCGAGATTTTAGTGTACCGTGATTATTTTGCTGTTTTTAAAATATTCCTTTTTTACCCAATGGACACATTGTTTATTCTCCATTTTAAGGGGTATTCGTGAGTTAAACATTATTTAGATGCACTTCATCCGAATTAAATTTAAAGACTATTTTAAATTAACATTTAGTGAAAAATTATTTTTAAAAACGAAATTAAAGTATTTGGTAGTTAAATTTTCTATAAATATTAGTACATATTTGTTACAGAAGAGTTTTCGATATTAAATTAAAATTATAGTAGTTTTAAACCACTATTATCGTAAACATTAGAAATACATGTAGAAACCAACCAATTAAGTAATTTTATTTTTGAACACTAAAACTCAACTGGCGACATTTAAGTACCACTCTAATACCATGTATTATCTAACTCAATGAAGCATTTCACATTTTGTGGTAACACGTAGGTATTTTCCCCTTTTGTTGTTCGGTTTATGTCGAGACGAATTGGGTTTATTACGCAAAATTAATGTGTTATCCCAATAAGCACTTTTCATAAATATAACTATTATGAAATTTTAAAAAAATAATGTCAGATAACTGGATTAAAGGATTTTAATTAATTTAATGTTCAAAATGTAGTATTTAATCTTATTTAATTTCACAATTTTTAAAATTGTATTCGAAGTTATGTTGCTTAAAATGATTGTGAAAGCAGACACTTTTAGAAATCGAATCTATATCCAAAATAGTTTACTATATATTGCATTGAGAGTTTTAGATGAAACATTCTGCAATATTAGACTAGCATGTATTGTATACCCAGTTATTTTCTAAAATATTTCTACTTAATATTTAAGACATCTTCCACTCAATACACATTTTCTATTCTAATATAAAATACGTAACTAGTATTCCAAACACAGACCCTAAATAAATTTACAGACTAGATATTAATGTAAACTATTCAATAGAATGAGTTTAATATTAGTTAAACATGACCCAGGATATTATATCAGTAGGTCTACCTAATTAATATTCAAAGGAGTGCGTGAGGTTATATAAACCTCATTTCGGCATGGGAGTACACTAATTTGAAATCGGAAACACAATGCACTTCAATTGCAATGACACATAAGAACGATCCTTGAACAGAACATGCATTTCTAGCTATTTCAATACTCTTAAATAATTCGAAGATGTTTCTGCAAGTTGTGGATTGACCTGTTTTGAGCAGAAATTATAAATTTGATTGAGTGTGATTTAATGCATTATTATTGCTCTGATGTATTTAGTATGACTGGGTAGTTTGTTTAGTTAACTACATAGATTGGTAATAGTGTTTTGGGAACTGTCTGAGTGTGGCTTATTTTGATCCCCTCAGTTACTGAAGATATTCAATGGTAATACAAACTTCATCTGTAAAAATGATCTTAAATATTTTATTTCGTTTGGAAAATTCTTTATCATTTGACCAAATATCAGTAGAGCATTTTCAATTACATGACTCGGACCTAAGAACGGCCTTAGCAAGTTTTACAGTTTTTTTGACCAACAGAGGTTAACAGTTACAGAAAATCTCTAGCCGTGAAATTCTTCTATTGGAGCATTTGCAATCCAGTGATCCCATACACCTAAAAACCGCCTTAGCAACAAATAAACAACGGCCTTACAGAAGGTAGTACACAGTTAAAAGAAAATAACCGGTTGTGACGTCACCTGAAAACACTATCGTAAAATTGTTTAAGTTACGTTGTCAACTAGACCTGCACTATACTAGACAGAGCAACTTAAGTTGACCCTATGACGTCACAAACAAACAAAGTAGTTCCCATCTCGGTGTCTGAATTTTGAGTGAAATGAACTTTAAATTAAAAATATGATTATTTTGTAAAACCCAGGTATATATAGTGCTTTTTCATCACGATTTGTGCACCGAAACTCCTCCCAGCAACCAAACAGGCTTTGTGTTTACCGATTTCTCCTTCCGTGTTTGTGACGTACTGGGTTCAAGAAACGTTGCAGTCTAGTTCTAGTATATAGTTACTAAATATGCCCATGTCTCTCAAAATGAAAAACAGTAATTGGATACTAAACCGATCAAGAATGTTTACACTAATACTTAAATTAATTTAATTTTTTTTTTATGTTTGAAGAGTAAAATGTTTTTCTCATCTTTCTCATTTAATACCTTTTACTATCTCATTATTGTAATTGAATCGTTAGTTTTAAGAAGGGAATAACAAACAAAAAGGACAAAAATTTATTTTTATTTAAAAAAAAATCCCCAAGCTTCTCTCTGCAAATGAGTGGGAAGAAGGAAAAAATAACTACCCCTCATAGGCTGATTAGAAAGTTGAATTTGGCGAAAATTAATCTTTTTTTTCATTTTTAATTTATTTGAAATTTAAGTTAATATATCTGTCTTTTCTTATTCTTTGTCTCCTGTAAACTAAGCCAATGAAATTCGTTTTTAATTTCAAAGTGTTTTTACCTTTTTTTTATCCAGTTAATGTTTGACTCCATTGATATTCTTTAAACTGCTTTAATGACTCAGTGTCATAACACTTTTTAATTTTATTTGTCTTAGTCTTTCAATATTTCATTTTTGTGCTGAGATTTAACCAGAAATATTGTGAATTTAAATGGCTTTTTAAGATTTTTTTTTTCAGCTGAAATTAATTAAGATTTTTTTTAGCTAAAGGAAAGGTCCATGAACCTTTTTTTTTAACTTTACAATATTGTTGAATATTTTTTCGATGATTGTTCTGTATTCTAAATAAGGTCCTGAATTTCCAGTAAAAATTTAGTGGAATGAAACAATGAAAATTCTATTACGCATATGGTATACGTTGGTTTTTGGACTTATTCCTTTTTTAAATTGACGATTAAATTATATTTCCCTCAATATATCTCCGTAACATTGTATCTTTTACATTATCATATTTTCCACTTATAGTTCTATCTGTCTCTGTATCTTTATCATTGTATCAGCAGATCTCCTTCCTTTTCTTTCTATCGGTACCATCCCATTTCACTCACTCATTCTCTTGCACTCTTTCTTTTCTCTAATACGAGGTGTGGCTATTTAATAACTAGACTGATGCTCCTACAAAAGAACTAAGCATGTGACAAATTTGAACATTAGACAGTTGTTTAGTATGGAACTTTATATTTTAAATGCAGCAACCCCGGTGTTTTTAAACAAATTCGTCTGGCTGTAGTGTACGTTTATATAAAAGCATATTGTTCCAGTTTGCCGGAAAAATGGTAAGTGCACAGTAATAAGGCAACAAACTTTCGTTAAATTTCACACGAAATTTTCAAAAAATGGCTACCAAAACTCATTTTTTAATAAAGGACATGTATGGATATAAATATTTGTATTTGTCATGTGCATACGTTTTTGAGGAGTTTAAGTGTTTTCTAGATGGCTGCGAAGATAAAGAAAATGATTTACACCACTACAAGCCCTTTCTCGTCAAAAAACAGTTAAAATTACTAAAAAATGTTGGTACTTTGATCCGATTTAACAGTTTTTATGTATTTGTGCAATTGCTGAAACTGTTTGAATTCGCAAATAATGCTCAACACAAGTTTTGCTTATCAATTCTAACTCGCAAGTCATTGAATCTCCGTAAAGATTTCACGCCAACTCATTCTGTAGTGTCTGTGAAGACACGTTAATAGCCAAATACCACATCCCTGAGTTAAATCATCCAACTTTTTCACCTAACCTTGTCCCATAGGACTTTTACCTAACTACCAAGCTTAAATCTGTTTTTAAAAATCAGGACTTCAGCGTTTTGAAGCTGTAAAAGAAAATCCGGCAAAAGTTTTAAAGGAGGTCACATACGAAGGCTTCCAAATTTTTTTCAAACAACAGAAAATTCACAAAAAGTGGCCTAGGGGTAGAGGAGGGATCCATATTAAAGGTAATAATAATTAAATATAGATAAATTAAAAATAATAGAATTTATAGCATCAGTCTCGGTATTTAATAGCCACACCTCGTATATTATATAACACCGTTTTCTTATTTTCTTTCTCTCTCAACAACTAAAACGTTCATATTGCCTCGAATCAAACCTCTTGTTTCAGGCAACATACATCTCCCCAGATCCGTCAATAGAACTATCCCACAACCAAACAAAATATATAAATAAAAATACCGCCATTTCAATCATTTTCCCCTCACAAATCCAGGCAGACATCTCCCCTTAAGCAAAAGAAAAACTTAACGACTTCCAAATGACACTTTCATCAAACTATATCCTCACGAAATCCATAATTTTAAATCAACTCCCCTCAACAAATCACTGACAGTTAATCTCCCATAACTTTTGCTCCCCAAAAATAAACGACCCTAACTCGGTGTCATCCCTCAACTTAAAAATTCGGAAAGTACACCAACACCGAGTAATGTCAGCTATCAATAAAATCTGCACTCTGATAAGAGATGATGCACAGTGTTAATGACGTCTTTTCACTGAAAAATCTCTATCGTTAATATCAATTGATTGCTTATTTTTCATCATGGCCGTCGCAGGAACGATCGGTGTTAAGTCTCTGACTCGATTTTTATATGGGGATTAGGGCGAACAGGGATAATGTACGTTTGTATGATTGCTTTAGTCATATACCCCGACAAGTTTTTTAAGAAAATGTTTTGGAGAGTTAGGAGATTACATGTCCTTTTGGTATTTGAATTGATTTGGCTTCAAAACGGTGATGCTAGTTATTATGAGAAAGAAAAATGCATTCCAATTACAATTTTTTAAGAAATTTTTAAAATTGCATTATAAATATTAAAGATAGGTTATGACAATAATAGAGTATGAGTGCTGTTCTATGTTTTATTAAAAAGGAATTCCAAATACGTCATTTTTATTCACATAGAAATATCAATAGAATTCCAACTACGTCAATTTTTATTCACATAGAAATATCAATAGAATTCCAAATACGTCATTTTTTATTCACATAGAAATATCAATAGAATAGAAAATACGTCATTTTTTATTCACATAGATATCAATAGAATTCCAAATACGTCATTTTTTATTCACATAGAAATATCAATAGAATAGAAAATACGTCATTTTTTATTCACATAGAAATATCAATAGAAAAGAAAATACGTCATTTTTTTATTCACATAGAAATATCAATAGAATAGAAAATACGTCATTTTTTATTCACATAGATATCAATAGAATTCCAACTACGTCAATTTTTATTCACATAGAAATATCAATAGAATTCCAAATACGTCATTTTTTATTCACATAGAAATATCAATAGAATAGAAAATACGTCATTTTTTATTCGCATAGATATCAATAGAATTCCAAATACGTCATTTTTTATTCACATAGAAATATCAATCTTTATTCGAAGGTTTTGATCTCATCAAAAAAATTCGAAAGGAATTTTAAACTCACATAAATACATTAACGTTTAATGCTTATAAAACTGAAAAATTTAGCTTGTTTTCTGAATTCTAAAAAACAAAACTACTTTAGTATATTGGTACTTGTTAAAATCAATATTTTTTTTCCAATTTTAAGAATAATATGCCAGTTTAAAATCAATACTATTTAAATAAGAAAACATTATGAAATATTTCTCAACCTACAGTAAAAAATATAAAAACTGTCTGACGTCTGCTATTATTTTTATTCCTATGATGATGGGTTTTATTTTTCTCTTTGAAACTTGGCACAAACGTATTTGCTCAAATAAATTTCTCTTAAGAAGAGGTTAATGTTAACTTTTTTTACAAGTGTAAAAATACAAACACTATTTCCTTTACTATAACGTGTAAAAACATATCGATATAAACCTTACATTTGTCTCGCAAGCTTTTCTACGTTCAGGAATTTCCAGGAACCCGTGTAATATCCCGATATTATAACCAGGAAATCCTTCAGTCTAAAGAGAACAACCATATCGAATCGCTAGATTATATATTTCCAGGAAATATACCCTCCTCTTTCATAAGATACGTTATTATATCGGAGTTGGTGGTATTGACATGAAGACGTATAAAAAGTTGTCTTGAGATAAATTTAACGAAACGATTTGAAAACGTGGGGGAGGAAAGTTGTGTCCAGACGTCTAGTTTTCAGTCGCTGATCACTGAATGATAAGGGATAGTCAAGTAAAAAGATACCCTAAAAGTGTTCCTGGTTCGTTGATTTTTTTATATACTTTAGTGTAGTGTTTTTGATATATGGAAACAAATGTTGAGACCTGCTGTTTTCTAGCAGATAAATTTCATTGTTTTTGTTAGAAGAGATGTATAGTATTCTATGGTGTTGTTTGGTGATATTCTACTTATTTATCATAAGCCTCTATTCTTGTATAGAATATATAACTTATTTTATGTATGGAGTTTCTCCAAAATAAATTTAAGTAGTATGTGATTTTTTAGTACTAGCTCATTAAAAAAAGTTTATGTAGTAAAAGTTTGTATTAAAGTTGCATCTTATTGTTTTCAATCAATGAAAAATTAACTTGACTAATCTTCAATAAACAGTATTTTCAATCTTATTTTGAAGGGAAATGCATCATGTTCTATTAGGATGTCATGTCTGATAAACTTAAAGTTCCCCTTAATGTGCGTCTGTCCGGACTTTATTTTTCATTTTCAGCGACAAGAAAAATACGTACTCCCTAAATTTAGAAGACTAATTTAAGTTGAAGTACAAATCCTAAAGTATGTAGAAGACATTTGCGAATTTTTACCTCGTTAAGATCGTTACTTGAATAAGTTAGTGTTTAAATCTATTAAGTTGAGCACTGGACTTTCTAAACCACCACCTAAGGTATTTCACTTTACCTGTTTAAGCTTGTTTTACTTAATAAAGCTTCTGGCTTGATTGGTTATTAATTCACAGATTATTATCAAAAGAAAACACTCAAACCTTTTCAAAAACGTTTACTTTTTAAAATAAAATATTTGAATTAAGAAATTCGTAACTTTATTTAGTAACTTGGATGATTTTAATGGTAAGCATCTGTTATAAAATTCAGTATTTCATGTAATTTGGAGTTTTCAATAATCGTTATTCACAAACGAAATAGTTAGGACTAACATGCTGGGTTACTGGGTTTAAACTTAGTATATTTATACTTTTCTCTTCAAAACGCAGTGTGCACACAACACAAAAATAGAAACTTACCTACACTTTCAACTTATATCTCTAAATGCAAACAGTTCCAGATTTCCTTCATAATAAAACCTACTTCGAATATCTCAAATAGCTTTACCTCCCTTAGTTTCTGAATAAGCTGATTCACTTTCACGTAAACGCAAAAGTAAGAACTGTCTCAATCTGGTTCCGAATAGGTTACCTCCCGAACTTTACAAGAACTGATATACGACAGCATAAACCCGATCTGTAACAGGAGCCAGCAATGCTCCCTTCCTAGGAAACGGGAAAAAATTATCTTCCCCATAATTTATTACTGCCTCATATAGTTCTCGTCTTAGGTTCCTTCTTTGATATTCAGCAGTAAACAAAATAAATCTCGTCTTCTTGTAGAAGTCAAAACTATCCCCAAATAGTCTTCGAACTTTCGTGTTATGGGAGAAATCCACTGAGGTAAAAAGAGGATTTCTAAAGAATCGCTTTTGGCTTTTGCATGTGATCTGCTCAGATGTCTCAGTCTGAGTGGCTAAAGGTTTATACTAAGGTTGTTCTGGATTTAAAGAACACGAGCAGGGTATTTCTTGAATAAGTTATTGGAGCTTTGGACTCTTTCTTTTCGTTTTATATCTTCTTTTGTGAAGATTGCGATGTATTTTGGTTGAGCTGGTATAAACGCGTGCTGTTAGGGAGAAAAATCGTGTTTCATAGGAAGTTATTTTGAAACATTTGAACAACTTATACAAATAGGTGTTTCAGTGATTAAAAAATATTATGGAATTTCCATGGTTTATCTTTTTTTGAGTAAAATTGTCTTAAATATCAAGGAATACGAGAACTCAAAGATATTTGTTTGTAAAGTAAAATTCTAAAATGATTTTTAGTTGGGGTTATAAAAGTACAAGTAATTGTACAAGGAATATTTTAAAATATGGGAACATGAATTTTTGAATACATTAGCAACCTGTGAAAGTTTCTGATAAAAATATTTATTTATTGAGTAGACAAATTTTGTAAAGTTTCTATAATTGCTGTGACAGTTAATGCATTGAAATTTTGAAGATAAATAGATTTAAAGAGCCTTTACAGGTGTTACAAAAAACACAAAAACTAATTTTGAATAAATAATTTCGCTAAACTTAACATGCTTTGTAATTTGGGGATGTATTTGAAAAAGTTGAATCACAAACTCCTCGAAAAATGTTCAATCAGCATTTTAGCTAATGTTATGATAAAAATATTGTCCAATAAATATACATAAAAAAACCTAAAGTAAATTCTATGAACTGAAATTTAAGCAAGCCTTTATAAAGAAAGGAAAATAGAAAAATTATAAACTTGTACAATGTATTGTGCATCAAACCAATTTTATCTTTATCATCTGTTTGATACGATAAATATGTTAAAGATACTCTTCCATATCAACGAAACTCTTTTATGACGATAGGATCTACTTTTCTCCACAGCTCTATTGTGAAGATCTTAAGCCAACGTGAAGTACCTTTATCCGATAAAATAAATTGCTTTCTAAAATCCCCTGCAATTTCCTACTTAACCACAAAGTGCCTTGTACGAGATATAGGAAGAGAAATAAGTGAAAATAACAATTGGACTACTTTTTGATGACTAAATCGCTTGTTCGGGGTTTTCTTTCTGGAGAAAGTAATTTCTCTTTGAAAGAAATTATCTTCCTTTGAAGTAAGTGAAAAAAGCTGATTCGTTTTAAAGAGAGAAAGCGAGATAGGTTTTTGTAAGAAAAGCTATCATGATAGAGTGTGGGTATATCATATTAGCTGAAAAGAAGCTTTTGTAATAAAAACTTTATGTAAAGCTTTCTATTGAAGTGCTGGCCAAGGGAAAATACTCGTATTATTAAGTTTTCTGTGTTTTAAAAATGGGGTTTTCACACCAGTGAATATTATGTTGTGATTCGAAAATATGAATCTAGTAATCATGTAAACTGTAAACAGTTTTTCGAATTGTTGTTTTTTTATGATGTGGACTTATCCCTAATGCGGTCTATAAGAATGCATTTTTCAGAACTATCAACGTGAAGTATGTAACTTAATACTTTAGTTTTAATACAATTAAGACTTATTAGTATTGGTATCATATATTTTTAGTAATTACTTGTGTTTGGTATAACATAACAATAATTTTTTTTTCTTTACACTTTAGAAAATAATATTTTTCAGAGTTCATTTTTAAAAACATTTTATGCTTTTATATTTTTAAATTTTATTGCCCTCAGGATTATACTTCACAATACTAGTTGTGTTCTTCATCAAAGGGGTTTTTACCTAAAAATTTATCATTTACCTTTCAATTATAACGAACTTGGTAGTTTATTTTTTAAGACATAGCACGGAAAAAAATGAAAAAATGTTGTTGCTATTATTATTAATCAAATATTATTTTGCGCAAATATCTTTTTCCTCATAATAAAATTTTTTATTTAAAAAAGCAATGCTGTAAAATATTTTAAAATTCTTACATTCATTCAAACTTTTTAATTTTTATATGCCTCTATGCAATAAAAACAACAGAGGTAGATAAAAAAGTACTTTATTTGTTTGAATTCTAGTTACATTTATCATCAGGAAGAAGAATTCGGTACCTTAAAAAATTACCAACAATCTTCGTGATATTTAAAAAAATTAATAAATTTTTTGGAAAAATGTGAAACATGCTATCTGCTGCTTGACATTAAAGGAATTATTTATCTACCCACAAAGAAAACAAATCTATGTGCTTGCTAATCGTTCACATTCACTCTTATCGCCCCAAAATAATCAACAAAAATCACAAAAATTCTTCGTCTCTAATCTAAAATCGTCCGACTTTTTCTTTGAACAAAAAAAAAACATGTCTGACATGGAATGTCTCAACTATCCCAAACAACCTAGATTTAACTTTTTTATCCTTCCTCTACATATAAAGCTAAGAAAAAATTACATGTCCGGCCAACAACACACATAACCTGTAATGCAAAAAAAAAACTTAACAAAAAAATAATAGATAAAGCTTATGCAAACAAAAAGTTCGAAATCATTCTAATCTCCCTCAAACAAGAAATCCTCTGCAGGATTTTACAACTGCCGGTTTTTCCTACCCCGTCCCCATTTAGGTGCCGAGTAGGCTCATAACCTACCCCTACCTTTCCCTTTTTTTACGAGCAGTAAAAACCCTAAATTATTATTCCCCGTAGGAGAGCCCGCGTAAAAGCGCAAGTTCAGTTGTAAAGTCTGAAAAACTAACTTTACATTTCTTCTGAGGCTTTATTCTTTTCCTTGCAAAGTAGGTTTTTGTCTCCTTATCTGGCGGCGTCACTCCGGCTAAGGCTGAGTTTATTTTTTGAGGAGAATAAAAGTCTAACTTCTGTCTGAGGCGAACGTAATTTATGACTTTTACTTTGAGGGATCCTTCGTTTTGCGATTTGTATGATAATTTGTGATTGTCTCTGGGTATCTTGTTGTGGGGCTGCTCTAGGTTTTTTGGGAAATGCCAAGATAAATATTCACCGCTTTCTTTTTTTTTTGTGTTTTTTGATTCTGGTCATAAAAGGAAGATTTTATCTTTAATGGAGGGCTTTGAAAAATGAATTGTAAAATCTTCTACCATTGAGTGTTCCATAGGGGTGAAATATGAGTTTGAGGATGACTTTAAGGTTGCATAATTTGTTTCATAAATTATCGTAATTTTGAAAGTTTTTTCTAAAATAGTCGAAGTTTCTTGTGCCAAGTATTCTTAGTAAACATAAAGGATGTAATTTATCGAAGTTAGTATTAATAACTGCGTTCATCAATTATTGTGAAGGAGGTCAGCTTGTTATCACTAAGGAGTTGACTTTTTTTACTAGGAATGTTTAATGCGTTTTAACAGGATTGAATATTACTTTTTTGTAATATTTCATACAGTTAAAAGTTCTGTGATATTTTTTTTCTATTTTTACAGTGAATATCTCTTTTTATTTATGAATAAACAATATATATTTTATTGATTGATAAGTATTAAGAACAATATTTATTTATTCTTATCATATTTCTATTGGTAATACTTATTGTTTAATTATTTCTATTTATGCAACTATTTTTTTTTTTTAGAAAATACCAATAAATGTACAATTTATTCTAATTTATTTTCATTACATTTTTTAAGATTATTTTCATTTTTTTTTATATTAAATAGAATTATATAAAATACAAAATTACTATAATATCACTTTGCTATTTAATGCACTACCACTATATATCTATTTATTGGTATGTATTTATGTATATTGTATATAATTAATAGTACTTTTGTTTTTTGTTTGTATTAATGAATTAATTGTTAATCATGTAACACCTTTGTTAGCGGGCCTCGGCCTGAAAGGCAAATAAATATTCTATTCTGTTCACTACCACTAACACATATTAACACAGAATTAATCGTTTTATTATTAATATAACGAATCATGAAATACGTTATCGACATAATAGAATAGTATGAAAGTTATTGGTTTTGAAATTTTAAATATTTTTTTCACCAAGGACCTAATGTAGAGTAACATTAGGCTCATATAGCTATCAAACATTAATGGTTTTTTATAACTTCCGAAATCACCTTCCTGATAACTGAGTTAACTGATAAAAAATATTTGATGCGCAAATATAAGTCTTCCTATCTAAATAGTTTTTGAAAAAAAAATAACTCTTTCAAGAATCTTTACTGAAAAGCGTTCAAAGTGACCCAGTCTTCCCTATATTTTACAGTTCGTTTAGTAAGCAAAATTTCAATGGTACTTTTTAACATCATCGGTTTGAAAAAAAAACCGGTTACATTCTTACCTAAATCAGCCAAATTATGGCGCTTCTATTGCACCACATTTTAACCATTAGTCTCTCCAATTAATATCTTCTATTTGATCACAGAAAACTTCTCTCTAGCTACATTCTTGCAACCCATTCTTAGAAAATTAACATAACTTCCCAGAACCTGAAACAAACCAGGTATCTCAAATCTCTAACTATTCTCCTTAAATACATCCCAAGCCGAAAGAAACAAACCTGTATCGATTTCCTTCAGAACCAACTTCCTTTAATCTGTAATTAAACTAATTCCAGAACTCACAAGTCGCATCGAATTTTCCTCCTACCCAAAACCCATGTTAATCAGGCCTACTCGATCTGGTATATATCAGATTCTTCAGCATATGCATATTAAACCTGAAAGTCTCGGTCTGTTTGCATTATGGTAACGGAACAAAAAGGCAGATATTAGAGAAGAGGTCCCAGGAGGAGAAAACAAATCGTAATTGCCAGGTTGGGGAGCTAAATAACGAAGTTATGAATTCGAAAGATAATCCTCTATTGAATTATAGGTATCACTCGGATGTGTTTGATATTTATAAGGTGTATCGGACTGGCTGTGGAGGAAATGTGATTAGTGGATTGCGCTTGCTTTGCCGGTTTTGGAGTTGTTGAGGGGAAATAATGCGAGATCAGGTGTTAAAGTGAAGTGAAGTGAAGTGAGGGTGTTGAGAGATTTGTAGTTCTGTTTAAGAACAAAGATGGTTCTGATTGTAAGAGCCGATGTAATTTTAAAAAACGCAATACTTTTACAGAAGTAGTAGTAAGTGTCTTTAGAATTCATTCTCTCGAGTCAAAAACACATTATTTCGCCTTTCAAAATAATTTTGTCTTTTACGTATTAAATGTTATTAATTCATCTCACTCCCAGTGGTATTTAGTTTTCTAAATAACTTATGATTTTATGTTTAATTTTACCATTGAATAAAAGCATATTTTATTAAAATATTTATTGAAATTTGGAGAATTTGTGAGATGGATTCAATATTAGTAAAGAAAAATAAAATGGCGCTTTTAAATAAATCCAGCATATCGAACAAATTAGCTTTAATTACATAAATTATTTTTATAAATCTCCATTCCTTCCAAAACACAATGCAAATTCAAAGTAACAAAAATATTTTCCCCCTTGTTCTAATACCATTCCGATTTTCCTACTACAACTCAAAAATCTACCTCATTCCCAAAACGATTCTTGTCTGAACATTTTTTTGCATGTTTATCTCCAAAGCACGAAAACTCCCCATTCTCTTCACTTCAAGTCTCAAAACAACCGATACCGTTTTCTTTTTTTTTTCAGTTTTTATTACGCAGTCCTCGCATTACCAGGTAGGTCCTCTAATGCACTGATTATTATTTTAATGATTCTTCTTCCGCTATCTGAAAAAGCCGGTCCTCTCTAATGACGTCATGAGTGCCGATGACTGCGATGCGTTGGATAGTTTTATGGGACATCTTCTTGAGACGATGTCTCATTAACGGAGTCCCCAGGTTTTGGCAGTTTGGGACCGGAATTTTGAATAGGTTGGGCTTTGCCTTATTGCAGTTTTCCCATCAGGGAAGGGAGCTATTGGAATGTTTTTGTGACGTGGCGTGATTTATTTTCTCCAAAATAATATGTTTTTGATTTTCTTTGGGGTACGTTGCATGTTTTGGTGAATGATTTTGAACTAAAAGTTAAGTTAAGGACGATGTTATATTGTAAACGTTAAAGTTTTTTAGTTATAAAGGTTCTTCATTTTAATTAATATATATGTTTTTAATATTTTTTCAAACTAAATATTTCAAAGTTTCAAATACAAAATTATCAAACTAGTTTTGATATCAATTTTATATATTACCTTAATTGTTTACGTTCTGTTTCATATTTTCGCATATTTTGTTGAAAGGGTAAAGTATGAATATAAATATAAATATATGAATATAAATATAAATATGAATATAATATATATATAATATATATAATATAATATATAATATATATATAATATATATATATATATAATATATATATATATATGAGTATATGAATATAAATAAAATATGAATTTTTCAATTACTTTTCTTTCAAAAATTTATTTATAAAACAGATTTTGTTTAAAATTATTGCTTTCACTTATTTATTCCATGGGAACATTTTATATTTTCTTCATGTGTTTCATTGGTTTGTACTTACGTATACTATATTTAAGGTACTTTTTTGTCTTTTAAGTTGATAATAAAATATATAACTTTAATAACTATATGCAAACGTGCACTTTTTCGTTTCCTACCCACATGAAGATCGTCAAGGTACTTTGGAAATCATTACTGTGCAAATTAGTTAATCAGCCGATTAAAGTACGCAGTTATCCAAATAATTTATGAAGATTGAGAACAGAACAATAATTTGGATAACTTTAATCTTTGGAGTTCATACATCGGTATTTAAAGAGAAAACTGTCAAAAGTAACGGTAATTGAAGAAAAATAACTTATTAAAAAGTTTAAAATGTTTATCGTAATATGATCCCTATCATTAATATAATATGCCAAACTTTTTAATCCTGAACCCTAACAATACTGTGTACTTTTTGGATTAACAGGTGACTTAATCTAATTTTAATTGCCTAATCGGAAATACTCGGTCAAACTATTAGCGATATTGGTGATTATTCTCAAATACATCTTAAAAGCTTTATAGCTAATATTTGTTTAATTACAAGCTTTTAACTAACTAATTAATCAAAGTTTAGATTCAATTCATCAAATTAAAAACCCTGGCTTCATTACCCACCACACACGTTCCTTCCGAACAGAACTTTCAACAACACCCCAACAAAAAACGTTAATCCCCTTCATCGGCTTACACAAAACCCACAAGAAACTCAAAGAAACAACAAACTTGATTAATTACAAAGCTGATGGCAAAAAAGCACAGAGTTTCTTTACCGGGAGGAAAAATTCCTCCAGATTATGAGATTAAAAACGGGTGGAAAAAACCCGGAGAATGGGACACGTGCGAAGGCAACAACCGACGCGCCGCCCCTTAACATGAGATTAATTGTCGGCGGTATCCTTTGGCGGACCCACCTTTGCACAAAAAGCTTGGATGAATGAAATTAACATGCGGAAAAACAGAGCGATAATGAAGTAAAACGTCAGAGATTAGCGGGAAAAAACGCCGGAACGGGTGGTTTTAATTAATAACTTTGGGGTGTTCCAACAGGTTAGGGGGAGGGGGGAGTTTTTTTTTTGTAGGGTGTTTTTTGAGAAATCTGAACTAAAATTAGCGCTGAAGAGTCAGCTAATTGGCTTCCCGATTTCAGCCTTTATTGCGTCTTTGTGTGCTTCTTCCCAAGTGTGAACTGGGTTTTTTTTTGTATAAATACTTATTGAAGGAAGGGCGTACTTATTTTTAACATTCGCTCTTTGATGTTTTAGGTTTTTTCCACCTCTGGGGGTTTTAATCGATAGTATGGGATAAAAGCTTTTGTGTTGATACCAAAACTCTTTTTTTTTCTTACTAGTATCACAAGGAAGTAGAGTATAACATCGTACAGTAACAGGGATTACCATCAGTGTTCGTGGCACAATTTAGACTCATGGAAACATTTCATAACGCATAAAGCGAGTTCATAATACACTATTTCATACAAATCAAGATAAATTTTGACTTTATTGAATCTGGCATCTTATAAATGGAATTTCTGTCCTGAGATTTACTTCTAAAATTAGGTAATCAAGATATGTTAGAAGATAAACAAGACGATCCTACTTCAAAATGTTGTAACAATTATATTGGTTGAAAAAGACACATCTTATGATTAAGTATTCAGTAGATTCATGTAAAACGAGATTTATATGTTCGGTATTTTAGGAATTTGCGTTCTATGAAGTCTCTTTGAACGACTTAAAATCTTTTACTACACGACGAAATGATAACACTCAAGACAAGAAAGCAAAACAGCGTCATAGTTTACCATTGTTCAATTTCGGAGTTTATAACAGCAGCTGTATCATTTTTTATCTCGTTTATCCTTAAAGGAAGGAAGTTTAAGGAAGAAATTACATAAATTAAATTCCTTTATATTTTCTAAAATTGATTACTTTTACACTTTTATTGAGTTGAATTTTCATTCATTACATAGTGACTGCGATGGCAGTTTGATTCCAAAGTACACTTTTTTAAGCTTAACTGTTAGTTAACTGCATAGGGAGATTCCCGTAGGTATAACGTGCTTATTTTCGCTCTGTACCAAAATTAGTCACAATTTTTCTCTCGCGTTGTATAAAATCGCATAATGTTATATTGTAGTCAGATAACTTAGGGATAAGTGTCCCCACGGCACTTCCAGAAACATTCAATTCTACCAGCACACGCACCTTAAAGTAAAACACCCCCCATAAAAACAAGACCCTCCCAATCAGTTCCACTCCCTTGACCCCTTGACCCACTCCCGAAATTCAATCCAAACCACCTGAGCGCGGAAAGAAGAACGCCCTGCTGATATCAGGGAAAATCTTCAAAGCCCCGGCAGAGCAAATGCAATTGTGGGTCTTTGCATCAAGGCAGCCAGCTCCGCAGTCCGTCACGTCCCGGGTAACTAGCTCTGAGGAAGAGAAGAAGTTGCGGTTTCCAGCGCACTGGAGAGGAAGGGATTAACGATGCTGGCTACTGTGCTGACTACGACAGTGAGCAGGGGTTTGGGTGGGAGTTACATAGGCAGTCCTGCCATATAGTCGAGGTTTGTGTTTACGAAATATAAGTATATCCCGAGCTTATCCTCATCGAAATAACAGTTTTAATTCATTCTAATTTACTAACTAAAATTTAATAAAAATTGAAATTGAAAAAAACAAACCGCTTTTTTACGAACTCGTTTTTACACTTTACCTGACTAACCAGAATATTTAAATTGGTGTTAATTTTTTTTCTTTTTATCGTTTGTAGTCTCAAAATTCTTTTTAAAACTGATATCCCTGTGAAAAATGGTCTTAGATAGATAGTGTCTCTACTAAAGTGTCTGTCGAAACGTACTCTAATCATCCACTACAAAAACTCTTTTTTCTTGAAAATTTCACCAGCATCTTTCAATTAAGAAAAATTTCTTCAAGGAATTTGTGCAAAATCTATTATTCCATACCTGAACGGTAACAATAGCTCAACGTCGTTTTCTGAAAATAGAAACCATATTCAATCCTCCTAAGTATAAATTATTGAGCGAGGAGTAATTATTTATAAAAACACTTTATTTTTAGAAATGCTTTTTGACTTCAACATTTCAGTATCCATACCTTTAATTTGCATGTATATATTGTAATATCCTTTAGAAAAATAAAATAAAAGAACACTAGTCTGAGACAGAGTAAAATAATTTCACCCTAAAAATATACCTAAAGTGTAAAAAAAAAACTATTTAGACCAAAACACGAAGAGTTTACCCGAAGTAATCCCTTAATACAATACAACGCTGTTCATTTCTACTACTGTTGCCATTCATGGGAACAGAATCTTTTAATTAAATATAAAGAACGAGCCATTGTCACGAGCCCAGAAGATGAGACTATTTCCTTTCGCCGATACATCGAAGAAGAAGTATGTTAGTTTGTTTGTTTATTTGTCGTAATATTTGCAGAACAACAAAAACGTTCTACTGATCATTTCTTTGCCGAGAGGAGATTTAGACCCTACAAACAAGATTACCGGTGTATAGAGAATAGGTAAATGAGAACTGTCACGAGTTCCGTTTTAAGTTAAACAAATCCTTTAGTATGAGGAACTGTGAATCTTATGTTAATTTAGTTTTCAATGAAGAAGACAATGAGGATCATGTTCTTGATTAACTTTCATGCTATGGATTTGTCAAGAAATGTGAATTTTAGTCAGTTATTTATCCGTTTGTTAAGGTTTAGTTGAAAAAAATAATATACGTATACGGATGGTAAAACTATAGGACAAATAATTTTGAAACATTTCCAAGGATCAAGAATCATTTGCATAGAAATAAATAGCATAAATCATTGCATAGAATAGAGTGTTTTCAGGTGACGTCACGACCAGCTTCTTTTAACCTTTTAAACGCCGCAATTCAAATTTCAAATTAAAGGTTCTGATTTTTGGCTTAAATTGCTTGTTTCATCATTACTAAAACCAATCTTGACATTTTTTGGCAGAAAAAAAATCCTAAGTAGGATTTTGAGGATGTTCCCATTTGGGAACATCGGCGTTTGGAGTGAAGTTTTTAGGGGGATTTCCGAAAGGCATATATTTCAAAATTAATTCATGTAAAACTACTGAAATAGGTTTCTACTCAATAATTTTGAACATTTTTATGATATTGGACTGTTTGTTCATATTTAATTCCCATGGTTGGAAAATTGGGTAAAATTTTATAGATTTTCATAAGAAAAAAATTTACATATTTATTACATGCGTGACACTTTTCCGTACATTTTTACTGCACAATGGGTAATTTTTCGGTATAAAAAATACGAAAGAATGTTCCCATGCGTTTCAAAGCCAAACAGTTATCTTTCTGAGTGAAAAATTAGTTTTAACTACTGTTCTATCCGGATATCTAGCATAAAATCCATGAGTTGGATTCAAATTTAATTAGCTTTCAAAAGTGATAATCATAACTATCTCCATTGATTTGTTTAAGCTGCGTTTCTCATGGAAGATTCCAAACTAAACAACATATCTCTTACATCCAACTTACGTTAGAGTGTTTTTAGATGTACACACTTTTCATTAATTTCAAAATTCTTCAAATTTATACCTAAAATTTTTACGTAAAAAAGAGCACTTGAACAAAATAAGTACACAAGTCCTTAGAAGTACTCCAAATATGCCCTTTGCATAACCCCTAATAATAATTACTGAAAATTAATCGGTCAGGGAGTTAGAAAAATATACAAAAGTAGGAATCTGCTATAAAGATTTGGCATTTATTCCTCCATAAATCAGGTGAAAAATATTAAAATTATAGATTTAGAAATTTAAAACATCGTGATTAACCTGTTAAGATCATTTGAGACAGAAAAGGTTAAATCAATTAAAGAAAATAAGAAATAGCTTGAATTTTTACATGTTATAAAAACTCCCTCAAAAACTATACCCCAAACGCCGATGTTCCCATTTGGGAACATATACGTTGAACTAGTAATTACTCTCTGAAATTGGAATATGGAGCTATTCTGCCTAGCCAATTGAAAATATGTGTACTTAAGCTACCTAAACACAGCATGATTATTTAAAACTAAATTTATTTAAATTTATCATAAATTGAAACTTGTGCAACTTTTAGAAGAGCCAAATATCTGTTATTTTGATATAAATTCCACAAAAAGGATTAAATTGCACGGTAAAAACTTTTGCATGTAAAATAACTTCATATCTTTGAGTTTCTTACTACCAAGTATCAAATTCCTGCATGAAAAATTAAGTGGTGAAAAAATTCCCTAAAGTGATGTTCCCATTTGGGAACATCGGCAGGTAAAAGGTTAACTGTTAACCTTTGTAGGGCTTTTAACTGTTGCTAAGGCGGTTGCTTGGTAACGAGGTATATGTTGCTAAGGCGGTTTTTAAGTATAGGGTCATGTGATTGCAAATACTCCAATAGAAGAATTCCACGGCCAGTCATTTTCTGTAACTGTTACCCTCTGTAGTGCAAAAAACTGTAACATTTCTGTTGCTAAGGCCGTTGTTAGGTCCGAGTCATGTGATTGAAAATGCTCTATATTATCTGAAATAAATAATAAAACTTTAAAAATATTAACGTGTCTCAAATTCATTCAGTTAAGTAATATAACATTTTCAAATACTTTTTCTCATGAAATTAATTCTGCGAGAAAAAGTATTTGAAAATGTTATATTACTTAACTGAATGAATTTGAGACACGTTAATGTTTTTAAAGTTTTATTATTTATTTCAGATAGTGTCTAGTAAAAGGAATAGAATTTTTACGTCTGGCAATTTATTTTTATTTCCATCATCCCTTCTTTTAACTTTCCATGCCAGCGTTTTGTTTAAAATAAGTAGGTACTCTTTAAATATTTGTTACAGAAAAATAAAACAAGATTTCTCAAATTTCAATTTTTTTCCCCTGTTTCTTAGAAAAGCATATTAATTGAATATGAAACACGTAGTCCATTCAAAATTAAGCAATGAAATAAATGTCTAGCAATGGAAAAAATCAAAACAAATTAAATTGTTTTAGAACTTTATTACTTTGCTTCTAAAAAGTGATAAAGATTAAATTAACTGATGTGTTGAATAGCTAGGCAATAAAAATAAATTAGTTGCATGAAATTTAAAAATACATTTTGCTTTAAAGTTTTAAAATGATATTTAACTAATTAAAAAACTAATTAAGAACATTACAAACGCACTTCCCTTTTAAGATTTTTTAATCAGTTTGACGTTAATTTATTTGATCGAAGTCTGTCATTAATTTACAAAGAAAAACTGCAGGAAATATTACATAAAGTTCTAATATTTGTATCATAAAAAATATTTGGTATTGATGTAAAGTGCAGCCGATACAATATTTTAGTTCTTTGGATTTTCGTTAGATGAAATAGGCCAAAAATATTGCATTTTAAGCAAACAACCAATTGATTAAGCATTTATCAACCAACTAGCTGATATACCCGCCGTTGCTCGGGGGATAAAAGGCTTATCAAACTGTGTGTTAAAATAAATAAGAATTATTTTCTTTACTGTATTCCTTTCCGAGGAGTCATTTAGATGCAATATAGAGTCAACTCTCTTCCCGCTAGGATTCTTTTTATATGCCATACTACTTCTTTAAGATGTAAAAAAAAAAACTTTAAAAATGCCACCTGTTTAGATTTAACGTGTGAAAGCCCCATCCCCGTTTTTAAAGAGTAATTTTCACTTCGTAATATCGATTTCTCGGTACTGTTTTCTTCGAAAAAGTAAAACTTGGTTTATGCTCAGCAAAAACGGGTTTTTTGGCATATTCAGAACTCTTAAAATTCGAATAACCAAAACATGAAAAATTCCTTTCTAGATATTGTTGCTAGGTACCTTCCTGCGAAATAACAAAGATCTGGGGTCATTTGGGACGCCGCTGGGCTCAAAAACGTCAAAAACGCTCCAAACCCCCCCCCTGTGGGTCAGAAAAAAGATATTTCGAAAAATCCCTTCTTAGTGCGCGTATACACCGTAAGGTCTTCGACCCTACCAAGTTTCGAGCCTTTAGCCCCGGTAGATTTTGCCGTGCGTTGGTAAGTGAGTGAGTGGTAAAGCTCTTTTATTATTATAGATTTTATACTTAAAATACAATGAACTAAAAAGTGGAGGCCGCACACTAATTCCACGCGAAATATTTTTACAAATTTTGAATTTTAAACTAAACTTTAATTTGAGTAATCTTAAATGCATATAACCTTAACCTTCATTCCTTGACTTCATTCACTTCTCCAACAACACATCAAACTTGACTGGTCTCTCGATGAGAACACAATAACCATGAAAGATAATGAACCCAAATTAAAGCAATCAGCGCTAATTTCCTTCTCCATCCCCTCAAAAGTTGAATAAATACCCAAAACCGAGAGGATGAGAGACGGATTAAATTTCAAGAAGTCACTTTCGAAATTCTTCCTGATCAATGGAGTTCCTGTCTCTCCCTCTTTTAATTTGAAAAGCATCTGGGGGTTGAAGATTCAGAAACTCGCTGTGGAAGTCTTTCTCGGGGAAAGCCAATAATATATCTCCTGCCTTTCACAAATATCAACTGCCATATTTTGGCCCGGGGCTACTTTAGAGAAGTTTATGAGGAGAATCAATCACGTGAGATAAAACTGCGAGTTGAAAAATAATGGGGGCAAAAATTGATGTTTGATGTGAGGCCTGGGAGATGTAAGTTTTCTTAAAACATATCGGGGTTGAGATTTTGTTTGGAGAGGGAGTAGTATTAATCAAAAACTTCTTTGAGTTTCGGTATTATGTTTTGAAAAGGTTGAAAACTTCATTCTGGGGCCCTATAGTGTGTTCATAAGACGTTATGTGAAGTAAAATCTCCGTATATACGTGTAAACAAGTTGGAGTGAAATAAATCGCAATCCATCCAATCTTCATATATTTTAAAGCTAATACAAATAGTAATTTCAGTAAATAATGTATTTTAATACAAATAGTAAACATTAAAGCTAATTAAAATAGTCAATGGAATATAAGAAGTTAATTTTTGCATTAAATTGAACTAGGAATTCATGATAATATCTATAATCTAGATTATATTTTCAAGAAAACGCATAAAGCAAGGCACTTCATCCATAAGTACAATCGTGATAGAGAAAATCGGGGAGCAAAGCAGATTTTTCTTGAAATTCGTAAATATATTTGCCATTACAACTTACAAATACGAAAAGAAAAAAACAGAGACACTAAAAATGCGATAAGGGGAAAGTATCTAATTTCCATTTTTTATTTCCAAATAATTTAGCTTTACTTTTATAAAGATTAAACTGTTGAAGTTGCTTTTCTTTTCTTTCAGGTATTAGCTTTCTTTTACCTGCTTGCATTAACTGCAATTTAAATTTTTAAAAATATAAATATTTATTTATTGTCTAGATGTAATATTTGTTGTGTCTCTCATTTTTTTAAATGTGAGTTTCACTGTAAAATAACTCTAATTTGATAGTACGAGTAAGTTTGAGTCTCCATTTTTAGAAATTGCAGAAAAATTTTGGTTTTACGAACTCGTGCTGCAAATTGAAACAGAATATTCGATCTTCTACTACTTTAAATTAATTTTATTTGACATTATTTAATACTGTGTTAAGGCTCTAAAAAATAAGGTCGAGAAACGTAGGTAATACGAAGTTGTAACTTGTTTTAAATTACTTAAAATAAATATAAAAAAAATAATAATATTGTAAATAAAATAGTAATTATCCCCTCATTTCTAGTTCTCCCAATTTTTACAACTATCAACCTTTCCTGACCATATGATGTCACTACGCGAAAGCAGAAACTGCGTAAACAGAAAGCCTCTTGGGTTGTTAGAAGGAGTTTCGGTACGCAAATCGTGATAATAAGACGCTATACTACATGGGTGTAGCAAAATAATCATATTTTAAAATTGGCGATCTTCAATTCAGACACCGCGCTGGGAACTATTTTGTTTGTTTGGGACGTCATAGGCTCAGGAAATGTTGCTGTCAAAGTATAGCACAGAAGCAACAAAAGCCATCATCATCATCATCGTTATCCAGGTCACAGAACGCCCAAACGGCGGCCCGCGCATAATTGTTCCATCGGCAGAATGGACACAAAATGGCCCGGGCCTAATAAAATTTATACCCCTGCCGCCGATGGCCTGGCTGCATGAGAGAAATCGCAAGTAGAGAGATCGAGAGTAGGCAATGATCGCAGCGAAGTAGGTTGAGGGGAGTGTTACTTTTACCTGAGATGACTGTGAGGGGGAGTGTGAGGTGGTTTGTTTCTTGGGAGTGGGTGCTTTAAGTGTTGATTTAAGGGGAATTTTGGTAATGTAACCAGGAGAGATTTGTTTAGATGGTTTTCTTCTGCTCATTGTTATTTGTACGTTTTTAAATTTATTATTAAAATATTACCAAGCGCTTGTTTGTAAAGTAGACAGCGGCTTCATCTTTGACTCTTGAATGTGGAAAAAATGCTGAGAATTAAAACAATGTAGTGAATGTGTAATGAAATTTATTTATACAAAAAGGATGAAAGTTAAGAAAAAAACTTTTATGACATAAGCGCGTTTGATGGGAAACTTGATTCAAACTTTACCAAATCATTCCAAAGCTTACATTTAGTAAACTAAGAACCAGTTAGAAGAATGTGTTAAAACATTTTGAAGGACTATAAGAATTTACTAATTCCACTTTCCATAGCTGCCATGTGTAGTGTAAGTATCCTTATAGTAAGTCGAAAAAAGCATAAATGATTAACGTCTATTCCATAATGCGTGGGACAAAACAGAAACCCATAACAATTTCCCTATGGTCCCTATTCCTGCGATTCTCTCTCTAGTTTTATCTCTATTCCTTTGGAAAGGAACCATCTTTAGTTTTAAACATTATTAACGAATATATAGTAGTTTTAATTCTAAACTACATTTCTTACCCTAAGATCCTAATTCTTCGTCCATACGTAACATCCCCATCCAATTTTATAAAACTAGATAACCTAATGATACGAGCTGCCTCTCATAAAATGAAAGATCCAAAACTATCTTAAATCGAAAGAAGCCCACTTAATTTTCTTAGAAAAAAAACCCACCCGAAGAAAAGTTCTGAAAGATCAGAAAAGAACTCAAGTTTCGAATATTCCGTTATTTATTGCCCTGTCGTCGAAACTAGACTACCTCAAAGGTTGGGTCGATGTAAAAATTAAATACAACTTTAACAAATTGCCGCTGCCCGAAGCTTCTTTTCAAAACTGCGCGAGACAAATTGCCAGTCGGGTATCGGAGTTATTGCGCCCTCTTTTAAAAACTCCAACTTCAACTTTGAATCACCCCAAAAGCGATAAGATGTGTTAAGTGTTGGGCTGTAATTGTCTATCGATTCCGAATCATCTGTTTAAAAGCGTGGAAATAATCGATTTTTGGGTGGAAATCGTGGTAGTAGCCTTGTTTCTAAGAGGGTCGACTTCAAAGATATGCAGCGCGGGATTATTATTCAAAAGAAAATTAGTTGATTGAAACGAGTTGCTTATTCGATACTTCATTATTCACGGATTTTGGGAAGTTATTGTTTCAAAGCAACATATTGAAATGAAGTTCGTATTGGTTTTAGAGTCAAACTTTTATGCCCCTTTTGTAGTCTCTTTGCTATTGATTAGTATTATGGCTTTGTAGAGAGAAATTAATTATGTTATCAGTACTTTATGATTTTCCTTCAATTTCAATCAAAACCAATAAATGCAAATAACTTTTAAGTTAATATTTTACTACACGATTTTCTTCCCAAAGTAGTAGTACTAGCTCTGTTTCACTGTTCTTGATACCTTTTTCTTGATACCTTTATTTTAAGATTTACCTTTCAAACTTACCTTTAGAGACAAGCTTTTTTTATACTCTTTTGGTAGGTATGTTTTTGGGATACTATAGTCATTTTTTTATGCTTTTTAAAATACTATTCTCATGTAAACTTGAAGACTTTCACGGCCGGTGTCAATATTATTAAACATTATCCCTGAAAGGAATTTCGATAATATTGTTCTTATGTATGTCTACACTCATTTGAAAGGATTCCATACTCCTTTTGAAAGAGTCATGCATTTTTAAAGGGTTTTAAACTCTAAATGTTTATTTTACTTCTTTTATAACATTGATATAATACGTCTTGGGATTTTATGTTGAACAAAAAAGAGTGTTTTGTGCTTTGATATTTTGGGAAAGAATTTATTAAAAACGCATCTGTTTGTGAAGTTTATAAATGATTTTTTTGTAAAATGTAAGAGCAAATATACATAAAATGCAGATCCGTGTATTTAAGCATTTTATTTAGTAAAAGTTTAAATAACTTAAAAATTATCTAAGACAATTTGCCTTCTCTTTAATAAATACTAATATTTGTTTTTCTTCATACAAATATTGTCATTGGAAACTGCGAAATTTATAACAAATCCTTTTAAACAGAACATGTTTTTACTCAAATGTATCCAATAAACTACTGTTTTGTTACGAAAAATAACAACTCTATCATAAATTGTCAACAATCCCGTAACAAATCTTACATTACTATGACGAGTTAGTAACAGTAAATCAATTTCAAGATACATGCAAAGTTCATGAACATTTCAGATATTTTATTCCATCCTTATACTTTAAAAAGTCTTTGATATCCGAAAGCTTTTTGTTCCTTTATCTCTTATTGATTCGCTTTTATCGCTGGCGTCAAATCAACATCATTATGTTCTCCAGTTTCAGAATACCGTCGAACAGAAATGTATTTTATCAAACGCCATTTCGGCTTTACATTTAAATCGATTCCTCTCTGCATGGCGTTTGCATATTCTTTTAGATTCAAAACAGATGTGATTTTTTTTAGATGGGATCATTGGATATTTCTTGACGGAGTTTAACATTCATGAGTGAAGTGCCACTTTACGTTTTCGCACTTGCAAATTTTGTGGCTGGTAAGTTCAAAAGAGAATGATTTGATTTATTTGCGTTTGATTTGTTTTTAACATTGAGAGGGTTTTATTTAAATCACTGTATCTATCGTATCTTTGAGCTTGCATAGTTTCGTCGTAAAACGTGATTACGCAAAAATTTGTGCAGTAACGTAAGAGATAAAAATTTAATGATATTTTAAGAATGCTAGAAAGTTCTTCCAATAGACTTATTTTGCTTGACTCGTTTTATAATTATCTAGGGAAAAACAATAAACTACTACAAATAAATTGCGACTGTTCAAGAACAATGTTCTAAGAACATTTTTCTCCTTAAAGAAGCGACATTTACCATAAATCATGAAGATATTCATTTTTGTTCTTAAAGACTTAATGGTTCTAAACCTTTCTTTATCACCTGCTCACTTCTATTATAGTTTTCGCCCTCAAATCATATATATCTTTTGTATTTCCAACCAAACAAGCATCCAAATCCAAAATTGGTTCCTGTCCTTTCATTCCGATGGAAATGATTTGGTTAAAACACTCTCATAGATTTTGTAGTACAGTTAAATTGTGCCTTATAACATAATATACTACGTATTTACTTTAAGAATAAGCTATTTTTGTAAAACTGCATGTAGTGATAAATGGTACTCTTCTAACACTATGCCTCAACTGGGGTTTCTTATTAAAAGGCATAGGTTTTCAATTTTACGTAATTGGTAAAATTATGGTTGAAGAGAAATACTTTTAGAATTTGTGTATAAGTAGAAAATTATTTTTGGTCTTAATCCATAAAAAGAAACGAATAAAATATCTAATAACGGTTTCGATAGTATGTTTTGACTATTCTTAACAAGCCTCCACAAAATCTTTTTGTTTTTAGGGTTGAAAGGAAAGTACACGTCATTTAAACTGTTTAATGATCGAAATGTAGAAGTAAATCTAGCTATATATTTTTTAATTCAACGATTTTGTTTCATTTTTGAGTGGTTTTGTGATATAGATATAACTTTTTTTTGGATTATAACCCACGTAAAATAACAGAAAAATATCTTAAAATTTCAAAGTGAGCCTCAACAACAAAATTAATTTCATACACACTTTTTACCTAGCAAATCAATCCACAGAAAATTCCCATCGAACCACCAAACAAATCCCTCGTAACATCCGTAACGAGTAAATCACGACCAAACTCCACAAACGACCAACTCTACAAAGCAGCAAGAGATGATCTGGCCTCTTTCGCAAGGGCGGCTGGACCTGAATGAGGGGACAGCTCCCCATTCGGAACACAAGGGGTTGCGCAAGGGACATTGTTCCGCGGGTCCCCACCGAACAAAGGGACGAGGTCTCCACATTGTGCTCTGTGGGCCTAATTGGTAATTAAAAGCCTTGGGGTAGTGCGGCGGACTTCCGCTAGGTGGCGCTATGACGTATGTTGGGAGGTTTGAGTTGTGGAGGTGGGGATCGATTTTTTTGGGAGAGGGGGTCAAGGTTTCTGACTGGTGGGGTGGGTTGAGGGTTTAATATGGATGGGAAGGGGTTACTGAGAGATTTAACACTTTGACTGCCGAATACGAGATACCTTTAAGGTTGTTTACTTGCTCTTGTTTACGTGTGTTCTTACCTATTCTCTTTCGCAGGCTATTGATTCATATTCACTCTATTATGCTAGTAGGTCTTCCTGAGCGAGTAAACAACCTACGAGATATCTCGAAGTTGGCAGTTAACGTGTGAAGTTTTAGTTTAGTTTTCAATAATTACTCAGGAAATTTTCATTTTTAATTGAAAACAGTCACAATTGAGTTTATATATCTTCAACAGAATGATTCAAAATTTCTAGGCAGAATTGTAAGGGGGTTTAGAGTACCCGGATGAATTTCAGAATCACATAAAAAAAAGGGAGTACGCAAACGCACTCCTGAGACATATAGGTCATTGTTAGCAAATTGTTAAGGGTATAAATTGCTCCAGAAAACCCCATTTTGTCTGACTTTCAGCGTCTTAGGAGTGCGCTTGAAATCCACTTTTATTTGTCTTTTTTAATTGTCTTTGGATTAGCAACACTCCCTTATATTGTTGTCTGTGGGTTTTGAGTCACCCTATACAAAGGTTTTAGAGTTAATTTTTTAATATAACAGCGACAGATTCATATATTTCATATTTTTATTAATAGTATATATTTAATAAGTTGATCGGTAATGTGTTTTACACAGTAATATAGACGAATCAGCATGTAAAACGTTCATATTTGTTGCATTTTCCCCACACAATTCATCAACAATCTTAATCCTCCAAATCCTTCACAAATCGGGAAGAAAACCTCCCCATCAGTCAACCCCCTCTCCCCTCCTTCAAAAAGATCCAATTTCAATCAAACCGCATCCAGATGCCACACAGTAATCGGCACGCTTTCCATATTAAAGCACCTCAAAACAACCCCGGGGCAGCGACGACGGTTTTAAGCTTTTCCGCTGGAAAAGTAATATCGGGCATTAGCATCACACACGAACCCGAGCCATAAATATTGTAATATCTTTGGCAGGAGATAATATGTCGGAGAAGTCTGTTTCCAAAGGCCTTTTGCCTTGGTGCATTTATTCATGGGGAGGCAGTATCTGGGTGTTTATTTTGTTGCGAGAGGTGCGGAGAGATTTTGCCGTGGACTCTGCTTAAAGAATGAATGTGTTTGTGAAGTTTGCGGTTGGATTTAATTGGTGGTTGACAGGTGTGAAGAATAGGTTTAAAATTTTGGGGGTTTTGATTTGCCCAGAGCCATTTTTCATGACTAACAATAAGTAGAAAAAGTTCGAAAAAGTAGTGCTTAAATAGAGGAGGAAAACATTAGGCAAATGATAAAAAAGGAATACAAATTTTTAATAATTGTGCTAAAATGGGAAAATGTTACTTTTTTAAGCAGTTTTCCGCGCAGCACTGTTTGATTTCCAGATAATCTTTTATGAATGGTTTATAGCAATTTAGAAATTTGATAGATATCAGATTTCCGTAACATTTACAACATTCCAGCTTTAATTAACCCATAGATAACTTGAATGGTTTATAAATAATATTACATAGATTCAAGTATAACTTTCACCATTTTGATAAATTTACTTAGGTTTATAGTTTTACTCTGGGCGCGATTTATAGAACTGCAGGTGACGGATCGGTGACCTTCTTTGGATAATAGGGAGTACGAGTTTGGGAGTAGGGTTATTCTATTAAATAATATAACTCTAAAAAGGAGATACAGTAGGTTCCGCCTCAAATAGAACCTTGTAAATGTGTACTCTTATTATAAACACTAATCATTTTATAAGATGTAATGAAACTATGAATATAAGCTTTGAATATTTTCAGTGACATTCACATCATGATAAATTCCTCTAAATCATAATGAAGCAATCACTCAAATGCCCATAACCTCATCCAAAGTTTTAAACCTTCATAAAACAACCCCATCAATAAAACTCACCATAACAACTTCCAAACCCATCACCCCTTGTCCATCATCCACTAAACAGCCTCACCACTTTCAACTAACTCTCAAACCCAGTGACAATTCATTCTCAATGAGCCTCCAGAATGACAGTTACAACTCTCATCTCAAAACCGGCATTACCATAACAATGCCCCAGCGGGCCCGTGTCCATTTTGCCCCGGAAAAGAACAGGGCATTTCTCCCTATCCCCACGCATTCCCCTGTAATGACGGTCTTAAGGATTTTATGACAACACTTCTGTTCAATGGGAAGGGGAAATTTTTTACGACCTTCTTCCTCCAACAGTTGTCTGTCCGGAAGATAAAGGGCTTCGCACCCTGTTCTGTGCCCGGGTTGTGTGGGTATGTGTTCGGTGAGGTAATAAAACGTATTTCGCTGTGAAAGACGTATGCCTCGTAAAAATCATTTCCGAATATCACGTTAGGCTTCGCGGAGAAATGCGTTTTTATGAACTGGCGTGTTTGGAAAATGATTTTTCTCTTTTTGTGAGGTTTGTTTTCCTTGTCGTGTGTGTGAACAAAGAGGTAGAGGAAAGTATGATACAAATATATATAGTAGCATTTTTTACTTACACAGTGGGTTCGTTATTAGAAGAACCGATTTCAACCCTTAATTCCCCACCCTGGAGAAATTTTGTTTTCAATATTCACTCCACGGGGAGTATTGTTGTGGGAATGAGGTATTTTCATGAGTGAGGGATTTACTTAATTGTATACTTTTTTGATACTTTATGGTTTGAAACTCCCAAATTTCTGATTTTTTTAGTTCTAAAATGGGTTTTAAATAATTGAAAATTCAATTTTATTTTTTCTAAACCCCAGAAAAGTCCAGTGATCAAAAAACGGGCTTCTATTGAGTGTGCGTCATAGCATACGATTTGGATTTGACAATGGTTTTGACAGTATGTTTCAGAAACTGGGCTACGAAAATACTTGATGTAAACGTCATTCTTCATGGTGTTTTACCTACTACTTTAATAAAATTTAATCTCAAAACGTGAAAATACCTCATTGGCACGAGTTGAAGTATAGAATTCGGTTAGGGACATGATGAAGAAGTCCGAATATTTCAGGGTTAAACTAGTTTGTAGACAAAACTGGAGTTATGAAATCGTTAGGAGACATGATGATGCCGAGTAGTTAAAGATTGGAATAATTTACTCGTATAAAGAAAATTAGAACTACGAAATTTAGTTGGGAACACAATGGAGGTGATGGGTCGGAACCGGAAGATCAAAGAAAGTCATACGACTCAAAAGTGTACAGTACATCAAGGGGGGGGCTGTAAACTCTCGAATAGTCTGTGATAACATAAATTTTTCACACTTGTCTATAGATTCCACGGGCTACGGTGGAAGCGGGTTTTATCTGTAACAAACTTTTATCGCATATGTTACTGACTTTATATGATATGTTATATGATATGTTACTGAAAAATATTTTGTTAGTGTTTGTTTTCTAAATTGGGTAATTCTAAGTAGTTTTTCTCCTAATTCTGAAACTGGTTTCCGAATTTTTGCGTAATGTATGAATTATGCAAGTAAGATGCGTGTAAAAGTATAGAAGCTCTCTTCCATCTTTTAAAGAAACTAATATTAAAAATTTTCCAGTTGCTATAATAGAACATCTTTTTACCTTTTGCCAAACCATACAAAATAGCATCTCACTTTCAAGAGCGTTGGCATTGGTACTCTATCTTAACCAGTTTTTTCAAAATGAAAACAATTGAGTATTTAAACTCTTTGATATTAAATATCACTAAAATCAATCAAAAAAGGTAAACCAAAATAATTATTCAGTGCTTTAAAAATTTAAAAGCAAATTATTGTCGTCATAAAGGTCAATATATTTCGGCAATAAATATAAATACCTTTTAAACTCCCAAAATAGCTCTTGACCAACATTCATTGGCACCAAAACAACCCCATTTCCACCAAAACAACTTCCCAAGAAACAACCCATTCAGTGCTTGATCCACATCAATCGGCAGCCATTACGCCATTCTAACAACCCCCTGTTATTCGTTATTCCCAACTCTTAAGCGCAGTCCATTTCTCCGTTTATGACTTGTATATTCAGAATGTTTTCGAATTGCGCCGTTTTGTGCAGTTTGCTGCTTTTCCCGAAGATTATTTTCGCGAAGCGTTTTCTAACGGACGACGACTGGATTCTTCGGGATTATGGTTGGGTTCCCTTCGGACGGTCGTTTTGTCCTCATATTTTATGCATGGAGATGTTCGTATGATTTTAAAGGTGGGGGGCCGTTTCGAAAGTTTGATGGTTTGCTCGCGATTTGCGTGTTACTTGAAAAGAGAGGGAGGGACTGGATTGACTTTGGGAGGTTTTTGGCAGTAAAATCAATGGATAAACTGAAGAGCAATATCTCACTGGATGCATAAATTGTTTTGAGAATGCAATAGATCAGTGATTCTCAACCTTTTGATACCCACGGACCACATGCCGAAGTGACACATAATCTAATCTAGTGAGTTTCAAACTTTTCATACCCATAAGGATCACCAGATACTTTATCAAATCAATGAATCTTGTAATCCTCAGGTTTGAGAATCATTGCAATAGTCCGTGAAATACATATGTAGAAAAAATGTCATTGGTTATTTTAAAATACTTTGTTGAGAAATCTTAAAATAGATTGCCCGTTGAGTTCAAAATATTTAAGCAGGTACAAATTTGGTGTCATTAAATTTGTGTTTCATCCAAATTTTTTATAAACCATTTTTATCTGAGAAGTCATCTTCATACACATATCGCTACAAAGCATGTTTCTATGATGATCTTCAATTTTTCTTCCATGTTTTTAAGTAACGAAGTATCCAAAATACGCCTAAACAATAAGTGCTGTTTTCCTAATTTTCCATTAAAAAGTTTTGAGCTGTAAAATTTCAAAAATTAAAACAAAAAGTGCAAAAAAAAATATTTTTCTGCTTTCCATATCTCCCTATCAGCCTTTTGCCCACGTCCACTGTTTTTCTTTTCAATTCTGTACGTACAACTTGACGTAAAGACTATATTTTTTGTCATCTTTGAAATCAATTTCAACAAAATGTGTTTCTCATTATTTAACAAATCGTGTTTCTACCTTCAATCAACCTTGTAAACAGCTACTTTTCCCCAATTACATAAATACATTATAATACTTAAGCCAAAGTTTGTGGTAAACAAAAAAAAACTGTCTGTATAATCAATACTTATACACACAAAAACACTTAAATCTTTTTCGTACAAAATACGACACATAGCTCCAAGATCTAGGCTTGGTTACATTTTTTCCATTCTGGTAATCCTCTTATAAATACTTTCTCCTTTAATTAGTTTTCTCCTGTCAGTGGTCCTTTTTCTCCCTCCTTATTTCCCTAATAAGGCCTTCCAAGCGCCACAGATAAGGATCAATAATTTTCATTAATAAATCTTCCATCTTTCGCTTCTGGGATAATAATTCGCCATTGAGAACCCTGGTTTTAAAACTTTTTCATTCATTAGCAAATAAAATGTCTTTTTTAGAACCAAGAGCGATGCTGAAGAAGGTTGACTCTGAAGCTTTTGCTTTCTGCCCAGAAACCTATACTTAAACTTAGTTTCTTGGAGGAAACGAAAGTCGTGGTTTGGAGACTTTTGACTATTAATTACTGAATAGTTGTCGTTCGTTGAAAAATATGAGTATGGAAATGCGTTAAATTGGGTTTTTGAGTTTGTGTGTTTTAGCCTTAGATTTCTTTATTATGTAAGGGATACTTTTATAATAAAGGATTAAGTAAGGATTTTTGCTATATATAACAAGCCCTTTTGATGCAGAGAAGGATATTATGCCCTGCATCAAAAGGGCTTGTCATACATAGCAAAAAAAATGTTTAACTAACTTATTAAAGATTTATATTTTGCTTCTTTATACCTGCCTTTCAATAGGAAGTTGTAAATATAGTAGGTATTATTTAAGATTATTATGTAACAAATAAGCAGTTCATTTAAAAAGAATATTTCGTGCATTCGTCTTTTCAATGTTATTCTTCTTTATGCCTGACTTTCAATTTAAAATTGTAATCTTATTTGTATAAGGAATACTTTAAATCATGAAAAATTATACCTTATTTGTCTTTATATCACGAGTCGTCCTGGCGGTATAGGGTCTGAGGTCGATTGTTTTCCAGTCTGCACATAAAAAAGAACTGCATTACTACACTAGAACCAAATAGTTTTTATGCTAACCAATGGTTTATAGAGCATTTTGAACCACATGACTTGGACCTAACAACGGCCTTAGCAACGTTGTTCTTTTCCTCCAAATCCTCCACGTCGTCACGTGTGACGTCAAGTGCGAATGCTCTATAGCAGTACCGTAAACAGTAAAAATTTTAACCTTTTGACTTTTACGTGTTACTGATTAGGTTAAGTGCCATTAGTCTATATTATTTTTTATCAATGTTTCTCCAGTATATCTCACTTATAAGCTTCATTTCGAGTTTCGAAGCTATTTATTGCCTAATCATAAATTAATACCTTTAGATAAAAATATATAAAAAATAACGCCAGTGGATGTGAAATTTTAGAACAAATTATATTTTAATTTAGAACACTAAGAACTACAAGAACTCTGAAATAAACACTAAATTGGATGTTGAATACTGTTTTAAAGTACAAGATATTTTTTTTAAGATTTTTCTTATAAGTAGTTGTAGAAACACAAATATTTTTCTGAGGCAAATTGTTTTATAATTTTCGTAAAAATTTTAACATGAATGACGATGGTCTAACTTGAGTGTAAAATGTTTGCCTATTTATATCTTCGATGGCGCAAACCCACTTGTGAATAAAATATATTTGGCAGTAATTTTTTCTATAAATGTTTTTATAGTCTTTACAAAAGCTAGAAAACGAATATTAAGAAACTGGTAAAACGTAAAGAAAGATTAATCAAGTGTCGGTAGGTAATAAGAATTATTTCGGGAGTTATTCATCAAAGAATTGCTTTGAGTAGGATTTGTTTGTTGCGGGCATTAAACATTCACTTAATTCCAAAAAAAAGATACTAGAAGATTTCAATGCGATTCAATGATAATGAATTAACATATCAAATTACTCATCCTAAAAATTCCAGAGATTCGAGTAGTTCTTATGTTAGTAGTAGATAAAAGAACCAGCATAATTAGTTATCTTAGGTTTATGTTTACAGAGAAATATGTTACTATGCATCTTAATTAGTTAATTAAAAAGATGAGTAAGATAATTAATCAATGTTCACTATTCATTTAAGGATTCATTACCATAGTCTGAACTTGGTCACAAAAGTCTAATATTAGATGCGGAAAAAATGCTGTAATTTCTAATAATAAATTGGCTTTTTGTGACTCATAAACCGTGTTGTGTTATAAGTATACCCAGATCTCTCGCGTATAGTTATTTTTATCAACTTTTTTGTGGGAAAAAAGGTTAGGGTGAACCTTGTAGTAATATGTCTTAAATTTATGATTAATTAACACTAAAATTAGGTTCCTCTATTTAATATACCTCATTTGAAATGTAGATCGCGTTTGTATACTGGGAAGTATTTTAATGATTTTATATAGGTTATGTGTTATAATGCAGTTTGACAATGATTGTAATACATACTAATCTGATTTTTTTTTTTTTTTTTGCACCACTCTCTCAATAAAAGAAATCAATATTCATTGAAAGATCTGGGTTTATAGGGAATCAAACCTTTTTAGATAATGATCCCTCGATAGATTTATTATGTAAAAACAAATAGTAGATTAAAAGTGGAAAAAACATCATGTATAAAATTATTTAATCAAATAAATATTGCTATTCTAAAAATTTAGAATAACATTTCACAGCTCATTAATTTACATTATAATAATTACTTTTATTGATTGATTTCACTCGTTGCATGTGTGAACCAGAATGGAAGTTCATAATCTTTATAGCAAAAATACAAAGATGTGTTTCACTTTGGAACCGACCCCCATCCCAACCAATTTTTCAAATGTCCGGTTGTAGTAAAAAAAACGGGCCAGTGCAGCTTCTCTTCTCTTCCCTTCCAGAACATTACGGGGCGAATAGGAGAAAGCATTAGCATACAATCACATATTTCTCCTAAAGCCGTGGAATGGATGCTCTTGACCGCGTTGATACTATGAGAAACCTCCCGTTTTGTCTTTCATAGAAAGATTTGGAAGTTTCTTTCTTCTGGTTTGTAAATTCTGGTTTTTCGGTTAGGAAAGTTTCGTGAACATGTGAACTGAGATTATTTTTTATTTACAGGATAGTCCTTTTGAATAAAGAACATTGAAGTGTGTTCATGTATTTTCCATGCTCTTTTAAGTTTTGTAAGAAATCATCTTGCTAATTTTGATCTTAGTGAAGTCCATCCTAGTGTAAACGTGTAAAATTCTGTAATAACACACCCATTTAAATTCAAAATTTTTCAATTTCTAATTCTCTACTTAAACTTTAGGAGGTGATAGGTGGAAACCTTTTAGGCAGATACACGGGATTTCAGCATTATTGATTAAAAAGTAGAGTTTTTATGAAGGTTTATTCAAGCGCCAGGGCCTCGCAGGTTAAGTTTGGAAAAGAGTTAAATCGTATGATTGATTCAAAACCACAAAAATCCCCTGTCAGTGAAAGTAATATTTTTACATCTATAGCATATTTCAGTGAAACAACAGACTACAAAATCATTTTGACTTCCAGAAAATACTCTATTATTTAATACCAATAAAAGCATGAATTAATTTCAAACTATCTCATTTCCCTCCAACGTAAAACATCTAAGAAAAGATATTCCCCCTTTTTTTAAATTTAATTCTCCCATCTCTTTTGTCCTTGAGAAAAATGATTTATGGCAGCTGTTATAGATAACGTCTATCGGGTAATAAGTCATTTCTTCTCTTTCTTCTCTCTTTAGCCTCAAGGTATAGCTAGCTAACTCGAGGATTTTATTACATTCTTTGATAGAATACCACACAAAGTTTCAAGTTATTTCAAACTGCAATTAATTTTTAATGTAATTAATTGACCTTCAGTTGAAAAGATTTCCCAAAAAGAGTCATGATGTGTAGGTACTTTTAGATATAACATGTCATAAAATGACATGTTATATCTAAAAGTACCTAAATCAGAATCAAAATTTATTTTTTTGAAAAGAATTTTCTATCTAATTTTTACTCAGTGTTTATTGTATGTTCATGTGTTTTTATAGATAAATGTACGCATTTTAAGAGTTTTTTTAAGATGTATTGATTATACCATAATCATTTAATTTTTTGAATGATATAAGATTATTTGATATTTTACATTGTTTAACTTTTTTTCAAAATATTTATTTTCATAATATTTTTAGCAGCTTTCTCCCATTAATTCAAAGATATATGTGTATACGAATTAAATGAAAAAATATAGGGATTTCTTTTAGTTATAAAACATTTTAAATAACCTTTCCTTATTTATTTATTTAATTTAAAATGTCAAAGTCTACGACAATTTTGTGTGTTTAATTTTTTAATTATATTTAAATGTATTAACTCTGAGCTTTGCATTCATTTCTAACCATAATATTATTAACTCTTGTTCTTTTTACTTCTACAATTTTTAACGTGTGCAGAAATTTCTTAAAAAGATCATAAATCTTTCAGTTACGATTACCTACTTATAAATTCATAGTTGAATAAATATTTTTCCATTATTTTAAAAGAAGCTATATCCTACTAGCTCAGATTTAGTCTACAATGGTAACTTTTGGGTAGATCCTTTTAGACCGTTGAAGTCTTAAAGTGACTGTCAGTTTATCCGATATTTAATTAACTAAGTTCCATTTAGGATGTCGTAAGGAAGAAAACCTCATGATCCTTGAAATTGACTTAAGCCTCATTTGAGATAATAGGTTTGAAAGAAATTTTAATTTGTATACAGTGTTTTGTTTTTACTGTTGAAATATTACTTTGTTACATTACCTCCTTTTGTAGACTAAACATAAGTTTTGTCCTAAAAATTTTATAAGGATAGTTATTAAGTTTGTCTATGATGGAAATGTACTGAATACATTATTTAGAAACGCTGAAAATAACAATAACATTCTTTTGGAATCCATATATATATTAAAGTATAAATAGATATTTAAGTAAAAGAAAAAATCAGGATTATCTCGTATAACTTGCGTTATTTTTTTTTAAGTTCCTACACTGCAAATACACTTTCTCTTTCTGTATTTTCAAACAACTCACTGCCCTATTTCAAATGCTATAGTTTTGGAAAGTTTTCCAGCTATTTACTATGTTATTTATCAAAGAAATTACAAAACAGCTATACTAATTTATAAGTAGGTTTTGATTCAAATAACATAAGGGAATTTTTTTTTCTCCTTAGCATTCAATAACAGTACACGTTCAGAAATTCATTCCAACTTAGAGATTAACCCTATCCTAATATTTTTTTTCAAACACTGGGATAAAGCATTCCGTCTTATAACCAAAGGCCCATAGAAACTTTCCCCAAAAAAACTATGCATAAATAAGAAAATTCCCACAAACCAGATGATGATTCAGTGCAAAATCATAGCGATAATGCCTTTGCTTCTGGCAACATCAAGCCCATGAAATGTTTTTCATTACTTGGCGAATATTTCACCTCTTTCTTCGCCAATCTCCATCTTTTATGCCGTCATGTCTTTTTCAGCAATCACAGACGCTTTTTTGAGGCTCCTTTTATTAATAGGAGCATTGTTCGAGAAATTATTTTCTTTCGTTCTGAAAGGGAACAAGAAATCGCCTATAAAAAAATCTGGCCCCGTCAGCTGGTTTTCCTTTTCTATGGTTCGGATTAATTTATCGTCCTTTTTTTCTGTCATTTAATTCCGGTATTATTGGATGTGTCAAATGATAAGAGAAAGGGTGTGGAAGCACTTATTGTGATTCGTAATGATATTACAAGGGTTTTTAGTGTTGCCCTATTATCTTGAAATAAGTAGAGGGAAAGATAATAACAGCTAAAAAATATCGTGAAAAAGAATATCTATTCAAGAAGAACTGATATTAATAGCTTAATAATATGAAGTTCTGCGGGTTTCGATCTTTGCAAATTGTTTTCATGTAGAATATTTTTGTATTAGCTTTAGATTTTTATTGATTAATAGAATGAAGCTACAGAGCATACATTTTTGTGTTAAACAGACACTGCTAGACATATTTTGACTTGGAATGTAAGTACTAGGGTGGCCCTTATTATAATGGAGAAAAAAAATTTCAATATTTTTTTGGGCACCCCCCTCAATTTTTTTCCTTTTACCATGAAATGAAAGTGTTCAAAAGGATTTTCCGATATTTTTATATTAACCCGTGCCGCACGGCATGCCACTTATTTTCATGTAATAAGTGGCTTTAGCCATCCATCTGGCATGACATAGAGCTAGTGGTCTAATTTAAATAAAATTTATAACTGATTGATATTTCCATCAAATATTTTTCACCGTCTTCCTTATTGATACCATTCCATCGTTCCCTTATTTTTTTAACAAAGATCACATCTGGACTTATTTTAATTTGGGCAGTTCTTGCTCTAACACCACTTCTTAATATAAATTAGTATATGTGATAGCGACATGTGAAATGCGTAAGCTCTCGGTCCGCATAGTGTTCCAAAATATTAACAGTACCATTAACTCATCCAGTGTGGGAACTGGTGGTGTCTGATGAAGCGAATTTTCCTAAATATAAATTATGCTAAAATTATCAAATTTTACCAAGTTTTCATGGATTTTAACAAACATCTTCATCACACATGCTCATTTTGTGACTCGTATTTCATCTTTTCTTCATTCTGATCTAGAGGAAGCGAGCGGACAAGCTATTCCCCTACTATAAGCCATAGTTACTATGGCGCGCTATGGGATTCAAACTTCAACCGCCGCGCCGTGCGGCACGGGTTAATATTAAAATATCGGAAAATCCTTTTGCACACTTTCATTTCATGGCAAAAGGAAAAAAATTAGGGGGGGGGTGCCCAAAAAAATTCCGACTTTGAAAAATAAGGGCCACCCTAGTAAGTACTTTTTATGAAGAAACTTGTAAAAAGTTTATGTCACCATATATGTAGATTAGGGTGGTCCTTATTTGTATGGTAAAATTTTTTTTAGGGAATTCCGTTGGTGTCGCCCCCTATTTTTGTGTCACTATAGAAAATAATAATGTATGCAAAATTTAAGCTCATTCGGATAATAATAACACGTGCCCTCCAGGCCTTAAAGTTTCAAAAAAGTGCTGATTTTTTTTACAAAACATTAAAAAAAACAAAGATTAAACCCTCCCATATTCTTCTTGATTTTTTATGACAATCTAACATAGTTATAGTTATAATGTTCCAGATTCCATTCTTCTATCACCCCTCTTTCGGTAGTAAAAATTTTTTAAAGTAAAAATAACTCTTGTAAAGTTGTTTTTTCCGCATTTTAAAACAGCTAATAACTCCAGAACTATACAACTTAAAAACCTGAAATTAGTGCCATTTTGTTTGTAATTTTATTATCTTTGATTTGATGTGCAATATAACTGCCTTTCTTAAAAAAAAATTTCAAAATTCATAAAAATGGGGAAAAATTAAATAAAAAAAAATTCTGAAAGGAAATTTTATTAAGTAAATTTAAAGTTTTCCAACTCCCAAAATAAACATTTCTGCCGAATTTCAAGCTGAAAATAAATAAAATTTGATCATGTAGAAAAAAATAAAAAATTTCGAAATTTTGGCAAGTCCCTTAACATTCTATGTAATTTAACAAAAAAAGCGACTCACTCATGGGGAATTCAAAAACTCCCTTGAGGGTGTTCATACGATTTATACCATGCAAAAAAATTCAGCTCAAAAAAAAAATTCAATTAAAAAAAAATTGAAAAAATCAGCACTTTTTTGAAACTTTGAGGCCTGGGGGGCACGTGTTATTATTTTTTGATTGAGCTAAAATTTTGCAAAAATCATTTATTTGTATGATGGAACAATTTGGAGGGGCGACGCATAAGGATTTCCAAACTTTAAAAATAAGGACCACCCTAATGTAGACACAGACATCTTAGTATTTCTTTGATACTTTAAAAGTAGCGTTACTGATCCTTCTAGATTTCGAAAATAAAGAAAGAAATATTGTATTCAATATTAAATTTTACCGATGCTAGGTATACAACAACTGTTATGTAATTATTTGTTTAAATAATCAAAATTTTGATTGCCAGATTGCATGTATTTTTTTATTGCAAAAAATGCTGCCTTCTACGACGTAAATTATTCTTAATTACGTCTTAATTATTAATTAATTATTCTTAATATTTTCCCTAAATCGATTCCAACAACGTTCAACCTACCTCTATTCTTCAAAAAGTATTTTTGCTGCTTATGACTGTTTAAAACCATGCAATCGGTTGTGCAACAACAGCTTTTCACAACTAACACATAAGCTACACAGATTGCCTTTCCCAACACAACATGGCACTTTCTAACCCCTTATAAATCAACCCTGAAAAATAAGTACCACCCAAAAATCCCTCAAAACTTCTCTCTAAAAAAAGGAACCCAACTTCCCCCTCCACCAACTCGTTCTTTCACTTGTTTCCAATCACACAACAATAAGGATCGCGTCCTTGTTCCTCAGCTCCATACTTCCCTTATCCTTATAAATCAAAAGTATATCTCCGGCATATGTCTATAAACAACCGTTCGAGGAGTAGCTCATAGATAAGGGAGGTTTTGACTGGGAAGGAAGGATTTATGGCGAGTGCCGAGGAGCTATTCTGACCGACATATTTCGTGAAATAGTCAATATTTATCAGATGAAGTCCCCAATAAATTTATCCGGGTGCCGGAATGAGTGCTGTCTTTGGAACCCCGTTTGGAAGAACTGTATTTATCAAGTCGGAATGGAGTTACTTGTGTATGGACTTGAAGTGGGGTCGCGGTTCAACAACAGATTCGCTTCTTTTTTTGTTATCAGGGAGTCAGTTTGGACAGATTTACACTCTGTCAGAGACTGGAGCGCCTACTATTTGTTCAATGGGAAAGGTCTGGTGAATACTAGTTGCTATACAGGGACGTGATGCATGAATGCTTATCTACCGTCAGGTGGTAGCTTATTTTATTTCCTCTTTTAAGTTTTGAAATTGGGAAATGTTAAAAATAAAGACCATAAGCAGCCTACAAGTGTCCCTATTTAAGGGTACTATTTTCAAATTTGCTACAGACGAAATTGCTTGTCGAAAGGATCTGGAATTTTGTTGATGACATTATTAAATGACGGGAAAATCCATTTTCATGAAGTTTTTCAGAACTGGTAACCTTCTCCCTGAAATATTATTTCTTATAGTCTTAATATTACTTAAGTAACTTACCTATATGTACTTACATAGGGTTCTTACGGGTCAGGAAATACTCATTTTAGCCGAAATAATTATAAAACTTTAACAGGAAAATCATACAGAAAACCTAGAAATTATTAATTTTTAATGTATGCGTCTCAATTTTGGCTCTAGAAAGTAAAAAAAAAAATATGTTCTAAAAACCAAGAAAGATCTGAAAAAATCGTCAAAATTCACCTGGGAAAAGTCGGAATTATATTTATAAAAATAATCCTCTTAAAGGGATATCATCACAGTACTTATCGTAGCTGCTTTTACCTCCTAATTCCCTCTTATGTTCAAAATGTTCATTTTTAAAAAAATTAATACAAAGCGATTGTATCAAAATTTAATAGAGTTTGTTGAAAAAGATGATTTTTATAGGATAACTTTAACAAAGGAAAATCCTCTAATAAGTTTTGGAGCTTTTATTCAAAACATTTATCCTTAATCCGTTTTAACAAAATTTGCTTTTATTTTCTCTACAATCTCTGTAGTTAGTACTCCTGCTCTTACTCCATACACATAAAAGTGATAACTTAATTGGTTCTTCTATCCCTCTTACAAGTATTTTCCTCCATGAGTAGAACATTAAAACTAAATTTGATTACTGCAATAAAAATAAAAACATCATCCATGGCAAAATATATATCCATATAAAACAAACTGCAGAAACACTCAATGCAGCCGTTGTGATATTAATCTTAGCAAGAGGGGGAAAGAAATGAACAAAAAACCCTACTGCCAGCGAAGAGAAAAAATGTTTGATGCAAAAGGCTCCTAAAACTTGTTACGTGAAAGACTGAAAGAAAATTATTTTCTAAATAGAATTACTTTTTCTCCCCTGTAGTCGCTTCTTAATAACTCAGCTTAGAGAAAACATTTCAGGAAAATAATGAAAACGGAAAAAACTCCATTATAGGTTGTTTGGGAGTTTGGGGTAAAACAATACCATGACTAAGGAAACCAAATTAAAATTTCTCCTAAAAAGTACAGGGATTACGTTTTATTCATTCGAAATTTTCCTATTTTAATTTCATGAAGAAATGCTGTGGAAAAGGATAAAGGAGTAACAAGGTTTTTTGAAGATTAGACAACAGCAATGGTTCTGTTTGAAGAATATTTTTATACGCTGTTTTATGATTTCGAAAGGTTGTTTCTTTTGTTTTGTAACCATTATTTATTCGAGATTGATGAGTTTTGTTTGTAAAAATATTGTGTGCTTACTCTAAATCTTTAGTAGAACGTTATAAAGAAACGTGCCTTCATCTTTGATAAATATTGCTTGAGAAAGACATTTTTATAACTTTCGAAACATTTTTGTTAATGATAGTTAAAGCCAACACTAAATTTTTAAAGAACAGTAAAATAATATTGAAATATTTCTTTATAATTCATAATTTCATAAACTAGATTTGATATCTTTACGAATGTTATGTGAATAAAACTTTTATTGTTCTATGACTCATGTTTTTAAAAAAATTATAAAGTTTTTGTGCTTGATGGTTTGAATCACACTCTCGCCACCTGCACTGTAAAAGAAACTAGGCAGCTGGGTAGCCAATTTTTTTCCAAGTAATGTTCCTGGAAAATAGCAGGAACGTTACGTTAGAATCAATCAAAAATACCAGTAATACCAGTATTTTAATGTTCCCGATATTTTTTGGGAACATTACTTAGAAAAAATGGACAACACAGCTGCCCAGTTTTTTCAAGGAAAGTTGGAAAAAAATTTTTACTGTGTGGCATACGAAAAGTGCCGCGGTGCCAGGAGTGGGATCAGAACCAAGAAGATAGCAAATCTCTTGTGATTTTGATGTTATATAAGGACTAGTCATCATTTCTTGCTACCAAAAATCCTGTTTGTTATTCTCTTAATTTTAAATAGTTTTTATTAACTTAAATAAATACTTAGTTGAAACAAGTTTTTTACTGAATCCTCCAGGACTATGACATCAGTCCTATTGATAGCAACACATAGTCATAGGGATTTTCTACACCTAATATAAATATTATACCAAAAGTAATAACTACAACTACAGTGATGTTTTCAGTCAGTACATTTTTTTCTTAATTTGTATCGTATTTCACTTTTTTAAAAGTAGTGCATCTAAATTTTAATAAGATATCAAAAAATATAATTTTTCAGAATAAGATGGATGAGAATCCAAGGTGTACTACATGATGTGTGATTTGTTAACAATGCGTGATAGATAAAATGGTAAGTACTGAAAACTTGATTTATCTAACTAATTTCTGGGTTTTGATATTCTGTAGTAAAAGCTACATTAACTATGTTTGAGAGTCTAGGGATGTGAAACTTCTATGAAGTGTGCTACTGACTTTAACTCAAAATCCCGGAAAACTATCCTACCAGACTAACTTTTTATCCGGAATCCCAAAATCCGGAATTTTTACAGATTTTTTTTTTTTTAAATTGATTGTTTTGAAGGTATTTTTCCCAAATGAACCGATGATACAGAACGGTCGGGAATGTTTTAACAATTACGCGACTCGAACGTAGCTAAGGAGGAAAATTTCTTTCAGAATGACTTAGCTACTATGTAATGGCGCTTGGAACCAATAGAGTGACAAAATTCTTCATAAAAGATGTTGTTAATGCTAACACTCTGCATTTATTTTTAATTGGACGTAACTAACGCTTTTTTTTGTTCGATAAACACGGCATTCCGGTACTTATATCGTTAAAAACAACGGATTTCTAGGGCTACACCTGAAAAGTAGCCCCCATGCAAGAATACACGGTAAAAAATAGGCAAGTTTGTCAACACACCCCTACCCAGAAGCTAACCTGCACTTTCACTTGTTCCCCTTGGCTACAAACACTTTTGTTATGCAATGAATGTAAGAATACTAATTCAAAATATACTTTTTCAAATCATTATAAAAAGTATCGATGTCGAAATAAATGCATGATATTTTTTTTTCAAAAATAACATAAATTAGAAGTCAGATAAAAAGTTTACAAAAATTAAAGAAAAAAAGGAACATCTGCTTGAATAAAATTTTCTGAAAGGGAATTTTTTCCCTCCGAAAGGAACTTCTAATTACCTTTATAATGATCTCTCCACCAAATCAACCACGTTTTACCGCTACATCCCAAATAAACGACATCTACCAGTTCCCATTGTTCTCCCCCTGTGTTTCATTTCCGTTTCTTTTCAACAGCAACCTACTAATGAAGAATTCACTTCCCGCATTTCCATTTGCATGAACAACAAACAAACAAACAATCATCTGTTTCCCAAAAGAATGACGGTGAAGAGAAAAAAAAACAGTTTTTTCCGGACCTCCAGTTTCCAAAAGCATCCATTTCCACCGTATCTTTATTACTGCCATTCTTTAAATTTGTGGTTGGTGAAATAAATTGTCGACACAATTACACGAGGAATCCTGAGCAAAAACAAATGTGTTGGACTAGGATAGATGGTGAAGATAAGTTGAAAGACAAAGGGAAAAGGTTTCGCATTTTTCTCCTATTCCCAAAAGACTAGGGGAGGATTAATGATAAATAGAACCCTTTTTGTCATTAAAATCAAAGAAAAAGCCCCAGTATCTTTTACTTCTGCTTTGCTGATTTATTGCTATTGTAAGCTCGAGAGCGCATAAGAAACTGGAGGATTCGAATAAACAAATTGTTATCGATTCCAGAATCGATTCATCAACCTTTCTCGTCGTTTAATAGAAACAAACAATAATCCTAAAAGCTATGATAAAAGGGGGTTTAGCTTGAAAAATGAGAGATACTCTGTTGGATATTAAACCTTAATATGAATTGTGCCGTAAATTGTTGGGATTTATATCTGTCTCTCTCTGGGTTAGGAAGTGTTATAAAAATGATATTTCTACTTTTCACTTCTTACAGAGTAGAGCAGTGGTTCCCAAAGTGGGTTCCACGAAAAAATTCAGGGGTTCTGCGTGACAAGTTTCATTTCCTTAAAGAAAATAAGAATGGTGTTTTTTAATATTAAGTTCATCAAAATGCAAATCCTACCAAAAATATGTGTTAAATTCTTAAAAACGTATGTCCGAAAAACGTAGGTGTACCAAAAAAAGTTAAAACCCTCTTTTTATAGTCAAATTTCAAAAAAAATTATGGGGGAGGACCCCCAGACCACCATGATGGCTAGTTTTGGAGCAATGTGCTTGACATGTCTATTTTTAAAAATAAAATAATTGAAGTGTAAAGTATTTTTGTTTTTATTCAATGCAGGTGCTTGCAGTTACACCGAGCTAACTTTAACGGTGAAATTGACTCGTTGTAGCAGCAAGCGCTTTAATTACTTTGGTTTTTCAACTGATTTTTTTTTCACATTTTTTTTTCAACTTTCCTTCTAAAAACCGAAAAGACTCGACAATTTTCTTAAAATTGATACATAATACAACGCTATTTTCAACCTGAATTTTAAAAACGCACAGTTCTTTCCATTTACCCCATTATTTACTTAAAAATCGATCCCCGCGAGTCCACTCAAACACGATACCTTTCATCCCCAAAACGCTTTTTACCCCACACATAATGGCATTTAATTGAGCTCCTCAGGAGATGCATGCCCATTATTATCATCGTTTTATCATTATTTAATTCCCGTTTAATAATAATAATAATAACGACAATCGACAACAAAAACCGAAGAAAACTTTCAATTTAATGTGCGGCCGCCATTGCTCACTCCTTGCACCTAATTAAAAAAGAAAGCCCGACGCAAATTACCGATTTGTATTCAAAATTGCCAACAGGCAACGACACCGGAAGAAAAAGCAATGAAGTATCTTACCTCTGGGCCAAAAGCATTTGGATACTAATTGAATTTTTATTTATTTGCTATTAAACTGCATAAGACCGGAATTTATTCCATCGGCTAAGTAGGGTAAGTTTTCCCCATCATAAATTCAGCCCGAATACGGTGTCGGTTCTTTTGCCCGGGTTGGTTTATTAATGGCCACTTACCCCGTTTCGTTTTTTTGTTGCTGCCGAATGCCCGGGTTATTTGTTTCGTTTCTTTTGCCCCGTTGTTGTGCGTTCGTTTTTGACTGTGGCTCTCTATTCAGGGGTTTGATTTAGGGCGGTGCAGAGAATTGCGCTGGATTCGGGGGAGGGGATTTCGGGATTTCTGATGCATGGAGTGCTTGATCATGCTGGGTGATTTCTCTCCTCAGAAGGGGGTGTTTGACTTCGGGAAGTGAATTTTACATAAATATTAAAGACTGCACAGTCTGAGCATGACTTAGGCACAATAATGGAAAATTTAATTGTTTGGGGCCGCTCAAATATTAGCAAGCATTTTTTTTTTGGTCATATTCGACCCCCCCTTTTTGTCTGCAAAGATAAGCAAACCGCAACCCCCCCTCATAATTACGTAAGAAAACTGCCTGACCCCCCCCCTCCATGTTTTTTTGTGAAGTCAAAATACACTTGAATTTTATTTTCCTTGTTCATTTTTTTGATAAAATTTATTTTTGGTTGAATTTTGAAATTACTTATGTAATAATAATTACGTATCATAATTACGTAAGAAAACTGCCTGACCCCCCCTCTTTCTTGTGAAGTCTTGGAGATTTTTTTTCCTTGTTCATTTTTTATAAAATTTATTTTTGGTTGAATTTTGAAATTATTTATGCAAGAAACAAGAGATTTTTCGAAAATGCAGTGTTTGTAACACCTTACGTAAGCATCAATCATGTCTCCCTCCCCCCCCCGTTAGGTGCGTACGTAATATTTGAACGCCCCAGCCTTTTTTTTCTCAAAAGAACAATCCAATTGTCAGAATAACATTATTTTTTTCGGTCGGTATTACCACGGCTTACTAGATATTATACAGGCTAGCCGAGTTTTCAACAATGAAAACCATTTGACAACTTTTCCCGCTCGGATCGCCACAAGTCCTACCTATATCACCCACCGCATTTTTAATGATTTTTGTACTCGGCTAGCCTGTATAGTATCTAGTAAGCCGTGGTATTACTAATAAGGAAAAAGTTTTAGATGGGCCGTGGTCCAGTTAAAGTTTTTTCAAACATTTTGTCGCTCTTTGTGGGCGACATCTTCAGAGTTGGAGAAACCAATGACTTCGGTTGCTTCGTTTATTAAATTCTTATTTTAGTAAATTAAATTTTTCTCTAATTTGACAATATTTTTTCTTAATATTTACAATCTAATATATCCTTTGACATTGAAATTACGCCCGAATCTTTACAAACGAGTAGCACACATATTTTTTAAGTAAAATATTTATTAAAAAAAGAACAATTTTGAATCAAAATTTTTCACTGTTTGCGAATTTTACGCTTTCCTTGTTTTTAATAACTCTTTACCTTCAAAACATACGACGTCTACAGGGATTAGGATTTTCGTACCATGACAATAACAAAAAATAAATACCAATTTCGTTTTGGGAAAATATTAATTACAATATGTCGATACATATAAATACCAGCACAAACAAACAAATATAATGTTTCAAACTTTTTATCACAGAATCCCATAGGAATAAGCAATGGCTAATTCAAAATATAGAACGAATAAAATATGCGATACAATCTTTCAGGTATTGTAATCCTATTAACCTTTTAAACGCCGCAATTCAAATTTCAAATTAAAGGTTCGGAATTTTGGCTTAAATGGCTTGTTTCATTATTACTAAAACCAATCTTGACGTTTTTTGGCAGAAAAAAAATCCTAAGTATGATTTTGAGGATGTTCCCATTTGGGAACATCGGCGTTTGGAGTGAAGTTTTTAGGGGGATTTCCAAAAGGCATTTATTTCAAAATTAATTCAAGTAAAACTACTGAAATAGGTTTCTACTCAATAATTTTGAACATTTTTATGATCTTGGACTATTTCTTCATATTTAATTCCCATGGTTGGACGATTGGGTAAAATTTTATAGATTTTCATAAGAAAAAATTTACATATTTATTACAGTCGTGACACTTTTCCGTACATTTTTATTGCACAATGGGTAATTTTTCGGTATAAAAAATTCGAAAGAATGTTCCCATGCGTTTCAAAGCTAAACAGTTATCTTTCTGAGTGAAAAATTAGTTTTAATTACTGTTGTATCCGAATATCTAGCATAAAATCCATGAATTGCATTCAAATTTAATTAGCTTTCAAAAGTGATAATCATAACTATCTCCATTGATTTGTTAAATCTGCGTTTCTCATGGAAGATTCCAAACTAAACAACATATCCCTTACATCCAACGTCCGTTAGAAGAGTGTTTTTAGTTGTACACAATTTTCATTATTTTCAAAATTCTTCAAATTTATACCTAAAATTTTTATGTAAAAAAGAGCACTTGAACAAAATAAGTACCCAAGTCCTCAGAAACACTCCAAATATGCCTTTTGCATAACCCTTAACAATAATTACTGAAATTAAATCATTCGGGGAGTTAGAAAAATATACAAAAGTAGGAATTTGCTATAAAGATTTGGCATTTATTCCTCCATAAATCAGGTAAAAAAAATTAAAATTATAGATTTAGGAATTTAAAACAGCATGATTAACCTGTTTAGATCCTTTGAGACAGAAAAGTTCAAACAACTAAAGAAAATAAGAAATAACTTGAATTTTTACATGTTATAAAAATCCCCTCAAAAACTATACCCCAAACGCCGATGTTCCCATTTGGGAACATATACGTTGAATTGGTAATTACTCTCCAAAATTGGAATATGAAGCTATTCTGCCAAGCCAATTGAAAAGATGTGTACTTCAGCTACCTAAACACAGCATAATTATTTAAAACTAAATTTATTTAAATTTATCATAAATTGAAACTTGTGCAACTTTTGGAAGAGCCAAAAATCTGTTATTTTGATATAAATTCCACAAAAAGGATTAAATTTCACGTGAAAAACTTTTGCATGTAAAATAACTTCATATCTTTGAGTTTCTTACTACCAAATATCAAATTCCTGCATGAAAAATTAAGTGGTGAAAAAATTCCCTAAAGTGATGTTCCCATTTGGGAACATCGGCAGGTAAAAGGTTAAAAATGTTAGGGGAAAGTATCAGACAAATTTTAATCCTGTTAACCAGCCGTTCGTAAGTTTCTTTGTTTTTTTTTTAAATTAACCTTAACAAATATATGTTTAATCCTTACGATTAAAAACATTAATTAAAAGCATGATTTTAAGCATAGTTTAGGTATGAGCAACAACATGTTTACAAAAGTATCTTGGAGATTTTAGAGAGCAATACGAGAACAAAACAAAGGAATTTTTTTAAAGATATTTACTTTAAAAATCTGTATAAAGATACGATTGAGTATTTAAATTTTAATATCTTTCTAAATGAATACATTAAAAAATGTTAAGTAAATGTTAATATAGATAATAAATTTTTTTTAAATATAGTTAACATTAAATCCGATATATTCCAGGGAAAATGTAGAATTTAAACGAAAAAGGAGGAGCATCTTCGCATAAACGCATCTTCGGAACATTAGTTATAGATACTAAGGTGTACCTTTAAAAAAATAACATCATGGTTTGTGGATACTCTTTACAAATCAGAAAGGGACTCTTTGTAAGAGTATAATGTAATTAACATAATAAGTCGTGAGACGTATTAGTTTTTTTTCGTCAATTAGTGAACTGAAAGACAGCGCTAGATGTTTTGCTACGGTAAAACATTTTCCAAGAAAGAGTAGCTTATAAACAATCTACGAAAAAAAATCACTCCTTACAAAATATTTTTATTTATATTTTCACACACACCACGCATAAAAAAATTAAAACTGTTTACACACTTTATATGATCGTTTTTTCCTACATGTAATCCGTTTTCGTCCCCTTTTCATGATCCTTACTTCGAGGATGTCATATTTCTCATCTATTCACTCTTGCAGCTTAAAAATTAGGAATTCGCTCACCTATACTTATATCGAAACTTCACCGGGATATTTATACCTTTTACTCATTTAAACCGATTATATGCTGTAATGAGAAAAAAAACTAATGAAGGATTTGAAAAGGGCTATCATATACATTTTGATCTTCTCAGGAAAAGGATAATATCAAGAGATCACATAATATGGATATCGTACCATGGATAACTCCAATCAAATTCCTTATAATAATAATAAGATTCCTGAGGTTTTTAAATTATGAAGAGAACTTACACACAAATAATATAAACTATTTCAATTCCTTAAATATTCTTCCAATTTGCCATCTTTTTTATTTTAAAATTTGCCTCCATCTCTATCTAAACCCCAACATTTGTCAAAAACGCAATGTCGTAAACCTACAAAGACCTAACATGGTATACTTTGTTCCTAAACCCAAAAAATCAATATTCTGTGAAAATTTTTGTTACATAGCATCGAAGTGTTTCAATAAATTACCAATACATATTCAAAATAGCCCTTCCAAACATTTATTCAAAAAACAATTAAAGGAATATCGGTATACAATTGAAAATTTTGATGATTTCTTTTGTTCTGTTTATTTTTCTGTTTGTCTTGGTATTATTTTTCACACTAACTCATCATTATGGCAAAAATATTATTTATTGGCGCCCTGTTTGCCAATATATTCATTTCATGTATTTTTTTCTTGTATTCAAGGTTTTTCTTTTCTTTTTTCTTCTAGTTTTCTTTTAAACTTTGCTACGGTCACCTATATGGACCAAGAGATCTCAGGTGACTATGTGAACTTGTAATATTATGTTCTTTTTTTATGTACAATTTAATAAATAAATAAATAAATAATTAGAAAAGAAATCCCACAATATATACTTAATAAAAAAAAATAGGAAAGTTATAGCTCAGACATTATAAAATTGATTGCGAAAAGAGTACTCATACACATAAAGTAAAAGAGAATTTTCCCTCTCTTAAGGGATCAAAGCACAGGTTGAAAGCTTTCTCTCTGTGTAACCCGCATCTCCCATCCGGAGCTATGTTTTCAATTTGGGTCACTAAATAATCCCTTATCTCATCCCGAGTCGCGAGATTTGCCCGGCGCGGGAAATTAAATTGCCCCTTCCCAGTGTCATTTTAAGCGGCTCAATTTTCGCATTTATTGCCCTTGTGTGCCCTGCAACACTGGGCATAAAACAAGCGCGATAGCATCTTTATTGAGTGGGAGACGTCGAACATTTTCGTTATCAGGTTTGAGTGCGTATGGTAAAAAGGATTGGTAGGAGCATTGAACGTTTTTCCCACATAGTAGCATTATTTTCTGTTACTAGTAATTTTTAATTTTAATACTTAAATATTTCTCATATGACACCTTTTTTATTTCTTAGGTAAGATAGAGCATTTTCAATCACATGACTCAGATCTAACAACGGCTTTAGCAACAGAAGGGTTACTGTTTTTTGCCCTACAGAGGTTAACAATTACAAAAAATGACTAGCCGAGGAATTCTTCTATTGGAGCATTTGCAATCACTTGATCCCATACCTAAAAACCGCCATATATAGCAACAGATTAACAACGACCTTAGCACTAGTTAAAAGCCCTACAGAAGATACACAGTTAAAATAAAATAACCGGTTGTGACGTGACCTGAAAACACTCTATAGAAAATCTCGTTATAGTATACTTCCATAGTCTTACTTTTTGGGAGAATTACCAAAGTATGCGGTATTCATTTTCAAATGTATTGTGTTATCGTATTCCATCACAAAGATTGCTTTATTTGCTCAATAAATTGTAGTACCTTTGTTAGAAGATTTTTAAGAATATGATTATAATTTTTAGTTTTCAGTAACTGCAATTTGTATTCACTGAGGGGTTTATCTAATTGAACAAAAAAAAACAGATTAGATAAGAAGATATAAGGTCTATTCAAAAAGCTGTATAAAAACAATACTATGGGGGCAACTACTTGGATGGGGAATGAAACCTTAAGAAAAAGATTTCAATCTTGTCTTTCTAAATTTATTGTGAAATACACATTTTTATAAAAAAAGGGAATCTTTCTCTCATTTTTTATATCCAGCAACCGGGGTGGTTTCTCACCCAACATTATTGCTCTACAGCAGGGAATTTTCGTTTAAACCCCCAAAATAGTCTAATTCAATAATTCAACTAAATGCAGTGTAGAAACGTCTGATTTTTACCAAGATGGACCACGACACAGCATCCCGGAAATTTCTATCTATTGCCTTGAGTAGAAATTTTTTCGAGATTTTTTTTAGTAAAAGTTTTTTTAGTAGGTTTTTTTTTCTTTCCCCCCCCCGAAAATTTTTGAATCTTAACATGCCCAGAAAATCTTCTTAGGCTACTTTTGAGGGGCTCTCGAGGGACCATGTTCCCCTCCATATAACCGCCACTGAATGATACAGTTTTGTTGTTATATTGTGTGATTTCAAATGTTCCGCGGGCCGGATCAAAAGCCGAGGCAGGTCGCAGGTTGCCCATATGTGCTCTAGAACCCATATTCGCTGTCCATATGTGCTCAGGGGGTTAAAGGGGTTTCTTCCAAGTTTATTGTATTTTCATAACTTTGTGTCTTTGTTTATAAAAAATTGGACTTAGTTAAAACATCAAAATATTATTATTGTAATGGCTAACAATCCCATGGATGAATATATTCGTACAATTTATTTATTCAGTCTATTAATAGTTTCTACACCGTTTTTAGATATCTTTTTGTCAAATATTCCGTCATGCGAGTTGCGATCCATTGTGCTTTCTATTTATACCTACCTCTATGGAGGTGTGTCGTTTTAACGGTTTTATGGGATATTCGCAACGGCGGATATACGATTTTTTCAGAGAGGGTGCCGTTGTGCTAGGTAGATATAGTGTGTTTGATTAGTTGTTCTTTTTCATAATACGTATTTTAATTGAATTTTGAATTCCAAGGTAGGATTTGTTCAATTTTCTGAGGGTTTTTTTCCAGAATTAATGACTACAAGAACTTTTTCTTATATCATCCATGTGCTGCATGATTCGATAGATATAATTATTATAGTCAAGTTGCGGTTAATAGCAAGAGAGATGGTGTACCTTTTTGGTACTTTCTTAGGTATCATAGGTTAAAATTTGGAAACAGTCACATGAATTAGTGTAAAACTAATATAATCATTCGAAATTCGTAAATGAATGTTTGAAAAATAAAAGTCAACGTATAAAAACGAACTAATCAACTATTTTTTCGAAATACTTTTGGATATTTCTTAAACATTATAGGTTTTATAAAGGTTCAGTTTTAAATTCTTAAGTCATTTTTAACTGATTGTCTTTATGAACAAGTTGCATTTTTTCCGTATGTCTAAAAGTTATTTATGGTTTCAGAAAGCAGTATCAAAATATTCACACATACCATACTCTATCAATATTTAAACTCTTAACTAAAGCTTACCTCAAAACATTGATTCGAACAAAATAATTCGAAAATTTATAAGATAATAATTGTGCTATCAAACTTATACTATTAAAGAAAAAGACAAAATTGATCGTGTAAAATTTAGAACTGAGAAAAAGTAAAATTACATTTGGGTTTTTTTTTTGTATCTAATTGAAGTATATAACTTGGGATTTAATTCCTGTTCAAGAAAGCAACCACAAACGATTTTAAGAACAGCGGCATGAAACAAATAACATCTACTCAACTCTCCTAGGATTAAGAATCTAATTGTCTTCCCCACTTTAAGACTCAGTCAGAGGGACGTCCAAACACTCATCCGCCCCTAGAACGGCACCCGAGGGGCAAACGATATGAACAAATAGACAAATACAACTAAACTCCACTCGCTGCAGCTGCTAGCCTGCCAAAGCGCTCCCAGCTTAAAGAGAAGATAAACAATATTCGCGGATTCGTTCCTTCCTCCCTATAACATCTGCCTTCTAAAACCATCTGCTAGCATGGAGCTAATACATATGGAGACAGCTTTGAACACCTGCTCCATTCTTCTTCGTATGTCGATTCTCCCTCGATTTTTCCACTCAAACTGGGGTGGGCTGGGTTGTCAGATTGGCGACGAAATCGGACTATTGGCGTGTTTGGTTTTTTCGCGTGCAGCCTTTTTCGATCACTTTATACCAGTGGATGACTCGCGAGGACCTTTTTAAACTTATCTTTTTTTCTTCTTAAGGAAGTTTTATCTTCTGTAGCTTTAAGAATAAAATCTCGTTTGTTCTAAACCTCATTTTTAGTTGATGTTTCCACCATAGCAATTAACAATGCTTATCTCCCAATTTTTCTCCGATTTTCTTCTTTAGGAAATCTACTTCCTTCCTTCCCCCACAAAAACAGGTATTTCAAGTATTAAGTGGTGTTTGATGAGTCCACTTAAAGAAATATTCTATTTTTAATTTTAATTCAGACAGCTAATAATTACAAATATTTTAATACTTCAAAATGCCACTTACAACACAATTGCTTAAAATATTCTAGTGACTAATACCATTTCAAAATCCCCTTTTATTTAAATCATTATAAAATGCCCTTCATCATTAAAGGTATCACTATCAAATTAATTAATTTTATTCATAAAAAACACTTAATATTAAGGGCATGTATTCATTATATTAAACTTAAGTTTCTTATTTAAATTTTTATACTTAAACCATTTATTATCTTGATACACACACATATATAATTTTTTAACATCATTTAATTTAAAATTTAATTATTTAGTAAAATTAGTAAGGTAAAAATAAGATTTTACCTATGAAACGAAACGGTGGAGTTTTTAGTTTCTCTTTCACAGCAATTGATGGCGCAGCAACTTTTAATCATGTTTCTATTTCATATGAGAGAAAAGTGTGATACATTTAAACAAATATCAAAGATTCTTATCTTAAATACAGATGATTGGTCATGTGGTCAGATGTCTCAAACCACCACCTGGCGTTAGGAGAGAATTACAGCTGTCCCATCTTCTTTGTACCTTAGATTGGCGGGAAAATCCATAGAAATAATTTCAAGGAATATTTACTATGTCGTAAATTATTTCTTTCTTTCTTTAAGTTTCTTTAATAATACGTATGTTTTAAATTAACAAAACGCTGGACGCAAATGCTCTACACTTAATTCCTCTTTATATGTTTTTTTATTAGTTTAACTTTAAAGTTAAAAAAGAAGATCCGATAGTGTTCATAGATTTTTTTAAAATATGGCTTGTGACATGGTAAGAAAAGATTAACAAAGAATGTTTTACTGAAAACTTCCCCCTATCAAAAATAAAAACCTAAATCAGTGGTAAGAATTAAATACTTAAATTTAAAGTTGACACAAAAATAGGAAATTTAATATTTTTGCGTCGAGAAGCAGAAGCATAATATATCTGCCTTACAGATGACTTGGCAATTTTAAATGTAAAAAAAAACAAGTTATTTAGTTATTTCGAAGAACCACGTAAAGAAACTACGACAAAAACGCACGCCAAGGTCAGACCGCCAAGCTATGCCAACTTCCATTTTCTACCTCGACCACTAAATCCACAATTTTCTCCCTTAAAAACTAGTTTAAACTAATCGGAAATGACTCAGATCGAATCAGAAGGGTTCATATTATATATTGTGAAGCTTTTTTAAAAAAAATTTCCCCCACAACATTTTGAAAATGCAGTTTAAAGTCGTTTTCTTCCAAAACCGCGGAGTTTAAAAAATTCACAGAAAAAAAACTAATCGAGAAAGGTACTTTTTTTCTTCACGGAATTGATTCGTCGTTGTTTCCTCTCGTGTAATAAATTGTCGGCATCTTTTTTCTATCATTTTTCTGGGAGAAAGAGCAGTTTTTATACCTCAAAATTCACCCGCCTATGGGACTTCCAATGTTAAAGATTTCTTTTTGCCACTCAAACAGGTTCGACTGTTTTTGACATGCATGGTTGCCGTACGGAGCGGGGAAAGCTGTCTCTATTTGTATTAGCTCTATGTCTGCTAGGGAAGGTTGTATTTATTTATTTTCATCAACATAGGACGTTAGTATTTTTTTTTTATTCAGAAAGAGTAATTTTCGGAGAAAAGATTTTACTGCTTTTTGCCTGCGGTTTTAAAGCCGCCGGGTGGAGCAATAAAAATCTACACGGTTTAATTTGTTTAACAAAAGGTGAGCTTCCACTTCCTATCGGGGAATAGATTAAAAAATTTTCGTAAAAAAGGGAAGGATGTTATGAAAAAAAAAACGTGTGGTATGAATCGAAAAAGAAGCTTGTTATGACTTACGCACTGTTGCCTTAATTGTATGATCCGGGCTGAAATAAAAAGCTAAATTCTGAAATAATTAGATTTGCCTTTTTTTTGCCACCCCTGGCGTGGCGCTTTTTCGTACATCAGGTGCTCGGTTTTAGATGGAGCACTTACCTTGAAGCTACAGGGATGAAACATAAAAAGCGTTTGGGATAAAAGCATTTTTGATACAAATTTCGATCTTTTCCTTTGCGCTGCGTAATTGAAAAGTTAAAAGCTCTATCCCTATCCCACTACCAATTACTGCGGTTTCTGTGAAATGGAACTCCGAAACGGTGCACCGTTAACAGATGGTGAGGATAGTTATACTTTGATGTGTTTGATTTTTTTTCCACTTGGCGTAAAAAATCCTTTCTAGTGGTACATTTTACTGACGATTCTTCAAATGGCTTTTCTTTTAATACCATTTCAGACATAATTTGAAGTATACATGAAGGAGTTTAATGAAATGTAAGAAATTATTTTATTTCTTTTTTCTGCAAAAATCTGTCATTGCCTGTACTCATGAAGTTCATAAAGTGAAATACAATATGTGGATAATAACATAAAAACAACCAGTACTCTATTGTGAAAGGAATCAAAAATAAATTTATATATATTTATTTCTCGGTCATACATTTATTTAGATTTAACACAATTACTCGTAATTAATTTAAAATATTCAAAGATAGAAAGGAAATAACATCTTCTATTTGATGTAGTAATTGCAATTCTTCACTTTTTAATGAGTAGTAAGTTTTTGTTGAGGTTCAAACTTTTCGAATGACTATCTTATTATACGTAGTTTAAAAGATAAAATAGGAAACATTTTAGTGAAAATAAACATCTAAAACATTTAATTTGATGCCTTTGAATAAGTTATTTATTTTTTTTATGATATAATTTTAAGTTATGAGAAACATTATTTTTTTAAGATTTAATCAATTTTTTAAGATTAATAATTAAGATTTTTTTAAGGTTTAAGATTAAGATTTAATCAAACCAATAGTTTTACATTTTGAAGTCGGTTACGAATCGCAATTTAATGTTTCAAACCAAATCTTCTGCTACTAAATACGTTTATTTTACTGTTACCATTTGAAGGACTTCTTGACTTTTTTCAACAGGTAAGCGAGAATTACACTTACAAATTCACATGCATACGATTTTGATACAGTAGTTTTCTTATGTTACAGTTGATTAACATTACCATAAGCGCTTGTTTGATTTAGTCCCAATTCCAAAGCCAGCCTGATAGCTAAACAACTCAAAAGGAAAACTTCCGGTAAACTATACCTACTATAACATAAAAAAACACCCGTAAAAACTATTCCAAAATCATTCGTTACATACACGATACATAAACACGCACTGAAAATAAATTTAAATACCTAATAAATCAAGCTTTAAAAAATGTACAAACTAGATCCAACTTTAAAATCAGCCTATCCACCAGACCAAAACACGTAACTCCGCAACCGAAAACAATTTGGGAACTCGCACTACAGACATTTTGGAGAAAGTTGGTAAAAGTTCTCCACTCAAACCGTCACTCTGACCATCGGTCAGCCACACATCACTCAGACCGTGCATACACATTCCCTCTTCAAACATCTCACCTTTCCTGTCACTGCCGAAAAGGGAAACAGGGGGTTTCAGGCAGCGCATGCATAATGAAGTCTGAATTATTGACAAGGTGTGAGCAGCTCCGCCGCTGGATCCCATGAAACCCATTAAAAGTTGCGGAGGGAAGTGCGTTTGAAGTCGAGGCTTTTGGAAGGAAGTTGGCGGAGGTGGAAGGTTAGGAAAGGAAGTTTCGGTTTAGGCTAATGGCAAACTGTGAGTCGCTAGAGCTACGTTTGGTTCTTTAGGTATTTGATGCGGCTATTCCTTTCTTTGTATACTTTCATAGGGGTAAATCCCTGAATGGAATTACCGTGCAGCACAGAACGGGAGAGTCTTTGAGACGTATTTTTTTTACGTAAAAAAGAAAATTGTTTGGTTAAAAGAATGAGTTAGTGATTTCTAAAACGTAATTAAAATTAAGCTGTCGAATTCAAAATTAGTCGATAACAAATCACTTTTACAAAATAATATTTAATTGTCTTTCTTTTCTTTCATTTTTACTGCATATAAATTTTCTTTGATTTTAAAATTATTTTAATCATATAATTAGTCAATAAATAGTATTGTAATTGTAAACCTAAACTATTATAAATATGCATTGTTAAAAGAATGAGTTAAAAGATTTTTAAAATAGTATTAAAATTATATAAGCTGTTAGACTTCAAAAGTAGTCGATAACAAACATTTCCACAGTAATATTTAATTTTCTTTCTCTTTCAATGCATATAGATTTTCGATTTGAAAATGATTTCAATCATATAGTTGGTAAATAAATAATATTATAATTGCAAATCTCAACTATAATATGTATGTTTTTATAATCGTTGATTTTGAAATTACTTGTAATTTTTCTTAAACATAATTTAAAATATTAAATTAAGTAACAAAATTAAAATAGGATGTTAAACTCATAGCGAACCAAAAAGTATGAAGTACATGGGTAAAATTTTTATTCGAGGGAAAATATGAAAAATCATTAACTTAGAAACGTAGCCAACATTAGGGGAAAAAACTTTGGCACGTGTGTTTTAAGTTATATGGAACATATCATATCTTGTAAATAATGTTTTATCTTTAAAATTCTTTTTTTCAAGTACATATTCAAAGCCAATAAATTAGATTTTTTATATATAAGAAAGAAAATATAAAAAGAAAAGATGTTTTTATAAATGTTATATCTGCGTTTAATTTATTTGATGCATTTAAAACATTTTCACATAGTTGTAAAATATCTTAACGGATCTAATTTGGCACTTTGCCTGTTTGTGGTTTTTCATGGAATTGAAATTTAGTAAAACAAAATAATTTTTTCCCTTGGTAATTCTTAAATGAGTGTTTACTAGAATTTTTTTCCTAGTTTGGCAAAATCCCAATGTAAAACTTATTGATTGAAGCAGATATTTAATTATGAAGAAACATGAGTTGTTTGTATTTTGACTTGTTTATTAGAAGTAAAACTTAGCGACTTAAATACTTAAAAATATGTTTTTAAAAGTGAAAGCTTACGAAACTACTTTCAAGGGTTTTTTTTTGCTGCGTTCTTTATATCCTCTGAAAAATGAACGGTTTCTCATGTCAGCTTGAAAAACTGAGGGGAAATTTTTCTTCAATTAACTTAATTAGTAAAACTACTCAACCGTACCTTGGTGTAAAGTAATTATGCAAAAATTTAATGAGAATATTTTTGAAATTTTTTTTATGCTAATATATTTATAGATTGGATCTTAATTAAAGGGATTTATAATGTAATTATTTCTCCAAAATGATGAAAGATTGTTTTTATTGGAAAACTTTTTTTCTTTTCAACAAAAACAGGAAAATAAATGTAAGTGTTGTGGTAAGAAGTGTAAAACAATAAATTGTGTGTCCTAGTTTGCATGCATAAAAATGAGATAAATAAAACAGTTTCACACCCTTTTGAAATTAAACTTTGTTAAGATAGTATAATGAAAAATGATGGCTTTAAATTTATGGTTTAATATTTCTAGACTTCTGTACTATCTTTGATAGATAAAAATCTAAACCGTGTGTGTGTGGAAGAGAAGAATTAAATTTCTTCAAAATCCATCTCTATTGAAAAATTGAACGAATTTCAACGGAATCCTTCGTACCCAGGTTCCTTTGAACCCTTATAAAATTCAAAACAATCTAATTGCCTTTTATTTTTCTTAATTATATTGGAGTGTATAACTATTTTCTTTTCTAGCAAGAGTCCTTTCTAATAAGTCTAATTTCCTATAATTTAACAAAGTATCTCAGGCGTATGAAAAAGTATTTGGCACGGTCGTTCGACTTTTTGACCGAATATAAAGTCAACAGAAATTTTACTGGTGCATTTTTAATTACAAATGTGTTACATAATTAAATATAAATAACAATTTGGTTTTTTTTAATGAAGAATTTACAAAAACCCTGGTTTTCCAATGTATCCAAAGATCTATTAAAAAGAGAATACTAACTTCGAATACAACTAAATAACAAACGAACCTCTGACAAAACTCACAATACAACAACAATTCCCAACTCATTACCAGACACACAAAGCCAGTCACCAAACTCAAACACGCATTCGAAACACCCCCAAAACGGACACAATCGAACATCACCAATCGTCTGCATCGCCATTAGAACAATTGCCCGACAGTGACGTCACGGCTAACTGCGTTTGCACGATGACACCGATAATTAACGCAAAGGGACATTGTCCGTTCGAATGCCACCGTCAATCGAAGACCCGGTGGAAATTAATTCCTCTGTGTGAGGGCCGGACGTTAAAATTCGATCGAATTCGGTCTTGGTGGAACATTGTTCGATTGTCCTGGCTTTTGATGGTCTTGATGGTAGTAAGAGTTTTATTGGCCGGAGCGGATGGTATTGGTTTCAATAGAGGTTTGACTATTATAATGAATCAAGCTTTGCTGCATTAGAATGGGGTATTGTATGTCTCGAATGATTGTTAATTATTAATTGTGTATGAGTTTAAAAGAGAGTATTCAACTCATTCGCTATACGCTAATTAATACTTACCAATATTTTTAACGCTTTTATTGAGAGAATATTTATTTAGAGCTAAGAAGCTTTACTTTCATTTTTTTTAAATGTCTTAAATGTTAATTTTCAAAGTAAACTTTTCTGAAAATTTAACTTTTAAAAATATATATTATAGTAAATATACCTAGAAACAATTCTTCATTAAAATTACACTATAGCGAACATCTTTGATGCTTTATAATTTTATCTTACTCGATTTTCTCTGCTTAAAACTACATCTAGATATAAATTTCAGTTAGAACGTTTTATAAAGTAACACTAACTTATCAGAACTAAATAAGATGAATGAACTCAGTTTCTTATAATTAAATTTCGACTGGACATAAAAAATGATTTTCCATATACGTGATTTCCAAACAGTTTAGATATGTTCGCATACATGTTCGATTTCTTCCATTCAACCCCAGTTTGATTCCTTCCCCAATGATTTCTCTGAGATTACATAGAACACATTCCACTATTTAAACATTTAAATCTAGTAGTTTAAAGGAAATAACAAATAGTTCAAGTTGTCTTGATATTTTTTATTAAATAAAAGAAGTTCAAGACTTTGTATTACGTTCTTATCTTCATTCATTCTATGCTTCATTTTCTCTAACACCCAAGGGGAAACGTTTTACATCTTTGTATAAAACATGTTTCAAATGAGTGCAGTCAATTTATTCCCCCATACATTTTTCTTTCTTAAACGTATTTAATTCTACATAAAAAAGAATGATTCTTTCCCATTTTATTCAAACTATACTTTTTATGCAAGTAGAATTATGAGATTTCTGGAAAACAAAAAAATACTCTTTATTAATATAACAAAACTGTTTCTAGAATGCTTTCTATTCTCCAGTACAAAAACTAACAAGTGAATAAAATCCATGTTATTCTTTCCCTACTAAATCGATTACATATTTATGACAAGCACAACATAAAATTCTCGCTTAAGAGTATCGATTTAAAAATTGTTTAGAAGATATCGCTTTCAGAATCGAATAAAATATGGGATGGCATAAAATGCAGAAATATATGCAAATATTTCTTTTAAGTGTTCTTACAATAGTTCTTTTTGCTTCCCGGGCAAAAGGAATGACACTCGCGACTTTTTTTTTCGATTTAAAATGCTTTTAGGATGTTTATTTTATTCTCATTATAATGTATATTTTTGAAGTCGCATTTGGAGAAATGGTTTTGACTCCAAACATTGCTGAAATCGAGGACCCTTTGGTTAAATGGCATCCTTTGTAAAGTAAGCAATCAATATCACGTCTGAAGAGACTTTGTTTTCTTTCGAAATAGTATAAGCATCTGTCTGAATGTCTGCCAGATTTAGCGACGGTTTCTGAATGTTTTGGAAACTAACAGAATTGTTTAAATTACTGAGATGTGTTTTGCTCAAGGGAATTGAAGTTTTAACTTCCGAGCCATTTAGTTCTCGGTAAGAGTGTCTCGTGTTTTATGTAGTATGCACGTGTCTCGCTTTAAACCGTTTTGAAACTTCACACACAGATGTTTATTTCTTGAAATAGCTATATCAGTTTTATAATAGTTCCGAAAATAGAATTTGTTATGTGTCTAAAAATGTGTAAATTACTTGGTATTGATATATTTCCAGACACTACTCCGTTTACTGGTATTAAATTTATTTATAACTGTACCATGGATTTTATATAGACATGAAAGAAACATTTTAGGGTATATTAGTGGGAGTGGTGGGTTATGTACTAGGTAAGATAATCAATATTTCAGTAATTGTAGATTTAGAATAGAATTACAAGGAGAGGCAAAAAGCTAAGCACCTTGACAAAAGGTCCCTTGTGCCAATTTCAGTAATTGTAAATTAAAGGGGCTATATTTTTAGTGTAAATTTAATAAACTGTATAGTTTAGAGTGTCGTTTCATAAAGTAAAAATTTTAAGTAAGACAAATTTAATTATGTTAATTGGAATATTATTTAAAGAAGCTTATTTCACGTTAGCAACTATATTGCATCTGTTTACATTCAATATGGACCAACAATTCAAATTTCCTGTTATATCTGAATTTTTAAATTCGATGTCCGAAGATATAAACTATTATTTTCTAACCTTGTAGGGTTTACCATAGCATCGATAATTTTCCCTTCTTAATTTATCTAAATATCCTTATAATCTCTAGTAAGAAACGCTTTTAGACTTTTGTGTGAGACCGACCAAAAGTATAAACTTTTAAATGAGGATGAATTGCGGTTTTCATAAATAAAAATTGCAATAATTATCCTGTCAGTGTTAGATCATCCCCAAAATAATATCTCTTTAGGAATAATCCAGGCATTGCAAACTTATTTCACTTATCATTATTTCTTCTTTTTCACTTCTAAGTTGGGTAGACTAACCATCTGAATGTCTAAAATTTATGCTACTAAATATTTTAAAAATATTTAACTTCAAACCATTTAAACTTTCAAAATTAACAACAGTTTTTTAGTTTGACAATAGTTAATAGTTTAAATTTTCAAAATTGGCATTAGTTAGGAATTTTAACCTTTTTGAAATAAACAAAACATTATGTATCATTCACGACCAGTAACAGATATCCTATGTTTAGTAACAAACGCTCCAACTTCGAATCTATGAATACCACACTTCATTTTATTTTTTTAACAAGTTTCCACTCCACCAAACATTCACATTATTAGGCGAAGGAACTGGAACCCAACCAACAAACGAGCTTACCTAATGACGCAAAAAGTCTCACACGTACGATTAGAATTCCGGGAATTTTTTTTAAACCCCCGAGAACTTATAAATATCTGAGGAAAAGAATAATACCGTAAAAAAAAAATTTCCCTCGATGCACACAGCGCACCTAAAGCTATTAAGACACTGCGTGATGCCATTTGCCTCTGGCATTAGCATGCGTATAGGTAGGTTGGCAAAAAAAAATTCCGTCGATTTTCACGTCTGAGGTGGACATGAAGGTTTGGAATGCTTACGTGCAATGTGGCGAGTTTGTGTGAAGTTGGAATAAGAATCAAGAGATGTTTGACTGAAACGTGTCGCCTTTGCAACTACTTTTCTTGTGTTATTTCGTGTAGTGGAACTTTTTTTTCAATATTACATAATAGTGGTGTTGTGAAGAAATTACCATACGTTGTAAAAAGTTCGGGAGTTCTGCAAATTCTATGTATTTTTAAAGTTTAAAGGGTTATAATACGCGTGTCAGGACCGACAAAAATATCTGCTTTTGGTTAAAGACATACCATACAAATAATTAATAAATTTAAAATGAGGTTTGAGACGCCGGACTCTCATCAGGGGGTTCGTCCAACGTCCCACACCCCTGATGAGGCCATCTCAGCTGAAGAAGCTGTCTGTCATCCAAATTCCCTTCAAAAATTTTGGATGAAAATGAATTTCCGAATCTGTTTTGCAACAGAAGAAAAAATTAACTGCAACTGTGAAGGTTTTGGTGGTTTGAATTCTGCTAGGCTTTATTGGGATGAATTTCAATTTATTAGTTACTGGTATGTTGGGTTCTATTGGGAAGTTCAATTTGTGAGTTTGTGGTATTTTTGATTTTTGTATTTATAATGGTGTTTTACAAAATTATGATGGCCTCGGGGTTCAGTTGTCGTTTATACGACAGCTTCAGAAAGGCCATCAGGGGTGTGGGACGTTGGACGAACCCCCTGATGAGAGTCCGGCGTCTCAAACCTCATTTTAAATTTATTAATAATTTGTATAGTATGTCTTAATGTTATTATCTTTTTTCCATGCTGCGCAAGCGCTGGATTTGGATCAATACGCTTCTGTAGTTTTTGAGTCTGAAGAAAATTTGGGTTAATTTTAAATAACTTCTAGTATTTATTTTGGTTAAAGAAAACTTAAGTGTACTTTTAGAAATGGATGGGATAGTCACAGTTAAAAATATCTTTAGATACCCCATGAGAATCTAAAAAGAAATACCCTTGAAAGTTTTTTCAAAAGCCTATTTTTAGTACTACATAGTTTCTTTATCGTTATCCAGTTATTGAGGTGGTTTGAACAAGATGAATTATGTAAGTTATTGATCCCAGCAATAGAGAAAAAAGCTATTGACTTATATGAGTAATTTGATTAAGTTTTTATGAAATCAATAAAAAATTTAAAAATTGGATGAAAATCTTCTATTTATTGTTTTAAAGAATTAATGAAAACTTATATTTATTGCAATTCTCTGATTTTAAGTCCTTCACAGGGTTGATAATGTTTATACGCATAAAATCTTTAACATGTAAGAAATAAATTATCTTCTTGGTTGAACACTAGCTTGGAAGAAATACGAAATTGATACTGATCTATCCAAATGCGTATGTATTTATTAGATGAGAATAAATGACTACTTAAACAAGATGTACAATAATTACTCTTTTTAGAGTTACAAGCATGACAAACACACTGTAAAATACATTGAACATAGGCATGTTTTCTATTTCTAAGAAATAGCAGTGGCTTTGCATATTCTGCATCCCTTTTAGTTCCCTCAAGTAACGCCCTTCATTCAAGAAGAAAATCCAATCGAGTCAGCGTCGTGACTAGTAAATGCCCTAGAGATCACACATTTCCTTAGTGCAGAACACGTTCTATAGGTCTGCGATAGTAAAGGACGACGTGTTCCTACCAGGGCACTCTCAAATTGGTTAGGAGAGTACATACATTTTCTCTGTTGCACATTGTAAGAACTTCTATTTACTTTGTGTTGCATGTGAAGGGAATTTTTTACCTGTATGTTAAGGATATTAGTTTTTGAAGAAATGGGTGCTTTTCCTTTGGATTTTGTTTGTGTATAGTTTTATGTGTGTAGTTTTATAAGTTTTATAGTGTTTTTTTTTAAACTTCGGCAGTTAAAAGATTAATTAATTTCTAATATACTTTTTAAGTTTTATTTTGTATAAAATTATCAATAAACTTGAGTTCATGTAAAATTGTGTTCTGTGTGTTATGTTATTTTTTTTGTGATTGTCCTAACTGATATAAGGCAAAAAAAGCAAAATTAAGACCCAAATATTAAAGAATTTTATGATTTTAAAAAGAGAAGAGAACAATTTATTGTAAGTTCATTAATTATATATGGTTTAAATTTACAATATATACTTTTTAAATGATCAGAGTTGTTAATTTTACTTACGCATTTTACTACGAAAAGGGTCGTTACGATAATGTTATTTGTCAAACTAGAGAAATATGTCCGTTTGCTGGTAAGTACTATACACACATACTACGGAAATTTAAAGGTTGGTTTGGTTGGTTTTTATTGGCTTTGGTTTCATTTAGTGTGATATGATGTTTAGGCCCATATTATATCATTTTGCCCCCTTTCAAAATTATGTAGCCTATTTGAATCCACTTTCTCTACCGTTTATCAGTTCTAACTTAATCTTAAATGTAACTAGTAGTAGGGGGAAAATAGCTAAAAAAAGGGCCATTTAGGGAACAAATTTGAACAAATGATTTGTCAACGGTTTTCGGCTCTACTAGATGTACTTAATGAGAAAACGAAAGTTTACCAAAATCGGATCGTGGGAAGTGGGTTTTTTTCAAGATGGCCGCCATAAACATGGAAAATCAAGAAATCCTATAAGTTTTGTTTAAAACGTAAATAAACGTTTTTCAATGTCTGATTTGAGTAGAATAAGTATGGTACTGGGTAAACTGAATGATATGAAAATAGTTTGCAAAATCTGGCAACCGAGAATGTTTTTTTTTTCCAAGATGGCAGCGGAACTTTCATATAAATGGATGTGATGATTCTGAATTTTTATGAAATATATTTTCACAGATTTTTATAAAATATATTATTTAATTTATTCTTATTTTAAAAATTTTTCATTCTAAGTAATGTAATAATGCTCAGGATACAATTAAGAGGCAGATTTTATAAAATGCAGGCAGAAATGCGGGGGTCATTATTGTGACCATTTTTGATTTTGATGAAATTTATATTGTGGGTTCTTCTAATGATTTTAGAATACCCGTATTTTTCTTTTTCCCCAAAAAAAATTTTTTCGGCCTGAAAAAATTCTGAAAGTTGGTCGCGACCCAGTATTTTTTTCGAATCAACATCTTTTTGTACTCCTCTTTCTCTGTGCATTGAGGGTCAATCAAAGTAATTCTGGTGATAACAAGATGTCCTTAGGTAGATAAAACAAATTCTTTTGTGAATTTCATGGTTTACCTTCAGTGCAACCTGGAAGGGTTCGCCAAACTATGTCGCGGAAAGTGAAAAAACGCCAAATTTGAGCCCTTATGGACCCCATCATTGAGGGTCAACCACAGTTTGGGGGGTTAACGTGTGTAGTACTACTCAGTATTAACTTATTTAGCCCATTTATTGCATCGTTGACCCTCAGGGCTGCCGGAAAATAGCTACTTTTGTAGCTAACAAAGCAAAAAAAGGTAATTTTGGTGACCCTGTATTTCAGAGCATTAAGGGTCAATGAGGAACTTGAAAATGGCATTTGGTAGTATGAGACCTGTACTTTAATAGACAATTGACAGATCTTTGGTTTTCGGCCCTGCGAGTACTTAAAACTGACTTTTGTAACTAACAAAACGAAAAAAGGGTCAATTTGGTGACCCTGTATTTCAGAGAATTTTACTTATAAAAGTAGCTATTTTCCGGCAGCTCTGAGGGTCAACGATGCAATAAATAGGCTAAATAATTTAATACTGAGTAGTACTACACAAGTTAACCCCCCAAACTGTGGTTGACCCTCAATGATGGGGTCCATAAGGGCTCAAATTTGGCGTTTTTTCACTTTCCGCGACATAGTTTGGCGAACCCTTCCAGGTTGCACTGAAGGTAAACCATGAAACTCACAAAAGAATTTGTTTTAGCTACGTAAGGACATGTTGTTATCTCCAGAATTACTTTGATTGACCCTCAATGCACAGAGAAAAAGGAGTACAAAAAGATGTCGATTCGAAAAAAACGCTGGGTCGCGACCAACTTTCGGAATTTTTTTAGGCCGAAAAATTTTTTTTGGGGAAAAAGAAAAAATACGGGTATTCTAAAATCATTAGAAGAACCCACAATATAAATTTCATCAAAATCAAAAATGGTCACAATAATGACCCCCGCATTTCTGCCTGCATCTTATAAAATCTGCCTCTTAATTGTATCCTGAGCATTATTACATTACTTAGAATGAAAAATTGTTAAAATAAGAATAAATTAAGTAATATATTTTATAAAAATCTGTGAAAATATATTTCATAAAAATTCAGAATCATCACATCCATTTATATGAAAGTTCCGCCCGCCATCTTGGAAAAAAAACATTCCCGGTTGCCAGATTTTGCAAACTATTTTTATATCATTCAGTTTACCCAGTACCATACTTATTCTATTCAAATCAGACATTGAAGAACGTTTATTTACGTTTTAAACACAAAACTTATAGGATTTCTTGATTTTCCATGTTTATGGCGGCCATCTTGAAAAAAACCCACTTCCCACGATCCGATTTTGGTAAACTTTCGTTTTCCCATTAAGTATATCTAGTAGAGCTGAAAACCATTGACAAACCATTTGTTCAAATTTGTTCCCCTAAAAACCTTATTTTCCCCCTACTATAGTGTCTTTCACAGCTGTTAAATTCAGCTTCAAATATAGTACGGTGCAATCAGGCTCCACTACTAAACGTAGGCTTCTTGTCATGATTAAGGTGTGGTTTGATATCCGAAACCCTTGAACACACACCAAAGATGATGCCAAACTATTAGTTAACTGCTACTCATAATGGGTTACCTGGAATTATTAGTGCATTATCAGTACCTATAAGCTGAATATCCTTAGTTCAAAGCCACAAAGGCTATGTTATAGGGATGACCGGCTATATAAAGGTATATTTAACGCATGTACTTGTAATGAATTAGAGTAGGATGAATTTCTTAAATAAATTGTGTTTTAATGTCAGTTAATATTAATAAAAGAAAGTAAAGAAGATTATATTTTTTTATTGCACATCTAACATAATTTTTATTTATATGATTTCGTACGATAACTACTTCAAATTACTTTCGTTATCCTTGAGTTGTTTGATAATTAACCTGGTGTGATTGAATATTGTTTATATTTGACCATGCAAAATAAAATATCTATACTTGACTATTGAAACCAGTATTAAAATAGTATATGGGTAAGGGGGATAATCTGAGTATAATATTTCTCTCAACTGGTTTTAAATTTTTAGGAAGAATATATACCGAGGTCATTTTCAAGAGTAAAGTTGTGCCATCCTTGGTATAATCGAACTTTATTAATCAGGTAAGTTGTTTCTCAGTATTCACTTATTCTTACACTGTAAGTTGTTTTCCCACAGATCGACTACACTAAAGGAGAAACAGTTTTACAAGTTGTTTTCCAGTGTTATTGCAGAAAAGATACCAACTCAGATTGGGGGGGGGGGGGCAAAATGTTAATTATTTATTTTAAAAATTTAGCATTTGGGTAAAAAAATACATTAGATAAAAATTCGTAGTATACGACTTACGAATAGGGACTTTTAAATTCTTTGAATTCTAATATTTAATGAATGATATAATACTCCTAGTTCTTAATTCCTAGTTTCAGTCTTGGTGTTTGTGGAATATACAAAAGACTAAACGAATAATTATAAATTTCATGTAGAGAAACAGTAAGAAATATTTAATTAAATTTCACACCTAAAATTAGTTTCCTTGTATCTTCTTTAGTTTGAGTAATTTTTAAGATACATTAATACGAATTAGTAATAATAATAAGTAATATATGTGGGAATCGAGCGTTTACTCTTCTATGGATGAGGCTGTAGGGCAGCACCTGATATTAGTGTAAGTGGCAACAGTCGGCAAAGCACGTGCCAACTACTATAAAAGAGCAGCGAGAGGGGAGTGAGGGCAGAAGGCTTGACGGAGCACGATGTAGCAGAAGGCTTGACGGAGCACGATGTAGCAGAAGGCTTGACGGAGCACGATGTAGCAGAAGGCTTGACTGAGCACGATGTAGCAGAAGGCTTGACGGAGCACGATGTAGCAGAAGGCTATAGAGGGCGGAGGAGCGTGATCGGGGAGAGACTCGATTAGGAGATGGAGCATGCCGGAGCAGACGGTTCACCGAGGTAAAGGATCGAGCAGACGGCTCACCGAGGTAAAGGATCGAGCAGACGGCTCACCGAGGTAAAGGATCGAGGTCGAGCAGATGGCTCACCAGGGAAGAGATCGAGACCGAGCAGACGGCTCCACCGAGAGAGATGATCGTGGCGCGGAGGTGTCACTGCAACGTGTACTGTTCATTTTAGATTGATCCCTTTGGATTTTAGACTGAAGCCATGATGTGATTTAACCTAGTTCAATGTCTAGTCTACAATAAAGTGTTGTTGTTTTAACCATGAGTGTGTTATAGCCTCCCCCTCCTCCACATATATAAATAGATATCAATTTATGTGATAGATTTTAAGATAGTTTTTATCACTCGAAAGAAGCTTTTTACTTTTTTAAGATATTAATAAATTTGATTGTGTAAAAATCTGGCTTATTCAAAAAAAAACATCAAAAAATCAGACTTTCTTTAATGCTAATTAAATGCATATGCGTTTTCACATAAACAACGAACCTTCGCATTATTCAAACGCAATCTCTACTAAGGAAGCTTCACATCCAAATCCATTAGCCAAATCATTCCCAAGAATCCCATTCATTGCATTCATCCTCGTCTTTCCGCCACAAAACTCCGTGACTTTTACTACCACTTCCGCAAAAAGTTTCTATGGGGATGCCAATAAAGAAATATGTTTTTAGGGCTTACTTCCGAAACCTAGGTTTTCATCTGTGGGTACCGGATAGTGATGAATATCTTTGGACCTAAAGCAACAACAAAAAATAGAAGTTGGATACGATTCAATAGTTCACCATGTCACTTATGGATATTGCTCTGATTGTCCGATGTGGATGGAATACATGGTATTAAGTGTTTTTGGTCGTAAAAGTTACTTTTATAGTTCTTATGTTGAGTAGATTTAATTTGGGTTAAATTTTACATGCAGAAAACATATTGGGTTTTTGTTCCATTTGTGTTCAATTAATTTTTGGACATGAATTTTCAGGACGTATTAAGTTACGAGGTTTTAAAAGCAGTCTTTAATGTAAATTTTAGTTTTTTTCATCTTTTTCACTTTATTCCGTAATAATTATTTCATCCGGAACTGTAACGGTTATGCGAGCCAAATTATGCCATTTGTATGAGTCACAGACTAAAAATCGTTCTAGGGTCGGTTTAGTGTACCAAAAGATCAATAAAAATTTACAATTTTCTGCTCATTACATGAAGGGAGAATGTAAATGGTTGAATTATATAGAAAAGGGATGACATAGTATCCGTTCAAACCTATGTCGTAGTATATGTATCAAAACTTTCTGCAAGCTTGTGGTACATGGATTTAATAAATATCTATATTTTAACAATTACGGAATTTCATAAACTTTGGCTACATTATTTTTCATATATTTGCATTTTATAACAATGAATAAAACAAAACTTTTCCATAGGAAGATTCTACATAAATGTTTACAAAATAAATACATATTTAAATCAAGATTCCACAATCTCACAAAAACATTTATAATTATTCAAAAAATGTCTAATAACCAAAAGAGGTCCGTAGGACGGTATGTCGTGTAAGGTCTGGTTTAATCATATCGTTTATATGAAACTCGTTCATATGGAGTCGTTTCTCGTCTCTTTCAACAGAGCCTCAACGGGCTCACAGTAGACAATACCTTTATTAAAAACTTCTGTCAATCATTACATATCGGATTTCAAGACCTAAAAATATTACTTTACTTCTCAGAATTCATTCCTCCACAGCTTGTTTTCAACGCCCCCTTTCCCTGCGATAGTTACTAGACCTCCTCCACTGTCAACTAGAGTGAAAGACATTTTTCAGAAACTTCTAAGACATGTCAACAGAAGTACGGCGATCCCGGAGTTAACTTATTGGACGAATGCTTTATTTTTGTATTGTTTCTGTTTGCGTCATTTTATCGATACTGGAGTTTTGAGCGAAGCAGTGTTCTCTTTATTTCTTAATGCGAATATTTGAATACTGGTTCTTGGAAATATGTGTCTTGGAGAATTGGGCTTATTAGATTTTCGCCATTTCTTTTTAAGAACGAATATTGTTTTATCTGGTATTGTTTTTCAGCTATCCTTGTATCTGTGGTTTCTTTTATTTTAGATTATTTTCTTTTACTTCGTATATATTTCTTTTAAAGAATTTTATCTCATTTTTAAAACACGTTTTTACTAATATTTTGTTTGTAATTGACTTTTACTTTTTCTTTATCTAACTTTCAAAATTTATCACAACACAATTCCAAAATTTTGTTACGTTCTTTGAAAAATGGTAAAATGTTTTCTTCAAATAGGCGTTTTGATAATTATTTGAATTAAGAATTATTATTCAGGCTACAAACCATTTATCTAAACCTAACTTCAGCACTGACAGAAGTTGATTGGCCACACACTTCTAATACAACTTTCAACTAACTATGATCCGATCCTACACCGTCTCTAACTCCGTTCCAAAACCCACAGCAAAAAAAATCTCTTCTATCCAACCAAAACAACTCCCCAACAAGCTCGAACTCTTCCAAAATCGGCACAAAACTCTACTTCAAAGCGAGGATGGATTAATTCCATTTTGATGCCAGTAACTGCCTTTCGTCTCTAAAGCTACAGAAGAGCATGCATTATTCATAGATGCTTCTCTTTCTACACTTTGCGAGTTTCTGGGGTCAGAGGGAAGAGAATATTTGTTAGCTTTTGGTTGGATAGAGACTCTTACACGTGTTGAGGAGTTAATAATGAAGATGTCTATTCTTGGAGCGAACAGTCGTGAGATAGTTTGAGTAACATCTATTGTTATCCTGTATTCATTGTATACAAACAGCAGTAGTAATAAATCAATACGGTATATTAATTTAAACTGTTAAAGAATTTCAAATTAGACTAAGAAGAATAATTTGGGTATATTTCTGTGAATTTTCGATTTTTTAAAATTCCGTTAGGTAATTTTATACATTTTTCTTAGGTTCAAGGGTAATTACAATTTACTCGATATTTATAACTAAGGTAAATTTATAAGTTTATCAAGTAAATGTGTTTCATGATATTGGGATAATATATTTTTATAACCCTGATATTAAAATATTAGCCTTTTAAATGGATAATCAGCGAAACATTGTTCTGACTAGAAAATATATTTACAATTACCCTGCTATAAAACTTAGTTATTAAAATTATAGATTTATAATTATAGAAATATTATAAAGACTTTTCATAAATTTTTAACTAAGAGGCAGGTTGTAAATTATTGGTCAAATACAATTAGTAATTAAAAATTTATTGTTATCAAGGAGACTTAGAAAATTTTAATCTCTTAATTTAATGTCTTTCAAAAGTTTTATACTTCTGTTTTAAAGCAAATCTTTAAATGAATGCTGTATAATTTACGTTAAATTCCGACGTATACAATCACTCTCTACAGCAAATTTATAATCCATCAATATAATTTTTAAAAAATGTAGTAGTACAATAATAGATGAGAAACCATTTTAAAATTAAAGATATTATCCAGATTCTTTATTTTAATTATTTGAAGTGTTTTTCAATTTTGACCTATTAAAGCGTAGAAAAATTTCAGCTTCTCTTACACCAGGTAATATAGGTGTAGAAAACATAAATGTACTAATATTTTTTCCAATTACAAAAGAGGCCTTATAGCCTTGTGCTTTCTATTTGGGATTTCATTATTTCCAAAGATGTTTATCCAAGTGTAAAAATTGAAAACCTAAGCCTAACCAAGATTGCATCTTTCGAATTCAAATTAGTCGTACATTCCACCGTAAAGATAATGGCTCTCAAGCATGGCCACAGCAAGAAAAAAAAATCTCCTCTTATTTTGGAATCTTCGGAAAAGATTTGAAGAAAAGATATTAACGGCAAATTTAATTTTTCCCCAGAAAGTGATTAAAAGAATTCGGTGGTAACAGATTTAATGTAAGTTCGTTTGTTACCGAGGATAAAGTTTTAGGAAATGCTTCGAAAACTATTTCGTATTATTCGAATGGGTTTTTTTCTCGTCTTTGCTTTCCCTGGCACTTTCCGAAGCGGAGTTTCAATTTCAAATCTATCTTTTCTCATATGTTTTGAAGTGAATATTTGCAAAGAATTCTTATTTCAGCCGACGCGTGAGTTGTAAATTTCATACCCAGACCTTTTTATTTTTTTAAGAATGCTATGGTAAATAAAACTTAGAGTTTCGATATCTCTCCGCAAAAACGGAAACTCGAATATATTTTACATAGGTTTTGGAGGATGCACGTTCGAGAAATGTTTCCATACTTGTTGAATAGTGGTTGGTGAAATGTGATGGAATGGAGGTGGCTGACATGCCATGATTGGGAAAAATATCATCAATTTTTATTAATATCGAAAGAGCATAAATTATATTGTAAACGGTTTTTGAGGGGATCATACGGTTAAATCAAGGAAATTGGGAAATTTGTGGTAATGAAATTTAGAAATAAATGGTTAAATCGAAGACTTATCTTAAGAAAGCTTATATTTTCTTGGTGTGTGTTTTAAATTGGGTTTAAAGGTTATAATAAAGATAATTTTGGTGTGTGAAACAATAGTGAAATTGTAAGTTGTGTATCTTTGGTCGTTACGCCACATTGTGGCATAATTCCCCAACTTTTTAGGAGAAAGAAAAAGTATTTCTCTTTAACGTGCATCTCTATAGACTATAGACGATAACAAAACTTGCATAGCAGCGGTTCTAGGACGTTTTTAGAAAAACCGTTCTCACATTTTGGTTTGGTATGCTATATGTCAAACTGGATTTATTATGGAACCGGATTTATGATGCAGGAATCAATTTAGATCACATTGCACCTATCACATTTGCATACTGAATATCGCAGTGAGACAAATCTAAATTACATCACTTTTTGCTTTGCTATTTGCTTATTGGCTTCACTGGTTTGACGTATACTGAGAATTCAACATCCTTAGGCTGGGCGCGCACGAGTGACTAAAGTCACGGCGACCAGGATTACTAGTCTAAAAAATATCACTAGAAAACAATGGATCTCTATGAAGAAATTCTTGGCAATCGTCCAAGTGTCACGTCGCCTAGTGCGCGCACTCTACCAATACTTGAACTTGTTTCAATAGCCAAGGCAGCAATTTTGTCTTTGTCACCGTGACAAAAGTCGCTTGTGCGCGATCAGCCTTAGCCTTATTCTGATATCCCCACTACCGATTTCTAATCATAAGTACCTACTTCATGAATTCTTACATGCTTTAATGCTTCCTTTATTTTATTTCTTTATCCAGAGTTTTAAAGATTACTTACAAAAAGCAATCAAAACACTAAACACATCACTCATACCAGACCAAATCCATCTTCCAATACCATAACACAATCTTAAAAACTCCCATGCCTCAATCTACCTTCACCTGGACTCTCCCATAAACATTGTAATTGAGAGACCGAGCGATGCATAAAAAAAGAAATAGAAAAAAAAAACTATGGAAACAAGGCCAGGGAATCGTGCATATGGATCTCGGTACAGCTTCGTTCTTCATTGCCCACCAATACACAAAGCAAATAAACCGTTGTTTTAGAGCTCTGGCAGCTTGCCATGCGCTTTCGCGTGAGTTTAAATGACCGCGACAGCGTGAAAAAATCAGTCGCGCGGTGGTGAAAGTCCGCGCGCTGGGAATTATGGGATGTGTTTTAATTAAGGGATGTGGTCCCGTGGTTTTGTTGATGGTAAGGTGGATGGGTAGTGGGTGTTGAAATAAAAGTGGTTTTTGAGGGTTGTAATTGGATTATGAAAGAGGCATGTTTTGTATCATCCAGAGATGAAGGTTAGGATTTAGCATTTTGGTCAATTAATTGATGATTGAAATGTTCAACACCTTTTAATGAGTTTTAAATTAGGTGTTTTTTTATTATTTGTTGTACATTTGATTTTTTTTTTATGTTGTTGTTACTAATCCTTCATGATCTAGTAACAGCTAGATCTGATCCATGAGTTCATGTATTCTAGCAAAGTCAATCCCTAGAAGTGGAGATGATATGATGTTTTTATTGTCTTAGCATTGCAATAATTTTTAAAAGATAATTTTATTTTAACAGAGAAGGGTGTTGGGCACCAGCTGCTAGTTAGAACTTAAGAGTTATTTGGAAAAGTATAGATTAAGCCCAATAACACAGGAGAAGTTTTAATTTATGAGAAACCCTTTTTCAAAGATGAAATGATAAATGTAATAGCAAATACGGAATTTACAGATGATCTGATTTTTTTGTGTTTTTAATATGACATTGCATGCATTTATCTAATCGGACACTTTATTCTTCATTTTCCTCTTCTATTACTCTTGAATCTTTTTTGCCCTTAGGAGCACTCTAAGCCTCTTAAATTAACCAAGCATAGTCACTTTACTATACGTACAAATTACTTCTTTGGCTCTTTGAGACGTTTAATCAAAACTAAAGAAGTGAATCCGACTGTAAGAATATCCTCTGTACTAGAGTCCATGATACCTTTACCTTTTTGTCCTTTACAATACTTATCTATAACGAGGTTGCATTAAATGAAAAATTGGATGGCTACTCAAACATGCCTAAAGCGATATTTAGATCTTCATTCTCAAATAAACCACCTTAATTTACGTAACGAAAATCTGTAAATGCAATCCAACGTACTACAATTAAAGTTTCTTTTACAAATGCGCAGAATATTCGTACCCCTATCTCCTGAGATTACACACTGTACATTTCATGACTGATGATTCCCACATAAGCGAGTAAGTATATAAGATAAACTAATCATCTTAAAACTTCCACAACGAACATAAACCAAACCCACTCAAACTAATCTGCCTCACACTCTTCATAATTTCATGATGAACCAAATGAGCTTCACTCCAAACGAAATACAAGTCCAACATTGTTATACGCTCATTGAGAAAATGATAACCCATGCACTAGTCTCGAAAATGAAATAAGGCGTGGAAGACGGGAGAGAATTTTCTCGGTCTGGCATGTCCTGTCATGACTAATGCATCCAGCAATTAATCAGAGTGCTGCTTTGTCTCTAATGGATGGTTTTAGGGTTTGGCTTTTGCTGGTAGCTCAGCGCTGGTGGACCGTTTTTGTGCTGTTTAGGTGTGAACGCAACTGGTGCTGAATGCTATGATTACTATGATGGATGTATGGGGAGGAGAGTGATTATTTTGCTTGGTGACATGTTTCTAACGTAATGAGGATGAATTCAAAATGGCCGACGCTTTTTGTCGTATGGTGATGAAACTTCTGGGGAAAATGTTGGGTTATTCTGTGCATGTCTTTTATGCTTTTATTTTGCTGGTAGTAAAAAGAAGATATAAACTGTTATAGTTAAATTTTGTGTGACTCTAAATACACATTTTCAAACCCCTTAATAGAAAGATTAGTGGTGACTTTTCACCTTTTTCTATTAGCTCACTTTCTTTCTTGTCTGTCTGTTCCAGGTGGAATTTCAAAATTGTTTTTTGTTACAGGCACTTAAAATTGTAACCTAGCCAAAGAATATCTAGGATTTTTTTTTTTTTTTTGAATTTCTTCCCATCCCTCAGAGGAGAGTTGCATTGAATCGCGGTTGTTGTAACTAACTTAAATAATCCAGGTGAAACTAGAGACATTTTCAAATAATAACTACATAATTTATTTACAAAATGTACAGTATTTATAGAAGACAGAAATTATGGTTACAGTGAAATATATTTGAAAAGAAGGTGCCGCCTGGTGGGACTTGGAAATTATAAAAGTATAAACACCGCATTTCAGTTGCGACAGCGGTACTGATGGATGACTTGAAACGTAGTATATACTGGAAAACACCTGGTAAGTTGAAGTGAAATACATCTTACATTTAAATGCACAGTTTAAATTAAAGAAGGGAATACGCGGTTATAAGGAACTGTCAAAGGACTCAATGATTGTTCAGTATGGCCAATATCATTAAAATGATGGTTGTTTAGTCAAATCCAATGGATAGTCCCAGATCACCAACTAAAGTTTTAACTTTAACTATTATGAAAATAATGTAATAATAGTGTATTAATTTTTTATTCAATTTCATAGACCTCAAGATAATAATATCTATAGTTGTACATACATTTTTTGCATCTGTAATATATAATAATGTACGATGGTCCATAGTTTCCTAAAGTAGCCTCATTACAAGGATAATACACCAGCAAACTTTACAAAATAATTTAGGCTCAAGTTTAGAAAATTTCATAGAAAAAACCATGCAGGAAAAGAACAAAAATACTGTGAGACATTGCAATATTTTCTTTTTTGATTTATTCCATCCACAAACTAAAAGAAACGAAGAATACGACACAAGCCAGAAGATAAACACAACATAACAGCGTGATTATAAAAACTTTTTCTAACTATTATTCAATCCGCTTATCCGTCGCCAAAGGATAAAAAAGTCACCAGCCGTTCCTTTAAAAAAAGAAACCGACAAGAAAACAGCTTGTTAAATATTTCACGACGCCGTGCACGCGTTTAAAAATGGATGCTTTTGGCAAAAGAGGGGAGCCCAGCGCGACGCATCGAAAAATACTTAAAAGACCCGAAACGCAAGAGATTTTGCCCGATACGTGCTTAACAAGAAGAAAACCCCGTTCGGGTAAACTACGGGTAAAAACGAAAAAAGACAATTTGGGGACTTATGCGCTGCTTTGGGTAACGGATTTAGCACTGATCAATATCGGAATGGCCTATTGAAAAAGTCCACGTGCTTTCTCGCAAAAGTGTTTACCTTATTCAATGCACGGGAGGTTTTCTATGGAATACTACAATCGGTTTTATATAAGGTCGTTCAATAAGTTATTTTCCCTTGGAAAGTTTGTGCTGGTATGTTTGAGGGGCTGAAAGTTTTTTCGGGGGGAAATAAATAGGTATATCCTTAAAACGGAATAAAATTTATTTGGGAATAATTTGAACTGTTTATTGATAGTTTTCGTCTAGAGAATACAGATATTGTAACAAATGGCGAGTCTAGTACTCCAAACCTAATATAAGAATATTGTAACGTCAGTTAGGTTTGGAAAAATATATACAAAATTTTGATTTTTTTTTCGTCGTTTAAAGTTGTGAAAATAAATTAAATATAAAAAGAACTTTAAAATATATCAGGTAAAAGTTTCATAAGCAACATTCAAATACAGAAAAATTTAAAATTTTAGTTTTCGTTATAACATTTCAAAATTCTTCACCAAGATATTTTATTCACTAAATTCTTCTATAAAAACGCTGGAATCGAGTTTTTATCCTTAAAATATGCTGCTCAGTGATGACTTTTTATGATAGAAACGTGCGACTCAAAGTTGTTTGGGAACCGGTGATGTATCAATTCCATTTGTTTTAACATGACTGAATTACTTTAAAACTAAGAAACTCAGAACAAAAGAAAATATGATCGCAAGAGAAGTATTTTGATTTGAAATATTCCAAAAATATGTTTTAAAATTTATATCCGATTTTCGTCCTTGGGCGAGATACTTTTATTGCCTCTTCAGTTTATTGTTGTACGATGGAAAACATTTTACAAATCAGTTAGACTACGAAAACATCTTAACAAACATGATTTATATTTAGTAGTACTGATGTTAGAGACATTCTACAGAATAGTTACAATACAAAAATCTTTTAACAAACATTATTTATACTAAGAAACAGCATAGTTACATACACCAAGATACCAAACAAAGGTATTTACGTTCAGTAGGTACAAGTTAGAATACAACATCATTTTTAAAGACATGATTTATACTATGAAACATTGGTAGTTAGCTCCTACATAAATAAATTTCTTAAAACTTCTACACAAAGGTATTAGGACATTACCAACATCACCATAAATATCCCACCCGAAAATATGCCTACCAAAAAGCACTAACGAATAGTTTACGACCAAAGACATCTCGTTTACCTTCCTCCTTTCCCCATTGTGGACCCAACCTTAATTACGTCAACAATTCGTCCATATTTCTCATCCCCAAAAATTTACACCCTCCCCTTATTTGACATCCTTTGTCGCGGGGCACGTATAACGACTTCTTGCGACAAAACCTATCGCTTGGACGGGGTCCAAAGAACCCCGAAATGACTTTCCATTCGTTGAAAGTGGGGACAAAGACTCCGAGGATATGCTTTTTCTTTTTTGGTTTTGTACCTCCTCGTCTATTGGGGATGCGTCTTTTTATTTTTGTTTAGAAAGAAAGATTGGCGCATTTGTTGCTTTTCATTCGTAGCGGGGGAAATTGTTTGGGTGTGCAATTGCGATGTCTTTTTTTTTTTCATTGCGTAATGCTCGGTGGGGGGTTGCGAATGTATTGAGATACGATATATATGTCTCAGTTGTTATTGTTGGGGTTTGTGTGACGCCCTTGTAAGCGGACGGTAAAGGTTTGTGAGTCCGTGTAGCTTTGTTAGTCGTGATGCAATGATGGATGACCAATATGATGGTGATTTATCATTAATGCTTTTGTTACGCCATAAGCATATGGATTTAATAGAAAAGGGTATAATAGCTATAAATCTCCTTTGGAAGCAAATTATCTCAATACAACAATGTGAAATGTGGAATAAGAAATAATTTTAATTGATATTTCCTCACTGGTGTAGTTTTTAGCACACCCATAAAAACATTTCAAGGTAGTGTCTTGTTGCCGTAAAAAGAAAAGAATTTGTCAAATTCACAAACAATTTTTAAGACTTTCCGACTAAAAATTTTTACTGTCTAAATTTGTACTACTGAATGTTTTATTTGTTCTAAGAACATTCTCTGTAGTCATAAGATTTATTGACTGAATATAAATATATTAACAACTAATATTTATTATTGATGTTTTTAATGGAGTTTTAAAGCAAATATATGTGTAAGACATCCTTACTTATTAGAAGCTTTATTTAAAAATTTTAAGTTTTTGTATAAAAATTTGCTGTTTTACCGAATATTTTTATAAATTTATTTAGATGATTAAAAAATATTTTATCATTGATATATTCCCTGACTTTTAGTAATATAACTTGTCTAGCTATTATAAAATTTATGTGTAATAAAAAATGTTGAGCATAAAATACTTTAGAAAGTCAAACTAAAAATTTTAAAAATAATATCTTTAATGTGCTTTGCAGCGTAAATCCTTGTCATTACAAAAATTGATTGATACAATTTTCCCTCGCTTTTTATACCTCAAAAACACTTTTTCACGAGCATGAGCCATCATTACATCAAAAAACTAAAAACCCCTATTTATCAACGGGCCATATCTCAGGAACCCCCCTCTATAATGCCTAAAATATGCATATCCCCCCACGCAATAAAACCTCTTAATCTCCCCACGCGCCGAGAAAGCCCCCTTTAAGCCAAGACTAAAAACTTCATTCTGAACTCTAACGATAACGGATGCCTTTTTCTTGGGAATTCCACTTGCTGGGGATGGCAACGGTGAGGCATGGCCCCCCTGGGAGGCACCGTCCCTTCCCAGAAGTGTCAAAACTGTGTTGTCGGCCGCCGATGATTTGTGTAACTGATTGGTATCGTTTGTTACCACGCCTTGTTTTCTGGTGTTACACCCCAATAAATGTTATGGGTGGTGGCTTATCTATAAATCTCGCCGCCGCTGGAAATTGATATCCGCGCCTTTCTTGGGGTTATCCCGGGATCAGGAAATGAATGGCAATAGTAAAGGGTGATTGGGAGTAGTTATGAGGTGAAGAAAGTAATGATACTTTCAGGTTTCGTGTATTTTTATGTTAAATATATTTACAATTTGGAATTAAGATACACTGTAAAACCATTTGATTCTAAGTGTTTAAAAGTAAGATATTCCAAAATTTCTATGCATCGTGAGGTTTACCTAAAACATTTTCAAACAACTTTTTTTATTCTTTTCGCACTATTTAATTTTTAAAACACTAGTTATGAGCCTATAAGTCACTAATTTAATTCTTTATTGTACAGTGTCATTATTTTTTATTGTATACGTAGTTCATCGTATTTGATATTACTATATTAAATTCCTACAGAAAATTAGTGGATCAAATATAAAAAGTGACAACGTTTCAGGTATCTAGGTTTTTCAGATATTGAATAAGTTAATATGACAAAACAATTACCTACTGCTTTGTAGGTAATACCTACCTCCCTTATTTATAATATAAATCTTAAAGTATATGAGATCACCCCTCCTTACTACTTTTTTGGATGCTTTTGTCTAGTCTAGTAAATAAAAAGCAACGAAAATATTTTAGATATATTTTTACTTTCAGGTCTAAAAAAGCAAATAAATTTAACTCATAACTCCCCCCAAACATATTTTCCTTTTTACTTTACATTTTCTGTTTTCTAATTAGAAAATTCCATAAACTAAACAAAACCAACCTTTTCTGTAGTGAGTGGAGGTTAAATCCTTTGCATAAAAGCAAGTGACCGGCCTTCCTACAGTAACCCACAATAGAGCATTCGCACATGACGTCACTTGGAGGACAAAATCAACGTTGCTAAGGCTGTTGTTAGGGGCGGGACATAGAAGTATCCAATAGCAGCATTCGCACATGATGTCACTGGAGGAATAAAACAACGTTGCTAAGGCCGTTGTTAGGCAGAGTCATGTGATTGAAAATGCTCTATACTAATCGACATTTCTCTGATATAAACCGATACCACATCACCAATTTAATATCATCACAATTCCAGGCAATATCTGTAAAAATCTTGCGCTACTAGGTGACAAACATTAAAACTTAAATCACTAACACCCTCTGAACCTTATCATCCAATCCCAAAATACCCCAAAGACACCACTTTATCCTGGACAAAAACACCACAGAACACCACCCCATCTCTCCATGTCACTCCAATGCTAACCTCGACAGGACAGGAACCGACAGCCAAATGCGGCAAGCGTAATTTGAGCCGAGATGTCAATAGATTCACTTAATTGATGTCACCAATCAGCGTTATTGGATTTATTACGGCCTGGCTCGCTGCCTGTCCTTTTTCCTTCTATAGACGCAATCTTCAGGGAGTGCCTTTCCATTCTCGGGTCCATTTGAGGGTCCCGGGAAGATCTATGTGCAAAAAAGTCCGTCGTAAATGCTTGAGTCTGCTTAATGTCGTGCATTAGTTTTAGTGCTCGGTCCCGTTCCGTTGATGTATGGGCCCGTTTTTATGGTGTGTGAACGGGGCTGGAGGGTTTTTGGGTGGATTGAAAAAGAGATTGAATTTTGTGAAGGAAGGTGTTTGTTTGGTTTGGTTTGTAGAGTGAAGGAATAAAATTTGGTTTTACTTTATTGGTTTAAAACAAAATATTTCACACTAAGCAAATTAGTTGTTAAAAACTGTCAACTGCTTCTACCTCCTCATGTATTGTATGTTATAAGGCAAGCACTTTTGAAAACATTTTTTTGTATTAGTAGATAGCTATTTTATTTTAAAGGATTATGGAGATATTTTTTTAGAAACAGACACTTTGTAAGTAAAACAACAGTTTATTAACATAGCAAAAGTATTTAAAATCAAAGTTAGTTGAAATTCATAACAAGGAGATGCGAGTAAAGCTAAGCTGAGGTAAGCTGTAGATAGAACAACAACCTTATGTGTTTATATCCATGGGGGAGGGCCATGGTGCATTCAGGAGCGTGCGGGACGTCATCAGATACGTCTTTGTTGCGTCTCTAAATACCTTCACTTTTTCATTAGTAACTATCGATGTTTTTGGCAAAAAAAGTATTAAGTATTTTAAAGTCTTTATTTATTTAACATTTAAAGTAAGATAAAATATATTTAATTCAAAACACGTTAAACTTTTTTAAAAAGAGAGTTTATTTAGACTGTCAAAAAGTTTCTTGTTTTAGTTTTTTATATTTTTAAATCTTATTTTGCGCTATATTGTATAAATGAGTAATTTATCTCTCAACGAAGTAAGAAACGAGATGCATTGAATATAATTCTAACCAAAAGTCCTTAAAGCAGGGGTTCCCGAAATTCGAAATTTTTGACCAGCGAGCCGGATGAATACAAGACTCCGTGAGCCGACTAGTTGTAAGGAATGTGCTTGAAGGGCGGGGTAAGCAGCAAGGGAAATCATGTGCTAGGACGAACAAATTTAATTTTTTTCTGAACTTTAATCCTTTGTATATACAGAGTTGAAGTAATTGAGTATAGTCGTGTGCTGTCCTTTAAAAACAACCCACTCCAAATTGTACCCTAAAAACAAACCATTGAGAAATTTTAATTACATAATTAAAATAATTTTACCATCTCAGGGTATATACCCTGTCCTTCTATGCCTCTTAGAGTGTCAGGGATGTAAAAACTGGTCAAAGAACGGTTTATTTACTTATTTTATAAACAAGCTGAGATAATGTAGATTTTTGCTAAAAAATGTGCTTCAGATTTACAGATTTTGTAAAAAAGTATGTTATAAAGACTTTAGAGCATTTTTCGCTCGTTTTTATGTTATCCCATTACTATGAGAATAAAACATTAAAGTTTAAGCTCAGTCCACCATTAGAGTCCTTCTAGGAAAAAGTGTTTTTTTTTTCAAATTCTTACTTAATTGACTGCCAATTTGTAATGAATAATTGGAATTAAACATGCTAAGCACTAAAATGTTAAGGAGGATGAGCCGTTACAACAGTTTTTTGTTCGATTTAATGATCTTTTTTGTTAAGCTTTTAATGGAGAAAATATGAAATAGTGGGTTGTTTTTAAAGGACAGCACTATATACATACGTAAACTATACATAATTGTCTACAGCCAATTATGTACCATCATAATTGTCTATATACATATACAAGTATGGATCATTAAAACTTGTGGGACCTTAAGATCGAGCCAGTTTTGGATGAAAGCAGTACCGAGAGGTATTATATAAATATCTGAAAGATATCCTCAGATACTAAAAGGTGCTCATTTGGATGGTATACAATACAGCAAAGAATAGAGTTGTTAACTATTACTTTACTGGCAAATGTGAAACTCCACAAACTTAAACATGTTTTAAAATTGTGTCTAATAATAGGTTTTTAAGAATTTTTTTTAGTACTCCACCTGGCAATATTTGTAACGATTTGTTAAAGAGGGGGAAAAAACTCCAAAGAAAACTTGAAAGAATTTTAGAAGTTTTGAAAAAGTTTATGAAAGAAATGAGTTGACATAGTTTGAGAAAAACTCCTCTTCTAAAGAAAAAATATGTGAAAAATACAAAAAAGAAGTCCGATGTAGCCCTTCTTAGCAAGGACTTTTCCTTGAACCTAAAACCCGCCATTTCCTGTCTAAATTAGAGTTATATACGCTGCTCACTTAGCATTCGCCACGCGAACGAAGGGAAATATATATGACGTCATCCATTTACGCTGAAATTCAATAAGCGGAGCAAACAGGCTGAGACATATCTATCAAGTTCACATTGAGAAGCAATACTGATGGACCAAAGGGATAGAGTTTCTGATGAAATTATTCCGATTGGGCGAAATTAGAGGTCGTTTTGTAAAACAATGGGGTGAAAGAATAGAGGGAAATGCACCTTACCTACTTCATCCATATGCATGGGTGGTAAGAAAAACTTCTAATGATAGATCAAGGTTGCTCAAGAGTTAGATATTTGTTTACTGTTTTTGAGCTACTTGAATTTACGTGATGTTGTGTCAAAACTTAGTTATCAGAATGCCCCTAAAGGGTTTTAACTATTTTAAGTTCATTTTTCTCTCTTTCTTGGTGGGGATCTCATTCTATCTTGAATTTGAAAACAATACCGCTTGTTTAACTATTAATAAATATTGTTTTTCCTGGGTTGCATGCAATCAGAAAATAGATATTGGTGGGGTCCTTCTTTAAATTATAAATTTATTCTTACTTAGATAGGTATCTTTATTGGAAAAATTTTGTTCTAAAATTAAATTGCGTAACATTAATTTTGTAAATTAAATAATGTATGTTTAGAAATTTGAAAAATTTTTAGATTAAAAGAAAAAATATTGAATCCTTAAATAAAACTTCTCTAAAAAGCTTTTAAGAGTATATTCAGATTCTAAAGGTATGCGTAAAACATAATTTATTACTGCACTTTAGTAAGTTAGAGGTACGTTTTTTAAAACAAATTAGTTCAAAGATAGATCTTTTGCATATTTTTAAAAGGATTTCAAACGAACTTGTAGATATTGCTATATTTCCGGTTGTATGCAACATCTTTATAATTGATTACAATATGAGAGGTCAATATATTAAAAAAATTACTTTTTTTATAGTAATTATTTGTTTTGGTTTTACCTTCTACTTTACATTTTAGAACACTCGGTTTAAATGAAACATAATAAATGGAGATTAATTGAGTGATATTTAAAACAGTTTCTGTATATGTTACTTTATGAACATAAATTGGTGCAATGAATGTAGAAGCTTTACATTTGATATAACAGCTAACGCTCAGCTATTTTTCATTTGCACATATGCTTCGAAAGCATAATTTAATTTTGGAAAGGAAACCCCCCCTTCATTACTAAACAATCACGAGAATGATGACTATTTTCTCAAGTGTTGTCCCACCGGTAATTTAATTTAGATTAGAATTCATTAGCCCAAGTGAGAAAAGTTTCTGAGAGCTAAGTTCCTAAAACTGCTTCAAACTCACTTAGCCTTTCCAGCCTAAAGTAGTGCGCAAAGCGGTGTGTCTATTTATAATCCCTCAACAACTGTATTACATCTTTTTAATGTCCACACAAGGCAGTATAGGGTTAGCTTTTCCTCTTAAAATTCCATGAGTAATAAATTTTGCATGCTATTATTAGCTTTTTGACACATTGTTTTTCTGTCTTTATATTTTTTTTGTCTACCAACATCGTTTTCATGAAGAGAAAGGTAGAAAATTCTGTTAACTTTGGGCAACATAACCTTTACAGTAGTAGTATCTTATTTTAGTACTAACTGAATTAATGTTAAAATATGTAACTATGTAACGGCATTTGTCAAATTCGTATTTATAGTATAAGATTTTACCTACAATGATCACTTCTATTACAATTTATTTGTGAAATTTGTTATTTATGCAATTATCAAAAGCTTTATCACTCCTCTCTCTTACACTAAATTATCCTTTAAATTTATAACTTATTTCATATGGTAATTATAGAGATCAAAATAGCATTTTTCGAAGATCATTAAAAATTATGTCCAGATTTCGAAAACAAAACACCAGTTTTTAATACACTTTATTTGGACAAAACATGCTGATTAAAACTATTCAAAATAACCAGCTAATAGCGAATGGAACTCAAAGCATATTTATTCCAAATAAATTCGCGTTAAAAGTAAGCAATTTTTTGCTAATAAAAAGTATGTCATTTAACATTTTCCTACCAAATCCAGATATTTAAACGTCACATATAATCATTTAACCCTGCAATTCAGTCGCCCATGCCTCCTCATTAAAACCTACCCAGAAAATTGATAGATTTGACCACAACAAAAAAAAAGAAACAAAACCTTCCACCTTGTAAAACTCTCACCAGCAATAAATTTTCATTACATTCACCTCATTGAACATCAAGCACCAGTGTTAGTAAAATAAAAAATTGATCACACCATAAATCCCAACCCTTTCACATCAAAAGTAATCCCACATCAGTTTCGTACCTCAACCACAGTCTTCATCTCTTCAATGTATCAACTCCCAAGGAAGAATCAGAAATGACCAACGATCAAAACCTCGCTTTTCCTACGGTCGCTGCTTGGCATTAAGTCCATGTTGCTTGTGATAGATGCTACGGGAGCCACGGCCTCCATTAATCATGTTGTCGGCTCAAAACTAAGATGATTAAGAAGTCCTTGCAGTGAGCTTAATTCATGTTCCATGAGGAATTATTTTTGGGATGAAAAATATCGAGCAAGGGAGGAAAAATTGTCCTTCCAGTTGATTGATTAAATTCGAAATAATTTGTTTGGGGGTAATAGTGTGTGGGGTCTAACGTTGGCGTCGGAGTTTTAATTTGTTTCTTATGGATTGAAACTTTCTATCAGACTGACGGGAATTTGTCCGAGTTGAAGACTTATTAGCTTAGAGTGAGTTGGAGGATTGATTATTGAAAAGGATGGGACTTTTCATTTTTGTCCTAATTTTTGAAAAGCAATGTGTTTAACCTGTAAGCAATGTGTTTAACCTTCTTTTCAACAACATTAACCTGTGTGTTGAAAAGAAATATATTTATTTTCTTAATTTGTTTGAATTGTTCTTGGACCATTTTATAAGAAGGTTTTCGGATACCCATCTAAAAACTGCAAATTTTAAGCCTATTTTTCATTTACTTCCATTATTTTCTGATTACATAGTTATTTTATTTGATGTTGTGTATTATCTAAATTTGATACTGTTATTTTAATTTACTGTTTTTATTTTACTGTTTTCAAAAATAACGTTTTATTTATAACTGTAAAAACTATATTTATCTTACAAGTAGCTGTATAATAAGGAAAAATATTTTGTTTCTTTCAAAATTAGGTAGACAATACCCGGTTTCTATAAGTATCTGTATCTTCTAAAATCTATATTCATGGATTTGAAAAGAGTAATATCCATTTCGACCAAAATAATCAACCGAAAAAAACTCGAAAATTTTCTGAAGATTATTTTATCATCCACTATTTAACGATGAATATAAATATTAACGATACATATCATTGTTCTCTTTTCTTAATCACAATCTCTCTAAACGATTTATAAATCTAATGTATTCAATAAACATGAAACAAAAGATAATTCGAAATTGAAATTATCTCAACCTGCCCGGTCTTTGTTAACAAATAGCTTTTCTCCACGCTATCAGGAGTTCGCTGGAACTGGGAGTATTTCAAGATAACGTTTTCAGAACCTATTGCGAGGCAGCACAAAAGCGACTACCTTCCCCCATTATCGTAAACTTAAAACACAAGTCTTTTACGACCAGCTCTTGATAATATCGATTTCATCAACTCGTAAAACACCCAAAACCATTTCCCCCAATATTTTATGCGCCGCGATGATGGTGGGAAAAAATATTCGATTCTTTGTGGAAAGAATGCGTATAATAACATACTGAGAGTAATAGAAGGAACAGTAAATGGTTCAAAACCAAGCTCCATAAAATTCTCATCGAGTATGGATTATATTTGTTCAACAAAGTGACATTAGCCATAGGTTATAATGGCAATTTGTCGGTAACGGATTTTCGATGTATGAATCGATGCAGCACGTTATTAAGGAATAATCGATTCAGTTACACACTTCCTTATGGAAGTGACTTGTATCACTGAAATCTTCAGAAACACTCTTCAATATCGATAAAAGGATTTTCTTGGCGTTATTTCATTTTCGCTCACCTTACTTTTCAAAACTCTCCCCCTGTTGATAGAAAACAGTTTAAAGTAAGATATTTTCGCCTTATTTTAAGAAATTTGCAGGATTATCGATTCAAGGAAAATTTCAAAGAGAAAATGCTTTTTGTAACTGCGTTAGTGTGTATTTTCATAAACTAATTTTTGCATTTTTCAAGAGGCATTTTTATGTTTCGGAGGAAATAGACGGTCTAAAATTGCCTAAATGTTTTCAAGAGTACTTATACTTAATTTTAGATCTATCAGTGGCTTTTTAAATATTTCATGTAGAAAGCTGAACCGTTCCAAAGATAATTGGATTGTCAGTTTAAAAAAGGAAAGTAGTCTAAAAATGGCAGTTTGACTTTTTGCGCTCAAAAAATTCTTCAAACTTCGCTCTACACATTAGTGGAAAGAAAGAAAAAAACTTTCCCCTATAGGTAGATAGATATATCCCCTTCAATTTGGCGAAATAGATGTCTATTCATTGAATTTTATGACTTCTTATGATGATTGAATTTTATGACATTCTTACTGGTACTCAAGGAAAAATATTATTTTTATACCCCTTTTATACAAAATTTATAGTGGGAAGCTAGTAGGGGAAGACCTATTTAGTAATCTCTAAAACCTGCATAAGAAATCAGTTTACATCCATGTTTGGGTACGGCGTCCCATAAAAAATACTTCCTTCCCCTTCACAATCAGTAATTTGTTCTTTCTCAAGGAGAATAAACAGCCATTGGACGCAGCGTATCGAAATTACCCTATAAATAGCTCTCATGAATATTGATAAATTAGCATTAAAAAGTATTAAGACACTAATGAAAAGCGCCGTATTAGCTCCGTGTGATTTAATTTGCACTTTTTCGACGGCAGCTATTTCATTATGGAAATGAGAAACCTTTCGGAAACGAATGGATACGACTCGGAGATACTTCCCGATGAGGAATATTTGGCTCTCGAAGACAATAGCTAAGACTTTTTTTTTTTTGCTTTGTTGTTTTCTGGGTGACGTCGAAAGTAAAATTGTTGTTCTGTTGCTGGCAGCGGTATAGCGGTATATTTCTTACTCGATGAAACGGATTAAAAGCGAGGGGTCCTCTTTATTTGCATGCAAATTGAGTATCAAATATTTCTCGAAGAATTTGGTATTCTAATTTTGAGCCTTCGCTTCACATTGAAGGTTCTGCCGATAGAGATAGGATGGGCATGGGCAACATTCCGTTTTTTCGAGAAACAGTGAGATTGAGAAATTTGAAATACGAGTTTTGTTCGAACTGGAGTCAAATATATTTTAGAGCTTATAGGGTAAATTTATGTTTAAAATTAAACCATGCTAATAGTAACCCGGCCAAACAGAAATTTAGTCAATCGTAAGCAACTCCAAGATGAATTAAAGAAACTAAAACCCATTGGTACATTAGTCCATGTGGGCCAAAACCTACGATGCCCATATTCAGGCACCTAAAATCGTATAAATATTGAAAACAATCTTATAAGTAGATGTATTGTATTTATTAATTTGATACTCTTATTTCTCTGTTTTATCCATTCCAACGAAAATTTACTTTTTTTTAAATTTAAATTAATTTTTATTTTCAGAAACAAACTGGGTAAATAATCAATTGTAAACAATAGACGAGTTAAACTGTGGGGAGTTCCAAAGACTCCAAATTATTGAATTTAAACTGGAAATACAATTTATCTTTAATGTTATGAAATGTGCAACGGAAGTGCTTGGTGTCTTTTGTTTACTTTCGGTTGATTTTGTCTGTAGAAAAATATTTTGAAAATTTAAAAAAAAAATATTCGCCTTTTTTTTATCCCATTCGTAAAATAAGAAATATTTTTGACCAAGATATGTTTAAAAGCACATATTAAAATATTTGTTTTACAAGCAAATTTCAATGACATCCGTGTATCAAAACATGTGAACATTTTGACTACTACTTTTAGTGTAGTTTTATATTGTTTTCAATGAAATTGTCAACGATATTTTCTAGAAAAAAACAACTTTCTATTTTTATTTTTGGATTGATTTTGATTTTTTATTTCACTCTTCTCTTGACAAAAAAAATCGATTTTTTTTAGATACAATCATAATAACTACGATGAATAAGTACTTAATTATCTACTTCAGCAACTCCAAACTACAGCCAGCGCACTCTTCTCTCAAAAAGAACCTAAAAGTACTTAAAAATCCAATATCTCGAAAAACAAAATCCAAAAACAAATATTTTGATCCCGTTGAATTTTGAATAATACCCCAAAAGAAATGTTTTGATGGCGAAACTCGGAGCTTATATTTACTTTAAACTCTCCACATACAAAAAAAAAGGATCAGAAACAGGATATTAATATTTTGGGAGTGAGTGGAATGCTTTTTATTTCAGAATAGTGACTACCTACTACCCATAAAAACTGAAATTAAAGAAACTTTCGTAAGGTAAATGTTTATTTTCCTGAGCTTCATGATCAATAGAGAAAACTAGAGAAACAATGGTGTAGCAACTTTTCTTTAAGGAGTTTGAGGATTAAATTATGTTTTAGAAATGAAGATTTTAAAACTTTTATGATCTGCAAATACGCTTGAAGTAATGCAGTGTTTGCTTTTGAATTTGAAAGCGTTGTTGGAATTTACATAGTGTATACTATAATGTATATGAATGCATTTATTATATTCTATTACAAATATGTGTTTTGAAATGATGTTTTATCAATTATCTATATTAAATTTCTATTCTGATGTTTGGAAGTAGGTTTTAAAACTAGAAAAAATTTACAAAGGTGAATTTTAATATAAGGAATATTTTTTAAAAGCTTCGCATATTTGTTGAAGCTATTATTATTATGAAATGGAATTTATAAATCATTCTTAAACCTAAGAAATTATCTTAGCAATATTATGTTCATAAACTTGGACACATATTTTTTTTAATAAAAATAGTTTAAAAGTGTGGCAAATATAACCTAATTGTTAATTAAATCCATATTGTGTCAAAATTCATTTAATTAAAAATTTTTTATTCAGTAATGCAGATTGAAAAGGAAATTGAAAACAATACATTACCCTAAATGAATAGATGAATGAAATGAATGAAAATGAATATAATACCCTAAAATGTATACGTCATCGTTTCATATACGTTTTTTGCGGATTACACTATTTTTTATCTCTAAACCAATTCCAACTTATAAGTTCTAAGCCCTATTGAGGGAAAATAAGGCAAATCACAAAGGAAAACAAGTTATTCTTCCCTACCATTGCCTTAAATTAAAAAAAGTAACAACACAAAGTAACCTTTCATGCAAATTTTTACAGTAAAATAAGATAATTTATATGAATCAAAATAGTAACGATAAATAATATTTTACTGTAAGTGAAAAATTCTATTTGCATAGACCTAGTTTTTTTTAGCGTATTATTGATACTTTTTAAGGAAGAAAATAATATATTATTCTTTAGTCAGTTCCGTTACAACTTTAAACGTATTTGTAACCCAACCTAAGGTGGTGTAACAAAAGTAAACACTAGAGTGTGATTCTATTAATTAATTTTAACTATTTAGTTGATCACATTGTTGTCGCCATAAATATAGTATCTGCAATCCCGTATTGTGTGGAAAAGAATCAACGTGGTAAATCTGTTCAAAGCGATTAGCGTCAATCGATGGAAAAGTTGTTTCCCCGATGTTTTATAATCAATCTCCAGACGATCAAAGACTTATCATTACCGGTTTATCTCGCAGTAAGTGACGATGTTTTTTTCTGGGAATCGATTGAACCCAACTGTGGGGTTCCATTATTTTTTTGCTGATGAGGCAATCAGGAATAGGGTTTCTATGAAGAAAAGAGTGTAATAAGTACTTAGGAGAAGTATGTGTTATATCCGTGTACAAAATGCACATAAAAAAAAACAAAAACCATCCTTAAAAAAAAGTTTATAACTTTTATTGTATTATTTTTCGGGTCGGATATGTTAATATCGTAAAAATCTTATCTTATTGTGTTTTTCCTACAGATTAAAGAGGTAGTTTTTAAAATATATTTTGTTAGGAAATGCTTTTGAGCTGGAATCAAGCCTTGATAGAATATGGCAGATCCGGTAGCAGAAATGGCATTGCAGATCAATCTTATAACTTGCTGATTAGTTTGCTAACTTAAAACTTACAAAGATTAAAAAATGCCCAGAAATTAAAAAAAAAACACCTGATTTAACGTCTGCATCTGCACATATTGTTAGTTTAATGCAAATTTTGCTTTAAATTGACTGTAATTAGTATAATGATAATAAAGCTGGTCGTTTGAAGTTGTATATAGAGTGTTTTCAGGTGACGTCACAACCGGTTATTTTCTTTTAACTGTGTATCTACTGTAGGGCTTTTAACTGTTGCTAAGGCCGTTGTTTATCTGTTGCTAAGGCGGTTTTTAGTTATGGGGTCACGTGATTGCAAATGCTCCAATAGAAGAATTCCACGGCTAGTCATTTTCTGTAACTGTTAACCTCTGTAGGGCAAAAAACTGTAACATCTTCTGTTGCTAAGACCGTTGTTAGGTCCGAGTCATGTGATTGAAAATGCTCTATTAGTTGTAACTTTTAAAACTAGTTCTGCAAATTGATCAACGACAAATTCTGCAACTGGGGCAAGTAGCTAAAAACTGCTAGTTTGTCAAGAATGAATTTGAGTACTATAATTAATATCCACTAGTTCCTAGACATTTATATTACTATTTATTTTTATATTCGATCTTAGTTGCATATCTTTATTTTTTCCTTTACTTTATTACGACTTTATCTTTCAGTCCAAGTCCCCCTGAGATTGCCGTTGGCGTCTAGGGCTGAAAGGGTTTAAGAAAAGTGGGACACTTGTTGAAAATTTTATTTATGCAGAGATACAGGTTGTTTCAAAAGTCCGTTTCTCGGCTTTCATTTGATACCAACGTCTCCTAGGGTCATGACAGTAAGGTGTACCCTCAGGTACAAAATGAAAAATTTCACAAATTTGCAAATTTTTCAATATTATCATGCAGTTTTTTTCGTTTTTTAGCTAAATAAAGACTAATTTTAACTAAAAAATCAAAGAAACTTGTAAATTTGTGAACTGTTTCATTTTTGAGGACAGAAAAAATGTTATTATATTTTCATGACTTTTTACTGCGCGTTTTTTTTATAATATTGCCAATAATTTTCTCACACTAAAGTTCTCCTTTAGTTTGTTTTTTTTTAATAAATTTTTAACTAACTTATTTTGCCGCTAGGGGCGCTGTAAGTCATCTCGATAAATTTTCCATGGTCACCTTACTTCTCTAACCTTAGGAGACGTTAGTTTCAAATGAAAAACGTGAAACGGACTTTCGAAACACCCTGTATAATTATATTTGTTTCAATTGCTAAACTGGCCCATTATTAATACAATATATCTATCTAGATTGCTATCACTCAAAGAAAAATCAATCGCATCGTCTACATGTTTTGTTTATTATTATTATAATAAATTTACCTTGTTTCTAAAATCAAGATATTTCAAAAGTGTTATAATGTGTGCAACAAAACAAAATTCCAGTATAGAAGTACTATGTTAGAAAATTATTTGGGCTAGGGTAAGTATTATACCTCATTTATTTTACTTAATTATTTACTGAAATATCTTTACCTTATCTTATCTTTCTAATCTTTACCTGAAGAGTTCATATTCCCCTTCGAGTTATAACTCATCGCCGAAGTCATAATAATTTATCAGAATGTTCCTAACAAAAATGCTAACTAAATTAGACCCCTTTGATGAAATTCATCAATACTAACACTAGGTACTTAACACGCTACGTAACATAACCCTAAACGAACTATACGAGGTCCATTACCAATTCATAAAGACGCTTACAATTATCAAATATTCCACACTCGGCTGATTCAACACGAACCATAATCCTTATTTAAGTTACGTTAGTCATCGCTGCTATTTAATTAGCCAGCATCCGTGCCAAATGTATTTTAATTCTCTACCTTTATCAAGAATGCGACTAATTTATCCAATTTTCCCTAGAAGAGGGATTCCCCGGTGGTGCATTTAATCAAGGAAAATCAACCGAGTTCTCTAATTAACTATATTAACGCGTTAAGGCTCGTTCAGGTGAAGGGGAAAAGTAACTGCTAGGTGCAGAAGAACGTTTAATTAGAGATGTGAAAGCAAGCTGGAGAAAAAGATTGGGTTTCGTGGCGAATTATTGTTTCATGTGAATGAAGATGGATAAACAAGATGGAAGTCTATTATCCTCGGTTTTCATTGTCTTTTTTAGGGTTAACTAAACTTAAGGTGCTTGATAGTGACTCGGGGTTTGATAGTAGTATTGATAATTTAGTAAAATGAATTCGAAATAATACATATCGTGTAGATTTAAATTTTGTCTGTTAAGGTTAAAGTTTCTGTTTAGAATAGAATTTGGTATCGTCGTTTTAGGTGCATTATGACGTAACTCAATTTTAGGCCATTTTAGGTTATGAATCAATTTAATAGTAATATTCAAAATTTTACTTTGCATCTTCTGAAATAGAGGTTTTTGCTCCGCTTTACGTTTACCCAACGATATCCAATCAAAAACCGGATAAGTGACATTCACGTGACTTGTTTAGTTTTTAAATATATTTTACAAAACCAGTTGTACTTTTTTTTAACAAGGATGCTTTTGTAAAGAAAACCACTCAAAGGACTGACAAAATTGAAATTTCTTATTCAATTGCTATATTTTAGGATAAATTAATGATGGCCTCAGGGCATTTTATCATTAAAGCTTTTCTCCCAATATTATATATTATTTTCAATAAAACTAAAGCTGGTTTGGAATCTCAAATTTTCTCCCTAGATATCATCTTCTAGATATCATCTTTTAAGATTGAAAGCAAAGAGCACAAACAGTATACCGTTATAAAATGAAATCCAATGATGATGATGTTTTTAAGGTTTTTAACAACATTATATAAGCTAAATACATGAAGAGAAAAAAAAACATTGTCTGGGTCAAACGAAACTGTTATACAAACTTCAATTATAAAAATACTCCCCCAATCTAGAAAATATAAAGCATACATTAATTAACTCAAAACAAAAAAGGTTTTGAATAATTCTACTATTCTGGAATTTTGATAGAAGATGGAATAATTAACTAATCCAAGTTTTGTTTAATAATAGTTTTGAGAAAAACTTCAAACTAATTAATTTTAGAGGAACTACATTTTAAAATAAACCTAATATCTTATTACATCGAATAAAAATTGTATTAGGTAAGTACACAATCCCTTCCCATAAGTACAATATCCTTCATTCATAATTTATTCATCTTTGTTTTGTGAGAAATAAGTGTAATCAAAAATTTAAATTATAATAGCTAAGTATTATGCATTGGGTTTTAAAAACAAATAATATTTTACATTATAATTTTATTTATTAAAACTTAATTATTGGTAATGTTTGATAAAAATATATAAAATATAATAGATGAAGGAAATTTATATATTTTTTTTAATCGAACCTTTTAAATTTTTAGTATTTGTTTAATTCACCTAATCTTCTAAATCCTTTTCTAACTTTATCATGTTAAATTAAAAGTTTTTTCCTCGAGTGTGGTCACCGCTTAAGTTTCTGTTTGTTCTTAAGTAGTTTTAGTACCTAATACTTGTACTATTTATAATTTGTCTAATGTCAACTTGTTGTTATTGCCTAATGTTACAAGGAGTCATTTGTATTTAATACTCTAATTTATCAAAGATTCACTACATTAAAATCCTGTACATCATAATTAACTACTCTTTTACTACGCCTTTTTCTAACGCTCTTTTTCTATTGATTGCTTATTTTAAACATGAAGTATTAAATAATAATTTCCTTCATCTTTTACGATATTATTTATTTGGACCTCTTTCAAAATTAAGGGCACAATTAACTTCCACGCTTCTGTTGTATTCCGTGACTGAATCTACGGGGCCCCTACGCTTGAACGAAGCGTTACTTGATGCGAAATTTTCAGGGAGGGAGAGGCAAATTAAGAAGGCTAAGAAAAACTGCAGAGCAAAATGGTGGAAAAAATGCTGGTTTTGCTTCACTTTTTCAACACTCAAACGAGTTCCCGGGCCTTGATTTTTTTTTTTTTTTTTTTTTTTTTTTTTTTTGAAATCTCCCTTCACATTTTGAGTCTAGAAAAAAATCCTTAGGATCTTGCAATTAGAGTTTAGTTGTTTTTTTCGGACTTATAAGATCGCCGGGAAGAATTTGTTGAGTTTTTTTTTTTTTTTGGCAACTCCAAATAAGAGGGCGTCTGTTGTTTATAAAAGTATGTAAAAAAACAACATTTTCTTATGATATTGGGTAGATGGTAACGGAAAATCGAAGGATTCAATGAATTCATTATATTTCTTTATACACCAATCTATTATTTTTTAATTATATTTTTGAACTTCTTTACTGATGTGGGGCGCTAACTATCAGAAATCTGCCAAAGTATTAAAAATTTTAAACTCTAAGTCAGATTTACAATTAAAGACAATTAAAAATATCGATCGTTTTAATAATTAAAATATGTTCACACTTTTCCCCTAAATACTTTTATAATATCGACCGATGAAACTTCAACTACTACACGTATCTATACGCTATCTATAGGTATTACTTTGATGAAATTTTTAGTTAGGTAAGAAAGCAATTTTCCTAAAACTGTAAAGTATCGAACAAAAGCTTAGGTAAGTATGTGTTTGATACTCAAGGTTCCCATTTAGTTCTTAAAAACGAAAAATCTAGCACACTTTTTAAAGAATAAAATTCCTCTCATCTTTTGAAAAGATAGTTGCTTTTGCTGGTATACGGTTTCTTTTAAATACACCTTATTGCGTAAACTATTTTGCATTTAAATTAAAACACGCAGTGCTTTCACGGAATATTTCTCACAGAATTTCATTCCTTTTAAAGCTAAGGTATCCAGTTCTCTTCCGCGCTTTAAAACTAAGATTTTATCTCGGTTCCTTTTGTATTCCGTATCTTTATGCAGAATCTTGTTTTTCAGGGTATATCAGTTTTTGCAGCCCAAGGGACTTTGAATTACTCATCTTTTCAACGCAATTTGAAAAGTATAGCGCTAAGACATGTTTGATAAACGTTATTTCTTTTTGTGGTTAAGTTACTGTAGTAGTTTTCGTTCTTTTATTGCAAGGATTGAAAATGGTGTTCAGGGGATCACTTGGCCTCCTAAGCCTTTTATGTGCGGCCCGCAAAGCCTTCTAGACAGGTATTTTAGTATCAAATATATTTCCCTTTTGCTTCCATATATGACTTTCAAAAGCCTTAAAAAGTAGCGTTTTCTCATATTAAATATAATCCTAAGACTTAATTATTTTGTTTTATCTACTGTTTTCTATTATTTATAATTTTTTTTTCTTATAAAACGATATTTTCTCTATGAAAAAGTGGATTAGCAGGTTTTATACTCTTACAATTTACATCATTGTCCAAACTAAACTACGTTTCTGAATAGTTACATACCTTAAGAATATGCCCTGAGCACTCAAACGCCCTTTTATGTAGTCTAAGAATCTAATTACAATTCGAGATCCGCTATATCAATTGTAAGTTTTCGACCATTCTCGAGCTAAAACTATTTTAACTCGAGCTGAAACTATTTTATTGGATTCAAGTCGTGCTTCATATCGCTCACTCCTTTCAAGAACGTCATACCTCAAAAAACCTGATTTTTAAGTGATTTTAAAGTTTAAAAGTAGACTGAAATGTATTGCAAATAGATATTAAAAATCCGAGTGGACTTTTTACAATGTGCAACATAAAAATATGACGATTTTGCAGGGTTATATACTACTCTTCCAGGGCTCTCTGAAAATAATCATGATATTATGCCGTTCTCAAAAAGAGTGATCGATGTATCATTACTGAAAATGACAAATAGAGCTTGATTCAATAATTTTCTTCTGTTAATGGGCTAATGAAAAAATCCAATAAACGAGTATTATCTCGACCCTTTCGTTGCAACAAGAATAAAACTTTAAAAAAACTCATAAAAACAAACTTTCTAAAACTTTCCCATCAAAGTTCGCGTCAATCCGTCTTCTCCAAAAGCCCAGCTAACTCTAAGTCCAGGCATGATACATAACCCGACATCATTCATTACATTTTGAAATCCACAAACGCCGTAGGTGAAATTTCAAGCATGTTAGCCCATTCGGGAACAACACCAAAAACATCCAGGCCTGATCTCTTAAACTTTGCCCAATCCATCTCTATCAATCAAGTGTATTGAGCTGTAATTTGGCGCCCATGTTTCATTCGATTCTACGACCCGGGGCTTAACAGATTAAATAAAAGTCTTTCAGGATGCAGAGAATTAAGCCTAATGTTCGGAGAAGATCGGGTTTTATTCTATCCCGGATTTGGCGCGAATCCGTGTCCATTTTTTTTTTCTTTAAAAAAGAGAACAATGGGAGATCGGGTGCCGTTGGTCGGTGTAAAACTTCAAATTGGGTTTTTATTTTGGGAGGTATTGCTTTCCGAAGAAGAAGGATGGTGTGTCATTTTTCTTTGTCCCCTTTGATGTTTACATCGGGGAGTTTTTTTTTCCCGCGAACCGGGTTCGGGTTTTTTCGGAAATCGGTTCGGATAACTTCGGTTGTATACTTGAAAATTGCTGGAGCGAAGGGGGGGTTTGACGTCTATTTGGTTTTGATGTGGTATTTTAAAGGAGTTTATATTTTGTAACGAAACCCCTAGACATAAAGGTCCTTGTTTGTTTTAAATTACTGTAAAAAGATCTTTAAAATGTTTCTTACGCGATTTGTAATATGAGGTTAGTTTCAGAAACTAAGTTTCTTTCAAGTAGTTTCAAAATATTTTTAGACATTTAAAACTCATAGAAATAATGTTCTGAACTATGTCTAAAACTATTAATTCTCTTAAACTACTTGGGTTTTATGTTAGTAATTCTAGTTGTCATTTACTTTATTATGGTATCAGTTACATGCAAGTCTCTTTCCATAAATATTTTAATGTAAAATTATTATAGTGTTTTTTACAAATGTTCTTGGTATACAAGTAATCGCATTACTCAAAGCTGATTCAATTTAAATAAGTTCTTTAAAAAACTGTTTAAGTTCACCGAACACAGTTTTGAGCCTAGTAATGGATGTTTTCTGTAACGATACCCCTTAGGGTTTCTCTTACATAAAGAAAGCATTTTCAGGACTGCTGTTATATTGCATTTGTTGAATTTAATACGTTATGACACAACAGTCTAACTTAAAAACCTTAAAGGAACCCAAATCCATGCTTATTTCAAATTTATTTTTTATTTTGGACTGTTACTTTCATTTTTAGCAGATCATATATTTTATGCTGCAAATTCACGTTTATCAAGCTCTCTGACTAGTACTATACTCTTAGTATTTAGAATAGGCGCATCATGGTCACGTCTTTAACCACATCAGCATGGTAACGATGCGGCAAATGTTAAGAACATTCTTTATTTTTACACATCAATTTCCACTTGCCAACTCAACATTGGAGAGAGTAGTTTTTGTCTTTAAAACGGATGTGTCCCTTACTGAAACGTACTGGCTTGAGGTGGCGATAAATAAGATTTTCCAAAACCATGGATAACGAAGAAAGGTAAATAATAGAGAGTGGGAGACTTTAAAGCGCCTATCGGCTATTCTAAATACAAAGATTATAAACAGTTTAAGTCCACTTCTCAACTACAAATCTCACTGCTACTCACGCAACCCTTCCAAAGTGAAGACGATCCCTCCAATCATCCCCCAACATGATTACACACTTGAAAATCTCACCTATGTATTATTTATGAAACAAGGCGAGAAGCGAACCCCGCCGGTGAAGAATCATTGGATGATTAATTAATTAGTCACAGAATGATAGTCTAACTATATTAACCCTCCGTATGATGAATATTTATTGCTGGCCGAGCGAATCTGTAATGAGGAGATTACCATTAATGATCCCGAGTAGGACTCGTTAACGTTTTCGGATGCCTTCAACTGTACGGACGTCGACGGATGATGTATGGAAGTTGAATACGGTGTAATGGAGTTTGGGAAAAACGTTTTCGGGTAGTTTGGAGGGGACGCTACATTAGTTTTGTACAAAAAATGGGGATCTAACTCGATTTAAAGAACATTGAGGGATGGGGGATGTCAATGAGAGTTTGTGGGGGAGGGGGGTGCTTTGTAAGACCTTTTTTCATGTGCGCGTAAAATCAATAAGTGAGGTATCTGATCTCTGTGTCATCGTTTTATGAGGCGTTTTGTAGCCTCCTAAGATATTTTAAACCTATAAAAATGTTTGAATTTTTGGTAAAAAGAGTAAATTTAATTAATTTTTTGAATTTAAAAACTCAGGCTGTAACCTAATTTAGGATGTTAAATTGTCAACTCATGGATTTTTAAGAGTGTGAAAACTGTTTTTGAGGTTCATTTTCTTTGAAAATTGTTTGTGAAGCTATTTCACGATAATTTAATTTTTTACGTGTTTTTTATATATGTTAGAAATAAAATTATTAGGTACATTAAGTAAAGTTAAACACTATGTATAAGATTTTATATTCCAATTTTGACTTTTTATTGACCAATTTGACCTGTTTAAACATGAAAGATAATAGAACATTATCTCGTAAAAGCTTATACACGTTCATATTTAAAAGAATTTTCTAAATCAAACAATATATCTTGAGATGATGGCACTCAATGATTTTCAGTTACAAGAAATTTTTTTCAACATGCAATATTTGTTTACATGTTCAATAAACTAAAACTGTCTAAAATTCAAATAATTGATTTTACAATCAAAAATGTAAAATTTTAAACTTCGTTTATAAGGAATAAAAGTATGGTATCTCTTTCCTACAATTTTTTCTTTAAGTTTTGAAGAACTTTCTAAAAATCTAAACCTCTACACAAAACACTTTGAAGAATCAAAGTAATTTTCTTTGAAACTTTCCGAAAGGAAGTGAACATCCATTAATTCTAGTTCTTTAGAAACTTCAAAGTTTCTAAATGAAATCCTGTCAAACTGCCTTTAAAATGACTGATCCACAATATATAGAGATGTACCTATAAAAGAGTTCTCAAAAGAAGGTTAAGAGCATTCTTCATGTAATTCTGACATGTTTTCCCATAGCTGTCTTGAATTTTAAGTGATTGCATGAACTCTAAAACATAAAAACGAGTCTTCCAAAAAATCATGGAAATAGTTTTAAATTGGAGCTTTCTAGCCATTTGAATTTGTGAAGTCTAAATAAATTCAAAACCGACTGAAATTCTCTGGCTGAATAAAAAAGTGTTGGGAAAAAAAATTTTTCATCAATTTTCTCATACATTCGTGTGAATATAAAAATATCTTCATAAACAAAAGTAGTATATTGCACATGTAAATTTGATTTTAAAAAAATGCTTTAATAGTCAATAAAAAAAATGTAACATCATATTTGAAGAAGTATTTTAAAAACCGCCTTGTATAATTTAATGTTAAAATAAAATTTTCAATTCTTCTATCTATAATTTAATTTGAAAAACAAATTAATGAGATATTTCTCAACAATGGTGGAGTTAAATATTCTAATAGTTTTTTTATATCTCCAACATTCTTTATAAATTATTTTAAGGGCATCCAAATTCTCCAACGCATCTTATTCATAATATTTAATTTTCTAATAATGTTATTATTCCAATTTCACAATAATATATTGCAATACTGTATTTTTTTTTAAATCTTTAAGCTGTGTTCGGGTCTTCAATAATTCTTCAAAGTTCAAGAAAAACATTAATGTTAAGTATACACTGTACAAAAATATAAATGTGTAGAAAGTTTAATAATACAGGCTAAATTTAACTGAATTTTAAAATAAGGATTTTGAAATAATGGATTGTCTGTGTATTTACTCTTTTTATATCACACCATGCATATTTTACACATACTATATTTACCAATTACCCATCCCTTATCTTATCCCATCTTGATCCTGGATAAAATTTAATAACAACTCCCTAATCAAAACTCTCAATTATTTGCCAAATCCGCCTCCGAATTCATAACAACTCTCAGTGGATTTCGCCCCTTCCCAGGTAACCAACAAGATTACACTATAACCAAGAGGGGATATTAATACATAATAATAACAATAATAATAACTCTAATAAATGGCAACGCAGAGTGAGGAGTTACAGCAACGCTCACTCACTGATTATTTAAGATCGTCTAATATTCATGCGATTAATAATTCATGGCTGGGGCCGCCATCTGTTGCTCCGGTTGGCAAGTTTTAGAATTCCGCCACGCGCGCGCTCGTGTTACTTCTAGGATTTACTTCGCTTCAGTTCGGTAATTATCGTCCAAATATTTGATTAAATGGGAGTAGCTATGGTTACCGCAACAAGTTGAGGAGGCAGCTGCGAGTTTTGTGTCTGACTAATGGTCTGCGGGGAGTTGAAGTTGTAGTGTTTGTTGGGGCAGTTGTTGTAAGATGGTTTCAACATTGGGCTAAATTTTCAAAGTCCTCAGCAATGCTTGTGAAGCATTTAGAAGTTTGAACCAAAAAAGAGTACTTTTGCCCAACTAAATCGGCAGTTTGCTTGAAAGAGACAAAGAGATCAAGTAAAGAAAATACTTGTTCCCTGTGTTTGTTGTAAACTGCGATGCTAAAACGTGAAACTGTTGCTTTTATAAAGCCCTAATTAAAGGGAGATTACGAAGAATAAAGAATAAAAACTTAAAGGCAGATTAGTAAAAAGCACTTAACAACTTGAGCCTTTATTGCAATTCAGTTCAGTTCCGTTACAGTCCCGTTAAATATCGCCAAGCCGTTTTAAACGTTAATATTCAAATATCGCCAAATTTTTATGCTTGCCATTGGCATAACCGTATATTTTTATTTGTTTGTTATTTTATTTATCGGTCGGATTTTATCGGTTAAAACATACTTAATATGTTTTCACTGCACCCATACTAATGTTTCATCTCACAAACTTTAAATATTAAGTTTCTGTCCTTATGTGTGATGCAAATAGTGTGTGGTGCGGGTAGCAGTACCTCACCTCCGTGGCTCCGGTCCACTGGTGCCCGCTGGGTAACGCTGAGTAGATACTTCTTAGGGCAATTCAATGATCAAGGGTTAAAAATCCAGTACTCGCCCAAATATCTACTGAGAAAACTTATGCAACAACACAGGCTTCATTTGATACAACTTTGTGTCATTTACTATTAATATTTGAGGACTAATAAATGTTTCATTATTCTTAAAGAAATCGAACTAAACTACTAAATCATACAGGCATAAAAAAGTTTTTAAAAGTATTTTAAAACAGTTATGTAAATTAATTTGTGTACCCAAGAAATAAAAATAGGAAGTGTTCTAGATTAAAAAATATGACTAGTATTTCAATCATCTGAAATTTCATACACCCAGAATTATACAGTTTTGCTGAATTTATATTACGTTAAAAGAAAACCCCGAAAATCCCCTAGTCCAACATTTTATTTTTCTATTTTTTCCCTACCAACCGTAATCAATCACCTCATATTGCTTATTTTTGTCCGAGGCGTGAGTTTTCTCACCCCCCCCCCTTTCGAAAGATCTTCGCTAGGTCTTCAAGAAAATTTTAAACACTCTTTCCTCGCTTCTTATCTTTACATGTGTTACTCCCTAATTTTTTTTAATATTCCGTCGAGAAGTTTGGGAAAGGAAGAAAAAAAAAGCTTCGACAAGTTTCGAGAAAGAGCCGAATGAAAAAATCGATTTTCACTCGCTTTAAAAGATATGAACTCTTAATTCCGAGCGACACCTTACTCCCGACGCTGAAAAAACATTCGATCTGACGTAATTTATATCTTAAAAATCGTGGCAGGAATAAAAATCGATTTGATAAGTAACGTTAAGGAATTTCTTTAATGTCAGCGCATCTTAGAACTATCTAAAGCATACACTTTTTATAAAATATCATTTAACTGCAATTCAAGAGTCTCATGGCTGAAAACATGCAAGGAAATTATTTTTAAGCTCTGTCTAGCTTAAGTTCTAGTAAAGTATGACAGTACTTTTTGAGGGAACGTTTTTATAATTAAATCATTTAATGTAATATTAGTTTAGTAGTTATAGTAGTAGTATATTATTTAGCATAAAACCACCAGATTTTTTTCTGCTTATTATGGAAAGTACTGGCTTTAGTGGGTCTCTATCAGCTTAAGAATTATATTTCAAATTAAAGTTAAATAATATAAGTTTATAAGTATGCAGAGTTGCTTAGTAGTTGTTATGTTATTTAAAACGTTTAGAGTTGTCTATATTAATTGTTAAACATGAAATTTGATGTTAATAATGATATTTTCATGTAATTATGTTACTTTTAATTAGCGCACCCTTAACTCTATTTTTCTACACATCTAGTATGTAGATATTTTATTTATAAATATTAACTTAACCTTTTATTTTCCATTACAGTTTATTCAAATATGTTACCTTCTCATTACCTTTATGTAGCACCTATACCTGTAACCATTCCCCTTTTTTTAATTGTATCTTAAAGTATTAATGAGGTAAAAATAGGACTATTCCAATATTACTTTCATAATGTGATTTATCAGCATAATGAATGTCTGTTTTGAGAGGTTACATTTAGATTTATTTTTTACAAACTTTTCCCTCAATTTGGCTCCAGTTGAGCACATCGAAAATTAGTTACGGTCGCATTTTTCGCCGCGACTTAACTCATAAGAACATCACAGCGAATGAACAAAACGAACTCCAAACCACTTTTGAAATATCCTCAAAGTTTCCCATGCATTATGCATAACAACGTATATTAGAGACCGCCATTTGCATTATTCATGCCACAATGCTGATTATAGTTTTCCCTTTGAAATGCAATATGAAAACTGCATTTAAACATGCGAAATGGACTCACAAACACTTAGTTACCTGTGCGTTATTATAAAACCGTTACAACGCATATAACTGTTGTTTACTACGGAAAGACGTTTCGAGGAGTGTAATTGCATTTGCATTGGTTTTCTGAAATTTTACGTGATATTTTACCCGATTTCTATCTTTTATTTCGTAGACTGAAGAATATGCGTTTCTGTGGAATTATCCATTGGCGTCAATATTAGATTAGTTGGAAGAGCTTGTGGGTGATTTTATCCAAGAACATATACAGTTTCAGTAAGCAATATGAATTCTATTTTTTTATTTATCTTCTTATTTTACTGATCTATCTTCTTCAGATAAGGGTTTGATGTTTTGTATATTTTGTTATAGGAAGCTTAAATTTTACTTTATAATTTTCTCTTTTAAATGTTGTAAATAAACTCAAAAGTTATTATCGAAATTTTCCAGAATCCACTTTACCGCAAATTTTGCTTTAACAATTCACCAAGCTAGCGCAAAAAACCGGCTAATATCCTTCCATAAATATTGCCTTTGTCAAAATGTCAAATTTTTCCGACCAATTATCTCTTTTACAGAATTCATAATAAATTTAAAAAACCTCTTTTTATGTCCCAAGGTGCCCCATGAGTGGCCCACCTTGGGACACTTCCAATAATAACATAAAACTTACGTTATTTTGAAAAATATAAAAACAATACATTAAATTATGATAAAGCTATGCTTAAGAATCTTAAATTAGCCATCAATAATATTTTATTCAAAATTTTTCACTGATTTACTCATTTTTGTCATGACGTAAATCACTGATTTTTTTTCGTTTTTTTTCAGAAACTTTTTTGCACCAATTTCTAAATTATGATCGTCTAAATTCTTAAATTATTTAACTTTTTAATAAAAAATAATTTTGTTTTATTCTTGAAAATTTTGGGGTACCTTTTAACATGTCCCAAGGTGCCCCACACCTGAGTGTCCCAAGGTGCCCCACCTTGACACTTTGGGTATTAATCTTAATTACTCTTTTGGGTTTAGCAATAAATTTTCGTTTTCTTTTCTAAAATATCAATGGAGACACGTACTTTAGTCTAAGCATAATTATAATAACATAAATATATTTATTTTATTTCAAAAAGGGTTTTCAAACTTCAGGTGAATCTTACTTTTCAGACCACGAAAAACAAGAAAAGTGAAGTAAATAATTTTGTAGACGCACCAAATATTCCAAAACACGTTGAGGAGTGGATTTTAGTCTAATTTATTAGTATCTAGAAGCACGAGTTCATATCTGTAAAATTGCGTTCGAAAATTCGAGTGTCCCAAGGTGGGCCATGTCCCAGAAGCCCCACTCTCCCCTACAATTTGGAGGACAGCACTATAGTTACAACACTGGATTGATGTTCCTTTGCTACCTGTGTATTGAAGAACCGAGAAAGACATCACAAAAATATTTCAACCGTTAACTATGTAGAATAATATCCAAATTTTAAGTTATTGGATAATTCTGAAACCACATAGGAGGCTAAAGTATATAAATTCAAAAATCCATGAACGTTTATTTTTAAATTTATGAATGACTTAGAACTCAGTTCTAAAAACACGCTATCTATGACTGAAGCATCTTTGAAAGGAAACTCAAATTCAACCATTGAATGTAAAATCAGTCCACCATAACTCCATTAGCTGAATGTGGTAGGAAACTGACATTTTCTCCTTTCCCTTTTGAAATCATAACGAACTTTGGAAAACTTCCTCCCTTTTCCTGGGGAAACTTTACACTAAGATCTTATGTTTATATAGTGATATTTTCTTATTAAATTATATGTGGAAGCTCATTGCACTCATAGACTTTTCATTGATATATAGTACTTCAAAGAGTGAGTACGATTTTTCTTTCTTTTGTGGCTTTTAATATCCCTGGTGAGGTTTATAGCGAGATCAAGAAGTTTTAATTTACCACAAAAGCTTTATGCAGAAAATCTTCAAAGACTTGTTTGATCCGCAGTTCGGATACTGAGTTATTTTGAAGAGGAAGTTGGCAGAGTTGCTAAAATTCTACTAAACATGAAATTAATAGATTTTCATATTATAACTTTTCACACCAGTTAATTTTAAAATACTGAATTAAAATTTTAAATAAGAGTATAAAGTTGGAAATTGGATAAAACGGTAGTATTTAAAATTTATAAATATACAGAATATAATTTATTATTGAGCAGCATCTGTCACACTTTAATGCTTTGTTTATTTTTTAAAATTCCTTAGAAAACTTTAGATAAGTGCAATATATAGTGTTTTTAGTGCATATTAACTTCTTTGAAAATAAGTTTTTGACACTGCATTTGAACTTTTTTTTTAAATATTTTTTTTATTATTTATATATATATATATATATATATATATATAAATATATAACACTAATCTCATATATATATATATATATATATATATTCATTTTTATCCCTTTAAAGCAGGTTTAATTGGTAGCTGCTTTTCTGAAAAATAAAATAATGTCAAAGCGACATTTTTAGTTTTTAATTTTCTTTCATTTTAAATTTTACAATAAAACAACTTTTCTTCCTAATTTAAAATGTAATGCTTCGAATGACATTATATACATTTTTAACTTAACTAAAGAATTTCAAGGATGTCACTCTCATTGCATTTTCCCTAATTTTACGACTACCCAAACAATCTTATAACCAGTTTTATAAAGTCATACAGAGCAGACTAAAACTAATTATTTTTCACAGAGACTAATAGAAAATTCCATTTATTTCAGAATTCTTCCCATTATGTTATGATCCATAAAATAGAAGTTATTAAGGTGTATAAACCGTACAAAATATACAAAAGTAATCTTTTGAAATCTCTTCCCATCATGAAATCATTTCTGTTTAATGCAAAAATTTAATTATGGGGCCTAAAGCATTACAGAAACCCAAAATACGTTTTATGTTTCATGCGCTAAACTAGAGTTAATTTTATGGAGGAGTATGTTAACTTTTATTTTGACTTTTAGTAATATTTCTCATATCTGCTTATCAGTAATTGCATTAACTAGTTAAAAGCATCAAAAGAAGTATAACGTAAAATGTAATATTCTGGGTAAAAATAAATTTGTTTTATGAATGTGTTTCATAACTATTCATGGTTTTTATATAAGAAGTTACTTGTTCTGCTTTAAGCAGCTTTATTTAATATAAAATTTTTTTAGGTTAAAGTTAATTACGTTTTACGCTATTCAAGAAAATAAATTATTACTCTGCGCAAGTAGCTTTATAGAGATTTTATGTATATCTCGTTAAAATTTAATATCATTATAAATTTAAAAGTAAAACAACTTATATTTTCTCTTCAACAAAATACGGTACATTCAGATTACTTTTACTACAGATAGGGTAGGCGAGTGTAAAAGTTCGCACTTAAAACATTTTTTTTTAATTTCCTAAAAGAAATTATTAATTTAATGTATTTATGCTTCGTTTGTAGTTTGAGTAGTTGGTTGAATTTTCTATAACAGAAATAGTAACAGAATAGTATTCTCAGAGAAACTAATATTAATTAGGGGGGTTTTTGCGACCTTAAGCTACATGAAGGGCTCTAAATGCGAATTACGAAAGAATTTATCAAATAAATTTGCTTTGAAAAAAAAATGAGTGACTTAATTATAAATCCAGAGAATATTTTTGAATGAAGAAAAAAATTAAAAAAGTAGTATGTATAAATCACGAATGTTAAAAAACACACTTAAATACATAATTTGAAATCTTAAAAACGTTTTTGTCTTGCTAGCTAGATAATTTTCAAATGTTTTTGTCACTTAAATTTTTTTTTCACGGAAAAAAATACTTGCATCTCGGTCACATATGGTTTTTTTGTCCCCTAAACAATTTGAAGTAATGCCCCAAAATGTTATTTCCCTCTTGTATGAGTCAGGAAACTTGTTAAGCTGTGGAAACTACAGAGGTTTTTGGCATGAAATTTAAAAGTTTACAATAGAATTATCAATTACATTATGTTGCAATTCCATGGAAAACTATGATTTAGAGGTATATACTATTTCTAGGCATTTTATTATCTATTCCATGCAAGAAATGCGCCTTTTTTCAGTCAGGAAGTCCTGTTCAAACACCCAATATTTTATTACAATAATATTGTATTTAGGAATTACGCATGACCATCAATATAAGTTTGAAAGGCACTTTCTAGAAGGCGAAAAACTGTCAATATTTCCGATTTCAGAACTATTTGTCCCAAAGAGTCTACCTTAACCTCAGAAATCCCGACTCAAGCTCACAGCCTCCTATTGCGGACGAAGTATTTCACACTTCCAAATATCTTCCGCAATATCGCAAATATTCACAACGTCTTTTTTCCCCGGAAAAATAATCTTACCCCGAAATCAGAAAGCGGAATGCAGACCACGAGTAAATACGGCCAAAGCCAACCACTTCTGAGAGGTTTGCCAACCCTGTCCAGTCGAGCGTTCAGAAACCGAATTTCCTATCGCACGCAAATACATTTCCCAGAATGCACCGCGCTCTTACGTCAATCGGACGACGTAAAAAATGGCGGTTTTCGGAGACGGGGTCTTGAGAGTTTGGTTTATCGAGGTCCAGAAATGACAATTTTCGGACACCCGGGTGGGGGGTTTGGGGCCGGCCGATAAATAAGGAAGTATTTGAGATGGCGGGGTTTTTCTGGGGGGGGGATGGGAATGCAGTTAGAAGAGATCGAATTTTGGAATAAAGTTAGTGGAGTTTTTCCGAGTTTTGGGGTATAAATATTTAAATGAGTGAATGTTTTGGGGGGATTTATTGTGTTCCTATTTTGGTATTAATAGTTCTGAAATGAAAGATGATTCATAAATTTGAAACTGGAAAAGTTACTCTACATTCTACAATCACTTTAAATGTGTAAAGCATGGGCGTATATAAGGGGGGACGAGGCGTCCCCCGAAATTTGGACTAGGACACACCAAAACGAGTTAAAACCCTGTGTTTTAAAGTCAAATTTCCAAACAGGTTCTGGATAAGGACCCCAAACCCTTGAAACTCTTATCAAGTTACAAATCGTACTTACATATATGCATTAGGAATTGGAATGCATTAGGCTTAGGAATAATTTTGTCTCCCCTCCCGCGGAGCAAAAATCTAGCTTTGAGCTGAACTTTATAGAGATATTTGGACCCCTCCCGAAATAAATTTCTATATACGCCACTAATTAAAAATAATATTTTATAAGGATTTCCAAATTGATCCAGGAGTTTTCTTCCACAATTTTAGAAAGGTATTCAACATAACTAATGTTTTTCAAACTGTGAAAACTCTTGAAAAGTGACGAAATTTTAATGTGATTCAGATTTATTTACTTAAGATTTATGTTATTGATATTTTATTTACTTTTTAAGAAATTCCAATTTGAAATACTTTTTTTGAAATTTGAATCTTTTAATCTTATAATTTTAAAAATGCATGCTTTTATTGCTTTTATATTTATTTTTTAAAATATGGGAATCTTTCAAGCCATACAGTATCTAAAGTTACAAGTTATCTTTTTTCTTTAATATTCTGTTTTAGTTCTAATTTCATGTTTAATTCATACTAGATTATGAAACTTTAAAATAGCAAATATAATTTTATTTTTAGTAACGAAGCATCAGATCTTTTAACTAACATTTTTGCATCATGGCGCAAGTTTCAAATTCATATAATTTTAAAACACTTATTAACCCACTGAAAATTTAATGCTATTTCCTCATGAATAAAGATATATATTTTTTAAACAACCTATACGTTAATTTAACTAATGAAATCATAAGAACAAAATTTCAAGAATTAAGATAACCAAATAAACATTAATCAAATGAAGTAAATCAAGTTCTAAAAGTAACTACCCGCAAAAAAATTCGTCGGGGTAATCAATGTAAATTGGGTTTAATTTAATATGGATGTTTCTTGGAATCAGATTCATTTTTCATCTTTTAATTAGAATATTGAGTAACGAAGAATTTTTTTTAAATAATTAGCATAAATATAGATCTGTACTGAGATATTTCTTTTAATTTTGACTTTCAAAGTAATCCTTTTTATTTGTCTTGCTAGTTTTTATGTGTTGCGTTTCATTATTTTACTATCTTACATTTTTTTCCTCTTCAAGGCAATTCAAGTTTAGTTATGAAAATGGTGTTAAAGGAAAAGTATAGAATTTTTCTTTCTTTTTAGTGTTGTTTTATCGAGTTGTTTTATTAGCTTAATTCATTATTAGTTTTTAATTATTAAAAAAATTAAGCATTTTAAAACGATTAAATGAGGAAAAGTTTTTTAGAAAAATACTATGCTTATACAATGAATAAAAATGGTAAGGTGATTCAAAACTACAGAAAAATGCATCAATTGGTAAAGTATACTTGAACGAAATCGGAATCACATATGGGGGGTTAGAAATGCACTCCTAAAGACGTGGAGGGGTACAAGTGGTCATGGGAGGTTGAATAATCCTGTGCGGAAATTGACCCCTAACACTTAAATATCATACTTGAACCAGCAGAATAAGTTCGATTCCAGCATTTATTACATAAAACCAATAGAAGAGCTGAAACTTCAATTAATTTTTAACCTGCCCAATCGTAATTCCTCAGACTTAAGGCTTAAAATAATTTAAAACCTAATCAAGTAATCATATAAGCCTTTTAGATTGAGAAATTATAATTGGGTTGGGGTCAAACATTTACTTAAGTTTCAGCTTTTCAATTGGTTGTGGAGATAAGTGTCGGAATTAAACGATTATTCTGGTTTTTAGTCCTATATTAGAGTCCAGTGTCAATTTCCGCTCAGAATTATTCAGCTTCTCGTGCCCCTTTAAAAAAAAAACATCCTTAGGAGAGTGCGAGCGCGTTTCCGACCACCCATGGCTATGTGGTTCCGAGTCGTCTCCCCACCTCTTCTAGCATTCCCTCCAATTTTTCTAATTTTGAAACACCCTTCATGTAGTCGATATGCGGCTCTCTTTCAGTCTTTTCTTTCTTAAAATCAATCAACAAATCAAGATAAACATTTTCTTTGATTCTCTTTTCAACTTTCTAAGTGGCAACTGGTCAGTCAAGCTAATAGTACTTTTTTTTGCAACTGACCTGTTGCGCGAATAGCCGGTGACGAGATGTACCCTGATTTCGACGATACGGCGAAAATACCGTCAACGTGGAGGCGGATCGCTTCGGATGCGTTTATGTCGATGCACACTTGGCTTTACAAAGGGCCAGCGTGAAAATTTATTTCCATTTTCGTAAACAACAGGTGTAGTAAGAAATTTGAAATCGCATGAAGATTGGGTGGTATTATAGTTTGCGTAAGAAACTGTGCAAACGCTTTTTTGAACTATCTTGTCACTTACACAGTTATTTAGATTTGTTGTTTTCAATCTTTGCTATAATGTGAAAAGGATTAATAAATTAACTAACTCTATTTAAATTTTCCACTTCCAGTAAAGTATGACCTTTCAACTATACGATTTTATATCTTCAAAGGGTTTTGATAATTCTCAGTATTTTATCAATTTGTAGCTATATTTGTAACTAGGTTAGGATTTTTAAGTGTAGTACTTTTAAAGTTTGGGGTGTTGCAATCTTTCATAATTTGTGTCGCACATATTAATCGACGAACACTTATCTAACATTAATTTAATTCTCACTGGTCTGGAGTGTTTGAAATAACTGCTAAAGAATGTTAAAAATTATTTTTACATTAGAACTGTAATATACTTAACTTTAAGATTGTTTTGCTAAGTTTATATAAAACTATGTTCAATATATTGCAAGTAAGAATTATTACTACCAATAATAATTAAGGCTTTTCACCTTTTAATGATAAATATTTATTGACATTATTATAAAAACACACAAGCAGGGTTATGAATTTTAACGAACTCAGATTATCGGTTAGTGAACAAGTGAAATTTAAACTTTAAGAGCAAATTCGGAAGGAACGTTGATCTAAAAACAACTTATATCTCTTGTATAATAAGCCTTTTTACCTTTTAAGAAAGAATACTGAAGTGTGTGTGTGAAATTTGTAGGTTTAAACTTTTCTTGAAGTTTTATTTTTGTTGTTACCTCCACTAGCGTTTAGTTAGGCTTTAACATTTAAAAAATTGACTTTGTTCTGCCCCATGAGTAAACTAGATAATGGTTGATTTCTAATCACAATTCTTGTTAAACAAGGACATTGAATAATTGAATGTTATTTATTAGTTATTTATTAGTATGGTATATTTTCTGTTAAATTCTCAACTATTGCTTGGTTGGTAAATCCAAAAAAAAAACTTGGCCAGGGCGAATTTGACAAAGTTTTTCTCTCCGCCCTTGTAATGCCTAGACATTACTCTTAAACAACTGGTTCAGTTTTATCGAACTACTAGTCTATTATATTTGTGCTGTAAGGTTTCAATGGGAACTCCTACTGCAAAAAAAAACGGTATTTTATCTTAAACGGCCGAGATTGGCATTGAATCCTACGAAATATTTAAGTTCTAAAGGCGGCTAGGACTGAAAGGGATAATGTTGAATAAGATTTGAGTATTTAATCAAACAAATCTGATCAAAATTGCATAGATAACATTCATTATTGGGGGTTGTAGCAATTTTTAACTTACCGGTGTTTTTACTACTTTGTATCCCTGAAAGAAATTACTTCTTGTAAATATTTAAAACAATGTTTATTTTTTTCCTAGGGTAAATTAGTTTTTTAGTATAATTCTCATTTCTAAACTTGGATGTATTGAAAACATTGGCTAAAAATAAGGTTTACATCCAAATTATTGAAAAAAAAATATCAATTACTACATTTAAAAATAATTTTTGAGGTCAACGTCTATACTTTTATCAATAAAGTTCACAGCTTCTCAAGACTGTTTAGGAATTTACTTTTTCTAGATGTTAATATTAAAACTTTCTATGAAAAGAAGCAAAATTTATATAATAGGATGCTAAGCAAATTTTGGCACTAATAATTTTGGCTTTGGTTATAGAGTTGTAATGTTCAAATGATTTAAACTATAAATCTATTGTATTTTATACCTATAAAATTTAATAAATGTTAATAATTTTGTATTAATAGTTCTGCTCAAAAATTCCTAAATATTTTTTAACTGGTTATAGGGTTAGGAATCTTCAGTTTCGAGCTAAAACAAACAAGACTTTTCATTTTGAGTCTGTTTTCTAACTGCATAAACTTACGAAATTTTATCTCTCCAAAATCTTGCCTCAGAAGACTTCAAAATTCAATAAAAACTAATTTTTATGTAGAAAATTGATATTGGTTTTGCTAGTTAAAACAGAATTTGTCATCAATGGTTATTTAATTGAAGTTGTTTTTTTCAATCTACCTATTTCAGATTCTCTTTATTTCTAGACGAGTCTGAAATTTTCGATTGAATTGCCTGTCTGTATATCAAGGATGGTGATAAAGTTAGAAGGGAAAGCTGGAAGCGTCTATGTGAAATACGAGTTGTGAAGGTAACTGAAGCTCTAGGTTTTATAAAATTGGGAGCTGATTAATAAAATAAGTTAGAAATAACTGCTTTTTAAGACTAGTAACATGGTAACTTTACACATTTAAATATTATAATTCAAAATCAAATAGCAAAGAAGTAATAGTTTAATAGTTAATTTTTTTAATTTAAGGATGAGTAGTTTTATATATTTACTGCCAAATTGTTTTAATATATTGATTTGAAAATTGAGGTGTTTGCTGCAAGAAGGGATTAACTCTAAAATCCAAATTCATGGCAAGATAGTCACCAAAGTGGAGCGTAGTTGCCAATGGGGTGCTGTTTCACGCTCTATAGAATTATATATCTGAGTCAAAGAATTTCACCCAAGTTTAACCACGGCCAGATGCTGATCGTGGTACAATTTTCTACCACAATTAATCGGGAGAACAAAGAAAATTTGATTTCTTAAAGCTAGATTCTATATCTTTAAGATGATCTTATGGTAATAATCTTCAGTATTTTAGGATCGGATAATTAAGATCGGACAAAAACTCAAAATGGAATTTTTTTTTATACAAATAAATTTCATTTCTTAAAGCTATAGATTCTAAATCTAACAAACTTGGTTATAATCTTCACTATATTTTCGGATCTGACAAGATCAGATGAAGATCGGACGAAAACTCAAAATAGAAAATTTTTTGTACAAATAAATTTCATTTCTTAAAGCTAGATTCTATATTTTAACAAACTTACTTAAGACGATCTTAAAGTTATAATCTTAAATATTTTCAGATCGGGCATAAGATCAGACGAAAACTCAAAATGGAATTTTGTTTTATGCAGGAGTATAACAAATAAAAAAAACAATATAGGTGAAATGATTCTAATCCTAGAACTTTGTTTTAAGGTAAAAAATGGCGATCACATTCACCAACCCAGTAGTGGTTATGCATAGCCCTAAAACGACACCACCTTGGCTACTACCACTGGCTGCCGCCAAGGTGGCGACTTCTGACATGAATTCGGATTTTTGAGTTAATCCCTTCTTGCTGCAAACACCTCAATTCTTAGTTTAAGTTTAAAATATTTTCTCTGTTAAGTATTGATTTTTGTGTGAATTCATTGATGATTTTATTTCAGAATCCTCTCATCATGTCACAATGGAGCGTAAATTAAGGATCTCCCACCCTGATCTGTCTGTTGGGATTCATCTTAGGTCATCTTTGTTCCTATTTTAGCGAGATTTTGCTCTTCCTATCTGTAAGTAATTGAAATTTCGTTTTTTAACTTCTTCCCTTAAAAACTCTTGTCAATAAAATAGTCAATGCGTCAAAACTCAAAGCATATTTCTTGCATTCTTTACAAGTATTATGAAGTTACTCTTACTATGGTGATCTTAATCCTGTTGTCGCGTTTGTAAAAGTACTTTGTCATTTAAGACTAAGCAGACAGTTTTAAATAGGAACAATTGTATAAATTTAGTTTTCTTGTAAACGGATGAAAAATTTTAAAAGTATAATTTTTTTCTACATATATCTGCTAAATTTATACTGGAAATTCATTACCGTACATATAACCTGGAAAAGGCTCTTACGCCAGAAAAATTTTCAATCAGTCATTACCGTACAGTAGGTAATGGAAAAAAACAAGCAGAATCAAAAATTTAGATTAAAAGAGTTGTTGGATCTATTTTCCTTCCTAAACTTCTTTTTTTTAGCTGAGAATAAATTAATGAAATATATTTTAAATAAAACATGGTTTGTTTTCTTAATATTTGGAACTGTTTTTTACATTTGTGCTGTAAATTAAGGCAAATAAAATAAGGAACGAAATTGAGTAACTTTTACTGAATTATCTACTGAAAATAAAATTTTCACTTAGATCATCGTCCATTCATAAGTAAAAATAGAAGAACAAAAAATGTAACTGATTTTCCCTCTAATAATAAACATGTAATTCATACCCATGATTCATTTTTCCTTGTAAAAGGACTGTTACGTCTAGAATTGTGTCCTATAAAATCTGACAATTTATTTCGTCTGATTTCCTAAAACTTAACCTTAGGCTCTGACTTAACTTAACGGCATCCTGTTCCCAAATATTAGTACAGCTAAATATTTTTTTAGAAATTAATGTATAGATCAAAGCAATTTTGAATATTAAGTCCAGTATTTCTCATAGTGTCCGTTGAAGTCTGAATAACTAGACCTCTCAAAATGTTTTTTCCATTTAGAAAAATAAGTCCAAAATGGAGGGAAAATCTTATGCTGAGAAAGCATTTGTACAATTTGATCTCAAGTGATTTTCCTAGGACATTAAGCCTTAACCAACCAACTATTTCTTTATATTCGCCCTTAATAGCTGGAAACCTAAAAAGTATATGGTAAAACATGATTTTAGAAGCATGCCAGTTGAGTGCTTTTCAAAATATTTAAAACAACTTGTTTGAAAAGTATTGATTTGTGTAAGTTCTATTAAATTTTCTCCCTAAACATACTACCGTATCCAACCGATTTGCTATTTTAGTGTTTTTGTGAAAGATTCTTTCCTCCATTTTAATTTTTTTCCTGAAAGATTTTGTACTCTAACGAAAACCCAGATTTTAAGAAAGGTATGTTTGATGATAAAACAAGTGTTTGACCATATGTTGAGTTTATCCAGAACGACAAGCGCACATATAAATAGAACATTTGCATTTTACCATCTAAGGAAATTTTTGAAAAACTAATATTTTTTCATATTTTACTCGCATTGCATTATGATGTCTAGACTTGTCAAGAGTATTTAGGATAGAACAGCTGCTTAAAAAATCTTAATTTAAAGGTAATTGAGGAAATATGTTTTTATGAATTTGTTCTTAATTTAACAATAAAATAAATTTTAACACATTGGATATTCTTAATTCACTCTTTAATCACGAAAAATAACACCTCCGGTAATTGTGGATATTTGGATATTTTAGTTGCAGACAAATGCTCTGATTTTAAATCGGGGAAATCTGAAAAAATATTAGTTTTTCAAAAATTTCCTTAGATGGTAAAATGCAAATGTTCTATTTGTATGTGCGCTTGTCGTTCTGGATAGGAAGGATAAATTCAACATATGATCAAACACTTGTTTTACGTATCATCAAACATACCTTTCTTAAAATTAAGGTTTTCGTTGGAGAACAAAATCTTTCAGGAAAAAATAAACATTTTTAACCTCTAATGGTTACAGCTGGCCTGCGCAACTTAAGCTATGATGAACCAAATTACGCGATCTTAACTAACCGTGGGCCAAACCAATTCGAGTTAATCTCACGGGCCAAAATAATACTTTTATTTATAGGATCTACGTCATGGCTAAGCTAATCCAACACCTCATAACTACGTAAACGACAGCTCCAACTCTTCACTATGTGTTTTGTAAGTACTTCCAGTGATCAAAATTTTAAAATTTAGAACTTAATTTTAATGAAAAATTATCTTATATTGGACAAAAAATCTATGCTTAGGGCCGTATTCAGAAACTTTTAACACGAGTCGAAAACGAGTCGATAACGATTCGAGATTAATAGTTAAGTTTTAAACTGAACTTTTCTAAACTATTTTTCAGAATAGCTCTCCGATTTCGAAAAGTATTATTTTTAACAACAGTGTTCTAAATGTCTTACATAAAAGCAATCCCTTTAACCTCTTCTCCCCCTTGTGAGCAAAAATAAATCATTAGCAAACTGATATATGCTCAAAACAGACTTAACGCTTTCATTGTAATCACTATCATTTAGGTATAAAATGAAGTTTTAACACTATTATTTGTAAATCGTTAAAATATACAGTTAAACAATTTTCCTTTTGAAAATTCTTCAAAATTAAGTATTTACAAAAAGTTGCTCTTTTTTTAATGATTATCAAATTTCCAATCTTTTAAAATTATTTAAGCTTTTAAAATTATTATTGCTAACAGTAATTTACACCTCAAGTTAGAAAATGGATTGAATTTCTCAAAGATAAGAAAAGAGTAACTTGTTACAGCTGTAGGAATATGAATCTGAACATGGGATTCTCCAATTTTACTCGACACAATATTTAGTTTTATAACAAGTTAAAGTTAATAAAATAATAACTGGGGATAGAACCAAAGAACCGCCGCATGCGACGCAAGCATCCTACTACTGCCTACTGCTCCAGCGGGATTTCAATAATTTTAAAACTTATTATAGCATCTTTCTTTTGACGCATGTACATGGTGAGACCAAAATATTTCTTCTAAGCGCTATATTCGTACACGAATGTCTATTTGATCCAGCAGAAATCCAAGCAGGATGGCAGCAGTTTGCTCTGCAGCCATCAAGTTCAACTGTATCCTTATCGCATTCAGTCAGGTATTATGGTCCCTGAAATTCTGTGTGAAAATTTGATTAATCTTATACCCCGTTAACTTAATGCAAGTTTTGTCCCACTGAAGCCGCGTTCACAACAGCCAACCTGTTCAACCGGAGAAAGAGCTAAAGAATTAAGGGAACCGTGAGGAAATTGAATAGCCCGTTCACAAGAGCACTCGTCCTACCAGTAGAAAGAATCACGTGACAAGCGAGCGAGCTCGTAAATATGCGTTACGGGAAGCGAGCGAGAGCGCTGTCTACGAGAGTTGATCCAATTGAAACATTTCCTCCTGCTATTGCCCAGGAGAGAATTTTCAACTGATTGATAGTCAGGTGATTTCTTCCCTGCGTAGGGAGAGCGGTGGAAGAACCGGTTTTCTCTGCCTTTCCTCCGGTAGAATGGCTGTTGTGAACGCGGCTTGAATGTGGTAAAACTACCCTTGGATCAAATTGGGTTCGGTTACATGGTCACATTCATAAGTCTGAAGTTTAGCAATGCGTTTTTCCACTCTAAACTGTTCTACTGCTTGGTTTTAGAAGTTTATTTTTTTTAGAGGTTTTTTTCGCAGGAGATGTTGAAGAATCCTAGCATTCATTTGGGTTTAACGCTTCTATTGAGACAAGTTTTTCCTTCTGTTGAATTCAATGTGAAATGGATATTTTGCAATGTTTTTTGCCGTACTTAACTGTTTTGTTTTCTTTTCTTTACAGGCCCATGTTTGGATGTCTTGCTGAATGTTTTATGATCATACTTATACCCACCTTGAGTTAAGATCTTTCCTGTCGCCATCTAAAGTTCCATGAGGAAAATAAAATATCCCTAGAGACAGTTAGAGTAGTATTTGCGAAGACTTTATGTTCATGGGTAAACCTTGTTATTTGTCCTTTCGTAACAATGTAACCCTATTTGTGCATTAATAAAAGTTCGATGTCTATAAATTGGTGTGTTTACTTGCGTACAGCTGCTTGTATATGTGTTACTAGGTCCACGCCGCTCAGACTGAGCATGCGCGTGGACTTAGTATATACAGGGCGCGCAGGTATCCATTGAGCGCATGCGCAAACCAGGGAAGGGTAGAAGATTTCAGCCAGCAAGGGTGCCAAGCTAAGTTTAAAAGCTAGCCAAGGAGTAGAGGTTATCAGGTCAAAGTTGTAGCAATCAAGGTAACCAAGTCCAGAAAAAAACTTTGGAATTGGTTGGAAAGATCGAGTTAGAAGTTGTAAGCTTGGTTGAGAATTCAAAGTTGACTTGGAGATTTTCTAAGGCCAAGATCTCAAGATCCAATTCAGTTCTTGAAAAAGAGCTTTGAAGTTTCCAAGTCTTGGCTTTAGGATATCTCCAAGTCAACTTTGACTTCTCAACCAAGCTTACAACTTCTAACTTGATCTTTCCAACCCAATTCCAAAGTTTTCTTTTGGACTTGGCTACCTTGCTTGCTACTACTTTGACCTGTGATAGCCTCTACTACTTGGCTAGCTTTTGAACTTAGCTTGGCATTCTTGCTGGCTGAAATCTTCTACTCTTTCTCAGGTTTGCGCATGCGCTCTATGGATACCTGCGCGCCCTGTATATACTAAGTCCACGCGCATGCTCAGTCTGAGCAGCGTGGACTGAGAGCCAATGTTAAGAAATCGGAATAAAGGACCCCATTACAAGAAAAACCAGTTTATTAAAATCTAAAACAGGTTTACAAAATTTCCTATACAACATCGGGTCTTTCCTATACAACATCGGGACAAACAAGTTTTACACGAAGTTTGATACAATATTACTGTGATTCAGTAGGAAAAAGCAGAAAGTAGTTAAGGGGAAGCACGATGTAAACAAGTGAATCGAAGTAGAAATCGATTAATTGGAACTAGTGAGAGGTAACTAAATAGATTAGGAAAAGAGCTAGAGAACAACATAAAGAAAATTAAATAATAGAAAGAAAATGAGAGCATAAGATAAAGAACAACGAAGAAAAGATTGAGCGGAATAGGAGAGAAAGTATGTTTTCTGGAACACACCGTTCCGTTCCACCTAAACACTTACATTATTCTCATCTATAAAAAAACATGACATTTTATTTCAGCACAAGCTTCATATAAGTAGGTTTCAACGACTTGGTATAATTTTCATCTCAATTAGTTTTGAACTCCCTGAAAAAAAATAGTGTTAGTCATAGGTACATGCGATAATAACAGAAATTTAAATATAAATGGATTCAACATTTTCTTATGCTATCACCTAAATATCAGAATTTTCATTCTAAAGGAACGAAAATTATCGGTAGTTTTATTTAGTTGTCAAAAGATTTAAATCATTTTAATTTAAATAAAAATAGACTTTAGCTTTTAGAACTTTGATTACTCTTAGAACTTTCTGCAAATCAGAATTTAACTGTGAAAATAATTTAATACATTAGTTATGAAGTTTAAAAAGTCTCACTATGGTATGGGATTGGGGAGCAAAAATTCTGTACTTTTCTTGAAACTAAAATATATTAATGGAATCAATATTTTCTTTTTCTACACATAAATATCAGTGGTCATTCTAAAGAAACTAAAATTATGAGTAGTTTTATTTTGTTTTCAAAAGATTTGAATAATTTTAATGTAAGTAAAAATCGATTTCAGCTTTGAGAACTTTGATTACTATTAGAACTTTCTGCAAATCAGAATTTAATTCTGAAAATAATTTAATACATTAGTTATGAAGTTTTAAAAAGTCTCACTATGGTATGGGATTGGGGAGCAAAAATTCTGTACTTTTCTTGAAACTAAAATATATTAATGGAATCAATATTTTCTTTTTCTACACATAAATATCAGTGGTCATTCTAAAGAAACTAAAATTATGAGTAGTTTTATTTTGTTTTCAAAAGATTTGAATAATTTTAATGTAAGTAAAAATCGATTTCAGCTTTGAGAACTTTGATTACTTTTAGAACTTTCTGCAAATCAGAATTTAATTCTGAAAATAATTTAATACATTAGTTATGAAGTTTTAAAAAGTATGAGTATGGTATGAGATTTGGGAGCAAAAATTCTTTACTTTTCTTAAAACTAAAATATATGAATGGAATCAATATTTTCTTTTTCTACACATAAATATCAGTGGTCATTCTAAAGAAATTAAAATTATAACTAGTTTTTCACTGATTTCAAAATATTTGAACGAGATTTTAACTCAAGTTATGAAGATTTAAAAGATCTCATGGCTCTATGGCTCATGGCTTCAAAGATCTATGGGATTAAAAGGCAAAAGTTCTTTATTTTTCTAATATTAGACTATATCGTGTTTAGAAGGTATGTATCTTTAGTTATTGGAGAAATTATGCATTTTTTTATGGTTGAAATTTAGGGGATGTGCATTAGGGTATGGTAATACACTAATAATTACCTTGAAAAATCAATTATAGATTTTTCCGTTAGCTTGGTCTTCTTTAGCTTAATCCTAATCATCAGGATTATTTCCAGGTTCATTCGGCATCATCTTGTTTCTAAAACAGTCTGTGGGGTTTTTTAACTGAAATTCCTTCAATCTTAGTGAAAAAAGCTGGAAAACCTAAAAATTGCAAAATCATTTTGTTAGAAACTTGTATTACAAACTTACAAGGATTGAAGACATGATTTAGCTACTATAATGAGTACCGTTTTCCAGTAAACAGAATAATTGTGACGATTTGGGCATTTTTTAAACGGTATTATTTTTGATTGTATTGTAATTAGAATCTGCGTATAAAGGCTAATTGATTTTACCACTCTCCACACCTTCCCCTCTGCTTTACCAAGCAAGACAAGGGATATTCTGGCTTCTGTTTAAAAAGCTTTAAAACATATTATATTATACGTATACTTACATCACAAAAGTTTCTTGTTAAGTTTAAGAGGAGCTTTATAAATAAATCGACAGTTTGAAAAAGGGAATAAGTCAAAAAAATTGCAAATTTACTTTTTGTCTTTTTGTACGCAAAAAAATCTCCAAGCTTCGCTCTACACATGCGTGTAAAGAGGGAAAAAATAACTACCCCCTATCGGCAGATATAGTCACTTGAAATTGGTGAAATCAATGTCCTTTCATTGCATTTTTTGATTAAATTGGAAATTTAAGTTGATTTGTCCTTTTATTATCCTTTGTGCTGTAAGCTAAATATTCTTTTAATTTAAAAGCGTTTTCGTCTTTTTTTATACAGTGAATTATTTGACTCCATTGATATTCACTTCCTCGATTGATAGTGACTTAATGTGAATCAGTTTCGTAATAATTTTTAATTTTATTTGTCTGTCTTTATTTTTAACTTTTGTGCTATGAACTAAGCAGCGATATATAGTTTAATTGTCAACTGAAATTTCATAAGGTTGAAAAAGGGAACAATTCCATCAATTTCTTTCAAATGTAAAATATTGTCAAAGAAATTTATATTTTTTCAATGATTATTATGTATTCTAAATAGGGCTCTGAATTTCCAGAACATATTTGGTGGTTATACAATCAAAATTCCATTACTTAAATAGTCCCCCCCCCCCTGATTTTCTCAAATTTTGGTTTTTGGACTTATTTCCTTTTTTGAATTGACAATTCAAATACACTTCTAATTTTGTGGGCGGAATAAACCCTTGATGATCCAGCATGACAATTTATCTAGGTCCTTTCCCCAATGAAACTTTTAACCGTCCTTGGATAGTTTAACTTTTCCAAATAAAATTTGTAAATGGTTAGGGTTTATCCATGTTTCATCTAGGTACATCACACGCCTGGAGAAAGAATAGTTTCCTGCGCTGTGCATCTTTCTCAAAACCCTTGTATTAGAAACAATAAGGTCATTCCGTCACATTAAAAATTTAAGACCTACATTACACTATTTTAAAAGATAAATTTTCCTAAAGAGCCGCAATGATTTATCGCATCCAAAAAATTAATTTTCGTCTTTTAAAAAAAAATATTTTGCCAGTGTTGAGACCCGTCATACAACTCTTGGATACTTTTTCGTAATACATTTTTCCCAAATCATCTTAGTCTGCAATAGGTTTTGTCAACGAACTGTATGGATTTTTCCATAAAAAGGAGGCCCGTCTACAAATTTAGAAATTTTTCAGATGTCGTGTTGACGAATTTAAACGAATTTGAATCCAAAACATCAGAGAAAAATAATAAAATTGAAGATTATTCTAAATTTTGGACGGCCCCTTTTTTAAGGTTCAAAAAATGTACTAACTGATCGTTAATATCTCCTCGAAACTATATTTTTTCATGAAACTTTTTTCTATGCATTTTTATGACATTGTAATATTCAATTTCTCATTGACATTTTTGTTCTATCTTCTTTAACTTTTTATTAATTTCTTAAACTTTCTAATTTCGCTGCTAGGGGGGCTGAATCTCAATAGATTCAGCATGGTCACTTACCTAGGGGTATATCTTACTTTCATGACCGTAGGAGACGTTGGTTCAAAACAAAGCCGTGAAACTGACTTTTGAAACACCGTGTAAAGTGTATAATTGAATAAAATATAAATTTAAACACAATATTTTAAATAACTAAATATTCTCTCGCTAATTTCAAGTTGGTGAGTGGATATTTCACGCCTTGCCTTGAAGAGATTAAATTGTTACCAAGATGACAAGTTTTATGACCTAACCTCTTGGTATGCCTGTTCTATTTATGAGTATATATCATATTTTATATCCTCTAACATGGATGTTATAAGGCTTGGAATTAAGCTTGAGATACAGTTACAACTTGTCAAGGACTTCTCTAGAAACTTCCCCAGAAAGCAAACACTGCCGGAATGTCATTTGAGTAATTCATATTAAGATAACTAAGCAATTACCGGGAATAAAATATAATATTTATTACATTTCCTGTAAGTATTTTCTTTTCTATAACTACAATTGTATTGCTTTAAATTCTAACTTTTTATCAAACTAATTAATTAAAAAAATATTAATATTTACAATAAATCCTGCATCTTAAAGAGTGAGTAAAGTTCCCAAAGTAATCGAGTTTAACACTTCATCAAATATCGTAAAATATCTGCAAAAAAAATACGGAAGGGAAAATTAATTTTGGAAGAATTTTCGGGAATTCCATGTAAACTCCAAATTTTCAACTTAGAGTAATTAGGGATTGCATCAGGTCTACCCTTAGAGAAACAGTAGTGGATTGAGTTGCAAGTGAGATTTCAAGATTGAGTTTCATTCCAGATTCTACCCAAAGATTAAAGAGTGGGGTACTTACGTATTATCCCGTCGGCCATTCAGCGGGAGTCTAATTCAGCGGCACGGTAATAGTAAAGTCAATGGGATTTGATAACGTTTTCGGATTCAGCGTCACGGTCGACAGTATAATACGTAAGTACTAAGAGTGGTTAATAAATTTTTTTAGAAAGACCGCCAAAAACCACTGTCTCGTGATGAAAGTCTTACTGGAAATTATTTTCACAAAACAACCTTCTAGTTGTGTTTTAAAATCAAAAAGTTAAAATTTCTTTGAAACAAGTTTATCAATTATTTATCAGTCAAAATACTTGCCATCAGTGCCTTTGAGGACACAAAAAAGTAGTAGTCCATAGACACGACAACAACAGTCAAAATACTTGACTTAAACTCTCACGACCATACTGATCAAAATTGCTGTAATTAAACACCTGGATCTCCATTCGGAAAAATTAGAAGATCATTTTAATTGGGGTCTAAGGACCGCGAGCAGTCTTGAGGCATCCTAATTGGAAGACTTAAATTATTTTAATTTTAACTCGATTCTGACTGACTGATTTAAAATTTTCTAGCTTAATGAGAGTGAATGAGACTTTTAATTAAATAAATAATAAAGAGGAAAAACTGTAAGTATAAAAATTAACATTTCAATAAACAAATTGTTTTCCTTCACGCAAATTGGAGATTTGCGAGATCTACTAGGGATCTTTTAGTTAGGCTTCAGAGTAAGAGAAATTAGATAAAAGGTAAAAAATTCCCTCGATTTTCCTGTAGTACAGACAGAGATAAACATGCCACTCAGTCAATAATGCAGTTTAAAGAAAATCGGAAAATATTTGGGGTAAACAAAAATTATCTTAGTTATAATGTCAACGAAGCGGCCATAAAAAGTTAAAGGCCTTAAATTTTTTTTCGAGGGGGTATTAGAAAGAAACTACTGAGAAATTTCTAAAACTTTTACATAGGAACTTACTATGGGGACCCTTGAGATAACTTATATAAATTAAAATTTACTTAATTTACTTTTCAAATCGTAATAAATTTATAATTTTAAATATTTCAAATCCAAGTTTACAATTTCTGTATTTTGATTTTATTTATGAATCTTAACCACTTTATTTTTAGATTTGAATTCGCATTTGAATTGAATTATTTCTTACCATGTCTTATTTTTTGCGTTGCGGGAAATTAAATACTCAAAAATTATTAAAAGTTTTGAACAACTTTAGAAAGAGTCCTCCACTCACCATGTGTACTAGGGTGGGTCAAAAAATTTTTTTTCACATTTTCCCAGGGGCACAGCGACAAAAAGGTGCCAAATGGTCTCAAACTAACATGTGTAAAATTTTATTCCATTATAATAACTCTTTTTGCCTCCGGATTGACTTCAAAGTTTCCAGCAATGTAGTAATTCCGTGTAAAAATGGAAAAGTGAAAATCGAGGTTTTACCTTGATTGCACGAATCCTTCACGAATGTAAATGTTTAGAATGGTATAAAAATCATCATTGAAGGGTATAAAATACTTAAAAATGAAATCAGAGGTAAAATACTTCAGTTGTATCACAACATATTTTGAAATATCTCAATGAATAGAACAGGCAATCAAGGATTGCTTGCTAGAATTAAAAAAAGGCGCGAAGTCTTCATTTGCGGTTGAATAGGATAGTAAAAACATTTAATTTAATAAACCACATAAAAATTTATGTGTCAGAAGGGTGGTATCTATTATGGCATATACGTTCCCAGTTAAAATTTCTATAATAGTTTAAATATTTGGGATTTCCTTGAAATTTCAGTGACATTAAAGGGCAGTCCACCACAAGTGTCCCCAAACGAATCCCTATTGTCAAAAAATAAATTAAAACCCTGTTTTAAGAGTCAAATTTTGAAATATTTTCTTAAGGAGAGCGGTAGATCCCCGTTTTCAGCTTAAAGCTCCGTATTATCATCAGAATTTTGAAATTAGCTACAGTAATTTTCAAAACATACCTGTGGTTGTTTTAACCAGCTAAATTTGCTATATTTAAACAATATACGCGTAAGGAACTATTTTGGGTAAATGATCCCTCCAAAAGTCATGGCCCTCGGTTTCAGGCCATTTGCTATAGAAAAAAAAATTAGGTAAATCATTAATGTGAAGAGACATTACTGATATTTGCTTATTGCCTATGAACGAACTATCCATCCGACACTTGTTTCACATATTTATGTGGTCACATTTGGATCCCAAGACACTTTAACTCTTTCCATACGGGAACGGCAGCAACCGTACAGCAAATCCACCACCGCGTGGGGTGGGCCAGTTGGCTCTGTTTTGACTGTGGAGTTTTATGTATTCTTCTGATTCTGTAGAAAGGTGGGATCGTTTATGAAGATTTTAATTTCATGAAACTTAAGAAATTATAGTGTTCTTATTTTATTAAAGGAAATTAGTTTATTTCAAAATACAACAAAAAATGAAGAAATCAATAAAAACTCGAAGAATAAAATTAAAGTAATCGTTTTAATCAGATTTTTAAATGTGTGGGTAATAATAAAACAAAAAATTTGAAAATCGATTAAAATTATTTTACTTGTTAAAAGAGTAAATAATTTTTATTAACAACAAACTACAATTGTTTTCACTTGTAATCATTACTAACCCAATTATCCATTACCTAAACAAGATTTTGGGGCATAATTATATAAGCTATTATTCTAAAATCATTTAAAACTTTCCTTACAGTTTTTAATATTTTGTGTAACGTACTTTTTTTATCAGGTTTTTTTTTAGGTCTTAATAAAACTTTCTTTATCTACTTTGGTTAATGGCTAATATATTCTATAAATATATTCGTATTTACTATAAAAACTATTAAAAATAAAATTATATTTAATTTCTTAAAAACATTATTTACGAAATGTACTTTTAGAAAGCTCTTGGGATTTTTTTTCAAACGCGTTTTAATTTTATTTGTTTTAAATTGCCACAAACAAGTTATCATTCATCGTTAATATTCAAAAGTCCTTCTCACTCGTTATTTGAACTTTCTTTCTGTAAATTTTAGAAATCTAAATTAATCAAATTTTAATTTAAAAAAAGATTTTTCAATCGCAAAATTTTTAGTACCTCAAACCAATACGGATATTTTTTATATCATTTCAAATTTGTTCACTTTCAAACTATGATGATGTTAGTCGAAAAGTTCAAATTTGTCTAGTAAACTTGAAATTTCACATGAATTTTTCTAATTCATAAGTAATATTAAATAAATTATAATTATCAATTTAAACTGAAAGTGTGAACTTGAACGAAACTTGAAAAACCATGCGGCCGATCAAAACATAAACACCAGAAACCCAGACCGACCGCTGCCCACCCAAGCCGGAGGAGTCCAGATAAAAAAGTCATTAGGGGTGCCATAAATCCAGAGGGAAGCTCCCGCTCAAAAGGGGGAACGATGTCGGGCGGTGGAGTAGGTCTCTGGCGACTGCTTTCCAAACCGTCAAAATGCCGTTCCCGTATGATGCTCGAGAAGTGGTTTTCAGAGCCCCCGTATGGAAAGAGTTAAAGGAGTTTAGGCAAAAGTTTAGAAACATAATATAAAATCTCTATTTTCCTTCCCTATTTAAAAGTGTATGTCAGCCAATTACACATTTTTTTCATCAAAGCCTAAGCAAAACCAAAAATTATATTTAAACAGAATAGTGCCAACAAAACCTAGTAGAATTGTGTATCCTTCAATAGAATCTGCTTCTGAAAAATCGATTATTAGGAAGAAAGTTCTCATGTGGTCCAACTTATTTGATTGCAGTCAAAATTCGCTCCTTATGTATAGATTCATTACTGCAACTCAATATTTTTAAACTTTAAAATTTTAAACTAAATTTTATCCAGTATTTTAAAGAAAGTTACTTCGCACACTATCAAAATTGATCAATCAGTGAAATAACAGTCCGCTGAATTTTGAAATCCTATAATTTAAGAAAAATATACTATTTTCACTTTCTACTTTTAAAATTTAAAAGCATCGTTTTACAATGACAAGACTTGAGAGAGAATATATCTGATCTACCAATATTTAAAATCTGTACCAGTGAAACTGAAAGTCCATCCATTGTTTGTTGGCAAAAAAGCCTCCTATTCTATGCTTGTTTTGTTAATATGCTCCTATTATATTGCCTTTTTTATAAGTTGTTTTTGTATTAACAATGCTTTAATTTTACTAATATGATTCAAATTGGTTTTAAAGACCCATATTTGTAAGCTCTAAAACATTTTTAATACAAAAAAAATTAAATTTCTAAAATTAAAAAAAAATGAAAAAATTACATAATTTTGTTCCATTTGAAGCCAATCCGGAGGCAAAAAGAGTTATTATAATGGAATAATATTTTACACATGTTAGTTTCAGACCATTTGGCACCTTTTCCTTGCTGTGCCCGATAGAATTTGTAAAAAAAAATTTTCGCCATAGGAAAATGACCCACCCTAATGTGTACAGCAACATGATTAAGTGTTGTGAGCATTGATATCTTATACTATTAGATCTCTAACAATAATCTGCTACAGGTAATTACTATTATTTTAGGATCTAATAATAATAATAATTAGATCTCCATGTTGGTCAATCACAATTTGAGCTGTGGGTAAACATGGCGGTTGGAGGACTCTTTCTAAAGCTGTACCAAAGTTTTTACCATTATTGAAAAGACTCCACTGTAATAAAGGACGGCATCACACTGCAGTGATTATTTTCAACCATCACCGGGGGAGTTGAAAGAATCAGGGGCTCTACCACCAGCGTGTCGTTATCGTTAATATTGCCGAAATTATCGACAGTCACGTGATGCGCCTCAAACTTAACTACAGGTCCTACCATGAGAGGAGAAACCAAGAGGAGAAAACGACAGAGAGGCGAAAAACCTCTACGACACCTCTTATCGAGGGCTGTAGCATTATTTTCAAATTAATAGCTATTGTACATTAAAAAGCGCTCTTAGGAATTACTTTTCAACCTATAGATGAAACAATATTTTTATTTTGCGTAGGAACTATGTTTTCTCTGCGTAGTCATCAGATCTTCCATTGCAAATAGCCCAAATCGCCGCCATTATTTGCTTTGTATGAAATAGATGAAAATTCTATTCATAAAAATACACGTCATTGGGTACTTATTTATGATGGAATATTTTTTCTTTCATTTTTAAAATATATTTTTACAAGGTTCAAGTTTATATTAATACAGTAAAAAGAGTCTGGAGGTAGAATAACCACAGAAGTGATTTCATGTGGATTTCATCCTTCGATTTATAGATGGCAGCACGATGGTGTCGGGAATTCTGAAAAATCAAGATCAAATTCTCGATGGCCTACCGTGGCCTACCACGACGATGTAGTTTTTGAATGTCGACAAATGCAAGCTTTTACCGATTGCAACTGAGTTCGAGAGTATAGGTGTCGAGAAGAAATAACGCTTTTGATTGGTGTAAAAAGTTTTCGTCATCTTGTACGTCAGAAATAGGCGGGGAGTTAAGTTACACTGGAGTAATTTGAAATGATCACCAACGCAAGGGAAGGAACTCGTTTTTTCATGAGCAAAATTCTCGCCACTCTAAACAAGGGATGATCGTAATAAGATTAAGACGCTTAAAACGAATACCTTTACGAACATATAACGGAGGACAAACTTAAATTCAGGAAATTTTTGTTATCAATTGATTACAATTTTTTAATCGCAAAAAAATAAGTTTTGGATAAAGAACAAAATTTTTTCCCATCACCACGGTGATTATTTCTGATTAAATTTTTTTAAATCAGATAATCATTTTAAAGCTGCTTTTTGGATGCACGATTGTTTATATATTATTTGAAAAAAAAAACGTATGAGTAATCCTCAATTCTCTTAATAAATAAAACCCACAAATCGACTTTAATTTTTAGTACATAAAACCGGCCCGATTTTTAAGTCGATAATTTAAAAAAAAAGATGTAATGCAAGCCAATTTTACTTTAAAAATACCTTTAAGTATCTCAAAAAACGTGCAATGATAACAGGGTAAACAATTCACATAATTTATAGCGTATAAAAGAGCTTGTTTTCGTGTCGTTAACAAGATATAGACACCTCTTGAGGTGTCGTTGAGTTTTTCACTTTCTCGATACCACTTAACGACAGTTAAAAACTTCCCGACAGTCTGATGGTAGACCCTCTTGTTAAGTGAGCCCATACTCTCGACCTCACTTGAGATCACTAATGCTATTTCCTATGGATAACCTTCCGCGACAGTGTGGTGTCGACAACTTGCTTGCTTCTTCAGCGTTCTCGACACGGAAGAAGTAAGGGTGTCGTTATTTTTGTCGAGAGGCTCGTGGTAGGCCCCCAGATCAGGCATTATTAGACAACATCTTCAGATTCTAGAAGTACTAACTGCCAAAATTAGTATTGAATAATCTGTAGTATGTATTACATTTAGTTTCGAAAACATACTACAGTCGACTCCACTTAATGTGATGACGGTTAATGTTATCAATCGGATATTATCAAAACTTACCGGTCCCGATTACTCCTATTTAATTTAATGTAAAATGCTCCGCTTTATGTAATCAAAATTTGGTGAAATCCCCTAAAAACCTCTTTTTCCCCTTTTGAAGGCCAGTTTTGATACATAAACATACAAAATGAGTCATTAATTTATTAGTAATATATGTTCCACTCTCATATTTTTCTTTAAAAACGTACAATTTGCAAACTACAAGCTAGGGAATCGTTTAAATACTTAAATTAGGACTACATACGTAGTTGTGATTTTAATACAAAACTCTAGTTACACTGTTTGAAATCTAGTATCAAATCGCTTACGGCCGTATTCACAGCCATCAGCATCAGAGTTATCACCTTGGCGACGAAGTGTTAAGTCCAAAAACCGTATTCACAGCATCCGAATCAGAGCTTATAATCGTCCTAACGATAGCACCTCGAAGCTGGAGGTGTCAAACTCTGACTCGGTATCGACGCATGCGCAGTCGCTACTTCTCCACGGAGACGAGAAAGCTTCAAATAAAATGGATGCCGCCCGACCATTTCGACTGAGAAATTGTAACATCCGATCCGGATATTTAGGCTTCCGATTGAGCAGATCCTTGTCGAGAAATGATTTCTATGATGGAATGAAGAATAGAGAGGTAGGTTCTGTATAAATATAACCAATAAAAATGTCTATCTGGTACTTGCTCAATGTTCATGCATACTACAGTACTTGATACTACAATGTAAACATGGCTATGAGCGAACTACAAAATAGATTGTGTATTAAAATGAAACGCGATGTCATTAACTCCTATCTATAATATTTATTTTCCTCTTGTTAAACGTTATGTTTTGAATCAATTTTAAACTTTTTATTCAATATCCTTATATTATGTTCTCAGGCGAACTTTTGATTTTAGTGAATTCTATTATGCTATATTTTTAATTAAAAAGTTGTCTACCTAAATACAATAATTAATATTACATAAGGAATTGAATTTCTGAAATCCAAAAAGCATTTGTTTATTTAAGAACACTCATTTATAATTATAATTCTCTGTATTCTGTGATTTTAATTAAGTAATGAACTGTTTTGTTGGAGGTTTAAAAGCAAAACATTTATTTAATGTATATTGTCTTTTTCATGAAGAACAAATATATTTATCTGATAATTTTTTAAAATCAATTTTAATCTCGATATTACATATTTGAGGGTTTAGATTTTTCTTTTTATTGCAGGTATTGACCTCAGAAACAGTTGCTTTTGAACAGCTGCTTATTTGTGCCTTGAAAATTCATTTGAAAATTATTGATATAGTTTTAATTTTCTTTTTAAATTGTGAAACAAAATATTTTACTGTATTAGTAATGTAATAATTTCTATGTATTTCTTATTATACATTTCTTATTATGTATACAAGAATTGTTCCTTTTTATGTTCAAAAAGTTTTTCAATTTACTTTTTATTGAATAAAAAATCCACTTTAATTAATGTTGTTTATGAGTTTGTAAATGTATATTATGGTAGCTTACAGTGGTAATATTTTTCAGAGTTTTAATTACTTTCTTCAAATCAGAATATAATTTTTGATTCAAAAGAAACTGAATTATTTTTCAAAATGTCTTATTTTTTGCATGGAAGTTTAATGTGTTCTGGCAGAACTGTTTTCTTTCTTTTGTTTCATAAAGAATGTTGGTTTTTTTTTCTCTGTATTTTTTTCTTATGTATAAAGTTGAAATGGCATTTTAATGATTTTATTAGCCATTACTATTGGGATATACTATCATAGCTTTAATAAGTATTTTTTTCATTTTTAATTATTCATATTTTTTTTTTCAAGAATAAAAAAATAAAGGGAAGATTGAGTGACCATTTTAAGTATTTTAAATTTTATTTCATAAATACATGATGCAAAAATAATAGGTACTACTGTTTTAGTATTTAGTAGTGTTATTAAAGTATGGGCCTTTATAACTGTAAATCATTAAATAACTTTTATTATAGTCAATATCCTAAGGAAAAAAAACCTTTTTTTTAAACAATCTAGCTTCATTTAATAGCTTCAGAATTTATTATTCACATCAAGGAAGGGTTGGGAGAAATTTTAAATTGATAGGTAGTAATAATAATAGTATCTTAGATAGTTTTAATATTTATTGTTCAATTGAGTTTCAAAAATTTGTGCAGGTTTACCATAGAACAGCTTTGCAAAATCTCTTGAGACTTACTTTATACTGCTTTTGTGTTTTAGAATTTGAGATTATAATCAATGCTAATTTATATAGGTCAGGTACCTAATATAAACTTATGTAACAAAAAACCATCGTTTTTATAAATTTATTCTTCATAGAGCACCTTTCATTATTAAATTATTTTCTACATCAATGTTTTTGTTTTTTTCGCTCCAAGAGAGCAGCTGATTTTGCTCGTTGCTTCTTTTTGCCACTCACTTTTCTCTTCATAGTTTGTTTTGAGCCATTTTTACTGCATAGGTTTTCATTTCAATTTATTCATATTAATCTAGTATCTATCAATAAATTAGAATGTCCTTATTTTTAATTTGATCTCAAATAATGCAAAATTAAAATGTTGCAAAGGACTCATACATATAAGGTATAGGGAGAAAGAAAACCCTACAATTCACTGATTAAAATTATGACAGCACATGAGCACATGTAAAATCAATTCAATTCCCAGAATAAAACCCCAAAATTCATTACTCGATGATAGTTAGCAAAATAAATTGTTCATCATAAACGATAGAAACACGTTGATTAAGGTTTTTGCCTTTGAGTTTAATAATTTTTAACACCTCAGTAAAAATACAAATTACTAGTTAAATGTATTGGTATAAGCCAGTTTATAAATGTATCATCAAGTTACATACACTCAGCAATTAATTTAATTTGATATATAATAGTTGTACGATTGTATTAAACATAGCAGTATTTTTATTTCAGTCGATCGGCCAGCGTAAGGCATTGCCATGTGTTTTTATTTACTAAACAAACTAGTTACGAGTGATGTGATTCTCTCTAGCCAATCAGAGAAGACCTTTTCAGCGCGAAACACCTTCGCCAAGCAATCGCCAAGGCCAGCATCGGACTCACTTGATCCGAGTACTATGAATACGGATCCACTGCTGACACGGTGCTATCACGACCTCGCGTTATACTAGTGTTGAATGAGTCTGATGTTCACTCGGATGCAGTGAATACGGCCGTTATTGTTATAAATCGGTTATTGTTATCATTCTACTCTTGGACAAAGATGATCACATTAAGCGGAGTCTACTGTATTATCATTGAAATGTCAAACATGCTAGAAGATTTATGTTAATTTCAGATTACATTTTACTGCAATACTCCAAAGGTTTTTGAGATAAAACAAAATGTTTACTATTTTTGCTGCAAACTATAATATCAATTCATAATTCATTTTCGCTAATATTTTATAGAATTTCCCACAAAATGGTTGAAAAGTAAAATATTTAAAACTTCCCAATAAAGAAATCTATCAGCCAAGAGCACAAGGATTTTTAAAAACTCTTTCCCCCATGTTTTATATAAACATAAAATCAAATAAAAGTTTTTATCTTTTAAAGAAAGCACCATGAATTTATAAACATAGGTGCTATTTATAATCCTGATCATAAAAGTCATACAACAGTAAAGTTTTACAAACACATGACCAAACTTAACAAAATTCAAATTGGGGAACTATAATACTATTAAGTTACACCTATCTCAAGCAGAATAAGTAAAGAATGAATGATAAATGTTTTATAACTACAGGTAATTCTTCCAAAGCCACGATATTCTTCAAAACTTTCAAGAAATTCAGTAGAAACTTTAAATTATGAATTAGAAAAAGGTTTATAAATGAAATAACTATAAGTTATAACTTTAAAAATGTTAGAAATAATATTACCCCGAACAGAACGACGTGGCTTCTTCAGGTGTGAAGCTGCAAGTCACGTCATCATTCAAAACTACAGCTTAAATGAACCGTTGCCATAAGGAAGTAAAATCATACCTCTTAATTCATCTGGAAAATAAAACATTGCTATCATACAAATCAGCGATGAATATAGGCCGATAGAGGAGTGATGACTAATGATGCAAAATTTATCTTTATAAATAATAAACTAAAAATAAATAAAATCTTCCCCCCTCTGAAAATACCTTTATCTTTACAAGTCCTCCAAAGATCACAAACCTTTGGGTTCTGAACCAGTCTCTCCAATGTATCTCTGCTAAAAATGCTCTGCTCCTAAAATAGATAGCTCTGCTCCTAAAATGTATTGTTCGTTTTATAAAATGTCGATTTATATACAGGGTGTTTCAGATAAATGTTTTATAACTTCTAGGGGAGGTAGGGTATATCAAGACGAACAAGAATCGGTATAGAAAGGGGGGTCGCAAGTGGGGTCTAAGGGGTTAAAATCACGGGTGAAAATTAGCAAAAAAACTCGCATATCTGGGCAGAAAGCGATACAATTGTTCGATTACGATATTTTTTACATTCAACCAATTCAAAATTTTCATGTAAAAACGAGATGCAAGTGTTTATTTTAATCAAAAACAGACCAACAGACAATTGTCCCTTGGTCAGACTTTTGTTCTTTGCGCCATATAACTCCAACCAACCAAACAACCAACAAAACTCTAGCATTAAGATGTTTTTGTCGTGACACTTTCTATTGCAGTCCATCAACTTACAAATCGACTTGAAACTTGAAAAATTTGAATTGGTTGAATGTAAAAAATACCGGAATTAAACAATTGTATCTATTTCTGCCCAGATATGCGAGGTTTTTTGCTAATTTTAACCCGTGATTTTAACCCTTTAGACCCCACTTGCGACCCCCCTTCCTATACCGATTCTTGTTCGTCTTGATGCACCCTACCTCTCCTAGAAGTTATGAAACATTTATCTGAAACACCCTGTATTTCAATTTATTTAGTGGAAGTTATTTAGATTGATTTAAGTGGCAGCTTGAAAGAAATTCCACTGTTTTAGAAATGAGGAAGGTAGCCGGTAGTTGCAGCAACTGAGAATCACAAAATTTGTGCATGCGCTGCTCAAATCATCAAAGAGAGAGACCAAAGAGAGCAAATATTGTGATTCTCAGTGTCTGCAACAACCGACTACCAATTAAGGAAAGCCCGCGTAGTGAAAAATTAAAAAACCCGCCAAAAATCACCAAATTGGCTTTAGATAAAAAAGTTGTAGTATACATCTGTTTAATGTAATAGAGAAGTACTGAAAAATTACTATACCTACAGATAGACGCATTCGAGACAAAACTTGTAGACCTAGTAATAAGATTTCATTCAAGCAGTTTTTGAAATTGAATGGATTGAAAATTAGGAAACAAATTTCACGTACTTTTTATACAACTTTATTACCCAATTCAAATTAGATTTGAAAAACTTTTCAAAATATGTATCAGCCTCTAATAACATATCGAAATTAATCTTACTAGGACGAATTGCTTGTTACGAAACAATATAACTCAAAAACGGAATTCTTACAAAAATATTTATTGGATCATTATATTTCATGATACATATAAACTAAACTAATCCCCAAACTCTAGCTAAAATAAAAAAAAATCATGAAAATATAACATTTGTATTACTTCTAATCTCCTAACGCAATAAAGTTTTCCGAACTAACTTTTTAATTCAATACAGAAACTACATTTTTGTAATATTTATCATGTTCAAAGTTACTGAAGTATAGAAAGAATAATGGATAACTTTTCCCCAACGATGTACTACCAGATTAAGTAAAAAGAAATCCTTTTCTCTTTCTTATTATTATCCTTTTTATTTGGAAGACTACTAGTCCGATCTGACATCAGAGTCAACAGGGGTTTACTTACTGAAGAGGAAACCAAAGGGACTGGACAGAAGAATCCCTAGTTTTAATGAAAATAACTTTAAACTAAACTTTAAGCTCTCCTAATAACGAGGTTTTCCCAAATACTCTGATTCGGATTTCAGTTTCTTGTTTACACAGACTTTAATGAATTTTGTTTGAGTTCTTTTCAATTATATTTTCTTTTCTTCTATTGGTAACGGTTTGTATGGTAAAACTGTTCTTTTAAAATTTGTTTTAGATGCATTATATTTGTATTGAGTACAATCGAATAATGACTGTTTCTTAACAAAAACCATGTAAACGAAGTAATAGCCTCAATGTAAAAATTGAATGAAATAATAGTATTCTTTTTACATAATTATAACTATACTATGAGTTATTCATTTTTGATATTAAACATTTAATGCTGTTGAAATCAAATAACGTCAAAAAAATCAAATAAGATGAATAAAGTATGAAATAAAAAGGTGTTTGAAAGATATACAAATATGATTAACTTAAGAATGGAAGATGTTGTAAATTAATGCAAATAAACAGAAACTAAAAACTGAAAAGTGTTTTTATGGTATTAAATGAAGGAACACTAGTAGATCAAAAGCATTTGACGATGTATTTTGTAATTACTTTAATCTGAAAATGGGAGATTTAATAAGATTTTGAAAGATTTTCCAAAATGGGGATTCATTTAGAAGTATGTAAATATTTGAACCCGCTCCTTTACAAATCTCCATAAAATTTTTTAATGCTATCTTAATTTATTTATAATATGTAGTTAAATATTTTCTTAAACATTAATAACTTCCAGTTACGCTTCTTCCAAACAGAATATTATCTTTAAACTAACTGTTGATGTCATCAAGTCAGAACAGTTAACCTCAAAAATAAGACAAAAATTCAAACAAACGCCTCTCAAATAACCTTCTGAAAGTTCAAATTTTCACAGAGATATAGAATTTCCCTTGTTTTACCAATAACCCTTTCTAAACTTCTCGTCAATTATGTTCCACACTCTTGAGCCATGTTTGATTTAAAATGAACCTTAATTGCATCAACCTGCTTGAAAATTGGTAACTGAATATAAATTTGAGTGGGAGAGAAGCCTCCGTTCTGGAAAAGGTCGGAAAATTAGAGATGATTAAATTGCCCATAGCAATTTAATGTGAAGTCAAGCTTCTGTTAATAAATTTATACTGATTAAAAGCTTAATTACTGAATAAATTTAAGGATTGTTGTTCGACCGAATATTGGAATGTTTTTTTCATAGAAATGCCTACTTTCCAACAAATATTATAAAGTGTTAATTACATAAGTTAAATTTTAATTCACTATAGTATACCATAGTGTACACGATTATAAACCAAATCTACTTGTTTATGTACTACCTACTAATTCAGAAGAGTAAGAACTCAGGTTCCTATGTATTTTTGAATTGTCTAGATGCCTCCAGGATTTACAGCCATGATGATCTTATATTATTGATAAAAACTACATAGTTTAGCTGAAATAACCACCAAAAGATACAATTTCCTTAGTTATGTCAGGCCAAACATTATTTAAGTTATTGGCTTTAAAGGGTTCAGAACGTCCTTTACTTAATTCTCTTCTTCTCTTAAAAAGAAAAGGACACGACGATTTTTATCATTCAACTAAAGCACGCATGATTAAACAAAAAAAAAACTCATAATAAATCAATATCAAACTCCTTAAAAAAAACTAGCATTATTCCAATGCACAGAGCATTCAACTAAACGGCCAATGGCTCAAACTGTCCATAAATAAAAAAATCAACCACTTCACTTCATATCACGGAAAACATAGTTCAAAACTGTCGACGCACGCAAAAAAATCAATTCGGTAGAGGCCAAGGAACCAGAGAATGGATCTTAAATTTTCTTGGAACATTAACTTTCAGGTGATTTTTTTTATCAGACGAATTTTTTACAAATGTCCCGGTATACGAGCTTTTGTTTTTGTTTTTATGCAATACGTCAATACCATCGATTTGCTGTGATGACCTACTGTTATAGGATGACAGCTACAACATACTATTATGCTATATATACTATTATGCATTGCACTTGATACAGTCACGGCTTACTAGATACTTATACAGGCTAGCCGAGTACGGAAATCATTGCAAATCCAGATGGCATTATTGGACAAACTGGCAAAGCATGTTCACAGTGTTGAAGGCGGTGGATGATATAGGTAGGTCTTGTAGCGCTCCAAGCGGGAAAAGTTGTCAAATGGTTTTCATTGTTTAAAACTCGGCTAGCCTGTATAAGTATCTAGTAAGCCGTGATACAGTATACGTATGAAAAAGTAACAGAGCTAGAGTAACCGTTGGTGGTAACCTACTTAAAAAACTTACGTTACTTTGGTGGTAAAAATCATGAAACCGCAACAGATCGTTAATCATTGAACGCGATTGATTTGAAAAATCAAATGCATTCAATTTTTTATATGTTCCTGTTTAATATTGATTTTCGTTAATTGGGTAAATAATTTAATAAAGTAATTTGAGTACTTCGTAAACGTTGTTTGTGTTTAGTATCATTGAAATTAATGAATAAGAAGAATAAGTATCACCAATGGAAAGGGTTTGTGTGAGCGAATGGTATGAGTGGAGTGGGTAGCTGTACCTCACCTCCGTGGCTCCGGTTCACAAGTCCCTGCTAAAAAAAATTATCACCAATAGTTTTTAAATTTATATAAATTTATTCGCATTTTTCTAAAAACGATTAACTCTTTTAGCTAATATTTTAAATCTTTTCCATTTACTTTTAAATTTTAATGTGTATCCCTAATGTGTAACCCAAAAAAAAATCCGACCAGTTTTGTTATTTTTAAGTTCAGTTAAAAAAACTTGAGATAACTTTCTTGATTAGGAAATATTTTTCAGAGTTAAATTTTTTGGGGGTTTTGAAGAACGGATCTACTACAAAAAGCACCCTACATTTCTTACTGGGTATGAATTTGAAATCGCATTAAATTTTCATTCTTCAATAAAAAACAATATTTTTAATAACTTTATCTAATGTCTAAAACTTCATAACTGCAATCATAACACAATCATTTGTCTCCTTTTTCGTCACTTAACCTCCCAACCGTATAAATTATACATCTGATAAACTCCGCAGGAATAGTTACCCCTCCTCCTCCCAAGGCGGAAACTGAACGGCTGACTGGCTTGTCAAAGTGAATGGGCATTCTGGCTGATTCAGACACATATCAACAGTGCCGCTTCATTTATCCTCAAAGCCCCCTGCAACTCGATCGAGAGCCAACCGTAACTTTAATCGTCATCGATGTATTCGAAAGGGGGTGGTTAGAGGGAGCTGTCAGAGCAGGGGGTGATGAATGCTGGGTTCGATAAACATTCTGAGGGGAGTTTGTAGGAGTGACAATCATCGGGGGTTAGGGTTTAGTTATGGGGTGTCAACTGACTGTTGTGTGTTGAGATTGTCTTATTTGAGACTATCTTCTGTAAGGAATCTTTTATGAAATATTTGTTGAGAAAATTTAATAAAAGTACTACACCTTCTCAGCACTGTTTTAGATGGACACCTCCATCTAACTTGTTTGAAATAAATGATTTTCTTTATTACTCGAACTTACCTTTTCTTTCACTTTTAGGTCAGCTTATGTTTAGATTTGCAGAATTCAGCAGAGTTAGGGATATTACAAAAATAACAAAAACTGAGCACACATGACAAAGAAAAATAATAACAATTTTAAGTAACAAAATGTAGTAAAAACACTTGTATCAGAACATTAAAATTAGGTTAAACGAAGTTCATGACATTATTATCTCCAGAAAAACCAGTCGTGTTTATCTTCACTCTTCCACTGGCCTTTGCCTTCCCAAATTTGTGCTTGAAATTACCGCTCATATGTGTCAAGACTAGATAGTTTTCCTCCCTATAGTATCAGTTTGGCTAAGTTCATAAAATCGGTTTTCCCAAAATGTTTTGGAGATAATCTCTTTTGAAAGCGGATGACACAATTACATCATTCATAAACACTACATATTTTTCAAATCGAATATCATATTTAGTTATTCGAACCGAAAATTTGTTAATCCAAACCGCACATAAATATTGCATAAGTACTAATTCTATAATATGAAATATAGAAGCGGTAAGAAGATTAAAAAGACGTAAAAACTTTAAATTTGTTTGGTAATATTCTCATTAAAATAAGGTAAGACGAAAGAATATGATATAAAAATAAAGCTATTGGTGCACATATGTTTTGTTGCTAACGATCTTTGTGTACCAACCCAAAACGCAATTTATACTCTCTAACAAACACAACTTCGTTTACATATAAAAATACCTCCATAACACCACCAAAAAAACTCCTAAACGTATCCATACATATCCCACGACAAAAACCATTCCTAAGATCACGAAAAGAAAGAAAATCTCTCATTCCGGAGGTATCCATAAATTACTTCTTTTCACGAAAGGTGAATGATCGCGGGGATGGTGTCGGAGGCATCCCATGCATCAGGATTAGAGTTCGCCCCAAGTACCTTCCTGCTATTGATCGCTATCTGTTGTTGGTCATCTCTTCATTTGTCTTCGCCTCCTGAAAATCAGTGTCAGTGCTTTTGCCTCCGGTGGGCCGAATCGACGTGGGTTTGAGAAATGGTGCCCCGGCTGTTTGTCTGCGGGACGTGACTATGAGGTGGTTGGGTCTGTTTGGGGGGGGGAATTATTAGGGGTTTTCGTCATACCAGTGTCTATAAAACTAAGGACCATATCGTCACCTTAATATCAAACACTAATATCTCCTTTCGGCAAACTTCGGGAATCCCGACCCTGGGCGATCGGATCGTTTGAGAAGCTCATTTGATTGGTTCGTAAAGTGCTGACATCATCGAGCTGGAAAGATCAAAACCAATCAAATGAGCTTCTCCGACGATCCGATCGTCCAGAGTCGGGATTCCCGAAGTTTGCCGAAAGGAGATATTAGTGTTTGATATTAAGGTGACGGTATTTATTAGAATGAAAAAACCCACTCTTTCCGTGTGAGGCAGGCTAACAGAAAACCCTAGATAGTGATTCAATTTTCGGCCATCAAGTTCCTCCTTTCTCGATCTTGATTATAACCCCTCGCACAAACTCATCCACTTGCATCCTTAATCACTTTTTATCTAGAATTTGCACCCCTGGTAAAGTATTTTTTACTAATGTGCCTATCTACAGGTCAAGACAAAGGGAGATGACTCTCATCTTCTTCCACATGGTATTTTGGCATTGGCTCTGTCTGTTATTAAATCTCGCCTAAATGTACCATGTTCGGTTAATTCCCGTGACTTGTCTCTCCTTATCATACTCTCTCCATTGGATATCCCAATTTTGGATGTTAACTTTTAGAAGGTGTTTTTTAAGTGTTCTAACAGGTATTTTTCCGTCTTTCTCCATTACGCCTAATTCCATGGCTGTTTTTGTAGCATTATCTGCTACTCTTCATTGTCAAAATATCCATCATTGTGTCTACTTTGATCCATAAAAGTTTATTATTTTGCCTTCCTTTCTAACCTTTTTTAATTTCCTCTTGAATTGAATAAGTATCCACGTAGTGTGCCCATTGACCTTCTAAAGAGTGATTTGAAGTCCTGAAATTATATCCTGACATATTATTTAATGCTAAACTAAGTCTCCCTAGCCACAGCATATCATGACCCCAGATGGGTAAAGGAGCGTTTTTACTTATCCGATCAGCTTCGGCATGACTGTCCAGCCAAACCAATTGGCAAACCAAACCACCGTAAATCCTGTGAGTTAAGATATTGTTTTAACGGACCAAAATGAAGAAAAATGCTTGAGGCTAAGACTGGGTTGTAAGGTGGGTGCTCTAGCACTGATGCACTTCACCCTTTTTCTGGTGCAACCCCATTTATATTTCTTACTACTTTGCATTATGAATTATTTTTGATTTATCTTCTATAGAAGCTTTCTTTATTTAGTAAAATTCCAATAAGCAATAAAACTCTTAAAGCATGAAACGATGCCTCCCCTCCATACGAACCCCTCAAAAACCTCTCCCTACCCCGAAACCCCTTGACCTCCCCCTCCTGCTCTTCCCCCTCATTTCCCCCCTCGACGATAATCCCCTTCTCCATGAAAACGGTCCTGAACGCTCATTGAATCCCCATAATGAAGATGCAGTACTTTCCGAAACGCTGGTTCTGAAGGATCTGCAGCTTGACGTAGCTTGAAGAGGTGCCCTTCCTTTCTGACTGACAGGAATCGGGGTTCCTAAAGCGGTTCGGGGTCTCTTATTTCGGGTTTATTGATTGATTCTTATTGATTGTTGATGATTTTTTTTTTAGTTTCATGTGGTATCCAGTACTCAGTTCAACTTATGCGTTTCAGTGTTAAGCTTTGTTTCTGTCTAGTAATTTACCTGGTATTTATTATTTCTGTGTGTATGTATGTCAAATAAGTATTGTAAATGTTCTTCAGAAACTTTAAAATAATGTAATAATAATAGTATATGGGATATCAAAAAGGAAAAAATAATTTTATTTTTTGATGCCCAATACAGGCAGGATCTTTTGTAACATGTATAATTTGCGCAGTTAGTATTGGTTATGTTTTAAATGTAGTATTACTTAAATATTTTAAGAATGTAATGCTTCATTAATAATTTTGTAATAAATCAACTAACATTTCTCACTTTAAATGTATTAAATAGAGCTCAAATAACTCTTTCTGATAAGAAAAAATGGAATATAAGGAAAAATTATTCAAGTAATTTTTATGCAATAAAAATCCATTCGTGGTGAATATGAAAGTGAAAATGAGTAAAAGTGAAAGATATTACATCTAAAAAGTTTTCAGGGTTTTCTGTTTGGTTTTTAAAAGTATTTGTACAATACAATTCGTTTGTACAATTATACAATTTCTTACAATAGAAATGCAAACAGAACATACAAATATAAGCTAAAATTATTTCAGTTTCTCGCATCATAACAGATTTAATTTTGTAGTAGTTTTCAGAAAATTCTCACAGCTATACAAAATGTTTGACTTTTAAGGTTAACTTAATCTTATTCGGTTTCACAGAATCGCCATTTATAATTTCATAATTAATATTCATAAACTGGGAAAATGTGAAAGGAGAAGCGAAAGTTCTATTGCTTAGTATCTATAACTGCCATAGCTCATACTAACTAAAATTTAAAGATCAAATATTTTTCCTTCATTAATTAAATAGAAGCTAATTTAAAGTATTTGCACACCAAATAATTCATGCAACCATAAATATCCAACTTAATGCTATTACCCAAGCCTCTCTGGAAACTAATAACACGGTAACACAGTGAAAATTTGATTCTAAAGCATTAATAATAAATGAAAACTCCTTTTGTTTAGAAACAAAATGCTTAATTACGTAGATTAGCTTATTGTTCCCTTAAAACAATGTTAAATCTCAATAATACCTTTGTAATTTTCGACGCAAAATAAATAATTCGACAATATTGAGAGTCGTGAATAAAACAATACCAGATAATAGAGGTTAAAAGGTAAATCCCATTATATTTTTCTCACTAGTGAGTTTACTTCTAGAACTGCTTGATCTGCTAAGTGGCTCAAAAGTAAAAATTTCCTCATTCTAAAGGGATTCTGGATTTTTCTTTGCCATACCAATTAGCTAATGTGTCAATATTTAACCCAAAGTCCCTTTAGAACACCTGAAAAGAGGTCTAACTCTTTGGTTTGATAAAACTTTTATCAATTAAAAGCTCCTTAATGACTTTTTTGTGTGTTTTGAAACTTATTTGATGTTTTATCTAATCAAATATTATTAGATTCATGTATATAATTGATTATAATGATCTTAAAGATTCTGTTCATTCAAAGGGATAAATTGGATTTAAGAACACTTAATTCTGAACTTCTAAAAAGCATTTACTAGTGAAATTTTAAAATTCCATTACAATAAGTAGATTAAATTGAAAAGATATTTGAAGTGGTGTACTCATGTTCATGAATTATGTATTACTTTTAAGAATATTTTTCGTTTCCCTAAGTATTAAAAATAAATACAATACTGGTGCATCGAAACAGGAGTAACGCAAGCTGCATTAAGTTACGTCATTGTACTAACTACGAATAAGTCCATTTTCTTTATTGCATCAGAGAAAATTACATTATGCAATTTTTGTTACATTTTTGGTTTAAAACTGCTTAGAATTTCTTTTGACTACTTACGAAAAAATTCGTTCTTAGACAGTTAAAATTTTTTTATTGTTCATTTTAGTTAATAAGATCTACAGTATCAAGCAGGCTTGAACAAAAAGATATGTGAACAAATGCTATTATGTTTCAGAAATCTTGTGTAGACCATCTGGAACTAATATACATCTTTTTTGGTTATTACATCTAACTTCAATAAATAGGTGGATTCGGTTTCATACTGTAAAAGCTTTTTTTTTTAATTTCCTTCAAGTTTTTTCTTTACAAATTAATAGCAAAAGGAAGTATTTTTAATTAAAAATATTAATGAACAAAAAATAAATGTTTTTTAAGTAAATTTATAACAGAATATGCTATAAAAATAAAGTAAAAATGTGATTCGCAGATTATGTCACCAAGAAAAATAATTAAGGGCATTATTACATCTTTTACGAAAAGATTGAAAAGCATAGTGTTAAGTTTTTTGAATATTATAAGAATTTCATCATTAAACTTGCTTATAGAGTAAATTGTGGAGGGTAACGCATAATAAAGTTAACTTCACAACAGCCACTTCAAAACGTTAAGTACCTAATTCTTTCACTTTTTAACATCATAATCAACTTTCAGAAACAAAAAAGCAATTAATCATGCGTGACATATTATAAACGATTCTGTCTGCACAAATTGCTTCTGCCCCATCCTTACGCGCTCTGAATTAGATTACTCAAAGAACTATCACTTTGGAAATTAAATATCAACTGAAGTGGGCATACTTTACTTGATTACAACCAAAAGAGCATGCCAATCCATTTTAAACCCCCATTATGCTGCTAGTTATAACCCCAAGTCACAAAAAAGCGACTACTCTTTTTCATTATCTTTCCATATTGTCACTTTCTTTTTATGCGACGCTCTTTTCTTATCTCTCACTGAGGGGGTCAAATTACCTAATTAGTAACATTTCTTAAGGATTCTAGCTTCAGGAGCATTAAGAAAGTGTCATCCTATACTAATGAGCTGGATCCTGTGATACGGGAGTCGTGATTTTTTTTTCGTAACCTTTTTAATATTTTTTTATGATTGTGTAATGATGAAAAAATGGTAAGGGCCGAGGTTGAAAAAAAAAATTCAATCGTTAATTTCTGGAGCGAACATCCTTTTTTGTACCGGTTTTTATCTTTTAATCTCAAGGATTTTTTGTGTTTCAATTTTTCATTTTACCTTCTTGTTCTTAAAGTTTCGAAATGGATTCATTCTTCTGTAAATATAATTTTCCATCATAAAGAAAAATGCCCTGGATGCTTAGTAATAAAATTAAGAAGGACTTTGTTTTGTTGAAAATGGTATAAAAAAAGTTAATATTATAAAATTATTTTTTAAAGTTATAGATTAAATATATTTTTGATAAGTTTAGAAGCTTTTAAACCATTTTAAGTGCATAGTTATTGTTGAAATAAATAGACCATTCGATCTAATGCAATTACTAATTTAGTGAGAAATAAAATGTATACTAATGTGTAATTTAGTACAATGAAATGTTTAGTAAGTAGAAAAAAAAATATCAATTGTATTCTAAAAACCCTACCTATTGTTTTCAAAACAAAAGTATTTATTTTGTTGTGTTTTAACCTTAGCTTGAATGTGTTTCGAAATGTGTAATAAAAAGGGAGAAAAGAAAGTATCGAAAATTTAACCTCATGTTAAAAAATAAGAACAAATTAAAAAGGGTTTTCTTTCAAACTCTTAAAATTCAGTCACATAAAAAATAAGACTTTTATGGAGTTCCTATCTAAGAAACTATAGATATTTGCTTCAACTTTTATCCACGCTTCAACCAACGGTATAATTAGATTACAAGAATTATTTAACGATCCTCAAAGATTCATTCAAAAACCAGGAGCCTTTTTCCTGACACAACTTACATGAACTACAACCTCTTGAACCTAGCAAGAACATCGGAGAAATATTGAAGAACTACTTAAACCAATCAATTTTAGTAAACTTCATCAATCCAGTCAAGAGTTTTTCTACATACATTCCCCACCCACTCTACTTCCATGGTTTTTTAAAAGCAAAAAACTAAGCTATCAGACCAATCCTCGTTTAAAAAACGAATGCTTGAAAAAAAAAGAAATTGCTTAAGAAATGTCCTCTTGAAGTTTTAGTTTTCCTGATGCTTTTCCTGAAAGTGCTGACAAGAGTTTGAACAGCTTCAGCATGTTGGTTCTTAGTTATAAGAAAGCGTACTTTGGGAACTATGTAAGGACTTCTGGAAATATGTTTCTTTAAGTAGTAGCACGAGAATTCAAAGGGGGCTACTTAGAAGTGAAAGCTTGAATGACAGACGTAAGAGTTTAAAAACCGTTTCAAATGCTTTCTCTTTGTATAAAATTGAAAGCGTATGAAATAGGATTATAATTACCTGGTGAGTATTTTGTAAAGTTCAAATAAGAGTTTTATTAACATCACTATTTTTGAAGAGGTTGTAGTGTATGGATAGTTGGAGCACTTGATACCAGCATTTGGTTTCTCAATGAGTTTTTATATGTTTTGCATTTACAATTTGCCAATTGAGTTACTTTGCTAGTTTTTAAAGTTAAATGCTTAATATTTGTTTTTACTGTAAATTACTTGCAAGATTTATCAAAATAACTCTCTTTAATTAATTCATTAAACGTCTTTAAATGATTCTATCAATTCATAAGTTATTAATTTTCGTGAAAATGTTTAAATACACTGGTTTCTTTTGTAGGGAAAAAAATCCAAGTTTAAGAAACTCGGTGTGCATTTCTGGGTAGCAGTAAGTAGCGCTTGTCTCTCGAGTTAACCCCTTCAGTCCTGAGCTGGCCCATTCTACATATATGGAGTTTAATGAAAATATCGGGTTCTCGAGGTTAGAAAGAGTTTATTTAGGTTATTTTTTTAACTTAATTCTTAATTCGTTTAACCTAACAGACTAAATTTTTAACCTAGGTTTATTTAGGTGTTAGAAAGATTAAATTATAAAAACCATCTCCCAAATCCATCCACAAGGAAAATTACTTGCTAACTTCCCAAAAGAGTAACATTACCATCTCTTGTCTTTAATTTCATTTGATATAAGGAACTAATTAATTGAACAATACCAACGTTCTCTAAAATTTCAATGTTTCAATCGAGGACAATCGTATTGGGTTAAAAGTTACCAGCAACACAGCAAAAGAACATCACCCCTCAAAGCCACCCACAAGATAAGCTCCTCTTCAACCGATTACTGGGCCACGTAATTAAAGCCAAGACATCCAATTTTTATGACCCTCCCATGTCGCTAAATCCCCTCTCCAATACTGATACCTCAGAAAAGAACCAGATCGCAAGCTCCGCCGAACCGTGTCTAAATTACCTAAAAATCGGATCTCGATATAATACCATTAAACGCGAAAAGCCGACAATCTCGTTATCGGGCTTGCCCCACACGAGAAAGGGGGCGAACCCCCTCTTTGCCCCAGGTGTGAGCTCTCCTCTCCACAAGCAACCCCATTATCTGCCGAAACATAAGAATTCTCGAGTGCGGCTTCACCTAATGGAATCAGAAGGAAAGAAAATTAAGGGGAGGGGTCCCCTCGAACAGATTGGGCCCCCCTGGGACCCCCGATCGAGACCATGGGAGCGTTAAAATCCGGTTAGAATGTCGCGGAATTTTTGATGAAGTGGGTTCGTTATAAGCGCGTCGTCTTAATTTAGCCGTTGACCTTTTTGTGAGGAGGGGAACTAACTTCCTTGAGGAAGGAAGTTAGGGGGAGGAAGAAAGAAATCTTCGATGAGGGGGGATTGTTCTTGAGGGGAGTGCCCCTTTTGTTTGAGGGGGTACTTGTGGGTAAACTCGCTGGGAATTTTCTTGGTTTTGCGGGGTGGTGAGGCTTTTGTGAGGAGTGAAGTTTTGAAAAGAGTTTTATCCGCGAAAGGGGCTGTTAAAGGTTTTCTTTGATTATTAAGGGTGGGCCTTGTTGATAGAGTCGGGATTGTCTTTAATGGGTTAGGAACAGACTCGTTTAAGTGGTTCTAGTGCAAGATAAATTCGGAGTATTCAGGTGGTTTGGTAACAGAATTTTGAGAATACTTTAAGAGTAATCTAAGCGCTATTGAGTATTCCGTAACTATCTTAATGTCAGAGAGGTCACATTTATTGCTGTATGCTTTCCTCCTTCTAGAAAAAATCGTAATTTCTTAATGTATTTTATATATTATTTATATATAATTTTATACTTTCAAAGCTTTCATAAACAAATGACATAAAATGATGGCAGTCTCTAGCGAGTTTTGATATTAAACCGGGTTGTGTTTATTATAAAACTAACTATTAAACTTCTTTTTACTACAAGAGTAAGGAAAATTGGATATCATTTATCTGTGATTTAGATATATAAACAAAAATAACCTAAATTGAAAATTGTTCAGCTTTTTAGTCTCTTGTTGCTATATAAAATTTTTTTTCACTTTTGTTCGCTTATTATGTTTTCACTGCAAGACGCATTCTCTACTCCTACCTGTAAAACTCGTTTTTCCTTTAGATGCGTTAGTGTACAGAAAAGCAAACTTTCAGGAGGCATTCGAAGCTTCAGAAGCGCTCACATCAACACTATTTCATTCATATACGATTATCCGCATGACAATAATTTATATTCCAGATAAGTGGAATATTCCCTTCAATAACTAAATTAAATAGATATAAAGTAAATGTTTTCTTTTCTACAGACAACTTTATAAAGGAAGTTTCAAAAAGTTCTTCCAAACTCAACACAGCCAGATTCCCTTATATTACATTATTTTCAGTGAATTAGATTTAAAATTTTCTAGAGTCCTACTTAAAACTGCTTTCGTATCGTTAAAAATATTTCAGTTTTGACATTTTTCTGAAATAAACTTATTTTGAGACGTGAAAAAAACATTTTGGTTAACGGTTCCAAACTTAGCACAAGATAAGCAGCCAGCCAGCATATGTCCCACGCGAAATTACAGTCCCAAGAACATCATTCTTAATTACCCTCAAATCGATAGTAACAGCGACTAATTACACATCCGATGCCATCGATAGAACGCAAAAACAGCTTCTAACCCATCGATTTCCGTTGCAACGTGGTCACAGTTACAATCCCCAGTGAAAACGCCACACAAAAATTACCCCACAATCCATTATACCCAGAGTACCCTCCATTAAAATTAGGACGATGTTTCCAAGGCTGCCAAAACGCACCTCAAGACCCCATAACCACACGAAGAAAACGCGAATAATTACTAAGCACGGCATTGATGGATATCCGAAAACTGCAGCTCAGGATCCATAATAATTTGCTTAGAATAAAACCTGCTAATCCGTCATTCTGGTAATTGAATTGTCTATCGACTCATCAATTAGCGTCCCGAATCGAAAATATTGCCCGAATTTACATAATTGCATTGACTGCTGAATAATAAATGCAGAAATGCGACTGTAAATTTTTCCCGCCCGTCTCTGTGTGTAAATCAAGACGTATTTCTGGTTTGTGATAGGGCGAAAATTGGGGATCATTACGCCAAGGGTTCGGTGCAGTTTGAAGCATGTGGCTCGTCAGAGGAGCTGATTGGGCTAATCAGTCAGACTTTTCACGAGATGCGGGCTGTAAGTAGTGGTTGAGAAAAGGGATACACCCTTATAAAGAATGAATTTGTTGAGAGGGAATGAGGGAATTGCATAGGTGAGGGATTTGCTTAATTTTACACTTTTTTGCTACGTTATAGTTTAAAACTCTCAAATATCAGATTTTAAAGTTCAAAAATAAGTTTTAAATAACTTAAAATTCGATTTTATTTTTGCCAAAACACTAGTAAAGTCATGTGATCAAAAAACGGGATTTGACGTCACAGAGCCGTTGAAACTAGTGAATTGTTGAAAATAAAAGAAATCAGACTTATCATAAAACCAAAACACGCATAAAACTCGTCTGTTTCTCTAGTGAACGGCCAGAAAAAGCAAAAATTAAAACTTTGAATCCTAATAATTCCAAAACCAATAAATATTTTTTGAAAAACAAAATGCCAATCTTTTTATAAAAAATATTTGTATGTGTCTTTAAAATATCATAGTTTTTTAGTTAAAACTTTTTGAAGAATAGCAGAATGAAGCAAGCTAAGCATACATTAACATAGCGGGTCCAAGTGGGTCCAAGCGCTGTGATGTCTTACAGCAGCCATAATGAAATTACTGTTTTTACCGCCAATACTGGAAACGACATTTTAAAAATTAATATCTTGGGGAATAGTTTTCCGATTTCAATAATTTTTTTACGTCATTTTTCATGGATTTTCATCCTTTATCATAATAAAATTTAAAAAAAAATGTTCAATTCCCTCATTGGTTGATGATTTGGTTTTCTCTGAACTGATGAATGAAGATAGGATTTATCAAGTGAACAAATATGAATCAATATGAAGTTTAATTAATAAAAATTGCTCGGAAAAAATAATGGTAATAATTAAATATCTATTAACTTTTTATAACACCAAATACTTTTTTTTGTTGTTTATTTATATTTGCATCTGTGTTGATAAGCTAAAGTGGTTCCAGTGTGCCAGAGGTGAACCTCAACATATACCATTTTGTATTATGGTTGGTTATGGATCAAACCATAGCTAACTCGTTTGCTCTCATGCTCACCCTACAAAACTTCACAAAATTTAGTTATTAATTAAATAAAAAAATACGTATCATAAGGTATAACGCATTATTTTAATGGTTAATCAATAAAAATGTGTAAAACCAAACAAAAAAATTATAAACTCAATCATTGGGTCGAGTCCCCCTACTCCTAATTTTAATAAACAATATAAGTATCCAAAAAATGACTAAACAAAATCTTGTTCTAATTTGACTTTAAGCTAGAATTTCACATTTAAAAAAAATTCAAAATCTATAAAATTTACTTAAAAGGCGCGAAATCAATCAGCAATAAATTACTAGATAATCACTAATTATTTTGAAACTACTTTTCCCTCCAAAAGGTGTGCCAACAATAAAGTAAGATTTGCTCTAAAATTTCTCTTTCGTAGGAAAAATACCCTTGAGTCTAGTCTCCCTAGATTCCCCTGTTTTAATTTAGATAATTATAGATTATTTTCAGAAACTATATGCATTTTCCTTTTCCCTACGTATGTAAGAGATAAATAGGGTATCTTTCAACTTTAATAAAAACTCTGAATTTTTAAGAGAAATGAACTGAAGAAGAAAAACTCTTTTTCTTCATAATAATATTTCCAACCGGCTAAACTATTCACGTCTAGCATCAGAGTAAAATTAGGTTCACACATGTTTTCCATTCTTGTCTACGCAAGACACATGGGAAAACTTTCGAGAAAACTGGATGAGACCCCGGTAGCCTTAATAACACTGTCGGCTTTTTCCAACCGGCGAATTAAAACGAGAAAGAAAATAGCCCCACAGTCTCAGAGGATAGTCATTTTAATTTGTCATTCTTTTTAATAACGTACGCAGACAGCTAGCCCCGGAATTTTTTTTTCTTAATTCGTAGCAGACACCCTCAACTGTTCAAGAGAGCGTAAAATTAGTTTTTTGCTCGAAAGAAAAACAGGAACAATAGAGGATAAAATGAACAAGAGTTATAAAATGGCGGGCTGCTATATGATGTAGGCCTCGGGCTGTTTTCCTTTGCCGGTGCGATGTAGAGAAATTACTTGGCAAACATTATGCAGGAATCTGACACTCTATGAGGAATTTTGAAAGCTATGCTTGTTATTGCGGTGGTATTGCGTAAATATTCATTACGTGAAATAGTTTAGAAAATTTTTTTCTACCTGGCCTTTGAAGGGAATATGGTAATGCGAAATTAATGTTTTTGGAGTCGCTTTTACGCTTTTTAATTTTTTAGAATAATAATTACTTATGCAAAAAGTTCTTAGAGGTGTTCTGCTTGGTAACCTGTCACTTTAATATGAACGTGCAGTAGAAATTATTTTTCTGCTTAAGCAGAATCGTTAAAAAACTGTCTCTGAAAGGTAAATACACAGACTTATTAAAACTAATTTAAATTTCAAATTTTTAATACTTACTTCAGACTTTTTAAAAGTACTTTAACAGATGACCTCGACTTCGATTTTTAATACCCAAGTTTCTCTAAGTGAAGGTTTTAAGAACTTTTGTCTTTGAAAGCCTATCCCAAAATACTAACCTCTAAATTATTCATACCTTTTTTACTAAAAGAGCAGCGATTTTACGCGTTATCACTCACTCCTATTAATTTGGATACGCCAATTTCCTCAATTCACTCAATATGTGAGCAAGCAAATAATAAAAACCGATCTATATTTTTATTGAATTTTGAGGTCCCATAAAAATTTAAGAATATACAAACCTAAATTTACTATATACAGTTACTAATTTTTATAAACCTTAGTCAGTACCTCCAGCATAGATTAGACCAGTAAAGTAGTCAATAACTCACTTTGTAAAGTTTTTTTATTTATACCGTAATACACCCGTTTGCCACGTTTTTTTCCTCAAGATTCCGTTTACTATATCCTCAAAATGATATAGTGGCGCTTAATATTGTGGTTAAGTAACTGTAAGTTGATGAGTAAATGATTGTTTTTTTTTGAAAAATTGACTTTTAAAACTGGAGAAATGGTGGTGTTTTTTTAGAGAATATGGAAAAAAGGAAAGTGTTGCTAACACTAAACTATTTGTCGCTGTTGCTGTTTTTATCCATGACATCCCACATCGCAAACTAATGAGCGATGTGTTGATCACATAAAACGATACATGTTGCTTAAAGTTACATATAGAAGTGCTCGAGACCTGTCGATTTTGCTAACATTAAACATAATCACACTAAGTTAGAAGTCGACTTACTAGCAACTACACAAAGGGTTTTCCAATTTCTATCGAATTTTTTCAAAGGTATTGCAAGGAAAACAAGTTTGGTAACCACTGACCTCTAACCACAAACATGTCATCCCATCCTGATTAAAAGAGCTGACCAAAAACAAAACTCAAACGACAGAAAACACAAAGTCCTGACCCCAATCCCCAACGCAATATCCGGAGGACAACACACGCCCCAGCGCACCCTCCCCTGCAGATTCCTTCTCTCGCAAAGGTAAACTTAATCTGGCTGCTATCGACTGCAGAAGAACAATTGCGCCTTCCGCTACACGATATGGAATCATTTGTCAACATAACTGTCATCGGATCTCTCCTCCCCTGGTCCGGCTGCTATCGAGATCCTTCGGAAGATTAAATAACGCTCCAGATAGCGATTGATAGGTTGTAACGTTATGGGGATAACGTTATTGTTGGGTTTTGTTGAATTTGATGTGTGTGTTAAGAAGTTTTGTTAGCTTCGCAAGGGGGTGCAGTAATTTACACCTAGTACAAAAAAAAATATTTTATTAATTCTTCTTACTACAAATGTTCATTTTCTATACTAGACAGCAACGTTAGTTGACCCTATGACGTCACTAACAGACAAAGTACCCATCGCGGTGTTTGAATTTTGAGTGAAGAACGTCAATTTAAAAATATGATTATTTTGTTAAACCGATGTATATATGTTAAACCGATGTATGCCCGCCTCCACTTCGGGCATTATTAATAATGCCCGATTAATCACTTTGCCCATAACATATATATAGTGTCTTTTTATCACGCGATTTGTGTACCAAAACTCCTCCTAGCAACCCAACAGGCTTTGTACTATTTACCTATTTTCTCCTTCCGCATAGTGAGGTACTGGGTTCAGGAAACGTTGCTGTCGAGTATAGAAATTTTTACCCCTTGACCCTTCATAAGAAGTTTAAATTCTAAAATAAGGCTTTCTAACAATGAAAATCAAATTCATAGCCATAAAACCATCGAAAATTTTAAAAAGGGATTATGTAGGTTTTCTCGAAAAACTAAGGGCGATGGGGGAAACCAGCAAATTCACTTTTTTTGGACAGTTTTTATCTCTTTTTAATGAATTTAAAAATAATAATTAATTAATACTAAAAAGAAATGCCACTACTCTATTGGAAAACTTACTATCAAAAATTTTAAAAAGTGGTTATGTGAGTTTTCTTGAAAAGCGATGGGGAAAAACGGGGATTATATTCAGATTCGCTTTTTTTTGGACAGTTTTTCTCTTTTTTTAACAATATAATATAAAAATAATGTAATATAAAAATAATAATTAATTAATAATAAAAAGAATTGTCTCTCCTTTATTAGAAAGCTTACTAGCCTAACCTTTGTAAGCTTTGTAGATTCGTAAAGACAAGCAAATTTAATCATGTAAAATTATTGCTTTAACTTGTCTGTTCTTTTAAATGTTTAAACTCCTTTTACAGCTTTTCATTTAATGCATACAATACATATAGCAGACAGTACACCTCAATTAATGATGAATCATCCATTACAATCCTCAAAAAAGACTTGTCTGTTTCCATTTAGAACAGAACAAACTTAAACCGTAAAGATATTCTCAAAAAAGAGGCAAAGAACAATTATTCCCTAAAAGTTGGGTCTAACCTGTTCAAATAAAGCATTAACATCTCAATGAAGAACCAGTATTTACTCTGCACAGTTTTACTTCATGACTCGTCGTCATTGCTCTAAAACAACGTTCCATCTTTCCATTTTTCCGACTCCAAACCCTAGCTCTACCTCAAATATTGACTCTCCTGTCGCGAATTGTCTTTTCTTAATTAATTAATTTAGACAGAGGTTTTGGGAAAGAAGAAGCTGATATTTTTTCCGTGAAAATGGGATCGTGTGTCCCAATTGGATGATGCTGATGGATGGGCCAAAAACAGCTCTGGCTTCTTACAGACTTGTCCTTTTAGGTTTGTTTGAAGAGTACCATTAGGCTCGATTGTGCTTATGGGGAATTGTGTGAATTTCTGCTTACCATTATACATTTTCTATCGTCTTTGCGATGGTAAATCAACATTTGCGATATAACATCGTTGCAAAAAAAAATGTTTGCAGTTACTCCATTTACAACAGCAACTTGAAAATTGCATTTGGATTTTTATGATTTATGTTGACTTCAAATTTTCTTTTAGTAAAACCGTAGCGTTTTCGTTCATTTTAAATTTCAGGGGTTTGTTTTGCAAAACAGGCAATCATGTTTTCCCTTAAATGTTTTCAAACATGCTTGCTTAAACAGCTTACTGCAACTATATGTTTTAATTTATTACTTAAAAATACTTTCCATTTATTTATTTTATTGGTTTGGTTTTCAAACATAAAATATGAGCACATTTTCTGTAAAGGTGTACAGCAACCAGTGTCTATAAAAAGCTCATGAAATCCATTCATCTAAAACAGTTATCCTCAACCGTACTAGAAGTTTTCTAAATTATATATTTAATTGTTAACAACTAACAATCCTCCTCGAAAAGTCAACGTTTTACATCTTGGGGTCTAAACAATTAATTCTATTGTAGTATTTCCAAGTGTAACGAATGATTTTAAATACGATTTAAATCCATTTTTAGTGGTTATATTTGTTTTAAACCATATTTTAATACCACTAACAATGTGACCAATATACAACATAATTAAAATTATTATGCACTCAGATTAAATTCAATTGTGCTTACTGCATATTAATACCTTCAATGCTAATAACAGACCGGGGAATTCTATTCCACAGATATTGCTATAATCTCAATATGTTTCAACTTAATCCTCTTTTATGAAGAGTGAGTCAAACACACTTAGAAGTGAAAACTCTTTTGGGATTTACACATTTACCTCGACTAATTAAAGCAGAACGTGTAAATGGATGTAATCCGCAAATAACAACGTCGGTCTTGTACCACGTTTTGTGATATTTGAGCGTTATTTGCATAGCCTTTGGAGATTCGGAATGTCTTGGGCATGTTTACACTCCCGCGCAGTAAACAAGCTAATTGCGGAGCTCAGGACACTTTATTAGGCGTTTTAATAAGAAATTCGTGTTTTCGTTTCAAGCTGGCATAATTTTCGAAGTTGTTTTGGCTACATGGGAAAAATGTATGCAGATTAGTCGTGACGTAAACATGAAAGCGCGTGGGGATTAAGTGATTTAGATCGTGTTTAGGGTAAGATTAACAAGCTTTATTAAAATTATTACACGGAGAATTTTTGCAGAAAATGAATGTGATTACTTGACACTTTAAATACTCATAAATTTATATATATTATAACGTTTTACCAAGAAAAAAATTAAATAATTATAATAATATAGATTTTTAACAAGGTAATTTACTTTATTTGGATGCTTGAGACGTTTTAAAAGGAAGTCGCGCTTGCAACATTCAAAACTTTTTGGGATGTTTAAAACAATTCACAATTCATTGGATATTTCAAACCAAACGCCATAAAATTATGCAAAAAAATATTTCTTGTCAATATTTAGAACACAAATAAGGCACTTGCAGCAACAACGATCTAATTACATGAAGTTTACCCGTTGTTACTGCAAATGGCCAATTGTAGAAAAGTGGAAATATTTTTCAGAGATATAAACTCCATAGTGACCAATCAAAAGGAATTCAATTTACAATTGTATTTTTTTTACTTTTATTGAGTACCCTCTTGTAAATTGAGATCAAGAGCAATTAAAAATAGAAATTGTACCAAAATATCCTATTATGTCATTTTTTCTGGTCATGAATATCCACAAAGCAGCCATAAATAGATTTAGGTGGTTAAGTAATGAAACAAGGTTTATAGCTAGAAATTATTCCGTTCATTAGATGACGCTTTTCTTCATGCAAACACCTCGAATAATACCAAATTAAAACCTCCAACTTTCAACATACTCAATAGAATTGAACGATGCTCTAATATTTCAAAGCACATTCAATCCATAGATCAGTCTAAAGCTTCGCGGGGCAATTATTCGCCATAATTTGACACGGATAAAGGTTCCCATTGTCTCTCTCTCACATTTCCCTTCCTAATCGAGCCGTTCCCCCGAATATGACGTGAGGAACTAACTTGAATGCTACCCCCTTATCCACACTGTTATCTTAGATCCGTTATTAGAGATAGCTTTAATCGGCATTCCAACGAATCAATATGCTCTCTCCGGTGGCTGATAGATCTTATGGACTGATACAGCCCAGATTAATTCGTTCACTATTTATTGTTTAATCTACTTGATGTGGGATTGGCTTTCTATTTATCAGGCTTCTTTTAAAAATAGTAGGGGTACATTTACGCTTGTCTGAAATGTATAGTTGTAAGATAAATACAACGTCGATGGGCAAGAAATGATGTGTTTGCTGCAACAATGAGCTAACTCCACTAGAATGAATATTTGTAGTGTCGTTACTTTTTTAATCTTAAACTTTTGTTTTGCGGTAAAAATAATATAAATGCTTGCTGCCGTCAAGGTGGAGCCTTTTGATGTGTATTCTGATTTTGGAGTTAACTCCTGGTTGCAGCAAACATCTCAAATTCGTCCAAAGTAAATGGAATTAGGTTATAAATAATTTGGTTTTGAATTGAATTCTTCAAAAACATAATTGATTCCTTTATTCCTTTCGATTTTTTTCAACGTTGCGTTGCAAAATATTTGTTGCCAAACCTTAGGTTTGAATTCAGCCCTCTAAATAACATGAAAAATTAAAGGAATTAAACTTATTCAACAAAATATTCCTCTTAACGATCCTAAATTAAAAAATTTGATAAATGCTAAAAATATGCTAAAAATACAATACTTAAGATTGAAGAGTTCTTAATCGTTAGTTCTGCATGTTAGCTCAATCTAATATGTTTAAAAAATTATATTTACATTTCTATTAAATAATCTCACTGCATTCCTTGAAATAATTCTTAAGACAACACTCAACACTTAATTCAACACTGAAAAAAAAAAATTAGAATTACTTTACGTAAAAACGCAATATTTAATATTACGTTCTAGATTACTCATTCGAAAGATAAAAAAATATTAATGTTGTCCCAAAAAATATAGTATAGATCATGATGGGAAAAAATAGATAATAATTCAATGGTTTTGTAAGAATTAAATTTTAAGAGTTTTCAGAGAGGAATTTTAAATGCAATTAAAGCTCTAAATATACCTTTTACGTTTGAAATATTGATTGAGAATTGAAATGAGAATCAATTTTAACTATCTACCTAAGGAAGAATATTTGAGAAACTATTCCAGAATTTTTTTTGAAGATATTGAAAGCTGTCTGAAAGTTTTCTCCAAGTTTCAATATTTATAGCGGCCGTAATCATATTTCTATAAGCCGTTAGAAAATTTCTACACTTCTTTCCAGCTACTTCGTAATAAAATCAATCATCTTGGAACTTCAGAAAGTTTCGAACTCGAAATATTTTGCATTGTCAAAACTCAGGGGATCATAGAGTTTCAAAGTTTATATTGTAAAATTACATTTGCTTTGCAGATATGAAACGTAAAAAAATTCGTGACATAGTTCATTTTTTTCAGTTGGTTGTGTGTTTTCATTTTTGTTTTTATGTACGCGCAAGATATTATTAATCTGTGATAAACTTTAGTTAATTTATATACAACATCAGAAACGTTTTTTTATTGGTCATTTAATTTTATAGTGTTGCTAACTAACAAAAAAGTTAGTGTCGATTTTTTAAACTGTTTTGATTGGTTAATAAGATTTTACATCTTCTATACTACATTTGAGAAGTAGAAATGGTTTAAAGACACAATTTTAAGTTGTATAATTTCATAAAAAATTTAGATGTACATATAGAGAAGTCCAAAATTTTAACTTGTATTGCATTTAATTGAATGAAATGAGCATGAGCATATTGTTTAGAAGTCAAACGAACGTCCGCTTATTTTTTAAAATTGATTTCTTAATTTTTTTTAAATGTCAAAATGCATATTTACTATGTTATAAGAATTTATATTGGATCATAGATTAGTATACAGTTTAGGCCGTGAAGCCAACTATGTCATTTCAAACACATTTACTAACCCAAAACCACATTTACGTTTTGATTCTAAATTTCACTATTGCTTAATTATATTAATGAAAATTGGAAAGAAATTGAATAAAATAGAAATTGATCAATTAATAATGTACTAGAATTTAGCAAAAATACTGATAGTTTTTCATGTAAGTACTTGGTAAACCCTAACTTAATAATATAATTTCAGTAAACTTTAACTATAAACATATTTTTAAATGTACCGTTAGATTCCTCTTCGTAGACACTGTCTGATTGTCTATTTTAACCAATTTTTCCAAACTTGTCAACTGCCAATCGAAAACGTCATAAATTTTCCTCAAGAATGTCTAACCAACCTTAAAACAACGCTTTGTCGTTGAAAGCAGTAAAATATCACCACACCATCGATTTCCCTATTCAACTGAACAAACGCTCTTGGAAACGGTTCAAACTTTTTTGCAACCAAAGATCTAGAACAACATATAATTTCACCCACACAAGGCCTCCTACACCGTAATTACAATTTGAAAAATCTGACTTGTTCCCCGCGGTAATTGTCATCGGCATGAGCACTGAGTTATCAACAAGATGGTTTTGCGTCTCATTAAACTCAGCTGTAAAAACAAGTCTCCCATTTATCTCTCACTGGAAGAAAGGACGCTGATGAGACCGTGCATTTGTTTCGAGATCATTTTCAGACATGTTTCGAAAGTTGAGGGGTTTTTTTAGTTCGAACTTTGTTTGTGACATGTCTTGGACTAGGTAATCGGGATTCGTCTTTATTAAGGTTTTTGAAAATTATAACCGTTGGAATGAATATCTTCGTTTTATTTCGAGTTCTGGGGAAGAGTTCGGGTAATTTGTATTCATATTATTTGTTCGGATATTCTAATGAGCGTTATCGGAGAAACTGAACGTGAAATGGGATGTACGGCAAAATCCTCTAATGGTTAAAAAAAATTATTTCTACAGATTAGACTAGTCTTTCTTTATGTATAACAAATTTAGCATAAAGCTCATTTAGTTCCTTTTTTGTGCTCATTAAAGGTGATTGCTAGAATTTTTTTAAGTTTTAACTAAGCTTTTTAAATTTACAAACACAGGTTGATTGACATTGTCGATTAGGTTAAATACTTTGAAAAAAAACTTTGTCTTGATTATAAAAATATATTATATTTTTTGAAATGTCTAAAAATCATTTTTTGGATAAAGATAGTTATTTTAAATGTGATCAATTGAGCTTTTTATAATTAAGATGAACTTTAAAGGTCATTTTCTCATCCTTATTACCATTAACCTTGAAAAAATATATCGTTCTTAAATAAGTTTAACGCTTGGTACAAAAAGATCTATAATCAGAGATATTTTTAACTCCTCTGAAGGAGTATTTCACTCCATGAAAATCGGAATTACTCTTTAAAAACTAGACAGGAGTATTTTCACTTTTTGAATTTTCACAAAGGTTTAGCTTAAACCTTCAGCCACAACATCCTAATTATCATACTTTTTAATTGTGTTTTCATACAGCAATAGTAATTTTTTTATTCATTTATTGTTCTGATACTTAGATAGTTTTATTGGAGTTTGTTTGATTGAAACTCAAAATAGCATCCTCATTTTTTTTTTCAATTTCATTTTGTCCATTAAAAAGTAAACGTTTTAATAGAAATTCTGTCTCTGTATATGTAGTTAATGCTATTTCCGTATTTCATCCTCATAATTGAATTTCACTCCTCCTAAAAAAGTCAAGGAGTACTTTAGGAATAACACTGTCTATAATATCCAGTCTAAATGCGTTTTAATTAAAAACAAATTATACCAGAATATAATAGAAAACCTTCTACAGTAACTTATAGTATGTTTCTTCAAAATATTTCCCGCAGCTCAATTTCTCTTGTACATGAAAAGTGCTTTTGAATATACTTCTCACGTAAGGCAACAAAATCAATACATGTACTTCACTTAATTTTCTCCAAACATAAACGGCTATCATTTTGAAGTTAATAACAAAACCTACCCTTCACTGTTTACAGAAGCCCTTAATTGAAAAACTCCAGCACAAATAGATGACGTTTATAATCAACTATGCATCAAATTGCCATAATCAATCAACTACAGAATTACTCCCATGAATATAAAGAAAGGCAGTCACGCCATTTTGTCCTCATAATAGCGGAGAATATTGGGAACAATGAAACCAAACACATCATTTTCCATAGTCATGGACACGCGAGTTTTACTCCTATTTAAATTCCTATCATGTCCATTCAACAGTTTATGACTCTTTTTATTGTGTTTCCTGCCAATAAAGACCATAAATATAGCGTAGTCCCGCGCGATATACGCCCTAGAATTAACAGCGCTACCTATCGCTTTATGCCTGGGGTCTTAAGGAAGGGTTTGGTATGAACCGTTGCCGTTAAACCGGAACAAACTCCACCAATAAATTTTATCGGCTATTACATAGCGTTTTATCACAGGAAAGGAAATCCTGGGGAAGAAGATCGCTTCATATTTGGGTTGTTTTTCGTCGAGGAGTTATTATTTTAGGGTGCTGTTATCCCAGGGTCACTGGTGCGGTGGTATTTCGGTCGCAGTTAATCCGATTTAGCGTCTTGAATAAAAACGAGAGAGCCTATTTGTTTGGAGGAGTTTGGGATAAGCTGAATGGCAACACTGGGACGTAAAAGGTGTTTTAGTTACATTGTGTAAGAATTAAGTTACATTGGTGTTAAAAAACGTTTGAATAAAAAAGTGATATTCAGCCCCCAACTCTGTAATATTACTTAATTGACCAATAAAAAAAATTGGCACTTATCAATGGTGCTGTAATATTTTACGTAAAAACTGTATTTAAAAAATTAATCGTTTGCATTATTTTACGTATAAAGCATTAGTCAATAACATATTGATTTGTGGTTTTGTGCTTGAGTTAGGTTCTGTTAGTTGTGTTGACTAGCGTTGTTTTGCTTGCAATATTTGAACATTAATATATTAATAACGATTGGTTGCATTTCTACTGATGTTAATAATAATTCATTATTAAAATTGAAACACTGTATACTAAAATACTGATACAAAAGTAAAAGTAAGTGAAACGCAAATGCTTTTTGATAGTTAATTAGTTCTTACATTAAACTAAACTAGATATTTTAAACAAGTCGTAGACTCATTTTACAATTTAAAAATAATGCAGTGATATTTATTAAGCGAATTCGACGATTTCAAAAGCTATTAACTATATTTAGAATAATCATTTTGTTTAAGAGCCGAAAATAAATAAAAAAAGATATGAGAAAAACATAGTTGTTAATAATTTGCAGCAATGTTTATAAAAAGCGTCTTTCATTTCTCCGAACTTCCTTTCATTTCAGTATTTATTTTGTAAACGACATATTTTAATATATGAAGAATGTATTCTTAATTAAATAGTTGTGGAAGTTTTTGGTTGACTTTTACAATGAAATTACTTATTGACATTTTAAAATATTTACCAAACAAGATAAGTGAATCCCAAAAGGACAAAGTTTGGAGAAAGAAAAAAATCATCATGTCATAGGTCAAAAAGGTTATGCAAAAAGCCTTTAGCGTTAACTTTTATTTAAAATTTCTTCCAAGAAATAGCATTTGAAAGTAATTTCCAAGAATTCGCTCCCAAAATAACTTAAGGCTAAGTAAAGGTACAATTCAAGTTGTATCACCCAGGAATAGTATGGATTAATGAGGTTCCCTTTTGTCAAGGTTGAGAACCGTACAAAAAATGTCACTTCTAGAAAAGAAAAGGAAAACGTTAAGTTTGGTGTTGTATTTTTCTTTCTCCCACAACAATTTGTTTACTTAATTTTTCTCGGTACAAAAGAGATAGAGGGAGAGAGAACGCCTTACTTTATTTCCTTGAATGCGTTTCATATTAGTTAGGAAGAACTTTTCCCTTTCACTCGCCAAAATAAGAACGTCGAAAATAAAAATGGCGGCCCAAAAGAAAAGTCGTTTGCTTACCGAGTCTTTGTAAAAATGGATTATAACGCGCCCAAAAAAAATTCATTCGAAAATGCTAGAATAATTTCGCTTTGCTTTCATTTGCATTTGAAATGAAAGTGCAGTTATTCTGAATAATTTATTCTACTTTTGGAAATTACGTTTTCCCTCCTGGACCTTTATCATCGTAATATGAAGTCATGCTCTTCTTCTTTCGCCTCCTATTGATGTAATGGAGTGTCCTTTTCAGAAGCCTTTATTTTATCAACTTCACGAAACAGACGCCATTTTGATTTAATGGATTTTTCAACGCCTAAACTGTTTCTTTTTTGCTCAGGAAAAGTTCTTTTCGTCCTACATCAATCACTGGTAGCTAACTAAGCAAAGCATTGCCCTAAGAAAAGGTAGAAAGGAGAACTGAGTGCTTAGTGGGCTCTTTTCTTCTTTCGTTTCTAACTAAGTAGTTAAGTTTCTCATAAGAGGCTTTGTGTGTATTCTCAACATACTCCATCATTATTTTATCCATATTTTTATTTTCAGAATATATTGATTGATGCTATTATGTGTTAGCTATTCAAATGATGGTTTAGTATTACTTCTTGAGTAATGCGAAAATTATAACCCCGGGAAAAGAAAAAATAGATTACTTTATTTGGTAAATATATTTTGTTGAAATTATAAACTTTTGTCTTGACGTTTTTCTCTCTCATCCCATTCATTGTTTATGTAACTTCTTAATGTTTAAAAAATTTTATTAGGAATGATTTATTACATTTTTAAACATATCTAAGATACAAAAGAAAAATTTATTAATTCATAAGAAAATACAATAAGAAATATTACTTTTAAATACTTTTGAGTGATTGATATTACAAGGTGTCTTGACAATTTTAAAAGAGTTCAACTATATATATAGTTAACGATAGCGGAAGAAAACATTTCTTCTTTATTGCCCCACTCTCCCATTTATTATTAAAAAAAAGATATATTAACTGAACACTAAATTTATATAGACTTCTTAAAAGTATTTTTCTCCACTACATATTAACAGTTTCCTTCAAGAAATATTACTCAATAAATCATTACGGCAAAAATCTACCTACTCAAAATATTTACTGATAACTCGTTGTATTTGATAACGTTTTTCTGTGAGGTGTTGTTAGAAAGTTAGGTAAAATTCCGTTATATTTCATTTTAAAAATCCCCAAAATATTTTAGAATCAAAATTAACAAATATCGTCAATTTTTTATTGTTTTCATCAATATATAACACAACATATTTTAATTCATTGCGTATATTTTGGCTATATCTATAATCTTCGGCGTCTAAAACAGGTCGGAGACTTAAAAAGTTAAAACAACGTATTAAGTACCAAAAATTACACCAAACAAAGACAAAGGTAATCACGAAAATTCCCTTTAACCAAAGGGAAAACAGAAGGAACCAAAGTAGCAAATTAACAGAAAGTATCAAATATAAAAATTGAGGTAGGCATTCCAAGCCCTTGATAGAACATCGGCAGTTCGCTTTCCCTGGCGGCAGCTTCACTTTTATTTGAAAGGAGACACAATGCTCACAAATTGGATCAGTCCTTTTACAAGAGAATCTATTCGCTACAAAAGGTATTGGAAAAGTTGGTGAAGCGACGAGACAGTTTTTTGACAGAGACGGATCATTCAAGGTTAACCTTGTGAAGTGGGGTTCGATTCGGGCCGTATTGGTTTGAACTAACCATTAAAAGACAACAGATGTTCCAGGAAGAAATCGAGAGTTTCTTTCGGGGCGAATCTCGGCATTCTATTGGAACCGTGTTTGAATTTATATCGGAAGGGTATTCTGCGAAGAGATAAAGGGTTTCGTATGGGGTTGTGAGATTTGCGCTGTTGTTGTGAAACTTCTCTGTTCAGATTTATTTGGATTGTGAGAAAGAAAAGTATGTGTGAAGGCTTCCAAGGAAGTTTTTTCTACTTCAAAGTGTAATAAAAATCAATGCTTTTACAAATTTCTTTCTTTTTTTTTATTTGAGAAAAATCAAGTAAAGCTTTAAACCTACACACACGGAGTTTCTTATGTTTCTTAAGTTTTTTCTATTCTTTTCCATCGCTATACTTGATCTTCTGCATGTTATAAGGAACTGTGTACTTTATGTAACAAGAAAAAAGTAACATATATACTGTTGTGTTTTATTAAGACTTCGAGTGTCATAATGATATAGTGCACCAAAGTAACTAAGGACTAAAGTTCGTTTTTTCAGAAAAGTTAGAAATCATATTTATCCGGTTTATTTAGAAAATAATTCATCGCTTTCATGTCTAGTAAATTATCTCATTCTTCTTTAGTAGTTCATCGAAATTTATTCTTATACTATCATCTCTAATAACTCATCCCCTTCATCAAGAGTATCATAGAGAGATGAATTCATTGAATTCATCTCTTGTAGTTCATCTTTAAATATTCATCACATTCATCTAGAGTAATTCATCACATTCACATCTAGTAATTTATATCATTCTTCTATATTAATTCATTAAATTCATCTCTACAAGTTCATCTGTATTAGTACACCCACGGCATGTTTAAAGAGAATGCTGCAATCACCAACTCATAGTGCTATTGGAACATAAAAGAGAAACACGCAATTAAGAAAGAAAACATCCCCTCTCCCCACAAAAAAAAGTCCCTCAAGAAACCCCCATGAACCCAAACCTCACTCCCTCCCACATCCCCCTTTATTGTCTTGTTCCAATCATTACATTCCCGCGTCCCACCATTCTCCAATCTCGGCTGCACTGAATGTTCGATAAGTCCCTCATAAACAACCCCCGCAAAGTTCGAACCCCATCCCCAGGCCGTCTCAGGTGGCATTTATTGAAAAGAACAAACGCCAGCACACATCCAACGGAAGGATATCATGCCCAGACACGTTTTGGCGCCGGCATTTGGCCATATGTCGCCAGACGGAACCTTCCTCTTTAATGACCAGGCTGGCCCGATACAGTATTGATTTATTTCTCACAGGTTTTTTTTCCCCTCTCCATCGGGATCGAGATGAAACTGCGAAAACTGGGCGGCTGTAAATCTGGGGTGCCAGTCTGAGGCTATTAAGTCCACTTTCGGTAATATGAGCGAGGGTTGGATTTTTGTAGAAGGGGTTCTCTTTTGATTTAGAGGGGCGCTTTTCCATGCCATTGAGTTGATCCCGTTTCGGGGATGACGGTAGTGATGTGTTAAGTGAAATCGGGGTGATGCATTAGTTTTCGAGGAATTATTAGGGAGGTTTTTGCTGTTGAGCTTTTCAGCAATTAAGTTATTTCAGTGCGTTGTGGTGAACAGTATTCATTAAGAGGCAATGGAGGTAGATATATTTCATCTCAATACATTTATATCACCTAATTATATGGTGGGGTATTTTATGTACTTATTTTTTAATGACGGGAAACCTATACAGATATTAACATTATGATTTGGTTCGAAAATAGCGTTTCATCTGCTGAAATAAATCATAGCTCAAAAATTACAACTTTTGAGCTATGATGAACTTGGTTTTTAAATGACGAACTCAAATTGAAAATCTTGAACAACACTAATAATAATAAGAGACACTGGTTTGTAAGGGCGCTTAACTAGTAGAGCCAATCCTGGCCCTTGAATGATTTCACACGAATAGCTTTAGTTTTATCTTGCGAAACTGTTCTCTAAACTTCAAATGTTAACTCTGTAAGGCAGGGGTTCCCAATAGGGATAATAACCATTATCCTACTCAGCATTTCATTCGTTAGTTTTGTTAGCTATAATTGTCACTGTAGTACAAATAGATTAATGAAGGTGGCGCAGCCTCTGTTTACCACCAAAGGTAATCCATGTTTTGTTTTTGCAATTTTTTTATTGACCAAAATACGATAGTTTCGGTTTTGAATACATCGAGTTTCGGTTTTGAAATCGATTGTTGCTGATGCTGAAGGCAGACTTGCTTTTTGCTTCGTAATTGTGTTAAATGACTTTTGTTATTTTTAAAGTGTTAAAATAATGAGCGTAATATTCATGTAATGATTTGAATTCATTAGTAATTTGTAGTAGATTCTATATAATCTACATTTTTTTTTTTTTAAATTTTAGCCTTTGAGTTCAAGGGGGTCCTCGTCAGTAAATTAATTGTAAAGTCGGTCCTCGGCAAAATTTTATTGAGAACCCCTGCTCTAAGGTTTACCAGAGCAGAGGTATAACCAGATAATACTTTAAACGCGTTTGTTCCTCTAATAAACAATACCCACTTATTTTTTTTAACTTTCCATTTCCATATTCTATTGGCGCCATTATTTCAAATATTTTCTTCATATGGATTCCAATTGGAAAATTCAGGACTCTTTACATGCAAGTTCCCCATTTTTTGTAACACTTCTTTAATTTCAAGATACAAATTATACTTTCTTTAGAACTAATGGAAAACAGAGATATACATTATTATTCAAACAAAGATTTAAAGCCTCCTTTACATTAAAGAACGGTTATACTTTGTAACTAGAAAATTATTTTCATACTGAAAACAAAAGGTTTAAGATTTAAAATACTTTTAAGAAAAATAATAGAAATATGTAACGCCTGATAAGCTTCTCAATATTAAATGCATCATGCTATAAAAATTACAATAAAATAATAAAAAATCCCCTTTGCCTTAAAAAAAAATTAATTGCCTCAAAAATGGCTTCGAAATTGCAGATTGTTATATCATTTCTAAAAAAAAGGCGATGAAGTTGTATAGATTAAGATTAATCACTTACTTTTTTGTAAAGTGTTTTTATTCTTCAAAAATAATTACCTACCCACTATGCTCTTTAAACAATTATTAAAAATTCACTTTATTTAACGTCTTAAAAGCCAAACTAATGATGGGAAGTGTTAAATTTTAATAGGTAAAATATTCAAATAAACTTAAAGAAATATCTTATTAATACAAGGCCAGAGAGGAATTACTGGATATTTTAGAAATTTGCTTTTATACATACAAACATGCGTCACCGATGTTGGTATTTTTGTATTCGTAGATGTAAACATTCAGTTATTTCATTCAACTAAATGCCGTAAAACAATGGACTCTAACCGCCTATCTGGTTCGAGACTTCACGGAACCAACACGTGACCTACAACTGAGCTTGCAATTGGTTACCACAGATACTACACTAGTAGATCTACTAGTGTAGTATCTGTGGTAACCAGAGTCCATTAGACAAATTGTTCTGTGTAGTATTTTTCAAAACAAAGGATTCTTATACTAGAATATACAAGAATATTCTTATGTTCTTGTAAAGAAAACAAAAGGGTTTTAGACTTTGTATATTTGGTTAAGAATAGATATTGGTTAAATATATTTTACAGTCTTATGTTTAGCTGTATTTGTGACAACAAACAAGTTTACTAATTAATTTTGAAACTTTTAAATTTCTCCTCTTTATTACTCCGCACTTTATACACCTAGCTATATAAAGTTTTCGAAATAGTATTAATTGAGTAAATAAATAATAAATAAAAAAATTTTATTTGGAAAAAGGGCCACTGGCCCATGCACCAATGTTGGTATCATACAATTATTAAATAGTTATACATAGTTCATACATAGTTATTTTTCCTCAAAGAAGTTTTACAAGAACTTTTGGAAGACAAATTTCACCGTTGTTATGCAACGATGAAGCAATTAATAAGAAAGAGAAACACAGATATAAATATATATATATATATATATATATATACCCATATACATAACACAAATTATTATCTTAAGTGAAAATGAAAATAAAGTTAATCAATTTCCTGAACAAAATATTGAATTGCCTTGATAAAATGAAACAAATCAAGGTTAAAACACTTTTCAGATGACTTTATATCAAACCATTTGGGGAAGTAATTTCGAGACAAATTTCCCCCGCCAACATACCTAAGGTATTTTTGTCTATAATATAAGAAAGTTTGGCAGGTATTAAGTAAGTGATAGACATCTCTTGCGTTTCCTTGCGGGTGCAGAACGAACAAAGTTGATTATTAGGATAAATTCGCGGTTTCGAATTGAAAGTATTAATTGAGTAGTCACTGATGATTATTACTGAGGATTGATTCTTTTAAAATGCTCACTTTTACTTTTTTTCAATATAGAGATTCAAACCTGCTGAAATTTTTTATGTCGGCGTTGTTGTTCAAGGTAGACACATCGCTTCTCTATGATAATTATATTGAAATGTTACAAACGAAACAAAAACTTTTCTTTTGACAACTCAAAGAATATTCAATAAGAGAGGGTCACCTTGAAGAGCGTCATGGAATACTCAACAATAGACGATAATAACTGTGAGAATCGCACTTGGCATCCATCTTCCCTGGGCCAGGAAAAAATTACGGGGAGAAAATACTGCGACTGTCGATATATCGTATATATGATCATGATAAATATTACGAAGGCAATCTTTCTTTGACACAATACTGTGTCCCATATGGCTTAGTGCCAACTTTAGGTGCAAAGGAAGCTTGTTGTGCTCTCCTCTAGACGTTACTTTGATCGCTGTTTCCTTTTCTTCTTTTTTAAGGCTTCATCTCAGATAGAGCCATCAAGGGATGATGATTCGATAGATTAAGGTGAGGTTTATTCTAACGATTGTGGTATTCCGCTTAGCTGAGTTGGGTGTAAGTGGGGAGTGGTTTAATGGAGAAAATAGTACGTTAAACCTCGTCTGGTTTAATGTTGTACAATCTTCTCGGGTAAGGTATTGGTACCCTTTGGAATCTAGGGTATATGTATGTTTTTGGTCGGTTTGTTACGGTCAGATTCCCTTGTGTTAGGAACAATGTTTTTATTAAACAGCGTGCATTGATACAAAAATTACTCAATAAAAGCATTTTGAGAGGAGACGGGACTTTTAAAATCCAATTTAACCTATACGTATTTAAATGTGCTTCAGTGATACAATATCAAATAACATAGTTGCTATATCAGTGGAGAGTCAAATAATTGCATACCAAATTATTAGTTCATAAATCAGAATAAAATTAATCCCCAAAGTGCATAAATCACAATTTTGAGATTTGGTATGCTTTTTGGCATTTCCTTTTAAATACTGTTCGAGCATTCTTAAGTAAGAAACATATTTATATGACTTTGCTTATATATTTGCAAATTTAATTAATTATTTGTGCAATAAAATGGGATTTTTAATTTTTATTTGCAGCAAAACGTTTTATAAAAAACACAAAAAAAGTAATATTTAAGTATTTTGATTTTTTATTAACTTTAGGTTTTAATTCCATAAGATAGTTTACGTGTGTTGTAAAAATTGCGCTAACTTTACCAGGGTCTCATCGGAAGTTGGAGATATTCTAAAAACAGAGATGAAAATATCTTAAGTACTTAAGTTGTGATATAGATACGTTATCTAAAAGTACTCTATTTTAATGTATAGAACTTAAGTATATTCTCGTATAAAGTATTAAGTATATCTTTATAGTACTCTTACTTAACCAAAACGCAAAGGTTTTCTCCACAGAGTACTAGAACAGAGAGTCCACGGCCATAGACCGTAATGGAAATCGAAAAAGCATGACATGTTGTTACAGGTTGGGAGAATTTTGGCGCTGGGATCGCACTAAACTCACTAGCGTTTGGATCCAGTCTAGATCGTTCGCCGGCTGCCTATGGGAGATCGAAAACACCTTTTGGCGCATGCGCTGAATTCTAAATTTGGCGAGAGATTTATGCGGCCGGCATACATTCCAAACTCTAGTGTGGCGCCCTGACATTAGTAACACATTTGAAAATAGCCTCGTGGACCCTCTGTTAGGATATTTCTCTGTGGTTTTCTCCATCACCTTAAATTAAACAGAAAAACCATTCTAATTTAGAATGCTTTATTTAAAAAGAACTAGTTTTTGTCGGGAAATTATGTTCGGGCAAATAAAAATTAATTTAGTTCAAGCTATTACGTATATTTAGTGTTAAAATCTATAGCTGTGTTCAAATCATAACCGTGACTTTTAATGATTTATTTATTTTCAATAACATTTCTGAAGGAATTAAGTGTGCAAACAAAATTTTATTACTCTTCGTAAAACAAGCATTGCTTTTTCTGTCTTCTCAAATCACTAAACCCAGTTTCCCCAAAAATCAAAGCATTTCCGAAGTGATAAATGAAACCAAAGGGAAATTAAAACTAAATCCGAGGCGTTATCTTCGATTGAAGAACGCGAATTAAAACCCGAACCGACGATTTGTCTTCGAAAAGGGGCCCGTAACAATTAACTTCGAACGGAACGATTTCTTAATTTCATTAACATCCCTCACAACTCAGACGTTCGAACGCAATTATTCTCGAGATTAGGGGATTTGACGCGAACAGAACGAATCGGCCATATTCCCGCCATTAATTAGGCTCGCCCAGGGGAACGGTTTTTGAGCGCGCGTTCCGAAATTCCCCGCCGAAACTATTTTTATCGCTGTTCGAAAATTCCCGCGGTGCGATCGAAAGGTTTTCGCGGAAATCCCCCTCAAGATTCGAACAAAGGATTGTTCGAGAAGGAATTGTGTCGTCGTTAAGTCACTTAGGAAGCCCCGCTCTTTTGTTTCCGAAGATTGGCGGAAGCGAACACTTAAATAATTAGGGAGATGGGATTCTAAAGTATTTGCTTAAGTACGACTCAAGTTTTAGTTACAATAAGCGAGCCGAGCTAAGCCTAATGCTTCGGTACCGACCTAAAAGCACTTTCGTGTTGCCGCTTTAACCTAATTTTAAGAATTGCCCCACACGTCACGGGGCGAAGTGAAGAGATTTGCAAAAGATAACAAGTCCGTTTGAGTTTGAAGAGTTCGTTCATTAGCTTGTTCTCGAGACACTCGCAGAACTTGTATCCATCTCGTAAAACTTTTAGTCAATCCATTTGTTGTAGGATGAGCTTACTTCTAAATAGAAAGATTTCGTAAATTAACCTCGGTTTTCCTTTAATTTTCTGTAGTAATAATCTCGTTAAAATACTGCTGTTGTCTTACTTGGGGATTTATTGTTAATTGTGAGAAATGTTCTTTAAGAATTTAAGTATCCTGTAAGTACTGGGATTATCCTGTGGGAGATAGAAGATTAAAATATTCACTCATTGAAATTTCTCAATTTGGAAAATGACTCAGTCACAGTAATAAAATATTAACTTTGAAAACAAGTTTCTAATCTACTCTTATAAGTAACAAAAATTTGTCCTTGATATATGATTGTGAAATAAATCTTATAAGAAATCTTTCTTGGACCCTTTTTTGCACCTAAAAGCATATTTGAATCCCTTTCTTAAGAACTTTTTGTAAAGAGTTACAACGAATGAACTAAACCATAATTTTTCAAACAAAATCAATTTTGTTACCAAATTTTATTTGTGTTCATAATGTTTCCTATAAGAAACTAAAGAAAATAATGTTCTTTATATAAAGGAGAAAGTTTGTGAAATAATCGTGTGTTTTACATCAATCTAAAGTACATAGAAATAAAATCATTGGAAATGGAATCAATCCTTTTTAAAGGAGCTCTAACTATTCTCCAAAAACTTGAGGGAATTAGTCTTGTTAGAAAATGAAAATAGTTAAATCCACTTTTTAAAGCTACAATCTTTTTTGATAAATACCCTCAGTAATACATCATTCCGTATTTGATTCTTTAAGATCCATCCCTAAGAAATATCCCATTTTAATTGCATCTCTTATTGTTTTCATGCATAATCTCTATTCCTGTCTCCAAGACATATTTTAAAACTCCAGAACCGTTGCCAAATCTCTTTCCGTAAAAGATCTCCTTAATTATTTTCGTTAAAGTTAAGGATTTATCGATTTCCCTCAGAAAAGAACGTTAAGGGACACATTCTCTCAAGGAAGGAAAAATAATTCTACGGCCCTTGCGGGTTTCTGATACAGGCTCAGTTTTAAAACACATTTAGTTCAGTGATAAATGTTCTACGTTTACGGAGAGTTTTGGGAAATGGCGTCTGAAAACGAATAATGATTTTGAAACAGATAAAAAAGTTCCGGGTTCCTTTTTTCTGGCCGCCGTGGCCTGAATCCACGCCGCTGAAGGATTCGCTTTGTCAAGAAATGTGGCATTGATGGCAGCCATGTTAGGCCTCGCTCTATTACGATAAGCCAGTTGAGCTTAAGATAGGTCCGAGAGCTACAGAAAATTGAAGGCTTTTTTGCCTCTTTCGCTTTTATGAGAATGCGCTGGAATTCGTCTTATGGAGCCCCCTAAAAAACCCAGAAAGCACATGGCTTATGAGTCAATTTCGCTTTCGAATTGCTGCTTAGGAACTGCCGGCTTTCTAGCTTTCATTTGGATCTTTTTATTTGGGTGCAAAACAAAGGATTTTTGTTCTGTGTCTGGGCTTTTTAGACGGTCTCTTTTTCTTCTAGTTAACGTAAATAAAATCCAAGTATTCAGGAATGTTTTCATATATTTATGGTCTGTGATGCTACGTTTTTGAAACTTGCTATGACCTCATTTACCACTACATAGCATGATCTTGCATAACAATAATAATAATAATATATAGCGTATGTTGTAAAAAAGAACTCAATATAACTGTTGTAAAAAGAACTGTAAATAATATATGTTGTTCTTTTACAACATGCTTTCTTTTACACTGTAAAAAGAACTTATAATTTCAAATATTATAATACAAATACAGTTGTTTAGATCTTAAACACAACAATTATAAGGGGCAGATTAATTAAACATTATAAAATTATTTTAATGTCAAATTTATAGTATTAAAGAAATTTAAATACTCTTGATAATGCTTCCAATATACACATGAAAATTATCTTTATTGGATAGAATTTTAAGAAAACTCCCCACAAAAAGTATTTTAATTTTTTAGATCGATAAAAATAAATGTAATGCTTATGAAAATAACCAATCAGAATAATGATTATATTATACAACTATTGAAACTATAAATATCAAATATAATAATAATCTATATAATATTGAAATAAGCGTAAAAAAAAATTAAACATCTATATAAAATTCATTTATGATCTTAACATGGTGTAAGAGGTTATTCAGGATTTATTCATGATATTTTTTGTAAAAATGTTTATTCAGTTACTTTTTAAACCTTTCGAAATAAACTAGCAACAAAATTGAACACAAAAAAACTACAAGATTACATTCATATAATAAATATTTTCCTCACTATATGAGTACTCCTAACTTCGTTTCAGTGGGAAACCAATTAGGTTTCCGAATGAATAAAAATTACTCCTCAACTCTCACAAAATTAGAAAATAATCTAATTAAGGTACTCGCACTTCTCATAGCCACACGCAAATAACAACACCGTAGCAAAGAACCGCTCTTTTTCTCGCTACGCTTCGGATTTAGCTCTCCATAAGCTGTTGTTTGAGATAAGGATTTCATCTTCATAACTTTCGCTGTCTGGAACAGGGAAGAGAGGCTTAGAGGAAGGTTTCTTATCGGATATTGTTGATATTTTGCCTAATGCAACTGTCAAAAACCACGATAAGATCTAACAAACGATGGATACCTTGGACACAGAAAAGATAATTAAGGGTTTCGCTAAATGTGTAGCAATGTTGTTTTGTGGTTTTGTTATATTGGATACCGGGTGTTAATAATATTGTAGAAATGGTTTGCAATTTGATAATAGAGTTCGTTTAACCTGTCGTAGGTATATGTATAAACTATATCACATAATAATATTATTAGTAATGATATTATATTTGCATAAAATGTATTTACATTCACGTAAATACTATGAACCTTCAATAAGAAAGTTTGCTATCTCTAACTTCGTTGCCACAAAATAGATAGCAAAAAATGTTTGTTTTATATTTTTAGTCCGTGAAATCGATACTGTTTTATTCTTACAATAAACTGTATTGGTTCTTCTCCCTTTCAAAATGAAGCATTGAAATTATATCCAAAGTTTACAAAAATATCCTACGATCTAAAACATCTTAATATAGAATAAAATATCGAATCTGAATAGTCCGGAGATAGAAATGCTTCCTCCCAAATAAGAAAGTGTTCCGATTTTTAAAAAATATTTAAAGAAGTGTTTATTTTGTAAAATAATAATGATAAATTATTTTGTTTTTTACTTACTCTTTCGACTGTTTTTACTACCCAAGTTGTACACAAACCTTGAATGTTTCACCTTATATAAGTGGAGAAATCGTTAAAAATACTCTAAATAATGAAATTTATTTAAATTACTTAAATTACCCGCTCCCTCCCTTTTGTACTTTAAATTTCAAAGGAAAATTCACATTTTAATCTAGCATTTGGTGGAGGATACATTATTTTAAACTTTACATTTCAAAAATATCTCGCTTTTCTCAGTCTCTCCCTGCGTTTTCAGCTCTTCATCCATCAACTCTAAACAGCAATATGAAGAATGATAGATGGGCTTCCCTCATATGCATGCTATGCTTTCCATTGCTACCTTTATTCAATAGTGCTGTCAAGTCAAATGACAGTGCAATGTAACACTCAAAGTATCCCATATCTGGCCTTAGAGTTAGATTGATGTAGAGAACAACTTGAATAGCTGTTTTTAAAGAAGGTAGTATACGATTTATATGATTTAGTAATACATCTCTAAAAAGCTACTAAGTGTTACGGTAAGTTTACTGAGGTTTTTGGTAAGTATTTAAATTTTTGTCTTTTTGCAGAATTAGAAATTTTTTTAGTTATTTTGGTACTGAATATTTTTAGTGTTTTCTAACTATTATAATAGATAAAATTGCGGAAGAATTAGAACTGATATGTACTTCTGAATATAGGTTGTCTGTCTACGGAAGCATATTTTTCAGCTTTAATTTACCCAAAATTTAAAACAAAGACTTATGTATGAGCCGAAATATGGTACATTCTGGTACTTTTATTTTTCGTGTTCACTTTTTTTTCAGTAGGGTTAAAATTTTGCAAACATTGAAATGACGCAACAAACTAGTACGAGTAAAATATACCATCTGAACAAGATATTAAATTTATTTCACTCAGAATAAAATGCTCATTTAGCACAAAAAGTCTAAGTAACATTTTTTTTTCATTTGAAATTAATTAATCATAGTGAGCATTAAAAATGTATAGAAAAATAGTAATTATTAAAATATACAGTAAACACAATTATGATATAGTGTTATTCTGTTAAAGAATTAATACAAGAATGTTTCAATAAAAATTTGGCTTTTGATACATATTTTTTACTAAAGATGATTACGTTGAAATATAAAATTTCATGTCGTATTTTCCTTTACCTACTTACACAATGAAGAAAAAAGCTCCTGACAAAGGAAAAGACTAGTTGTAAAGGGGGTTTTGAATTCGAAGCCAAGAAAAATGAAACTGAAAAATGGGAGTTAGGTAGAAAATATTGAATTTGTAAATCAATAACCTATTTTTTTTAGGTAAACAGCCATATATTTTTGTTAGTAGATGGTTGTACTTCTATTATTAGTAGCTCATTTTTAAGGGGGGGACTCATATTTCTTTCTATTAAATTAAAAAGCAGTAAGAAAAGTTAAATTGAAAATAAATAATATCCCTCAATTTATTAAAAAGGAAATATATTTTAAAAATTGTGTTCAAAAGTAGCCTAATATCAGTTGAGTTTAAAGTTTTTTTTATTATTATTATTATTTTAAAGTTTAGATCTTTGAAAAGCGATTGTTTTAAATTACAAAAGGAGATAATTCTACACTTTTCAAGAATTTAAAATAAATATTTTCTTCGGAATAACTTTATACGTTTAAAGAAAATAAATTACGATTAATTCTAAATAGTTTGAGTTATAAATAGTTACGATCTACACGGTTAAAATGAATTGATGCGTTTGGATGTAATAAATGTTTACCATGTACCTAATTCGAGAAGATGATATGTTTAATTAAAATACATTTCACAAAAAACTATATAATACTACATTTATTAATTTCTTTAAAAATGCCTTTTTCTCTTAAAAAAATAGCAATATTTCAAATCAAAACAATTATGCATTAAAAACTGGAGTTTCTAACGGACTCGTAATTTTTATGAAGAAATTTTCAAACAAATAACGCTGCTCATTTAAACAAAACATACATTAAAAAGTAGAAAAAGGAAAATCTTTTGAACAAAAGTTTTTTTTTAAATGATAAGTTTTATGTTTAATTTTTTAGCTATAAATTAAATTAATGATATAGTGTTATTATACATAAAATGTTAAAATTATATATTTAATTATTGTATAGTTTCCTCTAAAGTACAAAGTTCTATTAAAAAATTGTTTAAGGGTGAAAATTTTAGAGCTTAAAAATTTACTGACAGTCTATGCATTTTTCTTATTTGATCTTCACAAAAAAAAAAACCATGCAAGAGAAAAGAAAAGAAGTGAAAAAATGTTCTATGTAAAAACTAACAAACAGCTGAAGAATCTTAAAAATATCCAACCGTTTCAAGAAATAAATGCAAATCTTGTGTCCTTTATTTTTCATAATCATTCTCCGTGGAAAACTTTTCTATGCATGATTTTATCAGTTCTGGACACCATAAGTTTAGATGTTTTTATTTTACACAGTTCAGGTCTTTCGCTTATTTTTTCCTAACAACCGCATGGGTTTTTTTTCGGAGAGCTACTTCCTTTAATCAAAAACAATGGATTTAAGAGAAAAACAAGTCTGCTCTCAGAAACACATTTTGTCTTTATATTTCACCACTAACGGGAATAATTTCCTTTTGGAAAATAGGTAAGTAGCACCCTCTATTGTGGACAAATGAAACTAATCTTAGGAATTTTAATTCTTAGTTGATAGTGATAAATTTTTCTTTAGTTTGGGTTGACTAGTTAGTTGTTTATTATCATTGTTGTAGTTACTGTCATACTTTTATTTCGGTGTATAACACTACAATTGTTTTTTAAATATTTTTTTTTATAAATAAGCATTATTTTGTGCTGAATTAGAAGTTGAAAGTCTAACGTTTCATCAAGTAAACAGTATAGAAATATTTTATTTGAGTTTGAAACTGAGAACTATTTGCCATGACACAAATGTTTAACCTAGGTTCAACGTAAGCATTAAATTATGCATAAAGATATATCGATTTGAAAAGTATCTCGATAAAACTGCCAGTTTCATTCTTATATGAGAGTATTTATAGTTTATCTAATTTTTCTTATTACTCTTAGATACATTGATTCACAAGTATTTCGTCACAAAAAAAAATAAATCTTACATAACATCAGTGTCCAACAAATTCAAAAAGTAATATAGATGGTTCTCATAACTTTTTTTAACTCAACTATAAACTCAAACTTAATGTATATCTTATATAACTTAAAGTATATATTGAAGAGGGTGGTTTGGAGCTGGTGACCGTAAGTGAAGGTGGTGAAGGTGCGTGTTCGTATACCGGGTCACCAATGTGGCAAGTGCGAGCCACTGGGAGATACCGATCCGAAGGTCATACGACTCAAAAGTATACTCCGGAGTTATAATTGCTTCAGTCGGTATTTATAACCCATTAGATATATCTGACTCTTATAGTGGTGAGTAAGCTCGCCACATATACATTTAAAGCAGAGTGGAGACAACCGAAATGGGGGACACCTTGGTTGGATGAATATGTTGAATAAAAATAAGGTCTACTAATTTTAACTTCATTTCCTTACTTAAGTCGTGATGATAATTTTAAAATTAATTTATCCAATATAGTACTACTGCGTTTTTTTTCCTTTTAGTCTCTTTTACCTTAGTACGAATGAATAAAAAAACAATATACATACATTAGCTGAAGCAGTCTGGAGTCGGACATTTCGGGCTAGAATATTTTTGAATTCATCAGTCTTTATCCAAACCATGAAAGCTATTCATTTTTTTTTTCTTTCTTCATATAGCTAGTTCAAAACAAAAGAGATTAAATAAGTCTTCTTTTTTAAATACAGAAAAAGCTTTTACCATTCAGCTTCAAAGGATTTAAGAAACCTTTCAAGAACTACTTCTTTAATATAATTATACATATATATTTAATACCTAAACTAGACAACGAAAGATTCAGTCAAGGATATTATATTTAGCTAATTAAACTCAAACAAATAAGTTAAGAGAACTCGGAGGATAAGGAATGAGACTAATGGGATATCTTTCTACCTTATGGACGGAAATCTTAAAGTAAAATTCTAAATGCATCTGAAATGAGTATTGACATATAACTGAAACTGTACAAAATTAAAATGAAGTGTTCAAGTTAGGGGAGGGTTTTTTTTCTAATTATATTCTTCAAATGGGAAAAAAATTGAAAGATACTTAGTAAATTATTCCTTTTTTCTGAATTATTCATTCTAGAAACTAGTTAGGAGAAAAATCTTACCTAATTCCATAAAAGTATGTTGATTTTATCAAGTTTCATCCGTAGTTAAAAATTGTAGTGAATTTAATTTGATTAGGAAAACTAATTAAATTTATTTTGATTTTTTTATCTATGTATCATAAGTGTCATCGATAAACTCATTATGTCCAAGTCAAATGAACACCTTAGCTTTAATTATGGCCTTTGTTAAATTAAAACTAAACGAAAGAAATTAAAAAGTTTTTCGCAATCCGAGTACGAATTTCACAAATCTACATTGATTAGTTTAAACTTTTTATAAAAATTTCATGGTCTCAATTAAAGCTATTGCATACACAACAAAAGCACTTGTTATCAAATTAATACGCCTTAATTATTTCTTTCAATTAGCATTACATATTTAACTTGAAAAGTATCAATTATACTGAGTCACTTTAATCAGTTTTTACTTGTTTTTTTACTTCTGGATTTTCATTATTTAACTAAAAATTTTACATTTTGTTTCTTTTTCTTCTTTTTAAAAACATAAAAATCTTACACCATAATGCAAGTTTTAAATGAAAATATTAGTAAGGTTTCATTTTAAAAAATGTTTCCCACATTCATAAATGCATGACATATTTCGTGTCGGGAATTTTCAAGAAACTTTTGCAGCTCTGTATCTGTCAGAATCAAGGTAAGTTGTTTTTGGTTCGGCTTGTTAATTGTTTAAAGATACTAAAAGGCGAGTTCATAAAAAAAATATAGAAAAAAATATAAGGACTTGAAAATTTAACACGTGGGATGAAAAGTTAAAAAGTTGCTATGCGAGGTAACTAGATAGTCTTTCAATACAATCCATGGCTTACTTTTTTCTTACAGCAAATTGAAAGCTTTCGTTAATGTTCTTGCAATTAAAATTTCTATCAATTACTACTATGCAGTGATGGGTACAATGTATTGAGTTAAGTAAATTAATGATATTTTCAAAAATGTTAATTTCGACACGAATAAAGAAGAGCTGAACAATGATCACCATAGTTAATAGTGTTGACTTTAGGTGTATATACAGTAGGGTGGGTCATTTTCCTATGGCGAAAAAAAAATTTTACAAATTCCATCGGGCACAGCAAGAAAAAGGTGCCAAATAGTCTCAAACTAACATGTGTAAAATATTATTCCATAATAATAACTCTTTTTGCCTCCGGATTGGCTTCAAATAGAACAAAATTATGTAATTTTTTCATTTTTTTTAAATTTTAGAAATTTAGTTTTTTGTGTTGATAATATTTTTAAGCTTACAAATATGGGTCTTTAAAAGCTATTTTAATCATATCAGTAACATTAATGAATTAATAGTACAAAAACAACTTCTAAAAAAGGCAATATAATAACAAAACTGGCGTAGAATAGGGGTTTTTTTTGTAAACAAACAATGTATAGTCACTGGCATAGATTTTAAACATTGGTACATCAGATATATTCTCTCTCAAGTCTGGTTAATGTAAAAGTATTCTTTTAAATTTTAAAAGTAGAAAGTGGAAATAGTTGCTATTTCTCTTAAATCTTAAATGCCTTGATTTCAAAATTCAGCGGACTGTTATTTCACTAGCTGATTAACTTTCATTGTGAGCGAAGTAACTGTATTTTTTTTAAATACTGCATAGTTTGGCTTCCATCTCTGAGTGGCAAATATCAAGTTGGAATAATCAATCTTAACATAAAGAGCGAATTTTGATTTCAATCTAGGTTGGGCCATGAAGTTTCCTCCTATACGATACAATAATTGATTTGTCAGAATCAGATTCTATTAAATCATACACAATTCTACTAGGTTCTGTTGACACTATTCTGTTCAAATATAATTTTTGGTTTGTGCTTAGGCTTTGATGAAATAACTGGGGTAATTGGCTGGCATACACATTAATTAGGAAAAGAAAAAAGGAGATTTTATATGTTTCTAAACTTTTGCCCAAACTCCCTAAAAGTCTTCGAATCCAAATTTGATCACATAAATATGTTGAAACAAGTGAGGGATGGATAGTTCATTCATAGGCAATATGCAAATACATATCAGTAATGATTTATCTAATTTTTGTCTATAGGGATGGCCTAGAAACCCAGACTCATGATTAGACTTCTTTGGAGGGAGGATTGACTAAAAATAGTTTCTTACGCGTACAATGTTTAAGTATATAGCAAATTTAGCTGGTTAAAATAATTACAAGTCTTTTTTGAAAATTACTGTAGCTGATTTCAAAATACTGAGCTATAAGCTTAAAACGGGGATCTACTGCTCTCCTTAAGAAAATATTTCAAAATTTGACTCTTAAAATAGGGTTTTAATTTATTTCTGGACATCATGGACTCGTTTGGGGACAATTGTGGTGGACTCCCCCTCATATACCACTGAAGTTTCGAGGAAAGCCCAATTCTTAAAACTATTATAGAAATTATATCTGAGATTCTGAAACATATATACCATAATAGATACCACAATTCTGACACATACATTTTCATTAAATTCAATGTTTTCACCATCCTATTCAACAGCCAATAAAGCTTTACACATTTTTTTTTAATCTAGCAAGAAATTCTTGATTGCCAGTTCATTAAGATATTTCAAAATATGTTGAGATACAACTCAAGTATTTCATCTCTAGTTTCATTTTTAATTATTTTATACTCATCATCATTTATACTCATACAAATCAAGGTAAAACCTTGATTTTCATTTTTCCATTTTTAGATGAAATTACTACATTTCTGGAAACTTTGAAGTCAATCCGGAGGCAAAAAGAGTTATAATGGAATAATATTTTACACATGTTAGTTTGAGACCATTTGGCACCTTTTTCTCGCTGTGCCCTTGGGAAAATGTAAAAAAAATATTTTTGACCCACCCTAATATACAGTATGCTTTTTATAATAAAATAGGAACTAAACTCCTACCTCCTTAGCAAAAAGAAACGGGCTTGGACACTCACAGCCAGAAAAAGGGAATTGGTATGTCCAAGATAGCTATGGGGGGATGCAAAAAATTAGGTTTAGCTTTTATTTTTCTACCAGGTATAATAAATATCTTATTTTGCGCAAATACCTTTTAAATTTGGAACATCTAAAATTATTTTTGTTTCAATCAAAAGCTCTTTGTTTTATTCAAACTCCAATAAAATTTCATAAGTTAAGGAAAATACTATTTATAATTTAGTAATTTTCTGACTAATTTTAGAACTAAAAAGAATACATCCGAAAGATATTATTTACTCTAATGTTAATCCTTCTGATTTCAAACTAAATAAGGGCACTGCCAAAGCCACTTAAGATTCTAATAGAGGTGTTGATTAGCATTGTACGCAATCGGCTACTTTAAGAGGGAGAAAGCATTGGAAATTCCAGATATAATTTCCCAAAAGACCCCATTTCAGCTGAATTTCGAAGTGAAACAATACAATCTTAACGGAAGGTGACAATTTATTCAGTGCAATTCACAGTAGGAGATAGTTTTGTATTGAAATGGAAAGATTAACTGATTTGGTTGTGTTTTATGTGATAGTGCTTCTTTTAAGGCGTTTTAAGTCTCTGGTTTAAGTATTTAAGCTCTCTAGATTTAAATTTTACTCTACACTACATACTACAAAAATTTATAGAAAAATACTGCAGATTTTATGATGATAACTGCTTACATAAGACTGCACGAATTTTTTTAAAATGCTACTAAATTAGGTAAAATTGGTAAATAAATGAATGAGATTTCTTCCTAAGCATAGAAATAAAAGCATAGAGGATGCCCATAGATGAATGCCACTTCATGGTAGAAGGCAGCACTGCAAATGTCTGTGATTGACAGAGGGGTAGGCAGTACAATTTGGTGTTCTTTTTCTCCGCCTCTCGTGACGTGACAAGGTAGGAGTGTGTTTTATCAGTAGTGCTTTTGATCCCAGCACTGACCAGGACCCCTATCACAAGGCATACCTAATGCCCATTCCATTATCGCCTATGGCCATGGACTCTCTGTTCTGGTACTCTACTTTGTGGTACTGTACAACTTTTTAAAACCGCAACGATTATCCTCAACCACGCCATCTCCAACGAACCAATCTTTCTTCAAGCAAACAAACGAAACCCAGAAGATCATCCTTCGGTAAACAAGGTAACCTCTGCAATCCATCTCAGCATCGCTGCAACGAAGCAGGAATGATTGTTTTACCGCAGCGACCCAATCAATCCTCTCCACGACGACGACGACACAATCCGTATCATCCGCGAGGCCTAAAATTACCGGAGGAACAAAAGAGAGGGATACTGTGACAGCAAGAAGGCCGTGATTTGTGGCTGAGGTTCGAAATGAAGGATTTTCGATCCAAACCATTACTCGGTAGGCGTAAATCATCGAGAACTGACGTTAATTTCTCAGATTGTGGCGGAACGCTTCCCTTGTGTTTACTATCACTCATACCAATAGGAAGTGTTGGGTTCTTAATGTTAAGAGTATGGATGTTAGGGTTAGTGTATTGATTTGAATTTTCATTTAATCGTCAGTATGAGTATTGACATTTTAACTTCAACACATGAAAGTCAGAACTATACTCGACAGCAACGTTTCCTGACCCTATGACGTCACTACGCGGAAGCTGAAACTGCGTAAACAGAAAGCCTGTGGGTTTCTAAGAGGAGATTCGGTACGCAAATCGTGATAAAAAGACGCTATATATATATATATATATATATATATATATATATATATATGTTATGGGCAAAGTGATTAATCGGGCATTATTAATAATGCCCGAAGTGGAGGTGGGCAAAGTGATAAATTTCATTCATAAATTCCATTGAATTTATCATATTGCCGGGCATTATTAATAATGCCCGGATTTATCACATTGCCCGTAACATATACATGGGTTTAACAAAATAATCATATTTTTAAATTGAAGTTCTTAAATTCCCTTAAAATTCAGACACCCCACTGGGAACTACTTTGTTTGTTAGTGACGTCATAGGGTCAGGAAACGTTACTGTCAAGTATAAATAGAAGTCTAGCTACACAGTACCGCTTTAAAACATTTTATGTTTTAATGTAGAGTCACAAACTAAAAAGAATAGTAATCAAAAAGAACCAGGGGGAGGGTCAGCTTCCCGCTCACTAAATCATAAGTATATTTCTTTTACTTTAGTTTTAAATAGTGTTGTATTTTTAATTTTCAAGAAAAAAAATTAAAAACACAGATTACTTGAGTGGAGACCTAGTACTTTCAAATTTACACGGAAAGCGATTTACCTCAAAAAATAAGGGTCTGATGAGGACAAGTAAAAAATGGTAAAATAAAATCATGAGAGAGAAGAATTAAGTTTAAATGATATTCTTGAGATTAACTTGCACTGAACAAAAGATAAATGTATGGAAATACTTTGTGCAAGCTGAATTTGATACAAAAATCAACGTATAATATACACAAATAGAAAAAAATTATCGGTTTTCATTTTAAATTTATCTTGGTTTTCATATCAAACCTAAAAGGAAGTTAAAAGGAATTTTTGACCCAAACTGATTATTTTCAAGATTTTTTAAGAATAGTTTGTCTCTAAGAAAATTATTTCAGTAAATATAGTAAGCATTCACAGCATATAAAAACTACTTCCCTTACTACTAATTGGCTCTGAAAATATCAAACAACTTACATACACTTTTAAACAGGTAGGATCACGTATCCAACGCTTTGCGAGCCATTTTCCTGCGAACTAAACCTTCCAAATTGCGTTTCCATCTCACTTAAACCATCCAGACGAGACCGCGGCAAGACATTCGAAATGACGTAAGCACGCCTCGGGATAAAGTAAGGCCGAATACTGTACGACAGTGTTTAAGACTTCTGATACAGAAAAGGATTGGAGAATTTTCAATCGATTTCCTTAATTAGAGTTCCTTACTTGAAATACAGCTAGAACGGAACTATCTGAATAAGTTTACGTCGCTGAGTTGCACATCCTATCAAGATAAGAGATCCACGTTTATTGTTCACCTCGTAACATGGAAATATGAAGATGAACGCACACCTTACGTTTAACTAATTCGTTTTAATGAAAACTTCAAATTCTTATGTGAAACTGTCTAGTTAATATTTATGCAGTAACTAATTTTACCATAAAATATTCAGAGCAACGTCTTATGCGCGCTTGCTTGAGTTGTTATTGGTACTCACTAGAGTACAGAATTGATTAAACTTCGCAGTACACGTAGTTATTCTTCCATTAATTAAATAAGGAATTACAACTAATAAAACATCATTCAAAATCATCATTCTATCAAAGCTATCATTTAAAATATTCCATCGGTAATTGAAGCATTACAAATAATTTTCAATATAATTTTATATTTTTATTTAAATTGATGATGATTATTTATAAGTTTCAATAAAAACAACTAGGTTATGTTAACTTCAGGACAATAAAAAATTCAGCTCTAGTTATTTTACTTGTAAATGTTGTTTTTGCTGCATCAAAAGGCTTAGAAAGGAAAAGCAACATTGGCAGGCTAAGATTTTTCGCTGCAACTTATAAATGTTGTTTTCGCTGCATCAAAAGGCTTAGAAAGGAAAAGCAACATTGGCAGGCTAAGTTTTTTTCACTGCAACAATTTTTCTGCGGCAGATTTATTCAAAATTTCTTAGTTGTATCAAATACATATTTATTGACCAAACTGCGATCTAAAAGTTAATTTATAAACAGTCTCTTCGATTTCTAATCGACATTCTAATCAACATAAGATCTTTAAGGAGAGGAATGTACATGATCACATTTAACACAATATAAATTTTTAAAAGCCAGGTAATTCTAAAACCAAGGGTGTGATTGAAGTCTAATGTAATTGTGATTTAAGTACCAAATTATATTGATGTAAAACAAGAAGACAATTTTTAAGATTTTTTTTTGGAGGAATGAAGGGGACTTTCACAAATTACAATACACAATTTTCAGAGATTTTCAACCCTTCTCTCCTGTGTCAAAAGTGACGTGCGATAAATGACCCCATCCCTTACTGTGATAAAACACTTTCTAAAATAATTTTAAATACAAATTTCGTGTACATAAAACAATATGACCAAACCATTTCTTTTGTTGAATATTAGTAACTTTTACAGTGTGTGTACAAAATTTTATGCACAACAACAATTAAAAAGTTAGAAAAAAAATTTAAAATTAATTTTGTCGATCAATACACAGTAGTCTCCCAAATAATGCAATTAATGTTTTCGGTGTTGTAGGAATTTGTATTTATGAGTTTGGGTTGAACAAAGAAAAATCTTGTAAAATGCAAGATGATAGCAGTAATCACCGGGATATTAAACAGCATACTCGCTTATACACATTCGAGCCAACTATCTTACTATCTTGGCTTTCTTTCCCCTGAGAAAATATCACTAATGAAATCCTTATAATAGGCGTCCAATTTAACCATTTAACCAAGACATTTTATTGAGTTAAATGTCCGGGAACACTTTGGTTCCGAGGTACAAGGTTTAAAGTTTAACCATTGGTTAACTGATTAGCACGATTCACGTAAAACGCGAGAACGCTACAATTTTTCTCCCCTCCTTGGGTTATGCAGGGTGTTTCAGAACTTCTAGGAGAGGTAGGGAACACCTAGGCGACTCAGAATCACATAGAAATGGGAGGGGGGGGGTCGGAAATACAACCCTAACGACCTAGGGGTTTTTATAAGCGTGCATGGGAGGTTATATAATCATGGATTGAAATCGGCAAAATTGTTCGATTCGGACATTACACAGGGTGATTCAGAAATTATCATCAATAATTGAGGGGGAGGTAGAGGGGCCCTAGACAAGCGCATATTTCGAATAGTGATATCATTGAAACTGTATGATCATTGAAATTTCCTTCCCCGATCATCATTTTTCTAAGTACCATTACACTAATGTAAGGGAACTCCATTCTTTGGCTAAAAGATGAATATTGCACGTTTTAAAACTCACCCCACGGTTTAGCAAGTGGTCCAATTTCTATCACATTGAGGATTTAAGTAGTACGGATACTCCTGTACCTCAGGCAATAATGTTTTTCATTTTATTATGTTTTGTTTCGTGACACAGGCCTTCTAAAAACGGCCTTTTGAAACGCACTCGCACTACATTAGGTCCTAGCTCTTTAACGGTATGGCTGCTCCCCATCATCCCTGTTCGAAATATGCTTGCCTAGGGCCCCTCTACCTCCCCTCAATTATTGATGATTATTTATGAATCACCCTGTATAAAAGCACATCATTTGAATGAGTGGCTGGGAAAAAAAATGTCTAGTTAAAAAAAAAGATATGCAACGTTTTTCCAGCCACCCATTCATTTAAGAGCTGAAATTTCAGTAAATGTTTAACCAGACCTATTGTAATTGATCAGCTCTTTAATCGCTTTTTTTGTAAAAAATGCCGGAATCAAACTATTTTGCTGGTTTTAATCCAATTTTAAAAGGTTATGTGTCATTATCCACTGGAGATAATACAACCTCCCATGCCCGCTTATAAAAATTCCTATGTGATTCTGAGTCATTGGGATGTGACCTACCCCTCCTAGAAGTTCTGAAACAATTATGTGAAACACCCTGTATATAAAATTTTGTAGTAATAACTTGTGTTATATGGGAGTCTATTGAACTATGTAAATAGCAATTTCAATATATTAAAACCATTTTTAAGGCAACTTAGTTTTTATTGCTTTAAATTGCAAAATTTTAAAACACTTCTAAACTACCTATATAAAAAATTCAGGAGCTTTAATCCATTCAAGAAAGAAATAATAAATCATTTACACTCATTTTTTTATGCATTTTGAAAAATACGATTCTACACATATTTTTATCAACAAAATATCAAATTGTTTATGGCAATATTATTTTACCAAACTAAGCATCTCCAAAGTATGATTTCAAGTACTGAATTAAAGAGTACCACATACCACTTCAACCAACTACTTACTACTACTACTTTCTACTAACTGGATAGTCAAATACAGACTTAATTTGAATAAAGACATTTAAAAGTTAACTTAGAAGTATGTATAAAACCACGGACCTGTTGGGAAACCAAATATCTTTCTTGTAAAAGTTTTCCATATAGAAGTTAGTGGCGGTTCAAGATTTTTTCCCCACAAATATACTTATAACCACTAGATTCGACCTGAAAGTCATGCTAACTATGCCTAAATTAATCCTAGCCATCATAATACAACTTTTTTTTTATCTCCAATGAATGTAGGATTAACCATAAATAACTTACTTGGTTAATCTTACATGAATATGATTACTCTTACATCAGTCACCAAAGGAAGTGGGCTGTTCTGTTCAGCCCACTTCAAAAGAGTTTGTGGAGTTGTCGTTAGGATGGTGATCCAGTCGTTTTATTGTTTTTAGGGTATCTCTGTTCTATAGATTTTTATATAATATTTTTTTATTAATATATTCCTTGAACTTCATTTTTAATTTGAGATTTGATTAATTGATTGAGCCCAATTTCTCTATTAAGTCCATTTTTCCATGCGACTCTTTTGACTATTGGCCACATAGAGGCTTTTCTGAATTAGAAAATTTGAGATAAGCACAGATGAGGTTTTCTTTTAGAATCTTTATTTCGTGCGACAGTTGTCAAAGTTGAAAGTGTGATAGTAATTAAAGAGAAGCTTCAAAATATATAACTAAGACACCAAAGAAAATGTGTTACCCATCAATAAATACTTAACTTTTACTCCAAATATATATTATCTTTATATTTATTTATGTAATAAGAAATAAGAAGTATTTATGACTATATCTTAAGCTTCGGCAATACCTGATACCCTTTCTTTTGGCCATGTAATGTCATAAACCAACCAAATGTACATATTTCAACTTGGCAAGATTGTGGGATCTGGTCGTTCATTGACACTGTTTTACCACTTTCAGAAGATTTACCAAAAGTGGCTTAGTTCCTTTCTCAGGAAAGCTGATGATATATATATAAGTTGTGCTTTTAAAGCAGACAAAGAATGCATTCACAGACCTAAGATTCAACAAAATATTATATTGTAAACTTCAGTATACAAATAAGAGAGCATAAATAATTATATGATTCACAATATACATTTTAAAACTTGCATATAAATAGCTATTTACAATGTAATATCTTCTTTCTCAACTCTTGGTCACAGCACTTGGAGTTACAGCTCAGCTTGAGTAGGCAAATAATGAGCAAGACACCAGATCTTAAAATACTAAAATCATGGCAAACAAATCACAGTAGAATATGTAAAGGCTTAGCCCTCTGAAAAAGATACAAACGAAGTTATTAAGTATGGAGTTCAATACTTATTGTTATCAGCTCAATTCTTTCAAAAACGTCTTATAGTTTACAAGTTGGTATTTTAAAAAAAAGAAAAACAGATGTAAAATTATCAAGCCTATTTATTAAAAAACATTTTTAACTAAGTGTTTATATTTTTAATCTATGTGTCTTTTGGTCATATAATATTCATGCATACCTAAATGAAATATTACCTAATATCAAAAAACAGTATTCTGCATTTTAATCCCTTATATTTTTAGTGATCCTCTAACTGTCTTTTGATTAGGTGAATTTGATATGGATACTTGATATAAAGTTCAAAATTATCTTGCAAAGTTATTAGGATTTTCTAATTGATTTCTGTAACAAAAACAAACTCAAATAGGGAATCTGAAGTTTAGGAATAAATACTTTTTATGGAAATGTTTTCATAGCATTGATTTCTATATAAAATTTATATTTTAAACCAAAAAAACTAACAGTTTAAAACTAAACTATATCTAAACTTGACAAACTTAATAAAACAAATGTCATTTCACAAGGTTAGAATGTAAATTATGTGCAAAGCTTTGCATTAAAAGCTGTTCATGGGAAAATTGTTGGTGATATTTCTTCCATCTATTTTAGATGAGATTGCAAGAAACCCTATCTGTCTAAATCCTTTGTCTAACAATTTTTAATTATAGATAAAATTCCTGTTTCTTTTAAAAAGTTAACTATTTGTCAACTACCTTAAATGCTTCACAAAATTGAAAATGGAAAAAATAAAAATAATTCAGTAATTTAAAAATAACTGGGAAAATTGTTTCACATTCATTAACTGATTGATCATCCTGTAATATAGGGATTTGTGGTAACAATGATTTAACTCTGACAGATTAGAGTAATCTTAATGCTGCAAGTGGCTTGATTTCTAAAAGCAGTATGGGACGAAGTGTCCTATAAAACAGAACTCGCTTAAACTAAATGTTTCGAAGACAAAATTTATGTTATTTAATCTAAAACCTACTAATTCGTTAAGGAATACCTTGAGGTTACATGATGGATCTTGTAACCTTCTGTGTAGTTCATGTGTTTGTGAAGTGATAGAAAGAGTTGACACGATCAAGTACCTGGGTCTTCAAATTGACAATAATTATAAATGGAAATCCCATGTTAATAATTTGCTAAATAAACTGTGTTTTATAAATGTTATGTTATATAAATTAAAGAGAGTGATTGATCAGAAATTGTTAACGACATTGTATTTTTCATGGGTTCAGTCGCTCCTAAATTATGGCATTACTGTATACGCATCTGATTACATAAATAATATTAAACCACTTATCCGTATGCAAAACAAAATATTTTCCCACTTCAGAAATTTTCGGCAGTCAATCACTTTCTTTAATGTACGTCAGCTTTTTGCTTTTAGTCTATTAATATTTATATTTAAAAACAAAAGTTTTTATGAAATCAGACAAATAAAATATACAACTAGAGGATCAAAAGGTAATTATTTTGTACCAAAATCATCTAAGGAGATTATTCACAAATCACATACTTTTTTGGGTCCATATATATTTAATAAATTAAACGAAACTACTAAACTAACTTAATTTAAATATGATATATATAAATTTATCAAGGTGCAAGAATCAATAGAAATTCTCTTTACAATAGTTAAGTAATAAGCAACTGTTGCCAGAGATAATATTGTAGTAGATATCATTGTTGATACTATATACGGGCATAATTTTGCCTTTTTGGTTTCACATAAATAATAATTATTATTTTTTATTTGTCTTTTTATGTTTAATGTTTTCTTTTGTGTTGTCATTTCATTGTATTTTATGTAATACTGTGTTTGTGACAATAAATTCAATTCAATTCAAAAAAGAACTCATGTAAATTTTATCGCAGCATAAGAATGTAAGGTTTTTTCTGTTCCCATAAATCTACAAAAACAACAGTTTTAGCCAATAAATGGTTGGTTAACCTAATTTTCATTAGAATCTGTGCTTGTTTTTGATGAATAGTTTTATCATTTCACAAACATTGGAAATATTCCATAATTTTATTTACTTAATTTTTATGTAAGCAAACAGGGTAGTTTTACGTTAACCAAGCAGTAAACAAAATTGAAAACTGAAATCATATTTTAAAAGTTATAAAAATAGTAAACACAAAAATTAACAGTATATTTTAAAACAAATCTGATTGCTCTACATACCTAATCATGAAAAACAAACTAGACAAGGTAATGTTATCGACATTATGACGTGACTAAAAGACTACAACTTAATTTCCAATTACCTTTTAAGAATGGTAAACTCTGAATATGGACGAAATATGTTTTCTGCAAATTGGGCAGGCATCTTGCCTCTTCAGCAGCAATCGTCCACATGTAATGCACGTGCACATGTGATGGCAGGGGTGCATTACACAGTTCCTTTCTTCATCCATGCACACCACACAGTCCTTACCACCAGTTGTTTCTTCTAAAAAAAACATCAGATGGCATTAAAAATAGAAATTGAAAGCATAAGTTGAATTTCCCATTAGAGGTTTTGCAATCTTCCCCCACAAAAAAAAAATATTATTTTGTTGCCATGTAGGCATGTAAAAGAAAAATGAATCCTTATTTCAGAATCTTTTACAAATTCATGGTTTTGTTCAAAGTGCTTTTAGTAATCAACAAGAAGTCAAAACAGAAATAATAGGGATACTTAATTTTTTATCCTTCTTTATTGGTTAACCTAATTTTCATTAGAATTTTTACTTGTTTTTGATGAATAGTTTCTTTATTTCACAAACATTGGTAATATTTCATTACAATGGTACATGAAGAAATTCCTAAGCATTTGCCAGATAGCACTATTAAAAACTTAATTTCAAGATTATTTTGAGGAGATTGCACATTATTTGCAAGTGCCTCTAAAAAAACTTGATAAAAATATGAGCCAGAAGATACCGGTAGTTATGTGTGATTTCCACTGTTAGAGGTACTTGTGCTACCTAATAAAGCAAATAACTTAGAGTTTACTATGTATTTGATTAATGAATGCTTCTTTCAAATAAGTTACTTTTTCAGTTGGAGTCTGAATGAGTTAGCTAACAAACACAATTGCCAAGGTTAAGTAACTACACCAAAATTATAAATAAGCCAACAAGACAGATGTTCACGCTATTTTAGAACCACATATTTCAATTTAAAATCTTAAGTGTTTTGGAAATAGAAAAGAAAGTAAAGTGAATTGAAAAATGTAAAAATTGTATAAATACGCTAAGTGATTGCGTTTTGGGCTCAGGTGTCATACGAGATTTAGAGATTTGTTACGAAAGTGAGTTTCTGTGTAAAAAATAAAGAGCTTCTGTGTGAAACTAAATTGGGTTGTTGTTATTTCTCAGAAAATAGTGCTTCCCACTAACAAAAACAATATATAAGTGAACTCTCACAAATTTTCTCATTGTTCAATTTTATGTTTTGTTTCATAAAAAATTTCATATGATGCACAAGACTGTTTATAATGACTAGATACATAAATTTCTATAAAATATCACTCTTACTTTCCACAAAAAGAAGTACCACCAATTCATCTATTACATACCAATATTGAAATCTATTCCTTTTGAAGGCACTTGTTTATCAATCAAGTTGGGTATTGTTTGAGATACTTTGGGTATGCATCCTTTATTTTCTTGAATACTCTTGAGGAAGTCTAACAGAGAAAAATATGTCAAGAATCACAAGAAAAAAATTTAAAAGAAAATAGTTTTCTGATATATATTCAGCTTCCTATAAAATTTTGACCTACCTGATCTCTTTTTTTCTCTTTGTTCATCTGTAAGAATAAGAGGTTCGTTTCCGGATCTAAAATAGGCTACCTTTCCCATTCTTCCAAGAAAGCCTCTGACTGTAAAAAGTTAAATATTAATTAAACTTTTTTTTTAATTGAATCAATACATATTATATTATATATTAGACATAAAAGCCATGTCTAGAAAATCACAATATTAACAGAAATGTTAAGCAATATTACAACTTTTTAATTTACAAGAAGAATGGAGATAACAAAAACAGCAATAGCTGTGATTCACATGCTTTTTACACAACTGGTTATTGTAAGCAATCTGATCAAGTTTTGAATAAGAATTAATGCATGACTCAAAATCAAGATAAAGTTAATTATATTACAGTACCTCTAAAGTGACAATGCCTAGAACAAAATATTGTTTGTAATGTAATAATTAAGTATAATTTATGGATTAAGTTTACATTTCACAAATGTTTACACTTGCATAGCACATCTATATCTTTATTATATATCAACTAATCAGCCAAGATAATAGATAAAGCATAGCAAGATATTCGGATGTTCAAACCTTTTTCCAATGTAGGTAATGATGTATGACTACCAGGTAGAATTTCAACTTCTGGTATACAATAAACAGGATATAAAAATCTGACTCCTAAACACCTCTAAAATAAACAAATGGTTTCTTAAAAACATTTACAAATTGGCAATTATAAAAAATATGATTCAAGTCAACTTATACCAAGTAATAATGTCCTGAGTAGCATAAACGAACAACTGCAAAGGTGGTAAACAGGTTTGGCATTTGTAGCGTTGATGCACATGGAAATGTTGCTTTCCATAATGTTTCTAGGAAACTGCCATTGCAGCGAAAGCTCGCAATGCCAGCGCGTTGAAGAGTGTGTTTGAAGCTGTTCCCTTTGCTGCTTGGCTTTAATTTATGACCACCTTAAGATGGATTATAGGTCAAAACCTTTTAAAAAGGAACAGGAATAATGCAATGCAGTCAGTATAGTAGAATATTTAGGTCTATAATAACAATAAAACCAGTGGCAGCTCATCAATAGAAACGCATAAACCCCCAATGGAAATAAAATATAAGTTGATCAATTATAATAAATAAAAAAAAACTATTCTAATCTATACCTTATTTCCAGGTTGAGCTTCAACCCTCGCTTCTATTCAAAACGTCAAACAAAAGAATTCATTACAAAATTTTGAGAGCTTTCAATGCTTTAAAACTTTCCTGTCTTGAACCCCACATGCAACCGAGAAACATGCAGGGAGGAAAGCCTTCATTGAGGTAGCTTGAGGAGAAATTTCATCACTATATACTTCGCCCTAAGCTTTCTGGTTGAATATTTTGAGTATATCTTGGCTTCTCTCTTCCTTTGGACTTTATTGACTAGTAATTTTTCATGCATTTTCAATGCTGATGGTTATTTTTCTTAATTTACTTTTAGTTTTGTATGTTTGAAAGTGGTTGTAAAAGTAAAACAATGACATTTTTATTACTGGCGAAAAAATAGTTCTTAGGGATATATACAATCTGAGCAAAAAAAAAAAAAACTAAAGCTTTCAAAAGGATGTGAAACATGTTTTCATAGTAAATCCCTACACTGGTGTATAAGAATAAACTAAGAAGTCTTTTATCTGCAGTTATGTGTTACCTGTGAATTTTATTTTCATAAACATTTATGTAATTACTTATTGTGTTTTTATTATGAGATTTTACTAATTATGCTTTCAAAATATAATTGTGAAGCCCATTTGAACTATCTTTAAGCCATTACCGAGTTACACAATATTTTTAAAATTTTACCGACTAGAAAAGTTTATGATATTTAGTTACTAATGCTGTTCTTCATACAAGCCAAATCACAAAAGTTTAAAAATAGTGTTATGTGCCAGAAGAATATTTTAAGTTTACAATTAAGTAAAATAACTGATAGAAAAATAAGCAAGAACAATGAAGATTCTGATTTTTATTGAATTCTGATTCAGAAAAGTAGAATATTGATTAATAGTAAGAGTTAGATGTTGATTATCTCGATTGATATTTATTTTAACACTAATTATATTTACAACGTGTAAAGTTACCCCACCTTATATTATTCATTGAACCAGAAACATTTCCTAAAATTCCAACAGTTACAAGAAATTAAACAGATACATACTTCTTTATTAGTTGCCTTTTGAGTTATGTCATCAATACTCAAGTACATTGAGTTAGTTGCAATTATGGCATCAGTTTTACAACATTGTGATATCCCTGAAAATTAAACATATTCAATAATTATGGTTGAAACACTTGATATCAAAGTATTACAAGGCCTTTATTGAGTATAGATAATAATAGGCTTAAAATGTATTTTGTAAATTCAAAAACTTATAATAAAAGTAAAAGATAAAGAAAAAAAAAAGAGGATGTAAAAGAGTTAGCAAAGAAAAAAATACATAAAAGATAGCAAAAGTAAAAATAGTCTTGTAAATTACTTTCATTGTTCTCATCTTTTTTTCAATTTAAGAGACAAAGTTACAAGGGTGTGTAGCAGGGACCAATACAGCTGGACTTTGGTACCATTTTTCAGCACCTTCAGCTTCACAAAAAATTTACTAACAAAAACAGCACATTCACAAAAATTCTTCTGAAAAATCAACATCTTCACAATAACATAGCCGAAAATCAGTGGTTCCACAATAATTTCTTCGATAAAAAATCTATGTTTACTAAAATTTATTGGCTTAAAAACATTTTGTAAAGCTGTGTAAAGTATTGAAATTGCTATAAAACTGAAGAAAAAAGTAATTTAATGTGACTTTCATTAATTTTATAGTTCTCATTAAAAATAAACTAAAATGCCATGTAAATGTTTCACAAAAATGGGGGGTAAGTTTAAAATTCTGGATTGGTCCCTGGTAGCTTACATTTGAGTTTTTCATACTAAAAAGTTCTAACATTTATGAATATAAGATAAAAATAAAAGTATTTTTTGTATACTTAATATTTTATAACTACTAAATAGTGTAGAAGAATTGAAAAATAATGCCAACAAACCAAACTTGGGCTTGATTCCATTAGCTGTCCCGTTAAAAATTTTAACCCATTAGTTCTCAAATTTTTGGTGTCTAAAATAGCTTGGTGATACCACAGAGTATAGATTCTAACAGAGGGTCCAAGCGGCGATTTTACTCTTTCGGAGACAATAGTTCCACCGTTATCGCATAGTGGCGCTGATGGTCCCAGTTGTCAATCGATATCATATCGATATCAAGTGGGAGGGAACAAGTCGGAACGAGTGATTCTGATTGGATATGGAACTTTTTATGGGAATTTCGCAATCACTGTTATTTTTCCCCAGATCAAGGAACTTTTCCCTAAACTTTCCCTGCCGGTAGTAAAATTTCCCCATAAATAAACATGGATGATTTGTAGTGTCTCGGTCTCATCAGTGATTGCTCTAGCAGATATTATTATTTTGCATCATTCTCCAAGTAAGTCTCATTTAACATTGTTTTATTCAATAACTTTAAATCCTATGATTAATTATAAAAATGCTTCTTTTCTAAAAATGTCTTTCTTTTGCTTTTAGAACACGTTTATGTTGAATTGTAAACAACTTCCTCCAGTTTTGATGATTTTCGTTTGGGAAAGGATAAACTGTAAGTGGGTAATGACTTTTTAATAATTTTCAAATCAATGTTTTAAAAAGCAAGATTATGTTAAGAATATTTGTTTATCAAATAAAAAAAGCAAAGGATTAAGACATTACTATAGTAAAAATTTGCCAATTATCAAATGAAAAAAAGTAAACAAAATGGGTGAATTTCCATTACAATGATCCGAAAGTTATTTAGAACTGTAAATGAAATCTTTATTTTTTTTACTAAATATCGTCTGGTAATACATATATATTTGAAGATCAATTATATGTTATTTAATGTTATAAATGGTTTGCGAGTACTACTTTGTTTCCTGAATTCATTCCTTGAGTTTTTATTAGTATGCAGTTTATTATTTTTATAAAGCAACTTTCCAATAGCTAATAAATTGCAAGTACGTTTCAATGCTATTCTTACCTTTTGATTATTTACTTTATCACTGAGTTTTGATGAGTTACTTTATTTGTGAAAATGTTATTTAATCTTATATTCGTGCTTTTTGAGTCATGTTTTTATAATTAATTTGGAACTATGCTTCTCTGGTAATTACTGTTGACTTGTAAATCAAGTCTGTATCCTTTTCCCTTATTGTATATATATTCTTCAGTTTATTGATAACTATATTAAATGAAGCCATGATAAACTTTTTTGCAGTTTTTAATTATTTGAATAGGTTTAAATTACCTTTCTCAAGTAGTATAATCTAAGTAATGGTTGAAATTTTGAAATATGTTTTAATAAAAACTATAACAAAGCATGGTTTGGGAATGCAGGCAATCACTTTAAAATACTTATTTTGAAAAAAATCTGATAAATTCATCAATTTTCAGGGGCTTTTGAATCTGCATTGGTTGAATTCAAAGCTATCAAGAATGATTGCATTATATTACCCTGCAGTGTCAAAATTGTTATTGAGTTATTGTTATTCAAAGTTATGTTTTTTATGTAAGAGGTTTTAAGCTTAGATTGAGTATTGTGTGCCTGTGAAAGCAAAATCTTTTACATAAGTCAGATACTAAAATAAACAATAATCTGATAAAACATTTAAAAATATAGAAATTATCTACTATCTCAAATTCTATTGTGGAATAGGTTGGCAAAATCCCTGAAGGAAGTCAAGGCACTTCTATGTCTAAATCATTGAAATTTCCTGTTAATTTTTTAAAAGGAAAAATGCTTTATTTGCAATGACTTAGAAATCACTACTAATCATTTTTCTTAGTCAAATTCTGTTATATTGTAACTGGGATTTTTCCCACTTGTGTCATTTTATTTAATTTCAATTTGTCTTATATTTTTGCATACATCCCTTCAACTAATTGGTTCTTAAGATATCAGAAATGCTTTACATAAAATTTGTCTAGTTTTTTGTAATATCTGTAAATATCTGTTCAATAAACTATTTTTTATTACTACTTGTATTCACTGTGTTGAAATTAATATGAAGTAATTATTTTCTATGTTTCTTCCAATCTTTTCACCTAAGAAAAATTATATTTGGGTATAATTTATGGTGTTGTTTTATTTATGGATAATAGAATTGTTTATATTATAAATCACCATATATTCATTCTACCTCACCTGCAATCCAGTTCAGTTTTTGAATATACTATAGCATAATCTAATGTGAAATAAGTTTAATAAATTTACTACTTTTGAATAACCAAAAAAAAATAGCATTTTGTTTGCAAAATGCTAAAAAATGCACTTAAATCATAATCACTCAGTTAATCAACTCATTGTTTTAGTTTAATGAAAAAAGATAAACTCGCGATAGAAATAGATAACAAAAACTTCAATTGGTGAAAGTAAAATTACAAAGATAATTCAATTTCTAAGTCTAGAAATTATTCAGATCAATCGCTGTAAAAGGCGATTTCCAATTCAAAAGCCGAAGTTAGAAATTTCCTCTTTCCCCAGCGCATGCTCAAAAGACACACGTAGCTGTTTGAAAACTGGGAAAACAGAAGAAATCTTTTTCCCTTTCTAGCGATTTGAGTGACAGGTGAGGGATGATAGCTGGCCAGGTGGGCGGGGTTAATAGAGAAAGAGGAGGTTGCAGAGAGAGAGATTGCATGCGAATTGAAGAGAGTCAATAACGTTCGTCCTGCACTGTCGTCCTGTTCTCTGGTTAGTTCCACCGTTATCGCATAGGGGCGCCACGTTCTATGGGAAAAACCATGCTTTAAAAGTTGCCATTAGCGTCTATGGAGATGGACCCTCTGTTAAGCTCTATACTCTGTGGGTGATACCTAACAGGACATATAATGGAATTGAACCAAAACTTTAACAATTCAATCCTCATAAAACCTCACAGTTCCTATACTTTTTGAAAGAAACAGAAAATATAAATGTATTGTGTCAAGAAACCTAACTCTAAAATCATAAATATAATATTAATAAAATAGATGATAATGGAAAAATGTCTTAGAAAATAATTTGATTGAGATAAATTTTGAAATAAATTGTGATATTAAGAAATATTAAGCATCTGAGGAATAATAAAATTGTTACTAGAAGTATTTTAGAGTTTTTAAATAACAACACTGCATTCTTGGGAAAATTTATGCATAAAACACTTGAAACATCCATTGAATTAAGATATTTAGATGTTTGATGGTTAACTGAGATCATTTATAAATTAATGAGAATGCACACTTAGTTGACATTTTTTCAATACAAAGGATTTTTCAACACACAAACTTTAATTAAAACTGGCAAACTTAAAAAGTACTAATCTAGGATCAGCTGGAATAAGAGTACTCCATTTGGTCGCCAAGTTGGTAATCTGATCGGCAGCCAACCTCTCTCCTACTGCTATCCTTGCGATCGGCCGTGGAATCGTAGGTCTCTCGTGCTGGCCGCCATGTTTAGTCACCGCTGAACCGATAGTTCAGCATTTACTTGCGTTTTGTTTTTAAAAAACTTTACTTTAAATATTTAGTTTAAAATTAATACATTTCATCATTTTTAATTAAGATACTATTTTTAAAATTGATTACAGCCCGTTTTAGTCTTTCTTTTTTGTTTTAATTATCCGGAATAGTTCAGATCATGCGCAGTAGCATTATATTAACTTAAGCATAGTAAATGACAAACTACGAACTTACTAAGAACGTAATAGTTACTTTAAAATAAATGCATTTCATCATTTTTAATTAATATGCTTTTTTTAAAACTTATTTCAGCCCGTTTTAGACTTTCTTTTTGTTTTAATTATCCCGGAACGGAATAGTATGTCATGCGCAGTAGCGTAGTAAATAAATCTAGAGAAGGCATTTTGAAGAGATCTTCAAAAGCCGGTTTTGTGAGTGCAACAGAAAAGTTTCTTAAAACTGAATATAATTCTAAAATTGAATTATAATGGGTGAGTGAAGAATTATTTTTCCTTAAAAGAGTGATTAAACTGTTCTAATGTGTTTGCAAATCTATTTTCGTGTTGATTCAAATTATATAGATGTCGCCCCGCTATCGTGCTTTCTATGCTCTTCTGTGTTTGTGTATGAATTTCAGTTTTTAAAATTGTTAAAGTATCGTATAGAATAGGATTTTACCTAATATTTATTGTTTCAGCTTGTTAAACTTGCTTTATGGGTTTTTTTCTTCGAAAATCAGGTTTAGTGTTTTCGTTAGTCGAGCTGTGGGTAAACATGGCGGCCGGGTTTTCAGCCGGCGCCAAGTTGGCGCCGGCTGAAAACAGTCGCCAAATGGAGGACTCTTAATCCAGCTGATCCCTAATCTATAAATAAACAATAGTTACATTCAAATAGATCTTGTTTCAAAGCCAAATCTTCAGTTACAGCTTCAAATATAAATTCAGAACCCTTTACAGCTTCTTCTAATCTGCACACATAGTAAATACTTCCCTAAAATTAAGATACATTAATACAATTATTTTGATAAAGAATAAACAAATATTAAAATTTAAAAATTATTCCTTAAAAAAGGTGTTTCACTCGTCAACACTTAAAAAAAACTTTTTTGATTTCTAACAAACTAGCATTTAATTATTAGATTCTCTATTTTAATCAGAATTTAGCTTAACCAATTTATACCCAACAGTTCAGATAGAATCTCCTTTAGTTTAATTTTTAATATGAGGCCCCTAGTTTCAAAAACGGACTCTTACCAAAAACAAAATTTTACAGGAGGGAGAAAAAACTGTCCATCATGACTAAAACAAGAAAATTTTGAAATTCAATCTATTTGCTGTATACAGCAAATAGATTGAATTTCAATTTTTTTTCAATTTTAATTTCAAATTTTTCTTGTTTTAGTCATGATGACAGTTTTTTCTCCCTCCTGTAAAATTTTGTTTTTGGTAAGAGTCCGTTTTTGAAACTAGGGGCCTCATATATTTTAACTTAAGAAACATACCAAAAACTCAGATGGTTGTAAAACTCCATCTTCTGCTAAGAGTCTTTTATCTTCTTGAACTCGTAATCGAACTCTGTCCAGTAACTCTGGACTCCGGTCGTAGACACGAACTTCGTGACCATGAAAAGCTAATTCACCTAAAAATTATAGCGATAAGAAATGTAATGACATAAAGTTATTATAAAATATGGAAAAAGAGAGAGTACATGTATTATAAATAAAAAGTATTATGGGATTTCCCTATATATTTGGATTCACTTTATACAGTTTTAACTGTAAAATCTTTTAGAGAAAGGGTAATGTTACAAAAAAAGGTTCTATGGAACAGTTAGGATATTTTTGGCACTAAACCTGGTGCCATAACCTAATTTAATATACCCGCCAGGTTCATCAAAAATAAATTATTGCATTAGTTGGCAAAGCCAAAAAAACAAGAGGCACTGGCCTTACCATGAAACCAAAGATAATTATGAGAGTGTCAGTTTTAGAGTAATTTTTCTACAACTGGTAGATAGTACGTACCTACATGACTTATAAATATAAAATTAAAACTGAACTAACAGATTTTCATTTTAAAACATAAAACGGAAAATGACAATACAAGGTAGCTTAATGGTTTTAAACCAGACAAAGCAAGCTGAAAAAGACCTTTATGTTTATAATGCTTATTCATAAATATATAGCCCCGCTAAAACTCACCTATAATCTTTACGCCTAGACAACCACCTCCGATAACAGAAACTTTGACCATTCTTTGGCCCTAAATTACACTTCTTTATGATCAAAAGATGTTAATTAGTCCTAAACACAGTTTAGGAATCTCGTCAAGATATTTAAAAAGATATAATTAAAGTATAACTTATCAATCACCCCATATGAGTGAAACAAGAAGCATGTAAATTCACGTAGTTGTTGTTGTTGCCATAGCAGACGCAATCAACAACGAAACTGGTTTTTCCATTGGATGAAACAGGACATGTGACCTGTGACACTCAGACTGCTAATGTTTACATTTTACTTGGAATTGTAGCCTCGAACACATAGTATAATTTTAAAGCGTAACAACAATGCAGAGTAATTTGACAGAATATCGCGACTTTAGTGTTAAAAAGCTCAACTAGTCCGTAAACTTTTTTAAAAAATTCCTAAAAATACCCGAAATAAAAAACGATTTTCAATCTCAGTACAGAAGAAGGTACCTTTTTAAAGAAAAGGACGTTTTTAATGTAATCAGTTCATCAATCATTCTTTTCAATTTCAGTTCTGTGGGTTAGCCAATTTTATTAAATCCCCCAACAAATCGATTTTAATACTTTTATTTTTCTGGATTTTATGAATTTTTAAAGCGTCTACGGCTTTGTTCACCCTGTATTTAAATATTAAAATAAGAATTTAAATCCTTACAGTCTAAATACCTTATTTAACTAATTACTCTTGTGTGTTTGTGTTTCAATCCTGCTTTTTTAATAACTTTCTAAATGAAACTGAAAACAGCGTGGCGTGGAGGAAAATTGAAAGACATATTATGAAGAAACTTGATTTCTAGGTCTGCCTAATTTATATAATTTATATTTACTACATTTTTTATTATATTTTTAAATTTAGCGTTATAGTATCTAGAAAGCCATAGAAAGAATATACAGAATTTCAAATGCTTGGTTTTTTGGGGGGAGGACCAGAATTTGGGATCATCTTTCACAAAAAAAATTAGAAAACAATTTCAAAGTATGATGCGCTCTTTAGCCATAGAGGTATTAAATTCTGTCTCAGATGTCATTTTATTCAGTGAAAGTGAAAAATGCTCTCTTACTGTATCCTAGTATAGTAGAAATAAGTAGAAATAAACCATATCAAATATTTTTCTTATTTTACTACAGAAAATGACAAAATCTTTCCCAATATCCTCCCTTCAATTTGACTTGAGCCAAAAAAGGTTTCTTCCAACGACGTATTGAATAATTTTTAGCTGATTGCAATTATACGCAAAATATGACACGAATCTACACATAAACACAATTTTATTCAATTCAAATAAATACAAAAGTGATAATGAAAATGGGAGGGTCTTAAATAATAATGGGCTGCTTGAAGGAAGACAAAGTTCACGTGGTTGGCTCTGCATCACACTCAACTTGATGACAAGACCCATCATTCAGGGTCTCAAACAGGCTACGAACCCCTAGGTGCTCCAACCAAGAATCTTCCATCCTGCACAAAAAAAAAACATTCATTATTTTTTAAATCTGAATTTAATACCTATTTTTTAGAAAAAGTTACTTAAAATTAATGATTTGTATCATTAAAATGTGGAAGAGGAGTAATCACAGTGAAACTAAGTAATAAATGTTTAAAAGCTTTGTGAAGATTTGTCATAGGTTGTTTAACCCTATGCAACACTATTTTTTAAATATAGATTACAAAAAGTAGAATTGACAAAATACTATTATAAATATTGTACAATCGAAATAAAAGTTCACTTTGAAATTAAAAAGGGAGTAAACTTTCGCTGATATAAAAATGTGGGGTCCTGGTTCTTGTCCAACTTGTGCTTGACGTATTCTTGGAGGGAGAGTGACATGTGACATGACATGGGGGAGGGGATAAAACATGGAGAAAAAGTGTGATGTCATTTATTTAAAGAAAATCCACGGCCGATTTGGGAAGTAGTCTCGGGAGGGGGAAAACTCTGCCACAGGGGATCTAAGGAGTCACTCCTTATTACCATCTTAAAAATTCTAAAACAGTTGGAAATAATTCTCTAATTTTATGGATACTCATTACACTCATTGTAATTAGAATAGGGGTAAAAAAAACAAGGGAGATATACTTGAGGAAGTAGAAGTACTTAGGTCGTTAGACCTTCAAACTCCAGTATAACCAAGCCTCACTGGATGAGTCTATGAGCAGGACTGTTACAGGACGTGTGACTGAAAGTAACAGTCAACTGAGGCAAAGCTCCTTGTTTCCCCAAGTAAACTTGGTCCTCATTTTATCTACCCGGGAGGAATGAAAGACTGAATCTGCCTAGCCCGAACCGGGAACCGGATTCGGGCTTGTGAGTGGCAGCGAGATGTACTATCACTCTGCACTGGGTTTCGATAGGGTATCAAAATCACGTAATTTAGCTACATTTTCCTATTGTAATGCCGCATCGTTAACCTCAAATTGCCCTCATCTCCAAGGTAAATAACGTGACCTTGATACGTCTGTTCGAAATACAAGTAGCGTAAATAAAGAAATTCGTAACTATTATAGTCTTACGCAATGGTAGCAAGCCTAACCGCTCTCTGCACAACAGGCGAATCCCCAACGATACTATCCGTCGCCATCCTGCAGAACATCTTCCTGGCACACTCGGGCTTCTCCAAGGCCTGCCGTCCGAAATCTCCAACAGCCCTCACCAGCCGGGCCATGCCATCGTCAACCGCTGACCTCCCCTCCCCGCTGACCGCCGTGGTGGTTATCATGGGCACTGGCATGGCCATCTCTCCTTTCATGGCCATCACTTTGCCCATGACCGATGGCAGGGCTGCGGCCAGGATCAGACTGGCCGGGACTATCCCGGCCACCAGGACCGTCACCGGGTCCACTTTGGAGAGTCGGTCAAAGATGCCCCCTTTGTCCTTCTTGTCCATTTCTGGGGCGGGAGGGGGGTCCATCATCATCATGCCCTTCATCATCATCTCCATCATCATGTCTTCGGTCATCTTCATGTCTTCCATGGGTGGTGGCATGGCTGTTGTTGGCGGGTCCATCATCTCACCTTTAGGAAAAAGTTTGGTTTTGTAATGAGAAGAACAGAAATTATGTAAGATCTAATCAAAAAGACTATGCGTTAGTTTATGTATCGACACATTCCATGTATAATTTGTAGTATTAAATAAATTAAGATTATGCATATTATTATCTGTCCACTTTTAGCTTAATAATGCATTACATGCAAATTAACTCGTTTCCAATTTTTTATAAGAATAAAAATTTTCACACACGATTAATGATTCACATCAAAAGTTACAAAGAATTTTAAAAAGAAAATTCAAAAGAATATAAAAAAGTATAAACGGTCATACATATTTTGAAGAGAAGATAGGCTTGTTAAGATATACGTTTAATTAGGTAATAATATCCTACTGGTTAAGTATCATAATTGAAAAACTCTTATCCTAAATAACTTTTTTACGAAAGTGCAGTACCAACATTGCAATTTTAATTATTTTAAATTTGGTTATCATGTTGAGGATTTCATAAAGAACTAGTATAGGCCATTTTGCCATTTAAAGCAATAATAAAGCTAGAACTGAATAAAGCATATAATTTTATATCCTTTTTTAAAGTTTTTATAAGTAGTTGTATCAAGAAAAACTGTTTTATCAGCTATTTCCAAAGAGAAAAGTTAACAAGCTAGATAAAAACTTCATCATTAGTTCTGCATGCCTAATACCTGAACCTTTTTTTTTTTTACCTTTCCATGGTCCAGTTTTCTTGAAATAGTGGAAATGTTTGTGAATGGAAACGGGCGGCTTTTCTTTGGGAGCAGAAGTGGTCGGCTTTGGAGTCGTCGTAGTAGTAGTAGTGGTGGTCGTAGTGGTCGTCGGAGCAGCGGTGGTCGTGGTCGTTGTTGGAGCCGCAGTCGTCGGTTTGCTGTCGTCTGCATCGTCCGGCTCCCATCCCTAATAGAATAGAAATATGTATTAAATGAAATAATTAAAATTAAAATAGTAGGATAAATTGAAAGAGAAAAGATGCGTTAGTTTATTAGGCGTTACTCTTTGAAAACTTACCTCGCTGTCATCTTCTTCCCAGTAACTCCAAGCTATCTTTGAATCGCTGGGGGATACTGGATTTTTCACATATTCGGGCCACAGTTTCCAATTTCGGTTCTTATTTCGTTTGTCTGTAATTGAAGTTGTCTTTTTATTATAAAAAAAATAACATTTAGAATGTCCTATTTATTATCCTTTTTGGGAGGACTTAAAAACAAAAATTTTAATTTTACAATGTGGGAGGACTTTGAGTAGCCCTGCCTGGAGGGATAAAAGAAAGCATTAATTGGGTTTAATTCATCCAAAATATCTAAGAAAGACATTTTCCTCAAATATAAATGTGTTAAAAATATAGCATTAGGGCGAGCGCGCACTGGCGACTTTTGTCACGGTGACAAAGACAAAAACAACGTTGCTAAGGCTGTTGTTAGGGGCGGGACATAGAAGTATCCAATAGCAGAATTCGCACATGACATCACTGGAGGATAAAAACAACGTTGCTAAGGCCGTTTTAGGTAAAGTCATGTGATTGAAAATGCTCTTCTAATGATATTTTTGATACTTTAGTAATCCTGGTCGCCGTGACAAAAGTCGCCAGTGCGCGCCCAGCCTTAGGCCAGAGATAAAAAGATGTTGCTAATTTTAGCCCCTACTGGTTTGTATACAACCAATACGGAATGATTTCCTCCATATTTATACTCAAATTTTGTGATTTTAAATAACACTTAAATTTATTCTTTCATTTGATTGAAATCATATTCCTTAATCCAATGGGAGCAAATAATCAAAGTTCCTCCTTCCAGAGACTATACCAAAGTAAATTAAGAAAAATGTATAGAAAAATTCAGAAAACTGTGAAAAATACTTCAGAAATTTTCAAAAATCAGTCATCTGAGATTTCTATGGGTAGGGTCCTAATGAACTAGGATTACCCTATTTATCGGTGATAATCTTATCATGTGGTTGTACAACAAAAATAAAACTGACCTGCAAATTGACCGGGGTACACCTTCTTAGCCCTCGGCCTTCGAAACCGGAACGTTTTCCCTTCAAACGATCCGGACACTTCTTCGCTGCTGGTGTGTTCCGGATCAATGACGTCCGGCGATTCCAGGGTACCGGAATGCAGGTGGTTGTGGCTGAGATCGACGGCCGGACGTTCTGCTGGAGCGGTCAGTTTGAACCGGCTCCCATTGTCCGGGGGAGATTCACCATAGTTCAGAGCCTGTGATGCTGTTACGGTGAATACGATGAGGAGATGGAGGAAAAGTTTCATGCTTGCATTCGCTTCCTAACTGAAAATAGATTTATAGAGGAATATACCATGGCCATCAGACTCATAAGGCCATAAAAGCTCGTAATCGTGACGCGAAATAGTAGGCAAGACGTCATTTTTCAACAGCGCAAAGTAGTAAAAGATTTCAGACTGGATTTGCGCTGTTGTAAAAAATAGCTATGAAGAGTGACGTCTTGCCTACTATTTCGCGTCACGATTTTGAGCTTCTCTGGTCTTATGTGTCTTGGTGGCCATGAATATAAGAACAGATCGCCTCTCCGGAGGAAGAATGACGTAACTGAAAATGGAAGAATTTATATTATAAGGGAGCTTGGTGGGAAGAGTTCTAAACTAATTGCCAAATCAACGAGGGAAATTTAAACTCGACTCTTTCGGCCATAGGGGAGATATAGTGTTCAATTTCTCCTATATGCTTTCGACTTAGCGACCAATCAAAAATATCTAAGGCTTATCGCTGAGCTTCTGTGTTGTGAAAGTTACCCCATCTGCAGTTAGGTAGTTCTTCCTACGGAGAGACGATATACTAGTTATAATTTTGATAAATATTTTAAGCAGAGTCGAACGAGAACTCTGAAAAACGGCATGGACCAGTATAAAAAGAATTTCGGTTATGGTTTGTGAACACATTGACAGAAGGAGTTGCCGGTAACCGAGAGTATATCTCTAAAGGCAGATTTCATGCGCAGTTGAGCATTTCCTCGCACAAAGCAATGACAAGTTTAAAATATCTACTACGTCTTAAGTAATAATCCTCAAGAAAAACACTTTGTTAAACTGACTTAAATAATTTTAAAAATACCTTAACTATTTATTACTTTTAGTTCTTATAAAGTCTTGAACTTTCTGGTAAAGAATCCCCTATTTTACTCTTAATACACAAAATTGTAATAAGATAACTACAAGCTATTGATGTTTATTAATTGTTTAAGATAATAAAGAAAACACTAAAAAATTGGAATTGAGTTGTAAAATTATCCGAGTGACATCTTAATGAAATATATAATTATCTTTTCTCTATATGTACAATGTACATTGAGTTTAAGAGTAATGATTATATGATGGATAATTATCTTAAACACTGAGATTTCAAGCAATTGAGGAATTTATTCGATTTATTACTCTTTAAAATAATCTCAAAATTAATTTACAGCTCAGATCTCATTAAAAATAAAATTTGAACCCCAATCACTAAGATCTTCGTTTTGGAATGCTATTCTTTTAAAGTAACGAATCCAGGATTTTTTCCCGTCAGACTGAGGTTTTAAAGTTTTTTATTGCCTTGACAATTTACAAATCCATTTGAGAAAAAGCTGATAAATTTTTATATGCTATTATTAATCTTCGATTGGCAGAATTGAATCTGGAAAAAACACACCCCGGGATATTTAATAGGCTTAAAATCACGAGTGTTGCTTACTTGCTGAGTATATATTTGTTATTGCTATTAAAAATGTATACAACTTAAGAGCAGAAAAACTCACCTCTGGTTTCGGGTCCTCTCAGGGTGTTTGAAGTCTGTGAAAGACGAATTTGGAATGGCTTTCTGGACACCAAGAGAACATCTGATGGGTGAAAAAAAGCTGTGAAGTCTGCAAAGCAGGGAATAGTCATCATTATGCATGCATGTTGGCCTTTCTTGCTCCAATGAAAGGGTTCACTGCCGTCCGTCTCAGTTCACACATGGGAAAAGCAGGGTCCACTGCATCGCCATCTTTGGTCATAACACCTTTTTATGAATGGGTATCGAAGTTTTAAAAATTTTCATTATAATTAACTTTAATACTGCAGGTCTTTAATATCTCCGACAAAGAGATAACAATCTAATGTGAATTAATAATTTTAAAGAGTAGGTAAAATTGAGAGACATTTAAGTGGGGTTTACAAAAATACCTTTTATAAATGCAGTGTGAATTCTTTTTTTAAAAATAAGGGCAATTCAAACATTTATGACAGAAGATTATCTATGCACGTACTCATATAAGTGAAATTTGCAATTTTTTTTACCAAACTAGAAAGAAAGGTTATAGTTAATTAACTTGTATTCCTTCTATTCAACCGTAAATGTTTCTTAATTTAAGGCGAATAAAAGAAAAAGAAATATTTAATGTTTGGAAATGATTGTCGAAGACTTTGGTAAAAATAAGAATAGAAAAATCCTTTTTGATTATTGGTGGGGGAGTATCTTTTTTTTTTTGCATCCAGTGGTAAAAAATGGCTGACTCTCTTAGCACGTTTCGGGTTTGACAATTCCAACCACATTTAAATCTATTAACCTTAGCCACCTTATAGGGTCTAAGAAACGGTTCCAAACAGAGTTAATATCTGTATAATGCTTCCATAAAAACACGGTCCAGGGCGTTTCGTCATAATGCCTCTTTTCTTGTGCGAATTATTTCCGCACAAATAAAACCACGTCTTTTCTATAGAAATCTCTAATGTAAACATTTATGCTCGCCTTATTTACTTATCTACATTTCTCTTCTTTAAAGTACTTATTTTTAAAGCACAGACACTCTCCTATTGGGGATAGAAGGGATTGTATGTACCATTGTATCGTGCCTTTTCGGTGGTTTTTTTTCACAGCACATTATAATTATATATAATTTTGGACTAAAAAGTTTAAAATCTGATCAAAGTCTCAACTTCAAATTTTCTTTAAATTGCCTTGCTCTTTACTGTTTTCTTACGTGGAAGAATATGATAATAGCAACCATATATGGGCATTGTTTGAAAAACACAACATGGTCAACAACATCTTTATATTTGTATCAGCAAAGAAGAGTTAGTTATTATACTTGAAGAAATCATTATCATTTTTAATTCATAAAACATTTAAATGTAATTCTTTTGTAAATATTTTTAGGACTTCTTTGGTTTGATATCAGTATTTCTCTGACATTTTTAAGTATTTAGGAAAACATGATTAATTGTTGACTCAGTTATATGACAAGACCATGACATTACGGATCTCGGTTAAGATATTTTGGCCATGTAAACAACTTTTTAAAATTATATAGATAGACAAAAAGATTACTTTAAAATAGCACTAGTGTTATTTTATATACCGTTAGGTTTAATCAAATTACGTTTATATTGAATTTTCTATGTAGAAAATGTAGAAAAATTTTGATTTTTCAACTATTTAGATGAGAGAAATATGATAAAAAAAGACTAAAAAAAGAAAATAAAGGTACTATAATATGATATATATAAAACTGTTTCGAAACATTCTAATTAGCTCATCGTCGTAATAACTTAGGTAAGTAAAAAAAACTTTAACGGAAACTATTGCATAAATTATTTATTTATGTTCTTACTATTGGGCGTATGTAGATAAAATGTTCTGCATTGCAAAGTTTTAATTATGCTGTAGGCTTAGTTCCCAAATTCCTAGCATTTGTTAAGAAATAACTAATTGGGGACATCAAGTAGTGTCGTCTATTTATTACGTGATTTGGGTTTTTTTCTATTTGATTTGATATATTTAGTGATATGTGGTGTGTCCCTTTCCTCCATCGTAAAACTTACCCAATAACTTATCAATGATTAAATTTCTTTCAAATATTCAATTATTTTGTTTTAAATACCTAAATTTCAATGATGATGTCTTCTAAAGAGTAATAATTTAAATTTACTATTTTCAGATACCTTTTTCAGTGATTTTTATTATCTTCTTTTATGCATTTCAAAACTAGCAATCGCGGAATTCTTGAGTACTCATTGAGTAATCAACCTTGGTTTTAAATATTTCAATGCAACTATAATTAAAAATTATTTTATTGTTTTTTATGTTTTTCTTTGTAGTCGATAGTGTCAATGTACAAGAAAACAAATACATAGTCTTTTGAAATATGCGATATTTATTTTATTATATAGTTTTTCCGAGAATCGAGTGCAAATAAAGCACTCTACAAGATAGACACCGTATTTGTGCGATGCAGCAGCCAAGTAGTTTTCTTGTGAGGTTTCAAGTCACCCTAAGTACGAACAGGTTAAGATAATTGTATTCATCAGCTCCTTGTTTAATTTTAACTATCGATAGATACTTTTGGGTATTTGCATATTTTTTCTACCTTCAAGTTTTGGAACTCAAGGGCTGAATGAAGTTCAAACTAGCGTTATCAGATATAAGTACCTGCTTTGGGGATGTCCATTTATTACGCGAGAGCCTTTTTTTCTCAAAAATTTGTTACTTCCCCCCTTTAGTGAGATGTTGTGACATCACTCTCTCGTAATATTTACCCTAAAATATTTTAATAATTAAATTAATTTGGTATCTTTATGTATTTCGTTTTATGCCATCAAATTACCTAGGTGGTAGGAAGTCTTTTAAATAATAATAAGAAGAATAAGATTTTTTGACCTTCTCCCTTGGTAAAAAGATTTGGTGGTATTTTTCTAGAGATCCCTCTTTTCTATTTTAAATTCACGTAATTAATGGACTTCTCCTTTTAAAATATCAGTAGATGTAGTATTTTCTTTTAAATTAATGTTTAAAACATAGGAATGTTTGAAGAAAGATACTTAATATGCAGTTTAAAAAGTATGTTAATTATACTCTCTCTTTAAGAATAATTCCCTGAATATTTTGTCGCAAAACGTTCGTTTAATAAAAATAGTATTATTAATCATTTAAGGAAATTCAACCTTCTTCTTTAATTTGTTTTCAGAACAGGAAAAATTTAACTATTACTAAAAAATGTCTGCAAGAAAGTTTTTTAGCAATTTTGAAGTATTTGTTAATAGTGATATTTTAACGATTGCATGCCAGAGATATCTACATAATTAAAATGTGAAAGTAAGTATTCCTAACACATAGATGCATCAAAAAATGTCCAAATGATTATAATGATAGCGGATTTATATACAAAGCTCTAAAGAAGTTTGATTTACAGGTATAGTATCTGCTAAGGCCGTTTATTTTTTATTCTTCTGTCAAATATTTTCATATATTGTGAAATTAATCCTGTTTATATTCATCTATTAGTTGAAAGTACATGTAAACGTCATGCCAAATAGTTTTCAAAACAACGAATACCTAAACTACAAGCTAAACTATCTACATAAACGGTAAAATACTTAGAATTAATGTAAAAATCTTAAGACAGGACTTTTTGACATGACCGTAACCCCAAAGTTGCGTGCGCTGCTAAATATATTCAGTTCCGAGAACTAGAACGAATTTAAATCTACAATGAACTTGACTTTATATACCTTTTTTAGAACCTCATTATCAGTGGTTGAATGAATTATAGCTAACTAATTGATTTATAAATATTTTACAGGGCCCAAAATCGTTATTATGACTACCATTACGTCGTAGTATGGTTTAATATCTAGTACTTTTAGTATTGGATACAGCATTTTTCTAGAATTGAAATTTTGATACTCTTGATACTTTCTATGCAAAAAATCTTTGAAATATGAGTTATCAATCTATGAAAGCACTCGATATCTTATTATCGATACCTAAAAGTATCGATTTAGCCCATCCTTAGCTTTAATTTTAAACATTTTAAAATATTTTAATGTTACCTAAGTGCGGTTTGTTTCAGAGAGAGATAAAGCTCACTGAACTGTTGTTTTACCAAAAGGGATACATAATGTGAATTATTCAAGATTTTAAAAAGAATTGTATTATGTTAGTTGTTACTGTACCCTATTAATAATGTATGAAAATTAAAATTAAAGTTTCGTTGTCTCAACCTAAAGCGTTCTATGTTGTCAACCTTTCTTTATGAAGGAATAATACATCTAACAACTATAAAACTACAACTACTGAATATATAATATTAATATACAGACTTTACACGCTTGAACTAATACTACTTTAGCACCTTGATTTCTAGCACCGCATATCAGACACGTGGATTCTAAATCGGTATTAACATAAAGGGTTTGACGAAGAAAAACACACATGACTACACAACTAGTGACTAGTTTTAAATGAGCAAATCCCACGTTGAAACAGTTAGGGAAATCTAGTCTACATTAAACAGGACTGGGATACGTAGGCCTTCACGTATTGGCAATACGATTATTCATTGGCCATATAAGTATATCACAAATGTATAAAGAGCAGTACATGGAGAATGAACGAGAAAATAACACGATACGATATAACAGTTAAAAAATTTAAGAACCATGCTAACATTCAATGAGAAATCCCTTTTTTGTCAGTTATGTGCTTTCATTCAATTCTCACTGTTTAGTTTCTTCACGTGATTCGGCAGACTGTTGGAATTGAGATTTGCTTAAAAGTTCTAGGATATTTGAAATAAGAAATAAAACATTTGAAAGAAAGATGAAAGTCAAGATAGAACGAACCATCTTTCTCGTATGAAAGCACAATTACTTTATATAAGTTTACATATCGACAAATATCTAATAAGTAGAATATACTGTTACAGTGGCGTGTTGGTGCCCAAGAAAGAAAATAGTAATCAAATTTAGACTCAAACTATGATAGCCCAAAGCTTTTGTACAAATCATGTAGATCAGGCCTGCACAACATGCGCCCCTAAGCTCTTTTTTTCTACAAGTCTTGAATGACACTTAAGTTTTAAAAGATTGAGAAAATATCCATTTTTAGTAAGTTTGCTAAATTAAAACTCACGGGAAACCCATAGGCAAAGGAACTCATAGGGAAATGAATAGTTACATCACGTATTTATAAAGTAAGAGACAGATTCCAAATTAAAATCTCAGAAATTTTCAAAATTACAATGTAAAATCTTGGAGTGTATTTTGAATATACATTATAGGCGATCATTTTTCTATATAATTCATTTGTTTACAGTTTATCAAAATGTCACGAAGGAGAGATAGGGAGTTTAAATAATATTTTGGCCCACGAGATCGGGCCAGTTATATTTTTTTTTGGCCCGCGTCAAGTTAAGATGGCATAATTTCGGCCGCATCACAGCTGAAGTTGTACAGGCCCGATGTAGATAATCATATAAAAGTAATTTAATGAATCATTAGAATAAATCTAATCAGGACCTGTTATAACATTCTTTCTTGAGGGAATTACTTAATTCTCTCAGGAAACATTTTGATTAAACGCTCTTTAACGATCATAACAAATGAACAAGGTCCAATTAAGTCCTAATGAAGACAAAGGGCGTGTGTAACAAGCCACTGGTTATAAATCAAGTATAAAAAAGGCTACTCTACTATAGTCCTAATCTACGCTATGTACAGCACGGGTTGGTTCACTGGTTGGTCCGGTTTGTACATGTGGGCTCTGGTACGCAGTGGGCCAGATGGACTCTACAGACACAAAGCTCGACCTCAACCCGCTCGGAATCTACGAATTCACTTCAAACTGGAATCATGCACGGTATGAGCTCCTAGGACAGAATTCCGTTTAAGTTATATGGAATTTCTGAACCCACAATACAGTAGATAAAATTCTATAAACTCCCACTTTTAGCAGACTAATATTTTTGCATACAATTTTTTATGTTTTAAATTTACTTCAAACTGTGTATATTTTCCAAATTTTATTGTTTTAATCGGGTGTAATATTATCAACCATTTTAATGGAATTCGTAGTAAGGAGCTGAAATTCACCACAACGATGTGACCACCACCTCACCCTAATTAGAATACGTATATAGAAGAAAACTTTAGATACTACTTATTTACAAAGTACAATGTATGTATACCAATGCTAGTGAGTTTAGCAACTACTTTAACACACACACTAAATGCATTTTGATTTATTCATATAGTATCTAATAAAATAGTAGTTGATAGTATGTAAGAAAATTACGAAGGAAGGATTCCCTTTTTATGAAAGGTTATCATTTTTTTTAAAGAATCTCTGTAATGATCACATTTAGGTGGTAGATATAATGTAAGTAAATTTAAATAAAAGGATTTCTGCCGAATTTTTTATTCTGGAGAAAGTTTTAATTTCAACTTCGGTTGAGACTGAGAACGAAAAGGATATATACGATATTTTTTTCTCTAATAATTGATTGGTAAAATATAAAATTTTTATTTCTTGTTCAACTTTTGAAAAAGTTAAATCGTTTTTGGATAAAATTATAAAATGAGCTGAATTATTTAAAAATTTACAATTGCTTCATTCGCAAAGTGATTTCTTGTTGTTTCGTATGTTGTATCCTAACTAAACAACATAAAAATTATTTAAACTTAAGTTTAATTTGCTTTTGTAATTATATTTGAAAAAAATTAAAATCAACATGTTCTATTTAATGGGTTTTATTGTACACAACTATACTGCCTTATTTTTAGTTCTTGTAATAATAGTCATATCTTATGGTCAATATAACCCAGACAATGAAAATATTTAAACACTTCAGTTATATACTAACGTAAACTTGTAACTATTCTCACGAAGGCGTATTTCACTATTTACACGGTAAATTAAAATCCCTACAAAATATAACAGTACATTTAAGTACCTGTCTTCATTCAACCTTGAGTTCCAACACTAAAAATTTGTAAAAGCTACCAATAAAATCCATCAAATGTTTACATAACCTTGAAGGCAAATATACCCTTCTAATAATCAGAAATTTTCTTTCACAAAAACATTAAAAGTACCCTATACCCCCAAAATTTTAGAACCTATTTACCCACAACCCCAGTGTGGAAAAAATGAAAACCTAAATAAAAATAGACAAATCTTATTATACAAAGAAATTTAATGAACTAAAAAATAACTCCAAGCGTCTACCATCCTTCACTCACCACTACTTCACCTACGACCACACAAATACTTGACGAAACGAAAAAACGTACAAAAAAGGGGTGTTCCTGCTGCGGTTAAAATCGGTATTCAACTCGGGTGACTCGAAACCATCAGGGGGTCGTCTTCGGGCGATCAGTCGACTCGTCTGCAGTAGGAGAGGAGAGTGGCTGCCGAACAGGACCTTCGACAGCATTCGTCGACGATTCCTGTGTTCCGCTTGTGCAGTTCGCTGGTGCCGCCTCGACCGGAAAGGGCCACTGCGAACCAGCCGGGGTAGGGGTCTGAAATCAGTGGAAGGAAGAGTTAGAAGGGGAAGATAGGAAGATATTGGAAGGGAGACCCTCCTAGATCTAAATGGCTAGAGCAGGGGTTTCCAACCTTTTTGGAACGAGTGACACTATTTGGGGAACAAAATTTAGGAGTGCCACTTCCACTTTTTCCATCTATTAAAAAATGTGAAAAGTAAAAAACATTATTCACGGACTTTCGAGTTATGAGAACTTTACGTTAAAAAGCATATTTTCCATATAAAGTGGAGGTATAAAAATTAACGCAAAAATCATCCTCTCGAAAATTTTTGCAAAGTCTCTCTCAAAACGGATTTATAACGCATTTTGCAACGCTAGGTAATTTTAAAATCATCAGAATAAATCTTCAGAAAAATATTTTAAACCCCAAAAGTTATCTTCATGCAATACAGTGATGAAAAGAGAATATTACAAGTTTTTAATTTTTTCAATAAAGTTTGTTTAAATTAATTAAGGAGCTCCAACGATGGAGGTGGTTAGGCTACTGTCATTCATGCAGGCACCTAAAAATAGATTAGGTCGTCTGCTCAAATTATTAAACCTAGATATTTTATTCAAAATTGGCCATCCCTGGGCTAGAGTAATACTACACGTCGCTGAATGGAGGACAACTTACAACTCGAGATTCAATCTGGAAAGTTTCTACGTATGATACAGCGAGCTGAGAAACTCTCACCAATAATTCAGCCTCCAGACGTCATTATTGAAGCTTGAGTATTTCAATCATGTTCAAACGGAGGAATTAAAGCATATCAGGGGAATATTGCGTAAGGAGACAAAATATCCCCAAATATTCTGATATTAGTCTTCATCAGTGAATAATTAATCGCTTCATATAATTACACTTCATATAATTAATGACAAAACAAACCGGAGGGATTTGAAACCTGGGAAGAAACTCCAGGAAAGACGACAGAGGAAATCCTAAGTTATGAAAACATCCTGAAATATTTTTGAAGAGAAGGGAAGGGGAGAAGTTTCTCATGTATTTTATAAACTTAAAAGTGAGTATCAATAGAAGAAGAAATAAGTAGGGATGTGGTGATATAGTATCATTAAATTAGAAGAATCTACATTAACATTTTCTTCGGAGACTCCCCATCGCCTTGCCAACTGCTCCATGCAATTCAGATTTTTAAAAATGCTTTGGATTCAAAAATGATATGATATTCAAGAAAGGTCCTTAAACAATCTCCCAATCCTTTCACATTTTTAAAATAGATATTAACACAACTGTATTGGCCGTGAAACAGCGCTAGTTTAGAAGCATGCAATGGTAGTAGACAAGAAGGATTCCAAATAAATCTGTTTCAAATTGGAATTAGCTCGTTGTGGCTCCACGGTCTTCAATCAAACTAATGATCTAATCTTTGAGTCATCATACAACATTAAAGGGGCAATTTCAGAGTTTGGTGATACTTGACAATACTGAATCTTTTGGCATTATTTTACTTAATTTGTGGTATAGCTTGGCTATCTGTGAAAGGCACGTTTTAGGGTTACATTACACTAATGTTCGGCACTAGTTAACTAGAACTAGTTGCAACTAGTAGTTAACTACTGATCAACTAGTAGTTAACTAGTAGTTTAACTACTTTTGGTTTAAACTAGTTCAACTATTAGTTTAACTACTTTTTTTAATAACTACTAGTTGAAACTACTTTCAAAATTTCAACTACTTTCAAAAAAATTCTTATTAAAATTTTTTATCAAAATATAGAAAAAATTGTGCTGTAACAAATTTAATTAAGATGATAGAGTACTCAAAATACCATAACCAGAATTAAAGGCCCTTTTTGCGCGTTTTTTGTGATATAGATAAGAAAGATGTAGTATTAGAATTTGGGCAAAAAATAGGTTATGAAATTAATATTAAATAGACTAGTTAACTAGTAGTTAACTACTTTGGGAAACAGTTAACTACTAGTTGTAACTAGTCCCAGGAAAAAATAGTTAACTACTAGTTGCAACTAGATTTTCCCAGACTAGTTAGTAGTTGGTAGTTAACTATTTTTTGACCACTAGTTGCCGAACACTACATTACACTAACCGCCTTCAGAGTGTAGACAAACTCTATCCCTACCCATGTTAATGGACTCTAACCGCCTATCTGGTTCGAGACTTCACGGAACCAACACGTGACCTACAACTGAGCTTGCGATTGGTTACCACAGATACTACACTAGTAGATCCACCAGTGTAGTATCTGTGGTAACCAATCGCAAGCTCAGTAGGTCACGTGTTGGTTCCGTGTGACGTCAGACGGTTAGAGTACATTAAGCTAAATGGTGGTTAATAAATATGTTGCCAACTTGGCGCATCAGCAAGTCTAAAACTATCCCTCATTGGACAGTGGGCACTCTCCATACAAATAATAACATGGTTTTGTATTTGAAAAGAGTCCTCACCTAGCAAGGCCTGCTGTAGTTCCGAGCTCCTCTTTCCTCTGACGTCATCGTTGGGGTCGTAGTACTCGCCGTTGCACATGAAGCTGAGGGCTTCCACCAGCATGCGGCCGCACAGTCGAATGTCCCGCTTGGCCACTCCGAGCTCCCCGGCTCCGGACACCACGGTCAGAGCCCCGCACACCACCAGCAACAGCTGAAAACGGACACACTTAACTTAATGAAAGAAAGAAGGCCGGATACAACTTCAGGAGAAACGTAAAATAATTGCTCGTTTTTCAAGAAACGTAACGTTTTCCTCAATTCAAACCGTTAGCTTCTCGTTAAGTTCAATCAAAATCAAATCAAATCTAATTCTGCCCGGGCCTAGTGGCCCATCAGGTGGTGCCCATCTCCGTTTCATTAGCCTTTGGGCCTGGGGTGCTAATTACTTAGTTTGTGTCTAGGCCGAGTGGCTAGCCCGACGCTGGACCCCCAGTTGATTCCCCAAGCGAGCTTGGTGCTCATTTTATCGACCCCGGGAGGATAAAAGGCTGAGGTGACCCATGACCAGCTACCCAAGCAGAAGCCGCAAGGCATCGAACCTGGGTCGGTAATGCTCGTAGCCACCATTACACCACCGCGGCCACAACTTTGTTAAGTTGCTCGTCATTAATTAATCCTTAGTTTCGTATACAACAATTGGCTATACTATCGTTTGCCGACGTTTTTTTTTCAAAGACAACAATATCAAACTTTGGTTTTATAAGTAGGGGAGGGAGATTGGGGCACCTTGGGACACTTTTTACTAAATTATTTTTCTAATTTATTTATACCGTGATATTTATTCAAACGCAGCTAATATATTAACAGCCATATTCACAGCCATCAGCGTCGGTGTTAACCAGCAGCTAAAGAAATAAAAATTAGCTTTTCGCTGCCTCTGATTGGTGGAATCCTTCTTTGACCAAGGATTTAACACCGACGCTGATGGCTATGAATATGACTATAAGTCTTCTTAGTCTCAAATAAATAATATAGGAGTCATTAACCAGTGGTTAAATTTAAAATTAATTTACGTAAATAAATTACGTTTTAATTAATTGAATTGAATTGAATTAAATTTTTTTAAAGGAATAGGAGAGGACAAATAAAAGTTCACGTGAGGAGGTTACAAAAATTATTGGAAATTTTATTGGAAATTATTGGAATTATTGGAAAATTATTATTACCCCAACAAAGTGTTTTTGTTGGTTACATGACATTTATATTTCGTAAATCACGTATGTTTAAAACTAATAAAAACATTAAGCTTTTTCACGAATTATGACATTTTGGAAAGTAATTTTAATTATAGAAAAAAGGATCTAAAATAAATTATGTGGATGCTAATATCTTAAAGACATGCGTAGGAAAGGATTAGGATAGGGTTAGTTTAGAAAATATTCCTTCAAAGGTCTAAACTAGATCACAAAAAATATAAAAGCTCACAGAAGCTTGAAGTAGAACACAAGCGGAAATTATCACAAAAATTTTAAACTCACCTTAACCATTACTGCGTTCATGGCTGTGTATGATGGTCCCCGGAGTGGTCAGCTGGTCAGATGGATGCTCACGAAGATACTCGGATTGAAGTGGCCTCTCCAGACCCTAGAGGGCCCTTATATAGGGGAGGAAACTCCCTGTATTGCAACTATAATTCCAAAAAAGGAGCGAAAGTGACCTCGGGGACCTCCCTTACAGTGTAGATTGGTAATCCGGATTAGTTTTTTCCACGTTACCATTGGCAGAGAGGGGTTCTTTAGTACTCAGAATGGCAGTGATTGGTCATTTTTAAGCAGATTTGTGGTTCTGTGGGCGGGTGAGAAAGATCCTAGACCTTAATTCGTTCTTGGGAAAACAAGATAATGTCCGGTTTTGGATTCAAAAGCTGGTACTTTTTTGTAAACTTTCTTATTCTAAGATGAACTATTTTTAAGCAACTTAAAGTATTGGTGTATGAATACTGGGAGGAGATATTTTCCTTGAGAAATCATGATTGTCTTATATAACAGGATGCTCGAATTGACCAAATATAAATTTTGTTATAACTTAAAGCCTTACGTAATGATTTGCCTCTTTCATTTTTGTTTTAATCCTTAAGTACACCACAACCTTTAAAATAGAACTTAATGAAATAGACCGTTGGAGGATACTTTTAACTATTCCCACATTTCCTACTAGTTCATGTTTATTTCATGATCTTGCCATCTGAAAAAACATAGCAGCTTATATTGATTGAAAGTTGTTTTAGGTTAGAATTTTCTCTTGCTCTGTAAAAGCAATGTGAAATTTTTAATGTTAATGTAGAGTATTCATATCAAGACTCTGAGATCACGTGCAGCTGAAGTTTATCAAAATATTCTTGATTTTAAAACCGTATTTCAACTTTTTTTTTTTGACAGCATGTATGCTAATAAAGGAGAAATAAAAAAAAAATGAAGTATTATTTTTTGCACTCTGGGTAACTGTATATGAATAACATTGAAAAATTTAAACATAGGGATAATTAAAATAAATTGTTTAAAATCAATTGGTACTACATAGTTAGTCTCCAATTTCAAAAAGTTTATAGAGTTTAAAAGTTTTTCATAGTTTTTCTCCAATTTCAAATTCAAATTATACATTTGACTGAGGAGATGCTCTATACATATTTTATACAGCATCATACTTCTAACAAAAATACATTTTTATTTAAATAATATTTTTTAATACTAAATTTAGGTTAGATATGTTTTTTTGTAAATAATTCACACACATTTTAAAAACTTTTAAATAATATTTACAAATGTAAAATTAAAATTAATGGTGATATTTATGCTTTTCAACAGTAATTGGGTCCTTGTGCATGCTACAAACATTTACAGAGGTTTATGGTTAAGTTCAAAATGCCAGATTCAACTAAGATTTTTCAGAAAGTTATTGGGATTATAAAAAATTATTAATAAAATATATAATATATTAATAAAATATAAGAAAGTTCGCATATTTGCAAGTTTTTCAGAGTTTTTATGTAGTTTTGTATCTTTTTAGTTAGATGAAGTAAAATTTTAATCAAAAAAATTAAAAAACTTGCAAATTTGCGAACTTTTCCGGTTTTGGGTTCTAAAAACCGGCTATTTTCACATGCTAATATCTCCGTGAATATTCACAATATTTTCATGAAATTTTTTTCAGTGAGTTACTTATAACAGTGGCAACGATACTCTCACTGAGGTGTTTGCTCTATCTCCTTTAGTTCCTTAAATATTTTTTTTAACTTTTTTATTTCGCCGCTAGGGGCACTGTATGTCCTCTCAATGGATTCTCCAGGGTCCTAGGGGTAGACCTTACTTCCAGGACCCTAGGAGACATTGGTTCCAAATAAAAGCCGTGAAACGGACTTTTGAAACACCCTGTATATTTCATGATTCAACCATTAGTTAATTGTTTTCTTAAAAAACATTACACCTATCTTGAATCTCAAATTTAACAGTAAATATACAAAAAAAAAAATCTTAAACGAAAATGTGATTAATATATTCACTATTTATATGTACTATCAATAAGTTTTTTTACAAATCTAGTATCAGCATTATGAAGAAGTTAAAAATTCTCTGAAAAACTTCCAAGTCACATCGAGTAGGACTCATTAACGCTCAACTGAAATATTTTTTTTAACTTTCAACTAAATATTAATCTAAATTTATAAAATTAATGTATTAAAATATGCTAAAAAAATCCAACAGTTTTAGTTTTAAGATACTTAAATTAAATATGGATTTGTAGGAAGAAGGGGAATTTGTAAGCTTATAAAACGATTTAATTAAATATTTTTTAGAAATACTATTACGTGTGTTAAAAGTAAATTTCAGAAAAGAAAACAACTTTTTGTAAGTAATAAGTTTTCCCCTTTACGTAGTCAAGAGAAAAACTTTTAAATGATTAGAATTAGTTTTTAAATACAAGTTTTAACCCTTAAAATTAATTGATGAAAATCGATGAAATTGAGGAAAATGTGAAATAACAATTAAAAGTCAGTTTCACTTTTTGGGTTTTATGTAGAATATAAGTAAAGAGGTAAAATGTAACCACAACAATGATATGAGATGAGTACTGATTTATTGGGGAAGGAGTGTGCTAACTAGTTCATAGCAACAGTTAGTTGGCTTTTCCGTAAACTCTTGCTTCTGTAAAACAAGTTTTTCCTTCATAGTAGAAAGTATGCAAAGAAAAGAACTATGAACTACGAGCGCCCATCTTTAAAAAATCGTATTGAATATATTAACATTAAATTAAAAATTAAAATTTGAAACTTTTTAAAATGGTATAAATATACATATAACTTAAAATCTATTTTATTAGACTTCCTACCTCACAAAATAAATGTGTTTTAATTTAGACTATTACAAGATTAAGTTTATACAATATACATTTATATTTTGTGTTCCATTAATAGGATGACAATGAAAAATACACTAATTTAACTAATAATATTTATATAATAATTAAAATTATACTTACTAGTTGCAATTGGAATTAGCACTAGAAGTTCTCCTAATATTTTCGAAAAGAAAAAGTCTTTTGAGTCTCATCTGGCGGCAATAAACTCAAGTGATGTGTAAAAATGAGTTTTCTTTTTTATTAAACTAATTCGTAAATTAGAGTGACCTTGCAGTTCGTAAAAACGTGAGTGTTTGTAACATAGTAGAACCGTAGAACATAAGGAAGAACATCGATGGTATTTAGCTACGATGAATACGAAATATTATACTACATGGGGAAAATAGAAACCCCCTTTAAATATACGACAGATAAGAAATTTAAATACATAAAATGCTGTCATTATAAAGTTACATTGTCAGTTTATACAGTTAGGGGAGAATGGGGTAATAAGAAACATTTATATTTGCTGCTTTGTGTCTGGGCCAAAAAAATCTGAAAAAAAAAATCACAGAATATCTTTAAGACATACTTTATATCCCATAAAAATTTTATCGTTTTAGAATAATTATTTCAGTTAAAAATTCGCGTTTTAAAGTTGATGCATCCAGCAAATACATAAGCGAAAGTCATGCCATTTCAACTATTATGTTTTTGCAATTAAATTATCTTGGACCTTTTTTGGTGAACTTTTTTAGAGATGAAAAGGGCTGTATAATTACATTTTTGCACTTTAATTTAGAGTTGTAGGTCATCCTTAAACATGCCCTTTTCTTATTACCCCATTTAAGCAAAAGGGGTAAGGGTCTTATTACCCCATTTAAGGGGTAATGAGAAACACTAGCATTTTATCCCTGAAAATTTATTAATCGTATTTTTCTCTTTAGTATTTCAATATTTTATTGTTTTTATTTTATTTATCTAGTTAAAATGTTAAATTCAATCAAGTTTATAATCTACTTCAATTTTCTTGAAAAAGGTGGGATTGTAAGATACTTTTACTCACCACTTTATTGTTTATTGAAATATTTATAGGTAATTTATTGCAAATTTTTAGCAAACTTTGCATTTTAATTTAAGTGATGATGAGTAAAGTAAAATATTAAATTAGTTTTTTATATTCACGTTGCCTAGAAATTAATTAAAAACACTACTGAAACACAGTGTGGGGTGGGGGGATTAGTTTCCAGGATTTCTTCATATAATTCCTTGAACCATTCGAACCTGAAGGAAAGGGGTAGCGCTGAGTTTATAAAGAGGAAGAGAAACCGACCTTTAAAAAAACTGAGTTTGTAGAAAGAAATGGAGGGGGGTTTTGGGGGGGATAAATTTTTAGTTTCACAAAATGAAATAAGAGAAACCCCATTTTATTTGTTTTGTCATTATTTTAAAGTGTTGTATTTAAAAATATACCGTTGTTAAAACTTTCAGCTTGTAACCTTTTTAGCCTATTTTTTAACCGAGCATATCTCTAAAGATTTTCAATGAAAATTTTTGAAAATTTCTATGGTTATAAAATACACTTCAGAGATTCATTTGATTTTTAATTGTTTTAATTAGTAAAATAACTGGTTTGTTTCCTATTAACCCTCGTGGGGTAACGTTATTACAGTCGCTGGGGGTAATAAAGATACACGTAAAAAATTCCTTTTCGCCTTTATTTAGCAGGTGCATTATTTTTTCAAAGAAAGTTGTTAATGATATAAAGATTCTGTAAAAAAAAAAGCTTTATAAAAAAGGAAAATCTTGTGGAATTTTGAATGTTTCTAATTACCCCACTCTCCCCTAGGAGTAGAGTTTACTTGTAATACATAGATTAAGTGATGATTAAAACGGAATTTCTTCTCTCGTGACCGAAAACTGATATTCCGTTATTGATAAAAAAAATTATCAGTTATAAAATACACTTCAGAGATTCATTTGATTCATTAATTAGATTTATTTAAAAAAAATCAATATCTATCAATGTAAAATTATTTTAAGACATTTCTACTTAATTAGAAATAATCCATATTAAGGATCTGTAAAGTATGTCTCCGGATCAAAAACTGCCCATTTAATGCCTAAATTGTGACTCATGGTATTTTTTTCCATAAACACACAATCAACTTCCATTAGTTGGGGATATATAAATCAGCCGTTTGCAAATTAGGAATTTAAAAATTGGATATTTTTTCTGAATTTAGAGAGCAATAATGAGGATTTAAAAGTATATACTCATTGAACATAGTAAGAGTTTTAACGAAAATCTCATAATATTTGAGTTTTCAAATGAAGTACAGCTATATGGAATTATAAATAAATGTGGTCCTTTTTTGAGGTGCATTAACCTCAAACAGGCGCGGATTCAATGAGGGGGCACTCTAGAAAGTTCCCCCTCTTTGTGCTAAAAAAAAGGGTGGGGAAGGAAAAACAGAAAAAGTAGTGCGTTAAAAAAAAGTACATTTTGAAAGACTAAATTATTTTCATTTTTTCAAAAAGTGTACCTTTTTCCCCCTTTTTCCTTGTTGGTCCCTTTTTCTTAATAATTTGGAAATTTTATCAAACTTGGAAGGGACAAATAGTATATTTAACTAGGGGCTTGAGAGAAATTTGTAGAAAAGAAGGAAAATTTTGTCTATTTGGGTCTAAAGGTGGAGGTGATCCACGAAAGTGCCCCTCCCTCCCGCCTGACCTCAAAAACATGTTACTATAGAGTAATTGTTTTTCAGTTAGTGTTATCTTTTCCACCTTTACTTAATTTTCTAGACCTCTAAAAATTGTGTAGCTTATAAAGGTACAATTTTCTCCGAAAGTCTGTATAACTACAGTCATCAGTAAATATACGTTAATATTTTTTAAATGGCCCTCCTGTATCTATTAGAGTTTAGCCAGTACTTTGTAGTTTTGTTAAATTAAATTAAACCTTGGAAATCAAGGTTTTCCGAGGGTGTCAGAATATAACAGGGTTTACCTAAGTACTACTCGCGTGCTAAATCTGGTTTCCCAACTTTTAAAATGTGGTCCAAGATTATCACACTAATCTTGAAACTACTTTTTTTACCTCCTTTTACCTTTTTTTACCTTTTTTTGCCTCCAATGTATAAGAGGAAATATTGAAATAAAGAGTTGTTAAAAAAACAGTAAATGTTTTCTAAAGATAGACTCTTAGACTCGAGATTTTTTAAAAATTTTAACACGGCACAACACACAATTTCAAACTAAAAACTTGGTTATATTTCATCATTTTTAAAATTAAGACAAAAAACCCTGTCCACAGAAAATTTATGTAGTAAATGTACTCCCTGGGGCTAAAATTTTTGGAGATCCCTGCTGCTCTATATATGTATTACATAATGCTATATTAAAAATAATTAATTAATTACTAGTTATTTATAATAAATTTTCAGTTTCTTCTAATAGAGCATTCGCACATGACGTCACTTGGAGGACAAAATCAACTTTGCTAAGGCTGTTGTTAGGGGCTGGACATAGAAGTATCCAATAGCAGCATTCGCACATGATGTCACTGGATTAATAAAACAACGTTGCTAAGGCCGTTGTTAGGCAGAGTCATGTGATTGAAAATGCTCTATATTTGGGTTGCACACTTGTACAAATATAAATAAATTCATGAATTCTACTTCTACTCTTATTCCTTTTCCAGGGTGATTCAAAAACTTAAAACAATTCAGAAATGCCTTGTAAAGGGGGATTCTCCGAAGCAATCTTGAAGCACTAGAGCGCGGACAAAAGTTGCCAGAAGCAATGTAAAATGTTTTATTGAGGTAAAAATGTTGGGTATAGAAATTAAATTAAGATTTTGATAAGATTTTTAAAGAAAGAAGGTAAGTCCTTAAGAGGTCGTCTTCAAAATGCGACATTAAAAAATAGTTACAAAACTGTTATTAATGTTAATTTGTGTAATTAAGTTAACATTTAAGTGACGGATTTTTTTTATTGTCGCATTTTGAAAACGACCTCCAGGACAAAATCTTTACACAGTTTTTATAAATAAGTTAGAAAATGATTATTTTCATTGGAATTTTATTTCTACCCTCCCCAACCAGTGGCGTAGCCAGAGGATTTGGGATATTTCCCCCGAAAGACAATAATTTTCCTGCTTTTACCATAGGGTTGGACTAAATTTACTCCATGTTCCCCTCCGAAATTCTGGGTATAAAACACTTCCCCCAACCGTTTGCCCAAAATAAAAAATTTTACATAGTGTTTTTGAAAATTTTGTCTAGTGCAGTGGTGGAAAACCTTTTACGGAAGCGTGACACTATTTTGGAAACAAAAATTATGCGTGCCAATTTTTTCCAATACACAAAAAAAAAAAAAAATTATTCGTAAACTGATAGTGAAAATTTTAAGCAAATAACTTTTTTTTTTCTTCTTAATGGAGACTTTAAAATAATAGAGGGATAACTCCCCCGAAAAATGTTTGGAATTGTCTCATAAAACGGACTTATAACGCATTTTGCAACACTAGTTTGAAAATCACAACTTCAGAAAATTTTTCCAAATCCCAGAAAAATGTTAGCGGCAGGTAATAGTAGGACCTCAATGAAAAGAGAATCCTACAAGTTTTCAAAGTATCCATTAAATCTGGTTCTAAATAAATTAAAAAATAGAATATTCGGTGTTGATAGGCTACTATCTTTCATGTACCGTACCTAAAGAGATTTGACCTTCATGAACTCTTACATTTAAGATTCTATTCAAAACCATTAATGAAATCGTAAAAAGGAATTAAGTTCACAGAAAACTAAGTTAAGAGATGGACGGAGCATTAAATCCTCATTGATGACGTCACATTATTATTTTCTCAAATTTTTCAATATCTTCATTTCTGATATATTTCTCCTAGCCTAGAAAGTTATGTAAGAAATCCAGATCAATCCTTAAAAATATCCTAAATTGAAATTTCTACATTTTAGACGAATTTCATTATTTCCTTTTTACAAAATTATAATTAAAATTAAATATAATTGTGGTAGCTACCACGTCATAGTGCCAAGAACCAATGGAAGGACTACAAGAAAGCAATAGGAAATTTTGGACTGTTTTTCCCTCAACGTTGCGGTCGCGTCACTTCTATTTTCCGTTCCCTGGTAAACAACGCTTCTGACCATCCATGCAACCAGCATAACATGATGCCCCCCCCCACTCACTTTCAAAAACTCGGATTAACGGAACTGTTTTTTCAAGTCCCAGATGGGATGGGGGGGCGTTGATCCGGTTGTTTTCGAGTCCGAAAAGATGATCCGGACTAGACAACAGCCGGACGGGATTTTTCCCACCGGATTTACCCATGGACGACGAAACATGTGTCAGCATGTTGCCAAAGACTCTGAGCTCGAGCAAAAATGTTTTCTTATAAGATTAATAGGGACTTATAGGGAGGGGATGCTTTTCGCATTGATGAATCATATACAAATCCCTCCCCTGTTGGGTTGTTTTTTCAGCACGTGTTGATCTACTAACTTGACCAATGGAGTGATGATGTTTATCCAGTCTCTCTGCGCCGCAGATGCAGAAAACAACTCTGGGGTCGTTCTTCATACTGTAACGGTTTTTCAAAACATACACATATCGCACACCTCCAAAATGCACAGTATGGTCACAGCTTGAAATTTTGAAGTTATTAATTTACTTGCCTCAAAAATTCGATTAAATTATTTTTTAACCTTAACCAACGTATAATCCACTGAAAATAAAGAAAAAAGGGCCCAAGCCTCGGACAAATTGCAATAAAAGGTTTCTCATCGGTTTTCAATAAGGAATGAATGACCCCAAGAATAATACTACAGTTCAAACAAAATCGAACATTAGAATATTTAATTTTTTTAATTTTGAAAAAATGGCATAGTAATTTGAAAAAATGGAAATAATTTGAAAAAAAAATAATAATAATATAGACATGTGATACATGTTTTTAGGTTATTTTTGAGTGCTGAAACCAAATATTGCTTTTAGTTTGGAAAATAATTGAAATTTGAGTTTTTAAAATTAATTTGAATAATTAGCTATACGAAAACATTAACCCCCCCCCCTAAAAACCTAACATAAGGGTCAAAAGAGACAAATCCAACGGTTTTCATTTAGAAATGACCCAAATATTAACAAACTAAAATTTGAAAATTTTACGAGTTAAAAAAGTTACTTTTTCTTAAATTTACCTTTTTTGTTTGCGAAAAATGCATTTTATTTTGAATTGGTGCCCTAAACTTTTGAAGCTTTTGAAAAGGTCATTTTTCAGAGGATATTGTCCACAGATAGTTTTTTAAAGGAAAGCCGGTGGAATTTACTCTTAACTAATTATTTAATTAATTTAATAAATTGAAATTGGTAAAATGTAGGACAAACTTCCAAACAAGTAAAAAAACAGGCAGTGGCGTATATAGAAATTTATTTCGGGAGGGGCCCAAAATTACTCCCCAGCCCCTCCCACACATATTTAATAGGACAAATGTAGCTTTTTAGGTGATAATTTAGGCCCTAAAAACTTAATATAGGAAAAATTGTTAGTAATAAAAATACAAGTACCAAAGGGGGGTCTGGGGGTTCTCCCCCAGAAAATTTTAGGAAGTTTGACCAAAAAAACCCAGGTTTTTAACTAATTTTGGTACACTAAGTTAGAATTTTGGATGTACATTTTTATGAAATTAATGTTTAAAAGTTATTAAAAATAGAATTCCAAGTACAAAAGAGGATCTGTGGGTCCTTCCCCAGAAAATTTTTGGAACTTTACCCCTTAAATCAGGGTTTTAACTTGTTTTTGGTACACTTAGTCCGAATTTTGGAGATATTTTTTGGTAGTTTTTGATAAACTTGTTATAATAAAGTTGTTAATAATAAAATTGCAAGTACAAAAGGGGGGTTTGGGGGTCCTTCCCCAGAAAATTTTTTGAAATTTGACCCTAAAAAACAGGGTTTTAACTTGTTTTCGTACACCTAGTCCGAATTTCGGGGGGGCCAGGGCCCCTTCGGCCCCCCCGAAATATTCGCCACTGAATATACGCCTCCTTATATACGCCACTGAAAACAGGTAACAGAGCATTTTCAATCACATGACTCGGACCTAACAACGGCCTTAGCAACAGAAATGTTACAGTTTTTTGCCCTAGAGATGTTAACAGTTACAGAAAATGACTAGCCGTGGAATTCTTCTATTGGAGCATTTGCAATCACGTGATCCCATTTCAAAAAACCGCCTTGGCAACAGATAAACAACGGCCTTAGCAACAGTTAAAAGCCCTTCAGAAGGTACACAGTTAAAAGAAAATAACCGTTTGTGACGTCAACTGAAAACACTCTTTAAAAGATTTTTCAACAGTTTTCACTTAGAAGTAGCCTGAATCCTGAATAACATCATACTAAAAATCGGACAAAATCGGACTATGGGAAATTCTATTTTTAAATTTTTTTTTATAAATACAGGCATTATGAAGCAAAGAATATAATTATTTTCGTAAAGGAATGCAATACTTGCTTGTAGGTTATTTTTCAATCGGGATGCTAAAAAAATTAATCTTAATTATGTTATAGTCTGTGTAGATAGAATCGGCGGTTGACCATGAGTTTTTTCTTAATGTATTTCTTCTGCGTTGCCATGGTAAAGAATGACGTGAAACCGCCTATTTTATTTACACAGACTATAATTAACTGGTCCCAAAACCTGGAACAAATTCAGGAAACAAATTTTCAGCGGATTTTACTTAGTAAAGTAAACTAAGTAACCTAATTAACAGCATAGAGCAGCGGTTCTTAAACTGTGGTCCGCGGACCCCTGGGGGTCCCCAGTGCCTTCCTAGGGGGTCCGCGAGTTACGAGAGGAACACTCAAGTTACCTTTGAATGTTCTCCAAATAGTTACAAAATGAGATGAAACACTAGTTTAAAGGGGCAAATTTCAAATAATTTTCTGAGGGAGGACCCCCCCAGCCCTCTCGAAATTTTGACTTATATTTATAATTTTTTCCTTGAAAATTCTGTGGTTTATAAGGAACTGTTCTCTTCGAGTGTAATCAAAAATATCTGAAAAGGATTAAAAACACTACTTTTTGAGGCAAATTTTCAAAATTTTTCTGGGGGAGACCCCCCAGACCCTCCATTATTACAAGGAGTAATTGTAAAATTTTGACATAATGTGTGACATAAATTAAATGCTACTTTTAAGTAATCTAAACTCAACGTATAAATATATTCGTTATAGGGAGTACCTATGAAATAACGTTGGACGGCAGAACCGGCAGTTGGCGCATGCGCTGTAGGTCCTCTATGTGTAGGTCTCGCGTAGTGAATGTTAGCGACGCGCAGTGACGTAGTAGTCCCGGCGCTCCAATCAGAACCGTTGCCAGGCAAATAAGAGTAGAGTTTAGTTTAAATTTACTGTAAAACTACCGTCCAAATAGACAGTGCCTTCATACATTTCTGATTTTTCCTCGAAAAGAGCGATAGCGTGCCAAATGTTAACTGTGGCAACCAAACAATCACTTTGATTTTTTAAAATGCATTTTCTAAGATAAAACTTTGATTTTTGTGCAATAAAAAGAGTTTTAGGCGGATGAATTAGCATTACAGTCTATAGAGTATTTTCAATCACATGACTCTGCCTAACAACGGCCTTAGCAACGTTGTTTTATTCCTCCAGTGACATCATGTGCGAATGCTGCTATTGGATACTTCTATGTCCCACCCCTAACAACAGCCTTAGCAACGTTGATTTTGTCCTCCAAGTGACGTCATGTGCGAATGCTCTATGGAGATCCACGCAGTTTGTAACTAAAATGGCGGCGAATCGTTCATTGTCCAGTCTCTCTATATAAAGGGTCGCTCCAATCAGAACCGTTGCAGGTTGCAGGGCAGTTGTCGGGTAAAAAAGAGTAGAGTTTATTTGTATATTTACTCTCTTTCAATTTTTATGGCTAAAATATATGGCAAGCCGAAACTAACAGTTTGTTTTGACATTGGTTCTCTCGTTCTCTGTCTTAAAATTTCACTCTTTTACGTACCCTCTGTGCTCTGTGTCATACTGAAATCAAATCTCGTAAAAAAACTGTCACTATACCTAACAATATTGTCTGTAACTGTGACTGTCACTTTGCTGTTGTTTTGTTTTGTTTGTATTTATTTGGCTTGCTCGTTGTTTTAAAAATATCTTAATTAAATCGTAAAAATCCCATGGAATATACTTGTAAGTAATGGAAGAAATTAAGAAACTTGAATACCTCTCACTCGTTTCCAAAATTTGTACTGAACTCGACAATCATTTAGGAATCAATGACAAAGATCTTGGTGAGTTTTTCTAGAATTTAGTTTCTTCAATGTTCTTGATTTTCACAATTAATATTAATTTATAATAATATGTTGATGAAACAGCTTTCTAAAGCTGTTCTATTTTGATCACTGGTCTGTATTGAGAAAAATATTAGGTAAATTTATAAATAAAAAAAATATTAGGTAAAAAATAAAAAAAATATTAGAAGTGCTTTCTCGCCAATGCCAGGCATTGGCGAGAAAGCACTTCGCGGTACGAAAAGATGGAGAACAATTCTAACCGATCTTCGGAAGTAATTTTTCTCCTTCTAAACAGTTAGGATGAAGCTCCGCACATTATTTTGAAAAAATGAGAGCATTTCCTCTAAGTCTAGATGAGAGTTTTCTCTAATGAGAGCATTTCCTCTAAGTAAGAGAGCATTTCATCCACACAAGAAAAGTGGCTTAGCCAAGAAAACAAAATCGTGGGATTTAGGTTAATTAATTTTAACATGTACAATTAATTAAGAAATTTTTTGCATATTAGGGGAAGAAATCTCGAAATTTTGCTTCGTAGCTACGCCCCTGCCTTCCCGGAACACACATATAGTACCTCACACTCAACGATATCGACCACCCTAAACAAAAATGCGAAATCACAAGAATATTAAAAATACCATGTAGAGAAAAGCTCTCCTTTTAAAAAAAAATGTGCAGAGCTTACCTCAAAACAGATAATAATCCAAAATTGGTTGTGGAAATTCGGGACGGGAGCACAGGAGAAAGGCACGGCCACGGAGTACGGCCAGCCGGCAATCGAAAACAAAGAAGGAAGGAGGAGCACAAGAGCGCACAACCATCCCCAACCCCAACGAGTAACAATTTCAAAACTGAATAATTATGGAAAAGTGGCGGTTGAACAAAAAAAAAATCAAAAATGTTCTACCCCCTTTTAACCAATTAAAATCCTGATGCCTTCAAATTATTCAATAAAATAAAAGAAACCAAACGGAAACAACCATAGAGGATGAAATAAAAAAGAAACAAGCTGATAGCGAATGAATGTGTGAGTCATTTGAAACTGAAACGGATCCTCAGTAGTGCTCTTTTGAATAAAAAACAACCCTATAAATATGTCAATCTTTGAATTAATGAGCTAAGAGGCAGGTAGCTGGAGGAGAGCTGGAGAAAAGATTTGATAACCTAGGATTGCTAGAATAAAGTAAGGGCATGGTAACCATGTAGAACGATTTATCGCCGAGTGCTCGCCAAGACCCGGATTCTTAAAATTAACCAAATATTATGTATTGATTCTTTTTGAAGTTCTAACTGTATTTTAGTACCACTATGTGATGCATAAAGACCTAGCAAAATCTCCTTTATTCTAAAAAAAGTTATTATATCATTTAGTCTCATCTTCAATTACTTAATGCCCCGCTTTTATTTTATCTTTTCTTGGTACCGTAGACTGCCCACACTTGAAGGCTTTCTCGGCCCGAAACGATTAAGATCTTCAGCACCAAGCGGAGGGGAGGAAGAAGGGGACTCGAGGGATGATGCACTAGACTACTCCTGTAGCAGGTTGAAGTGAAGTTGGATGACACCCGTTTTCCTACGCTATGGGAGTAGTCTAGTGGATCGCCCCTCCAGTGTCTTTCTTTCTCCCTTCCGTTAGGTAAAGATCTTAATCGTTTTGGGACGAGAAAATCTTCAAAAGTGGACAGTACCTTAGGATTAGCTGGGCGAGAAAAGCAAATGTACTGATAAATTGGCAAAAAAGAAATCAAACACCAAATTAAAAGAACAATCAAAATATCTCAACTCGATTGTTGTTTTTATTTTTGTTACATTGTTTTTGTGTTATTCGAGAAATTTCACCAATTAAGTCTGATCAGCAGGATTTATCCTAAAGTATACCCTTTTCTTTATGGTGATAGTAAAAACTGTAACAAATTATTATTACTATGAACACATTATATTCAGAGTTTCATCCGTGTTTTTCTGCCAGGTGTCCTGTTTTAGGAATTTTGTGAAAAATCAAATGGAGTTTTGTAAAACAAAGGGATTGTAGTACTACAAGCTTTATACCTTTTTACCTGGTTATACCTTATTTTATACATTTAACAAAAAGTAATATTATTATACCAGATATTCTTCTTACTACAATAGTTTGATAAATTCATTCAAGTTTTTATGATATTTCAGTTCTTGCCTGCATTTTATCTTAACGCTTAGCACAAACGCTGTCTTATTTCAGTTCTATAAAAAATTAATTGATTTATGTTTTAAAACAGTATCATTTACAAAACAGTAATGGTTTCCTTACTTTTCCTCCAGCTGAATTTATTATTGCCTTGGCAGAGAAGAACAATTCCTTCGAAGCCTTTAAGAAGGCTCTAGACGAAAATGGAGCAGAGTTTACAGTAAGTACTATCTGACTTTTAATTTATATCAAAAATGATATGAAGATATACTAGAGTTCTTTAATTTTCCTTTAAAAAAGTGTAACTGATACTTTTTAGTTATATCCATAAACAAGATTATTTTCTCTACATAATATAGTAGTATATTGTCAGTCACGTGAAGATTTGATAAAAAAAACCTATCTATTTTGTTTAGATTATTTTGTTAATTTTTTTGAATTCCCTAATTTTTCAATTTCTTCACAATTTTTTAAGCTGAGCACGCACGAGTGACTAAAGTCACGGTGACCAGGATCACTAGTATCAAAAATATCACTAGAAAACAATGGATCTCTATGAAGAAATTCTTGGCAATCGGCCAAGAGTCACGTCTATTGGAGGTTAGGGAAATGGAGCAGACTCTCCGTAATTTTTAAATATCTTTTTATTTAACGAGGACGGACACGAACATCATTACATCGAGCAAGGAAAGAGGAAGTAGCAACTAAAAGCTCTTCGAACAAAGACTGACGCGCATGCGCAGTAATACAAAATTACATTCCAAACCAATGGAAAATCAGACTCTCAAGTGTTAGGCTCTTGAACTGATTGATATGGCATGCACATCTGGATTATATACATTCACCTCACAAAGGAACAAAGAGATACTGGGATACTTTTACATATAATATAAAACCTAAATTAATTAAATCACTTTAAAGTTTAAAATACAACAACGTCACCTAGTGCACGGACTCTTCAATACTTGCAAATTGTTTTAATAGCCATGGCGACAATTTTGTCTTTGTCGCCGTGACAAAAGTCGCCCGTGCGCACTCGCCCTTAATGAGATTATGGTATTTACATTAAAAAAGCATGTTTTGGTCCAACTTTTAGTGCTGTTCCCTTATTTATATGCAAATTGTAAAGCAATATTAATGTTTAGTATGATATACATGATAAACTATGATTAAAATTGTTAAAAAAATTTCTTAATATGATCTACAATTAAACTTATTCAATGTTCTGGATTTACTTAGTAAAGTACACTGCTTGTCTTTCCTACTAAAATAATTAATCCCATTGAATATCCTCTTTAGGACTCTTTTATATCAAATCTTCTGCGCATTATACAACAAATGCGACCCAAGTCTAATCCTCCAAGTGATAACGAGGATGAAGAAAAGTCAGAACTTGAGAAGAAGAAAGCCAGGTTTCCTGGCTTAGCTATTCCAAATGATGAGAAAGCAAGGGTATGCATCAAATTTCCTCTTTATGACCTGAAAGTTTTCAGTAATTCTCCTTCTAGAGCTGTGAATTGTATAAATTTCTTTTAAGTGTGCTTATGGTCATGATCAGACTTAGATAATATAGACCAGCACACCAAACCTATGAAACTAAAATGTTTGATGAATAAATGGTCGTTTTAAATAATTAAATTTTGTGGTTGTAATACCTGTTACCTTAATGGTGAAATCAGTGTGGTGGATCAATAATTCTTTGATACCTACACCTATAATTATTTTCCCTAAAATTAAATATCTCAATGATAAGTGCCTTATCCTCATTACTAAGACATAATAAATCTATAGAGCAAATAACTATAAACTTAGAAAATGAATCTTCGATCAAATTACCTACTTCTACATTACATTAAAAAATACTGTGTCATTAACTCAGTAACATAAGTCGTTAATTTCTTAGTTTTTATACTTGCAGCCAGGATTTATTTTTGTCCTTTGTAAATAAGGATATTCTAGACTAATTTAATAAGGATTTGTTAATAGGGATGTGTAATGGTAATTTAACTCTCTGTTGTAGTTTGTGAACGATGAAGAAAAAGATGATGACGATGAAAAAGTTGCATTTGAAGCTTTGGCCCAGTTGGCAGCCCTTGCTCCTGGTAAAAAGTATGAAAGGTTTATTTTTTATCGTCTAAAGTTTACAGTGCCATAACATAAGGTTTTGTATAAAGTGCTTATAAAATTAAATAAATTCTTGAGGAGTTGTGACGAATTTATACTGTGTAATTGTCGATATGTCTTGATTTAATTTATGACTAAGTTGTCAGTGAATAAGGTGAGTAATAAGTAAAGTAAGATAATTTTACTAGGGAAATTATCTAATTTCAGTTAATTTCAAATTTGTTTCTGTGTAAAATGTGTTTTTCTTTATAAATTTTCTGTGATAAAATAGTGATTTTACATCTTTTAAGTCTAACCTTTGTTATGAATCAACTTTTTTTACCTTAATGATTATAATTGAATTAATAAAATAATTAATGTATCTTTAATTAGAAGGCTTGGACTCATTTGCTCCTACAATGTAACTCCTTGAAATGTTTCAAAATCATTAATAACCTCTTCTAATCTTTGTGTCTGGCTTTTAGTCCTTTGTGCTTCCATGTTGACTTATACACTAAATCATTATGATTGCTCATTACAGGCCTGATAAACATGAAAAATCTCCTGATTCTGATATTGACAGAAAACGTTCAAAACATAAAAAATCGAGTTCTGAAAAGAAAAGGTAAGATTTGTTGTTATTCTACCTTAAATTCTTTTTTTCTACTAACATTGTATAGTATGTCCGTTAATACAGCCTATTTTGTTTTTTCGCTAAAAATTTATCCTTCTAAGTAGTTTGGTTTGCTATTGAAGCTTTTTTGGACATATGAATGGATAAAATGCCTAAATGAAATTCTTCATAGTTTTCATTTTAAGTTTGATGGCACATAGCTCGTATTTAAGTTTAAAAAGCTCTTGTTAAGTGATATTTTTTTCAAAGCATGGATAATGTTTTCTGAGGTGCAGGGTGCAGAATAGTAAATTTCTTATTGGTAATTTAGCATAGACTGCGTTAGACGGTGGCTTTTTAGCCTAAACTTTTAAGCATCTAGTCTTGTTGGTGCTGTATGCCCCAATGGGGGTTTTGTGCCATTAAACACTTACCATACCATACCATACCTTATTTGTAATTTAGTCATTATGATTATTAGAGTATTTTAAAAATTTCATGAATTTCTTATATTTATTTCCTTTGCATTTTCAATAAAATAATGTGGATAATAAAGAAGTTAAATGTTAGGAGAAATCAAATAATAATTGTAAAATATTAATAATTAACTATTTATTTTATTAAAAAGGTTTTAAATTATTAAGTGCTTTAAAAATAGTAATAATTTTTGCAGTCGCAACACCTGACTGGTTGAAGTAGATATTAAAGAGTTAATTTAATATATTTAGTTTTTATTAATCTCTCTATATTAAAAAAAGTAACAGTGACCACTGTCGCCACCGCTGATTTAGAAAATTTTATTTTTGAACACTTTGATCTCTCACTACGCAAAAATTATTCATTTTATTATTACAGTGATTTATTTTATTAAATATTAATATCTAAAAATTAAGTGTTTTGATTCCATAACTGTACTTCCATAACAAAGCAAATTTCATAAAGAAAGGGAAGAGTTAGGAATTCATGAGCCAGGTTTTTAATATCCTTTCATTGATTAACAAAAAAACCTATTTCATTTCTTAAAGCAAGCTGAGCCTCAACCAATAAACAACTTAATATTTTGAAACTTCAGTGACATTTTATTTAAAACACAACATTTAACAAACAATTTAACAATACACAACATTTAGTAAATATTTCTTCTAAGTGATGTTTGTACACTTTTGTTTGTACATTTGTGTTCAATAGTTCAGAAAATGTTACTTTGATTTTACCTTTCTTTTATAATAATTGAAGTAAAAACCGTTACTGTGGACATTGAAGGCAAACGACTAAGGTTCGAGGGATACTTTAAATGTCGCTTTTCATGATGTATCATATTCTTAATAATAAAAATTGACCATTCTTCTCTAAGAGACCCTTCTTCATACGTAGCACAATGCAAGATGTTCCTTTTTCTATGGTGGCATCCAATTTTATTCCATATTCTTAAAGAGAACAGCTAAAAGCACTAGAAGCAAAATGAAATTTTATAAAGCAAGTTATGAGTCATAGAAATTCAAAAATTTAATAAAGAAATTTGAAAATATCTAAATTCTAGTTCTTCAAAACAAGCATTTTTAAAATTTTCTATATTTAAATTTTGAAAATCCATCTGGTCATAACTGTTTTATATAACATCAGTGAAAATGTCCCTTAGTGTCTAAGAGTTTTAGGATGTGCACTTTAAGAGTATAGAATAAAAATTGGGGCTCACCACAGAAAAAGGAACATGTTGTGTTCTGTCAAGTATGAAGATGGCCTCTTAGCCAAAAATGATCAGTTATAATTTTCAAGAATACAAAAAATCATGAAAATTTGCATTTAGAGTGTCCTTCTAAACCCAGCCATTCACCCTCAATATCCACTGTAACCTATTTCTAGTACACTATCACTGTATTTCTAGTACTGTACTATAAATTTTTTTAACAGAAGAAGCTCCAATGAGCGCCACCACAGGCGGAAACACTCCAGATCTAGGTCCAGATCACGATCCCCTCACAAGGATAGAAGGCGCCACAAGTATTCCCGCTCCCCCTCACCTCGCAGGGATGACAGGGATCGCAGGCGAAAGAGGTCTTGGTCGCGGTCTCCATCCCCGTACCAGAAACGGCACCGGCACAGCCCTGAGAGCAAAAACAGACATGAGAAAAGAGAAAAACCAGCTCCACTGCCTATGGAGCCTGTAGTGGGAGAGGTATGAATGATTAAAGCATGCATTTTTATACAGATATTTTGATTTCCTTTTAAACTAACTCATAACAATTGTTGCCTTGGAAGAAACAGTTGACTTTATTAAGCAGAATGCCAGTTTATTGATTTGAACCTAAACACAGAATATTTTAATTTAGACTTGCTTGTTTGGGTCTTATTCAAAGAGAAGGTTAATAGTAGTATTTTATCCAAGTTATACTTCTAAAGTAATTTGCAATGAAAAATGTTTGTTTTCAACTTTCAAAACCTACCTACTATATATTTTATGAAAGATTTAGAATAATTTTCTAAAGTGTTAGTTTTGTTGTAACAAATGTATTATAATTATTTCATACACATTGTTTTATGATACTCCATTCATACTAAAATTTAAAAAATACTCGTGTTTGACCAGCAAAATGTCATTCTATGTGTTCATAGGTAATTAACGCTAAAATTTGGCCATATCACTTTTCCGCCATTGGCAACGATTGTGTTGCTGTTTGAATCAGAACTTATTAGGCTTGAAAATGTTATAAATATAAATTTGCATAGTTAAAGCTCTCTGTATAGAATTAAAATGGAGGAAAATGATGAAGCGAACCAAGTTCTGGTCGGCAGATGTCTCTCTCAACAATAATGATAAATATTAATTGTTGTGTATTCTAATATAGTACTTTTACTCAAAACATAAGTGTATGCTTCAAGTGATAATATCTCATACACTTTTATAGCTGAAAAAGGCTGATGTCTAAATATTCAAGTACAAAATTTTTAAAATAATTTTTGGTACTTTTAGCTGGGTTAAAAAATTTTTAGCCAATGGTGAGTGAGCAAAGCGAGCATGTAGAGATGTAAAATTCTCGGTAATAATCTTTTGGAGAATATTCTCGGGAATATTCTCCAAGAGGAGAATTTTCGAGAATATTCTCCTAGAAGCTACTAAATACTAAATTTTTTTTTTTTTAAATTATAAGGGATATATCAACTTCAAATTAGAATAATATTAAAGGTTTTACAATGAGAAGTTATCATAAATACAAGAAAGCCAAATTAAATTGAAAAATATTTTAAAATCACTACTTAATTGATAAGACAACATGTTTGATAGGTAAAGTAATTATTACAGATAATATTACAGATAATTCTAATGTGATATTCCTTCTTTTAAGAATATTCTCGTCTCCTAATTTTACAAAGTTCTATCAAAATTAACTAAATGTCAGGTTCAAAAGGTCCTTCAGTTTGACAACTATTGGTATTATTACATTTGCTTTTAACAACTACATAAAAATAATTTAGACTCCTCTTTTAATTGTATGAGTATTTTCTCCCAGTAAAACTTGCTTCTAATATTTTAAAAAATATTTTATATTCTATTAAATAAAATTAACTTATTTAAAAAAAATTTGCGAAATAATGAAATTACAGTTCAGAGAATATTCTCTGAACTGTAGGGTGACTTTTAAATGGTAAGTTTCATTGAATTTGTTATTATTTTCAGGTTTCTAACACTAATACTACATGACCATTTCATATTATCAAAAATTTTTACATTTATTTCCATTTATCAATCAAAAAATAGAATATTCTCGATTATTCTCGCTCCTGGAGAATATTCTCAGAATATTCTCGTTCTCCGAGAATATTCTCGACTCACATCTCTACGAGCATGTATTGTAAAGCAATCCAAAGGAAATTGCATTAGCAGTTAGTTCCCTGGAGTTAGCAAGCAGGGGGCAGTAGGCCCCTAGTGTAATTAAAAAATGATTACATTTGGTTCGCAAATTCTTTTTGTCGGGTATATTTATTTTACAAGTATCATCTGTGTAAGCAAGCAAATATGTTAAAGCTCTTCTTTTCTTGCCCAATATCAATTCACTTTTATGATATTTTTATCTTTGCAGATTTATAATGGCAAAGTCACAAATATAATGCAGTTTGGCTGCTTTGTACAATTAGAAGGACTAAGAAAAAGATGGGAAGGTCTTGTACATATATCTCAGGTATTTAATTTGATCTTATACTCATGCATTAAAAGTTATTAGTATTTTACTATACCCCCATTAAAAGTAAACTTTTCAGGCATTGTTTAAACATAGTTTTATTAGTTGTGCAACATGGTAAAGGAAGTGGGACCAAGCGTCTAACCTCTCCATCTAAAGACACAATTCCATCCTAGCATTTTCTTCATGGCTATACAGGAGAAAAAAATTCATACATTAGTTATGGGAAATAAAAACTTTATTCGTAGATTCAATTGTTTACTTCTAGTCTTAAAAAACTTTCTAGATTTACGTATAAGTTGGACTAAAATTTTTTTTTAATAAATGGAATCAATTTTAAATTTATTTTATTTCAATAAAAACATAAATTTCAGTTTTATTTTTAAATTAAGGTAAGGAACTGTAGTGAATACGTCTATATTGATTTTTTTAGAATCAAATCTAAGCTATTGCTTTTTAAATTTTTAAACACAACCCAGTTTTTTAAATTAAGGGATTTTAATTAAAGTGTATATTTCTGGTATTTTCAAAGCATAAAGCTTTTAATTAAGGGCTATTCTAAAAACTTAGTTTAAGGGATTCAGTAAAAAAATATGAGGTGGTTAAAATTAGCTCAATTTGATTTTAATTTCAAAAAAGTGATTTGATGATATTAACAATACAGTAAAATTTTTGTAACAAAATAACTTTTATTAACATTGTAGAACTAATTATCAAATATGGCGAAGAAAACCCAAGTTAATAGTTTTATTGGTATTGAACTTGAGTTCACTGATATCAGTGTTAACAAATTAGTTAAATCTAAACATTTACTCTGTAATTATGTACTGCTTATTGATTTAATTTTTTTGTTAGTTTTTAAATTTTTAGCAAAGAATATATTTTATTTTTGGTATTGAATTTATTGCATTTAGTAACATACTGGTATTGATCTCCAGCTGAGAAGAGAAGGCCGAGTCACAAGTGTAGGAGATGTTGTACAGAAGAGTCAGAGAGTGAAAGTGAAAGTCTTATCATTTACTGGTCAAAAGACGAGCTTATCAATGAAGGTTGGTTGCATATTACTTTAGTTTTCAAATGCATTTTTCCATTCCTAAAATACTAAAGAAATGTCTCAACATAGAACAAACTGAAAATGCATGAAAAATATGAAATCCTTATTTACTCATTGTTCATTCTTTGTTTACTTATTGACTCATATTGGTGTATTCTTGGTTGTGTGAGTTTTTTATCCCTAGTTTTTCAACAAATACTTCCTAAATATTTACAATTAAAGGGCCTAGTATAAACTATGCTGTATTAAAATCTTTTCTTTAGTTGAGGTTCATTTACATCTTTATGTATATTTTTAAATTAACTTTGATAATATTTTTGCTTCTCCTTCATAATACATATGATAATAATTTAAAATAATTTATATGATAATAACTTCCCTCTTCGGGAGTCCACATCCTCAAGGGATCAGAGGATGGTGTTAGTAGAATTACAGGTAACACAGAAAAACTGTATTCAGGGAAGCCCTTTTTATTTTTGGACGACACAGGCACATCATTGAACATAATACCCACAAAATACTCTTGCGTCTCCTGTTGTCTGGTCACTTCACTTTACTTTCGATTTACAATAAAACATGACCAGACTAAAAACAACCAGAACCAAAACAAACATGACCAGACAGCAAAAAATTGTTTTCAAGGTATTTTAATATTTTTAGAGCATGAAAAATCTTAGTAAAATTCCTTCTTATTTCTAATGAAAATTTTCAGAGTTGTTTGTTATTGAAGGTTGTTGAAATCTATGTTAAAAACATGTTCTGTACATTCTTACATTTGACATGACATGATACATACCCTTCTGGCACCCACAAAATGCAGTTGTTTTAACGAAAGGACATTATAACAAATAAAATTAACACTGGTAATAACGCAGGGGTCACAATAACAAGAGGTTGTGTTATAAAGAGGTTCTACTGTATTTATATGATTCCTATTAAATTGTATTCTAGGATGTGGATCAAGAGACTGGAGAGGACTTGAACCCATCTATGTCAAGGAATGAACCTTCCAATAGAATGTCCACTCAAGACATCCTCCGAAACCCTGACAGACCTTCTAGTCTCCCTCTCATAACCAAAGTAGACGACAGTGATGTGGCCACTAGGAGGCATGTACAAAGAATCTCTTCCCCTGAACGCTGGGAAATTAAACAGGTAAATATTCTTTTTATCCCACAATGTTACAGGGATGACCAAACCACAGTAAGTGTGCAACAGTGTGGTATGGTGGAGCTAAAACTGATACCATTAAGGTAACCCAGACATGGGCAAACATTTTTAGGGGAGGGCCAGATAAAATAAAAAAATTATCTAGGCGGGCCAGAAACAAAAAATTTAACAAAACAAATTTTTATGAGTGATAGTTTTTAAAGTTGATTTTTACATCACACACAACTTATATTATATATGCTACAATGGTAAAAAACTTGGAAAAAAAAAGCTACAAAATTGATTGTTTAGAAGAGAATGAAGGCGCATGTGACAGATGAAACTGTGATACTGAACTTCTCAAAGTTTTTCATGATCTGGTAGAAACTGGGATGAGCTGATTCGCAGCAGTGAAGCTAAATGGTGGTCTTATAAAGAACATTTTGCCCTATGTGTAATTGTAGGGGTTATTCAAAACCATGCCGGGGGCCGGATTGACTCGTCCGAAGGGCCGCATTTGGCCGGCGGGCCGTACTTTGCCCATGACTGAGGTAACCTAATAGTAATAGCAGAGTGAAATGTCTGTGGGATGCATGAAAGAAAATCCAAGTTGACTATTAACAGATTTGTTTAACCACAATAGTAAGGCATTAAAACTCATAACTCTTTTGATCAGTGTGCCTATCATGTAGTCCATAAGTGGAACATACTATGGTTACCATAGTCTGTGTGCTGTTTTTACCCATCTCCAACACTTAGTAATCTAACTATTTTTTCTCTATGCAACGCATTTTTATGTTAAATCAACCTTCAAATTCTTAATTCAACTTTCAAATCAACCTTCATAGTGATGAGCTCTTAATTCACATTGATCAGATCAGTATAGGTAATCTGGTTCACAATAATGGCATTTATAAATAAATGGGAAAATGAAATATTGATTAAAACTAATGTAAAGTAATTTATTTTATTATAAAGTTGGGTGTAAATGACTGATTTTCAGTACAAATTTAAGTAACAGTTACTTGACAAATAAAATCCTCTTTTTGTGCAGATGCTTGCAGCTAATTGTATTGACAAATCAGAATTACCTGACTTTGATGATGCATCTGGAATGTTGCCAAAAGAGGAAGATGATGGTATGTATTTCTAGATCTTTTGTGTTTATTTTAACCCTCATCTCTTGATAATTAACAATTATTTATATTTTACAGATGAAGACATAGAAATTGAACTTGTGGAGGATGAACCAGCATTTTTGTCAGGACATGGACGATCCAACATGCAAGACTTGAGTCCTGTCAGAATAATGAAAGTAAGAAAACTTAAGCCCCTTATTGTTTCCTTTTCTTCAGTGTAAAGATTGAATGCATTTTATTATGTTTATCTAATGTGTAATCTTTATAAATTAACCGAGTTTAAAGAGACATTCTATTGAGCCTTGGATGGTAACAATCTTTTGGATTTAACAAGAATTTTCGGTACTTACGTATTATACCGTCGACCGGGACGCTGAATCCGAAAACGTTATCAGATCCCATTGACTTTACTATTACCGTGACGCTGAATGGTCAATATTTCTTAGAAATTTAGCTGATGCTATGTTTCCCTTTGTCTTCCCTCCAAGCTTAAAGTCTGTCTTCTCTAGACGGTTGGGACGGTAAAGTCTAAGTTCGAGTAGGGGTGCGGGAAATTTGGGTAGCTAGCTTGGCTACTTAGTGGAGTGAATGGCCTGGCTTGTTTGGGGTTACATAACAGCCAAGAAAAGACAAATGTTATCTATGAGCCAAAGGGGTTACAAAGAATTTTTTGTTACTACAATAGAACCTTGTGATAGAGGAACCCTTTTAAGACTAACAATACCTGGTCATTTTAACAAAAGGACATTTTAACGAGTAAAATTGTTACCATGAAAAAACAATTGGTACTTTTATTACTGGTTGTTGTAACACGGGGTTTACTATATTGGGGTTGTTATAAACAGGATCTACTGCATTCCTAAACTAATTTTGCCTATTAAAGAACTAAAAATTACTTCCAGTTTCCCTGGATTTTTGAGTGAACCATACATTTAATGTATGACTTTTTTTATGTATCAGAACCCTGATGGATCTCTTGCCCAAGCAGCCATGATGCAGTCTGCTTTGGCCAAAGAGAGAAGAGAAACAAAGCAACAGCAGAGAGAAGCTGAAATGGACTCCATCCCTGCAGGTCTCAATAAGCATTGGATTGATCCTCTGCCAGATGGTAAGTATCCGGCTTCCTGCTGTAATTTTAAGATTCACTCAGAATTGTTTAATCCACAAAAGCCTTAATTAAAATTATATGAAAATCCAAAATTTAGCAGTTTTCAAAATTCAAACAAAAAAAACTATAAAATTATACATGAAAAGAACCAACCTTTTGTTTTTCATCTGTTGATCTCGAGCAGAATAAATACCACAACCTGGTCAAATTCACATTAAAAAAATTACCATGGCAGATGGTAATGAATTATGTGTTTCTTTCTCTTGCAATACTTTCAAGTTGGCAATTTACCCATCCAAAACCACTACTCTAGAAAATATTAGAATAAAGATCTGGGAAACATCAAATCAGTAACAAAATTACCCTTACTGATAGTGCTTTTCTGCAAAATAACAAGTGAACATTAAGGGGTCTAACACCACCATTTCTATCTTTTAATCAGTGATTCTCTGTGTGAGTCTGTAGGACATTTTCAGGTAGTACATGAAATATTGGCCTTTTGGCATGCAAAATAATATGGAAGATAAAGTAATAAAACTATAGTAGGAGACATTCATGTAAGTTACTGCATCTTAATTAGTTCCCTTTCAATAACTACAATAGAACAGTTTTCTAATTAAGGGGAAATGTTACAACAATGCTTTGTATTCCATATTTAATTTTCAATCATTATTATTATACTAATACTTCTTTCATAAATACTACTTGTATAGGCATAAGCAAAGGTAACTTAAATATTTACCGAATTTAAGAAGAGAGTGTCTTTATGAGGCCCCTATATAAGTGTGTCATTATTTAGTGCATCGATTTGGTAAGACATCTAGTCGTCCTTGAATATGAAAAGATTGAGAATTACTGCTCTAAATGGCATTGAAAACATGTCAATCAATCCAATATAAAAAATGCAGTAGTCTATCTTTTTTTTAATGTCCCTAACATTATGGTTCTTTCTAGCTGAAGGGCGCACTTTAGCAGCCAACATGCGAGGAATTGGTCTGTCCACCCAAGAGCTCCCTGAATGGAAGAAGCACATCACTGGAGGTTCCAAAGCCTCTTATGGAAAGAAAACTGTGCTTTCCATTGTTGAGCAAAGGCAAACTCTTCCCATTTACAAACTGAAAGATGACCTTGTTAAGGTAAAATTTTAAAAAAAAATTCACAAAATTACAATTTATATGAATGTGTACAATACAGGGTTGTTACGTTTAAAACACTTTGTTTAAAACACTTGTTTTAAACACGTTTAAAACAAAGCAAAAAAAAACATTGTTTAAAACACATGTACTTTTTTAGTAATTTTTTCTATGAACAGATGGCATTCGTATTATAAAACTTAGTATTTACTTTCAACTGATTTTGATTTTTATTTGATTGACTTTATTTGATTTTTTTCTAGAAAGTTATTTAGTAAAAAATACAAATAAACTTGTTTGAAAATCATATTTTTTTATAATTGACCTGTTCTTAATGTTTTATTTTAATATTTTAATCAATGCTGCTAATGTCGTCAAAATATGCAATGAACTGAAAAGAATATGCATATAATAACTTATAAATGTTCAGATCGTATCTTAAACCTTTTAGCAAAATATATTGACATTTCTAATGTTAAAGCTGAAGTTGTTGACATAGTAACATATTTCCAAAACAATCATTTTACTTCGGCCAAGCCCCAAGAAACAGGTGCTAAAAAAGCTCAAGATGCCATCTGATGTCGGGGGTAGCTTTGTTAATCCATTTTCAATTTTAAAAACTTAATTTAATTTTTTGAAATCATGGGGTTTTTTTAGAATTTCTGTGTTGAGGGTAAAAAAAAACAAATAAAACGTTTTAAACAAAAAAAACACGTTTAAAACAAAAAAAACACGTTTTTTGTTTTTTTTAGAAAAAAACATGTTTTTTTCCAACCCTGGTACAATAACATTTTGATCAAATGCAAAATGTTGATTTTCAGCTCCCTAAAACTTATTTTGGTTCAAGAAACTCTTCTTAATATCTCCTCAAACTCAATGTGTGTTTTCTGTTAACATCTTGGTTGTTTAAGATAAATCATGGCCACACTAAATTTTGTGCCTTTTGGTTATACATCAATCTTTATTAAAAATTGGACACTACTTCCCCAAATAAACAGTTTTTTTTTGGGTGTTTTATTGAAACCTCTGTTATCTCTAGCTTTTTTGTGGCCTAATCCATAGAAATTGAAATACATGTTAAAATGAACCAGTTTTTCTCCTCTTCTGAAAAGTTAGAGAAATTAAGTCATGCTAAGCCTTAAAAAATGATATGACATTCATGTCCATTAACTGATCTGTGTTGACTAGTTAACTCTTAAAGGTTTTAATTGAAACAAACTTTTTTCCCTTCCTGTTGAGTTTAAACTAATAGTTTGCATGGTTTTCAGGCTGTGACAGACAATCAGATCCTGATTGTGATTGGAGAAACTGGGTCTGGTAAGACCACTCAAATGACCCAGTACTTGGCAGAAGCTGGGTTTACAGCCCGTGGCAAGATTGGATGCACACAGCCTAGAAGAGTGGCTGCCATGTCTGTGGCCAAGAGAGTTGCCGAGGAATTTGGTTGCCGCCTTGGACAAGAGGTAAGAGTGAAGGGTTTTTTTTTTGTCGTTTTACTTGAAAAAGATGGATTAATGTAAACATTTTCCGTTTATATTTTCTATCTTTCAAGATTTGTTTTTAAAAAGAATTTCATTAAAATTCAGAAAACCTTGAGTTGTTTTTGCAAAAATAAGAAACATAAAAATATTATCTAGTTTTATTTTACTCAAATGCTTCATCAAATACCAAAATATTGTAATTTTAAAGGTTTTTGAGGGATTTTAAAGGTAGTTGTAGAATATGCTGTTAAGTCATCTATTTTGAGGTTAAGCGCCTTAAAGCATTTATTAAGCATTAAAATGTTCAAGAAATAAAGCATGAAAAATTTGAAAGCATGTTTTCTTTGTCTTAAAGATTTTTCCCTTATTTAATAAACAAGATTTTTTAATAGAACTTTGATGAAGATGAACTTTCTTTCAGATAGTTTTCTCATTTTCCTAAGAATTTCTCAAAAAGATCAAATTTTATGTGATTTTAATGAGTGGATTGTTTCCCTAGATTTCTCTATACTGAAATCAATGAATCTATAACAACTTATAGCTCATTTAGTTGACAGAAAAGCACACGTAATGGCTTGTGTTAAAAAAAATTTCAGCTCATTTTTTTTATGTTATTTACATGTTTTTTATGTCTTAGGTTGGTTACACCATCCGTTTTGAAGACTGCACCAGTACAGAAACTGTGATCAAGTACATGACAGAGGGTATGTTGCTAAGAGAGTGCTTAGTGGATCCTGACCTCAAGACCTATGCCGTGGTGATGCTGGATGAAGCCCATGAAAGAACTATCCATACTGATGTACTTTTTGGACTATTGAAAAATGTATGCTAAAACTTTTCCTAAAACGTAAAAAGTTGTTTGCACCACAATTTTTTAAGTTCCCTCTATTCTTAAGTAGAGGTCCTTGAAATTCTTGAATCATGAAGCCCTTTAAAAAAAATTAACAGAATTATAGATAAATATTTATTGATTTAGCTATTTTTATTGTAAAAATATTAACTTATTTATAGCAGCTTAAAAATGTAGCTAATACAGGGTCCCCACTGTCCTTGAAAGTCCTTGAATTTTTTTCTGTTAAAATTAGGTCCTTGAAAAATGCAAAAGGTCATTGAAAGTCCTTGAAAAATGCAAAAGTTCCTTGAATTTTGAATTCACTCCAGCCGCCTTTTGCTGATTTATCTAAATTTCCTTTCCGCATTTGACAGCAATGTTTGAAACCGTAAAACTATGATTGTAAGTAATGCCCTCTACATCGGTTCCGCAAGTGAACAAACTAGGTAGAAAACTAAGTTGGAGTCAGTAGGCATTTTAAAAACAACTCCAATTGCTTTAGAAAGATTATAATTTTTAAGTGTCTGCGAAAAAAGGTCCTTGAAAAATTTTGTTGATCCTTGAAAAGTCCTTGATTTTCAATGTTTTCAAAGAGTGGGAACCATGTAATACCTTTAAGTACCTCCTGATGTTACATTGAGCAAATGTTCTGCAGTGTGATAAGACCTTTTTTTGTTAAAAAATAATGCAGCTTGATGAACATTGTTTAATTGTTCTATTAAATGGTAGCATGTTCCGCTAATGTGACTCATTAATTAGCTATTTACATCATCAAAGTATCGAATTTATATTATGTTAGCTAGTACTGTACATAAGCTTCACTCATTCACTCAGCTTACTATATAATTTTTTTTAAATCATCAATATATAAGAATAAAAAGGTGTTTCCACAAAGTTTTATGGTAAATTTTCAACAAAAATAGTTGTGTTAATTCCATTTTGTAGGTATTTTGAGTTAACTATATATGAAGTATTTTAAAAAAGTTTTTTTTTTTTAATTATTTCCCTTAATAAAATTTTTAAATCATTATTGTCTATTGCAGGCTGTAAAGCGAAGACCAGAATTAAAACTTATAGTTACATCTGCTACTTTGGATGCTGTAAAATTTTCACAGTACTTTTTTGAAGCTGTAAGTAAACTTTTACTGTGAGCTTTTAAAATGTTTATTTTAATTTCATTAATATTTAAATGTTTAATTTCAGTAAGTCTAGTTAAAAATTAGTGTAGTTAAGGGATTTTTTTTTCTGTGACCCATACCTTAATTTTTATTTCTAACTTTAACTAATGTTTATAGATGACTTCATTAATTGTTTTATATTCTTAAATTAAATAGATAAAAATTTTTAGTAATTACACAAATGTATAAAAAAGCTACATTAATTTTGGAACTTTATTTTATTTTAGCCTATATTTACGATTCCTGGACGTACATATCCTGTGGAAATTTTATACACCAAAGAGCCCGAAAATGATTATTTGGATGCTTCCTTGATTACTGTAATGCAGATTCATTTGACTGAACCACCAGGTATAAATTATTAATGTGAAAATATTCCTTGGTCAAATCTCATTTTAATAAGTGGTAGTACTGATCTAATGTCTGTTATAATTTTTACTACTAGTCTAATCTCTGCTAGATCCATTTCTCATCTCTATACAGGATGCCTAGAGAGCTAATTCTTATCACTACTGAACGCCTGGATCTATTGTCATAAAAGTGGTGTCTAAAGACTAAAACATATATGTTCTATCCAATGAGAACGGAAGGTTTTGACGTTGCAACAGTTTGATGGCTTAGTAATGTATTAGAAATACAAGACAAAAGTTATTTTCAGTTATAGAGCAGCATCAATTCATACAATAATTCATCAATCATACAACAAAAAAACTTGTGCAGAAAAATGCAATGAATAGAACCCTTAAAATGCTTGCTGATTTAGGCAGGATTTCCAAGTTTTTATATCAAGTTGGACATTTTTTTTATGATCTAAGAATAATTTTACTTAGGTCATGTAAAGTTACTTAAAATTTTTGGAATGTGGAAACATTTTTGGAGAGAGAAAAAACTTGGAAACTCTGCCTAAATCAGCAAGTCTTTTAAGGGTTTTATTTAAAGCTATTTCTGTACAAGGTATCTTTTCATACTGGAAACTTCCATTACTACTATGCTGCTGTACAACTGTTAATGATTTTTGTCTCAAATCTCTGGTAAGTTTTAAGATAAAAATTGTAAATTCTATACTTGCCACTAGAGGATGTTGAAAGCAATCTTATCTGATTGAGCATATTTGTTTTACTGGGCATAGACGCCACTTTTATGACAATAGCTTCAAGCGTTCTGCAAGTTAAGGGTGTGAACACTGGATATCCTTTACATGCTTTTTATATTCACACAAAGCATTTTTTACTTTAAACTTTTTTTACTTACTTCCTTTCAATTAATGAGTGGGGTTATCTTGATTTTATTATTCTAACATGATATGCAACGCTCCTTCATAATCTCTCTCTATTTTTTTTTCAAAAGAATATATATTTAACATTTGAGTAACTTTTTATTTTGTTTTTAAAAAATGTTTTTCTTCGAAAGGAAAGAACATGTTATGCATTCATTATTGATTTTAATTTTAGGTGACATTCTTCTTTTTTTGACTGGTCAAGAGGAGATTGACACTGCTTGTGAAATTTTGTATGAAAGAATGAAATCATTAGGTCCAGAAGTGCCTGAGCTCATCATCTTGCCTGTGTATTCAGCCCTCCCCAGTGAGATGCAGACTCGTATTTTTGAACCTGCTCCTCCAGGATCACGAAAGGTAACATTCTTTCAATACCTCAATTCAATTCAATTCAATTCAATCAATATTATTATTAATTCAGCTTAACTTAAGAATTATGTTGATTAGCTATGAAATTTGCCCTGAGTTGTTTCTTTTTAACTTTAAAAGAGGGTAAACATTGAAAAGGAGTTGAATTCAGACTAAATAAATGTGCGAATGATAAGGTACAATATAATTGAGTGGATTTAGCACGTACTACTGCTTAGTTCACCCTTCAATCTTCTGTTAGAATATTGGTTATATAGGGTGTTTAACTCTTTGCACAAACTCTGCATAGAAAGATTCTTTATATGGGGTAGATATTAATGGTCATTAGTTTCCAAATTTATTTCGAGGTAGAAGAAAAAAATTGTCATTGCAAACTGAAGTAAAAATCCAAACTAGAGTTAAGCAAATGTTAAAAAACCTTTTTCCTTTCATTTCTCAATTTATGTGTGCAAGTCAGCTGCATAAGAATTAAGAAGTGATGTTGATCTTTAAATGTTCTTAATGCTCCTCTTTTTTTTTAGGTTGTAATTGCCACAAATATTGCTGAAACATCCTTGACTATTGATGGTATATATTATGTGGTGGATCCTGGCTTCGTGAAACAGAATGTCTACAATTCCAAGACAGGAATGGACTCTCTTGTTGTTATACCCATATCACAGGTAAGATTTAAACTTTTTTTTTACATACAATTATGATGTGATTATGTTGTTTGATTTTCATTTGCACATCCACTCTCTGCAAAGCCGGGCATTTGGGGTATTATGAAAAGTTTTTCCCAATGGCATACCTGCCAACTTTTACGGATTGTCCGTAAAATTTACGGATTTCTGTCTAGTTTTACGGTTTTACGGATGGATCAGAAAATTTTACGGATTTCGCATTTCTTTCCACTTAAATCCATGAAAATGCAAAACATTCGCAACCTAAATGATTTTCTCTAATTAATATCTTTTTACTTCAAAACCATCTCCTAATTCCTGCTCTTACGATTTTAACAATTTTGATTCTTTTATTGAGTGAAATTTAAATGTTTTTGCAAATCTTTTTCGGATTCGTCCGCGAGTCTTGGCGCGCGCTCACCCGGTAAGTTTGCTTCCCCCGTGTTCCGATCGCAATGCGGAAAAAACAACTTTACCGAGATCGGACGTGTGGTTCATCATCGCGTCTTCCTCAGTTAGCATTGAGGCTCGTTAACGCGGAAAAGTTTCTCCTCGCTTTCTAATCGTAGCAAATCAAACTTATTTAAATTCATCTTTATCACATGTTGATGGAAATTTAGAAACAATTTTATAAAAATAATCAACATTTGATTTGGAATTGATTCCAAACAGAAATTTAAATAAAATAGTTTGGGAAAAAGGGTACAAGATATTTATGTAACCAAATTGGTTTGTAGTATGAATTTTTTGAATGGGAAATAAGTCAGTTTTTTATCAGATAAATACTATGCAATGCAATTGAAGTAATTATAAGCTTGTAAAAATTTAACTTAACATACTTATAAATTTAAGCAAAGAAATTTCAGTTTTCTTCAATTATGTGAAAATTTAAAATACTTAAAAATAATGCACCAATCTGTAATCTGTACCTTTTTTTGTTTGAAACAATTCAAATTGTAGTTTTGTAACGTTATGCAAAAAGTTTTACTGATGCAAGTTTTCAAAAGTTGGCAGGTATGCAATGGCCATTTCCTGATATTTATTCATCCTAGACACTACTTATACTCACAAATTTTCATTAAAAGAGGTAAAAAGTTTGTTGAAACTAGTCATAACTTTATGGGGTCTTTTTGAGAAAATGCAGGAAATAATTTTTATATGGCCCTTGTAGGTTAAAAAAATTTTCTTGTTTGAGTCTAAGTAAGACAAAAGAAGTTTCCTCTTAATATCTTCAAAACTCTCTGAACTAAAATTTGTGGCTTACATTGTTTATCATATGAATTAGAGGAGTTAATGAATAAAGTAAAGTACAGGTAACTCACAAATTTTAAGCATTCCTCACATAGTTTTTTGAGTTTTCTGTGCAGAAAAGCATCACATGACAACAGCAAATACAACCTCACATCCGGTTAACACTAAAAAAGGTTTAAGGGAAACATAATTATTTGGATATAGAACTTGCACATTAAGATGTTAAAAACATCCATGAATGAAATACTTTTTATCAACCCACAGGCCCAAGCTAAACAGAGGGCAGGTCGTGCTGGTAGGACAGGTCCTGGAAAGACTTACCGGCTGTATACCGAGCGATCATACCGTGATGAGATGTTGACAACCCCTGTTCCTGAGATCCAAAGAACAAATCTTGCCCACACTGTTCTTCAACTGAAAGCAATGGGCATAAATGACCTTCTGTCATTTGACTTCATGGATGCCCCACCTCCTGAAGTAAGTTTAATTTTTCTTTTTCTTGATTTTTTTTCAGGACTCCTAGTTACTTGCTATTTTAATTCTAAATGTCTTTAGAATTGTATTTTAATGTCTAAAAAATACCACAGTGTATATCGGGTTTTTCCCATCCTTACTGTTCCCAAAAAATAGTGTGTAACTCTAGGGTTTGCCTGTAGAGTCCTATAGTTTGAAAAATGTGAAAAAAATTACAAAATTTCGTAATTTAAAAAATACAGGGTTGGAAAAAAACATGTTTTTTTTCCATAAATAAAGGGGGGGTTGTTTTAAACGTTTGTTTTATTTTTATCCTCAACACAGAAATTCTAAATAAAACCCGATGATTTAAAAAAAAATTAAGTTTTTAAAATTGAAAATGGATTAACAAAGCTCCCCCTGATATCAGATGGTGATCAGATCCCCCCTGAATCAGATCTTGAGTTTTTTAGCACCTGTTTTTTGAAGCTTGGCTGAAGTGAAATGATTGTTTTGGAAATATGTTACTCTGTGAACAACATAATTCAAGCAAAAGATGGTAGTGATACAGCTATCTTTCATATTTAAAAAAATTACTAAAAAGTAACTTTTATTAAGATGTCCTAAAAATTTAAAAATAATTTATTGGGGAGTTGAAAATAAGTAAAAAAAATCCGGTATTTTCACTGAATCACTTATCACTGAAAATAAAAGCATGGGCGCTAGTAGAGGGTTTATGACTGAGTGATCATTTAATATTATATTGTCATGGGGGGGGGGAGATTACACCATGTTGCAAAGTATCAGAACTTAATATCGTTTGCAAGTGCCTGAAATTTTATGTTTAAGAATCCAAAATGCATCCTTAAAATTTGCATAAATTCGTCTTTAAATACTTGAGAATTGCCGTTTTGATGATTGAATATAACAGTACTCTACCTATTGCGGTATTGTTCCTTTTTTTTTCCTTGGAGCTAAAATATTTTTGAAGATTTTAAAAAAAAAATCCGGTAATTAACTTAATTCTTTGGTTATTTGGTTTTATGTCGGAGAGCCAGGAAGTGCCCGTAGTAGGAGTTGTAAGATTCCACCCGTGAATGGGCGGAATCCGTTTTAAGGCGGATTTTGAGTCGATTTAACAATACTCTTCAACACTGTATTTATTGAAAATATCAGTCTCTAACTTCAGTATTTAATTTTACAAATTCATCAGTAATTCAATCCTGCGTTAGGCTGACCACCTAACCGGGACATATGCCTTGCACCCAGGGCCAGAACGAAGATGGGCATCGTAGGCCTTGGCCCACTAGGGCTGTTGCGCCGAGGAGTTTATATCAGTAATAATCAAAGTAGGAAATAAAAATAAATTTTTTGTACTGCTATTTTTTGAGATTTTTTTCGTATTCAGCTCCCAAACCACCCAAGACTCCAGACCGTTTTCATTGTTTGCACCTTTTTATCTTGTTTTAGATACAATAATTTTAATCTAAATGGTAAAGAACTTTTTTCCAAAAAAGACATGTTAATAAGGCAGACCAACAAGAACAAGTACGCCTTAATTAAGAAATACCTTAATTTATAGCATTCAAAGCGCTAATTTTAGTTATTGGTTTTTTTTTTCAGTCTCTTATAATGGCACTTGAACAACTTCATTCTCTGAGTGCCCTTGATGATGAAGGGCTGCTAACGCGGCTTGGAAGAAGAGTAAGAAATTTTAGATGTAATGATTTGTTTGTATGGTCTTTGTGTCTATGTATTAACTTTTTGAAAATGTATTTACAGATGGCTGAGTTTCCTATGGAGCCTACTCTCTCCAAGATGCTAATTATGTCTGTCCATTTGGGCTGCAGTGAAGAGATCCTCACCATTGTGTCCATGTTGTCTGTTCAGAATGTCTTTTACAGACCTAAGGTGAGCATTCTTTATAGTTATTTCACAATTTAAGGAATTGATACGCAATCTGAGGGGGGGGGTCGAAGTAAGGTAAATAAACTAATTCTTTTGCAGGACAAACAAGCCTTAGCTGATCAGAAGAAAGCCAAATTCAACCAGCCAGAAGGGGATCACTTGACGTTATTAGCAGTTTATAATTCTTGGAAAAATAACAAGTTTTCCAATGCCTGGTGCTATGAAAATTTCGTTCAAATTCGAACTTTGAAGCGAGCTCAAGATGTTAGGAAACAGCTGCTTGGTATCATGGACAGGTAAAATACTTTCTTGATCAATATAAAACTTTTTATTCTTTCAAGTTTATTCAGCTCAATTTTCTTTATTAGTATAATATGCATGATTGTATTTATTCTTCAATAAATAGAATTTCCGTTTACTTGATGAAATAGTTACAACCCTTTTTTTTTAACCAGACATAAGCTGGATGTTGTGTCGTGTGGCAAAACCACTGCCAGGGTTCAAAAAGCCATCTGCAGTGGATTCTTCAGGAACGCATCCAAAAAGGATCCTCAGGAAGGATACAGAACCCTCGTCGATGGTCAAGTTGTGTACATCCATCCTTCCAGTGCTTTGTTCAACAGACAACCTGAATGGTAGGTTGACTTAATCAAAAAATCCTTTCTATATAATTTTTCTTTTCTCTTATTGAAAATTTGGTAGGAAAAGAAGTGTCAAAACACTATAGGGACATAGGGACAGTGTGTTCCAATATTGTATTATTTATTAGAGAATCGTAAATTCCTGGTTTTATTAAAATTTCCGAAAATCTCGGGCTCAACAAAAAAAGCAAAATTAGGTCCCATCAAAAAAATTAGTACTGGGCTGCAGCATTGATATTATTATTATTAAACAAGACTCATAAAAAACATACACACAAGAAAAATAATAATAAACATTGATTACATGGCTATCCCAAAGGAGCAACTGCTCGTCCATGGGTAAATGGCATATCTATTATCTAGTATACTATTAAAATCCGATAAAAAAAAACAGTGGAAGAATTGGAGAATAATTTATTTTTATTTACGTAGAAAGGAAAATAAAATAAAATAAAAACATCTTTTATGAAGTCGCTTTTACATAAGTTCCCGCCCAAAGTTAAAAGAACATGCCATCTGCTACCTTTTACCTACCGCCCGTTCTGTCCCATCGGTTCATCTGGCCTTAAGTTTCAGAACAATAATTGTTTATCTGTAAACTTTCTGTATTTTTGAGCACTCCGTAATCTGGTAATCCGAATAAAAGGTTCGTTATTCTCATAGTTTTCTGGGATTTTGTGTAAAAGTCAGTAGCTCCCTTATCTCCGCAAAAAAAAAAAGCTGTGGGATTCAGTGAAAACCATTGACCATTCAAATCGTACAGGGTCGTCTACCACGAGCTCGTCCAGACCACGAAGGAGTACATGCGCGAGGTCACAACCATCGACCCCAAGTGGATGGTGGAGTTCGCCCCCGCTTTCTACAAGTTCGCCGACCCCACCAAGCTCAGCAAGCACAAGAAGCAGTTGCGCCTGGAGCCACTCTACAACAAGTACGAGGAGCCCAACGCCTGGAGGATTTCCCGCGTCCGAAGGAGGAGGAACTGAACACTTTTTTCTTTTATGCCTTGTCTGTACATATGGTTGTTGTAAATAAAGAACGATTTTTAATGTAGTTGTTGTGGGTTGTTTCAATCAGCCTTTTTATAGAACCCTAAAGTTAGAAAAAAGTGGGAAAAATAACCATTTTTTTTATTATTTTTAAATTCTGAGTTTGCTTATGTTATAAAATTGGCTAATATAATATTTTGTTTTGAAGTAAACCTCAAAAAATGATGTGTGGTGTAATACTAAGTGTTAATATGATAAAAGTCTGTTAAAGTAAAAATAAAGTACTATTTTCTACAGATATTGCTACTTTTAAATATCCTTTCCAGAAGGGCAACGCAAATTATAAATTTTCAGAAATTGTATTCATTTCAAATTGCTTCAAATTCAAATGCTTCGCGGAGCACAGTTTGGGAACTACTAGGTTAAAGGAATGCACGTGCCATACGTCCAAACTCATCTCCTGTTATTCTTATGGTTATTCCTCGCTTTTCTATGACCTTGCTCCGAATCTCCGGTCTCAGAAATAACCATGGAAATAACAGTTTCCTCTAACAGTCCGTTCTTTTCGGTAAACAAAAGAACCGACAGGGCAGCTGCTGTGGCAAAGGAAAAAATGAAAAACCTCGGTAGCAAAAACCTTTAGTTGACCTGCGTGTGGAGAAGTCATTCGTGATGAAATTGAACAAAAAGGTTAGTAATTAAATAATGGTGATAAATTAGATATAATTTAATAAAAAAGTATCTATCTGCTGCTGAGGCTGCTTTAGAGTTAAAAAGACTTACTGTAGAGATATCAGCTCAAATGAGTAATTTATCACTATCTGTAATGATAAAGAACATCGTGACCTTTGAAAATGGCCAAAATAACGAAAAAAATATAAAATCTGATTAGAGAAAAAATCACTGCTACAATGTATTCGTATTTACCTCATTTTTAGTTCATATTTGCAGGATGTGTTTTATAGGTACGTACTTAGTTTTTACTTCTCGTCTTTTGATATTTTTTTTCATTTTACAAACCACATAATAGCCAGGTTAGCCAAGTATAACCTTTTTTGTTTTTCAACGTATTGCAATACATAAGATCCCCCCGATCCCCTCCGATTTTTTATTGAAATACATTTTTATTGAGAGAAAAAGTTTTAATATCTTGATGTGTGTTGCTATATTATAAATAGAATTTAAGCCTTATCCACACTCTTTTTATAATAACTTTTTTAACTCTAAAAATAGATAATTTTCTTAGTAAAAATATTCTATCTAGCCATTTGTAAAGCCTGATGTTTTACGTAAAATCTCATTGCATATGAAAGGACGTGTTGCAAATCCGGCTAAACCGCTTTTTTGTATATGTCAGCTGAATACACACTAGCACATTTTTACAGTAAGGGGCCGTTCAAATATTAATTAAACACCTAAGGGGAGAGGAGGTTTGCTCTTTTCTTATTTTTCTTGACAAGGGGGAGCATTGACAATTCTGCATTTTCAAAAATCTCTTGTCTCTCTTTGTACAAAAAAAAGAACCAATGGTAGTTGGGAAATTTTCTTACGTAATTATAAGGGGCGCTTACGGTTTGCTTATTTTTAGTGGCAAGGGGGGCTAGGCATACACACTAGGCGACTGGGACAATGGAAATAGTAGGCAGAACGTCACATAAGATTTCGAACGTCACATAAGTCCACTGCTCCGCTTCGTGCAGTGAATTTGTTTTGATAAGAGGAATCCCAAGGACATTCGCGCGCGGCTGCAAAGGCAAGGGCTGTTGGGTTATGAAAAAGCGTCTTACTGGACAAAAATTATTTTTTTGTTAACTTTCATTACAAATTTATGGATGACCCCTTTTTGCAAGAAAATATCCGAAAATAAAATCAGCGGGAAAGCTTTAATCCTTTAACACTAGAACCGCGGCATTTTCGGTATAACTAAAACCGCGGGCCTGGGTCAAATTGACCCCGGCTTATAAAACCGAGCTTGTAATGAAAAATATAATATTATTTGAGGGAAATTACTTTAAATTACTTCTTTGCTCTATATTAAGGTCAATAAAGGTAGATATTATTATAATTTAAGTATTTAAATGCCAAAAATGTGTAAAAGTCTTAGAACTTTTCAGGTGATGATTATATTTCTGAGGCTAAAAATTTCAGTAAACCCAGATATCAATAATTTAATATCTATTTACTATAAATATCACCGGAAATCCATATTTTAATGCCAAATTTATCTTTAAATTAATAATTTCAATTCAATTTTCAGGGTTTTCCGCCAAATATCGTGTAAAACTACTGCTTGTCAATTTTCAAAAAAACTCGTTTCCTTATAAAAACTAATAAAAATTCCCATACTTTTATTTTAAGTTTCAGAAATCATTAAAATAGTATCGGTTTGAAGAAATTTTTATCTCATTTATTTTTATAATTGCAAATTCTCATTTTTCCACAAATAGGTTTTTGGGTATAGAAGCGTAATAGATCGGTGGTCCCCAAAATCATCATTTACCTGAAATTATCAAAGTTCTAAATTTCTTCTACTATAGCTACCTCTATATTATGAAATTGTGAGTTCAGAGCTTCAGAAAATATCAATTTATGATTTTTTGCATTATTTTCTTCAAATAAAAAATTATAATGCTTTCAGGGGAAATTTGGAGAAAAATTAACCGGATATGTGTACCCAAATTGCATTAAAAACATTTTTCACCTTTGAAAAATGAATTACTCTCAAAAAATAGGGAATGGACAGAGCTCTTCCGTGATTTTTTCCCGATCCACCCATGTGTATTCAGAGGAATGCAATTTGTAACTTATCTGCTCGAAAAACCTATTTCAAACATTCTTTATTATCCCAAACTGGTCTAGTGACCTTGACCTTTGTAGGAAAAGAGGGTAAAACTGATAAAACGGGATTCTTCAAATTTTGGACAGTATTCTACTGCGATTTCATAAGGGTAGAACGCTTTGGGTCAGAATGACCCGCCCCGCGGTATTAGGTATACATTTTTTTTACAAAAAAATGGTAAAAGCTAGAATCCTCATTTTTTCACAGTTTACTATTAACAATGATTCAGGAAAAGTCACAAAATTTTTTAAGTCTGCGTTGGTAACTTTTTGAGAAAAACGGAATCAAAACTCGTTTTGGGTCAAATTGACCCAGTCCGCGGTTCTAGTGGGCCTCTACACGCTACACACGAGTGCATTGGAGTCGAATCCAGTAAGGGGGTCCGTATGCTAAGTAATTCTAGTATTTCTCCATAGAAACCTATGTTAAAATTATCTGTATCTGCCATCAGGTGCCATGATCCTGGGTGACCCCAGTTTCAAAGGAGAAACCGAACAGGCGCGTTCATCATGGGCTGACATTTACGACTTTTTAATGGCTTTCTCTCTGGACGTGGGGGGTCTCGGGTTGGAGGAGCGGGGGTTAAAAAGGGGAAGAGAGAAGGGGCGATGGCAGGAGAAATCACCTCGCAAATTTTTGTACATTACCACGATAGTTATTGCCTGATTATTAAAAATTTAATTGGTTTTATATCTTTGAAATACTGAAAATAAATTCCAATAGTGTCTACTTAACAGTTTTTTATAAATCCATTTTATTTTTGTTTTAAATAGTAATTATTTAAGCAAAAAATGTTAATTACTTTGTCGGGTTCGATAAAACTGGGGAAAATTGCGAACAAAAGGGGGAATAATCTAAGGGAAGGGGGGACATCTACCCCCATCAGCAGATATAGCCCCTTGAATTTGCGAAATCAATGTCCATTCATTGTATTTTTTAAAATTTAATTTGGAATTCTGGACGTAATTAAATTTGTCTTACTTTTCTTATTATTTGTGCTTTAAAAAAATGTCAAAATTAAATTTGCTTTTAATTCAAAAGTATTTTCAACTTTTTTTTTTATGTAGGGAATGTTTGACTCCATTCATATTCACTTCCTCCATTGATACTGCTTTAATGACTCAGTTTCATTATAATTTTGAATTTTATTCGTCTTAATCTTTCTATTTCTCCCTTTTATGGCATGAATTAAGCATACATGATTTAAATGTCAAATTAACGGTTTTTTAAGATTTTTCTTCAGATAAAATTTCATAAGGTTGAAGAATGAATAAGTCCATCAACTTTTTCTAACCGTAAAATATTTCTAATGTACTTGGTGACTGCTCTGTTTTCTATAAGAGGTTCTGAATTTCCAGTAAAAATTTTGTGGATATACAATAAAAAAACTCCATTACTACAACAGTTTTTTTTTTTTTTTTAATTTTCTGAAAACTTGGTTTTTTTGCTTAATCCCTTCTTCAAACTGACGATTCAATTTAAACTACGAGTGAAGGAATTTTGGATTATTTTTTGAGGTTTTTGATAGAAATTTATGTACTACAGTCATTTTAAAAGTTAATAATTATCAAGATCAAAAAGCGTGACATATTTATAAAAATATAAAATGAAATATAAACTGGTCAGGTGACTTTAAAACAGTATTGATCACCACATGCTATGCGCAATTTGCAGTAGTGGCAGTAGCAATTTGCAGTAGTAAACCCCACAATGGAAAAACGTAAAAAGAAAATCATAGTTAATTCTGTAAGCTACAAAACAGAATTTTAACCGTGAAATTTTTCACAAACTCAGCCAGGGCCTAGCCTAACAAAATGTGATGTTTCCTTTTGAGAATAGAGAAGTGTTTTTTTTCAGTGTTAATGAGTGATTAATTAAGAAATTTTTCAATCAGTAAATAACTATTTTAAATGTTTTTAAATCACTAATTGCACACGAGAGTTATTCTTCATTAAACATTATTTTGCTGTATCAACTGTCAGACGCGAATTCAAGAAGATAATATTATTATGGATTGGAATTGCCAGTTTAAATGCCTTTTCCTTTCTTTTTTCTGCGCAAGCTTTGTAGGCGCGCTTGTTTATAGTTCCGCAATAAGACCAAAAAAGCTTGGTCATTCCCCATGTCGTTTTCCCACGAGTCGGTATTTCCAGACAAAGGTCGGAGACATAATTGTCGGGTGACTTGCAACTGTACATGCGAGACAACAAGAAGCAAGCAGCTACCCTACACCCTAAAGATAACCGGTTTTACTCTCTACTCAACCCCCGGATTCACGACTCCGATAAGAAGGGGAAAATCGCGATAAATGCATCGTGTGTAGAGACCTTTAATCGTCATGGCTAATACAGACGCCCCTTTGCAGTGAATATCTTGTATGTATTTTAACAACCATTCTATATAAATTACTGTATGCTAGTAACTTTAGGTATTGAGGAACTTAGGATTGATAAATGTATTAATTTATTGATAATTATTAATTGATAACCCATTATAATTCAAACAGTGTATTAATTTATATCAAATGCCATAAATAAAAATTTAACATTTTTTATAATTTAGTTTTTTAAGTTAGAAATTACTGGCTTTAAAAAGAGTTTATTGGCGTAAAAAACAAATGTAATTTCATTTAAAATTCCATTTCCTAACTCAAAATCAATCAATTTGATATTTGCTCTCAACTATCTATCATAGAAAATTATACAAACTTTATAAACGGCCGCCATCTTGGACGCCAGTTAAAAATCACCCAAATACCAAGTTTTAATGAAATTGATAATCCATAATTAAATCAGTGTTGTACTTTACATCAAATTTCATAAATAAAACTTAGTAAAATGTTTTAAGTTTATTTTTTAAAATTTTAAAATTAAAAATTTATGGTTAAATTTTTTTTAATGTAAAATATAATTTAATTTTATTGAACTGTCCATTTCCTAACTCTAAATCAATCAATTTGATTTATTGCTCAACTATCTATCATAAAAACGGAAAAAATTATAAACGGCGGCCATCTTGGACGCCATCTTGAAAATCACCCTAATAACAAGTTAAAATTAATTTAATAACCTAGTATAATTCAAACAGTGGCGTACTTTATACCAAAAGTCAAAAATAAAAATTAATAAAATATTTAAAAATAATTTTTTAATTAAAATTTTTTAAAATTAATGGTTAAACAAGCGTTTATTATTGTAAAAAATAATTTCATTTCAATTAAATTTCCATTTCCTTACTCAAAATCAATCGATTTGATATATTGCTCAACTTTCTATCATAAAAACTGCAAAACTTTATAATCGGCGGCCATCTTGGACGCCATCTTAAAAATCACATCGGTAACAAGTTTTTTAAAAAATGAAAACCTATTTTAATTTAAACCTTAGCTTTAGTTAAAGCAAATAGAAAAAATAAACTAGAGGCATATCAAGCGAAGAACGTTTCACCCCCCCCCCCCAAAAAATGGGTCATAAAAAATTTTCCACCAAAATATTCGTAATCTAAGCATCAAAATCTGTGGAACAGAACCTTAAAATCTAACCTTGTACTAACCAGTCGTTCGGAAAGCTATATTTACTACATCCCAATACCCCATCTTCCTTCCCGAAACCCATCAATCTGTAAGGATGAAAGTGGTGTAAGTCCATTAAAGCTAATTTAAAGCACTTTCAGTTAAAATTTGATAAAAGTTGATCCGCAGCAAAAATTGTGTCCCTGCCTAAAGACAAATCCACCCCACAAACTAAAAATATAAGCAATCCTGATTTTTTAGCACATGTTTTTAGAAAACCTTCAATTACACAAAACGAAGTTCAGTGGACTTACACCACTTTCATCCTAACCAGCTCATATGTGTGTAGATGGCCATGTTTTAACCCATTTTTCCGCCTTCACGTCCGAATGGGAAGGATTTATAAGAAATGAAATATTAGGGGATCAGATCCACCTCATCCTCATGACCCCCTTTAATTCATATAATTAGTTAAATCTGCATGGTGGAAGTGGAACTTGATATATGGGTCATTCCATTTCAAGTGGTCCAAAAAAAGTAAAATTGGTTGCTCGACCATTTTTAAAAAATCTGAAATTTTTTGTACATCAACCCTAACCTAAAAGAAGATCAAAACAACCATTATTTTTAATTTAACCTATTTTGCTTGTCCGCAGCAGCCATGCAAATTTCGACATTTTAGCGGTTTTTGCTAATTTAAGCGTTTACGGGATTGGAAACATCTCCCCTTTAAAATCTCCAAATCAAATGGGGTTTGAAGCAAAATTGTTTAGAATAAAACGGTCTAAAAGACTAGAGCAAGTATATTTTTCTAAAATAAACCCTTAGGGGTGAAATCTTAGTTTAAAGTTGAAATTTTTTTAAAAATATCTGCCCACTTTTAAGAAGATTTTTTTATAGGAAGGAAACATGTCAAGGCGCCAATATTTTTTTTATTAATAGTCCAAATATATTTTAGGTCATATGCGAAGATTTGGATCTGAGACTCGATTTGTCTTTATTTAAAAAAATCTCAAAGTCAAAGATTTGTCAAAATTTGCAGTTTTGAGGGTTAAATATCTCTGGTGGGGGACCAGTTAAAAATTTTTAAAATGGTTCATTCTAGAGTACTATATATTAGTGTTAAGCTCAAAAAGTTTTTAGGAGGAGATTTGACTACAAGCCGAGGTATGATTTTTACAAGGTGCCCCCAAATGTCGCAAAATTTGGAAGTTAAGGATTTCTACAAAATTTGTCTGTTTTCAAGAGGACTTTTTTATAGGAAGGAAACCTTTCAACACAACACATATTTTTATACAAATAGTCCAAATGTAATTCAAGTTACACGCAAAATTTGAAACCTGACACTTGGTTTTTCTTTGCTTAAAAAAATCCCAAAATCAACGATTTGTCAAGAATTGCACTTTTTTAGAGTGATATCTCTCTGGTGGAGCACGAGATAAAAATTTGAAACTTTGTCATCTTAGAGTATATTATGGTAGTGTTATGCCCTAAAAGTTTCAAGATGGAGGATTATTTGGCTACAAGCATAGAAATGGCAAGGATGATATTAAACTTTTTTTTTGTTGAAGTGATTTTTTTCACTTTACAATTATTTTGTAAATTTTATTAATGTTTCATTACTTTTTAATTTTAATTACATAAAATACAGCAATATAGAAAAGCTTAGCAATGAACTTTATGAATTAAAATATTTATCTCTATTCTTTACCAAAACATATGTTAAAGTAGGGCTTGATATAAGTAATTATATTAACTACTTAACTTTAGCATTCAGCCATTGACAATCTTTACAGCCTGAGAGACAGAGAGGGAAGAAGAAACCCGCCATGAGAATTGTTTTATTGCATACTGCAAACCTGCACCAAGATCGAAAGAATATTTCGATTCACCAAGGTGTTTTGTTGTTGTACGTATGTTTTTTTATTAGTCGCAAGTTCATGTTAAAAAATGGATTGTGATGTGGGTCAACTTATCAAAGAAAATTGTCACAAGTCTGTTTATGGCCCAGTAACTCTTGAGGTTAATCTGGTAAGTGAACTAAGTGAAGATCATCAACATTTGATTGTTCTAAGGATCAATAAATCTGTAAAAAATACATGCAAATATCATGCGAAAAAGTATTTGTTAAAATAACATAATCTCTTTGGCAATACTTGTTCGGATCCACTAAAAATTCATAAAAAGGTTATTACCAAAGGACTTAATGAAATCAAAATAGAGCATTTAAAAAAAGAGAAAAGATACCCGGATAAAGATATCCTCCATCTTGAAACTTTTAGGGCATAACACTACCATAATATACTCTAAGATGACAAAGTTTCAAATTTTTATCTCGTGCTCCACCAGAGAGATATCACTCTAAAAAAGTGCAATTCTTGACAAATCGTTGATTTTGGGATTTTTTTAAGCAAAGAAAAACCAAGTGTCAGGTTTCAAATTTTGCGTGTAACTTGAATTACATTTGGACTATTTGTATAAAAATATGTGTTGTGTTGAAAGGTTTCCTTCCTATAAAATAGTCCTCTTGAAAACAGACAAATTTTGTAGAAATCCTTAACTTCCAAATTTTGCGACATTTGGGGGCACCTTGTAAAAATCATACCTCGGCTTGTAGTCAAATCTCCTCCTAAAAACTTTTTGAGCTTAACACTAATATATAGTACTCTAGAATGAACCATTTTAAAATTTTTAACTGGTCCCCCACCAGAGATATTTAACCCTCAAAACTGCAAATTTTGACAAATCTTTGACTTTGAGATTTTTTTAAATAAAGACAAATCGAGTCTCAGATCCAAATCTTTGCATATGACCTAAAATGTATTTGGACTATTAATAAAAAAAATATTGGCGCCTTGACATGTTTCCTTCCTATAAAAAAATCTTCTTAAAGTGGGCAGATATTTTTAAAAAAATTTCAACTTTAAACTAAGATTTCACCCCTAAGGGTTTATTTTAGAAAAATATACTTGCTCTAGTCTTTTAGACCGTTTTATTCTAAACAATTTTGCTTCAAACCCCATTTGATTTGGAGATTTTAAAGGGGAGATATTTCCAATCCCGTAAACGCTTAAATTAGCAAAAACCGCTAAAACGTCGAAATTTGCATGGCTGCTGCGGACAAGCAAAATAGGTTAAATTAAAAATAATGGTTGTTTTGATCTTCTTTTAGGTTAGGGTTGATGTACAAAAAATTTCAGATTTTTTAAAAATGGTCGAGCAACCAGTGCTGGACCACTTGAAATGGAATGACCCATATATGCTTTCTCTTCTTTGGGATTTCTCGATATCTTCTTAGAAAACAGGAGATGATCCACAGAAAACAACTTTAGGGGTACAGAAAATTTTTACGGGTTTAGAATTTACCAAATTTCAATTTAAACGATTTTTCAAAACGCTTGATGCGCTAACTGAATATATTAAACGATTTAAAAAATTCTTTCACGATTGTTCTTATTGCATTGCAAAACTTATCCATAGGTATCTTTTCGAATTTCGAAAAAAAAAAAGGTTTTTCCGCTCCACCCCTGATTTGAACAAAAACACTCCAAATGGTTTAAAAATTACCAGAATTTATTTACCACTTAATTGAATCGTTGGTTGGAGAAAAAGGGCCTATTCAGGGCCCTATTTAGAAAACAGAACAATCATCAAATACAGGGTGTCCCGTAAATGATGTGTCACACTTCTAGGGGGGATAGTAGACACCTAGACGAGTCAGAATCACATAGGACTTAGGGGTCCCAGACCCAATCCCAGGGAGTTAAAAATGGAGCGACACCCCAAAACAATTATTGAAAAATTCAATTTGTAGAAGAACTGCTATTGGTAAAAATGTAATTATGGTCTCAAATTTTGCGGTTTATTATGATCTTCAAAATTATCTTAACAGTGTTCAATTTAAAATTTTTTTTATTACGAAAAAAGTTAAAAAACAGCAAAAAAATGTGAAAAATATGCCAAAACTTTATTTTGTTTTCCGAAATCCTTTCTTTCGATTTGATAATCTGAAAGAGCATAATTAATTAACCTTAAGTCCAAAGTTTCACGTAAATAGCATCAGTATTAAACGCTTGAGAGCCTGTTAAAGTTAGTTTTATGGGAGCAAAAACGGCTTCGGAAAACGAACGTTTAGGGACAATCTACAAGTTACGGATAGATGTCTGCCAACTTTCATTCCTCGCCTATGAAAATATCTGAAATGCGCCAATTGAACAATTTGGCGGGATGAAAATTTCAAAAGCGTAAATGTTGATTCTTAATTCTTATTATTTTTAGAAAACAAGAGATTAATTAATTTAATTAAAAAATTTTTTGAACATAAAGAACAAACATGATTTTACTACTGATTTTTAGGAACTATCGATCTTAAAAATCAATAGTATGAATTGTTAGAAATTATCTGATAGTATCGATAGTTTTTTATTCAATCGATAGTTGTGTTAGTTTTACAAATGTATCAATCATGCAAACAGCATTACTACTTATTGCGTTTAATGAGAAAAACTGTACATTTGATAACTTAGGTAAAAAAAACAGAAGAATCTATTATTTACAAACATGGTTCGTAAAATATCTTTTGTACATAGTGGGGATACGTCAGTCGGTGGATCCTCAATCGCTAGGTTCCTGATTTCGGGTTGCGATACAAGGGTGGTTCCTATTAATTAAAGAATGATATAATAAGCAAGTGGGTATGCAGGGTCTCCCCTCAACTTCCGATATAAGAAATTTGCAAAATAAAAGAATGCAGGTTATTGAAAGTTATGACAAACCTAAGATATTGCTTATCGGACGGTGAGTGGATAGCCCCCATACACTTTGCTTATTCCCATTGACATTTCTCGATTAATAGAAACCAATCTTGTATCGCAATTCGAAATCACGAACCCAGCGATCGAGGATCCGCCTACTGACCTATCCTAAAAAGCAGGGGTATAATGAAAAATAACGACAAAAACTGTTTACAAAAAGTGTTCAAAGTTGGCATGGTGGTTCACTTTTTTATGGGATGGGAATTATTTTGAAAAAAATTAGTAAATTAATTAATTTACTTAAATTTTTGCCTTCGATTTCAGACCGTCACAGAAGTCTAGAAGATAAATGTTTATTGAACTTAACAAAACAGAGACTTAAGAAAAAATAAGTTGTAACTATCCCTTTTGCTAAACAAACATTGCTTATTTTCTTAGGTATAGTAACAATTTTTTCTTGAGTGTCTGATTTGATAGCTTGAATACATTTACCTTTTAGACTTCTAGTGACGATCCGAAAACTAAGGCCACACATCGCCAAGGAAGTTTGAACTATCTGTAGAAGCGTAGGTTGGCGAGGAATCTCGTATCGCAAATAATGTTGGGAAATTTGGCGAGCATCTATCCGTAACTTGTAGATTGTCCCTAAACGTTCGTTTTCCGAAGCCGTTTTTGCTCCCATAAAACTAACTTTAACAGGCTCTCAAGCGTTTAATACTGATGCTATTTACGTGAAACTTTGGACTTAAGGTTAATTAATTATGCTCTTTCAGATTATCAAATCGAAAGAAAGGATTTCGGAAAACAAAATAAAGTTTTGGCATATTTTTCACATTTTTTTGCTGTTTTTTAACTTTTTTCGTAATAAAAAAAAATTTTAAATTGAAAACTGTCAAGGTAATTTTGAGGATCATATTAAACCACAAAATTTGAGACCATAATTACATTTTTACCAATAGTAGTTCTTCTACAAATTGAATTTTTCAATACTTGTTTTGGGGTGTCGCTCCATTTTTAACTCCCAGGGATTGGGTCTGGGACCCCAAATCCTATGTGATTCTGACTCGTCTAGGTGTCTACTATCCCCCCTAGAAGTGTGACACATCATTTACGGGACACCCTGTATGTATCATATGCCACAAAATGTTTTACAGTTGCATAGCTGTTGGATTCAATTCAAATTGTACTTCATATTTTAGAAAATTCAACTCAAGAAAAATCTTAAAAACCACTTAAATTGTTTTTTTAATTAATTAACTTAACTTAAAAACCACTTAAATTTTTTCTACTTGGTTTGTAATGTAAGAGTGAAAAATAGAAAGACGAATGAAATAAAAAAATATTATGATACATTTAGTTAGACAGTATCAATGGATAAGTGAATATCAAGGAGTCGAAAATTGACTGGATAAAAAAAAAGGATGAAACCACAGAAAAAAGTTTTTTTGGGTTAATTTACAGCCCAAAGAATAAGAAACAAAAACAAATTTATTAAATTTTAAATTTAATACAGTGAATGGAAATCAATTTTGCAGAATTAAAGGGACGAGCGAAGTTGCAATTTCCTTTTTCAAAAGTGTTAATTTAATAACCATAGTTCTCTTTTCAGCTAAATTCGGCCTCCTCGTTTGAAGAGACGATCCCGAAGTAGCGACATTAAATTTTCTGTGCCCGTCATGAACCGGTGGGTAGTAGCCTTGGCATGCAGTTTTATTAACTTTGTGGTGCTTGGTTTGGCCAGGCTCGTGCCCATCTTGTTTGTGGAATCCATGACCAGGTACAACACCGACAGAGCGAGAGCTTCCTTACCTTTTGTGCTATGCTACATCTTGAGAACGATTACAGGTTAGTTGTGTCATTTCATTGTTCGCTAGCCTAAATATTCATCTTCTGTGGAAAAGTTTTTTTTTTTTTTTTTAATTTTCTTGGTATGTTTTAGTATTTTAATGGGAAAAGTATCCTCTGGTATTGGGGAAAGTCGGCTATAAGTTAAGTAGTTCAGGAAAAGAAAATAACTTAAATTACAGGTTAACAAATAATCCACCCAAAATTTTTTGAAATTTTAACTACTATTGGTCTTTTAGCGTTTAGCCGCTTCGGTTGTGAATTTTTCCGAGGATATGGTGTAATCTAAGTCAATTTTTTTGGTCAAAAAAGGAAAATTTCTCACTTTCGGGCGGGGAGTTTATGCAAATGGCGCCAAATATCCTTTAAAGAAATCTGTAAAACCGTAAACCCATACCTAGATTTTTGAGAAGATGAAATTATTCTTAAGCCATGTTAGGTTAAAAATGTAGCTGGATGAAATATTTTAAGAGTTAAACAGAACTTTTCATTTCCTTCTTGGGTTCTTTCTCTTCCTTAAATGTGCCCCTTTAGGCAAGAAATAGATTTGTCTTCATGAAATAATATTCATAAATATACTCCTGTTCATAAAAAATGCAACACAAAGAAGTGTCCGATCAAGTCCAATCAACTTGAAATTTTCAGGGTACCATTATGGTTTGCTGTTCAGATGATTACAAATTCAGAGTTATAGCGCATGAGGGGGCTGTAACGGGTGGTTAAGAAGTTGTAAGAAGGTTGTCTGCCAATGATTATCTTGTCATTAGAAGTCATTATACCCCTTATACCTTAACATATCCTATATGAGCATTTAACAGTGTTTGAACGAGGATTAATGATAGGCCTCCCTGAAGGGTGTTTTCACACTGTGTTACTGATGCTCAGATGAAAGCCAATAGGATAATAGTGATATGGGTGTGAAAGCAGAGGTCCCAAGATGGTCAGGCGTGTTGAAAATCGGGGACTGAACGCCTCATAAAGTCTGTCTGTCCTAGCAAGGCACGAGTGGCAAACCTAAAATCAGTACCCACAGCAGAAAAAACAGTGGCGAAAAAGCCATAAACATAAACATAAAGTGAGATAACATAGAAGTTATCTCACTTCTATTAGATACCCGATACCCTGCACTCGCCACTGCTTTTTCTGCTGTGGGTACTGATTTTAGGTTTGCCACTCGTGCCTTGCTAGGGCAGACAGACTTTAGTCATGTCAGCACGTGATCAAAGAGACTTCATTTGCATGACAGTGCCGGATCACTCAGCGACTTTTCGACATCTTTCAAACCGTCAAATTCCGCGAATTATCGTTCTTTTTTAAAGAGCTCCATTGTCAGTGCACAAAGCTACCATGGGGTCCACAAAATTTTTTTCGGCGTGATTAATAGCAACAAATGGCCCTTTTAAACGAATCCAATTTTAATTTTCATCAACATGACATTCACATCGGCTTTTGGACGCTGTACTGTAAAACGCCATCTTTTGGAGTGTTTTATCTTGCGTCATACCGCACGAACGCCCAACGTTATGAGCTGGAGCACTATTGAGTATCATGGGTCGATGATTTTCATTTTATGATTTCATTTCGATGATTTTCGATATTTAATTTTGTTCCTTTGTTCTGAAAATTTAATCATTTATTTGCATCTACAAAGGTGACCAGTTGTGCAAATTTCATCAAAATTTAACAAGTCCTTCATGGCGTTGCATTTTTTATGAACAGGAGTATATATTCTAATCATTATTTGCAATTACATTGCAACTCATACATACATCTACAGTTTTTACCTTTAAAAAGGTGTTTATTAAACTGTATGGGGTTGAAAGTGGAGGAAAAGACTGTTAGTATAATGTCACTTCTGACTGTTAGGGCGAGCGCGCCGGGCGACTTTTGTCACGGTGACAAAGACAAAAACAACGTTGCTAAGGCTGTTGTTAGGGGCGGGACATAGAAGTATCCTATAGCAGCATTCGCACATGACATCACTGGAGGATAAAAACAACGTTGCTAAGGCCGTTGTTAGGTAAAGTCATGTGATTGAAAATGCTCTATTGTTTTCTAATGATATTTTTGATACGAGTAATCCTTTAGTCACTCGTGCGCGCCCAGCCTTAGGGCGAGCGCGCACGGGCGACTTTTGTCACGGTGACAAAGACAAAAACAACGTTGCTAAGGCTGTTGTTAGGGGCGGGACATAGAAGTATCCAATAGCAGCATTCGCACATGACATCACTGGAGGATAAAAACAACGTTGCTAAGGCCGTTGTTAGGTAAAGTCATGTCATTGAAAATGCTCTATTGTTTTCTAATGATATTTTTGATACTAGTAATCCTGGTCGCCGTGACTTAAGTCACTCGTGCGCGCCCAGCCTTAGGCCGGGACAATACAATAACAATAGAGCATTTTCAATCACATGACTTTACCTAACAACGGCCTTAGCAACGTTGTTTTTATCCTCCAGTGATGTCATGTGCGAATGCTGCTATTGGATGCTTATATGTCCCACCCCTAACAACAGCCTTAGCAACGTTGTTTTCTCTTTGTCACCGTGACAAAAGTCGCCCATGCGCGCTCGCCCTTAGTAGTTTCTTAAGTCTCGTATCCAATTTAAAAACGGAAATTAAATTTTCATTGGAGGATTTCTACCAAATTAGTGTTTCATTGTTTTGCTCATATCAAAAAAATAGGATAATAAAAGATAAGTTTTAGAATCTTATTACTTATATCTTGTAAGTTTTTGGAGGTTTGAAACTGTAATGTTAGTAGGACAATTGTTTTTCCTTTTCAGGGCCAGTAATTGGACTAACAGGAAAGAAGTTTGGATTTGGAGCGCTAACTCTTTTTGGTTGCACGATATCAAGCATTGGAATCGGGCTCTGCTTCTTTGCTGAAGATATCCTGGCAGTAACCATTCTATGGGGTTGTGTGTACGGTATGTCGGGTTGCATATTATATTTTTATCTAATGTATTTCATATGGGTTGCTAATATATTTTCATATATTTTTTCATTAATCATCTGATTAAATAATGCGTCAATTAAAATTGTGAAAAATCTGCATTGCAATCTACATCTTAATTATCATACTTCCTTATTTGTATTATAATTATATTTTAATTATTAATTATATTTTTCATAATAATTATATTCCATTTCTTTAAAAATGGGCATAATTTATAATAAGGTTCTTCTAGAAACAAACCAACGAAATAATTAAAAAACACTAAATATTTGGACTATATTTAACAAGATAGTATGTAACCTTACGGTTTACCTTCTCTTTTCATTGTCATTGGGTTTCCCAAAACTAATCTGTCAAATCCCAGGCCTAGTGGCCTATCAAGCGGTGCCCATCGCCGTTTCATTAACCTTCATACCTGGGGTGCTAATTACTTAGCTTGCGTCCAGTTTGAGCGGCTAGCACGACGCTGGACCCCCAGTTGATTTCCCATGCGAAGGTTGTTTTCACCTTGCCACAAGGTAACTACGATGACAACCTTAAATGGGTCACGCCGTAAAGTTAGTAAAGTTACAAAAAGGTTTATAAAACCTTAAGTGCTATCTTGGTCTAGGGACAATAAGCAGTTTCATTTGCGTAACTGAACTTTTTTGAAGCTATACATTGTTTGATAAAATTAATCGAGGTTTTAAATATTTCAGGATTTGGTTTTGGATTTGCCCAATCTCTGCTTCCAGCAGTATTAGACAAACATTTTGATGCCCAGAGCAAAACCAAAGCAAACGGACTATCAATTGCAGGTTCAAGCTTAGGTGGAATAGTTCTTCCTCCCCTATTTGAAGCCATTATAAGAGAATATGGCCTGTCGGGTTCATTTCTCATAATGTGTGGACTTCTACTTCAAGCAATTCCAACATCAATGTTAATATCAGTAGCCAACTCTCAAGCACAACATAGAAATAGGCCTCCAAAGCCTAAATTTATAGAGAGGGGCCAAGCTACAACTGAAGAAGGATATCAATTGCAAAATTTACTTGCTACAAACGGCACTAAAGATGCAAGTACCGAAGATTCACTGAAGCTACAGACTGAAGCTGCAGCAACAGCAAGTACTAGAAAAGTGTCAACGCTGAAAACTCTTGCTCTTTTCATTGATCCTACTTTTCTATTAATCATGATAACGCAGAGTTCATACGCGTTTCTGTGCTTGCTGGTATGGACAATCCTGGTGGATTTTGTCAGAGACGTGGGGGTGGACAGAAGTGTTGAAGTCTATTCTGCCGTTCTGCTGCCACTCTTCGATATGGTGGGTCGATTGAGTCTAGGTTGGATCACTGACGGTGGCTACATGACCTCAACCAAATTCTCTGTTGTTTCGTTTGTGCTCCTAGGCCTAGTTACATTTCTATTCGTCTGGGTGAACAGTTTGGTAACAGCGTGCCTAGTGATTTCTCTGTTTGGCCTAACATCTGGTGCACTGATGCCCATTTTCCCGGTTGTGGTATTGGAGTTTATAGTCCCTCAGTACAAAATTATGGGACTCACTTCTAGATTTATCCTCACGGCTCCCCTAACTGCCCTCGCATCTCCAATGATAGGTAAAGTAGCTTTGGATTAGCGTATATGGTTGCAATTCCGTTAACTGTCGGGCTAAATATCACCAAGCCTTACCACGAAATATTCAACTATCGCCAAGTTTTTATGATTGTCATTGTTGACCAATTTCTAGAGTCCTAAATAGCTTGACGATATTTAGCGGGGCAGTTTACGGAATCTGACCATACGAATTATTTGAATTAGTATGCTTAAACTCCTGTTAATTGATAACTCCTCTGAATGGTAATAAAATTCATACTGAGATTATGATGTCATAATTATATATGAATGTGATGTTTATATTTTATGCTGTGTTATTTATATATACTTTTTTACTTATGCTTTGTACTTTTTCAGGGTATTTTAGAGAGCAAGGAGGGTCTTACAATGGCATTTTCTATGTTTGTGGTGGAATCTCACTGTTCTGTGCTGCAATGTGTGCACTCATTCCTAGTTTTTCTAAAAGATCCAAAGCAAAATTTGAACAAAATAAATAAAGACAATGTCACTTCAGTACAACATATCTGTATGAGTTTGGAATGAAGTATGAATTGGTATTATGAGTTTGGAACGGTGATATTATGGTTACGATAAACATATGTGCTCTAATCTAAAGATTAATTCCTTCCTCCTCGGCTCTACAGTCCATGCAGGACCTTGGACTCCCTCCCATGTATAAAATTACCCCCGTCCCCCAGGCGTGGTTGTCTTTTTAAAGGTTTAAAAGAAATTAAAATCTTCAAATATTTTCTGAGTGAGTATTTCCAAGCAAAGAAAACTTGGTATTACCCCCAGAGAACTGAAAAAATTTAATTTAATTTTTTTACCAAGTTTTCGTTTTATTTTATACACTGATTGCATTTGTTTTAAAACGAACGTTTTTTGATAGTTATTTCCTGTTATTAAAATCTCGAAATATTATAATACCATATTATTAGGGGTTCCGTAAGACTAGTCACAAGGGAAACGCTGCATTAAGGTATGGAAAATAAGAAAACAGGGTTTGAATTTTACCTCACACCATCTTATGAAGAAAAAGAGATGAAGTTGAAGATGAGTGTTGAGAAGAGATGGTGTTCAGAAATAAATGAATGTATAAAATTGAATTACAAAATCAAATAATACCATGCCTTTCATGTGTTTTTAAAGTTAGTTATGTTTCAAGTTTTTAAAGGTAATTTCAGTCTTCATTAATCACTTATAATGACTAATGCGCCTATCCCTTATAATAGCTAAGACAAAGAATCAAAATACCACACGAAATGTATTGTCATCGACTAATGCTTGTATTCTACACAAACGTCGTAACTCATTACCATGTGAGTTACCCTGTTTTTTGGACTTTTTCGTATTCTACTCCTCCATAAGACCATGTTTCATGTAGTAAAATGTAACCCTACAAATTTGGGTGGTAGGTCGAACTCATGCTTGTATTCTACACAATTGAGTTAACCGCGTGGTAAATGAAACCCTGTGAGACTGAGTTTCAGACAGAGTGAAAAATCGATATTCTACTTCCTATATTCAACTGAGTTTCACTTACTCTGGTGGTAACTTGTGCGACCACATGCGATTGGCTACTCAGCCAACAAACAAGATCAGATCTGTTCCAAGCGCGGCAGCGGACATTTTAAAAATTGTTCAAAATCAAAATAAAGAATGGCTAACAACAACGTACAGAAAAGAAAGCAAATCGGAAAATCTTTAAGGATTATGAGCGACGTTTTTTGATTGAATGTGTCGACAGATGGAAGAATGTTGAATCTTTCAAATCGCCTGGCTGGAAAAGTCTAGAAGGATCTTCAACTTTGAAAATTCGTAGGTCCCGAACGGAGCGAAATAAAATTACGAAACAAGTCTCTAAAAATAGCTTGGTTACCATATAATAGCAAATTAAAAGGCTGTGTGCAAATTAAAGGCAAAACTGTGCTGCCATCTATCAAATAAAATACGAACATGATTGTCTACCTATTTTTTGGAAAAACTAATTGGCATTTCTTTAATAATTATCGTAACGACTCCATTTTTGGATATAAAATGCATCATTGAACCCTCTTTAAGGGGGAATAGTCGAAAACTCGAAAAAGATTCTTAAAGAGAACTGAGTAATACAGTGATGCTTGTATTCTACACAAACGTCGTAACTCATTACCATGTGAGTTACCCTATTTTTTGGACTTTTTCGTATTCTACTCCTCCATAAGACCATGTTTCATGTAGTAAAATGTAACCCTACAAATTTGGTTGGTAAGTCGAACTCAGTCCTATTACTCAGTTCTCGGGCATGCGTGATAGACTATATTTGGCGAAAATGACGCCATATTGGTTAAAGCCGTAATGCCTTCAGACGTTGCAGAACGAAGTGTTTGGGAACCCTTTAAGTGCCACCGCACAGTAAAACTGAAAAATCTTTCAGTGTGAAACTCGATCCAAAACAGGTGCCCGGCACGCTTCCCCTCGCAGCCTTCGCAATACAAGAGAGGGGGTTGAGAACGTAAGGGCCACCGCACAGTAAAACTGAAAAATCTTTCAGTGTGAAACTCGATCCAAAATAGGTGCCCGGCACGCTTCCCCTCGCAGCCTTCGCAATACAAGAGAGGGGGTTGAGAACGTTAATTATCCTCCTGGACAGTCGTGTAAACTAAGACGCTCTTGACCTCTCGACCCCTGGTCGACCCCCTCTCTTTGCATTGGGAAGGCTGAGATGGGAACGCGTGGCTTCATGGGAGGTATTTTCAACAAGATTTTTCAGTTTTACTGTGCGGTGGCCCTCAATTATCCTCCTGGACAGTCGTGTAAACTAAGACGCTCTTGACCTCTCGACCCCTGGTCGACCCCCTCTCTTTGCTTTGGGAAGGCTGAGATATGGGAACGCGTGGCTTCATGGGAGGTATTTTCAACAAGATTTTTCAGTTTTACTGTGCGGTGGCCCTAAGAATCTTTTTCGAATTTTCGACTATTCCCCCTTAAAGAGGGTTCAATGATGCATTTTATATCCAAAAATGGAGTCGTTACGATAATTATTAAAGAAATGCCAATTAATTTTTCCAAAAAATAGGTTGACAATCATGTTCGTATTTTATTTGATAGATGGCAGCACGGTTCGCTCTTTCGTCTTTAGACTATTTAAATCTCATTTTTTGAATAGTTAACAAATTTGTACGAATTATTCCTTGCTATTATATGGTAACCAAGCTATTTTTAGAGACTTGTTTCGTAATTTTATTTCGCTCCGTTCGGGACCTACGAATTTTCAAAGTTGAAGATCCTTTCTAGACTTTTCCAGCCAGGCGATTTGAAAGATTCAACATTCTTCCATCTGTCGACACATTCAATCAAAAAAGGTCGCTCATAATCCTTAAAGATTTTCCGATTTGCTTTCTTTTCTGTACGTTGTTGCATTCTTTATTTTGATTTTGAACAATTTTAAAAATGTCCGCTGCCGCGCTTGGAACAGATCTGATCTTGTTTGTTACGTCACTTGGCTGAGTATCCAATCGCGTGTAGTTACCACCGCACAAGTTTGCTGGTTTATCGCACAAGTTACCACCAGAGTAAGTGAAACTCAGTTGAATATAGGAAGTAGAATATCGATTTTTCACTCGGTCTGAAACTCAGTCTCACAGGGTTTCATTTACCACGCGGTTAACTCAATTGTGTAGAATACAAGCATAAGTGCTCTTCAGTAAGTATGTATATTTGCTTATATTCACGGATTTTTGTGGTCCTTAAAATCAGTGCTTCTCAACCTTTTTCCCGATTGTACCCCTTAAAGGAAAAATATATTTCCCTCGTACCCCTCGCATGCAGTTGCAGCTAGTAGTCGAAATATCACATATTTTTAACCCGTAGGTTACCAATTTCTTACAAGTGTTTGCCCCTAATTTGCTTTCCTTTCATAGAATTTTATACCAGCGTTCTGTTATGAATTTAATTTACAATCAAATGGAATAAAATTTTGTAAAGTAATATTCAAAAGTTATGTGGAACACATGGAACAGGGACATCTCTATTTCCGGCCAAACATCTTTGGGATTGCATTGGATTACAAAGGAGGAACTCTATAAAAATCCTAGTTTAAAAATGAACTATCTTATGGATCTGGTTTGATTCAAACCAGAGGGAATAAGGAAGATGAAGAAAGTTATGTTTTCTATGTACCTTTAAATTTAATTTGAAATAATTAGGATAATAATTCGACTCTACCGTTTTATAAAATTTGATTCAGTAATTGAGGGTAATTTATGTTATTATAATTGTGCTGAGATTAAAATATGTGTATCCATTAATATTTTAGAAAAGAAAAAGATAATTTTTTGTAAGTAATTTAATCTTAAGTAATAATATCAAGTGGGGCATGTTAAAAGATACCCCAAAATTTTCAAGAATGAAAAAATAAATAATTTTGTCTAGTTGAAGAAGAATGATAATTGAGATTCCCACAGCTGAAGAAGAATTTCAAAACAACAAAACCTTACTTTTAAATGCAAGTCGAAATGAATGCAAATTTCAGGTCGACGCTTCAGACTTCGCAATAAGTGAAGCTCTCATGCAGCTAGTGGACAAGGAGTGTTAACTTCTTGCCCTTTAATCACAGAAACTCTCGAAACCCGAGTGCAATTACAGCGGGGGGTTTTTTAAACGCTTTTATTAGACTTGCTCTGGGCCAAGGTCACGGGTGAAAACTTAAAACTCGATTTTCGGTCACTTCCTGATATTCCAGGACCCTGAAACTTTACACATTGATGTATCTCTCATGACACTCCAATATCCAATTATTATCTAATCAATAACCAAAGGATTAAGTTAATTAACGAGTATTTTTAATTATCAGAAAAACTGAAATTTGAGGCCCTTCCAAAGGGATTTTAGCTCCCAAAAAAAGAACAATACTGTAATAGGCATAGTACTATTATATTCAACCATCAAAACGACAATTCTCAAGTAATTAAATTAATTAACGGCAAATTATCGCAAAAAATTTAGATTCTTGTACATAAAATTTCAGGTACTTCTAAACGATATTAAGCCTTGAAACTTTGCAGCATGGTGTAATATTCATGACAATGCAATATTCCATTATCACCGAGTCAGTAACTCTCTAATTACGGTAATTAACGAGTATTCTTGATTATCCGATTAACTCTATTTTGAGACCCTTAAAAAATATTTTCGCTCCCAAACACGGATCAATAATGTAATAGGCATAGTACTACTATATTCAATCATCAAAACGGCAATTTTCAACTAATTAAAGAAATTAAAGACGAATTTATGCAAATTTTTAGGTTGTCATTTAGATTCTTGTACATAAAATGCAAACAAAACACTACACCACATACCTACTCTTCCCAAAGTAAACCGTACGCAGACATAGAGAAAGAGTTTTAAAATAAAATAGGGTCTGGTGGGGTAAAATGCATCACTTTTTAGCTATTTTCACATTCTAACTGTTATTTCATCAAAATTATTATTTTTACATGATTTCTTTCAATTGGATATTGACCATTACAATCCTGTTAGAACATTTTAATCCAATTTAATTTAACATTTTTTGATTATAAGTTGGTCAAAGTTGAGATTATAAGTTGGTTAAAAGTAATGATCCATTTTACCCCAGGTTGGGGTAAAAAGGATCATTACTCTTGGATCAATCGTTACTTGAAAAATGTTAAATTAAATTGGATGAAAATGTTCTACAGGATTGTAATGTCAATATCCAATTGAAAGAAATCATGTAAAAATAATAGTTTTGATGAAATAACACTTAGAATGTGAAAATAGCTAAAAAGTGATCCATTTTACCAAGTTTCCTATTATCCTATTATCCTATATTTCAAGGATCCTATTATCCAAGTTTTTTTGTCATCACCATACACGGTTCAAAATCAATCGGAAAATGTTGAATAAATTAAATGAAACGTGAATAAATTAAATAATTCAATGCAAAAAAAAAATGGGTGAAAATAGTTCAATTTAAACTTGATTTATATCGAGTTAATTAAAACTGGTCCATTTTACCCCTAGATCCACTTTACCCAACCCACCCTACTTTAAAAAGTACAATCGAAGATTTTTAAGCATACCTCAAGGAATGATAAGGTTAAAAACTAAAAGAAACGTCATAATATAGGGAAATAATAGCAAACAAACAATACATAGCGTATACGATAATTGCGAAAAGATACGGGTGCTCCGAAGCAGTCGCTTCGTAGGCGAGGGAAAATTGGCCGTAGGCGAGGTTTCGCGGATCGACCATTTGCCGACCATTGACGTCACGAGCACCCCTAGACTGGTTTCGTCTACAGGCGATGGGATCGCGGTTAGGCCCATGCTTTCTTTATTATTGCTCTCCCATTCGGTCGTTTTTTGTCGGAATTGAGTTCTTATACTATCCGACGTTTTTCCTCGTAACGAGTTTTAAGCGGAATTTGAGTCGATTTAGCAACAGAGACCTCTGCTATCCGAGTGTGCTTTTAATCTGTTGTTAAGTTTTTAAAATGATTTTATTTTTGCGGCCGTGCTACCTGACGTGTGTGTGTTTTATAAAAGGGCTTGACAGTACTTGTAACTGCTGTAGACTTTTGTTTAGAAATACTAGTTATACTTGGTTGCAACGTTTCTTGAATCCAGTACGTCACAAATGCGGAAGGAGAAATCGGTAAACACGAAGCCTGTTGTGTTGATAGGAGGAGTTTCGGTACGCAAATCGTGATTGAAAAGCACTATATATACATAAGTTTAACAAAATAGTCATAGTTTTAAATTGACGTTCTTCACTTCACTCAAAATTCAGATACCGCGATGGGAACTACTTTGTTTATTAGTGACGTCGTAAGGTCAATATATAGTATATATAGTATAGTAAAATTACTTTCTTATGTTGTGATTTCGCCCTGCTTAGCTCCACTAAAACTCCACTCCCCATTTGTGAAATTGCAAATTATTGATTGCAATGTTAAGGGAATTAGTACTACGTGTACCATGATTACCTTAACTTACGGGGGCCCCGTGCCATATCCTGGATCCTGCTAGTCAGGTTCCGTTACTCTGCTAACCCTGGTAAATACACAGGGACCAGAGAGTTGACAATGAGAGTTTTTGTGAACATTTATATTATAAGGTGAACAAACGTCCTTCTTTAGGGTCCTGTAGGTTCTGCTCTTGGTTAGGGTGGACCTAACTGTAAGTTTAATATTACATCTAACGGCCCCCACCCACAAATCTGAATTACTTATCTGAATAAGCTACACTACCATATGATACACTACCGTTGTTATTATGTATATACAGCTCCATTTTCCATGAATCGTACACAGTAGGTATACGGATTTATTATTATGCTTTCTATACAGGAAGTATAGTAGGCTCTTTGGTAGTAGGTTCCTTTTAATATATCTTTCATTCCCAAAAACTTAACGGAATTAATACCTCCTCAAATTCTTGAACAAACATTTTTCTTGAGCCTCATGGAAAATCAGCATGCCAAAATAAGAATTGCAGGTTATAATCAATCAATCAGAATAAGGAATCGCAGGTAATAATCAATTATTGCAGGTAATAATCAAGAGATGCCCGGGCCTAGTGGCCCATCAGGCGGTGCCCAAATCCGTTTCCTTAGTCTTCCTTAGACTCAACATTACTTACCTCATTACGTGTACTTTTATGTGTAAGGTTTTACATGACTTACACAAACATATAATTTTAATAGGTGCACTAAATAAAAAATTGTGTAAATAGTGCGATTGACCAAGAAAAAATCAAATTCTGCCCGGGCCTAGTGGCCCATCAGGCGGTGCCCATCTCCGCGGTGCCTGGGGTGCTAATTACTTTGCTTGTGTCCAGGCTTTGCTTGTGTGAGTGGCTAGCCCGACGCTGGACCCCCAGTTGATTCCCCAAGCTAACTTGGTGCTCATTTTATCAACCCCGAAAGGTTGACATGACCAGCTACCCAAGCAGAAGCCGCAAGGCATCGAACCCGAGTCGGTAATGCTCGTAGACAGGCTCGCTGACACCAGCAGCGATAATTACCTGCAATTCAGCGATAATAGCTAGAATTAAATCTTTAGCAATGGTAATTAAAATAATATCGTTCCTAATTAACAATTAGGCTTTATAGGGAAAATTGTGAATATAAGAATGTGTTTTTTTATATTAAGTTCATCAAATCATTTTATTATTTCATTATAGTATTACATTAATTTAGTTTGATCTACATTCCCTCCCATTGATATTAAATTGTTGCACGGTATCAAGCTGTGTAATTATATTTGGGTAAGTAACTATTGTTCACTGATTTTCTTTTTTATTTCTAAAAAAACTGTGCTTCCACTGAGTTTTAATATTGTTTTGTAAAATTTTATCTCTCGGTTTAGGGATCTGATTTGAAAAAGGTCCTTTATAGAGACTACCAACTTGGCAACTGCTCTATTGCAGTGGTTGATAGACCAGTGTCCAGTTCTTGGTGATCCACCACCCTTTAAACCAGGAGGCGCCAGCCCGCAAGAATTTTCATAATTTAAAAAAACTTTACTTCCAGCAATAATTTTCTTTTAAAATCAATGTTTAGTTACAAAAAATCCCAAAAACTTAAGTTTTGCGATTATTCCTCGCTTGACCGTTATAAGGGAGGGCAAGGTTCTGGGGTGCTGAAAGACGAAAAGATCGTGGTATATTGATATCTGCGTACCCCGTACCCATTCTTCATTTCACAGCCTCACTTTCAAAAATCAATATTTATAATACGCAAATTACAAAAGAAACATTTTCTGGTTTGAGGAACCTTTCTCAAAAGGTCGTAAGTGCTTTTGGATCTACGTACACGTACAATTTTAAAGATTGGGAAACTGTCATATGCCCCTGAGGGTATTCTATTTTATTTATGTCAACAATTTTCAGGAGAGCAGACAGAGAACCTGATGATGATTCCAGGTTGCCATTTTAAAGATGGAAAGAAAATAAACAATCCCTCCGTTCATGATAAAGCATTTAATTTGACAAGTCCAGATAAATCAATCCAGCAATGTAGTTTGGATGCATGTATGTAATGAAAGTTGTATTTAATATTGTTCAGGCACGATATAACAGACTCAATTTTTGGCTGCAGTAGAGCCTCTTTACATTTTGGTCTTTTCAAAATTTCTTTTAGGATTTAAAAGGAACACCATTTTATATGAAATTAAAAAAGCAATGATTAGCATGTGATTACATTGTACCTATCATGCTCAACAAATTTACACAAAAACTGATTTGTACACATAGGTTTTTTAACAACCAAAATAATGTTTGATAAAAGTTTGTGGTGAAGAAAGACTCAGTTAATTTTTATATTTCTTTTAGTGCAAACTGTGTCAGTCAGTACTGATGACCAGAATGAACCAGGTCCTTCTGGAATCACAAATACTAGGTTGGATGTACTTACCCAGATAGCATTTTTTGGTTTTTTGAAGGTTTTTTTACCCTTGCATTGCAACCCGAAAAAGGTTTTTTGAGGGTTTTATTTGCAACCCGATAACCCCGAAAAAACCTTAGAATAACCTAAGAAAAAGGTACGCTAGTTGACATTACCAACCTTTTGCGTAACCTTGCGGATTAACCTTCTACAAGGTTATAGGCACAGGTTTTTTCAAGGATAGACAAGAAAACCCTGTTTCAATGCTCTCTAGCCAGGTTTTTGAAAGGTTTCATAACAACCTTAGAAAAATTTTTTTTCGTGTAGACTGCGGAAACCAATGCCAAAAAACCTTCGTTCATTATTGCGGTCATTGGTTTTTGTAAGGTTTCCAAAAATTCTTGATTCAATATTGATGTTTAGGTTTAATATTGCATTTTTTATTTTTTTCGGAGTTTCTTTGTTAAATTATATGATGTCGCAAAATTTTTCCCGAAATATTGCACAGTATATAATACATATTTTCAGGGAAAATTTTGTATCATAATTCAATAAAGAAACATCGAAAAAAATAAAAATGCGATACTAAACTTATAACTCAGGAGATAAAAATAATTTATCACAACTTTTTAGCTAGGTGAACACACCACTTTTAACAAAAAGTAACTCGAATTTTATGCTGTATGATTACAGAATACTTCAAAGTAATTATTAAGTAAATACAGTAAAATGAAGTAATAAAATAAATTTAAAATTAAGTTTTTAAAATTCATAAAAACAAAATATACATATATATTTTAATTTCTACAAAATTTTTTCTTAATTTAGGCTCTAAAGCACTAATGAAAAAACTTACCTTTAAATAGAAGTATAATTCAAGATGGACACATTTTTATTTAAAAAACTTATTTCAACACAAATGTAACACAATGTAAGAAAAATCAAGTTTATTGAACAACTGATACAAACACAACAAATTTTACAAACAGCTTTCTAGCATCACAGGGATTAAGGTTAAAGAGTTCATATAAAAAAATATACATTAAATATAAACTGTGAAGGTAATAACTAAACTTAAAAATGTAATATAATTAAAATTTGTTTAAAAAAATGATTCAAATAATACTATTTCAGGGGACATCAAATGCAACTGACAGCTCCTGCAAAAAAATATTTAGCAATTTTATTTTTAACTATTAAAAAAAGTACTTTCGCATTAACCCATTGAACGTGCCACTTCATCGAAAACATCTCAAGCGATAAGAGAATGAGAATACATAAAAGTGCCAACCCCGAAAGTTTAAATTAACGTTACTGATTTAAAAAATTAATTCTAAATAATATTCAATATAATGCAGAAAATTATAGACCAATGGTTGGCAACTGGTGGACTGAAGTCCAAACAATTTATGTAAATTCCTTGGTTGCCAAAATTTTCATTTTGAAATATAATTTGTAGAGCCAGGTGGGGAAAATGGGAAAAACAAGGTTTGATGTTTATGTACTATTGACAAATCAATATTTATATTTTAACCAAGGTAAAATGCACATTTTTTAAAATAAGAAATTTTACAAGCTTTTTAAATGTGTTAAAAACTTCTGGAAAACATTAACTGCAAAATATTAGTAAATATCATAAATTATAAAAAATTAAAACAAACATGAGTTTCATTATACTCTTTGATCCATTTGCATAGAGATTAAGAAATATAATTTTAAAATTTCTTATAAGTGGGAATAAGCCCTCAATGAAAAAAATAGTGCAAATTGAAAAATAGTGCAAACCCATTTCCCCAAACTGTGAACCTACTATAATTACATATAATATATACATTTGAGAGATAGCATATCAGCAGTGATCAAAATTAACACTGGTCCGAGACGACTGAAAATAGGCTCTGGCCACTACTCAGAAAATCACTAGTCCAGCAGACCAGGGGGGAAAAATATCTCACTCTCCAGTTCTAGTCTCTTTTTTTTGCTGCATAACTAATTAGAAATTTTATATCAATTAGAGAAATACTAACATTTCATCAAGAAAAGTGTACTTAATAGATATTTTTAGTTTTTTAGAATTAATATTTGGTATTCACTTTAACTGCAGTAACTACTTTAAATAAATTGGAACCTTTTCTTTTTAATTTGCCAGACAAGTCATTTTGGTTGAGGACCAGTAAGATTTGCAAAGTAATAGTTAGCAGAACCAGTGAGTTATTTTTCCATTTTCTAACGCTGCATTTTAGTTTTTAATATCATACAAGAAATAAAGCTATGTAAAATGGTTTTACTGTTCACTGGGTCACATATGACAGCATAGTTGCCAACCTCACGGCTGCAAAGAACCTCGATTTTCGTTTTCTATCTTCTCTTATAATCCGATTAAAGTATACTAAAATTTCTAACCCCAATTTCCTTTACATAATACTGATAGCAATTTTAAGGGGGAAATCTAATTATAGGAGTAAATATGAAATTTGCAAACACCGATAAGACACCCCTGAGAGCCGTGCTCACTAAGAGTTGACCCAGTGGTAGAAGACTTTTACCTTTTGGCTGTTTTCGATTTTGGCCAAGGACTCTAGTTCAGGCTCAAATGGTTTGAATTTCTACGTTTGTTTTTGTCTTTTAAATTCTTTACTGGGCTGGGTCATAATCGTAGCAATGCGACTAAAATAATATCTTAACTCACCCGTCAGCTTTTCTTTACTTTTCTGACAGTGCATCCCTGGATCCTGCTGTCACATCATACCCTAGCGCTGAAGAAGCTACTCGCTGCTGCTAGTTAGTGGGGGAATTCGTGGGCTAGTCAGCCTGTTTCTATCATAGAAGTCTGCTGGCGCTACACCAGCAGCTGCTGCTCTTGCTGCCAAGGGAAAAAGATGTTTTATTGCATGATGCAAGAAAAATTTTAATTTCAACATGTAGCAATAAAAAAAAGTGGGGCACTGCGTTTTCTAATCTCCTTTTTACACAATACTAATTGCAATTTAAAAAACTAGAGTTTTAAGGGGGAAATCTGATTATCAGAGTAAAGATGAAAATCTCAGTAACTAGGTACTTGCGTATATCCCGTCGACAGCCGTTTAGTTAAGCGACACAAGTATAGAACAGACGATAGACTTTAACCAATTTTTTGAATTCAGCGGCACGGTCAATGGGATAATAGATAAGAACCCTCCAATAAAATCTGAGTACTTGGCAGCTATGCGACAGTTTCAATTGAGTAATCCAAAAAGCAGAAACTTACGATGGAATTGGGTGGAAACAGACTCCGGGGTGGCAGGAGAGGTCCGGGCATTGATGTCATAGGGCACTGGCTGGAGCGACTGGCGATGAGCTGTAGGTGTAATCGCTGCGGGGGAGGCTGCTACCTGAGAAAAAAAGTTGCTTTAAAGCACAATGCTACTTGGTGTTCAGATATTAAGATCTACAATCAATGAAAAGTTATAATCTCAACGTAGCAAAGCCCAATCACAAATTTTCAGTGAATTTTTTAAGGAGGCTGTCCATAAAACATGTCACTTTCTCCCCAACATTTCTGACCCCCTCCCTCCCCTGTCACTTTGAGATAACATTAATATACTAATTGCAATTTAAAAAACTAGAGTTTTAAGGGGGAAATCTGATTATCAGAGTAAAGATGAAAATCTCAGTAACTAGGTACTTGCGTATATCCCGTCGACAGCGTTAAGCGACACAAGTATAGAACAGACGATAGACTTTAACCAATTTTTTGAATTCAGCGGCACTGTCAACGGGATAATACATAAGAACCCTCCAATAAAATCTGAGTACTTGGCAGCTATGCGACAGTTTCAATTGAGTAATCCAAAAAGCAGAAACTTACGATGGAATTGGGTGGAAACAGACTCCGGGGTGGCAGGAGAGGTCCGGGCATTGATATCATAGGGCACTGGCTGGAGCGACTGGCGATGAGCTGTAGGTGTAATCGCTGCGGGGGAGGCTGCTACCTGAGAAAAAAAGTTGCTTTAAAGCACAATGCTACTTGGTGTTCAGATATTAAGTTCTGCAATCAATGAAAAGTTATAATCTCAACGTAGCAAAGCCCAATCACAAATTTTCAGTGAATTTTTTAAGGAGGCTGTCCATAAAACATGTCACTTTCTCCCCAACATTTCTGACCCCCTCCCTCCCCTGTCACTTTGAGATAACGACTTTTAAAACAAAGAGTCCTTTAAATAACAACTTAGAAAGATAGTTCATTAAATTTAGTTTTAATTTGACATACTTACTCATAACCAGCAAATGGCAGGTGATAGAACATTTCTTCTAAGCCTTCAAATTAATCATACTGCAGAATCTAAAAAAAATATTATAAAAATATGTAAAAATGTTTTGAATATCATTAATTGGAACAGATTTGATAGAGGTCCTCCACAGCGACAGCCAACTTGGCAAATGCTCTAAAGCAGTGACCATTCAACCTACATCAAATCTGTTCCCATAGAGGGGTGAATAATTAATAATAAAACACAAGATGAAATGTAAGTCGTTGAAGATTAATTATCTCTAACAGATTCAAAAAGGGAATCCACAGCAATTAGGAAAGAGCAAATTCTTTAAAAACAATGAATTCCTTTTGATTTAAATAGTTTCTTGTATTTACTTAATTATAATATCCTAGTTGTGGGGTGTAAACAAACAGTATGCAATAGACGATATTAGTGTGACGTCACTTGCTTGTTTAGAAACGTTGATTCCATCTGTGATTGGTTTCGTGACTGGAAGTAATTCCATACGGAACCAATCACAGATGGAATTAACGTATCCAAACAAGCAAGTGACGTCATGAGTAATGTCGTCTATTTACAAAAATAAATAAACACTTCTTTCATGATACTGTGTCTTACTGCAATTTTTTTAAAAGTGGTTTAAATCAAATATGAATATCAATAACATGGATACTATTTTGAAAATTAACCCAATACTAAATACTTAATTATAACATCCTAGTTGTGGGGTGTAAACAAACAGTATGCAATAGACGATATTAGTGTGTCGTCACTTGCTTGTTTAGAAACGTTGATTCCATCCATGATTGGTTTCGTGACTGGAAGTAATTCCATACGGAACCAATCACAGGTGGAATTAACGTTTATAAACAAGCAAGTGACGTCATGACTAATGTCGTCTATTTACAAAAACAAATAAACACTTCTTTCAGGATACTGTGTCTTACTGCTATTCTTTTAAAAGTGGTTTAAATCAAATATGAATATCAATAACATGGATATTTTGAAAATTAACCCAATACTAACTTGAATAAACATCAACAACAAACCCTGGTTAACCACCCAAATCATGATGCTTGCTAACATTCATTTGAAATTACAAGAAATAACAGGTAGAATAAACAAACTTACCTCATTATTAGAAGAAAATAGAGATAAAAAAAGTTATTTAACAACTACGGAATCCTAATAAAATTACGACCCAACGATAAACCCATTACATCGTATGGGATTAGTATCATTAGCCAGGAAGCTAATGCTTAGTCCGCAGTAATTGCTCTTTGATAACTCAAAGTTTAAGGAAGTATAAAAAAATTCAAATTACTTAAACCTTCAAATTGAAATTAAAAACCCCAAGAACAACTAATTTGTTAAGTATTTGTTGTCAGATAAACAAATGGTGCTTTGAAGCAGTGTTCCCCAACCTTTTTACCAACCACGGACCGGTCAACGTTTGATAATTTTACCGCGGCCCGCTGGGGGGTGGCATTGATTTCGGTTTCACTTTCGATGTAATGGGATTTTCGGAAGTTTAAAATACGCAAATTTTCAATTCTTTACAAAAAGATGAATTCGACAAAGCGCATTGATATTATTACACTTTTTCTTTATTTTTCTTTCCGTTTTGCAGAAAAATGTACTGTTTAATGGATTTTCTTTTCATTAACTTATAGTTGTAACAAAAAACTCAGACAACTGTCACCATTACTTCCGGGTTGAACAAGTTCGCCACAAAAAAAGAATATAAAAATTTATGGATTTCTAATGAAGCGTTTTTATTCAGTTTTCTTGGTAAAATAAGATGGTTCTCATGGTGTGCATGATTTATGTCACTACCTTCGGGCCCCTTTTTAAAATAAATAAAATTTAATGAAACACAGATGTTTTTAATTTGGAGTATAAACCTAAGAATTTAAATTCATTTTCAATGTAATGGTCGACCCGCGGCCCTGTACCATTTGATCCATGGACCGGCACCGGTCTGCAGACTGGGGGTTGGAGACCACTGCTTTAAAGCACAATGCTACTTGGTGTTCAGCTGTTTTTAGTTCCCCCAATGAATGAAAAGTTCTAATCTTAACGTAGCAAAACCCAATCACAAATTTTTTTAAGGAACTGTTCATAAACGATTCACCTACATCTAAGGTGACATGAGAATCATGAGATAACTTTTAGAAGTTTTAATTTGATTTACTTACTTATGGCCAATGACAGCAAAATGGTAGATGGAGGTGGAACATAACTTCCTTCAAATTTCAGGAGCATAATATTCATCCTATTGCAGAATCTAAAACAAAACATTATAAAAATATGTAACGAATATGTATCATAAATAGGAACAGATTTGGTATAGGTCCACCACAGTGACTGCCAATTTGGCGAATGCTCTATAGCAGTGACCATCAGGCGCGGATCCAGCACGCCTCCAAGGAAGAGGCCACTTTTTCAGACTATCACCTTTACCTTTCGAGAAAAATGTCAAAATGTTGGGGATTTTCTAAAAAGTATCACTCAAGATCCCCTTTTGGTACTGCTGGGGGCAAAAAGGGTCCTCCCCCAGAAAAAATTTTGAAACTTGACCTGCAAAAGTTGGGTTTTAACTCATTTTGAGTTCTTTTTGGGACTTTTTTCGTACTTATGAGTATGTTTGGGTCCAAGGAGGGGCACTTTCCAGAATGCCACCCCCCTGGATCCACCACTGGTGACCATTCAACCTACATCAAATCTGTTCCCATAAAGGGGTGAATAACTAATATGGTTCTTCTCCGTTAAACGATCACAAGCAAAAAAATCCCGAAAAAAATTTAGAATGAATTAAAAAATTCTCTGTCCCAACCGTCGCCTACTGCATTTGTTTTCGTTTTCACTTGACTGTATTGTCATTAGCTTCCCTTGGCGAGCATTTAGTTCACAATTGGCGACATTTGTGCCCAGCTAACGGATAAGTACCATTAATAATAGAACACGAGATTAAATGTAAGTCGTTGAAGATAAATTATCTCTAAAAGATTCAAAAAGGGAATCCACGGCAATTAGGGAGATTGTCTAAAGAGCTGTAGAGCAGTCGCAAAGTTTGACGACTGTTTAAATTGGCAGTAGCTGTATGCCATGGAGGACCTGTTTTGAATACGTTGCAACTAATCTAGATTCCAACCTTTCTTGTCAGTGATGTCACGAATCCCATTTGAAGGCCAAATTTATAACATTATCATACGAAATGAGTCAATAATGTATTAGTTCTATATGTTCAATTCTCATATTTTTGTTTAAGAATGTAAAAGTTTCAAAATACATAGTTGGTAATCATTTTAAATACCTACTTTGAATTTGGACTACGTTATGTGATTTTAAAGCAAACACTCGAGTAACGCTGTTTGAAACTTTTTAGTATCAAATCGGTTATTATCAATCTATTTTATAGTTAGATTTTCAAAACAAGAAGTTAACAATGAATGGCAAATGAAAAGCACCATTTGTCGACCTAGTTTACTTCAGTCAAAGGGATGTTATAACTTTATCAAAACATTGAATTATGAAAAGATTACAATAAGCTCATTAGCGCACTAGCGTATAATATCCCAGTTACAAGGTATAACACAAGACCACTGTTTTCATTCCAGATCCCAGATCCTACTTGGTTTTCAGTCTATGAACCATCTGAGGGGGGTGAGAATTTAAACCTAGGTCCTGTGGCTTGGTAGATGGTTGGTTGTTTTGGGTTTTATGGTGTGGCTTAGTAGAAAAAAAATTCTGCAGTGTGGGAGATATATTCACATTAAGTTTTCACATAAGATTTTTAAAGATATCAAGAGTTACCTAATGTGTAGTAAATATGATAGTACAGCATGTAATTTATGTTCTTAGGTTATTTACATACACTGTAAACAAAAACTAATCAGATTTTGAGAAGGAAATTTAAACATAATAGGTCATTAACACAACTACAGAAAGCATAGGACATGTACCGAATATTATTGTCTCAACTAAAATTTTAAAATATGTCATTAAAAGCGGCTACGATAAGCATTGTTATCATACGATAGCATTGTTGATAAGCATAGCATAGGGTAGGAACCATAGGATCTTACAATTCATTTCACAACTCATTCAAATTCACGTTTTGAACTTACCACCACTCGGTTGCTTATGTGATTTGGAGGTAAAAAAGAGAAACTTTCAGGAAAAACAACAAAGAAGAGAAATCTCGCACAAAATGTCGACATAAATACTTATGCTGAAAACGAATTACACAGCATTAAGGACGTAAACAAATCCATCCAATGATTGGATTGGATTGTTTACGTACATTTTCCGGTTTGAGTGCTTGATACAGTACATGCAATGAACCGGCGATGATAAATCATAATGCCAATCGCGGTTAAAAGTAAATATAATAAAAAGTTAAATAATACGCTACTCACTTGAACTTGGGTCGGCGTCCATCTTGAAAGGCCGCGTCTTGTCTAGTGAACATGACGCATGCGCAGAAAGGCTTTTCCGGGCTTTTCTTTGGTTTTTCAAAAATAGGCCTTTTTGTAATATTGAGGATGGGTTCCACAACCCAACCATTTGTTGGGTTTTTGTAAGGACTCAATGACAATAAAAGAAAAAGGTTAGCCGCAAGGTTTCATGCTACTAGGGTATTTTGCAAAGCCAAGTGGATACCCTCCAGAAGGAAAATGCTTTGCTGAAAGAGGAAGTGAGCAAAAATAATTTGCATTTCAGCTTCAGCCGTATAAGAGAAAATCCAGAATTAGTCCTTATGTATACTGGCCTGCCGAATGCTGAGGTATTTGAATTGGTGCTGAAGTACATCCAAGGGTTCACTTTCCAGTATTACCTTGGATGGATTGTGCAGTTACCAACTATTCATCACTCTTCAAAAACTCCGATTGAATTATAATTTTCAAGACTTGGCTGTCAGATATTCTGTGTCAGTCACCACCATTAGAAATGTATTTTATACATTAATACATGTCATCCATGAGTCTATGTACCAATTTGTGTATGGAGATCAAGGATCAAGGAGAGATCAAGGAGAGCTCCCCAATTGCAGCTTCCTTTCCAAACTGCAGATTCCTCCTTGATTGATTGTACAGAAGTGAGCATTGAGACTCCAAGGAGGGACATGGAAGCACAAAGGCAATCATACAGCAGCTATAAAAAGGGGCAAACAGCTAAGGCATTAATAGCTGTTTCCCCAGTGGCAGAATTTGCTTTGCAGCGACTTGTATCCTGGTTCTTTTTCGGACAAGTTAATAGTAGAAAAATCGGGTATCTGTAATATTTTAAATCCTGGAGACCTTTTAATTGCTGATAAACGATTTCTTATAAGGGACATCTTACCTAAAGGAGTCATGTTAAACATGCCAACATTTCTACTGAATCCCCAGTTTTCTGAACAAGAAGTGGATACCCTTCTGAAATCGCACAACTGAACTGAACACACTGAAATCGCACGTGCCAGGATTCATGTGGAACGTTCAATTCAAAGAATAAAAAGCTTCCAGATTTTGCATGCTTTTCTCTTTTTTTCTCTCTTTTCAATTTCAAATTTCTCTTTTTCAAAAGTTTGTGTACTTTTAGTCAATTTGCAGTCACCTGTACTCGCAGAAAACAGTGATGCTCATCAGTCTGACACCTCAATTCCAGGTCAAACTTCCAACTCTGAGTGAATCAAGTAAGTCTTGGTGAAGCCACGCCTAGTGGGACACTTGTCCTACCCCTGTTTATTGTGATAAACATGCCGCTTAATGTTATTAATTAGACTAATCTAACAACATTATAATAATATATTCTCACTTGTCTAACTTTAACCTAGTCTAATGTATGTTGTCTTTAAAGTAAGTTTAGGAAAGTAAACTTAACAATTGAACTCTGTTTCAAATTCTTGTCAAATAATATTCACTTAATTACTAGTTTTAACTGTATTAATGTTAGGTGTTGAGACTGAAAAATGTTGAGCTTTGTACAGGACAAATTAGAAGATTAGATTCAATTAGAAGCTGGAAGTCGCAAAAGATAATAGGGATACACATAAAAATAGTATCCAGGAAAAAGCTAGAGAAATAGTAAGAACTCTACTTTAATTTGTTATGCTTACTTGCAGCTATTTTCCTTAGCCGGCTTTGGCCTTAAATACAAATTAATATTTCTTAGATTTACTTAAATTTGGTAAAGATTGCATACCTTTCTATGTAATTTGTGTAATTAAATAAAAGGTTTTGAATTTAGTACCTTTATACCTTTTAGATTAAGGTACCTTTTTGCACATGTGAGTTACTCTCTTTAAATATAATTGTATATTCTCATCGTCAGCTGGATTTCCACTCACCATTGGTGAGCAAATGTTCAATATGGATACCTTGATTAATATAATTATCGAGTGATGTAATATTTGGAAGCTTTTAATTTTGGAATATTTGGTGTTCCTAAAAGGCTGTGAGTTTTAATAGTTTTATTGTTATTTTTTTTTCTTAAAAATTTGCATCTTGGAAATTCCCTGTGCCATTTATTCAATTTCCAGATACGTCAGCTTCCCCAACAATGACTAACATTTCATATTGTTCAATTTTTAAAGAAATCTTGTTGTTTTATTGATAGAGTTAATCTACTCTTTTTTTTTTCAATGTTTGGCTATTTGTTTTGAAACCTCTCTTGTTTGTGTTTCAGATCACAAGAGTTGAAGAAAAGAGACTCTCCTGACAGGGAAGAAAAATTAGAAGCCATTCAAAGGAATAAGTCTCAGCTCAAGAGCAAAGGGAATCCTTTATCAACTCCTTGCTAGAAAATTTAAAGGAGCATGTAAGTATCATTTGCTCACTGAGGAAAATTATGTTCAATGAAATAAAATTTACTAATCTTTCACACCTAAAATTTTGGATGCATATTCAATATTGTTCTCCACATTGGTTCCCAACTCAAATATGTCTACGGACAACTTCACTTAAACGGTGCGGCTGCACCCCCCATTCCTATTCGATGTGCTTGTCTAGGTCCCTCTACCTCTCCTCCAAATATTGATGATGAATTCAGAATCACCCTTTTCAGAATCACAGAATTTGAAATCAGAATCACAAACTTTTAAAACTCTAGCTCATGTTTATGCAACAATTGCCATTAAAATTAAGATTTTTTTTACTTTTTGCTTTATGTTTGATGATTTAAATTAATTTTTGTTTTGTTTTCAATCATTCTTTCAAAACCAATACATCAAAAAGCATAAACATTCATTTTGGTCACCCCTATTTGTTAACTTATGACAAAACTTGGAACAATTAACATACAATCATAAATAATATTTTCACAAAGAATTCTGTAGAAAGACTGGGAATACAAATGAATTTACTTACTGTGTTTCATCGTGCCCCCTTGTCCTGAGGTTTCTAAATAATTTTAAAAATTAATAATATAGTATACTCTCTGTGAAACACTTGGTTTAGCTGAAAAACTCTTCCTTAAAAATTATTTTCAGAACAAATGTAATGTATAATGTTAATTACTATTCATATTGAGTTGATTTGACTTTTCGCTAAAACCCTTGTTTTAACAATTTTTTTAACCCTATGTAGACGGTTCGGCCGTTTTACGGCCAAAACACCAACCTCCTTTAACAGCGGGAAAAATCCTGCTTTGCCTCCCCCCCGCGCTCCGAGAGAATGTCGTTTCGTTATCTCAGTGGGCAGTGGGGTGGGGAGTCGCTTTCGCCCGGCGCGGAAGTGTCCGTTTTCGAGATTTGACTGATTACGGGTGTGGGGCCCGAAAATTTGTATTTTCTCACAGCTCTTTCAAGGGAATCTTCTCGATGAAGAAATAATATTATCAACAAAATTAATCATATAATTGACATCATGGTATTTTGGGATACTTAATAAAACATGTGTTGTGTTTTTTTTAAATTACCAAGATTGTTTTTTGTATCTCAATATAAATATTTGTTTTGATCAGAATTTATTTCCAAAATATGACCTCCTGGAACTAAAATGTCATTGTGCATCAGGGACATAAAGATTTAATATTGTCAAATATTATGAATGATTCAGAATATTTTAGGCTTTTGGAAATTTCTAGCGTTTTAGTGTAGTATAGATCTTTTATACATCTTTCAATGCAGAAAATTCAAACTCAACAAAAGGCAAGAGAAATAGCTTTTATACAGATTTCATGACGGTTTATATTATTTTTATGACACTCTAATGCGTTAAAACACTTCTAATGCGTTTTTGTAAAGGATAAACGTTAAAATTTATCTTATATCAAAGAACTGATCTGATATCTAATTCGGAGTATTTTGAAAATGGACATCTTGCAATCGTCTCTATTCAATAATTACGAACAGATTCGTATTCGTACATGTGCATCGAATGCATTAATTTTTGAAAGAGAATTTTGGCCATAGGTATGCACCAATCTTGTCTAATAGGACGATATTCTCAGATGAGTGTGGAAGACCTAAATTCAAAGATTTCAATACTTCAATTAAGTCCGTAAGAAGAATACTAATTGATAGGATTTAATTGATCCAATATCTCAATCGAATATTATTCTAATAGAAAAGTAAACTGTTCAAAGCACAAGGAGAAAATGCATTTTATTGGGGACACATCATCTAGGTTTTCTCTCAATAAATTCATGAATCCCTCTAAATTTATTTTAATATTCAATATAATTTTTTTTCAGGCAGAACAGATGTTGCAACTGTATCATTGCTGGTACTACTCGAGACATTCTAGAATCCTCTCTGAACCATGGAGGTTATCTCGTTAACATCTGTGACACTGCTGGTATTCGGGGAACCCTTAATGCAATTGAAGGTTTTTACACCTTCCATTTCAGCTAAAGAGGGGCTAAAGATGAGGAAGACAGAGCTAAAATGAGGTAATAAATACTTTATTTTAACAAACTATTAGGAAAATATGTAATGATTTAGAATGGTGATCATCTAATTTTCTAATTCATAACTGTGTTAATATTTTTCTTATAAACTACCTATTTTAATTAACCTGTGGCAACACCTAAACCTAAGGTATTTCAGTTTTCTACAAACCACTAGAGAGAAAAACATTTGCTTTTGAATTCTTTAAGGATATTTAATCTTCTGTAAATAATGTTCAATAATGTTCCTTTTATATCCCTATGATATGTTTTGTAATTAGGGGTGTCCACCAGGGTGTCGTTATCGTTATTATTGCCGAAATTATCGACAGTCACGTGATGCTCCTCAAAATTAACAATAGGTCCTACCATGAGAGGAGAAACCTAGAGGAGAAAACGACAGAGAGGCGAAAAAGCTCTACGACACCTTTTATCGAGGGCTGTAGCATTATTTTCAAATTAACAGCTATTGTACATTAAAAAGCGCTCTTAGGAATTACTTTTCAACCTATAGATGAAACAATATTTTTATTTTGCGTAGGAACTATGTTTTCTCTGCGTTGGTCATCAGATCTTCCGCTGCAAACAGCCCAAATCGCCGCCATTATTTGCTTTGTATGAAATAGATGAATATTCTATTCATAAAAATACACGTCATTGGGTACTTATTTATGATGGAATATTTTTTCTTTCATTTTTAAAATATATTTTTACAAGGTTCAAGTTTATATTAATACAGTAAAAAGAGTATGGAGGTAGAATAACCACAGAAGTGATTTTGAATGCTGAAAAAACAAGATCAAATTGTCGATGGCCTGCCATGGCGATGTTGTTTTTGAATGTCGACAAATGCAAGCTTTTACCGATTGCAACTGAGTTCGAGAGTATAGGTTTCGAGAAGAAATAACGCTTTTGATTGGTGTAAAAAGTTTTCGTCATCTTGTACGTCAGAAATAGGCGGGGAGTTAAATTACATAGGCGTAATTTGAAATGATCACCAATGCAAGGGAAGAAGCTCGTGGGAAAAAATCCTCCGTCGATTTCGCACCGGCTGCTGCTCTTGTCGGCTGCATTCTCCATGGACCATGGGCTGCATATAGTGGAGTAGAATTAGGGCTTAACCGTGAACAAATTACAACAAAAGCAAACTCTGCGAAAATGGTAGGTGATATGGTCCTAATCAACATAATAAAAATATACATCCGTAATAGTGGTAGAAATATGTTTTTTGGCCGCCATCTTGAAAAAGCACCCAAAAATTTTTTTTCATCAAAAAAGGTCGTGTAAGGGGGAATTTTGTGCTGAAAGAGAATATGATTCATTAAAAAGTAAAAATTCGGGTTATTTTTTTTATCATCAATTGATAACAATTTTTTAATCACAAAAAAATAAGCTTTGAATAAAAAACACAATTTTTTCTGATCACCACGATGATTATTTCTGATTAATACTTTTTAAATCCGAAAATCCTTTGAAAGCTGTTTTTGGATGTACTATTTGATTTTTATTTTTTGATCTAATTGTTTTTCATGTCACAATTGATTATTATCTAAAAAAAAACGTATGAGTAATCCTCAGTTCTCTTAATCAATAAAACCCCCAAATCGATTTCAATTTTTAATACATAAAACCGGCCCGATTTTTACATTCAAACCCTTCTTAAAATAAATTATAAATTGATAATTAAAAAGAAGTAATGCAAGTCAATTTTACTTTAAGTAACTCAAAAAACGAGCAATGATAACCGGCTAAACCAGGGTTTCCCAAACTTTTTCATGCATCGACCCCTTGGGAGTAGTTCACCCAAGCCATCGACCCCCTTTCAAAATTCCAACTAAATTCTTTATGAAAATAAATTAAAAATGAAAATTTAACTAAAACTTAACAGCCGGTCTCATTCACTAGTAATGTACTGTTCAACCATAGCCTTCTAGAACGAGACAGGCCTGGCCACTTGCGCATCTCCGGAGCGATGAGTCATCCTAGCCGTCGATTGATTCTCAAGGTCTGAGCTGTGTGCGTACGCGGGAACTTGGAGCAAGCGCCTTTGTCTCTGCTTTGTCCCATGTTTCCCTTGCTCTTATTGCATCCAGGCCTTTATAATGCCGGACCATTGCTGTGTCCCAGGATGCAAGGGTAATTATACAAAAGGTGCCAGCAATGTAAGTGTGTTTTCCTTCCCTAAAGATGCAGAAAGAAAGAAGTTATGGCTTCGGAAAATACCGAGAGCTCAAATACCGAGAGCACATAGTAAGACAAATATGTTTTTCTAAAATAAAAGTTTGTGGGGTATTATCTTGCCTCCCAAAAATAAAATTTTTTTAATAGATATTAATAATTTAATTAAATGTTATGCTTATAACTTATTGGATCAGTTATTTGCGTTTCATGTTTTTACCTTTTAAAAGTTTATAAATAAGTACACTTTATTGACTGAAAATGGAAATCCTATTTATTCATTTCAAATATTAGATTATTCATATATAAAGGAAAAAGGAAATAAACCTCAAGATATATTATAGTACCAGAAAGAGAGAGAGCGGCTGATTTTGAATACTCACTTGATATTTAAATCCTACTTAAAGTTACAAGGCGGGGGTTAATATGGTTAATATTTATCTGTGTAAGGATTAAAAATATTAAGATAGGACATGATCTATTAGTTGTTAAAATAAAGACAGGATTTTTGTTATTATAAAACAGAAATATTTTATTTAAAACGTCGCCCGGTTCAGCTAGCTTCGAATCTCAACTAAACAGCAAATTTTCGAATGTTAATATTGGTTTGAATGACTCAAAAACGAATACAATCTAACCAAAAATGTTGATTTTATAATGCAAGTAGTAATTTAACTGAAATTATGCCGAATCTAATCTAATAAAGCTTGTGAAAGTCGATCGTACTCGGAACAAGGTTTTTTTAAAAATCCCATCTATCAAAATATTTCCCCGATAATGTAAACATTTTCACTCAGAATCATTAGTATTGGTTTCCTACATCACACACAGGTCTTTTTTTCTTTTTCCGATCATTTGTTTATGATTTATAGCGATTTTTCCCCTCCAAAATCGACGCGTCAATGGAAACTCAATGGTAGCGTTCGTCGGAAAGGATGACTCATCATTCTTCTGTCCCGGCCTTCTCGCTCTCGAAGGCTATGGTTCAACCTGGAAAATCCATTGGTGAACAATATAAGACCACCAAAAAGCATTAATCACTCAAAACCTTGATATAAAAATAAGTATGTAAAAAAAGTTCAAAGGATCAGGAAAGATCTTTGAATCATCCACAGCATTGCATTTTACAATAAGATAGCAAAATTTTATCAAAATAAAAAAAAACACTGCAAAGAAAGAAATTTTGAAACACTCAAAATAAACTAAATTACAATAAAAGTAAATAATTTTAATTATTAAATTCAGAAACAAATTTATTAAAATTGTCATTATTACAATGCAATTATGGGTATAATTACGAATAGATTCAATGGGAAGGGTGTGCCTGATGCTGGACTGCCAAAGAGGGTATTTGGTTTAAAATTACTTATTATTCTTTTTAGCAGTTGAGATAATTTAATCTACGAATAAATTGTAATTTTTTTGTTTTAAAAATGATTCACTAAGTTTAAACTGCTTTATAGCTTTTTAAAATAACATTTTTATGTTATATTCGGGATTACCACGTTTCCGAAAAAAAATTACAAAACAAAATGTGGCTATAGTGCTTTGAAACGGGTGCTGATGATTTGTCAAAAATTTAATGTTTTGTTTTAAAAAACTTTTTAACTTTCATAACAATTTCTAAAACAATATTATGCATAAAAACCAAAAGCTTGGCAAGTTTCGGCCGCAGTGGAAAAACGCAGTAGTGAAAAAATTTGATTTTTGCCAGCAAAAGTATTTTTGACACATACTCTTTAAACTTCTTTTATAAATGACAGATATACGAGATATCTGTTAAAAATGAAACAATCAATAAAAGGATCAATTAATATCCGTATCTTGCACATACGAGTCATTTTTGAATTTTTATTACATAAAAATATCTATCTGGCAGAATTATCGACCTTATTGAAAATGTTACATTCAAGTTTAAAAACCTAGTCTTTTTACACCATATAAAAAATTTGATTTTCCGATTTTTTTCACAACATTATTAGTTAAAGATTGTATTAGTAACACACAAGCTGGGTTTTTTTTTTGTCTTTTCTGCACTTTCTTTTTTTTATGACTATTTTACTTTCATCGACCCCCTACCGACCCCTAAAACATCGTCGACTCCCCATCGACCCCCTTTAAATCTTCATCGACCCCCAGGGGGTCGGTACCGACCACTTTGGGAAACCCTGGGCTAAACAATACACATAATTTATAGCGTATAAAAGAGCTTGTTCTCGTGTCGTTAACAAGATACAGACACCTCTTGAGGTGTCGTTGAGTTTTTCACTTTCTCGATACCACTTAACGACAGTTAAAAACTTCCCGACAGTCTGATGGTAGACCCTCTTGTTAAGTGAGCCCATACTCTCGACCTCACTTGCGATCGCTAATGCTATTTCCTATGGATAACCTTCCGCGACAGTGTGGTGTCGACAACTTGCTTGCTTCTTCAGCGTTCTCGACACGGAAGAAGTAAGGGTGTCGTTATTTTTGTCGACAGGCTCGTGGTAGGCCCCCAGGTTCCTATATGAAATATGTAAAATCAAAGGTACTTAGTAAAACGAACAACTTTTAATTCTCGTCAATGCATAACTACAAATATAACAAGGCAAAAAATTTCCTGGGTTTTATTTGTAAAATAAGGTTTTTTTTTTTTTAAAGTATTTCATTGAAAATTGGAAACCTTGTATGTATTTTTAATGTTTTTTTTCCTGAAATCCTCCTTAAAAAACTCATATATAACTTGATGCTTTATTGTAGGTCTTTTCAAGCAGATCTTCTAATATTTATTGTAGAAACGTAGACACAAGGGAAAATATACATCAAATGATCTATATGCTTCAGAGTGATAAAGTAGCCATTAATACTGTTAAAATTGGAACAATTAAAGTATTAAATGTTGAGTATAATACTTCTCCCTTCTAATCTTTAAGTAAAGAGAGGTGAAAGTTAAAAAATTTCATTACTTCTCTACTATAAAGGTTTATTTATGTTATGAAACCATTCTTTTCAAATTTCTGGACTTTTATTTTCAAACATCAATTACAACAACTTGTGTGATCTTATAACTCAGACTCCACTAGGAGTGACTTTGACTTTGACTTAATAACTCCCCCAGAAAGTAAAAGTTATTAAGTTAAGTTAAAAGTTATTATATAACTTGTTACTTTTACTAGGCTCTATCTCATTTCCCAGAAAATATACACAAGGTTTGTAAATTTTATATTTTTTAAGTAAGCTGAAATCTACTGTATTAAATTTAATGTTAATTTTAGAATAAATATCACAAGTTTCCACCATTTATTTTTACCTTAGTTATATTTGACTAGAAAGCTAGTAATAAGGTAAACACTGGAATATGAAATGCAAAAGCATAGAAATGTATAGAAGTGTCAAATAAAAAAATGTCACATATAAAATTATTAAATTTAGAAAAAATAAAGTAAAAAATTTTGTTTTAGAGTTTTAAACTGAGACTAACACCTTTAAATTGAGTAACATATTGTAAATAAAAGCTCTTAAGTATTAAACTGCGCTATTTAAAATGCTTTAAGTATAACTTAAATATTTGATAGAGTTACCATTAAAAACACATAAAATTATAATTGTAAATTTGATGTGTAACATAATTTATAATGAGTCTTTTATGAAGAAAATATGTTGTGGTATTGTGTACTTTTCTATGTAATTTTGGGAAAATATTTTGAAATTTTAGGTGATGAATTTTTTTTTAAAATAAATAAAAATTTAGGAATTTTAGATACCTTCATCTGTGATTTTAAACTTAAAAACTTAGTAGGCTGGTGATTTTAAATTAATAAAGTTGAAGAATTTTAAATACCTAAATGAGTGATTTTTTAAAACTTTTAATTAATTTCAAAACTGTACCTAGAAAGAACTCAAAACTAGCAAATAGAAAATTAGGTTTGATATAAAATGTCAATGTGTATATATGAGTTGTAAGATTTTAAATGTGTATTATAAAACAAACAATTTTTAATATTTTAATTTTACATTCATCAGGTTTTGTAAAAGTCATAAAAGTAATATTCTTACTATAAATAAATCATTATACCCTGATAGTGTCTATGTAACCAACAAAAATATCTAAGAAGATGAAACATATTTTTAAGTCCCAAAATTTGATCGAAAATTTCTTTCTAAGGAAGCTTTGCCCATTAACTACTTACGTAAGGTAGAATTTCAAATAGATTTCCAAGTACTAGTTTAAAGTTTTGAAAATAACACAAGAAAAATTAATTAACACGGGTGTATATAGATGTTTTTCTAAATAAATTTTCTAGAGTAGCCTAAACAAATGTGTCTAGAGTAGCCTTCCGCCCTCCCCCATTCTGGGATTTTTTTTCCTGAAAAAACTACCTGGTTACATGTCATGTTATATTTTGAGCTTGAGTTATATGTAAGCGGAAGTCTATATGTGGTGATATTCTTTTAGATTCAGAAGCATTTTATGAAACACCTTTCCTTTAAGATTTGCAATTCACATTGTAGTTGTATTTGTATCAATATGCTCGAAGAGGTAAATGGAAAAATTTGGAGAAGAAAGAGAAAAATGGACTCCAGACACACCAATACTGTACTTCGCATTACCCAGTGGGCACCCATGGACCAACACACCTATGCCACACATTCGCATGCAAAACCCCTTTTTTTTTCATTTCATTTAATTTAGGGGAATGATCCGAATTAAATTATCTATAAGTAAGAGAGAGGTATTTTCGGTATTACAAGAGAGGTTTAATTAGTGGAAACATGGTTTTATGGAGGAGTAGAATACGAAGTCCAAAAAGAGGGTAAGGGGCTGCCCACACCGAGCTCGCCACTCCAGCGCAATAAAATAAATCAATCTTGACCCCTTGGCCCTCGCAGCCTTCGCAATACAAGATAACGTTAATTGACCTCCTGGACAGTCGAGTAAACAAGACACTCTCAACCCCCTCTCTTCTATTGGGAAGGCTGAATGGGGAACCTGAGTCCGCCTGTCAAGATAACGATCTTTATGGGACAACGCGCACGACGAGTTCGGTGTGGGCAGCCGGTAAATCGCATGGTAATGAGATACGATGTTTGAGTAGAATACAGCCGAAGTGGTTCCAACTAAATGTATTCGGCAACTCAGAACCCAATTTTCAATATTAATTTACTCCTCTCTAAATCAAATTCCGCAGCTAATTTTTTTTCACAATGTATGTTTTGAGTCCTCTTTTCATGCCTGTGAGTTTAGCCTGCGAACGTTTCTTTGTTAGTAACGAAATAATACCTTCAATATAACATTCAAGTACCTAATTGCATTACTTTAATATAGGAAATGTGAGCCCCAGGGAGATACCAATCTAAAGGTACCAATCCATCTCCCTGCTCAAAAATATACACCTGAAAATTTTGATTCCGTAGGTATTTATAACCTAATTAAATAATAACGAAGTGTCTATTTGGACGGTAAAACCGTTGTCGGGCAAGTGCCGGGTAAACAGGACTGGAGTTAGAGCGTATATCTACCGGGCAAATAGACAGTGCCATCATATAATCTCAGTATTTGAGTGGTGAGTTAATTATTTCTGTGATTGGCATCGAAATTAGTAAAACTGAATGTTTATATTATTAAAGTTTTGGCTGTACTTTTCTGCAGGAGTCTGCACGAGCATTAGGTACACATCGGCCGGAGACGATCCTCTGCCGTCGTCGGTCCCAGGCTCGTTGGTCTGTACCTTGGCTACCTACCTCGAACGTTCCCCCTTCCTCGTTGCGGTGAGAGACGCTGTCGTAGCCCGCGGTTTGGGCGCATACGGGCTTGGGCATTGCAAAATAAAAGGTAAGAATCAACTCACCTATACATTTATTAGAAACACTGGACTGATTAGGACTGATTTTGATTTTTGTTAATTTATGTAAAATAATGGTTTGTCGCTTTGGATAAACTTTACGAATAGAGTGCCATAATTTGGGAAACAAAAATTACGCGTGCCACTTCCATTTACTAAGAAAATAATATAAATAGGAAAAAATACTACACATTATTTGGATGGATGACAATATTTTACACAAAAAATATTGTCATCACATGGATGACAATATTTTTTGTCATCACATGGATGACAATATTTTTTGTCATCACATGGATGACAATATTACATTACGCGTCAAATCAATACGCAAAAATCAAAATTACGCGTGCCACTTCCATTTACTAAGAAAATAATATAAATGGGAAAAAATACTACACATTATTTGGATGGATGACAATATTTTACAAAAAATATTGTCATCACATGGATGACAATGTGTCATCACATGGATGACAATGTTTTATGTCTTACTTAGTAGAGGAGATGTCAATAACTTCAGAAAAATATTCGAATAAAGGAAACGTTTCTAAGTCATCCCATGAAGTTGGTTCTAAATTAAAAAAAAAAAATTAACTGTAGGGGTGAATAAGCCACAGAGTACTAGAACAGAGAGTCCACGGCCATAGGCCATAATGGAAATCGAAAATCATGACATCTTGTTACAGGTTGGGAGAATTGTGGCGCTGGGATCGCACTAAACTCACTAGCGTCTGGATCCAGTCTGAATCGTTCGCCAGCTGCCTATGGGAGATCGAAAACACCTTTTTGCGCATGCGCTGAGTTCTAATTTGGCAAGAGATTTAAGCGGCCGGCATACGTTCCAGAATCTAGTGTGGCGCCCTCACATCAGTAACGCATTTGAAAATAGCCTCGTGGACCCTCTGTTAGGATATTTCTCTGTGGATTCAAATCAGGAACTGATTTGAAGATCAGAAAAAGTTAAATGGATATGACGGAGCATTTAATTAAAAATATAATTGATGACATCAGATAACAATATTTTTCCAAATATTTTAACTCCGCCTTGCCAGTGGTACGCGTGCCACGGTTTGACCGTCCTTGGGAGAGATTTCAGACAAGAAAATGAGTGAAATAACACTAAAGGGTTCGAGTGTAAGACAAATTTTAAAAAAGTACACTTAGTATGTACTTTTTACTATAAATAAATGCGTATAAAGATGATTCTCTTGAAATGAAAAAAAAAAAATAAATAAATAACTACAAAAATTTTAGAAACTTCTCTCTTTTATTCTACATCCACATCCTAGTTGATATCCGATAAGCGACAGTTAAGTTGAAAAATATTTTAGATGGAAAAAATTAATCCCATCGAAATTTTCTGGCTATCAACCGTGATGTGCTTTTTCGGTACGCGGAAGTCATTCATGAAGATACATTCTCAGAAGCGGAATTTGAGTCGATTTAGCGACAGAAGAAATTTAGTCATCCTATGCATGTAGTCGTTTTTGTACGTAACGTGTTTTAAGCGGAATTTGAGTCGATTTAGCGACAAGAGGAATTTTGTTGTCTCTCTAGCTCTGGATGCAGTTTGAACGGGCAACGTAGCTAGTTTTAACGTGTTTTAACGTTTTTTGTTGGTTGTATATTATCGGTGTCTCTCGTCTCTCATCACTGCAATATTTGACTCAGCAGTAATAGAATTATTACTCCCGGCTCCCGAGCGGTGATCAAGAGCAGTAATTTTATTTACACCAATTTACAATTGCATCGCTTTTGCACCGGAGAGGCAATATATTCCTCTTTGTACTTTGCTTTTGGCTTCTTCTCTAATTCCGCTAGCTAACAATGGGGGGGGGGTAAATTACGGTGGAGAGTTACGTTCTACCAGATGTATCTTGATGTATCTTCTATCTAGATGTCTACAAGTAGACCCAAGATACCCAGATAAGCCTGGGGTGAAAATATTTTCTGGGATAGAGACCCTTGCCATCTGCCATCTTGCTACCTCTTGCCTCTAGTGACCACCTCTGATACTTAGGTGCACCGTAGACTTTTTCCACTGGATGTAATAAAACACTTATCTCCAGGAAAAAACCTGAGTTTATGGCGCCGGTGTCTTGATGTGGTCAATTTTCGCCCCTCTACAGGCGCGAGTGCGAGGGGAGATACAAAGAGATTGAGGGAGATAGGGGAGATAAACTGCTGGTGGTCCGGCCTCAAATTGTTTTATTACATCTGTTCAAAAAATCTGCAGTATCTGGTTATCGGATAATAGGAAAACCGCAATCAACCCCCTTCAATGGTCCCTCCAACAAAAGACAGCCCTCGGGGAGGAGCGAGAAGTCACTATCGGGTGTCTGCTAATTGACTGGGGAGGGGTGACTTCGGACTCCTTCGCTGATTTTCGGATTTTCTGGCTGACCGTACGGTGCGATACAGTGGCGGTGGAATACGGTGTGATACAGTGGCGGCTCGTCCATAGGGAGCACAGGAGCACGTGCACACCCACAGAAAAAGTGGAACAAAAATCGAATATGAAGATAAATAAATAACTATGAAAATATATTTTCAATGTATTTTTTAAACTCAGAATTATGTTTCCCCCCTCCCTTCTCTACTCAAAAAGAAAAATTTACTACCGGAAACGCGAAAGAAATCGAAAAAAGAATGAACTCTTATTTTTCTTTCCTTTCCGCACGTGTGAACGTAAAAAATATGAGATTCCGAAGAAACCCCGACTGCCGAGGGAATATTGAGCTTATGTCCTCGCATTTTAGATTCCTGTACGCACAGATTTCGTGTGCCGAGGCCTTCACTCTTGAGGCACAGCTTTCCTTTTTTTGAGTTCTGGAATTGCTTTTTTCGGCTAATTGAAAAGTACGAGTAAGAGCACTCTTTCAATATAATTTAAATCTTTTCATTAAAATATTTTAATACTTTTGTTATTAATTAGGTTGTTTTTTTTTTAGGATGTAATGGCGTTAAGTATAATTTCCATGTTTGAAATAAAGCATCTTCATTTCTCCCAATTGTCGCTGGAAAAAAAAGTTAAAATAAAGAGCTTAAGACCAACACCTTCATCTGATATGACCATTGTGCAAATTTCGAAAGGAAAAGATGCGGACTTTAAAAAGATAATTTAAAGATGACATTTATGGCAAATATAAATGCATATTTTTTTTTTAAATAAAAATGCATGCAGTGAATAACTGAATAATTTAGGTTTTCAAAATTATTTCCAAGATTTTCTAGAAGAAAAGCTTTAGTTACCGCACGATTTGAATGAAACTTGGTATATGGGGGTGTTTATGAGGATGCTCTTTCAGAAAATCACATAATAATTGGGGGTCCTCATAGGAAAAAAAAGTTAGTGTTTCGTTTAATATGAAGACGAACCCCTAAGGACTCGAAATATTTCTCATTTAAAGAATACTTAATGACATGAAAAATGACACCTTGTTTGTCTTCCTAACCCAAGTGGTTCGTCAGAAATCTCAACTGAGTAGTTTTTTTCCCCCAACTGTACTTTACCAAGCACATGAATAAAATTAGAGCTCTGATGAACACATCCCTTTACATTTTTAATTTTAATGAATTCAAAAGTATAATAGCGCTGATATAAAAACATACATTTACACAAGATATTGAGCGTGCAACTATTGAAGTCATGACAACTATTTTTTCGTTCAAAAATTTGGAAAGGTTAACTGCAGAAACAGCACTCATATCCACAAAGTTCAAAAACCAGCCTAAATTCTCAACCCCCTCTCTTGTATTGCGAAGGCTGGAAGGGGAAAGTGTGTCGGGGTCCAGTGATTGATAGTTTTTAAGTTTCAGCTCAGATTCAGCTTGACTATAAAAGAGCCCTAAACCATTAAACGGCAATTGATGGTCAGCTACCGCCTCGAGGTGTGGCTGCTCTTGAGTAGTTCAAATGGGGGTTCTCAATTATGTTTTAAAAGAACAATTAAGTAACAACCTTACTATTATAAAGAAAAAAGAAAGGTACCACTTAAAGGTACCACTTAAATTTTGCTGAGTTTTAATTTTTTTCTCTATGATTGAAATTGATGTCATACTTCAAATTTGTTAGACATGTTTCTGTAAAAGTTAAAGAGCAACATAATTTTAAATAAAAAAAACACATTTTAATGAAATTAATTTTTTTCATGTGTTTTAAATTTTTAAAAATTTTCTTCAAAGAAAGTTGGTTTAAATTTATGATCCACATAAATAGAGCATTTTCAATCACATGACTCGGACCTAACAACGGCCGCAACAGAAGTGTTACAGTTTTTTGCCCTACAGAGTTTAACAGTTACAGTGTTAGAGTGTTTTCAGGTGACGTCACAACCGGTTATTTTCCTTTAACTGTGTACCTTCTGTAGGGCTTTTAACTGTTGCTAAGGCCGTTTTTAAGTATGGGGTCACGTGATTGCAAATGCTCCAATAGAAGAATTCCACGGCCAGTCATTTTCTGCAACTGTTAACCTCTGTAGGGCAAAAAAACTGTAACATTTCTGTTGCTAAGTCCGTTGTTAGGTCAGAGTCATGTGATTGAAAATGCTCTATTGGACCATTTGCAATCACGTGATCCCATACCTAAAAAACGCCTTAGCAACAGATAAACAACGGCCTTAGCAACAGTTAGCAGCCTACAAAATGACGTCGCAGCCTACAAAAGATACACAGTTAAAAGGAAATAACCGGTTGTGACGTCACCTGAAAACACTCTATTTGAAGAATATGCAATACAAAGTAGAGCATTTTCAATCACATGGCTCGGACCTAACAACGGCCTTAGCAACGTTGTTATTCGTCCAAGTGACGTCATGTGCGAATGCTTCTATTGGATGCTTCTATTTCCCGCCCCTAACAACAGCCCTAGCAACGTTGTTTATTCGTCCAAGTGACGTCATTTGCGAATGCTCTATAACACCAGGGGGGGCTCATCTGGCTCTCCGATTACTTTCAGCCAGGATGACGTAATCGGCTGGAAGGCGTTGAAGTTTTGACAGGAGTGACCAATCAGGGTGACATAGGGAAATCGCGGAGCTTCTTATAGGGATTTTCTTACGTAGAAGGGAGTAATATAAGACGCGGAAGGGAAAATATAGACCTGTGAACTTGCCTAAGCAACAAATCATATATTTAAATATCAATACTTGTGATCTATATGGTTGCATTCAATTTTTTAACTTCTGATGGGTTAAAACTGATTAAAATATTTCATTGAATTAAGAGTATCTTGTTTTCCTTCTCATAAGCAATTCTTCTTTTAACTTCTCCCTTTCCTCTTTATCTACTCTAGCGGCTATAATCGTTTTTAGCACATCTTTTGTGGTCTCCTCATCATAATCGTCCGCCCCCAAAATCGCCTCTTTAATAGAAATCACTTTAGCATTAGGTTGAACTTCCACTCCCAACTCTTCCGCTAATTCCAGCAAGTTCTCCTTTCTCGACCCACGCGTAAGATAAGACATTTTATGGACAAAATTGACTCACAGTTTGAAGCTTGCTTGCACGTTCGTAGTCGAAGAAGTTTCGATTTCCTTTTCTCTTTTTGCTCGGTTTTTCAAGCCCATTCCGGCCGTACCCCCATTTTCTGTGGTGTCAGGTGAGATGATAAGACTTCCACAGACAACAAGTTATAAAAAAATAGATATTTAATGATAGATACACTCTCAACGGTCACACAGACCCGCCGTAATCACACAGATTTCTATAACAACCACCACACTCCACAAACCCAAACACGATCCCAACGGTCACACAGACCAGCCATTTCCACACAGATCTCCATAACACTCTACACAATACCCAAACACACTCCCTTCCCTTTACTTCCAACATCCCAAAAGAAAAGTCCTCACAGTTAATATCCGCGCCATCTGGCGTGAGTTCTACGACATAGCAGAGGTCTGGCCCTACATGTATCCTATATTCTGATTATGATTGTAGTAACACTGATCTAAGACATATTGATCAGTGTTAACTTAGTTAACTTAGTGATCAGTGTCACTTAGATTCTAAGTGATAATTACATGAAGAAAAAATCAAATAATCTGTTGATTTCGAATTTAATTTTGATATAACATGACAAACATGAAGGAGATAATTTATTGGGTATAAACCTTCACCAACTTGCCGACTCCCACATACGATCGCCGGAAGAAACTCGAACTGAAACAGTTAGTTTTGAAGTTGGATCAGTGTTCCAAAGTTACGATACTATCATTTTATAAGATCTCCAAGGTGAGGTCACATTGATCCTGTTTTAGTGTAAAATTTGAATAGTCTTCAAATTAAAAAATGATACATAATAATAATTCAAAAATATTGTCAAGCTTTAATAATATAATAATTAAGTCTATAAATTGCTTTTAGTATTTTATTTAAACTCTTTTCAGTTTCCATGAAGGGAGCTAGAAATATATTGTCCCTCCCAAATCAAAATTGCTTTTATTCTAAAAGAAATTAATATGTTCCTAAAACCAATCTATGGATTCCTCTTGCCTTTGGGACGATCTACTTCGGTTTCTTACTTCAAATTAACAATAGATATTCATTCAAAAAACCCTTTCAAACATTCACGAAAACCCTTTTAGATTCGTATCTTAAATGCTTCAAAACTGAATTGTTGGATCAAAGTTTAAATTTCCCTCACTCCTGTCAAAAAAAATCCCTATTCTATCTGACCCAATCGAAGGAGAAGCTGGGGTATCACGCGAATTACGTAATCGGCTGGAGAGCAGTACGTCACACGAATTTTCGTTCCTATGTGAAGAGCCAACCTTATCTTATTCTATTAACCTTGCTATAACACCAGTCACTAGTCTCTCTGTTAATGAGTTCTCGAGTTTTTAACGTTTATTAGGCCGGGTCGAAAAAGACGAAAGTCAAAAATTCGAAATGTAATTGTTCCAAACCGTGAATACTATACGAAGATCGGTACAATTATTGAATATCCGGGGATTCCCTTCGACTTAATGGACGTAAAACAGTAAAAAGACCTTTGAGATATAAAACCCAACTACTTCGTCTTTACAAAGCCTAAAAACTCTCCTACTCTCTTTCTAACAATTTTTACACTAACTATATCATTCATATAACCATGCATGAAATGCCAGATGTGTCCGCGAGAGCTCTACGGACTCGAGCTATTGGTTTACTACGGACACTAGTTTCCGAGCACTAGTTTCCGCAACACTTCCCCCCTTGAGTTCTGGACTTGTTAAAGAACTCAAAATCTTCAAACAAGACTTGCAGGAGAACTGATGATTCCGGATCTGGTTCGAAGTTTGGCCACACGAGCAACACCACTTTTTCCAGGCATAAGTTCCCATCTTGGCAAGTGGACAATCTAATTTCTTCAAGTTTTCAGCAGCGATACATACTACATTCCCGACTTTAAATGGGCTGGCAGCTTCATAATCAGTTATGTCTTTGTGACTACTTCTGTCCTTCTCATTGAAGTATCCTCTGACTGGAGCTTTTGGTCAATCTGTAGGACGAATTCTTTCCCAATCCTTCTTAACTCTTTCTTTATCCTTGTTGGTTGTTGATGGAACAAAGAAGTCTTTACTTTTTGAAGATAGAGTTACTTCTTTTTGATTCTTTTCTCTTTCTGGATTTCTCAAAACCTGAACAACTGGCTCAGAAGATTTCACACATCAGAGATTGGTTCTTCTGGCGCATCAGCGCTCTCTTTTTCAGATAAGTTCTCTTTTTCTTTGCTCCTCTCTTTATCTTGTTCAGCTTTTCTTTTACGCCTAAGGCGTTTCTTTTCCAATTTTTTGTGCTTGCGCTCTTTTCGTATCTCTTCTCTTATTTTCTGCTGTTCTGATGGAAGTACCTCATGGATGGATGAAGTCTCATGTTTTATACGGACATCAATCCATACTCATAATTCAACTTATTGTTAGATTTCTTTAGAGAAAGTGATTTATACTGACAAAAATAAATAATAGTCTCAGTTGGATTTAAAAACAGACTTGAGACAGACAGACTCAGACAGAAACATACGAACCAACATTTAAAGCGCGAAAAGTAAATGAGTGCAAAGCTGCATTCAAGTTTTTCGTTGAGCAAACGCAAAATTAATAGAAAGTTAGAAGATCATTCATTCATTGTTAATAAAAAACCTGTATATGTTCTTTTTATTTGCTATGATTATAAATTTAATGACTTTTTTTAAATTCCCATGCATAAACTGGTATTTAACCGTTAATAAAGAATATTCTTGGAAATTGCATTAATTACCAAAGCCGAATATTTTTTCCATATAATAATATTAGAATTTTAACTTAAAATTTTACAGGCATGGTTATTAAGATATGTTCAGTTGGTAATAAAATTAAAATTAAAAAAAAATTGAATTTTTAATTATTTGATTTCATTTTTTCTTAATTTTAAAGATTTTGAATACTTTTTTTAAAAGAAACTTAGTCCAGATACATACCATTTTAAGCAGAAAAGTAATATGAATAGAATGACCCAAGTTGCAAGTTTCTGGGTATAGTTGTTCTAGACTACAGTTATGGCTATTTTAAGAATGCAGGAAAAACAACTTTACGTAAAGTTCGACACTTTAAAAATTTATTTCTTTTAATTATTCGGTCACAAAGAAATGAAACTAGACACATATGATAGACAATGAAGATACACAACCATGAAAAAATTGAGGATAATATTTGAGCGCGTTATCTAGGGATTTTCGGCCAATTTCCCCAAAAATGACCAAAACATCAAAACTGACCACGTTGCGCGAGGGTCAAACGTTAACCGATTTCCAAAATTTTTGTTGCATTATGCTTGTATTAATGTGTTACATCTTTTCCGCACTATTACATTTCGAATTTTTGACTTTCGTCTTTTTCGGCCCGGCCTAGTCTTTAGTAGTGTCGGGAAACGAACTCGGTACTACCTTAGCCACTACCCTAGAATCACAGCTCATTCCAACTATGTCAAGTTTACGTCACTGCTACTAGAAGTAAATGAAATTAGGCCATACATGACAAAAATTGGACGAATCTTGAACATTTGAGCTGCTAGGGAGGCTCCCCACGGCTTACATTAAGTGCACAGTACCGACTCTGTATATTTTTACATAAATTAGTGCAATGATTTTATAAAACGGATTTTTATAACTTGTGGTTTCTTTAGGATTTTCCCAATCGAGTTTTTAATTTCCTAAAATTAGTTTTTTTTTTATTTTAAACTTTGCTATACAGGGTGTTTCAGATAAGTGTTCAATAACTTCTAGGGGAGGTAGGGTACATCAAGACGAACAAGAATCGGTATAGAAAGGGGGGTCGCAAGTGGGGTCTAAGGGGTGAAAATCACGGGTGAAAATTAGCAAAAAACCTCGCATATCTGGGCAGAAAGAGATAAAATTGTTCGATTAAGGTATTTTTTACATTCAACCAATTCAAATCTTTCAAGTAAAAACGAGATGCAAGTGTTTATTCTAATCAAAAACAGACCAATAAATGAAACAGGCATGCGTTGTAAGTTGATAGACTGTAATAGAAAGTGTCACGACAAAAATATCTTAATACTAGAGTTTTGTTGGTTGTTTGGTTGGTTGGAGTTATATGGCGAAAAGAACTAAAGTCTGACAAAGGGACAATTGAAACTTTAATCTACCTACAACGCATCCCTCATTCAATCATTGGTCTGTTTTTGATTAGAATAAACACTTGCATCTCGTTTTTACATTAATACCGGAATCGAACAATTGTATCGCTTTCTGCCCAGATATGCGAGGTTTTTTGCTAATATTCACCCGTGATTTTCACCCCTTAGACCCCACTTGCGACCCCCCTTTCTATACCGATTCTTGTTCGTCTTGATGTACCTTACCTCCCCTAGAAGTTATGAAACACTTATCTGAAACTGAAACACATATCTCCAAGTCATACTTCTAGTTCTTCTTCATTTTCGATACGTATCGTAATCGATTTACCCGATGATAAATAAAGGGTTGCGTACTTTTCTCAGCATAGTAGAGCAGCCACCAGCAGCTACTGCGTGTTCACATCCAACAACGCAGTCAAGTATCAGCGTACTTCGGCCAGCGTCTTGGGCTTATGGTTAATTCCAAGGATACTTTTCATAATTGAGGTAAGCCGAAATTTTTTATTTTTGTTGTTTGTTAAAACTCTTATCATAAGTGTAATGGGGAAAACTGGCGAAATACTTGAGTGGTCTAATACTGAATTTTCTTTTAAACGGTTGAGTTAGATTATATTTAAACTCATAAATATTCTTTTTTGGCCTATATTAAGCTCAATAGACATATAATTGTTTTTGTGTAAATGTGTTTTTTATTATTTAAATGTTTTATATTCCAACATAAGAAATTTGCACCTATTTACACGTATTATTGTTCCTAAGTTTTTTCAAACGTTTATAATGGAGGTTCTAAAAGATAGCACAAAACACAAATGGCAAAGCAATTTACTGTAGGATATTAGAATTTGCACTTACAATTTTGAATATGTGTTTATGTTAATGATTGATTAACATAACACATTAAGATGTTAATTGATTTAAAGCAGCTTTAACTGACTAGTGTTACAATTGACCTTAGGTTTCAAGAGCCAAGCAGCTCTTCCCACCACTCTATAAGATGCAGCGCGGGATCTGTCCACTCTGGGGGTGAACCTGTTCCTCTTGACCATGCGGGACCTCAAGACCAACCGCAATACCCTGAGCTGTATCTGGTGGAGCTGGGATCTCTCATGATGACATCGTGTTCATCGGTCATTTATTTACGGGCAGGAAGCTGGAACACCTCGATATCGGGCAAGTTTTACTATAGCTTATAAATTTTTTAAAACATGGTTTGTACATTAGTATTTAGAGAAGGAGGGGTGCAACCTGTCTAGTTGACGAAAAGGTGTACATTTTTTTGCAAAAAGGTAACGTCGTTCTGGTACGTCTCGCTTCAAATCGAGCCAGAGTTATTACTATTTTGAATAGTCGTACTTATTATGTAAAAAGCGGAAAGTGATAAAAAATATTTTGAGGTGTCGCATAGGCCTAGAAGTTTCGAAAAAATGATTTTTTACCAAAACAACTAAAGAACCAAAGATTAAACCCACACATTTTGTTTGTAACTTTTTATGGGAAATGATATTTCATTTTTTATCACCCCGCATTTGTTAGTAAATAGTACTAATTATATTATATTTTAATGTAAAATTTGTAGTTAATCCGGAATTTTGAAATTGGCTGTAACTCTAGAACCAACTTAAAACATGAAATTTGGCTCATTTTATTCTGATATGTATTCTGGTATGTATTCTGATACCACATTTCTTCAACAAAAAAAAGTGAAATAGATTTGGCACAGAATATTTTTCAGCGTTTATAAGTATTACCGTCATCCCCAAAGTTGAGGAAGAGAACTCGTTTACATAATAAACGCCAAAATATTGTACGACTTCAAAATTTTTTCTCGTGGCGGTCGGACTATACCAAATTCCAAGTAGGAAATCAAATTTAATCATGTAGAAAAAATCTTTGAAATTTCGGTAAATCCCTAAACACTCCCTCAAATTATACTACATAAACTTTGGAAAATTCGTAAAATCCCTTAAATGTGTTCCCTTAAATGATTCAATACATGCAAACGTAATTTCATAAAATAAAACTTTCAACAGGTTTCGTTCTAATCTTAGACCTAAATCTCAACTTGGTTAATTCGAAATGCATAAATTTCATCTTAATATTCCCAAGAATTATAAGTATATCATCATATCTGTATTTTTTAAAACTTTTATATCTTAAATCGGTGCTTCTCAAACTTTCAATATTCGAGACTTTAAAGAAATTTATAGTAATTTATATCGCAAGACCCATACGTAGACAGGGAAGGATGAAATTATTCTTTAGTTTCCTTAATTTCAGGTTAAAATTGCAGCATTTTATGAATTGGTGGGTAGGATTTTAATCTAGATTAACATATAAGTATAAATTTTCGAAATTTGTCCCTTAAAAACAAGGTTTTTAAGTTGTATAGTTCTAGAGTTATAGCAGTCAAAATGTGAAAAAACTTCACTTTTTTGTTATCAAAGCCTATTTACTAACAAAAGATATGCGATAAGAAAAGGAAACTGCCTGTATAAATATTATATCTTAAACAACTTTAGTTCCTCATAAAAATTCATAAGCAAGATTTGTGGGTTTAATCTTAAGTTTTTTGTGTTTTTTTTTTTGTAAAAAAATCTATTTTTTCGAAACTTCAAGGTTTTTGTGGCACCTGTTAGGTATTTGATCATTTTCCAATTTTCACGTATCGATACTGATGGCTTAAAGGCAACTTTTGCCCGCTATTACAAAACGATTTCGTTTTTTTTTTGTTTAACCCTATAATACAGTTTCGGGTGAAATGCATTCGTAACAGACATTTAAAAGGTAGCTTCACTAAAAGGTAGGTTCACTTTAAGGACATCTCGTGTACATAAATACATAAGTGATCAAATAGTGATAAAGATTCGATAATGCTGTTCACAGTTTTGTTGATGATCTACTCTACAAGCGATCTAGGCTGATCACCGCCTCCTTCCCTTTTATTTCTAGCTTGAATATTTTGGAGGAGCAACTGATTATACGGTAGTGTACATTATATGGACGTGTGAAAGGAGCTCGCCCCATGTCGTTGCGCACAAAAACATGAGTGCAAGGAGGCAAGGGCAGGGTGGACAAAATGGTGTCGTTGCGTGGGTGGCGTTGAAGGGGACAGCTTGTGCATAGTTTCTGACAGATGGGTTGACATCTCTGAATTGGAAGTTTGTGTGATGATATATCCCCAAATCCCCAAGTGACGCCACTACGATCGACCAACTAATGAATAGTGTCGGAAAGGTGACATTAAACATTCGACCAATTGCAATTACGTGACCCCGCACCTAGCAACAGGGTGCGTGTCTACCAACAGTTAAAATAAACTATACTAGACCCAGACTGCAACGTTTTCTGACCCTATGACGTCGCTAACAAAGTAGGTCCCAAGCGCGGTGACTGAACTTTGAGTGAAATGTTGAACGTCAATTTAAAAATATAATTATTTTGTTAAACCCATGTATGCATAGCGGTTTTTTGCATCAATATTTGCGTACAAAAACACACCCTAGCTACCCAACGGCTTTCTGTTTGTTTACTCAATTTTTCCTTCCGCGTTGTGCCGTCATAGGGCCAAGAAACGTTGCTGCCTAGTATACTTATTTTACACTATTGATTGTTGTCATTTTTTGTATACATTTACTTACCAGTTTTTAAATAGTAGGTACTTGATTGTCCACCTATTTTATACAATTGGTTTTTTCAAGTTGAGTATATACCAGTTATTTTTACTGAAATTTGTAAATAAATATTATTCATTATGTTACCTTAATGTTTGGATTTTTGTCTTATTCACACTCACAGTTGAAATCGCTAGCACTTGTGATATACTGGTAAAAGTTAATTTACTATAGAAACCGCTATATTTCTTGTTTTGTGGCATGATAATGTCTTTAGTAACTAAAACTATAATTTTGAGTTGTGTTTAGTTTTTCTCCTGAATGACCTAGTTAAGATACTTGAGAAGAAATTAATTGCTTTAATTTAAAAAAAAAAATTAAATTTTTCTTTAACTCTGCACCCTCTGAAATGAGTATTTAGTTTTAGATCAAATAAATCTCATGCTTACTGCTTTTCATGAATTTCACTGCTTTCTGAGAACTGGTTTTTGAAGTAAAACTTGAAAATTCATATAATTTTAAAGTTTTCATATTGTCTTCGTTATGAAATAAGCTACATTTATCAGTGGCACTGAAGACAGTTTACTTTAAAATGGAACGGGAATGAAAATTTATATTGCTGGTCAGTAGGATACAGTAAAAAAAATATTACATTTACTTAAAAAATTTAATCTCCTGGTTTCATTCATAATATAATCAATGGTGCCTAATCTGGGTCTTCCCTTTAAAGTACCAAAACTTTTACTGAATACATAAGTTTTAATTTTTGCCCCTATTTATGAATATTTTATAGCTTATGTGAGAAATAACACTGAATGGCAGAAATATGATGAAAATGCCAATTGCACAATTCCGGCTGATTCTTACGTAAAATTACTTCCTAAATTCCAATATCAGTTTTTCCCCTCAACCTTGTAGTCCAGTAACTTTGTCCCCGGATAGTATGGGGTAGTATGCGTCAAATCCGGTAGTTATGATTTTTTGCAGACTTGTTTATGATGTTGGCCTAAGGAATAATCCAAGTTTGTGACCTCGAGCGCCGAACGCAACTTTGTCAAAAATCGAAAAAACCGAGAAAAAATCGTTCTTTTTTCAAATTTTGGCGATTATAACCCTAAAGGACTAGTTTTTGAAAAACCTTTCTACGGACATTTTTAAAGTAGACTAAATTTGCTACTAAATGCACTGCTCAACTTTGATTTTATGAAGAGTGGTTTGGACGCTAGAGCGCGCAGAAAAACAGCGATTTTTTGGCCTTTCCGCAAAAAAAGGAAAAAACGCGCGCTTCTACCCTCTACAAAATGAAAAATATTCACATTATCAACACAAATTTTATACCACGTGAAAGAGAATTTAATTGTCTATAAATAACCTACCTTACATTATTATTTTCTGAGAATGGGGGAGGGAGCGAAGCAAAGATCGGAAATAAAACTTTCGCGCCTTACAGCCAAAACGAGCTCTCGCAGTTGTTAATTTTCAATCTGCGCTTTAATTCCGGTATATTACCAATAAAATTGGTTGTTTTGGGTGAATTGTTGACTAAGCATGTTTAAAAAAATAATTTTTTAAATTTATTTATGAAGTATTAGGTATTTTAGGCGAAAATTCAATATTTTTAAAAAATTCATGTATTAAATTATGCGAATTTTTTAATGAACGAATTTATAGGTTTTTTGCATTGCTGAATCCGAATTTCAAGTTTATTTTCATTTAAAAAGTTACCTTCCCATTAAAAAATAAAAAAAAATCTCAAATTTTCGCTCTTTTGTTCGGTTTTTCACAGATTTTCTTAGAAAATATTGGTTTCTCGAAAAATAGCAGTACATCAAATTAAAGTACGTAAAATTTCCTATAAGGTGCACTGATTCATTTTTATTTTGCAAGGAGCAGTGTACGCTTTAGAGCGTTTTGAATAGCAGCGATTTTTCGGCATTTCTACAAAAAAAGTGAAGAGCGCTTGCTTTCCCCCACTACAGCTCTAAATATATACACGTAACGGACAAATATTTTATACCATATGAAAGTACATTTAATTTCCTACAAAATGCACTACTCAACTTTCATTTTATAATGAGAGGTATTGACGCTAGAGCGCGCTGAATTACAGCTGTTTCTTGACTTTACACAGAAACATGAAAATCATTTTTCTTCAGAACGTTCTAAAGCATACACCGCTCCTTGCAAAATAAAAACGAACCAGTGCATCTTATAGGAAATTTTACGTTCTTTAATTTGATGTACTGCTATTGTTCGAGAAACCAATATTTTCTAAGAAAATCGGTGAAAAACCGAACAAAAGAGCGAAAATTTGAGATTTTTTTGCATTTTTTAATGGGAAGGTAACTTTTTAAATGAAAATAAACTTGAAATTCGGATTCAGCAATGCAAAAAACCTATAAATTCGTTCATTAAAAAATTCGCATAATTTAATATGAATTTTTTAAAAATATTGAATTTTCGCCTAAAATACCTAATACTTCATAAATAAATTTAAAAAATTATTTTTTTAAACATGCTTAGTCAACAATTCACCCAAAACAACCAATTTTATTGGTAATATACCGGAATTAAAGCGCAGATTGAAAATTAACAACTGCGAGAGCTCGTTTTGGCTGTAAGGCGCGAAAGTTTTATTTCCGATCTTTGCTTCGCTCCCTCCCCCATTCTCAGAAAATAATAATGTAAGGTAGGTTATTTATAGACAATTAAATTCTCTTTCACGTGGTATAAAATTTGTGTTGATAATGTGAATATTTTTCATTTTGTAGAGGGTAGAAGCGCGCGTTTTTTCCTTTTTTTGCGGAAAGGCCAAAAAATCGCTGTTTTTCTGCGCGCTCTAGCGTCCAAACCACTCTTCATAAAATCAAAGTTGAGCAGTGCATTTAGTAGCAAATTTAGTCTACTTTAAAAATGTCCGTAGAAAGGTTTTTCAAAAACTAGTCCTTTAGGGTTATAATCGCCAAAATTTGAAAAAAGAACGATTTTTTCTCGGTTTTTTCGATTTTTGACAATGTTGCGTTCGGCGCTCGAGGTCACAAACTTGGATTATTCATTAGGCCAACATCATAAACAAGTCTGCAAAAAATCAGAACTACCGGATTTGACGCATACTGTGATGTATAAAGTTACTGGACTATTGGGTATTCGGAATAATAAGTTCTGGGCACCCTCTACTTTTTTCGAATAGCTAACAGAAGCCGATGACCAAGAGGAGTGATAAAGTCCAAAATCGTAAATATTTATACATAACTAAAAAACGGAGGAATTAACCCTCTCATTTTGTTCACGATTTTTTTTATAACTACTATTGTCCGGCACATCTGGCAAGGTTTCGCGCGAAATTCTAACGGATGGTGCGCGCTGAGACCACCTGTTTGGAATTAAGAGGAGAATATGACGGACTTAGGACTACAATCTGAAAAAATAAAAATAAAAATTTTGAAAAAAAAAAAAAAAAATCTGAAAAAATAAAAAAAAAAAATTTTGAAAAAAAAAATTTTCTGAAAAAATTAAAAAAAAAATTTTGAAAAAAGAAAAAAAAATTGAAAAAAAATTAACCCACACTTTTTTTAGGTAGAGTTCTGACCACCCTCTCCTTTTTTCTAATAGCTAATATAATAGAAGCTCACATAAAAAATTTCAAAGCTGTATTCGAATTAGAAGTCGATGACCAAAAGGAGTGAAGTCCAAATTCGAAGATTTTATACACAGCAAATAAAAAACCAAAGATTAAACCCTCTCATTTTATTAATGACTTTTTATAAGAAACTACTATTGTTATAGATATTGTTCCAGGTATTGTATTTTTTGGCACCTTTATTTTCTTTTTATAGAAGTCGTAAATTTCTGTATGTTTAAACTAATTAACTCTAGAACTATACAACTTAAAAACACGACAACCGGCTCATTTTGTCAGTAATTTTATATTCTCCGATTTGGTGTGCATCATAACCACCTTTTAAAAAAATAAAAAATAAAAAAAAAGTAAAAAATCTTCTAAATTTTTATTCTAATTTTTTTTATTTAACTTTTTTTTATTTTTTATTTTTTTTAGCCTAAGTCCTAAGTCCTAAGTCCTAAGTCCTAAGTCCTAAGTCCTAAGTCCTAAGTCCTAAGTCCTAAGTCCTAAGTCCTAAGTCCTAAGTCCTAAGTCCTAAGTCTTAAGTCTTAAGTCCTAAGTCCTAAGTCCTAAGTCCTAAGTCCTAAGTCCTAAGTCCTAAGTCCTAAGTCCTAAGTCCTAAGTCCTAAGTCCTAAGTCCTAAGTCCTAAGTCCTAAGTCCTAAGTCCTAAGTCCTAAGTCCTAAGTCCTAAGTCCTAAGTCCTAAGTCCTAAGTCCTAAGTCCTAAGTCCTAAGTCCTAAGTCCTAAGTCCTAAGTCCTAAGTCCTAAGTCCTAAGTCCTAAGTCCTAAGTCCTAAGTCCTAAGTCCTAAGTCCTAAGTCCTAAGTCCTAAGTCCTAAGTCCTAAGTCCTAAGTCCTAAGTCCTAAGTCCTAAGTCCTAAGTCCTAAGTCCTAAGTCCTAAGTCCTAAGTCCGTCTTCTTTCCTTAACTCCAAACAGGTGGTCTCAGCGCGCACCATCCGTTAGAATTTCGCGCGAAATCCCGCCGGATGTGCCCGCTTCGACCATAACTCCAAACAGGTGGTCTCAGCGCGCACCATCCGTTAGAATTTCGCGCGAAATCCCGCCGGATGTGCCCGCTTCGACCATAACTCCAAACAGGTGGTCTCAGCGCGCACCATCCGTTAGAATTTCGCGCGAAATCCCGCCGGATGTGCCCGCTTCGACCATAACTCCAAACAGGTGGTCTCAGCGCGCACCATCCGTTAGAATTTCGCGCGAAATCCCGCCGGATGTGCCCGCTTCGACCATAACTCCAAACAGGTGGTCTCAGCGCGCACCATCCGTTAGAATTTCGCGCGAAATCCCGCCGGATGTGCCCGCTTCGACCATAACTCCAAACAGGTGGTCTCAGCGCGCACCATCCGTTAGAATTTCGCGCGAAATCCCGCCGGATGTGCCCGCTTCGACCATAACTCCAAACAGGTGGTCTCAGCGCGCACCATCCGTTAGAATTTCGCGCGAAATCCCGCCGGATGTGCCCGCTTCGACCATAACTCCAAACAGGTGGTCTCAGCGCGCACCATCCGTTAGAATTTCGCGCGAAATCCCGCCGGATGTGCCCGCTTCGACCATAACTCCAAACAGGTGGTCTCAGCGCGCACCATCCGTTAGAATTTCGCGCGAAATCCCGCCGGATGTGCCCGCTTCGACCATAACTCCAAACAGGTGGTCTCAGCGCGCACCATCCGTTAGAATTTCGCGCGAAATCCCGCCGGATGTGCCCGCTTCGACCATAACTCCAAACAGGTGGTCTCAGCGCGCACCATCCGTTAGAATTTCGCGCGAAATCCCGCCGGATGTGCCCGCTTCGACCATAACTCCAAACAGGTGGTCTCAGCGCGCACCATCCGTTAGAATTTCGCGCGAAATCCCGCCGGATGTGCCCGCTTCGACCATAACTCCAAACAGGTGGTCTCAGCGCGCACCATCCGTTAGAATTTCGCGCGAAATCCCGCCGGATGTGCCCGCTTCGACCATAACTCCAAACAGGTGGTCTCAGCGCGCACCATCCGTTAGAATTTCGCGCGAAATCCGCCGGATGTGCCCGCTTCGACCATAACTCCAAACAGGTGGTCTCAGCGCGCACCATCCGTTAGAATTTCGCGCGAAATCCCGCCGGATGTGCCCGCTTCGACCATAACTCCAAACAGGTGGTCTCAGCGCGCACCATCCGTTAGAATTTCGCGCGAAATCCCGCCGGATGTGCCCGCTTCGACCATAACTCCAAACAGGTGGTCTCAGCGCGCACCATCCGTTAGAATTTCGCGCGAAATCCCGCCGGATGTGCCCGCTTCGACCATAACTCCAAACAGGTGGTCTCAGCGCGCACCATCCGTTAGAATTTCGCATTTTTTAAAAATACCAAAATTTGCTTAAATAATGAAGAAAAATTAATTAATTTATTTAATTAATTAATTTAATTAATTTATGTTTATGATTATTAAGTTAATTAAAATAATTAATGTATTAATTTCTATTTGGTTTTCTTAAAAAAACACCCCAGAAGAAAAACAGAACACCCCAGAGAAAAGTTATTAACAACCCCCCCCCACATACACGAGAATTAAAGTTGGAAGTTGCGTTGGTTTATTTATTGTAAATTGCTTTCCATACCTAAATGAAATCCTCACAATTAATTGGCCGACAGCTCAAATGCCGACTACGTTTGCCCGACAAGGACGTTTGCTCGACAGAACTTGCCCGACAAGTACGTTTTTCCACTTTAATACTTAATTACTACTAATTAAAGTCAATAACATTTGTTTAATAAGTGTTTTTAGATAATTTGTTACTAAATAATAAGAAAATGTTAAATCACCATTATTCCTATGCCGTGCTGATGAGTCCTAACAAGGACGAAACCGGTCCATGGCTGGAGGCGACGCTTGAGAGTCGAAGTTTACACTTATTGTCTGCTAACCAGTAATAATGGTGAAATACTCCTCCTTTATCAATGTCTTTTGGGAATTAAATCTATTCTGGGAATGCCAAGTCATTCCAGCAGATAGTGGAGGACTAATCAATGGTCACCACTTATCTCTCATATAAAAGCCCACGTCACTCACTGATTCTGGAACGCTCGCACACTATGATGCCATCTCGCAATAATAATCATAATCATCAGAAAAATATAAAAGCCCACGTCACTCACTGACTCGATGCCATCTCGCAATAATCAGAAAAATAAATAAATAAAAGTAATTAAAATTAAAATAATATAATAGCTTTTAAATATCTTTCAAGAAAGTTGGTTTACTTAATAAAGGTTAAAAAGTTACTTTTAGGGAAGTTGGTTTCTAATTCAACAATAATAAATTATTAAAGTTAAACTTCTTATTTAATGTATAATTAATAGGAACTTGAAGTAGTAACGAGCGAAGCTCGCATAAAAGGCTAGCCTAGCTGTAAGACCCGGCTTTGCCGGGTCGTAACAGCTAGTTCCATTATAGTTGGCTAGAGACTAGTTTTTGGCTTTGGCTCTCTCTTGCTTTGCCTTCCTATGCCATGCTGATGAGTCCTAACAAGGACGAAACCGGTCCATGGCTGGAAACTGCAGACGACGCCGATGCGTCCCCGAAATGATATTCTGTATCAAGTTTTCTCTATGATGTAGGTTAGAGCTACGAGAAGCACTAGAAATTTATTCATATCCGGTAACACATTAACCCATTAGGGGCGGTTGGTAAGAAAAGTTGCCTAGAAACATTTTATTTTTTATTTCTGTTAACAGAGGGGGCTCGAAGTTAAAATGAATGCTCACCGCATCATGTGAAATAAAAAAGTATAATGAACAATGATCCCGGGTGTGGGTCTAATTGGCATAGTCTAGAGCTAATTTTTTGACTAATTTTTAGGTTTAATTAAACGCGTATTAAAATTATAAACCCGACGTATGTTTTTAGCACAAAGGTTAACCTATTCACTGCATAAAACAAATTATGCTTGTGGGGGGGGGTAATAGAGTTGAAAATTTTCAAATTGCCTCCCTAGAAATTCATATCGCCCACCGGTGGGGCGTGCGCCCCACGTCGGGAAACACTGCTCTAAGCATTACAGAAAAAGAGTTATACATAAAAAATATAAAAACTATGCCAACTAACAACGGTCTTTCCTAATTTATTGGTGTTGAATAATGATTTTTCACCTACGGTTTACTAGAAAATATATCTAAATTTGAACCGTTTTTACTTTTTCAAAAAAAAATTACGCTGCAAACTGAACTGCTACAAGATAATGTTGAAGCTGTTCATTAAACACATGTAATTAGTTTTTATATTAATACTACCACTGTTTATAACAAAAACAACAATATTCTTGCCATTATATTAGGTTATCAGAAATGTTGACATTTGAGTCTTATGTGTAGTATAAACTTTGACAGTGTATGAATGAACTTAAAAGTTTTTTGTTAATAAATATTGTACTATTTTTTATTTTCTTTTAATGATTTATTTTTATTATCGCTAATGATATGGAGAAGATTATTTGGATATTTTTTATTACGATAAGATTTATTAAGCGTTGTGAAAACTCATCTCTGTGGTTCGTATTTTCACAAATGTAAGAATATTAAGGGAACGTACCCATACTACGTGACCTATTTTTTAGTATTTTTGACCCCCCTCCCCCCCTTGGTGACCACCCGTAGTATATGACAAGACCCCCCTCCCCCTCTAGTTTTCACGTAGTAGTTCATAAATACGGTTTTCAATCATTTTTAGCAAACAGAAAGTTAAAAAAAAGTTAACTCGGCTAAATTTGTCTTTATTAATACAGCGATTGCCTCGTGAAGCCAAGAGTGCGTGCATACAAGTGGAAAATATATTATCAAGAAGAAAAATCTTATGTAAAAGTTATTGTAACTGTGACTTAATTTACAAAAACAAGCCAGTTTTTCTTTATTTTTTGACTACGTGACGAAACACTAAGCCCCCCCCTCCCCCCTGTGACCAAGCGTGGTATTTTGAAGACCCCCCTCCCCCCTTAAACAGGTCACGTAGTATGGGTACGTTCCCTAATATGTTGTAACTTTTTTATAAAAATGTTACTCATACTCATCTACTCTGAATTTACTCTTATTGTTTTTGGCTATGGAATTTATTTAATTTTTGACAATTTTTGAGACGAAAGTTTGGAACTCTATTGGAAAATTATTTTTTTAAAAGACTCTAAAACAATCTTTTTACTTGTTATATTAAGCATAAATAGACATTTAAAGTTCGCACTGAATTTGGGTATATTTGTAGCGATTGAAATTGTCCCTATTTATAATTAAAAAGTAAATTCATAGTTAAAAGTTATTTCAAGCTAAAAAAGTAAAAAGATTTCAAACATAATGTATATATGTCGTAAATTTAGAAATAAAGAATACAAAATTTAGTTTCCCCATGGGATTGAAATTTATGATAAAGGACTTGAAAACTAAACCCCAAGGACATGTAACAAATTAGTTGGATTACCATTGGGTTCTGGGAATGTCAAATAGTATACACTTGTGGAAACAAAGGATGGCGAAAGAAACTCCTCCTCTCAGTACCAAGACAAAAGCAAAACTAAGCCCAACTAGTACATCCCTTTGAATAAGATCTGAATTAGCTGGGGTATTCTTCACACATGGTTGCTTTTGCTACATAAGTTTCTCCAACTTTCATTGACCAGTGAATTCTATTCAAAAGGGAATAAAATTTACAAACTCCCACTGAGCTGCAACGAAATCTCTGACGATAAATAGAAAGGTTCCGTAATGGACAACTTGCACGTTTTTCAATTTTGATTTTATTATGTAGAAAAACTCAAATTATGACGGAAAGCATCTTATTTTTTAAATTTTTAGGCCTGATCAGATACAATAAAAGGTTTTAAAATGCGCACTATTTACTTCGATACCATCAAAATGCTATTTTTCCTACGCCGGGGCCCTGTGACGTCACTGCATAGATCGTCGCTTCGGAACACCATTTTTTGAAGCATTTTTCTTCACAGAAAACTTTTTAAGTTCTTAAACCAATCATTTCAACTTACCTCGATCACTTGTCGAAACTTGTGCGATACCAAAGCTCCTGTGAATTAGCGATGAACTTTTGCATCGGGCCCAGTGACGTCAAATAGCGTTTTGAGGTCACGTGATTTTTAGGCGATTTTAAACTTAAATGATAAAATATTTAAAAAATAAAATGAGTAAAAACTGACGTTTTCCAAAATTTGAGAAGACAATCTATCGATTTAGTACAAAATTGGGCTTTTTCCTAACAGGTGCAAGTTGTCCATTATGCATCCTGAGTCAATTGAAGGGCATTTTTGAGGCCTTTGTAAAGTTTGATACTTGAACTTTCAAGTGGAAACAAAAAAAGTGTACAAACTCATTGAGAGGGGTAATGTGAGTTAAAATTCCAAAGGGTGGAATTTTAATGATAAATTCCGGTGAGTTCTTCCTGTCAAGCTATAAGAAGATATTCGACATTATCTGATGAGTTAATTATCTCAATATCAATAAGTACTTCACCATCAAAGCAAAGCCACACATAAAATGATATTTTACAAATCATCTAATGTCCACTGCACCTTTTGCGATCCACTTTTAATTTTGTTCAACTTTAAATGATATTCAGTAATAATTACACAACAATTTGTTATTACAAATGAAAGAAAAATAATATAATTGAGAGGGTAAAATAAATTAAAGAAGTCCAGAGGCGACTTCTTAAAAAATAAACATTGTTCGTTTATTTAAATGTTTTTTACCCCTTTTTTATTTTTCCTTTTAATTTTTACTCAGTTCAGTTTCAGGAGTCTTATTTCTCCCCATGACTTTTTACATAAGTATATGAATTCAATTACAACTTTCAAGGATCCATTGCAATAATTACACGTTCATTCTTACCTAATTGCTGACTTCACTGATATTTATTTACAGAGCTTTTAGAGTTTTATAGAAAATATCCTTAAAAGAAATATTATCATTCTTTCCCATTTATTCAATATTAAGACAAAATACATTTATGAGGAAATATTAAAAAGAAGTTGATAAATACGATGCTTAATTTTGCGTTAATTATATGTATGAAAGACTAATACATCAACAGAATTATAGTCCAAAGAAAACCCCGCTACAACATACTATATCAATATTTAAATCTCTGTAACACAAGAACGCTTCCTTAAATACCCAGTCTGCTACTATTTATAAGAAAAAGAAGTTAACGAAGTAAAAATTTAAATATTTTTATGTTTTAGTGAGACTGGAACGACTTTATTAAAAGAGCCAAGCGACTAATAAAGAAAACTGTCTCCATTAGTAGTGTAAAATCAAAATGGTTGTTTTTAGTTTTAAAGATTTATTCACTATGTTTTCAGATAATGTTTTAAAGTTTTGCTGCTAGAGTGCTTTTCAGGATTCACACAAAAAACCTTTCTTTTTCTTGCAACATCAACTAGCTTACGCAGAGAGAATTAGTAATTATATCAGAGCTTTCAGTAAGCCCTTTCAGTAACTTCCCTTTCGAACTTGCAACAACATATAAATTTAAAATAGTAAAATTAGAGGTGAAAAAGAGGAAACAGAAAGGGAAGTAATACAAAGTGTTCAAATGTATATTATTATCAGATTCTTATGTAAAATGATGACCCTCTGAATCCGAATTTGACCCTCGTCTTTCACCATCAGCCTCAGATTTTCGGGAAACAACCCCTCCCTCTTTTTTTACGTTTTTTTGAGAACTTGATGACTTTGAATTCGATTTTCTAGGTCGATAAGTATTAGGACTTTAGTCTCTAAATTACTCCTGAGGGGACAAGAATGGTTTAAGTTTCTAAGGAGCAAATGGATAGGTTTAAGAGGTAGTTAGGATTTTAAAAGCAATATATTTCTATTGCCTTTGAAATTCTTAATGGATTAACTTTTCACTTTTGCCTCAGTAAAAGATCCTTATCAGAAATAGTTGATATGCAATGCTGCGTAAACAGAATTTACTATTTGCCATTATAGTTAATGCCAAACAAACCGTAATAACTTTCCTTCCAATTTAGATACTCGCAACACTTAAATACTTATGCAATATAGAGGCACATTTTTACTCTAAACTTAGAGTTTCGGTTAATTTCCCTCAAACCCTCCTTTTACGATCATTTCTTTTAACACACCGTATTAGCCCTGTGCCTTTGATTAATCATGCTAAGTATAAACACAGATTCAATACACAGCACACGAAAAAAAATATCCTAGGGAACCCACAAATTACCCATCTGCTCGATCAACTGCGGAATTTGCCGAAAGAAATTTGGCTCCATCCCCGTAAAGAAAAGCCCCAGAACGTTTAATGAGAATTTCCCTAATTTGAGGAAAATAAGTTTATTAAAATCCTTTCCCGCCATTCTCTTCTGAAACTTTTTTTCTTTGCAAGATGGCGGGGCTTCTTTATTTCCTGCGGAGTTGAAAGTTTGTTCTCGTGCCACCCACGAGAGGAAATTACGGTTGCAGTGAAAATTGGTTTTGTTTTTTTCTTTCTGATCATAAGGGTATGGAGTATAAAGGCGGGCTCGTAGAAAAAATCGACGGAGAAGCTACTAGGCTGTGTTTAACGAACCATTAAGAGGCCATAAAATTGTCCCTTTTATCGGTGCGGAGGATCTTGGAGTAATGAATGAAATTTAGAGTTTGGATTTGGTTTTGGGGAGGAAGTTTTTATGGTGATTTTTTTTCGGATGATATAAGACGGTTAATTAAAGTAAGCTGATTGTTGGAAAGTCGATTTTTTTGTAGCTGAGGTTATGTGGTTTAAAGCCCTGGATGAAGACGTTACTTAAGTAGCGGCATACTTTGATCTTGCTGATCTTGCCGCTTTTGATTTTGATTGGACGTTTAACAGTCACGCATGTAAACAGCCGCCATTGTGGTGAAATATGGTATTTAAGCCCAGAGCCAGTGCGATAGATTTTCTTACTAATACACCTTGTGAGGTAAGTTTAAAATAATTTAATTATCCTAATCAAGTTTTACGGAATTATATTTGTAATGATGCGCAAATTATGTATTGCATTTATCATGCTCACTCGTTAAATTAATCAACCCGTATTGATTTTGTAAAGTGATCAGGTCATTATAAAAAAACAACACAGTTTTCATTAATCGTTTTTGATTAATTTTTTAACTTACATATGTAGCAGATTTGATATGCATGTCGTGGCCTCAAAAAACTAATTCAAAATATCTTTAAAAATAAAAATTGAACAATAATATCCATCCAGTATTTTAAAATCAAAGCTATAAACAATGCTTAAAATCGTTTTCAGTAATAAAGTTAAAGTTATAAAACAGCCTGAGTAATAATTATTATTTCTTTCAAAATAACCAACTTCTCGCAGAGGTTGGAAAAGAAACAATTTTTTTCAACTATTTCAACTCCTTTCCCTCATAGCGGACTTAATGAGAGAAAAGCGCATTTCACCACAATGGCGGACGATTGAACTCATATCGCTACTTAAGTAACGTCTTCATCCAGGGCTTTAATGTGGTTAAGGTTAATATGGATGAGTTCAGTATACGTCCCATGCTGTTTTTAATTTGGTCGTGGAAAGTAAAAAAATGCAGACTGGAAGTAATGAAGTCATAGCAAAATTTACTTGAAAATCTTTCTTAAATTACTTTTTCTGCAAAGAACAAGTATTTCAAGAGAAAAAATATTAAAACAGGAAGCAAACTTTAAAAAGTGTATCACTAAGGTTTTTTTCTTTCCATTTTTTAAATGTATGTGTTACTTTTTTGTTTTAATAACCCCAAATTTTAAACTGTGTGTGTGTGATTCAAATAAAACTAAATAGTACTTTATTAATACCGGATAGATATCGTAAACTTATAAAGTAAAATATGATAATGGTCAGAGGATAAGCCAGAAAAAAAATTTTGGAGGGGGATATTGTTTAATTGCTTTGGGGGCGATTATGGATAATTTTTAGTTGTTTACTAGCGTCCATTGTCAAGGTACTCATTCAAGATGCTCATATTTTAAATGGTGCATCATTTTTTAAATCATTAAAAATTAAAGAAGGTTGCCAGATGTTCACTCATTGTAAAACTTAAGACTGTTACTGAACATTTTTCAATTTTATTTTTGTTTCTGAGTTATTAATCGTTACTTCTTACCAAACCATTTACATGGAGATCCTATAATATTCATTTAAACTAAAACAAAGACACTTTAAGATTAATAACTTAAATGTTTCAAAACTGAACCTGTTGAATTGAAAAGTTCAAATATCCTGTCCTCTTCCTGTCAAAAAATCCCTATCCTATACAGACCCAAAATGATTGGTAATTGCTGATTCAAGAGAGAAGCTAGGAATGATGTAGAATTACATAGTCACCTGGAAGAAGCGCAGATGTCACTCGAATTTTCAGTCCTAAAATTGTCATTAAAATGCAAGACACAATTTTAATAATTGGATAAATTTAATGTTTAGTCAATTACAATAATAGCTTGACGCAGGGGCGTAGCCAGAGGGGGGGGGATTTTGGGGATATATCCCCCCCCTGAAACTTTCCTTTTTTGACCATAGAAAACCACTAAAACTACCCCACATCCCCTCCAGAAATATCAATACCCCTCTCTGAAATTTTTTTCTGGCTCTGGTCCCATGTAATACCTTATTATTGGAAATATATATTCGTGGAATAGCATACATGTCTCATGCTTTATTTTTATAACTTTAATTAAAATCTTCTGCAGACGCACTGGCGTAGTGGTCAGAGCATCTGACTGCAAAGCCGTACGTCTGGGGTTCGAATCCCCGTTTGGCATGGATGTTAGTTTCTGTCCTTGTGTGTGATGAATGAATGTGGCCACCCTGTAAAAAGGGGCTGTGGCTGTGTGAATGTGGCGTGGGCAACAGTACTTCACCTCAGTGGCTTCGGTCTACAGGTGCCCACTGGGTAACGCAAAGTAAGTACTGCTTCGGCATTATCTGGGTTAATGAACTTAGTTAAGCTGTAGGTAACTGTTCAAAAATTACCTGCCATTAGAAAAATATTAAAACCTTCTTTATTGATCGAGAAAATATTTAAAATTTTCATGAAAAATATATGAAAGGTTGACAACAAATATGGTTGAAAAGGATGGGCACTGGGCAGTTACTGAGAAAATCCAGTCAGCTACTGGGGTCCACATTTTAGGAGCTTGTGGGAAACTTATCAGATAAATTAAAATACACAAAACTGCCACATCATAGATATTAAAAACAAAATACGATTGCTTTTTCTAGAAGATTATAGATAGGTAAAGAGGGAATGCAAACGCAGATCCTTGAAAGAGCACACGATGTTTAATAAGATGCTTACCTCAACTCCATTGTAAGTCGCCATTCCCTAAAACATCTGGTAGACTGGTTTAATTCAGGTATTAAACCATAGACAGAAATAGATTTACAAATATAAATGATCAACCAAAATTCATTCATTACATGTAAAATGTCCTGTGAGCTGGAACTTGGATAATGTGATTCAATTCTCTAATAAAAATAAATAGAACCTAAAACAGAATGGGAAAAAACTTGTTAACTCTTATTTTGTCTATAATAAACAATTTTGAGCTAATTGATACTCATTGTTGCTAAAATGCTTCTATTTGTGCAATAATAACATAAATGGTAATGGGTAGAAATGTAGATCAAACAAAAAAATTAAAAAAAGTTAAGGAAAATACAGTATAGTACTATTTTTACAAAGCCTCAAAACAATATAATACTAAAATGAAATAATAAAAGTGTAGCTAACGATGATAAATATCTAAAACAAAATTATTTACACACTCACTTAATAACATTAATGGAGATACTAATTTTTATTTAAATCTTTAAAAGTGGAGCCCAAATAATAAATTTGCTTATTAATTAATGATTAACATACCTTTAACTATGCTCAAAAGTGGTGTGATATACCAAAGAACGTTGAATATTATATAAAAACATATATTTTCACACTCACATGATAAACAAATGGAAATGAAATTTCTTGTTACAATCTTAAAAAATGAGACCGAAAATCTAAATTATACTTGTTACTAAATGATTAACATACCTTAAAATATACTGTAAAGTGGTTTTATAAGTTAACAAACGAAGGACAATATTCTAAAACTAATATCTTTTCACACTATCGTGTTAGACTCCATTGGTACCAATGGACCTAAAATGTTATCGTTGAATTTTCAAACAGAAAACTCCGATTATTTATAAATGATTGCCATACATTTAAGAGGGTCTGTCACTTGCACGGTTCCCCTTTCTGCCCCTAGAGGGCACCCCAAGCGCTCCTATACCCACAATGTTAATTTTTTCAGAACATATTTTTTACGAACAGAAAGTCCTTAGAACCCTCATTCTTTTTTACAATCAAACAAAAAGTGTCTTACTTTGTATTAAAATTCAAGAAACTGTGTCACACTGATCCTCTGTGTGGCAGCGCCACCTACACATTTTTTCAAGTAAATATTGATTTTTTTAAATAATTAAGGAACAGAACAACATTATTTTGACTTTAGATACATCTAAGAAGGTCGAGAAATGTGAAACCTATTTAAACAACCATCTTATGCGCTGTACTTTCATAAAATTATGTTCTGAAATATACGCTTTCTTGCTTTGGCGATATCTTACTTTGGCGATATCGCTGGCGAACAAAATCTGAAAAGCCAAGTGATGCAAAATGTCAGCAACCCTACAGTTGACTGGTTTCCTCCTCCCTGAATGGAAATTGGGGAACTCAGGACAGGAACGAACCGGGGACAAAAGCCCTGCTTTTAACTACTCCAGTGGTGTAAATTATTGAAAAAAGCATGGAGGAAAAAAGGGGTTAACTTGAATAGAGTAAGAAGCGGTACTATCCGAATTTTAGCGAAACACTGCACTTTTTGATGACGGTATGAAACTTGGTACAATGATTCTAGGGACCTAATAAATGAGTTTTCGATCTGGAGCCAATCAAAATTTAACCTTAGAATTTAAAATTTTTAATAATTAAGTTTTCATAAAATTTCAATTTTTGCGACAATTTAATATAGTTAGAGGTCGTAGAGTACGATTTTGAGGTTAAAATTGTATTGCATTGAATTTACTGAGCAGCTTTCCAAGCTGTACCACTAATTTAAACTAAAAGAATGCAGGCCATTTTTTAAAGAATTTTCACTGTGGGGGCAAAAGTCCATGAATTTTTCGGTAATGCTCTCGTTTCTCTTTTAGATTGACGTGCAGGGGGAGAGAGAGAGAGAGAGAGAACTAAGGGAAAATCATATTAGTTATAAGAGGGTCTGAGGGTTTCTCGTGGGAAAAATTTGAAAACTTGATGCAAAAAAACGTTTTTAAGAAGCCCAATTGTGACAGCAAAAATTTAAGAAAAAAGGTTTAGATTTTCTTCATTAAAAGAGACTTTTTATGAGGGCATCCCCAAAGGAGCGAAGAGGAGCAAGAAACGAAAAAAGGGAGGGACACCCTTTCTTCAAATTTGGACTGAGAACAATTGTAGTGCAGAAAGCTCTCTCGTATCTCAACATCAACATTCCCTGACCCCCAACAGGAAGGGCCATAAATTGGGGGCGAAAGGGATTAGCCCCCAATTTATGCGTAATTGGATCATGGTTTCACTGATTCAAAGAATGATATATACCGTGTAATTCTCAAAAATTAAAATTTTATAAAAAGTTAAAAATTTTAAATTCTAAAAAAAATTTGATTGGCTCCCGATCGAAAACTCATTTATTAGATAGAAGGTTGCACATGGAAATTACCTTAATAATGACGTACTAAAAATCGGACCAAATCAGTGCAAAGGAAATTTAATTTTTAAAAAATGTGACCGATAATTTAAAAAAATATATCCAAAACGAACTCAAAATTTGAAAAAAAAAAAGGGAGACGGGGTGCAAAACTTCATGTCTTAGTATGTGGCTGCAAAAAAATCCTAATTCTGTTTTTGTTAATAGTTTTAGCTGGAGGCGAATTCGTAGCAGAAAAATAACTAATTTTCTGGTTTTTTAATAGTTTGAATACATCCAGAATAACCTCATCATTAGCTTTTGGAATGAAAATGCCCCTAATTCATTTTTTTACAAATGTTCAAAATATTCCATCAAAACCTCTTGCATAATGTGAGTTTAAAACGATCTGAAATAGAAATTTTAGAATCAGCGGTAGCGTTGGCGGTTACTGTAACTTTTTTAAATAAGAGAGATAAGAAAATAAAATAGTGCATTTCTACGGTCCAGATATCTAACTATAGTGAGCAGCCAGTTTGGTTTGGTGCTATAGGAGTTTGAAGTAAAACACTAAAAAATATTTGAATATTAAAGGTTTTCAAAATTTAAAATTATTTCACCGGCTTTCGATACCTCAAGAATATTTACCGTTTTACCGAATATAAAAGGATAAAACTTTCAACAAATAATTGAACAAATTTATGCATCTATGATAGTTTGATAGTAAGCTAATTTTTGCCTCTAGAAATTGCGATAGGAATAATATCTTTAGAGAAATCACAATATTTCTGAGAAAACTTTTTAGCCAACTTTTGTCACTCGTAATGAGGCAAAAGTTCAACACGTTTAGATTGTTGCCTCTTTGACTCGAATTTAATCAAAATAAAAATTCAAGAATAGTTGCATTATCATGGTTATGTGTATTTGAACTTTCAGGATTACTAGAAATAAAGCTCAAAAAGCTTATAACCATATAGAAGACCAAAATGTTTTCTAAAAGTGAGCTTTTCAGGCGATTTTGATGTAGTTATTTAGATGAACTTTGAACTCTAAAACTGGTTTAGGCATATATCTCGTATTTTTCCATGGTTTTATTGAATAAGACCAAGAAAAAAAACACAATCCACTTGGAGTTTTTTGTTCAAAAATAAACAAGTATATACAAAAAAAACTGGTTTTGCGGTTTTGTGCCAACCTTGATCGCTACTAATTTTATCTTTTCAGTTTAGGGTCTTGTAAATATGATTTAATAATCATAAGATAATTTTATAAAAACGGGGTTACGGTTGCTTCGCCATACAGAAACTGGGGGTAGGGTAGGAAATTTCAGAGTTGGCGAAATGTCCGCGACACCATAAAAGCATGGAAACGTTTTGCTACTGGTCGGTACTTTCTATTCTAATTAACCTTTATCTATAATATACACCATTCATTATAAGAATAGCACAAAAACTTATGAAGTTTGAAAAAGTTACTAAAATCTTTGTGATTTGATTTGGAAAAAACACAATTTTTTACATGTGAACAGTTTATCAGAAAATACGAATTGAAATTATTTTTATTTTGAAGTAAAAATGTAGTTAAAATATTCTTTTATAACTTTTCTTAATTGATTTAAATAAAAAACATCAACTTTTAAAATTACTAACAATTCAACTTCTTGTCACAGCTGAATAAGAATATAAAATAAGAAAGATATTTTGAAACTCCTCAATACATTTCGAATTAATATTTCATAGAAACGAGAAAGAGCGTCTTCTATTGAAAGGCAGTACAGTGGCTAAGAAAATAAACACAGCTTCCTTGTCTTGAAATACTGTCCTCCCTTCCAACCTGGCCGCAGCCTCCTTCCAAAAACTGTATTCCAATCCTCTCGGCTTAATTTTTTTATATTAACAGTGCTACCACTTTTATTTTTAGTTCTAAGTCTTGCAGTATGAAGAATTGGTCCTTATTATCATAAGATAAGTTTCACAAAAGTAAGGAAATGTTTTTTTCTTCTGAGTCGTAAAAATTGCTAAACGATTGAGCAAGTCACTAAAATAAGACTTTTTAATCAACAGATAATGTAAATTCTTAAAAGTTTTAAAAATTATTCTTTTTGGAACAATTTTCTGTCTTATTTTCTATAGAAACAATATTCGCTTTGAAAGTAACTATATATTTGACTTTTTTAGGAAAAAAATGCCTCACTTCAACTTGGTGTACTAAAATGAGTTAAAACCCTGTTTTAAGGGTCAAATTTCCAAAAGGGGGAGCCCCTCAGGCCCCCCTTTTGTACTTTGAACTTTATTATTCACAATTTTTTTCAATATTCACTTCATCAAATCATACCTGGAACTATATTAAAAAAAACTACATTGAATCTATTAAATGTGCATGGCGGGAGGGCTTAGGAATATTTTTTGGTCCTCTCCCCCGGTGCGAAATTCTAGCTTTCGGCTTTTTAAAAACTAAGGGGTTTTTTTTAGGTTATTTTGGGTCCCTCCCGAAATAAATTTCTATATACGCCACTGTCAATAAGAAGTTTCCCTTGAAAATTTTGTGGCATACAAGGGGTATTTTTTATGGAACCACAAAATGTAAATATCCTCTTTTAAATCAGCTGTTATTTGTGGAGTATTTGATTTTACTGCAAATATATATTTATACTTTTTTTTTTGGCTAAAAAAGAGAGATGAAGTTTTTTCTTCACAAATCAATGTGTAAAGTAAATAAACATTTTCTCAACATCTTAAGACTTCTGATTTATAGTTGCTTATATTCAAGGTTGTTAAAGTTACTTTTAAAAAGTATTTGAGTACAAATACAAGTATTTCAGAAAAAGTAACTAAATATTAAATACAAATACCCCAAAAAAGTAACTAAATAGAGTACAAATAGAGTACATGAAAAGTATTTAAGACGACCTTCAGTTACTTTACCAGTAAAATTTTAATTTATAAAATTTAAATTAATAAAATTAATTTTTAAAATTTAAATTAATAAAATTAATTTTTAAAATTTAAATTAATTCTTAAGATTTAAATTAAAAAATTATTTTAATTATTAAAATTTATTTTTAAATCAATTTCTAATTTTAATAAGAAAATAAAATTTGAATTAAAATTTATTTAAAATTATGATGCCTTGCCCCATGGGGGGCACCATTAGTTTAAAAGAGCTGAAAAGCCTCTCCCCAGAAGCACAAAAGTATTATATAAAATCAAATATGTAATTACAATCAAACAATAATTAAGGTTTTTGAGCTTTCAAAGTTAGCATACCCGCTTTGGGGTACTCTCCCCAAAACTCCCCAAATTAAACTTATGGAATGAAAAAATAAAATACCCTTAGATTTGTATATAGTGTAATTCGGAATTTTTTTTATTTAGTTAATTTTTTTTTAATCAGAGTATCTTGTTAAAAAACTCTATACAAAAGGTTATACGAAAATTCCGGTTAGTAAAAACAAAATTATTACATGGGAACATAGAAAGAAAGTTGTAAACTTTCAAAATAATATTTTCATAGAATCTTGTAAGCATACTACATTAACATTAGTTTGAGAGTAGGACGTTTTATAAAAGGCCTTTTGAGCAAAAACTGGAGAATTTTCAAGTCCCATGTCATATACAAATATCAAAAAATAAAAATCAATTGTAATTATCTAGATAAAAATATAAAGAAAACATAAATCCTTAATCCCTTCACTCTACTTTAAAAAAAAAATATAAACACAACCTAGCTCTTTTTGGGACATTATACTTCTAAGCAGTTGATCTTCTTAAATAAATATACTTCTTCTATCCAGGAGGCAGGAAACTTGCAGCTTTTTGAGAGCACAAACAAAAAGGGACTGAAGGAGGCTCTGGTAAGATTTGATTGCCTTTGCCCTTGAAAATGTGCCCTCCCTCCCTTTGGTTCGTGGAAGGTGGGGTGGGAAAACAAGAAACTACGAACAATTAGTGGCCATAAAAGTATAAAACGGTGCCATATCGGCTATTCCATCTCCTGCACTGCAATTCGACCTGCAAGGCGGCCGGCCACCCAGAGAACACACAAGCGCCCGCTCCTCGTCAACACAGGGGGGCTATAAATTGTCGGGGGAGGATTGTCAGCGCTGTCGCCCGGGTGTCCGGTCGGGCAGTCGGCCACTGCCGAGAACGCTTTTTCCCCTCGGGCTATGCGGAAGCAGGAAGAAGTGTTTTGTTCCCCTCTCCAATGTTGGATTCCGTTTTTTAAATTCTGGGTTTAGAAAGTAACTAAAGTACAGCATAGGTATTTAAGTAACAAAGAGTTAGTTACTTTAAAATTTTTGTAGTTAAATACCAGTTCGATACTGAAAAAGTAACTAATGTAACTAAATACTTTTAAAGTATTTAAAAAGTATTTCCGTTACTAAGTATTTAAATACTTAACAACCTTGCTTATATTACTATATTATATTATATATAGCGAAAGAATTCTAAAAGCTACCAGTTTTGCTGACAGGGCGTTTCAACGACTAATATTTTATCAGTGAAATGTCCCGTTCGCTATAACGTCATCGACAAAATTTCCTTTTTGGAGAAATGTCCTGTTGGTGTCGTCCAAATAGTCTTTCGGGCAGGCGGCAGGCGTTCGAACAAAATGCGTGTAGCGAGCGAGGTGAATTTCGGTGAGATGGGGGCATCGTTGCGAGATTACCCCAACCCCCCCCCCCCCCCAAACCGGTTCCTTCAATCCTCCTTGCATGGGGATCTTATATCTACCGAAATGTACAAAAATGTACGTGACAGATCCGTCCTTTGTTTTCAATTCTGAAACTAATGTATTTCTACAATTCTACGGTCCAGAACTATAGCAGCAAGTTCTGGTTTGGGTCTAGGGAAGTCTAAAGTAAAACACTAATAAAGGTTTGAATAAGGTGTTCAAAATTTAAATTAACTTATGACACCGACTTTCGATACCTCAAGACTTTCTACCCTTATATTTACCGAATATAAAAGGATAAAACTTTCAAAAGTGCGTAATTTAACAAATTTATGCATCTATGATAGTAAGCTAATTTTTGCCTCTAAAAATTGCGATCGGAATAATATCCTTAGGGAAATCACGATATTTCTGACAGAACTTTTTAGCAAACTTTTGTGCCTCGTGATGAGCAAAAGTTCAGCATGTTTAGATTTTTGCCTTTTTGACTCGAATTTAATCAAAATAAAAATTCAAGAATTCAAGTTGCATTATTATCAATCATCACGGTTATGGGTATAGATGAATTTTTCAGGATTACTAGAAATCAAACTCAAAAAGCTTATAACCTTAAAAGACCTTTAAAATTTTTTCTTAAAGTGGACTTTTTAGGTGATTTTGATGCAGTTTAGATGAACTCAAACTGATTTAGCCATCTCGTTAAATTTTTTAAACATATTTTTTATCATACAACTTTACATGTCCAGGGCGCCTGTAATTCTAACTTCATGTGTGCCGTCATAAAAAAGATTGAAAACAAAGGGCCTTGCAGGTAAACTGAATATTATAACCCAGGGATTTCCAACAGGCGGACCGCGGGCCGCATGCGACCCGCCGGGTCATTTTGTGCAGCCCGTGAAGCTCCCTGAAAACTCCCCAAAAAATAGCTCCAGAACACTTTTTAGCATACTGAAATTTTAAAAAATTTCGGGGGAGGACCGCCGAACCCCCTATTTTCTGGAGGAAGACCCATCTTTAATTAATATTAAGTATAATAAGATGTATAGGAGTATAGGGTTTAAATAGGGGTCAAAAATTTATATATCTTCTGAATTTTTTTAAAATACACTAGTACCTTAACAACATGTAAATAACCTTCTTCCCTCTCTCACCAATTTAGTGGAAAAAAAAGAACAATTTATTTTTTTAAATAACCCCCTTGACTCATAACCCCCCACAGAAACTTAAAAAGATTCAATTTTTAAATTTCCACTTTACTCGTAAAAAAACGCATGAAAAAAAATCCTTCATTTAAAAAAAATCACCTAACATTTTTTCCATTTTCTATTGAGTATAATACCCCATACAAAACACAATCTACTTGGAGTTTTTTTGTTCAGAATTATATACATAGGGTCTCGCAAAGTGTAAAATAGGCCATAATACTAATACTATTTTTTTTTGTATAAAAGGATGGAAACGTTTTGCTACTGCTTAATACTTTCTATTCTAATTAACCTTCATCTATAATACAGAATACACCATTCATTATAAGAATAGCATAAAACGTTTGAAGTTTGAAAACGTTACTAAAATCTTTGTGAATTGATTTTATAAAGAAAATTTTTTAAATGAACAGTTTATCAGAAAATACGAATTGAAATCCTTTTTATTTTGAAGTAAAAAATATAGTTAAAATCTTATATATTAAAATAATTTGGTTTTTCTTTCGGCCGGCCGCCAGGCCGCACCCCCGTTCCGATTTGGACAAACTCGGTCTTGATCGAAAGCTCTCCACCCCTAAATGAGCCAATAATATAACACGTTCCTTCCAAACCTTCCATTTTTAAATTATGCGTTTTTTTTTCGTTTTGCCCCCATGTTAACTCTATGGGAAGGTTCCGTTCGGCTGGCCGCCAGCCCGAACCCCTGCACCGATTTGGACAAATTCGGTCTTGATCGAAAGATTTCCAACCCTAGATGAGCCAATAATATGTCACGTTCCTTCAAAGCATTCCATTTTTAAATTATAAATTTATTTCAATTTGCCCCATTGTTTTCAGTTAATATTTTTACCAACACAGGCAAAACCTCTTTTAAGGAGCGTGAAGAAAATCTACTTTGAAATTATCAATCTTCAATGTTTTGACGTTTTACTAGATTTATCGCAACAGGATACTAGGCATGTTGGATTTATAAAAAAAATATCTGGTACAGGTTTAATTGAAGTATTACATTCTTTCTGTTCAGATGACGCATAAGAATAAGAAAAACCTATCATTTGATTGAAAATATTGAACAGTTTAGCGCTGACGATGCAGCTTAAAAAAATAATAAATTGTAAAAAATTTAACTGCGCTGCAAGCGTGTGGTAGACGAGCGAAGCTCGCATCAGCGCCAAAGGCGCGTAATCTAGCTGGTAAGACGCGGCTTTGCCGGGTCAAACCAGCTAAAGTCTGTCTGTCCTAGCAAGGCACGAGTGGCAAACCTAAAATCAGTACCCACAGCAGAAAAAACAGTGGCAAAAAAGCCATAAAGATGGTTATCTCACTTCTATTAGATACCCGATACCCTGCACTCGCCACTGCTTTTTCTGCTGTGGGTACTGATTTTAGGTTTGCCACTCGTGCCTTGCTAGGGCAGACAGACTTTAGTATTCTTTTATAACTTTTCTTTATTGACTTTTAATAGAAAACATCAACTTTTAAGATTACTAAAAATTCAACTTCTTGTCACAGATGAATAAGAATAAGAAAGAGTTTTTGAGACACCCCTCAATTCATTTCGAAACAATATTTCTTAGAAACGAAAAACAGCGTTTTCTATTGAAATATTGAAATGCAGTGGCTAAGAAAATAAAGACCGCTTCCTTGTCCTGAAATAATAGGGACCTCTCTTCCAACCTGGCCCCAGCCTCCTTCCAAAAACTGGATTCAAATCCACTTGGTTTAATTTTTTTATATAATTAACAGTGTTATCACTTTTATTTTTAGTTCTAGGTCTTTGAGTTAATTATTATCATAAAATAAGTTTCACACTATGCCCTGTTGCTGGCCTGAAAAAAATTATACCTTAATTAAAGATGAGGTGGGTCGCGTTAGATTCTGTTCATAAAAAGTGGGTCGCGATGTTCAAAAGTTTGAGAACCCCTGATCTACATCTTTAAAAACGCGGCCAGATGGAAATGCAGCAGTTTACCGTTTGCGAAACCCCTGGATGGTTTCCCCTGGATGGAACCCTGTCAACCAACGCTCTCCTCTCGGACATCTCATCTTTCCCCCTTTTTCTTAGAACCGCTCTCTCCTCTCTTTGAACCAGTCGTGCCAGTATTTGGCGCATATCGCTTCCCATGGCTTCCCTCGTTAATCTCGGCTATGTTCTTGGCTGACTTTCGATCGTGTGAATATTTTTAAAAAATTATTCTTTAGCACTCCCATGTTAAACGCCCAAGGTTAGTAGAGAGAGAAGGTTGGCTCATCCGTGACGTCACTGCTTGAGAATGGGGTGCTCTGCCAATGGCAATGCTCGTACAGCTGTGAATCACCGCTGTAATTGGCAGAGCACTCCCTTTGCAAGCAGTGACGTCACGGATGAGCCAACCTTCTCTCTCTACTAACCTTGACTATAGCCATAGAGATAGACGACATTAGTGTGACGTCACTTGCTTGTTTGGAAACGTTGATTCTATCCGTGATTGGTTCCGTGATTGGAGGTAAATCCGTACCAATCCGTACGGAACCAATCACGGATGGAATCTACGTTTCCAAACAAGCAAGTGACGTTTTGACTAATGTCGTCTATTGGGTTTGTTCGTCCCCAGCGCCATGTTGATGACGTCAGACTTCACCGACGTATGGAGACTTGACTCGTATGCCAAGTTGTCAAAATCTACCACTAGATGGCAAGCTTCTGGCTGGAATCGCGAATGGAGTTCCAGATTCTGTAATCTGTATTCTCTGTGGATGATCTGAAGTGAAAAGGGTTTGATTCGCTGTTTTGTTTTTGTTATTGTTTGTGTACATGTACAGGTTTCGACTTTTTGCCCGCGTTTTACCCGCTTCCCGCTCCCATGTGATTTGGATAGTATATATAGAGTATTAGAATCAGATCATAGCCACGATGTCAATCGCTGAAATCCGGAAGCATGAAGAAATCTATAGTGAATTTACGTTTGTATGGAAGATAAAAAATATTAATAATTGCATGATTAAAAAAGGAGAGGAAATGGAAAGCCCGGAGTTTGCAGTTCAGGATAAAGGAAGATGGCAATTGGTTTTCTACCCTCATGGAAACCAAACAATATCAGTAGAATGTGCATTGCGATTGATCTCTAGAAGTGTTAATGCAAATTCATTAACTTTCCACTTTTGTGTTTGTAATTCAGAACAGAAGTTGTTGTATAGTGAAGGTAAAGAACTCGACTACACGAACTGCGATACTAAAATTGTAGCATGTTTTGAAAGAGAAATTTTTGATGAGCTTCAAGAGGACCCACTAGTGCTTCATTGCCACATGTGGAACAATGTATCAGACAAGATTGAAAATCCAGTTCACTACATCGTCGAGACTCATATTGTCCAACGAAAAAGCATTTTTCATTGGAAGATAGAAAACTTCAGCAGTCTTCAGTTTGGGGAGGAAAGGAAGATTAAGAGTTCTATTAAATTCCCAAATTTTAAAAATTACAGCACTGTAGCTATGACTCTTAAATTATTTCTTTCTGGTAAGAGCTTAAACGATGCTTTAATCCAATTAAGAATGTACTTTGAAGAACTAAGCGAGCATAGATGTAGCTACAAAGCTACATGTGCTCTGAATGTTATGGATGAAAATAAAAGAACCAAGAAGTATATTAGAGGAGAATACTGGTTAGGTTCGGTAGTGAATGTTGTGAAGATTTCTTTTAAGCGTCTAGAGCTCATGGCAGGAGGATTGCCAAGTGATACACTTATATTACAGGGAAAAGTGACCATTTCTGAATACAGTGAATATGGGTATGATCAGGAATTCTTCACCCACAGTGAGGTGTGCAGTGTGTATGGTCTACAGACAAATGAAGTAGTTAATGCAGCTGAAAAACCCTTCATACCAGCAGTTTTAGAAACACTGCCCTCTCTTCCACCGTCTTCAGCCCTTCCCTCCGACATGCTCTCCCTTTTCAAAGGCAATGGTCCTCCATCTGACTTTGAACTGCGTGTGGGAGGACGCAGCTTCCCTGTTCATCAGCTAGTCCTGGAAGCACGTTCGACCGTCTTCCGAGCAATGTTTGCAAGCAACATGCAAGAGACCACCAAGAGAAGCCTTGAGTTGACTGACATTGGTGCAGATACAGCCGAGATGATGCTCCTTTATGTTTATACAGACAAGGAACTACCAACATATCTAAGTCATGAGTTGCTTGTTGATCTTTATGCAGCAGCTGACAAGTACGCGCTCACAGGACTAAAGCGAATTTGTGCCAATCGACTAGCGCGAGATATGGATCTGGACAATGCCCCAAGTGTCTTGAAGATTTCTGACTTACACAGTGATCCTCTTCTCAAGAAGGAAGTCTTGGAATTTTTTGTCTCCGAGGGCCTTGGAGCTATCGAATCTAAAAACTGGAAGAAATTAGAAGAAAGTGATCCCAAACTTGCGAATGAAGTTCTGTATAAAATAATTTATGAAAATCATCAGAATAAGACAACTGAGGATGTGGAGAACCCAAAGAAAAGAATAAGACGGGCTGCACCAAAACTTGACAGGGAAACCCCTGTTAAAATACTACCAGCACGAATCACAAAATGCTAGGTTTTATTGAAATTTTCATAAATCTGGAGCTCAACAAGAAAGTGCAAAGTTAGGTTCAATTAAAAAAATACAAGCAGGACTGCAGTTTTTTTTAAGGAATATTTTTAAAGCTTGATTTAAATCCCCTCTTCCTTTAATTTTGTGGCGCAGCTTCGATATGAGTCCTCTAGCCACCACTTTTACCCACAGCTTAAATTATGACAATACTTATGTTTCATGGCGTCTGGAGGATTCTTATCGAAGCTGTGCTGATTTCGTTACCAAAAGGGTTATATTTTAAGTAGTAAGGTTAATAATTGTTCACATAACCTCCTAATGTTTTGTAATAATTTTACTATCTGAGATATAGAGTATGAACCCTGGGTCCAATTAAAAATAATTACCGAGCTGCAGCATTAACAAAAAGTTTTATGAAGAAACTGGACCTACCTGGTCCTGGAAGAAAAGTTACATAAGTTAGGTACATCATTTTGAAAAAATCTTTTGAAGCTAAAGTTACGAAGTCAGTAGCATCCCTGCATTAACATGATGTATTAAATTCCAAAATTTATTCCATTATCTTTTCTAATTTAATTGAAAATCAGTGTTTTATTTCTAAAGCTTTTAATTGCTAAAAGATTTTCGGAAATTGTCTATAACTTATTTTGTCTTTTTAAGAATCAATGACTAGAATATTGGTAGGAATAATTTGAACACAATATTGAAAGCAGTTCTTTTCATATATGTGTTTAACCAAGAAACTATACTATACTCTTGATATGACAAACTTCAATATGCTCTATTTCTCGAAAAAATATTTTTCCCATAGGCATTAGGTATTCCTCTAATGTTAATTACCATTTTATGTTGAAGAATTTTTGCTAAAACTCTTGTTTTCCCAAACTTTTTACAGATTTAAAAGTGAATTTTTCTGCTTGTATAGCACTTTTTAGCCAAGTGATAATTTGTTTTTAAAAAGAAAAGGGTTTTTGACTTATAAAAAGGTTATGGGCACACAAATAAATTGTATTTCTTCTTATGACACAGGATAACCATATTTCCTTATTTTCCAAGCTTTGGACGCGTTCCTTGTTTTATCAAAAGCAATTTATCTTGAATTTTTCATCCCTTTGACTTCGTCATATCGAGAGTATGCTGTATAAAAATAAATCATTTTTTAAAAATAGTAAACAAGTTCCTTATGCACCATTGCCCTGTGGGGCTTTATTGCCCAGTTTGATGGAAGACCACTGTTTCAATAGAAGCAAATTGGAAAGCTATTTTGTTTTATTAAGTGCAATAACTTATGTTCGGCAAATCCTGAGCAATTTAATTTTCTCATTGGTATTCCCATATTTCAGTATTGACATTGAGAGTGAAATTGAGTGAAATTTATTAGTTAAGTGAAATTTATACTAGTGTTTTATAACTACTTATTACGTAAGCAAATTTTTGGTCATTTTTGACCCCCTCCCCCCTTGTTAGCAAACCACAAACCCTCCCCTCATAGTTAAGTAACAAAACTCCCGACCCCTCCTTTGTTCTTTTTTTTTTTTGTATAAAATCTTTAGTAATGCTTAGATTTCTGAAATTCATTGTTCTCCATGAATACTTAACCTATCATTAAAACTTTCCTTGTAAAAAGTGCTTAACATTTTTTTCCTAGTTCCGTTTTTTTTTGTGAAATTTATTTTTGGTTGAATTTTGAAATTATTTATGCAAGAAACAAAGAGATTTTCGAAAAGGCAGTGTCTGTAACAACTTACGTAAGCATCACTCATACTTCCCTCCCCCCTGTCAGGAAAAATAAGCAAATAGCAAACCCCCTCCTCTTACTAGGTGCTTACGTAATATTTGAACGACCCCTTTTTATAAACCTTTCTGAAATAAAAAGTGTCTACTGTATTTTCTTAAACAGTGGTTTTATGAAGGAATAAATATTTATTCAAGTATACATATTGGCTTCCTTTATTGCCTAAGAATTTTTTTTTAAATATTTTTATTCAACAGCCAGGGGAAATTTTTAAAAATCCTTTGAAAGTGTTGTTTTTAAACTTCATCAAAGTGTAATAATGGTCTGTGATATCTATTAGGGGACATCCATAAATTATGTGAGGTGTTTTTTCCAAAATCTAGACCCCCTCCCCCCTTGGTGAGATTTTGCTGGATCCCCCCTCCCCCCACGTGAGATTTTCACAACCACTGGTTTTGTTTTATCGGCATAAAAATTACCATCCAGATTGCAAAATTTTGATACAAAAACACAATGAAATCAAAAACATGGTTCTAACTTGTAATTATCACGACTGAGTGGCTAATGATTTGCTGTTTTGACTAATCTGAGCATTTTTTTCTGAACTTGTGCTAAAAAATATTAAAGACAAAACGTATATTTTCTAAACTAAAAGTTGATGTGAGATTTTAATTGACTCCCCCCCTGGTGAGATTTTCCTGGACCCCCCTCCCCCCTTTTGACGTCACGTAATTTATGGATGTCCCCTTAGTTTGTGCAATTAGAAATAGAGTAAGAGGTGCCATCATCAGTGGGATGTGGTGACTGACAAAGAGTCTCCTAGCAAAAGGTCAAGCTTTTTATAGGAGGTGTAACATGTGAGATACTTGGCCAGCCCCACACATATACTATTGGGTTCTAGTATTTGTAGTAATGAAATTTTAAAATGTGTAACTAAAGAGATGTATTCTTAAAGAGAGTATTTTTGTATGTATGTATTTAATGCTAATTAATTTCAGTATTACCATAGTACATAATAGCAAACAACTCTAGAACATAAAAGGAAACATGTGTTACCACACTAACAAAGGATTATTATTCGATTAAATTAGATATACCTTTGGTTTTCCTTTTGTGTTGGTTTATACTAAATTTCATTTATTTTATGATAATTGTTCTGTTGTTGGCAAAAAGTAGAGTAGTGAGTCACACTACCTTTTCATGTAGTCACAACTCAGATATCAGAAAAATTATTAACTAAGATGTTTTAAGGAATTAGAGCGTACACACACACATGAGAAGATTCCTAAAAAAATGTTAGTTTAAAATTTACAGGAAAATAATTTTAATTATTATTCAATATAGATACATAGTTTCATGTTAATTTGTTGCTGTTTATCATTTTAGCTACAAGCCCCTATGAATAAAAATTATTGTTTTACGTACCAAGTCAAAAGTAAGTAACTACTTAGACTTTAAAAGTAAATTTTCAGTCTCATTCTGTTTTGTTAACTTAATTATTTTTGTGTTTTGTAAAATCAATCATATATATCTTTTATGAATGAACAGTTGATTTAATCTTGAAAACCATATGTGTTTTTTGTTAGAACCTATTTTTGAAAAGGTTTACTCTTGGGTTAGGATTTGACACTGACTTTGGGTGGGAAAAGGATAATTTTTCTTCCCACACAGGAGATGGACTGTATACATTATTGATGAACAGAATATAATTGCTAAGTAACCTCCACCGAAAACGATGGGGGCCCTAGGCGGGAACAATCCTATTTTAATTTTTTCTATTTTAATTTCACTAAGTATAATTTACGATAAATAACAGTTGCTTTTTACAATAAATGAATGTGATGTGATTTAACTTCTGTCTGTAATTTTTTCACCATATTTTTGAAGATTAATTTTAATTTTGTCCCATCCTGCATCGGCGTAGGATGGGAAAAAAATTAAACTGAGAAAAATTTAAGTTGATCCTTAACACCCCCCTAAAAAGTTGTAAAAAAAGCAATCAACTTATGGGGCCCCTGAGGCAACACTTTTTTTCAGTATGCCTTTTTGAATTTCCAAAAAAAAAACAAAAAAACTTTGTAATACGCCCTAACTGGCAATCGAATTCACGTTAGGGTGAAATAAAATTTTCAGGAATCACGAAATTTTCGAAAATGACCCTACACGCCCAAAATGTATTCAAGATCCCAAAATCCAAGATTCTGTATGGTTCAGTGTATTTAATTCGAGACCAGTTCTGTCTATGAGCTTTCTTGGAATCTCTCAGCTTCAAATCTGGCTCTTGATCTTCGAAAACAAGTTGGAATGGCAGCTGATACTACACCACAACCGATGCTGATAATACCACACAGATAGAAAATCCCTTCGTAAGATCCATGGCTCTCCCTAAAATATCCTGAAAAAGCATACCAATTGTTTTATTAAAATTAAAAAACAAATATCATTCAAATTAAGGTATGAGTAATAATAACAATTTAATATCATTACCTAACTAACGTAATAAATAACCCTTAAATTAATCAGGGCCTTCTTCATTATATATTTTTAGGCGGGGGTGTCTTTAAAATGGAACTTTTCTGTCGAGGGAGGGACGAAGGTTATTTACATGGAATGAACAATATTTTCAAAGGATACATTGATTTTTGGTCTTACTTCTTTTAATACTGGGTATGTAAAAGTGGTAGTATTGTATTCCTCCATCATATTTCTTTAATAAAATAGTGTTTCAGCACAATTTTGGACACTTTAGGTCCTTGTCATAAGGTTGACCTAAAATCATAACCTCTTGCTACGCCCAGGAGGAATTTTAATCTATACTACCTCCCTCCAAAGCTTCAAACATTTTTTTTATCTCATCATAGAAAACGACCAAGATTATTCCTCATCCTAGCGTTAATCCAGGTTCGGAGGGCCTCCCTAAAAAAAATATTTGAATTTTAGCATGCTAAAAAGTGTTAAGTGTTCTGAAACTACTTTTGGGGGTTTCGCAGGGCGCACAAAAGGACCCCGAGGGCCGCATATGCGGGCAGGCAGTTGGAAATCTTGCTCTCATCTTTCTCACCAAAGATTTTTTAAACGTAATTAGTGTACGATTTATTTAAAATATAGTTTCATTTACAAGATTACAAGGTATTTTCTAAATTTAAACCTTTTGAAACACGCATGAAGAAATTAAGTTTAAGCTTTTTTTCAGTAGATGGCAGCACCACTTTTGAAAGGGCACCGCTGAACAGGTCCCTGGTGTTATCTAAGAACAAAAAAGGAGATTCGTGTATTTATGGTTACCCCTTAAATTAAATTATTCTTTTTCAGCTGGATGAGTAGCAATACCAATTGTCATGTAGTACATGTTATGAGCCATTTTTAAATCTTGCGGGAGAAAGTTGTGGCTGGTTTTTGGTAAAGGTATAAAGTTACATTTTGAAGTTGGCTCTTTTATTATTTTACAAATACACATTTCTTAATATTTTAGTCATAATTTTGCTTCTTAGGTTAGGAACTAAATAAGACATTAAGGAAGTTCATGTTTTTTTTTTTTTTCAAATTAAGACATTTTGTATAAAATTGCTTACTTAGTACTTAGGGCCACATTCAAGTAGAGATTTTTTTTCAAACTAAAATGTTTCTTTATGATAAGCATGGGACTTTTGAGTTAGAGAGAAAGAAAATATAATATTAGAATTACCCAAACCTTAGTGTTTTAGAGTTTCTCATCATTTATCCAGAATTAGCTTGTTCACAACAATGTTGGAATCTTGCCAAGATATTTTTTTCATTAAAAGTACTTTGAAATAAATTGTTACATATTAAAAGTGTTATCTTTTTGCCATTAATTTTAGAGTAATTTAAACTTTTATGCAGTGGCCCTAGGTACAATCACAAATTGTACCAAGGGTCATTTCCAGATATTTAAAAAAAAACCCATAATTTATGGACGGCCCCTTATAGTAACATGACATTCATGCTCTCGTTTAAAAATTGACTTACCAATCAAAGGAGACACAGTTAGACTGAGTGGTGCCATATAAAGTGCCCTGGAGGCAAAAGCTAAGATTTTGTACTCAATGATGATGAACTCGCTAAGTAATGCAGGAAACACCGCTATCATTCCACCTGAAACCAAGGAGAACAAGGATATGGTCGTCATTACCAGTGCCACGTGGTATACCCAGACAAACTGCACCGTGAACAGTCCCATCAGGACAAAGGAAACGATGCAGAAGTTGTTCTTCGACATGTAACCGGCGTCGGTAATGTGCCCCAAGCAACATCGACCAATCAAGTCGGAGATATTCAATAGCATCAAGCTGGAAACCTCGTAGTCTCTGTCGATGCCTTTGTCTCTCATGGCATCAAGTAATATTGTCCACACCAATAAGTTGACGTAGTAGTGAAGGCTCTGAGTGACGCCGAATATTATGAAGGTGGGATCGATGAACATTTTGAATGTTTTTAAGGTTGAAATTTGTTTCCTTGGTTCTTTTGAAACTTCTCTTTTTTCGGAAAGTTCGCGAAGTAGCAATGTTGGGGTGTCTGTAAACTGGAAAGGTATAGGAGCGCTTATGCACGAAGTGTTTTTCATGCTTTCTGTCTTAAGGCTTTCAGTATTTTTTTCAATATTTAAGTTATCGGCCATTGTTTCTGTGCTTTGCCTTTCTTCACGCAGAGAACACACATTAGATTTGTCCCGATGAGGAGAATTGCTTTCGGGTTCTTCATGTCTTGTACATTTTACTTTTGTAGAATCATTTGAGTGAACTGACGGTAAGAGAAGACAAGCTGGTATGGCGTGTAATACCAGCCCAGCCAATATGAGAAAAGAACCCGAAAGACCATATACTTTGATACAGTGGTCTAAAATTGGTGGGACAATTATACCTCCAAGACTGGCTCCCGCATACGATAATCCGTTTGCTTTTGATATGTTCTTTTTATCAAAAGCATAATCAATTATAACAGGGGTTAGGGATGATCCGAATCCAAATCCAAACCCTAAAAAACGAAAAGCATTATATTCAAAACTGTGAAAATACAGGGTGTTTCAACAAGTCCGCCCAAACTTTGCACAGCCAGATATACCTTGCGTGCAGTACATGAAAAATGCCCAAGAACTGTGCCTCTACTATTAATGTTTTTGTGTTAAAATGTGACGTCATATCTTGTAAAAACTTTAATATTTTACTTCACGGTACATGCGAGCATGCTCAGTGGAAAATACAAATAATTATGTCCTTTTTCGTAAACGGGATTTGATAACATAAATATTTCTGTTGCAATTTCTAGAAAAATATGGGTTGTAAAGGTACAGTACTCTGGGAATTTTTCATATTTTCCGATCAAGGAATCTGACCCTGAAGAGTTAGATTTTTATGTTTGAAATATATTATTGTTGACAATATAAGAAAAAAACAAGAGACAATATGATTCACCAAGGGGAAAGATAAACGGGCGGACTTGTTTAAAAACAACCTATGTAAATTAATAATAGAAATTTCACAGTATATTTTAAGGGTGGTCAGGAAAAGGTAATATTCTTACCAAATACCACTCCCCAGAAAATATTCAGAATTGTCGTATTCTCGGCAAAATAACAAGCTCCTACGCCGATGACAGACAAAGAGCAGCCAATGCAAGATAGGGATCGTATTTCGTACTTTCTACCCAAAACTCCGACAAAAGGACCTGAAAAAACCATTGATAATTCGTAATGTTATATTAGTTTGTTTAGATATTAAAATGAATAATTTTTGTATTACAGATGAGGGAAAGTACCCATACTACGTGACCTATTTTTGACCTCCCTCCCCTTGGTGACCATCCGTAGTTTTTGCCAAGACCTCCCTCCCCCACTAGTTTTCATGTAGTAATTCATAAATACGGTTTTAAATTAATTTTTTTGCAAATAGAAAATTAAAGAAATTAATTTGGCTTTATTTTTCTTTATTAAAACAGCGCTTGCCACGTGACGCCAAGAGTGCGGGCATACTTATAGTAACAAGTGGAAAATATTTTATCAAGAAGAAAAAACTTATGCAAAAGATATTGTTACAGGAACTTAATTTACAAAAACAAGTCTTTTTATTTTACTTTTATTCACATTTATTTTTTGACTACGTGACGAAACCCTAAGTCCCCCCCTGTGACCAAGCGTAGTATTTTGAAGACCTCCTCCCCCCTGAACGGTTCACGTAGAATGGGTACGTTCTCTGAGTACCTTAGCAAGGGAAAAATATTATTGAATGAGGGATAAAAAGTCGGGACTAGGACATAAGATCAGACTAAACCATAAAAAGAAAAAAACGACCAAACAAAACTTTAAGTAAATGTTCTCAATAGTTATTATGTGTTATTATTTTCACGGTTAAAGTATGTGATAGCTTTTTATTCTTAAAAATTTCTGCCTTTAAGTTTAACTAGCTCTCAAAATGTTGTTTCATTTCATTTTCACTATATCTACACATCTCGACGATACTTTAAAAACTAATAAAATTTTTTTAGCCATTAATACCATTTTATTTTTACCCAATGGTAATTAGTCTTATTAACTTAATTTTTAAAAAAATATGGCAAAAATTATGGTAAAAGATAATAAAATCTTTGTAAATATAAATGTTGTCTTCCCTGGAACCAAAGTATAGTTAAATCCCTGTAATACACAGTACTATACACATATAAACTTTTACTTATAGATGTAATATCTGTAGTAAAAACTAGGGGTACCTTTTCTTCTACCTACCCGGGGCCCCTGAGAGTCTATAGTTACACCCCAAATATCATAACATCTTTTTTTATCTTACCTGTTAGGGTTCTGAGAAAGTAACAAAGAGCATACGGATAAGAAGCCTCCTCTCTGCCCAGGTTGTAGCGTTCCATGGACGCAACAAACAGCTGCGATACCAGCTTGGCAGTACCTTGTATCAACAAATTGACCACAGCGCAAGCTGCAGCCACTATCCACTTGCCCATTGTGCTACAATCTAGCCTTCCGTCTGTGTGGAAAATGCTAAAAGAGCAATAAGCTCGTTTTCAATTAATTCTTTGAGAAGAGATTTATCAGCAGCTCCAAGACAAAGACAGTCGTTAGTTATGCAATTATATCAATGAAAAAACGCAGAAGTAGTAAAACTCTTTATTTTGCGCCTATAAATTTCTGTCCCTTTAAAAATAGAAACAAAATGTTTTTGCCTTTAAATGGTAAAAAACAATATATCCCCCATTGTACTAGTTCCATGATATCCCCTAATGACGAGGGCTTGATTAAGGCTTAAATACAACGTGTTAGGGGGTGAATCAGAAAGATGTTTGTTCCTTCTTGGTTGTAATGAAATGTTCCAGAGAAAAGCGGAAAGAATCGAAAAACGTTTGTTGGTGACGAATTATTATATTTCATTCAGTAAATGAGCAAAATGACTTTTGCTGTTTACTTTCAAAAATTGGAAAATTTAAAAAAAGATTTTTACTCGACAGCAACCTTTCTTGAACCCAGTACGTCACAAATGCGGAAGGAGAAATCGGTAAACACAAAGCCTGTTGGGTTGCTAGGAGGAGTTTCGGTACGCAAATCGTGATTGAAAAGCACTACATACACATGAGTTTAACAAAATAATCATATTTTTAAATTGACGTTCTTCATTTCACTCAAAATTCAGACAACACGATGGGAACGTTAGTGACGTCATAGGGTCAACTTAAGTTGCTGCCTAGTATATGAGTTAATGAAGAGCAGGCGCGGATCCAGCAGGTCTATAAAGATCCCTCTAATGAATTTTATTTTTGAACCACAACATGTTTGATAAACAGTATAAGCGAAACTATTTTTGAACCTATGATCGGGATCTGAACCTTGTAACTGTCTTTTAAGAACGCAAATTTTTTAGGGGGTCTGGGGATCCTCCCCTAGAAAATTGTAGGGATTTTGACCCTGAATAATTCATTTTTGATCCGCACAGGCGCTTGATGAACGAAAAAAGTTTGGAGAATCTGGGAAAGTGACACCTTGGGCTAAAAAAAGGGGGTCAAGAAGGGAAAAGGAAGAGAAAAAAAGGTAAAAAGAAGAAAAAAATAATTATCTTTTTATCTTTTTTTTTTTTAAATGACAAAAAAAAAATTCTTGGTCTTTAAAAATCTACTTTCTTTTTTTACGCCTTTTCTCTCTTTTTCCCATCTTTCCCTTTCTTTTTCAGCCCAAGGAGGGGGCATTTTCCGAGGTGCCCCCCATTGAATCCGTCTTATACCATTTTGTTACCTGCTAATCTCAATTATTTTTCTTGCAGGGATAATGACAACACTCCTATCTCTATAATGAGCTATATGAACTCAATTTGTTGTCAATAATTTGTTTCATGTCTTCATGTCAATAAAATTTTATTACAACAAAAAATGTTCTTTTTTATTAGATAAAAGTTTTATTTTTTAAGCTACAGTCAGGTTGTATATGAAATTCAAACTTAAAAAATAATTTGTAAAGATCGATGCATTTTTTTAAGAGAATTGGAGTTATTCAAGATAAAAGAGCTATAAAACTTTTTTTTTTTAATTTAAAAACAAATCCCCAAAAAATTCAAATAAATATATTTTAATGTTTCTTTCACAGTAAAGAATAACCCCTAAAAGTGTTAGTGAAATTCACACATGAGGGTCAGGTGACATGACACAGGAAGATATACAAAATTCATACAACAAATAAATTATAAACATAATTGAGAAATATAAGACTTAGATAACACTCACTGCATGTTTCTTATTGTTTACAATATGGAAATTAATTATCTCCAGTAGCTTTAAAATTCTCGGAGAGATGTGAGCGAATGGCCTGGACGTTAAGATCGTGATGTTAAAAATCGAAAGGACCCGGGTTTAAAGCCTGCCTACCACTTTTTCAAATTTTGAATTTATATATTAACTTTAAATTTAAATTAAATTATTAAAATAAACCAGAGGCTTCAGGAACGAGTGGTACGGTTGGTTAACGCACTGCCATTTGAGGTAGGTGACAGTCGTTCACAAAAGGTTTCGGGTTCAATCCTCGGCAATATTTTCTGTTTTTTTTTTTTAAATGTTGAAGTATCAACTTCAAATTAATTACAAGACTGTCGCAGCTGCAGGAACGGATGGCTTGGTGGTTAGCACACCAGACTGCCATCCGAAAGGCCCTCAGATCGAATCTGAGCCTTCTCAGCGGGTATAGCACTCGGAAATAAATACTGATTGGTATTTATAAATTTTCCTGCTTAAGTCACGGGGGGGTCTTAATATTTCTAATTTTCAAAGTTAACTGTAACCGTAACAGTAAAATAAATTGAAAATATTACTATTTTAGATGACTTTTACTCTTTTTTATAACATTTCAAGACGTTAACTATCTTTTGCCTACGGAAACTGAAAGAATGTAAGAGTCTTTAGAATGAGGAGGACAGTATCAGAGCCTTCCATCCACAATCCCCTGCCACCAGCCCATGCGTTTCATTTAACTTAGGATTTTTATCCTAATTTATTAAGTGGTAACAAACTTTCAGTCAGAGTTAATGAAGATGCTCTACTTAATATTTTTTTCTTAATTTAAAAAGTGGTGACTAAAAACAAACCACAACCACTAATGCGAAACTGTTTAAAGAACATAATTACTCCTAAACTTATATTTAACAGGTTATGGAAAGAATGCCAGGAATTTTACCTTATATTAACAGAGCCATTCCAAACGCAGGACACAGATAGATCCCGTTACAGAGCTATTACTTTTGCTCTACTTAATAATTTTCACATAATTTAAAAAGCGGTGACTAAAAACTACTACCACTAAAATGAAATAATCCAAACCGATTAAGAACAGAGCTCTAAACTTGTATTTAACAGGTTATGGAAAGGATGCTTCACGGTTTTCTCATGTTAAGAGAAAAACTTCTCACGCAGGACATAGATCCCGTTACAGAGATTATATTTATGCTCAACTTAATACTTTTCACTTAATTTAAAATGCGGTGACTAAAAACCACTACCGCTATAATGATATAATACAAACCGATTAAGAACAGAACTCTAAACTTATATTTCACAGGTTATGGAAGGGATGCTTCATGGTTTTCTCATGTTAAGAGAAACACTTCTGACGCAGGACAAATAGATCCAGTTACAGAACAAATATTTATGCTCAACTTAATACTTTTCAATTAATTTAAAAAGCGGTGACTAAAAACCACTACCACTAAAATGAAATAATCCAAACCGATTAAGAACAGAGCTCTAAACTTATAATATTTCACAGGTCATGGAAGGGATGCTTCACGGTTTTCTCATGTGAAGAGACTGAGAGTGATATAATAATAGTGTACAAAATATGAGGAGGTGATAATTTTTACATGGAGTATTTTTTTACGGTGTTGCAAAACATTTATTTATAACATTTTACGTATTGTTGTTGGAAATACTATCTTGGGGGACTGCAACTTTTGTTTTTGCCTTTTTATTCATGTTTTTTAGTCATAAACCCGATTGATTTCTCTTCTGTCACAACAGGTTTAGAAAGTAATGGTAACAATTGAATCGTCAGTTTGAAAAGGGAATTGTAAGTCCGAAACCCAAGTTCTGAGAAAATCGAAAAACAAAACTTGCATAATAAATGGAATTTTCGTTGTATAACAATCAAATTTTTACTGGAGACTCAGGACTCTATTTAGAATACAGAACAATCATTGAAAAAATATAAGTATATTTAAAAATACTTTTACAGTTTAAAAAAGTTGTGGACATATTCCCTTTTTTAAACTTATGAAATTTCAACTGAAAAACCACTTATATCGATAGTTAAATTATATTTCTGCTTTGTTCACAGCAAAAAAGTGAAAAATAGATCGATTAAGACACATAAAATTCAAAATCATTATGAAACTAAGTCATTAAGGCAGTATCAATGGAGTGAGTGAATATTAATGGAGTCAAACATTCACTTGTTAAAAAGGTAAAAACGCTTTAAAATTAATAAAAAAATTGTATTTTGCCTTAGTTTACTGCTCAAAAATTAGAAAATACGGACAAATTAACTTTAATTTCAAATTTAATAAAAATACATTGAATGGGCATCGATTTCACCAAATTCAAAGGGCGGCCTACGGGAGTAGTTTTGAGCACTAAAAGTCAATTTTTCATTTTTTGGACTAATTCCCTTTTTTAAACTGACGATTCAATAAAGACTTAGTAAATGTAGAAACAACCAACAAAGTAAGTAAACCCTTAGTAAACAACCAAAATTGTACACTTTCTAAGAGTCAAAAATTTTTTCTTTGTTATTTTTTTTCTAATTTTCATTTATTACATTATTTTGATATCTGTAAATGACTTGTTTCATTATCATCTGATTATTATCCGACCATTTTTTAGCAATCCGATCATTTCATGGTTCTACTGATTATATTTCTCAACGTTATTAACTAACTATACTCCCTACTGTTAGTTTTACATCACTTATAAATAAGCAGCGTGTAATTGAATTTTGTTGCAAGAAATTTGAAAATCTGCCTCTTAAAGATTTAGCTTATTTTTTAGTTTTCTTAAAGTTTTAGCTTATTTTGATACTCTTTAGGTTGTAAAACACAGAATTATCAAGGGGGAAAAATTATAAATAGACTTCAAGATTTCAAGGGGGTCCTCCCCCCAAATTTTTTTTTTTAAATTTTAACCTTTAAAAGTAGTGTTCATTTGATTTTGAACATCTTTGGGGAGAACATAACAGAGGGTCCCAAAGAGGGCATAACAAAATTAAAAATTTTAGGAGGAGGGGGGGGGGTACTCCCCCATAAATTTTACCTTCAAAAATAGTATTTTAAATCATTTAAGACCCTACGGGTTACATCCGAAGAGAATTTTCAAGGGTAACAACAGGATATAAATTTATGTCCGAATTTGTGTGTGGGAGGGGGAGGTTGAACCTTGAACCCCTTTCTTGTCGGGCCAGGCTGTGTGAAAAAATGTAACAAGATGGCGCACTAATTATAGTGACAATTATAATTGTGCTAATAATAATGCAGGGGTGGAAAACCAAAAATTCATTTTTGGAGCAGCTTTAGAGCAAGTCTAATCAATTTTAGAGCAGTTTTGGAGCACCTATCAGTGTTTTCGTATCAGGGTATGATTTGCATTTTTGCAGCACCTTTTGGTGATTTCGTATCAAGCATTTTTGTAGCATTACACTTTCATGTTAATTCCCAGAGCAAAACGAAACTTTCGCGAAAGTCACGATTTTCCCACAATAACTCGTGATTTTTCTTGGAAATAGTCTGGAAGGTAAAAAATAGTAGGGATTATCTGGAAAAATCGCAGGTTGTGCATCCCTATTTTAGATGGAGGCTCATATTTTGTAGAGAAAAAGCGGAAAATCGCGATTCCGCGGATGGTAATCATGATGGCTGAAGATTGGCTCTTTCCCTGTTGGTAGGATTTTCAAAATTTGAATCAAATTGAACGGAAAATCATGTTTTTGGAGCAGTTTGGCGCAAAAATGTGGATTTTGCTGGTTTTGGAGCAGATTGGAGCAAGGCATCCATTTTGGAGCAGTTTGGCACAGTTGGAGCAGATTTTGCACCCCTGAATAATGTCATTATCAATAATCGTGATATTAAACTTAAAAGCGACTTTCTTTTTATTGCTGTTACAATGCTAAAATGGGTGTATTCTATTGATACTGATATGATAGTCATTGGTCACTGATATGTGGTGGGAAGTATTTAAGACCTGAAAGTCCATCAACTGCTAAAATATTTGGAGATCTTTTGAAAAATTTTATGAGGTCAAGCCTAAATGCGATCTGTAAATTAAGGTTCAATTGAATCGTCAGTTAGAAGAAGGGAATAAGTCCAAAAAATGGCAAATTGACTTTTTGTGCGCAAAAATATATCTCCAAGCTTCGCTCTACACATGAGTTTAAAGAGGAAAAAATAACTACCCCCTATCGGCAGATATAGCCCCTTGAATTTGCGAAATCAATGTCCATTCATTGTTTTTTTTTTATTAAATTTGAAATTTAACTTAATTTGTCTTTCTTTTCTGATTCTTTGGCCTGTAAACTTATCCTAAATAAAATTTGATATTCCATTGATAGCGCATTAATGACGCAGTTTCATAATAATTTTTAATTTTATTCGCCTTAGTCTTTCTATCTTTTACTTTTATACTGCGAACGAAACAGAAATATAATTTAATTATCAATTTAAGTGGTTTTTAAGATTTTTGTTCAGCTGAAATTTCATAAGGTTGAAGAAGGGAAGAAGTCCATCCTCTTTTCTTAACTGTAAAACATTTTTAAATACACTTATAATTGTTTCGATGATTGTTCTGTATTCTTAACAGTGTCATGAATTTCCTGCAAAAATTTGGTGGCTATAGGATAAAAATTACATTACTTTTAGTTTTTTTTTCGTTGGAATTTTGATGCTGCCATCTAGAGGCAAAATGTAGTACCAAAAAGTACCCTAGTATATTTCCTTATACATGGTCTTTGAAAACATTGAAAGGGCACGTTTCTGCAATTCTTGACCTTGACTTGAAAACATTGAAAATCAAGGACTTTAAAAGGACCTTTTTTCGTAGACAATTAAAAATTATAATCTTTCTAGAGCAATTGGAGTTGTTTTTAAAATGACTACTGACTCCAACTTAATTTTATACCTAGTTTGTTTACTTGCGGAACTGATGTAGAGGGCGTTACTATCATAATTTTATGGTTTCAAACATTGCCATTAAATGCGGAAAGGAAATTTAGATAAATCAGCAAAAGGCGGCTGGAGTGGATTCAAAATTCAAGGACCTAATTTTAGCAGAAAAAAAATTCCAAGGACTTTTAAGGACCGTGGGAACCCTGTTATAAGAAGCAACGACTAAGAGCTTTAAGATTTTGTGAAGTATTAAGTTACATATGAATGCAAATGCTCCATCACAATGTTTATTTCCAAGTTTGCGTCTATTTACTTACCAAGTAAACTTGAAGAGGTTTTCTTTTTGAACAGCAGTTTCAAGATTAATGAGTAAAATAACTGTGGAAAAATGCAAATAGAATTTCTATAATGTATGGTAGATGCCTTGAGAGTTGAGGCGCTAGCTGTAACAAGCTACCTAGAATGTAAAACTGTTGGAGTTAGCTCATTGTTGCCTAGTATAAGCACCTTAATTTCTGTTCACACTAAAACTAGACCACTTTACACTAGGGTCGCTGTAAATGGACTCTAACCGTCTGACATCACACGGAACCAACACGTGACCTACTGAGCTTGCAATTGGTTACCACAGATACTACACTAGTAGCGTTTGTAGTGAGATATGATTTGATATTGAGAGTTTGTTTACCACAGACACGTGACTTTTTATAGTCTTGAATCAGATAAGCGGTTAGAGTCCATTGGATTTTAAAAATTTATAAGATTATTTACTTATAAATTTAATTAGTACCATAAAATAGCTAAATAATGAAGTTAAAATACCATATTTTATCAAATCTGATTAGATCTTAGCAACTTAACATAGGAAGTTCTATGTTTTAATAGTTTTGATTTTTTTCTTTGGCATATATACTATGAATGGGAACAGGTTTTTATTTATTGTTTGTCATTGTTTCTCTCTCCAATTAATTAAAAAGTTATCACAAATATTTTTATCTATTTTTTAATGACAATCATCATAAAAAATTAAAGATAAAACATTGATATTGTCTCATAATTACTAGTAATTAAATTGCTGTCAGAATAGCTCTGGATAATTAGTAATCAAAATACTTTGTGTTTAGAGCTTAGACTAGTATTCACTTGAAAAAAAAACGGTATTTTTGTAGTTCCTGAAAATATCAGATATACTATACAAAAAATATCCAATATTTAGATACTTATATATAAATATAATGATATTTGCCAACCCTGATGACCTCTGAAGCAACTTTTTATAGCAAATTTATTCGTTTGACATGCTTTTATGAGCTACATCAGACTTTACATTTTAGACATACTACACTAAATTTACCGTAAGACTAGGTGATGTTTAATTTTAAGAACTAGCTTGTGTTAAGGAATTTAGTAAAAAATATTATTAATATCGTACTATTAAAAGGAATTATCTTTAGAAACGTTTTGCGTAATAGGTAACTAAGAAATGGGTAAAAATCCATTTATTTTTTACCTTGCCTTCCTCATCAATCAGTGGCATAGCCAGAAAAACATTTGAGGGGATCTTGGAATTTTGAGATGCGAGGTAAATTAAGTCCTTTTCTACAGTAAAAGAGGGGGAAAACATCTGACTTTTAGAGGGACAAATATTTTAATTCCCTTCCCCTGGCAATGCCACTGCACCTTTTGTCCTGTGGTGATAGAATAAAAAAATCTAATCATTCAAATAAAACTGTTAGTTTGTTTAGGTAGAGTAGTCTGACCAGCACAAGAAAAACTTTTGACAGAAAAACTTAACTAAGTTTCAAATCTAAATGAGTCACACATTCGCCACAAAATGTGTTTAAGAATTACCATCAATCTCAAAATTGAAGGGAATAACCCATTTTCCCATAGAATCGCCACAATATTGTACATCAAAAGTTTTTCTCTTGGCAGGCAGACTATACCTAAATATTTTACTGGAAATAAGTCCCAGGAGTCTCTTCAGAAGAAATTTGGGTGTGTACCTATTACAAAATATTTTAGCCTTTAAACAGACACTTTACACATAGGGGCCACTTTTCAAAATTTGCAAGACGGAACTTTAAAGTATCGTATTAATCATTTTCATCCAGTCTAGCAGAAAATTCATAAAATATCATGAACAATTATAGTTCCTTAAATTCTAAATCAAGATAAAGCTGTATGTGAGTAAAACCATGTTACTTGTGGTCAAAATGTGCGGTTCAATTCCGTTAATGTTCCCGCTAAATACCGCTATGCTCTTTTGGATACCAAAAAAGTAGTAATGTATTCGAAGTAAAAGTTTCCGGGCTTGGTTGCCGTGGTCTCGATGTGAAAAACTCTGACGTTTCACCTAAAACTGTGTTGGGCATCATCAGCTGTTTTTCTCTCACGTAACCAACCACGTAACGTAAAAAAAAAAAACAGCTGATGATGCCCAACACAGTTTTGGGTGAAACGTCCAAGTTTTTAACATCGAGACCACGGCAACCAAGCCCAGAAACTTTAACTTCGAATACATCCGGCCGTGAAAGCCTTTCTGTTTTAATTAGTAATGTATTGCTAAAACAATTTTAGACTCAGATTAAAATGTTTATATAGATCAAAAACTATTCATATTTTCTATAAAAATTTTAAAATGTTGATATTCGAATGTATGGCATTCTCAAAAGCATGGCAATATTTAGCAGGAACGTTAACGGAATTGAACCAAATGTGCAATGTAGGTATTGGAATTTAGTACTAATTTTGCGTTTCGCAATATACCTGGGACGGAATTCCGTTCATTGAAATTTTAAAATGACGGAATTCCGTCCTGGGGATGGAAGAGTGGCACCCATGACTTTACAAAAAGTTTCAGTTCTGTGATTCGCACTGAGTTAGTCCCATCCTCTTTGAAAAACAGTTCTGTGATGTTTCACAGTACTACAAAAACAGGCTCCTGACAGAAAAACCCAACTAATTTAACACTAACTTCAAATTTATAAAACCATGACCCTTCACAAAAAGTCTGGACAGACCACTAAAGTTTCTAAGAATAACTAGTCGTACACAATCAAAACACAAAATCGTCGTACACAAAACTTCAGATATGTATGGACTTAGTTTACTCTCTATATATCTTTAGTTAAATGTGGATGTTTTCAACCATAAGTAAAATTTTCCTGAAGATGACTATGTTCCGACTCCTTCAGAAGATTGTCATAAGAACTCCTTGAACATGCTATTTCAATGGGCTGGATACAGCAACGTTATTACAGGTCAAAACAAACTCCTTCTGTAAAGGAATATTTCATAACAGTCTTAGCCCCATTTGCCTTCAACGTTCTGTAGCCACTAAATTGTTCCACCCTTTCGCCCCAGAATGTCTGCTCTCAAACATGTTTGTGGGGAAAATGATTTCTGAACATTTGGTCGAAGACAAAACGCTGCTGCATCTTGCCCAATAGCTTTTAACACAGTTCGGTAAATACCAATAATATTCAGCTCAATAAAATAAAATTTCATTATAAAAATAATTAACTATAATGATAAGTTAAAACTTGATCTCTTTGCTAGAATCAGGTCATTGACCTGTCATGTAATTTAGTACTCAAACTCACCTAATTCAAATTATAACCTGTTCTCCAGATTAAGATTTCATTCGAAAATAACTTGACACTTAAATCAGTATTAAGAGGATTATATTTTACTTCCACTGTAAAATTGAAATTTTTCATGTAATTAAGTTTATACTTATCATTTAATTAAATTCAAAAGTTATAACATATATATTGAATTCTAAACTGTATAATATGATATAAGCTAAGGAATAATTTATGTATTTTAAACCAACACTCCAGAAATAAACACTATTCCAAAACTTGCATCACATTTATTTTATGTCAACAAGGGTCATCCAACAAGTCATAACATAAAAATCTTTTCAATATATACTATTCCATGAGTATTTACGCAAAACCATTAATGTTTTAAAAACAATAAATTATAAATGTACAAAATATACTAAAATAACCAATTTTGAAGAGGAAACCTAAAAACCCTAACTTTAATTTGGTCCAAAAAAGTTTGTTAACAAGGTAATTTTTTTTTTTAAAAAAAAGTCAGTTATTAAAACAAAATGCAAGTATTAAAAGATGGAGGCCAATGAAGATATTTTTGAAGCAATTGAATTTTACTATGTTCGCTGAGGTTAATCTTCCAAAAAGAAATAATTACCTCCTCTCTTTTGCTCTGTATCCTTAACTGAATTCAACTTATTAATACGAGGTCGGAAATTGTTGGGATCCCTACGGAAAGTGATGTTTAACAGCTCCAAGAATTTGTTCATTCCTGCAAGGAGAGTCTGTGGCGTGTTAGCATTAGTGTCGACCGACGGCTTTCCTTCAAACACAATCACACGGTCGGCAAGGTAAGTGGCCATGATGAAATCGTGCTCCACCACAAATCCGGTTTTCTTTGCATGCAGAATAAATCGCTTGATGACTTTGGCAGCCACCAGACGTTGTTCGGAATCTAAGTAAGCAGAAGGCTCATCGATAAGGTAAACATCTGCAGGTTTACCGAGACACAAAACGAGGGCAACTCTCTGCAATTCTCCTCCAGACAAGTTACGGACTTCTTGATCAATAATGTTGTCAATTTGTAAGGGTTTCATCACATCAGCTATGAACTGGGGATGCACATAGGCATCTCGGACTCTTTCGTGCAGAAGCTGACGCACACTTCCTTGGAATTTGGGCGAAATCTTCTGCGGCTTGTAGCTGATGTTCAAAGGTGGAACAGTTCCACCACCATCGGGCTGCAACTTTCCGGCCATCATGCGGATGAAGGTGGTCTTGCCGGTTCCATTCTCACCCAACATGACAATGATCTCGGAATCAGTGAAGGTACCCGAATCAACACGCATCTTGAAGTTACCCAAAGTCTTCTGCATCTTTGGGTATTCGAAACGGCACATGCGCTTGATCTCTTCCTCAGAAGCGGTTTCAGAAACCTTGAAAACTAAGGAGACGTCGCGGAATCTCAGATTCTCCGTGGGCACAAAACCATCAAGGAAAATGTTAATTCCTTCTCGAACTGAGAAAGGCATAGTAACAACTCCATATGCACCAGGGACACCATACAAACAGCAGATAAAATCAGACAAATAATCTAATACAGACAAGTCGTGCTCAACAACAATAATATATTTTTCAGGGTGGATGAGGTATCTGATAGCTTCGGCAGCTTTCAAACGCTGCTTAACATCCAAGTAACTGGATGGTTCATCAAACATAAAGATATCAGCCTTTTGTATACAAACAATTGCGCATGCAAATCGTTGCAATTCTCCTCCAGACAAGTCTTGAACATTTCTTTCCCTGACATTCCCCAAATCTAGCATCTCACAAATCAAATTCTGGTTGGATAATTCATCTTTTTTGTCTAAAAGTTGCTGGACAGTGCCTTGCACAGCCTTTGGTATTTGATCCACATATTGAGGTTTAATAATAGCTTTAAGGTCATCTTCTAAGATCTTGGTGAAATAATTTTGCAATTCAGATCCACGAAAGTGGGCTAAGATCTCAGTCCAGTCCGGGGGATCTTGGAATCTACCGAGGTTCGGTTTTAGCTTTCCCGCAAGGATCTTAAGGGCAGTGGACTTACCAATACCATTGGTTCCAACCAAACCCAGTACTTCACCAGGTCTTGGTGTAGGCAGCCGATGAAGTTTAAAGGAATTCTGACTGTACCTATGAGTAGTATCTTTCTCTAAATTGCTGGGGAGGTTAATAATAGTTACTGCTTCGAAAGGGCATTTCTTGACACAGATACCACAGCCTATGCAAAGCTCTTCCGAGATGGACGCTATCTTATCGTTCGGGGTAACTTCGATACACAGTTTTCCCATACGTACCACAGGGCAAGACTTCTTGCATTCTTGTTTGCATCTTTTAGGCTTACATTTATCATTGTTAACAATAGCTATTCTTGTTAATTTGACTTGAGTTGCCATATTGTTAATTTGACGACACGTGCCACAACTTATGATGGAGACCAGCAACTAAAAAAAATAACAAAAACTCAAGCCGGAGTTTCGAAGTGTTGCCGTTGGCCAAACACAAGCTGAAACCGGAAATTATATTTACAAAAGAATTTATGTTGTCAGTCACTCAATACGAAATGGGATAGAATTATTTATTGTTTTAAACCCTCAATACTAATTTTTTTAACTGATTGCATGCCTTGTTTGTGTCCCCAAATGTCCACCTTTCACCAATTAAAAATCAAATTTTTTAATTACTTTTTACGTTAACTAACTGTGACCACATTTGGGGCCGACGAAATTTCTGAAAAATTTGTTTTGTTTGAGTTTCGCCTTTCCGTAGAATGTAGATGTAATTCTCCGATCATGTTTTGAAATCAATAGATTATCGATGAGTGAATGTTTACCAACAAAACCTTTTCGAATTAGGCAAAAATAGCTTCTAGCAACATTTAGATTCAAAATCTAAATTAATTTGGGAAGTGCGTAATGTGATCTAACGAAAGTCACTTCTTAGATATTAGTGTTCAACTGTTTGATTTCCCGTTTCTCAATATTAGTGTATGTGCACACATGCTACGTTTCTGTAAGGCAATCTGAAATCATGCCATCTTTCTACCAAATTAGCTTTCTGCTATTTTATCTTTTGAAAACTGTAAGTTACATAAGCAGTCCTTGAATTGATTGCTTTTTATATTGAGTAAAATTAGTGTGCAATGTTGTTTTTCTGATATTGCATGTACTATGTTTCTTGATTCTAAAATTTTTTTTTTTTTTTTTTTTATTCAGTTGGAGAAAATTTTTATACATTAACCTAGTTTTATGTTTTATAACTGTTGAAATCAGGGTCGCCCATAAGTTTCCCGGGCCCCCTGACAAAATTTTTGTGGGGTCCCCATATGTTAAAAATATTTCCCTCTCAGTAACATATCTGGAAATTTTTTTTGGTAGGGGTTGAAATATCGTCTAAAATAAAATAGCCCATATTAAGATTTTTGCCCTAGGGAGGGAATGTTTATAACATTTTCCATGTTTTAACCCTTTATGTATGGAACAGTACTATAGGATTAGCCTTGCTCCTGGCACAAGCCACCAATATTTGTAATAAATCACCAAAAAATCAAATTTCAAAATTAATCCATTCAGATATTTCAACTAGCAATGTTTCTTTTTTTACAAAGTTTTTATTAAGTAACTTTCTTGTTTGTTCAGGTCCAATTCAGAAATTAATTTTTAATTAAGTTACTGATGAGTTGAAACTTTACAGGTAATACAAATCTGGATGACAATGCACTCGTTGATTTGGTTAAATTTACTTTTCCTGAACCCCTAGAGGGCTTTAATGATTTTTGCATTTCAGGGCTTAGGCCAGTCAAAAATGGCTGAAATTCTTCAAAATTTTGCACGAAGGATCCTTTCTATAATATCTTAAAAAAAAAGTTCAGTTTTTTATTCATAATACAAATTTTAGGGAGTGATTAGATTATCCACTTTCACCAAAAGGGAAACCAAATTTAAAAATGAATAAAAGTTTGTTTATTGTGTATTATTTTGGATTTTCCTCTTTAATGATTTCTCACTTCACTGTTTGCTATTTTAGGCTATTGCTAAAGAATGTCGCTACATTTTAGATACTGGAGATATCCAATACTATCAGTAAGTTTTACTCTAATATAAAAAGTTTTGGTACTTATCCGTTAGCAGTAACAAATTTCGCTAATTGTGAACCAAACGCTTGCCAAGCGAAGCGAATAACAAAATAGTCGACGGAAAACAAAAAAAATGCGCCAGAGGCAGATGTTCTTTTGCAGGTGGCGACCGTTGGAACAGAGAATTCCTTAATTCACTCTACATTATTTGGTGATTTTTTGCTTGCGCCCTGCTTACGGATAAGTACCCAAGTTTTTGTGTTGTGTAAAAGTATTAAAAGTAAGTTATTATTCAGTCCAAATTGGTAAGAAAATTTGTCTCTATTCATTAAGTGTGTTGCTTAAACTGTCTCTCTCAACCCTTACTTTAACTTTTGTTTATACATTAGAAGGCTAATTTTTATTCTTATTTAAAGAGAATTTCAGTTAAATCTTATGAATCAATAATTTAATTTTTAATACATAAATTATTTAAATTTATATTTTACAAAATGTTGCTTAACTTTTTAATTTTAGATTCTTAAGACATTGACTGAAACTTAAAAATCTTATTAATATGTATAAAATTGCACACTTTTATTTAAATTTTTATATTGCATGTATTTTTCTACATTTTGTTTTAAATTGAGGTACTTTTCCAGCTGCAACTTATATGAATACTGCTGTGGAAGAATGTGCTGCCGCTCTCCGGCTATGACATTCTACCAGTTGTGGTACTTCTGGTAAGAATGATATTCATTTGGTGTTTTTTTACATTGAAAATACTAAAATTATCTGTACTCTTAGGTTGAGTTATCTTTTGTAAAGGTTAAATTAAAGCATTTATTTTTGTAATAACATTTTTCTTCTTAAATGTGGTCATACCTTAATTTAATTAGTTTTATTTAGAGTTATTTTTTCTTAACTTTTTTTTTGAATTTTCCTTTTAAAATGGCAGTTCTGTAATAAACTTATCCTTTCTTAAATTTTTATTCATGGAAAAAACATTTTAATTTTATCTTTCATTCTTAACTAGTCGACCACTGTTTAATTTTAATGTGATTATGGTTTGATTAGATTATGTAAGTAAAATTGACAGGTCCTTATCACTCTTATTTAATTTAACACAAAATATATTGTTTTATGTGATCAACAAACACATTGTTTAATGTTATCAAAATTTTTCCTTATCTCCTACAAATAAATGCCTTTATCGGAGTTTCATAGCTCCTTTTTTACAAGGAATTATTTGTAGCTTCTTACCTTAAAATCAGTTCAATTGCATTTGAATCTTAGAATAAGAAGTTAATGTTGAAGGCAACCTAAATCCATGCATGTTATTAGGCAAAGGACATGACATGTCGTTGCAAAGGTCAGGTGCAATGCTTTGCAGATGTCTGCTAAATAAGATATTACAGTTTGTCTACTGGAATTTAAATTAGTGTAAGTGGTGTATCTCTGAAAACAAAATGGACCTGAACAGAAAGGGTTTGAGGGTTTTAATAAAAAATGGAATAATTTGGCTCCTTTCTATAAATTAGCTAAAACAATCTTAGGAAAGTGAATTAATTGATCAGTATTAATTGTACTACTCTAATATTTTTATTAAAGCAATTTCAAATTGCAACATAAGTACTATTAAATCGATTTTTAATTATTTTGTTAGGAATGCATAGGTATGATTTTTAGGCACTCTAGTTGCATTGTTTGCCAGATTTTTTAAAAATTGCTTATTATTATCAACCAGATATGATTACCAGTTTTACTTTAAAACACAAGTTTCTTTGATGATGCTGGGAGAACAAGTTTTTGATTGCATTTTTGCTAGTACTTAATCTTACTTAATTAGGGTACTGGAATTAACTTTGTTCCAAAAGCTACTGATTTTTTAAAAAATTGTATTTTTAGTTTGACTTAGTTCCTTTTCTTCAAAATATACAAGTTTAAATATGTTCATAACACAGGGGAGTTTACATGGTTTCCACACACCTAGAGAGTCTTGAATTGGGAGTAATTTTCTAATTTTGTCATGGATTTCAGGAAAAAGTGAAGGAGAGTAATAAAAAGTCATGGATTTTAAATTCCAAACTTGAAAATGACTGGAATATAATTTTTCTCAGATACCATCTGACAAGTTTCCTTTTGCATAGTTTTATATTTAGTTCACAATGGCCTGACCTCCGCATACTCGCTTGTATCGGCTTGCCAATTTCTGAAACAAGCAAAAAAAAACTTTTTTACAATCCTAAATTTCCTGTACTTTATTAAAAACATGCATTAAAATTCTGCTACTAAAAGCAGGTACTATTACATGCACCACACACACATTCACAGCAGTCCCTTTTTACTAGGGGGCTGCATTCATTGATATCCTTACTGAAGTACTTATAGCATCATGTAAAATTACTACAACTGTATTAGTTCTAAGCAGACAACATGAAATGAATTTTTATCACTAATTATGTGTATTTTAATGTCCTCCCTTACCAACCTCTTTTCAAACATACATAAATGCCAAAGATCTCATTGACCTCCAAAGTGGTTGCTGAATACCAAGGTGTGAAATTTACCATTTCTCCATTAGTGGGCAAATATTAAAGGTTAGAAACATGAGAAAATTTACAAGGTTTGGCTGTTAAATAATAGGACTGATGCTTCTATAGAAGAACTAAGCATGTGACAAATTTGAACATTGGACAGTTGTTTAGTATGAAACTTTCTATATTAAATACAGCAACCCCCGTGTTTTTAAACAAATTGGTCGGGTTGTAGTGTATGTTTATATAAAAGTATATTGTTCCACTTTGCTGGAAAAATGGTAAGTGCACAGTAATAAAGCAACGAATATTTGTTAAATTTTACACAAAACTTCAAAAAATGGCTACTAAAACTCATTTTTTAATATTGGACATGTATGGAGATAAATATTTGTCATGTACACAAGTTTTTGAGGGGTTTAAGTGTTTTCAAGATGGCTGCAAAGATAAAGAAAATGATTTACACTACAACAAGCCCTTTCTTGTCAAAAAAAAAAAACAATTGCAATTACTGAAACTGTTTGAATTGACAAATAATGGGCAAGACAAGTTTTGCATAGCAATTTTAACTTGCAAGTCATGGGATCTCCATGAAGACTTCAGCCATCTTATTGTGTAGTGTCTGTCAAGATGTTTCTAGCCAAATACCACATTCCAGAGTTAAATCATCCACCTTTTTCACCTGACCTTACCCCACAGGACTTTTACAAAACTACCAAGGTCAAATCTGAATTAAAAAAATTGGATTTCAGTGTGTTGAAGTTGTGAAAGGGAATCCGACAAAAGTTACAAAGGAGTTCATGTACGAAGACTTCCAATTTTTTCAAATTTAACAGAAATTCACAAAAATTGGTCTTGAGGTAGAGGAGGGATGTATATATTAAAGGTGATGATAATTAAATATAGATAAATTAAAAATAATATGATTTACAGCATCAGTCTTGTATGTAATAGCCACACCTTGTATATTTAAGGCTGGTGGTTAATTCTTAATTTCAATGTAATGTATTCCAAATCATATTATATATGCTCAAATTGTAATGCTTCAATCCAATGATAAATAAATTTTTACTCTTACCTAGTGACTTCAGAGCTGAATTTTGATTCTCTACTGATGACCATTTTAGAGCTAAAATCATAAAATACTTATGAAGTCATCTCAATTGTCAGAATGCATTTTTCCAACATATATAATGTAAATTATCTTCTTGAGAATATTCTCTAATTTGTAATTCCAACATATATAATTAATAATATTATCTACTTTTTATAAGTAATCATGGCCATGTTTACTAACATGTCTTTGAAGTATCAAATTTTGTTAGTCTGAATTGGAGGTTTTACTAATTTTATTCTATGATTTCCTTGTGGTTGTAGTAGTTGAAATATTTTGCGATGGTAATTTCTTACTTTGACAAATGTCTTTTAATTGTAGATTCTTACTTTGATAGAAGTACTCTGATGTAAGTTCCTTTTTTTGGAAGCAGTGGTTGATTTTACTTTTCTAATTTCAGGTTGATGGTGTTTCTCACAATTCTTTTCTGCTCTGGTGGAGGGTGGTGGTACAAAATAAGGAACCACGATGGCTTCATGACCCCTTCAGGTCCTCGTGTGATGCCTCCTCAGCTGGCATCATACCATGGTAGGTCAATGTTTCCACATTTTATTTTTCCATGGAACCAAAAAAAATATTCATTTTTGGCTTAGATATGAGAAAAAATATCAATGAAAAAACAGTACTTGGTAGATAGGAGCTATCTTTAAACCTTTCTTGGTTGATGGCGCATGTCATACGTCCAAACCAAACTGGTCCTCGTGCAATGGACTGGAAACTTGCTGCTCTGTGAATGTTTTTGTTTTTGTAGTTGTCTTAGTATACTTTCTTAGCTCATTCCTAATCCCATTCACTACCAAAAGCTAAAAATGTAAGGGATAATTACAAGTCATAAAACTAACACAGGGTTTACATTGAAAGTTCTTGCACCTGTTTCTTCCTTTTCTTCATACTAAAATTCAATTAAACTCCTAAAAATTCCTTGAAATTTTGTTGGTAAATGTTCTGGGCCTTATTAGGGCTTTGTATAGAGGTCAAGAGGTGATTTTCTAATGAATCATCAAATGATTAATCATGGACAAAAATTTTTGCACATTATCATTTTTGCTCTGTATCAAGATAAAATATATTTGAATTTTCTGCCATAAAAATAAAATTTTTGGCTCAGAAGTTGAAGAATAAAACATCGAAGAAAGGGGGGGGTTAATCTGACAATTTGAATAAAAAGTTTGGTATAATCATCGCAGGGATCCAATTCTAAATTACAAAGTAATAAACTGCCAAACCTTAAATTCTCCTTCGCTATAGTCTGTGTAAATAGAATCGGCGGTTGACCGTGACTTTTTTCTCAGTGTATTTCTTCTGCGTTGCCATGGTAAAGAATGACGTCGAACCGCCTATTTTATTTACACAGACTATAAAAGGGGCTGATAGCTGAAAGTACACTATCGTCATTTTCAACTGTAATGAATGAGAAAAGGGAATTTTAAATACTGCACAAAGGACATTTCATGTCAAATCATCCAATGTATTGAACCTTCTATTCTTAGATTATGTAATGATTTGTGGTACATAATTTGTGCCTATAGAGAATGTTAAAATTATAAATTAGACCTAATTACATTACATATTTTGACATTTTGTTATTTTTTGGTGTAAATTTTAAAAAATTATTTCAGATTTCTATCTCTCATTTTTATTCTTCGTGTTTCAGAACCTAATCGTCCCCATGCCTACCCTCAATCGAACGCCTACTTCCAGGCGAGTGGATATCCACCTCAGACCACTACACCCCTTGCCCCTAACCCTGCTCACTACCCTCCACCTCCCCCTTATTATGGGCCACCCCCAAGCTACGACACAGTTGTCAACCAAGCAAGGCAAGGCTGACAGGAAAGTTATTAAAGATGCAAGATTTTACCTGTATATCGTTCGTTTTTTACAGTATTCAGCATTTATCACTGTTTCCGATGTTTATTATGTTTATGTTATTAAGTCAAATAAATATTAAGCCTCAATACCTGTTTTTATACTGACATATGTAGCAGAAATAATTCACTCAAAACAAAATTAGTTCTAAAACACAGTCCCTGAACTGCGCTCCCCTTTCTTTCTTTTTTTTTCTTATTAGTTTCCCCTTACAAGAAAGAGTTTCAGGTTTTAGTCATAAAAAAGAAAACTTCTTTCCTCTATTTCTTTTTTCTTATAGGAGTGCAGTTCAGGTTCTACCCTACAACAAAGTTTGTTGCTAAGAAATCCAAATACGAAATATGGTCTTTATTGATCATAAAACAACAGAACCTACTGTTTCAATGTTATTAAGTTTTACTGCATAAATTAATGTTATTTTTAACAACTTGAATCTTTATCAAATGCTCAATGAAGCTGAAAAAAGTTTTCTCAATAGTTTTATAGAACTATATAGATTTAACTTAACAGAAATACACTTCAAATGTTTACTTCAAATAAAAATATACATGATTTAATTTAGGGTGATTAACTTCTACATACTACAATTCCATTATCGACCTATAGAAATTTGTGTCCATTGCAATAATATCACTATTTAAGCTGTTTGTAGAATTTGATTGTGGTCTCCTGGTCTTTAAATGTTGGGCTAACTTGTCCCAAAAAGTTTTTGTAGGGTTTGGTTTGGTACTCTGAACAGGCCAGAGAAAAAAATTCACATTCATATCTTATTGATATCCCTGCTTGACAGAGGCTACAACATGGTAGGAAGCATTGCCTTCCTGGAAATAACAAGCATTCGTCCAGTTTAAAAATTGTCAGAGGGTAGGGAGAATCTGATAGTCTAAAATGTTCATGGTGATATCTGTGTTTAATTTACCATTAACAAAGTCGAAGGGTTCCATAAAAAACATCCCCATATAAGAACACCACCTCTAAACTACTTGACAATTGTTACAGTGCGCTCGAGAAACGGGGTATTTCTTTTTGCAAAGTTTTTTAGTGTACCTAATTCATGTTGATTGTTTGAACTCATTTTTGATGATTTTGAGTGTTTTTTTGAGGTTCTTGCTATCTTTATACTTCAGGACTTGCCGATTCCATTCGATCATTTCATTTTACATGGACAAATAACATCTGGAATTCATGTCCCAGCTCCCATAGCACTTGCTACATCACTTCTTTCAAAGTCTCCAAACTTATTTAACCCCAAAATATTGTCACACAAAACTAATGAAAATCCTTACCAGATCATGAGTAAGCATTGAAATGCGAAAAAATTGACATAGTGTCTGACACCATATTATTAGATTTAACCTTCCAATATTTAATATAACTGTTATTCAGAAGTTAGTTATAAACTTGTTTTAACTTTCATTTAGTCACTTAATAGGTGTTCAACCTTTTCATAAAAAAATAACTAAATTTTATGTTGGAAAGTGGAAAGGCCTTAGTTATCGAAAGAAGTTCCTTCAATCATAATTTATGATTTTTAATTATAGCAGTGTCTTTGTAATAATTTAAAGTATTGTTTTATTACCTGTAATTAATGTTTTGTAGTATGAAATACTGAACTAAATATTTTATTTTCTGATAAATTTGGGTTCTTCTCTAAATTTATAAAGAGTAGAGATTAATTAAGCTAAATATTTATTAAAAGATCGCTTTTGATGAAAGGTAGATCTAGCTACAAATCTATAACTTAACCCTCATAATAAGTACAAAAAATGATCATGAACTCAGTGGACGAGTGGAGGGAAATTTATTGCAATAGGAAAGTCATTTGACATTTTTCTACTTTCACAACTTTTTTATCTCTTTTTGGCTACAAATGTTTTTATCAATGACTTGCTAAAAGGGTACCTTAGGATAAGCTGGGCATAAATGCCCAATTGCCAAAAATAACCAAATATCAAAATAAAACACCATTAAAATATCTCAAATAGCAGTGTTTCTTTTAATTTTTGTTATATTTATGAGTAATTTCTAAAACTTTGTCAATATAAAGTCCGATCATGATTAAATACAGCTACCAGAACCCGATTGTAAATAAAATGTATCTAAATTTATATCTCAATAGAAAAGATTAATATTAATTGAGTAGAAAAAAATAAAAACAAAAATATTTTTAACAAAGCAAAATAAAAATGCATTTCAAACATTTGCAAAAACTTAAGATATGATATATGATATATCCTCTCCTCATAGATGTTCTAGGTAGGGACAAATCATATTTTCCAAATCACATTTGCACCCTTAAAATAACGGTTCCACAGTATTAATGGATTGATATCATCAAATCAGCGATTAGATTTTATAACATCTCTTCTTCATCTCATATTAAAATTTATACTACTACGAAGTCATGGAAGAAAACAAAGATGGCAGCACTACTATCTTCTCAGCGGTGCCATAAAAGATTGAGTGCTGCAGACAGCATTATATGTAAGTATTTAGGAGAGGGGAGCTGTCTCCTTAGGACTACTATATAATACCCTTTACCACAGAAAAAAAATATAGTATTTTGATATAGGTGGGCAGAGCCGTAACCAGACTTTTGTTTCGGGAGGGGTTTGGACTCAACATTATTTCTAAGGTAACCACAATCGAGTATATTTATATGTTAAGTTTAATAAGATCCCTTCAATTACAAATTTTGCAATGTGAACTCCAAGTAAATATGGGGGGGGGTCTGGGGACCCTTCCCCATAAAAATTTTAAAAGTTTGCTTCTAAAAATAGTATTTCAGCTCCATTTTGAGACCCTTTGGGTTCCATTCGAAACAGCTCCTCGTATAAACTACCGATTTTTCAAGTGGTAAAATAATAAGTAGTAGACGTTAAAATTTTGAGATTCCTATGGGTCCTCCCCCAGAAAAGTTATAGAGATTTGCCCCTTTGAACTAGTGCTTTATATAATTTTGAAACCTCCTCTTTGACGAACACTCAAAGGGAAACTGCTTCTTTTAAGCAGTAGAATTTACACGGGAAAGACACTGTATAAAAGGCGTCATATTTTTGGAGGGGGGTTTGGGGGTTCTCCTCAATAATTTTTTTTTTGAAATTTGGCCCCCAAAAGTAATGTTTTAACTCATTTTGAGACCCTTTGGGTTGCAACCGAAGAGGATTGCTTTGTAGAATTTTCAAAGAAAAACAGTAGGTATAAAAATTGATGTCCAAATTTCGTGAGGCCCCCCCCTTGGATACGGCCCTGTAGTTGGGCAGGCCATTGCTCACCATGACCCCTCATAAGTAAGCCCATGTTCCCAATGGTTGGTCGCCTGAGAATCGATGGAAGATATCGGCACACACATTAAACAAGTTACTAATTAATAAGGATTTTGGTAAAAGTGGGCGTTGAACGATTTAGGGGGGCTAATTATGTTAACGGGCAATATGTAATATACCGGGCATTAATATAATACCCGCGTATTTCGGGGAAGGTGATAAATGCCATTGAATTGGCTGGTAAACCCCTTTTTCAAATTTAATTTTTCCTAACAGATATTCATAAAAGAAGATCATCGTCGAAAAATTTTTTCAAATCCGATTATTAGTTAATTTTTAAATAAATAAAAACTACATGCTTAATAGCTCAGCGCATTACGTCAGGGTAGCATACGTCAGCAGAGCGCTACTGTGACGTCAATTCTAGTCACGCCCAGTTTTTCTCGATTGGAACTTTTAAATGAGGATTGCAAATTAATTAGTGTTTTAAAAAATCTGAAAAAATTAAAAACTGGTTATTTAGAGCCTCTGTGAGGATATACAATAGTCGAAATCATTAATTTCAGTAGGTGTTTACTTCCCAATTTATCACATTGCCTGCTTCAGTTTAGGCATTATTAACAAACACACGGTTTATTGACTGACGACTATTAGCCGTCGAGATAAAGGGGATAATAGTCACGTCTAATGTTGCTAGCAATATACGGTATAAGTAGAATCTTGGGTTTAAATGAACTTTAAAATTGATATTTTATAAATTTTAAGATCCTTAACTGATTAAATTTAAGGCCTCATTTAAACTGGACTTCCACGCGTAATTTGTAGGTTTAACCATCTTATTTAAGGAGTTTCCATGTAGGCTGTATTCCCTACTTCAGAGGCAATCTGCCCGTGAACGTTAAATTAGTTCTGTGTTTCTTTCTATTGATAAATAGCTTTTAATTTCTAGCAACACAATTGATCGTTATACTGATAACACCGGACGGCAATGGCTCAAATCCGGATGATTTTTATATAAAATGTCCTCCTGAATCCAAATAGTATGACCTCCGTGGGGAAAGGATAGGATCCATTAATGATGAATTATGGGAAAATTAATGAAACTGTTCTCAAATTAACAACACTTTAGTTTGTGTTTTCTTAACTATAACACTTTACACTTTATTGTTTTGCGATAGTGTTTTAAATATGTTTCAAAAGGGTTAGTATCCAGAAATGTGCTCTAAAAGTAGTAGGTACTGTAAAGTGTTGCTAAAAGTTTCGGAGACAGAAAATGTGATCTAATAGTGTTTCGATCTAAATTTAAGGACACATTCAGATTCTAAACATTATTTTAGGAACTTATTTTCCTCCCGATAAATTTTAGAACACATATCAAAATAACAACACTTTTAAAAATATATATATGTTATGGGCAAAGTGATTAATCGGGCATTATTAATAATGCCCGGATTTATCATATTGCCCGTAACATATATATTCAGAACTCTATCACACCACAATAAAGTGTTTAAAAATGTTTTAGCTAACAAACAACGCAAACTAATGTATGTGTTGTTGATTTGAAGTACAAAAAGTATTTGCTGCGAGTGTTTGCAGTGTTCTCTCAAATAAAATCTACCACAACTTTTAGATTTGAAGTGATAAAACATAGTTAAAAAACATTGAACAAAATCGGCTTATAGGCCTTATTAACTATCTCCACTACATTAACCTCACTCAAGACCCCCAACCCCATACCATGCACCTCGATAAGATGATTACAACCCTCCTAAAAAAAAGGAAATCCACCCGAAATCCGTGTACCCATTAAAATCCAATCATGCTTCCCCAATCAAAATTTTTTCCGTGGCGGTCAAAAAGGACGAATACTCTCCGCCTTTCAATGAGTCTCGAGCATCCCCTCCAGACGTTCGTGCCAGGATCCGGTGGATCCCAGCCATTCTCCGAAGGTCTCGAGCAGTCTCGAAAATCCACGGGTGGGGTGACCCCCTTCCGAATATTTGAGCATCACTGGAGAAAAATATCATGGTTCTTTCGATTCGATTTGAGAATCGATTTTTTAAGTTGGATTCTAGGAATCGATTCAAAGCTTCCAAGTTCCAAGTGTTAAAAATTAGGGATGAGTTTTTCAGAATGAAATTTAAGTAGTAAGGATTTCGAAATGATTGCTTGCAATATTGTATATTCCAGACGTTGTGGACGTTAATTATTAAACTGGTTTTTATTCTCACAGTCAAGCTTGTAAAAAGCCAGAAAGACATTTCGGTGGAAAATATTGGGATTTTAAGGGAGATATGGAGCACATATATGTTTTTATGCACAAAAGAGGAAATTTTAGAATATCGTTTTTTTTATCTATTTCGAAATCCCCCCTTGGCATCAGAACTTGCTTGTAAGTGCAGTCCTCATCAGTTTTTACAGCCATCACATCCCGTAGAGATTTATGCATTCAGATTTTTTATATTTTTGTTGGGGATACATTGTTTTCTAGTCCCTTTATTTGAACTCTACTATAACCAATGTATTCTTTTGGTCCTAAAATGCTAAAATCTCTTCTTAAAAGAGATGTAAGAGATGTCTATAGATGTAAGCTGATATAGATAGGGGTCCCCGGTCAAATTTGGTGTGTTTTAGAAACAGGAGAGATACCAATGAACTCATACAAGGGAGAAATACAATAGTAGGGAAATTAATGGGGTAGAATGAGTTGTCTATAAATGAAGAGAAAATAATGGATTTCCAAAATACAATCAAAGATCGATTTTTTGTGGTGAATTTGATTTATCGAAATCGATTCCGTAAAAAAATAGATATCCTTTTCTTTTACCCATGGTTCATCTCAAGGATCGGTCGGGCGTGACAAGGTGGAACGGATTGTGATTGGTGGGTGACCGAGGACAAAAAGGGGTTGGGCAGATGAATGAAAAAGTAGTTTCCGAGAGACATCGGACGATGTTTGATTTATTGGGTGGAATCGAGAGGGGTTTTTTGGGAGTTTATTTTATTCCGGTTCCTGCAAGAAGTGTTGTCAAACATCTTTGACTGATGGAGCCTTTTTTTATTTCTTTAAGATGAAAGAAAGGTTTCTGAAGTGTTTTATACGAATAAATATTTTTGTGAAGCTCGTATTCAGTGAAAACATGCAGTTTTCTCAGTGTTTTTTTTAAAGTTAGTATCGGATAGACGAGATGACCAGTGTTTTTATATTTTTTTACTATGTCATATTCTTTTAACTTTGTCATGAGAGAGAGAGAAAAAGAGGTGTGTGAGAGAAGATAAAAATGAATTTTAAGTGAGAAACGGGACAGCGAAGAAGATAATGAATGATAAAGAAGGAATGGTTATGAATTTTAAAAGAACTATACCTCTATCACCCATCATTTTCACTGTCATTTGGATGTTTGTGGACTCTAGGATGCTAGGAATATTCATTGCGCATGTATACACGCACCGTGGAATTGAAAAATTTAGTTTTTATCCGATAATGACGTCACATTTTTTTAAAGAAAAATTAAAGTCGTCGTAGAGGTATAGTTCTTAGGGAAAGTTTTATCTACTCGTTCTTTCTATCTTCTTTTTTTTCTATTTCTACTTTCTTTTTTTTTTACCTAATCTTTCTATGCAGAGTTTGGGCGAACTTGTTGAAACACCCTGTATTTCTGAACTGAGCCAAAAACATTTTTTGCATATTGATTTAAAGTTATTTTGTATGTATTGATAACAACTATGCCAAACCCGCCAACCTTCTTTTTCCTATAGTTTCAAGAAACACCCATTTAAAGTTCATCAAACTCTATCATTTCTCTACAGATCAGCGGCTTTTCAACAAGTCTACTATGAATCACGATTGTCCGCTTTGCTATGGTGTTCAGCGTCACTCCATGTATTGTATTTATTGGTGTTTTTTGCCTGGTGTAAATGATATCGCTATGCTGAAAACACCATACATAAAAAAAATCTTTGCAGGATTATCATGTTTTTGATCCGAAAATAAAACTTTAAACCCTTCACTCATCGAATATCTCTCTCCATAGCAACACCTCTAAAGCAAGTCATTATAATATTCACACACCATAGATAATTATTTGATGGGCATCCACTGTACTTATCTCCAAGGCCGTATAGCAAGACATACATATGAGGGACAGCTAGAAGTGCATCTTCAGACCCCACCCTGTTGAAGCCTCAATTAAACTGACCTTCGCAGTCACCATTTATGGGGGTTTCTACAAAACTTTCCTGGTTAAGCCTTCTATATAAGAGGCTCTGAATGCTCCGTAGGGTATATTTGCTATTATCTCCTGCAGTGAGTTTTGCAAGTTATCTTTCAAGATGAATTTCTTGGTGAGTTTTGCTTTAGACATTCAAATGCAGAAGTAATTTTTGCATTCACCAATAATTTCTCTTTTAAACCATTGAGTTTCTGATAGCGTTGTTTATAATCTACTTTTGGAAGCTTCAACACATTTTCTCTTTTTTAAATTGAAAAGAGATTTTAATTGGGATAAATGAAGTCATCCACACACACAATGTTTCGAATATAAGGAAGCAGTTATTTCTTGTCTTTCTGTATCACAATATTTGATTTGTTCAATAAATATTCCTCCTTTAATATTCCTCATTATATAGAGTTTGAAAAGCACAGTAAATTTATCCGTTAAACTTTTCTATTTGATATAGGTACGTATTTATTGATTTCAAATCATATATAAATTAAAGATATAATTTAAAGAAAATTCATTTAAACAGTTCTGTAATGTGTACAATTTAGGTTTTGGGATGGAGGGTTTTTGTATTAAACTAAACTTTTGCGAAAACATTAACTTTTTTAACTTCTCTTTAAAACTTTGACGAACAAAAATACAAAAAAAAATTTAAAAAAATATGAGTTTAATTTTTAAGCGGTCCTCACAAATGAATTTTTGAAGTTATTCCTATCACCACATAAAAACAGGTTTAACTTAAATCTGTGGATGAACCCTATTCTGCACTCAAAAAGGGTGTTATAAAGTGGTGTAAGTCCCCAATTTTACATTTTTAATATCTCAGTGAGTTTCGAACATATTGAGATAGAATTTCTTGTGCCATATTCAGGAAATAATAAAGAAAATTTTGGTTCTGAAAAAAATTGGAAATTTTAAACTAAGGGGGCCGCATAAAAATTTATTTTCTGCATTTGCTCAAGTATAGTCTCATCTAATTTTTCACCCCTTAAAAGGAAAATTTGCAATTGGAAATATGTGTCTAGGGGAAATATTTTAGGAAATAGCCCATATATTGTTACACTCTATTTAAAACACCCTGTACAAGAATTCATTTAACTCTCTCATGCACAAAATTAAACCTTTTACATTTATGCTACAATTTAAGTTGATTAAACCTAGTTATTCATTATTTTTATTCATAATTATATCAAATTTCAATTTAAATCAAGGCTAAACCATTTGTCTTCTTTTTCAGTTCGCTCTTTTGTTGGTAATTGCCGTGATCGCTGTGGCCACAGCTCAGGTGTATCCTTACTACAATACCTACTACAACACCTATGCTGCAGCGTATCCTTATGCCTACCATTATGGAGCCTATCCTGCACACTACTACGCCTTGAAATGAATGCAGATAAGCTCATGGAAATGAATTAATAGGTTATTTTCTTTTATTCTTCTTATAACAATAACTTCCAACATATGCATAGGGTGTAATGGGGGAATTTTGATGCGTTAATTAATTATTAGTAATAAGAAGAATTGATTCGTTAATTAATTATTAGTAATTAACGCGTGAGTACTAACTTTGTATCATATAATATTCCTTTATAATGGAGAGATGTTTTCTCAGTTAGTTGCATGATGAATTACTCCAGACAGGAGAGTTTTTGAAAAACCATGAATGATTGGATCTAGACCCAGAAAAATAATTTGGAAGGGTTATATCGTTTTTAAAGGAGGAATAAGGTATTTTTGTCATTTTCTGTGGTCAAAAAAGGAAAATTTTGGATTTTCAAGCAATATATCTGAAATACCTTTCTTGGCTAAGACCGTCAGAATCATGAAACAACCTGATTTTGATACAAAGCTGTTAACTAAACGGGTATACGATTGAGATACCATTCTTACTATCAGGCTTTCTATTACTAACTCTCTGAGAGTTAACCCACAGCATTAAACGTATCTTTTTCTTGCCTTTTTTTTTCTCATTTCGACACACTCTATAGCAGACATGGGCAAACTTTTTAAGGGGAGGGCCAGATAAAATAAAAAAATTATCCTGGCGAGCCGGAAAAAAAATTAACAAAAGAAATTTTAATAAGTGATAATTTTTAGAGTTAATTTTTACATCACACACAACTTATATTATATGCTACAATTTTTAAAAAAATGGGGGAAAAAAGTTACAAAGGGGCATGTGACAGATGAAACTGTGATACTGAGATTCTATAAGTTTTTCACAATCGGGTAGAAACTGGGATGAGCTGATTCGCAGTAGTGTAGCTAAATGGTGGTAGTAATATAAAAAATATTTTGTCCTATGTGTAATTGCAGGGGTTATTCAAAACCATGCCGCGGGCCGGATTGACTCGTCCGAAGGGCCGCACTTGGCCCGCGGGCCGTACTTTGCCCATGACTGCCCTATAGTAATTTATAATATTGAATTTATTTTTTATCAACGAATAGATAACAAATTTGTTTTAGTTTAAAAGTAATAATTTTATTCTATCTATAAAATGCAATTTTCAATAGTTCTTTTAAATGAGAAATTGTCACGCACATGGGTTTTTCCTACAAGTGGTGAAACTTTTATGGGTGTCGATGATGATTATTTTATTACATTCGTTTTATAAAAAGAAACAAATTGGTTCAAGTTGATTTATAGTCTCAAGGTACCCATTTTACGCTAATAACTAACCAAATAGTAATGTAACTTTACGTTTAATTTGATTCCTAGTTATAAAAGAATATTAATTTAATTCGGTTAATTTGTAAAAATATATTGTTTTTTAGTATTGAAGTTTAGTTTAGTTAGTTTTGAAATTCTTCTTATATACAACCAGTTACAAAACCAGATTTAAATATTTATACTATACATATTTTAAAATTGATATTTATATTACCTTATATTTTATAATTGATGCTGTAATTAAATACAGCACATGCAACCACTAAAAATTACAAGTTTTGAGACTAGCTTACATCAGTAAAGCGAGAATAATTACTCCTATAAAATAGGGGTTATAATTAGGATGTACTGAGTTTTTAGAAAATTTATTATAGAGAGAGGGGGCACATTTGAACAAAAAGTACCATTTTGGGCTGCTTATCGCTATATATATTAGATATTGAAACAAAAACTGTTTCATTCATAAATTTACAGCTATCCCTGAAATTTTGGTACATTATTAGATGCATTTATCAAAAATTTCCAACTTGAATCATCATTTGAAAGATTGAGAAATAATGTTCAAATGTGCCCCAGTGGGAGGGGCATAAATTAAAATTGGGAATAATTGAAATTGGGAACACAAAGCTTTTTTGGACTTAATTTCTTTGATGCAATAGAAATAGAAATATAGAATGCAAGGCAAAATTTCTATTTAAAAACTGTCTTGATTGAATTTTCACACGAATAAAGGAAACGAAATATTACTTTGCACTATCCAAAGCAAGCAATTTTCAAACAATTATAGTTTCAACGGGCCATTACTTTGAAAGTTAGGCAAAAGCTAACTAATACAGCAATCTATTGGTATGTATTTTTTCAGATTTTTAAGTTTAATTTAATACAGAGAAATGTGGGTTGTTCTAATGTGACCCATGTTCAAATGTGACCCCTCTTCCATACAATTTTTCAAACGTAGGAAATTTATTTTTAATCGAGAATCTGTGCGTTTTTTGGAAACTTATACTTATTTTTAGCGATGTCTAACCTATAACAAAAAGATAAGCCTGAATATTTTAGAAAAGTACTCAAATTTATTAATTTTCTTTACAGGATGACGACTGGAATTTGACTGACACATGGATCTGGAACTGATTGAAACGACGTACTTCAAAAATTCTATTTTTCCTCCTTCCTCTCCAATCCAATCTCTCTCTGTAACCAGGACTCCTGTTGACTTTCTGTGTGAATAAAATAGAAAAAAATGATATTTTGATGGCTATTTGTATTCTTCTATAAAAAATATTTGTGTTTATTTTCGTTTCAGCTTTCTGTACATGATTTTGTTGTATTTTTATTGGTAAGTTGGTTTATTGACTAACAAATTAATAGTTTTTTAAATTCTAATTTTAAATCAATATTTTTCCAAAATTATTTCAAAAGATGCAATAAACTCTGAACTATTTGGAAATAAGTTCTTAACATTATCACTTATTTTGGAAATTAATTGTTTACTGTGCTTGGACTAATCATTCTAAACTTATAAACAGAAGCTCTTATTAGTTACTTAATAAGTGTATTTGATTTGTGAATAGTTGTGGAAGAATACCAGTTTATTTTTTTTTACTTGAAAATAAATTGATAAATTATAAAATATTAATACTTCTCTCAAACACAAATTTTCTAATAAAACAAAAATACTTTAAAAACCCTTTTATTCTAGCCTATTAATATTGTATAGAGAAGTAGGAATTCATCAATAATATGCATAATCAAGGTGCTGATTTTATAACTATAGCAATAATGAGACTGACAATGAATGACAATTAAGACTAATCATCAGTTCTTTTGACACGTAATCTATTTATCAAAATACCTCAAGGGTAAAGAACTGATAATATTCGTGTCAACAATGTTAAAACAGGTAGAACAAGAAGGCGAAGATTAGAATGCTGATGATCTCGTCAAGCTGCTACTAGCGGCTGTTTTATTTGAATAATCTTCTTTAGAAATAGAACCGATAATGTAAATTTTGTCAAAAAATGTTTTTTTTAAATGCAAATTTGATACAGAGTTACGAAATTCCCACATAGGTCCTATATTTCAATTCCATCTATGTAAATCCGTGTTTTCAAAACTAAATAAGTAGCCTAGTTGTAGAAATATACAGGTCTATTTTTAAAAGCCATTTGGTCAATAAATGCCTTCTAAATATTTAGAAATTTAAGATTTTATACATCTGGTTGCATCATTATAAAATGACATAAAAATCATTATTATCATCATCATATAATGGCATTCTTACATAATTTTTTTTCAAAGAAAACTAAAATACTTTATCAACTTAAATAAAAATTTCTATATAAAATAAAAAATATAGATTTATAAAATATGAATTTAAACCTCCAACAAAAACTGGTTCATTCTTTTAGCGTTTTTTATAAAGTATCCTATTAAATGAATTTTGCCGTGTTTATGAGAGAAAATTATAAAAGCTATTATGGTATAATTAATCAATAATGATGTTTCAAAGAAATTATTAGACTTAATTAAGTATTAGTTAGTCATTAGTCTTAGTTTGGTCAGTCCAGGTAATTAAAGTAAAATACCTTATTTACTCTGCTAAGAGTCCGTATATGTATTCTGTATTCTTTTTGAATGATTAACGTTTTAAATAATAAGGTATTAACATATAATAACCTTAATATGTTCATTATAAGCAACGAAACGATTTATATAAAATTGATACTATTTCATAATTTTTGAAGGTATTGTCAGTTGTTTATTTGATGAATGTGACCTACAATTACGAGAATATGATTGAGTGGAATCTTAATGATAGATAAACATATGAAAATCAAGAAATAATATAATAATGTTTATAAATCTTTATAACTGTTTTTTACTAATGTTAGGTAAATTCAATAAAATCTTCTTTTATAAAATAATTTGATCTTAACTCATTTTTGAAATTAAAAAATGGAAAAACTGGGTTACAAAACAGAAAAACGAATGTATTTCTTCCTTAAAGAATCTTTCACTTCTTTAGTTCTGTATCTATATCCTTTTAAATTTATTATTCCTTTAATTTTACTTTTATTAACAGACTTAGACTTAACAAACTTTCTCTTGGGTTATGACCGTATAATTTATATTTTTATACATTATAGGTATTCATAAATAATTATCAATGTTTCGAAAGAAAGGTATACGATAAATATAATAATGATAACTTATGATTTGATAAAGGAATTTGGATACCCTACATGGATAGAGGAGGATTTTACCTTTTAGCCATATTTGATAGCGCATTTTTTTAAATTTCCAAAACTTAAAATAAATATGAGTGTCTTTGAGTTCATAGCTTTTACTAATAAATCGTATAGATGGTATTTCATTCATTCTTATACCTCAATAGCATAACTTTCAAATCTAACCCTTAACAATACACAAAAAAAAAAGCAAGCAACATTGAAACTAACTTGTTACCATTTTTTCCGAACTTCGTGGTCCATAAATCCCCAACCCTTTCTATTTGCCTAAATGACACTGACGAGTGCGATATTTTCCCACATTGTGGTGACAAAGACAATGGCCTACTAGGGTTTACCATATCGTATCAAGACCATAGGCGAAACGGAGAAATTTATTTCAAGGTTTTGAACCGCATTGGGCGAAAAATGCCAGTTTTGTACCATTTTGCCATGCCTAAAAATAAATAACTCTTTTCTTCTTTCGTAAACCGAGAGCATTGTTTCCTTTTCCCAACCTTGGATGCGGTAGTAAGATTTTAGTATAAAAGTCACTGGGATCATCTGGATCGGTATATCTGTCCCTTGCTCTCTGTAAGTTCAGAAATCCTCCTTTAGCTCAAAGATGAAGAGTCTGGTGAGTTTTCTCTTTGTTGGTTTTTTCTTCTTCATCCCAAACCTAAACTATAAAATAAAACCAGTTCCTTTAATTTAGGAACTCGAAATTAGTTGCCAGATCCTGTACTCAAAATTAAAAAATAATATCTGTCCTGCGCTGACTAATTTTCAATTAGAGATATAATCTTCCCATACAAATTATCTCGATTTTTTTTTAACTAAAAGCTTGTTTTAATAAATTTTCTGTTAATTTTTGTATAAAAATAACATCAAAAATAATTTTTCTAATCAATTTCAATTAAACTGTCAATGTCATATTTATAATCTCTTAATATTATTTCGTTCTACATTACTTTTAAAGTTTGATCAGTATAATGTCCGTGTTTAAATTTGTCTAACTAATTTTTAAATTTCTCCATTTAGCGATTAGTTTTCAACTGGTATTATGATATTTACGAAGTTTATAATAGTGTTCCCGTTTTTGATACTAGCCCATGAATTTATTTATTTAAGAGATGTTTAATTATTTCATTTATTATATTTTTTTTATTTATTGAGATTAAATAAAATAAACTTTGTAGGTAGAAAAGAAATAGTTTAACTAGAAATTAGTAATTTAAATTACAATGAATATTTTTAGTTACCTGTTTTCAAAATGTCTCTGCATAGTTAATTATAAAATTTAATTTTCATAATTAATAAGTCTAATTTAATTTTATATCCCTTTAACACCTTTATTTAGATATTTTTGAATAGTTTTCATACGTAATTTCTCTCAGAAAGAAAGTAATGGAATAGAATATGAATTTGAGTGATTTTCAACCACGTTCTCCCAATTCACATTAAAATTATTCTGACTAGCTACTAAGTTTTTGAATCAATATATTTTAGTCAAATTTACAAAAACTGGTAATAGCAAATCATATACTAATTAAATAAACATTTCATAAAAGGCCATAAGTTTCCTTGCTTAGAATTTCGCGCGAGCCGACACTAAACCAAAAAAAAAATATTTAGAAATTGCAACTATTGTTGAAAAATACGCCAATTAATTCTGTGATATTCCATAATTATCATGTAGATACCGGAAAACTACTGTTCCTGTAAATAATATAAAATCCATAATAATCATTTTCAGAAAACTTGGCTTTTAGATTGCAAATTCATATACCTACTTTATTTTAAGAACCATGATTTCAAATAAAGATTTTATTTAGACCAGGGCTGCACAAAGTCGATGGAGCTCAAAAGTTTAGAGTCTTTTTTAGCTACTTAAAGGAAAACTATGGTTTAATAAACATTTCCTCAACCATTTACGGTATAAAGTACTTATGTACCCAAATAATTTCATTTTTTTTGAGACGAGATGAAGTTTTGAGATCTTTCGTTTGCTTTTGAAAGGAGTCTTCTCAAAAGAGTAACTACCTTTAAAATACATTGACTATTGGAAAACTTCATGTGACTCTATAACATTATGTTTTCATAGAATAAGAGGTAAATGCCTTAGTAGCACAGCTAATAACAAATATGTCTACGTAACTGGAACTTGAAGTAAACGAAATTTGGCCGTGCATGACAAAATATAGACGAATCTTGACCGTTTGTGGTGATTGGGTGGAAAAGGTAAGATTTTTATAGAGAGCTGAAACTGAGAAAAATTTAAGAAACCACGATTCAGATCCTCGGAAATGATAACCCAATCTTTTGTCGAAAAATACTTTTAATAGTTTTAAAGACAATATTTTACATTTAAATTAAAACATCCCATTTAATAAAATCTTTTAAAATGTCTTTCAGTTTGCCCTGCTTGTCTTAATCGCCGTGGCAGCTTGCGCTTATGGCCAGTGGGGCTACGGCGGCTACGGAGGCTACGGAAGCTACGGCGGGCTGTATGGAGGATACGGCGCACGCGCGGCCGTCCTGCCTTACAGCTACGGCGCCTACGGAAACAGACTCTACGGCTACGGCTGGAGCAGCTCCTACTACAACGGCGTGCCTCAATACTACTGGAAGAAGTAGGATGCTAAGGAGTGAGTATGCTTGGTAATTAGGATTAAAAAAAATTTCAGGTATAAAAGTCTGCTGGAAAAGTATAAGCATCGGTCCATATAAATCACAATAATAACTTTCATCTTACTAAATTGTAAAACAAATATATTCTTTGATGATATTGATTATGGATGATTAAGTTTAACCCTTTCGGTCCTGCGCCGCCCGAGATTTCTATTGAGTCCTATGGAGAATTTGGGGAAGTCAGGTTTGAAATGGTTAATTGGTTTACTAAACATTATTTTAAATTCCTAGTGGAACAAGAACTGGATAAAGAAAAATTAGTAGATGGTATAAAAAGTACTGTTTTTGAATGAAACATAACTCGGATAAATCAAATCTAAAGAGACTACCAAAAGAATTACAATTATCCACGTATTAAAGTGAAATTAATTTAATAGGAACTTCAATGGTACAATGGAAATTTAAAATTGAAGACTTTCAATTCATACAAGTTGCACAGCATAAAATTTAATAAACTACGAGTACATGAGTTAAGAATTAAAAATGATTGATTCAAAGGTTTCATGATAGCATAAAAAAAAAATCCAGCTCATTGCTAATCTTTTATATCATTTCTAATGAATTTTTTTAAAGGCTCTCTTGAATAACTTCAGCTTTGAATCTGCTACACTGAATTCCATCCTTTTTGAGGGATTTTCATTTTTACTTTTTCTTTCCTATCATTTTGAATAATATTGTTTATGATTTCATTTATTTTCAGGTAATTACCATCTTAAAAACCACCAGCAGCTGTTTGAATGCCATAGATCTAAGATATGATCACTTTTTATATATGTTTCTTATTGTACTAAAGCACATATCCTGAATCAGTATGAGTTATTGTTTCTGTTTTGTAAATAGTACTTGAGAAATATTAAATATTTTACCATCAATTACATGAAGTTTTCATTTCTAAATCTGCTGTTTTGTTTGTGTTCATATTTGGATATTAGAATTTTTTCAGTGATATAATTGCACATGAATTACTCAAAACAAATTCGTCAATAATATAATATTACAAAAATATTTATGAATTGTTAATGAACTGGTATATGGATCGTGTATTTTATTTTTGGGGGTTAGTGCAAAATATCTTTATAAGTATATGAGCAATCAGGGTTTAAATAATTTAGGATAAAAGTATTTTAGTTTTAAAGACACCCTAGAAAGGAATAAATTTTCCACATGTTGTTAATTTTTTTCCTTTATATAAGTAGGAAAAAACTTACTGCGAAATAAACAATAATTTTTCAAAATTAGTTTTTTCTTGACCAATACCTCCTGAGTCCTGAGATCCATTTAAATGGATGTTGTATTATCGAAGTTTTTTATCATGCTTAAGACCTCAACATCCATTAAAATGGATGAACCTTCCCGCAAAATCTAAAAACTTAAATGCATTAATTTTTTGAAAAATAAGTTTAATTATGGCAATTTGTTACAATAAACCATGATTTTTGGAAAATTTTTCTCGAGCTTGGATCTCAGAAAGTATGTTTAATAATTTTAGAATTCTTTAAGGTATAAAAATAAAAGCCAGAAAGTATGAACAAAATATTAATGGTATCTTATATTTGCTGATATCTAATGCTCCTACAAGTTTATCAGTAATCTTTAATTCTGAAACCGAAATAATATAAGGAATATCCTTTTTTTTTTACTCATGTAATGTTTTAAACATTAATATTTAACCAAGACTTCATTTCAATTAAAAGATTAATCATGATAGCCCAATATATTTAAAGTACTATTTCAATCCTCTTAGATTTATTTATCAGTTTTCCCATATTACCTTACAGTAATTATTTTCAATGAAACCTAAAAGTAATTATAATCTTTTCTAATACATTTTAGTTAAAAGAAAATCTCAGTTTGAAAGGAAGTACTCACTCAATAAAGTAATTAACGTGTATAAGTTATTTTGCAAACAACTTTATTAAATTGAAAAAGTAAAAATTCAGAAGAGAACACACATAAAAGAAAAATATTAACAAATACGAGTATAGAAGAATAACAAAGATCAAATGCACAAATTAACCGTTAGCTGGATAGCTTAGAAACCGTTTTTTAGCTGGATCTCCCGTGAGCTGTTTCTATTTCGGTTGTTGACCAGTTTATCACCTACAGAAAGCAACCAAATAACTTAATAACATGTGTTAATTTACTAATAAATAGTATATAAGATATTACAATAAAGCTACAAAAAGATAAAATATGTTTTTCAGTTTTGAAAAAAAAAAGTATTTTTCTGTTTACTGAAAGAGATAATCCTATAACTGTTAAGAAGAAAGCGTATTTTCTTATTTGAATTTCTCAGTAAAGTCATAGAATACTGAAAGGTGCTCTTAAACCACTAAATTACGTATGTTAAGTTTTCAGAGTTCAGGTTTTAATGCTATGAAAATTCTCTGCTTTTTATCTGCCAAACACAATGAATTGAAACAAGGGCTTCGCATCTTCATCAGATTTTATTAGAAAATTCTTGGAATTCCCCCGTTTTTTCCCAGTCTTGTAATATGCACACGAATATCATAAAAATATTTTCTCTATGAGCAACAGAGACGGGGAACCGAATAAGTCAAGCATAGAATAACATCATCTTATACTCATAAACCTTAGAAGGCCACAATAACTTTTCTTCCGGTATTGTTTTTCAACGATGCCGGTAAATGCCTTAAATCACAAGATACCTTGATATTTTTTAAAGAAATATTTTCGTACTCTTTGTATGGATCAGTTTCACCTTCTTGATAATTTATTTACGTGATAAAACATTTTATTTTAGCAAGTTTTATGATCCTGCTTCGCTATTAGTTTTATTTAACCTTCAATTCTATACCTCAGAACCAAAAGGTCTGATACTAGTTTTTCAGAAAAAAACATCTAAAATTTTAAAATTTAAGACGAACTTTGAAGTTATAAAAGTTTGAATATTGAATACACTTATGAAAGTTGAACGTTAATTAAAGTACAATTAAATAATTGCTTCAAGAACTAAAATATATAAAATTTTAATTTTTCTCTCCTGAAAAAATAGCAAAGCACATAGGTCCTTTTGACTCTGAGGTACAGAATTAGGAATATTTAAGAATGTAAGAGAATGTTAGGAATATCAAGAATATTTAAACAAAACTTACACATGATAACAACTATTTTTCCAACAAGAGGAAATGTTATCACAAATTTATAAGTTAGTTAAAAAATTGAGCATGATACTTACTTTACTCCTGAATCTGTTTCTTTACTTCTTGAGATAGTAGTAGTAGAGGCTATGGTCATCATAAAGAGTGGGATCATATAAGTCATAGTTGTATACAGCCTGTCCGTAAGTATAGGGAGCGTAGTGATATCCACCGTATCCATAGCCATAGTAGGCAAAGGTTCCAGCCAAAAGGCTGACCAAAAGCAGGATGGAAAGCTGGAAAACCAAAGCAATATACAATTATACATAGAAGTTTCACACAAAGTTTATCACAATTTTAATGCTTTTTTTCAAGCGGAACTTCACGCTCTTGGGTTAAAATTTGCTATTTTAAAATACAGTTGACTCCGCTTAATGTGATCACGGTTAATGTTATCAATCGGATAATGTTACCCAAATTGACCTGTCCCGATCACTCCTATTTAATTTAATGTAAAATGCGCCGTTTTATGTGATCAACATTTCGCTTAATGTTATCAAAATGTGGGGAAATTCCCTAAAAACCTCCCTTTTTTCCTGTTTGAAGGACAATTTTAATACATTAACATGCAAAATGAGTCATTAATTTATTTGTAATATTTGTTCCACTTTCATATTTTTCTTAAAGAATGTATAATTTGCAAAATGCAAACTAGGGAATCGTTTTAAATACTTCAATTAGGACTAAATAGTTGTGATTCCAATGCAAAACTACAAGTACACTGTTTGAAACTTTCTTGTATCAAATAACTTATTGTTATCAATCGGATATTGTTATCATTCTACTGACAAAGATTTTTGTCTCCGCTTAGTATACTAAGCTGAGTCAACTGTATTTATATAGCTGTTAGTATAGACAAAGCTAAACATGATATATTTAAACAAATATTTTATCCAAGGGAAAAAATTATATTAAAATTATCCCAAATTAACACATCTCATTGCCCCCACATAAAACGTGATTTGGGACATAACTGTAATCTTGTAGATCTTATTCTTTTGGTAAAACGACTGCTTTTTTTCTTACGAAATATGAACATTTAATATCTGGAGGGAATCTCGAAGGAAACAACTTGTAACTAACCATTTTTATACCTAATGAAAACTTTAGTGGAAAGAAATTAAAGGTCTTCAAACAAGCTGTTATTCTATGACCTATCCTTTGTTACGTTTTCAGTATTCTTTATTGGTACAGGTTCTTAAAAGAGTAATTAATTTCTTTTCATTTAAATAAATTGATTTTCGTTAGATTATAGTAGATGAGAAAGCAATAATTACACGGCATATGTTTTCTACAATTCTTAATGTGTACTGATAACGTGATAACTTTACCTTATTGTTGGAATAGAGATGGTATAACTACTATTCTCATGCTTAACTTAAGTATGTAAATAAGTAGAGTCTAACTTTATAATTTTAAAAATAAAGTATCAGAATTATTAAAACTTTTAAAGAAGTTTTTTTTTAATACTTACTTAAGGTGAAACTAAAAATTTAAGAATTTGTGCTATTAAATAATTACGCTATTTTCAATATTTTCGTATTTCAGAACATTTAACATGAATTTTACTTTTTAAAAAAAGTATTTAAATATTGTTCGGGATGTAAAATCTATACGAAATGTATCTAAACAAGAAAAATATAAACTAAACCAAAGTTTGGATTAAAAGCTTTTAACTGTTTAAAACACATTTCCAATAGAGTTAATATCGCATTTTAAGAAGAATCTAAAGGAAATTTTGGAAACAGACCATCAACAAATCTTGTCATTTAAGAGTGAGTTCTATCAAAATAAAATTTTCTATTGATGCAAAGTATTTTCATTTAGGGTCACTTGGGGTAAGTGGGTCCCTGGGGTAAGTGGGTCACCCCCCTCAAACTAAACTATGTAAAGGACATTTCACACTTATTCACATTGATCATGTTACATTTTGTCACACTGATGGGTTTTGCATATATTAGAGTTTTGTGTCATTTTTTTTAAGATTATAGAACTATTGTAAAAAAATTTCCATAATTTTTTTTTTGGAGAGTTCAAGATGCATTTTTCCATGAAGTGTTTCCAGGAAAGTTTTCACTATATTTTAATGTTTTTTCAAATGTTGTGCCAGGTTTGACTTAAAATACATACTGCAATTTGAATTTTCACAAAATCTCTTACTTAAAATATTTTAAGAGGGGGGTCCCACTTACCCCGTAATTTAAGCATAGTAGGGGTAAGTGGGTCCCCTCATTATGGGGTAAGTGGGACACCCTAGACTCACCCTTTTAATGTTTATTGAAACATTTATAAGTAATTTATTGAAATTTTATATTAATTTTGCGTTTTAATATAAGCTGTGGTAAGTAAAGTAAACTATTAAGTTGTGTTTTTTTTTATTCACGTTGCCGAGAAATTAATTAAAACACACAGTGGGGTGGGGGAATAGTTTCGAGGGTTTCTTTATAAGTCTCCCGAACCATTCGAACCTGAAAAAAAAACATTCTGTAATTGTAGTGCTCCAAAAAGGGGTCCCACTTACCCCAACCAACCCTATTAATTTAAATGTGAGTAGATATCTCCTACATGAATTAAGTTACAATAAAATATTTTGTACCTAAAACTTCTATACTTTATCAAGTAAGACCCACTTACTCCCTCTTAAGTTTTGCTTGCTTTGAATCAAAATAAAGAGGGGGGGACCCACTTACCCCTTCCTATGGGGTAAGTGGGACACCCTTCTCATTTTTTACAAAAAGACCAGTTAAGAAAAATGTAGAACATTATTTTAGAACCTAATTATAAATTTTTGTTCATAAATAGTGTCTTAAATAAAATATGTCATTAAGTTCAAATTGAGACTCTTCAAAAAAATTTTATGAAGCTTCAAAAATGTACTGTTCCAAAAAGGGGTCCCACATACCCCAAGTGACCCTATAAAGGATATAGTATATTAAAACAATTTGGCCTATATAACTATCCTTTCTGTATTTGGCTATAGAAACCAATAGAAAAATAATAAAATTTTCTACTCTAACTTATGTAGTAAGTTAACAATTACAAATAGAAAATACAATAAAATAAAAGTTTTAAATTTTAACTTACTAAAAACTGCATGGTGATGTATCACTCGAGATTTCTTGTGAGAGATTCCGAGTCTATGGTCACAAAGACCCTTTTATACTAAAATTTACTTCGAAAAAAAATTATTGCTAAACCGAATTTCACTCAAGGTTAAATTCCAATCACAAACTCAAAAGCTTGAAGTCAAAAATTTTACTGTAATAAATATTCCTGCTAATCCATCCATCAAGATCACAATTAAACGTTCATTCATTAGTAGATCCACGTACTAAAGATATATCTCTTCCCTTTTATCTCAAACCCATGGGATTCTAAAACACACCAAAGCAAATAAGTCACGGTCTATATTTTAAAAGTCTACAAAGAGTTTGGGTGTGAGGAATCTTTTCATATGCGTTTCCAATACTAAGTATCCCTACAAATCAAGATTTGTTATGTTGGCAAATTGAGCTATCGAAATTTGTATTTTTCAAGGTCTTGGAAAATTCGAAATTTGTATGTATCTTCAAAAGAGAAAGAATTTTCAGATAAGAACAAAGACTTGGATGTCTCCGTTGTACAAGTTATATACGCGAGGCACGTATACGTCTTTCTCAAGTTTCCCATACTTTCACTTGTTTTAAAAAAAATATAATTTGATCATTTACTTATGTTTTAATTAAGATTCATCTGATAGAGAAAGAGAAGACGTGTATGAAGATGAAAAAAATATTTTTCATTTCATTTTTGATATTATATCAACTTTTGAGTTATGGTTTCATTTCTGTATTGCTTAGAAACTCGAAAAGATTCCTAAAAAAAGAACCAAGGACATAATGTTCCCTTTTAAACTGACTCTTGATTTGAATTATAATTTTTTTTTAAAAATCTTAGTATTCATAATTTTTGAATATTTTTTTTTCCATTTTGTAAACCTTTCATTCAAAATGTTTTAAGTTCAAAAAATGATTTTGTTATAGACTGCAAAATAATATGATTTGAAATAGTCAAAACTCCCCTTAAAATCAAGGGGCTAATTCTTAATGAAATAAAAACAGAATCGAATTGCGACTTATGACTTTTTTAACTAGATGCTCACGTTTGTGTCTAAAAAATATCAATGAAAAGTAATTTCATAGCTTAAAGAGGTAAACCTATAACACAAGGACCATTTAAAAAGAAAATTAACATTTAATTGTTTACGATGAATATTTCTGATAAAATTTCTGTGAAAATGTAAAGCTTATCAGAAATAAACACTTCTACTCAAATGAATATAATTTATTTTTTTTCTTCATAAATTTAGTGAGTTATATATTTTTATACAGAATTTGGACTGTCTTCAACATTATTAAGTTATCCAGGACTGCACAGTAAGTGGACAGCATACGGTTGAGAGAATATATAGTTGATGGAAATAACGTCTAATACAGTACATCAAGTTATACACTTTTATTAAAATGCCTACAAAATATTTAACTTTAAATGCTTTGAGATGTAAGTATGTGTTACAACCTTTTTCAAATCTGAGTATATAATATCCAATTGCATACACAGATAGTATATTTCATGCATATAAAACATAAGGCTCTATTTTGTGGCATTGAAAAATTAAAGGTTTAAAAGTCAAACTAAATAGGTACTTAAAGTTTTTACTCCAATTATTATACTGTTCTTTCACATTCTCAATTTTTCCTGTGCTGTTGAGATTGAGGTTTAGGTTACACTAATGGTAAGTATAACCTATTAGGATTAGGTTTAAGCATATTGTACGGATTTGTATACTCGGAGTAACTTCATTTTGAGTAAGTACATAATTAAATAGTTTCAAAATTTTAATTCTACTAAATTAAGGATTAAAATGGGTATCTTAACCCAAAGAAAATTTCCCAAAACACATACAAGTTTGACTTCCTACATACCATCAACGATGAGCAACCTCAAGGTAAGGAAAAAAAAACAGTGATGGACATTGAATCAAGACTACCCAACCTTAATTCGAATAGGAAATAATTACCAACCCCTCCTGATTAAGAAAAAAAACTCTTGAATCGCCACCTTCGTTTATGCACCTTAATCGCAACCACCTTGCCACTAAATGAAGCAGGTGACAGATACAAGGTTGTACGCGCGAAATGGCCACACCCGCAGAGAAGAATACGATGAGAGGATTTTCCGCAATTTTTTGAAGAGATTTAACCTTCGCGTTGGTCTACTTTTCCGCCCATCCCCCTATTCGGGTTTGTTTGGTTTTGGTTCGAAGTTTACTATAAAAGCGCGGCTGGACGGAAGCTAAGACATACTTTCTCAGTCCCAAGCTAGAAAAGTAATCTTTCATCATGCAATCCTTGGTGAGTATTTTGCAGTCTCTCTCTCCATGCATTTCTTACTTATACAAAAAATGGTTTCTTCATTTAGTATAATTCTTAAGTATTCCTACCTTAAAATAAATACGATCGATTTATTTAATAATACATACATAGAATTCTTTATTCTGCAGTGTTGTAAATAAAAGTCTTTATTCTAGTCTTTAATAACATTCTTTAGTAGCCTATATTCCTTAAAACTCATGAAATTTCGCAAAGAATATTTCCGTTTTCTTCTTGTTGGAAAATCTTAACAATTTATAAAATCATATATCTTAACTTCTAATGAATGTGAATGAAATCACATTTTTGCAGAATTATCTTTGTAGTCTGTATTATAAGTAAGTTTTAAAGTTTTGATTGCGACACTATGTCTTGATTTTTACAAATGGGCTCTCTAATAAATCTTTGCTATAGGAAGTCTGTCATCTTTAAAGTACAAGTATTTTTCAAATAATTAATGATATTGAGAGAAATGGTCTAAATGTCCTTTCGTTTTTACTCTATTTTCTGTGAATCTAACAAATAAGCTGACGAAACAGTGAAATTAAAATTGAAAAAGTTGCTGCTCTAGTTATGGACAACTTTAATTGAATCTTAGTTTCTTAGCAGTGATACTGAACCCAATTCATACTAAAGATTTATACAAATTACTTTTATTAATCACTAATTAATTACCTTTACGGTTTTAAAATCTATAAAATACTGAATTAACTGAGGAAGTATAACAAGAAGTTTATCAATGTTTTATCAAAACTTAAAATTGCTAGTATCCCTGTCAACAGTGTTATTAGGTTTAGACTGATCTGATCTGAGTGGCAATATCTGATTTGTAAATACATATTTCATTCTTTTCCAGTTTGCCCTCCTTGTTGTTGTTGCCTTGGTGGTGTGTGCCAGCGCACAGTACATCTACAACTCCTATCCTTACAACACTGCCTACAACACCTACCCCTACGGATATGCTGCCCCTGCCGTCTACAACTATGGAGCCTATGGAGCTTACAACCCTGCTCTTAACTACTACTGGAAGAAGTAAATGATTTGACCAGGTAAAAAGAACTCCTAATTTGTTTAATTAACTGTTTAATTAAAGTAATAACCAACCAATAATAACGAGGGATAATTAAGCCGATAATCTAGCTAGAGTCCCATATTTCTTATAGACTTGATACACCTATTCTACTGTCTAGTCTAGTTAAAGAGTAGAATTTTTTGTTAGTTATTTGCCATTTTCTTCTAATTCTAAAAACATCTGAAATAGAACTTGGAGTAAAACTATTATCCTTTTTCTTAAAATTGAGAAAGAGAGATTAGTTGTTCACATTTTTCTGAATTATTTATTAATTTATCTCTTTCTCTTTTAGGTACGATGCTGATTACGATGGAACAAAGTCAACGGATATTTCAAGCTAAAGAAAATAAACACTATTCCTAGAATGTATCTCTCGAAACTATTCTTTAATAGATTCTAAGAGTTGCTTTCTCTAATAAACTAAGAACAAACCTCTCAATGTATTTCTCTTCTTTTATACCAATTTCACTCAAAATTATTCAATTGGTTTGCAATTTTAAATATTATCATAACTAAAAATATTAATGTGTTTCAATGGTTAGAAATAATAACTTTCTGAGTTACCTTCTCAACACCTGCAAGAATTTTTTTAAAGACATTAATAAAATTTTGATTCAAAGACTATAATTTACATTTTAGCATTACATTTAGCATAATTTAAATGAAATAGTTTTTAGGTGCAAGAAAATAATGTTATAAAAAAAGCTTTTAGAATAGTTTCAGTTCTATTTTGCACCAGAGGTGTGTTGTTTTGAAATATCATTGATATCTAGTACAGGGATTTTCAAACTTAATTCATTGGAGGCTAAACATATTTCTTATTTCACATTACATTATTAAAATAACTAATAGGTAAAATAACTTTACGTAAAAATAAATTAAAATTTTTCAAAAGGATTTCGATTTATTATACACTTCCATTAACTCCTATCCAATTGAATTTTTATAATTTTATAAATTTATAATAGAGTATAAAAGGTACGTTTTAAAGATTCTGTTTGAAAGTTTAAATATTCAATGTGGTATGTGCAGTATTCCAAAACCTTGTTTTATGTCATGTATATCATGTATCAAAGTATTGGCTTTTACTATTATCATACATAAAAATATTTGATTCTTACCTTGATTCTAAAACTTATTTTCAATTAAATAAAATTAAAATAGAGATTTTAAAATAAAATTTTCCAGGAAAATATACGTAGCATTTTTTATTTTAACAATTTAGTGTTCATCTGGACCTTTGTTTAAAAAGTTAGCTCACCTCTGTTAACTGACACCGGGCCCTGTAGTTCCTTACAAAGAAAGATTCTTATGAGCATTTAAATAAAGGAATCGTTCTGAGAACTTCCACTGAATTTAATTGTGAATATTCCATATCCTATAAAAACTTTCTGGTTTGGTCTGTAACATGTTACTATACTTAAAGATCGATAAAAGTTCAAGAGTCATCTACAGAATAAGGGATGCATATAAAGAGTGAAAGGGTGCACTCAGTACTTCAGTACCCCTTTCTGTGTGGAGCTAATGATTATAATTCACTAAAACCTCACTCAAAATATAGTTTGATGGTTCCTAGCCTAAGCTTCATAAGTGGCCAACCCTACATGGTACAAATAGGGCCCAATGTCCAAAAATGAGTTTAAAGTCCCATTTAAAGAGTTAAATTTCCCAAAAGAATCACATTCTAAAAATGTTTGTATTGAGTTCATTGAGATTTAAATAGTTACAAAGGTACAATACAGGGTGTTTCAAGAGTCTGTTAGCGACCATGGGGAATATATTAAGATGGCTTAAAGCGCCCTAGGCGAAAGAAAAGAAAATTTAAAAAATTAATTAAAAAACTAAAGAAGATAGAATAAAAGCTTCTGTAAGAAATTTGTTTGCACGCGCAGATAAAAGCGCAGATAAAAGTTTCATGAAAATAGCTTCAACATTCGAGGAGGTATTAGCAAGTAAAAAAAATAGCACTTTTTTAGGCCTCAAAATTTTTTTTTCCACAAATTGGCATGTTTTTTTTATATATTGTTTAGTTAAAATTTCTTTAGCTAAAAAATGCAAACATTTCAACGAGAACAACTAAAAACTTTCAAATTTGTGAATATCTTTTTTGAGGCCTGAAAAAGTGCCATTTTCACTTGCTTAAATCTCCTCGAATATTGAAGATATTTTCACGAACCTTTTTTCTGCGCGTTTTATATGATACTGCCAGCAAGTTTCTTACTGAAAATTTTATTCCATATCGCTTAGATTCTTATTTAATTTTTTAACTTTCTTATTACGCCGCTAGGGGCTAGACATATTAATGGATTCCCCATGGTTGCTTACCTAGGGGTACACCTTACTTCCCTAGGTGACGTTGATTCCAAATAAAAACCGTGAAACAACTTTTGAAACAGCCTGTGTGGAAGAGGGACATTAATATAGGTGACGCATCTTAAATTCCGTAGGAAAATATTTGCCCCACCCCCATGAAATAAATTTACACACACACACACTAGTGATCTACAGTGTCCGCACCCAGAATAACTTTACATGGGATTTCCACCAAAACACCGATTCTGAAACTCGGCCATCACTGACATAAAGCATCAACTCCCATCTTGCTCATCAAAAAACAAGATCACGAACAACCGCCGGCCGGCAGACTGATTTGCATCTCAATCGTCTTCTCCACACAAAACAAAAAAAGTGTAACACTCTTCATTAGCTTTCAAAATAGAGATAGCCCACCTCTGCGAGACTGGTGTTCAAGGTGAAGGAGAAGACAAAAGAAAGAACTCGTGTCACGTTCAAGGCCCAGAAGAAAACGGGCGAGTTCGCATGGCTCGGTAAAGGCAACGCCATTGTGAATACTCCGAGAAATTTTCTTATGGTGTTGCCATTGGTTCTGCAGAGGTGTGCAAAAGACACCAATATGGCGTGTTTTGATAACTCACGGAAAAACGATATTTTAACTGTTTCACTAAATTAAATGCTCCTTGAGGTATTTTTTTTACTGGAAATGGTTTTAATTATACACATTTTGGCATAGTAGTTTTAATTAGTGCTTTGGAGTGTGGTGTTTGCTTTTAATTTCTCTTTCGGTTTAAAATCTGCACGTGTTCTTCGACGGATTGTTGATTTTGCACTAAATATCGTTTGGTATCAAAACTAAAAGAAAACTATTCTACAACCACTCATCCATATTTCAATAAATTACTCATACTAAATAAATTACTCAAAACAAATCACGAAGTACAAAAAAAAAGTCCTGAGAAATCACTTGTTTATTACCTTGGAGCTGGGGAAACAATGAAAAAAAAAGATATAAAAAAATTAATAAATAAATGATATTTTATTAGAACTGAGTTTATGTAAGATAGTATTATGCTTCACCTTTTTCAACATAAATCTTTGTGTAACTTACGGAATAGAATTTACAATACTATAGATCAACTGAAAGTTATCAGATTCCAAAATTTTCCAAAGATATATTATCTAAAAGCCTCTATTATCTTGTACCTAAATCTAAATTATATAACAGTTTAGTTTACCTCTAAATTTAATTAGTATTAATAAAAAAATACTCCACTTTTAAAAGAAAATTACTTAACTTCATAAGAAATATCGACAACCTGGATTTATATTTTTCCCTCAATTGAAGCAATCTATATATTTCTAATCACATTTTTCCAGCTTATTACCATTATTTATTTACACATTTCTTAAGTTGTTTTAAGTTGTATTTGATGTAAAATTAATTATCTGTTCCCTTAACGAGATTTGTCAATTTTCCCCTTGGCGTCGAATGCATTTTCCCCCTTGTGTTCTGCAAACATTTTTTGTGTAGTAAATAAACTTATTAGTATTATAGTACCTGACCTATAAAAACGAGTTTGAATCGTTTGTAAACTCTTATAGAGAAATTGTGCAAAGACATTACAGAAAGTAAAAAATTGTAAAAAATGTCGCGCTGTATATAATTTATTCGCACACCTCTTTAGGTGTCTATTTCTCTGTCATCATGAATGGTAATTTTTCAATCCTCATATTCACAATTGCGTCGAGAAACCGAGCCATATAAATCCACCTGAATCTGTTTCAAAAGAATTCGAATGTGTGTAAATGGAGCCCTGCCTATTATTCCTCACGTGGTTGGAGAATTAAATGCAATTTGTATGACGAGGAATGATGCGAGGTCTGTATTTAGACCTTTTTTTTGTATCATGATAGTGTCTTGAAATTAAGTTAGAAACCCTTTACATATCTTAAATCTTAAAGTATATCTTTTTTTATTTGACATCCTTAATATTTGCAAAGAATTTTCTACTGAAAAATTGAGAATATTTTAGTTCCTTTTGATACAAATGCTAAAACTTTTATTGACTGCTTGGTGCCAATTCCACTAACTACCGCGTTAAATACTGCCAAACTATTTTTGACGCCAAAAATTAGAAATGATAATATTAAAATATTCAGTTACATCAATTACAAAAATAAAAATCTAGCGATATTTGAATATTCCTTGAACTTCCAAGACTCTCACGAACCACCGGTTGGTAACCACTGCTTTAATGGAACATTACTGATGCTATACACAAAAGAAAATGTCAACCTTTACACTTCAAATTAGTCAAATACTGTCATGTCTATGTGAAATGTAACGTTTAGTTCTAAGTTAAAATATGTGTCACAAAAAAAAACCTGTGGGGGATGGAGAAAAACAACTTGCGTATTTGAATTCTACTTAAAAAGGTCTAGGAGGATCACCCCATTTTACTCTTGGGTCAGAAAAATGTTATTGATTTTTAAATAATTAAATAATGATGGCATAATGATTAGTAAATTTATTTTTAAAATGTGCCAACCTTTTTTGGGACGCCCTGTAGGTTATTTTTGAGTGCAGAAACCCAATACTGCCTTTAGTTTGAAAAAAAAATTGAAATTTCAGTTTTTGAAATTAATTAACTAGCTATATAAAAAATTAAATCTTCCCTCAAAACCTAACAAAAACATCAAAAGAGAAAAATGCAATATTTTTTTTTTCATTTAGAAATGACCTAAATACTAAAATTTGAAAAAAAATTTCGAGTTAAAAAAGTTCAATTTGTTTTTTAACTTCCATTTTTTTTACGAAAAATCCAGGGGTTTTTGTTTTCAAATTAGTGCTTTAAACTTTTGAGTTCTTTGAAAGGCCTTTTTTCAGTGGATATTGCACACAGATAGTTATGTAATGAAAAATCGGTGCAATTAATGCTTAATTAATTAGTTACTTTATTAAATTGAAATCGGTAAAATGTAGTACTTTTATTTTTACGGATGTCCACAAGTAAAACTGGGTCTGTCCGAAGAAAAAATAGGTTTTGTAGCTATATATGGATGCAAATTTTATCGCAGTTGTGCAGGCCTGGTCTAAGTCAACAGTATAATAATTGGCTTGTTAGTCTCAAAAATGCCTGCGTTATATGCGCTGAAAACCTTTCTATTCAAAACCAAGTTCGGTAGACTTATGCCATTGTCATTCTAACTAAGGAGCTCCTCCTAATGATGAAGGTTCAAAGAGGATCACTCTCAAAGTCGAGATTTTTTCTAAAGGAAGCTCCCGAGGGTTACCAGAAGCAAACACATGTCCGTCAAATTTGTGTCAACTTAGCGGATCTTTCCGTTGGTGATTATCGTTTTTTTCCTCAAGAAGGATCGTGCCGCTTGGAAATGGCTTGGATCGAAAATGGGCTTGCGCGTGTGTGTGCTTATTAGCTGAGTAGGTTGAACCGAGCGGTTTGTGTTTACTTCGTAGGATTTTTAGAGCAGAAATTGAGGATGTGTTATATTACTAGGAAGAGGCCCTTGTTATAAGTTGGCAACGAGATGGAGTTAGGTTCAGCAGGTTCTGGAATAACTTTTGAACTCTTAAGGGTGTAATTAGTATTACCTCGTGATTCATTGTTAAGAATATTAACACTAATATTTGATACGGATAAAAAAGCGTATTGTGTAACCTTAAAATAAGTTCTTTCGCTAATATAGTACCGTAAGTCATAATTCCTTGTCTTTAGCACTGTTCCAGATTGCATCAGGCGCGGGGGGGGCACTCTGGACAGTGCCCCCCATGGACCCAAAAAGTTCTCAAAATGAGTTAAAAACGTACTTTAACAGGTGTTTAATTTTTTTTTGTAGTTTTTGTTTTATTTCTCCAAACATTTACGACATATGCTCGAAAGCTATTTGTGGGTCCTATGTAATACCAATGTAATAAAAAAAATCTAGGTATAGAAAATAATTTATTTTAAAAAGCATTTTTTTCAAAATGGCGGCCAATTTTCAGGAAAATGTTATTTACAACAATGAAACCCAAATCTTGTGATACATTGTTACACATCCAACACCTGAATATATTTTACAATGCAATTTCGAACAATTTTCCAACAATGCAATTTCGAACAATTTTCCAACAATGCAATTTCGAAAAAATTTCCAACAATGCAATACATTTTTTCAGTTCCGACTTGATTTTCTAGAATGAAGTTGCTCGTAAAACCGTCTCCCCAGAAATGATTTTTTTACATCCCATTGTGTCAGCATTGAGACGCGAATTGATTTTTTTACATCCCATTGATTCAGAACTAGACAGCAATGATACAAGGCGATTTCCGGAGTAAGTTGATTTCTATGACATTTGAGTTTTAATTATCACCAATAGCACTTTGATAAATTACTTATTTTTAAATCGAAAACTCCACTCTTAATAAACTATTTTCATGAATGTGCGTAGTTAATTGAGCAATATTATTTATTATCATTGCCCAGTTAGGAAGGATGGGAGTAATCACTTGTGGAAATATTTCGCTCAGTGTATGTATGGAATTATGTAACAAACATTAGCACCCTGTGTTATTCTTACTAAGCGAACCTTTCTGGTTGGTGAACCTTCCTGATGATTGTAAATTGCAGTAACCCAGCTAAAATATTAACGAAATCTAAAATTTATTTGATCGTAAACGTGTTTATTTTATACATGCTTAATTTGGGGCAGATTGCGTAGTTCATGGGCCTGGTTGGCAAATGATTTTTCGCCAAGTGGTTAGTAGCTGATCGGTATTTGCAAGTAGAGTATTTCATCACAAAAAAGCTTAAAATCTTGGTAGATAGTGTTAAGTTTGCGAGCATTTATAGTCTGTGTAAATAAAATCGGCGGTTAAACGTCATTCTTTACCATGGCAACGCAGAAGAAATACGAGGGTTGTTTTTTTTCAACTTCCGTTTTGCTCCTGAAAAAAAGTAGTTGTAATTTCGAAATAATTTTGGTACTGGTAGTTAGGTACATTCTTCAGGATCAATTTGCATCTTTACTGCATAAAAATCGGACATTTTTTCTGTTAGTTATCAAATTCGAGGAGCGCGCTTGTAAATTCGATAACTAGCAGAAAAAACGTCCGATTTTTATGCAGTAAAGATGCAAATTGATCCTGAAGGATGTACCTAACTACCAGTACCAAAATTATTTCGAAATTCCTACTACTTTTTTTTCAGGAGCAAAACGGAAGTTGAAAAAAAAAACAACCCTCGTACATTGAGAAAAAACTCAAGGTCAACCACCGATTCTATTTACACATAGTATAGTACGGTGTTTGAATAAATTCCTTTCCTACAGTTTTAAAGAGCGCAACAAGTGACCAAGGGACGGCTTGGAAACCTACAGCCAGGCCTGAGCTGGGCTGTAATATGTCTCAACGCTTTCCATCAACATAAACCTACTGCCAGGAGCCAGACATAAGGAACCGGACCTTTTTCATATTAAGGATTCTAAACTGTAAGTTATAATTTTACCTCCTTTTACAAAAATATCATGAAGTGCAGGATTGACTCAATGATGGTAATCTACTATAAACGCTGGAAAAAACGTTTTGCGTCAAATTTGTGTTAAAACAATTTAAATTCTTAGGCATAGTATATTATTCTATCTGGTAAGCAGTTAAATAACCACCGATACCACAGATCAGAATGTGAAGGAAATTTAAGTCTTTGAATTCCGAGGGTCGAGTGACTGAAATTTGAATCTGCTTATTGAATCGCGTAGGAGAACGAGTATGTATGTCACTGATTTTATTGTATTTAATACTGTTTGATTAAATTAAAAATTCATTTAAGTATTAAGAATAACGTATATGTATGCTGCAAAAGAGAGGAGGCAAATTTAAGTACAAGAGGTGCCCGTAGAAACATCTGTTGTTAGCTAGTGAGGAAAAAAAATATATACTTTGGTCACCGCTTTAGATCCACAGACTTTGCTCATGCCACAGATTTGTTGTAGATCTATTAATGAAAACCCATTCTTGTTACTTTCAGTTGTAGTCGCCTGAAGATTTAAGTTCCTATAGTAGAAGTGGTCACTATTGCAATATAAGTAGTGCTTTTAATAATATTTATGAAAATATTCTGTTACCAATCACAATAGGAATATTACTGGTAGAATCGGAAAATGGGATATTAAACACTGCCTAAGAATGCGATTATTACTTATTAAAATAAAGACAAAAAGTTTCCCCAAAAGGCCTATTATCATTTAACGTATTTGTAATTTAAAAAGGGTGGCACTCGTTTAAGTACTCGTAAAAGTGGCACTCGTTTATTTTGTTCCGCAAACAATGCATAGTGTCCGTAAATGAGTAATGAGAGTGAGATGTAAATGAGGGTAGTGTACGGAATGAGAGTGCTGAGGGGAAGTGTTCGAGTGCAAAAAGGTGGAGTAGTATGAACTTGGGAGAGATATATGAATTCATAGGGACAGGGTGTGATCGCAGGAGTATAAATGAATGCAGTTGTTAGTCAGTTGTTAGTCAAGGTGTGGGAGTGGGTGGGATAACGCGTTAGTCGTGGGGTGTATCATAGCAATGGGAAAATGTTTGAGTGCATAGAGGTGAAGTATGAGTGCAAGTAGGGGGTCTGAGAGTGTATGGGAATGGTGTATGAGTGCATCTTGAGGATATGCGAGTCATGGGGGTTGTGTTGCAGTGTATGGGAATGGTGTATGAGTGCATAGGGGTGTTGTATGAGTACATCTGGACGGTGTGAGAGTCCATGGGGATGGAGCGAGAGGGCATGGATATGGTGTGAGAGTTCATGGGGATGGTGGTAGGGTGCTTCGGTTGGTGTTTGAGCGCATGGGGAAGGAGTATGAGGGCATTGGTGGCTGTGTGAGTGTTGGTGGTGCATATGAGCACATGGGGTCGTCCCAATGAACTCATGCACTGCCTGCGCACAAGCTGACCTTTGCTTTCATACCAAATCCCTATGCATTCACACCAAGCGCCAGGCGCCCATACACCACCCCATGCTCTCACAAACCATTCCGCTGAGCTCGCAAACCATCTGATGACCTCACACTATCCTCTTGAACTCATGCACAACATCCATGTAATCATTCCACATTCCTGTGCTCAAGTACGCAACCTCAATGCATGTGGTGAGTGTTCGTACATGAGTGTACAGTGAAAGTGTTTAGGAGTTTGTTTTGTGTGTGTGAGTGCTAGGAGTTGTTTGCGTGAGCATGGGAAGGTGTTTGTGTGAGTCATGGGGGTTGTGTTGCAGAGTATGGGAATGGTGTATGAGTGCATAGGGGTGTTGTATGAGTAATCTGGACGGTGTGAGAGTCCATGGGGATGGAGCGAGAGGGCATGGATATGGTGTGAGAGTTCATGGGGATGGTGGTAGGGTGCTTCGGTTGGTGTTTGAGCGCATGGGGAAGGAGTATGAGGGCATTGGTGGCTGTGTGAGTGTTGGTGGTGGATATGAGTGCATGGGGTCGTCCCAATGAACTCATGCACTGCCTTCGCACAAGCTGACCTTTGCTTTCATACCAAATCCCTATGCATTCACACCAAGCGCCAGGCGCCCATACACCACCCCATGCTCTCACAAACCATTCCGCTGAGCTCGCAAACCATCTGATGACCTCACACTATCCTCTTGAACTCATACAAAACATCCATGCAATCATTCCACATTCCTGTGCTCAAGTACGCAACCTCAATGCATGTGGTGAGTGTTCGTACATGAGAGTACAGTGAAAGTGTTTAGGAGTTTGTTTTGTGTGTGTGAGAGCTAGGAGTAGTTTGCGTGAGCATGGGAAGGTGTTTGAGTGAGTCATGGGGGTTGTGTTGCAGAGTATGGGAATGGTGTATGAGTGCATAGGGGTGTTGTATGGGTACATCTGGACGGTGTGGGAGTCCATGGGGATGGAGCGAGAGGGCATGGATATGGTGTGAGAGTTCATGGGGATGGTGGTAGAGTGCTTCGGTTGGTGTTTGAGCGCATGGGGAAGGAGTATGAGGGCATTGGTGGCTGTGTGAGTGTTGGTGGTGCATATGAGTGTTGGGGTCGTCCCAATGAACTCATGCACTGCCTCCGCACAAGCTGACCTTTGCTTTCATACCAAATCCCTATGCATTCACACCAAGCGCCAGGCGCCCATACACCACCCCATGCTCTCACAAACCATTCCGCTGAGCTCGCAAACCATCTGATGACCTCCCACTATCCTCTTGAACTCATGCACAACATCCATGTAATCATTCCACATTCCTGTGCTCAAGTACGCAACCTCAATGCATGTGGTGAGTGTTCGTACATGAGAGTACAGTGAAAATGTTTAGGAGTTTGTTTTGTGTGTGTGAGTGCTAGGAGTTGTTTGCGTGAGCATGAGAAGGTGTTTGTGTGAGTCATGGGGGTTGTGTTGCAGAGTATGGGAATGGTGTATGAGTGCATAGGGGTGTTGTATGAGTACATCTGGACGGTGTGAGAGTCCATGGGGATGGAGCGAGAGGGCATGGATATGGTGTGAGAGTTCATGGGGATGGTGGTAGAGTGCTTAGGTTGGTGTTTGAGCGCATGAGGATCAATATTTTAGCTATCGAATATTTATACCACAAAATTTATTTAAACTGGGTACCTAACATTCAGGAAAGTTTTTTTCCCCCAAAAAAATAGTTTTAATGTCTTGAAGTATTTGATGCCTAAGTATTGGCACTCCAAGGTATTGTGATTTGTTCCTATTACTTTGGGGGTGCTTAATTAAAAAAAAAATAGTTCGTAATTTTACCCATCGATTTAGGATTTAAGATACATCTCCCTATCCCAATTGATAGTTTCCACCAGCTCGTAAATTATCTATATTGAGCTTAAAAAAGCGGGAATCGTGAAAGCGCAAAAGATCATGAGATTAAGGCCATTATTACAGCTTCCAAATGGAAATGGAATGAAATCTGACGGAATCCTATAATTTGTCGATTCTCCTCTTTGGTTGGTTCATTCAAACCAGTTAGGATACTTTAATATCCCCCATTAAAGGAGATTAAAAGATTTTTTGACGTTTCGACAAATATTTGAAAGATTTCATTAGGTTCGTGACTAAAACAATTAGTTGTTGAGAAACTCACTATTTTTTTTATCATTTCACGTCTGTTTGATTTCGAAATAATCAAGATAGGTCTTTAACCTTATTGTGGGTTAATATATTTTTGTCCTTCTTGCAAGTTATTTTTCTTTTCATATCTAGATAGATAGGTTTATATGAAATACGTAATATCAGCACGCAACTCTGAGAATTCATTACCGGTAAAAATCATGTAAGTATTCAAATTTTAAATGTTACTAAATAAAAAAAAGTTCTTGTTTTCTTAGATTCTTGTACTATTTGCATCATCATAAGTTCTTTTTTTTAAATTTTGCTGTAAAAGGACCAATTTAATTTACAACTGTATAATTTTAAAATGAAGTTTTTAAACATATTTGATTATTTTGTGAGTGGAACTGTTTTGAAATCATGCCTAAAAATAGTTTGGCTTCTGAGTTCCAATTAAAAAAATGTGATGCAAAATTGAAAATTTATTTTATTACTTAAGAATAAGATAGATTTCATACACTAATCCTTACTCATTCTAAATGTTTTGGCGCCTCTGTCTTTAAGCATGGAAGGATATTTGACTATAAGCTAAAATGGTGTGTCATGTATTGGACTGTTGAGCTGTTACTGTTTCCTATATAATACACATTCATTTTAAAATAAATTGAAACTCACATGAAATAGATATTTCTAAGTCCATTGAATATGTTAATGTGAAACTATACCAAAATTACGAGCACGATTTTTAAATTTTAATCAAATTAATATAGACATGAAAAGTACACATATTTATAGCCTAAAATTACTCTTGTTACACGTTTAAAACTTGATAAATTTACTTGAAACTACTTTACCAAACGAAGAGAGAATAAGAACTTTAAATTTAATTCAATATTCAACTAGGCATAAAAAGTACACGTGTTTACAACTTGCGTAAAAAAGGGCAGGTGTGGGGCCCTACAGTTGGCCCGGACACCTGACATATGAACAGTTATGCCCATTCAGAAGCTTCCCTCTTCCACTGATGCCAGCTGTGCATTCCTTGCTCTCTTCTTTGATTCAGGACAATGGCAACAGCTAGGTTTCGGTTTCAACTTTTTTCCCCCCAATTCCTTCTTTTCACTTTTTCGTTTTAACCTTTGGAGAACATGTGTTTTCCATCTGAAGGTTGCATTCAAGATGGTTTGGGTTCCCCTCAAATATGCGAAATTTTTTTCTGTAGCAGATGGATAACTCTTATTGATAGCTTTTTTTACAACTTAGCTGTCTACTTTTCTTTTAAAATTATACAGTTGGAAGGTTTTTAATACTAAGTTTAAAAAAAAATCCTTTCATCTGAAGGTTTGTAGATCCTAAGACTTCATAAAAACTTTTTTACTACTAGTTCTTTTTTGCATTTTTCCGACAATATTTTGTTTTGTACCTTTTGTTCTACCTTATAGGATGCCAAGGGAAACTTTTATAGCACACACGCATGATAAAAAAAACTTGTTAAGTTAGCAAACCACATCGTATATAGAAATTTTCCCGCATTTTCACCCCCTAGGCTTCCAACCCTCCACATTTGTGTATTCAATTTATGAGGAGGGACGAGTAGGACAAGGAGAGGACCAGCGTTCCGAACCACCAGGGGACGAAAAAGAGCGTCTGGCGAGGTCCGGATATCGTCTGCTGCGGGACGGACCTCCCCAGGACGTTCCCCAGCATGTGGAGACACTCTCTGGAGAAGTCGCGAGGGCTGATGGAAAGAGTCGTGGACACCACCGGCAAGACCGTCATCAAGCAGAGGAGCAATGCCCACGTCGGTGCATATTTATTTAACGGATTTTAAAATCGAACGATTCCTTTCCTAATTTTGGAGCTTTTTCGACTCCGTTAACCGACTCCGACTTACAAGGAGAGGTCCTCTTCGGGTGTAACCCAAAGGGTCTCAAAATGAGTTAAACAATATTTTTAGAGGGAAAATACCAAAATTTTTCTGGGTGAGGAACCCTAACCCCCTTGAAAGGTTGCTGTTTATTATTACACTGTTTTTTCCTTGATTCTGCGGCTCACAATGAGTCTTTGGGTGTAACCTAAAGGGTCTCAAAATGAGCCGAAGAACTATTTTATAGAGGGAATTTAATAAAACCTTTTTTGGTCAATCGCAATGATATGATAACACAATTTTTTATTAAGTGCACCAATATTAAAATTGTATGTGTAAGTCATGCAAAATCTTACACACATAAAAGTACACGTAATGAGGTATGTCAGAAGTAATGTTGAGTCAACCCCCTGAAACAAAAGTCTAGTTATGGCCCTGGGCCATAGAGGTAGAAGAACAATAGAGGCGGAACGGACGGCAACCCTGTGTTCCCCCAACATCAATGCCAGGCAAATAAAAATTCTTTAACATTGCAGCTCCCATAGACGCATCGATTTCAAAAGGGAAAAACCGCTATAACTCATAGACAAATGATAGGAAAAAGAAAAAAAAGACCTATTTACTATACATAACTTAATTGCAGTTATAAACTACTTCTAGTTTTATAAAATGAACACTTATGAATCGATTGGATATGTTTTTAAATCAATCAAATCAGTATTTTTGGTTGAAAATTGTCTGTTAAGAAGGATTCGAAACTAGTTGCATTTTTTATTTCCTAACTATATGTAACCCTGGACCTTTTTTTTAAATGGCAGGTAATTTTGAACCTTTACAGCTGTAACTTAAGTCCATTAACCCATGTCATGCCGAAGCAGTACTTACTTTGCGTTACCCATGCTATCTGGGCCAGTGCGGGCACCTGTGGACCGAAGCCACGGAGGGGAAGCACTGTTGCCCACGCCACACACATTCACACAGGCACAGCCCCTTTTTACAGGGGGGGGCCAAATTCATTCCTCACACACATAAGGACAGAAACTAACATCCATGCCAAACGGGGATTCGAACCCCAAACGTACGGCTTCGCAGTCAGATGCTCTAACCACTAGGCCAGTACGTCGGCACCCAGGACCTAATAACGACAATTTGTTTTTCGAGGATATTTGCAAAATAAGTTTCTATACCCCACTGTAAGAACAATCCCGTAAAATGGCGTAACTTTGGCCCAAATGGAGTGTTTTATTTCACATTAAATGCAATGAAAGTGGTGAAGTCCACTGAACGTTGTTTTGAGTAATCGAAGGTTTTCTCCAACATCGCCTGTGTGGTTCCAATGGAGACGGCTTTTGACTTAGGTGACTAATTCCCGCAGTTTAACTCAAAACCGTCAATATCCATAGTTAAAATTTAGTTAACAATTCAAGTTTTAAGATCCAGCCCTTTCGTCACATGCTTTGTCACTTGAAAAGACGTTAGGTCGCTTCGGAAACAAAGAAACCTTAATCACCGTTCCATCTCTCTCATTAAAATTTCCTTTTAACTGGTAGTGCCATGAACAAAAATCCACGACTGTCGGTTGGGACAAAAATATCAAGGTTAGCCCTGCAGTCTCCTCAGAGCATCATTTTGCCACGCCCTGGGAAAAGAAAACGAAAGGGGGCTGGGATTTTTGGAAGCTGTTTTAACCTTCACATTGGGACCTTCTCTACGCCCATTCTTTGTTTGTTTTTAGTTTGGTGCTCTATATAAGGCTCGGACAGCGAGCGAAATTTATATTTTCCAGTCTTTAGAAAGGAAAGTAACTTTTCATCATGCAATCTCTGGTAAGTGTGCAAACCATTCTTTGAAATAAATATACTAGGCATTTGATACCTTTAATTTCATTTTATTACTGAATTTATTGCATCTAGTATTTTTGTCATCGGGTTTCAAGAAATTAGAGTAATACGACTTATATTATTATTTTTTTAACTGTTTGATAGCATAAAATTCTACTTCTGTTTATATATGGTGCGTAAGCTATTTAAGATATTATTTGTTAAAATGTAGTTTGAATTAAATTTTCTTTTTAAGTTAAGATTATTAATTGAATTATCTCTATAAACTTTTTACGCTTTTTCTTGACTAACTTTCATTGCAGAAAATTGGAAAATAATAAATTTTTTATATTAAGATTTTAAGAACAGTTGCTATTTAAATACGAAGTTATACCTAGAACAAACAAAAAAAAAATGTAAAGATTTTCCAATAAAAGCTATTTATGTTTTTACTACCTTGGGCCAGCTTTTCATAAGTGTGTAGGAGCTGTTTTAAAATGAAAAACATTGAAAAAATATTTAGGTTACTTCTAGTTTAGGTTAAAAAGTTTAGGTTACTTCAACAATTTTATTATTATTCAATTATATTAATTATTATTATTTATTATTATTCAATTTATTATTATTCAATTATATTATATTATTATTATTCAATTATTCAATTATTTCAACATTTTTCACTTTAAATTTTCTTTAAAACTTTTCGAATTTATTAATAAAAAGAATCAAAGTAATCTTTTTGAAACTACTTTATGAGTTTTCATTCGAAATAAAATAAAATAATAGAAAACACTGCTTGTTTGCAAAAATATTCGTTAAAAGATTTGTAGTGAAATAAAATTATGAAAATTAAGCTTTATATAATAAAGGGTTATGCCCAATCGTTATTAACTTTCTGATTCATATTTAAGAGTTTCCTAAATGAAGATTTCCTCAACTAACAGGCTTTAAATTTTCTTTCCAGTTCGCCCTCCTTGTTGTCGTTGCCTTGGTGGTGTGTGCCAGCGCACAGTACGTCTACAACACCTATCCTTACAACACAGCTTACAACACCTACCCCTACGGATATGCCGCCCCTTCCGTCTACAACTATGGTGCCTACAACCCTGCCCTCAGCTACTACTGGAAGAAGTAAATGACTTGGACTCGGACCACTGACACGGATATGTAAGTACTATAAAACTGTTCTAATGTAAAGTTGCTTAAAATGTATTTAAAAATGTGAAAGCATTTTATTGTTCCTTAAACGTTTTGCATGTGGCTAGGACAGTGCATGGAAATTCAGTTTTTAAAGGTACTTATCCACAGACCAAAATTTTTACTCCCCATTGGATTTATGCACTAATATCCACTCAAGGACAACAGTTTGAAAAGTTTAAAAAATACTTTAAAGCAAGTAAATTACTTACTCTCTTACTCTTTCTATTCCTAGCATTTAGCCCATAATATCTTATAGTTTATATATTGCTCCTGGAAAATAACGTATTTTCTAACTCTAAACTGTGTATTAAACTTTTCTTGATTATGTAATTTTAAATTGTTTTGGGGTTGATTTTGCCCTTTAGATGTTAATTGGTAGAGTTTTGAAGCATCCCTTATATTGGTCATTCTAAATTAAATATGTACCATTAAAGAAAATTCGTTACTTTCGAACGGATAAGATATTTTGAAAATTTCCCTACCTATATTTTTAAAAGGGAAGACATATTAATTTGAAATAATGATAAATAAAATATATTAATCAGTATTAAGTAATGAATTTTAATATGATTAACATTGTGGAAAAAATTACTTAAGTAAATTCGTTAAAACTGCATGCATACAATAATGACATTCAATTTAGAAATCCTACTTATGTTAGAAGAAATAAAATAGTGAAACATTATCTTTATTAGAATATTAATAAATATTATAAACAAATCAAATTATTTATATCACAATTGACTGAAGCGTTACTTCATAAGCCATCAATTTAAAAGTTAATCATTTTAAAACCCAAATTTAAAAGAAACATAGATTTCGTTTCTTTAAAAAAAATAAGCTACCCTCGTGTGCTCATTACTTTAATAATTAAATAAGAATATTTACTTACTGGTTAGTTTTGTTGTGAATTCTTTTCAGTATGCTAATACTTTCTGCCTTTTTCAGGAACTTCGTTATGGAATACTGCAGCTATCCCTGAACGGCTATTCTTCATCCAAATGACAGAATCTCTATTTTTGTTGATACTTTTTCACACTTTTTTTTTAATTTTTAGAAGAAATTTTAAAATTTTAAAATAAGGTAATATTTCAAAAATAAAATTATTTGTTTGTTATCTTTTGTGTTTTGTTTTTTGTTTAAATTTTAAGGAAGGACATTCAAAACATTATTAATGTGATGGATTATAGCTTAAAAGAAATATTTCTGACTAAGAAAATTATGAATTTTATTCTTTAATTTTAAATGTTAAATCATTAGTAATTTCAATTAATCTCTCTCTTGAATCAATGAACAGAATGAAATAATCTTGAATGAATACGAACAGTCTTCAATGAATTTCTTGAATGTTGGTTAGGTTACTTGCTATAATAAAACTATACTTAAATCATATTTAATTTTTCACTATTATTAAAGTTTAAATTTTAATTGAAAATGCAAAAAAAAAAAAAAAAATGGGGGAAATGTTAAGAGGGTTTATGTAGTTAAACAATCCAAAAATGTTTCTTTTTAATGATAAGTAAAACTTTTACTTTAACCTAAAATGAATTAAAACTTTTGTTAGTGTTCTTCAAGGAAATCTTATTAATCCAAAAACTAGAAAAAATATTTAAAAGCTAGTATTTATCGGTATTAAATAATTTTAGCTGATAAACTTTAAATAAGAGAAAGAAAATTTGTTAATAAAAGTTTGAATGAGTTCATTTAAAATTACTTAATTGAATAAGAATAATATAATTTTATAAATTACTTTATTATTGTTATGTATTATTTCTTATTTATGAAAAAGCTAATTACGAGTGGGCGAATACATGAGTACATAAAAGATTATAATATGATGACAAAAGTTTTTAAGAATCCTTGTAAATAATATGATAAAATCATTCATTATTTCAAAATTAAACAAAAATTTAAGATAATTTGCCAGAGGAACGGTAAGTAGCTGTTATCATCTGTGAGATCCTTGAACACCTTGTTTCTTGAATTCTCAAGTATAATCTAACCCAGGGTCTTCTGAAGAGATGAATATCAAGACGCATTTCTCAAGAAATTTTAATTTTCCTCATAAAAAGGTTTTGAAAATTTTATAAGCAAACTGATATAATAGATTCATATCAGAGTGAATTTCTCTAATAATATAGACACATTAACTCATAAAAAATATATTTTTAATACTTTATTAATTTTTTGAAATTATCTAATTAATTCCAAACTTAATAGAAAAGATTATTTGCATGTTGTGAGATGCAAATTGTAATTCATCATGATATTATATTATGTATCATTGATACAACAAATTGTTAGTTATTCCCCAACTGACATCTTGTTAATAAATTAAAACTCCATGATGATGAAAATGAACCGATTTGAAATATTATCTCGCATAATTTGGTAAAATATCTAAAAAAAAATTTATGATTGATGTAATAAGGCCCTGAAAATAAAATGCATTTATGTAGTTAATGTAAAAGATCAATTTAAAAGTATAAATATAAACTTTAAATGCTTTTAATTGCTATTCTAAAAGTTGTAAATACAAGTATAACATAAATCTTTCAAAAATATTTTTTAATAAATTTGTTTCACTCTTTCAGTCCAGCCTCCCCAATTTATTTATAGGATTCAATGGTAATATCGGGCGGCCTAGGATTGAAAGGATTAAAAGTTAATTTATCTGAAATTAGTCATTTTTTAATTTTTGAATGCTAACATTTTTTTCTAGAATATAATAAAAGAGAAAAACCATTTAAATAATCAGTGTTTGATTTTTAAGTGTCCTATTTTCAACCACGACAGAATTTGCTTATGAAATTCCTGTTGCATGTTTTGTTATTGGGTCGTTAGGAGGTAGTTTGGGAGCATTTTTAAGTAAAATTTGGGTTTATTATATATTATTAGAGAATAAGTGGTTATTTTAAATGTATAAAACGAACATTTCCTTTTGGCAACGAATTTTCATGGTTCTATATTAAACATGGTATTCATTATATACATGGTATTCATTATAATAAGGAGAGAGATGGGAAACTATAGAATTACATGTTATACCTACTCAAGATTGTTTAAATGTTTTGAACGTTTTGAGTAAATATGAGAGTTAGAAGAAATCGTCATATAGTTTTGAACAGTCAGTTACTACACTATATTTTTAGATATTTCCACTTAAAAAATAGGTTCATCAAATAAATATAAGAAAAACATTAACCTAGAAGAAGGTTGAATTATGAATTAAATATCTGTTATACTTTTATGTTTATTTTTGGTTGATATTTCAGTTATATTCACACTAACTTAAAGGAGCATTTAAATGCATTTGAAGTTAATGACCTTTAAGGTAAAGAGAGCATAATTTTCGTTTTTAAAAGTAAACTCTAAAAACTCTCTCATCTGTTTGAAAACTTTTTAAAATTATGTTTGGAACCCAATATTGTTTTCTGAATGAAATTAAACAAAAAAGAATTTCCCAAGAAATCAGTAATTTATCATCTATTAACAGAGGCAGTTTTGGATCTAACTTAAAACCTTAATAGATAGTATTTTTCATTTTCTACTAAGTCTGCCATAATAGGTATACAATATACATATTGTTTTTTGAGTGTCCACTAGAGAATGGATAAAGTCGTCTCAATTATCAACAGCCTTGTATTCTCAATGTCTTCAATTAAATAATTTTATTACTTGGTTATTTTAAAAATATTCAATATAAAAGAAGAAACTTAAAAACTGATATCTAAATAAGTACCTATTATTCACTTATTTTATATAAGTTTACTGGGTTTACTTATTGACAACAATTGAACTGCACTGAACTGATTGGCAACATTGAGCTGCTTTACAACGGAATTGTGAAAGGATTGTTATAATTATAGTTTTATTTCATTTTTACAAATTTTACTAATAATGATATGAGCCAATAATGAAATTATCTTTTAGTGGTAAATAGAATCCGTTAGGTTATAAACCATCTCACGTTTAAGTTAATTTTTCTGCATACTAACTATTACGTAGGAAAAGTATGTTTTACGGTGATCATGCCATGGTTTTATGTAAGAGCTAACCATTAAAAAAATTTAAAACGTAGCGTAGATACACCTCTGGGATATATCTTTATTTCGATAAAAATTGAGCAGCTAAATTGATTCAGTGCTTTTAAAACAAATGTCAATACAACTTTTTTAAACTTGGAAAAGATAGAAAATATTCGGGGCATTATTAACCGAAAAAATAAGGAAGTGAACTATATTTTTGAGAAGTAATTAGGGAAATAAATTACATAAGAAATAATTAATTAGGTAAAGTAAATTATTTTGCTTGAGAAATTAACAACAATCAAGAGAGCATACTCGAGAATGCGAGATATCACCCCTAATTCGAGAGTAACTCGTGTTGGTCAATACGGCTGTTAGAGAATCAACTAAGGTTCAACACAAGTTCCGAAGTTCCAAAAGCTAATGAAACGGAGATGAGGAACTACCTGTAGGGTCAGTTTGGCCTGAGTAAAATTATTCATTTGGTTAATTTGACCTGAGTAACCACTACTGGGGGTTCTAAATCCATTAGTTTACTATAGTGGAGGGAAAAAAACTTTTTCTCGAAATTCAAAAATATACCCATGAAAAATGTTGTCTAACATTAACTGGAAGAAAACCTGCGAAAGAATTTTTTAAAGCGGTTAATATCTTTTGTTCGTGCATCGAGCTTGAAATTTTCAAAAATTGTTAAAAATTAACATATTTTTTGGAATTTTTTAAATGTTATTTCTGGTTTTAAGATTGACACTTTATGACTTGAAAGGGTTTTTTATGAAGTCAAAATAAGTCCTTTAAGTTTTTGGCTTTTTGGTTGCATATATTTCCCTTCTTTGGCAAGTTTTTTTTAAAACGTAAAATTTTCTACGTCTGTAAAGTTGTTTTTTGTATGTCATCTCACGGTTTTTAAGAAATGTCCAGAAATTAAGCCCAAAAAAGAGAAAGTACATCGAGTTCAGCCTCCAACATGCAGCTTTACCTAATTATATGAATTTAAGGGGGTCATGGAGTGCCACTGAACCCCTTATCATTTGATTTCTTGTCACGATTAATGTCAGGCATGATTTTGATTAGGTACTTTAAAAAAATAAGACAAAATAGGTGTAGTGTGCAAACAAATGTAAAAGTTGTACAGAAATCTAATATTCCATAGCTGTTTAAGTGTAGTAAGTTAAAAACATACTTAAACTTTCCAATATTACTTCTTTAAAAGGCGTGGACCCGTGGACCTAGAAAATAGAAAGTTAATGGGGCGTAAATTATTCGATATAAAATACTACGGGTTGGTAAAATATAACCTATCTAAAATTAATTTAATTATTCTACTTCAACTTATGTAAATTTGATCCTCTTAAAACGGGTTTTAACCCATTTTCCGCCGTTATTGAGAAAATAGGAATGATTTACAAGAAATCAAACGATAGGGGGTCAGTTACACTCCATGACCCCCTTTAAATTCATATAATTTGTTAAATGGGCATGGTGGAAGCGAAACTCAATGTACTTTCTCTTCTTTGGGTTCAATTTCTGGATATTTTCTTAGAAAACTGGAGATGACTTAAAAAAAACTTTACAGGCGTAGAAAATTCACGGGTTTTTAAAACTTACCAAAAAAGGGGAAAATTATGCAAGTAAAACCTTTTAAAAATTTATGGGACTTATTTTGACTGTATAAAAACATTTCAAGTTATAAAGTGTCAATCTTAACACCCAAAGTAACATTTAAAAAATTCTTAAAATTTTAAGTTCGATGCACGAACTGAAGATATTAACCGACTTTAAAAATTCTAGCATGGTTTTTCTTCTAATTACATTAGACAATTTTTGCCATAATAAAGTTTCACAAAAACTTTTGGGAAAAGTGTCCCAGGTTCCATTCAAAAGATTGATTTATTAAGGGATTTTCTATGAAAATAACTCGGTATTCCTATAATTGATTTTTAACTATAACATTGTGAAATATGTACCAAAATGTAGTAAATAGTAGAAATGATGAAGAATTTATTAGACAAATTAAGTCAATCTATTAGGCAATTTTATCATTGAATTTTATATTTCAATAATTTTGAATGTTATTAGCTTTTTAAAACTACAACTGTATTTAAAAACATTTCATAAATTTCGAATCTTATTGAGAATTAAAATTATTTGGTTAGCTTAGATTACAATGTTGAGCTGCCTACAAGATATTTTAATGTCGATACAAAGTTTAACAAATTGTTAACATACGTTTTTAACATGAATATCTAACAGTAAACGAAAAATAATTAAAAATAAAAATACTCCAATATCTATTCCAATTCTATCCAAAAGAAATATCTGGAACACGAATTTCAACATTTTTCATTGAAGAGACGTCTTTTGAAGTACATATAAAAAAAAACTAACCAAATCAGCTGTTTGAGAGCAACAAAAGAACATTTATTATCTCTTAAGTATTCTTACGGCGTCCTGAGAAAACCAGTAGCACCATAACTAGATTCAAAATCCCTGACAAACATCTGATAAAAATAACAAGTTTTATTTGTTACCATTGTATAAACCCATCTCTCCTTGCCACGCCTTTACACATCAGCATAGGAAAAGGGTTTTCCGGATTTTTTGAAGCGGGTTAGCCTTCACGCTAATTTTTTTTCCCACTCACCTCCATTCATTCCTTGTGTCTAGAATACTATATAAAGAGTGGTAAGAGAGGAAGATTCATATTTTCACTGTCTTCAGATAGGAAAGTAACTCTTCATCATGCAGTCCCTGGTAAGTCTTGATTTTTCCTAAAGAAATCCTATGATTTTCATTGAAATTTCATTTAAAATGAACAGTTTCATCAATTCTCTGAAAAATTCAAAAAGCGTTTGTGTTTGTAAACTTTCAGTCATATTCATATTCCCACTTTGATACAATTTCTGAAATAAGTTAATTTTCTAATTGAATTATTTAGTCAAAACGATGCGCCAATTTAAACATAGGTAATTTTTAAAAAAAACTATTTCTTTGTTTAAGGTTTTAGATTTGATATTATTTGCTTTTGTATTGAATGTTTGGATGGGAAAATTTTCACTGAAACTTAAACCTGTGTGGTAGCTTAGTTAGTTAATAGTTAGATTTTTTTTTCAGTTTAAATTCTCGTCAAATGGATTCCTAAGGTTTAAAATACACTCAATGTGTTTTTATGATTCTTTAAAATTTAATGACTGCAAATGAAATTCGCATTAGGTACGGGTAATAGTATTTTAAAGAAATTTTAACTTTTTTCAGTTCGCCCTCCTTGTTGTCGTTGCCTTGGTGGTGTGTGCCAGCGCACAGTACATCTACAACTCCTATCCTTACAACACCGCCTACAACACCTACCCCTACGGATATGCTGCCCCTGCTGTCTACAACTATGGAGCCTACGGTGCTTACAACCCTGCCCTTAGCTACTACTGGAAGAAGTAAATCCCTCGTTCTGGTCTATGGATAAAAGGTAATCTTTTTCAGACATTAGAAAAAGAATTTTACATTAAAAACGTTAATATAATGAACAAAATTATGCAATACAAAACTCACGCGCACAACGAAATTCGTTTTACTTCATTTTAAAAGTGAACACAATTTGTAAAATTTTGAAGAAATAAATGAAGTTTATTTCTTGAAATGTTCTTTTGGCTATCGAGTGTTGACTGTTAATCTGGCTTTATTATGATACCAAAATGACAATGACTGTCAATGTTTTAGTAATATTCAATACCTACTTCAAATATTTACAACGTAAACAATCAACTTTTTATTGATAAATCACAATTCAACAAAACAAACAAAAACAGGATATATTAAAATACAGAATTACATTTTCTCAGAATCTTTTTTAAATACTTTCAAATTTCAAGACGAGTTTGATCAAATAGATTTAAGCAGAATATACAATATATACTCAAAACTTTTTATTTTAAATAACAACATCAATAATTACTACAGCAATATATTGATTGAATCGTCTCAAAAAACATAATTTATCACACTAAATTAAGTATTAAATAAAGTGAGACCATTTCGTGATTCTCAAATTATGTATTAATTTGTATTATGTATTAGTAATTATGTATTATTTTTCTTTTAACTATTTACTAATAGGATTGAATCATATAACTGATTTTAATTTATGTCTTTTTTGCAGGATCTATGAGAAGGAATACTGCAGCTATTCCTGAACTAATCCTCTTCTGCATCGATCTTACGTAAAATTATGATCAAAAACACCACCACTATTGATTCTAATTAGATTTCTTGGAAAATTATATTCAGCTAATAAATTCTTATTTTTATAAGTTCGTATTCTTTTTTGAGTTGAAAATATTTGCTGTTGTGTGATATTCTATGGGTGTTTGTCAATGAATGCAGTATAATTTGGTTTTCCAGCTAACAAACTGCTGAAGTAATTGAAATAGTTTCAAATATTTTTACGAATTTATAAGAACAAAAGGAAATTAAAAATAAAAGGATAAGGAATTTAGTTTATAGTATATGAAATCGAACTGGCATCTAAATAAATATAATGTTGGATATTGGAGGTAAGTCATATTTTTTTTTAAATGGTTTAGAAACATAGAAATTTTAAACTGTGCTATTCAATTGTCGTCCTCCCAACACATTTTAAATATTATACTTTTTCAAATTTATATCAGAAATTTTCACTGTAATTTTCCTTTATCGTAAGTTAAATCCAAATTTTAAAATTCGTGATCTTTGTTTTAGATTTTATAATATTGCTAAGATTAAAAATAAGTAATAGTATTATTTTCAATGCAGTAATTTATTGTTCCATTATGTAAGTTACAAATGTTTATGAACACATCGACAAACTTTTGTGGTTTTACCCAAACAGAAAATACATTAATAGCATTATGAAATCATATTACTCTGTGGGAAAAAAAAGCTTTAATAATAAATAAGATATAGAAACTTAAATGCAAGAAAAGAAACATACTTAAATGTAGAAAGGAAACTTAAGCATAAGGGGGACATCGTACAGAATACAAAATGGACATAACATACTTTAAATCAATTTTTATCTCATTAAATAAATCAAGAATAAGAATTATGTTGAATTCAGATGTTTCAGATGGTAATAGGGAATCAGGATTTTATTTTTCATTCCATTCCACCCTAAATGATATTATTGTTTAAAAATTGCATTTTAAAACTAAATACTTCATATACATTATACAATCCCTAATTAATAATAGTTTTACTAAAATGTTTATGATAAATCGAATTATCTGAAAAGGAATTCATATGAACTCCCTTGGGGAAGAATAAAGAATTAAAAGTAATTAGGTGGTCTGTATATCCCTTTATTTTATATTTTAAAGGTAAATTACAATAATACTGCCCATAAAATAGAAACTTTAACTGGTTTACCCATGAAACCAAAACACTGATCATTAATGTAACTATTAATTATTATATAAAATTTATATATTACACATTACTGTTACTAGATACATTTAATATGCACTACTGTGGAAAAATTCTGTTTGCGAATTGAAAAAGTTTAGGAACGGTCCGAGATTGTAAAAAAATTCTACCTTTTAAATTTAATTTCAATTCTACCGAATAAAAATCTAAAATTCATTTAATTTATATTTCTGTCTTGGACTGTTGTTGATGCTTGTTGTTGCTTATCCTCCTATTTCTGACGAAGTCAGACAAGATCCTTAAGTCCGTTCACTCTCAGGAAATCTAATTGTTGATGGTAAATATAATTAATATAATTAGAAAATAAATGGTCTTTGAATTTGTTAGACTTTTTTTGAATTTAATGATTTTGTGATTTGTTTAATGATATGAATGAGTTTGTTTCAATGTGTTTATTAAATTGTCCATAAAATTTAATAAAATTCTATTTGATGGATTATTTTAAAAACAAACGTCATAAGTTTATACTTCAGGTGGTTTTTTTTATGAAAAACGATTGGTTGATAGGCTTGAAAAATTTAATTTGATTGAACTTGGAATATAGGGGATCTCCTTTAAAGATGGTGAAAACATAATCAAAAAGTAAAAGTATACAAACTAGGGTGTTTTTACATTAAACATTTAATATACATAAATTATAAAAGAAATAGAATTAGAAAAGAAATTTTGTAAAGACATATTTATCAAATTCACTATGACAGGTGTTCTCAAACTTTTGAACATTTCGACTCACTTTTTATAAACAAAATCTAACAATGACCCACTTCATGTGTTAATTTTCACATGCCCCCATAAGAATTTAGCTTCATTCGTGTGGGGTTTGGTCACCAACTAACTATTTTGTTACAATAATAAATTACATGAATGTGTATTTGAGGTTAAATTAACTTTTTGGAAAATTAAAAGGAAGGATTTGAACCTCATCGTAACAATTATTTAATTGTGGTGGCAACAATGAGAATGATTTTTGAAATTTGACTCTAAAAAAGGGTTTCAGCTAGTTTTTTAGTACTCTGGGATAAATAGAGTGTTTTCAGGTGACGTCACAACCGGTTATTTTCTTTTAACTGTTTACCTTCTGTAGGGCTTTTAACTGTTTCTAAGGCCGTTGTTTATCTGTTGCTAAGGCGGTTTTTAGGTATGGGATCACGTGATTGCAAATGCTCCAATAGAAGAATTCCACGGCTAGTCATTTTCTGTAACTGTTAACCTCTGTAGGGCAAAAAACTGTAACATCTTCTGTTGCTAAGACCGTTGTTAGGTCCGAGTCATGTGATTGAAAATGCTCTATTGCATAATTTCTTAAGAGAATTCTTAAAATTTGTATTGATTCCTGATGTGGGGAGCCCTAAGTTTAGAAAACTAATTTTTTTATTTCAAATCTAATTTTGCATTATAAGCATGTTAAAGTGACACGTATATATCTTTTAATTGTGTGTGTGAATTGAATCCAGGCAAATTGAAAATCCTGTCGCGACCCACCAGTGGACCCACAGTTTGAGAACCTCTGCACTATTACATAATGAATATCTATTTCTCGCATTAACTTTATATCATTAAAAAACAAGATAGCCATTTTAGCTATAAAAATTAATCTAATTTTTGAGCAAAGGAGTTCAATATTTTTTGTTTCCATGAAAAAATGTAGGTAACTAAGAAATTTTTACGGAGGAACTTGAAATTCAAATGATTCAATTTATAGATAAACATGGTCGTAAAGCTATTAAAAAATATTCTACAGATATCTTAAACTAAAAATATCATGGAAGCCGTCTGAAATGTTCGACCTAAACACATGTTTTAATATGACTTTCAAAAGTATTTTTACTATCACAATATTATTTTATGTTAAGATAATTTAAAATTGAACAGAATTTTGTATATTTTGTTGACTGTTTTAACAGCTCAAAATCACACTCATTTCATCGTTTAATAAATTTAAAAACTCCTTTTAAATCATGAACTTAAACAATAGAATTTCTATTGCAGTAAAATACCTGTATAGTCTTGATCAGAAAGATGCGTTCTGTTCAAAAACTTCGTCTGTATACTATGCAGAATATAATAAAACAATAAGAATTCCTGCAACTACAAACTTAAGTGAAATCTTATACCTAAAAACTGATTGACCTTAAATGCAACAAACATTGAGCATTCTTCACTGATCAGTATCTAGTTGAGCATTTCCTAATCAACAATTGCATTGAAATGTCTTATGCAATTCTTAATGGGTGACAGGTTTCAAAAGTAAATATAGTATCATTTACTAAACTGGGGACTGTTTGTCGGCTATTCTTAAACGTGAAACCTAATATGTTCGATTTTGTTTTTCATTGCATTGCTATTTTAATGTGCATTCGTATCACCTACGGTTTCGAATTAAGGTTACCTTGAACACCTCGAAGAGCTTCTTTACTTTTAGAATGAATCTAAGATTTCAATTATATTTATATTTTTAGTCTATGAAGAGTATAAATAGTCCTCCTTTGAAAAGAGTGAACATCATTCTTGGATACTTCAAGAGCTCAATATGAAATTCCTGGTAAGTCCCAATTTTCCTTTTAAACTTGAGTATTATACCAATAAAGCTTAAAAATCTTTTATTTTATTACTATCTAGAATGGATATATACGTTTTTGATAAAATTAAAATTAACGTTTTGAAATAATATAATTATGATAAAATAAATTTGCTTATAACTCCAAATGAAATACTTTTAAATAATTTTAGGAAAAAAATAACTAGCAGTTTTTTAACAATTGTTTTCACAATTTTTAACTAATACGTATAAGAAAATATATTAAATAATATCGATTTTTAGATCCTTAAAGGATTTTTTTTTATTTCTTCCATTAAACTTTGAAACTATTGCCAGCTGCAAAAAAAACCCCTTCAGACGCAATTTTAGTTATGAACTCGTTCTTTTAAGTACTAATAAATGAAATTAAAATATCTTCGTTTTGGAATATTTGGTGCGTCTATATAATTAATTACATCAGTTTTCTTGTTTTGCGTGGTGCAAAGTTACTATCACAAATAGTTTGAAAAGAAGTGTATTTATATGTTATAATTATATTGATATTAAAATGAGATAAACTGTTTATAACAAATAATGCAATGAAAGCTTACAGTTTCAAATAAGAGAAAGTGAACTACACTTCTTAAAATTGTGAAAAATTTTAAATTGAAAGTTCACGATTAAAAATAAGAGAAAAAAACTTCTTATTAATAGTGAAAGTGAAAGCTATAACTTTTCAATAAAACTGCCAATTCAAAATAGAATAGAATCAAACTGAACTTTCATTTCTCCTAAAACTGTCTTCTCTGTTCCAGTTTGCCATTCTGATCGTCGTGGCTTTGGCCGCCTGTTGCTTGGCCCAGTGGCGTTCTCGATCCTCCTGGAACTACAACCGCGTGCCCAGCGGAGGGTACCCCTACAACTATGGAGGAAGCTGGAACTCCCAATCCTTTGCACCCGGACGGGGATACTATGGAGGCCGAGACTGGTACTGAAAGAATCAGCCCCAACCATGTAGGTGATGACTTATTTCAATCGAACTGTTTTTCATAAAGTGGATGCAGAGTTGCACTTCCCATAGTCATTTCTGTGTTCTTGTATTCTACCCCTTCCAAGAAAAAGGCTAAGATTTTAAAAGGATAACTTTCCCCTTTAACTTTTTTTTATGTTTAAGCACGGCTTACTAGATACTTATACAGCCTAGCCGAGTTTTAAACAATGAAAACCATTTGACAACTTTTCCCGCTTGGAGCGCTACAAGACCTACCTATATCACCCACCGCCTTCAACACTGTGAATATGCTTTGCCAGTTGGTCCAGTATTGCCATCTGGATTTGCAATGATTTCCGTACTCGGCTAGCCTGTATAAGTATCTAGTAAGCCGTGGTTTAAGAATGCAACTCAGGTTCACCCCTTGTGTATTGGGTCAAAAATAATTATAAAAATATGAAGAGTCAGGGGTTAAAATGAGAGGGATAAATGGGAAATGACTCGTTCTGGATTAGAGAATATAGCTAATAATCAAATTTATCCTAATTTTGATGAAACGTATGGGGGGGAATTATACAAAATGTAAATACTTGTACAATAGGAGACTACAATTTAGTATATTAGAGAAAGATTAAAATTCATTTTTATTTCATTTAAATTTAAAACGATTAAAGTGCAAAAAATACATTACTGTAAGGAGAGTTGAGAAGAATTTTATTTGAGGGAGAAAGCTTACGGATAATCCGAACCAGATTAATCCAGAATATACCAGTATTTATCCCTTTTTGAATTACCCATTATAAATATCGTTTAAAATAGAAACTTATAAAAAGAGATTCAATTACGATAACAATTATTATTCTAGTAAAATATCGATTCTTTAAAGAACTAATATGGGTTAAATAAAACTCCTTATCATAATTTTGATCTTAGATTGTTGTAATATACACAATTATACTATATCATTTCCCGTGTCGAAAGCAAAACTTCTCTTTCTTAAAAAAAAAGAAAAGAAATTACTTAAAATCCTAATTTCATTAAGAAAAATGTTTCGAACCATGTAAAATTAAAAATTTGAATGAGTCGAAACTCAACCCTACAAAATATAATTATATCCAATATTGATTCTAATTATCCTCAATGTTGGAGATCCAAAACGAAGATCCTTAATCCTGTATATTATTAATCTGCTATGTTAATCTTTAATGTTTGGGATGTTATCCCACTTAAACTCTGTTTTTTCTAACCACGAATTTAAGCTATAAGTGGTTGAACTCTTTCAATGGTTTCATTTTAAGTTGTTTAACCAATGTGTTTTACAGGGACTTCTCAACTGTTGATGACTACGGATATGGATTTTTATTGAAACGTAACTGCTCTTCTTTTCTTTAAAGAATCAAACTTGATACCAGTCCTAAATTTAAGTCTGAATATGATTCTTCTTTGTATGCTCTTTAATTAAGTAACGAAATAAAGTTTTATTTCGATGCATTTTCCAGTTCCATTTTTCTCTGTTCTAAAATACATTCATTAATTACATAAAAAAACAATTATCGAAATTTTAAATGATAAGTATGTTTAATTTTTATTCTTTTGTTGTGTTATGAAATTTACGTTTCATCCGATATATTTTCTCAGCAAGCATTTTTAACAAGGTACACATACAAACAACTCAAATAAAAATTAGTACAAAAATGCTAGCAAAATACAAAAGTCTAAATATAAAAATATCTTTTACTATAACATACCCCAACCAACCAATCTTACTACTTTTAAGTGACTTACATTTTCGCTTAGTAAGCCTTCATAATCATAAATCAAAATCAAAATGTAGTATAATTATCGGTATAATAAAGAAGTTATAGCGAATATTCTTTTAACGGATGAACTTAGCATAGCAATTCCATTTAACGACCATTACTTAAACTCTTCATTACACAGCCGACGTTATAACAAAAATAACAATTTTCGTCTAATCAGGATCTTTATAACTAAGATCATTCTGAAATAATAATAATAATAACAACTTGGCGGCGGATTGAAGGTTGAACCATTTCTTTCTCCTTTTGACGGGATTCTCCGTTATTATTTTTCCTTAACCTTCAAACAGGTGAAAACTGCACTTGAATATGAAATGAGGGAGATCTTCCTTCATTTACATATGTATATTGAAGGTCAAGATTGAAAGTTCGACAGCTCAGAGCATTTACAAAGGAGAACCCTTCTTACTTGGGCAGATTCTCAAGGTTTTTTTTAAGAATTTGACCGGTTAATTTTTAATTGCCCACACATAGAAGATTTTAACAGAAGTCCAGTTATTTCATAGAAAGAAGTGTTCTGCAAATCCTAAGAAAATATAAAGTTTTTCAAGTAAAAAAACTTTTTGATTAGGTTAATTAGTTTAATAATGGAATATAAGCTTCTAGAATAAATACATGTTCAAAGCATACTGATGTATGATAGTTTTATTCCATGATTTTGAGCTTTGTCACTAGCCCTATTCAGACTTAGAAATTCAAAAATCAAAGATAAAGTAGTTGGGAATTCAGTTAATAGGTTGGCACCAAATAAAAGCATTTTTTAAAAATGTACTACTAAATTAAAATTAAAATGATTAGTTTATTAATTTTCAAATTTTTTAATGAAGGAAAATCTAAAACACTAATTGAAAACCTCTTTAGAGCCATAAATACTTAAAAAACCTTTTTAAAACATACTACATGATTACGCATTATAATTGTATTAATTAACATTGCAGTTCATTGTATACTAGGATGGTTTGGTTTGGTTTTTTTTGTTACATATATTTTCCGGTATGTGTGCTTGATCTCAAGGATCCGCTTATACACCTTCGTCAAGTAAGACAGACACAACAGAATTTTTACTGGCACAAAGAAGGAAAATACACCCAGGGGCGAGGTGAGAATCGAACTCACGACGGGGCAGTGCGCAGACTGCTGGCGTGAAAGGCAGAGGAGTTGTATACTAGGACTGGGCGAAATTGAAATTTTGATATCGCGATATATCGTCGATCAAATATCGATATTTCACGATAGATCGATATTTCGTCAAACTATCGATATATCGTCAAAATAATTATATCGTGAAATATCGATATGACGATATATCGAAAAAATATTGATTTTAATATCTATATTGGATTGATATCGATATTTTTCGATTTATCGATATTATATATATATATATGTAGTTAAGTAAACACAAAATAAAAAGCTTGTTTTGTAATTGTTAGTATCATTTAATTTTCTTGAGATAATTTCATGAAAGATAATTCATTTATAAATGAGTAGTTTTAAATTGTATTTAAAAAATTCAATTATTTCTTTTAATTAAGGTATTTTTAAACTGAAATCATATTAAAATTATCGAATAAAATAAAAGGAAATCATTAAAAAATGTAAAATTATTCAAAAGAAAAAAGAGTGTCTAATTACAAATAAACCAAGAATGGGTCTATTTATAACTGTATTTGTGTGTATTTAAAATTATCATCCCCTTTGAACTCACTCAAAATTTAGTCTAAAGCTTATTGAGGTTCGTATTGATTAAACTTAGGACATACAATTCAAAACCCATTCCAATGGAAATAAAATAAGTTTTGGATTAAACAGCAAATTAAAACTTTAAATAACTTTCAAACTCACAAATTCTTACTCATTTATATTCAGCTAATGTGCAAGCATTTTTCTTCACTTTCGCATTAACAGTCAAAATTCAATCTCAAAAAATTCTAAAATCACTTCTTAATCCATTATACCAGTTTTTCAAGAGAACGATATGCTGAAGGCCTGGAAAAAGATTGATTATTCTAGTTTCGCGCAATCAAGTTCTTTTGACCCCAAAATAACAGCAAACTCAACATAGAAAGTTCATTCCAAGAAAAAATGGAAATGAATCAACCTTGTTTGTCAACAAAATCCCCTTGTAGATGAAACACCACTTAGTAACAGCAAGCTTTCTCAACAGCCAATCCATTTAAAAAACGATGACTATCGAGCGACCCACAAGGAATACTAAACAGAGGAAAGCGAGAAGTTGGCAATAAAAAATAAACCAAAAGAAAATAAGTAAGAGAGGAGGTAGGGAGTAACAAAGAAAGGGAAATTCCATCTCGATAAAAAGCCTTGAAAAACTGGACCTGGAGATCTTCAGGTGCTAGGTGTGGTCTTCTAAATTGGGACAGGAGAAGAACAAAGGGAACATCTCAAGGTCTTGTCAACACGTGGGATAGAACACTGGACAAAAAAATAGGGGTTTTTTGTGCGTGAGTAACTTAGAGATGTCTCTCACTTTGTGGTGTAATTTCGTTGATTGGGAAGCTGAATCAATGAATTATTTATCGAAAATCGCCAGAGAGATCATTTAGATAATTTATCTTGATTTTGGTGGATGGTATTTTGGAGTGTTTTTTTCATTAACTCCTACTTGTAATGGGATGGTTTCAATTCATTCTCGATTTGTTACAGAGCAATTTAAACTGTTATTTATTACAATGTCTTTTTACAGCAGTTCCCAATTTGAGTGCCTTGATAAGAATTCAAGCTCGGGATAATATGTAAAGGATTTTAGATATTTGTAAAATAATCCTGTTGGAAGTGTGAGAGCAAGAAGAAATCTTATAATCGTTACAAATTCTAGAGAAACAAAGTGGTTTATTTGCACAAAGCTAAAATAAATTTAAAACGTACAGTCTTTTAACATCTCCTGGACCATGGCCTAACAGCCCGGTAGACTCATTACAGACTTCGGCAGAGTAAACCTTCATCGTTTTATCATACAAAGAATAGTTCAAATAAAAAGATTTAACTAACCAATTCTTGAGTTACTAAAATAAAGTAAGATTTGAAATCTGGGTTTAGTTTCAGCTTGGCACCACAATAAATAGGATGGGTTTATTGAAGTTATACAACTTGATATGTAAAGGGATGAAACCATGAAACTGTCTCTTCTTATATTTCTATAAGCATCTTCTTCTTCTTCACTGGCTCGACAGCCCAGGGTGGGCCTTGGCCTTCTCCAGTAGTTTTTTCCAAGCTGGCCTTCTTTCTATAAGCATATCATTTTGTTTTATCTGTGTAGTATTATAACAGTAAAGAAATAAGTGAATTGTAATTACAGTGTAATCAGTATACCATTAAGACATTAAGCATTTATAAGAAATCAGAGTACAGAACCCATACATATGAGGCTAATAAGACAAAAAGACAAACATTCTATAATTTAAAAAATATTATACCTAAATCCTAGCCCTGACACTTTAGTATATGAGAAATACTATTTATTTTTTATATTATAGTGAATCCCCGATATTTTCTCCCCTAAAAGTTTATTTGTGGGGAGTCTGACAAAGTTAATTCTGATACTGTTCAAGAGTGGATAGAGAAAACATTACCCCCGCCTTCGATATCGATTTTTCTCGCATGAATCCTGGAATAATTAGTAATGAACGGAAATTGCTGTAATAATTCCCCAGATTCTTCCCTTTGATCTTACCATATACTCACATGCTTGTGCAAGTGTATCTTGCTCAGTGTTAAGTTTTTGTCCCACCCCTATTTAACGTTTTCCCGCATGTAAAACGTTATTTTTCTTCGATCCCTTGAACGACGTTAAATCGGGGTTTCATTGTATATTCTGCCGTCCTACTTGGAAAAAACAAAAATATGACTAAATTTTTATGTGTGTCAACAAGTTATGAGATGACTCATTTCTTTAATTATTGATTTCCCATTAAGATTTCTGAATAAGATACTGCCTTCTTTGCTCAGTAATAATATTAGGTAGGGGAGAGTAGGGCACATTGGAACAAAAAGTACAATTTTGACTATTTCTCTATATATTTATAAGATATTGAAACAAAAAAACTGGTTTATTCATAATTTTACAGCATTCTTAAAATTTTGGTACCCATTAAGGAAAAGAGAACTCATCAGAGAGTCAAAAGAAAACTCATAACGAATATATTGTCCATTAATAAAATCAATGAGAATAAATTAAAAAAAATAGTGTTCAGTTTTTAAGGAAAGTGAGCTAGCTAGCAACTCAATATACCCATCTCCAGAAATTGATGGTTTGGATATTTTAGTAGACTATCATGGTAAATAGATAAAGGATGTTTTGAAAAGGATTTTCTTTTCAGTCTTTTGTTTTGTTCTAACCATACTTTTCAAATCATAACCTATAAAGCTATTCCTTTATTAGCTAGGTTTTTATATAGCTTTACGGCAAAGCTTTAAATTACCTAATTAGATAATAAATCAATTTATGTAAGTGTGTATGTGAAAATATATACAGGTAAAGAATAACTAATATATAAAATTTTTCTAATAATATTAAACAAAATATTTTTCAACTGGTTTTAAACTGGCTTACAAAAAAAACATGACTAATATTAAAGAATATTAAATAAAAACATTTTATACAGAATATCTTTTATAAAACTTATCCAACTTATAATCATATAAGTTAAAACTAGAAAAATCCTAAAAGCTTTGAATTTTAAGTTTAATACTAGAAATAATTAAATTTAGAATTAATTAAATTTAAAGTAGTACCTTAAAATACTATATTTAAAGTCTAAAAATGCGTTCGAAATCAAGAAAAATAATTAGAAGGGATTCTTGGACTGTTCCAATGTGCCCAATCTAACCATCTCCAACTTTAATACATAGTTGAAATTAGATATTTGTAATTAAAATTAGGAAAAAAATGTTTGGACTTAACTTTATTGATACCACAATAGAATTCAAGGCAAAATTTCTACTTTAAAAACTTTCTTGATTGAATTTTCACACGAATAAAAGGAGAAGAAAATTTGCTTTGCAACTTCCAAAGCAGGCAATGTTCAAATAACACTAAGGGTTCCAATGGGCCCATTGCTCTGAAAATCGAGGCAAAGGATCGTACTGATACAGCTACCTATTGATATTTTTTTTCAGATTTTTAAATTGAATTTAACTCAAAGTAATAAAATTGAGGTATTCATTTTATGCTGAGGACTGCCAGCAGAGATATTTTTAACTCCTCTGAGAGAGTATTTCACTCCTTCAAAATCGGAAATACTCTTTAAAAAACTAGCCAGGAGTATTTTCACTCTTGGAATTTTTCACAATGGTTTAGCTTAAAAAATTCACCGTGTATAATGTTTAACATTTTCTTTTAATACTTAACATATGCTATAATTGTTAAAACCCAAAAAAGCATCCTCATTTTTTCTTCAATTTCATTTTGTCCATTAAAAAGTAAGCGTTTTTAATTGAAAATTTGTCTCTAATGCTATTATTTCCGTATTCACTCCTCCTAAAAAAGTCAAGGAGTATTTTTACTCCTCCAAAAAAATCCTAGGAATAACTCTGACTGCCAGTATATTGTTTTACTAAACAATACATAGATAGATTAACGCTTTTCATATTCTGGGTTCAGTAGTAGACCTTTGGGTTCTAAAACCATCTATTCTAGAATAATCCTCACATTTCCATGGATTTCAGCCTTCAGTTCCCTCCACGTCCCGTTGGCTTAAAAATCCAAGGCTACCAACGATGAAAGTGAGGGGTGTGTCTAGGTATATTGTAATTAAAAGGTGCTTCCATCGGACCATTCCTTGATGATGAAGAGTGGATGTCCTTGACTTGTTATATCATTCCAATCGTGGGATCAGTCTCATCTTTCCAGCTACAGATCGATCTATTCTGGGAGATCGATTTTGTTTATTTTCTGCTGGTCTTTCACGTCTGGAAAAGGGCGTTGTTAGCCAATAAGGTAACGATGAATTGAACCATTGGGTGACTTCTTTTGTTTTGTTTTTGGAAACGTGATAGTGAAGGTTATTATTGGTATCCCTGGTAATGTTATGCGAAATTGTGAGAATATAAATATGTGCCCGTCTCGTCCAACTTTACTTGCTTGACTTGACTGTACAGCAAAGCTATCACCATGAAGACCATTGTAAGTATATTTTTCAGTTAGTTAATGTATTAGTAATGTTTTTGAATTACAACTTTAGACTCTAAAGTTAACATACTGATATACGAGTAAGTCTTAAAGATGTTACTACTTAAAATGAAATTTTATAACTGTCAGTTTTTTTATATTTCTTATTATTAGTTATTTTATAAAAATTTCTTTAACTGTTTTACAAGCCGTTTTGCTCCCAATAAAATCGAAGATATTAGATAATTACTTAGTTTATCGTTAAACATAATGCATCAACAGAATTTTTTGAAACATATTAGTATATTAGATTAAAACGTAAATATTAGAATAATTTCGAACATAATTGATTTCAAAACTATTAAGGAAGATAAATAATGAAACCCTGTTATATCTTAAATGATTAAACACACAATTTTGAGATAAATTTCAATATAGTTTGAAACAGCATTTCCTATTAAATATGGTCAAAACCGTCTTTATTTTCCTCTTTATGCTTTAGAGCTTGAACTTTTTTTATGCTTCGTAATTCAGGATAAAAACTAAGAAGAGGGAGGGCTTAATGAAACAGCTTATTTCTAAAAATTTAAACAAACCACCGAGGTTGTCCTCCCTATAACAATATAAAAAGGGTAACTCTCAAGCACATGTCTCATATTTCTCATCATTTTTCACATTTTTCACTTTCTCCCTCTCAGGTTGCCGTCCTTCTCCTCTGCGCCTTCGTGGCCTGCGCTATGGGCCAAGCCTACAACTATGGCTACCAGACCTACACCCCTGGAGCACGAGTGTCCCACTATGCCTCTAACGGAGCTGTACCCGTTGTAGCCCCCGGTGCTGCCTACGTCCCTGGCTACCACTACGGCTACAATGCCGGTGCCTACCCCTACAAGTGGTACTAGAGAACCTTCCTCACCGGTAAGACTTTTGAGACTTTGTTGTTAAATGTCCTCATGTTTTTCTATGCTCTGTCCCTCTTTAATTCAATCAAATATGTTTTCTTTCTCACTGTTGCTCATCCAAATGTATCACTCTTTTTTATATCTTCTCATTTGTTTCCCCATAATCGGAGCAAGAGCAGTTTGCGCTGCTGATACTACCCCATAATTGACCAATTGTGTAAGTTGTTGAATGAGTGGTAAAAAATATGGTATTTGAATTAACCCTTAGCAAAATCTCTAGAGGGGAGTTTTGGTATTCAATATAAGTTGTTAAGTGAGTTATTAAGAAATATGATATTTGAATTGACCTTTAGTAGGATCCTAAGGGGGGGCGGTTATGGCATTCAAAATTTCCATGACTACTTATTAACTGTTTTAGACCACACAAGAAGCGATCTTTTTCTGTTGTAACCAACGGGTCCCAAATCTCAACGCAAAAACTAAAACAACCTTTAACTTTAAGGATGAAATTTTAAAATATTTTCCTACGGAAGACCCCTAGATCCTCTCATTTTTGCTTGGGACTCAGTATTATGCACAAAGTTTTAACATTCAATACACCTAATTCAAATCCCAAGTAACTGCTCTAAAATGCTTCTTTTAACCTAAAATTTACACAAGAGGGGGGCCTTAGAAATAATTTTGAGCCCAAACATTCCCAGAAACAAAAGTCTAGTTACGTGCCTGGACTAAGGATACCCTATCTTTTGAAATGCCTGAAAGTTGAAATGATTCATTCAGCCTTTACATTTTACCCACTTCTTATACTTCCATTTTAATACACAATAGTATTGAGGAAACCCGCATTAGCTATGCGATTTGTTTTTCAATTTTTGGCTAAAAATATAACAGTTCTAAATTTATATTAATTACCTTTTTACTATTATATCTCTAACTATAAATCGTATGTATGCTTATGAAAGCTTTCCCAAAAAATTTTCTGAATACATAGAAATGCTTATTAGTAGAGCATCTCATGCAATAAAACATACATAATTATTTTTTCTTGGACAATTAAAAAAATTTCAAGAATGGAATAGACTTTTGGAAGAAATTAAATTAAATTATGAAAATTTATGACCCAAGGCTTGAGCACTTGACTTGAGCACTTAACGTCATTTCTAGAAGAAAGAAAACTACTTCTTAAACATTAGTCAAGAGTAATCCTACAAATTTAAAGGACAACCCCCACTTCCATTAAATCACATTGTATTCCGAACTAACAGTAAAATTGCTAATACAATAAAGTCTTCAATAACACCGAAACTGTGAGGCATAAATATCTAACATACGTCCACGCTTAATACACTCGGCGAATTCCACTCACTCCGAAAGAAGGAAAGCCTTCCAAAACCCAACGACTCCCACTTACACTTCGATCTTCCTTCCAAAATATGGATGTAATTTCTCCCACTATTACCATTGTAAAAGTCACTGTCGCTGTTTATAGGAGATGGGCAGGCATTCCCCATTAGCATACAAAGACGCTGGGGTGACATTCGAAAAATTCCCGATTGGACCTCCGAGGGTTGACAGATGGTCGGGTTCGCCTTCTCAAGGCACTCGGTGAAGGTCTCGGAGAGATGGACGACCTTTCGAAGCGACATGCATGAGAAAATGGAAAAGTTAGATGGATATCAATCATGATCTGCCTCGTTCTCTGTTGTTTAAGTTGGTTAATATTGGTTTGTTATACGTGTGGTTTGAAATATTAAGAACTTATAAGTCCCCATATACTGCATTTTTTTGTCTATAACCTCGTACAGAATCAAAACAACATTTCTATTCAACAAAGAGGTCATTTGGTTTATGAGAATCTTTTATGAGAAGTTTTAGTAGTATGTAAATGATAAAAGGCTACATAATTCAAGTCAAAGCTGAGCTTTTAAATAATGCAAAGAAGATAGTACTACATTTATAATACGAAGTTTCTAAATAATAATGGAGAGATTAACAAGTTTTCTTTGATTTTTATTTTATAATCTTTTTCATTCTCTTACTACTTTAATAATTTTAAAGAAGTATTGAGGTATATTAATGAAGTATTGAGGTTAATATGAGAAGTATTTTTTAAAAGTAGATAAATGTAATAGTTAGCTATAGTTCTTTAACTCCGAAAACATTTTAAATCTTCTAGTTACTCATAGTTAAATCTTTGTACTAAAAATAGTGTATGTCACTCTCTATAGAGATATGGTTGAGAGATCATTGGTTTTAATTCATACTTTTTAGTTTTTAGTTGAATTGTAATCAGGCATTTTGACCAAATTTTGTCTTGGATTTTTATTTTTGTAATTACGTGTAATAGAATGCAATTTGTCGGACTTGGCAATCAAATAAATAAGAGCCTATTTCTTAAAAATGTTTCTAAGAAGTTAATGAAACAGTGCAATGTAAAAAAAGGAATTCAAGTGTAGAAGGGATACGATTCTAAAATATTCATTAAAATGAACTGTAGAGTATTAAATTAACTATTTATAGCTTTCTAATTTGGACCAAATCTCGATAAAGGAGTTAGAGACAATCTTGGGCGCAAACAAAAAGAAACTAAACTTCAACTTTAATATCATTTGTGTGCAAAGCTTTAATAAATAAACCTTTTTTTCTTACAGGTGATTTCTACAGTTGACGGACTATGGACTTGATCTAAAGGACTATGAAACTATCTCTTTGTAGAAAATAAGCCTGTTTGTTTTGACTCTCATCTCCAGCTCATTAATAAACGTTTTCCCTTTAAAACAAGTCTATGGTTTTATTTCACTTTCAAATTATCTCTGTTTTCAATATTACAAAGGCAAATTACATCTTTACTAATCACTATAATGAGAGGTTTATGTTTACTAATTACTCCATCTTATAGAATGTATGCTCCAATTTTAAAAAGCTATCCGTTATTAATATAAATGTAAAGGTTATTAACAAACCAGAGTATTCGTTAGAGTTTCACCTAATACATTACATAAAAATCTAAGTGCAATACCTGTTTTTTTATAGTTTACTGATTTTTGAAAGATAATTATGTTTTAATGACAGTTTGTAAAAACTAAGTCGAAGTTAAAAATATGTATTTAATATAGAAACAAGTTTAAAATTTACTAATTTCCTATTAACTTCAATTTTTCTTAAATGTTTAAAAGGGTATCATAAATTTCAAAATGATAACGTATTTTAAAATTGTTTCTTAACTAGGCAGATAAATTGCCAAATTCACTCTTGGTTTTATTTCAAAATTAAGAAATAAGACTTGCAGAATTTTGATAAGAAACAAAGTACTATATTCAGCAACGCTGATAATAGAGATTTTCTTTGGACTACATTTCTGTGAATATCTGAACTTTTCATTCTTGATTCTGTATCTTCCTTGCATCTTAATTTTTAATGAGAAAATGAACGGGGTAGAAATAAAGAGAGTGGAGGTAAGAGAATAGGGATATATTCAGAGAGAATAGGAAAAGTAAAGAGAGAAAGAAAAAAAAACATTTGTATGGTGTGCTCGAAAATAGTAATCCCCCCAAAAAGTGTTTAAAACTACACGAAAGACTTAATTTAGACTCGCTCAAAACTTATTTAAAAAACTCACTCACTCTTAATTTATTCAGATACTAATTTTTCAAGGTAGTAAGACGATTAAATAAACAGATTATAGAACCTACTTAAAAATACAACCCACTGTTTTATATTTTCTCCATTAAAAGCTTAATAAAAAGGATAATTAAATCGAACAAAAAACTGTTGTAACGGCTAACCTCCTCCCTAACATTTTAGTGCTAAGCATTTTTAATTCCAACTCTCCATTACAAATTGACAGCCAATTAAGTAAGAATTTGAAAAAAACCCCACTGTTTCCTAAAAAAAAACACTGTTTCCTAAAAAAATCCCCATGTACCCTAAAAAAAAAACATGTTTGAAAATACTCAAAAATTAAGACAAAAATATGGTTAAAAGGGTTTTTTTGATAGATTAATTAAAGGTAGTTAAAACCAAATTTATTAACAATTAATTCTAAAATTAAAATTATATGATTTTCTCCTCAAGAGTTCGTCTTCAAAACACAACGATATATAGCTATTTTACTGTTGTATTTTTATTTGCGGGTTTTGAAAATGACTTTTTGAATGCAAAAATTTTACAGTTTTTATTTTAAAAAAAAAGCTAAAATAGGATAATTGGCACTTATATTTTATTTTAATAATAAAATAATAATAATTAAGTCAGACAAACAAATTTTTACAAAAGTAATGTCAAATGGAAAAGTACAAATGAAAAATAAAATTTAATATTTCTGTTTAATGTTTTTTAGTCTGAATGTTTTTTTTACTTCGTTTTTAATGAATTGATAGGATACTTATGAAGTAATTTCAAAAATATGTCCTGGGTTGGACTACTCTGTGGACCGCACGGTGACACCGTTATGAAACTTATGAAAGGGCACCAGGTTTTGGCACCGCTCAGTGGTGTCGGTGGTGCTGCCATCTACTATTAATTTTATAAACAATCGACTTTACGAACGTTAGCCAAACCGCCAAACCAAAGAATACCAAACTGTAACCGTCTAACACGTTTGTTTATAAACAGACAGATTGTTTGTGGGGCCAGGAACGTGTTAGAAATGTAAAATATAATTTTGATTTAATCTTGTGCTCATATAAAGTAGTTTCAAGTAATAAAACAGAATCGAAATGGTATCGGTTATTTCTGAGAGTTTTATAGTTCCGGGAAATTCTAGTAAGTACTTTGATAATTAGAATATTAAATCCTTTAGTAAAACATGAAAGGTAACGAATTTCAAAGCAGATTTTTAAATTTGCCAGCATCTATTTCATTAACCTATCAGGGCTGCAAGTACGTTCCTATATTGGCTCAAGTTCCGAAACGCTACTGATCTCGCCAAGCGTATCTTCTTTGGCGATTTCATCGATTTGGCGATCCTTTTCGTCTGCTTCTTCAGGGTTGTTGTACTTTGGCTGCTATTGGTATTTTTGAACTATAAAGCAACCCTGTTAAGCACTACTGTTAAGAGTGACCGCAACTGTAAAGCACTACTGTTGAGTGGCCGCAATTGTAAATACTGCGTAGAAGTGACAACAATTCGTCGGGATGTATGTAAATTTTAATTTTTTTAAAATTGATTTAAAAATGGTTTAATTCCACACTCCTGCACATGAAAGACTTTTTTCTGGGCTGTTTTTCAGTGCTGATTACAGATATTTCATCAAAACAGTGGTTTGAAGGATTTTAAAATTATTTTAAATTTTTTTAAAATTGTTTTAATTCTACACTCCTGCACGTGAAAGACTTTTTTCTGGGCTGTTTTTCAGTGCTGATTACAGATATTTCATCAAAACAGTGGTTTGAAGGATTTTAAAATTATTTTAAATTTTTTTAAAATTGTTTTAATTCTACACTCCTGCACGTGAAAGACTTTTTTCTGGGCTGTTTTTCAGTGCTGATTACAGATATTTCATCAAAACAGTGGTTTGAAGGATTTTAAAATTATTTTAAATTTTTTAAAATTGATTTAAAAATGGTTTAATTCTACACTCCTGCACATGAAAGACTTTTTTCTGGGCTGTTTTTCAGTGCTGATTACAGATATTTCATCAAAACAGTGGTTTGAAGGATTTTAAAATTATTTTAAATTTTTTAAAATTGATTTAAGAATGGTTTAATTCTACACTCCTGCACATGAAAGACTTTTTTCTGGGCTGTTTTTCAGTGCTGATTACAGATATTTCATCAAAACAGTGGTTTGAAGGATTTTAAAATTATTTTAAATTTTTTTAAAATTGTTTTAATTCTACACTCCTGCACGTGAAAGACTTTTTTCTGGGCTGTTTTTCAGTGCTGATTACAGATATTTCATCAAAACAGTGGTTTGAAGGATTTTAAAATTATTTTAAATTTTTTAAAATTGATTTAAAAATGGTTTAATTCTACATTCCTGCACGCGAAAGACTTTTTTCTGGGCTGTTTTTCAGTGCTGATTGCAGATATTTCATCAAAACAGTGGTTTGAAGGATTTTAAAATTATTTTAAATTTTTTAAAATTGATTTAATTCTACACTCCTGCACGTGAAAGACTTTTTTCTGGGCTGTTTTTTCAGTGCTGATTACAGATATTTCATCAAAACAGTGGTTAGAAGGATTTTAAAATTATTTTAAATTTTTTAAAATTGATTTAAAAATGGTTCAATTCTACACTTCTGCACATGAAAGACATTTTTCTGGGCTGTTTTTCAGTGCTGATTACGGTTATTTCATCAAAACTGTGGTTTGAAAATTAGGGGGCCGTATACATATCAAAAACTGTAATAAATTTTAAATACTTTTAGAGCGGCAACTAATTTGTCAATACATTAATGCAATACACACTTTTGTTCGTTTAAATGTCTAGTACTACAACATATTAAAATCTCAATTATGTGACATTACTTTTGTGAATAATTTCAAGTAAAACAAAAATTTTTGATCTTTAATTACAAACGCAATATGTATATATTCCCCTAAAAATTTACAATTCCTGGAACCATTTTTTATAAGCTTTCTAAATATGTAAAGCATTAAAATGTAACTTTAAAAGTAAACAAACCGAGAACTCAAATCTGGGAAATATTCCAGAGTCATTCGCGTTAAGGAACAGTAGGCTCCATTCTGCTTAGAAAAATTCTCCATTACGTCATAATCACCATGGAAACCCGTAATTCTGGAAAAACTTTGCCATAAAGGTCCTTTACTCATAAGTAAAATTTAAAAAAGAATTAAAATAATATTTTTTGATTTATTAAGGAAAAAGTGGACTTGTGTTTTTAACGATCATGTCGACTTTACTAATAAGTCTGATTACTCCCTAAATATAAAAGGTATATTCATGAAAATCGGATATGAAGTGCATAACTAGTCATATTTTAAGAATCTATCACTTTTAAAACCATTATTAAAAAACTGTTGTGCTTTATTTAAGAATTATCGGCGTTTTTCGGTAAAACGCCGGGCATAATAGAATCCGTTATAATGATCGCGATCGAAAACCTTAATGCGATATATACTTTTGATCGTGTAGACGTCCCCAACAACATATTGCAATTTCAAAGATATAGAATTATTATACTTGAACGGATATAAGGAAAACCATTGTTTATAAAGAAACTTTGAACTCCTCTATGAACTCCTTTACTCCCGAAATATTAGGACCCCACCTTAACTGTAACCGGATTCCGAAAGCCCTTTCGATTACCTATCCAACCATATAAGTCACTAGTTATCGGAACAAACATTTAACTCTATAACAAAGATAATATAAAAAGTACGATTAAGACAGTACGGTCAAAGACTAACTCATTATGCCGCAGAAACGAGGGACGTATCGGCATGGAGAGTACGACGCATCACCGGTGAATGTTGCGCTCGCTCTCAGCTCCTAAAATATCTATCTTATTAATTAAGTTTTTTTAATCGGAGTTTTATTTCTAAACTGAAAAGATTTTATCCTAAAAACCTTGATTAACTTTTTTCAAAGCCTTCACATAGTGTTTCTTAAGAAAAATGCTGCGTATACTTACACAAGAGCACTTTTTTTGTATTCCTAACATAAATTCCTTTTTCTGGTTGATCACTTATTTTAATTTTTGGGATGACCTAAAATCCTTAGAATTGTGAATTTTGAAAACTCAGTGTAACATGTTTAATGAGTGTCACAAACTCTTTAATTTAATTTCAATAAAATGGACTTTTTTTTCATTAAATTAAATGTAATATAAGATTTAGGAATTATTTCATAATTCAATCTACTGACTTTAAGAATACTCACCTTTGTGTTTCTAAACAAAGCCTAACTACAATTTCCCAATTTTAGATGTATTTTTAAAGTTTATACAGCTGAAACTTTGTGAAACAAAATAAATAAAATACACTATTTTCAACTTTTAGGAAGAGTTTTTTTTCCATTTTTATTTTTACAATAGATACAATAAAAAGTTAAAGAACTTTATAATAAATGTTCTGTAACTTATTCCATTTTGAACTTTCCATTTAATTTTTTTGCCCTATGTGGAGCCTCTGGAGCAAAATTGATTTTATTTTACACATATTTAAATGTTTGAACAATTGCATCTATTTTTATTGAGGTATAAAAGTTTAGCAGCTTATAAATACCTAAATAGTTTATTGTAATGAAAAAACTATTATCGAAACACTAAATTTTGTGTTTCAAAACACATTTAAGGTAAAATTATTCATTTTATTTTTTACTTGTAACTAATATTATGTATAACTTATTTTGGTCACCAAAATGGTTAAATCTCTTTCAGATGACAGGTTTTTTTTTACTTATACTACTCTCTATATTATAGTTAAAGTGATGCTAATAAATTATGTATTACCTATACATTTTTTGGTTATACTCATTTCTTTAAATTGTTAGAACTATAAGTGCCATTTTTTTACTTATATTCTCTATATTATTTATTTATTTATTTTATTTATTTATTTATTTATTTATAATAAAGAACAAATACAACAAATGTTTATAGTCACCTGGGATCATACTCGATCCATGTAGGTGACTGTATTATTACATATAGACATATCACACATAAAGTTTTATTTATAAAAAAAGGAAAGGAAACAAAGAAATATAAAGAAGTGGTGTGGCAAACAGGGCGCCCATAAATTATAATTACTGCTGGCCATATGATTGCAGTACATAAAATATTTACTAGCAGATATATGAAGTTAATTAAAAAAAAAGACATTGACATATATTTGAGTAAATAAACAAACACTTTGAAAGGATAATGATGAATAACTACAAAGAAAAGAAACTCTCGATGTTATCAATAGAAAACAAGAAATCCTTTAACCTCTTCTTAAATAAATATTTCGAAGGGCTGTTTTGTATGTCTGTAGGTAAGGCATTAAATAATTTAGGAGCTAAATAACAAAAATTTTTGCAGAAGATGGTCTTTTTAGGTTTTGGTACTAGATAGATTACATTTGGTCTACGTGCATTAATATTGCTTCTTTTTATACATGCATTCGGATTTGAATATAAATAAAGACAAACTTTATAGAAAAAAAGATGACGAACTGGAAGAATATTTAAATAATTAAAATGATTAATATCAATTGAGTGAACATGATATATTAAAAACTTTAAAAACCTTTTTTGGTGTTTATCTATTCTGATTAGATTTGTTAAAAAATCTCCTCCCCAAATCATTAAACCATAATTTAGTTGAGAATGAACCCAAGAATAATAGAGATTAGTTAGTAGTCTTTTATTTACTTTTTGCTTTAAATGATAAAAGTTAAACAAAATGCTACTCAGTTTATCTGCAATATGTTTAGTATGAGATTTCCATTTTAGATTTGAGTCGATGTAAAGACCAAGATATTTTATTGAAGACACTTTATCGATGGATTTGCAATTGCAATTAATTAAATAATTACAATGGTCTTCATGATATTTTAGGGAGAGCTGGTATGATACATTATGCTTTAAATCGAATAACATATATTTCGTTTTGTCTATGTTTAAGTTTAAGTTGTTTTGCAAAAACCAATTACGAATTTTGAGTAAGTCTTCATTTATTATTAAATTTAAATCTTCTATTGCATCAACTGAATAAAGTAAGACCGTGTCGTCGGCAAAGCTTATTATTTTACCATTTAGATTAAGGTTACATAGATCGTTGATAAAGATTAGGAATAATAGAGGGCCTAATGTAGAGCCTTGAAAAACACCGCAATTTATTGGAAGGCACCTACTTAAGGAATCTTTAACCTTAACAATCTGATACCGGTTAACTAAATAAGACTTCAAGAAATTATAAAATGGTCCTCTGATTCCCGCAGAAAAAATTTTGTGCATCAAGATACAATGATTCACTGAATCAAATGCCTTAGAAATATCCAAGTAAACAGCAGCAGTTTTTTTGTTCATGTTCGCACTATTGTAGATAAAATTTGTGAACTCTAATAAAGCTTTTTCAGTGTTAGAATTCGGCAAAAAGCCATATTGATTATTTGAAAAAAAATTTATTGTGTTGAAATAAGAGAGTAGTCTATCTTTGATTATTTTCTCAAATATCTTTGAGAGTAAAGGTAAAACTGAAATAGGTCGATAGTTAGAGTAATCATTCTTATTGCCTTTTTTGAAGATGGGGGTAATAATTGAAATTTTCAATGACCTTGGGAAAATACTTTCATTCACGAGGTCGTTGAATAACTTTGTTAAAATATTAAAAAATATATATATATAAAATATTATATTTAAAGTGATGCTAAAAAATTATCATTATACATTTTTTGGTTATACTAATTTCTTTAAATTGTTAGAACTATAAGTATTAAAGATTTATAAGAGTTATTTTAAAATCCTTGTATAAGAAAACTATCAGCCCCAACTATTTTCCATGAAAAAATTTATAGTTTGGGGGTAAATATAACACTCAATAAATAAACAGGTCAAAATTTTTCTTATCTTATATTAAATTTAATTTCAATATAAAAAATTCCAGTTTATTGAAGTTAAGTTAAAGAGTTTGTGACACTCATTAAACATGTTACACTGAGTTTTCAAAATTCACAATTCTAAAGATTTTAAGTCATCCCAAAAATTAAAATAAGTGATCAACCAGAAAAAGGAAGTTATGTTAGGAATACAAAAAAAGTGCTCTTGTGTAAGTATACAGCATTTTTCTTAAGAAACACTATGTGAAGGCTTTGAAAAAAGTTAATCAAGGTTTTTAGGATAAAATCTTTTTAGTTTAGAAATTGAAATAACCTTTGGAGAGAAGTTCTTAATTCCAAGGGAGAATTAGTAAAGACACCAAGCAATTTCACGACTACCAACAGCAAAAACTCCGATTAAAAAAAATTAATTAATAAGATAGATATTTTAGGAGCTGAGAGCGAGCGCAACATTCACCGGTGATGCGTCGTATTCTCTATGCCGATACGTCCCTCGTTTCTGCGGCATAATGAGTTAGTCTTTGACCGTACTGTCTTTATCGTACTTTTTATATTATCTTTGTTATAGAGTTAAATGTTTGTTCCGATAACTAGTGACTTATATGGTTGGATAGGTAATCGAAAGGGCTTTCGGAATCCGGTTACAGTTAAGGTGGGGTCCTAATATTTCGGGAGTAAAGGAGTTCATAGAGGAGTTCAAAGTTTCTTTATAAACAATGGTTTTCCTTATATCCGTTCAAGTATAATAATTCTATATCTTTGAAATTGCAATATGTTGTTGGGGACGTCTACACGATCAAAAGTATGTATCGCATTAAGGTTTTCGATCGCGATCATTATAATGGATTCTATTATGCCCGGCGTTTTACCGAAAAACGCCGATAATTCTTAAATAAAGCACAACAGTTTTTTAATAATGGTTTTAAAAGTGATAGATTCTTAAAATATGACTAGTTATGCACTTCATATCCGATTTTCATGAATATACCTTTTATATTTAGGGAGTAATCAGACTTATTAGTAAAGTCGACATGATCGTTAAAAACACAAGTCCACTTTTTCCTTAATAAATCAAAAAATATTATTTTAATTCTTTTTTAAATTTTACTTATGAGTAAAGGACCTTTATGGCAAAGTTTTTCCAGAATTACGGGTTTCCATGGTGATTATGACGTAATGGAGAATTTTTCTAAGCAGAATGGAGCCTACTGTTCCTTAACGCGGATGACTCTGGAATATTTCCCAGATTTGAGTTCTCGGTTTGTTTACTTTTAAAGTTACATTTTAATGCTTTACATATTTAGAAAGCTTATAAAAAATGGTTCCAGGAATTGTAAATTTTTAGGGGAATATATACATATTGCGTTTGTAATTAAAGATCAAAAATTTTTGTTTTACTTGAAATTATTCACAAAAGTAATGTCACATAATTGAGATTTTAATATGTTGTAGTACTAGACATTTAAACGAACAAAAGTGTGTATTGCATTAATGTATTGACAAATTAGTTGCCGCTCTAAAAGTATTTAAAATTTATTACAGTTTTTGATATGTATACGGCCCCCTAATTTTCAAACCACAGTTTTGATGAAATAACCGTAATCAGCACTGAAAAACAGCCCAGAAAAATGTCTTTCATGTGCAGAAGTGTAGAATTGAACCATTTTTAAATCAATTTTAAAAAATTTAAAATAATTTTAAAATCCTTCTAACCACTGTTTTGATGAAATATCTGTAATCAGCACTGAAAAAACAGCCCAGAAAAAAGTCTTTCACGTGCAGGAGTGTAGAATTAAATCAATTTTAAAAAATTTAAAATAATTTTAAAATCCTTCAAATCACTGTTTTGATGAAATATCTGTAATCAGCTCAGAAAAACAGCCCAGAAAAACGTCTTGCACGTGCAGGAGTGTAGAATTAAACCATTTTTAAAACAATTTAAAAAAAATTTAAAATAATTTTAAAATCCTTCAAACCACTGTTTTGATGAAATATCTTTAATCAGCATTGAAAAACAGCCCAATCAATTTTAAAAAATTAAAAAATAATAACTATTGAATTGACTTCCTTAATTGAATCAATCATTGAAACATTACCGAAATATACCGAAATTGAAAATGAGAAGAAATCGCGATCGCAACACTCTGAAAATTGCGGTAAATTTGAAACTGAAACTAACTTTCAACAGTCGCTCGTGCATCAATTCAACTATCTTATTTCTACCATAATCAGCGATAAATAGCCAAATATTCAGCATATACAGCCAAATATATGCCAAGCGCTTACGCGCTTGGCATATATTTGGCTCTTTATTGCTACTATTGGCTCGTTGGCGAGATCAGTAGCCTTTCGGAACTTGAGCCCCTATATTTTGGCTTGGTCCCCAAAAGTTCCTATTTTAAATAATTGGCCCGTTAAGTCCCTTTTTTTCACTTTCATGAATTTAAAACTGTCATTTGAAAAATCCAGTTTTTTTTAAATGAAATTTACATTTGCTTAAAATTTAAGGTAATAGATAGTTAATGGAAAATGGTGTACTTGTGTATCATCCCATCAACTGTTCAGTGGCCATCTAATTCAGAGACACAGCTATAGAATATAGCCAATGGGCTTTAATAACATTTTCAAATTTAGTGACACGGTCAACGGTATAATACGTATAGACCAAAAATGACAAAGCTTATTGAAGAAAAGTTAAAGGATAAATACATATTGGGTAACTTATAGATGCCATGAAACAAAACAGACAACTTGAATACCCCAACTTATCAGTGTTTTTGAACACAGTTTCACACCTATATCATGGCAGTGCCTTTACAGGCTGCCCTAGTTATAATAACAAACAAAATGATGATAAAAGCTGACCATCATCATCAGTATCAATGTTTTTTAGAGAATGAAAAAGAGAATACGAGCAACTTGAGTTAGGAAAGCTGAAGAAGAGGCTGAAAAAAGAAGGAAAGTAAACTGAGTAAAGGAAACCAAACTTGTGGAACTTTAAAAAAGTTAGAAGAGTTAACAAAGTTAATGTATTATCCCGCCACTAAATCCAACAACAAGCCCATTGATTGTGTTCTGTATGCCGCTGAATTTGATGGTTGCTGAATGGTGGACGAGATAATACATTATAAGTACTGCTAAGAGTTTAAATAAAAATTTGGGGGAAAAATACTCAGTACTATCAGAAAAATTAATCTCTGAAGTTAATGAGAGGTTAAAGGCTGCCTTAGAGTGGGGTCATTACACTGATGCTAGAGTTACACAAAATATGATTACAGCAGGTTTGACTTCTCAGTAGGAACTTTAAGTAAAGAGGATGAAGATTTTAGCGTGACTGCTATTATCAATGAAAAGGAAAACTTTAATTACCAATTTTATGAGTAAAAACCTAAAAAAAGGGTTAAATTACAAAAATTTGATGAATATTTACTCATTGTAAACAAGTTGTGTATAAAAATTATTTTGTGTACTGTTTCTGTCTTGAATTTCTTTTATTTGTAATATTAGTGTGGTTCTTAGGTCCCTAATATGGTTCCTAATTTTTTCTTTCAGTCCTAAAAAAGTAATCAGTCCTAATTTTTAGCATTTAGGTTCCTAATATTTCAGGTCAAATTCACTGCATTTTTTTTATGAATTCCTTTTTTATGAACAATTTATGAACTTATTTTTTAACAATTTTGTTCTGCTGTTTCTGAAGATCAAGGGAGAAATAGGCTGCAAGTGTATCATTTCATTTGGGAAATTGAAGATGTTGTTTTGGCTCAATTTCACTTCATAAGATTTTTTGGGATGACATAAGTTACCTAGTAAAGTTCTACTATTTTTTTTCCATATTTATTTCCTTATGTTTTCATAAGTACATTTTCAAGGTACTTAAGTTTATAAAATCCTTAATGTAAAAGATACATTTACTTTTCTTCAGAGGTTTTGAATTTTCTGGATTGGTAAATGCAAAACTATTTTATATCAATCAATGATATTATTATTTTACTGTTTTAGATAAAGTTTCTTCACAGAAAAGTATCTTTGTCTGCACTTTTTGCCAAGTGTTTTCATCTTCAGTTTCTTCTGTGGCCAATCACATAAATTCTGACCACAAAGATTCACTGTTGCATGGAACTACTGCTGAAGATTATGTTTCTCAATTAAAAGCCTTGCCAGGTAATATTGTCTGTAAACATAGCATATGGATGTCTTTGTTTAAGTAATTTTTATGGGTACTTACATACTTATTATCGCCACATTATTATCGCCATTATTTTTGTTTTGTTTTCATTTGATTGTGCTCTTGTTAAACTCTTCACTTAGTGCCAATTGGATTAATATGCAATTTCTTGCTTTCATTCATTGAATTTTTAAAAAACAACAAAGAGTGCATATATCCTACTTAGGGGCCATTAAAATATTACGTAAGCATGTTTTGGGTAATTTTTGAACCCCCTTCCCAGCAAAGATATAAGCAAACCACAAACCCTCTCATAATTACATAAGAAAACTGCCCATCCACTCCTTTTTTCTTTTTTTGTACAAAATAAACTTTTTCGGTTGAATTAGCTATTTATGCAAGAAACAAGATAATTTTGAAAATGCAGTGTTTTAACATCTAACGTAAGCATCATTCATACCCCCATCCAGAAAAATAAGCAAAGAGCAAACCACTCCCCCCTAGGTGCTTAATATTTGAACAGCTTTTAAGTAACTTTTTAGTTTGGCAATGAGCTTGTTTTGAAAAGACTTTTATGCTTAAGGGTAGAGAGAAAGGTGCAAGCTATAAAAACTTTGTTAAGCCTGTAAGTGCTCTGATTTCTTTTTGTTTTAAAGTTATTGATACTCTGAAAATAAAATTTTCACCAAAATTTGAAAAATCCAAAAGTTACATATATTTTAATTTGTCTTCTATAACCCTTAACATTTACAATGCACTTTTGCATTCAAAAGCTTCATCAGGATTTTGATGCATCTCTATTAATACAATTTTAGTGGAAAAGGTTTTTTAAGCATTTAAAATTTTGTATCAAAAATGTAAATTCAAATATAGATGGTTTGAATATAGTGTAGCTTTATTTACTCCAATGATGCAAAAATATTGAAAATATTCCTTAAGTAATATACTTAAGAATTTCTTGTTTTAAACCATCTATAGAATTTCTTAAACAGTCTGTGGTGCATTCTGTCCCTTTTTCTCTAAATTAATTTTTTGTAATCCATTTTTATAATTCATCACAAGATATTTAATGAAAAATTATTTTTTGTAGGTGGAAATGAGGGTAAAAGCTTAAAACAATTAGGTCGTCCAAGAAAGTCACATTCTGAAAGGTAATAAGCTGTTCCATCTACCTTTTTTATAAATTGAAATGAACCAGTGATTGTTGAGAGAATTTCTTTAAACTGTTTACTCCTAATTTTAAACTATTTTTTTAATAACTAAAAACTTTTTTGAAGAACATATCTTTTTTTAGTACACTATTAACTTATCAAAACTATTGTTTAAATGTCTTTATTGATCTGTAATTGTACAATAACAAACAGTCAACTTCTGAGGTCTCCTAATTTTTTAGGAAAATGCTGATGGTATTAGTATTATGGAACTAATATCTTTTCTATATATTGTACAATTTTTAACTTGAAGTTTACTGTACTTTTTCCTTTTTTAGACCTATTAGTATCAGCTTTCTTTATTTGTAAATAAAATACAGCAAAGTATTGATCTAAAGTTATCTGGGTTTCTGTATTAACCAAGCTATCAAAATTGTGTATAATTCTGTTATTTAAAAAAAATGGCAAAAAAAAAACTGTACAAAAAGTGACAAAATACCATAAATTTACTAAAAATAATTAAATTAAACACATTGAAGGAAACACATAAACTCAGATAATCAGAACTCTACTGCATAACAAATGTAAAGGCTAGTTTTAGTACTTTTATTAACTTGTTACATTTTTGAATTATTGAATAATTATATTGAATTATTATTTTAAAATTTTAGTCAACCTCAACCTATTGAAGAAGAAAAAAAGATCATTGAACCTGTTCTTGGACCTGATGGTCTCTACTGGTGTGAAACATGCCAAAGACATTTTAAAAAACCAAGACAGCTTGTGCAACATAGATGCTATCTTAATGAGGAAGTAATTATCATTTTCTGCAATTTGCATTCTCTTTCTATTGACCACTTTTTTATATGACTATCTGTTATCTGATTATTATATGACTTCTTTTACCACTCGGCTCCTTTTGAAGGTCCTTTGCGAAAAAAATTTAGCTTTGGGCGACAGGCTACTTAAAAATTAAATTTGGGCTACAACATTTTTAATCCGCGACTTTTGTGTTTTGAGAAAAAACTGACATAATAATTACAAATGCACACATCTAGTGTGGTAAGGTTCAAATGTTCCTTCAAAATTCGGACTAGGTGTACCAAAAAAAGTTTAAACCCTGTTTTTAGGGTCAAAATATTTTTGATGGAGGACCCCCAGACCCCCTTTAGACTTGGAATTTTGTTACCCACAACTTTTCTTACACTAAGTTCTTTAAGTCACAAATTCTACCTAAAATTGTATTATAAAGTTACATTGGACCTATTAAATATGCTTGGGGGTTTATGCTAGGGGCTTGGGGAATAATTTTGGGTCCCTCCTGAAATAATTTTAGATTAACAATGTATCTAACTAATGGAAGATTAAAAATTTCAAATCATAATTTATAGGTAAAAATTTTATTTTATGAAAGATAATTTTGAAAATTAGTTATATTCTGGTTCAAATAGCTTTTAAAAATTTAAAAGAATATTTTTTATGTTCTAAAGTACGAGTTTTAATTCATTAACTTTGTTAAAAGTGTGTAGTACCAACAATATTTCTACTAATTTCAAATTTGGGCTCCAAAAATTTCCTTTTAGGCCTCTGATCCACGACTTTTTTGTTTAAATGTCTGGCAACACTGGGTCAAGAACACATGAAATATAAAATTTTCTAGTTAACATGGAAAATGAAAAAAAAATACACACCAAGAATTATTATTGTCAACCAATGATTATTTAATTTAATACAAAGTTTGCATCTGAGTTTCAGAAACCCATTTCTGAATATTAAGCTCCAAATTTGTAACATTTATTCTTAGTGTCTCAATGAATATGTGATTAGAGAACATGAGCCAGATTTTACTCTTTTAAGTAAAAGTTTTATAAGGAGAGTTCATTGTAAAATTCAGGTAGCAACATTTCTCTGAATTTGTCTTGCAGGTTTTGTTACAGTTACAAACAGATTTAATTCTTCAGGCTTTAAAAATCTCAAGTGATTTTCACATAAACAATGATATCCACACAGATCAGCTTTTAGTGCCATAAGCAGTGGTCTGTCCAGAGCAATTTTACTACCTTTTTGAAGTACCTTCACAAATTTACAATATGATAAATAGGTACTTTCCCAAATTCAGTTTTTTAATAAAAAGGTACCTTCAAAAAATACATTTTTAAAAGAAATTTCTCTAATAAGCAATATCCTCTTAATTGTTAAATTTTTTAACCATTTCAGACTAAATTTTCTTTTGTTTTTGATGCTTAAAAATTTATATTCAGATTTCACTATGTTGATTGTGCACTTAAATTTTAAAAAATTTGCAGAAAAGGTACCTTTTAAAAAAAACTTAAATAGACCCCGACCCCTGCATAGATTGGGCACAACTAATCTTTACAATTTACTTTTGAATGAAATTTGTAATCTTGATACACATTCCTCTTTTTGGAAAGAAGGGCATTATTAAAATTGTAATGAATGTCTTTTTTAGGATGAGTCAGATAATCCTGAAAGTTCTGAAGAGTTCAAATTAAATATGAATATTGATATCTCTCCTTGGCGAAGATTACCTAAACGATGTTGTAAAGATAAACACCAAAACCAGCCTGTTGATGGAACTGGTAAGTTTTTTTAAGTTCAAATTATGAGAGGTACATTTGAATGGTTGAAAAGATGAAAAGAAAGATACTCACATATATGCTCCTGAAAATCCATACTTAGTATTTTTAATTCTGTGCCAATATCCCATTTTAAAAATTAGATTATAAAGGGGAAAATTATCTAAATGGGAATTATCATCTGAGAAATTGTTAGTGTATTTTATACAAATTCAAATATTTCAATATTTTATTCTTATTTCTCTATTCTAACTAAAGTTTTTAGTGAATGGTTTCCAGAAAAAAACTTTCTAATTACTTATATTTGAATTTTCTTAAAAAATATATATAAATTTTAAAATATTTCCAGATTTAAAATAGATAAGTTTGCAGTTACAAAGCAAACAATGTACTATTTCAAATCACAATGATCAATTGATCAATTTTATGATGAAACAAATTTTTTCACATCTTAAAAAATACTTTAAAGTACTTCCCAAATTAAATATATTTCAAAGACTGATAAAAGTTTTCTAGAAACTTACAAATACACTATTTCATACTAGAGTACTTATTACATACTCCTTCATGGATTTCCTTTTGAGTAACAATTTCATATTCAAATCACCCCCATATGTTATGAGAGAAAAACTACAAAATATTAATTGTGTAAAAAGTATTGTATTGTGTAAAGTATTGCAAGTATATAAATTGCAGTTGTGTAAAGTTTTGCAAGTATTAATTTAATCAATAGAAGTCACTTAAAGTGTTCTCAATTTAAAATTTTCTGTTTAAGATTTTTCTTACAGGTATTCATTAAAGTTAATGTGATCTCAAATGTGATATAAAATTCTCAAGCATAGAGGAAATTTTTAAAATATAACCTATGACCTAATTAGAAACCCTCTTCTCTCTTTGAGATTTTCTTACAAATGTTGTATGCATTTAGAAATATGAAATTATTCAAATTTGTAACTGAAATTCCATTATTCTTACAAACTAAATTTTTCAGATCAGGAAAATGATGTTCATCTTGAAGAATCTACTGAAAAAATACTTCCAAAGAAAAGAGAACCTCCTCATCTGCGTCTGTTTAATGATGAAAAGGAAAAGCTTGATTTTGAAAACCATCTAAAATCTATTGATTACAGCTTTGTAGATTATTTATTTATGAAAGAAAAAAAGAATCCAGGAAACAGCAAAATTGAAAACCAGAGATGTGGCTATGTTTATATTTGCACTGTGTGCAAAAAGGTTTGATTTTAGCTTTATGTAAACAAGGTTTGTTTAGTTTAAACTGGAAACTTTTTAGTCTGGCAGCTTAGATTAAAGCCTTTATAATTGACCCAAAATTTCTTTAAAAAGCAAAGGAGAACGATAAACAAATGCTGGTGTATAATACTTCATTCCCAACTCTAATACAGTAGAACCTTGTTACAACATATAGCGACCCCTGGATTAAAACAATCTCTCTATATATAATGAAGGTGTCCCTGGGTTCCTGCCTGGGTTCCTGGGTTTGTCCGGAACAGATTTGGCTCAATTTCTCCAAAACTACCCGTCCGAATCGAACCAAACTAGGTACACATACGTATGGGGACGGGGGAAAGACAATGACATCATTTCCAAATTTCTAAAACCACCCCTTCACCCCCTTTTAGGCCTTTTTGTAAAAATCGCCTTACTTCTCCACTAAAGAAGATCTGTTTAACTCGCATTGTTGCAAATAATACAACAAAAACAATTTTAAACATAAAACAAAGTATTTAAAGATAAAACTTGGCTAAAATTGTTTTAAATGTTTTAAAAAGGTTATTAATAATTTAAAAATTAAAAACGGCCCTTATAAAAAACTTTATAACAGTATTTTCTTATTAAAAACTTCATTTTCCATGAAACTTTAAGTTGAAATAGAAAGTTTTAAGAATTAGACTGGTTAAAGTAAAGATTACATCATGCAGTTTTTTTAGAAAGTTGATGATAGAAACACTAGATCAATTTGTTATTTAACCTTATAATTTGTTTCTTTGGTGTAGTTTAACGGGATTTTTTTTTTCAATTTAAACAGGGGGTATTTACAAATTTTGGGATTTCAAAAGTCTGTAATAATTTTAATTGATTTTTTTCACTTAGAATGGATAATTGGGTAACTGTCGTAATTAAATGTTCAACACCGGAACTGGATGGTTAGGTTAGATTTACACAGTTGGAACCGGGAGGGAAAAGGCACAGGGAGCACGGTGATGAAAATGCACCGGGAACACCGAGATGAAAAGGCACCGGGGACACCAAGATGAAAAAGGCACCGGGATATGAAAAAATACTGGGAACACCGGGATATGAAAAACTACCAGGATGATTGGTAATTATGGTTACAGAAAATTAGGCATGTAACTTGAGAAAATTTTAATAAATTGATACACTCCACCCGTGCAAGGCCGGGCATATCAGCTAGTCAGTAATAAAAGTACCTACCATTGTGGTAATGTCCTTTTGTTAAAACAACCATATTTTGTTGGTTCTATCAAGGTTCTAGTGTAATACTCTTTTATAATTAATTTCTTTATCTGTATCAAAATTTATAACCATAGAAGATAGTAGATTGATTGAAATATATGATAGGAAACAGTATAAAATCTTGTTCAGCTAAAGATGACATTTGAAAGAATAATTCAGTTTAGTTTTCTCTCAACTTCAAAAATTTACTGCAAATACTTAGTCAGATACCTAATTTAAACAAATTATTTACTCTATTTTAGTTGTGATAATAATAAAATTGTTTCAATGTTTGTGCAGTTGTAGACTTTTAAACTGACATTACTTTTTTTGTGTAGACTCAGCCATCCATCACACATATTCGTATGCACTGTCTTACACATACTGATGTCAAGCCATTCACTTGCCCTAAATGCCCTCATCAAACAAATTCCCTGGGTAGTCTCTATACTCACATGAGGAAGCATACTGGGAATGTGTTTTCTTGCTCGAAATGCTCTTTTAAAACAACAAGAAGAGCTCATCTACGAGACCATGAGGTAAGTGTTTAGATCTGATCTAGGTTCTCATAGTTTTAAAATATCATTGTTATAGATAATATCTTTAAAAATTTTATATTTATATAATTTAGTGAAAAAGTTGAAAATTGACATGAAAAACTTATTATATTCAGTTCATGGGCGTAGCCAGGTTCCATGTTAGGGGGGGGGCAAGGATACTTACCTTTGCCCATGGCATGGTCTCAAGTACCCCCATGGGGAGTACTTTTACACGTTAAATTTTAGAGTAATTATACGAAGGGTTTGAACTTTTGCACTTCGCACACTTAACTTAAATAATAGTGTAATTAATGTGTGCTCTAAGAAAAATGGGGGGGGGTTGGGGGTCCTCCCCCAGAAAACTTTTTAAAATTTGCCCCTTAAAGTAGTGTTTTAGCTCATTTTTAGACTCTTTGGCCAGAACAGAACCACCTCTTGTAAGTTGTAAGCCACATACTTTTCTAGGAAAGTTATGTGGCTAATGACTAAAAGTATAATTTGTAAAATCTAATCGAGTTGAATTAAATTCAATAAATTTTATCTATTTTATTTTATGTTACCTGGTGAAACTTTCGTATGTTTGGACATTAAAAAAAAACATCAAGCTTGAGGAAAATACGCAACTGCTTTAATTACATAATAATTTAGAAGATAATAAGAGAATAAAGAAGAATACTAAGTTACAGTTAGTCTGAAAATAGTCCGAACAACTTTGTATCAACTGTTCAAGTTGTTGCAGTTACTTGAATAACCATGATATAAGATATAACATTTAACAATAACCTTAAAATGTAAAAGTAAAACCGTCCTGCTTTCTCAAATATTATTTAGCTTTTTTTTTCACTCTTAAAGAAAAAATTATCTAATTAGATATTTTAAAACAAATAGTTTATCCCCCAAAACTAAGATGCAATACTAAATTCAACTTACTTTAATTGCTGGATTAAGGCTTTACATAATACGTCTAGATAGTATTAATATGGAGGACTGAAATAGTATTCTTTTTATTTTCAATGCTAGAAAACTAAATCACATATCTTAGACTAAAGGGTATTTTCTGCAGGAATAGCCAATGACCACACGGCTTTCTTTCTATTCGTTGAAAGGTCTGCCAAAGCTTCGAAATAATAATGGCTGGGTTCACAAAAGACCCCTCTGTTTTTGTGTAAACACTTGAGAAACACGTTGAAACAATTTCCTGCAGGGCCGTAACCAGACTTTTGTTTCGGGGGGGGGGGGTTGACTCAAATATTTTCTGAGGTACCTCCTTACGGGTACTTTTATATGTTAAGTTTTAGTTGACAACACTGGATTTAAATTTTGATGCACTTCATTTCAAAATTGTTTAAACAATATGAATCCGAAGTAAAAGGGGGGTCTGGGGGTCCTCCCCCAGAAAATTTTTGAAAATTTGCTCCTCAAAAGAGTGTTTTAGCTCATTTCTGAGACCCTTTAGATTACACCCATAGAGCACTACTCATTGTAAGCGGCCGAATTTTCAAGGTAAAAAGAAGGTATATTGTAATAAATGGCGAAATGTTAAGGGGGTTTTTAGGTTACTACTCCAGAAAATTTTTTGAATTTTTCCCCTATTAGTGGCATTTAACTCATTTTGAGACATATTAGGTAACATTAAAGAGGACCAATCATTGTAAATCACACAAGTTTGAAGGAAAAACCGTATACTTAATAGATTTCAAAATTTCGAGGGGGTTTGGGGGTCCTCCCCCAAAAAAATTTTGGAAATTTTACCCTTAAAAGTAGGGTTTTGACTCATTTTGAGACCCTTTGGGTTATACCCGAAGAGGATATCGCTCCTTGTGAGACATAATTTTCAAGAAAAAAAAGCAGTATAAAAATTGATGTCAAAATTTCGGGGGGGGGTTTGAACCCCTAAACCCCCCCCCTTGGATACGGCCCTGATTTCCTGACACACCCAGACACCTGAAGCCTCCTTGCTTGTTTGAGTCGTTGAGTGCCGAAGATTTATGATACCCTTTCACACCCCAATCCATTGTCAAAGGCAGAGGTGTACGTATAATTGGATTTTGTGGTTTGGGAAGAGCATTTCCCCCTCACCCCTATTTCTTCTCCAATTAGGACAGTAGAGGACAACATAGGAAAGAAGGAGCGTTCACCCCCCGCTGGCTCCTGTACGTGAACAACAGGTGTTACCAGTAACGAGTTTACTTTACCCTTATCTTATCTTGGGGCTGTTTGTCAACTCTTCCCATTTCTAGCCGTTCAATAGATTTCCACTCCGCGGGAGGTGGTCAACTGGGGTTGTATCTTATCTTGTATCTTTGAATTTGTCGAATATTTTGACTGGCCCGGTCGTTTGGGGAACTAAAAATGGTGAATGAAATGAATTCTGCGTGAATTCTTCAGCCACATCTCACATATAAGCTCGTTTTTTTGACACATATTCTTTAAAAAAAAATTGAAGGGTTTCGGCTTTAAAAAATTTTTTCAGAAAAAAAAATTTTATAAATGTTTTTCAATTTTACAGAAAAAATTATTTTGGGGGAAAATTTCTGAAGAGTTATGAAAAATTTAGGGGGGGGCAGCTGCCCCCCCCTGCCTCCCCCTGGCTACGCCCATGATTCAGTTGAAGCTCATATAAGGATAATCTATTTTACAATATAGACATAGACATAGACATAGAAAAAAGTTTATTGTATTGGGCATTGCCCGTTTACAAATAACACAAATAGTTTTATATGCCATGAACTTTTAATAGAAAAAAAAAGAGATTTAACATATTTAAATAAGTTTTTACAAATCACTGTAATACAAGTCAAGACAGTACAAACCGAGTGCAGTAACAAAATATGAACTAAAATAAATCAACTGAAATCCTCTCCAATTTCCCGGCAAAGCTTAAAAACGGAAGTCAGGAAGCATAGAATATTGAAATAGTTAACGTTAGGCTCATTCAAGACAAAGGTAAAATTTTTTGTGTATGATAAATATTTGTTTCGATAATAGCTATAAATAGGAAATGAGTTAAATATATGGTTCCATGTGTCAAAATCATCGGTGTTACAAAAGGAACATTTGTTACTAAAATAAACTTCAAATATTTGACCCTTATAGAAGATTTTATTTGGGTTTAAACGTAATTGGAAAATAATTCTTTTTACATAAATATCGGAGCCGGATAGCAAATAGTTTTCAGGGGTGGGACAATTCTTTATAAATTTATAGTGGGGAAAGTGGGTGCTATTCTCCATCATTGAGAAGTCTCGTTGTAGGCATTGATCGCGACAGGTTTGTAACATAATAGGTAGATAATAAGAAGCCAGGTCAGGATTTTGAGATGTCCAAATAAAGCTAAATCCTAGGTTTTCAATGATTTTTTTGACTGATAAAGCCCAGTTCTATTTTACAATATTCTTCTTATGAATACAAACAGTGAAACATTAATATCATAATTAATATATAAGAACTCCATCTATAAATGGTCAAAAAGATAAACAATCCAGTTAAAGATATAGCCAATACTTGTTACAATATAGAATGTTACTTGTTTATAGCCAATAGTGATCTTCTTTAACTTTGACTAATTTTAACTCCTTGGGAACTTTTTAAAGGCCTCATGAGTATGTTACTACCCTTTTTCTTATTTCCCTCCAAATTTTTGTTTCCTTTTTTGCTCTTTAATTTCTGTGTAAAATAGTTTCATATTTTTATTCTTTGTGTGTTTTTTAGAGAAATAATCTTAAGCTGGCTGTGGCTAAACTCATCATTCCAATCCACCAATATTTCTTTTTCCATATTTCTTACTACTTTCACATTTAAATGTTTTTTATTCTTATTTTAGGACACACATTCAAGTATTTCAGTGATGTGTAAACTGTGTAAAAATTCTTACAAGAATCTGAGATCTTTAATAGCTCATGTTAAAAACTATCACAAAAACCCTGGTGGAAAAAAGTATCTCAAACTACTGCGATCAAAAGATTCCCTTGAAGTCACCTTATCCTGCCAGAATCACACAAAAACTTTAGTGTCCCAATCACGCTTTGACAAGCCCACTCAAAGTAGTGTCTGCAAAACAACTTCATTGAGCCAAGGAAGTGGTGAGCCTGTAAACTATCATGAAGAACTTGAAGAATCTTTAAATGGGTCATCCTTACATTCTTCAAATCACAGTAATCATAAGGTTTTTCCCATCAAAGATCCATTGACTGATATCATTTTACAAACTATTTTTGAACAGAAAAATTCTGAAAGTATTGATTTGTATGATGACGTGTTTAAAGAAACACAGACTGAACTACTGAGTGTTTCTCAAAGGACCTTTTCATCAAATATTACTATTTCATCTAAAAAGGAAAATAGCAATAGTCAGTTTAATCCTTCTGAAACAGTCCTGAAAGAATGCACCAAAACTCTAGAAATCATTGGAGGATGCATGGGCAGTTCTAAATATGCTTCAAACGTCAACCAAACTTGCATTCAACCTAGTTCAACCAACGAGTGTGGTGAAACATTCCTCATGAATAAACCTTTGAGTTTCTCAAATGGTACAAACACTCAAAAAAGTGACAAAGACATCTCTGAACTCAGTGCTGAGAGTGAGTTGGGCGATTCTTATCCGGCAGAAAATAAGTTGTTTGAGAAGTGTCACCGAGCACCAGCCTATGTGTGTTGTGTGTGTTCAGGCATTTACATCTGTCCTTCAACATTAAAAGCGCATTTGAGAGAGCATATCAACACTACTGAATCTTTCATAGAAAGAGCAGCAAAGGATTTTGAGGAAATGGTGGAAGATCCAAATTTAGATGTGATTTTAGAAGGTAAAATTGTGATGTTTTGGTAATTTAATTCAAAAATTTGTCAAACTTGTTCAGGCTGAAAAAAAAATCACAAGATGGGCTAATTAATGATTATTTAAAAAAAATTTCAGTAGAAGTGTAGAAGTAAGTTTTAACACTAAAAACAACTAAATGTTAAAGTAGTGTCTAGATTTTGTTTATGTTATGTCTAAATTAGTTCATGTGTAATTTGTTTTGAAATATATATGTCATACTTAAACATACTTAGATCATGTTTTGGAAATTTGTTTTGTGCCCACAATAAAATGCCATCATAATTAAAAACTTCGGTGATATTAATTTCATTCAAATTTTAGTATTTACAAGCTTTGAAATGTCTTGCAACGTCAATCTCTAAATTATACCTAATACCATTTGTGAAACTGAATTCAGAACAAAGGTTTTTGTGTTTCAGATCAACCTGATGTTTGCATTCCTGCTGATGAAAAGGAGCTTGAAAAGCTGTACACATCTTCACTCGACATGATGTGGTATTTGCCAGAAGTTAGTGTAGTCCTTGACAATGATCCGGCCTTATTTGATTCAATATTAGAAGATTTTCCTGACAGGTTGGATGAGACAGAAATGCTGGAGCAAGTTCCATAATTGTTTTGGTATTTTGTTCTTTATACTAAAATTTTCCACAATTTTATTCTGTTTAAAGAATTTATATCTATGGTTTTCTTCCATTTTCAAGTATTCATTGTTGTAGAATACTGAAGACCACAGCAAATACATTTTTGTATCGATGTCTAATTAGTAGATTCAATACTTTTAGGTGTAAAACAATAATCTTACTGTATTATTTTATTAAATCAGGACTCTAAAACTCTTAGGTACCTTAGTATATAATTCTTAAATGATTTGAAACATGAGTAATTCAGGTATGAGCTCTGCCCATTACCAGTTTTAATACTAATTCTTTAAGAAAAAAAACTCAATTGAACACATCTTAGTTCAGCTACTTATTAATGATATTTTTAAATTTAAATCAATTATGAAATTGTCAAATGATTGAAAAATTTAAATAACATTGTTTACCTGTATTTTTTTTTTGCTGTCTGCAAAACACTTTTACATCCCATGTTTCTAATAAAAATATCCAGATTTAATTAACTGGACACAGAGGTATTTTATACAAGATTATAAGCTAGAGATTTTTTCAGTGACATTTGTTAGTGATACTGGTTTAAAATCCACTTAAGAAGTCAAGGTAGAACTTTCATATAATTATGCTCAAATATTTACCCAAGTAACATGTCTTATGATTAGCATATAAATTTGGTAGTACTTTATCTCAGGGGTGCAGAATATGTCTGAACGCCCGAACAAGGTTTGGGGGAAATTCAGGCAGCTGTGGGAAATTCTTGCCCAAATTAGAAAGAAAATCTCAACAAATCCAATTGTCATTAGTTGAAAAACAAATGTTTTGACTGCATCAAATCCATTCAACTTCTTTGGAAATTGAATGAAAACTACAGTTTTGAATGGTAGAGTGAAAAACTACGAATTTATAATGGGAGAAAAGTTTTTTTTTAGTTAAAAACCTGTTAGTTGGCTTTTTCTTGCTTTTCGTATGACATGCAGGAAAAACAACGTATCCCTGATAGGATAGGTAGGTGATTTTCACTAAAAATAGTGTTCTTGTTCAATCACATCGATGTTTTTGGCATAAAAGTTGAGTTAAAAATGAGTTTCACAAATAGCTCAAATTTGAGAAAATATAGTTAAAACATTTAAATTCAAGGATATATGTATGTAAGAAAGACTAAAAAATGGTACAAAGTTCATTAAAATTTAAATTTATGGATTATTTGTGTGAAAGTTGTTGAATCTTAAAGAAGATCAATAACTTCATTTCAATAACTCAAAAACTCTCATTTTGGGGGAAATTTTGGACAAAACAAATTGTGTTCTGGGGAAAAATTGGTCTCTGAAACATTTTCTGCACCCCTGCTTTATCCCAATTGCAAAATTGAAGTGTTTTTCCGAAATTGTGAATTACAAAAAAAATATTACTTTCATTATAGCTTTTGCCAAAACACCATAACTTATTGTTGCTATTTTTCTTGTTTTCTCTTAATTCTCATTATTGATTTTTTTCTAATGGTATGTATGATAAAAAAAACCATAGAAATTTGTGATTTTAAGTTTAGCACCTTGCCTTAACTAATGCTTTGATTTTCAACTCTGAATTCTTGAATTGTTAGAAATTTATTTCTAGATCAAACAACTAACTCACTGTGGCTACCTGTTATTTTTTTATTAGTTACTAAAGTAATTTGTGTACCAAAGTTTATAAATAGGAAGGAAATTATTGTACAAATGTATATATGGACATGTTATTTTGAGATAAAGAAAGTAATGTTCAAACTTTAAAATTGTATTAAACAAAATATTATTTGTTTTTTCGATTATTTTTATTGAACTTTAAAGAACTTTAACTCATATTGCTACAAGTGGCAATATGAGCCACCACTGCCCGTAGAGAGTTTAAATTCATTTCAGGGTCTGGATCAGAGGTAGTAATATCCATCCAGTTGTCAAGCATTTAAATTTTGAACTATACATATTTGCATCATGAACCCCATAAATACTTTTAAATATTATTGCAAGCAAAATATTTTTCCCAGAAATTCCACATTTGGAGCCCTTGAATAACATTTTTTGATAAAATTATTCAATACTTAAAGGATATTGCTGCAATTCCATAAAAAAAAGTCCACATTTTCTAATTGAAAGAGTTTAGTACAAGAAATACTATCAAAATTTTTTGGTTTGTTTACCAACATTCTTAAAAACTACAATAAGATAATTTCATACATTAAATTTACATCCTTGTTTCCATGCAGACCATTTTAACAGACAGTGTTATTCCAAAAAACTTATGGTATTTAAAATCGGATACACGAATGAATAAAAAATTGCATTGGTTTAGATTCTTAATATAAATATATTATATGATTTTAAATAGCCTTCAATCTAGTTTTTCTGTTTTAAAAAAAATATACTATTTTGCATTCTGTTTTCTTAGTAGCATTGGGTTAAGCAGTTTTTTTCTGGAGGAGAAATATTATTAGTTATTATTAAGTTATTGCAGCAAAAGACCATAAAAGAATCATAAGAAGGACAAGGGTTAATTTTAGAATTTCAAAACATTGATATATCATATAGTTTGATGTAAATAATAAGAAAACTAGATTCGTATCATATCAACATACACACATACCTATGTTCAGTTTTATTATACAAAATGATTCAGTCCATGTGACTTAGCATTTACTCTGTTTTGTTGTACATTGAACTACAAATTTCGTTCCTGCTTTTTATATCTCTTTAACAATGCTGCTGCAAAGGAGGTTAACTGTACATTAATACGGTGCTTCTTAGGAGGAGGCTTTAACTCTTAATCTCAGTAGGTCATCTATGGTCTTTATACTTTTTAAGGTATTCAGTAGAGCGGTTGCTTCTTTCTTCCCTATCTTTGATTCAGAAATCAGTTTTGAGACCCTCATCAACTCACTTCTAAGTTCTTCCATCTGTGCAGCTGAAGAAAGCACAACTGGTTCTTCTGAATCGCTAGGAAGAGTTTCAGTATCACTCAGCTGTGGAGTTTCTTGCCATTCCATCATATCTAATGAAGAAGATTCTTGAGAAAAAGAAAATGATGGGCAAGTTGATCCAAGAGCTTCCAAGGCTTGATCTTCAGTTTTAGTCACTTGAAGAGCATTAGGCTGTTTATGTTTGCAAGAAGCTCCAGTCTGCCCTAAGAAACAAGAGCATGTGCCTATATTAACAATCAATTTCACATTTAACCATTTCGTTTAATATCCTTTAAACCAACGGTGGGCAACCTACGGCCCGCGGGCCGGATCCGGCCCGCCACGTCATTTGGTCCGGCCCGCGGAACATTTTAAAGATTGTCATGGAGAAAAGTAAAAAAAGACATCAAAAAGTCTCCAAAGGACTTAAAACACTACTTTTGAGGATCAAATTTCAAAATTTTTCTTGGGGAGAACCCCAAACCCCCCCTCCACCATTTGGAAGTCTGTTATAAAGTGTTTTTTCTTTGAAAATTCTGTTGCTTAGAAGAAACGGTTCCCTTTGAGTGTTCCTCAAAGTGGTTAAAGCCCCCACTGGTTAAAGGGGAACATTTTAAAAATTTTCCTGGGGTTGGACCCACAGCCCCCTCGAAATTCTGAGTCTATTTATAATTTTTTCCCTTGAAAATTATGTGGTTTATAAGGAGCCGTTCTATTCAGATGTAACCCAAAGGTCTCAAAATGAGCTAAATCACTACTTTTATAGACAAATTTTACTGGGGGTGACCCACGGACCCCCATTTATACTTGTAGCTAGCTAACATTGTAAAATTTTGACATTTTATGTGCAACATAGTTCAAATACTACTTAAGTGATCTAAAACTTAACGTAAAATGTACTAGTACCTTAGAAATGACGTCGAGTCAATACCCCAAAACAAAAGTCTGATTGCGGTTTGTCCCCAACCAAAAACTGAACCCCTGGCCCTCCACGTCATTAAAATCTTTGAGTTTGGCCCGCAAATTCAAAAAGGTTGCCCATACCTGCTTTAAACAATCAATTATATATAACAGTTTTCATTTATACTGGAAAGTGTTTATCATTAAAGATGATCATAATACAAAATCACACACCCTCCAGTTTCCTTAATTACCTTTGTAAGTCAACATTGGATTTTCAGCTTTGTAAAACTGAGCAATTTCACTGTTATGTGTGACTTTTGATAGCTGTTTTTTTTTTCAAAGTAAACTTAATTTAATATTAAATTATAGAATAACATTTTATGTTTTTACTATTGAAATAGAGGATATGTAGGTCTATTTCGGTGGAAATAGTTTTATTATAGGTTATAGGCAAGATCAAAAGGTACAAAGAAGCAGGAAAAGTTATTGTCTTTACGGATAAGAGTGGTTTTGTCTATAGTGCACCAAGAACTCATGGATATTCACCAAAAGGTACAAGATGTTACGGTATTCATGATTGGCATTCATCAAAAAGAACTAATATTAAGTTTAAGATATTTTAAATAGACATCTTGTAAAAAAGTATACATTTTAATAAACTTTTAAATGTTGAATTACATGTGTGACTCGGGAAAATTCCAAAATTAGCTACACAAAATTTTGGGTGACGTTTAAAGAATGAAACGACATAATTTTTTTCATTTGTCTATACATATATCCCAAATGTCTCTCAGGATCTACCCCCTCAATGATTTTTTGCCTTTGCCATCAACTCCCAACACTTTGCTTGCTACAATTTCATTAAGAAAATAACTTACAGGGTTACAAAAATTCCACTTATCACTCGATTTGGTATAATATTAAAACCATAGATAGACCCTTTTTCATTGCAAAAAAAACTCAATTCTTATTTACTCTTACCTTTTAAAAATTATTCTGGCTAAGAATGTACTCAAGGATTTTATATAAAAACACTTATTAGACCTAACTTATTCTTTAAATATCTAAAAAAGACTTATCTTCATAAATCCTTGAGCTTCTTTGACCCACTTTGAAAACCCTACTAAACTCTGAGGGACAATATTAACCCCTTTGTGAAACCCTGATTTGTCTAACCACTTTGGAAACCATGATTATATGTGTGACTAAAAAGTTATGTGGGCGAATTGTATAGTTCGGCACTAGTTAACTAGAACTAGTTGCAACTAGTAGTTAACTACCGATCAACTAGTAGTTTAACTACTTTTAATTTAAAGTAGTTCAACTATTAGTTGAACTACTTTTTTTAATAACTACTAGTTAAAACTACTTTAAAAAAAAATTTGATGTCATTTTATGTGCTAAATTTTGGCAACTCTTAACAAATTTAATTAAGATGATAGAGTACTCAAGTACCATAACCAGAAATAAAGGCCTTTTTTGCGCGAAGTATAAACGTTTTTTTTGTGATATAGATAAGAAAGATATATTAGAATTTTGCCAAAAAATAGGTTATGAAATTAAATAGACTAGTTAACTACTTTGGGAAATAGTTAACTACTAGTTGCAACTAGTCCCAGGAAAAAATAGTTAACTACTAGTTACAACTAGATTTTCCCAGACTAGTTAGTAGTTGGTAGTTAACTATTTTTTTACCACTAGTTGCCGAACACTAGCGAATTGTGAAATATGTTTGATTAAAAGTCATTTGAAAAGCAGAATATAGTTTATTCAATTCAACTTACATAATTAACAATAATTTGATACAATACGTGATAAAGTATTGCATAACATTTTGATGTTTAAATTTCTTTTAACCTCATTCTATGAACAAATAAGTTATTTATTGTAAATGTATGAGCTTTAGAAAAAAGTATGCAAAAATTACCTGATAAATGAAAATTAACAAGTTAAAAATTGCTTTTATTTTCAGAAATTAAAGATCTATGTCACATTTTCTGACTTGTACAAAAAAAAAACCCACAACATTGAAAATATTATTAGTAATTATCCTATAGTAAAATTATTACATAAATGTTTACCCATCCTGTTAATATAATTCCCTATCAAGTTTTTTTTTCATATTAATATGCAAAGAAACAACCTTGCATACAATGTAATTAACCAGAACACTTTTAAGCATCAGTGCAAGTTCCTATTTAGACTTTTTTCTAGAACAAGAATAATTGCTGCCAGGTATAAAGCTTATGAAATAGAGAAATTGTATTTAGATTTTCAGACGTGTGTGTAGATAAATAATTAAACTAAATCAATCTTTAGATATGAAAGTAATTTATGTCTTTTAGGTTTTATTATTATTTAATTTAACCTTTTTTACACTTTACTAATGTATTCTTTTAATGCCAGCAAACAATATTTTCTAATGAGTCATTTAAAATCTCTTCAAGGGGACATTTATAGCAAAGATTCAACATAAAAGGAAAAATCCTTGCTTTTCTTTTAACTATTCTAAGAGATTCCAGTATAAGTAATTACCTTTTAATCTCTTCCAACACTTGTAGATATGATAAACTTGTTTTTGAGTAGGATAAACTGATGCTTTTTTTAAGTCCTTTTCTACAAGAAATTTATATTCATGATATGTAATGGCCTCAGAAGGGAACATTCCTTCCTCAAAGTAATCAAAAAATTGTTCCTTTACCTAAAATTTCAAATCGGTAATTAAGAAATGTCAACATATTACAGATAAGAAAAATAACTTAAATAGCTTATTTATACCTCATCATTTACACGAAGCATTTTAAGGGATTCTTCTGATGTAGTTGAATGTGAATGTTCCAAGAATATCGTCACTTCAGTAGATAGTGGAGGGCATAATTTCAAGAAGGAGTCATTTTTTTTGGTACTACTGTTGACCTTCTTAATAATGATTTTTAAAGAACTCTTGCACGAGACGTTTCGTTTGGAATCTGCCTTTTTGTGTCTGCTACTGTGCTGGCAACCCCACAATTTACTGAAGACCAATCTAAACCAATAATTTATTTTATAAACACTGAAAGATACAGAAAAACAAAGCAAACACCTAAAAATTATTTGGCTATCCATACTTGAATAATATAAGCACACGCTAAAAGCGGAAAATTTTAGGATTTTGCAGAAAATCCTCTTAGTAGCTTAAGTATTGATAAATAAATTGATTTTTTCTACTGTTGTAGCTTAAGAAGCATTATCACAGTACCTAGGTAAATAAAGTGGCTGTAAATGTGCATTCATTAAGTCACAATTTAAAGGACTTCAGGCACTTATTTAATCTGCAGAAAATATTTAAAGAAAATTTTGGGTGTGGAAAGAGTTTTTATTCAAGTCTGAGTCTGATCCCATCACCGTTCAGCAACAGTTAAGATTAAGCGGCACAACCTATAAGATTTGGTAATGCTCTTCAGATTAAGCAGCAAGGTCGATGGGATAATATATAAGTACCAAATATTCAAACAACTTACCTTTGAGGGGAAGGAATTTTCTTATAAACGATCCAATTTGTATTGGTGACTGAAGAATAAAATTTAACGAAAGTCTCTACCTCTTCTTCATCACCTAAATTCATTCTTAAGACTACTAAATCTTTAGAATTGGATTCTATTTTACTATCAGGATAAACTTTCAAAATCTTAGGGAAAACAAAATTCTCAAAATCATAGAAGTTAATTGACTTGTTAGAAATCGAATCTCCACTAGAAAGTGGCATTCGTTTGTCGAGATCAAGCTCAGCTTTGACTGAAGATTCCAGTCTTCTTTTTTTGGGCTCCTTAGGTCTAGAGCAGTGGTTCTCAACCGGGGGTACGCGTACCCCTAGGGGTACGCCGAGAGCTTTTAAGGGGTACGTCACAAATTATTTATATTTCAATTTTCAATGATTTTAAAGTTTTTCAACTTTATATTTAACTTTTGAGGAAGACCGAAAATTCTCTGCATGTGTTTCTTCAACGTTTAATGATAAAGGATGGTGCCAATTTTCCAATCTCAGCTAACATTAAAGGCGTATAATAAGAGGGTGACGGATATATAGTAGTTCGATTTACATAGTTGGATAAAACAAAAAACTCTCTGCGCACAAAAATTCCTTCAAATATTTTCTGCAAACTAATTACATGCCCCTAGTTGCCTAGTCATTTGAATTTTGACTTAAAAACATATTGCCAGTCCCATTCATTGTTTACCTAAATACTGTATAATGCTTCATAAGCAACAACAGTAAGAAAAAAAATCAATTTAATTACCAAAAATTTAAATTATTTGAAAAGATTTACTGCAAAATTCTAAATCTAGCTGCGCTCAGCGTGCGCGTGTGCTTCAATATTATCCAAGTGTGTCGATTTAGAACACGATTTCATTTAAAATAGGTTGAGGCCAGTGCTGAGAATGGGAGGACATCATACCAAAAAAAATATTTTATTTCTTAGCAAAAAAAAGCCGAGGCTCCCTCAAAAAAATCCAGCTACAGCCTGGTTGATAGAAAATTTGAAATTATCTAATCATATAACACTGAAAAGGAGTTTGACCTTGTTTTAAAAGATCAAATACCCCCCTTTTAAGTGAAAAGTTACAAACAATTCACAAAAACTTGGGACAAAGGTTAATTAATTGATTTAAACCCACCTTAAAATCATTGAACGGGGGCTTTTGCGAAAAATATTATTTTTGGAGGAGTTAATCATGAGTTTGTAAAGTCCTTCTGGGGGAATCCAAAATCCTTAGGTCCCCCCCCCAATTTTAAGAAGCCGACGACACCAACTGCATGCTAGGGGTACGCAGGAAAATATATTTTTCCTTTGGGGGTATAATCGTGTAAAAGGTTGAGAACCACTGGTCTAGAGGATGATGCTGAGGCTTGCATGTATACAGGGGAGTCAGAAAAAACAGAGGGTATAGATCCTGCTTTCAACCGTCTCCCATTCTTGACACGAATAAAATCCTCCTTTCGAAAGTGCTTACTGCAAACTCGACTGGAGCTTGATTTATCATTAACAACGAAATCTTCTTTGGAGATCGCTTTCAACCACTGTGCTTGATGGGTCAGATCGCTGGGAAATTCAAAGTAAGTTACATAATTCCCTCCTTCTTCACGACTTCTCACAGAACGCCTCTGATAGGAAGTACAATAAGGCACACAGCAATTCACCATCTTTCTGCAATCAAGTTTAGCCCATGGAAGTTAAGCCAAGAGCATGGCCAAGAGTTTGTGTTTTGTTTCTTGTTTGTAAATAAATATTGAGAAGTTCAAGTTGAAGTTGATCTTACACTCACGGTTACAATTAGGTACGGTTTTTGGCCGAAAAAGTAAATATTGTGCAAGCTATTGGCTTAGCGCATAGCTATTTACCGGTATTTTAACTGTATGAGCATTCGCACATGGGAGGACAAAAACAACGCTGCTAAGGCCGTTGTTAGGGGCGGGAACTCGAAGCATCCAATAGAAGCATTCGCACATGATGTCACTGGCGGGCGAAAACAACGTTGCTAAGGCCGTTGTTAGGCCGAGTCATGTGATTGAAAATGCTCTATACGCAACGCAAGTCTCAACTCAACTTGTTCTTTCCTCAACTCAACTTGTTGCGACTTGCGCCCATGCTTCACCTCATTGCATTTTGCAATAATTTTAGTCGGTGTAACTAAATTTATAAATTGATATCACATTTGATTGGAATAATTATTTAACTGTATAAATTTAGACATGGCTGTTGGTAAAAATAAGGGGCTGGCTAAGTCCGGAAAGAAGGGTGTCAAAAAGAAGATGTAAGATTCTTGTTATTATCCTTGGTATACTTTGACTTGATATTTATACTTCGCTATGACTGGAAAATACTTATCGGTTTTTAGGTTCATTAATATGCGTTTGCATTGCTTTATAATTATGTCTCCTGTCATGTAACGTATAAAGGAAGTCCAGTTTTATTACCTAAATAGCTTTAAAAAGTGCTGAGTGTTTGATGTAAAAATTATCCAACGAGCCTACTAACACTGTAGACTGCTGTGCTTCATTTCATTTGTATACTACGTTACACAAATGACAGTATTGTTTTTGTATAAGTGCCTCCTTTTCAAAGATGGTGGAAGGCTGCCTTTCCTCAACCTTTTCCTGGGAGTTCTATGTAATATTAATCTATAATTTCTATGGGAGTGTATTCATTATTAAGTCTATTTCTCAAAGTTGAAAGCTTTAAACGCTAATTTGAAGCTGCTCCAAAAGGGAAATCTTTTTGCTCCGCCAAAACCACATTTTGCCACTTGCACCCCTGTAAGTTTTATGCAAACCTAAATTAGTCGATGGATCACATGCATTTTAGTATTTAAGACTAAATTTTACACTGAGAAATGGGTTAAAACAATTGGTACTAAGATGATTCTCGCTTTAGAAATGTAAAAATTGCTGTCCACGACTCGCAAATCCATGAAGTGTCATAAAATTAATTTTTCTTTACAATTTTCTGATAGACCTTATAGATAGATAGATTCTGATCGACCTTAGGATCAGTATTGCTCATAGTTATAACGATTTTTAAAAGCAAAAATTAAGAAATTAAAAAACTTGAAAGTTCAAAATTTATTCATTTTGGTTTGTTCCACTACTGACATAAGCTCAAATTAAGGGCTTTTTAGTACATTTAAAGCATATTTTTTCCAGAGTTTCTTATCTCATATTATTAATCTTGAATTTATTGAAGTTTGGATATGTTAGAGGTATTGTAATTGTATATGGTGAATGTGAAATTTTCAGGCTTAAATTTTAATATGAAAAAATAAAAAAATGGCGAAGTACTGAAAAAAATCATTTTACTTGCGCATCATTCTCCTGGCCTTTAAAAATATATAATCATTACCAGTAATATATAATCAGCACTTCTATGCATGGGTTTTAAAATATATTTATTACAAAATTTTTTAGAACAAGAGAAAGTTAGAAAAATTTTTAAAAAACATGTGATTTTTTTTATTTTTCCAAAACTTTAAGGTATTCAAATTTCCATACGTACAAGTAACAATTATAAATGTAGAAGAGAATATATTAAGAGAGGAGTAGTGTTTTTAAGTTAGGCTAATTTTGGGTGTTATTTTTTTTAAGTTTCTTGGAATTTTTTAAAAAAGTAAATTTTTGAATTTGCTTTTTATACAAAATATGGATTAGCATGAAGTCGTAATTTAAAACCTAATATTGGTAATGGTAAAATTAATAATGGTAAAATTCTGTTAAATTTGAGAAAAAAATTTGGTACAGAGTCCCCTTATTTTTTTTCTATCTAAAAGTTTTTAAACTTAACTGCTGGTCATTGGAAATTAACTAGGAGCTGTTCAACTAACATTTTTAAAAAATCAGAAGTTTTAAAGTAGGGTCACTTGGGGTAATAGGGACCCCTTTTTGGAACAGTACATTTTTGAAGGTTCATAAAATTTTTTTGAAGAGGTTCAATTTGAACTTGATGACATATTCTATTTAAGACACTATTAATAAACAAAAATTTATAATTAGGTTCTAAAATAATGTTCTACATTTTTCTTAACTGGTCTTTTTGTAAAAAATGAGACGGGGGTCCCACTTACCCCATAGGAAGGGGTAAGTGGGTCACCCCCTTTTTATTTTGATTGAAAGCAAGCAAAACTTAAGAGGGAGTAAGTGGGTCTTACTTGATAAAGTATAGAAGTTTTAGGTACAAAATATTTTATTGTAACTTAATCCATGTACGAGATATCTACTCACATTTAAATTAATAGGGTTGGTTGGGGTAAGTGGGACCCTTTTTGGAACACTACAATTACAGAATGTTTTCTTCAGGTTCGAATGGTTCGGGAGACTTATAAAGAAACCCTCGAAACTATTCCCCCACCCCACTGTGTGTTTTAATTAATTTCTCGGCATTGTGAATAAAAAAAAAACCAACTTAATTACTTACCACAGCTTATATTAAAACGCAAAATTAATATAAAATTTCAATAAATTACTAATAAATGTTTCAATAAACATTAAAATGGTGAGTCTAGGGTGTCCCACTTACCCCATCATGAGGGGACCCACTTACCCCTACTTTGCTTAAATTACGGGGTAAGTGGGACCCCCCTCTTAAAAATTTTTAAACAAGAGATTTTGTGAAAATTCAAATTGTAGTATGTATTTTTAGTCAAACCTGGCACAACAGTTGAAAAAACATTAAAATATAGTGAAAACTTTCCTGGAAACACTTCTATAGTTCTATAATCTTAAAAAGAAATGACACAAAACTCTAATATATGCAAAACCCATCAGTGTGACAAAATGTAACATGATCAATGTGAATAAGTGTGAAATGTCCTTTACATAGTTTAGTTTGAGGGGGGTGACCCACTTACCCCAGGGACCCACTTACCCCAAGTGACCCTAATTTTAATTTTCCAAACTTTATGCTCTCAATTTTTCACATTTCTAGAGAATCACCCACTTGCATATTATCCGGTCGACTGTGCTACTGAATCTGAAAATGTCATCACAACTCATTGACTGTTCTATAGCAGTGCCACTGAATGCTCGACAAGATAGTACATAAGTACCACATAATCTTAAGCACAGTGAAGCAGTACAGTAACGGACCTCTTATCCGTGTCCCATAAATCCATAATGTTAAAAAATCCGTCAGGTTTTCCGAAATCATTTTTTTTTTTTTAAAGATCCGAATCCGCGAAAATCTGTAAGGTTTTCCGAAATCAGTTTTCTTTTTTAAAGATCCGAAGGGATTCAGCGTGTCCCGATGTACTCAGTGTCCGCTCCCCCTCCCGTTTCCGCGATCCACTCCCGCCCTTTGTAGAGCAGGAGCGCCGAGACCGATTCGCGGAATGCGAACGGAGTAGGGCCACTGTAGACTTTTCCGCTGGATGTAGGATGTAATAAAACAATTTGCGGCCGGACCACCAGCAGTTTATCTCCTCTATCTCCCTCAATCTCTTTGTATCTCCCCTCGCACTCGCGCCTGAGAGCTGTCGAAAATTGACCACACCAAGACACTGCCGCCATAAACTCAGGTTTCTTCCTGGAGATAAGTGTTTTATTACATCCAGTGGAAAAAGTCTACGGTGCACCATGTTGTTTCAGATCAGTGGGAGGGAGAGGAGAGCAATTTGAAAGGGACCAATCGGATGCATTTTTCTACTGGTTGTGTTCTAGGAATATTGCGATTGAAAGAGGGAAAGCCAGTGCCGAATGCATCGTTTTCATGCAGTAGAGCTGATTTTCTAGAGAGCGTATTAGTTTCAGTTTCGTTTTGTTCCCGTTGCAATACGATTAAAATTTAATTTTCAGCAATGTGAATGTGTTAACTACGAGGCAGCAGACTATTGGGAGGATTGTTTATTTCTCCTCAGCTTTTAAGAAGGGGAAATGTTCAGGAGGGAGGGGGGTGCCGGAGCTGCACGCGCGAGATTGGGAGATCGTTTTTCTTTTCACTCTTGCCCGGCTCCGCAGATCTGCGTATTTTCGTAACGATACACACGCAATTCTGTTAATGCGGTGTTTTGAGGCTGGAAAACCGGTTTTCGGGAAAATGTTCAAAAATCCGTAAAATTCGGAAATCCGAGATGATGCCGGCCCCAAGCTTTACGGATAAGAGGTATTAGAAATTAGGGAAAAAACCCACTGGTCTGATAAATTAAAAAGGGACCAGTTTAAATATTATAAAGTAACTATTGCACTGAATGTGAGTACCAAATAGTAGGGAAAGGAGGGTAAGATCACACACAAAAATTATTTTGGGCTATAAAATGGTGGACCAGTGATTTTCTGATTGTGTGTGGCTGGAGCCTTACAAGAATTGTGGCATCTCTACAAATCAATAAAAACCCGAAGCCGCTATTTTTGGGAGGGAAATGCAACTTACAACAAAGTATAAATATTACTGTTATGAGAATCATACGAACCAAGTGAAGGTGGGGTATAACTTAGCTAAAGAACAAAAATGTGATTTCTCTAGTTTTTTCAAACCTTGTTCTTATATTGTTGCTAAGAGAGTGTGACTTGGTCTAAGGAAGAGTGGTGGTATGGTGAAGTATGATGAGAAGGAAGAGAGGGTCAAATATGTTAAAAAAGTGTGACATCAATTTATGGACAGCCCCTAAGGCATTTGATTAAAACAAACAATATTTTATTAAATGTCTAAATAGAATGTTAGTTGATGTTGGGAATTAAAATGCTGGTCATGTGTATATTGTATTATTGGTACAAAATTCCTTGATATTATTAAGTGATCAATTTGTGACTTAGTTATTCATTTTATTCTTTTTTTCAGTGTTGACCCCTTTACTCGTAAAGACTGGTATGATATCAAAGCACCATGTATGTTTACTGTCAGAAACATTGGGAAAACATTAGTTAACAGGACAAGTGGAATCAGTATGCTTTTTCTTGTATTCTCCCGTTTTACTCATTCAAATAGAATATAAATAATGGTAATGGGTAAATCCAAAGAAACCGGGCCTAGGTAACATTATTTGGCGAAATTTTGTGTTGCCAATGCTGTTTATTGGCGAGTAAGCAATTGAACTTCTATAGAACTGGGTTGCCAGAATCCACTATTTTATCGGCAATTTTGGTGCCAGACCCAGTTTTTTTTGGTTTACCGCATAAATATTTTAAAAAAGATTACTAAAGAAAACTTGTTAGGTACAGCCTTAGAAAGAGTCCTCCAGCCACCATGTTTACCCACAGCTCAAATTATGACTGACAACCATTGAGATCTAATTGTTAATATTATTATAAAAGATCCTAAAATAATAGTAATTAGTAGAATATCGTTATATATCTAAGGGCACAGCTTCAATAAGAGTTCTCCAGTTGCTACTCTGATAGAATCATGCTTAAATGTTGTCATAATTGGCGGTAAACATGGTGGCTGAAGGACTCTTATTGAAGTTGTTCCTCTATTAGATCTCCATGTGCTGACAACACATAATCATGCTGCTGTGGGAGCTGTGATCTTTTTATAAAGCTGTTTCACTTTGTCTGTTCGTTAGTTAATTGCATTAGAAGATTAAGTGTTCCAATAATTTTACTTTTCATCCTTATTTTGATTACCTAAAAACCTTGTATTACAAGTTTTTAGGAGGAAAATTGAATTTTCTGTACTCTAAGGGCCGTATTCAGAAACTTTTAACACGAGTCGATAACGATTAGAGACCGAAATTGATCGAAAACGATCATTTTCGACCCAGCGATGACGCAAATTTCTTTTCAACCAATCAGAGTCCGCTATATTACTCGTTTTTGAGGAAACGAAAGAGCTGAAGTACTCGTTTCGAAAATGATCGTTTTCGATCAATTTCGATGTCGTTCTCGGTCTCGACTCGTTAACGACTCGTTTCAATCGTGTTAAAAGTTTCTGAATACGGCCCTAAATGTGATAGTATCTAAATTTGGCCAGGTACTAATTCTCTGTATTTGTCAGTTGGATATTGTTTTAAGAATTAACTTCAAATTCATAAATGTCAAGAATGATTGCAAATACTACTTTTTCTTATAGAAATATCTCAAAATTTGACTGTTTATTCAGGGATTTCAACTGCCCACAAAACAAATAAAACTCAGACTTAATGGTTTTTACATGTAACTACCTTTCTATAGTTGACAGTAATCCATACACCTACTATGTTATAAACTCTGAACCACATGTTCTTAAAATTGTTATTTTTGACCAACCTCTAGCAAAGAATGCATTAATTAGAAGTGGCCAAATTTTACATTATTTTTTTGTAGGTTTTCTCCTTGTTCTTGCAGTACCAAAGAATTGAAAACTAAACATAATATGTGGCTTTATTTTAGAAATTGCCTCTGAGGGTTTGAAAGGAAGAGTATTTGAAGTCTCTCTTGCCGATCTACAAAATGATGAAATTGCATTTAGAAAATTCAAGCTCTGTGCAGAAGATGTTCAAGGTAGAAATGTCCTTACCAACTTTCATGGAATGAACCTAACCACTGACAAATTGCGTTCCATGGTCAAAAAATGGCAGACACTGATAGAAGCCAATGTGGATGTAAAAACAACAGATGGTTACCTACTTAGAGTATTTTGTATTGGCTTTACTAAGAAATGGCCTTCACAAGTTAAAAAGACATGTTATGCACAGCATTCTCAAGTAAGTGATATGTGTGGATTATTTTACATGATCACAGGCTTTTTTATACTATCTAGTCAGTTTAAAGCACTAAGCTCAAATGGCTGTTTTTATATATTCTGTTTTTGAGCAAGTTATGATGCTTGGGTTAAAATAAGAAAATATCAATATTCAACGGCTTTGACTGTCAGCTTCTGGTTATCCCCTTACCTTGGTTGGTAGATCAAATGAAAAAGTTACTTTTTTTGCAGATTATTAGATTTTTTAACTGTTATTAAAAGTATGTTTGTAGCCTGAATAACCATTTTCTTCTGTTAAAGATGTTTAAGATTTTCTTTTCATATTAAGGAGATGTGTAGGTAAAAATTTAACTTAATTTTTCTATTTAAGAATTTTTTTCTGATAACATGAATGAATGTTAATATCAATAATAAGAAATATATTTATATTTTGAAAGGGAGAAATGTATGTGAGGTAATGTGATTGTATACAGTAAAAAAGAAGTATATAAATTCAATATTTTTAGGAATAGAAATCCAACAAGAACATGATTTAATTGTGAAAAAAATATTTGAAGTTATGAATAGGTTAGGTTTAAAAATTGGTCAAAGCTAAGTCAAGTCTTGCTAGATTGCAATGTAAGCCTTGCTTCACAACTGTATGACGTGGGGATAATTTTCTTTTTAATTTGATAAATAACGCAGGTCTACAAAGAAAAGCTTTTGGAATAATTTTATCAAAATCTCTATAAAACATTCGTTTCATTGGAAGGCCAATTTTAATTCATAAATATACAAAATGAGTCCTTAAAGTTGTATTATATGGTCCACCCTTATATTTTTCTTTAGGAATGCTTAAGTTTTAAAATACATACTAGAAAATAATTTTAAATACTTAAGTTAGGACTACACAGTTGTGATTTTAATGCTAACACTCATACTCATACTCATACTATACTCATGTTAGTTATACTGTTAGTCACTTTTTAGTTTAAAATCATTTATTATTATCAATCGGATATTGTTATTTTAATCTTGGGCAAATGTGATCATGTTAAGTGGAGTTGACTGTATTAAAGTGCAGGAATTTAATATTCAGATAAACTTTGAGATATGTAGTTTTATTTGCTTTATTAAAATATTTTCTCTGTCACTTGTAAAGTCAGTTTTTAGTAACATGATAAAGACTTGTAAAAAAGAATAGTAAAAGTGTATGACCAATTGTTTTTTCAAATAATTTAAAAACTTTACTCAATGCAGATTTCATTTAAAAATCTTAAATTTTGAAAAATAAATTCTAAAAAAATGAGAAATCAAAGGTAAATATTTCTCTTGTTTTCAAGCAAGAAAACTTTTTCTCCGCAAATATATGAAGATGAATATATAAAGAGTATTTTCACAGCACATTATTGATTCATTGAGATTTTTAGTCAACAAAGGTCTGTATACATGGTGTTTCAAAAGTCGGTTTCACAGCTTTTATTTGGAATCAATGTAGCTAACCCACGTTATTTGTAATCAATAGAAAAAGTTCACTAATTTGCAAGTTTCTTTAGTTAAAATTTGTCTTTATTTATATAAAAATTGCAAAATCTGCATGATAAAACTGAAAAATTTGCAAACTTAGTCTTTACACCTTACTTCAGTTGCCCCAGGAGAAGTTGGTTCCAAATAAGCGCTGTGAAACTTACTTTTGTAGCACCGTGTATGTAAATTAATTTATTAGCAAATAACAGCTCAACAGTCAATGCTACACTGATCCTTTTATTCTTAATTTGTTGCCATTGCTTATTTATTTATTCTGTTTTAACTTATCAGTTTTTTTTTTAATTTTAGATTAAGCAAATCAGGAAAATAATGACCGATCATATGGTTAAAGAAGTTGGAACCTCTGATCTTAAAGAGGTAGTCAATAAGTTGTAAGTGTGATTGTTCTATAAATATAACGATAGTTTTTTTATGCATTTCTCTCTTATATTCCCAAGAATTTTATGGCATGAAAGTGCAGTATAAACTTGAGTACTCTTAAGTTGAGAGGGCCACCAATAAAGTTCAAGCTATTGAATAACTTTAAATTTTATAATTCCCAACTGGTACAACATGGCATGAAAAGTCTTGAGTATATTTCTAAAAATCAAACCAATTCTGGAAAATTTTAAAATAAAGTATTGTATGATTGTATGTGTACCATTGAATTTGCTGATAGAAAAATGTTAGTGGTTAGTTCAAAAATTAACATACAGTAACGGACCCTTTATCCGGAAACCCGAAATCCAGAAGGACCCAAAATCCGGCTCGCATTCAGAATTTTTAGTGAGCAAATGCTGCTACGATGCGCAATGGTTGCGTCGCGCCTTTTGTGACATTGTCTCCGTGAATGAGTTGGCTCCTTTGTCCCTGCCTTGCCACCATGATTGTTTTGCCTGTGGGGTATAAAAGACCCCAAGGCGTGCAGCTTTCGGGTCCTTCCAAACTTTTATGAAGGCCGGAGAAACGCGGAGTTCGGAGTTGTCCGCTACTCCGCGAAGGGGCGTTTCTCCGGCCGGCGTAAAAGTTTGGATGGGCCCTTCTCTTCTGTTCTAATCTTCTCTTTGCCTCCTGCTGCTTCGCTATCGGTTCCGCGACGACCCACTTACTTCGCCAGAAGTTTTTTGCTAGATCCTCTACTATTGAAACGGACGATCAGAACAATGCAGACGATGTTAACGCAATTTTAATTCCCGTTCATATGATCGGAAATTTAGATTTACGAGAATGGAAAATGATAGTAGGGAGGGGGAAGTGGGTATTTTGGCTTTACTAAAGCAACTGCGTCTTTACTGGCATTTTTTCCGGACCGGACCCGAAATCCGTGACGATGTCGGCCCCGAGCTTGCCGGATAAAGGGTCCGTTACTGTATTTAATTTATTGAAAAGGCAATTTAAAGAGTTTTATGAAAACCTTTATAAAGGTATTAAAGTTTCATTTACTTATTCTAGAGATGTGAGTCGAGAATATTCTCGGAGAACGAGACTATTCTGAGAATATTCTCCAGGGGCGAGAATTTTGAGAATAATCGAGAATATTCTATTTTTTGATTAATAAATGTAAAAATGTTTGATAATATGAAATGGTCATGTAGTATTAGTGTTGGAAACCTGAAAACAATAACAAATTCAATGAAATTTAGCACTTAAAAGTCACCCTACAGTTCAGAGAATATTCTCTGAACTGTAATTTCATTATTTCGCAAGATAAGTAAATTTTATTTAATACAAAATAAAATATTTTTTAAAATATTCAAAGCAAGTTTTACTGGGAGAAAATACTCATACAATTATAAGAAGAGTCTTAATTCTTTTTATATAGTTGTTAAAAGCAAAGGTAATACCAATATTGTCAAACTGAAGGACCTTTAAAACCTGACATTTAGCTAAAATTATGATAGAACTTTGTGAAATTAGGAGAATATTCTTAAAAGAAGGGGATATCACATTAGAATTATCTGTTGAGAAAAATATTTGAAATAATTTTATAACATTTATTTTACATTTACAGAGAATAATTTATCGGGAGAATATTCTCAATGAACTCTAAATTACTATCAGATGCAGTTTAATTTACTATCTACTTAAAAATATATATGAATGAATAGTTTGTCTTAACTTTTTGTTTGCGTAATGGGGTATTTGCATAAGTGAGGGATTTTAGTGTTCGGCACTAGTTAACTAGAACTAGTTGCAACTAGTAGTTAACTACCGATCAACTAGTAGTTTAACTACTTTTGGTTTAAACTAGTTTAACTAGTAGTTGAACTACTTTTTTTAATAACTACTAGTTGAAACTACTTTCAAATTTTCAACTACTTTTTAAAAAAATTTTGTTTAAAATTTCAAAATTATTAAAAAATGTTATCAAAATATACAAAAAAATTACACTGCTATTTATAACTACAGTGTCATGGTAGAGTTCTCAAATACCATAACCAGAAAAAAAGCACCGTTTTGAGCGAAGCATAAAGTTTTTTGTGATATAGGTAAGAAAGATGTTTGGAATTTGGGCAAAAAATAGGTTATTAAATTAAATAGACTAGTTAACTAGTAGTTAACTACTTTGGGAAATAGTTAACTACTAGTTGCAACTGGTCCCAGGAAAAAATAGTTAACTACTAGTTGCAACTAGATTTTCCCAGACTAGTTAGTAGTTGGTAGTTAACTACTTTTTGACCACTAGTTGCCGAACACTAAGGGATTTGCTTAATTTTACTTTTTTGATACATTATAGTTTAAAACTCTCAAATATCAGATTTTTAAGTTCAAAAATATGTTTTAAACAATTTAAAATTCAATTTTATTGTTGCCACAGCGGCCTTGAAACTAGTGTTTTTCTATTTTTCAATGATTGGAAAACTGGATACTATTGGATGTGACGTCATAGCGCTTGTAAACAACAGTGTTTCTGTTTTTGTGCCAAAACGAAATTTCAAAAATTTATCTCAGAAACTGGGAAACTCAGGAACTTCATTTAAACGTCGTTCTTCATGGATTTTTTTATCTATTATTTTAATAAAATTTAATCTCAAATCGTGAAAATACCTCATTTTAATTCAGATTTATTAATATTTTCCTTTATGATAATATTCTCAAAGTTACAATTAAATTTATATCTTACTCATCTTGTGTTAGTGAAATAATTAAATCTTCAAATTTTCATTCACTAGATAGATTTCTTATAATTTTAAGTGCATCTCATCATTTTTTCCTCAAGAGAATATTCTCATTAAGATTCCACAAAATAAATTCCAGAAAAGCATTTCTTATATACATAATTTATTTCAAAAAAGCTATTTAAAAGTTGGAAAATCTTAGATTAATAGAATGTAACTCTGGCTTACCCTGCCTTACCTATCAAACATGTCGTCTTATCATATCAATTAAGTAGTGATTTTAAAATATTTTTCAATTTCATTTGTCTTTCCTTTATTTATGATGACTTCACATTGTAAAACCTTTAATATTCTTCGAATTTGAAGTTAATATATACCTTATATTATTATTTTTTTTTCCAAAAAAAATTATTTTAGTAGCTTCTAGGAGAATATTCTCGAAAATTCTCCTCTTGGAGAATATTCTCCAAAAGATTAGTACCGAGAATTTTACATCTCTAACTTATTCATTGCAGCATGCCTTGTTACACATTATACATTTAATGTTATCCAAACTTTTCATTTATTTATAGTAATCTATTATATCCAACTTAAGTGAAAGTTGATGGATCTTTTGCTCCATGGGCTATACCAGATGGTTTTTTTTTTCCCCATTTCATAGCATGTTAAATTGTCATATTTAGGCATCACTATTTAGTTGTGCTTGGTTATAGAATTGCTCTAACTGAAAAACCTAAGGGTATTCCGCCACCATTTTTTTATATGGCATTTAGTTGCAAAAATGTCATTCATTACAAATAGAATGAAAGTAACATGAAACATCATATTTTCTGTTCAGTAAATGTTAAGATATAGAAATGTATTATTATAAGATTCCTGTTTAATTACAGTCCTATCCGCCCCAAATTTTCCGTAGGATTCAATGGTAATCTCAGGCTGCTTAGGATCGAAAGGGTTAAAGCTGGCATCATCAGATAACCTTGCATCTCAAATTGAAGTAATCTACAGCATGAGATATATTATGTGAGAGATAATGGTGCCAATGACAAATAGGAACCCTTGGCGGGTTGTAATAAAATCAGATCCCTTGAAGCTAAAAAGGAGGATTGTTGAGTTTTCCCCTGGAAACTTAGTGACACTGCAAGGAGTAACCCCTTTAGCTTTTGTTTCACTTTACCATTTTACATTCGTGTTATCAAAAAAAAATTTAATTACTGAGTGAAAATATTCTGTTACAATCACACATGCTGAATTGACGGAGTTGGGAGTAGAGCACTTCTTAAATTTCTCCCAATGACAATAAGAATAGGATAGCATAAGAGTAAAGTAATAAAAAATACATATTGATCTTTTGAGTCTTTGGAAAACCTGCTGTTTTCTCAAACAGCTTATTAAAATGCAGTTCTATAGGTCATTCATTTGACAAGGAAACAAATTCTGCATTCTTGTAATATATATTCCCCAAATCAAAGATGTATGGTTATCTGATTATACCAGTGTTATTAGCCATTAACTAAGCAGTTTGTTAATTGTTAGCAGTTCTTTCTGTATTCTTAATTGAGCAGATCATAATCAATGTTCCTTTTCAGAATTCCTGATAGTATGGGACGTGATATTGAAAAAGCCTGCCAGGGTATTTTTCCTCTTCATGATGTGATGATTAGAAAGGTTAAAGTTCTTAAAAAGCCCAAGTTTGACAGTGAGTAGTTTAAAATTGTTACTAAGTGAGTTGTGCTTCAAAAAATGGATGGTTGGCGTGTCTTCATCTTCAGATTGTTTTTAAAGGCTTTATATTTTGTATATTTATAACCATATCAATCATACAAGTTAAGATTAAATTGGAAGACAGACTAGACATGAATAAATTGATTGTATGATTTATATAATACTTAAGAGAATAACAAATTTTACATCATGTACTTGAAATATTTTGAAAGAAACAACAAAACTAAACAATAGCAGATTAATCGTTTTATGAGGAAAAAATTATCTGATAGAAAAATCATGACGAATATATTGGCCATTAATAAAATCAATGTGAATAAATTTAAAAAAAATATTTTGGTCCAATTTTTAGGAGGAGCCCAGGTTTTTAAAGCTTAATTTTTTAATACATCTGCATGTAAATGAAAAAAAAAAAGCTTCTTAGACACTCTAATTTTCAAGTTAAAAATTCTGTATAACAACCTTGTCTTAATTCTTCCTTGATTTCAGTGGGACGACTTTTGGAGCTTCATGGGGAAGGAAAAGCCTCGGACACAACTCCTGTTATTGGAGATGAAGGAGTTAGAATCGACAGGCCTGAAGGTTATGAACCTCCTATTTTGGAATCGGTGTAAATAGTTTTGTACATTAATAAAAAAAATGTTAAGATATCTTTTCTCTTTTTTGCATACTTATGTTCAATTTCATTATCTGTCCCGCAAAATATTGCCAAGGAAGCTGCTTTAGGTGTCAAATATTGGATATATCGCCAAAAATGTTTAGCTAATTTCAGGGACCGCAGAGCTCCTGTTTTTCCTATTATTTTCACATTAGCTCCTTTTTTCCTATTTTTACGGTCAACCTCCTTTTTTTTTCATCTTTTTCCTCCTTTTTTTCCTTTTTTTAACCCTTGTAATGGACTTTCTTCGTTTTTTCGGATTGATGTCGGGTCGGTACTATCGGTCCCAAGCAAAACCTTTTCACTAACAACTGGGAATTCAAAGATTCAAACCGTTTGCGAATATTTGTCAGTGATTGTTTATTATTTCTCTTAACATTTCGAGAACGGGAATGATGATCGTACCGCAAATGCGTGCACGCAATTTCGTTATGATACAAACGCAGTTGTGTTAGTAGACAGTTGCGGTCTTTTTGGGCGTTTTTTCCGAAATTGCTTTAAACTCCGGAAAATTCGCGAATCCGGGATGATGTCGGCCCCAAGCTTGCCGGATGGAGGGGTCCGTTACTGTATTATAGATCTAATATTAGAAAAATAATCATTTTTCTCCTATTTTTTTAGGAAAATCTTCCTTTTTTCTCCTATTTTTTTAGAAAAATAATCCTATTTTTCTCCTTTTTTTTCTTTTGCTCTCCTATTTTTCCTACTTTTTTCCAAAAAAATCGGCTGCGGCCCCTGTAATTTATCAAAATATACAGCTATATTAATGAAACCATAAAAATTTGGCGTTATTTGAATACATTTTCGTCTGAAACAGCTTGGCGATATTTAACAGGACAGTAAATGGAATTGAACCCGTACTTCATTGGATTCTCATTGTAATCACACAGCATATCAGTTTCTTCATCAAATCTAGATTCATACTCTAATTAGAGTTTTCTTTTGAATCTAGATGACATCAAATCTAGTATACTAAAATTAGAAATGGACAGTTTTAAATTTATATGTTCAGGTAAGGAAATTGATCAATTTTTAACTACCATACTATTCAGTTCAGTTCATTTGAGCATAAAAAGATTAAGAATAACTGTTGGGAAGTATATTTTTTAACTTGCTGTGATAAGTTATAGTACTACTCTACTTGGTGGACTTCAGCTTAGTAGCTTTATCACATGGCTAAGGAGAGAGCTGTCATTTTGGGTTGATGAGCCATAGTTAAATGTTTGAAATTTGATATGAATATACCAGTAGAAAAGCCACTGGAGATTTATTATTTGGCAGTATTTTTTACGTCTTACAAGAACACAGTAAATTTAGATTGCAAAACAAAGCCTCTGAGGATACTTCAATTTCGATCCCTGAAAATGACGAAAAAGTTAAGGAAAGAAATTATTTTATTTAGGGGCTGCCCATAAATGATGTAAAGTTTGGAGTTTTATCTATGATGAGGGGTATAAGAATTGTTACTTGTTACACCTTAATCAAAGGAACCACACAAAACATTACTATGGGGGAGATCAAATTAGCCATTTCATAAAGAGTTAATGTTGAACTACTCTTACCTAGTCACCTCTTACCAAAAGAAAAATATTTTTACAGCACTGAAGGATGTGTTTGTAAAGACTTGCTTACTTAAGTTTATTTATGATGGATCAGATAATTTTGTGTAAGTATGTTCTATATTTAAAAATCTTATTTGTTCTTTTTTACCTAACATGCATTCGTTTTCAAAATATTCCAACTTGTGCAGCAGTTTACAAAACCATAAAAATGTGTGTCTGGAATTTCTATAAAGAAACTGCAAATTTTCAAAAGTGATGTTTTTTAGTGAAAGTGAGGTTGCAAATTTAGATTTTATGACATTTGAAGAAGTCTGAAAGAAAAAGGATTGCTACAACTGATTAGAAATGTTTCATGTGAACGTTAGATTTTGCATTTTAATTATCATTATTGCACTCATATTACGATTTTTTTTTTACTGGGGCCAACTACCATACTTTGCCTTACCTGATGAAATGATGGAGTAACTGTGCATTTGAGGGGTTAAATTTTTTTTTTCTTGCTGTATAACTCTAGGGTCCAGGTAAAATATCACGTTCTCTTCTTAATTCTAGCTCTAGATCTACACAATTGACATAATCAGAAAGAAATTAGAGAGGTTAAACCATGGGTGTTGTTTAGGGGGGGGGGAATTGACCCCCTAGGTTTCCACTGTTATGTGAAAAATAGCTGCAAGTCTCATGAAAATTCTGTAACTTACAAGAAGCATCGGGTTTAACCCCTAAAGTCCCAAAATGAGTTAAAAACACTACTTTTGAGGGGCAAATTTCAAAAAACTTTTTGTGTGGAGTAACTATGACTCAGAACCCTCAACCCCCCTCCAAATTTTGACATCTATTTATATTTTTTCCTTGAAAATTATCTGGTTTACAAAGAACTGTTCTCTTCGGATGTTACCCTCAAATGGTCTCAAAATGAACTAAAACACTAATTTTATTGGCAAATTTTCAACATTTTTCTGGGGGGAGACCCCCAGCCCTCCCCCCTAATTTTACTTGGAATAATTATAACATTTTTACATAATGTGCACAAAAATTCAAATACTACTTTAAAGTGATCTAAAACTAGTTAGGGGGTACATTAGAAATGACGTTGAGTCAGTCCCCCAAAACAAAAGTCTGGTTACGGCCCAGCACCAAGTTTTTAAAAAAAAATCCTTGCCCCCCCCCCAACCAGAAACTGAAATGACACCCCTGGGTTAAAGGATTACAAAGGCAATAAGTTCAATTTTTAAATTCTACTTTAAGAAGGAGAGTTTTTCAACAAGTCTGTCCTATTTGTTGCGAAGAGTATGAAAAATGACCAAATAAATATACCTCTACAGTGCCTTTTTTTTTTAAATAACATAACCTATAAAAAATTAATTGTTTTATTTCACGGCGCGCGCATGTATGCACAAAATATACAAGGCGAACTGTTGATGCATATCTTTATATTAAAACTACCCCAAGTAACGGTTTATCCACCTCCTGCAACTCAAGAGAGTCTGCTAATTTTTAGTAGGTCATCCTCTCTCCGATTGTCTGGGGGACTGTCCCCACAGCAGCGGCCCCCTGAAAATATTCCTCCGGAAAGCGAGAGTTCCCACACAGGTGCGTGCATTCCACAGGTGTGTCCCCCCTTAGACTGGTTCCCTCCCCCACCGTCTACCTCAAGGCTGGCACGAGCGAACGCCTCTTTGAGGGTCGTCTGCTTATACAACGAAATTATCAACCGCTCTGTCCAAACTAGAAGACTTTTGCGGCCTGAAACGATTAAGATAAGATCCGTATCAAACGGAGGGGATTTGAGGGGTTATGCTGATGCACTAGACCAGGGGTGGCCAACCCAAATGATTTTGAGAGCCACTTTGGAAAACCACAATACTCATGCTGCTCAGAATGATAGTGACGTAAGTTGAAAAGTATAAAATAAGTATCCAAACTTATGTTTATTGTCACACACAGTATTACATAAAATACATTGAAATGACAACACAAAAGAAAACCAAATATTAACATAAAAAGACAAATGTTATAAATTAATAATTATTATTTATATGATACCAAAAAGGCAAAATTATGCCCGTATATAGTATCTACAATGATATCTACTACAATATTTTCTCTGGCAACAGTTGCTTATTATTTTAACTATTATTGTAAAGAGAATTTCTATTGATTCTTGCGCCTCGATAAATTTATAAATATCATATTTAAGTTCTATAAAATTATATGTTAGTTTAGTAGTTTCGTTTAATTTATTAATTATATATGGACCCAGAAATGCATATGATTTGTGAATAATCTCCTAATATGATTTTGGTACAAAATAATTACCTTTTGATCCTCTAGTTGTATATATTTTATTTGTCTAATTTCATAAGTTATTTCATAGATTAGGGATTTCTTTAGATCCTTTGCTTAGTATGTCACCTCACACTACGCAGTGCTTAGCTACAATACCTAGAGAAGACTGGTTAGGAATCACTTTCGAAAGGAAATGGGGGGGACTGGGGTTCCATCCCCGAAATTTTTTAAAATTTTAGTGTAACAAAAGCAATTCTAAGCTATTTCTTATTATTTATTTGTTTACAATAACGTGTACCTCGCATAAAGACATAATTCATTCATTCCAATTTTAAGGGCACTTTGTTATCAAAACATCATTTATTTGCCGCGAGCTTTATGCGAGAAACTAAGATTGCTTATCCAGCAATTCCCGAGGACACTGTAATGTTGCCTTTTCTGCATACAGACTCAACGCGTGGAAAAACTCGTTTTACAGAACCCTGGATAAACGGAAGAGAAATGAAACTTACCGCATGGTAGAACTTTTTTCTGCTGGTAAAATATGATTAATTTCACTAAATTATAAACCACAGCAAACCATAGGTAACAATCAATTCTTGTATCGTTATCTTAGTTTAGCTAGGATTGATTCAGCTAGAATTAAGTGTCCGTTTAATGGATATTGCTAACTTTAATATAATTTAATAATTTATGAATTATTCACTTACAGTGCAACTGGGAAAAGTAAACTCAAAGAAATGTCGATAATTTAATAGGAAATTTAATTTTAGATAAAATATTAATTCTTTGGGAAATTTAAAAGAATAAATTCTTTGAAACTTAAAATTTCATTTCCATAAATTTCATTCCTCCAAAACGTTTTACGTTTTATAGCTGTATCTAGTTAAAACTAAAATGTAATAGAGAATTAAATTTTAATGAAAAATATACCGTATAAAATCTAACAAATTCCTTCTCTAAAATCGTTCACATTATAGTTCACTTAAATAAAAGTATATTTCGTTATAAAAAACTTTAATAGAGTTCGTTTATTTTTTTATAATGTGTACCTATACACAACGCAAGTTAAAAATTAAAGTGGTTTCGGACTTAAATAGTATATTTTAATTAAAGTTTAAAGCATATTGATCCTATCTTAGCCAGGGTTACAAAAAGAATTTTCGTTAAAAATCTACTTTTAATTATAGGATATTGTGTAATAACATTTTCATTACTGCTTAAAAGTTCATAAAAATGTAAATAAGTACCTATCTTTTTAAACAGCCTCTAACCGTTTTTATTGAATAACAACCCCTAATTATTCTTTTGGCCTCTTTTCATTAAGGGAGCGTATGGGTCCTATCATCAATATTTACATTCCAGATTACGTTAATTGCTTGCTAAAAGACCCAGGTAAAGATTAAATTAGGGCTATTTTAATTAGGGGCTAAAACATGGGATAGCATCCTTCTTCTTGAAGGGTGAAAGCAAATTGTTGCTCTTTAGGGAAAAGGCTTAAGATTAACTTACCTCGTATTAATTGCATTGTAGGGAAGTTAACTTAGGTGTATCAAAACTAGTTGAAACCCTTTTTAGGGTCAAATTTCCAAAAATATTTTGAAGGAGGACCCCAGATGCCAGATACCCTTTTCTACTTGGAACTATATCACATTCACAATTTTTTTTTTCATATTAAGTTTATCAAGGTAAAAATTCTATACCCACTGATTCGATCTAAAATTGTATTAGATAGTTACACTAAGCCTATTAAATATGCATGGGGGGCTTAGGGATAATTTTGGGGTCCTCTTAATTGGTGCGAAAATCTAGTTTTTGGCCTGATAATTAATAACTAAATATTTTAGAGGATATTTGGCTCCTTCCCGAAATTATACACCACTGACTGTTGGCTGATCAGTGAAAAATTTTTGACAAAAATTTGTTAAATCAGTATGGAATACAGACAAGCGCACTTAAGTACGGTACGGTGTGTCCTTTTTGCTGGGAGTAGTTGTTGTAACTTGGTTTTAAAAACTACTGTTTGTGACCCAGGGTGTAAAACCCCTTCTGAAGTTTTTGGGATTTCAAGAACCTGACAATAAAGAATCGTTGATAAAAGAACTTGCATTTATTATTCTCTTGGTGCCGAGAAAAAACGAAATTATCAACATTTTTAGAGTTGGATTTTGGAATAGTTGGTCGTAAGTTTTTTTTTTTTTTTGTTATACTGTAATTCCTTGTGTGAAGTGTGTAATTTTAATATGAGTTTAAGGCAGTAAAAAATGAAAAGAATGAGGAGTAAGTCTAAAAGTAAATTGGTTTTGTCCAGGTTTTCCTCGGTTATAAGCGGGTATTATTCAGCAGTTAACATTGCCCAAAACAAAAACATTATAATCTAAACTAGATTATCTGACAACTTTTTCCTCAGAAGTCATACAAAATTCCTTTATTTTTTTTTTTTTGCTCCTTTTATGTCATACAAACAGATTAATTTTATTTACAGGTATCAATAAACCAGACAACCGTAATCGAATTTTATTAGAAAGCTACATAAACGTCTGCATGGGGTCACAGATCCCGTCTGGATCAACAACCGGCAACTTTTTGCTCGGACTTGGGAGTTTGAGACTAGTTATTAGGTGCCATCCCATGAGCGTGATCTTTTCAGCTGGTGCCAGGCAACTCCCATGGCTTGACCTCTAGCTTCAGACGATTGCACAAATTCGAAAGCATCTTCCGTCTCCTACGGTTGAGAAACTCTACAAGAAAAAAAAAGTGGACGCGCTGAACTGGTGACGGTGGTTCTATCTTAAAAAGTCAATTTGTGAAATCGAGGTGAGAAGTTTTATAACTCTTTAAATTAGGTAGAATTATTAAATAGATTTTCAAACTCGTAGTGAGAATTTAATTTTTTAAAATTTCCATTATTTTGTGAATATTTGGAATTTAGAAATCCTGTAAAGGGTTGCTCTACGCTGCTACTTAAAATTTCCTAATAATCCTGAATTGAATATAATTATTTTAACTAATAAAATTAACTGTTATTTAAATATTTCTTAAAGGTGAAATGAATGTAAAAATACGATTTTCAAATTATTAATAATCATAGTTAACAAATAATTGAGTTGCTAAACAATCAATTCATGTTCCTTATAAGTGACTATTTTCTTTTTACTGCTCAACGTTTTAAAATATCGACATATCCGAGTCAACTAAAGTCAAACGGTAGAAACAAGGTGTAAAATCATAACGCTACTGGTCTGGCATTTGGGCGTTAAAACTTGCAAAATACTGAAAACAAAAACATCCTTTTTCAACACCAGTTTTAGAACTTTAAATTCTAAATTAGGACATCCATATGAGCTACACAAAAACAAAATGCCTGAAATCTACTGCCACCTTTGTTAAACCGCAATTCCGATCAAGAATAAAATATATAATGAATTCACTACGTGATGAGAAAGCATGTTTTGTGTAGAAATTTGAACCAGGAGAAAGGCTACCATATGGGCGTTATACGCACGACCTTGCTTTAGATCTATCGTATTTAAAAGTACATTTGAATAACAATGAACTTGGGATCAGTCTGGTCTGAATCATACGCGAGGGCGTAATGAGAAAAAATGGATGTTCGTATGGAATTGCATAAAAATAGAGCAATGTTGGACTTGTGAAAGTTTTGAGAAGCAACGAACTGGTTCAGGTGATGAAGATGCCGAATAGGAGAATGACAGAATTTTTCCAACCAACTCAAATCTCAATCTCAAACAGTGATTCTGAACCAAAAGGGAGTTAAATTGCTGTTTTAAAAAATCATATTTATACGTTACTAAGGCTTATTCATAAATTATGTCACACTTTTTTTTCCAACATTTTTGAACTCCCTCCCCCTCCTCTATGTCACACTCTATGTCACAAAGGGTCACACTTCATCATACCCCCTCTCCTTCCTTTGTAATATCTCACGCTCTCTTGACAAAAACATGTTTAAAACAAGGTTGTTAGAATGTGGGACTCACATTTTTTCTTTCAAATTGAAGTGCGCCCACCTTATAAATTTAAAGTCAACTCTTTATTTCATTAAATCGTTCGTGTTGTTAAAAAAAAGTATCAGAATTTTTTAAATGTTACTTTGGGTGCAAGAATTAGCACTAAATGACTTAAAATGTTTTATGAATGGAGATTTTTGAATTTCGAATTGTTTTTTTCTCGCTCCACTCTATTGCCCTAGTCTCACCTTTTTGCTCAATATATAACAAATCCCTTGGAATTATCATTTCATCCCATAGGATTTTCTATTTCATTACATCCCGATGTTTGTTCAAGAATAAAATAATGATTTTTAGTTAAAGTTCATAGCATTTTTGAACAGTTTAAACTACGGTTTGAAATGAAAAGATCATTTTGCTCTAATAAGAATAAAACCATAAGTCCATTTAAAAGAGTTGAATGTTAATAAATCAACCCTTAAATAAAATTTTCCATAAAATCTTGACTTTAAATATTTTCCCTCAAGGGTGGATTTAAGGGGATCATAATGACCCAATGCTCTCCAAACATCCTCCTACAATATCCTCTTATTCTTAAGTATTTATTTCATTCCTCCCCCCCCTACGATAGCGACCCCCAAAATCTTTAATACAACTCCGGGATCTTCCTTTTAAATCTAAATCCAACCCCAAACACATTGAATTTACTTTCTTTTTTTTTTAAAAAAAAAAAACGTTCTCCTTTGGAAATTGTTTACAAAATTGTCTTAAACCTTTCGCAAAAGGATAAAAGGTTTGTAATAAATTCTGTTGGCTAACTCAATTACGAATCACAAGAAAATAAGCAAATTTTTTAACCCTTAAAATGGTAATATTTGGTACTTCTTTAAAAAACTGGATTACATATGTTACGGGCAAAGTGATAAACTGGTAATTGTAATTATTAATAATGCCCGTGCCCGAAGTGAGGTGGGCAATGTGATAAATTCAATGACATTAATCGATGAGTATTTATCACTTTGTCCGAAATACGCGGGCATTATTAATAATGTCCGGATTTATCCCATTACCCGACATACATATAAGCAAATAAATAAAAGGAAGGATGGGAAAAAATGTTGCTTCCCTTAAATTTTTAAAACCATAAAATCGTTTGCGGCAACACTCCCCCCTAAAGACGGACACCCCCTCTCAATTTGTACTCGCCCCCTCAACCTAACGCAAAGAAAAAAGCCGGGGGACATAGGTGCTCCACAGGTGTACTTCGACTTATTCACGACTTATTTTAAATGCCCGCTCCATACTAACTTCTTAGCTTTAGACACATCTTCTTGACCTTGGGAAACATCTCTCCTCGAGGTGTTGTTCTTTTTTCTTTCGGCTTTCACTTCGAACGCCCACTACGACTGGCCTCCGGGAAGAACATCTTTCAATTCCCTCTCCCCCCATGTACTGCAAACGATTTTTTCATATAGCGAGAGGAATTGTTATTATTTTAACTTGTCGGCGTTTTTTTTTATCGCGTTCCTTTTGGTGAGGTTTTTTTTTTTGCGGTGAATCCGTGCTTCTCTTAACAAGAGACAGGTTGGACAAGCATGAGAGACGAGGTTTTTTTTTAAGGAGGAGTGTTGTTTCAAACTACCTGTGGAGAATGGCACTGTGTAGTAGGACACCAAAATTGTTTTTGAAAACTATCTAAATTATTATTCTCTTGTTTCCTGTTTAATAACGAAAGCCAAAATGTTGTATAGGAATTATATCACACTATGTTCTCCTTCGCGTGCCACATGTTGTCACATATGTGTCACCTTGTCAAGATTGTCACATCCCCATAACCATAGATGAAAATATTTCCAATAGAATAAGAGAAAATGGTTATTAGATTCCCATTTTTCAAATTTTATTTCGTTATTCGAATAATTTAAGAGGTTTCCGCACTTACTTACAATTACATCATAAAAGGAAGGAAACCAGAAAGAAATATTTCTTTTCACAATAACTCCAAATTTAGTATTTTCTTTTAAACTAACAGGGGCATTTTTTTAAAGAAATAATTAAATTAAAATTAACGTCAAAGTTGTTTGATTCATAGCTTGATCAATAAGGAAATAGGAATAATGAAGCCAATTTATCCATTCCAAAAAGGAATTTATCAATTTTTCAGTCTGGAAATAATAATTTATTTTGTAAAAAAAAATAGTAGATAGAACAGATAGTTGGAAGCCTGAAATTCACTTTGAGTTTCGCAGACCTATTTAAAATTTAAAAAACTTTCTTTTGAGACCGTTTGTTTTAAATAACACTCTTCGCATTTATTCTCAAAGCAAATATTCATCATAGAAGTAATTTTTTGTGTCCAATTTATGTTTTTTCTTATGACTCCATTTTGTAGCAACAGTATTTTTAATATTAATGATCACGTAAAATTAAATTATTTTCACTTCTTGTTAAATATTTCTTTTATTAAACAGTTAGATGGATATCTCAAGATGTATCGACAACTTAACTTATTTCTTTTCGTCATAAGAATCCAATGCATGCTGTTTCTCATCATATTTCTAAACAACTTCTCTTCATCTATTAAATCAAGGATATACTAAATTATTCTCCAAGTATCATATGTTCATTTCAATCAGAAACCCATGGGGATTTATTTTTTCAACAGCTGTTTCAGTTTATTAATTCATAAGGTTCCTTTGATTGATTAAAGATCGAAGACTTCCTCTTCCCACCACAGAAAACGCATTCTTCTGTTTGTTGATACATGTATCAATGTTAATTAGGCCATTAAAATAGTAACTTAGTTTCTTTATTTGATCACGAGTTCTTTCAGGGATGGAGTGAAACTTTTTCCTATCGCGTGATTGATTTTATAATCATGAGGGGGAGTTCGATTTTGACGTAGACCAGAGATGACAGTAGTAGGAGAAGAATAGTCGTAATATTAAATCGTCATCTAACAAGATCCCTTGAAAAATCTAAATGAATCCTTTCCATTTCAAAATATAGGTATCTCCTTTTTTTTAAGTATGGAATCCATGAAAGGAAAAAGGGTGAAAACTAGTGATAAGAAATTTCCCCATAATTTGATAGTTGATAGTAAAAATGGGCTCTATATCGGTATTTATGTATCGAGTTCATCTCTATGGAATACATATATTAGGATTGAATTCCTACAATTTTTTTTTCATTTGTCCTGTTCTCCGTAAAAAAAAAAACTAAGGGAGTCCTGAGCGACAAGTATCAAACTAAGTAAATTTCGTCTCTTTCTTTCCTTCTTTTCTATACTGTCTCTCCCTGTGTTCCACTCTCTTAATATCTTTCTAATTTTCTTTTTTAGTACCTTTTCCCATTCTTTTCTTCTCATTCTCTCTGTGTTATTTCACTCTCAATTTCTTCCACGCTCTCTAAATTATCTTTCATCTCTTATTCTCAACCTCTAATTCTCTTTCTCATTTCCCTCTTCTAATTCCTTTTCTTTCATCCTATTTCTAAGAGATTACTTGACTCTCATATTCTCATTTTTTTCACACACACTCTCTAATTTTTTTCACGTTCTCTCCACCATTCACATATCTTTTCCTCTATCATTCTCAGGTAAAGTGCAAAGAGGTTAAGAAAGCGAGCAAAGAAGTTAAAATTAACAAAACTCAGAAATCTAATAATTAACAATTTGAAGTGTGGAACTGCTGATACCATAAGCAGGGGTCAGAGTTGTCCTATATATCCTATATTTCCTATATTTTTCCAAAAACCTTAAAAAACGTCCTATATTTTCCTATATTTTTGCAAATGCCCTATATGTCCTATATTTCTCATCTCAGACCCAAAGTTGAAGCAATCCTGAGGCATTAAAATAAATTGTGTACAAAAGTAATGAAAAATGGGTGAAATGGAAAAGTGGGCAAATGGTTGATAGTAGTAGAAAAATAAAATTCCAGTGACAATTATCATGTTTTAACTTATTTATAAAAACTGTGTAAAGTTCTTGTAAAGAGGTCATCTTCAAAGTTTAACAACAAAAAAGCAAGAAAGTTATTGTCTCTTCTTGAAGACAATCTCTTAAGATCAAAAACTTCACACAGTTTTTATAAATAAGTTAAAACATCATAATTTTATTTCTGCCTCCAATTGTTTGCCCCCACAATAACTCATTCTACATTGGTTCTGGCAATTTTCATCAGTACTCTAGCACCTTAGAATTGCTTCAGGGTCCATTTTCAAGGATAATTCTGAATTATATTCGAGTAGTTTCGATCTGATCATGGCCGCAGTGGTGTAGTGGTCAGCGTGCCTGGCTACGAGCATTACCGACCCAGGTTCGATGCCTTCTGCTTGGGTAGCTGGTCATGGGTCAACTCAGTCCAACTGGGGGTCCAGCGTCAGGCTAGCCACTCAGCCTGGACACAAGCTAAGTAATTAGCACCCCAGGCCCAAAAGCTAATGAAACGGAGATAGAAATCGCCTGTTGGGCCACTAGGCCTGGGCAGAATTTGATTTTTTGATTTCGATCTGATCCGTCTGATTCTGATCTGTCTTTATCCCTCTATCATTTTTGCCCATGAGTTTTGAATCACCCTGTGTTATGTTTCAATCTGCATTTTAGAACATTTAATGAATGTTTTTAGTTTTATCTAAAAAAATCATATCTTTATTGTTTATCAAGTCTAAATTCACTGAGAGGTATCAGTTTTTAAAGTTATAATCTGGAAAAATGTAAATACATACAGTTAACCCTTTTCCGGAGGGTCCTATATTTTTTGTATAGAATGTCCTATATTTAGTGAAATAGTTGCTCCTACCCCTGCATAAGAGACCTCTAAACCGAACTAAATAACTGCATTGAGAGAAATTTTCTAAAATATTTTATTAAACAATTAAAACAAGCACACTCTTTTAACGCCCAACATTATTGGTTGAATTTTAGAGCAAACCGAGCGACTTCAGACGATAGCCGAAATTCCAGCTGCTCCGAGGCACGATCGAACGTCCCCCGGAGCCTTCCGAAAAGAATCTCCTCGGCACTCCAGTCACGTTTTTCCTTCTCTGCAGCTATGCAAATAACAACCCTTCACTGGGCAGCTATGAAAGCGAGCAATACTCGCCCGGAATCTCCGTACAGGCAATACAAGAAGAGAGAGCTTTGCAATGGCCACCCCCTGTGGCCAAAAGCAGTAGTGGTAAAAAGAATAAGAGGTGCGAGAACTCTCTTTTCTCTCTTTTACTCCTCTGACTCCTTTCTCACTTTTCTCTCACTTTCTATTGACTATTCTCTTTTTATCCCGTTTCACTCTCTCCTATCTTTTACTCCTCTCCCTCTGTCTCCCCCTTTATTTCTCTACTTCCTCTTTTAATTTTTCTTTCTCTCCTTCTTCTCTTAATTCCACTTTCTCTTCTCTCTCTCTTCTCTTTTTTTTTCGTCTCACTCTCCCTTTCTGTCTCTTACGAGCTCTCTCTCTCTGTCTCCCACTTTATTTCTCTACTTCCTCTCTTAATTTTTCTTTCTCTCCTTCTTCTCTTAATTCCACTTTCTCTTCTCTCTCTTCTCTTTTTCTCTCGTCTCACTCTCCCTTTCTGTCTCTTACGAGCTCTCTCTCTGCCCCCCACTTTATTTCTCTACTTCCTCTCTTAATTTTTCTTTCTCTCCTTCTTCTCTTAATTCCACTTTCTCTTCTCTCTCTTCTCTTTTTTTTTCGTCTCACTCTCCCTTTCTGTCTCTTACGAGCTCTCTCTCTCTGTCTCCCACTTTATTTCTCTACTTCCTTTCTTAATTTTTCTTTCTCTCCTTCTTCTCTTAATTCCACTTTCTCTTCTCTCTCTCTTCTCTTTTTTTCTCGTCTCATTCTGACTTTGTCTCGCTTACACGCTCTCTCTCTCTCTTTATTCTCCATCTTCTCACTTTTCTTTCTCCCTTCCGTCTGGATTCCCTTCGATTAACTTAAAGCTGTGATTTCAATTAGGGTATTGTATAGCAACTTGATTTGTTGAATTAAGTGTTCCATAGAAAAAGAAAAACAAGGACAAGAAAATAGATAAGAATAAGAAATAAAGGAGAAAAAGAAAGAGAGGGGAACAAGAAAGGGATAGATAGAGAGATAGAAGATATTAGGAGAGAAACTAATACGAAATAAAAGAGAGAAAGATAGATAGGAAAAAGGAAAGAAAATAATTGAGTAAAAAACACTATAAAACACAGAGAATAAATACTTTAACACATTAAATTCAACAAAACACCTTAACACCTCAAATGAAACTATGGCTCTAAAAAATTTTACTTTTGAATCACCTTTAAAACGAAGGATGAAAGATTTTCGATTTGTGAACGTTGTTGCGCAGAAGGAATCAGCGAAATGTTCGAAAGTTCTCTCTTAGCATATTACCTCTATTCTTCGAACTGAACGAGCTGCTTTTTTGCTTCATCTTTCGCTGCTGCACCCCCCTTTCCACCTGTTCGGACCGTGCGTCTTAGCACCTGAGCGCAAACGATAACGTCAACTTCCACCTGTGGGTTTCATCATTCGACCGGTGTTCGTTTTTTTTTTTTTCTGTCTCTCTTGTGCGGGAAATCTTGCCCAACGGCTACTCATGGGGTTGGCCGCTTTGAATATTTTGCTTTGGTTGTGGGGGGATTTTGATTGGTTGTTTAGTGAAAATAAGGTCGTGTCTCGAGATGTGGGGTTCCAAATGATTTACGAGAGATATTTTACTGGAAAAATTTGGAGAGGATGAAAAAAAAAATTCCTTTTTTGTCACCTCTTGTATTCCTTCTTTTCTCATTAATATAAAGTAATGAACAAATGCTAATTTTTATTTAAAAAGTTTTAAAAATTTAATAACAGTTTTTTGCACTAAATAATTAAAGAGAAGTAAGATTCACATAATAATGTGTAGAAATATTTCTGTTTTCTTTCTTAAAAAATTAGTCGCATGTTTAATACATTTTAAATATTTACATTAACACTAATTCATCCGCTTCAATTTTCGTTTATAAAGGTATTTGTTGTTTGAAACTTTAAAAACTTAGGTAATATTTTTATCTAAGTTCTTAAAAAAACACTGATAGTTTTTATGCAATTTTCTTATACAAATAATCATAATATCATACTGGCGTTTCTATACGTTTACTTACATTAATTAAGCTTTCTTCTCTGTCTTTAAGAAGTGTTTTTTTTAAAAAAAATTGATTACTGACTAACAAAAATATTATAAAATAATAATTATACTGTAAAAATTTACTAATAAAAAACTTAATTAATTTGTTTTTCCATGGTAGTGGATATCAGAGACTGTCATATGGACTGTCATATTGTCAAAATGTTATTATACTTTGCACCCATACAATTATAGTGCTAGGATTTCAATTTAAAAAAACAGAGGTAAATTAATATTTTATTTTTTTAAATTTCAGTGAACTAACTATTAAAAGTTGGTTTTATGACTACCTATAAATATCAAAAACATAAAAATAGTACAATAAAAAATATCGACTTTGAAATAAAATCTTTAAAAGTAAAAAAAATATCTTTAAATTGAAGTGATAATCCTTTATTTTGTTCTTATATAGAGTAGAACAAAATACACATAAAAGTTTCATAAAATTAACATGAATTAGTATCTAAAGAAAAGATTGTGTAATACTTATTAGACCATTTAAAATAATTGATTATTTTCAACTTTTTATTAAAATATATTTAAATTTGAGCATTCTTTTCTTATTTCCTTTGACCATTGCTTTTCTGAAACGAAGCATCCCGATTTATCACATTCCATTCTACATCACAAAATATAAAACATCCGTTAGAAAAAATAAAATAATATAATTCTTCAGAAAAATGTCATTATTTCTTTTTTTCTAATGATGAGAAACTCAGCCCTGTGGCTAAAACCATCTCTTACTTGTTATACAACATTTTTTTGCGGATGCAATTTCCGAGTCAAGGTTTCCACGGAAGTGCCAAAAGGCTGATGATGATGTATTTTCTCAAATGAATACCTTAACAGGTGTGCGAGTCACGTGAATAACCTGATGTCTGCTCCACTTAAAAAAACCCTTCAACCACAAGCTTGTGGTTGGACATTTGTGACGAAGAGGGCATCGAATGTTCTTGGAAGATGATGTGACACTCACCATTACAAAGTCCTGTTGTGGCATCAATACATTTGGCATTATTTGTTAGTGTTCGGCAACTAGTGGTCAAAAAATAGTTAACTACCAACTAGTCTGGGAAATTGTAGTTGTAAATAGTAGTTAACTATTTTTTCCTGGGACTAGTTGCAACTAGTAGTTAACTATTTCCCAAAGTAGTTAACTACTAGTTAACTAGTCTATTTAATTTCATAACCTACTTTTTGGCAAAATTCTAATACGTCTTTCTTATCTATGTCTCAAAAAACGTTTGTACTTCTAGCAAAAATGGTCTTTATTTCTGGTTAAGGTATTTGTTTGAATACTCCACCTTTGATAAAAATTTTAAATATCTTTTTAATTAATTAAAAAAAAATTTCAAGTAGTTGAAAATTTAAAAGTAGTTTTAACTAGTAGTTAAATAAAAAAGTAGTTAAACTAATAGTTGAACTACTTCAAAAGTAAAAGTAGTTAAACTACTAGTTAACTACTAGTTCTAGTTAACTAGTGCCGAACACTATTATTTGTTTGGTCACAAGGGTGATCAAAGAAATTTCGAGCCTGTTTGGAATTTCTTATTTAAGTGTCAAACATTTCCTTAGTTTGTTATGAGCTGACTTTTTTACTAATAAAGCCTTGAAATATTTATAACATTGGAATAAGGTAAACTCACTGAAACTCACCAAAAAGTTTCACTTTATTTCTTAACGAAGATGTGAAAAATTTTCTTTCTCATTCGCTACTTCTCATTCTGCTGTCCGTCATACACTCTCTCCTCCTAAATCGGTCGTTCTCCTAATCCTATTTATTTTTCCTTTTACAAGTGCTCTCCAACTTCTTATTCTCTTCTTGCTCTCTTTTCTCCTACATCTACGTTCGCATTCTTTTCTTTCTCCTTCATTCTCACTCTTTTTTTTCTACATCTTTATCGTTATCCTATTTCCAAATGTCTTTCTTGTTACACTATTGTCCCCTGTTATGTGGCTATTATACAGTATTGTTATGGGAATGCACTACATTGTTTCTCTACTTAATTTCTCCCTCTACTCTTTTCTCCTACATCTATAGATCCCATACATCTTATTCTACCTCTTTTCTTCTACACATCTAATCATTCCCTCCCCATTCTTTTCTACTTCACTCTTACTGTCTTTATTTCTACATCTATAGTTTCGGTCTGTCGGACGTTTCACCAACAAAATATTTCCTTCCCCCCGGGTTTCCTGTTTAATCTTCGCTTTAGGGATTATAGTGAGAGAAAGGCCAACGAATGGGGGTAGGACATTTCCGTGTGGGCGAAACGACCGTAGTTTTCCGTCGTTTCTTTATTTTATCATCATCTTCTATTTCACTTTCATTCTTATTACCTTGAACTACCTTCTGTAAAAGCTCTACTAAATTTTTTTATAAAACAATCTGTAAAATGAATTATGTTACCTGTTTATTTATTAAAAACTCTTTAGAATGCAAGTATAAGTATAAAACATATTATAATACTTAAAGTTACACAGAGCTTTGAATTTCACTAAATTCTTGCTGAAAAAATTAGAAAAACCATGCATTTTGGAAGATTTTTTCACATAGAACAAAAAATAATTTTTTACTGTTGCTGAACTGTGCGCAATAATATTCCCGAACCTTTTTCAATTAAATGTAACCATATTTTAAAATATATAGGGTTAAAATGAGGTTTTTTCCTTTAAAAAAGGATTTCAACTCTTTGTCCCATGTTTCATGGAATTGCCCCTTTTCTTTTACAAGGTCTTATTTCTCTTTCTTATCCTCATTTTCTTCCCTTTCCTATTTTTCTTACTTAGTTAGAGACTGGGTATTCCTTTCTCTCTTTCTTTCGAACCCACGCCTACCGGAATATTTTCTCCGTCTACCATCTCCATCACCGCTTCTTCATATTATAGTAACGCGATAACTGCTTCCAAACAGGCAACCCGGCCACAATTCCAGCAACCCTTCTCCCATCCTCCAAAACTCACCTGTCCACGGCTGTTCACAGGTGCTACGCCCGAAGGCAGCGGCCCATACCTCGGCTACCCTCTCCGATTAACCCCTAGGGCCGAAAGGGGAAAACGCACGAAGCAGTTAAATAACTTTTTCTTCCACCACTCAAAAAAATAATATAACACCGCTCAACCCAACTCTTTCTTCCGTTGCGTCAGAGGCTGCCGAGAAGGCTATTGGTTGGTTTTGCGATTGCTCAAGACATGGGATTTTCTGGTTGGCTATGGAATGTTATACACCTTGGAACTGTTTTGCTGGTTTTTTTTCGTTAGTTCGTTATGGGATGGCTTTTTTTACTTGCATTGTAGTGGTGGAGTGGTTGGTTTTTTGCCTGTCTCGACGGGACCCAAAAAGGCCAGGGTCTTAAGAATGTAATTGGAATGCTTGTTGGAATTCCTTTGATGTGTTTGTTCTTTGTTGGACTCTTGAGGATAGATAAAGAGTACTATCTGTTCTACTGAAAGGTTTTCAGACAACTATAACAGGTTCAAATGTAACGTGGCAGAAATATCAAATTGTATTCAGACTTTTCTATCTGTATCATTACGATACATTTAATAATAGACAAATACTAACGTTCTTTAAAAATCCTTGTCAAAATAATCTAATAAAAAACAAGCAAAAAGTTTTTAAATTAAATATTTCAACTTGGGTGGTTTTTTTTATAAAACTATCATCCTGAGAGTCTAACAAGATAAGGCAAGGGCGTCTATGAGTTTGTTTTCCTTATTCTTAAAAATCTTCCACTCTTATCCTAATAGGAGGATTGTTTTTTAACATAATAATTTATTTAAGTTATTAAGAAAAATCATTATCAGGATACAATTTATTAAAAGGATATTACTTACCTTAACAGAATAAAATAACATATGACCATTTTTAAGGGTGAAGAATAAAAGCAAACTGGGCAAAATCGTAAGCAAAAACAAAACAATGTTTAATTTGCAAAAGAAATTAAAAATTTAAAAAGCATACCGATTTTTTTCGGGGATACATGGATCCCCAAAAGAAATTTTGTATGATTTTTAAAGTTTTAATTTCTTGTGCAAATTAAACGTTGTTTTCTACTTGCTCATTTTTAAGGGTTTTAAAAGAATTATCTTCAAAATAAGTTTGAAAAAGATACCTGTTATAATCTTTTCATAGAGATGTATAGACTTTTGCGTCATGCAGTAGTCATATCAATAGATTTAACTTTGTAAAAGTGAAACCATATCATTCTTGTTATCTATTGATTTTCAATGTATTTTGTAGGAATGTTTCCATAAAATTTCTGTACTGATTAAGATTATTCTAGTATGAGAAAATGTATTTTTCTTTAGATGTAAACATTCACATTGGCTTAAAAGTTTTCTGGTCTTCTTAATATTATTTCAGAAAATTCTATTATCAAACACATTATTGTAGTTAAGAAAATAACTAGCTGCAATAGGGTAAACAGAAATATTCTTATGTGTGTTGGGATTGAGCCGAAAATATAATTCCTCAATCTAATTCATCGCAGAACGAAATCATTTCAAAAATGAAAACAGCTCAACGTAATTAGAAATGGAGTGTATCAACTACTTTAAAATGTAAAAATCCTGGAAAAGTTTCCAAGTTTGCTCCCTCTCCCCATCTTTCGTTGATGAAGACGATTACAGTTCCACGAATGTTAAACAAGAAATTATCCTTATCTTTCTCTGACTACAACTTCGACTTTTCCCGATATGCAAACGTGTATTACGCGGGACTTGTTGGCATCACTCGTTAAAAGCGTTACCTAGCGACCATTAACATTCATGAGAAAGCAGAAGAAACTAATTTACGAATGGAAATGTGATTGAAAATTCGCTCAGAAGTCGAGAAAGTTGGTTTCAGGGAAAGTAGGACGACTTTCTACGTGACTTTCGACTCTCAAAAAACGGAGAAAAAAGAATGAAAGAAAGGAGAAATTGTATTCGAAAGCTCTTCTCCCTCGATTTCGAAGAGAAGAAAAAAAGGTTGGAGGGGAAAAAGTATGCGAGTTGGAGAATGTTTTAAGAAATCTTAATATCTGCCTCACCGATACACTGGTCGATAGTATTGATTTGTTTTGAAGCGAAAAGAAAATATGAGGAATACGTCTGGGGATGTTTTCAATTAGAGCAAACCGCAAGAGGATTCTTTTTTGTATTCTATTCAGGAGAAATATTTGATAAATTCAATAATGATTTATCGGTGTGGATACGCATCTGACTGTGATATTTTAAAGAGAAACATCGTTCCAAATACTGCAACGATAACAAATGAAAACTTACAATGGGTAAATTTTTCCAATAAAAGAAATAAAGTTCTCCAAACATAATAATTGCCTTTTGGCAATTTCTTTTTTCAAAATTAGAAACGGGTTTCTCATACTTCATCATGTTTTAAAGAATTACAGAAAACTTAAAATGGAGAAATAAAAAAGGATTATCTAAAGATGCATCTATTCCTTACAAGTAATTTTTAAAGCCAAAATTTTAGAATTCACATATTATGTACTACTTTTAATTCTAATAGATTTAAATGAAGTGCTTTAAATAATTTTGTTTAATTCTGAATCTTATCTTTGTGAATGGATGTGTGAATGAAGTATTGTTCTACATAAGTATTTTGTGTACTACTTTAATTTGCTATTTTGAGTGATTCTGTCAAACTAAAAGGATCCAATGAATTTTGGTAGAAAAATACTTTTCAACAGCTAATTATATTTCATTAAATTATTTATAGACATTTATAAGTACTAATTAATTTTAAAGTGGTATGGCAAGTCCAGTGGTAATATATAAAGTTGATTTATTTATTTGTGATAAAAAATCAAGCAAACAACAAAATTTTGTACTTTGATTAAAATAAATAAATGGAAAATTTTCTATTTAAGAAATTTATTAACTTCTTTTAATCTAAGTAATAAATTCCAAACAATTTTTAAATTTTGACACCTAAACACTTTTTGAGGGTTATTAAATTTTTTGTAAACCTACAAAAAAAAATAAGTGATATACTTAAATTGATTAATAACTTGTGTAATTTTTTAAAAATGCATACCGTTGTTCGCTTCATATATTTTTTATTAACAATTAATATTTCGAGAATAAGGAGCAATATTTTCATAATTTTTATCAACTTTTAAATGTTAAATATTGTCATAAATAATGGAACTTTTTATCAGCTTAATTATTTTGTTTCACATAAATAGCGAAAGTACAACACTTTGTAAAAAATTCTTATGTTACTTTTCTAAGGGTTTATTTACTCACCTGTTTACAAAATATTTTTGTGAGTTACAAATTTTTCTAAAGGGCTGCTTTACATCATTTTCCACAAGTTTTGTTTATAAATCTGAAATTTCTGAAAAACAAAAAAAGATCTAATTGATTAGCATGAAATAAATTATCACTAACCTTCAATTTAACAAATTGGCTATCAAAAAAATTTAGATACATTAGAAATTGATCCTCATTCTTTCAATTTACATAAATTTTTCAAAATCTTAGCAATTAAAATTACAATTGGATTTTCATAGTTTATTCTTTGAAAGAAATGCTTCGAATTTAATTTGAATATATTGCCTAAATCTATAGTTAGTAAATAATATGTATATGGCTGAAAAACAATGATAATATTTATTATGTATTAAACAATATAACCATAAGTTTGCCATAAGTTTTAAAACATAAGTTTGCAATTTATTAAAAAATCAATTTGTTAAATATGAATCTAAAATGATGGGTACCTACTATGAAAATTGTAAACCATATCGTTCATTTTGAAAATGGTATAAGTAACCACTCTTATTTCAATCTATTTATTTGAAATCAAACACTATTTAGTTATAGCTACAAAAGTGAAATTTCATTCTGATGTACATATTAATTATTATCCCTTAAAAATTCTGCATAGAAATTATCAAATTAAAATTTTAAATTCAATTAAACTAAAGTAACCACTTTAAACTCAAATCACGGGCACATATGAATATTTTCATTATAAAAGTACATGGTACAACATGAACGGGTTTAATAATATCAAACTGCTGTATACTTTTAATGCAATTAAGAGACTTATCTCTTTATTTTCTAAATATTTTGTAATTATAAATATTAGCACTGAAACATAATAAATATTCAAAAAAGATTTAAAATGTTGGAGAGAACTGATCTGAACAAAGGATGTATAAATGTTTAGAAATTATGGGGTGTTTAAAAGTCGCTATTAAAAGTCCATTGGCTTATAAGCTGCATTTATTGGTTCCTTGTTTTTAGGTATCACATGATTACAACCTTTAAGATTGAACACTCCTTTGTGTACTTATAGTAGATGTATCTCAATTTTTCTCTCTCCAGTTGCAGCTGCTGTTATTATCGACTGCTACAGAAAATATCCAACACTTCTCGATGTTAACATGTAGTGATTAGGTGATGAAAAATTTAAGTCAATTTTTCAATAGAGAGGAATTGATGTGTCAATCGTGTTCTTCGTGATAGTAGACATTCATCAGTTTGAGGTGACCTTATACTTGTTGTTCTTTGACATGAATGTGATGTAGCAAAATATAAGGATATGATAGAAAAGTTTACTAGAATGTAACGTGTAGTAGTGGAAGAATCAGGAAACTATAATGTGGTTTTTATTATAATCTACTGAATTTGTTAGTATGAAACAAATTGATGCAACAACAATATAACAAACTAACTAAAATTATAATAACTAATAATAATAAAGGGGATTATTTTAGTTCATTGAAAAGACGATTTCTAGAATGAACAAACCTAATGAATAAAGATTAAAATTACTTTCATCTTCAATTACATTCTTATAAGTATTTTACTTAATAATTCATCTTCTTCTTAATTGACTCCACACTCCACAGCCCTTTGTGGGTCAAGGCCTTCTTAAGAATTCTCCTCCATTCTGTTCTCCTCTTGGATAGAGTTCTCCAATTACTAATTCTTATTTTTTAAAAATTCTCATGAACACTGCCCCTTGAACGGGTCCCAATCGGTTTTATGAAAGATCCTTGATATTAGAGAGGAAGGATTCAACCTGCAGAGGTATCCTGCAAGTTTCATGCGGTTGACTTTTATAAATTTGATGATGTTTGCCACTCTCTATAATTATTTTACTTATAATAGTTCCATGCTGATTTGAATGTTCTCTATGTTCTGAAATTTTGCGAGTTATGGGGCGAATCGATATTCTTGTTTTGTCTTTAGATATAAAATGTTCGAAGAAAAAGATAAAATACCGTTATGTTTCTATAAAATATATTAGTATACATAACTGAATTGATACAGTAATGACGTGCTTCATAGCTAAATGTTTAATACTTTTCCAAATTAATAGATTAAACGAGTAAATTTAGTGACGACCTTATTTCAACATTGTTAACTTTTTTAGTAAAGGCAAAAGTAATAAATTTAAGAATCGAATTGATATCAATAATGAAACCTTCAAATGCAGTTAGATGAGAATCTAAAATTATTTATTCGATTGAATAGTAACTCGAAATGTAAGCAATATTCGATACTCAGAACTACTCAAAATTCTAGAATTTGTCAAAATTCAAGAATATTCAAAGTATTTGATACTTAGATACAGTACATTTTCTCCGGCACTAACGTAACACAACACAACGAAATCCTGTTGGAAATAAGCATATTTAAAACTATAAAGAATTAAATTTACTATTATAATAATATTTTTAAAGTTTAATACTATAAATGAATTTGATTGAAGTTTCCAAAATAAAATATGAGAATAATTGTTCTAAAGCAAATATAATAACGAGACTTCACAGTGAAGGGTGATCTCAAAACAACTGCGTTCCTAACGTAAGCAAAGAAACCTTCTGAATTTTATCCCATTTCAGTCGCCTTTAACTCTCTCTAATTTACAACATGTCTTCCATATTCCGACAAATGAGTTTCTTTTGCCTCGAGCTCTGAAAACCCTGACAACAAGTAGTACTTCCTGTTTTGCAGAAGTGAGAGTTTAAACATCGTCAAATAAATGCTGTCGAATAAAAGTTGATTTGAACGAGTGTTGAGCATGATGTCCCACATAAAGTTGCCCAACAAAACATTTTATACTCATCAGTTTCCTAAGTAAGATATAACTCAGTCTTTCAGTAAAAAGAAGTTAAAATTAAAACATGAATTTCGAAAGAATTTTGTTGATCGGTCAAGTATTGAATATCATATCATTTTGCAACACAAGCAAAATCCTAAAATTGTTAATGATCTTGTTAATGATCATTAAATTAAATGTAATAAATTTTAATGACATTAAATTAAAAGTAATAAATTTAAAAGTTTTTTTCTAATCAATAGTAAAATTTAAATAGGTACTTGCTAAAAATTATTATCCAAAACCATAATGTCTATCTATATTATCTCTTTCTTAAAATAATAGCTTTATTGAAAATACCTCTCACTATTTCAAGTTTGTTAACTCTATATTAGTAAAAAAAAACTTTGTTAAGCTCATATTTAAAAAAAGAGTATTATAATATAAAAATATAGTTGTGAAATGTTAATGAAAGAAAATAATGTTAAAATAACTTAAAAGTATTTTTTACATTTACAAGGAAACTACTAATAATTTACTAATTTTCATAATTATTTTTATATTATTGTTGTTTTTATTCTTATTCTTACAATATAATAAGAATTAAAAATAATAAGTTTTCATGCACAAAAAATGAATTTAAGACGACATATTATGTTTAAGATTCTATTGTAAATTAGGCTGGATTAGACTTAGATACCTTTGATTTTTATAACTTTAATTACTTTCTATTATATTTTATCTTAAATATTTTCTAAAAAATACGTTTAAGAAATTACATTAAAGTTTAATTATTAATCAAAAATATTTCATTTATCAAATATATAATACATCAATATCAATTCTAGCCAAAGATAGGTTATAAATTTGTTGATGGAAATACTTATCGGGGTTCCATTGCAATAGTTAGAAATTACTTATCGTACACAAAATCAAACAAAAAAAAATCTTTACTTCTCCCTCACTTTTAACGTCCTAAACTTTAACTCACATGTAAGATCACAAACTCCACCGATTCTATTTAAGACTGAAGAAATAAATCCAGCTCTCATCTGGCCTCGGGTCAAAACTTGCAAACGTCTCTCAATCCTTCAATACTTCTCCCCCCCCAAGGGTACACCATCCCTCTGCAAACAATCGATATCCGTGCCTCCCACCCTCTCCGAATCCTTTTCCTGATGAGCGGGTGTGGGAGCACCTGTCCCCCTCAGCTGCAAGTGTGTCTTCCAGCCTAATTAAAGAGCACTTTCGATTCCGCTCGCTCGCCTTATCGGGACATGCGTGATGCGAAGGAGTGGGACACCTGGAGGGAAGTACACATGGAAGTACAAATGAGACCGCTTTGTTAATCTATCGAGGCGGCGGTTTGCGATTTTCTTTTTTATTGGTTATATGTCTCCTCCTTACCTTTGCTGTTTCTCATCTCACTTTTTTCATGTAATGGAAGTGAGTTCTTACTTTCGCTCGGAAAGTGGTGTGGTTGGAAAAAATATTTGATTGAACTCCAGCGCAATTTATTGAGAGATCACAGTCGAGAGCAACTAATGATAATTATATACATATTCAGAAAATATTATAATTTTTTAAAGAATAAATAAGAGATGATTATTCTAATCCCTTTTTATTTTATGGATCAGGGGCTCCAGAATTCCTTAAACTACTAACTTCAGGTTTTTATTTAAAAGTCAGTGTGTGGTTCATAAAAAAAAATTACCATCTTTTAACGATGCTAGAAAATTTTGTACGCCTATAAGCAAGGTATCTCCTAGCAATTATCATATCAATTTCTGAATACGAAATAAGACATTTTTTTTCACTGTAAACATCAAGCACACACTAGAATACCCTTTAACATCTTCTAATCATTCAAATTTTCACGATTTTGATTAAAAAATATGGTTATAAAAAAGAGGGAAAGCAAACATCAGGCAAACATCACATCTGTAAAGCAAACATCACATCTAGAGATTCTCCACTAACTCTAGCCTTTTAATTTGAGTTCTAATACTTAGAATTTTACAAAAAAAAATTTATTAGTTGGATCTCGACTTCTCGAAACCGTGATAAAAAATCTTCCAAACAATCCAGACCGAGAGTACACCTGCCTACGCTCGCTTCTCCCATGGCTTCTCCACGACTCCACTGATCCATCCAACCCTTCCAGCCCACCAAGCAAAAACCGAAACCAGCAATGGCGCCCCCTCCCCCAAGGGAGCCACCTGCGAAATTAGCGGAAACTGCGTCTTGCTTCTTCCTGACCACCGCCGCTCGTGATACAAGTGCTCCAATTAATGAGTTTAATTGCACTGCGGCGGCCATTTCGGAAGAGCGCAATCTCCCTCCTCCCTCCCCGTTTAATCCCGGGCGGAGGAGGAGGGGAGTAATGAGAGGGATTCCCCCCCCCCTCCCGTCAGCTGGCCAAGCCGAGGTGCACATCTGGTCGGACCCCGTCTGTCCGTTGTCATGGAAACCCGCATCCAGCGGAGGAGAGGAATCGAGTGGTGGGATGGGGAGGGCGCCACGTTGGCGAGGTAGCGCTCTGTTGGCGCTTTTGGGGTGGGTTGTTGTTTTTTTGCGATTCCTTTTAAAGTCAGTTTGTTATTTAGTGGGTTAATTTGGATCATTTTCTGTCATTTTTCTATCCTTCATTCTCTCACACTTTCTTCCTAATTTAATTAACATTTTCGTTCTCTCATTATATCTCTCATTTCTCATTTTGTAGCATACCAATCTTTATCTCTTCCTCTGTCTCTCATTACCTATTTTATTCAGACTCATACTCTTTTCTCTTTACCTCTTTCATTTAGACTTACTTACTTAGGTCATTATTTCCTCTCTTTCTCCCTATCTTTCTCTGTCTCTCAATATTACTTAAGGGGCCCACAGACGAGCAACTTGGTCGTCAACCCGGTTGGCAACCAGGTTGATGCTTTTCCCACAGACGGCCAACCTGGTCGTCAACCAGAATGTAAACAATGAAAAAAAAATTAATCAGATTGTAACAAATTAATATATTTTGATACTTTAAATGCAAAATTATATTTTATTTAATTATTCTCTCGAGCTAGAATTATATTATTTTAATTTTTAATGCTTAGTTTTTTTTATTTTCCTAATAACATGTTCCGATTAAGCTCCGCCCACCAAGTTGACGATCAGATCATCAACCTGAAATTCAATCATCAACTTCCCCACAGACGGCCAACTTGGTTGCAAACTTGCTCAAATTGACAACCCGGTTGACGACCAAGTTGCTCGTCTGTGGGCCCCTTTACATTTAGACTCGCACCATTATTTTTCTTTTGATTGTTTTCTCTCTTTTCACTCTCTGTTTCTCATTACCTTTTTCATTTTTACTCATATGTCATTATTTATTTCTCTTACTCTTTTTTCTCTCTCTCATTATTTCTTTGGTTTTCACTCATGCCATTCTTTTACTTTTATTCTCTCTTTTAGGAGAAAGTGGGGGGTATATATAATGCTAACATATAAAAGCATAAATGCAGTTATTAATATATTTTTTTATAAATTTAAAACGATTTTACATTTAAGTTTGAAAAAATGTTCCTGGAAAGTAAAAAACCTTATGTCAACTTTTGCAATTTAATATTACTGTCCCATTAGCCTCCATACTTGGGGTCTATTTGGACACAGTGCACGGCTAAGGGGACATGCTATGGAATTCAAAGATAAAAGTAATTTTTGAATTTTAAATGTCTTTTTTATAAACATATGCTACTATATTGTATATGGTATATCCGAAAATTGTTGTGGATGAAATTTCAGCATTGCACATTTTAATTCCACAATGTCTTCTACAGTGTTAAATTTCTCTAATCCTAACTATTTCTTCACTAATTAGAATTATCCTACTAGGAACTAGGATAATTCATATAGGAATTTTTTTTGAAGGGTTGTTAAAATTTCTAATTTGTTTGTCTAAAATGTTAAAATTTGCCCAATTTAATCTTCTTCTTCTTCCTTTTTCTCCTATTCTCCCTTTCTCATCTATTTTCTATTCTATTTCATAAAAAAAGAGAAAGTTACCTAAAACCACTTCTGTTTATTTACAAACTACTAAATATGTTTTACAGCAAAAGCAATTTAAACAATTGATTCGTTGATAATCAATTAATCCTCCCAATTATGTTATTGCATAAACATGGTATGGATGACTAATAAACTATCCTTGAAATTTAATTAAGAGTTTCAAGATATACAACTTCCTATTTCCTGAGCTTATAGCATTGAAACCATCTTAATTCTTAAAATGGTCAGATTAAAACAGCTTAACTCAGTAAGTAATAAACATAAATTTTCCGATTATGTAATTATAATGCTTCTCTTGAATAAATTTATAGCAGCATTATGTTAAAATAGCATATTAGCATTTTACTTGCGTGATTAATTTTCGAAAGCGTTGTTTTGGAAAAGATTTAAATACATAATGAACTTTAAGTGAGTGAACCACTTGAGTGGGGTAATTTAGTGTCATTAGATAAAAAACCGAATCTTCTAAAGAAAAAATGTTATAAGAGTTTTCACAATTAATTTAATAAAAACTAATGGAACTAATTTGTGGCGTAATTTTGCTGAGCACGATACATTTTTGCCGAGATACTTTATTTTTTAATAAACTTTAAAGTTTTATGGAATTCCTCTACAAGTGTGAGAAATCTTCCTTGAAAACAATGTTATTTATTTTAACAAAAACAATATTTGAAAATTTTTAATTGTTTTGCAGTCAGAGAACTAATAATACTTATATTTTACAGTTTAATATTTTATAATAGTTATATATTCTCTCTATTCTATACCTTTCTATCTGTTTTTTTATTCAATTTTATTGTGAGCTTTAATCATTGAATAATTTCTCCAATCCTATACCGTGAGAAAAAGAAGAAGAATAAAATGGATGAAGAGAGAATTTATCGGGAAAATCCTACTTCATCTTCCTTAATCCATGTCTGTCACATTATAGGTATTGATAAAACTAAGGAAAACACTTTTTTCTCACATAAGTGGTTCACCATAAAGAAAAACATCCACAGATCGTCTAATTTGGAAATAAGATCATTGTAACTGGCATTCAGATAGATTTCACAAAAATATTATTAGAAAATATCTACGATTTATTTAAATAAAACAATATAAACTGAAAGTTAAACACTCCAGAATCGCAGCTAAGAAATTTTGAAAATATTTTGATTTGGGAACATTGATGTGACAAGAGTTCTTATTTAATTCAGGATATAACTCAAGGATTTGTTTTTGTTCTTATTCCAAACTTAGTGACCTTAGATACGGCCCGCCAGCTCTATTTTTGTGGCCCGATAAGTCTTGAGTGGTTCAAAAAATTAAAGCAATTGTTGAAGTTTAATTCGGAACAGGCATTCATTTTGTTAATTCCCCCAGGAAAAATTAATTATTTGGCTCACCTATTGCATATGCAAATAAGTGACTAGAAAGTTACAGAAATTTTAAAAGTGCATAGAAATTCTATTGAAGTATGACGCACAAACTTAATTTATATATATTTTAAAAATTAAAACATTTTGTGAATAATTTTCTCTAAACTCAAATATTAATAGCTAATCTTAATGTCATAAGAAAACAACTCTCGGGATATTTTCAATTTAATTTAAAGAAACAATTCAAGAAATTTGAATTTTAAAGGTGAAAATTGAATCGCCAGCTTAAAGAAGGGAATAAGTCCAAAAAATGGCAAATTAGCTTTTTGTGCGCAAAAAAAACATCCAAGTTTCGCTCCACACATAAGTGTAAAATGTGAAAAATAACTACCCCTTAAGGGCAGATATAGCCATTTGAATTTGGCGAAATCGATGTCCATTCATTGTATTTTTTTATTAAATTTGAAATTTAGTTAATTGCCTTTCTTTTCTTATTCTTTGTACTGTAAACTTAGGCAAAATAAATTTGATTTTAATTTAAAAGAGTTTCTTCCTTTTTATTATCCAATGAATATTTGACTCCATTGATATTCACTTACTACATTGATGGCGCCTTAATGGCTCAGCTTCGTAATAATTTTTAATTTTCTTGAACTTCGTCTTTCTATTTTTCACTTTTGTGCTGTGAAATAAGCAGAAATATAATATAATTTTTTTGTCGATTAAAATGGTTTTTATTTTTTTTTCCAACACGAGGTTTTTCAATTTTCTCAAAACTTGGTTTTTGGACTTTTCAAGCTGACGATTTAATTACTCTATTCTTTACAAAATTTAAGTTTTCGTTAAAAATATAAAATAAAAAAAATTAACATTTCCCCCTTAAGGTTTAACATTTTATTCATTTTACTTTATGGGTAGCATGGCGGCAGTTTATGTAAAATAATTCGTAAAAACAATGAGGATATAAGGCCAAATTTTATACAATCCCAATTGGCGTGCTAGTAGAACTTTTCAGTACCCTCGAGAATTTTTATTATAGGTACAATAATTTGCGAAACATTGTTTTTATTTGTATTTGAATTTATTGGAACTTCTTATGACCCACGTTCAAACGTTCACATCTTGAAAACTTTCTCATAACTCTAACCTTCCAAATCACCCTCCAGACTTGGACGAAACAAAAACTTTCCGCTCACAAAATTGTCTTCAATTATTTTCTACAGATAAATTAAATTTCCCCTGGCCTTTAAATTTTGACTTAAAACAAACCAGTTACTTTGTTCTCCAATATACTGGGATAATGCTTCTTAAACAACTGCTGGGAAAAGTCCTCTTATTCACCAAAAACATAAAATATAATTATGCAAGTCTATCACCCTCCAAACAAACCATTCACCAATTCGAGTGCAAACACAGCAAATAAACAACAACCGAGGAGGACTTGAGGCCGTTCATTAATTACCGAAAACAGCAGGCCTACTTCCGATGACACGAAGCAGGTGATAACGCGACCCGTCATTATCTCATTTGTCACGGCAGCGCAGGTGGATTTCGAACACAAATACGACGCCGGATTCCATTCACCTCTTGAGTTCCGCTAATGAGGGAGTTACGCAGACAGTTTCGGAATAATTTCTGCAGCGGAAAATCGTTAGCATGTGGAAATCACCCCCCCCCCAGAATGGAGTTTTACAACATCTCTATAATATCAAAATCTTCAATTTTAACTTATTGAAAATTCTCTCCTGAATCCGAAAATACACTTGTCTTTTCCTAGAATAATTTTGTTTGTCAATTTTAAGATATTTCATTACAGAAAAGCTGACGTAAAAAGTGCCTCTCGGAAATGTGGGAGACGCCGTTTCCATGGAAACACTAAGAAGCTGTTTCTAATTGAAAATAACTTAAAATTTAGAGTTTTGAAAGGTTTATTAAATAGTTTTCTGGAGATTTTATGCCATACTTAACACATTAAGATTTAAAAAATAATTTGAGTGTGATTGTTCATTCTAGTTCAGTGGTTCCCACCTCAAATATGTTTACGGACCACTTCAATTAAATTTGAACCTCCTTCGGACCATCCTTATCCCCAACTTTATCTTTAAAAATTTAACCTTTTTTTTAATGCATTCATTCCCCCATAGAGGTCTGAAGTTTTAATTTTTTCTGAGGTAAAGGAAACCGAGTCATAAAATAAATATATGTTTCTTAAAGGAACTTGAAATCAAATAACAAATAATTTATTAAACTTAGATAAACATTTCCGGCAATAAATTGTTCTGAAATTGATGATTTTTTTACATCTATGTTTTTTTTTACTATTTCTTAGATTGTGTGATAAGAAAAACTATTTTTTTTTTCAATTTCCAAACATTTCTTTTGGATAAGTCTATATACCTTCTCACGGACCACCTGTAGGGAACTACTGTTCTAGTTCGATGGTACTTTTCTTTAAAAGTGTAAAAAATAGTTTAGAATTTATTTGAAATGTTTTTATAATGTTTTTTCAAGTGGGATTTTTTTAGAAATTTTTACGAGGAGAATCCATCCGACCCATCCTTTGAGGTTTCTAAATTTAATCAATATATTGCAATATGCAACCTTTTTTTGTTGCATCCTGTTACAGGAGATTTTTATCCCTGGGGTTCGGGCCATAGTAGAAAATGCGTTAAAAACCCAGTAATCTTTTATAATTCTTTTCGGGTCAAAGCCCCAGAACCTGTCATATTTCTTTAGGGAACGTACCCATACTACGTGACCTGTTTAAAGGGGGGAGGGGGTCTTCAAAATACCACGCTTGGTCACAGGGGGTAGGGGGGGCTTAGGGTCACGTCACGTAGTCAAAAAATAAAGAAAAATAATACTTGTTTTTGTAAATTAAGTTACTGTTGCAATAACTGTTACATAAGTTTTTTCTTCTTGATAATATATTTTCCACTTGTATGTACGCACTCTTGGCGCCACGAGGCAAGCGTTGTATTAACAAACACAAATATTAAGCCAAATTAACATTTTTTAACTTTCTGTTTGCTAAAAAATGATTGAAAACCGTATTTATGAACTACTACGTGAAAACTAGAGGGGGAGGGGGGTCTTGGCATATACTACGGGTGGTCACCAAGGGGGGGGAGGGGGTCAAAAACAGTAAAAAAATAGGTCACGTAGTATGGGTACGTTCCCTTACACCTAAAAAATAACAATCGGTCATTTAAGTGAGGTTAAAGATGATATTACAGATGGTCTATAATTTTTAACATTTTTAAAGGTTCAAAACCTTTGCTGCTAGTAATTAATATCTATATTAACAACGCATTAGAGTTGCATTCATTAATATAATTTATTAATTACTTACATTTTTTATGAATGAAACTCAAAAACAGCATGTCGAGTGTTTGAGAGCTTCCACTTCACTTTTGGCTAAATAAATATAGGGGATCGATGTTAAAGATAACACTAAACATCGCTCACAAACCGTCTACTTAAAACACCTTGCGTCTTATCTGATAATTTCTGAACCACCAGGTGCTGACGCTTTATGTGATGATTTTTTTTATCGTGGAAACTCTTTCTGATCGAAACTTAAAGGCTGCGAATTTATCTTTACTGAACTACTAACTCGTTATGCCCTAGAAAGGGACTGTGGAAGAGAAGTGACAGTGAAATCCCAGTACTTATTTAGTTTTTTTTTTTTGTGTTAGGAAGTGCAATGGAGTTTCGCTCATTTTTACAGTTTGAACTTTCCACTTCTCCCAGGATGCATTTAAATATTTAAGTCAATTTTAAAACACAAAAATTCCGTGAACCCCCATCGGGAACCACTACACTACACGATGAAAAAATAGTGAATAAAGTAAGTGTACTATATGAGTGTTATTCTTACGACATTCGACACCAATATTTTATTTGGTGCTATATGCCTTGATATATTTGCGTAGGGTACCCAAACTGTCTACAAGGGCGCCACAGTCCATAAACTATTTTCATTTCGTTTTATATCCAAAAACTTTCGGGAAAAATCCCGAATATTTTTATTTTAAATTATTTTCAAAAGGGGCGCTGCGGAAAATTTTTCTTAAAAAGGCTGCCGCGACCCAAAAATTTTTTTGGAACCATTGGCCTTGTGCCATAAAGCTTCAAATCAAACCGAAACCAAATCGGCACTAATGATGTTATCTCTCTACGTATAATTGAATTTTTCAGAATATATTCTGCACGATATTTATTCATAAACAGGGAGGGTAGGTGTAAAAAATGAATTATCAGAAAATTAAGTCGGAGAAACATAGTATTATTTGCCTTAAATTTCCTTTTACAATTTCCCTTTCTATCAACCACAGAACAAACTAAAAAAATCGCCAACATTTCATTACCAACACACACAAATTAGAATAACAGCAGAACAAATCTTTCGGCATTGCGTCCCCGCCGATATTCATCGCGGCGCAGGTGTAAACCACCTTACGCTAGAAAGAGAGAGAAGAAAGGGTCAAACTACACACCATCCAAAACAAGTGCGGCTTGGCGACCGTCCTTGGCGCCGCCGCTCTCGCCTCGGCGGCAACCCAGCGGCGGATGATGGCGGAGAGAGCCCGAGCATCAGCAGTGGCACTTGGAGCCTTTCCCTTCCTCTCTGCACTTGCACTTTCGCACACGACGGATGATAGAGGCAGGGGATGAGGAGCATCATCCCCGAGGAGCGTTTCCTCTGCGAACAGGTGTTTACATCGAATTCTCGCCGGACTTGTGTAATTTTGTTTACTTGCCTGTGAATACTGTTTGTTTTGCCCGAGCTTAACGTGGTCATGTGCCGTGGAAGAAGAATGAAGGAAATTTCCCATCAGTTGTGCACCTTTCGGTGAAGATTTGAATGCCTCTGGATTCCTGTTTATTTTATCGCACAGTTACTAATTTGAAGGACTTTTCAATGATTACCTCTAAAAAAGTGGTGTTTGAAATTTGATGAGTGAAGCATTATCATTACTCTTCTTCAGTGGTGTGGAGTCCTGTCTGCATAGTTATTTAGCAATTCGTAGCTCATTCTGGTGCTGATTCCCAACCTCGGATGCTGCATTTGTGAAAGGTAAATTTACTTGAAAATATTTTCCTACCAAACGAAACATAACCTTTATTGTATGGGAAGTCTTGCTGCTGACTATTATTGTAAATTTAACTGCTCACTTAATCCTTCCTTTTCTGTTCAGGTGACCCCACGATCTAGAATCGAATCATAGAAAACTGCCAGTAAGTCTTACATCTGGTGTGCCTAAGAATCGAATTGTAGTCATAGAAAGTACAGCATTCTGACAGTCTCGGTTAGAATCTTCATCTGTGTCCAAGAAGTGTCACCGAAATCTATAGAATCGAATTGTAGTTACAGAAGACTACTTGCCTCAGTAAATAGAATCTTCTAAGTCTAGTATCAAATTGATAGTCATCGATATTGTAGGAACTGAAAGTCATTAGGTGAGAGATGCAGCATGGTGTACGGGTGTGATCGCTTCGTGACATTACAACTCAGAAAGTAGAATCGAATTTGTAGTCATAGATATCGTAAAAAATGCATCGGACAATAGAATGTGGTAGTTCTGTGGAGGACTGAAGGTGCAAGAAGATGCAGTCGACTTCGAGCGTCTACGGCGGGATGACCAGTCCATCCTGCTCGTCGACCAGCCCCCCGGCGGACCACACGGACGTCTTCAGCGACGACAGCGGGGTGGACGTCAAGTCCTTGCTGGTCAAGCAACCCCTTCCTTCGGACGGCCCCAACAACAGCAGGCGCAACAAACGCAAATCGTCCGAGCCCAAAAAACGCAAAGACGTCCTCCTCATGAAACGCTTCCGATGGGACTCTGACGAAGAGGAGGACTTGAGGCCGGACAGTGGCATCGAGCTGGAACCACCTCCAACCGGCATCGGAGCGGAACAACCAGCACCCGAGGAGCCGGTCAGCCTCGTCCACAGCGGCAGCAGCAGGCAGTCCGTGATCTGCCCCCCGCCCCCTAGAGGGGGAGGTCGACCCTCCACCGCGGCCAACAGAGGAGGGAAGAGCATGTCCAAGCAGAAGCGGAAGGAGGCGAACGCGAGGGAGCGGTCCAGGATCCACACCATCGGTGCGGCGTTCGAGAGTCTGCGGCAGGCGGTGCCGGCGTACGCGCACAACCAGAAGTTGTCAAAGCTGGCTGTCTTGAGGATCGCGAGTGCGTACATTCTGGCCCTGGCGTGCATGGCCGAGAGGGACTATTCGCCAGAGCAGAACGGGCCGTCGCTGGCCGACTGCGTGGACCAGTGCACGAGGACGGTGCAAGCGGAGGGGCGGTCCCGGAGGAGAACAACGAAGGTGGGTGCAGTTTTTTATAGTGGTTCCATAGACTGCAGATGAATCTAAGGGCTTATTCATAGATTTTCAGAGATTCTCATGAATGTTAAACTCCATCCAAAACAGGTATCCCGCACATTTTCTAATCACAGCCTTCCAATTATTCAAGAGGGTCACAAACCTGGAATTGTCAAAGGGGAATAGTCAGGGAAAATTGCTCATTTGGGCCAAAAACCTGGAAAATCATACAGAATACCGGGAAAATGAACAATTTTTAATGATTGTGTGTCAATTTTGGCTTTAAAAAGTGGAAAAAATATACTATTTATTGAAAATATATGTTCATAAGAGCAAGAAATATCTGAAAATGCCGTAAATGGCAAGTGTTTCGACCAAAATATCTACAAAATTGATCTGTAAAAGTCGGGGAATTTTATTTCTGAAATTGAGTGGGAACATTGTGTCAGGGAAAGTTAAAAAACCTGGAATTATCAGGGAAAAAATCAGGGAATTTTAGAAAATCTGATAATAATCAGGGAAATTTTAAAAATGTGCCTGGTTTCAAACATATATTCAACATTTTTCTGATTTTCAAATCTTTAAATGTATGTTTCCATTCTCCTTCTTACAAAATAAAATTTCGAATGCATATAAATTAGTGTGGTTTCAAAGCAAATGTTCAAAAAAGGCTTCTGAAGGTTCTTTTGTGATAAAGGTCTGGGCATTCCTTCATTCTCCCGTTTTCTAGAAGATTAGAATTTACTATATTAATAAAATATCAGGGAAATCCTAGAATTGTCAGGGAAATTTGAAATAAGTTTTCTGTGGCCACCCTGTTGAGAGAGTTAAAAGGGGACTGTTTAGTTTAGTCGACTGTCCAGAAGGATAATTAACTCTCTCAACCCCCACTCTTGAATTGGGAAGGCTATGGGTGGAAAGCGTGCGAGACTCCCAGGGCTGTATCCAAGGGGGGGGTTAGGGGTTCAACCCCCCCCCCGAAATTTTGACATCAATTTTTGTACTGCTATTTTTCTTGAAAATTATGTCTCACAAGGAGCGATATCCTCTTCGGGTATAACCCAAAGGGTCTCAAAATGAGTCAAAACCATACTTTTAGGGGTAAAATTTCCAAAATTTTTCTGGGGGACGACTCCCAAACCCCCTCGAAATTTTGAAATCTATTAAGTATACGGTTTTTCCTTCAAACTTGTGTGATTTACAAGGAGTGGTCCTCTTTAATGTAACCTAAAGTGTCTCAAAATGAGTTAAAATGCCACTTTTAGGTGAAAAATTCAAAACATTTTCTGGAGTAGGAACCTAAAAACCCCCTTAACATTTCGCCATTTATTACAATATACCTTCTTTTTACCTTGAAAATTCGGCCGCTTACAATGACTGGTGCTCTATGGGTGCAATCTAAAGGGTCTCAGAAATGAGCTAGCTAAAACACTCTTTTGAGGGGCAAATTTCCAAAAATTTTCTGGGGGAGGACCCCCAGACCCCCCCTTTTACTTCGAATTCATATTGTTTATACAATTTTGAAATTTAGTGCATCAAAATTTCTATCCAGTGTTGTCATCTAAAACTTAACTAAAAGTACCCGTAAGGAGGTACCTGAGAAAATATTTGAGTCAACCCCCCCCCCCGAAACAAAAGTCTGGTTACGGCCCTGGAGACACCTGTTTTAAATCGAGTTTCATGTTTATGAGAATCTCTGAAAATCTATGTATATAGGCCATAACATAAATGAATAGGCCGACGGTATAATACGTGACAACCAAAAGTGTTATTTTTATGTCATCCAAAAACTTATTTATGTGCAAAATGTAAATAAACTTAAACCACCGACGAGGTTTCGTCCGTAACAGGGGTGTTGCTCTACATGGGTAGCCCCGGAAATCTGTTTTCCGGGTTTTATCAAAATTTTTGGATATCTTGAGCTTAACAAGGGAGTGAAAATTAAGTCCTAAAAAATAAGAGTAAATAATTACAGTAACAAAAATGTAATGTAGACAGTGTAAATGTAGTAATAAAAATAAGAATAAAAAGTATAGCTGTAAATGATCAATACATCATTATAATTCCCAGAATTTCATGTATATCCACTTGCTAAAAGTTTGATATTTCCTATGATTTTTCCCACGCCTTTTTTAGTATTTTCTTTGAAAGATTTATTCTTTCCTTTTTGAGATAAGAAACACATTTATTTTACTCAATTGTTCTTGATTTTTAAGTTTTAAAAAGTAAATTTATCATAAATTTATGCAATAATTCAGTTAAAGTACTATTTTAAATAGGCATTTACACAGTTGATTCATAGAAACGACGTTATTTTAAGTTTTGGGTACTATGTGGTTCTTTATTTAGTTTTAGGGTTGTTTGAAATTCAAAGTTGTCAAAATGCAAAGTATGTATAGTTATTACTGTAGAAACATGCAACAAATTGTAAAAAAGTGTGAAAGATTTTGAAATTTTTATAAAGGTTTTTACCTGTGGGTGAAAATAGTGTAAAATGATCTATTTTCCAAGAATTTATAGCGAAATAAATGTTTAAAATTATAAAAAAAAAATATTTTCAAATAACGTATAATGAATTATCTTAATGGTATCTAAAAGTATTTTACTATATGCCTTTTCTTATTCAAAAGTTTGCTTTTGCTTAGAAAAGCCTAGCAGTCAAAATGACTGCCTCCGAGGGTTCTAGGTATGAGGCAGTAGCCACAGCTTCCATTGTTAAATGTACCGTAACATTGTATGTAATTACAGTATCAAAAGTTTGAAGTGTCCTTAATTTCAGAAATGCTGACTGAAAACCGTAGTAGCTAGATTTGTATTTATTTTTCTAAATTATACCTTACCTTTCTAATTTTTTTCCTTTTTAATGAGGAAGATAATGAGAGGTAAAAAAGAAAGAGTAATCCAACCATTTTCCTCAAAATTTTCGTTAGAGAAGATTTAAAATTAAACAAATTCACTGTTTCGCAACTAATAAGTGTGGTTTTCAGGAAAGTCAAAATCCTTGAAAACCTTTTTCATTAATCAAAAAGAAGCATTACGAATTAATTAAAAAATACAATAGAGATTACATTTTTCGTTTAAAATTGCTAAAAATGATACCTAGGATTTTATTTCTTAGAAAATGTGCATCTTTTATACATTTTTACAAACACTTATCATATTTGTTCCTATAACACTTTATAACGTCTTGATTTTCGGAAATACTTTTATATTATACTTCGTTTCATAATGCTTGTATATTTACGCACCTCCTCAGCACGTTTGAGAAAGCTAGAAAACAACAAATGCCGTCGTCAGTTGTCCTTTTTTTACCTTCCTCCCTCCGTCTTTTCTCCAAGAACCCTTAAATTTTTACCTTTGATAATACTGGTTCCGGAGAATTTCCCTCACCTGGGCAATCACAGGTGGTCTTTCAGGTGATAGCCGTACCGAGACTGAACCTGCTTTGTGAAACATATGATTCCACACCCCTACTGACCCTTCTACCGGTTGTCAGGGGTTTCACTGCCCTCCAAAATACTCTGGATTTCTCTCCCCCTTGTATAGTGAACACAAAGTTATGGGCTCCTTATGTAGGAGTGCACTACTTTTGAATATAGGGGATTTGAATGGTGGTAGTTATTTAATTAAGGAATTATAAAGTAAAAGTAATCAAATTTTATGTAGCTGTTAATTAAAAAAGGTATGTTTTAGAATAGCTCGGAAGTATTAGAAATTAAATTTGAAGTTTTTGTTGGGTGCAGTTTTTCCATAACTTTAATAAAACAGTTGGGGGAGCATTCAGAGAAAATACAATTTTCTATTGTACGTTTTTTTTTTTTTGTACGTTGTTGTTGTTTTTTTCGCGAATTATATTTATTATATTTCGCGAACGTTGACATTTATCAATTATATTTATGAACAGTTTTTTTGGGGGGCATCTTTTTATTAGGAGGATGGTTTATAATATTCCTCAGTGTAAATGTGTGGAGTTTTTGTAACGTAGCTGGATGTAATCTACATGTATAAAACCAAAGCCATAGCCAAGGGTGGTGTCAAGGATGAACCGCCCTCTAAGAATTTTGTTTCTGGATATTTGTGTATATTTCTGTTCTTCTCTTTGAAATTTCTGCGGCGTACAAGGAGTGATCCTCTTTGGATGTTACCCAAAGGGTCCCAATGTCCAAGAATGAATCAAAACACTACTTTTTATTGTTAAATTACAAAACATTTCTGGAGGAGGACTCTCAGACCCCTTTTTCTTTCCTTGAGACTATGTATCATTCGCAAAACGTTTACAGTAAAACATTAACGGCCGTATTCTCTGCTACTTAACCAAAGGTTAGCAAGCAGTCAAAGAAGGTAGCAGAAAATATGGCCATAAGTGCGCGAAGGTTCAGATTTGACCAATAATATACTCGTAAAAGGAGGCATTAGAAAGCAATTTGGAGCTCAAACCCCTCCCAAACTACTATATGCACGATTCAGCTATGATGCTCCCTTAGGCCCCTAGTACCCTTTCAAAAAATAATAAATTACACTCCATTTTTCGACCAAGAGTTTAGTGACATTACGAAGGATCCCCCCTTGCACCGTCTTTTTACACCTATTCTCTACTTGTTCCATTCAATCCACTTTCAAACGATGTCGGCAAGGGACAAACGAATAGAATCCGGAAAGTCAGTTTACGAGACACTTATCCCCTCCTCTGCTCTGGGGGGTCCCCGGGGGTGTGGGAGCGCTTTCGAAGCTTTTCTTGGAATAGAGGGGATCTTTTCTGACAAGTGATGCCTCCCACACACTCAGAGGAAAGCTGTCAAATTTATTTTGGCATAGGTTAGCATGGAGATTTCGCGAGCGCCAATTAAGGGACTGTATATGAGGTTCTTTTCGTCAATTTTTTTTCTGTATTGTGACTTCGTGAGCGTAAATTTTGAAAGTTTTGTTAAATTAAGAAGATTTTTTTTGTATTAATGACTAAGAAATAAAATTCGAATGATAACACTATTCTAGCTCTCCAATTTTTCTGAATTTTCTTTCAGTAGATATGTTACGGCCAATGTGATAAATCGGGCATTATTAATAATGCCCGGGCAATGTGATAAACCCAGTGGAATTTATGAATGAAATTTATCACTTTGCCCATAACAGACACTAATTAGTGATAAACCACGGCTTACTAGATACTTATACAGGCTAGCCGAGTTTTAAACAATGAAAACCATTTGACAACTTTTCCCGCTTGGAGCGCTACAAGACCTACCTATATCACCCACCGCCTTCAACACTGGATATGCTTTGCCAGTTGGTCCAATAATGCCATCTGGATTTGTAATGATTTCCGTACTCGGCTAGCCTGTATAAGTATCTAGTAAGCCGTGGATAAACTCATACATTATGCTCCAGTCCAAGATCTTCCTCCCTCAATTTGTGTCCGTACTTATTTTTATGTCAAAGCCAATTCCATGGGCATTAAAAATAAATAAAAAAATATTGTATCCTGGAATAGTCCCATTGAATATATTATATGTCCTTGTCCTAATTTAAACCTTCACTAGGAGAATGAGAATCTCTACTATATGCGAGAAATTCCCTAGGATACGAATCTTGTCTTCAATCGATAACAATAAAATCAAATCGATTCACGTCCGAGCCTTTCAATTTAATTAAATCCCCTTTATTACCGAAAGCAATCCCTAGAATAAACCAAAGGACTCCATAAATTCCTATCGTCCATTAGAAACGTTCCAAAGGGAGGGAGGCTGAGAAATTGAAGCTGATATCGGCATTGACAGAAAGAATGGACAGATGGAGTCGGATCTGTTAAACGAGGGGAAATCGACGGTCACGGGTAAATGGTCAATAGCCACATTGAAAAGTGCGAGTCGATTAGGGAGAGAGATTTAGGATTTAAGAAAGGATTAAATAAGATAATTTTGAGCAATGTGTTTGGTAGTTGGGAACAATTCGTATTTTTCTTTGGATTCAAGAAAGCTTTGCATTTTCATTAAAACACAATATTTACATCCAGGCGTACCACTCAATGATGTCCAGGGACACGAGCACGACAGCATATATATTCATAAATTAAGAGAGATAAAATATGTAATATCTTTTGTTTATTGAATAATGCGAATCTTTTTCAAATTTATTGACTGTTGTGTTATATCACCGCAATTTTCGCAATTTTTCTTTTAATGAATATTTTCCCTCTAATTTTAGAGTTTTTCTGATCTATAATATCCAATACTGAGTATTCTTGTAATTTATTACTATACGATTTCTGCTCTGTCTTGTATGGCGCCTTATGCTCCTATGCGCCATGAATCATTGAGCCAATATGTTATTGGTTAAAAGCTTACTGAACATTTTTAGGAAATTATAATTACTTAAAGTGATCTCTTTTAATTAATTAACACCTATACAGCAGTTAATTTTTGATACATCAACGATAACTAATATACGTCTCAGTTCAATTAAGTTAAATCAGTAAGTATTTCTACTAGTGAAATCTTTAGTGGTATGGGAAATAGTGTCTGCCACTGAAGTTCAGATGAAATATGAGCTTCCAAGGATAACAGCCTACATAAAAACATTTTAATAGAGTAATATTATCAGATACAACCACCCAAATAGTTAACGATGCCGTTGAGGAAAGTATTCGCTTCAACAACACGAAAAACCAATCATAAAACAGGATTCGATCATCCCAAAACCAAAAAAAAAAATTACGAACACCTCGTAGATTACCCCCATAGGTCGCCATTTCACCAAAAAGGTCTCGGAATTCCAATTCCGAACAAAGACCCAGCGAATACATTAAAAAACAACTCAACTTCCGCCTTCGCATCTGAACCCTTTCGTTCAGGCGCCAAAGGAGTCGTCGGTTCCAGACCGTCGCGAGATGAGAATCCCGACTTGCTCTTTCTGATCTTTTTTTTTCTTTCCACCTGTTCTGCAGCAGCCCAACGGAACAGGATTGGGGTGGACCGCACCTTACTTTTCCACTCGAGGCACGTTTGCGCTAACAGGTGTTCGGACGCCGTGCCAGCCGAAAAAGAATGTTGTGGATGATGGGAGCGATTCGCGGTTTTCATTAATATCGTTTGCGAGTTTTTTTTTATGGCGCGTGATTGGGTGTCGGCAGGTATGCAAACGATAAAATGTGAAGATGAGGCGTAGATGCTAGATATTGATATTCAGTGTCGATTCATTTTTGAGGGGGTATAAGGTTTCTTGATCAGTCAGTATTATTCATGAAAAATTGAAATTTTTTGGGGGGAGAAACAAAATAGAAATAGGGGAAGGTAGGGCATCTTGGAGCACATTATAATTTAATTTTTCTTGTTTTTGTGCCAAACGTACTTTTTCAAAAACTACTAAGATTTTAAAGCATAAGTATTTGTGTATCAAATCAAATTTGACCAATTATCTCTTTTAGTACGTTAACGAACTGTATTAATTAACTAATCTCTTAAATTCTACAGTAGTAAGTGAAAGAAACTGGAGAAAAAGATTGAAATTTTTTGGGAATACGACTAACCTTGTTGGGCTTCAAGCTTGTATTGTTAGGCGCCACTATTTGCATTGTACTTGTAACCAACTTGTTTAGGATCTTAAAAATAATCCCTGAATAAAATTTCTCAAAACTATTTGAGGCGAAGGGGATTTTTCAAGTTTTTATGTCTTCTCCCAATACTCCATTAGCTTTTAACGTCAACCAAATTCTAAGAAAAACTATATCCTCCCAAAATGAATTAGTCTGTTTGACTTTTTGAAAATTGCTATACAACCAAATTAAATAAAAATTTCCTCTAAAATCTCCAAATTTTCCTTTTCAATATCAGCAGCTTTGTAATGGAGGTATTGACAGTTTATTTCAAATCCCCCCTCTGAACTCTGAACGTATGTTTGCAAACCATGTAACATTAGTCAAATTTTCATGTGTATTTTCTCACTGAATGTTTTCCCAACGCGATGAGTCGATTAGGATGAGTCAACTCGATGAGTAGAGTAGCTCTGAGGAACACGAAGATGCGGCACTTGTCTCGAGTGGACGCACAGCTGTGAGATGTTGCGTCGAACGCGAGGAATTTCCACGAAACACCTGTGCAATCGGCAGCGGTGATACGAACCCGGTGTAGTTGTCACTCTCCGGTGAAGAGAAACGGCTTATATACGGAGAGGGAGCGAGAGTCCTCAAGATAGTACAATTTATTAGACTCACCAGCTTGTAAGAGAGCTCGGAGATAGGAGAACCGTCACCATGGAGAGAACACGGCACACGACCAGTTAAAAATAATTTGGTTCGTACAATGTTTAGAGCAAAAAACCCGGATAAAACGAACCATGTATATGTTTTAGACTAATTCGTATTGCTAGAAGACGCCTAATAGTAACGTGAAGTTCTTTTAAAATTAGGGCCCCCTCCGCCCGCTAGGTGAGATTTAGGGAAATTCACATGAGATTTTACTTCCATAACTTTCAAAAAACCAAATTTCTTTGATGTGTTACTATACTTTTTCTCTAGCTAAAAAATACCTAAGCTGCTAAATACCTACAGAGGTATTTATTAATATTTTTTATTTCATTCAAATTTTTGGAAGTTTATTACTGCTGTATTAATAAAATAAAATGAATTGCCTATTCTAAATAAGTATTAATTTTTACTTATTACTTATACTCTTTTAAGAAAAATAAATAAAAAATATACATTTTCTGAATAAAAGTAAACTTTGGATTTTTATGAAGAAAAAAATCCAAATTAACCCATCTCCTGGTAAGATTGGATTTTCCTGCACCCTCCCCTCTTTTTGAGCTTTTGTAATTAATAAAATCCACTAAAATAAATTTTTCTATACCAGAAGAAAGGTACTGACTGATACGTAAGCAGAAAACAACCCAGAAAATCAGAACCCACCTCCGCTCGGTCTAGCCACAGAAGGAAAGGAAGAAGAATATAACAAACACAAACAAGTGGTTGTGGTGGTCGGCGGCCGACCGGCGGCGTAACGGGACTGTTGGCGTTTCTTTTGGCGCGCCCCGTGGCGGCAGGGCGCGGCAGCATGCGGCGCCAAGAACCCGCTGAGATGGATCAAGTGGGCCGCTTCTTGGGATGATTCATTTGAGTTATTTTTATATCGATTGGATTATTCAGTCTATATTTCTTGAGAGAAAGGAAGATGAAACGTACAGAAGAAAATATGTTGTGGGTGGTATATCTTTATGGGCGAGAATGCAAAATACTATGTGGCTGGCATAGAAAACCCTTTGCTGTGTTAATTTTATAAATGCAACTGTTTTTTATCACTTCACGCATTATAAATTTTTGTTTAGTTTATAGCTTTGCTTATCTTATAAGCTAGCTTATAGCTTTGCTTAGCTGTCGTTTTTAAATTTTTGGATAGCTGTGATGTTATCTATCCATTCATGGACAAAAGTAATATAAGTCCTTCTCCATAGAAGATTGTTTTTTTTTTATTATTTTGAAAAGTGCTAAAACCAAAAAAGTTATATTTTCTCCCGTCTAAGGATAAATATTGTAAAATAGGTAGCCAAGAGTTGATATTTTACATCTTCAGATTCTATATACCATATACGTTATCCTTTATTTTCACTTAATTTACTGTTACAAAATTCTACTCGATTTATTTTCAACTCTACCTAGGTAGCACTAATTACTAATCCCTTATTCAATGGATATCTTCCAAGATAAAATACAATAAACTGTCGGTATTTTCAATAAGAATAATATGTTAGAAATTCTCAAATTTCCCTTGGGTCACCTGATATCTCCTGAGTTTACCGCATGTTTTCGTTTCGTCTGGACACTTTCCGGACCCATATTTTACGCTTGACAAGTTTCCTGTTTGTTAAAACTACTGCAAAAACAATTCCATCCCCTTGGGGCATCCCACCCCCTTCAAAAGCGAAACCGGAACCAAGATCCGGTTGATCCCCCACCTGCTGATGAGGCCCCTTTGACCCGTTCCGGAAGAACAAACACCCTAAAGCTGCCAGTCATGCTACAGTCTTAAGACAAAAATATTGTAACGACAAAATTTGTAAAGTAAAAATAAAAATCGATTAACTGTTACACTAAGAGTTCATAAATTACTTTAGAATTATTTACTAGGAAATAATTACCTAGCGGTTTAAATCATTCTAAACAACCAAATTTATCTTGAATGTTCCGCTGCATTTTATAAATGAAAATATCATGGGATTAGAAAAAGGTTTAAAAACGTGAACACAATTTTACTAAAACACGGTTTCTTAGTGGTACTAGAGGTAGATGAGATGACACGAAAATGTTCTTGGAAAATAAGGATAAAAATATTTCCAGAGGGGGGGGGGATTTGGGATATATCTCTCCCGAAATTTTGAAATTTTCCCTTTTCCGATCATAGAAATGGACAAAATTTATCCCATATCCACCCCCAAAATTCCAATATCCCCTCTGAAATTTTTTTCTGGCTACGCCACTGGCAATATATGAATAAGAATGGAAGAGTGACACTGAATGGTCCACATTTTTCTGTTTGTGGGGACTTAATCAGATTCGCAAGATACATTAATCATACATTTAGAAATGCAAACAAAATTTAAAATTTGGGATATCGTCCCTGGTAATAATATTTATAAAAGATTATCTTTGGTCCATTTAACCCCGCTCATGGGATTTAACCCTACTAAATGATATCCCTCAATAATATACCCCTTGACTCCCCATCAACTATCATCACGCTACGAAAAGCAAGGTCGATAGAGCACCCGAACGAGAAAAACTAAGTGGGTCTGATGGCCCACGACATGTCCAACTGGAGACAGCCGGCTAAAGGAGAGAGAGAAAAGAAAAGATAGAGAAAGAAGGGGCTGTTGTCGCATTCCAGGCGTGGGAGGGACGTCCAGATGGCCTCTGACGAGAGCCAGAGAGACGCACAGGTGGCTCGACACCCACCCGGTGACGTCACCGGTCGGTGGTTGGAGGGAGAGGATGAGGATGGTGGAGAATACACTCTTCCTCCCTCCTCAATGGGGTTTGATTGGAATCATCTTAAGGGAAGGAAATTTCGATTGTCTTGTTGGTGAAGTTTAGTATTGCCGAGTGCTATGATGTATAATAGCAATTCCTTTCAAATTTGATTCAGGACGCATTAAAAGTATTCAAACAATGTTAGATACTCTGGCTTAGCTGATGGGAAGGAATTTTGAGAAGAGATGTCGGATATCTGATGGGGGGAAGGGCTGTATGAAAAAGGTTGTTATAAGGTTTATCTCCTCAGAAATATGCATATGACAATTTTTATGGCTGAAAAAAAGGGAGAAATTGTGTTTTTTAGAGGATGCATCCTTGTCAGAATATGCTCTTAAAAATTATCTTGCGACTAAAAAAAAGGGTTTTTAAAAATTATAAAAAACATTTTAATAATAATTTACATAATTTTTGTGATCTCTTCCAAAGTTATGTAATTAAAATTTTAATTTTGTTCTTAGTAATATTTTTTTAGTCAAGTCTGTTATTGCTTCAGTTTAATGACTGATTTAAGAATATAAATATTTTAAGAAAATCTTTACATGCTATTCATTTTAAGAGATATTTCATAATTTTGTTAGTTTTTTGAATTTCAAACATTTAAAATTTTTTTTTATATTTATCATTGCTTCCCATATTTAATTCAGGCTTATCAGCGATCCCTAAGTGCTTTTTATCCCACTAAGCATATCTGTCTTGAGGGGAAGATAACACAAGAGCTTACTGTATCGCAGTGTAAAGTGATACGGGATGCTTCGAATTCTTTCTATCTCGTTTCTTCTCCCTCATTCTGGGATGCTCCGAATTTTTCAGGGGGGAGGTTCCTGAGTGACTCATTAGGGTGATAAAAGCCGTTAAGTGCACATGTGAACAAGCGTCAACTGTGGAACAACATGAGCTTGATTGATAACTTATTTCAGTCTGTTCCCCAAGCAAGTGTCTCCTTATGATCGTTTTAGCACTACTTATCATGCTCAACTGTTCATTTAGTAACAATGCATTGTTTAATTTTGTATTCATTGATTCACATTGAACTGACTCAAATTCAAACATAATTTGAAAACTAAAATACCATTTTTAAATTCTCTATTTCGTTAAAACTTACTAAAAAAACAAGAATTTGGAGAAATCTTAATCTTCAAAGCCTTCAAAAATTACACTAAATTTTCATTGAAGTTAGAGTTTCATTGTTTCTCTAAATCTTTTATTAATGTTAGTATGAAAATTTTGACGAATTTGGATGAATAAAATAAACTGCAGTTTTAACCATTACAAAACAAATTAAGTGTTCCCACAAATGAGTAAAGTAACAAATCCAGCTTGCTACAATGCAGACTCATCTTAAGCTTTTAATAAAAATAAGTTCACATAATGAAATTAGGCTCATTAGTGTTTGAGTTTGTCTTCCGATAATATATTACCCAAAATATTGTCAACTTCAGGACTGATATTGGATGATGTTTTTTACAGATAGTTATTTATTAAATAAAATCTTTAATTTAAACGGGTGTACCACACAACGCATTTCAACTTTTCTTACTAAAAAACGACAGTAAATACAAATCCGCTTCGTAAATACTTTGATAGTTTTTTTTTTTATTAAACCAGTATGCTAACCGGATTTCGATATTTCCAAATAAGTGAAATTCTCAGAAAATGGATAGATATAGGACAAACCACACACAAAAAGTATACAAGAATCCCGTCACTGCATTTTTAATTGCGCGTCCCAGTTTCTATTACCTGTGTAACCCAAGATCAAACCGTCAGGTGAAACTGCATAGTCAAGTGAGAAAAACAACCATTAAAGCTATAAGGTTTCTCATTGAAGCTTTGTTACTATCAGGGGTTATTCATAAATTAAGTTTCAAACTAGTATTATGTTTCGTCCTATCGATTTTTTAGAAGAAATTAATGCCAATTTCTTTGTTCTCTTCCCTTTAACTCTTTTACATGAGGTAATTAAGGTATGAAATTATACTTGTTGTACATACTAAACAAATTTAAAGAAATGTGTTTTATTGGTCTTCATTCTAAAATATTTAAACAAAAAAAACCACTCCCCTAAAAAATAACAAATTTGTGAAATAATAAATATTGAAACTGATTTTTCTTAACTTTCTGCAGGATAATGTTCAAAAGTTAAATAATTTGGTAAAAATAATGTCTTTTTTAGGTAATTTATATATCAAAGAAATATTTACGGTAAATTGGAATTTTATGTGAGAAATATAAAAAAGTAAATTTTATATTCATGTTATAAATTTTTAAAATGGACAAAGTCATTATTATTATTGTAAAATGTTTCAGAAATAAAAAAAATCTAAACTCTCTTTAAAAAATATAGAAGATTATACTTACAAAATAATGAAAAAAGTGAAAGAGTTACACTTTCTTATCTTAATATTTGCTATAGCTGACAGGCATCAATTTATTAAGTATGCAAATTTCTAATTGTAATACGTAAGTGATGCATTCGATATTTTAACAATAAAAATTTAACAGAAGTTTTAATTTTAAAACAATATCAGAGATGTAATTGTGAATGTAATTTATCATAAAAATTTACTAGAAGTGTTAATTTTGATATGCCTATATTATTAAATACAAATGAATCAATGTAAAAAAATACTATGCATACTTTCATACATTCAAAATAGAAGAACTATCTAAAAGTGTGTACAAGTAATAGGAGTGTTAATTTTAAAACAGACTAGATGTTTTCATTTTAAAATATTATGGGACAAATTGTTAACGCTCCATACATATGTAAATGAAAATTTTATTTTATTTGCTGTATTACTCGTAAAACAAATTATTCAATAGTTTTAATAGTTTTAATTTCACTTGAAGACATAATTTATCTATAACTCCCTGCGAACTTTGCATTAATAACACATACATCAAAAATATTTTTCGCGACTGGCTCTTGAGTCACAGCTGAGAATAGTAGCGTCTGTTCCTTCTCCCTGAACTCGCGGTTCAAGGAGTGCTGGTCCTTTTAATTGATGTCTTCATCCAGTGGCGTCTGGATGACAAATTATGCAGGGAGACTGGATGCTGAGGATCCCGGTGCGACGAAATAACAATAATAATAATAATAATGATGGGGAGATGGGTGGACTGCGATGTTGCGTGCTTGTAGTTAATTTTAAAGAGGTGTGAATGAAGTGGTTGTTTCAGTTGGGGTAGGTTATTGAGTATGTGATTGATTAAAGAACGCGATGATAATATTTTGGAGGATTTTTTTGGGCGTAATAATGAAGGTATTGCGTGATAGGCAAAAAATTCGAAAGGGCGGTGAAGTTTTTAATTATTAACAAATATTTAACTACGGTTTAATTAAATAGGGTGCATATTATATGTATTGTAAGATGTGTTTTGAATGTATGAAAGTATGCATAGTATTTTTTTTTACATCGATTCATTTGTATTAATAATAATAATAGGCACATAGGCACACACATAAAATTTTTTCCAAGTATTTAATTTATTTATGTGTTGAATTTAACAGGTTCTTATATTGGATAACATTGCTTCATTTATTTAAAACTCTTAAGTAAATAAAAAAGTAATAATAATAATAATAGTAATTTTTGATGCTTAAAACGTATTTGCATATCGTATCGAAATAAGTATCGATAATTTTAAAGAACTACTTCGATCCATAATCATCATGGGTGCCGGGGAAATATTGGATTTGGTGGTTGGATGTTTTGAGTGCTGATGTGATACGTTGTTTTCAGTGATTTTATAAGTTAGAATTCCGTTTAGGAGAAGACTAGGGTTGGAAGTAGATTGAGTTGGAAGTATTTTGTTTCTGGCAAGAGAGCTAAAAGAAGTTTTAATTTTCCTTAAAGTTTGTGTTTACCGACAATCTAAGTCGGATGTGTCGACTAGGGCTTTACCCCTCAAAGAATGGCGGGAAAGCACTCTCTAGATGAGGAGACAGATTTACAAAATGATCAAAGACAACCTAAGATAAAGAAAACAGAAAGAGTTTATATTAATCAAGAACCTACTGAAGACCAAATCAAGACAGCGAAGGAAAACGGAAGCAAGACCATAAAATTCGGAATATCAGGGATCGAAACTGAAATACCAACTAAACACACGATACTGAAAAATGCGTTTTGTAATATACTAAAAAAAGAAGATGAAATAATAGTCACAAGGGCAAAACGTTTAATCATTACTACCCAATGCGAAGAAACAACAAGAAAGATATTAAAATTGGAAAAAATCAACGAAGTCAGAGTCAAAGTAACTACTTTTGAGGACTCCTTCACATCCCAATATGTAATTCACGACGTGGACCAAGATATATCACTCGAAGAGATAGCAGAAAGCCTGAAACACCAAGGAATACGAGTAAGGAAAATCATAAGATTTAACAACAAAAAAGGGGATCTATCACCAACAATATTAGTTAAAGAATTGGGAGTGGCAGAAAGAAAAAAGATAAAGATAGACAACATATACCACAATGTAAACACCTTTGAAGAAAAACCTAAGATCTGTCATAAATGCCTGAGACTAGGACATTTTGAGAAAACCTGCAGAGACACTCAACAAAAATGCTACAAATGTGGCGGAAAACACGCGCCTAGTGAATGCACGGAAGAAAATCCAGCTTGTTTTAGATGCGGAATAAAAGGACATACAGCAATCGAAACAACCTGCACTAAAATACAAACGGAAAGAAAAATACTCAATAAAGTGAGAAACGAAAACATAACATTTACAGAGGCCAGGAAAGCGATTGAGGGAAATACCTATGCGAAAGTAGTTGCAGGAAACACGACTCCCAAAACAGTGGGATCAACCGAAAAATCCCAAACGAATGAGCTGACTGAAATAGTCAAGGAACTAAAAGAGGTAGTTAAAAATCTCAAAGAATTGACAGAACTCAAAGAGGTAGTAAAGGATCTTAAGGAAGTAACAGAACAAATCCTAAGCCACACAAAAGAAGAAAGATTGAAACACCACGAAAGTGGAAGTAAACAAACAGGAGACCAGAGATTTACCATTAGGGAATTCGAAAAGGAGAAAGCAAAAAAAGACTTGGGACAAGTTATTAAGTCAGCAGCACAACCGATCTTGGAATTAACGTCAAAAATAGAAAAGTTAGCCCAAACAGTAGATAATCTAGAATCAAGAGTTGGAAACCTTCAGGTTGAAAAAATGGATGACACATATGATCTCTCACCTGGAGGGAGCCCTGATCACTTATTTAACGTATAGAGAAGAACTAACAGAAACGGACAATAAATAAACAAATACCAACAAAAGCAAACAAAAAAATGAACCTTAATAAAAGTGACAACAATGTGTATTTTATACAATGGAATGCTAGAAGCATAAAAAATAAAGGCTTCTGGTTAAATCAATCTATTTTCGAAAATGCAGATATTTTGTTAATACAGGAAACCTTCTTAACTCCTGAAGACAATTTGAATATAAAAAACAAAGTTACGTATAGAGAGGACAGACCTTCTAGAGGTGGAGGTCTACTAACAGCAATCAACAAAAAGTTACCTTCTCAAAAGGTAAATTTAAATCCACCAACCTCAGAAAATGAAATTTTATGTGTTAAGGTATACATAGGATCGAAATGGACAACATTTGTAAATATATACTCCCCTAAAGGCCGATTTACAAAGAACTGGCTTAACTATGTTACCAAACAAATACATGATCACACCTACCTAGTGGGTGATTTCAACATCCATCACTCCCATTTGGGAAGCCCCAACAAATCCCAAGATGGGGATAAGGTAATGGACTGGATTATGGATAACGAATTAGTCTTGTTGAATACTAAACAACCAACCCACTTCTCAAGAAACTCCCAAGCCTTATTGGACCTGACCTTGGGCTCAAAAGATCTGGGGCTACATACAGATCTAATGGTTCTAGAAGAGTTATATGACAGTGATCATTACCCAATTCAAATCAAACCGCAGCTAAGATTATTCAAGAAGACAGAATGCTTAGAGGTAAAAAGAATCCATTGGAAAAGATTTCAAGAAAACATTAATACCTCCTTGAACAACAAAGACAATCTGACATCCATGGAAGATTTAACCAAAACGATCAGAGAAGCCAAAGATGAAAGCCTACAATCAAAAACTAAAGTTTACGAAAAAGCTCCCCCATATTGGACACTCAAATGTAACGCATTGTTACAAAAAAAAAGATATTTATTTAAAGAAGCTAAGAGAAATATAAATAACACAACATGGAATAACTACAAAAAAGTAGCAGCTCAACTAAGAAAACTAATAAAAGACTTGAAGGAAAAGTATTGGGATAACATATGTAAAGAGGCTGGAGAGAACGGAAGAATATACAAGATCCTGAAAACAATAAAAGAGAAAAATCTAAACACTGGTTCCAGCAATCATGTAATAAAAATAAAAAATATAGAACTATTTACACCCCTAGCACAAGCAAACGCGTTTGTGATGAAATATACAAGAAGTAGTGATCTTCCCGAAGGCCTACTAAACTATAACAAGACTGGAGAAAACCTGAAAGAAAAGTTCAAATTAACCGAACTACAAGAAGTAATAAGAAAAATGAAAAACCGATCCCCGGGTCCGGACAACATATCAACAAAAATGATAAAGCAGTTGTCAGAAGATAACTTAAAAAAACTACTAGATCTCTACAACAACCTATGGGAAAAAGGTGAAGTACCGGATGAATTCAAAAGAACCACGGTAGTGCCAATCAGGAAACCAAATAAAAACCGGGAAGATATTGATTCATACAGACCCATTGCATTGACGTCAATCCTGAGCAAAACCTTTGAAAAAATAATTGTGACAAGAATCACTAAACACATAACTAAAAATAACCTACTAAACCCATACCACTATGGGTTTTTAAGAAATCGAGGTTGTGAAGAAGCACAGGTCACCATATTCACTAAAATTCTAAACACCAGAATAAATAAAAAAAAAGTAGTGCTAATCTCTTTAGACCTCAAAGAGGCTTACGACTCTGTGTGGCCATCGGGCCTTATGATGAAAATGATAAAAATGGGTTTACCCACAGAAATCACACAATGGACTCATGAGTTCATCAAAAAAAGGAAAATAAAAGTGAGATGGAGAGGAACTCTTTCAGAAGAAAGAATACAGAATAGAGGTGTACCTCAGGGTAGTGTCATTAGCCCTATCCTATTCACGATATTCATGCACGACGTATTCGAAAATATACCTGAAAACACCCAGATTGTAGTCTTTGCAGATGATATAAATATGATAGTATCGGGAAATACCACAGAAGAGATAAAAGCAAATTGCCAGGAAGCAATAGATTCAATAAGCAAATGGTGCGACAAATGGAAACTAACTTTGCAAACAAAAAAATCGGTCATAATCAACATGTCGAAAGGTTCAAACAACCCCAGATTTGACACGATATTAAAAGGAGAGACAATCCCCTGGAGCTCCGAGGTAAAGATTTTAGGAATATGGTTTACCCCCAATCTTTTGTTCAATCACCACATCAAGAAAACATGCGAAAAAGCAAGCAAGCAAATAAATCTACTAAGAGCTATTGGAGGGGTTGGATGGGGAGTCCGCAGTGACCACTTGCTGACAATTGCGAACTCCTGCATAAGAAGCAACCTGGAATATGCACCACAGATCATCATGAATGCATCAAAAACAAGCAGGAAAAAACTAAAAACAATATACAACAACATGCTCAGACAAGCATTGGGGTTACCAAAATGGACTCCAATACCTGTTTTATATGCGGAATCAGGCCAACCAAATCTTACAGAAAGAATAAAACAAAGAAACCTAACTGCCCATATAAATCTCATCAAGAATAGATCGCCAATTGTGGAAGAAATGGAACAAATAAAGGACCATTGCACAAATAACGTTTTCCAAAAAACGTCTTTCTGTCTGGAAATAGAACAAAAACTAAGGGAATTAAAAGTGGAGAAAAGAAATATTCTACAAGCAAGCACTACAAAAAACCTAGAATCAATAAAAAATCTCAACATATATACGGACAACCTACAATTTCAAGTACCAAAGAGTAATCCCCATGAGGGAATCCAACATTTACTGAACGATTATCTAAATACAATGCCTAAGACTGCGACAGTAATAGCAACAGATGCATCAAAATCAAAAGAAAACTGTGCTGTAGCCATAATAAATTTTAGGACACAAACCAAACTAAGTGGGACAATTCACCAAATCAATTCAATTTTCTCAGGAGAAGCCATAGCCATAATAATTGCTATAGAAAAGTATGCTAAAAGACAAGAAGAACTTTATATATTCACTGATAGCTTATCGGTGTTGTCGGCGTTGAAAAGCGGTCAAGAGAGGAAAAGCACAGTAATAGAAAGATTAAGCTGGGCAATAGAAAAATCTAGTCAGATCTGTAACCAAATAAACCTAATATGGATTCCGGGACATTCAAATTTAAAAATCAATGAAATAGCAGACAAGGTGGCAAAGGAAGCACGAAACAAAGGAACAATCCTAAGATGGATTGTCCCAGAAGACATAGCACAAGAAATTAAAAGAAGAACAAGAAATGCAATGATAGAAGAATGGGAGAAAAGCAAATACACTATGACCCACCCAAACCTAACAAAATTAGATAAAGGAACAAAGAAAAAGATAGGAAGTAACAGAAAACAGGATGTCCTATTAACCAGAATACGAACAAAAACCTTGCCTACAAATGGAATATTGAAAAAAATTGGACTAGCAGAAAAGGATGAATGTACATGTGGAAGAGAAATAGAAAATTTAGAACACATTCTATTATCATGCCCATTATATGAAAACGAAAGAAACCAACTGAGGAAAAGTATAGGAATAACGCCATTATCTTTCGGATGGCTAGCATCCTTCGAAGATGAAGGGGAAACAAAAGCAAGAGCATTAAAAAATTTCTTCAAAGAAATAAATAAGTTTTAAGAGGAAAATAAAAAGAGACACAGAAAGTCGAAATTTTAACTCAATGAAAAAAAAAAAAAAGGATACCTGGTATAAGCGCATAGCAAAAACCAGAGCAACTAAACCAAACCAACCAACCAATCCATAATCATCATTCGTTTCTGTACATATTTTTTAAAAATATTTCATGTATTCGTGTTAATTATTTATATTTTATTCTTAAAAAAGTTATCCTTAAAAACAGAAAATTAAATTTTAAAAATTTTACAGTTTGCTTTACCTGTTGTATATTAAAAAAACTTTATAAATAAACTTAAACTGTGAAAATGTTAAACCTAAAAAGAGCGTTACATAAAAACGTAATTTACGAATCTTTTTTTTTTTTAATTTAATATCAATAGAGTACGTTTTCAAACTGAAATATTTAAATAAAAATTTTACAATCTGTTTTATTAGAATATTTTGGAGAAGTCAGTTTTCATTCCAGCTATGATACACCCAAATTTTATGCACATAAAGTAAATTTATGTCAATAATTTAATATAATCATCTTGTTATTATTTAATCAATTATTAAATTTCAATCATTTTTTAATTTAAAGAGGAGGATATCAATTATTTAAGCATTGTTATTTTACGACTTTGAATTCATTTCAAATTCTCTTACATAAAAAATATAATTCCTATTTATAGTGCTGATGTAGTTATCCGAATTTCGTGTAATTGATATATAAAACTCAAAATGTTGGGATTTTCTTCAATAAAAAATCCCAAAGAGAAAAGTTCTAGAAAGGAAAAGAAATTCTTAAAGTGAATTGATACTATTTCAGCTCGGTTCTAGGTTTTTCCAACTCCCACGATATTTTGGTGGGGTGGAGTGACAGTATTTCATTTATCACCCTGATAATCCTTTCTCAACTGATCTCAAAAGAATTTTTCTTTGTGTGGAAACTGTCTTAAACTCTTATTCTCAAGTGGCAGTTGTAGGACTCTGTAGTTCGTTGTAAAAAGATGACAGTTTTATAAATAGTCAGATAGTCAATACCTGGAAAATAAAAATTATGATTAAATAATTAAAAATACTTTTGTATAATAAATACCTAATAAGTAAGACATGATGAAATTTTCAGATTAGACTGATCATTAAATATTTGAATCACAGTTTAAATATAAAGTTTCACAAGTATAGCAGTATTTGAAAGTATTCAGACAAGTTCTTCTTAGCAGTTAGCGGCGCAATATGATCGATCATACTTGATTTTTGCGCCATAAAAAAATAACTAAACCAAACAAAATTCAGTTACCCATAAATCAAAATCTAACTTCTTTTAAAATTGTACTATTGTACTTCCTACTAATCTATTGTACTTCCACTATGATACTTCTGTATATCACGTATAAAAGAACCAATTTAATCAGGTTTGACTTAAAATATAACGTCATCTATGAATATAAAGTGCAAATAAACGTTGTGTGTATATTATTCTATTTAACAGACTTAATTACATACATGTAATTCGTAATTTTTTCAAATATAAATTTTTAAACTATTTTAGTGCGGCTTGATGAATCTATCACCATTTTATTTTGTCCTCTCAAATGCCGTTCATTCTGGTAGTTTTTCTACTGCATCGCATACACGCGTTATATGCAAAGAAAACAACTTTCGTTGTCAGTTTTCGACTTGCTGGATTCTCCTGTTTCTCCTAAACTTTTAAACTCTTTTCTGCTTTTTATTTTTATTTAACTTTTCCACTAATTTCTTAAACGAGAGTTATAATTTATCTGAGTTTTAAAATAGTATTTTTTTTTCTTTTCTAATTGAAAAATAAATAGTTTATGATAGTTTTCCTTTTTGTTCTCATTAATTAAACTTACTTTTTTTAAAAAAATACTTTCTTACTCTCTTTAGAATAGAACTGCAAACCTATTTTATTTTGTTTTAACATTTTTAAAACTTAAAAGCATGATACTTTATGCCTATTGTTTTCCTAAGGAATTATCAAATCTTTTCTTTATATATTTTTGCTAGGGATTAACTGTAACTCTGACTTGCATTTTAAATGATTGGATAGTGCAAATTCGTTAACGTATGGATTCAGAATTTGCAGCTAACTATTTTACTGTTAGACCACGGTTTCATTCTCTCAATAAACTTGTTATGCAACTTAACTCATATTTAAAGTTCTAGAACTACTTTTTTTCTGAGGGACTCAAGCATACGATCCATAGATTCCGCAGAAAAAAACAGCAATATCCTTCCAATACAAGCAAGAACCGCCCAGAATGGTAATAATGCCTGGGTACCGCAGCTGGTTCTTCGTAAAGCCAGCAGAAGAACAAACCCCGGGATGCAAAAGAACACCGCTGGGGTGTTTTTCTTCGATTCTGTCAACGCCGAGCGAAGGAAAGAGGTGTCCAGATGAGCCGAGGACAGATCCACTTGCACCGCCAGATGTGATCGCTCCGCGCGTTCTTTTTCCTTTGGAACGTTTTTTTTTCTGTTTGCCATCGACCGCTTTTTTTCTATTATCGTTTGCGCTCTGGTTTCGGTGACGCCCTGGGTTGAGTTGTCGGATGGCTGGGAGTTGTTTTGATTTGTTCCAAGAGTGTTTTTGGAATGCGGGAATGGGAATTATGCTGATTGGAGAGTAATTTTTCAATTTGTTCCAGTTATGTGTATAGAGTTCGTTGTTATGGAAGCTATTTAGCCACTATGGAAGCCGTATTTAGCCACTATTTAGCCGTTGTTATGGAAGCCACACTAAATTCACTTTATACCACACTGTATTCACTTTATGCAAAGGTGTGTACTACTTACTTGAAAAATTCGAAGGAAAATGTTATGTTTTATAGAGATGCTTCATAGTTTTGTCAAACAAAAATTACCGTTTAAAATTTTAGAAGTAAAGGTATTAACACCAACACCTAGTATTCAATTTGATTCACAACAAAGTTACCCCTACTCAAAAATAATAAGTTCCATTCTAGATTCAGTGTTAACGAAATGCTAATATTATTATTAATTAATTGTTATTAAAGATAATCTTTTAAAAGGATCTTAAACGAAACGACCTTTAAATTTTACTTCACTGCATGATTCTTGACTTTTATTTCTAAAAAATCTTTTTTTAAGAAGATGATTGGAGAACGGAGAACTATTTACTAAAAGGTCCATACTAAAATTTTTAAAGAACTCTTATGGTACCAGAAATATACTTAGACTCTAATATAGAATCAGAAAAAGAACCTGTACTCCATATACAGACTCAGATTATCCAAATATAGTTTCGGCAAGTTTTTTTTTAATCCCAAATAGTGATAGAAAGAGAATTTTCATATTTCGTGCTACCTCCATCAAAATATTCTATTACGAAAAAATAATATATGCTTCAATATTTTAATTTAAAAGGGTACTTATGCAAAACTTAAATCTTTTCAACTGGTTACATTCAAAAGAAACTACATACGCACCACTTTCCACAAAACTAAACCCCTCATGAAACGTCAGGTGCAAAAAGCACTCTCCTCCCCATCCTCCCAAACGAAACAGGTTGCCCTCCCTCGCTTCGAACAAAACAAAAAAAGAACAAAATCCTGCGCACTCAAGAGAGATAAAGAGAAATAAATAAAAAAAGAGCAAAACAAACACACAAAAATTAGTCCTCCTGACAAAGAACCGCCACGAAAACTGGCAAATAGCCTCCCGAAATCCAACGGGAACACCCCCACCCCTCCCACCCTTCTAATTCCGAAAACATCTGGGAGCTCTCTTCTCTCCCTCGCTCCATCGTTCCATCCCTCTTCGCTCCATCCCGTGGAGTGTTGGAGCGACAGTGGCTTACGGTTGAAGGTCTCGTAAGGACAGGGGTTTTGGGTATCGATTTATCGTTTGAGCATCGATGACATATTGGGGTTTTTTTTCAACCGTGGTACCTTTTGGTCTGTGAGACGACTAACGCTTGTATTCTACACAAAAGTCGTAACTCATTACCATGTGAGTTACCCTGTTTTTTGGACTTTTTCGTATTCTACTCCTCCATAAGACCATGTTTCATGTAGTAAAATGTAACCCTCCAAATTTGGGTGGTAAGTCGAACTCAGTGTATTACTCAGTTCTCTTTAAGAATCTTTTTCGAGTTTTCGACTATTCCCCCTTAAAGAGGGTTCAATGATTCATTTTATATCCAAAAATGGAGTCGTTGCGATAATTATTAAAGAAATGCCAATTAGTTTTTCCAAAAAATAGGTTGACAATCATGTTCGTATTTTATTTGATAGATGGCAGCACAGTTTCGCTATTTCGTCTTTAGACTATTTAAATCTCTTTTTTTTGAATAGTTAACGAATTTGTACGAATTATTCCTTTTAATTTGCTATTATATGGTAACCAAGCTATTTTTAGAGACTTGTTTCGTAATTTTATTTCGCTCCGTTCGGGACCTACGAATTTTCAAAGTTGAAGATCCTTTCTAGTTTCCAGCCAGGCGATTTGAAAGATTCAACATTCTTCCATCTGTCGACACATTCAATCAAAAAATGTCGCTCATAATCCTTAAAGATTTTCCGATTTGCTTTCTTTTCTGTACGTTGTTGCTAGCCATTCTTTATTTTGATTTTGAACAATTTTTAAAATGTCCGCTGCCGCGCTTGGAACAGATCTGATCTTGTTTGTTACGTCACTTGGCTGAGTAGCCAATCGCATGTGGTCGCACAAGTTACCACCAGAGTAAGTGAAACTCAGTTGAATATAGGAAGTAGAATATCGATTTTTCACTCTATCTGAAACTCAGTCTCACAGGGTTTCAATTACTACGCGGTTAACTCAATTGTGTAGAATACAAGCATAAGTGGTTATTGAGAGAGGTGTGTCGCGGAAATTGGGATTGTCGATATGGTTTTGAAATTCCTCTTTGAACAGGATTGTCCGATATCATATTTTTATGTGTTTGGAATTATGATTGTGATTAGGATATTCATCTGGAAATAGATCATCTTATTTTTTTTATTGAATAGCTGTTTAAGTACACCAAATTTTATTTCGGGACTATAAAATGAGAAACATTTTTGTTCCTACTAGCTTTTTTATTTTTGCTGGTTATAGGATTAAGCAATGAGAGCTGGTAGACCAAGTGGTATTGGGGAGATGTGTCACAGATAGGGACAGTCAATCACCTTTCGAAACTTTTTGTTATTTACAAGATTATTTACTATCGTATTTTTAGACCCTCAAAATTTTTATAATGCTTCTGATATTAATAGGAATGATATTTTTTATATTATTCCTACTTCTTTTCACTCTCTTTTCTTATTTACATCTTTCTCCTCTTCTTTTCCATTATCTCTTCCTCTTTCCTCTATATTCCCCATTCTGTTTTTATATCACCAATTGCAATGTGCTCTTTCATTTCTTTCTATCACAGTTAACACCATTCTCCCCTCTATCCCCAACAACATCTTTTCTCTCTGCGTCCTTTCTTTTTTCCATCCTAATCCCTTTTCATTCCCCCTAAGTAATTTCTCTTTCTTTTTTCTAAAAACCTAATATATAATGGTGTCAAAAAAATTTGCATCATAACAAGTGAGAGAGCAGAAAAAAAGAACGAATGAGAGGGGGAGAGTGATATAAGTAGAGGAGTGACATAATTTAAAAAAAAAGAATGAAAAAAATATTTTTGTTCCGGTTTTCCCATGCGTTTTACGGTCAATCTAGTTGCATTACCCATCTTAGTCAAAGATCAACCCTTGGTGAAATGACATGTTTATTTGGGTTTGCATGTCTGTCAGTTGTTCCTGACAACTGAACTCCCAACACAAGTACGTTCAAGAGCAAGCAAGTTGCTAAATGCTATAATGTGTAGTTTTGCAGCATATCGTTCCTGCCTCCAAATTTGAAATATCCCCCCACGATATCATTCCAAAAGAGACTTTGAAATCCCGTTGCCTCCCCAGAATCCCTTTCCCTGCATAGATTTCCAGCTCCCACTTGCCGAAGGCTCTCTCCACACCCTACATTTCCCTAACAACGTGCATACTTCATCGCCATAATTCAACCCCCCTTCCCAAAACAAACACCCCCTTCGAAATTTCATTACCTGCCACCGGCAGACATCCCCCCCCTTCGCATTGAAAACGAACGAAATCGATTTCCCTCGACTTGCACCCCTTTCTCTCTGACCACCCCACCCCCAACAATATCTTCGATCCGTTTGGTTCATCTCGACCAGCTGACGCTATAATGAAACGCCAGTAGTTCTTGCTGACTCACCCGACTGCGAATTTTTATCATATTTTTTTTTCTTACCAGCCTTTAAGTTTGCCGAATATATACATATACACCCCAGTATATATACTCGTGTGTGGTGGTTTGAGAGTGATTTTGTTCGTATTCTTCGGCACGGGAATTACCATTTTCGGGAGAGTTTTTTCTTTCTTTCTTTTGTTTCCGCGTTCTTTTTCCGGGATGGGGTATGAAAAGGGGGCGTTCTGGGATGGTGCCATGTTTTCGGCGACTTTTATTTCTTACCGTATCGGGAAACTGATATCAAGAAAGGAGAACATTTTCGGTTTTTCATTACCATCGGCAGATGCTCCTTTATTTGCCTTCATTGTATGGATTAAGCGGTTCTTCTTGATTCGCTCTTCTCGCATGATTTATACTAACAGCCGACCTAACCTAAGGTTAACCTGGAATCAAAACTTCTAATTGGTGGTTGTAAAAGGGGAAACAAGTTTAAAGCCAATCAGAGTTGGCGAAAAAGCTTGAATCCTCCAGGTTAACCTTAGGTCAAGTTAGTGGTGAGGCTCAAATTAAGGACCTCGACTATAAGACCTTTGAGCTGAGGTTGACCTTTGAGGACCTTAAGTTAAAGACTTCGCGACTATAAGGTCCTTACATTCAGGGATTGGACTTTCTTAAAGAACCTAAGGACTTTAAATTAAGTGCCTTGAATTTAGAAGCTTCAATTCTATTTGCTTAAATGTAAATCACATGAAAATATATTGAACTTTCGACTTCAGTCAAACAGCTTCGGGAGAAAATTTAATGTAGCGAATTTTCTAACTATTGATGTGGGTTTAATCTGAAGAAACAATAAAAAAACTGCACTCAAAATGAACCTGAATATTAATGGTTTGTACCCTATGACGTTTTTGTGACGGAAGAATAAAAGCGTAAAATGTTGAAATCAAAGATAGAATTTAAAGAGAGCGAAAGAGGATAAGACTATTAAGAGAGTAAGAGATAAAATAAGGGGTGAATAGCTGAGAGGATTAGAAAAAAAGTTAAGGAAAAGGTAAATTTTCAAATAATTAGAAATTTCTCGGTTGCACTTTGTTTTTCGTTTTAATACTGAATTGAGTATTCGTTTGGAAAGTTTTCTCCTCAATTTTTGAATCCAGTTTCTTTATAAATTGAAAAAGAAGGGATGCAGGTATGGAAAGAAAAGGAGGACGAATCAAAATCATTACGTGAATAAAAGATTTTCCCAAAACTCCGGTCTTGACTTCTCCTTCCATACTTATGGAATACAATGGAATCTGTCCAATAATTCTCAACAAAAGCACTGGACATCACGTCCACTCGAATAAATATCGACGATTGCACGAGTGTCATCCCCACCGGCCAGATCCCTCCCAAAAGAATAAAAAACAAGGAAATGAAAAGCCCACTTTCATCACCAAACGATTCTAGCCCCCCCAAAAGCACTTCCATTTAGTCCCCACTGACCATCCACTGTCCGAACCATATCTCCGCATCGCCAATAATAAAAATAACGACAACACAAGCAACAAACGTCAGAGAGCGGGGGAAAAACCTCCATTCCCGCCCTTTCTTGGGTGAGTGGAAGCGTAGAGGAGTAATTCGTAGAGAAAACTTCAAATATCTGCTCCTATACCGAGCGTGGCAACTGGCAAGCCTGGTCAACTCCTTTCCTAAGAAGAATTTTCCTAAGGTTTTCTAGGAAAAATGTTCCTTTTGCTAAGAAAAATTCTTAAAAATATTTGATCCTTTTCGTCTCTTCTGACTGTTCAAAAGCATTCTTTAGCGAACATAAAGTACGGTTGACTACATAAAGCAGCAATAGTTGCGTAGCTAGTCAGAGTGTCTCTTTCACCTATCCTCGATATAATGTGTGACTCAAGTTTCATCTGGAATTATTTTTTTGCAAGTTCTTGTAATATAATTACTTATTTCAAATAAACTATTTGTATAACATCAAGCTTAATTACATTACAACTTAAGATTTTTTTTTATTTTATTAACTCACTGTTCGTTTCATCTGCATAAAAAACGTCTTGCCTATTATAAGCAAGAAACGAACTACAAAAAACACCTTTTGATATTTTTTATGTTACTGTAGTATTTTAGTTACACTTGTGCAGGCATGGCTTAGATCCATTCTTAGAGCTTCCATTTCTTATAGAAAGAAATGGAAATAAGGTCCGTTTCCAGATCTTTAACATTATAACCAATGGGCGGGTACTGGATTTATCATCCATGATCACTGAATTGCCCTAAAAAGTACTTACTCAGCGTTACCAAGCGGGCACCTATGGACCGGAGCCACGAAGGTGAGGTACTGCTACCCACGCCACACACCCATTCGCTCGCACTACCCTTTGATTCTGCAAAATCCACCTGAGCATCCCATATTACGAAATTCCTTACCTTACCACCACTCACCACACAGGACTACCATCCAAACCTCTCTCTTCACATAACCCCTCTACGGATTCAGGGGAAGGGAAGAGGAGGAGGATTCCTTTCACGAGGCCACGTGTTCCGATGCAGATGGCGAAGAGCGCTCTCCCCCCCTTGTCAATAAAGGGGGGAGGGAGAATCGCCGGGAGAATGCAGATGGGGGAGACACTGATGATCGATCCCGGATTCAGGCGTGTTTGCTCCCGGTGCTCCCGTTTTCTCTGCGTCCCTTTCCGGGGGAAGAGGAGGAACAATGGAGTGGTGGGGAGCATTTCGAATGTTGGCGATAATGATTCAGTTTTGGGTGGATTAAAAGCGGTTTTGTTTCGGGTGTAGGATGTGGGGGGTAGTTTGGAAGTTGCTGGTGGCAGTTGTAATTGCTTGATTTGGAGGAGTTGGATTGTTTGGTATGATAAGGCAGAAGTGCGTTGTAAGGACCCGGGGGGAGTTATAGGTTAATTCACGTTATGAATATTTCCAGTGGTTTAGTTGGAGCTACGTATGTCAGTCCCCGTTCCATCTGTAATTTATTGTAAATGCAATTATGTTCTTTAAAATAATATGAATGATGAAGAAATCGAATAATTGATAGCTTTTTAACATTTTTAATTCGAAAGATATTTCTGTTTAAAGTACTCGTTTACTGAAAAATGTGCTTATGTTTTGAACGTTCATAGTTATTTTTTTTTTCATTTATTTCAACTTCGAAAATAACTGTGAGAATTTGATTTAAAAGGTAATGAACAATTAAAGGTTGACTTTTTTTTATTTTTCTCAGTTTTATTTAAATATTCTATGCTTTAATACCTAACATTCCTTAGATTTAAAATATTTGGATTAACTAGATGAATATTATGTTATTTTGGTTAGAAAACTTATAAATTGCTATTAAGCTTACTATTTTAGAGGAAAAATCCCTCATTTTTCAAAAGATTAGAAATAAGGAAGGAAATTTAAAATTCTTTTAAAAACGAAGGTACAGTTAAAACCTAACATCAAGATTAAAGTACTAGAAATAATTTTAAAAGCAAAAGTACTTTCCCCTTTTTGTAAAAAATTCCTATTCCTAATTATTCATAATTATAAAAAGAATAAATTCATTATTCTTATTAATTAATTTTTGGGACGATTTTGTGCTTTGTACCAAACCTCCTAATTTCGGTGGAAAAGGGGTGGAGAGACGTTTCGATCGTTTGTGAATGCGCAGGTGTTCCCTAAAGATCTTTCAATATACGGCGCGAGAGAAGATAAATTAATAAATTGTAATTAAGGGACGGTTTAAAATTCGATCGTTAGAATCGATTAACTCCTGCCCAAGGGAAAGTCGCGGACTCGAAGTTGGGGGGATTTTCTTGCCTTTGGAGGTGTAGAAAATTGATTCACGAAATTAATTCCATTTTAAAGATGATACTGAGAATTTAATTGTTGTATAGGTTTTGGTAAAAGTTAATTTGTGTTAAGGATTGTACTACATTGGAAAAAGGTACTAATTAAGAGTGGAAATAACTCGAGTTGACTTTAAAGGATGCGTGTAATGAAATGTAAGGAAAGTGAAATATTTATGGTTTCGCTTTAAAAAGTTTAACTTATAATGACACGAGCTTTAATAAAGTTGTAATAAAAACTTTTTTTCGTTTATCTGCAGCTGCCTTTTATGGGAATAAATTTGAAGTAGTTTTAAGTGAATAATGGTAAATATTATTATAATAACATTTACAAGGTATTGGTTAGAAATTAAAATTATTACATTTGAGCGTTCCCGTTTTCCTTTTCAGTTTTTAAAATATAGCTTTTTTTAAACTTATTTTCTACTATGAAATATAATTGTTTGGGTTTCGTAAATGAAGGGCTTAACTAAAGAGTAATTACATCCCTTTACCTCAAATCTCTACAAAAATATTTTTGATTAATTAAAGTAGCTTATTTCTGTCTATTTCATAAGTTCGTTTTTGGTGAAAGCTTTAGATGGCAGCACGACCGAGTTTCAAGATGTTCTATTCAGAAATTAAAAAGAGAAATATTTTTTAATTATCATTTAGTAAAGAAAAATAACAATCTGGCAATAATTCTTAAATGACTTAACATAATGAGAAAATATAAGTTATATTTCATACACAAAATTATAATAAGAAGTTCAACTTTTTAATGTAAATCAGGGCCCTTTCGGAAAGAGACATTTTCAACCACATAACAAAGGAATAAGGAATTTAAATTTCATGTCATTACACTATTCAGATTAATTACTAGGAGGACTCCATCTTCGCCTTTTCTCTATCTTTGACGCCTGACACTTTATAACCCTCTTTTTTAATATGTACCTCCCAAAAATTGAGCCCGTTCCCACCAGTGCAGTGACAACATAATGGAAGGTATACTCTTTCTCAATTAAGGAGCCTTCAACTATTGGCGGATTTTAGGGGAGTAATGTAATGGGGATCAATGCTCCCCTCAACTTTTTTTTCAGGATGTTCCATTTTTAATGGTAAAAGATATTTTCAACACAATCAGATTTATAATGCCCCTTTCCCCTAAGTTTCTAGCTCCCCAGGATTTCCCCCTAAATCCACCAACGAAATGTTAACAAGCTACAGGACAAAAAGTGACTTTAAGTAATACCACGGAATCAGAATGACATAAATTCAAATCCCCTTCAAAATAATTCGCAAACAGTCCGCTTAACATAATGGGATGTTTCCATTTTACGTCCCCCCAACATCAATTCCGACAGCAAGTGCAAGCATCCGTCAATCCCATTCAACGCTTTCGCTACAGATGAAAAGCCGCGCATTCAATGAATGAGTCATTCGGAGAAAAAAAGGGATTAAACTGCTGAATCCCTCCGTCCCCTCATCCCCAGAGGGTGTTCACGTGCACTCTTCCACCCCTGAAGTTATTCAACTTTGGGATTGGAACACGCGTTCTGCAGATGTCACCTGATATTGACGCAGAACCCATTACGATCGGCTGCACGTGTGTGCATGGGCTCAGTGGGCATCTCTTGGCTAGTTTTGATAAGCCTTTCGTAAAAAAAGGACCCAGATGGTTTGCTGGTTCTATTCTTTATGTTCCGTGATTGTAGTTTAGTTCCGAACCTGCTTCAGGTCACTTTGTTTACATGATGGTTGGATGTAACCTCGTTTTTTAAATCAATTTTTCCACTAATTCGTGTCTTTGTCTCTTATGGAATAGTCCAATGACTGCTGCCAATTTAATGAAGTAAACTTTGTGTATTCGAACAGTTTTCTTAAATTTTATTTCAAATATACTCCAGCTTCATCCGCTGATGAAAATACAAAAACTCACTTGTTGAGTGTTGAGTAAAACATAATTTGGGAAATTAAAACACATAGAAACCGTTTAGTGACCGATATGTGATTAATCTTCGAATTAATTGTTTTAAAATTATAAATTTTAATGTTATGATATGAGAATTAGCTACTAAACGTTTTTTTCTTGGATCTCTTATTAATTCTGTTTTAAGCTCATAAAATGTAATTACAGTTGAATTACTTTCTTACAAGAAGTTACTAAACAATACATCGTCTGGTTTCGTGCAAAAATGTAATCACTCAAAATGCTTCATCTTCTCCCTAAAGTGCATTGAGTAATTTAGAGCTATGATTTTAATGGTGGTGACTTGATTTCTTGAACCTAGTGTCCCTTAAAGAGAGAGGAGAGAAAATGGAAGAGAGAGGACAAGAAAGAAAAGGGAAAGAACTTTCTTTCCTCTCTTTCGTCTTCTCTTTTGATCGTATTCGTCTTTCTCTCTTCCTATTTATTCTCTCCCTCGTTGTTTCTCTTTCTTTTCTCTCTCTTTAAGAAACACCAGATTCAAGATATCTAGCCACCAGAATTGAAACCTTATAATACTGCTAAATTACTCCAAGTTGAGAAATTTCTCTAAAAATGAAAAGAGAGGTGAGGGGTATTGGGTAAGGGAAAACTCCGCTTCAAATCTGTTCTTGCAGAACGAAACGTCTGTAAACCCCAAGTTCGAGTGTATACATTCTGGCACATGTTGGACGAGAGTGTAATAAGAGGTTTTCTATTCTGAGAGAAGGAGGAGATGCCCATTTCAGCTGGTCTCCCCAAAATAAAGCGGACCCCCGATATCATCCATGCCCTTCTCCGTTTGATTGCTTGTTTAGCGCAGGTGCAATCCTTTCATGCTGCCACGTGATGTGAGTTCCATCTGGAGCATCCGCTTCCTTCCCAAAATAAAGGAGACCTATCACTAGCTTGTCTGTATATTTTAGGATAGAGGGCCCGATACGAAAGTTTGCAGGGGGACTTCCATTCTGTATTATTTCGTCGTCAAAAATTAATGTAGCAATAAAAAGTATAGTGCTGTCCTTTAAAAACAACCCACTCCTAATTGTACCCTATAAACAACCCATTGAGATTTTTTAATTACATAATTAAAATAATTTTACCATCTCATATACCCTGTTCTCTATGCCTCTTGAGAGTGTCAGGGATGTAAAAACTGGTCAAATAACGGTTTATTTATTTATTTTTAAACACGCTGAGATAAAGTAGATTTTTGGCAAAAAATGTGCTTCAGATTTACAGATTTTGTGAAAATGTATGTTATAAAGACCTTAGAGTATTTTTCGCGCGTTTTTATGTTATCCCATTACTATGAGAATAAAATATTAAAGTTTTAGCTCAGTCCGCCAATTAGAGTCCTTCTAGGAAAATGTGTTTTTTTTTTCTTCAAATTCTTGCTTAATTGACTGCCAATTTATAATGGATAATTGGAATTAAAAATGCTGAGCACTAAAATGTTAAGGAGGATGAGCCGTTGCATCAGTTTTTTGTTCGATTTATTTATTCTTTTTATTAAGCTTTTAATGGAGAGAATATTAAACAGTGGGTTGTTTTTAAAGGACAGCACTATATATTATTCTGTACTCAGTTCTTCCATAGTTCTCTTCCAAATAACCTTTCTCAAATGCTTTTTCTCCCTTTCGCATTGTTTCTTTACCTTTCTCTCTAATCCTCTCTCTAAAGCTGTAATTCCCAACTGGTGGTCCGCGGACCATAGGTGGTCCGTGATAGTCTTAAAAGTGATCCGTGGAGAGGAGCACAAAAAAAAAAATCCAATAAGGACAAATTTGAGCGAATAGAACAAGAAAAGATTGAATTATATCCGTGACGATGCCTTTTGGCAGAGTAATTCGTGGGGATAATAGTCACCACTAAATTATTAGCAATACTTTCGTCTTCTAAGTGAAATTAATGAGCACTGAAAAAAAAATCGCCTACAGTTTTGTAGGTCACGAAGATATAATTAAATCAAACAAAAATTCTTAACTCATGTGAGATATAATAAAATTTTTCGTAAAAAAGAGTTACAATTCAGAGCATCCTATAAGTTTTTATGCTTAATGGGGGAAAATTAATTTCCATCTTATAATTTTGTGAGGGTGTAGGACTTTTAAGCTATAAAGGGGTGGCCCGTGAAGATTCCAATTTTAAACTTGCTGAATTGGGAACCACTGATCTAGCTAGAATCTAGCCCTCCCAAGGGGACAGAATAGCATGATTTCGAATAAGTAGAAGTCTGATGTGTTGTCAGTAGTATTTACTCTGGGAAGGATGTAAAAAATAGAATAATTATAAAAGTGGTAAGGTCCTCGATGTCGAGGAAAAACGATTAGGTGTCTTTATAATTATTAAAATGGCAAAATTCAGTCTTCAGTAGTTATTTAAAATTGTATGCAGCATGCGTCCGGATGGCCTGAGTGCTAGAGCGTGAGGCAACCAAAAAAATAGTTTCCAGGGCGTTGTCTAAATTTTGAGTGAAATTAAGAACTTCAATTTAGAAATATGATTAGTTTGTTAAACTTTGTATATACAGGGTGCATAGGAAAGTCCCTTTAACCAGAAAATACTCTCAAATGGAGAGAGCTAAAGCTATGAAAGTTTCACGAAAACAGTTAGTGCTTAAGTAAAATCCAGAAATATAGTTTGTTACAATGAGCTTACTAAGTCTCATTCATATAAACCAGCAAAAAAAACTCTTAGTGAAAAATAAATCACCAGTAAATTTTTTTCGGATATTTCTGGATAGATTTATATATATTTAGATGACAGTTGTTTTGTGAAGCCTTCTTGGCTTGGTGGTAGAGTGTGAGTTTTCCAATCTGAAGGTTCTCAGATCGAATCCAGGCAACAGCCGAATCTTTTTGCACTTTTAATTAAATTCCCGATAAGAAAATTCACTTTGATAAATAGGGATGGCTTCAACGTCCTTGATGGCTCAGTTGGTAGAGTAGTGGTCCTGCTGTGCAAAAGGTGCTCAGTTCGAAACCTACTAACTTAACAATCTCTAGGAAGTTCTAATTCAAAAAGTTCGGAAAAAATATAAATAAAAGGTCTTCTTTTTGGAAGTAGTAATTTCTTTAAAATTCATCTTGAGGTAAAGAACGCCTCTACTTTAACTTGGGAGAGATGTGAACCCAGTAGCCTGGTTGGCATGGTATCTGCCTTCGGAGCTGAAGGTCCCCGGTTCAAATCTCAACGAAATATCGAGTTCATTTTTACAAAATTAAATAAGTTTTCTAGTTTGAAGAATGCACCTAAATAAAATACAGATCAACAACCACCTACGGGCTGGTGTGGAGCTAATGGCCCAGTGGTACGGCGTACTGCTCTGGCACCAAATAGGTTGGAGGTTCGATCCTCGACAAAGCATAAACGGTCCTTAAAATACTTATATTTTGAATTTGCCTAAGCGTCACAGTTACGGTTACAGTTGATTTTTGAGTTACGGTCACAGTTAAACGGGCGCATCAAAAATTTTCGAGTGGATGCAGGGTGGTAAAAGACGGGTAATGGAGCCAAAATTTTGCATTCTAATAACTTAGGGGGCCGTCTCCAAATTGCACTCCGTTAGGGGGTCGTCCACAAATTACAAATTGTTCCCTGGTATTAAAAATTTTTGGCAAAACTGGTTTCCTGACGGACCTTTCTCCGCTGGCCCCCAGGGCGAAGGGGCTTTCGGGGGTTATCCGAAGAACCCCCTAGGCCCGCAACCCCCCGGGGAGCAGATCAGGTCCGCCAGGACGACCTCCTCTCGTCCGAGCCCCGACATCTTCGACGGGTGAACGGACTCGACTCGGTCACCAGTTTCTGTCCCCTAGGTCGGCTGCGACATCAGGTGCTCGAAGAAATTAATCTAATAATTTTAATATAAATTTATATAATTTACTACTAAGAGTGTAATTAATTACTAAGAGGAATATATCACATATATTACATTAGAAGAGGGTAGATAGATAGAGAGAATGTTAGGTTAGTAGGTTTCGAACTGAGCACCTTCTGCACAGCCGGACCCCGACTCTACCAACTGAGCCATCAAGGACTTTCATGCCATTCCCATTTATCAAAGTATTTTGGAATTCTCTTATTGGAGATAACTAAAAATGCTAAAACTTTCGGCTGCTGCCTGGATTCGATCTGAGGACCTTTAGGTTAGAAAGCTCGCTCTCTACCTCCAAGCCAAGAAGGCTTCACAAATACCCGTCATCTAAATATACATAAACCTATCTATAAAAATTTAAAAAAAAAATAAGGATATCTTAGTGGTGATTTATTTTTCACTAAGAGTGTTTTGCTGGTTCATATTAGACTTATTAAGCTTATTGTAATCAAATTCTATATATTATTGTATTTAAATTATAAAAACAAAAATGTTTTGCGTTTTCTTATTACTTGGCAATTATTTTTAGCTATCTTTTTGATATAAAGATTCGTGTTATTACTAGAATTTACAAATGACTAAAATTATTGAAATTATAACTACATTTGGATATTTTAAAAAATCTTTGAAGTGTTCATGGTCAGCTTGCTTCTCTTAAAAGAATTTCTTAGTGCACTACTAATTTCGTAGCTCTTCCTTTGGTTAGTGATGTAACTGTACGGCCCACTCGAAATAATTAAAACCAGCAGGTAATCAAAACACACAACTTTATTCAGCTTGTCGAGAGAGAGATTGGTGATTGGTTGGGTTTATTTTTGGTGCTCTTTGTTTCGACTTGGGCCCACATATAGCACACATGGAGTAGAGATTAGAATCATATAAGTCAGTGGTTCCCAACCGGAGATCCGTGAGAGTCTTGGAAGTGGTCCGTGGAAAGACCCGGAAGCACACAAAATAATTCCTAAAGTAATCGAAATTTGAATGAATTGAACAAGAAAAATTGAATTACACTTTCGTCTTTGTAGTAATTTGCGGGGATAAAAGTCACCACTAAATTTATAATAATTCTTTCTTCTATAAATATTTAAAGTCAATTTAGATGTTCGAGAAAAAACGTTAAAGTGATAGAAACGCAATTTTGTGGGTTCCGTATAGATTTACTTATCTTATAACAAATATTAATTATTCTCGTAAGATGTAGTTAAATTTTTCATGCAACATTGTTAGATTTCATAGCATTATATAAAATTCCATGCTTAATTAGGGGTAATACACTTTCATCTTGAAGTTTTGTGAAGATAAGGATTTTAAGTTACAAAGGGTGGTCCGTGAATATTCCAATATTAGACATAAAGGTCCGCGGGCTTCTTCGAGTTGGGAACCGCAGCTCTAAAGAAATAAACAGACGGAATGGATTGCAAACCTGTACAAAAATGTGCTAGATGCAGTAAAAATCAATTCCTTTTTATTAAAGTTGATTTTAGGGGTGAATTGAGGGTTGATGTAACACTAGTTAATTTTCGGGGTGAAAATTGCAATCCCACAAACAGATTAACAGAAAAAGAAACTTATACACTAGATTTTAATGTGAGAAGTGTACTCTAATGAGGAGGTTAAAAACAGTTTGATCGTAAAATTTTGCTAAAAGGTGATTTAAAAAAAAATCTCGGAACAGAGTATGATCGAATTTATTAGGTGGAATAACCCCCCCCCCCTAACATCATACTAGAAATATATGTGAATCGATTTGTTTGTTTTTGTTTGGATATTTGAGGTTGAAAGTTGTTAAGGAGTGAAGTTTATTACTTGTCGAAATTACACGAAAACTAATTCTGTTTGTTTCTTTCAGGAATGAGAAAACTGACACTAAGAAAGCTAAAGCCAAGTCGCCAATGTAAATTTAGTGCTTCCAGTTGTGCCAAGTTTTCGACATTTCTACTCAGTCATCAGCAATAAGCTCATTAGAATGCCAAAAAAAAAAAGACGTTTGCGAACGAACAAAAGTATTTTCTTGACTTTCCTCTTAGCTACATAGATTTATTGTTCCTTTCATCTATATATTGTAAATCAAAAAGTTGTACATCGAATTTTCTGTCATGAAACTAACTGGTCAAGTCCTTCAAACTGTGGAATTAAGATGAGGTTTTATCTTTTTCATTGATGGTTTGAAGAACTGGTAACGGAAAGAATTAAGATAGGACCTTATCTTTATTCCATGTTACAAACGGCATCCATACGGACCGTCCTTGGAATTAGTGATGTACAAATGAGGTTGCATTAGACATTAGAATATTTCATTCATTATACATTTTCACTGTGGAATTTCTGCAGGAAAAACACATAGGTTTTTATAACACCTTAACAGAATCGAAAATACTTAATCTTTGACACTTTTTTTGTAACAATAAATGGGTTTTTAAAGAAAAATAACCGAGTAAATTAAATGCAATGTAAAAATAACCATTTAAAGGTATGTTTAATTCGTTAATTTTTAAAATAAAGTATCAATTATTCAAATTGCACTGTAAATTACCTAAATAAAATTGTAAGAAAATCTGATAAAGACAAAGATTTGGATTAGTTATATTCTCCTATATGCATTCCAAGCACAATTAAGGAAAACTAATTTCAATAAACTGGAAACTTTACAGAATACCACATTTTAAACCATTTAAAAATTTTAATTAAAAAATAATTTTAAGTCTTTTATGAAATTGATTTATGAATTATGTATATTTGAATAAAATAGAACCTGAACCCAACTCTTCAAAACATACCAAATTATAAGACAATTTTACACGCTCATTCTAGAAGAAGGCCTCCACCTTCAATAGAACTTAGTTTTAACTTTAAATTATTTTTAAAACTTAACGTTATGTTCTGTCGCAAAGCGTTTTCTGATTTAGGAATTAATAGTTTATTTAACTGTATATTAAATATTTTTCAACCTATCCGGCGAAAAAACCTTAAAAACTATATCTAGTATCTAGCCTATGATAAAAATAAGGTGTCACTTTTCATGATTCCTTAAAATTACATTTTAGTCCTTAGGGGAGTTTTCATATAACACTAACTTCTATACGGAAGACCATAAGTTATTGTTTCATATTATTATCCCTAAAACATTGGATATGAGAGCTTATTTAATAAAAAACACATTTGGAATAGATATGAATCAAGCTATTCTTTTTTGTATGTATAAAGTTATGTCGTTCTAAGGTAAAACGACTCAGAGAGATGTACATAATTCTTAAAAGTATATTGTATTTGATAGTGCCTATTTAACTTAGATTTAAAGGGCTAAATAGAATTTGTTGATCTTTGAATTTTTAGTTTATATATATGTGACTAGGTCACGTTCAACTGTGCCATTTTTTATCATTACACTCGTTTCGAATATCACATCAAAAATTAAAATATTTTCTTAAACCGAGAGACGACTTTTTTAAATGTTTTACTTCTATCCATTCCATTTGTTAGATCTGAATTTCATTTGTTCAAAGTGTTTCATTAGTCTCTTCGTATTCAGTGTGATTATAGCGAAGATGCGTTTGTAAAGTAGGATTGTTTTACGCAGATAAAAACTTAAGTGGCAATATTTTTAATTTTGTAAAGCGATTCCATGTTCTGTGTGATGTTCTCAATGTCTGTGAAGTGTATCTTGCCTATTCCTCTAAACCAGTATTCCTTTGGCCAAATATATGCAAAATGTTCTAATTTAAGATGTGATTAATAAAGTGAATGTTCTGAAATGGTTTCTTCATGTATCTTTATTGATTCCTATGCAGTGCAGCCTAAAGATCCTTACAATACTACATAATTTAGAAACTATTATTCTACTCTTAACGACTTAAACTACTCTAAAGCCAAAGAATGAAGAGGGGGGTCCTCCCCCGTAAAGTATTTGAATTTTAGCATGCCAAAAAATGTTCTAAAACTGCTAGGGGATTTTTCTCCGGGGGGGGGGCTCTTTAAGGTGTGGTGTATGTCACCACTTCAAAATAAAAGTTATTAAGTTCACAGCATTCTTAACTTTCTTATAACTTCACCTAAATCGCTACCTAATTATTAGATGGGACGAAAGGGACCCTTCAAGATTTTGAACCTAATATTTAGAATAGTTGAACCCACACAGTGCTGAGACTTGGGAGGTCACCGCCTCCAAAATATTTTTTCTGACTATACAACTCTAGTTGAAACATAAAAGTGTGAATATAAGCATTTCCAGGTAACCAAAAATGAGTTTGGCCGTTTTTTAAGGGTCCAATTTTCAAAAAATTCTGGGAAGAACTGGTTCGGTGTATGCAGGGCCCGATCAAGACAAGTTGGGGCCCAAGGCCTGGATACTTTAGGGGGCCCCTTTCACGACAAAAGATTAAAAGTAAAGAATTTTAAATTTTGATAACAAATTGTCACTCATAGAGTGAAAGAAGAAAACGTTTGTTTTGTATAGCATCCCACATAGCCAAAGTGGACGAAAGATTGTCTACTTTTCATCCACATTTGATCCCAACGGGGATGATCCCATGGTGTACCAAAAGTGGACGGCCCAGGGACGTGTGCTTTGGGATGAGCGGGGATCATCCCAAGGTGTACCAAAAGTAGACGGCCCAGGGACGTATGTTGTGGGATGAAAGAGGGATGAACCTGAACCACGCTAAGGTCACGTGATCAAATCAGTCTGGCGAAAGGAAACGCGTGTAGATGCTGTCTTTTTTAAGATCTTAAAAAATGTAACTTACTTTATTATAAACTTCTTAAATTATTTCAATCTGAAACAGGTAAGTGTATTTCTCGATTACATTTCCTAATAACAAGTAATCTTTAGATTAAGTTGCAATTTTCCAACTTGTAATAATACTGCATGTGCGTTAGTCTTAAGTATGGTATCAATGGTTTAGATTGTTAAATATTAGTCAAATAACTGTGTAGAAGCCACAGAGTATAGAGCTTAACAGAGTGTCCAAAAGGCAGTTTTCCTCTTTTAGTTCCGTTGCCACTTCAGGCTGAAACTCCACCAGCCAATCACCTCTGCCAATCAGGAGAAGGCGAAACCTTGAAACTGATTCCTCATTGGATATGTAACTTATATAGGGCGTTGCATTTTAATTACGACAGAGCTGCTTTCTTTTCCCCAGATTGTAGACTTTTTCCCTAAAGTAGTGAAATTATCCCTGGCTAGAATTAAAATATCCCTCTCTTTTTAAACTTTGATTGTTTTTTTTTGTTTTAATTGTTAATCTGGCATCTCCGATAATTTCACATCAGAGCGGATGAAATAGCAAAATTTCTACAAGAAAGAATACAAATAATCGGCAAGTTTCGTAATTTATTTAAGTATCTTTTCAACTCTTAATGTTAAGTTTTTAAATGAATGAACTCAGAAAACTTTTTAATGAACTTTCTTAAAAACTACAATAATATGATCATCTTTGGATTTTACATTCTCGTTTCCATGGAGACTGTTTTAACAACAATGCTATTCCATGAATCTTTTCATTTAAAAATTAAACTCTCAAATAAAATATTTTAAAGTAGTTATTTATTATTTTTTTAGACCATTAATATTATTTTTAAATAGACTTAAACATCTAGTTTTTCTTTTAAAACTTGTTATTTTGCATTATGTTTATTTTTGAAACAATGGGGTAAGCAGATTTTGTTTATCATTTATCGTTATTGTGGTATCATTTTTAAAAATCTCCAAAATTATGTTATTTTTTGTAGTTAAAAGCTCTTGATTTGATCACTTCATTAATTTCATTGTTGAATTTATGTTAAACATGAATTTAATTTTGTGCCATGTTATAAATTAACTAATGTAAGCAATAGTTAATCCTAATTTATGTAAAGAGAATATGAGTGCGAAGTATTGTAATACAGTGTAACTTGGATAATTCAAAACTCTAGATACCAACAAAAAGTTATAATTATCCAAAAACTCTAATAAAAATACTAAACTGATATAAAATAGAGTTCAAGGGATCAATAAAAATGCATGAATTAGAGATATTTGAGTTACTTAAGTCGCACTGTAAATAACACAAATTGTGAAATGCAAAATTCATAGTTTAAGTAAGTTTTGTAGAAAAACAAGTTATATGATGTGTAAAAGTTCAAATTGATGTGTGAAAATAATTTCTTTAATAAAAATGATTACTTGCTCTGAATGTTTTTGTACTTTTTGTTTCCTTAAAATTTAATATTTTCAAGCCTATTCAATTTTTAAATGTAGGCATAAAGTTTTAATATATGCATCAATAAATAAGCCATTTGGATGATAAAAAAAAATCTCAGTCAGTGAACTAAAATGACATTAAAAACTTATAATCTCTTTGGAAATGTTTTAGAAAATCGCTGTAGTGCTTTGAAAAACTGCGATTCAAAAACTCAAAGTCCAAGATTGAATCATGGCAAGAAGACCGACAAAACTATTTTAAATTTAGGGAAATTTAAGAAAGCTTTTTTTCCTTTTCCCCCTCTTCCGATTTGAGTGAAAGGCGAGCGGGAGAGGGTGGGCGGCGACGATGGAGCTAAGGAGGCGGAGCTTATTCAGCCAGTTGAGGGGGTGACACTTTCTATGGGAAAAACCATGCTTTAAAAGTTACCATTAGCGTCTATGGAGATGAGACCTCTGTTAAGCTCTATACTCTGTGGTAGAAGCGATACGTTTTTCTTTTCTTTTTTTTTAATGTGTCTCTGTTTCATCTTTTTTCGCTTACGCCTTCTAATTTTTATATTTTACCTTTAAAAAGTTACCTGTTCTCTGGAAAAACTTTTAAATCTCATTTTACACACTAGATGGCTGCCCCAAATTTACATTTTTTTCACTAAAAAGTACATTATTTATTCTTTTATTCTTATTTTGTAAAATGTATTTTTATGCATGATAAAGTGGGTTTTTTTATTTACTATTCATCCTTGAGCCATTCAGAAAGGAAATGTTGTATGCTAACTCTAGCAAAAATATTTATGATTTATTTTTAAATGTAAATAAACTGTTTTTCAAAAAAAGAAAAAAAAAAGATTTTTAGTTATTGAATATGTTTGATACATTTTTAAATTTTTTCTACCCATTGTTTTTCTGTGGGAGCCCTTATAGTTTTGTCGTGTGCATTTTTTATTCTGTTTAAATTATAGAAATGTGCATTTCATAAAATGTTATTTTTTTCATACATCATGAAGTGCTTTTTATTTTCTATTCATCCTTAGCAAAATATTTATGATTTATTTTTAAATACAAATAAATTGCTTTAAAGAAAAAAAATTTTTTTTTAGTTATTGAATATATTATTCTATTAAGTTTGTATCTATTGATTCTTTATTTTATAGAAGTAAATATATTTGTAAAATGTTAATAAAAGCGTTTAAAAAAGGATTTAACGTTTGATACATTTTTAAAATTTTGTCTACCTATTGTTTTTCTGTGAGAGCAACCTTGTAGTTTTGTTGTGTGCATTTTATCTATATGTTGTTAATATTTGATTCAATAAAGATATTTATTTTTCACTCAATCTGTTTACTTTTGTGATTCCAATCACACTTGACTGATGATACCTTATTTTTTATTTGTAGCATAAGTTTCTTTCTATGTGGAAGAAAGTTATGACCAGAATTTTTAGTTTGAAAATTTGAAGAGTTTATAAACTAAGCTTATATAGTTTAAATTTTTACTTACTATTTAAGTCATTTAAATGTTGGAATGTGTTTAATAAAGATGAATTGATTGTAATATATATTCTGTAAAAATACATTAATAATTATCAGTTTAAAATACTTCATAAAGTATTTCAGTTAACTATTAAACTTCCATTTTACTTATTAAAGTTTTTACACATAGAGAAATAATACTTTATAATTTCTATGATGCAAAATATTTTTAATTAATTTGATATTATCTAATCTCAACAAATACTAGATGTTTTTATCATGAACTGGAATTTTGCATAATTATAATTGGGTTGATGAATGTTCAATGAAAAAATTAAAAATCAAAATTAAAGAGAAATTATATAAACAAGGTGTTCAATTTTAATGTATCTGATAGCTTAATGTTGAACTTTGTTTTAGATATGCACACTTCGAATCGCAAAAATTATATTTAAATAGAAAAAATAATAAAAGCACTTGAACTTAATTCATTACTTCATTTTTGTGATTAGAAGTGTACATTTAAAACAAAGTTCAACATTAAACTATCAGATCATGTTAAGAGTGGACATCTTGTACAAAATAAAATAGTAAATATTAAAAGTAGCCCATCCAAACGGACGAAATTCGACGTAATCGGATGTAAACGGGATGATCCCAAGTTCGTCCCGGCAACGTGATACAGTGTGACATTTGGATGAATAGGCAACGTGCGCGGGACGTAAGTTGGGACCTAGCGGACGTCTTATGGATGAGCCGATTGACGGCCCATGGATGTAAGCAGGACGAACTTGTGCTGTCTGGGATTCAGAGCCCTGCATGCGCTCGATTTAGCGCGCCAAGCGCGTCTCTTTACCTGAAGACATCTCGAAATACATCTCAGACGAATACAAAAAAGAAGACGTAATCTTATGGAAAGGATTCAAAAACTACAATAAATATCAACATATGGACCTCTTCCCACCAAACATTCAAATCAAGTCCCGCAACAGAAAAGAAGACATCCTAATCACCAGACTAAAGACCAACACCATCATCACCAAAGCACAAATCCATAGATGGAACTCAATAGATGACCCACTCTGCGACCTATGCAAAACGCTCGACACCCCGAACCACAGAATATTTAATTTGTTAGAGACTGGACTAGTAAACCATATAAATTTTAAACAATGTAGACTAGTAAACCATTTAAATTTTAAACAATGTAGACTAGTGAACTGACTTTAACAAATAATTTTTAAATTAAGTTTACTTTTCTAATTTTGGCAATTGTTAAAATTAATAATAGAATTCTGTTTTTTTAGAAGAGAATGTGTGTTGTGTTGATTTGGAGTGAAAAAGATGGTGTAGTTTGAGTAAATAAAAAAATGTTAATTATTTGAAAGAGCACGTATTATTTTTGGTAAATCCCCTCGTTACAAGTGGTGACCCGGACGTGATGTTCAATCCGGGCAATCGTTGTTATGCCGGACGAACAGCCAATTCCAGCTCAGCAGTCTTTAACTGGACAGTCTTCATCTAGACCGGAACAGCCGATGGAAATAAGCAAAGTAAGAGTTCAAATTCCTCCATTCTGGACAGAGAAACCAGAAATGTGGTTCTTTCAAGTAGAGGCACAGTTTAGAATTAGTGGTATTAAGAACGAAGAGACAATGTTTAATTATTTAATAGCACAGTTAGAACCAAAGTTCTTAGACAATATTTGGGATATTATTAAGGATTCTCAGAGTAATAAATACTCAGCTGCTAAGGAAAGATTGCTCAGTATTTTCAAAGAAAGTGAAAATCAACGCATTAAGCGTCTACTTACTGGATTGGAACTTGGGGATATGAAACCTAGCCAACTTCTTCTTAGAATGAAATCACTGGGGGTAGACATTCCTCTTAGCATGTTACGTTCTCTTTGGTTAGAAAAGATGCCAGATGCTGTGAAACACATAGTAGTGGTTAGCGACGAGGATCTAGACAAATTAGCCACAATGGCTGACAAAATGGTGGAACTCCACCCACACCAAGAAATAACTGCTGTGGGCAAGGAGGCGGTCGTGGAGGCTTTACAAACAAAGATAGCGGCGTTAGAACACCAAATTGCCAGCATGACCCTCCACAACTCCAGATCAAGAGCTCATAGTTACAATAGAAATTGCAATAGCCGCTCAAGATCAAGAAAACGGTATAATGAAGATGGGAAATATTGCTATTATCATTTTAAATTTGGGGCTAAATGCTTTCCTGAAAAATGTAAGCAACCATGTCAATGGAAAGAGTCGGGAAACGCGAGTCAGCAGTAGACTCCGCGGCCAGTGCTGCTGCTAGGAATGATGTTAGCCGCAAATTCCGACTATATGTCACGGACAAAAAATCGGGATTACGGTTTTTAGTGGATAGTGGCGCAGATGTATCCCTAATTCCAGCAACCAATGCAAGTACTTCACCATGCTCATATAAATTATATGCTGCTAATGGCACAGATATTCCCACTTATGGTGAAAGAACTCTAAATCTCGACTTAGGACTCAGACGACAATTCCAGTGGCCATTCATAGTTGCAAAAGTTAATAGAGGTATTATTGGAGCTGATTTTCTCAATCAATTTAATCTACTAATTGATATTCACAATAGGAAATTAATTGATGGTGTTACTCAGTTATCAGTAATAGGAGAAATTAAATCTATTTCAGAAGAACTCATAATCAGCACTATGAATCATAACATCAATTCTAAATTTTATGATACATTAAAATCCTATCCTGACTTAACGAAGCCATACGTGTTCAATAACTCATGTAAACATGATGTGAAGCACTACATAACGACCAAAGGTGTTCCAGTGTATTCACGAGCACGTCAACTTGATCCGGAAAAACTGGCCTTAGCAAAGCAGGAATTCCAGTTCATGTTGGACAAGGGGATTATTCGACCATCAAAGTCTCAATGGGCTAGTCCTTTACATTTAGTCAGTAAAAAGGATGGAACATTTAGAGCTTGCGGGGATTACCGACGCCTTAATGATGTAACACGGTACCAGACCGATACCCAATTCCTAGAATAGAAGATTTTAATCTAATTTTACAAGAAAAAACAATATTTTCAAAAATTGATTTAGTTAAAGCCTACTACCAAATCCCAATAGATGAAGAAGACAAACCCAAAACTGCAATAATTACCCCATTTGGATTATTCGAATTTAATGTGATGAGTTTTGGCCTGCGAAATGCTCCAGCTACTTTCCAAAGATTCATTAACGAAGTATTTTTTGGCTTAGATTTCACTTTTCCATACTTAGACGACATTCTCATCGCCTCAAAAACAGAAGAAGAACATAAACAACATCTACAGATAGTCTTTGAAAAATTAAATAATTATGGTCTTAGAATCAACGCATCAAAATCTATACTAGGAGTGGAAAAAATTGAGTTTCTCGGGTATCAGATATCTGCCAAAGGATCATCTCCCCTGCCTAGCAAAGTTCAAGCAATTCTTGACTACCCATTACCAAACACCATACACGATCTACGTACAGTGGGGGAAAAAAAAAATGGGACACCTCTCATTGTGGGCGAACCGCTCGTGGTAAAGGGCCAACCAAGGTACCGTTTTTCAAGGTTTAACGAATTCTATTTAAGGGAACATACAAAATTTTCTTTGGGGGTCGTCTACATATTAAATGCAATACTAAGTCCAGATTTTTCTATGGAAACCCCCAAATTTTATTCGCTTTTTAGAGAGGGCATACCTCATTTGCCCTAAATACCAAGTTTTGTGGCAATATCTCCCCAATTAGAAGGATCACAAGCAATTAAGCATTAGGGGGCCATCTCCAAAAAAATAATTTTATTTTTAGGACATTGTTGTAAATCGCATTGTTTCAGATTTGTCATTATCATATGTGCTTTTTAACTGAAAGGACTAGTGAATGGTGTTAATAATTTTACTTTAATCTAACAAAAATAAAAAAGGACGTGAAATTTTGAGTTAAGGGAAAGTATCTGTGATTGGGGGATGAAGAGAGGCGTAGAAAAATATAATTTGGAAATTATGCTTTGTAGTCTTTGATTTTTGATTGTAATAAATGACTAGTTTAAATCTTGATAAATTTACAAGGTTTTTTTCGAAATGATGTTAAAACTAAAGCCTTTTTTTTATTTCTACCCCTTTTTTAGTAGTTTGCTTTCTCTGCTTTTTTTATCCATTTCACATTCTTAGAAAATGCCGACGTACTGGCCTAGTGGTTAGAGCATCTGACTGCGAAGCCGTACGTCTGGGGTTCGAATCCCCGTTTGGCATGGATGTTAGTTTCTGTCCTTGTGTGTGTGTGATGAATGAATGTGGCCCCCCTGTAAAAAGGGGTTGTGCCTGCGAATGTGTGTGTGGCGTGGGCAACAGTACTTCACCTCCGTGGCTTCGGTCCACAGGTGCCCACTGGGTAACGAGAAGTAAGTACTGATTTCGGCATGTCTGGAGCGATGACCCCGGTCATAGTGTGTGTGTTGTGCTCTGCCATTGAAAAAAAAAAAAAAAAAAAAACATTCTTAGAAACTTTTTTGTTGGTCTTTTTTTTATACAGGGTATCTACTATCTACTCTTAAAATTAACCAATAGCTAACTTCTAAAATGTGTTATAGATGCATCTAATAACCATAATTTGTAAATTTTAAGTAAATGATCATGTTCGAAGGTTTTTTGTTCAAAACAAACGCACATAAAAAGTACGAAATTTAAATTTTTATATGGTCTTGAAAAACATTTTAAAACTGTGGTTACTGTGGATATACTTTTTATACCGTTGTAATTTAAGAATAATTTTTATCTTTAATTAGTGTAGGACCCCCGAAAGTTAAAAACCTTTATATCTCGATTATTCTTGCTGTAGGATTTTGGAACTTTTTTTTCTGGGTTACAGTCAACTTAAAGTCACAACTTAATTATTATTGCCACTTTTTTTTTAAAAAATCGCTTTCTTTCTTGATTATTACGTTGGGATTTCGAAATCAGTTTTAAACTTCCCAATGAACTAGATGCTTCAAGTTGGGATAAAATGCTTTTTAGTGTTTTTTGTTAAATTTGCTTACTCTGAATTCCCAGGGGGGCTTAAATGGTATACCGGTTTCAGGGCCTGCCACAGTCAAAAACTATTAAAATTCCTCGAAATTTCACACAAAGGATCCTTACTATGGAATTTTAAAAAATTAATTAACTTATGTTGATAGTATTTAGAACTTTTCACCCTCTTAAAGTGAAAATTTCTTCTTTTTGGTCGACTTGACAGTTGGTTTTGAATATCATGTTTAAAAATCAATTGGTTTTTTTTTCTACAGGAATTAAAAAATACAAGGGTTTAAGCAATTTAATTTTTTTCTAGGTAGGGGAAAGAAGGGTAAGAGAACACACTGAAATATTTTTTGGGCTATAAAATCAAGAATTTAAAAACTAGAGCTTCAAAACTTTTCTGAACGTAAGTTTATTGACTCACAAATCAACCTTCAAAAAATGAAAGTCTCGGCTTTAAAGAAAGTATGATAAAAATCACAAAGAAACTAAAATTTTGAATGCGTACTTTTATCATCAGACATGCCGGCTAAAGTACGCAGACGTTAGGGCAAACGTACGCGCACTGGAAAGTTGGCAGAAATCGAAAAAAAAAAAAAAAAAAAAAAAAAAAAAAAAAAAAAAAAAAAAATCTCACAACCTTCTTAATTGGAAGATTCCTCCCTCATGTCACCTCCCTTTAAGTATGATCCAAACAGGATTAAATCGTTTTGAAAAATCCATGAAAAAACAATGTTACTTTTCCAAGAATCATAATGTTATTTTCCAAGATGAGCTAGTTTTCAGCTTTAAAGGAGTTGTAAGCTTTCAAATGTTAAATTAAGCATTTATTAATCAATTGTAGCACATAACTCTCATGTGCTAAAGAGTATACTGAATTATATGATTTTTGCTACTTAAATTTCAATTATCTGTCCGTGCGAACTCTTAGACACCGATGTATTGATTACATAAGTTGTCCTTGAATCAACCCTGTAAATTCTCTGCAGTTAAATTCCAACGATGCCAAGATGTTCAGAAGATGGTATACCTAACATTGGTATTCACTTTTAAAGCATCATTATTCTTTATTTTCAAAACAATGAAGATACCTTCACAGAAAAATTAAATGCGAACTCAAAGAAACCATATTTTACCTGATAAATAAAATACAGAATGTATGAAAATAATAATGACAGTCTGTGAGAATAGCTTATGATACACGTGTCCATATGATCATAATTTCTCCCTCTTATAGGGTAAAGTCACCCTGTTTTTCAGGATGGTATCAGTTGAGAAAATCTGCTGTTTCTTGGTATCGGACAATAGAAAAACCGCAAACAACCCAAAATATCAACAAATACTATTTCCACCTGGAAAGGAAGTTGGAAAAAATATAGAAGAATATACATTTATTCTACCTTCTTTTTAAAGGACCCGCAAAAGTCTTTAAAAAATCAGAAATTTTATTTTCATTTTAAGTAATAGTAAATAGTAGTAGTTATATACTTTATGAAAAAAGAATATCGAAAACAAATTTTAATGTTTATCTGTTTTTGAAAACATCAGAATAAATGCTTAAGTATTCCGGAAGTGGTATTTTCTGATAGAAGACAATCTCCAGAACAGTGTTTCCCAACGTGGGGCGCACGCCCCACCGAGGGGCAATATGAATTTCTAGGGGGGCAATTTGAAAATTTTCAACCAAATTGCCCCCCATGTGGGACATGGACCACCAGGTTTTATTTACTTTTCAAGAAGGATTTTCGAAAAAATAAAGGATACGGGGGGCATGGAAAATTTTGAAAGGCTTTGGTGGGGCATGGAGCGAAAAAGGTTGGGAAACACTGCTCTAGAACATATTCCAAGAGTTTCCCGCGGTCCGCCGCTGTGTTACATAAGAGTTCCGGATACGAATGCATAAAAATATTAATGAGTACCCATTATTTTTATTAAAAGATACTATTATGGGGTAAATCCCATGTGAGGATGGAGGGGAGGGTCACTAAATTTCCCTAAAGCGGAGAAGAGAGCAAATTTTAAAAATGCAAACATAAATAATGAATGTCTTTTTATAGAATATTCTTTAAAATGATACTGTTTTAAAATTATTTATCATATTTTACCCAGTTTTTTAATTGTGTTCCTCCTACTTTTTTTACAGAGTTGGGAACTAATCACATCTAATGTCCTAGTTATTTCTATTTCATCCACAAATTTGACAATATTCTATATAATTCGAGCTTTTCATTAAATTATTTTAGATTAAAATTTTTCCATTTATTGAGAAAACTAACCATCCTAGCCGTAAGAGAGGAGTCTGGAGCGTTACCTCTTGGTCTACCATTTTCATCTCAAGAAAAAAAAATATTATTAAAAAATCCAATCTTCCTTTTCCTAAATCTTCTCTTTAATTTAAATTTATGAATTTAAAATTTCAAATAAAATAAAAAAAAAATAAAAGTTACATACAATTTTGTATAAAATTGATTAGTTATTTATATAAAAACGGTTTGAAAAATATTTACAATATAAAGTTCAGAAAGAATAAAGATAAATTAAAATAGAATATTACTTAAAAGTTTAAATTCTTTGTATTTTAGTAGTAAAATAGCTTAAAAAGTTTTTTTAAATTTAACATGCAAAAAAAACCAGGAAGATAAAAAACAAACAAAATAGCATGGATGAAAAGGTGTCTCGGTCGTTTCACCAACTCTGAAATTTCCTACCCCCTGGCTTCTGTTTAATCTTCGCTTTAGCGATTTGTGTTGTGTAAGGCCAACGTGTGGGGGTAGGAAATTTCAGAGTTGACGAAACGACCGTAGCACTGATGAGATAGATCATCATACAACCCAATTGTTCTGAGCCTAAATATCGATAATCTGAATTCCTTTAAGCTTTTTATGTGATAAAATTAAAAATTATAAATGTTACTTATTTTTAAATTACAATGCACTAGTCTAAAAATCGTATTTAGATTAAAAAAGGGATACAATGTGGGATTATACCTACAAGAATATGTTGCTCTCTACTCAATAAAGTTTTTCAGTGATTTTATACTCTAATGAATTTTTAATAGGATTTTTTATAAATTAAAATATTTTAATTAATTTAAGAATTTGACTTTATGTTCCGGTTTGTTTTAAGACTTTAGTATGTTTTGGGAATTCCTCAATTAAATGAAAGAAAGGGGACAAAGTAAAATAAAAAAGCACATCAAATGCGGATCCTGAAAATTTTTTCAACTCATCTTTATCATATAAATTATAATTTTTAAAGTGATGGAATGCAATTATTCTTTTGTTCCTTAAAGCAGGATAAACCTTTAATTTTTATTCATATTTTAATACACTCACTTGCTATCAGATAAAGAAATGAGCACATTGTTGTTACCGTTATTCATACAACAATGCAACAGATTAAATGAAAATAAAAGGGTGAAATTTCTGTAATAGTATACGGTCCCTTAAAGTAATTAAATTTATAATTATTTAATTTTCTCTAAAACTGTTCATTAGAATTTCACTAAATTCTGGTTTTCCGTTTAAATAATTATTCTTAATTGAATGGTATAAACGATTTTAAAAATAATAATGATTAATTTTTTATCCCTTAATTAATTTCGAATTATTTTATAATTAGACATGGAATATCTTAATGAAATAATTTTATTTGTGTTTGGAAACATTTCATTTATATATCCTCCAAATTTCGTGTTGATACAAAAGGTAGTTTTAGAGTAGGATAGAAAAGTTTAAACCCCATTTTTATACCGAAATTTTCGATATTCCGACCACCCCCGTTCCGCTAATTGGGGAGATATTGTCACAAAACTTGGTATTTAGGGCAAATGAGGTGTGCCCTCTCCAAAAAGCGAATAAAATTTGGGGGTGTCCATAGAAAAATCTGGACTTGGTATTGAATTTAATATGTAGACGACCCCCTAAGAAAATTTTGTATGTTCCCTTAAATAGAATTCGTTAAACCTTGAAGAATGGTACCTTGGTTGTCCCTTTACCACGAGCGGTTCGCCCACAATGAGAGGTGTCCCATTTTTTTTTTCCCCACTGTACGTTCCTGGGAATGATAAATGTTTATCGCAGATATTGTAGAAACGCTGCTCAGACACAAGCAGTTCTTCACGAGTTCTTGAAAGGTGCTAAGAAGAAAGATAAAAGAAAAGTTCCATGGACCGAGGATGCAATTCAACAATTTGAAAAATGTAAACAAGATTTAGCCAATGCTGCTCTTCTATGTTTTCCCAAACCTGGACTTCCTTTATCGTTGTTCACTGACGCATCAGACAGTGCTATAGGCTCTGTACTTCAACAATATGAAGAAGAAAACTGGAGTCCAATTGCCTTTTATTCCAAGAAACTGAATAGTGCTCAAAGATCTTACAGCACTTATGACCGTGAACTCTTGGGTATTTATCTCTCAGTCAAACATTTCAAATATATGTTAGAAGGCAGAGAATTCACGATCGTAACGGATCACAAGCCCCTGACCTTCACATTTAAACAAAAAAATGAGAAAGCATCCCCAAGACAACTGCGACATCTACAGTACATTTCCCAGTTTACGACAGATATTCGACATATTAGTGGACAAGAAAATATCGTAGCTGATACTCTATCTAGGATCTCTGTAATTGATTACGACCGAATCGCCATAGAACAAAGTACAGATCAGGAATTAAAAGACCTGATGGAAAATGATACAACGCTTAATTTCAATCAGTCAGTTCTCCCATCTTCAAAAATCTTATGGTGTGACACTTCACAGAAGAAAATTCGGCCTTACATTCCACCTAAATTCAGAAAACAACTCTTTGACCAAATTCATGGGTTATCACATCCCGGCATTAAATCTTCCATCAAACAGATGACTGCTAGGTTTGTGTGGCCTGGACGCCTGGAATGAAGAAGCAAGTAAAAGAATGGGCTCAAGCGTGTATTCAATGCCAAAAATGCAAAGTAACGAGGCACACCAAATCAAAATTTTCAGAATATCAAGAACCAGACACTCGTTTTAGCGTAGTACACATCGACCTCATTGGCCCATTACCTCCTTCAAATGGAAATGTGTATTGCTTAACTTGTATCGACCGATTCACTGGATGGATGGAAGTCATACCATTACCATGTATAACTGCAGAAATAGTCAGTAAAGCCTTTTATGAGAACTGGATATGCAGATTTGGCGTACCTTACAAAATTATTACTGATCAAGGTCGACAATTCGAATCAGAGTTGTTCCGAAGTTTAGCTGCAATATGTGGAGCTAAAGTCCTTCACACTACAGCTTACCATCCTCAATGCAATGGAAAAATTGAGAGACTCCACAGAACCTTAAAGTCTGCTATAAAAGCACATAACAATGCTCAGTGGACTGAGACATTACCAACAGTTCTTTTGGGTCTCAGATCTGCCCTAAGAGAAGACACGAAGCATTCGATTGCCGAAATGGTGTATGGAATGAACATCAAGATACCTGGAGAATTTTTCGATCCCCCAAACACAAATAAAGTTGACCCTGATACGTTTGTAGGCAAGCTGGTAGAGTACATAGATAACTTAAAGCCTAACAAATCCAAGAGTATTGCGAATCAAAAAATCTTCTTTCACAGAGACTTAAAATCATGTTCTCATGTATTTGTAAGAACAGACCGAGTGAGAAAACCTCTAGAACCAACATATACAGGACCTTTCCAAGTAACTGACAGAAATGATAAATATTTTGCTCTACTCATTAAAGGTAAAAAAGTCAACATTTCTGTGGATAGATTGAAGCCAGCATACATGATATCTACAGATACTGATACCTTCCCTGAGAAAAGGACGATGGATGATGAACATTCCAGCGAAAGGCTTCCCAAAGCTGTGGAGGACAGTAAAAGTCCAGTCTACACCCGTTCCGGGAGACAGGTGAAATTGCCCGTCCGGTTTCAGAGGTGAAATGGACTTACCAATAGACTCACCTTCCTCTGCCATGAATGCTTGGTATCGTAACTTAGTTACTGGTGAGGGAGTAATGTTAGAGACTGGACTAGTAAACCATATAAATTTTAAACAATGTAGACTAGTAAACCATTTAAATTTTAAACAATGTAGACTAGTGAACTGACTTTAACAAATAATTTTTAAATTAAGTTTACTTTTCTAATTTTGGCAATTGTTAAAATTAATAATAGAATTCTGTTTTTTTAGAAGAGAATGTGTGTTGTGTTGATTTGGAGTGAAAAAGATGGTGTAGTTTGAGTAAATAAAAAAATGTTAATTATTTGAAAGAGCACGTATTATTTTTGGTAAATCCCCTCGTTACAAATTGTTTCAGATTCCTCCAACAAAGGGAAGCCCTAGAAAAATCAATCCAAACTCCTAATTTAAACTTCCAAGCTCTAATGACCTGCTTAAAACTGAACAAAGCATCCAACGTAAAAGCCATAGCTGACTTCCTACTGATGTGCTAATGGACCATTAGCACAGTAAACTAATCTTCATCAGTCTGTATCTCGAGGACGAAGCAGCTTTCATCAGCGAGCAAATGTCCGAAAAATCTTCAACTCAACTCAGATCGTCATACAAACTTTCAGCGCGCCGAGGCAACACGCTCTCCTTAAGGCGGCTTTATATGCATCCGGCAAAATCGCATGCGATTGCGAATTTCTTTCCTATTTTTTGTACTGTCGGGAAGGACCAATAGGAAGCCTTGAAATCTGCCGCGCCGAGAGAAAGCTGCCGGAATCGCCGCATTCGCATCGCGAAATGAAAAATGGTGCCGATTTGAAGCTAATCGCCGATTTGAAAAAAACGCGCCGCGCTATGAAAAACGCGCCGCGTAACCAAAAACGCGACGCTCTCCACATAACCCACCGATTTGAAGCTTGCGCGCTACACTTAAGTAGGAATCGCATGATATCATTGCATTACACCTTCATGAAACGAGAAAATATCGTGAATGAAATGAAAAATCATTTTGATAAAATTATCACTGATTTATAGATAAGTATACATTTCCAGATTCATCAGATTGAGAAGTTTCTTGATCTTGAATAAATCTTAGAATAAGAATTAATTAAAAAATTTATAAAAAAGTGCATCCCTTAAATTAAATTTAAATCCTTTTAAGTTGTAATGATCTTTGTAAATAGTTTTTTCTCCTCTTCTGTAGCTGTTAGTTTGGTTTATAAGGATAAATGAACTTTGAATTAAGATTTATATAACCAGTTGTATCAACTCAGCCAAGCTGTGTTGTTTCGTAAATAGTATTCCTTTCTAACATTAAAGTTGTATTTTCTAACTTTTTTTTTATCATTTCTACACATTGAAAAATTTCATAACTTTTAACTTAAATATGATTGGACTTGTGCTTAGAATGAAAGTGATCAAGTCTATACCAAATTCTGATGTAAATAAATGAGGGTTATCTATACAGGTCCAAAAATTAGGACTACATATACTATCGTGAGGGATAATTTTCGCCGTGGATAAACTTTTACCAAAACTTAGCTAAAACGGGGATACAATTTACATGTGAACAATGATATCCTCAGATATTGATACTTAATTGCAGGAACCTGGTTTGGTTTCAACTTATAGCATGGACGTATATAAGGGGGGGGGTTAGGGGGTCCAGACACCCCCCTTAGCCTAGACCTAATGTCAGCCAAACAGAAAGGTTCCTGTCCCAAATATTAAAAGAATGAGTGAAAATACAACTTTTTCGGGTCCAATTTCACAAAAATTTCTGGGGGAGGACCCCCCAGATCCCCCTGTTTTGCTTGAGGGCATGTATTAACCACAAGAATTCACATTTGCCCTACATTTTACTCAGAATGGGAAACTATTAGGGGGCCAGAACCCCTTCGAAACAGTCTAGTAACGGCTCCCTTGGTCCTGAGGTCTTATGGCGGCTGTTTGCGGGACGCGATTTGCGGCGAAAACGGGAACTGCAGAAACTCAGCGACCGCTCGAAAGAGGGCGCTAGAATCGATTTACGACACTAGCGGCTAGCGGCTACCGCTAATGCCGCCGCGGAAGTTTTGGTTCCCGCGCGGCAGCCGCTAGTGTCGTAAATCGATTCTAGCGCCCTCTTTCGAGCGGTCGCTGAGTTTCTGCGGTTCCCGTTTTCGCCTCAAATCGCGTCCCGCAAACCGCGTGGTGTAAAGCCGCCATTATTCCAGCTGATCCAAATGGAATCTTACGTAAGAATAGGGGGAGAGGGGTTTGAAAAATCTTACGTACACATGGAGGTAGGGGGGTCAAAAATTGCCAAAATCATCCTTACGTAATTAATGAATGGCCCCTAACATTGGAATAGAGTGCATGAAACACATAGTTGGATAAAACAAAAAACTCTGCGCACAAAAATTCCTTCAAATATTTTCTGCAAACTAATTAAATGGCCCTAGTCTTTTGAATTTTGACTTAAAAACATATTGACACATTGACAGTCCCATTGTTTACCTAAATACTGTAATAATGCTTCATAAGAAACAACAGTAAGAAAAAATCAATTTATTTACCAAAAATTTAAATTATTTGAAAATATTTTCTGCAAAATTCTAAAATTAGCTGTGCTCGTGTGCTTCTATATTAACCAAGTAAAGTATGAGGAAACATACTCTCGGCATGGACAAGACCAAGTTTCGTGACTTGTGGACAGATGGAATAATGGTTCTATTATGTTCTTAGTACAATTTTGGGCACTTAACATGTAATCTGCTTGCATTTCATTAACCTCGCAAGATTTTACTATGTTGTTTATCAAGCTTTTGATTTAGTTGTATTTCTATTGCATCCTGAATTTAGTAGTACTAGTATTTTTATTTTTTAGAAGTCACCATATTGTTGCAATAGTGGATATACGAGTGCATGCAACCCTGCTACTCTTGGCGTGGACAAGACCATGTTACGTGACTTGTGGACGGATGGAATAATGGTTCTAGTATTATGTTTCTAGTACAATTTTGGGTATTTTACATATAATCTGCATGCATTTTATTAATCTCGTAAGATTTTACTATGTTTATCAGGTTTTTGCTTTAGTTGTATTCCTATTGCATCTTGGATTTTGTAAAAAAAACAGTTATTTCGTGACCTGTAGTGCAGAAAAAAGAATTTCACTCTAAAGTAAAAATTTACTTTGATGCTCGAAAAACACTCTTTTCTCAAGTACACTGCTGTAGCTCAACTTACAGTCTTGGCGGTCTCGGGTCTTATTTGTTTACAAGCCCTGCACATGCTGTTATATTTGTATCAGCTTGGCATCTATACCTTTCCAGGGATACAAAGTGTTACAATTGACCCCAGGCTCCCCTACAAATTATGTTATTATTTTGGTTTTTATTATAAATAACATAATAAAGTGAAATAACATCAACTTGGCTACCATTAAAGACTTGCCAAAGCTAACCCTTTCAAAAGCTAAAATGTTATAAGAGTTTTTTTTAACAGTTTGTACTGATGAATATCATTTCAATATTAATGAATATTTGCAGTGTTAAATAATATGAATTAAAACTTATATTTTAAAATATTTCCAATTTGATTTTTTAAGCTTTCCAAAGGATGAAGAAAGAAGAAAATTGTGGGCCTTAAACTTGCGACGAGAAAACTTTATAGCTACCAACTCTTCTAAAATCTGTTCAAAGCATTTTGAACCAGTTTGTTTTGATAGAGAAATATTTGGAGGCACTTGGCTGAAAAAAACAGCTGTCCCAATAATTTTATTTCCCTGACCATCTACAGCCCAAAGAGAAAGTAAAAAGAAGCTCATCTAGGAAAAGAGATGTGTTATTTGGTTCTATTACATGTTTTTTCAACTTCTATTATAATTGCACTTATACAATGAAAAACATTATTCGCAAACAAAATTAAAACTTTCTCAATTTTATATTATCTTAAATAGAAGTTTTAGATTAAAAGTTGCCTACTCTTTCAAGCAAAAAAGGTATTTATTGTTTAATTGTATCCTTCTTTTATAATAGAGAATGATATTTGTTTTAATAAAGAGTTGATAAAGGATAATTTTTGTTTGTGTATTTCCTTGGAATAAAATTTGACACTGCATCAAAATACTAAGCTATTGATTTCTTATAATTTGGAAATTTCTTTGCATAGAAATAATTCACCTTTTTAAAGTAGTTTGGAAGTTGCCTTATTCTCTACTGCAGCAGTTTACTGTAAAAAATTATCTGATAAATTAACAGAAAATTCTTTTCAGCCAAGACACCAGTAACTTTTCATTTATTTCAGTTGTCTTCTGTGATTTTGATGTCAGGAATTAACAGAAATTTTTAACAGATTTATTTAGCACAAATCTTTATAATCTTATATAATCAGCATTTATAATTTTTCCAATTTTAAATTAATAAATATCGCAAAATTTTCATCTAGCAGTAATGGAACAGCATAACTGTATGATTCACGGATGTATAAGTAAGTAATTTTCCTGTAGAAAATGTGTAAAATTTCTGTAAATTTAAAAATTGTTTTCAATGTACCAGTAGTCAGAGGGTTCCCTGTCCCTCTATCTTGAAATCTGAGGTGCAGTATTAAGGAGGTTAAAACAATTAATGAACCTTGCACCTTAAAAATCAAATCAAAATCTTAGTTGCCTTCTTTGGCTGATAGTTAATCACTGGTCAAGTAGCAGTAATTGAGTCATTTGGGAGATACTCGTCAGTTTATTTACAATTTGAATAGTACAGTTGTTAAGATTTTAGGAAGAATTGATACCTTAGTGTACAGTAATATTACTATAGTTTATAAAGTATTTAAAAAATTCACCTTTATATTCTTCATTGGTTTTCATTAATTTTTCTTAGAATAAAAACAAACTTTTATGTTGTACCTATTGTACTTAATATATGGATCTAAATTATGTTTTATAAATTAAATTGTAGAGTAAGTTATAAAGAGAGAGAAAGCTTTAATTTGTTTACTAAACTTTAGAGTAAAAATTCCATTCTAAAGAGCCATGGGGATTAAAACTAAATCCTAATTGTATATCCTCCTAAATTCCCTAATATTGACTGATAGGATGGGTTTGTCCAAAAAACGAAGCTGAGAGGGCATTAATAATTATTTATGAAAAACTAAAATGCTCCTTTTTTTTTTACCAGAATCACATGGGAGATAACAAAATTAGAATTTAAAATAATCTAAATTCTTTAACATTTTCTTGTTATTGTTCTTCCATTAATTAGCTTTAATTTTGTAATATATTGTTCAATTGTTAATTAAAAGCATTTTCCTTTTCTCTTACCTTATTTTTGTTAAATTTTTCGATTTTATTTTTAAAAAAGAATTCATTTGGATACACTGAATAAAACTTTTCTCATTGTTATAAATTTCTTAATAAAATTTTTAAGCAGAATAATTTATTTTTAAGGTTATTTTCTTTTCTATTTACTAAATAAAATACGGAACATATTCTCCAACAAACTTCAAAAAACCCTAAATACTTGGAACAATCCTTTTCCTTTTAGGACGTGCAGCAAAATAAAAAGCAGCGCGGCATTCATAAGCATGCCAAGACTCGCGATAAGTCGCCAAAAACGGGAGTACTCTTATGCAAGTCACGTGACACATGACTGCATCGCTCGTTCGGAGGAGAAATGCCCAACTGACTCCCTCTATCTATAGGGAAGTTACATATGACGTCACGAGCTCAAACTTGGAGAATGATCACGTGACCATCCTCGATTCTTCCACCCGCTGGAAGTAAACAAACGCAAACCCAGTCCCTACCCTATGGAGTTTTGCATGGCGTTTTAAGATATTTTTTTAAAAATATTATTCCTCATCTGATAACATATAGACCTCTTTCCCTTAAAGTTAAAGGTATGGTAATCATTAAGAAATAATCAAAGTTTTGATTTTTTGCTCCACTTTTTAAGATTTTAACGAAAACTTTTCAGGTCCATTGGTTTAAAATGCGAGTGTGAAACGATGTAAATAGTACCTGTATTTTAAATATCAATCATTAATTATTAGCTAAAACTACTTTTCTGCATAGTTAGAGGTACGTTGATCATGAAAAAATAAAACAGTGTGATTTCGTGCTCCCTTTTTTTAAGATTTAAAGACAAAAATATTCAGCTCCCATTCATAACACATGTGTAGAGAGAAACCAAATAAAAACTGACACTGAACATAAACAAACTAAAGTGTCTATTTATTTTAACACAAAATATTAAAGTATTTTCTTTGAATTAGCCATTGCTTTTAAGCATTTTTCGGAACAGCTAAAGGTTTGTTTTTTTTATCAAGATATCATCAAATGTTTGATTTTAGGCTTCATATTTTGTGTTATGATTTATCTACTCAAACTGCCTATAATTCATGGGAGAGCAAGGGCTTGTTTACACTATATTAAGAAGCTTTTAATTTATAAGAAATCTGGTATTTTAGTTTAAATATTGTTACACTTCAATTCCTATACACAGGGGCGAAGCTACTGGGGGGGCGTGGGGGGGCGTCTCGCCCCCCCAAAGTCGGCAATTTCGATCATAGTCGGCAAATTCTAGGTTTTTAGATTCTTAAAAAAAACTAGGTTGGCAATTAAAAAAAAGCTTTTTTTCTTCTTAACATCTCCATTCTCCACAATTTTCGGAGTAAAAGTCGTAAAATTGTTTGGGGAGTGGCCAGCAGAGATGTCAAAATAACCGGTTAAAACGGTCAAAATCCTGACAGAGGGTCATAATTCCGACCGGTCAGAATCCCAACAGTCAAAATCCCGACACGTCGAAATCCCAACTACGTCAAAATCCCAACTGAGTCAAAATCCCGACAAATCAGGTTCCCAACGTGGAAATCCCGACTGGGTCAAATTGCTGACAGAGTCATAATCCTGACATGGTGACATGTAAGAATCCCGACAGGGTCAGAATCCTGAGAGGTTGAAATCCCGATTGAATCAAAATCTCGACAGGGTCAAAATCCGAACTGGGTCGAAATCCCAATCGGGTCAACGGTCAAAATCCCGACAGGTCGAAATCCCAACTGGGTCAAAATCCCAACTAAGTCAAAATCCCGACAAATCAGGTTCTAAACGTGGAAATCCCGACTGGGTCATATTGCTGACAGTGTCATAATCCTGACATGTAAGAATCCCGACAGGGTCAGAATCCTGAGAGGTTGAAATCCCGATTGGGTCAAAATCCCGACTGAGTCAAAATACTCACTGGGTCAAAATCCCGACAGGTCGAATTCGAAATCCTAACTGGGTTAAAATCCCGGTCAGAATCCCGACAAATCTGGTTCCCGACGCGACAGAGTCAGAATCCCGACAGGTTGAAATCCTGACAGGTCTAATTCCCGAAAAATTTGATTGATATAGATTTGTTTTGACTAATAATGTGTTATTTTCCTTTATTTATGAAGGTGTCTAGAATTACACAGGTCTGCAATGAAAAAGCTGTTCGATGAATTGTAGTGATTTTCTATGTATTTTAGTGTGCTGATTACGAAAAAAATATTGAAAAAAATCCTATACGTCAGGATTTGACACAAATTGCCAATTTATTTTCGAATTTGTGCATTTTTCATAGTTTTTGAGCATTTCTGACTCCTTTACATTTTAAAATTAGAAGCTGTGAATGATGCACATAGTAAACTATCTCATCAGGGCATAATAGAGATGGAAAGAAAATACCAGGGAAGATTTAATCGCCCCATAATGACGAATTTTTGTTATATAGTTGAAAAAAGGCTCTTGTTGCTACTCCCGAGGGTAAATGTACTAAGAGAAGCCTCATAAGGAGGAAAAATTGGCTTTAATTCAGTTGTAAATGAGCTTATTTTAGTTATATACGGATTTTCATGAAGAATTTATAAAACAAAAATATATTTTATGAACATATTTTCTTTAAAATTAAAATAAAGGCTTATTTTACAAATTTATCGAAATTTTCGGGAAACGTGGCATTCCAGAACAAAAAAAATATCCTTTTTGAATTCAGAGCACAAAAACACATTAAAATCAATGCCCTATAAATAGTAAATTTTAATTAAAAAAAATACACTTTTTAAGTGTATTTATCAGGTTGATAAATTTAATACCAATTAAACATTAACACATCCCGACCTGTTTTGTCTAGTTGTATAAAAACCTATCTACTTTTGATTTTAGGAACTGAAACGGAATGAACTTGTTAAACCGAATAAAAACTACCTGTTTATGTAAAACCGTCGGTTTTATTCATCTATATCTATAGGGTTTAATACCAGTAATTGAACTTTTTTCAAATTAAATAAAAATAGACGGGGTAATGGCATTCAAGAACAAATAAACTTTTTAAACTAAATAAAAACATGAATTTATTCCGGTTGTACGATACTTACAATCATATTCTTGGTTTTCTCTGATAAAAGACTAATTACATTTCTTAAACCGGATAAAAAAAGACGGTTTGAATTTTATCACCACAGATGTAGGGTTTCGGATTTATGTGGACAGCCCCATGGAACAAAAAACTCAAAAGAAACACAATCATTGTCGTGGGCTTAAGTAGGACTCGAACAGTTACCTTGGTGGAATCGATCTACCTACCTACCTTGTGCTTGGTATAATGGTAATACAGCGGTAACTACAACTGTAACCAAGTGAACGGATAAATAGGACTGGTTCGCATGTGTAAGGGCTAGCTATCATCTCCCTGGAGCTCAGTACTGTACCTGTCTTATTACTTAAGAATATCTGTATAATAAATATCCAAGTTCATTGCATGCTGAGTATTTACTTGAACCCACCCTCAGTTAAGGACACAAAAGATGGCGACGGGGATGCCAAATCGACAGTTTTAATGGATACAGCAAGTTCATCTTCTGGAGTTTTGTTTTGGTGCGATTACCTGGAAAGATTGGTAAGAAGAAAAATTTTATTCTGCTAAACGATGGAAGCGCAAGTAGCCCAAATTCTGCAACAAAATCAAGAGCTGATTAATACTTTGGCAAATAGATTAGGAAGTAATCAAAAGGTAGCAGTTCAATTCGAAAAGTTTAATGAGGAATCGGAACTGTTCGACTCTTTTTTGGAACGTCTCGAAAATTATATGGACATACAGAAGGTTCCTGCCGAGCAGCGAGCTAAAGTGTTAATTTCAAGTTTAAGTCCTAAATTGTATCAACTCTTAAAGAATTTGTTGGCTCCTAACCTACCATCAGCTCAAAGTCTGGAGGACTTGAAAGCAGTGCTACGAAAACATTTAACGCCAAAACCTTTGATTATACCTTCACGTCACCGATTTTTAAATCGTAAACAGCAGGAAGGGGAAACAATCAACACTTACTTAGTTGAATTACGTGCCTTAGCGGTAAATTGTGATTATGATGGCAAAATGTTAAATATAATGCTAAGGGATGTATTTGTAAGTGGGCTCCGAAACAAGATGATCTTGGACAGATTGTTCGAAGAGGACAATATTGATTTAGATAAGACTGTGCAAATAGCGTTAGCTATGGAAAGAGCTTACAAGGGTGCTAGTGATGTCTTGGGTAGTTCTGCAAACATAAATGCCATGAGTGAAAAACCTAAAAACAGGGGTTATAAAAGTGACAAAAAGCGTAATTTGCCTCAGGGTAAAAATGAATCTTGTACGCGATGTACTGGTACTGATCATACCAGTAGGAACTGTAAGTTTAAAAACAGTGAGTGTTATTTTTGTCACAAGACTGGGCACATTTCGAAAGCTTGTTTTGCAGTGAAACGAAAAGTGGCTAAGCAAAGTCGGGTGGACCTAAAGGAAAGTTCCACAGAAAGCCAAGATAAAATTCCAATGTATGGGTTGAATGCGTGGGATAACACTTTGAGTGAAGAGGAACCAAAGAGACCTCCGATCATGATCAATTTAAAAATTGAAGATCAGACCTGTTCTATGGAAGTAGACACAGGGGGGACAGTTAGTGTTATGAGCTTAAGGAAATTCAGGAAAATTTCTGAGAAAAAGATTCAGCCTACAAAGTTGGTGTTTAAAACCTATAGTGAGGATACAGTTGTACCACTAGGGTATGTTACAGTTAAAGTTCAATATGATGAACAAGTTCTGAAGTTAAATTTGTATATTGTAAAACAAGATTTAGAAACAATCTTGGGTAGAGAATGGTTATACAAATTGAAGTTAAACTGGCAAAATTTAAATGCAATCAGATCGGTCAAAACTCTGGAATTGAATGATCTTTTGGAAAAGTACGAAGTTCTGTTCGATGAAAAACTAGGGGAAATTAACAATCATGAAGTTAATTTGGAGTTAAAACCGGGGGTAAAACCGATATTTTGTAGGTATAGAAACGTACCTTTTGCACTAAAAACCCGAGTAGAAGAGGAAATCGCCAGGTTAGAAAAAGAGGGAATCATAGAAAAAGCAGAAAGTTTTTTCAAGATGAAATTAATTTTCTAGGACATAAAATAAACGCTAAGGGGTTACATAAAACAAATGAGAAGATTTCTGCTATTGTGAGCGCAAATGTACCAAAAGATGTACATGAGGTAAAAAGTTTTCTGGGGTTAGTGAACTTTTATGGTAAATTTTTCCCAAACTTATCAACTATAGCTAATCCACTAAATGAGTTGACTAAAAAGAATGTCAAGTTCTTTTGGTCAGATAAATGTCAAAAAGCTTTTCAGAGAATTAAAAGGGAAATTTGCTCTGAGAGGGTTCTAGCACATTATGACCCCAACTTGCCTATATCATTGGCAACAGACGCATCGCCAGTGGGAGTAGGGGGTGTGCTTTCTCACGTTTTCCCAGGTGGAAGGGAAAGGCCTATAGCGTTCGCATCAAGAACACTAACTGTGACTGAGAGAAAGTATTCACAGTTAGATAAGGAAGCACTAGCGATCGTCTGGGCTGTAAAAAAGTTTTACTTGTATTTAAAAGGTAGTAGATTTACCTTAATTACAGATCATCGACCGTTAGTTCATATTTTTGGGTCGAAAAAAGGGTTGCCTGTTTTAACAGCAACTAGACTTTTACATTATGCACTAACTTTGCAATCTTTTCAGTTCGACATTGTGTACAGAAACACGAAGGACCACGGAAACGCAGATTTCCTGTCCCGATTCCCGAAAGCATCTGAAGATTTCGAGGTGATGGACGATGTTAAAATATTCCAGATGTCGCAGATAGAGACATTGCCGGTAACAGCAAGGGAAATACGGGAAGCTACAAAGACAGATAGTGAGTTAGGTCCTCTGTTACAAGACCTACTGAAAGGTAAAGATTTGAAGGGGAAAGAGGCAAGGTATAGTATAGAAGATGGGTGCATAATGTATGGTCAGCGTGTATGGGTTCCTAGGGTATTGCAGAAGAAGGTTCTTGATGAACTTCACGAAGGACATTTGGGAACTGTTAAAATGAAGGCTATAGCTCGTTCTTTTGTTTATTGGTTCAACATTGACAAGGATATCGAGGAAACAGTGAGGAACTGCAAGGACTGTTTTAAGCATAAAGCTGATCCTTCTAAGGTTCGTGTTCATCATTGGGAATATCCTAGTTTTCCTTGGGAGAGAATTCATGTTGATTTCGCGGGACCAATTTTCGAGCATATGTTTCTAGTTATTGTAGATGCCTATTCAAAATGGTTAGAGGTTTATACTATGAAAGTTACGACAGCATCTAAAACGATTGAGTGTCTAAGGGACTGTTTTTCCAGATTTGGACTTCCCGTTGTTTTAGTAAGCGACAATGGGCCCCAATTCACATCTTCAGAGTTTCGAAAGTTTCTAAATAAAAACGGAATAAAACACAAAACGTGTGCGCCTTTTAAACCCTCAACCAACGGGCAGGCGGAACGTTACGTGTATACACTGAAGCAGTCTCTAAGAGCAATGCAACGATACCCTGGAACGATCCAACAAAAGGTATTAACTTTCCTTATGAATTACAGGAAAGCACCGAATATGACAACATCCCAAAGTCCGGCCATGCTGTTTCTCAAACGAGAGATCCGGACACGTCTCGATCTTCTACTGCCTGATCAGAAGGAAAGGATCCACCATAAGATCAGAAAAGACGTTTATTTTCAGGACAGGAAGTTCGAGGTTGGTGAAAAAGTCGCAATTCGCGATTACCGTTCTGCAAATTCCAGATGGAAGATAGGGACCATCCTAAATCAAGATGGAGAACTCCACTATACTGTGAAAGTGAACGGGAATCTCGAGCGCCGACACGTGGATCAAATCAGACCAGCAGGAGACCATCTCCAAAGGGACGCTGATGATGTTCCAGCCTGGAAAAGCTGGAGACCAGCCGAAGCCGAGGTACGTCCGGAGACAACCGAGCCTGTGCCAACAGCGGAACCAGCATCTCCGCTGTCCCAACCTATCCAAACGGCTCCACCACAAGACCAGTCCAGTTCCCCAGGACCCAGACCCGATCCAGATCCCAGAGTGGAGTCCGGTTCACCAGTGATCTCCAGTCCACTAGGACACAGACCAGATCCAAATCCTAGAGTGGAACCACGAAGGTCAACCAGAGTCCGGAAACCTCCAGACAGACTTGGTTATCCGAATTAAGTCGAGAGGGGTGTCGTGGGCTTAAGTAGGACTCGAACAGTTACCTTGGTGGAATCGATCTACCTACCTACCTTGTGCTTGGTATAATGGTAATACAGCGGTAACTACAACTGTAACCAAGTGAACGGATAAATAGGACTGGTTCGCATGTGTAAGGGCTAGCTATCATCTCCCTGGAGCTCAGTACTGTACCTGTCTTATTACTTAAGAATATCTGTATAATAAATATCCAAGTTCATTGCATGCTGAGTATTTACTTGAACCCACCCTCAGTTAAGGACACAAAAATCATATAATCAATAAATTCAGAGTTCTAAATGAAAAAACCGCCTTTCCAACCGATTCGATTGAACTTTTGTCTTTTGTTGGTTACTTATCTTATTGTTCAAGCAAAGAGCATCTCTGGTAATATGAATTCCTGCCTTTTTAATGCTTAAGATTTATAAGTTATGGTTGTAGCTCCAAAGTAGTTATGATTGGCCCTTATATTCTTGGGCGCGGGGGTCTAAAAGACTATTTTGTCACAAAGTTATGATTTTTGTACGATTCAATTTATCACCGAGACCGCACTTCGCGAGCAGTGTCGATGGTTTCGGTTTTCCCCTCCTTTCGCCGTTGAGGGAGAAAGCCCCCGTCCATCCCCACGAGCTGCAAGTGTCCGGTCCTTCCTGGAAAAATGAGAAGACCATGGGAACATAGCATACTCTTTTGTTTAGAAGTGACCGACCGACTGACTGTCGCCCAGATCCAGATGTCCTCTGAAAGGGGAGATAATGAATGCCCAAGGACACCCCCAAGTCGTGGGACAGCTTCAAACCTTCGCCAACGCCCTCTGCTTTTTTGTGTCATAATTGGCAGTGTTAGAGAAGAATATTGTGCGTTTGGTTAGAGCTGTTCATTATTGTTACATTTACATTACGATCAAATTTTTGCGTAAGTAAAATGAAATCCTGGTTTTCTTAATTCTAAAATTGTCTTAAGTTATAATGTGTTACCTGAAATTATCATGTGTTGATCATTAATTTGTTTTTGAGAAAAATCCTCTTCTGCCTTAAGCAAATTATCAAAACGAACCCCAATACTAGTATATCACGTAATAGAGTGTTTTCAGGTGACGTCACAACCGGTTATTTTCTTTTAGGGCTTTTAACTGTTGCTAAGGCCGTTGTTTATCTGTTGCTAAGGCGGTTTTTAGGTATGGGATGACGTGATTGCAAATGCTCAAATAGAAGAATTCCACGGCTAGTCATTTTCTGTAACTGTTAACCTTTGTAGGGCAAAAAACTGTAACTTTTCTGTTGCTAAGGCCGTTGTTAGGTCCGAGTCATGTGATTGAAAATGCTCTATTTCTTTAATTGCTTGATTTAGGTTTCGATTTGATGTCACGTTATCTTTTAACAGTTTTTTGTTTTATTTTTAACCGCTTTAACTAGTTTTTCGTTGCTAAATACGTATGGAGGTTTTCCCCATTTGAAGTTTGGCTTAGCAAATAAAACCAAGTCTCTCAAATTAATATAATTTGAAAAATATATGTAAGAACAGAAGTAATTTCTTTGATATAATTTCCTTTTAAATATACCTTTTCTAATGTATGGTTTTAACAACAAATTGGTTGTGTTTTTCTTGGACAATTTTTTAACAAAATACAGTGAACAAAATTAATGTATATGATGAATATTTTTTAAAAATCTTTTTATTACTTTTAAATAATTTCAAATGTTTATAATGTTTAGAGTTTGAAATCACTAGAATAGAATAGAGTTGCTTCAAATGAAAGAACATTTAGCAAATTAAAAATTGTGAAAAACTTTCTTAGAACAACACTGACTGATCCACGTCTGAATGCTCTCATGATGCTTACGTGTGAGAAGGACATTTTGGATTGTTTAGATTTGGGCGCTGTGGTGGTTAGATGGGCTCATCTAAAAAAGCGACGTGTTAAAATTAATGTTGAATAAATGAATGTTAATAAATGAAACAATGAATTTGATTCCTTAAATATAAATAAACAAGCTAAATATTTATAAGTTGTACTTGGCATTTTACTGAAAACTTCATCCTGTTAATTTAATCAGATTCACGAATTTCCGTCCACGCATACTGCTAAAAATAAAGATTTTTTTATCAAAATATTTTACTGGAATATTTACAGCAATCGAACGCAAGTGGGAGGTGTGTCATGTGTCCTCTGCTACATTCTAATGTGTAACGCATTAAAAGTTCAAAAGTGCAAAATTTTATCCCAATTGATTAATACTACTTCTGTCAATGCGTCTTTGTGTGTTTTATACAAATCCAGTTTTCTTCCCATCTGCAAAAAACTTGGTATACGAACGTAGAAAATTTCAAAGAAAAACATAGGCTATGTTTCGAAAACCATAAATGACCCCTTGACCATCTTTTTTTTCCCTTTTATAGTTATTTTGCCGAAATTGCTTTATAAGAAATATGTTTGCCTCAAAAAGAAATATGTTTGCCCCATTGTTACAAAGAAAAAATAAGCAGAATAACAAGTTTTTAAAAGAAAAACTAGACACAAGTCTACTTAAATTTTATACCAATAATTTAAAAATATATTTCTAAGAAATTTAAAATTTTAATCTGCCAAGTATGGTTTTAAAATATCTTTATTTGAGAGTTTATCTTATTTTCTTAAGTAAAAAGTTTCATGGAATTACATTGTTGTTAGAATAGTCTCCATGGAATATTAAAAATGTTAAAGCAACTATGAAAGATATATTTTTCTCAAATTGGATTAAAAAAGTTAATTAAAATCCTAAAGATATCCAGGGCTTTAAATGTACATTTTAAGTAATTTTTGGGAGAATATTTGTTTAATACATCTTATTGTTTTTCATGGGGGTCATGTGGTAAATGTTGAAATCGTTCAAACCTTTACATGCTTCACAACTAGATGAATTTTAATACATCTAACTCAATAAAGTAAGGTAAAGAATTCATTAAAAATTTTAAAGAAGAAAGCTATTAATCCACTCGTGCAAGACCGGTAATATCAGCTAGTTTTACATAAGACATAATATATACAGACACATATACTATTTTTAAAGATTTAATTTAAAAAAAAAATTAGTCGGCAAATTCGTCATATACGCCCCCCCAATGAATTCTGCTTAAATACGCCCCTGCCTATACATTTTATACCTATTTGAATTGAAATAGAAACATTTGAGCAACAATGAGTATCAATTAGCTCAAAATTGTTTATAATAGACAAATAAGAGTGAACAAGTTTTTCCCATTCTGTTTTAGGTTCTATTTATTTAAATCAGAGAATTGCATCACATCCAAGTTCCAGCTCACAGGACGTTTTACAAATGTAATGAGAATGGACCAAATGGCGTTTGGTTTTGGTGACCACTTTTGTGGCATCAATTCTAACCGTTTTTTGGTTGATCATTTAATTTGTACATCTATTTCTTTTTCTGTCTATGGTTTAATAGCTGAATTAACCCAGTCTACCAGATGTTTTTGGGAATGGCGACTTACAATGGAGTTAAGGTAAGCATCTTATTAAACATCCTGTGCTCTTTCAAGGATCTGCTTTTGCATTCCTTCTTTACCTATCTGTAATCCTCTAAAATAAGCAATCATATTTTCTTTTTTAATATCTAGGATGTGGGAGTTTAGTGTATTTTATCCAGATAAGTTAGATACCCACAAGCTCCTAAGGTGTAGCCCCCAGTAGCTGACTGGATCTTCTCAGTATCTGGCTGACATTTAAAACTGATTACTATCCATAATGACAGATATTTATTACTTATAGTTGAAAATATTCCCAATTCCGTATTTTGGAAACTTCTAAACACACAAAGGAAATACTGTTGTTCCTTTAACACTTTCTATCTGAAGCCTCCCAAGGCTAGCATTGAATCCAATAACAAACCACTTACTTAAAACCAATCTATGGATTTACTCTCACCCAGTGGCGGATCTAGAACATGAGCAAGGGGGGGGCTAATAATCTGATTGAGGATGATAATGAAGTAACAAGCCGTGCTTTTTACAATATTCATTAATGTATTAAATATTGAGGGCAGTGTTGATTGTAAATGACTAGTATTGTTAAATATAACTAATTAATTAGTAATTAAATTAGTTAATCAATAAATATATCAAAATAATAAGGGTGTGTCAACCGGGAGGTTTTTTTTTACGATGATATGAGTCAAATATTTTTTTCCAAGAATATAGATCAAATGTGAATTTTCGTGCACTTAATTTCAATGTTTAACGAATAATACATCCATCCCGAGGCATAAGGGGGGTTTGGGGGAACCTCCCCCAAGAAAATTTTTGAAAATTTGACCCTAAAAAGTTGTGTTTTGTCTAATTTTTGGTCATTTGGGACTCTTTGAGTGTCACACGAAAAAGATGATTTCTTGTACTCGTTTTCAAAGGAAAAAACTGCAAGATATAAGAATTTCATGGGGGTGGTTTGAACCCCGTAACCCCGTCTCTATTTTCACAGAGTAAATGTTTTGTAAGAGACTTAGCGCATTAGACCCTTTTAAAAAGGGAATCTTATAAAAACCAGGGAGTTAAAGATCTTGCAGAGGGTCTAAAGCTCATAACCTTTAAGTTGTGAAACAAATCTATAAAAATGTAAGGGGCTAAGTATTTTGGAGGTTATGCTTTGTAAGGCTTAGAAAGCTCATTGGAATCTACAAGTTCCGAATCGCATTTATATTAAAGTGATGAAAGCTAAAGATCTTGGAGGGGGCTAACGCTTTTAGGCTAAAGCTCATTAAATTGCGAACTAAATACTATAAAACATCGCAAAGAGGCTAATTCTTTATGGGGGCTAAAACTCATTGGCCCCTTTAAATTGTGAATTGAATCTACAAAAACTCAGGGCTAAAAGCCTTGTAGGAGCTAAAGATCATGGAAGGATTCATAAGGGTTAAAGCTCATTAAATAGTGAACCAAATATATTTAAAAACGCAAGAGGGCTAAAAGCTTTGTAAAGGCTATTAAAGAGCATGGAGGGGGCTAATGTTTCATAGGACTAAAGCTCATTAATTTGTGTAACAAACATAAAAACGCAAGGAGGCTAATGCTTTTAGGGGCTAAGCTCATTGGACCCTTTAAATTACGAATCAAATCTTCAAACATGCAGGGGGCTAATAATTTGTAAAGGCTAAAACCTCTAGAAATCTTTAAATAGTGAATAGAGTTTATAAAAATGCAGGGGGCTAAAGATCTTGGAAGGGGCTTAATGCTTTGTAGACCCTTTGAATTGAGAAAAAGGCAACAAAAAACTGAAAACAAAGTTTAAAATTTTGAAAATTTAAACAAAATTTTCTAAAAACTTAATTTTTTTTCGAAAAAGTTCATTTTTATGTAGTGTAAACTTAAGTCCCAAGGGGGGGGCTATAGCCCCTATAGCCCCCCTATTAAGAACTCATAAGTAATAGCAGTTAAGGATTTATTAAGTTATGTACGTAGGAACATTCTAACGGGGCGTGTTGTTGTCACAACTCGTTAATACATCAATCTTAGTTAGTGTTGCCAATTGAGGGCAACGAAAGTCTCTCTAGGTTATAGTTACAGTTAATCCACAACAGTCCTTCCCCCCAGGCTTTTTTGAGCACCTGTTTACAATCGGGGGGGGGGTACCAGGACTGGAAGTCAATAACTTTGTAAGTTCTGGGTTATACTAGCACATACATAAACAACATTAAAAGTTCTGGGTTATCAGCACATCTCTTCCCTTTAGGTAACATAGTCCTCAAGATAAACTGGAGGTTTCCTAGTCCTTGTTGGCCTAGGAGAAGGATCGGCCTCTTCCTGCTTCTCAGGGGTTATGGGGGGGGGGACTCGAAACTGGTAGATTCGAAGACGAGTCTGCAGGTAGGTCTGGATCAGGCACGGGTGGGATTGGGGTTGAGGCTTCTGTTTCTGGCGACAAACCTGGAACAGCTTGTTCCCCCGTCGGTACGGTACTCTCCTGCATGGTGGTGTCCGGCAGGGCTCCTTGGCGACGTCTCAGCTGGTCGATGTGACGTCTCCACACGAAACCCTCCGAGGTAGTCACTTCGTACATGGTAGGGCTAGTTGCCTGTGATACCGTCGCTGGAACCCATTTGTTGTGGGGTGGGAACCCCAAGGCGAACACCTGATCTGATGGAGCGAACCTTCGTCGGGGGTCCCTTGGCTCCTTGTGCGGAAGTTCTGCCCAATCTGGATGGAGCCTGTCCAGGCAGGTCCTTAGGCGTCGGTTCATGAGTAGCTCAGCAGGGGAGACCTTCGACAGGGTGTTTGGCGTGCTGTGTTGAGCCAGGAGGAATGATGCAAGTCGGGAGTCCCAATCCCCAGAAACTATTCTCTTGAGAGCATCTTTCGTCGTTTGCACCATTCTCTCCGCCTGTCCATTAGATGACGGGTGTCCGGGCGCTGTCCTGACATGACCGATTCCGTTACTGGCCAGGAATGAGGCGAACTCTGCTGATGTGAACCCCGTCCCGTTGTCAGTGACTACTGCGTCTGGAATGCCGTGGGTAGTGTTGCAAAGGCTGGAAAAAACCCGGGAATAAACCGGGTTTTTTGGGAAGGGAATTTTGAAAATTTCCGGGAGTTTTCGGGAATTTTGACTTTTGACACGGGAGAAGGAAAAAACATCTGAACTCGCTTAAGAAATCGTGTTTATTATGTTGATTCTTTCTTCAATGTGGAGAATTATGAATTCCCGGGAGTTAGCAAATTTTAAGACACGGGTAGTAAAATATCAAAATTATGCTTAATATTTATGATGACTAAAATTTATTTTGAACTTCATATCATAAACAGGGAAAATCTGCGTTGTGACCTTTAGAAAATATATTCAAATTTAAACAATTGAAATAATTATCTTCATCTGACAAATACCAAATCACCGATCTACATTCTACATACATTTTTTTCCCTGTTTTTGTCATAGTTTGGTGCCCACATGGACATGAATGATTTGATTTTATGTTCGATTTGAATCGCTTGAACTAATGTTAAAGTTACAGACAGTAATAAGTTAAAAATAACAAGTTTTGAGAAAAAATAGTTTGAAATAACGAAATAACTCTTAGCTACGAGAATTCTTGAAGTGAAAATTTTAACCTTAAGCCTAAAGATGGCCGTCTTTGTTTATATTCAAAACTTCCTCAAAATTCCCAATATTCCCCAAAATTCCGGGTTTATTCCCCAAAATTCCCGGGTTTTTTCCCATGTTTCAAAAACTGCGGGAATTTTGCATCTCTACCTTTGACACAGGAGAAGGAAAAAACATCTCACCTCGGTTAAGAAATCTTATTTATGTTGAAATTAATAAGTAATAAAAGTAATAATAAAATAATTAATAATAAGACAAACATTAATAAGTTTAAAAATAACAAGTTTTGAGAAAAGAAATGAAAATTTTAACCTTAAGCCTAAAGATGGCCGTCTTTGTTTATGTTCAAAACTTCCTCAAAATTCCCAATATTCCGGGTTTATTCCCCAAAATTCCCGGGTTTTTTCCCATGTTTCAAAAACTGCGGGAATTTTGCATCTCTAGCCGTGGGTGGCAAACATGGTGCGTAGAGCTTTGGTGGTGCACTCAGAGTTGGTGGACGGGACTCTGACGACCTCCAGCCACTTTGAGAAAGAGTCCACGACCACTAGGAACGTTGACCCTTGGAAAGGTCCTGCATGATCAAGGTGGAGTCGAGACCAAGGTCTTTTGGTGTCCTCCCATGTTCCGAGGGTCTTGGGGGGCGCGTGGCGAGTCTGCTGACAACTGGTGCAGCCGTTCACCAGCTCTTCGATTTGCTGGTCCATCTTTGGCCACCACATGTAGCTCCTCGCCAAACTCTTGGTTCGCCCGATCCCCTGATGTGACTGGTGGACTATGGCCAATAGTCGGGCCCGTGCCTTCTGGGGTATAATTACTCTCCCCCCCCATAGCAGGCATCCTTTATGGGTCGATATTTCATGTTTCCGATGGAGGAAAGGGGCAAATTCTTCGCCAGGTTTCTCCGCCGGCCAACCCTTTAGGACCCAGTTAAGGACCCGGGCGAGAACAGGGTCTTGTTGGGTCATGCGGGAAATATCCCTGGCTGCAAGCGGGGGCCTATCAAGGGCCTCCAGGAGTAGGACCTCTCTTGGGGATGACTCCTCCTGTCCCATCCTAGGGTCAGGAAGTCGGCTGAGCCCGTCCGCGTTAGCAATGGACTTCCCTGGTTTGTACACGAGGTGGTAGTCGTAGGTACTCAAGGTAAGGGACCAGCGCTGCATTCTGGGCGACAGCATCCCAGGTGTTGGCCTGTCTTCGGCCAGCAGGCCCAGCAATGGCTTGTGATCTGTCCTTACCTCAAACTTTTGCCCGTAAAGGTAGTTGTGGAATTTTCTCACGCCCTGGATGATGGCCAGAGCTTCCTTATCGATTTGAGCATAGCGCCTCTCGGTGGGGTTCATAGTCCTAGAGTAGTACGCCACTGGCGCCTCTACCCCCTCGGTTATTTTGTGGCTGAGGACTGCTCCCACCCCATACATCGATGCATCGCAGGTCAGGATAATCGGTTTCTTCTCGTCGAAGTGGACCAGGAGGGTGTCAGCTGACAAAAGGCCCTTCACCCTCCTGAAAGCCTCCTCATGAACGTCCTCCCACCTCCATCTGGCCCCTTTATCCAGCAGTCGATGCAGGGGTTCTGCCACTGCCGCCTTATTTTCCAGGAAGATATGGTAGAAATTGAGGAGGCCTAAGAAAGCCTGCAACTCCTCTTTCTTGGTAGGGGTTGGAGCCTCCTTTATTGCTCGAACCTTATCCGAGGTGGGTTTGATTCCCTCTGAATTGACCTCGAATCCCAAGAAGTTGATCTTCGTTGTGCCAAAGATGCACTTCTCCTTGTTGACCCTCAAGCCTGCTTTGGAAAACCTGCCTAGGACCTCCTTCACTCTCTCTGTCAGCTCCTCCAGGGTTGATGCCTTGATCAGGATGTCATCGAAATAGGGCAGGACACCTGGGAGGTTGGCCAGCAGGGTTTCCATAAAATGCTGGAATATCCCTGGGGCAGTGGATATTCCAAACTGCAGGCGGTTGACCCTGAAAGCCCCTCGGTGGGTTACGATGGTCTGTGCCCTTGCCGAAGGCTCATCTACCACTAGCTGCAGATATGCCTGAGACAAATCTAGTTTTGCAAAGAAACGGCTCCCTGACAGCTCAGCAAGGATTTGGTTGACTGCTGGGACTGGGTACGGATGACTGCCGAGGGCTTTGTTGACAGTACACTTGTAATCCCCACACAGCCGAACCTTCCCGTTGGCTTTTAGGACAGGAACCACCGGTGTTGCCCACTCCGAGTACCCCGTTGGCTCAAGTACTCCTTGGTCCTGTAACCGTTGGAGTTCTTCCTCAATTTTGGGCCTGAGGGCAAAGGGTACGTTTCTGGCTTTGCATTGGATAGGCCTTACAGAGGGGTCCAGGTGTAAGCTGATAGGGGGCCCCTTGCAGCTGCCCAATTCTTTGCCGAAAACCTCGGGGAACTCCTTGATAATATCGTTGAGGGATGTAGAGTTCAGCGTGTGGACCCCCACCACCGAGATCCCTAAAGGCCTGAACCAGTTTAGGCCCAGAAGTCCCAGTCTCTCTCTCCTGGCCACTAGGAGTGGCAGCTCCTTTACTGTGGCCCCGTACTTCACCATCACTTTGCACTGACCGCATATGTCTACTGGTTGCCTGTTATAGTCTCGCACTACGTATGGTGACTTTTTGAGGGCTGGGGGATTCTTCGGATGCAATCTATCGAATGTTTCTTTGTCAATGATGGAGACCTTTGCTCCAGAATCCACTTCCATGGTGCAAGGTCGACCGTTGATAATGACGGTGGTGCTCATATCAGGTATCCCACCTATTAACTTGTTTACACTTGTTAAGTTGTTTAGGTGCAACGCATCAAGGGTTTCTGGTCCCTCCCAAAGGCCGGGCTCTTCATCCAGCTCCTGCTCGTGGACAGTCCTATTAGAGTGTTTATTGGAACACACTCTCTGAATGTGACCTCGTATGCCACAAGTATGGCAGTCCGCGTCTTTGAAAGGGCACTGGCTCCTGGGATGAGCTCCTCCGCAGCCCTTGCAGCTCGCTCTCCTTGGCCCTGAAGGCTGGCGGCGTTCCCTCTTTGGATGTCTTGACACGGCCAATGCAGATGTTGATCCGGACTCCCTGATCTCTCTCACCTGAGAGTTCGCTGACTCTGCTGCCAAGGCCTTGTCCCTGGCCTGTGCGAAGGACAATGATGTCTCCGAAAATAATCGTCGCTGGAGGGCCTCGTCGTGAAGTCCGCAGACCAAGCGATCCCTCAGCATAACGTCCAGGTAGCTGCCGAAATTGCAGTGCTCTGTTAGTTTTCTCAGCTCCGCTATGTATTCAGCCGCACTCTCCCCTGGTCGTTGATTTCGACGGTAGAATAGGAACCTTTGGAAAATCTCCGATGGTTTAGGGGAAAGATGGCCCCTTACAATATTTAGCAACTCCTGGAAAGTCTTGGATTTCGGGCTATCCGGAGATACCAGGGACCGGATGACTCCGTACAACTTGGGACCGCCGACGCTCAGAAAGGCGGCCCTCATTTTCGCTGGGTCGACGATGTCGTTGGCGGCCAAGAAACACTCCAGGCGCTCTTCGTACGAATCCCAAGATCCTGGTTGCCCCAAGTCGAACGGCTCCAGCGTCCCAATGGTGGCCATGGTGGAGTATGATGTGACCTCCGGCGTCGGTTTTAGGGTTGGCTGGCAGCGATGAGCGGGGAAAACCCGGCCGGTATCACGACCCGCGTGGTTGGCGTCGGTTAGGCCTAGTCGGCAGTGAGCGGCAGCATTTTCTGGCGGCTATGGTCTTTTAGCGTTTCAGTCAGACAATCCCATCCTCGTCGCCACTATTAAGAACTCATAAGTAATAGCAGTTAAGGATTTATTAAGTTATGTACGTAGGAACATTCTAACGGGGCGTGTTGTTGTCACAACTCGTTAATACATCAATCTTAGTTAGTGTTGCCAATTGAGGGCAACGAAAGTCTCTCTAGGTTATAGTTACAGTTAATCCACAACACCCCCCCATAGATCCGCCACTGCTCTCACCTTTGGCAGAATCCACTTTGGTTTCTTACTTCAAATTAGCAATAAATATTCATTAACATGTAGATCCTATAACATTCATTTAAACTAAAACAAAGACACTTTTAGAATCATCAGTAATGTTTCAAAACTGAACCTGTTGAATTGAAAAGTTCAAATATCCTGTCAAAAAATCCTTATCCTATACCGACCCCAAATAATATGTAATTGCTGAGTCAAGCAAGAAAGAAGCTGGGAATGATGCAGAATTACATAGTCGGCTGGAAGAAGCAGACGTCACTTGCATGGGCGTAGCCAGGTTTCATGTTAGGGGGGGGGCAAGGATTCTTACCTGTGCTCTTGATGTTGCGATTGCGAATACTAGTGACTAGGGGTTGACTCAATATTTCCAAGGCCCCCCCATACCCCATGGCGAGTACTTTTACACCCTACATTTTAGGATACTTATACTTGAACTTTAAACTTTTTGATTTGAACTTTTGCCCACCTAACGTAAAAATATGGGTAATGAATGTGAGCTTAAAAATGGGGGGTCTGGGGGTCCTCCCCCATAAATTTTTTTTAAAATTCGCCCCTCTAAGTAGTGTTTTAGCTCATTTTGAGACTCTTTGGCCGAACAGAACCGCTTCTTGTAAGCCACACAGTTTTCAAGGATAATTATGTACTATTGCTTTAATAAAGTTTTTCAAAAAATTGAATTTTCAGTCCTAAAATTTTCATTAAAATGCAAGACACAATTTTAATTATTGGATAACTTTAATGTTTAGTCAATTACAATAATAGCTTGATGCAGGGGCGTTGCCAGAGGGGGGGATTTGGGGATATATCCCCTTCGAAACTTTCCTTTCTTGACCATAGAAAATCACTAAAACTACCTCATATCCCCTCCCAAAATATCAATATACCCCTCTAAAAATTTTTTTCTGGCTACACCACTGGTCCCATGTGATACCTTAGTATTGGAAATATATATTTGTGGAATGGCATATATGTATCATGCTTTATTTTTATAATTTTAATTAAAACCTTCTGCAAACGGACTGGCCTAGTATCTGAGAGAGAGAATCTATATCTAGAGCATCCCATTGGTTGGTTGGCTCGTTAGTGTTTTATGGCGCATGATCCACTTTAGGATATTATGCGCCAGACAATACAAAATAAAACTACTAGAGCATCCGACTCTGACTGCAAAGCCGTACATCTGGGGTTCGAATCCCCGTTTGGCATGGATGTTAGTTTCTGTCATTGTGTGTGATGAATGAATGTGACCCCCCTGTAAAAAGGGGCTGTGGCTGTGAATGTGTGGCGTGGGCAACAGTACTTCACCTCTGTGGCTTCGGTCCACAGGTAACGCAAAGTAAGTATGCTTCCAGCATTACTTGGGTTAATGAACTTAGTTCAGCTGTAACTGTTCAAAATTACCTGCCATTAGAAAAAAAAATTAAAACTTCTATATTGATTGAGAAAATATTAAAAATTTTCATGATAAATATAATCGAGAGGTTGACAAAAAATCTCGTTGAAAAGGATGGGCAGTTACCGAGAAAATTCAGTCAGCTAATTGGGGCCACATTTTAAGAGTTTGTGGGTATCTAACTTATCTGATTAATTAAAGTACACAAAACTCCCATATCATAGATATTAAAAAAGAAAATATGATTGCTTATTTTAGAGGATTACAGATAGGTAAAGAAGGAATCCAAAAGCAGATCCTTGAAAGAGCACAGGATGTTTAATAAGATGCTTACCTTAACTCCATTGTAAGTCGCCATTCCCAAAAACATCTGGTAGACTGGGTTAATTCAGCTATTAAACCATAGACAGAAAAAGAAATAGATGTACAAATTAAATGATCAACCAAAAAACGGTTAGAATTGATGCCACAAAAGTGGTCACCAAAACCAAACGCCATTTGGTCATTCTCATTACATTTGTAAAACGTCCTGTGAGCTGGAACTTGGATGTGATGCAATTCTCTGATTTAAATAAATAGAACCTAAAACAGAATGGGAAAAACTTGTTCACTCTTATTTGTCTATTATAAACAATTTTGAGCTAATTGATACTCATTGTTGCTAAAATATTTCTATTTCAAATATAAAATTTATACAAAGCATGGAAACCAATATTTTTTAACAAAAACTATTTTTAAGATTGTGCAAAAAAAGAAGTGGTATTAACCAATTGGTAATAAAAATTAAGTGTGTCAGCCATGATATATATGTAAAATAAGCAAATGTCTAAAACTTAGAATTTTACTAACTTGCCAAAACTAACACAATGTAAATGCTAATTTGTTTAAACTATATAAATAGTAAATTGTTCAGAACTATCCTGATAATATTTACACGGGTTGTATGTATTTCATTCCCTATTCATGTTGAGTTTCAATTCTAACTAAATTATACACTTTCCAATTAGTGCCTCAATCCAATAATAGAAAGAATTTCAGTTTGCGAAGTATTCTTGGAACCAAAATTTCCCTGGTATGGGTATCAAATTTTACATGACTATAGTCACAAAATTACATATTTGTGGAACAGCATTTTGAATATTAAATAAATACTTTGATCTAGCATAAAGACTGAATGGTAATAAAATATTTCTAACAATGAAGTTAACAATATTAAGATGAAACTAAAATAACAGATTTCTCATAAAAGCTTCTTCAAATAAAGTGTAAACAGGCTCTTGCTAGCCTCTTATCACAAAATATGAAGCAGAAAATCAAACATTTGCTGATATCTTGATAAAACAAACCATACCTTTATCTATTCAGAAAAATGCTTTAAACCAATAGTTAAGTATTCAAAGAAAAATACTTTAATATTCTGTGATGAAATAAATAGGCACTTTAGTTTGTTTATGTCCAGTGTCTCAGTTTTTATTTGATTAAGAAAGCGAAAAACAATCAAAATTTTGAATCAGATAACTTCATTAGAACAAGAATTCACTTATGCATAAAAGTGCTGTGTAAGCTTTAAATTCAGATGTATAACAACCGATTAATATACGAGGTAGTTCACCGTATCTATGTATGCAAGATCTGGAAAACGGTCCTTTACAGTGGATAATATTCCGCTTTCGGCACTGTATATGGATCAAATCCATTAAGAATCTTATCTTGTCGATATAACGGGCCTTAGCATGAAAATTTATGACATTAAAGTATTCAGAATACATCTTTAATCAACTTCGAACGCAAATCGCAATACTAACTCTATGGAGAATAGAATAGAATAGAATAGAAATAGATAGAGGTATTTGCTTGCTCTTTGCGAGCCGCTTAACCTTCTTGTTGCCAAAACGTATAATTTCTACAAGTTATTCATGGGTGGTTATTTTTCCAGGTTTTTTTTTTTTTTTTTTGGTCGATTTGATTATTGTACTCCTTTTAAGAAGGATCCTATTGCTTGTAGGTTTTTGCTTGACCTTGTCCCTCTTTCTCTGATGTTCTTAGGGTTGAGGTCGTCACTTTCTTTAATATCTAGCTTTTCTTTTAGTTTCTTCCTAATCTCTGAATATCTGCAGCATAGAGTGAATATATGGTCTGTTGTTTCGTCTACATGACAGACGGAACATAGCGGAGAATCTGTCAGGCCAAATCTAAATAGGAGACTGTTAGTTGGTAACATATTCGTGTAGAATCTAGCCAGAAGGACATCCATTTCTCGATTTTTGGACCATTTAAAATTAATAGGTTTCTCAATACTTTTGAATTCCTGATAGTACTTAGAGGCTTGAAAATTGCTTTTGGTTCTTCCCGAATATGTGTCTTTTATGTTTTTAGTTAAGTCCGTTGGGGAGATCCATTTAAGGACTGGCGTACCCTCCATTGCGGCTGTCGCTAGTCGATCTGCTTGCTCATTTTCTTTAATACCCGTGTGGCTTGGTGTAGGGTTAACTGAGCCCCTGAGGCTCTACAGGCGTCTTGCATGGCTTTATTTAGCTGTAGAATAATCGCAGCGGATTTGTTATTAACGTTTTTCAATGCCATCAGCACTGATTTGCTGTCTGAAAGAATTATGTATTGTGTATTCTCTTTAATGAATTTTTTTATTGCTGAGAACAGGGCTATTGCTTCTGCAGTAAATATACTGTTAATGTTAGGAATCCTTCTTAAAAAATTTATCTTCTTCTTTGTATCTATTGCTGCGATTGATGTTATTGTTGCTGTCTTCGAGGCGTCCGTTGCAATTATCTCGCTTTCGATTCTGTGCTTTTCGATAAACTCTTCGTAGAGATGCACGATCTCCTGGGGTACATTTGATTTCTGAAATGGTAGGTCCGATACGAGGAATGTCACCTATGGAGAAATGGAACTCTATGGAGAAATCCATGTTGTTTGTCTTCCAAGAAATTTTCTCAGTTACGGTTTACAGGAAAATCAGCTGATTGTAACTGCCCTATATTCCTACACTATGGTTTTGCTCTATGGTTTTGCCGCGTGACGCCCTCTTCTGTGAAGTTCTTCCAAAAAATGGACTCTAACCGTCTGACGTCACACGGAACCAACACGTGACCTACTGAGCTTGCGATTGGTTACCACAGATACTACACTAGTAGATCTACTAGTGTAGTATCTGTGGTAACCAATCGCAAGCTCAGTTGTAGGTCACGTGTTGGTTCCGTGAAGTCTCGAACCGGATAGGCGGTTAGAGTCCATTGCTTTTGATTTCCTTTCTGATATAATTTGAATGAAAAAATTTCAATGGACTCTAACCGTCTACACGGAACCAACATGTGACCTACTGAGCTTGCGATTGGTTACCACAGATACTACACTAGTAGATCTACTAGTGTAGTATCTGTGGTAACCAATGGACTCTAACCCATAGCTCTAACCGCCTATCTGGTTCGAGACTTCACGGAACCAACACGTGACCTACAACTGAGCTTGCAATTGGTTACCACAGATACTACACTAGTAGATCTACTAGTGTAGTATCTGTGGTAACCAATCGCAAGCTCAGTAGGTCACGTGTTGGTTCCGTGTGACGTCAGACGGTTAGAGTCCATTGCAAGCTCAGTTGTAGGTCACGTGTTGGTTCCGTGAAGTCTCGAACCAGATAGGCGGTTAGAGTCCATTAGATTTAAATTCTTGAACTTTAAAAGTGAATAAAAGGAATATAAGAAAGTTTTATGTCCGATACTATGGAATTTCATTTTATATTATTCAAAATGTAAATGGCATCAAATTTTTAAGCAAAGTATCCAAACAACTAAACTCAATTTTTCTTCCATGTGTTTTTGTTGTTGGATGAAAAGTTTTTGATTTTGCTGGAATTGGTAGATTTCAACTTTCAAACCTTCAAAGTGATAGTAGTCTGTTTTTTTGTGAAACAACAAAATATTTCGGCCGTCTCCTTTCACGTTTCCGCTTTGTACTCAAGCATTGATGCCTGACGACGGCTATTCCGAAGGAAATTCTATTTTGATACACGGTTTCGGGCGGACTGTCTGCTTTCAGGTATTTTGTTCTTGTCTTCCTCAAATCACTGTGATGGCGTCCTGATATTAAACACATCAAAGATTTGTATCCCACCCCCATTGTATGTGGTTCTAACACGATCTGTCTATTTCTCATGATGTCCTAACCCACCAATTCCCCTATACTGTACTCGGGCTGGTGCAATATTTACCCAAATCTGGCTCGTGCAATATAATTATGGAGCTGATATCTTCCCTCAAATCTCCCTCAATGTACACCCAGACCTCTTTGACAGCGACCACCACCCCATCTTTTCATTACTTTGATTGGGACAGATTCCATAATCGAGGTTTTTGCCAAATTTGGCGAGATTGGATCTTGCCAAGCTATTACTAACACTACATCTAAATCCCTGGTTATCGCCCAAATTTGGCAACATTTGGCGAAAACCTCAATTACGGAATATTACCCCTTTGATTGAACTCCCTTTTACTTACTAGCATTCTTAGAAACTATTTACTGTGAAGGGCATTGCTTAAATCTCCTGATCAAATGTAGTCTGCAATACATGGGTGCCACTCTTCAGTCCTCAGGATGGAATTCCGTCTTTCTAAAAGTTTTGTGAACAGAATTCCGTCTTGGCTTTAATATGAAAAGTAAAATCGACAGCAATTTGTACTAAATTTTGGTACTTACATAACTCCTTTTGCCAAGAAATAATCCTGTTTTACACAGATATACAGCTTTAACTTGTAACATTTAAGGACCTGTTCATGTGATATTTTATGGGTTTTTCAGCAATTCAAAAAAAATCCACTTAGCTGGAAAAAAAATATTAACCCTCCGTCGGTCGCAACTGCAACTTTTGGCGCACCCCGCACATCTTTGTGTCCCTTTCCCTTATTAGGGGGGGAAGAAGTCTGAAATTTCTTGTAGCTTCCTATCTTTACCGGATGTATGGCACCAGACAGTTATTTGGATTCACGGGCTATGTCTAGACTGGTTTTCACCACAATTATACGATCAGTATACTTTTGGAGCATTGCGACCGGAGATGTTGCACTCCATAAAGGTACTACGTAATATTATTTACAATACGTAATTTATTTATTTTATAGCTGATTTTATGATGAATTGCGATTGAACCTGCACTTACAATAGAGTTTTCTTCCATATATTCCAGGATTTGGGTTTATTTTGGTAGGGTATAGGCAAAATCGTTTTCTGCGAAAGTATGGATTCGATTTCGGCAATAAGAGGATTTACGGAGGGTCATAAGGGACATTTTTTCAGGATATTTAATTTTTTTTAAAATTAAAGGATGTTTTAAATCAGTGCTTCTCAACCTTTCAATACTGGCGACCCAATTTCAGGGTATCTGCTGATTATGTAAGTCCTGAAATCCTCTGGTCCGGAATTTCAAGGAAAAATCCCGAATTTTCATACATCCTTCTGGACGTTTGCCTGTAAAGTTGGCATTTTGACAGTGCGGACGCAGGCAGAAAAAACAACTTGACAATCGCGATCCCGTTTTTCTTACTTTGCGTCAATATCCTTGGCTTTAAATGCTCGTATTGGGAGAAACTGTTCACTTATTGTAGTTCAAATGTGTCCAATATTTATCTGGTAAATTAAAAAAGAAATATTAGAGGAATTTCTTGTTTGCAAGAAGGCAAATAGAAATTTATGGTTTGAACTTGAGAGTTGAGAGTTTTAATATCAAACAGAATTAGAAGGTGTGTAGATAATAGGGTTTATGGAAATTTTAAGGTAAATAATATTATTTAAGCATTATTTAAATTTTTTATCAGAAAGAAAGTCTTACAAAATCTTCCATATTGGGTAATTTTTGGGGGTTGAAATTAAACAGACTAAAGTTTTTTACTCCTGTCAGTGTTTCAGTTTTTCATTTTCTGCCCTATTTATACTTTGAGTCAATGCATCATAAAAAATATTGATCATTATTTACAGTTTTATTGCAAGTATAAAGTAGTTTATTTTTTAAAATTAAATATGTTAAGTTCATTTATTTAAAAATTACGTGAAAATATTTTGTTAATATACTAATACTATAGCTTAATTAAAATTTCATTCAAACCCCTTTTTTTGTAACTAGGAACCTGTATGAAAATTTGCTTTACTTAAACTGTTAAATAGATAAAATTGTATGAAATGAAACTAGAGTACTACTTAAAAAAAGGTTACATACAATATCGATCAGCCTTAAATTTTTCATCTGGTAGCCTGGAAAAGGCCTTGAAAATCCTTGGAATTTTTTTCCTCAAAAAGTGTATGAACCCTGAGTTTCTGATCATAAGGAAGTTGTTCTTTCTACATCGCAATAAGAACGCGAGAAGAGAATAGCGGGATCAGGGCGCAATCGCGGGCCGTTCAAAATAACTCGGCAGGCGTGGCTTTCGTTTTGACTTGGAATGGCGACTGCATCTAGAAATTTTGATCACCAAAATTTTTTATTGGTCGCCAACTGGCGACTGGCCCCCGTTAATCTCGACCTTTACCCCGGCAATGCCACACTTGCGATAGGTTTGACCACAATTCAGAGGTCTGATATGTGTTCAGAGTTCATGAAGTTCAGAGGTCTGATATGTGTAAACTTAAGTAAAGTTTAACTTAATGTAGTTAAATTTACTTCAATTTTTACTCTTGTTTGAGTTTTTACGTATTATCCTGTTGACTGTGCCGCTGAATCTAAAAAGTCATTACAGCCCATTGACTGTTCTATCAAACTGATTGACTGTCAAATCAATATCAAACTCATTGACTGTCAAATTCAGCTGTGGTGCTGAATTTGACAGTCACTGAAAGGTCAATGGGATAATACGTTAAGTATCCTTGTTTGTTTAAGGCAGGGGTGCAGAAAATATTTCAAGGGCCAATATTTCCCCTGAACACAATTTTGGCCAAAAATTTCCCCCAAAAATGTCTCAATATATTTTTCTTATCTGTTTTAATTTTCTTTTAATTTTAGGTTGAAAATGTTTACTACGCTGGCAATAAAAACAGCAACATCCGGTCAGCTCAATGCACTGGAATTGTGCCTAAATAGTGAAAATTTCGACATAAATACGTGGTAAGAACCCACTTGTTCATATTGTATATTTATAAAAAGCTAAATTATATTTAAATTTAAGTTTATTTGTTGTCCATTGATTTTTTTTCCAGTGATAGAGAGAAACGTACACTTTTAATGTTAGCATCAAAAGGAGGGCACAAGAATGTTGTAACATTACTACTTGCAAAGGTTCGCATAATTTTAAACATAGCAACTTAATTTTAAACATAATTTTAAACATAGCAAAGTTTTAACTGAGTAACCTAATAATTCTCTTGCAGGGTGCTGAAAAAGCATTGACATCATTAACAGGTGAAACAGCACGAAGCCTTGCTTTCATAAATAATCACCTTGATATTGTTAATTTACTTGACAGTTACAGTAGTAATGGTTAGTATATATTTTCTTTTGTACATTTGAGAAGACAATCTATCGATATAGTACAAAATTGGGCTTTTTCCTAACAGATGAAAGTGTTCCATTAAAAAAGAAGAGAAAGAACAGAAAGAAGAAGAAAAACAATGTTGATGAAAATGCAGAAATCACTGTCCTTAATGAACACACGCCATATGAAAAGGACTTACAAGATGGTAGGAAATTTAGAAATGAACATGACTCTTTTTCTGAGGTACACGACCAGTCTGAGTTGAAACAGAAAGATTCATTATATATAGTACTGGATTCTACGGTTAGAGTGAGTATAAATGTTTGCAATTGCAATACATATAATAATATAATGTCTTTTTGCTAGTTAAGTAGAGACTTTACTTTCTATATATAGATATTATTACATTTTGAAACTGACTTCAACTATATGACAATGTTATTTATGTTCATTATGTTCATTTATGTAACTAATCCGAACTCTTGAAATTTGTTACTCAATATTTGACCTATAGATGCTATCAATACCTTAATCTCGAATTGTCATTTTATGTTGTACTTATAGTCATGATAATCACCTATATTCTGCTACCTGTGTAAAATTTATAAAGCAATCATATTTATTTTGTCAATTTCCCTTTGAAGGAAGAAGATAGTAATTCTGACTCAAAGAAAGAGTCCAACTTAGAAAATGACAAAAACTTAAGTAAGTATTTCTTTGTTAATTTGGTTGGATTTTAGCAGTTTATTCCCAGGACAATGGACAATTGCAGTCAATTTTTTTGAAAATCTTAATGTATTCAGAATCGCTTAAAACCTCCACAAAACCATTAATATACCTTTCAAAGCGCTAATTTTTAAGTTATTTTTAATTAAAAAGAGCTTCGTTTCGGTCTGAGCTGAAACAGCTTGTGACGTCATGCGTGCCTTGTTTACAATCATTCCGCTTTGAAATACATTGAGCTCTAGTTTTTGCTTTGTTTTGACAACCTCGTGTTTCCATGGAAACTGTGTTTCCCTCATTTCCGAGAGGCACTTTTAACGTCAGCTTTTCTGTAATGAAATATCTTATAATTAACTTACAAAATTTTTCTCGTAAAAGACAAGCGTATTTTCGGATTCAGGAGAGAATTTTCAATAAGTTAAAATTGAAAACTTTGAATTTTAAGAGATGCTGCAATTCTCCATTGTAATACAAAAATATCCTACACATTAATATATAGTAGAGATTGCTTTACTTATTTATACAATTTAATTCATGAGGTTCTGCCTCAGTATTTATTCTATAGCATTTCTGCAAACTTTCTTGAACTTGTCAAACTATGTTAAATTTGCCATTACTTGTTAATCTCTCATAGACCTTGAATCAAAACCAGTGTTTTAACCCATTTACCTGTTAACTGAGTTGGATTAAAACCAATTTGACTGGTTTTACCAAATTAAACCCTGGGCTTAAAGGACTTACATACTCAGCTAAAAACTTATTCAATATTTTCAATGATTTTATGCCCTTGCTGCAAGTTGACCTCATACGATTGTTATGCCATGTAAAATCAAACCATTCCAAACTGTGTGCAAATTAGTCCAGTGACTAGCTAGTTTGGGAGCAATGACAATTTCCAACTGCAGTGCTGTGTTGACCTCATTGCTTCTTCTGTAAAAAGACTGAGGACTTTTTAAAGAATTACCTCTGGTAATAATCAGCAGAATGTCTTTCCCCATGATAATCTGAAAATATTTTTTGTTTCTCTAAAAAACAATTCCTTGCAGGTTATATACTGCTTCATTAGGGTGGTCCCGAAATTTGAAACTCATCTCTGTTCCTCAACACCCCTCTCGAAATATGTTCTTCATCACTCCTCTTTTTTTATGGGGGAACTGTAAGGGGGGAGTGAATATGTATTGTTTCATTGAGACTATCCACACTCATTCTGTTTTTTTTATAAGTTTCATCTGGAAGTGTTTGAGTATTCCGATGGTTTATGAGCTTCTAGTTCTCTTTCATTCATTGAGATGAGAGTTGGTGGGTTATTTATTTTTTATGGTTATGCTGTTATGTCTAAGGAAGGGGAATTTGATTTATTTACCTTGATCACTTGTTAAAACATGTGCGATACCAAAGCTCCTGTGAACTGGCAATGTACTTATGCATCAGGCCCAGTGACGTCAAATAGTACTTTGGGGTTTGTGATTTTGAGGTAATTTTAAACTTAAATGATAAAATATTTAAAAAATAAAATAAATAAAAGTTGATGTTTTCCAATATTTGAGAAGACAATCTATCGATATAGTACAAAATTGGGCTTTTTCCTAACAGATCAAAGTGTTCCATTAAAAAAGAACAGAAAGAAGAAGAAAAACAATGTTGATGAAAATGCAGAAATCACTGTCCTAAATGAACTCATGCCATATGAAAAGGACTTACAAGATGGTAGGAAATTTAGAAATGAACATCTAGATTCTATTTCTGAGGTACACGACCAGTCTGTGTTGAAACAGAAAGATTCATTATATATAGTACTGGATTCTACGGTTAGAGTGAGTATAAATGTTTGCAATTGCAATACATATAATAATATAATGTCTTTTTGCTAGTTAAGTAGAGACTTTACTTTCTATATATAGATATTATTACATTTTGAAACTGACTTCAACTATATGACAATGTTATTTATGTTCATTATGTTCATTTATGTAACTAATCCGAACTCTTGAAATTTGTTACTCAATATTTGACCTATAGATGCTATCAATACCTTAATCTCGAATTGTCATTTTATGTTGTACTTATAGTCATGATAATCACCTATATTCTGCTACCTGTGTAAAATTTATAAAGCAATCATATTTATTTTGTCAATTTCCCTTTGAAGGAAGAAGATAGTAATTCTGACTCAAAGAAAGAGTCCAACTTAGAAAATGACAAAAACTTAAGTAAGTATTTCTTTGTTAATTTGGTTGGATTTTAGCAGTTTATTCCCAGGACAATGGACAATTGCAGTCAATTTTTTTGAAAATCTTAATGTATTCAGAATCGCTTAAAACCTCCACAAAACCATTAATATACCTTTCAAAGCGCTAATTTTTAAGTTATTTTTAATTAAAAAGAGCTTCGTTTCGGTCTGAGCTGAAACAGCTTGTGACGTCATGCGTGCCTTGTTTACAATCATTCCGCTTTGAAATACATTGAGCTCTAGTTTTTGCTTTGTTTTGACAACCTCGTGTTTCCATGGAAACTGTGTTTCCCTCATTTCCGAGAGGCACTTTTAACGTCAGCTTTTCTGTAATGAAATATCTTATAATTAACTTACAAAATTTTTCTCGTAAAAGACAAGCGTATTTTCGGATTCAGGAGAGAATTTTCAATAAGTTAAAATTGAAAACTTTGAATTTTAAGAGATGCTGCAATTCTCCATTGTAATACAAAAATATCCTACACATTAATATATAGTAGAGATTGCTTTACTTATTTATACAATTTAATTCATGAGGTTCTGCCTCAGTATTTATTCTATAGCATTTCTGCAAACTTTCTTGAACTTGTCAAACTATGTTAAATTTGCCATTACTTGTTAATCTCTCATAGACCTTGAATCAAAACCAGTGTTTTAACCCATTTACCTGTTAACTGAGTTGGATTAAAACCAATTTGACTGGTTTTACCAAATTAAACCCTGGGCTTAAAGGACTTACATACTCAGCTAAAAACTTATTCAATATTTTCAATGATTTTATGCCCTTGCTGCAAGTTGACCTCATACGATTGTTATGCCATGTAAAATCAAACCATTCCAAACTGTGTGCAAATTAGTCCAGTGACTAGCTAGTTTGGGAGCAATGACAATTTCCAACTGCAGTGCTGTGTTGACCTCATTGCTTCTTCTGTAAAAAGACTGAGGACTTTTTAAAGAATTACCTCTGGTAATAATCAGCAGAATGTCTTTCCCCATGATAATCTGAAAATATTTTTTGTTTCTCTAAAAAACAATTCCTTGCAGGTTATATACTGCTTCATTAGGGTGGTCCCGAAATTTGAAACTCATCTCTGTTCCTCAACACCCCTCTCGAAATATGTTCTTCATCACTCCTCTTTTTTTATGGGGGAACTGTAAGGGGGGAGTGAATATGTATTGTTTCATTGAGACTATCCGCACTCATTCTGTTTTTTTTATAAGTTTCATCTGGAAGTGTTTGAGTATTCCGATGGTTTATGAGCTTCTAGTTCTCTTTCATTCATTGAGATGAGAGTTGGTGGGTTATTTATTTTTTATGGTTATGCTGTTATGTCTAAGGAAGGGGAATTTGATTTATTTACCTTGATCACTTGTTAAAACATGTGCGATACCAAAGCTCCTGTGAACTGGCAATGTACTTATGCATCAGGCCCAGTGACGTCAAATAGTACTTTGGGGTTTGTGATTTTGAGGTAATTTTAAACTTAAATGATAAAATATTTAAAAAATAAAATAAATAAAAGTTGATGTTTTCCAATATTTGAGAAGACAATCTATCGATATAGTACAAAATTGGGCTTTTTCCTAACAGATGAAAGTGTTCCATTAAAAAAGAACAGAAAGAAGAAGAAAAACAATGTTGATGAAAATGCAGAAATCACTGTCATAAATGAACTCACGCCATATGAAAAGGACTTACAAGATGGTAGGAAATTTAGAAATGAACATCTTTGGTTTGAAGCTCATTGGTTGATTAAATGTCTCCTGAATGTTTAAAACTTTTTTTAGACTCTTTTTCCGAGGTACATGACCAGTCTGAGATGAAACAGAGATTGCTTTAGAGATTGCTTTACTGATTTGCTTTACTAGTGCCGAACACTAATACTCTGTATATAACAGTATTTATTATGTATTTGCATAATTTTCTCTTTTTCAGACTCAACTGAGAGAATACCTGATTCTTTGACTGGTTCAGCTTCATGCACTGATACTGATGTGAGTTTTTGATCACTAGTTTATATAAATTGAGATTAGTTAGAATTGTGAAGTTTAATCTATTGTGAAGTCTTATTTGTTTGGATTTATTCTAATTCGTCCTTAAAGAGAGAGTTGAAATTTAAGTAGCATGACACTAATTAATGCGAACAAATACCTATTTTTGTGTAACACCTATATTCATTACATTTAGTAATTATGTAGTTTAAGAAAATATTTTTCAATTATGAAAAGTAAGCGTATGGTGAAAATGACCCTTATATATTCTAGGTATCATTGAAAATTGAGTGCAGACTTAAAAATTGCTTTAATTCCCAAGTTAACACGGTGAGGAGTAAGGACTACAAGGGACACTACACACTAACATGCACTGACGCCTATGTTTTGCGTTACCATGAGCAGTGCTGGAAGTATCTTCCTTTAAGAAAGGTAACTTGAATGCATCATAATGCCTTAATTATATTCTTTTATGATATCCCTTCAGACTACCACTTTGAAGTTATGCTTACCCCTTTAATTCATAAAGAAATAATCATGAAAACATGAAATGGTCTTACCAAAATATAATTGAAAAGTTTGTTAGCTCTTTTGATTATACTCAAAGTCTAGAATTTGTCTAAAAATCGTCCAAAAGTTGTCCACAATTGCAAGCATAGACTATCAGACTGTTGTGATCCCTTTGCTAAATCTCATTTATATACTCTTAGAAATACTCCCCGGGCTTGTCCCTAAATTATCTAGTTATAAGATTGTATCAATAGGAAATATCAATAGGAAATGGCTGTTTTTATTATTTTTACATGAACTGCATTAAAAATTGTTGCCCAGTGTAATGTATGTTTGAGAAACTAATGGAATTTTCTTATACAGGCATTAAAATGTAAAACCCCTGATTGCGAAGCAAGTACTTATCTTATTATGCATACGTTGAAAGACGGAACTAATAAAATAGTAAGGTTTTTAAGGTTTTTAGCTACATACTAATAATGTTTTATGTTAATGCCCAGAAGTTATTACTATTATAAATTTTGATAGTTTTCATTTTTAAGGGAGCATGTTTTAGTTTTTGCCATTATTTAAAATTCATTGTGAATTTATTTTTTAGGTTTCGTTTGATCCAGCTGCCAAAACCTTACACAAACCAAAGACCAAAAGTCTGTGAGTATTTTTTCAATGTTTTTTAACCCTTTAGTGTATTAGTATTTAGTGTATTATCATATATGCAAAGCGATATATCCATGCTAATTCTCCTTATTCATTAGACCGCCATTATTAAAGATTATGGAAATGGCATATTACTGATTTTGGGCTAATTTGATTGTTATTAAAAGTTTTCAGATTGATCTGATAATTTTTTATATTGGAATTTGGACCTTTTTCAATATAAATATGTTACGGGCAATGTGATAAATCTGGGCATTATTAATAATGCCCGATGTGAGACGGGCAATGTGATAAATTTAATGGCATTTATGAATGAAATTTATCACTTTGCCCGCCTCCACTTCGGGCATTAATAATAATGCCCGATTAATCACTTTGCCTGTAACATATAAATGGCTTTGAATCTTCACACTAAGTATTTCTTGATTCGGTCTGGCAGAATTTATCTCTTATCATACCTGCAAAGGTACACATTTATGTTACTTTTCATATTTCTTTATTACATATTTGTTTCAATGTTTCTTAGGTTCTATTTATTATTTTTGTGTACATTTTGCATGTTTTAAGGGTTGTATCATTGGTTGTTTTGCTGTTTTTCAATCTTCTATTTATATTTGTGTAAAAAAAAACCAGCAAAGTTGGTAGGTAAATCTTTATTGGGTTTAATTTTTATCAATGTAGCTATTATACTATATTATAAGGTAGTATTCTGTAAAAATGAATAGTTTTAATAAAAATATGGGTTGAAATGTTGATAAATTGCTCGACATTGGAGCCATCTTTTTTCTGTACTGCAAACAGTTAGTGAACACAGGATTATGAGCCAATTACAGTTTATTTATCAAAAAAAAATTTAGATAGACTTGGTGGGAATGGGTGGCCCTGACAGCCGAAAAAGAGGTAGACCCCAAAGCCCAGAAAAGTCTAAAAATAAGGATAAGTGCAGCTTTGCATATATGTAATCATTAAATAATCGCCAAAAAAAAAAAATAATAATTGATATAATTTTTTTAGTATTTTTCCAAGTGTTTTGGGCTTATAAGTAATCATTAAAAATTTTTATCATTGATAGTAAGGGTGCTGACAGAAGGGGCATTAAAGTGCCGAAACTAGCAGAGAAAAGAAGAGACGAGCGAGCTCCAAGCCCTTATATCCCCTATTTACCGGAGAGTCCCATCAGGGATCTCGTAAAAGAAGAAGATTTGATTTGTTATAAAAAAAAAGAAATTATTGAAGTGAGTATTGGAACAATTGAAAAATGTTTTTAATTTCAATATATGTTGCGATTGCTAAATAGGCCTTTTTGAATGTTTTAAATCTTCCTTTTTTTAAGTAACTTAAAATCAGGGATGCAGAATATGTCCGATCTAGGATCGGGGGAAATTCTGTGGAATAGTAGTATACTATTGAATTCAATTTCAGTACAGTAATCAAAATTTATGTGGCGATTTTCGCCTTCAGCATCACAGATCGAAGGGTCACTTTTGATCGTTATTTGTAAACATAAATTGTCGCGGGTCCTTGAGCGTGTATACCAACCATAATTCTGAATTTTTGTAGGTCATCACTTTTTAAAATTTTGGGGAAAGTTTTGTATGGATTGGGGGAAATCTTGGAAGTAAAAACACTTTCTGCATCCCCCCTTAAAATTTATTGAAACATATAAAGCTTTATTAAAACACAAATTTGATAAATTAACAAAATTTTTATTTTTAAATTTTCCTTTGAAGGAGAAAATTTGTCCGACAAAGAAGAAAAAACAGCAACGTAGATTCAAGACCATCCACCTTACTGAATATCTTAGGTAACTATATAGGTTGAAAAATCCTTTTTTTAAGTTTATAACAATGTGGTTTTATTCCTTTTACGAAGGTATTATGAGTAATTTATATTACTTCTGTTTTTCGTTTGCCTTTATAGAGTATAAATTAATTTTTTAAGGAACTAAATTTTTCTGCTTTTTTTTCCAAATAGATTTTCCAAATAGTTTTATAGTATTGTGAGTGTAATGAATTACTGATTGAACTATATTACTATAATTTTTGACACTTTTAAGTCACAATTCTTCTTCTTTATTGGCTCCACGGCCCTTTGTGGGCCAAGGCCTTCCTAAGAATCTTCCTCCATTCTGTTCTCTTCTTGGATAGGGTTCTCCAATTGCTAATTCTTAATTTTTTAAAATCCTCATCAATGCAGTCCACCCATCTAAGTTTGGGTCTGCCTCTTAAACGGGTCCCGATTGGCTTAAAGTGAAAGATCCTTGAAAATAGAGAGGAAGGATTCAACCTGCAGAGGTGTCCAGCAAGTTTCATACGGTTGACTTTTATAAAATTGATGATGTTTGCCTCTCTATAAAGGTTATACAGTTCGCTATTGTATCGGTGCCTCCATGTGTACCATCAATGTTTACAGCACCCAAAATCTTTCTTAAAACCTTTCTTTAGAATCTAGCCAGCCGATTTTCGTGTGATCTTGTCAATGCCCAGGTTTCTGAGCCATATGTGAGTATTGGTCTGATAATGGTTTTATATATTAAGATCTTAGTCTTCCTTTTCACTAATTTTGAGTAAAGAAAATGCCTCAATCCATTAAGACAGCGATTTGCAGTAACTGTACGTTGTTTTATTTCCGAGTCTAGTTGGTTCCGACAGTTTACGTTTGAGCCAAGGTGTGGCTGTCCTATTAAAATAAAATAAAATTGACTGACGTGGGACTTCAATAATCAGAGCCGACGTTTATTCAACTTAACTTTATTCAATCAATCAACACGCATTCCAATATACAAACACTTTTATGTACAATACACAGTTTTAGTTACAGTTAGCTCGTTTCCAGTTTAACTCTGCGCTGCAGCGCCACCTATAGTTTTGGGGTTTTTCTACATTCCCCCCATGCATCTCTTTAAGAATGCATCCATTAAAAATAAACCCAAAACATAAACACTCAATTAATACAGATAAACTACTCTAAAACATAGTTATCAAACTTTCAATAAAACAACATATTTACACTTTAAACACTTGAACACAATAACTTTTCAAACAACTCTAAATTTCACTATCTCACAATAAAAGTTTTTATTTACAGGTCATTTCCATACCTCCAAATTATACAATCGTTCAATAGGTCTTTTTATACTGCTTTTTGCCGTCTGAACCTCACAAGATCTGACTCTCCCATCTCTTCCTACAAAAACCTCTTTGATTCTACCCAACTTCCAGCTATTTCTTTTTTGATTATCTTCTCTAATTAGAACAACATCATCCACCTTATATTTTGGAGACTTATCAGGTGGTTTGGAAAACATAGCTGACCTCAGCTCTAACAAATATTCTTTTCTAAACCTTTTCCAGTAATGTTCCAATAACAACTGTCTGTGTTTCCACCTTTTTGAAAGAACAGATCCAGTGGGCTCCAAACCAACCTTACCCCTTGGGTTAGGTAAACTTGTTAATCGTGCTCCGATCAAGAAATGAGATGGGGACAAAGGATTTGGCTCATCACAATCGCTGTATACATAAGTGATTGGCCTAGAATTAATTACTGCCTCACACTCTACTAGAACTGTATACAGCTCTTCATACGAGAGTGAAGCCCTCCCTAACGTAACCCTTAGGCTTCTTTTTACAGATCTCACCAGCCGCTCCCAAAATCCACCCCACCAGGGAGCACCTTCCACTATAAATTTCCATTCTAAACAGTTTTTTTCTAAAAAATCCAAAACACCATCATTTTCACACATTTTATACAAATACTTTAATTCACGATTAGCTAGCTTGAATGTTTTACCATTATCAGAGTACATAATTCTACAAATCCCTCGGCGGGCAAAAAATCTACGTAAAGCCTGTATGAAGCATTCAGTAGTCAAATTAGACACTAATTCCAAATGAACCCCTCGAGTCACAGCACACGTAAATAAAGAAATGTACACTTTTGAATTATCACTTAGATACAAAGGCCCAGCAAAATCGACTCCAGTAACCTCAAATGGTTTAGCAGCTTCGAGTCTATCGGCTGGCAATGGGGCCACAACTTCTTTACCTGCCTTCGCCTTCAATTTCTTACACACTCTACACCTATATAAAATACGACATCAAATATACGACATCTTATAACCCAATATTTTGATCTCACCTGAACTAAGGTTTCATTGATACCACCATGAAGCACACGCTCATGACAATCCATAACAACTAATCTTGAGAAATGACCCTGAGGTAAAATAATAGGACACTTTTCGTCCACATCAAAGGAAGAAAATCCTAACCTACTTTTTACTCTTACAATACCCTCATCATCAATAATAGGATTTAAATCACATAACTTTGAACCTTTTTCAAGGGGTTTGTTACACTTGATAAGATCAATTTCAGAACTAAAATTAGAAGCCTGTACAGTTCTAATCCAATATTGTAAAGATCTATTAACCTCACACATTTTAAGGTAACCCTTTACTTTTACTTTAGATCCTAAATTGCTAATGAATCTCAAAACATAACAAGTTACTCTTAATAATTTTCTATAGTTGCTGTATTTGTCAATGTCAATCAAAGGTTCTACAGCCACTTTTACATGGGCTACCTGAATCACAGCACTCTCCAAGAGTTCTTTCTCCACAGCCGCAGCACCTGGAGAGTCACTCCGGTTCCAAGTGGGCCAGTTCTCAGGAGCCAGGGTGATCCAGGGAGGACCCTTCCACCAAAGTTGGTCACTCAAGACATCCCCGGCACAAATTCCTCTGGTCAGTTTATCCGCAGGATTCTCAGGACCAGGACAATGGCTCCATTGGCTGGGTTCACTCGTTCTCCGGATTTCTTCAACACGATTTGCAACGAAACGCTTCCACTTTTGGGACGAGCCTGTGATCCAGTGCAGCGTTATGGTAGAGTCAGTCCAGAAAAACACTTTTACCCCTGCAAACTGATGCTGTATCGAGCTGATGACTCTGGTTCCAATCACTGCAGCCATCAGTTCCAGCCTGGGAAGTGTCAATTCCTTCAAAGGAGCAACCCGACTTTTGGCCATCACCAGACTAGAAGATCGCCGAGACAAATCATCAGCTGCTGTCAAGTATACAACAGCACCGTACGCCTTGGGGCTTGCATCACAGAAGCAATGTAACTCTACATTCACAGGATCCGGAACCACAAACAACCATCTAGGAATTTCTACGGCTTCTAGGTTAATCAGTCGTTGGTACCAATTCTTCCATTCAAGAGAAATGTCCTTGGGCAGCTCTTCATCCCATTCTATCCTAAGGATCCACAGTTTCTGAAACATCATCTTTGCCTCTATTACCACTGGCGACAACCATCCGAAGGGATCGAAAATTCTTGATACTGCTTGTAACAATGTCCTTTTAGTTGGGGAATTCGAATGTATGAATTTCAATATCTCTGTAGTCTTGAATCCAAAGCAATCATTTGCAGTGTTCCACTCCAGACCGAGAACCTTATTACTTTTTAGCGGTTTAGCCTCCGATTTCTTGAACTGGTTATTTAGCTCGTCAGAATTAGAATTCCATTTCGCCAGGTTCAGTTCACGATCATACGCAGAATAATTTTGTTCAGCAGACGACATTTTCCTCGAGAAAAACGCTACAGGTTGCCAGACATCATTTCTCAATTGCTGCAAAGCAGAGCCCAAAGCAGTACTAGATGCGTCGACAACTAAAGCTAGCTGAGCTGTTTCCGATGGAAACCCCAAAACAGCAGCCTCGGACAATGCCTTTTTGCACGCAGAAAAAGCCTCCTCTGCTGATTGTGACCATTGAATCCTCGAATTATCTCTTTTGCGATTACCCTTAATAAAGTCCAAAAGAGGCACTTGTTTTTGCGCTAAATGTGGGATGAATTTCCTATAAAAGTTCAAAAGACCCAAAAATCTCCTTAACTGCATGACAGTTTCCGGTTTTGGAAAGTTGGAGATTATGTTTACTTTAGCTTCTAAAGGTCTTATACCGCTACCAGAAATTGCGTGACCAAGGAACTGGACTTCCTTCTGCCCTAAAATTGATTTCTCAATATTAATTACAATACCATACTTAGAAAGTCTAGAAAAAATTGTTCTCAAATGACTTTTGTGTTCCTCGGGGTTAGCAGATGCTATCAATAGGTCATCAATATAAGCAAAACAAAACCCCAGACCGTCGGTAACCTCGTTGATGAAACGCTGAAAGGTAGCTCCCGCGTTTCTCAGGCCGAAAGTCATAAACGGGAACTCGTATAACCCAAAGGGGGTTATTATTGCTGTTTTTTCCACATCACCAGGGGCAATAGGGATTTGGTTATACGCTCGCACCAAATCAATGGTTGAAAAAATTGATTTACCCTGTAAATTATTGGCAAAGTCCTGCACGTTCGGGATCGGATAACGATCCGGTTTGGTCACCGCATTTAGCGCGCGATAATCCCCGCAAAGTCGCCATTTCCCATTCTTTTTGGGCACCATGTGCAGCGGGCTGGCTCATGGGCTTTTGGACACCCTACATAGCCCTTGCTGAATAAGTTCATCGAATTCAGTTTTCGCGATCTCAAGTTTTTGAGGGGTCAGACGACGTGCGACGAAGTGGACAGGCTGTCCGGTTGTCTCAATGACATGCTCGGTAGTATGTTTGACCCTAGAATTGAGCGTAGGTTTAGTTAACTCAGGGTACTCAAGTAGAATATCACCAAAGGAATTTAAAACCTCAACCTGGGAAAGTTCATACTTGATCCAAAAGGTTTTATTTGCTCCATCGCTATAACTTAATCTTTCATTCCTAAAGTCTATTGAAATCCCAAAGTTTTTCAAAAGGTCCGCCCCTATGATAGGACGTGTAACATCTGCAATTACAAAATCCCACTCAAAATGCCTTGGAAAACCCAAATCCAGCTTTAACGTCTTAACACCGAAAGTTTTGATGCCAGACCCATTTGCGGCACTTAACAAGATAGGACTAGATTCGCCACGTTCACACCTAGGAATAAGCCTGACCGGAATCACCGATCTCGCGGCCCCAGTATCAACGAGAAATCTAAAGCCAGTATTTTTATCACAAATCACCAAGCGACTTAAACAAACGCTGTCTCCGCTGTGCGCCCTCAGCGAAAGCGAGCTCAGTTTTTTGAATATGAACACGGTGGAATGCACTTATGTGCCTTATCACCAAATTTCCTATGGTAAAAGCATTCCAAATCTTTATTTTGCGAGGGAGATAATTCCCTAGGCGTACTTTCACTCCTACTGGACAAAATCTTATCGATTTTAGACTCCAACCGAGTAAGCCGCAGATCCAAATTATCGAGTTGCTCCCGGAATCGGGTCTCCCTTGTTGGGCCTCCCCTCCTGGTGCTGAACCCTTCTGATGACGATGAACCCCTCTGAGATAGGGCTGATACTTCACCTACATGAAAGGAATGTAGATCAGATACCCCGGCAATACCATCTGCCATCTCGGCCAGCCTAGATAGACCGTCCGAACTAATGGACAAGATTTGCTGCATAGCGGTCGGCAAACTTTGCATCCAGAGGGTCTGTAAAACGTCATCGGGCAACTTACCAGCCGCCATATTGCGCATTTCGCAAAGCAAACGTTCACCACTAACTAACACACGACGACTTTAGTGTAACGAAACCCTTTATTTACACATTCGAAAAATCCACGAGAACGAAATATATACATTAGTCAAAACTAGCTGAAAACAGTTCCAATAAAGCTGTGACGTCACATCCGAATGGCTGTGTTGCCACATCTACGTTGTAATTAAAGCCATCAACACGTTCAAATTTGTGACTTTCAATTTCTATGATGTTTGAACTCACTGCTGTCTTACACACTGGCATATATTTAGTTTTGCTTTCATTAATGCTCAAGTGTATTTTTGCTGCAGATCTTTCAATAGCAGTGAATGCTTCTGTTAGAGCCTTTTTAGTTCTGGCGATGATGACAATGTCATCAGCATACGCAAGGATTTGCACTAATTTGGTAAATATGGTTCCTCTGGTGTTAACACCAGAATCTCGAACCGACCACTCATGAGCCAAATTGAAAAGGATACAAGCAAGAGCATCGCCTTGTCGTACACCATTTTTAACTTCAAAGTATTCTGTTAGATTTCCAGGTAATTTAATACAAGAAGATGTTTGAGTTAGAGTTATTTTTATGAGCTTTACTAGTTTTTCTGGAATTCCAAGATCACCCAAAGCATTTAGAAGCATTTTTCGATTGATATTATCATATGCAGCTTTAAAGTCAATAAAAAGGTAGTGCATGTCCATTCCAAACTCCTTAGACTTTTCAAGAATTTGGCGCAAGTTAAAAATTTGTTCACAGGTGGATTTTCCCCTTCTAAATCCACATTGATATTCACCAACAATACCTTCAACTAGGGGTGAAAGCCTTGCAAATAAGATATTTGAGAAAATTTTGTAGGAGATGTTCAATAAACTGATGCCTCGATAGTTAGAACAATTTGTAGGGTCTCCTTTTTTATGTATAGGGCACAGGATGCCACGAGTCCAGTCTGATGGTAGAATCTCGTCTTCCCAAATTGACAAAATATTATGCATGGACTCAGTCAATTTAGGACTCCCCCCTTTAAAAAATTCAGCCGGAATACAGTCAGGTCCTGGGGATTTATTCAAGTTAAGTTTTTTAATGGCTAGTTCCACTTTTTCTAATGTAGGTGGGGATACATTGGAAGTCACAATTAAGTCTTTTCTTAAATATTTCAAAATTTTGCATCTGATAGCTTATTTTTTTCAGAGAAACAACTTTCAGGAGTGATGTACCTAATTCTAATGGAGCCTGCAAGTCAGCTTGGCTCACTATTCCAAAAACAACAAAAGAAAAAGCCGGGTACCTGATTTCAAACCTAAGAGAAGACATATCCCAATTAGAAAGTCCAGAGTTTTCAGGCATGCGAACTTTCATAAATGAAGGTTTGAAACCATATGCCATAGTGAAAGAGAAAGATAAAGTATCAGTTGCAGTACAAACAAATATTGAGGTATTAAGTAGATTAACTAAACTACTATCTGAACTTTCAAGAACTGGGGAAGTAGATTAGGGGCCATTCATAAATTATGTAAGGTTCCCGAGGGGGAGGGGGGTTGGAAAAATTTCTACATACCCTTACTTGGGGGGTGGGGGGGGGTCTAACCCATTCTTACGTAAGATTTTCCAAGTTAATGTAAACAAATTCCATTTATATCAAATTACTATTGAATAACCCCAGAAAAACTTAAAAATGCTGACGATCTTGGTATATAATCGAAGCTTTAATTTAAAAAAAAAAAAGCATCTTCCAGTTGTCGAAACAAAACAAAAGCAAGAAGAGAAAAATCTTTATTAGTTTTGGTTTCAAATTTTTTTGTTAATCATTTCGTGTGCTGATGGTTGCTAATGGTAATATATAGTTGAAAAATAAAAATCTTTGATTTACGTCAAACTGAGAGTTTTAGTGTAACTGATCCTTTTCTAACATTTTAATATTTTGAAAAACAAAATGGAATCTTACATAAGGGGGAGGGGTTTGAAAAATCTTAGTACCTTTACATGGGGCAGGGGGGGAGTCAAAAATTACCAAAATCTTCCTCACGTAATTAATGAATGGCCCCTTAACTAATAGTGTCCTAATAGTTGATCCTATCTATAAAAAGGGAAATATTTTTAAATATCCTTGAAAAGTTGTTGAAAAAGCATTTTATTTACAGTTGTAAGCTACACAGTACCCTTTTTTGAAAAAAAATTATGAATGCAATTAATTTAATTCAAAATAATATTTATAAACATATTTAAAAAAATTGGGTCGATTAGATGAACCATAATTTTTAAAATTTAAAAAAACCCTCCATTTTTAAGGATTTTAAAAAATTATTTTATGGTTCTAGTGTTAATATTTTTCAAAATATCCTTAGAAAGTCTAAAAAGTACTTAATTTTACTCTTCAAACAAATAATATATTGCTTCTCTCATTTTCATGCAAATAGGATGGAAGTAATTCTGCTAAAGTGTTCACATGGATCCAAAACACAGAGTTTAGTGCTGGTCAATGGTAAGTATTTTAAATAGGAATCTAAGTGATTATTTCTATGACAGTTGAATTATGCGCAGTAATACAGGGTGGCTGGCAACCTGGAAAAGTCAGGGAATTGGCTCACTGGTCAAGGGAATTTTTTAAGTAGAAACCAAAATCACATAATTCTGAGACTAGATTTGAATGAAAAGGGGAATAGGTTGAGTGAATCCTTGTTCAGTTTATGGCTAGCTAAAGTGCCTCAGTTGCAAGATGCAAATTTGACAGAAAATTTTTCACTTGTCTAATATGGAAAATTTTATTGGATTTTCTTTTTTTTGCATTTTCTAAATTGCTAATGCCAAGTACTGAATAATTTATTCGAAGAAAAAATATATTTAAATTTTCCTGCTATTGTGTATAATAACATATATTTAATTCCTGATGTGTATTTCCTTTTCATTTTAGCTAATTGTGCTGAACTAAGCTTGGTCTTTTTTTTATAATTTTAATAATTGTGTTTAATTTCTTTAAAAATTAAGAAAATGGTACTTTAATTTACAATTTTAAAATACATGAATGTTTGATAATTTCTGTTGAGAATTTAAGATTTCCCCTACTATGTTACTTTGTTTTTAACAAACATTTGGAGGTATTTTTGGAGTGCATACTAAAGTGTGTCATTAGTCTGGGAAAGTTAATTTATCAATCGGGGAATTTTGAGATTGATCATCACTAGCCACCCTGTAATAGGAGTTTGTTTATTACGTGTTTTATAACATTAAATTTATGTTATTGATCAATTTGGCATCAGCACTGATGGCCTAGTGGTATAAAGTGCACCTGGTAACCCAATGATCACTGATTAGTTAGAGTTAAGTTGTTACTTTCGTGGAAATAACCAGTGCATCCAGGAATTGCTATAGTCAGGTAGTCATTTATTTAAATTATTTTATTTTTACAGATGGCCCAGTTTTATGTCCCAGTCCCAGGTAGTGTCCCTGTAGGATCCCTGTAGGTCATTTTAATCTATGTATTAATATGTGGTTCATGTAAATTAAATTTTAATAAATATTGTTTTTTTGTAAATTATTCCTGAAATATTGATTAAAACAGGTAATTGATAAAATTATTATTTAAATATTTTTTTATATAGTATATACTTATATAGTATATATATAGGAATATAGGTGTTCAAGACTTCACTTTGCAAAAAAATTAAAACAAAAAAAAACATAACATAACATTACATAAACATAATTACATAAATTAATGTTAGAAACCATTTGACTCTCGAGCAAAGCTGCTGATAAAGTTAGTTAACTTTTAAATAATTTTCAATAAAACATACCTAATGCAGAATAAGATATGTTTTATTGGTAATCAGGGGTCGCAGAGTAGACACTGAAAGGATAGCTAAAACAGGGTTTTCCAACTGGCGGGCCGCATGCAGCCCGCGAAGCAAAATCTTCTAAAAAGTAGCTTTGAAAGACTTTTTAACATACTAAAATTTAAAAATTTTGGGGGAAGACCCCAGAACCCCCTATTACATTCAGGAGTAGCTTTGGTTGGTCGTTTTCTATGGTGAAAAATTAAAAGTTTGAGGTTTCGAGAGGGAGGTTGTATACCTTGAAATTCCCCCTGAGCAAGGGGTTATAAAGGCTTAGGTCAACCTCTATCAAAATGGAGTATCATAGGCGTAGATTCAACATTTTGACTGAGGGGTTGGAAACCGTTACTAGAATGTTTCAAAGGGGCTCTGGTACACCAAATGTTTCTAATAGTGGAAAGTGGGAACTCCTAGTAAAATGTAAGGCAAATGTGAATTTTTGTGAACTTAATCACAAATTTTTGTGGTTAATACATGCCCTCAATCAAGAAAGGGGGGTTTGGGGGGTCCTTCCCCCCAAAAATTTTTGTGAAATCTGACCCGAAAAAGTTGTATTTTCACTCATTTTTTGGATATTTGGGACAGGAACCTTTCTGTTTGGCTGATATAAGGTTTAGACTAAGGGGGGGTGTCTGGACACCCTAAACCCCCCCTTATATACGTCCATGGATTTAACAATGATGGTTGACCATTTAAATACTTTTTTTATAACATATTAAGGTGTATAAATTTCTATGAAACAATACTGATTAAAACTCTGTGTTAGCACTAGAAAAATATTAATGCACTTTATAGTGGTTAGATAGCCCTGATGGTATGTATAATGGACAAAAATAACCTTTAATTTTATCAAAAAATTACAACTCCCCAGTAGACTGTTCCCAAAAAATTTTTTTTAGAAATTTAATACGCATACCCCCTCATTTTGTGCTTAATGGCAATTAAATATGGTGTTCAAAGTTTGAAGAAAAAATATTATTAGACTGCTCAAGACATCGAAAAATCTCGTTTATACGTTTTTCTCAAAAAGAGCAAAAAATTTCTTTTTTGAAATTTAATATGCAAACCCTCTTATTTTGAGCCTAGAGGCATTATAAAAAGGTGTAAAACATGTGAAGTAGAAATATTAATATTAGCAGACTGCTCAAAGGCATCAAAAAATCACGTTTTTCACGTTTTGGACTAATTTACAAAAAAATGTATCAAATAAGTAAAATATAAAAAATTTGTATTAGTTAGATATTGATATAAATTAAATTAAGTTTTTATACAGAATTAGTCACCAGTTTCAGTTAAAATTATTTTCATAGTTTTTAATCGCTTAACTCTAAGTATGAAACAATACAAAGCCAGCCACATTGTTTATGATATACTCATATCTCTGATATCTTTATTTTCATTGTTTCAACTTGCTTATTAGTTCCATTTTGTATCTAATTTACTTCTTCTTCAAAGAAATGCCATTTGTTTAATTTAAATTTAATTTTATTGTTATTTTTTGTATTCAGAGCATTGTTACTTTATTTGTGGTATACTGGAACTCAGAAATTTTAACTTGACTAATAACTTTACACCTGTTATTTCCCTTCTGAGGGCAATTTAGATAAGTTTTAAAGATATTATTTAATTTTTTTGACTTTATTTCCTTTTATTCCTTTAATTTGTAAATTATGTGCAAAATGTGAAAAACGAGATTTTTTTGATGCTGTTGAACAGTCTGTTAATATTATTATTTTTGTTTCAAAATTTTTATGTGATTTTTAAATGCCTTTGGGCACAATATAAGGGTATAAGCGTATTAAATTTAAAAAAAAATTATTTTGAAATTTTTGAGAAAAACATGTAAACGAGATTTTTCGATGCTCTTGAGCAGTCTGTTAATATTAATATTAATATTTTTACTTCAAATTTTGGACACCATATTTAAATGCCCTTTAGCACAAAATGAGGGGGTATGCAAGTTTGAAATCAAATTTTTTTTTACCCCATAGGATTTTGGAACAGTACTCCCCAGTCTTTCAAGTATTTAAATAACTTAATAAGAAACCTAAAATTTGGGAGGACAAAGTTCCCCAATCTTAGCACTACGAAAACACAATAACTTGCACTTTCATTCATAGAAAAAATGCTTTCTGATGCTCTTAAAAAACACTAGTTTTTCAATATATGAGCTAATGGGGAAAAAGTTTCAAGCCAGTCATAAACTCTTAAAGACTTTCAAGCTCTAAATCAGACTCAATTGCTCCAGCTTAGCATGTTTAAAGGATAAGACAGATTTCTAAATCCTAATAATTTTTGCATAAGTGCATAATCTCTAAATTTTTAATAACAACTTGGAAATTGCCTCAAGGAAAAAAAAAGAAATAGTATAATTTATTGTAAAATAAAAAGAAAAATTATTGCAAAGAAAATCCATTTATTCAAGTTTATTTATACCTAATTCAACCCTTAACTATAGTGTTCAGTGTAAAATATACAACCAATATTCATAAGAAATTTTGAAACAAAAAATACTTCATTAGTTCCATTTCTTTACAAAGCAGATCAACTGTCAAGATCACTACCAAGAACCTGTCATATGAAAACTTTCATTTATCACTAAAAATATAAATCAAAGCAAACATTTTAATAACCATGTACAATATTATGGTCCTTAAATGTATTAAATCAGGGGTTCTCAAACATTTAGGACCTAAACGTTCTCAAACAAACTCATCTTCACTTCAGTTAATTTTTTCTATCTTTGTGCGTGTGGGGTTTGGTCACCAACTTTTTTGTTCAATAATAAATTATATGGATGATTAGAGGTTGAATTACCTATTTACAAAATTAATAGGAAGGATTTGTTCCAGAACATTTTAATTGCAAAAACAAGAATGAGCTCCACTATAAAAAGGAGGGTCTGGTGTCTCTCCCCCAGAGATTTTCGAAATTTGACTAAACAACAGTGTTTCAACTCTCTTTTAGTAATCTGGAATAAATTGCTGTTACAACGTCAATTTGGAAGAAATTCTTAAAATTTGTATGGTTCCCCCCGGTGGGCAGTCCTACATTTATTGTAGAAACACTGATTCATTATTTTTTAAAATCTGACTTGAATATTTTACAAATTTTGCGTCATCAGCACACTAAAGTTATACAATATTATGTATTTTACTTTAATTGTATTTTCAGTCGACACCAAGTAGGGTATTTTTTTCTTATTGCGCTTGTTATTCTTTTTACTATATGGTAATTTAATAAATTTCAAAAGCTAACAATACATTTGTAAAAATTATGAAGGAGATGCTATATATTAAAAAAAATCAAAATCTTGTCGCAACCCCCCAAAAACTGACTGGCGACCTACCAGTGGGTCGCGACCCAGTTTGAGAACCTCTGTATTAAATTATTTGAAACAAATTTTTAGATAGAAACTACTGAATAAGATAAAATTTTGTTTTAAAGCATTTTTGTAGGTATTTAAAAATAACTGAGTAGGTTTAATATAAAACAATTGAGTTTTGATCTTTTAAAAAGGGATTTAACTGTAAAAAACAAGTTTTGAATGGAAACAGTATTTAAAATAAACAAACTATAACATTAGCTTTTATAAATAAACAGGTTTCTCCCCACACAAATTTTTAAGTACCAGGGCCATTAATGAAATTATCAGTTGCTTAAAATACTAATACATCCAGGAAACTTTTAAAAGGAGAACAATTAAAAAAATATGGTATGAATGTAGCTTAAATATAAGCACGAGAGTTCATAAAATTAAAGGCAAAAAATTGAGCACATACATTGGCTAATTTTTTTTGACATAAAGCTTTAAAATAAAATTAACACAGTAAACAATGAAGATTCAATAACAGCTAAAAAAAATTAAAGCTTTCATCGAGATATGTTTGCAGCTAGTTAATAAATGTTCAAACATTGTTAAATTAATAATAATAAAAACATCAACATAACAAGCTAAGCACAATCATCAACACAGAAAAAGAGGACACAACAGAAATTAAAGAATCCAGTAAACATTACCACAAAAATTTATTTCAACTTATTTTCATTTGATTTTGAATTTAAAACCCAACAAACAACAGAATTCTACATAACGGAGCTACATCGCTCAGTGCCTAACTCTCCTTTCCGCTGCTCACACGACACATACATCAATTATTCAGTTCTGTATAACAAAATATAGATAAAAATCTCATTCAACAGACATCTTTGCATAGAAAAATGCATTTACACGAGGCCTAGCTATATAAATCTTTGATTCCTATCACTGTAGGTAAACATTGAGTTGGGAGGCAGTCTGTAACAGCACTTTCAAACTCGGCATAAAGCTACTGATTTCACTGAAATTTGAAGTCGCGACAAGTTGTCCATGTATTCCTAAAGCCGTGGCATAATCACTCTGCATGATTCCCTGAACAATTTGATGCAATCCTGAAGTCACTGGATTGGATAACTGGGAAAAAAAGATTTTATTATTTAAAAAACTATGGAATGGATAAATTTGGCCTTATAGTCATTGGCCTCAAAATGATAGTACCAGTAGAGTATCAAAGATTTAAAGATAGGTGATCAGTTAGATTTTTTAACTGATAAGAAATGTTTAAAACCATTTGACAAGGTAAATATAGTAACAAAAATTAATTTTAAAATTTTACTACTAATAAAAATGAAAGTAAATAAAAGAAATTAATGGGAAATGATTGATTTCTGAAAAACCCTTAATAAAATAGAAATTTGAAACAAAATGGATTAACATTCAGACATGACACTAAACTGATTATCATAACTATTGATTACTTGTTCATAAAAGAATGTCAAAAGCAAAATGAATAGCCCAAAGTATCTTAGCAAAAGTTATTGGCTATCCTTATTTTTATTTAAGTGAACAAGTAAATTTGTTTAATATGAAATCTTACCGAATCATCCCTTAACTTGTCATACAAATTTTCTAACTTCTTGGCAACATCATCTAGCTTTCTTCTAGTTTGCTACAAAAAATTACACATGGTAAGCAAATACAATAGGTAATAATATTTTTTAATGTAAAAGAAAAAGTTCAGTTTCTTACAGGATTTGTTGCTACTTGTTGACATTGCCTTCTAAGGTCCTCGAAAATATCCTGCAAATCCTGATGCTCTGGGGGTATCAGGCCCTTTTCTTTGGGGAGTTCTGGAACAGTTTTGGGGACCTGCAAAAGCCAATGTTAGTTTAAAACCAACATAATCTATATTCATAACCTAGGTAAACAAATTTTAAATACATATATTTCTATAACAAATGTTTTTTTTTATTTGACAAGTTAAAGTGAGATAATAAACAGAGTTAATTGCTTTAATCAACAAGGAATTACTTCTAAAACAGAAGTTATGTAATACCAGAAAATTTTTATTGTTTTTTCTATATACAGTCACTCTAACCAAGTAGTACACCCAACAAATTTTCACTAGTAATACCTATTACGGCTAAATTCCAAGTGCAAAATTCAAACAAAAATTATCCTAACATACATAATATGTTATTTTTCGTTATAATCTACTAAAAAAAAGCAAAAAAATATCAGAACATTTCGAAAAAAAATATTTAAAAAAATGAAGCAATTTGAAAGCCTAAACAATATTTTTACAGCCATAGACTTAACATGGGATCATTGCATTTCTGAAAAGCATATTTTGTTCCTAATCCTAATTTAAAAGCATGTGCAGGCAATTTTTTTCTTGAGGTTCATAATACCAATAACTTTCAAATCACTTCATTTTTTAAATATTTTTTTCCCAAATGTTTTGCTCTTTTTTTTGGTAGATTGTAATGAAGAATAACACTATGTTAGGATAATTTTTGTTTGGATTTTGCACATGTAGTTTAAGTTTAGCCATAATAGGAGGTATACTAGTGAAAATTTGTTGGGTGTATGAATACTTCCTGGAGTGACTGTAGGTATTTTTAAAAGCTTACTTTTCCTATTGTGAATGATTTGATGGTATTTAAAGAATTATCTATTGAGCTTATTAATAGTCTTTCATAAAAAACATTCTTACTGGCTTAGGGGCTTCAGCCATTTCATTTGGTGAGTAAGCATTAGGGTTCACATTATTGGGAGTTTGGGGTATATATTGATTCATGAAGTAGTTTTGGTTATGATTCGAATGTGGAGGCATTTGAGGTTCAACAGGAGGCAAGTCTGGAAACGGCCTGGTGATAGGGGTGGGAGGTTCGTAGTTAGTAGTAGGAGTCTAAAAAATAAATTAACACATTTGGATTAACGAGAACACAGTAGTTACACACATTTGGATCAATAAAACCACTACCACAATAAAAAATAACAAGGGTAGCAACTTATTTCTGTGTTCACCTAAGTCTAAGTACAAGTAAAATCACAGAACATTTATCATGAATTGCTGAAGATATATGTAAAATAATGCATTTAATTCACATACACAAATATGTCTGAAATCTTGTGTACATGGAATTATCAGCATTGAGTTACTTCAGAAGTATTTGAATTTACAATACTACCTTGATAGACTGCTTCTTTATAAGTGGAGGGTCATTCCAACCGGGTTTTACGTCATTATAACTACCGAGCAAAGGAGCAGAAGTAACAGGTGGTGTAACAGTGGGGGGAGAGTAAGGTGTTTGAGGCACTGGAATTATAATCAAGTGTAAATTATTCTTGAAATGTAGTTTTTTTAATGTGTTTATCATTATTTCTATCATAACTTTCTCTGGATCAAAAGAAAATAATTCCATCTTTTTTTGCAAATATTAGAAATTATGATTAATGTTTTTAGTAATTCCTTTCTTACAAACCAAGGAATCAATTTATCTAGGTTATTTTGAAGAATGAATCTTCACAGAAAGACTAGATGATAAACAGTTAATAAAAATTTGGGAAGACAAGCCTCCAACATACTAATTAAGTATAATGTTGATAATTTAGATTACAGTAATTAAAGAAAAAAAGATAATTGAGCAGTACATATTATCCTCTTAAAATGTTTGACAAGATAATGTTATGTGAAGAATAAGATAAAAATAATTAAGTTTGGAAAATGAGGGTTTGGATAAGAAAAGACAAGATATGATATTCACCATTTGAATAATTATTATAAGGTGTAGGAGGTTGATAAGTTGTACCAGAATTGCTGAGAGGAGGATATGGAGCATTTCCTGGCATACTAAAAGAGAAAAATATAACAGAAGTTCAACTCAGAAATGTAAAATTCCATCATGAATAAACAAAACATTTTCTATAATTCTTTTGTATGCAACAGTTGATTATTATAAAAATGTATAATGTTTCATGATTATGTGACTAAGAAAATTTTACTGCAAAACTTTTAATTGAGACATTTTTTTTCACATACCAATAAATTTTTAATAGTAACATACAAACAATTTTATTGAAGACTTTTAGTAGATCAGAAAAGATGGGAGGACAAAAATTGTTTTTATTCAATATGTCAAGACAAATTAGCAGTCTTTTTTAAGGGCAGTAAAGCTTAATTTCCAAAAACTAATTTCAACCACAATATAATTTGTGAATTAGGGTTTTTGCACTTTCTTGCAAGATCATAATTTACCCATGGAGTAATTAGTGTGCTCTTTTACTTACTTGTTATTGTCAACTGGGTTGTAGAAAGGGGTTGGTTGTTGAGGTTGAGGCTGTTGGAAGCTCTGAGGCTGGTAAAACTGTTGTTGGGAGGGATATGTGTTCTCACTGTACACACTTGGGTCATGGAGATGTCTGGGGTATCTTTGGGATAAATGATGAGATCCTCCAGAGCCTAAAACAAAAGTTCAATGAAATAATTCTATACAGTACTAGCATTGGACTAGAAAGAGTTTATCATTGTTTCTTTGAACTCTGACAGAAGTTTAAAATATGGATCAAGAAAATATAATTTATTATATTAGATTAGAAAATCTTGAATTTATTTTCTCTTACAAACTCAACTTAGTTTGCTCTAATTAACTTGTTTTATATGTTTGTTTTTGTCTTCTTCTACTGGTAGAAAATCAAAATATATTTAAAGGAGAAAGGTTAAAATGGTAAAACCTTGCTAGTTTCAACTGTTTTTATACACTTGCACTACAAAATCAAGAAAACAATTTAAAAGGTTTTGATTAACATTATAAATAATAATAAATTTACAAAACCATCAAATAGAATAAATTACTGTCATTAACAAATAAATACTAAGAAGTGACTATTAATTTCTCAATAATGATTTGCAAACTCATAAATATTTGTAAATATTCACTAAATGTTATCAAACTATGTCAGGGAAGTAACAGTTACAACCTTTTCCAACATCCAATAACCAAGGCTTTTACTAAAGAAACAGAAAAGGTAGGAAATACACAAGAAAGCAATGACACTACATCAAATACCATGATAAATTTAAGCCCCGTGAATAACCCAAATCCTTACTTTGTCTACTCCTCTCAGAAGTAGGGGGCTCCACAGGAGGAGGGGCAACTACAGGAGCAACAGGTTGCATCATGCCCACAGGAGGAGCAGGGGGTCCCATTGGTGGGATTAGGGGGGATGGATACTGAGATGTGGTGGTTGGGGAAGTATAGCCAAAGCTGTTGGAGATGGACTGGGTAGGGCCTCCATAAGAGTACTGAAAGAAAAAGAAAATTACATTTAACACACAATTTTGCAATATCTTTCACCCATTCAAGGGAACAGTTGCATCACTTGACATTCCCATCACATTATATACATATTAATAAGACAGTATATGACAGTGAGGAACCAAAATTTGTCAAAATATAAGAATGAAAGAAAAAAAAAGTAACCTATCAGGCACTTTAATCTGTGTGTTGGGGTAAGTATACCAACATTTTGTTTATTATATTTGCATCATTTCATAACAAAATAAAGTTAAACTCTTTCCCAAAGCCTCTACCATATGTAAGTTCAGGGTCACTGTTTGCTTGGATTGAAACATTTAAGCATATAATTTAAAAAAATTAGTATAATATTTGGCACAACATGCACAGTGAAACCTTTGTATACAAAATGATAAGCATCACACTGTATCTACATAATATTTTATCCCTAGTTTTGTTATGACAGGTTTCTCCATACATGATTGATGAAATCATAGCTGTTTTCTTTGAGCTACATTTAACTAGATTGAGTAAAAAATTCTTAACACATGCATAGTGAAACCTTTGTATAATAAATGAAAAGTATCACACAGTCTCTACATAATAATATTTTTCCTAGGCCTCTAGTGTTGTTATTGACAGGTTTCTCCAAACATGGCAAAACATTAATCAGATGTCCAAGAACGCAATGCATGATAAATAATGAATTAATTTGATACAGACAGTTTAGTGTGGTTTTGGTCATCCAGTATGTAACAGAAGCCAAATTAAAACTACACACAACCAAACCACTAAAATTAACAAACCATAATAAAACACTGCCAGCAGGCCCTTAAGTAAACAAGATTTGGGCACAAACTGGTAAAAAGCCCTATGAAACACTATTCATTGAGTGGATGGCACCAAATAAAGTCAACCACAAAGCACCCCTTGGTTCCTTACCTGTGGCTGCTGAGGAGGATTGGAAGAAGAGGAGGAGGTCCTTCTCTCCTGCAGAAGGTTCGTCTGCTTTGGAGGATGTGCAAACTGTGTTGGCGCCTGAGACAGGGAACTGGAGCGGCGCACATCTACTCTTTGGAAGGGGAACATGGGAGAGCGGTGACCCAGGGACTGGTAGATGCGATCTCTCAGAATGGCCAGGGTCCTCTGTAAGCAATAAAAAACTATTGTAGTGAAAGAAAGCATTGATGAGATTATAGCTGTTGGTTTTTTAGCTACATTTAACTAGATTGAGTTAAAGATTTTCAATTAGTGTTATTTTCTAGGGGTTTTTTTGTGACATACTTTTCAGTTTTAACATATACTTACTTTATTTAATTTAAAAAATTACTTTACATATTTATTTACTCACCTATATGGATCAACTGATCCCAGGTGATATTTCTATTTCACTAATGTATTTTTATTCTGCTTAATAAAGTTCTGTTCAGTTGTTGTTCAGTTTATATTGATGCTGAATCAGAGTAACCAAATTTTTTAATCAGGGTAAAATGTTATAAAGTTTTAAAATTAAAAGTAGTCTGATTTACTGAAAATTTTAATTTATGCGCTTAATTTAATCTTTGCTTAATTAGAAGTGAAATACCTAAAACAGAATTAAATAAAACCCATTTAATCTACTGTATATTATGAAAATAAAGTTATAAATTTTATTTCCACTAATGAACTTAGCATTAGCATGAAAAAGGTTAAGACGAACATATACTAAACAAATACAGTCAACTCTGTTTAACTTGATCACACTGAGGAGTGATCGAGACCGGTCAATTTTGATAACATTAACCGTGATTACATTAAGAGGAGTCTACTGTATTAAATAATATGATCACATAAAATAATTTATTTTGAATTAAGTAAAATAGAAGTGTGATTGGGACCTGCCTATATTTTGATACCATCCTATTGGTAACATTAACTTTGATCACATTAAGCAGAGTCAACAGTATGAGAAAATTAAGGAAGAAAAGGTACAAGAAAATTAAATAAAATCAATAGAAAATGATAAAAATCTTGATCAGAGAAACTGCTTTCAATCAACAATTTAAATTTGGAGCAACAACATTTATATTTACTATTAAAACAAGAAAAGTTTGCCTGGTTGCAATACTACTGATCTCTTCAATTTAAGAATAAACATACTTCATTGGGGTCAACCAAGTAAGTGACAGCACTGTGAAGACTGCCCTGAGTGGCTAGAAGTTCAGCATACTGTCCCAACAGTGAGGAGAGAGTGCCGGTCTCAAGGGGAGGAATAGCACCAGACATGTGCTCAACAGATCGCCTCATGATCATAACTCGCTCTATCAGGCTCTGAAGGGTAGAATCATAAAATTATACAGTTTGCCATCAATGGGAAAGTCATATTATAGTAAATAGAGGTAAGAGACCAACCTGTAAAGCTACAACATCCAAATTATCATGTCTTTTCAACCATGATTCCGCCATTAGTTCCAAGTTTCCAGCACTTATGTAACACAATGCAGCATTTGGTTGCAAGTTGGTCACTCGTTCTAAACGATTTCCAAGTAGTTCTAAAACATAAAATAAAAAGAACTCAGAACTGCAATAGTTGTTGAGTAACATTTGTTGCCTTAAAGTTAAATTTTAGTGCTACAGGAGTTTAGTGAAAACATTTACCATGGGATTTAGATGTGAACAAATTTGCAAGGCTTATTCATAACAGGAACATTAAATACAGAAGGTTACTTCACTAGCAGAGTAATTTGTTCACAATGAAACTCCAAGTAACAAAACTGGTTTGTAAAACTTACGACAAAGACTTGAAAAATCTTCTGGCTTAGCATAAGCTAAAATGGCCGCAAGAACTTCCTTCCAGCAGCTTAAATCACAATTCTTTACCATTGTAAGCCAATCGGATGTCACAACAGCAGATATTAACTGAAACAGTAAGCAAAACAACTAAATTTAAGAACAGTTTTGTTTAAGAACAAGATTTGAAGAGCTTAACATAAGTTTAATTATGTTACCTTGGATGCATTTGACTTTGAAGAAGATTTGAAGTAAAGCCGTTGCGTTTTGGCCAAGATTTCTTCACCACCAGTCTGAGCCAGCACCAATGCATCTGCCCACCTGTTATTTTGTACGCAGATATCCACAGCACTGGCAATGTGGCCCGTAAGAAGAGCACGAGAAATAAGCCCATCAATATCAGCTAAAAAATACATTTGTTTCAATACCAAGCACAAGGGAAAGGAAGTATAAGTACAATTTATACACTGAAAATAGAGAAGAAAATAAAAAATTGAAATAAGTAATCTAGGCAAGACAGTCAAAGGTTTTAGTGAGGCAACAGAACAAGAAATATCAAGCAAAGGCAAAATATACCAAGCAGGGGTGATTATTAAGAGGAATAAAAACTAGTTAAAAGTTATTTTCCTCAAACCAAAGATCAAGACATTTTAATTGTTCCAATTATTTTTTAAGATGTACACATTATAGTAAAAAATAAAGAGAAAAAAGATTTTGGAAAGGATGATATGGATTTTAAAGACTAAAAATAAGTACAGAATAAAAACAGAAGTAAAGTATTTAAAAAATTAATAATGATAGGAGATTAAAGGTTTGTTCAAGGTTAGAGGTTTGATAGGAGATTAAAGGTTGTTAGTGTAACACTTACCATCTGCTGAAAATATAATTAATAAATTATTGGTTTTTAAAATACAAATCAATAAAAATTCAATTTAAGTTGAAAATTTACATGCACTGATATTGTTCTACTTACAACTATCAGAATCACCATCTAAAATGAAACATAAGTGGCTTAGAATTTTTAAACAGAGTCAAAAGAAAATTTTCACTTAAGCTTCATTTTAAAATTCAGTTTAATTAAGTTCTTTACAATTTTTGAAATCTCCCAATGTATGCTTGTAAAATGAACATGTTACAGTTTAAATTAAGAAGCTGTCACATCACAGCAGGAAAAAATTATGATCTAGTTGTGAACTCCATAGTGTGTGTGCGCTTCCGAAGAATTTGCTACTCTGTTCTGTTAGGATTATCTCAAGTATTTCAGAGTTTAGGAGGTGTTATAGATACAATGCTATGTGTTGAAATTATGTGGTTTAGCATTGAAAATTGAAGGAACTTGATTACCTGGGTTGGTTTCAATGAATACAGGCTCTTCGTCATCTTTTGCTGTCATTGCAATATTGTCAAAAGTCATGGCTCCATCTCCAGGTATTTCAGACTAAAAAGAATCAAGCTCAAGTTATTAATTACAGCTAAAATCTTTAAGGTTCAAAACAATGAAGATTAAAATATTACTATGTCGTTTTTTTTTTTAAATTTGTTTACAATAGTTATCAAATTTTAAATGCTTATTTATTTTTTAATGAGCAAGAATCTGAATTTTTTTCACTGACTAAAAATCCCTCCACCAGAATTAGTATACAAAATAAAACATAAAAATATATAGTAACATTATCTTTAAATTAAAAGGGATATAAAAATGTTAGTTTGTCTGATAAATGTGATTGTGTAGAAATTTCTAAAAGTTATTAAAACTAACACTGAATGAGGCACACTCAGAAAAGTGAAATATATTAGAAGCATTTATTTTATTTTAATCATAATTTAACTTCAATTAAGAGAGATTTATTATTTTAACTAAGTAAAATAAGTAGATATATTTTTAATTTACTTACTGTAGTTAGGTTTGCAAAATCATTGTTCAAGTCTTGATTATCCAAACATACACCTTTGTCTTTCAAAACAGAGTTTATCTGAGCAAATCCATAAAAGTGAATAAATTAAAGCACCAAAATGAGAGAAAATGTTAAAACATTTACATTTTAACTTTTATTTACAAAATATTTTCACCCTTCTAATATAATATTAACTTTGCTAAAACAGTGAAATTGATGGAAAATATAAGAACAGGATAGCAATTTCAAAATCAATGTTCCCCTTTCTATTAGATAGTAAATATTATAAACTTAAATTTACTTACATAAAAAAACTATGTTCCTATTTAAGGAAATATTATAATTTAACAAGAACTTTGAAGGTAAAAAACATTATTAATAAAGAAATGTAGGAAATATTTTTAAATAGCATGTTTTATTTTTGAAGGTAGGTTGGAAGAAAGATATTTTATAAGGTGGATTCTCATATAAATTCATAAAATTGTCTCAATAAATACCATAAAGAAACAATTACACCATGAAGAAGGTAATAAGTTAAACATTCAAAAGAAATATCTTTTATGGTTTAAACAAAATATATTAACAAAACTTAAAAATTCACCTCATTCATAACTTTTTCATAATTGTATCCCAACAAAGCCAACATCTGCCCTCTTGGACCTGCTTGAAAAGTTGCCTAGTAGGAAAAACATACTTAGAAATTGTCCCACATCAACGTTATAAAAGACTTACCAACACAGTTATTAATAAAACAACAGAAGATATTTTAACAGAAGGTATACAATCAAGCTTGATACTTGTGGTATAAATTTTGAATCTAAAGAGAAGGCTGAGAAAAATGGAGTATGCTTACGGCTAAGAAGTTCCATGTCATTCTTTCTTGTTCATCCAATGAGTTTTCCACCTTGTTCTGGCAAAACTCAACCAAGTTTCCATTGGCAAGGGAAGATTCCAATCTCTCAGCATTCTTAAGAAGCTCAGGTTCCGTGACCACCTGACTGATGTGAACAATTCTGGAAGTGGGGTATTCTCCAGTTTGAGTACTTGATGGAGCTGTGTTGACAAAGTAGACTAGTTTTCCACCAAACTGAAAAGAAAATCAAGCACTGACTTTAGTGTAAAGTTGAAAACCTATCTGTAAGCTAGGAAATGGTACTCTGGACACTTTAAAACTAAGTTATAAAAAAGAAAACATTTTGTGACTCTTCTTCACTTTCTTTTGTTTAAAAGTATTTTATATGTTTTAACGACCCCATGCTGTTGGTCCCAGAAGTGGTCGATCTACTGAGGTCCTAATGTTTTATACTTAAGCATTGAGTTTAAACCTAAAAATCACAAGAAATAGGAAAAAAAAACACTTTTAAAAAGAAAAAACCCCTTTAAGAAAAGACATTCAACAACTTACTCCGAAAGTAGCTCCAACAGGTCTCCGAACCCATTTAGGAGGTTTCTGAAGTGGAACAGAAATGTGACGATGAATAGATTCAGTTACATTTGGTGGTTGAATCATTGTGTCAGATCCAGGGAAAGATTCAGCAATCTATAAAAATTGAAGTCCAATAAATAAGTGTACTCTTTCAAAGAAGGAGATAACTTATTTAGGAATCAAAACTGCTTTAATTACCAAATACATGACTGACATAACTTTATAAAACAATAAAAAATTGTGTCAAACCATCTTTAAGAAAACACCATTTAATATTAAACAGTTATTTTTGTATTTGATGGTGGCATTGCACTTGCTTTCTGAATACAACCAATGACAAGGAAAGGTAAAAATCTGAGCTTTAACACTCTAAACAGCTTACATAACATAAATAAGTCAATATTGGATACCTTTGAGCTACACTGAACCTGTTGCTGACCTCCCATCAAAGAGAAAACACTGACATGTCCATCACAAGTGGAATTGGCAATGACAGCAGGATTTCTTGGGCACCAGGCTACATCAAAGCTCCACTGATTTCCTGTAGGAAGCTCACATAAAACCTGAAAGGAAATTATTCAAATGTCATTTCAAGTCAAAAGGAAGAATATTTTTGAGAAATTAAGGTTTGGTGGGTAATGAAGTTTTGATATTAAGAGTATCTTGTATAATATGTGTATATGACAGGGCCGTAACCAGACTTTTGTTTCGGGGGGGGTTTTGACTCAAATATTTTCTGAGGTACCTCCTTACGGGTACTTTTATATGTTAAGTTTTAGGTGACAACACTGTATTGAAATTTTGATGCACTACAATTCAAAATTGTTTAAACAATATGAATTCGAAGTAAAAGGGGGGTGTGGGGGTCCTCCCCCAGAAAATTTTTGGAAATTTGCCCCCCAAAAGAGTGTTTTAGCTCATTTCTGAGACCCTTTAGATTACACCCATAGAGCACCACTCATTGTAAGCGGCCGAATTTTCAAGGTAAAAAGAAGGTATATTGTAATAAATGGCGAAATGTTAAGGGGGATTTTAGGCTCCTACACCAGAAAATTTGTTGAATTTTTCCCCTAATAGTGGCATTTTAACTCATTTTGAGACATATTAGGTAACATTAAAGATGACCAATCCTTGTAAATCACACAAGTTTGAAGGAAAAACCGTATATACTTAATAGATTTCAAAATTTCGAGGGGGTTTGGGGGTCCTCCCCCAAAAAAATTTTGGAAATTTTACCCTTAAAAGTAGGGTTTTGACTCATTTTGAGACCCTTTGGGTTATACCCGAAGAGGATATCGCTCCTTGTGAGACATAATTTTCAAGAAAAATAGCAGTACAAAAATTGATGTCAAAATTTCGGGGGGGGGGGGTTTGAACCCCTAAAACCCCCCCCTTGGATACGGCCCTGGATATGATATAAGCCTATGTACAACCCGAAAGATTTCAGTCAAGTCTTACCTCTCCATTTTCAACATCTGAATTAGGATTCCAACACAATATACGATTGTCTTTGCCACAGGATAAAAGTAAATCAGGATCTTGAGGACACCATGCAATGGACAATATTCCTCTAAAGAAATTACACAAAATATGTTTGAAGTAACAAAGAAAAATTACGGTAGGAGCTAAATTTAAAACATGTGAATGATTTGAATATACAGATAAATCAATGCAAAAAAATTGATACAAATAAATTTTAATAAATAATATGTATTTGAAAAATCATTTTAAATAAATTCAAAAAGTTTCAATGAAAACTTTACCTTTGATGATGTTCCAGAGTCTTTAGAGGGGAAGTAGCAAACCTCAAATCCCATAGTTGAATGACTGGACTATGGTCATCTTCAGAAGCTATACACATTTGAGTAGCTACTTCAGGATGCCAGCAAACAACTTTACATCTCAACTACAAAAATACAACAGCATTCATTAACATAAAGAATGATTATCATTATGATCAAATCATTAAGAGAAATACATTTTAGGTGATTACAAATTAGCCCGTTAACTATTCAGTGGCACAGAACAAGCTTTGACAAAGTTTTTGTATTCAGTGGCACAGTCAATGGGCTAATACATAAGTACCACATTTTCTATGATGATTTAGATTCTTATTTGAACTGAAAAAAAAATCTACAGAAATCTTCAAATTTAACTTAAAAACCTGCAAATAGAGGGAAATTTTTAAGAACCAAGCATAATTAGATAATTTTACTCAGATAAATTATAAGCAGCATTTTAAACCAATTCTTGCGGATGCTAAGGCCCATTTACACTGTTTTGGCTTCAATGTTCATTATAAGTGATCCTCTTTGATAAATCACTCATTCATGAAGTATTAAATCAAAAGAGTAATAAGACAATTTACACTTGTCACTTCGGATGGTTCTTCCAAGATGAACATCAGAAGTTAAACAGCATAAATAAGCTTTTATAACAATAGAAAAGGTATCTTAACAACTGTGATGGGATAACTATCTTCCTAACAACCTTAAATTAACACATCCATAGTAAATTATTAGCAACATACCCTAGATGTAGAATCAGAAACTTTAATGATGGGTTCATTTTTTCTTAGATCCCACACAACACAGCGAGCTGGGAAAGTAGACGCAAGAATGTGTTGGACTTGACAATTCCAAGAAACACATGTGACATCTTCTAGAGGCTGGAAAATTTTTATCAATTATCCGAACTATCACATAACAATGAGTTAAATGTTCTAGAAGCATACAAGAGATACATACCTGAGATTTTGCACCAAGAGTGACAGGGGCAGATGGATTATTCAGATCCCATATGAAAATTTCTGATTCACTTGCTCCAGAAGCTAGCAAGCAGCTCTGCAACATAATAAAGCACATTGTATCAATGTTGAAAAGAGCATAGTAACACATTATTCATACAAGGTCAGTTGACTTTTTGAGGGATTTTAAAAAACTTACGAGCTTTTTAACTAGTAGTATTAATGAGATTTCTTAAGTTTTATCAAATTATACAGACATTTAGAAAGGAGAAAAACAATGCTTTGATTAGGGTATACAATAGAACTATACTGGAATATGGAAATGTTTCAGCTATGTTAAACAGAGTTAAAACCACAAGCATGATAAAACAATGTTAAGAGCATGAATTTTGAGTTTTGTATAATAATTTATTTATTCTACTAAATTAATTTATTTTGTCAAAAGAAAAAAAATTAATGAAGTTAATAACATATTTTTAAGTAAAAATGTTTTACCATTTTCTGAAGATGACAAATTAAAAGAAATTAGTCATTATATGAAATTAATGACAAACAAAAATGTAAGTAAAAAACAATTAGAACTGAATCCTCAAAACTTTACAAGCCAAACATTTCATTGACTAATTTTACATGTATAAGAACATGAAACAAAATAGTTAAACACACCTGAAAGTTATTAAAATCAAGAGAATGAACAGGACCAGTATGCTTGGTAGTTTGGTGCAAAAGAGCTGAATCCCCTTGAATCAGTTTAGCTGCATCGTACATCATGATGTTACCACCATCTGCACCACCCACTATGACTCCACTGCTTTGGTCAGAGGACGACATGCCTTCAGATCCCCACACAATTTTGTGGAACCTTTGGATAAAATTACGATGAATACATAAGAAAGATTGCAGAACGACAATCAATGATAAAAGTTAACCCTTTATTACACGATAACAATGGAAGCTATCATTTAAGTTTTTCCCTAAAGATACAGGATTCTCTCATTACAGACAAGTACATATGGATAGTAAAAATAAGCAGGTTCAATGAAATTACTAAACTTGGTGGGAAAAAAGGCAACTTTAGATTACCTGAAATCTGATACTACACTGCCTTTCATGCACATATCCAACCCAGGTTCTGTGAGGTTTAGGGCATAAATTTCCAAAGCAGCAGTTGTACTGCAAGGTAAAAATTCAGATGATAAGACAGACAAGTATGATATGTATTTTCAAACAGGAGTAACAAGGAAAACATGTTATAATCATCATTTTATGATTATGAAAAATAAAAACAATATTTTTTTAAGAAGTGCACAAAGTTTTTAAAAATTAATTAAATCTATAATATTCAACAATTAACTAACAATATTTCTTTTAAGTACATAATAAAATTTCAAAAGTATTCTATTAATGAAACTATTCAGGCTCCCATCAACATTAGTACTTAAATATATTTCACCATTCATTAAGAGTTAAAAATATCAACTCCATTAAGATAAAAAATACACAAAAATGAAGTAGTCATGAACCAGCAACCTTAAGGAAAATCACAAGTGAACTTAGCAATATATGTGGTATATTCCTTGAAACATTACAGTATGTAAATAAAGAAAAGTACTTCTATATAATCCCATTGACCATGCCTCTTAAAGTTAGGCTAACCACTCGACCTGGAGATGGGTGCCACCTAATAGGTCAGGGCAGAAATTGATTGATTTTGATGCTGCTGAAAATGAAATTGCATAGCCAAAGCCTATAACTGTGCCTCTGACACTGATGGTTAACAGGAAAATATGCAAAAAACAAAAGAAAATGTTCCACTGAATTCACATTCTCTGGGACTTACCTGAATGTGGCATCCAGCTGTTGAGCTGCAGTTCCAGCTGCAAGGTAAATAGGATGGTGAGCAGCTGGCGACCATGCTATGTTAGCCGTTCGGTCGATCTCTTTGACCTTCATGATTGCTTAGATGAGCTCACTAAAAAAGTAAATGTTTTAACAATTAATTTGTGTTTTCATTCACCATAATAAAACTATAAACATTTTCCCTCTGTAAAGGATATATATTTATTATATTATATACATGGGTTTAAAAAAATAATCATATTTTTAAATTTGCGTTTTTCATTTCACTCAAAATTCAGACACCGTGCTGGGAACTACTTTATTTGTCAGTGATGTCATGGGGCAGGAAACGTTGCTGTCGAGTATAGCAGATTTATAGGAGGTCTTGGGAGCTTAATCTCCATTAAAGTTTTAAGGGTATTCCGTATTCCTAATTTTTTTAGGATAATAAATTTAGCTATCACTTACCCCCCCCCCCCGTTCCCCTTCGGATTCTAACACTGTTCTGCTGTTCCTATATGATTAACTAAAATTTTAATTTCAACTTTACAAAGACTTTATAATCTTAATTAAAATGAGCACAACTTTGGTAAGAGTCCTAAATGGCACCCAGTTGTCATGTAGGTGCTATTTTTCCATGGCTGATTGCAGCTTTCAGCCTGGTAGCCTGTTCCAAAGCTGTGCCTTTCCAATGTTTATTAATACAAAATGAATAGAAAATCAAACAAACTAGGATCTGCAAGATTACATATGAGTTTGAGTAGACTGAAATACAAAAAGCAAATTACCTAGAGTAAAATGGTATTATCAATGAAATTATTGCCTTAATAAATTTCTCTAAATTCTGTAAAATTAAGAGTTGAAATTTAATGTTGGGTTTCAGTAATGTTATATTATGTTATGTTTGTAACAAACAAATTAAATAAAAACTGGGTACAGAAAATAACATTACTTTTAACTCAATCTGGGTCTGAAAAAACAATTAGAGATCATATGTTTGAGTTAATAAAATCAAAACAAACCCATCAAGGTGAAATAATGCTTAAAGAAATTTGGTTTAGGAATTGAATTGATTAGGTTAAAACGGAGGGATATTAATAAAGGGATTACGACTTCAAAATATTTCATAGTAATCAAACAAAATAAAAAATAGTAATTGTAAACACTTCCAGATTTCAGAGCTCGGGCCAATAGAAAGAGTAAACAAGTTCCGTGTTCTTCGAAGTATAAAATCTATGATAACAGTTGATTGAATGTAGTATTTTGATTCATTAATATTTGGGAAATAAAAATAATTATCAAAAACACACCTTAAAAAATTATAAACACCGGTTTGTCACTTATACAACGTGGCGATCCGGTATGGTACTCGAATCAAAGCAAACAGTCAGCACAAGCAGAAAGCCACCAATCCGATACCAAAAGCAAAAATTTTTTATAACGAAACTTAACTGCTAACCGATAGCCGGAAATGAAAAAAAGTATTCTGAGTGGCAACAAGAAATATTAGGTAATTACTGTTTTCATTAGAGGATGTAATTAATTTTATTTGCAATCAAGGATAAAAATTTCTTGTTTAAAGTAATTATATTTTCTTTAAATCAGACATTTATTTTTAGAAGTTTAACAAAATGAAACATACAGAGTAATCCAGAGCAGAAGTACTTTTTGGCAGTGCCCTCATCGATTTAAGAACCACATTCGGCTTTTTTGTATTTATGAAACTTACACTTAGGCCCCGTTTACATAGCCCACCGAAAATGCCGGGTAAAATGCAGGATTTTGGGATTTGGAGGGGAATCTGAAAATGTGCTTAAAAACCCGTTTACATAGCCACTCTTGAAATCCAGGGATTTGACGTCACTGATCACGTGACTAGTCGAAGTTGTTACGTAAAATCGATCCCATCATGCCTAGAGTTTTGTTTATTTATATTTTGAAAAATATGAAAGACAAAAAGATATGCTGTTTTTTTAAACCAAAACTTGAATTGATGATTAATAAAGTATCCCGATTGTTTTAATTCGGGTTTTCTTCACAATTCTCAAAATATTAAGTTCGTAAGATGCTGAATTAGATCAATACATTTTAGAGGGTAGAAATTACTTTTATAACCAACAAAATAATTAATGTTAAGTTAATAAAAAGCTTTACACTGATAACAAGAGCAAAAATTTCGATTGCTCTAACAAGCAATACTTTCCAAGATTCCATGGATAGTTAGGAACCTGCATATAAACAGAACACATAAGATGGATTTTATTTCAATAGTTTTTAAAACCTCTTGCATCTCTTTCCTCAGAGGAAGTCATTAGTGTTAAAGTGTAATTTGTAAAATTTTGGTTTGTAATAATGTGTAGAACTGACTGATTTTATAGATTAAAAAAAAAAGAAATTCTTGTTACACCATTTAAAAATCTTGAGTTTGATTATGTTTTAGCATTTACAAACCTTGATAATGAATTTATTTAAAAAAAAGACAATTTTTAAATCTATTTTAAAGTTTATGATAGGATAATTATCAAACCAAAGAAGATTTAAAAAGCAACGATTTTATTTTACACGTAAAATATTAAAAATTGTACAATGTTTCGAGGATACTTTGATCCCCTTTGTCAGCAAGAATGAAATCTAACTAGAAAGAAAGAATTATCCAACTAGCTTCAATAAAATAAATCAACTGTGTCTCCTTATAAATCTCAAATTCAGATTTTAGAGAACTCAAAATTGTGTTTGGTATATTTGGTGGTAGATCACATGGGTTCAAAAAGAATTGGTGCACAGTAAAAACCTGAAGACAAAAAAATTTATGCATCAAGTTACAACTCGCCTAACCCGCATTTCCTTTTTTGTTATGTGAACAGAAACAAGAAAAATAAATCTTACAGTAAATAGTACTACATATCAGAAATGTTAATGAATATTACTCTTCTTTGTTTTAATATTTACATGATACGTAAAATCACAGCACGTAATAAGTTGCCATAATATTTTAAATCTGATTACATACATTAAAGTGGGTAATATGCACTGAAAAAATTTTTACTCTTTGTACATACCTGTTCTTTTCAAACAATGCAATTTGGCATGTGTATTTCAATTTCTATATATTTTAAATAATTCAAGGATGGGTAAAAGGAATTTAAAGAGATAATTTTATTTTATAAACTGTATTGTTTTATTTGAATTGATGACTACGACTTTGGATGGGTGAAAAATGTTCAGATAAAAGGTTTTCGTTCACATCAAGCACGTAACACATCAAGAAAAACCTCCAAAAACAGAAAATTATGATTTATGGTTATATAGTGACAGCCCAATATAAGAAGGCATTTTATAGTGTGTTCTCTAAATTCTTTGCTAGGTATGGTGGTTGGGAACGAGGAAATTAAAGTTTGAGTAAGGAGGGGACTTTTTTGTTAACACACCGTAACTTTGAGTGCCTTACACTTTTTGAAGGTCATGTGCCAATTCTTAAAAAACAACAGAATCATCACCTGCCAAGTAGTGATACCTATATGATATGGAAAAATTAATTTTTGATTTTAAAAGTTTTTTTTTTGTCTTACCAAAGGTTTTAAAGAACTATTTAACATAAGAATAGAAATTAACATTAGACTAATTCTTAATGTCCAAGAAAACAGAGATTTTTCTAGAAATATAGGTTTTTGGCATAACGATGATAGTCATATTAATCACATATTATATTAATCATATTTATTTTGTACATTAAAAGTATGTACTGTAACAAATTTAATTACCAAAGAAATCACAATACAGTTCTAAATTTTATTACAAATGAATATCTTTAAAAAAATAATAATGTAATGAACAAATAAAAGGTGAATGAATATTACAAATAAAAAGGAGTAAAGACATAGGTTGGTAAATTTTTTCCCATGATGTGACTGTTAACCGGGAAAAATTTGTAATTGATGTTTCAAATAAACATTCAAAAACAAACCTCACCCAGTTTGTTTAAGTTGTCGACCAACAACTTTTTTTAAAGTTAGTAAATTCAATTCAGTTATCCAGGGGTATCCAGTTTCCTTCTCCTAAAATCAACACATAATTAATAAAAAAATAACAAAAGACTTAAAAAATATCAGGACTAGGAACTAGGACCTCCACTAGAAACTATTTTATTTTAGTACTTATCCGTTAGCTGGGCACAAATGTCGCCAAATGTGAACCAAATGCTCGCCAAGCGAAGCAAATGACAAAACAGTCAACGAAAAACAAAACAAATGCGCCAGAGGCATATGTTCTTGTGCAGGAGGTGACCGTTGGAACAGAGAATTCTTTAATTCATTCTACAATATTTGGTGATTTTTTTGCTTGCGCCCAGCTAATGGATAAGTAACTTTAATTTTTCAGTTTTGAACATGTCATATCACACTTCTTCTAAAAGTTCTCACAATACAAAATAAAGTTAAAATACAAGTGCATAACAATTTGGGCGTTACTTGTGTATTAAGGTGTAACCAATTTCCCAACATTGAACAAACATCAACAATACACTGATTTTAATTTTTTTGGCAATAGTTTTATCCTAACACCAGATCAAAAACAAAATATTTTAGATTGAACTCGAACAAATTATAGCAAAAGTTTGGTTCAATATTCCGGCATTCGTCCCGCTTAATATCGCCAAGCTGTTTAGAAACCCAAATATTAGAAATATCCAAATAAATCTGTATACATAACACAATCTTTCAGTAGGACACTCTTCTGATGAATCGGGTAACCGAGAAAAGTTTGTAATTGATGTTCCAAACAAACATACAAATACAAACCTCACTCAGTTTTATGTGAAACCTTCTTCTGAAATCAAACATAAGAATTCACAAAAATTAACAAGATAGTTTTTACAAAATTGTTTAAAAACCTTATATTCAAACCGAAATTTTACTATGAGTAAAACATATCAGGACTATTACCCCTCTAAACCAGGTATAATTTGTTTAGTTTTCAACATGTCTTATCACACTTTCTCTAAAAATTCTTGCAACTTTAAATTAAGTTAAAATATATAAGTATCCATAACAATTTGGGTACTATAATTGTGTACTAAGCTGTTGACCCATTTGCTAACAGAAACTGTTTTGAAAAAACTTTCAAATGTTTATTCTTCTTCTTTCTGTCTTATTAAAAACTTCTTTATTTTTTTCTGGTTACATTAACACTATATAAAAAAACATAAAGGTTTAGATTGCACGAGACATTTGATGGATTTGAACCCAAATTTCCTGACACTTAAGACTTAAGTATGATTTTATCTGCATGTCACATTTGTACACTTGATAACTTTAAGAAAAATGAAAATTGTCGACAATCTGAAGTGAGTACTGAAGTTGTCAGTAAGTAAGAAGAGTAAAGAAGTCAGTGAGTACTGACATTGAAATACTGAAGTGAGAGGGCAAACCATGTTAAGTATAGTTATGTTGTTCATCAAGAGAGAGGTCAGATGAAGTTACATGGATGAGATAACTTTAGTTATTATCAATGAACTACATTAGTTTTAAAATGATATGGTAAATTTTAACGAGTCCTTTATTCCCTGTTATGAGGTTAAGATGGCATTATATAAAGTGAAACTGTGTACTATAAATTATGATAACCATTACCAAGCTATTATAGAGCTGAGTGAAGCTCAATTTTGTATTAATCATGGCACATGAAGAGACCCACTTCAAGCATTTATTACCTATATAAAGTATACTAATGTGTGTGCTTTAGATTTTTCAAAACTTAAAAACACCAAAAACCTAGTATTGGATTTATAGTTTTGTTTAAGTAAAAACATCTTTCTCCAACATGGTTGAGATTAGATACAAGTAATACACTGTTTAGAATCATATTTTCGAAAGATTTATTATAGTGGAAACAATATCCTTCCAATTTACTAAGAAAACTTAAATATGCACACATAAATTTTATATAAAATAAGGAAAATTAGAATTAATAGTGTTTATGTTCGTTCGGTAAACAATCATAAAAGTCTCCGATTCAAAATTAAAAATGACAAGGAAAAACTTACTTTATTATTGTGGCGGAAAATCCTATAGTCGATAAAAACTGGATTTGTAGTTTCTTAAAGTTAATTTAACAATATTTAAAGCGAAAAATAATAAAATTTCTCAACAAGTAAGCGAAATCAACAAAGATGGCGGATTTCTGGAAGCGCAATGTATCATGGGAAAGGAGGATAAATTGAAATCCTGCATTTATCCCCCAATCGAGGTGGAACTTTAACTTCCTCCATTTCTCCCACCCCACTTGGGGATTGCAGGATATTGGAGAGCGAAAGTTCCGGCATTTATCCTGCATTTTGGCCTATGTAAACGGGCCCTCACACATACACTTTATTTTTATAAAAGTTACAAAATCAGTACAATAAAAATACCCCAACTTGCCCTTTTTGGAAGTGTCTAATTGGACGGAAAAAACGGCGGTCGGCGCATGCGCCGTAGGTTTCGCGGTTACCTAGCGGTCTCGGCGCTCCAATCAGAACCTTTGCCAGGTAAAAAAGAGCAGAGTTTAGTTGTAGATTTGCCGGCCAAATAGACACAGTGCCATAATTTTTTAATCATGGAATTAAAAAAAAACCCATACATTTACTACGTATAGAGCATTTTCAATCACGTGACTCGCACCTTAGCAACGTTGTTGCCTGTCCTCCACGCCTATCCACGTCTTCAAGTGTGACGTCATGTGCAAATGCTTCTATTGGAGCATTTGCGATCACAAGACTCCGCCCCTAACAACCTCTGTAGCAACGGGTGAACAACAGACTTAGAAACGTTGTTGCCTGTCCTCCACGTCGTCAAGTGTGACGTCAAGTGCGAATGCTCTATATTGAAACTTAATAAGCTAAGGCCTATTTTTCGTTAGCTAGGACGCTTTCAAACAGTCAAATATGACGTTACTTTGCATCCTTGCCTATCCCAGGCCAATTGCCCCTATACACTGATTAGTTACGCACCGATTGGTGCTTTGTGTTAGGAAAAGAAGTAGCTGAGGCGTATTTTTCGTTAGCTAGGACGCTTTCAAACAGTCAAATATGACGTTAATTTGCATCCCAGCCAATCCCAGGTCCAATGACCAAACCCACCTATTAACCACGCACCGATCGGTGCTCTGTGTTAAGAAATAAAGAAGTAGCTGAGGCGTATTTTTCGTTAGCTAGGACGCTTTCGAACAGTCAAATATGACGTTACTTTGCATCCCTGCCAATCCCAGGACAAATGACCCAACCCACATTGACCCCGCAGCGATCGCTGCTTTGTGTTAAGAAATAAAGAAGTAGCTGAGGCGTATTTTTCGTTATCTAGGACGCTTTCGAACAGTCAAATATGACGTTACTTTGCATCCCTGCCAATCCCAGGTCAAATGACCCAATCCACAGGCGTATTTTTCGTTAGCTAGGACGATTTCGAACAGTCAAATATGACGTTACTTTGCATCCCTGCCAATCCCAGAACAAATGACCTAACCCACCTATATTAGCCACGCACCGATCAGTGCTTTGTGTTAAGAAATAAAGAAGTAGCTGAGGCGTATTTTTCGTTAGCTAGGACGCTTTAGAACAGTCAAATATGACGTTACTTTGCATCCCTGCCAATCCCAGGTCAAATGACCAGGGCCGTGTTGTAGAAAAATCGCGCCCGGGGCGGATGGCTTTTTTGGCGCCCCCCTGGCTTTTTTGCGCCCCCTCCCAAATATAATTTCTTTACATTATTCTTAGATAGATTCTCAAAAAAATGTTTGGGCAAAAATTTGGCGCCCCCTGAACACGTTCATCGTGGTTCCGTTGGAAAGTATTGAAGAATCTACGAAGTCCAATGCTAAAATAATTTAAATTGCAAAATACTCAGTGGCGAATCCAGGATTTTTGTCTGGGGGGGGCTGAGTTTCAAATGTCGTAACTCCTATTATATAGACTTTTTATATGGTACTAAAATATACTGCAAAGAAACTGTGACCTTAAAAACCTATCAATAATAAATAACGTATGCATTTTTTACAGAATTTTTTTTAATTTTTACTTACATGATCAATATTAAAATTTTAATTTTGAAATCATTACAACAAAATTTGTAATTCTCGGCTCCTTTTGGCTTAATTTGTCCTGCACTTCATTAATATTTATATCAACACCATAATAAAATATTCGGAAATTTAATCAATTTTTAAATTTATAAATTAAATTATGGAAATTTCAAGTTTATTTAGGTCACCTTCACATCAAAAAATGCAAAAAAAAACCCTCAAATTTTTGCCAATTTAGTTCGGGTTCAGTGGCGGATTAATGCAATTTTGTGGGTGAGGGCGGTTAGATGGAATATTCAATTTAAAGTAGGTCCTCCCTGGGATATAAATTTTTAAAAAATAATATCTTTAAAACTAGTACTGTTAAGCTTAAGCTGTCTTGAGACTTAAAACTGATATGAAATAAGTTTGAAAATTCGGACGTAAAAAATCTGTGGGCAGTATAGAAATTCAAGTAAAAAGGGGGTCTGGGGGTTCCTCCCCCATAAAATTTTTGAAAATTTGACCCTTAAAAACAGCAATTAACTCGTTTTTATCCACTTAGTCCGACTTTCGAAGGGGAGGCTGGGCCCCTTCCCTTCCTTTAACCCCCCTATATACGCCTCTGGCGTATAACTTTCATGCCATGTCTGGCATGGTAACTTCATTTTGTAGAGGGTAGCGGTAGAAGCTCATGTTTTTCACTTTTTTTTGCGTATAAAGACGAAAAAATCGCCGTTTTTCAGGACACTCTAGCGGCAGAACCACTCTTCAGAAAATCAAATTTAAGCAGTGAAATTTTGTTTACTTCTACTCTGTAATTGAGATTATGATCGAGAAACTTGTAGTTTTTGAAATATAAGCAAGAAATCGAAAAATGTTGCGATTTTTGAATATGAAGACGACCTTCCCAATGGGACAAATTTCATATTCGTAATCAGCGCCCTCAAAAACATAAAACCGTCGAAAAAAACCTAACTATATAAATGTTTTGAAAAAAAACCTACCTAATGACTAGGGTTATGGGATGGCGGTTTAACACCACGCGATTTGCTGCATTAGCGACAGTTTTCGTGGTTTCCTATTAGTTCTTTCGAATCGCGGTTGTCAAAATTTGTCGCAAATCGCTGGTGTAAAGCCGCTATTACAGACCCTGAACAATAATGATTCTGCTAAAAAATATCTCGGAAAAGGAAATCAGGCTCCCTAAAATAATACCTACTACCAAAATTTTTTAAAAAAATAAAACGTTATTGCAATTTTTAACTATACCAATACTTGGACGTCTTGGTTCTGGGGGGGGCTGCGGCCCCACAGCCCCCCCTACTGGATTCGCCACTGAAAATACTAAAATAATAAATTGCAAAAAAAAAAAATTCGGGCACAAATTCAGCGCCTCTCTTGAATACCTGAATACTGCAGTACAAAATCAACGTTGCTAAGGCTGTTGTTAGGGGCGGGACATAGAAGTATCCAATAGCAGCATTCGCACATGATGTCACTGGAGGAATAAAACAACGTTGCTAAGGCCGTTGTTAGGCAGAGTCATGTGATTGAAAATGCTCTATAGAAAGTATCGAAAGTATCATTGTTTACCATATAATATGACTTATTGATATACTTTTTACCATCATATCTGTCTTAGTACCTATATCCTCCATCATACCTTTCTCACTAATGATTTCTTATTCTTTCTAGTTCATTTTAATTTTTTCTCTCATTATTATCTTTCTTTCTGTTATTCCAAAGCAATTTGCAATGCGATCAAAGGCGCGGATCCAGCAGTGCCAGGGGCGTTGCCAAGGGGCGTCCCCGGTTTTTGACCCCCCATAGGGCCTTGGCCAGACCCAAACATTTTTAGTCCCTATTTTAGGTGTTATAATTTCCTGTGGCTATTCTGAAGAGGGTGTTTGTTTATGCCCCATAAAAGTGCATGAAAAACACTATTTTTTATGTTTAAAATCTAAAATTTTCCGGGGGTAAACCCCCGATTCCCCTGTTACAACATGCTATTTTGAAGGGTTCGCATTGAATTCATTGTGTTTTTGATTTCATGTTGAATTATTCTGTGAGTTAGATTAGAATTTCATATCACAAAAATTGTTTATAAACTAGCTCTCTTAAAGCTGGGGAATTTTGAAAAAAGTATAGAACTTAATCTAATGGGTTTAAAATTTTCATTAATTGACATCATATCTTTGAATATTCATTTTTTTAAGTAAAATAATTGCTCTATTTTCGTTCGTTAATTCATTCATATTTCTTCTGGCGCACTATACTCAGTCTTGGGTTATGCGCCATAAAACTTCAAACAACCAACCAATCATTCATATTTCGATAAATAAAGCAGTCTATGAAAATATTGCAAAAACATTTTTTTTTGTACTTCGTTTGTTTTTTGTTTAATTTGCTATTTGAATCATCAAAACAACCGAACTTATAATGCACTCCTGAATACTTATAGTTAAAACTTCCTACATTGGAAGAGGGGGACCTAAAAGAGTGAAGAAAAAAAATCTCCGGCTTTATAAGGAGTGGTGCTCTTTGGTTGTAGCCTAAAGGGTCTCAAAATGAGCTAAAACACTCCTTTAAAAGATCAATTTTTCAAAACTTTTCTGGGGGAGAATCCCCCAGACCCTTCTTTCCAGTATAGAGCTACTGATAACTTAAAGAAAAACTCTTATATTGTTTTTGATGGCCTTTGTAATTAAGAAAAATATATTTTTAATATTGGATTAGAACTTATAATCGAACTAGATATTAAAAGTAGTATTTTATCTGAATTATTATGCTAATTACTAATAAATTATTAACCATCAATAATTATAGATAAGTAATTAAAAGTAAAGTAATGATATTCAATAATAAATTTTTCCCTCTGGACCCTCCCCCCCCCAAAAGAAAATCCTGGCTACGCCCCTGAGCAGGGCTCCAACCTCCAAGGGGAGGACACTTTTTAAGGATCAACTGTACCCTATACGCAAATTGACAAAATTTTTACTTTTTTGATAAAGATCTCTCCAGACACCTAGATGAAATTTATTTTTGCATCCCCTTATTTGCTAAACAGTTTAAGTTTTTAAATGACTGAACATTTGTGGTCTCTACTTTCTTCTTTCTCTTCTTTCTTTCCACCCTTTTTTTAGCCCAAGAAGGAGGCCTTTCCGGAGTGCCCCTCTTGGATCCGCGCCTGCAAAAGATACAGCAAAGTGGTCCGAAAAGTACGCTTTGATATGACAGAAAAGATTCGTAATCCTACAGTACATAAATTTCAGTACACAAACCAACACACTATTATCAATGCAAAACTGTCTAACACACAATCCAAGTCAGCATTATTTATCAAATGCCCTTTCTGCAAGACAACTCCGAGGGGTGGAAAGAGGGGGATTCCCCCCCCCTCCGAACCCACATAAAGAGAGTTTTTTTGAGGGGTGGGGGGACTTCCCACTCGGGGGGGGAGCAGGAAGAGCTCACCTGAGGGGAGAGATGAATGACCCAGTTGGATCGATATTTGGGGGCGGTCGAAAGTTGCGCAGTGTAGCACTGCACACTTCTTGCTGAGTCTGTGGAGGTGGATTGGGGCCTGTTGCTGACGACGAGATTTATCTTGCTCTCTCTCAAAAGAACTAGTTTTTCGTTGTTGCTTGTTATTTGAGCTCAAATATTGAAGAAAAAAATGTTATAAATTATATTTCAGGTATTTTTTTATGGCTCCCAATAACTCACGAGAAAAGGAAGAAAACCTTTGTTAACGAGTTTAATATTATTAATATTTTTATTTACATCGATATTATTCTACAACAGCAATAAAAAACAAACAAAAAGAAGAAAGAAGAAACGAGAAAGGGAAGAAAACCTTTGTGAACAAGTTAAATATTATTAATTTTTTACTTACATCGATATTCTAAAAGAACAATAAAAAAATACATACTTAAACACTTAATATTAACACTTAATTAAACACTTAATTAAATTAGTAATATTAACACTTATAAAAATACCTTGCAAGTGCTTTCTAAACCTTTAAATAATACATAAAGAAGAACTATAAGAATAAGAAAGTTTTTTTTGAAAGCACTTGTTTAATTGAAAGGCATGAAATAGTTTTAAAAATTACAAAACCCCCACCCATATTTTAATATTTTCTAGAAATATTGGCGCTGGTCAGCTTCTCCGTCCGCAATGCTTCGTGAGATTGGATGGCAACCACTTACTGTACTCCGTAAAATTATTCGTCTTAAGTTCTTTTTTTAAGTTATTCATGGTAAATATCTAATTTCTCCTAATTATTTCCAAACTAAAAGTAACACAAAGCGTTTAAGACAGACCAACGATTTTCAGTTTAAGCCATATTTTTGTAAAACTGATATGTTTAAGTTTTCATTTTTTCCTCGCACAATTTAAGAATGGAACAGGCTCCCAAATGAGACTGTCTTTTCCGATTCTGTGAGTTCTTTTGTTTCCCAACTTAAAGAATATTTATAATTTGTATAATTTATATTTTTGCTGTTTTAGTGTGTATTCCTTAGTTCCTGTATGTATTTATATGAAATTTTCCTTATATTGTTTCTTGTTTTGTAACCCCCTGCTTGGCCCTTAGATGGGCCGCAGTATGTCAAAATAAATAAAAATATTTTTTAGCATAACTGCGCATTGCGACTAAAACATTTGTTAGCTAAAACCCTAGAATCAGGTGGGGCTAAAAGATAACTTTAACCACTCTTAAGAAAAATTGCAAAAGCAATATTATTTGTTTTTTTACTTTGGGGTATACTTGCCGAAGTTAATTTTAAGTACTACCTACAATAGAGATAATTTTAAAATTCTCGGTACGGTTTTGAAAGAAAACATATTTATAATTTTAAATACTTACAAGATTTTATGCAAAATAAGTTATAAATAAGATATAATGTCTCCAAATTTATTGTTTTCTTAAAAAAAGATTTTTGAATTAAAGATCAAATAAAAGTATTAGTTTTGTCATGCAAGGAAAACCTACAGGGATAAATATCCATGTATTAAAGAAAATTATTGAGTATGTGCAAACCTGTCCAACACTCTAAAATGTGTCATAAAAGAAAACTACAATTTCTGTGTGGATGTGAGTAATTTGGAACAAAAACTCAATGTAAAAAATATATCTGTTATCCTTTCCGAGTGTTGAAAAAGTTTTATTGACGTAAAATTATATTTTAAACCCTGCTTCTTGCTTCTATTATGTGAACAGAAGCATAGTGGCGTGATGGTAGTGCTCCACCCCACAGGCCCGAGTTCTGTTCCCGGTCTGCCGGAGCTCAGCCTTTCAGCCCTCCGGGGTCGATAAAATGAGGACCAAGTTATCTTGGGGAAACAAGGGGCTTTGCCTCAGCTGACTGACTATCAGTCACAGGTTCTGTAACAGCTCTGCTCATGGCTTCACAGTGAGGCTAGTTATACTGGAGTTTGAAGGTCTAACGACCTAGGTAGTCCCTCAAGTATCCCCCCTTGTTTACAAATACAAAAAAAAAATTACAATGGAAAAAACCAACATTTTCAGATGTTGGCACGATATTAATTTTTAGGGGTTACTAAAATTCTTTTTAAAGAGAAGCTGTTTTGAAAGAAATTAGAATGAATCTTAAAATTACCGTTGCAAATTTCCCGGAAACATATTAATTAAATAAATATTTTTGAGAAATAATTTCATTGCTTGTATTTCGAAATTGTGGATAATACAGTTTTGTGCATTGAAATGGTTCCCTTTTAGAATTCCATTTTAGAAGAAGTTAATTTCATATCAATTCTAAGTAAAAATATTGATATTTTTGAAAAGTTCATTGAAACAGTAGGTATTTAAAATTAAAAACTATGAGTTAAGAGTAGACATCACTGAAATTTTCACTCCAGTTATGAGTTGATACCTACTGAGAAACACTGTAATAAACAATGTACACAAATTATTAATGGAGAAATTAGTAAGAAAAGATAGTTTCATGCATTGTTTAAATATCTGTTATTATTGTAATAAAAAATTAATATAAAGTGGGAAAACTACCGTAGAAAATTTCAAGGTAGTATGTTCAAAAATATATTTTATATTATTTTATGGATAGTCTTTCTCGATTGTACAATACATGAAACAGTTTTTTTTTCCCATTTTTAGTACAAGTAGAGAGGTTTCATTAAACCAACAAACACCAAATCTAAGAAAATATTGTTATTGAAGGAAAAATAAATGAAACAGGGATTATAAAAAACATAACAGTACCCATAATTCGCAATATAAACATTAAACATATTAAATAAAATCCCTTTATAAGATTATATTGTTTTGACAGTAGATTTATGTTACGGGCAATGTAATAAAGTCGGGCATTATTAATAACGCTCGCGTATTTCAGGCAAAGTGATAAATACTCTTTGATAAATGCTATTGAATTTATCACATTGTCCAACTTTCTTTGGGCATTATTAATAATGCCCGGTTTATCACTTTGCCCGTAACATATATTTCAGTTAAAAGATCTTATTTAACTCAAGTTAAGCCAAGAAAAAAATATTTAAAATAAACTCTCACCAAATTTGTAGGTTTTGCAATCTAAAAAATATAAGTCTTGGGAACATGTATTTTTTTATTGTAAAATATATGATTTTTTATAGAGTAAAATATCTATATACAATAATCATTGATTCATTACCATAATAACTTTTATAATTTTCACTAATATAAACACGGCAAAATTAATTTATTAGCATACTTTATTAAATCCGCTCAAAGAATGAACCAGTTCCTGTTGGAGAGCCTTTGGAGGTTTAACATCTTATCTACTTATATTTTCCATTTTAAATAGAAATTTTTATGTTTGGTTGTATAATGTTGGAACATGTTGTTGCTATTGTAAAACTTAATTAAATTGTAATTTATTTTAAAATATTTGTTGTACTTGGCTATTGGATGTTTTTATCTGCTGAAGTAAACTTTTTTTTTGTAGCGGGCTTCCGCCTGAGGCAAATATAAAAAATATAAAAAACCTGTGAATAATGTATAGAATTGATTAAAATTTTTATTCTATTTACCAAGGTCTTGAGAACATTAATATTGATAAAATTTGAATCCAGCAACAGCTGTAATGCAAATTTTATAAGAAAAAACATAAATTTTGCTAATAATTTAGATTATTTTAAGTAGTTTCTATTGTATCCCTAAATTGTATTTGGATCCCTAAATTGTTAAATGTAGCAAAATTGCTAATTATATAAGAACTCTCTTTTTCGCTCAACAATAATGAATGTAGTTGTAAAATTTAAAAAATTGGAGAAAATTAAACATAATGATTTGAGGGGAAAAAAATAATATAATTGTATCCTCTTTGTTTTTGAGAGAAGAAACAAAAACCGCCACTTTGGGATAAACACCCTGTTTTTATGAAAATTAGTTTTTTGTTTTTAAAAATAACAAGACAGGTACTATTATGATCTAAAATAAAACAGTAATATTTTCATAGAATTTATTGAAATTTTTACTCTATTTACACACGTTATGTTTGGTAGTACTACTTCTACTGAAAAATACTTGCCTCAACTAATATAAAAAATTATATCGGAAAGAAATTTTTATAAGTAGGGTATTAGTAATGAAAATTATATTGCTATATTTTTAAGTGGCTTTAGAAGATCATGACTTGAATAGAACCCTCTCAAATAATCAATGTAGTGAAGGTAATTGTAAAATTAAAAAAAAAATGTACAAAATTAAACACAATGATTTGATAGACACAAAAAATTGATATCCTCTGTTTAAAAAAGCCCACTAAAGCAGAGGAAAAAACTCAAAATATTTCTCGGCACAAGAAACACGCAAGATGCAAAAACCGCAATTTGTGCAAAACCCCCGTCCGCTGACGCAACTTGTTTCAGGTCGACGTGAGCGGTCGCTTCTCAATCGCTATGGTAACAACAATTTACTAATGTGAATTCGTTTACGTTAAAAATTACTCTAGTCACCCAGCGAACATTATGAGGCCATCCGTGTGGTGTGCAGTGTGCGGCGTGTACCTCCTGTACCTCTTCGGAGTCGGTGAGTATCCACGTTCGAAAACTTTTTAGAACTTTCCAAAAGTTTTTTTTTACCGGCCCTCCCGTGCAATGGCGTCGGACAGGTGTGTTCTTTCACATGCGGTTGTTTCTCAGTTAGTACCTGTTCGATGAAGCCTCGATTTCGTTAGAAAACGTATGGAAAGATATTGTTCTTTTAAGTTGTTTGTTGAGGGGTATTGTTTTCGTAGGCGAGTTACCCTCATTAGGTGAACACACCTGTTGGATTGGAAGTTACAGATTGTTTACTTTGGGCGTGGTTAAGTTTGTTTACAAATTTTATCGGGGAGAAATAAGGCAGATTATAGCTCCCGTTTCTCGTAGGTAGTTTTAAAAGTCAACCTTTTTTTTTTTTAATGTTTAATTAGGATAATTGCGTGAGTTTCCAAAACTTCAATATTAACGCGGGAAAGCGTTCTACAGAATGTTAAACGTGGTAATATGGTTCTTTACAACTTTGCCGTTATTTTCTAAACCAGGTATTTTGTTACATTTCATGCGTGGATATTATTTTTTAATTACGATTACTTTTACTATGGTTTACCTTAATTTTTACATCAAACGTGAAATCCTTTTGAGTATATATTAAATATAAATTATAAAATAGTATCAGTAGGAGACATAAGCATATAATCATCATCCCATCCTTGATATATTTCTAGATTTTTGTGGCATGAAAATTATCTTAAAGTTTTATCAATATTTTCCTTGGAACTAAAATAGTTTTTCGAAACCTTTGGAAATAATATCCTAAATTAAATAAGGGAAATCCCTCAAAAATACCACTAAAATTTATTTGTAATTATTTTGAAATATGAATGTTAAATATTCAAATAGTAATATTATAAATTAATTTTAATTACAGTTTAATGAATTTCAATTTAATATTTTAGCATATCATGACTAAAATATAATCACACACTAAAATATAATCACAGTGCTACATGATATTTACTGAGAAAAAATATTATTTGTACTAAACTTGGCTTTCTTTGCAATGTCTTGACCTTTTCTTTGAAATTTGTACCCAATAATTTTAATAGTTCTCAAAATTATAAAAGAGAGATCTACAAAAATAATTTTCCACTAATGTAACATGTTTGCATATATTCTATGGAAAATTACTAATTCAGGTACACACATTTATTGGTACCTAAACTATTTTCCCTAGAGTTCTAGCTTTATGTAGTACCTCCTCAATTTCTGTAATTCAAAAACGTATTTGAATAATAATTGTATGCTTAAAATAGGTTTAATATTAAAAAGAATATTTTTTCACCCAAATTACGACTTTTTTCTCTACACATCAGCTAAGTAAAGAAAATGTCAAGAGCTTATTATTTCACAATGTTTATAAATATTAAAACTGACCCTTAGATACATCATGAACTTGTTAAAAGATCACAAATAAAGTGTATATGGTTCATTGAAGCAGTTTTCTCATTTCGAAAAGGAATTTAATAGTATCAAGGCTTTTAAACTTAAATTTACTTTTAGGGGTTGTACTAAAATTTCAGAACTTAAATCCACAAGTTGAATTTTTATTTGTATTTAAATTAAAAAAAAAACTGTTAGAAAATTAATTTTCATAATATTAAGGAAATAACTCACTCCTCTAATGTAATAGCTTTTCTAATGATCAGTATTTCAAAGAGGCGAAGTTAGAAAATGTTTTTAGCATGCACTATTTACTTATTTTTTCATTAGTTTATCTTTAAGCAGTTTTATCATAAGGAGTTGAAATAAAAAAAACCCTGTTATATAAATCAGTCTATAATACTAAAATTTTAGACGAGTTTATATTCTTTTACCATGGAGCTGGAGATGTTTTAATAAAGGTTCATTTGGACACCCATCCTACAAAAAGTATCTAGATAGATATAGAATATCCAGACTCTTTTTTCTTTCTTTTTTTTTTGTGCTTCTATTAAATTCTAATTAAAGAAACTGTTTCATATAATAAATGACTGACGCTAGTATATAAGTAGGGAGACGTCCAAAACGTAATGTTGTAATTGATACTTAAGGTCATTGGAATGATGATGAAAGGCATGCGCAGTTCGTCGAATTTTTTTTCTGTGTTTTTACTGGAGGATTCTTTCATTTATTTTATTTAAGCTTCTAGTTCTTTCTAAGTATTTGATTGAATAACTTTAAACTGTGCTGAAAAAAGAATTAGCTTTCTTTTTAATTTTTAAAATATGGAATTTTAGATTAGTTTCGTTGGCTATTTAAAAAATTGTTTACAATAAATATAATTTTCTATTTAAAAAAAAAATGAAATAAATATAATTGTAATGAATAAAAGTAATTATAAATTTTGTATTTAAACAAAATAGTTAGATAGGGGTATTAGAAAACGTCAGTGTCCATTTTTAAGTTACCTTTTTAAAAAAGGAAATGGATTGAAATAGAAATAGCCTTTATAAACATCATTTGCAAAATAAAAATATGTGATACTTTCACATAAAATACAAGGATAATTAAAAAAGGTTCAAATAAAAACTGGGAAAGGAAGCTGGACTTTTACTTTTAAATGTTCCTTTTCTAATTCTTTAAAAATGTGTTACTTATTTTTTATAAGATAAGAAGCGGAATGTTTTTTATTTATTAACTTTTTGAAACTAATACTGCATCATTTTTAGTATTTATTCTTATATCAATCAGTAATGCAATTAATGAATTTCTTTAACCCCAATCAAATAAGTAAAGGATTTCAAGTTCAAGTCCTTCAAAAAATATAATAATTCATAAACGTTTATTTTAAAGTAAGAATCCTTCAAAATACTCCCAGTAACTATTAAAATGAGATTAATTACGATAATTTTAAAATCAGCCAAACCTATGAAAAATATCAAAATGGAATAGAAAATAACAAATGTGTAGAATGTTTTAAATCCTTAAAAGCCAATTTTAATGTGATAAAACTGAGAAGTTAAAAAAGTTTCGACAAAACGGATATTAATATATAAAAACCCATTAAGAAAAACAATTGACAATTTCTAAACAAATGAATAATTAGAAGTTAATTTACATAATAAATAACTGATAATAAATAACTGATTTAAAAAGAAGTTGGAAGAAAATTAATGGGAATTAGAAATAAGCATAAAAAATTATCCTTTGTTTTAATTATTCACATTGTGTAATATTTATTTACAAAATTTTCGGTTGAATGTGCTTCTAAAGTAATTAAATTAGTTAGAAAATTCTGTTATGATGAGACAAATAAAGGATGGACGAACCTTTGGGCCATATTAAGATAAATGAATAAGCATAAAAAATACTTTTGTAATATTTTTTACAGTTTTGATTAAAGTAAAATTTTTACTGTCACTAAAATATGGCTGTTAAATTGGAGTGGTTAGATAATGGTAAAGACGGCAAATAACTTTGATTAATACTCTTTCATATGAATGTTATATTTATTGAAGCTAAAATGAATGTTTTTTATATTAGTATTTTTAAATTTTCCTCACAACGGAAATAACAATTAGTAATGGAATTAAAAGTTCAATAAGAGAAATGTCGCGATTATTTCTATTTCAAAGTATAATTTCCGTGTTTTTCTCCGCATTGGTTTAATTTTTCTATTTTAATGCCAATAAACTAACATTTTATTTACTGTAAATGACATTATTTGAAATTTGCCACATATGAAGAGAAATTAATTTAATAAGAAATATATTATGAAATGAGACATTTCTGTATAGATTATAATTTGGTAAAAAGTTATAAGATTAGAAAATAAAGTAGCATTTTGATAGAGTTATAAAACATTTTGATAGAGTTATAAACATTTTGATAGAGTTAGTATAAAATATTAAGTATAAAACTAGAAGAAAATTAACCAGTAACCTCCAAGAAAACAGTACAAGAAAAATTGTTAAATCTTTAGTATATAATTTGTATATTTTGTCTATACAGTGGTCTTTAAACAATGATCATTATCCAAGAAGTTATACAAATTAAATTTTCTCAACCAGTAGGAATTTTATAATTTATAGTTTTCGTTTTTTAAAAATCTTGATTGGAATATTTCTTAATAACCATGATAGTTTTTCTTTTCCTGTCAATCTTGTAGACTAACCAAGTATGCTATTTGTTAAAAAAAAAATCAGATTTCCCGTTTTAGGACACTCTGTTTCTAAGCAGCAAATAAAAATTACATTTAAACAAAATTTTAGAAACAATCGTTGTGGAAAGTTATGATGAAGTAGAGAATTTCATTTAATAACGTTATAAAAAAAAATATACTATCTCCTTCTCTTAAAATGCTAACTTAATTTTTCATTGAAGTCAATTTAAGTTTTTAAATAGATTAAATATGAGATCATTTATATAATTAAAAATTAATTGTTTATGTACGATAAATATACTATTAAAAGCTTATTTGATAAGGTGTTAATAAATAAAACTTATCCAGTTATTAATATGTATATGTCTTCTGTTTGAAAAAAGTAATAATAGAAACTCAACTGACCATTCTCCTTTTAGCTCTAGGAATCAAATGTTGGGTCTGTCGGTCCGATTCGGATCCAAGATGTGTGGACCCTTTTGACAACACCACAATCCCCATTTTTGACTGCGACACAGTCCGTCTATTGCAGTACCCAGACGTGAAAGCTTCCATGTGTAGGAAGATCAGACAGAAAGGTAATGGATTTTTTAGATCAATAAATTCCACGCTAGGAAAGAAATAAAGAATTTTATCTATTGAATGTGAAGGCATTAATTGATACGCAAACAAGCAATTTTATTTGATAGCCATTTAATTTTTTTTAATTTTAAATTCTTCAATACCTATCCAAATTTCTACTATGACAATAAAAAAAAACATTAAAAAGTAACAACTTTTATCAAATATTGATTATTTATCTATATAAATCTTAATTGAGGTGCATATTTTAAAAATTTAAATATCTCATAGGGAGGTATTTTTCCTAACAGAAACATTATAATTAATATTGCTTTTTTATATTAAAGTTTCAATGATTTATTTGTATTATTAGTGGTAACCAGCACCTCAATGAATTAATTATCTTCATTCATATTTATTCCATTTCACAGTTAGTTAATATATGCAATCCTATAAACAAATAAAGAAGAAAAAAACCCCCTTCAACAAATTTCAGAATCTGTGGGTAATATAATATTTTCATAAGATTCAAATACAAAATCGTTATGAAAACTCCTAACAACACAAATTTTGGGATTTGGTATATTTATACTGTTTTAAGAATTTGAATGATTATTTTGATTTGTGTTATGTGTATAATAAGAGTACTTTTAAAAAGTTCTGCATGGTCCAAAATTATTGAACACATTTTAGTGATAAAAAGAACAAAAAAGTACTTGCATACTTAAAAATTGCGTTTAAAAATTATAAAATTTTATTTCCAAGAAAACAACAAACATGAAAGTGTATATAATTTTGTTCTTTTCTTTGAATACCAAAAATCATTCCTTTAAACCTTTTAAAGTCTTGAAATTTTAGCACTTAAGACCATGTGCCTTCTTTAAAAACCCAGAATATATTTTCATTTTTGTTGTAAGTATTTTATACTTAAGAATTTCCAATAAAATAACACAAAGAGTAATTTTCTACAATTGATTTCATCTTTCAGTGTACGGCAACTGGCGGTTCATTCGCTCCTGTGCTTTCCTCGGCAGTCCAGGCGAAGGTACTGGCAACGAGAATTACTGTACCATGCGGACAGGAACGTACAACGTTTATATGGAAACGTGCACGTGCAACAGCAAAGACGGCTGCAACAGTGCCGCGACGTCGCGTCTCTCCTACCTCCTAGCGTTTGTCTCGCTGACAGCTGTGGCGTTGCTCAAGACCAATTGGATTCATGCCTTTGGATGATAGCTTGCGGAATCAAACTGCGTGTAAATAGTGATTGGTGGCATTTTCATCGTATCTCCGTCCAAAGAACAATTTGATGTTTGAAAAATCAGTGCTTAAGGACCTGTGTTCTGGAACTGGTTTGGTTTTGAACTGCTTTTATGTTTCAAAGAAATTGATTCTGACATTTTTTTTGTTGAGCTGAACTTCTTTTCTGGGATTTGCTTATTTTGTGAAGTTATGTTGTTGAGTTATACCTCCTTTTTTAGCAATAGCCATAGATTTTATCTACTTTATTATTTCATACTCTTAAACGTATTCATGCGGATAATCAAAAGTTTTATGTATTAAGTTATGAAGTGTTTTATACATTGAGAAATAAACAATAGGAACGTATCGACAATACCGAATGAGTTCCAATATTGTATTTATTATGGATAAACTTTAAATCTTGTTACTTACCTATTAGGTATATAGAAGAATTTGATAGTACATAAATCTGAAAGATAGATTAATTGTATCTGTTAAATAAAAAACATAAGAAAACATCTAATTTGGATAAAGGGTTCACTATTATTCCTTCTGAAGAAGGTATGCTGTATAATCCAAAATATTTGTCAAAATGTAGGCAGCACAGGATTAAGCAATGAGTTTTCTTTTTAGTGATCATTGCTGGGCGTCTTTTCGAGTGTCATGACAACTTTTCAATGTATTTTTCTTTCAATTGTTTCAAGTTTTTACAGCTAATGACGTTTATGTTAAATAGCAATGATATGTGTTCTGTGGAAAAAATAAAATTTACAAGATATTTTTATAGGTAAAACAGTTTTTTTTTTAATTCAAACATTTTAATCAAATTAATTGAGTAATGTAAGTCATTTTATTTTTATATTGTTTAATGTTCTACATTTCCTTATTTATACTATTTTGTAGGACAGTTTTGAAGTGAAAAACTTATTGTGACAGACGGTTTTTGTATACATCAAAATGGAAGAATCTATATTTTTGTGTGGCTTTTGTACATAATCTCTTAAAATGTGAATAGGTATTGGTGAGTGTTCTTTTGATTCTTGGTGGGAGATTCCATGCATGCTTTATCTTTGCACTTATCATAGGTGGTGAAAGGGTAGTTTTAACGAAACATTTCATGCTTTTGTGGCGGAGAAACTCAAGATGCGAATAATATTATCATTGTCTGTGGATCCTATAAACACAATTTAGATATCCTAAGTAATGCTTTATTCAAACCAAAAATTATTTTTCAAGCGGTTAAAAATGTATTGACTTTATTAAAATGTTACGTTTTTGAATGCCTACAAATGTTACAGAATCTTTAAATATCCCGGTGCTGATTGAATAAGATATTTAACTTCTGAATTATTAGTGAAAATATTATCAGTAGGTTTTCTGAGGTTGAAATAAAGATGCTAGCTTTATTGTTTGATTGCTATATTCCTCTCTCATTGTTATTTTGGATTCATTCTATTGTCATTGCAAAAGAAAAACTTATATTAGGCAGAGAAATATATATTTATACTATAGCGGTATTTCAAAAACCATTGGTACGAAAAATAGTATGTTTATAGAAAAGTAGTAGTAATAATAGTAAAGTAGTAAAAACAAATTTATATGTTAGAGAAAAATAATTTCAAATTTCTATTCACTGCCATTTCATTTTTTGTAAACACGAAGACTTGTGAGTAACATAGTCTGTCTCATTAAAGTTCAGTCGTTTTTTTTTTCGTTTTCATTATTTATCCTTGTTTTCAAGCCCTTCAAACAGCATTCTAGGGTTTTCAGGATTTGGTTTTTAGAATTCCATCTTATTTGATGGAATAGTTTGAGTGATTGTTTATTTTTCTGTTCCAGTTTAAATGACCCAGGTATTGCTCAATATTTAAGCTATTCTAGATTTGATCAATTGCTATTGATGTCTTATCGATACAAATAAGTGATTTTGTCTTTTTATGTGACTTTTGTGTGGGGGTGCACCAATTGTTTTTTCAATTATTGGATGTTTAAATACATTTTATAGTAAAAAATTGAATCTTACTTTTAAAAGGTAGATAATTGTTTGCACTCAATTTCCAATACAATAAAAAGTCACTAAATTTATAAAGGTACGAAAATTTTCATATCTTATGTTAAAAACTGTAATTTTTTTATACTTTGTATAAGCGTTTTGGATTGATATTGTAGATACAACTTTATATTTTTCTGAATAAAATGTTGTATTTTTAAATATTTTCGTTTCTTTTTTAAAAAAAGGTAATTTATTTACTCCTAAATCATATAAAGAAATTTTTCACAAATCACACGCATTTTTAGGTCTATATATATTCAATAAATTAAGTGAATCTACTAAACTTAGTTATAATTACACAGATTTTAAGACAAATGTCATTAGATTCATAGAGGCATAAAAATCAATAGAAATTCTCTATAAAGTAAATAAATAATTTTCTATAACCTTGCCAACCATCACATTTGATTTGCATTGTTTATATCAGGTTGGGCTTTTGTTATCACACAGAAAATATTTATTATTTTTCATTTGGTTTATTTCTTGTTAGGATACTTATCTATTTCGCTACCTTTTTTGAAACTTTTTCTTTGATTTTGTTTTATGTTCTTTTTTTAGTGTGTTGTTATGTTTGTGTTAATAAATTTGAAATAATTTAAGCTCTTAAATGATTACACAAGGTTTTAAAACACCATCAAAATGCTCCTCAAAAATTTTAAACACTTATACTTTTTTGGATTTTTTTTCCGTTACATTAAAATTTATTATATTTTAGAAGAAGTTTCCAGTTTGCTACATTTATGGCTAGTAGATATACTTACACCGAGAGCTGCTGTCATTAGAGTGGGAAGGTCTTTCAAATCTCGTAATGTGGGTGTTACTTTTTTTTCAGAACGTAATGAGGAACAGATTTAGATGTGTTATGTCTAGACACAACTTGATGTTTGGAATTGATGATCATATGCTATTCCTAACAGCTAGTCTTTGTGAATTAGGTTTTTAAATGACGAAGAAAAATATTTATAAATTCTGCTTCACAATATTAGGAAAAGTCGACATCAAAGAGTTAAAAAGCGAAGTTGCTATGAACGCTTGGCCACTTGTATCCTTGTAATAATTTTTTGACACCCCTTGCATAAAATTCTTAAATCAAAGGATCGTTTGTAAGTTATAAATGTTCATTGTTCAATGACTTTCACTTTATTAGTTTGACAGTAATAAGAATTTATTCCACTTCCAAATATAGTAAACGTTACGCTTCAATAACACAAATCTCAATATTTATCAAAATTACGGCACTACTAAAATTTTGCATGAATCGTGACCATATATTTTTTGGGCTATAATTTATACTTTTTTTATCGAAATGATTTACGTATTAATTAAAGAATGAAAGAAACGTATAACTATCAAGAATAATTAATAGGGTGTAGTGCCATTATTTTATAACTGTAGAATTTCCAATTAAAATTCTATTTAAACACAATTTTCAAGCTTTGTGACATTAATTGTTTTCAAGATCACTTTGTGATGGACCCATTCCCCTTTAATTTGCCCCTTAGCATACATTATGTTAGTTTACCTTTCTTTTTCCGAATAACCTTGATTTAAACGAGGCAAAGAGGGATCATTTATTCTAATTACCTCTCCTTAATATCCCTCTTGATACCGACTATAAACCCCCGTTTTTAACGATGAGCAGGATAAGGAGCATTTAATTTTAAAGGGTTATTGATAAACATGGAACTTTCTGTTAGGATCTTATTTTCAAGTTATAAACAAGGAATGTTCATAGAGACGAGCTGTAAAGAAATAAAAAATAGAAACGTTGTGTATACAACAAACGACAACAAATAACGATACAACAAACGACAACGTTTCCACACATGTTGTGTAAACATGTGCCAAAGAAAGAGTATAAACTTAAAAAAGTAAGACGACTTTAAGATGTGTAAAATTGATTCCTTAGAAAAAAAATTCATATTTCGACAATCAGGGGGGATTTTGCTACACGGCGGGGAGATTTTGCTCGTTTTAATAAAAAAATTACTAAATTCTAAAAGAAACTAGAGTAATCGGATGGATAGGCAAAAAATCATCTAGGCACCTAAAAAGAGAAAGATATTTTGCCCACACGAACAATATTACACTTAAGATTTTATTCAGAATCAGTAATGAAATCATAAAAAAGGAAGGAATTAAGTTCTCAGAAAACTGAGTTAAGAGGAGATGGCCGGAGCATTGAAACCTCATTGTGGCGTCACGCTATTATTTTCTCGAATGTTTATTACATTCGCGTGCCACTGATTTAGCTCAGCCGTGCCACTCTGTGGTACACGTACCTTGGTTTGGTTATCCCTGGACTACCTCAAAATCGTTAAAATGGTCTCATCTACCAAAAAAATTTTGTTATAATGATATTTTCACGCTCTTATAAATATGCTCAGTAGAACATATAGAGGCGAATCATAACGTGAATTTCATAACGTTTAACATTCATAGAGAAGAAAGAGTTTAAACAAAGACTACCTCAACATCACTAAAAATGTTCTCACTTATAGAACGAAATCTCATTACAATGATACTCTCACACTCCTGCGAACACGTCATAGAGAGCAAAGAGACGAGCTAAAACGTAGAATGACGTGTTCAACATGTACAGAGAAGAGTTTAAACTAGGACTACCTCAACATCACTAATAATGGTCTCATCTATGTAAAAAAATTACATTTTAATGATATTCGCATATTCTCATGAATACGCTCAACAGAACATATAGAGACGGGTCATAAAGTGAGAACGACGTGTGTAGAGAAGAGTTTAAACAAAGGACTACCTCAACATCACTAAAAATGTTCTCACTTATAGAACGAAATCTCGTTACAATGATACTCTCACACTCTCGCGAATACGACATAGAAGAGTGCAAAGACACGAGCTGAAACGTAGAATGACGTATTCAACATGTACGGAGAAGAGTTTAAACAAGGACTACCTCAACATCACTAATAATGGTCTCATCTATGGAATAAAATCATCACATTATACTCGCACATTCTCATGAATACAGAACATATAGAGAACGGATTATAACGTAAAACGACGTGTGTAGAGAAGAGCTTAAACAAGGACTACCTCAACATCACTAATAATGGTCTCATCTATGGAATAAAATTACATTATAATGATAATCGCACATTCTCATGAATACAGAACATATAGAGACGGGTTATAACGTAAAACGACGTGTGTAGAGAATAGTTTAAACAAGGGCTGTACCTCTACTCTAAAAACGGTCTCAACTCCCTGAATATAACGACATCCCCCATATCGAAAACCCCCCTCAAATATACCCCCCTAATGAGACTCCCTCCCCAACCCGAGCGAGAGCACCAGCAATGGCTTCCCTTCGCCCCCGCAAGCGAACACCCCATAAAAAAAAGAACAAAACGGCTCCATCTCCCCCCGTTATCGATCGGGCCGACATCCGGGCTCTCCGGCCGCTGGCCGCGCAACGCATGCGTCACCTCCTTCATTTCACTCTCCCTTCCGATCGGCGACACCCGTCTTTTCGGGCACCTCCATATCTCCCGTCTGTGAAATTCGGTCTTTTATCAGTTCTCTCGGTTCCCTTATTATATTTCGATGGTCGGTAAAAAGCAACAACAAGTAACATTCCCCCTCTAAACTCCCCTCGAGTCCGCTCGACCTCTTTGACGCTGGATAGCAGCTGGAACTGGCTGCTGGCAGCTGCAAGGTCGTTGCTGCGTGACCCCCAGTGAGAAGGACACCAACACCCCCATTCGACACCATGGACTGCAGGCTGGGCACCATCCTATGCATCTTTGCCGTAGCCATCCAAACAGGTAAGATACCCCCATGTCCGTATTATACACCCGCTCCTGATGCCATCTTCGGTCGATATCCCCCAACCACCGAGTCCTTAGCCATTTTGTTTTTCCCCACGCTTCTCTAGCCTAAAACTATGACCTTTCCTATTACTCCATTTCTACTCGTAATCATCTCTGCATCGATTACAAATATTATCCAATTTACTTCCAACCTTAATTTTCCTTAAAATTTTATTGAAAAGAGTTTGTTTTTTCCTATAGCGTCATTCCACTTCAAAATTTTGAGCTGCGTCTCACCTTTGAAGCAAGGTTGAAATTATTTTCCAGGTGCTCAAAATTCTTTCTACCAATATAAACCTGGTCTAAAAACTTCGGTAAATATCGCTTAAATCAATTCTTAAAATTTTTAAAAAATTATTTTCGTCTTACAATTCTGACCTTTTCCCCGTTATCTAATTAACTTTCCCAATAAATGGCGGAAGATTCACAATTATTTCAATCAATAAAAATTTTACAACAAACCTCAGTTAATGTTTTTTAATACTTTTTTGTATAAACCTATAAAACATTTTATTTAAATCTAGTTTAAAGAAGTAATCCAGTACTTCTCATAGTTTTCACAATTTGTTCACTCTTAAAACCTTGAATTTTGTTCTTCTGTATGGTTTCTCATATTTTATACCTAAGCTCTTTAAAATATGCATGATTCCTTCTATCAATAACTTACCAAACAACTTAAGTTGATGGTCTTAAACTAAATCTTATAAATTTTATTCTACACCCCGCTTTGATAACCGTACTTTTTACCATTCTTCCTTCCTCTGTTTCCTCCTTTTTATCTTGAAATATACCATAGCTTATCAAACATTCAATTTTCCTGTTTCCTGTTATTTAAGTTAGGACTACATTAAAAACCTATCCAAATTAATATATCAGAGCAATAATTATTCTTCTTGGTAGCCAATTTTACTTGAAACTACACCAGTTACATTTTATTGATTACAATTTCGCTCTTTAACCTATTGCAGTTTTAAAAAATGTATACTTACAGCTAATTTTCCCTTTACCCAATCTTTCTTTAGCTTTTTCATGCTAAATTACCATGTAGATTAGAAGTACTTGGCCATAGACCAATGTCCGGCCTAATCACACAGTGGCAAATTCTTCTAACTTATTTTTGCTTGGAGAGGAGATGTAGATTACTCAGAAGCTTTGCCAGAGGTTGCTTATTCATTTCTCAGTTCAAACTTAGGGCTTTAGCCATAACAGGTAAAGTAACCAAGTTGCACTTGCAGTTTTGCTCACACTCTTACCCACATTTTATCTTAATAAAAATACCATGAAACACCATTTTAACTAAAGTCTTTTAAATAAATATCCAAATTTACCTACCCGAAAAGAAAAACCTTAAAGTCAAGAGTTGCAAATCTTGAAACCTGTTCCTTACTTACATTTAACAATACAAAAATGCATTGCAATAATAATTTTTGAACAATTTTAATTTCTAAATACCTTTTCGTTATTTATTAAAAAAAATTAGATACACGTAAAATTCAAATAATTATATTGCTATAACTTTAAAGTTAAAATTACTTTTAATAATTAGCTTCTTCAATTTATTTAAACACTTAATAAGTTGGATAAAAGTCTCTATTAATGTTAGATAAATGCATAATAATATGACAGATAAAATATAACTATACCATTCATTTTTAATGAAAGATATTTCAAAAGAAGTCTAAATGTACTTTATTTAAAAACATTCGCCCTAAAACATTTTATAGAATTGTTATAATGACACCATTCATCTATCATTTAATTCAAACTTACTAAAATTATGTTTATTTAGAGATAATTGAAAAGAAATCAAATTAACTACATGAATGAGTTTTAACTGACACTCTATTATCTCAAATATTAAGACTTTTATAGGAATAAAATACTAAATGGCATCAATAGGAAGCCAAGAACCCAATGTAATGCATAAAGTTTTTCTTTTCTCTTAATATGGATTAAGCATAAGAATGTTCAGTGGTCACATTCCATCGAATGTGCTAGACGTTCCAGATATCGATCGATATGCATCAACGCTCGAGCTACATTTGTAAATCAATAAGAAGTTATTGATCGATTTCGACGGATGGGAGAGGCGGAATGCACGAGCTCTCGAAATCTTTTCAAGATATTATGATGATGGTATAAGAAAATCCTTTTATAAATATCAATATATAATATGAGGTTTATCTTAATAATATAAATTTAAAAATATATTCGGGAAGTATCAAATAAGTGCAAATTTGAAAAAATCTTTGAGCAACTCAGGAAATAAAGATCACATACAAAATGTATGTGCGTTAAGATTATATTACACATAAATATAAATATCATTCAGCTAATATAAGTTTATAAATAACATTTAATAACATAAATTTAAAAACCCAAATAAACTATAAGATTAGTGTATTAGTGGAAAATATAAGATTAGTGTAAAAAATGTAATTTTAAAATTTCAGAGCAATCCAGAATTAATTTCATACTTTCATTTAATTTTCTCTTTTAACCTGTTTCAAATTATTTCAGGGAAAAATTAATAGTTGGTTGTTAATAGATAACAATTGCAACTTTAAGTTTATTTTTTTGTTTGAATTTGGTACATACCAATGAAGATCTAAATAGTTATTTATAATATATTTTAAATGAAGGGTAATAATTAAAATTCTTTGAAATCTGGTTTTAGTCGGTTTTAAATCTCCCCTACAATATATAAAGTCATGCAATAAAGATATACAATATATCAAAACATGCCTAGGTATTTTTAATATTAGATGAAGGAAAATGAATTCTTTAATAATAAAAGTTAGGGAACATTATTTATAGTAAAATTTTCTTTTAAATAATCGTATAATGAATCCATATTTTAAAAATAAAATAAAAGAAGAAAACTATATTAAATTATTTAAGCCTCCAAAGGGAAAAAGGAAATGTTTCCTTCAAAAAAAAAAAAAAAAAAAAAAAAAAAAAAAACATTTAAGTTTTGAAACAACGAAGAATTTTTAGTTTCCACGAACTAAAGGAAGAAGTTTGTAGATGGTTGGCTTTCCAACAGAGCTTGATCTGTAAAACTATCTTTGCCGCATACAAACTGATAGCGCAAGAAAGCGGGTTTCACAGGACTGGAATGGATCGAGAGGTGAATGCGTACGGTTTTCTTTTCTTCAGTAGTTCTCACTGTAATGTCATCAGATTTTATTTAGGTACCTACTTTTTTAAAGTTTTAATGTATAAATATGCACCGTCTTACGATTATTCTGTTAACTGAAATAAAATGATTTTACGGAGAGTGAGAAAACGTATTAACTAGCGTAACTTATTAGTTTGGCATTGCTTAAGAAATAACTGATATTTAAAAAAAATTAATTTAATTACAATTATATTAATTAGATAACTTAAGCATTTATAGTCCATTGGAGTATTTTTTTTCTAAGGAAATTTTTGGTCACAACCACAAAATAAGGTTATTTTAATTTGGGAATATTTAACGACATAAATTACAGTCGTTTTAAAATTTGATGTCAGTAAAGTATTATAAGGTGAAAAGTATGCATTGCAACGATATTCTATTAATCTTGATTTCATTTAGCACAAGAAGCAACCCTTTATTCACATAATTTCTTAGTTCATCGCTCTCAACCTCAGGTATTTTTTGGTTGACATTTCGATTCTCAACAACCTACTCTAGATAGATATTAAAATAGTACAACCCGGTTATGGGCGTAAAAAAACGTCATTTACAGGCCAACTGATCGATGTACAGGGCTTTCTAAAAATAGAATCCCCCTGCAGTCTGTCGATGGGTCCAAAGAATTTTTCGGGCCTCCCTCTCCCATTGGTGGAGGGCGCGAACGATCGATCCCCGGCCTAGGTGCTGGGGAGGTCGTCTGGGTGTGTGCCGTTGCTATGGAAACCCTCTCTCGGAGACCGACATTTTGAACGAGTTGGCTCTCTATCGTTTGCGTGAATTTGGAATGGAGAGAGTTCTATTCCGTGCTGTTTGTTGGTCCTTTAATGAGTAGGGAAAAACAGGTGGAGGGTTTCTGGCACGGACATGGAACATGTCGTTTGAAGCTGGAAAAAATCGTTAGTGTTGTTCGGTTAAGTGGGTTTATTCGTGGAGTGGAACAAATATGAGTTTTTGAGTTGTTGGGTCAGAATAATGAAGGGATTTATCAGAGGTCGATAGAATGTTTTTCCGAGGATGACATTTAGCACGAGCAGAAGTTAATTGTAGTAGAAGGTGAGGAATTTATTTTAGGCTAAAAGGTTTAAAAAAAAAGAATTAATACAGAGTTAAGATTAAAATTTTAGTTTTGGTAATTCTAAAAATATATACAGTTTTAATTTTTAATTAGCATTAGTTTTTAATATGTCATTGGGGATAAATTTCTTTTATTCTAATACACAAAAAGTAATTAATCAATTCTTTCGTAGTTATGGGGACATTCAAATAAATTTGAACATAATATTTGGCAAGAAAGTTTTTTATGTTAATTTCATCGGTATTAAGTAAAAAACGAATATTTTTTTTCATAGCTTCAAATATGCATATAATTTAAAATAAAAAAAAATAATTACATGGTTTATTTTCTTTTATATATGCCTATATTTAGAGTCAAGTTATTTTTTAAAGTAAAAGATACTTACGTCAAAAGTAGGGGAAAGAAGCAAACACAATCAACATTTTTATAGATGCTATAAAATGTTGATAGTATTTGCATACCTTTTATCGTTAATAGAGAAAAAGGAAGCATATATCAACAACATTCAAATAAATAAAGGATTAGTACAGCATGGTCTTTGGAAAGAAAAACGAATTTAAACAGAAATAATTACCCTTTTTGAGAATTTATTAAAAAGTGATAACGTTCAACAGAACGAACCTTAAAGATCCAATTTGAAGTTATAAATTGTGCATTGACTTTTAGTTCTATAAATAAGATATTTTTTAGTAATTAAACCTTCGATGGATACAATAAAGTTCAGATTTGAAAACCCTAGTGTAATTCTAATAATGAGCTTAAGTTATAAATTATTTACTTAAAGTAATGTTAATAAGAAAAACTTTGGGATACGAACGTTTTCTCTCTTCCACAGGATTGGCGATCAAGTGCTGGGAATGCAACTCTCACTACGACAAAAACTGCGCAGATCCCTTTGGTAACGAGACTTTCGCCCTCACAGACTGCAACCAGAGGGACTTAGAACATTTCCCTCTGCAAAAAGCTAGTGTCTGTAGAAAGATCATACAGAAAGGTAAGATATTAGTTTACACACATTTGATGCATCATTCAAAATGGAAATGGTCTAATTTAAATAAAGTCTTAAAATAACACTAATACTATTAAGATATAAAAAGGAGTTGTTTATCATTCTATTTTACAGGTATTTTCCCCATTAGAACTAATTTAGTTATTTAAAATTGTTCTCAAAAACTGTTATACTATTTTCTAAACACTATGAAAAGATTCTAAAAGGTTAAATAATTTTCCAGTGGTTTTAAATGACGGAAATAAAGAGGTATTTTTTAAGCAGTATATTTTTTCATCGAAAGAAAGGGAAAAAGAAAAAGGAAGGAAAACATGTATTAACTGTCGTTTAAGGGGATGAGATATTTTAGAACTTGAGATCCAGGAATGGGTAAGTTTCAAATGATCCTCTTGTAATGGCTAAATGGCAAACAACAATTATGATGGCAAAATCAACAATTATAATGGGAGTAATCTTCTAGCAAATTAAGAAATGATCTGTTAACAGGGAGTCTATATGATAGCATCCCAATTTCGAAAGGGATATTATCTGCAAACAGATTTTGAAGTGGGTTGATTTTCTTTTCATTTGTGAAAGGAAACATGATTTTTTTTGGATAATGGGAAGGTAAAATGATATTATGTTTGTTATTAAAAGAAATAGAGATTCTAGCAATTACAAAAGGGCATATTCTATCTTTAGGTAAGTGTAGGAGGGAGTTTTTGCAATATTTCAGCAATATAGAAACGTTGGGAAACAGTGAAATGATTGTCCTGTTATTACGAAAGGGATACGCAGAAGCTCTTATAAAAACAGCTGCCTCGCCTTTCCTTTTGAAAGAGCTCACTTCGGCGAAAGTCCCAAGTCTCCCAATTAATTGGCACTGTTTTATTACCAATGAATATTTGAGATTTGTTTTGTTTAAACAACAGATCAGCTATAAAATTTGTGCTAACTTGGCTACTGTCTAGGCTTAGCACTTTCAAAAAAATGAGAAAGCTGTTTTTTTATGAGAGCTTCTACTTATATTGGATCATCAAAGTTACTGTAAAAAATAGTTTGTGATTGCATTTTAGCAATAAAGAAACGGTGTATGAAATAGAGCCAATATGAAAATAACCATTGCTTAGAAAGAAATTAATGATTGAGGATGAAATTGATTGGCGGTAATGATATCTGATTCCCGACCACCTAGATCTAAATAGCCAGAACTTTACGTCAGATTTAGCAGCTTTTCTCAAAGATAAAAAATGAAGGTAATCCAGAAATTGTGATGCTTGCAGCAACAATGAGCAAACTTTAACAGCTTTACTTATAGCTCTTTGTTGCGGCAAGCTCCTGAATTGTAACCAAGGCCTCCAGACGTCATCACTGAAGTTTAAGTGAATTTGGCCTTATTATATTCTTATGAAAGTTACGGTGTGGGCATAGTGTCTAACGACATCTGCTTCATACTGTCGGCTTACAGGAGAAAGTCACTGAGTCACTTTTGGAGAATCTTTTGAAAGCGGTAGAACGACGCCAACGAATGAGCGGATTTCCAATATTTCAACAAGCTGAAATGGGATTAGTTGGTTGGTGAAATTACATTTCGCAAAAGAAAATGATAGGATATCGCCAAATTTGGCGTAGAGTAGTTGAACCAGAAGTGACTTACAGCCATATTCATAGCCATCAGCGTCGAGGTTAACCTGCGGCTAAAGAAAGAAAAAGTAGCCTTCCGTTGACTGTGATTGGTGGAATCCTTCTTTGACCGAGGATTTAACACTGACGCCGATGGCTGTGAATATGGCTGTAAGTGTCTTTCTCCTGTAAGCCGACGATATAATCTTCCATTTTAGATAAAAGGGAATGGCCTGTTAGCTATTTGGGAATGGGATAAAAGTGAAAGGGAGAAGAATGCATGTGGAACTAAAGGCTCATTCAGACTTATCACTTTTGACATTAATTTTTGAGGAATCATCCAAAGTGAAAAATGTGAATTGGCGTTTCATTCTTTACTCCTTCATTTTTCTATGCATACTAGCGATTCACAGGAGTGAACACTGAAAGTAAAAAAGTGTGAATGAGCCTCCTTCACATCGTTTCACTTTCAATGTTCATCATGAGGGATTCACTCCTGTGATTCGCTAGTTTGAATAGAAAAGTTTAGGAGTAAAACGCCAAGTCACACTTATCACTTTGGATGATTCCTCCAAAATGAATAACAAAAGTGAAAAGTGTGAGTGATTTAACAGCAACTTGTTCTCTTTGCAGTGAGGGATGATTATCGTTTCGTTCGTGGCTGCGGGTGGCTGAGCGGTACTGAGAAAGAGAGCACGGACTGCTTCAAGCGCGCGGGCACCTTCAACGTCCTCATCCAGTATTGCAGCTGCGACTCCGACGGCTGCAACTCGGCGCCCCACTTCACCACCTCCTGGGGCGCCTTGCTCTTCAGCGCCCTCCTGCTCCTCGCGGCCGTCAAGTAAACTTCTCACTGACTAAAACTTGAGTATAACAATACTATTTTTTTTGCAAGACATGACTGTTTGAAGACTATCGTCGTAGCATCAACCTCTCTGATCTCGAGTGACGTCATAAGCTGTTGTTACAACCAGGAATCCGTTGCCCGCTTTAGAGTAAAGTGTGGAATCATTCAAGCACCTATGATTTCGAACGTATGAATCTAATCGCCAATGTTATGATTTATAGTTAACCGGGTTCGGTTTTGTAATGATCAGTTGAAATAAGCCTTGCCATTTCTTCCGTTGAAGCGCCCCCTTAAATGATGTCACCTAGAAAAGAGTGTTCATACAAATGCATGCTTGAATCGGGCATGCGTTTTTATGACAGATATTAAGTTATCAGGGAACTCCCAACTTAGAATAAACTGGTTTCGCCTTCGACCTACAGGTCCGGAAACAGTCTTACCAAAGCGACTTTGAACCATAATGTTCTCTTAAATTTCAAATTTCTAACAAATGTGCACTTTTTAAACCACGTTACAGTGCACATCAATGAGACTTAGAACCATAATGTTCATCAACCAAATTTCTATTTAAATGTGCTCGTCGTAATCAAGTTACAATGCACTTTAATAAAAAAAAATTGAAGATTTTCTATAAAGAATTGTTGGGAATTTCCGATTTATACATACTCTATTCTTTTATGATGCCTGGTTTCGTTTAGATGTTAATTGTTGATGTACGATACTTATTGTTCAAAGTTCCTTCTGTATTGAAAAACGCATATAAATTAGAGAATATACTATTTTAGTTGAGATTGTTTTAGAAAATGCTGCGCATTGCTTAAATTAAATTCTAAGTAATCTGTTGTTTCTATCCTGCTGAATGTCGAGCTTCTTGGCCTAGATATAGTTGCCCACAATAGCTCAGAAAAATTTCAAAATTAACCGCAAACGATACTTTTGTTCGAAAAAGATTCAGCCGGGGCGTTCGTTCCTGTGTGCAATGCTTCTTCGTGCTCCCGAATAGGAGCAGCTATTGGAATCATATGCAAAATCTCATCTAAATCCGTAACTTCATAAGGCATACGTAGACTAAGATCGGAAGGAGTATTCATCATTAAAAACTTAGTATTGCATAGCACGTAACATCCATTCGAGCTGAAGACGTTAGAAAAAAAATTAATGCAATGTTCTGAGCTTCTTCACATTGCAGCTAGAGGCCGATCTCTTCCGTATGAAAAATCTGCATTCTGATTGGCAGATTCTTGCGTTAACCATAGTCAGTTCTGATGCTCGTAGTTAGTCATACACTTTGAACGAAGCATTCATACGGCACTCATGTACTTAAAACTACTCACCATTTCTTCCCGGAAAAATAATGTTAATATTACTACGGTAGGCACAATGTGCAAAGAGATCATGAAAGTACTTATTTTTATTAACGAGTATAGTTTTGACAATTTAAAATGCTGCAGTGATTTTCTTCAACTTAATGATGATATAGTTCCATCCAGGAACGTTTGTTATAATAATTTAGAAGAAACTTGGAACGTAGGGTGTTCCATTTTGTATTATATTTCTTATAGATTTTATTAAAGGAAACGTATGTGCTCATACCGTTCTCCAGTTTGTTTCTTGCTTCCAAAGCAAGAAACCATTTTGTTATGGTTTAAAGGCTCTAAAAGTCAAGTTCTAAAAACGAAATTTATTTGAATTTGTTTTTCATTCGGGATTTTCAAAGACCGTTTCTATTTCTTTACCGACATGGACATGGATATGGAGTTGCCTTAAATGGAAAAAAATTAATCATTCCAATTCTCTAATTTCAAACTCGTTACCCCTCATTGAAACAAAAAAAAAGTAAACAAAAGTGTTGAGTGTTATATGTTGTGTGTTTTTCTTTTTAATGTTTCCTTTTTATGTCTTGAAACCACGGTTGATTAGACAACTCTGTCTGTGCTTCTTTCAAATAATATATCAGATGGTTCAAGGGAACAATTCCGAAATTATAACCACCCAAAACTATTTTTGAACATTCACAAAATTTTATAGTTTTCAAACATTTTCAGATTAAAAGTGATAAAGTCATATCAGAGTTTGCTTGCACCCTAACGTGCCAGAAGATAATAATTGATCATAAATCGTTTAAAATTCATCATATCTAGTCTCGGTTGAATGCGAATAATTTCAAATAAATATTCTGTACAATCGAAAATGAGATATTCCATTAGGATTTTGTCATGATAACATTCATATCCATGTAATTTTTGGCTCAATACTTATGCAATCGCTTTACGCAGCTCGCATAAAGTTCCTGCTAAATGTTAAATTGAAATTGGATAATCTTTGTCTGAATAGAATATCATTCCATTCAGATGAACTCCATTCAACTTCGTAAAATATTTTTGTTGTTTTCTTCTCTAATGAAGAGTGGTTTCTTTAGCGTTTGGTTCTGCCACTTGTAATGAGTGGCGTTTGATATTCTGTCCACTAGATGGAGCTACAGCTGTTATTCCAAAGATTTTAGTCCTGCGAAGACTTTTTCATTTGCATGAAGTTCTTAGGTAGAACGCTGTCACAAGTAATTTATAGAAGTTTCTCACTATTTGTACTTTAAAATAGAACTGTGATTTTTTTTCGTATTGTTATGTTGTTGTGTTATATTTATGTAACTTTTGGTATATCATGGCGAAAAATATGGTTCGTTGAATTTTTTTACGACCCAGATTTCGGAAAAATGTAAGGCATATACACTTCACTTATGTTAAAGGAGAATAAAAAGGGAGAATTATATCAAATCTAAACTATTAGTACGAACCCTAAAAGAGTTCTATGCTAATAGTTGGGCATTGTTTTAAAATGCTTTTTACTTGTTCACCAAAAGTGAATGAATAAATTTTTAATTCATTTCGCGACTGTTAAAAACATAATTCGCGTTTCCTAAAAATATCAACAAAAACAACTTCTTCGAAGTTGTTTATCAGTAAAAGTCCCATTTAAAATAAGCTGTCGCCATTTCATCTTCGGAAATAAACTGTGATTAAAAAATTTCTGTGATAACTCACTTAAAATTAATGATAGTTTGATATTTTAGCATTGGGCTAATAACTCTCTCATCTCATGTAAATACGAGCATAATCTAACTAATCAATATCAAACCTAAACGCTTTAAAAAAAGTAATTATTCAAAAATAACTATAACCTAACAATACGACTAAACCGACAATAAAGTACTATATTTTTATAGTTTACTTTATGATTTGAAATAGATTTTAAATGCAGGAAAAATGTTCATGAAGCGGAACATATTTTTCGCCAGTATTTGCATGAAAGTTTCTCCTAAAATTTAGAACATTACAAAAACTCTCAATTATTTGTTGTACTGTTTTGTTGATACTGTTATCTTTGTCGTTCAATGTGCTATTTATTTTTTAATGTGACTCGTAATTCTTGTTGCTTTGTTACAAAATGTTGGAAAAAAAATACCGATAACAAAGACGGTAAGAAACAAGTACGTTACCGACTAATCAATGTACTTCCCGTTTGTTACGTCATGACACACTACTTAATAATTTTCCATATGCGTTGATTGGATTTCGATCCAGTGAATTCACTTCAGTAGAGATAATGGCTTTTGAAATACTAGTCGAGTGTAATAAGATTTATTTTCTGTTTCGTATTTTTGACTCAGTGTTTAGTTTAAGTGCATATTTACAGCTGGTTTCTCCGTGGCGACTATTGGTCCAAAACATATTATAAAAATTATCTAAAAGTAGTAAATATAAGCAGAATAACAAACATTCGTTACAAGACAATCTAAAGATGTTTTTTATGGTCATTACACATTGTAAATGTTTTGAGTTTTCATTGCACAGGTTAAATTTCGCATAGGCAATTGCATACTCGTAGGCTTTAGACCAACTTAGAAATTCATTAAAGGTTTTGTTACAAATTTATCTATTTTGATTATTATACAAAGGTAGTCGAAACCTACCTTTTGAATTGCGGGTTACAATCAACAAATCGTCAATCTAAAAAATATATACATTGAAACTCATAAAGAAGTTTTACCTTGTTTGAAGGACAACCTGAACCCATCAAAGTTTGCCGAGAACTTTTATCGTTCGATAAACCCCCTTCATTAGATCCCTGCAAATCCATAACGCACTCTTCGAGTGTGTGCAATAGACATGGTGAGGTGGTCATACGTCGCGATTGTCACTGTGCACCGTTCCACACCAGAAGCAAACCTTACATTCTAAATCTTGGAATATCTGTCCCAAGGCTGGTAATGTCTTTCTTCGTGTCACCACTGCAGTCTGCCCAACCTCCTAGATCGAGAAATACGCTTTCTTGAACCAACGGAACCGTGCGCGCACCTTTGAATTTTATGAAAATTATCGTTTGACTGACCATTGAACCATCGAGATTTTCATCAGTTCTTGCTTCTGGAACGATCGGTGCACAGACCCACTCTCGAGACTAATCGGTGATCACTCTCCTCATCGAAATTAACGTCTTCGTCGAACGATTCTCAACGTACACAACGCGAACTGTTTTTGGGAAGAACACCTCGGATGGCGGAACACCTATTTTTCGGCTCAGGAAGTGTCAAACAACTTAAGACACCTAATGCTGTTCCTGAATCCGTCAGCAAAGCGGCGGGTCCAAACTTACGAAGAATCTTCATTGCTGCACCCCCTGAATCCACCAATCACGGTGGAGATTAAAAGGGCGGATTGCTCAACAACTCAAGGTCAACCATCACAAAATGGCGATAATCTATAAATCGCGAAGACGTGCGAATGTTTTTTCAAAAACTTGGTGTTGAAGCACGTCCGGACCTGCCGCTGCAAAGTCGGAGATTGCCGAAGGGGCCCGAAGGCGATTTCGTTATGACGAAACACAACACTTCATGAATGCGACCAGAAAGGTTTTTGGTTACAGTTACGAACTATCTTTCGAAGATACGCGATTTGAGGTTCTTGATAAGCACTCTGCGAGAGAGCGTTTCTTCACAGCACTCATGTCTTGATCGCCGCAGACTATTTTGACGACACGAGGAGGGCCGTTGCTGAACGCCAGACAGCTCTTCGTTCTCTTTTGCGTTCGATTTTTTCGAATTTATTCTTCTTTTCACAGAAATCGCCATTCGCCCTCTCGGAATCTCCTACACCCACAGTCCTCAGAGACTGCCTGATCCGCCATCTTAGATCTCTCAAAAACGACCTCCCAGGCTTCCATATACAAAAATCATTAGCCCTTAACGGCAGGATTAATTTCTAAAAGCGTTGTGTACGATAAAGCTTTGGTGAGAGCAGGTGTTTCAAAGGTTTTTAACTTGACACACGCTCCTACGTTCGTATCCACTTCACAGAAATTATCTGCTTAGCAACATTTCACTTTTCAGTTCAGTTCATAACGACTAAAACCTTTAAAATTGAGTTTATGTGTATTACACTTAATTTCGTATGTTTTAGCACAAAATCAATATTATTACATTCGTATTTCAAGAAGTTATACCATTTAAAAATTAATAAGTCATCAAAAAATTGATAAATTAACTTTTTTTCATCTTGTGCAATGATAAAAATGTACAAAGATTAATTGATTTTGAGTTAATAATTTAAAACAAAAACATATAGAAAACTTCTCTTAATGTAAAAAATAAATACTATTTGTTCTGTATACTAACTTAATTGGATGGTTGTTTCATACCTCAATATCGTTGCTTATCTATCTCGTAGAAATTACCAATATTGTAAATTCCATGCATGACATAACAAATGTGAAAAAACAATAATTAAAAAAAAAAGCTTATTTCAATTTTCTTTCTAAAGTTTGCTTCATTTATGCTTTCATTATTCTATACTTCTTCAAAGTATCGTTAGTTTTTTGAAATTGTATTTTAAATTGATTGTAAATTTTTCATCTCATTTCATGTTAGTATAAGTACAATGTAAAATATGTATTACCCATTCATTATCATTTCAAATTGATTTCAAGGAATTTTAATAATTTTCATGTAGATGAAACTTATTTGCTGTTTTAAATAAATTTCTTTCAATTAAGTTATTCTGTGTCCAAAGAAAATTCGATTATTGTGTCTCAGTTTTCTTGAACACCTATGAAGAACATATTTTTTTTCAATTAAAAAAATATTAAAAAATTTCATAGAATTCAATACACATAACTTTTAAGTTTTGAAAGGGCATAAAAGTTAATGTAAAGTTGAAAAATATATAATTCAAACAATCGACAAGCACGTTTTTCAACAAATACCTATTATGTCATTGAATAAGGAGAAAAGAGGTCTTTTTGTTAAACAAGAGGATATATACTTAAAAGAGATAAAATGCTAAGGTAGATTATAAAATGTTTTGGGTCATTTTACTAAATGTTCATATTTAGAATTTGTAATAATTCAGAAGAAATTAATTAGTCATACATGTTTTTCAATAATAAAATGCTCTACTACAAAATGTCAAGTTACCATGCAAAACTAAAATAATCGGATTCATTTTTAAAGCAAACATTTGTTTCTCCAACTCCGGAATAAATTTTGTTCATCAATTGAGCAAACGATAAATAATAAGACGAAAGAAATTGAGGTTCCCGAAACAAAAGAATGCAAGGTAATAATACAAATTTCCAAATCTACAGATCAAAAAACAAGTCCTTCACTAAGATACAGTATACTAGATGGTAATGAACTGGATATTTGTATAAAGTAATTGAATTAAAACATGTTTGAATCGAATAAATATTTCAAATTAACAATTTCTCAAAGTTTAATAATTATATAAATGTTATTTTAATATTATAACAAACTTGACATTGAATAAAAATACCTTACCTAGAATTCAGATTATTCTTCTAAAACAATATGATATTTTGCGTAAAAAAAAATATTCTAAACTAAATAAACAATGTTTATGAATCATTGTTGCCATTCTTTAAAAATAACGTATACCCACAACAGAGTAGTAAATAAAACCCACGAAACCAAACATGAATAATTGAGAGGTAAAATATTAATTTAATTTACAAGAATAGAAAACTCAGGAAATAAATTATCAAAATTATCACTATCTATTAAAAATTAGTATCTTTTAAATAAATAATTTTAAAAAATGGAACTTACAAAATTTCAATTAATCGATTAATAATTTAATTTTTTTAAAACTTGCTTGAGACTAGAGCCTATACTTTGTGCTAGGGGTGACTATTCTTGTTTTTATGGCTTTTTCATATTAAAGGATAGAAGTATTTCAATTAATCTTTTTTACTTAAATCCTTGCCACTGCTCAAACAAACAAAAAAAACCCCGAATGATTTAATTTGCATGTCTTTTCTTCGGGACAGAATAAATAGAGCATTTTCAATCACGTGATTCAGACCTTAGCAACGTTGTTGCCTATCCTCCAAGCCAATTCACGTCATCAAGTGTGACGTCATGTGCGAACAAGACTCCGCCCCTAACAACCTCTGTAACAGCCTTAGCAACGTTGTTGCCTGTCCTCCACGTCGTCAAGTTTGACGTAAAGTGTGACGTCAAGTGCGAATGCTCTATAAGAACATTCTTTAAATGACCCTGTTACCACTTTACTTTTCAAATAAAACAAAAAATTTCATGAAGTACATTGCATAGTACACTGGTGTGCAAAAATTAAGGACCGAACTGTTTTTTAAATATAACACCTAGCATAAATATTTTTCATCCATGAAAATAATACCACAAGATGTTCAAGGAGTGGGAATATAGGGCGCGAGAACAAATTTTCCCCACTACTAGCTCCCCACCACTATACTAGGTGTTATATTGAAAAAACTGGTCGGTCCTTAATTTTTGCACACCAGTGTAGTTATAGTGTATACCTGAAAAATTGAAAATTTCCTAATTTGGCAAAATTATTTTTAAAAATGATTAAATGTCTTTCTTCAATCATCTTTATATACCAAAAGAGTTGTTTAAAACCGCGTTAATTTTAAGAGCTTTCTATCATAAATTCGTAAATTTTTAAAAAATTATGTTCATTGCTACTATTCCCAAGCACCTTGTATCATTAGTGAACAAATGCATGCTTCAGTTTTAAACTACTTTAGATATTAATTTTGTTCCTGAAAGATTTTATAAACAGGAGAAAATTATCAAACATAAAAGGTTGTGGTGCGATACAATAAAATAGTTAAACAGCCAATTTAATTCTTTAAATAAATAAAATCCCCAAAATTTATAATATTGAATTATCTCTTTTTGAATTCAATCCTTAATTTTAAACAAATTAAGAGATTGCAAATTCTTAATGCAAGAAGATTTTACAGTTTTCTCTGAATTTCATTAGAACTTAGAGTGCAAAAATATTTAATTTTTATATTAATACAGTAAAAGGGGAAAAACTTCCTTTGCAAAAAATTAATAGAAAAGCAGATTGCAGACAAGTTGAAAAAATCAGAAATTCCAAAATTGCATTCAATGCACTTATCTTATTTACATTTTCAAATACTTAGAGATGAAAAAGTACTTTTTGCAGAAAGATAAACATGCAGATTTTAATGAAGGTTCCTTAATTGCTATTTCAAAAAATCATTAAACATAAAATTTTAAATAAATATGGTAAAAAATACCCTTTATTTTAGATTTTTAATTTAAACTGATTATCTAATTGGACTATAAATAATGAACTAAAATGAAACTCCTAATTAGAGTTAATAAAGTTCAACTGAGTTTAAAAGTTAAGTTCAAATTGACTTAAAAACAATATTAAGTAGGATTGTGTAGATTAAAAAATATTTATTTTATAACAACTTTCAAAAACATAAAAATATTTGATGTACAAAATTGTTCCCTTATTTTTCCACAAAAATATGAGTAAAGAAACTTGATTAGGTTGTAAGAGTATCTCTATTTATTATATTGATAACTTTCAGTTCCACCTCGTCCAAAGCCTGGAAAAGAAAAACAATTAAGAATATTGAAAACCAATTAATTGTCTAATATTTGAAGCATTTACAAAAGTATTAGCACTAGGAAAATTAGAAAATTGAAGAAAAAAGTAGAAGTATGATCTTCTTACAAAGTTAATATAGGTTCAAGATATTAAATTTTTGAAGTAAAATGAAATAATTAAGGTATGTGATACTTTTTTTTATAAAATGTAATTTTATTTTAAGCATTAGTTATTTCAAAATCAAAATTTTGACTAATCCAACCTTATGGTAAACATATTTCATACTTTTATTTTCTTTTAAATAATGAAATAGAATATTATGCTACTCCAAAACTACGTTTAACATTACAGCTACATTTTATTTTAAAATACTACGATTAACTTTTTATTCTCGTTTTACTTTAAAATATGAGTGAAGAACAAAAGAGAAAAAAAACAAGAGTATTAATTTAATATTTAAAGTTGGTAATTATTCAATCTCTTACTTTGGATCTCTTTTTACGCATATCATATTGTGTGATATTCTAAATATGTACATTAAAAATATTATTTTATAATTTACCTCCTGGTCCAAATAATGCTCCATAACAAGGTTTAGTGCAATAACCCAGATAGCACGTATGCTTGCTTCAAGTTTGAGATTTCCTGTAATTTAAGTTGACATGTCAAACTTGCAAAAAAAACCTTACTTCAATTAATTTTCAAGCTGGATGTTTCAAGATGGAAAAAAATCCAACTATTTTCAAACTTGAGAGTTCAAACGAAAAACAAGCTTGACTTTATCAAACTTACTTCGATCATTTTTCAAGCAAGGAAATTCTAGCTTGGTTAATACAATATTTTTCAATCATTAAAGTTGGTTGAAAATACAAGCAAATCACAAGCTTGACTTTATCAAACTTACTTCGATCATTTTTCCAGCAAGGAAATTCTAGCTTGGTTAATAAAATATTTTTCAATCATTAAAGTTGGTTGAAAAAACAAGCAAATCACAAGCTTGAGTTTATCAAATTTACTTCGATCATTTTTCCAGCAAGGAAATTCTAGCTTGGTTAATAAAATATGTTTCAATCATTAAAGTTGGTTGAAAATACAAGCAAATCACAAGCTTGACTTTATCAAACTTACTTCGATCATTTTTCAAGCAAGGAAATTCTAGCTTGGTTAATAAAATATTTTTCAATAATTAAAGTTGGTTGAAAAAACAAGCAAATCACAAGCTTGAGTTTATCAAATTTACTTCGATCATTTTTCCAGCAAGGAAATTCTAGCTTGGTTAATAAAATATTTTTCAATCATTAAAGTTGGTTGAAAATACAAGCAAATCACAAGCTTGACTTTATCAAACTTACTTCGATAATTTTTCAAGCAAGGAAATTCTAGCTTGGTTAATAAAATATTTTTCAATCATTAAAGTTGGTTGAAAATACAAGCAAATCACAAGCTTGACTTTATCAAACTTACTTCGATCATTTTTCGAGCAAGGAAATTCTAGCTTGGTTAATAAAATATTTTTCAATCATTAAAGTTGGTTGAAAATACAAGCAAATCACAAGCTTGAGTTTATCAAATTTACTTCGATCATTTTTCCAGCAAGGAAATTCTAGCTTGGTTAATAAAATATTTTTCAATCATTAAAGTTGGTTGAAAATACAAGCAAATCACAAGCTTGAGTTTATCAAACTTACTTCGATCATTTTTCCAGCAAGGACATTCTAGCTTGGTTAATAAAATATTTTTCAAACATTAAAGCTGGTTGAAAATACAAGCAAATCAAAAGCTTGAGTTTATCAAATTTACTTCGATCATTTTTCCAGCAAGGAATTTCTCGCTTGGTTAATAAAATATTTTTCATTCATTAAAAATGGTTGAAAATACAAGCAAATCACAAGCTTGATTTTATCAAACTTACTTCGATCATTTTTCCAGCAAGGAATTTCTCGCTTGTGTAATAAAATATTTTCCAATCATTAAAATTGGTTGAAAATTTAAGCAAATCACAAGCTTGAGTTTATCAAACTTACTTCGATCATTTTTCCAGCAAGGACATTCTAGCTTGGTTAATAAAATATTTTTCAAACATTAAAGCTGGTTGAAAATACAAGCAAATCACAAGCTTGAGTTTATCAAATTTACTTCGATCATTTTTCCAGCAAGGGATTTCTTGCTTGTGTAATAAAATATATTCCAATCATTTCAACTGCTTGAAAATTCAAGCGAATCACAAGCTTTAGTTGATCAAACTTAGTTCGATCATTTTTCCAGCAAGGGATTTTTTGCTTGGGTAGTAAAAGTTTTTCAATGATTAAAATTATTTTGAAAGTTCATTAAAAGTTTTTGTTCTAGTTAATATATTGTTTAAAGGATTTCAATACAAAAATGGGAAAATAAGTGTGCCTTTTTAATTGTTCAATAAATAATTGTTGGTTCAGTGTAAACCAAGAATATTAAATATACAAATAAATTTTCATCCTATAAAGATAAAGACTTATGAAATTTTATTATAAACTATCGTTAACTACGTAAAACAATATAATTAAAGATTTGGAGAAAAGTGCATAAAAACATCCCTGAAAATTCCATTAAATGTTTCCCCAAAGTTTGTGTTGTTTAGAACTATCTCTGGTCATTGAAAGTTGAAATACTAATGAGATAACGATGAAATATGATACTTTATTTTTAATGAGTAATATTAATTTTCTGTTGACATAAAAACAGTTAGTAATAATTAAAAGCATTTAACAACACGCATGTTAATTACTAGAAGAAAAAAGCTAAAAAAACCCCAACAGGTTTCAGTAGGTTAGAAGATTAATAGCATTGATTACATCAATATCATGGTGGTTGATTGAGACGAAGAGGATATTTATTGCAACAAATATTTAATTTTGGTATTCTAGAACATATTTTCCTTACGAGAATTCTAATTAAACGGATTCTATTATGAGAAAAGGAGTATTTTTCACCATAACCACTGGTTCGGGAAAGGTTTGGAAACTCCAACTCTCAAGCGTCACCTCCAGCCATGGACCGGTTTCGTCCTTGTTAGGACTCATCAGCACGGCATAGGAAGGTAACGCAAGAGAGTGGAGGAAGGCTTCTAGTCAAGCCGACTATAATGGAAAAAGTGGTGACCATGATTAGTCAACCACTACAAAATTCTATTATGTCCGGTGTTTTACCGAAAATCGCCGATAATTCTTATATAAATCGGTTTATTTTTTTAATAATGGTTCAAAAGGTGATTGATTCTTAAAATATACATCGAGATTCATGTCATATCCGATTTTCATGAAAAAATCTTTATAACTTAGTAAGTTATTAGACTTATTAAAAAATATATAGGATCGTTAAAAAACACAAGTCCAATTTTTGCTTAATAAATCGATAAATATTATTTAATTTTTTTATTTTATTTTACTTATGAGTAAAGGACCGTTATGGCAAAGTTTTTCCAGAATTACGGGTTTTCATGGTGATTATGACGTAATTGAGAATTTTCGAAAGCAGAATGGAGCTTACTGGTCCTTGACGCGAATGACTCTGGAATATTTCCCAGATTTGAGTTCTCGGTTTGTTTACTTTTAAAGTTAGATTTTAATGCTTTACATATTTAGAAAGCTTATAAAAAATGATTTTAGGAATTGGAAATTTTGAGGGGAATATATACATATTGCGCTTGTAATTTAGGTTCAAAGAATTTTCGTTTTACTTGAAATTTTTTCCAAATATGGAGATAAATATTTAAGATTTTAACATGTTGTAGTAGACCTTTAGACGAACAAAAATATGTATCGCAATAAGGGGTTGATGAATTAGTTCTGGATTTATAAATTATTCAAGTTTATTACTGTATTTATTATGTATACGGCCCCCTAATTGAAATTGGACCCTGAAAATTTAATAGATTGTTTGAATTCACACCATGAACAACATATTAAAATTTCATGGTCCTAGCTTTATGGGAAGTCCCTTAATTAGCTTAATTACTTGCACATCCGGTGTATTTTAATACTTGGAAAAAATTCCAGTTCAAAAACCTGCCTACCGATTTCGATGAAATTTTAGTATGTTGTGGAACTCGAAGAGACGCTTCGTACAGCGTATCTCACTAATGTGGCGTGTGAAATTTATTTATTCCCACAGTTGTCACATGCAGGGCTTAGGCTTAACAGCTCCATGATACATGAGGCATGGGCATGCCAGAGAGTAAACAGTTGTCATTTAAAAAGGAAAATTCATTATTTAACAAGTTTGTTAAACTAAAATTTAAAAAAAATGTTTTCTTTGATATTTAATAACTATTTAAGTGATTTATTACGGAATCTTGGTTGTTTTGATTGGTTTGATTCTTATTCAGTTCATAAAAATTACCTATTTACTCAACGAACTAACATCCTAAATGAAAAAAGAAAATAAAAATTTCAATAACATGGACAGTTTGCTTGAAATAATTGGAAATAATGATAAAAAAATACTAATTGTCGGTTTTTTTTGTGTTTAATTTCACCATTTCACCCATTCACAAACCAAGTGAAATGAAGCAAGAAATATTGTTTTGGCGGGCGTTAGTTAGGGTTAGCCACTAGCGTCAGCGTGACTAGCGTAATTCAAGTAAGTACAAATATTTGCTTATATTGTTGATGCCCTTTTAAATGCTTTTAAAATATATTTTCTCTTTAAAAGCAAGGGTTTTTATGTTTGCACATTAGAATGTAACAAAAATTAAGAGAGTGATAAATAAATAGTGCTAGTTGAGATATTTTGAGGGTGTTACACAGGGCCGTAACCAGACTTTTGTTTCGGGGGGGTTTTGACTCAAATATTTTCTGAGGTACCTCCTTACAAGTACTTTTATATGTTAATTTTTGGATAATAACACTGGATTGAAATTTTGATGCACTAAATTTCAAATTGTATGGACAATATGAATTCCAAGCAAAAGGGGGGTCTGGGGAAAATTTTGGAAATTTGCCCCTCAAAAGAGTGTTTTAGCTCATTTTGAGACCCTATAGATAACTCCCAAAAAGAACCACTCATTATAAGCGGCCGAATTTTCAAGGTAGGTATATTGTCATAAATGGCAAAATGTTGAGGGGGGGTTTGGGTTCCTACTCCAGAAAATTTTTTGAATTTTGCCCCTAAAAGTGGCATTTTAACTCATTTTGAGACACTTTAAGTTGCATCAAAGAGGACCACTCCCTGTAAATCACACAAATTTGAAGGAAAAACCATACTTAGTAGATTTCAAAATTTTGAGGGGGTTTGGGGGTCCTCCCCCAGAAAATTTTTGGAAATAAGTAGGGTTTTGACTCATTTTGAGACCCTTTGGGTTATACCCGAAGAGAATCGCTCCTTGTGAGACATAATTTTCATGAAAAATAGCAGTATAAAAATTGATGTCAGAATTTCGGGGGGGGGGGGTTGAACCCCTAAAACCCCCCCTTGGATACGGCCCTGGTGTTACATTTCATTATTTGATATGTTTCGGCAATTCAGCATATTCTATGCTGCGTCAGCTAATCCAAAAAAACTTCCGAAATCTTCCCAAGATTTTTTGGGTAAGAAATTTGATAAAATTTCCAGACCTGTGCACCATATAAGAAGCAGCCTATATACAGGGGCGGTTCCAGACCAGATTTTCGGGGGGGGCCATGTCAAAGTCGGAGGGTATTACATTTGAAATTTTCAGTGCCTCAGAAAATTTTTTGAAGAGTGCTTGCTTTCAAGCAGCTTTTTAGGGGTTATAGTAACTTAGAGGATATCCAGGGCCCGTGCCATTGTTTTAGAAAGTGGGGGGTCGAAACATTTTTGTAAGGCCATAATAATACTTGTGTTCGCGAGGTGTTTGGCTCCCAAATTTCCAAGTATAACATAAATAAAATGCGAAACTTTGTTAAAGTTATAAAAGTTTCTTCAGATAATGCTAACTCGAAAGCAAATGTGGGGGGGTCTGGGGGTCCTACCCCAGAAAATTTTGTGAAATTTGGCTTCAAATAGAAGTTTTTCTACTCATTTTTGTACATTTGGAATCCATTGGATAACACCTAAAGAGGGTAACTTCTTGTACTCCTAAAAGGAGAGGAGAGAAACAAGTTCAAGGAGAAAACAGTAAATAAGTAACCATGAGAAATTAATAGGGGATCTAGGGGGTGCCCCCTAGAAATTTTTAGAAAATTTGCCTCTAAAAATAAAGTTTCAGCTCATTTTAAAAGCATGTAAACCACAGAATTTTCAAGGATGAAATTATAAATAGATGCCCAATTTTGAAAAGGGCCGGGGGTCTTCTTCTGAAAATTTTTGCAAATACGCCCATTTAAACTATAGTATTACCGGTTTGAGAGGGCTTGAGCCCCATCCAATGTTAGCTGAAGGGGGGCTAAGCCCCCCCCCCAATATTTTGTGATGTTTGGATATTTTCTAGTTTGGAATCCCCTTCAAGAGCGGTTATTTGGGGAGAGGGTAACCCACAAAAGGTCTCAGTATGTGTTAAAAATTTCTTTTAAGGGTCAAATTTTAAAAATTTTCTTGGGGAGAGCCCCCAAACTTTGGAATTAAGCTGAAATGCTACTTTTAACAGAGAAATTTCTAAAAGCCAGAGATCGCCCAGACCCCCATCTTATTTCGAGCTCGCATTATTATACAAAACTTACATTAAATGCACCTCAAAATATTACACCTTGGCGATATTTAAAGGGACATGTAACGAAATTTAATCTATACATCTGATACAAAATTAGGTAAGTAGGCACGTAAACTTAATGGTTCTTTCTTTTAATTTTATGTTTTTTAATGTCTTGTACTGGCCCCTTTCCCCCAATATTTTATAAAAGTTGGTGCCTATGGATGTCAAAATATTAAAGGGGGGTTTGGGGGTTCTCCCCCAGAAAATTTTTTGAATTTTAACATTAAGAAAGTGTTTTTTAAGCTATTTGTTAGGGTTTCTCGGGGGGGGCCATGGCCCCCAGGGCCCCCTCCCTGGACCCGCCCCTGCCTATATAGTAAAGCCTGATTTTAAAGATTCAACTGCTTTAATTTAACAGACTCCCATTTTTAAGCTCATATTCATTAACCATACTTTTACGTTAGGGGACATCCATAAATTACGTGAGGTCAAAAGGGGGGAGGGGTTTGGAAAAATCTCACCAAGGGGGGTGGGGGGTCCAGATTTTGGAAAAAACACCTCACGTAATTTATGGATGTCCCATTAGGTGTGCAAAAGTTCAAATCCTTTGTATAAGTACCATTAAATTTAGTGTGTAAAAATACTCTCCATGGGGTAAGGGGGGACCAGGGAAATAATGTTGAGTCAACCCCTAGTCTAGTCACTAGTATTTGCAACATCAAGAGCGAAGGTAAGTATCCTTGCCCCCCCTAACATGAAGGTTAAACTTTATATGCCGAGGCCCTTTTCGCCAAGTTCTGTTGTAACAATACAGTCGAGTCCTATGTGATCACATTTGTACAAGATCACAATAACAATATCTAATTGATGATAATAAGCAGTCTATAAAAAAGTGACAAACAGTATAATTCCAGTGTTTGCATTAAAATCAAGACTAGTCCTAATTGGAGTGAATTTCTAGGGTGTATTTTGCAACTTAAACATTGTTAAAGAAAAATATGAAAAAGTGGATCATATTATACTTCACATTAATGACTCATTTTGTATGTTTATGTACTAATAAAATTGGCCTTCCAACAAGAAAAAGGAGATTTTTTAAGGGATTTCACCAAATTTTGATAACATTAAACGATATTCTGATCACATAAACAATTGAATTAATTTTGCGTTAATTTAAATGGGAGTGATCAGGACTAGACAATTTTGATAACATTAAGCGGAGTCGACTGTACCTTCAAAAAAGTAATGGTTTAATTCCTTTAACTGTCCCATTAAATACTGCCTAATATCACTAAATTTTTATTCTTGTTATTTTAAGGAATTGTATATTTTATTGATTAGAGTTTGCAATTTTACAGAATATTTCTAATTTTTGATGTCTAAAATTAAATAGCTTGGTAATATTAAACAGGATATTCAATGAAATTGTACCAAATTATTTTTTATGATCTGTAAATGTGTGAGATTTAAGTGGGCATTCCACATTTTAGATTGCTGTATAAGAGTAATCTTAGTTGGAGGGTGGAGTCTGCGTTGACATAGACTGAGATTGGCCACTACTGACTTCCTGTTCTCGATGGCATCCCGGCGAGCTGCATCTCTTCACCTGACAGCGACTTGGATGTCCTCCTCATTATGTGCCCCTCCCCGAAGATCCCCTACGCCACTCTTGGATGGAACGCTACACAGCAGCAGGTGGGTGCTCCCTTTCTTCCGATTCATGTATCGGTACTTACGTATTATCCCGTCAACCGTGACGCTTAATCCGAAAACGTTATCAAATCCCATTGACTTAACTACTACTGTGCCACTGAATTAGACGGCCGCTGAACGGTCGACGGAATAATACATAAGTACCCAATCTTACAAAATGAATTTTTGTTTTTATTTACGGGCCTTGCAAAACTCGCTTTCTGAATGGCCCCTGTATTCATTCAGATATTTTTAAATGTTGTCACACCGATACCAGGGATTTCGTGATACCCGTCATGCTGATTTGTCTCGCCCGTCACACAAAAAGTCATACAAAATGATAATTTTAAAACCTTTTAACATTTTACATGTGTTAAGAACTGCAACAATCAGAACTACTGAAACCTTCAAGTATTCAAGTGAAAAAATTGAATCTTGTGTAATAACCATCTTTTTTTGTGACGAGTGTGACAGAAGGAGGATCTAAATTTAAATGCATCAAAAAATGTTTTTTCTTTAAATGTTTTTTCAAAAATTCAAGGTCAAAAATAGTGACATTATGCTCATACAATGAAAATTCTGCTGCATTTAGTATTTTTTTGGTCAATATGAAAATACCCTATTTTACATACTTGAAAAGTTTTCAAGTAACTTTGAGCCCCCAAAAAATTATCAAATAATAATATTGTTAAAGCTTAGCTCTCTTTAAATCCATCTTGTTCATATCTCTACCTTTAATAATAAATAATTTATAGTATAATTTATAAACCAATTTGCATCAATTTAGCCCTTATGTCCACTTTTTCATGGAATGACCCTAATATTTATGTAAGGCATTAAAAGTGTACTATTTTCAAAAATATCTTCTTGCGTATAAAACAGGGTTCCCACGGTCCTTAAAAGTCCTTGAATTTTGAATATACTCCAGCCGTCTTTCGCTGATTTATCTAAATTTCCTTTCCACATTTAACGGCAATGTTTGAAACCATAAAACTGTGATAACTAACTTAATAACTTAACTTAAGATGATTAACCAAGGTTATCTAAATTATTATCTAAATTTCCTTTCCACATTTAACGGCAATGTTTGAAACCATATAACTGTGATAGTAACACCCTCTACATCGGTTCCACAAGTGAACAAACTAGTTAGAAAATTAAGTTGGAGTCAGTAGGCAGTTTAAAAACACCTCCAATTGCTCTAGAAAGATTATAATTTTTAAATGTCTGCAAAAAAAGGTCCTTGAAAAATTTTGTTGAAGTCCTTAAGTCCTTGATTTTCAATGTTTTTGAAGAGATGAGACATTTTTTCTTTTAAGCCATGTAAGTTGTTCATTGATATTTAGTACTATATTTAAAATAATGTCATTACTGAAAGTTTGGTGCAAAAAATAACTGAAAATTAGAGTTTTTCTTGCATAGTTTTAAGGGGATACAGTACCCTGAGAATATTTTTTTTTATTCTTAATATTATTGTTTTGAATTTAATTGCATATTTGGTGGGCTTATAAAGTAGGACCTTTCCCCTAAAAAAAAGTTGGATTTTGAAATCCAGAATTTAAAAAAATCAATTTTTCATTAATTTTTTACCATTTTTTAAATCCCTAAGGCTTTTTTAATTGTGCATATTTTTATAATTTTTTTCCATTTTTAGATTCGTTATATCATACTACGTAAAACTGTGCATGGATTTATTTTTGGTATTATTACTTTATTTTGTAGAAATTTTTATGTACTAAAAACCAAAAAAAAACTGAAAAATTCAACATTTTTGACTTTAATATTATTTTTAAAAAAATCTAACATTGTTAGAGCTAAACCCATGCACAGTTCTATAATACATATATTTCAGAACACATATGCAAATTTTCAGACTTATATCTCATTTATACAAAAAGCCTTGGGGATTCAAAGTATTGTAAATGCACAAAAATACAACATGGAGAAAATTCAACTTAAAGTTTGCGTTCCTTCTGTTTACACCCCGGACTCGCATCATAAAAAAGGATATAACTCTATAAATTAATAAGATAGAGCTTTGAAATTTTGATGACACATTTAGAAGGACCCATGGTATGGATTAAGCCAATAAAAATATTTTTGATATTTTTATGATTTTTAGGGTACTTTAAAGGGAAGTTAATATTAGGGTGACCATAAGTACCGCTTTTGACGGGTTGTCTGTGGGACATCATGAATTCCAAGATCCACTTCTGCTTATACTGGGTATGCTTATACTTATAACAGGTATGCTCAATAACAATTATACCCTAATATTATAATTGCTCAATAACAATTATAACAGGTATGCTCAAACTCTACACACCCAGATTCCTTGTATGTAGTGCATTAAAAATGCCTACTGAACTATAACTCTACAATGTTTAGTTTTCGATGAAATCACAACAGAAAAGCTACATACTACTCCGAGTAGGGATCATGTAAAAAAATTCACTGGTAAAATGTGATATTGTTAGGTATTATGCATAATTTTCGGATTAATCACAATTACTGTAACATAAATTTGCTAAATTATTTAAGAATTATCATTGTGTACATTCTATTTTGTTTAACAGGTTTTTGACTGGAACCCCCAGGGCCATTGAAACAGGGAAAGGCTACAAAAAGATTGGAATGTAACAGAAGCAAAGCATCTTGCCACCAACTGTCAGGTGTAAACATGATGGAGGCCCTATGCTCCAGTTAATGGAGTGCGAGAGGAATAAATTAAGTAAGTCATTGTATTTTAATTACAGAAACCAATAAAATTAAGAACATTAAAACTGTTATAAAATTTTTGGATACTGGGCTTATATAAAATCAACATTCTAGTAGAATTGATAATCAATTATTTTAGTCTATATCTTTTTGCGCTAAGTGGCTAGGAATGAGAAAATGCAAATTCAGGTAGGGGGTGGGAAATTCGGGTAGCTAGCATGGGCATGAAATTTCTCACTAGCCAAGAGGGTACTTACGTATTATCCCATCGACCATTCAGCGGCTGTCTAATTCAGCGGCACAGCAATAGTAAATCAATGGGATCTGAAAATGTTTTCGGATTAAGCGACACGGTCGACGGGATAATACGTAAGTACCACCAAGAGTAAAAAATCCGATATTCTTGGACGTAGAAATTATAAAAATTTTAAGAAAAAATACTATGGTAAATTGTCATCTGCTTGACCACAAGAGTTAGTGTAACCAATAGGACCATATGGGCTTAATTAAAAGACCTGCCTGTAGCAATGAGCTTCATGAAAGATAAACCACTTCTTAATAAGTAGGGGAAAGTGGGAGATAATGGGACATTTTTTAAAAATAAATGCTAGTAAAAAAAGCATAAAAGCAGTTATTTTTATAATGTTTATGATTTAAACCATTTACATTTAAGTTTTGTTTATAAAAATATTCCTTGAAATGCCTTTTTTATTTACATATGCTACTCTATATATTGAATATGCAAAAATTGTTGTGGATGAAATTTCAGCATTGAACATTTTAATACCACAATGTCTTCTGCAGTGTTTAGTTTCACTAATCCTACTTATTTCTTCACTAATTGGAATTATCATAATAGGGTATGGATAATTCTAGATTTAGTAAAACTTATGGGTTTAAAGTAATTTATTTATTTATTAAAATATTGACTTTGGTAAAAATATTGACTTTGGAACAAAATATAATAAAAGTCCCTTGTTTTGTTTTTATGAATTTTTTTTTAAATTCATTTAGAACTAGATACTTGAATGCATCATAAAAACCACACAATTGATTTTTTAATGCTTTAAAAAGAAACTCTTATTTTTTTTTAAATATATGAACACTCAACACCAAATTTGTTTTTAATCCATAAAAAAGACAAGATATTTGAATCTAGGATAAAAAACAGTTGGTTTTTATTTATCAATAAAAAAACCTTTCTTATTATAAAAATGTACATATAACCACTGTCTTTTCCATGCTATAGAAACTTTTTAATGCAGCTAAAAAATCTGATGGTTTATATATAATTTTTACTTTTTAAAACTTAAATAAAATTAATTTTAATTAATAAATTAGTTAAGTCACTTGAACTATTTATTCAATGCATTCATAATTTAAATCAATCAGAAATATTTATATTTATGTGTTAAAGGGAAATTTAAAAAAAAAAACAGTTTAAACCAAACCTGAAAAAACCTGTTTATTTTTTCAACCCTGCTTAATACATATATAGGAAATTTTTTTTGAAGGATCCTATTTAAAATTACTAATTTGTTTGCCTAAAATGTTAAAGTTTGTCCACTTAAAAAACTATTTAGTTCTTATTATCTTATTCTATTATTAACTTTTTTTTTAAATTTTATATGTTGGTAATGACTGTCTAATTCTGTTTCCATACTACCTAATTAAATATGCAAAGTCAAATAAACACTACAATGTTCTTTTAAGAAATATTCAGCCATATTAAGTTGTCCCATTAGCCCCCACAACACATGTAACATTAGCCCCCATGATGAGGAATTTACAATCCTAGAAATAGTTCTTTAAATGTGCAATTTTTCAGTAATATTTCTTATTTTCCAATATTTGTAGAATATAAAAGTGTCCTTAAATAAGATTAAAATATTCTTAAAATACAAATGTTTGTTTGAATTTTTGCAATTGATATCTGGTTTTGTATTCCAATGAAATTTATATATTTCAAAGAGCATATTAACAATCACATTAAATAAAAGGAATTTAGCAATTTAGAATAGACAGTCTTTAGATGTTAAGCAAATTGCAATTCACTGTTTAATTTCCGGATAGTTGCAAACTTATTTATCAGAATTTGAGGACAGTAAGCAGTGTTTAAGGGGTTTAAAAAAATGTCACTAAAATATAGGGGTTTCTTTCAAGAAGGTCCCATGGAAAAACACTTTTCTAAAAGGGTCCCATAGCTTTACTCAATTATTATTATTTTCATTTTATTACTTTAAGAAGTCCAGGGATTATCGTGTCAAATTTTCAGGTGAATTAAACTGCACTACCCTCAAAAAATTGTTTGAAATAAGTTAATTTCTTACAACTAAAATCTAAACCTTTGTCTTGAAAGAGAATATACAATGCAAATAACAATGAGGTACAAATATTTTTTTTTATCTTAAATTTTGCTTATAAATGGTAGTAATCTAATATTTATCCTAATACATCTTTAGTTTTGGATTTCAGATAGTACCCAATGCCTAATAAATATTGTAATTGTATCATCCACATTAAAGAAATATGTATTTATAATCTCATCTTAAATAATAACTCGTTGTTTATGACTCAGTGACCATAGGGGTAAACATTTAAGACCATGTGACAGGTCTATAGAGTAACAGCAATGGCGGAAAAATAAATTTAATTTTTAGTTTGGCACAAAACCAGTTGCACTAATCTTTTACTATGTGATACTTATAAGTTATACATATTATAAGTATTTTTTACCTTTTTCACAGGAAAAGAGAAGAAGAAATAATAAATGATGGAAATGATCTATGATCTGGTCTTTTTATGTTTAAATTTTTTTGTGAATAAAGCATTATTTTGAATATTTTAGTTATTAATTTATTTTTAACAATGGTGTTTGTGAAAGTGAACTTTCAATACTAATGATTCAATTAAATCTAAAGCAATTAATTTAACAGATAAGTTGTTGAGCATTTAAACTGGATTAATAATTATGATTTCAACTTTAAGAACGGTTAATTTATTAATCTTTAACGTTACCATAATTCAAAGCTGCTATTATTTCAACCTTAAAACGGTGTAATATTCAAGCTTAAAATTAGCTATTAAATATTAATTTAAGGCTGAAACAAGCAATCACTGGTACAAATATATGCATAAAAAATTAAAAAAAAAAGTTTGAAATTTCAAACTTATAAATTATTGAAATTTCAAACATGGAGAATAATTGAAATTCAAACCTGAATAATAATTGAAATTTCAAACCTGAATAATAGTTGAAATTTCAAACCTGAATAATAGTTGAAATTTCAAACCTGAATAATAATTGAAATTTCAAACCTGAATAATAGTTGAAATTTCAAACCTGAATAAAAGTTGAAATTTCAAACCTGAATAATAATTGAAATTTCAAACCTGAATAATAATTGAAATTTCAAACCTGAATAATAGTTGAAATTTCAAACCTGAATAATAATTGAAATTTCAAACCTGAATAATGACTGAAATTTCGAACATGAAAAAAGATTGAAAGTTACTACATGAAAAATGATTGAAAGTTACAACATGAAAAATGATTGAAATCTCAAGCTTTAAAGTATTCTTTTTTCCATCTATATTTCAAACTTGAAAAATAATTGAAATTTCTATCTTGAAAAATGCTTACTTTTAGCATGAAAATTCAATCCTTCTTTATACATGATTCAAGATCGCCGTGGTACAACTATACACATTAAATACTGCTAAACTACCGTAATTTTCAAGTTTGATTCAGGTTTATCAAGCTTGAGCGCTTAAGTTTGATTCAATCTTTTTTCAATCTTTCTGTGCTATCTGGGAAGGCTTTCCTTCATGCTGTAAAGATAATAAATATGAAATTTCTGCTTGTATTTAATAATGACTAACGAATTCAATACTTATTTTAATATTTTTGTTTATTTTACATTTTTGAATTTAATTCACTGTTCAAGAAATTTGTAAATGAAGCATTTTTTTACATAACAGAAAATGTATACTTTCAAAGTTTAACAATTTTAATTTAAACAACCCACTTCAATCAAAATATGTAGTTTCAAAACAACTAGCAAAAGAATTTTGAATTTAAATATGTATGGATATGAAACTTTTATGTGGTTTTAAAATAGTTTATTCAACCATTTTAATGAATTTGAAAAACTCTTCAAAAAATTGTTACTAAATTTTTCGCAATATTTAAAGTCTTTTGAAGCATATTTTTTTAAAAAAAATATGTTTTATTTTACGATCTACATGAAATTTTTTCTCCAAAAAAACTACATGAAATAGCACACGATTTTAATCACAATGATTATCTATTTATACTTCTATTAGTACATTCTATAGTAGTACAAATTTCATCATTTTGCTGAATGGAGAGTTCTTTTGCATTACACAGCAGGGAGCACGGAGCAAGAAAGAGAACTTTTGCCATCAAAAGAAAAGTGCTGACTATTAAAGATCCGAACAGTCTTTATGAGAAGAAGATTCAGTAGTATCGATCCATGAGGTAAGAAATTAGGATAAGGGATCCTAATCAATAAAGAGGGAAAAGTGCAGAAAAATAAAAACTTGAAGAAAATCATGTAATAACTCCATACATTTTTAGTGTAAATAATTTCTATTAGATATATCTATGTACTAACATCTATTATCTATGTCTAACATCTAACATCTATTACTTAAAAATATGTATAGCTAATTTTTTTTCTTTAATTAACTTTTTAGAAATGTAAAAAGAAATGGGAATTTGAACCTAAGCGTATCAAATAGCGTTTGCATTTTATGACTAAACATGTTAATGGAAGTTTGATGTTACAGAAGTTATCAGTTGTTTAGTAGCTTCAAAGAAATAAATTAGTGTTTTACAGAACACATTTAAATATAAAACCATAATATAATACTTGAAGAGTATAAATTTTTGAATAACCTACGTAGTAGTTTTTAGAAGTAAAGTAATTATTTTTAGTATCTTAACCAGGGAGTATATAGCTGTATAAATGTCAGGCAAAAAACGAAAATATAAAATTGATTCACATTACCACATTTTTTAATCAAAATTGATTGAATTGAATATTTTGTATTCAAATGTGTGGAAAACAATATGTAAACATTGATTTATTGCTAATAATTCAGCTTCATGATATTATTATGTGCAATTTTATTGATGCCGAGCCTATTCTTGCAATAATAAAAGTTTTCCTGAAGTTAATTTTATTAGTAAAAATTTAATTATTGCTTTTAAGAAAAATATTACATCCTTGGATATTTAGGCGAGTGTAAGGTCAGGGTATTTCCAGCTTACCTCTGCATGGGACCCAGGTGTAAGCGTCTTGTTACATTTTTCACACCTCAGGCAGGCACGATGCCAGTCCTTTCCCATTGATGTTAATCTCTCCGCTGAAATAGGAATAAAGGAGGAATAAGTATTGGATGGGCTTAAAAAGGTTCTTTTGAGGGAATTTTCCGATTCAAACCACTAGCACGTTTAGACAATGCATTTTTTAAGTAGTATATGCTTCAATAATGGAAAATTCCCATGATGCATTTTGAAACAGATTATGTAGCGTAAACTCATGTTACTTTTTTGTTAAAAATAAACGTTTACATAAAAGCAAATTTTATTAGTTTTTTGAAATCAAAATTTTATTTTCGTGTTTTATGCATAAAACACGAAAATAAAATTTTATGTTTCCGTTTTTTATCTGTCGTTTTATGTGTCCACATGTGGACACATAAAACGAGATTGTCTTTTTCTCTGTGAGTTGTTTTATAGAATCATGGGAAAATAAGAATGTTGTAAAGTTCAGTTTTCATCATGGAAATACTCCTAACAGCGAAAAATAATCATGAAAATTTAAAACATAAGTAGTATAGTAATACTATGTGTTCCATCTGGGACAATAATCCGAATCATTAAGACGTAAAAAGTTATGCTCTTTCTTATACAATTTACTCATTGTGGTATTTTGCTATTAAGACTGATTTGATTGCTTACATTTTTAAAAACACAAAATGTTTAGTTATTTATTTTTAATAACCTATAAATTATGAAAATGTAATTCTTAAAAGACCATGATAGATTGACACATAGACACATGATAAATGTGTAATAGTTTTACTGAATAAAAGCAAAAATAAAAGACCTTTTACCGATTAGTTTTCTTATTTTCTGGTTTCTTTTTTACTTTTCATAGAAATTAATTTGTTTCATATCATAATAAACATAGTTAATGTTGTTATAGTTATTTTTTTATTATGAAAATGTAATTTTTAAAAGACCATGATAGATATTAATAGATGTGTAAATAATTTTAATGCATAAAAGCAAAAATAAAAGAGCTTTTCCAGATTAGTTTTCTTATTTTCTGTTGTTTTTTTTTTACTTTCTATTGAAATTAATTCCTCTCTAATCATAATAAACATAGTTAACGTTTTTTACTATAATTAAGAACCACTTTCCTCTAATTATTATAACTCAAGAACAGCTGCTTAAAGTAATTCATTGCTTCCGGGTGTCAAGAAGGAAAGACCACTTCCAAAAACCACCAAGAAAAGTTCACAAACTATGCCATAATGAATGATCCTCTCTGATTTCGCAGGAACAACGATGTTTTTGTAGTGGAAATTAATCCTGGAATATTCGCAGCTGTTCCAATCTGAAGCTAAGAATATTCTTTGGAACTTCAAAGCAAGTCTTGTGGTTGGCGATTCTTTCTTTCTTTCTTTTTTTTTTTTTTGCAAATCTTACAAGTTTCATCACTGACTTTGGATTTTCTTTTTTTAAGAAGAGGACAAAAGTATAGTTCATGTTGCTCAAACAAGGTTTAAATTTCTTCAGTTTTTTTATGCCCCTATCGCCAATTAGGCTTAACGTTTGTCATAATTGAAAGATCATCGAGTTGAAAGCTCGAAGGGCTCTTATACTACATTGAAACAACGGTTTTTCTGTTTATAAAGATCGAAATGAAGAAAGAAGCACACATAATCTGATCTTGCACAAAATTTTAGATTTTTGTAACCGAATTTTTTTTATGCAACCGACTTGTTTTAAACAAAGTTGTCTCTTAATAAATACCATAAATCAATGAATTTTTGAATTTTTTTATGCCACCCAGTTACGTCATGACCTAAATTAATTTTAAAACAATAAAAATATAAACTTTTACCATATCAAAATAAAATCCGTATGAGTAATTTTTCCAGCTAAAAACTCTCCGACACATTATGTTCCGCCTTTTATAATAAACCTGTTTGATATATTATGTTACGGGCTTTATTAATGCCCGGATTTATCACCATTGCCCGTAACATACCTATACATTTCAGACAGGGACAAAAATGACAGTTAGAGATAAATGTGATTTGATATCAAAGAATTTGATGGATTGCTCCAATTGAAATCGTATCTACCAAAAAGGAATTATTTTGATACAAGCTTAGTAAAAATACAAAATAGATTTTATAACACAATCATATGCACGGATTGATATTCTTATTTACACATATGCCCAATGCATTATGCAGTTTTAAAGTAAAGATTAAATTAAAAATATATAAGGCAAAAACTCTTAAGAGCATCTGCAACAAATCGGAAAATAATGAAAAAAATCTTTAAAAACTACGATTTCAAAATGTTTGTATCAAATATTTCACATTCTTGATACTTTTAAAAACAGGTTTGAAGAGAGATTAAGGTTTTTTTTTCGGGAAAACAAAAATCAGTAAAATGAAGTAAGTAAAGTTTGATAAAGCAAAATTCCTATAGCGATTTCTCAGGAAAAGACTCGGAGTTTAAATTTCAAGTTTGCTAGCTTCCAGTTGTGTTAGAAATCTCCCTTTAAACATAAAAAACACATTATTAAATTTATAATTATTATTTTTTATTTAAACCTTAAAAACACTTTAAATTTATAAAAAATGATTTAAACATGGATGAATGAAAAACAATAGAAATTACTACTATGATTGAAAATACACTTTTAGGTTCCAAATATGTTTCAAAAAAGTATAATCTATTAGATAAGCTGCTAGAAACTTTCTGCTTTTGGAAGTTTTGATAAAAATTTTATTATTTTATCATAATGTTTAAACTCCAATGATTACATTTGCATTTAAAATGTTTTGAACATTGCACTATTAAATCCACATGCCTAATAATAGATTTTGGAGGGAAAATTAAAAGGCCGGTGAGGTATCTTTTCCTCCCCCACCTAACATACCTCACACCTTTTCTTTTCTAAATGTTTCCTTTTTGTAACTTAAAGGAAAGACCATAGACGACAATTCTAGATAACTAAAACCAAAACTTTCAAAAGAAATCACTTTTACTTTCTCATAAATATTGACAACCTGGATCTGTATTGAATTGAAATCGTTCTACTACATAGAACCTTATAATTTGTTTTCTGTTATTCAGTCTATATCCAACCAGCCACTTCAAGTTCAATTTTACATTTTTGTGTTCTTCTGTTCTTTGCTATTATTGTGAACCTCGAGTGTTGTATGAATAAATAACATTTCTCATTCTTTTTATGTTTTAAGTGAATAAATATACTTTTGCCTTTTTGCCTGAACGGGATATTTTCATTTCCCTTTAACAAAACTGATGTTCCCCAATATTTTAAATTTTTATATCTTTAAATGAAGATGATATTAAAAAGTAACAGTCGCTACAGCCACTACTTCAGAAAATGATACTTTGAGCGCCTTAAACTTTCATTACACAAAAACTATAGATAGAATGAAAAATTTTGCACATTTGCAAATAAATGTTTGAGGGATATTCTGATACTAAAATTTAATTGATGGTAGCATTATAAATCCCCGTCCAAACAAGGGAGAAAGCTACTTACCAAAGTAAACCACTTTCTCGCATTTGGGGCAGTTGGGCATGTTGACAGCTCAAAGTGACCACAGAGACTGAGGCGAGACTTTGGTTGGTTTATCAATCGCAACGGCTTATCGCGGGAAGATGACGTAACCAGTTCCGCCTCTGGAACTGGTATTTGCGTAGGGGTTTATATCCATTGTGTACCTATGGAGAAGCGGTTCTTTTTTTGCAGTGGCTCTTTCTAGTCATGGGTAACTCAGAAATTTTAAGTGAGTTGAGTGAGGTACTCATTTTGTCATAGTGAGGTGTGACGTTGTACCACCTCAATTTGTCCCATACAAACAAACCACGTCCCACCACCTCAATTTGTCCCATACAAACAAACCACGTCCCACTACCTCAATTTGTCCCATACAAACAAACTACAATGTCATGTCATGCACGTCACGGTGTGTGTTTTCGTCCCAACAGTCCCAATCCAATGGGGCGTCCCAGAGCTTCTCAGTTCTTTAAGTTCTAACAAAGTACTGTCCTGACCCATGGGATCTTTTGTTCATATCTCATTTTTATGATGGAGTGCACATACTTAAAAAATTATAGGGATTTTATATTCTTGGGATCCTTAGCTTCAAGTTAACCTAAATTATTCAGAAATTCAAATTAATATTTCGACGATTAAAAAAGATTGCAATAATGAGAATTTTGTTAAACGAGCTGCCAGGATAGAAAGTACGTAATTTGAGGGGGCATTATATTATTAATTTTATGATGGATGACTAATAAAATGTAGTGTGCGTACTTAAAAAATTATAGGGATTTTATATTCTTAGGATCCTAAGCTTCAAGTAAACCTAAATTATTCAGAAATTCTAATTAATATTTCGACGATTAAAAAAGATTGCAATAATGAGAATTTCGTTTAACGAGTAGCCAGGATCGAAAGTACGTAATTTGAGGGGGCTTTATATTATTACATATTGGTTGATAATATGAAATACTTGATCTAAAGCAAAATTTATGTTGTTAAGATTTATATTTTAATGGTTAATCAGTGTTTTGCATTAATTAATGAAGCGATTGATTTGGATTTAAAAAGTATCTTTTCAACTGTTTTGAGAATCGAAACACGTCTTCTAGTACTACTATTATAAGCAATGTATTTGCTGTTGGATTATTTGATTAAAATTCTTAATCCACTTAAAAAATCATACTGTACTTATGTTCTTACAGCCTTTATTTTCAATTATGCCTAAAAAAGTTACAACTCACATTACAAGTTTCGACGATTAATTAAGATTGCTGAAACGTAAAATAAATTCCGAATGCCCCCCTGTTGGTCGGCCAGAGGAGGGAGAGATGAAAAGAAAGGAGATCACATGACCCTAGCCTACTCCGGGCCGATGAAGTAACGGCATGGAGGGCCTTGCATGGAGGGTATTGTATTCATTGCACTGCGCATGGGACAGTGCGCAGTCCCATGGGACGTTTTGTCACACAGGGCGCCTTCACCTCAGTTTGTCACACTACTCCAAAAGAAGTGTGTGAGTATCTTGAGGTGTGTGAGTGGTTTGAGGTGTGTGAGGTGGTACAATGTTTGGTTCTGAGGTGTCATGACAAAACGAGGAGGTGAGGTACTCAAGTGAGGTACCTCACACCTCATTTACCCAACACTAGCCTCTTTCCGTTGAGTAGAAGTGGCAACACTTTGCTGGGTGTCACGGTTTTTTTTTAACGGGTGCTTTTGAACAAAGAGTGGCCACTTGACTGGAGAATTGGCGCGAAAGTTCTTTTTTGTGTTTTGGAAAGTAGGAGGTTTTTCTTGTTCTCGTAAGTGGGATGGACAGCGATGAAAAACGTCAGAATCTTTATTCTTTTTCTTTTTGTTATGTTTCAAGGTACTTTGATTTTTTATGCGGGTTAAAAAATATCTTCTTAAGAGTAACCAGAGGTTCATTTCAGAGAAACGTGCCGAAAAGCGAATTTCAGGAATTGGAATACCTAGAGAACTTACCTTACATTGCTTTCCCCTATCTACCCTCTACCCTATAGAAGGTTATAGTTACAGCTTTTGTATATCTAGAAATCGATTAAAACGGTATTTTTTTGGTGTTACAGATGACGATTTTTCTTGGTTAGTTCAATTTATACAAGAAGTTACTTAGAAGATTTTAAATTCTTGTAATGTTCAATTAACATTTATCAGGGTTATATGTATTTAAGTAAGCCAGGCCCCGACCTAAATGGTCTAGTCCTGTTTGAGTAATTAGAAGAGTTTCTTAATTACGACAGTTTCTTTACTTTCTAAGCAAGATCTACCAATTTTTGCTGATTAGTTTTAAATTATTTACTACAAAACCTTTAAAATATTTATCTCCATATTTCCTATATAGCTTTTCTACTGATCTATATTAAAGGTTATGACTTATATGTGCAGGGAATTATAAAAAAATGTTAATTCTCTATTTTGGAAAAACAACAATTACAACAACAATTTTTGTTAGAAACAATTACAAAGCCATTTTTTATCACTGGCAAATATGATACACTTTTGGCATCAAAACATCCCAGGTTACTTTGAGGTTTTCAATTATTAGAATTTCTTGTGTTACTGTTGATAATTTTAAATTGTATTTATAACTTTCTTAATAAATATTTTTTTCTCTTAAAAGAATTAGGGTTCATTTTTATTTAAAAACGTTATTAAAACCATCTAGATTGAGCACTATAAAATTTTAAATACTTAAAAAAACCCTCAAAACCTAAACAAATATACAAATTTGCAAAAATGTAACATTAAACTTTTTACTTTTTTCAGCAAACTGTGAATTAACACTAAAAATTATATGAGAAATATTTCAAAATTATGTTATTGCATATAAATTATCTTATCACAAGGAAAAATGAACGACAAATTTTGAAGATATATTTTTATTAACGAATTCAATTTGACAAAAAATATTCAACAAACCATTCAATGAAATATTTACATCAAATACAGCGACGCTGATCACATTTTAGAATGTCTATCTATGTAAACTCCAGAAAGCACCTTATCAGAATGTCTTCATGTCACTTTGAAAAGTTAAATGCAACTGAAATACCACACCTTAGTTTCTATAAAGAACTGATAACAATTATTGCAGATTTATTCATGAAAAACAAATGTTTGATAAGCTTTACTCGAACTATTGGAAAACGATGTTCACAAAATGTTCGGTCTGTAGATCAGTTTCTCTACAAACCTCGTCTTAAAGATGAACACATTTATACAAAAACTACTACAGAAAGTTTTAAAACTTGTAACTTTTGACTGAAAACAAATGAAATCTCTTGAAAATATTAAAAAATTAATGTGATTTTTTTAAAGAACATATTACTTTTATTTTGTTATATCACACCAAAAAAAAACCTCTAAAAAGCCGCTTGCTGTGAAAGTTTATGAAAATTGATGTAGCATGTACTCTTGCAGTAAAATTATTTCAAAGTAAATCGTGATTAAAGCGCAATGGTGATACGTGATTCCAACGCACAATATGAGGAGCTCTGTACTGGTGAACCAATTCTTCCTTCACACAAATCCATCAGTGATTGGAAATGTCTGTTCGTTTCAGTTTGTGTGTTATGACTAGACCAAAGTTCCTGTCCTTTTAAAAACCTTTTAGAAGTCCGTTCCACCTAGAAAAGAAAAGTTTTGACTGTGTATTTATTAAATGGTACTTAAATGGTTTCAAAACGCTTGGAAGTAAATGAATTCACTTACTTAGTCTTTATAAATCTACTAAATTTGATGAGTTTATTTACAAATCAATGCTTTTGTGCAGTCAAATTTTAAAAAAATAATTGAACGAATTTAAACTTTATCATGCTTCTAATTTTGATATGAAATATAATTTGATGAGTTAATGATAAGAAAATAAACTACAAGATTTATAAAAAAAATAAAATATTTATGGGCATAGGTTCACAGTACGAAAATTTGAAGCAGGTATTATTTGTCTATTATTCTATTCAATAAATTGCCTTATGAAACTCAAATAGAACCAAACTTAAGACGCTTTAAAAAAACTTCGTACTTCATTTATCTTAAATCTAAATATATGTGTTTGGAATAAACTTTGATTTAAAACTTTAAATTTGCAGGTACAAAGGAAAAGAATGTAACAGGAAACTAAAGTAAAGTTAGTTTTCCTGCATACTGTGTTCTATAAAGGAAAAAGTTGTTCTACAGGAATCAAAAAGAAAATTTAAAAATTATAAGGAATTTAAATTTTTTAAATTACTGTAAATAAATAATATTAGTTTTTGTTTTCAATAAGAATTATGATTGAAATATAACCAACAAATTCCTCAGTATTATTTTAATTTCGACCAAAAAGTTCAAAGAAAAACAGATTCATAGCATGAAAATTAAATTAATTTTACCATCTATGAGCCTAAAATAAAGGTTGTGCATGAATTCGGGTTTTATATTCATGAATGAAAGGTTCACTATTCTTGAAGATTATTAAAAATTTCAAAATAATAATTTTAATCTATTGATGCTTTAATCCCAGTGCGACTTAAAAGTCCCCTCGAGTCGATAAAGGGTTTAATTTTCACAAGCATTTTATAACATTCATTTTTCAATTATCAAACCAGCCCTCAGTAGATCTTATTTCAACAATAGATATCTTCATCTTCATTAAATTAACAACAATAAAAAATCAACCTTAGTAACAAACGAACTGCTCATCCATTCAACATTAAACCTTCATGAATGGCGGAAGGAAGGGCGTAACGGCCTACCCACCTGCCGGGTTGAGGGCCTTCCTGGGCCCGTTCGTCAGGAAGGGAGGGTGGACGGGCTTCACGTGACTCATGGGGCTGGAGCCCCCCGTCTTCATGGGCATGAAAGCGGCCGGTCGCTTGAGGGCGGGGCTGTTGCTGAAGCTCTGCTGTTGCTGGGGCGCTTTGAGGGGCTGAAACTGTGGAGCGGTCACGTGGTTCTGAGGGGGCGGCTGGGAGGGAGGGAACTGTTTGTGCTGGGGGAGGAAGCCGGGCCGGGCTGGCTGCCTGTCCTGGATGGTTGGCCTTGGAGCTTCTGAAAAGACAATAGGGATGTTTTGGCATCAAACCATTACGAAAACACAAAACAAGTGAAAAGAATTTCATGGTAATATGGAAAATAGTTATTCAGCACCAAAAGAGCAATGATAGTTTCAAAATATTCGGTATAGTGAAGAGTAGCTTTATCAAGCATGATGCAATAAACTACCTTATTATAAATTGCATAATAATAAAATTTACACATTTTAGTTTTAATAAACTGTTCTTTAAGAGAAACAGAGGTTCACTATATTCAAATTAGTTTAGAGGTAATGGGTGATTTAATGGTAAGAGTGGACAACTAGAAGGTTTTTAAACATTTACTTATATAAATTTTTTATGAATGCTTTGACTATTTTTAATTGTAAACATCTTCTGAAAGAAACTTCTACTTTGATATTTTAAGTTTTTATATTTGAAATTTCTTTTTTTAATGTTCTCCTCTTTTATGATTAGATGCATTTATAGTCAGTAAAATATATTGAAAGTACGACCGCTTCAATTTCAAAAACACAATATTGATGTATTATTTATTTCTATGTTGAAAGAATTATATTGCTCTGTAACCCCTTTAATTGTTTTGATTATCTAAAAAACAGTATCTAGACTAGGTCTATGGGGGATCCAATGATGTCCTTAATTTTATATTTTTATTGATTCTAAAATATGAATCTTTAAAAGGAGCATTTTATAGCAGACTTATTAAAATAAAATTTAAGGGTTTTTTTAGGATTTTAATTTATTACCTTAAAATATTTTAGAGAACTTAAAGATTTTTGTTTAAAAGCTGCGATTAAGCTTAATGGTGATAATAAAGTGTAGCACTTAAATAATTGTCAATTAAAATAAGTATTATAATTGACAAATATTTAAGTGCTACACTTTATTATCACCATTAAGCTTAATCGCAGCTTTTAAACAAAAATCTTTAAGTTCTCTAAAATATTTTAAGGTAATAAATTAAAATCCTAAAAAAACCCTTAAATTTTATTTTAATAAGTCTGCTATAAAATGCTCCTTTTAAAGATTCATATTTTAGAATCAATAAAAATATAAAATTAAGGACATCATTGGATCCCCCATAGACCTAGTCTAGATACTGTTTTTTAGATAATCAAAACAATTAAAGTAGTAAGGTTTCTTTGCAAACTCCTTACTCTTCTATTCCTGTTAGTAAAAGAATTTCTTGGTCTTAATGTTAGATAATATCAAATCATATTCTTCATATCACCTTATCTTAATCATATTAAGGGTAATCATACCAGTTTACCCTTTCACTTTATAATTACTTCCATTTACTATTATGTCAATGTATTGGAGTCACTATAGTATAGAAAAGATTTTTTTACAAAACAACTAAAAAATTAAAGATTTAACCCTCACATTTTTTTCATGATTTTTTATGAGGAATTAATATAGTTATAGATATAATGTTTCAGGTTTCATTCTTCTATCACCCCTCTTTTGGGAGTAATAATTTTTTTAATATTAAAAGAACTTTTGTAAAGTTGTTTTTTCTGCATCTTTAAACAACTAATAACAGAACTATATACAACATAAAAACCTGAAATCAGTCCCATTTTGTTTGCAATTTTATTTTCTTCGATTTAGCGTGCATCATAACTAATATTTGTTTTTTTAGTTGTTTTGTAACAAAATTAGCACTTTTTTGAACCTTTAAGGCATTTTGCGGCACTGATTAATATTTTTTAATTGAGCTAAAATTTTGCAAAAATCATATATTTGTATGGTGGAACACTCATAGAGTATTTTTTCGAAGCACATGTCGTGAGGTTTAATAATATTTGATATGATAATTAGTAGCAAGCAATGAAAGTTTCAAACTAAATTTATTTGTATACTTTACTGTATGACCATTAAGTTATTTTTAGTCATAAATTATATCAATTTTATCACCTTCATTTTCTCAAAGAAAATATCTTTGATGTTTATGATGCAAATTTTTCCTAACTGTAACTTTCATAATTACTTTCTTTACCAAATAACCCTATGAAATAGCTCGATGAGTACACATTATTCCCAGCGGGCTCTTACCAACATGTGTTGTGGCTGGTCTTGGAGGTTCCTCCTCCTCGTTATCTTCATCTGTTCCTGTGATTTTTTGAAGAGTCTGAAAAAACTTGGAAGGAATCGTCTTGCTGTCACGGATGCCCGTGAATCTCATTTCGTCTTGGAAGTTCTTTCCTTTGCCTGTCAAAATAAAAGGGCATTATGAAAAGTAATGGAGAAATTCCCATGTAAAAATATTTTTACATGTATTTAAATTACGATTAAATGTCCATATATTTTGGATACATTCCATAGCTGTTAAGTAAGTATTGTGATGTAAAGCCCTTTCAGACTGTCACATAAATATAAGGTCACTTTTTGCGAGATTTTTTAAAATTTGACTTTTTATATTAGTTTTAACAATTATTACTTATGCTATTTACTATTATTACTGGTATTAATTATTTTCTATTTAGGTTTGATTATAATATTATCATTATCATTAGATTGGGATAAGTCTAAATCTTTTAAAATTTTGGGTAAAAGGGACGCATCCGGAGATAGTTGCCTAGTATGACGGTCCCCTATATCTCCTTTATACGGAAGATAATATAAATTTGTATGTGTGGCATGGATTGTAATAATTTTGCAATGACAAACAATAATAACCAACAAATATTTCTGTCTTGGGAGCATCGCAAAACTTTGAACACACAAACAGTTTCAGAAGACCTGTTTTTAAAGATTTATACGGCAAACACAAAATAAATTATTTTTAATACTTAAATTATTGATTCCTACTCAGAGAATCTAAAGTTTTAAATACAAGAATAAATTGTTTACTTCTTTCACTTTTTAATAATTTACTTGCAATTGATTTTAAAAAGCTGATAATACATCAAGAGGGTTCCTAAAATAGCGATACTTGATATTTAAACTCTATTTTGTAAACACTGGGCAACAATTTCTAACGAAGTTCATGTAAAAATAATAAAAGTGGCCATTTCCTATTGATTTTGATGTGCTAAATATGAATATAACCATAAAAATTCTGGGTTAGTTATTGTTTAAGAAATACAGAAGTGTTATGATTGTACTTAATGCTGAAATATTGCAATTTTAAAACATTGCTCAGAAAAAAATTATAATTTAAGGCTTGAATTTTAGTAACATTTATTTAGAATTCTTTCAAGCATACAGCACATGGATACAACATGTTATAATACAAATATCTCGTCGCTTCATAGAAAATTTTATCGTTATTCCGATGGAAATTATAGCATTGTGTTTAGCTTAAGATACAGAAGGTTTGATAGTAGGATAAAAGGACTCAGACGATCTAAACAAGTAGTATCTTTACAAAAAAATTGTCAAAATTAAGTCTTTTAATGATTTTGCTTTGCAATAGTCGTAAGCTGCCTTCCAGCTTCCATTCCCTTTGAACTGGCTGCGCATATGATAGATTCTTATAAGCACATTCAGAAGCTTCTAAACCGTATTTAGTTTATAAAATATGATTTGAGTGCCTATGTTCACTTGAAAGGAGTACTTAAACAATCACTTTCAACAGGTATTTAAAAAATTTGGCTGTTTCTTTGAGAATGGAACACTCGGTTTACACTGTATCTAATAAAACCAATACATAGTAAGTAATATCACCTTAACTTAACGAAAAAAAAAACGGAACTAAGATCGAATTTTTATTGCCATATTCCTGTTTAGCTGGCTACATTTTTGACAGTTTCATCAATTTTGCACTCTTACTGTAGCCCAGTGAAAAGAAACCAATTTTATTTTCTGCAACTTTATTTAAACAACAACTTACGATTTAATGAAATTTTTGGCAAAACAAAATAGGTTTGATTTGATATTATAATTGTAGAGAGAATCAACTGAATTTAAAATATTAAGACAGAAATTAAGTAATAAACTCCCCCGATTTGAGCTCAAACTAACGTAGGATTTTAAAAGAAGTTTCAACACAGAATGACTTTTTCCAAGTCACGGATATTTTTAAACATATTCAATGAAGACGATTTCTGACGATTGGCAATTCCCGTGAGCTTCAAGGTGACTATGTGATTTTCTTTGCCTTATGCATATTACATAAGGATGACGTAAATAATTGAAGACAGAGATGGGGGTTGGGCTAAAATCCATTTTTTCTGGTAAATGTATTATCAATGAAAAATTGTTTCTGTAATTATAAACCCTCTGAGGCAGAAGACACTTGACCTAATTAAATATATTAATCACTCGGATATGATTTTTTTACTCTAATTTGAGGTATAAGAGGAAAATAAGAGACGTTAAAACAAATATAATAACTTCAAATTTCAAGTGACTAAAAACATTTTTACACTTTCTTGTCCGTTTTACTTAGCAGAAAATTATTTCATTTTTTTTTCATACTTTTCATTTTCTAAGTCATTATATTATCACTTGTAACACAGGTTGTCATCTTTTCACTGCTTTTAGGGCCGAATTTATTACAACCACTCTTTTTGTGTTTATTTAGCCAACATCGGGGTCACTGTCTATTTTTTTTATCAAGTATAGTTTAGTTTAGTTATTTAAGCTATAACATACATTTATAAAATTATCAAAGATATAATAGATAATGTGTATTTATCTGGTTATTTTCACATAACTGTTTTAGTTTAATTAATGCAAATAGAGCCTTTTTAAAACAAATAGATTTGATAAAATTTGTATTGCCCCCCAAAAAATTAAAATGCTGAATTAAATAATAAGCTATAATACCAATAATACGATTCTTGATACTGTAATATTTTTTTTGTGCAGGTTATTTCTTTATCTATATAATCTCCATTTCTTTAAATTTTTGTTATCGTTTTCGGATTGTCAAAAGATGCTATTTATAAATTTCTACATATTTGAACATGTATCCGCTTAAATCACGGTCTTAAATAATCTTATTAAACATTTTCCCGTAGTGATCCAATTTTTAGGAAAGAACTTTTCGTATGAGATAAAGTTTAAAATCTTATTTATAAAAGTTAATGCACCGAAATCTTTAACAAAGCGAATTTAAGGTTTCTCGGTGGAGTAGCTAAAGTGAGAAATGTCAAACCTGATTTCAAGTCCTCTTCGTCTGTGTCAGTAATAATTTGCAGGACTTTAAAAGCCTTGGACTGTGTTACGCCTCTGTTAGAATCCATGTCTTTCTCGTAGGAATTGAAAGTATGGTTCCTTGGCAACGTTGCTGATCGCGTAGGAGCAGACAGGCTAATGAGAAGAGCACAATTTAAGAGTTCATTCATAGTTTAAATTCGGAATGAAATTTTCTTGATTCGAAGTAAATTTTAAATTTATAAGATGTATTTCACTTATTGAAAATTTCCTTTCAATATCAGGAATTATTTGGAACTACACTGTGAAAATTCATCCTTTTACTCTTAATTTTCTGTGTTGAATTTTAACAAAAATATTTAGTATGCCTAGAAAACGTGTGTTCTCCGTGAATTCTTTTATAAAAGAATATAAATTTAATAAAATCACTACTAAAGGAATAAATTTTAAAAACAAGTACGTGACCGTTAAGTTAAAACGAGGCCATAATAATCTCATTCGGGCCTTTAAAATGAGTTGTATTTAATACCAAAAAATTTTAAATGAAATATTTTAAAATTTAGAATTTTTTTTAGGAATTCCAATGACTGTTTGTATTGTCAAAAGAATCCGAACAGTTTGATACCAAAAATGTGTTACACGGATCAGTAATTAAAATGTTTTTACCTGGAAAACGTTCACAAAAAACTTTGTTTTAGAATAGAGAAATTATTATAAAAAAAGCATAGACAATTTCACTGTATGTAAAATAATATATAAACAGAACTTTAAAAAAGAATTGTGTCAGAAGTAAAAGCAGATTATTTGACTATTTGTATAATTTAACTGTGAAATTCTTAAAAAGTGTTCTAATTTTTTCAGAGACGAATTATTTTTTTAAATCCTAGTGATTAAAATGAACCTTTGAAGAGTGAATGAGTGAGCAAAGGTGAACAAAGAAGTTAAACTCCGCAAATGATCTTATCAGAATGGCAGTGTGTCTAACCAACTTTAGTTTTGAGTAGGTAACTGAATGTTTTCTGTATCGGGATTGGCACACTGGATACCACGTATAATGCAATTCTTGGGCTGCTATTGCAGACTAATTATTGAACTTTTATTTAGATTTAGGTAGAAATTTACCACACAAATAAAAGTTCCCAAAATGAAGCCAAATTCGTTCGTATGTCCAATTTTACAATTTTGAATATATGCGCCGCTGTCATACCGAGCAGTTCTAACTGAATCATCGACGTTGCGTGTCCTCGTTAAATTAAGAGTGGGGAAAACCCTTCAACGTCAAAGAAGAGAAAAAGCGAGTTGGTTCTATTCGTGGTCAGGCTTTCCATCTGCCAACTCAAACAAGCAACCGGTATTAAAATACAAGTCGGCGATGAGTCAGATACTGGATTTCTGCTCTAGCGCCATTTTTATTGTAAAACTAATAAATGACCGTTGAGTTTCATGGGGAAATGAATTTGACTGAACTTAAGACTGAAAGCTAAACACATTATATTAACTTTAAAGTAAAAATCCGAAATAAACAATTAACTTTACAAATTGTAGCTAGCATTATCATGAAAAGCTGAAGAAAAGAAAGGTTACTAAGATCATTAGGGTGAATTAGAAGCCAATATTGGACATGTTTACTCATTGAAATAAAGGCATCAAACGTGCAAAGTATATGAGGTCCTGGGAAAATGAAACTTGGTATCTACAGTATTTTGGTGGTGGTGTTGTTTTTGTAATCTCGTCCAAGAAATTGGTGCGAGGAGTCGAATAGGACCGAAAGTATGCAGGACAGCCGCAGCAACATCAACAACCCTTGAAGAATAGAGAAGTTTGGTATTGTCTTTCAGAATAATGGATAAAAATCGCGAGTCGCCATAGATAGAGGAAGATGCCGCGTTGAGTTATATATGAAGGAAGTCGTCTGGAGAAAATTGTTTCATTTTAGTTTTCGAGAGTACAACAAAACAAACCTTAAAAAAATGACACCTAAATGGTCTTCCTTAACCAGATCCTTTCCCTCTCTATATTATATTATGTGACATTTTTATCGTATTAGGGCACGGCTTGGCAATAGCAGCACGATTCACGCGTTTGACACGTTTAGGGAGTCACCCCGAAAGAGTGAAGGGTTTGTGCGAGCGAATGTGTGTACCAGTACCTCACCTCCGTGGTTCTGGCCCATAGGTACCCGCTGGGTAATGCAGAGTAGTTACTTCTGAAGGCATATCATGGGTCAAAGGATAATTAATCCGAAAATACCCATCCACTAGTAAAAAAACCTTGAAAGAGTCATGTCCATCCGTCCGTAGTCAAAACAATCCCAACCACGCCTGACTTTTTGATATTATGAGCGTTTTGTGTGAAAAATACCATCAAAACATTAAAAAATGAAATGTGTTAAAAATTCGAAAAATTTCCGGATTTCAGATCATTCCGGATTTGTGGTTTCCGGATAAAAGGTCCGTCGCAAAATACCTCTTGTCGCCAGCCACCAGTTCCGCCTGAGCCTCCAGCGCCTCTATCGCGTTATCCATGGAGTACATGTCGAGGGGGGTGTTGTAGGTGGGCATCACTATCAGCTGCTTGGGGGGCTGGAAGGTGTGCTCCTCGCTGTACTTCTTCTTTCGCTCCATGCGCTTCTGCAGGCGGGCGTTCAGCACCTCGTTGAGGTTGACGCCGCCAGGGGTGTAGGTGAATGGCTTCTTGTCTCGCTTCATGGAGGTCAGCAAGGCGGCAGGCATGTTGGCGTACTGGTTGACCAGCATCTGGGGCTCTGGGGAGGATGTCGAGGTCGTCTGCAATGGGGAAAGAGATGGTTAATGCACTGGTGGTTCAAAGTTCGAAGTTACTACTGGTGCACCAAGTTGGCTAGGTGTTTTGGGTCGTAAAAGGCCAATTATAATCATAATAGAGCATTTGCACATGACGTCACGACCCTTTTAGCTGGTGGACACACACCTGTTGCTAGGTGCGGGGTAACCTGTTGCTATGGCGGTTGCTAGGTGCGGGGTCACGTGATTGCAAATGCTCTAATAGAAGCATTCTGACGTCAAGACCAGTTATTTTCTTTTAACTATTAACTGCTGGTGGAGACGCACCTGTTGTTAGGTGCAGGGGAACCTGTTGCTATGGTGGTTGCTACGTGCGGGGTCACGTGATTGCAAATGCTCCGATAGAAGCATTCTGACGTCAAGACCAGTTATTTTCTTTTAACTATTAACTGCTGGTGGAGACGCACCTGTTGTTAGGTGCAGGGGAACCGGTTGCTATGGTGGTTGCTACGTGCGGGGTCACGTGATTGCAAATGCTCCGATAGAAGCATTCGCACATGACGTCACCACCAGTTATTTTCTTTTAACTGTTAACCGCTGGAGGAGACGCACCTGTTGCTAGGGCGGTTTCTAGGTGCGAGTCATGTGATTGCAAATTATCTATTAAGGTTTATCAGAAATCGGCTTCAGAAGATAAACCAGAAGATAATCGGAATCAGAAGATAAACCAGAAAAAGCAAAACAACTCATAAGAGAGAAGATGTTGTGATCTTGAAGACAAAACCTTGTGGACAATAATGGTTAACATCATGGCCTCTTTATATTAATCAGATGTATTTCTAATTGCCGGAATGTGTGTGAAGCGTTCTATAAAATAAAAATGCATCTAATTGTGATGAATGCCCTCAAGGGAATTCGCAGAGTCAACATTTACAGTTTTTTTACATTTACAATTTTCCATAAGAAAAAGCTTATCGGTGTAACATCAATTGAAGTGCTAAAATGTGGTTTTAAATTCAAGTTTACAAATGGGAAGTTAAACTTATCAATACGTTACTTATAGTTCGTAAAAACGTGAGTGTTCTTAAAAATGAGACTTGTAAAATCGAGCATGGACCGTAATCCCTATACCTAGGCATTACATGCATAGCATAGGTTGAAAAAATGTGTGAAATACAAATAGTTTGATATGTTGTCTGCTCGTCTTTGGCATTCAATGGAATGCAAAATTTCATGCTTTGCCGATAACAGGTACAAGAGGTAAGAATAAAATTCTTATGATATTCCATAAGTATGAGTTCCTTTCAGAATGGAAAATTAATTTCGTGACACTTACCGATGCCGGAGAGTTTTGTGCGCTGTTACTCGGTGGCGGCGCTCTGAAGTCGGTCGTTGTGATGTTCTCTGTCGTCCAGTTGTACCCCCACGGCGAAGGCCGAGCGTTGAACCCGGCGAAAGATCGGGCATCCATGCTTTCGAAGTCGCTACAGACGAAACAACATGATGTTAGAGAAAGCAATCAAGATTTTTTTTTAATTTACCATAAAAACTGGATAAAAAAAAGCTTCATCTAAATATGTAGTGCAGAAAAGCTTGGACACCACTGACTTAAAACATCAGTTTCATCTCTATTTTAAAAACGTAACAGAAGTAACAGAAACGTAACAGAAGTAGGATGGGCTGAGGTTCTTTAAAAAGCGTGTAAATGCCCAAATTAATTTTTTAAGAATTCATTTTTTTCTTTAATATCACTATAAATTCCGTATGATCATCATTTTTCATGAAAATAAAATATTGAATTAAATTTAGCGAAGGAAATTTAATTAAAATCTAAAAAACAGTTAGACTGTAATGGGACTCTCCTCCTAGATTCATTCCTGCTATAGATAATCGGAATGTCGTGAGGTTTTGTCTTGCAATGTTGCAATACAAGTTTAAAGCTTTGATAGAACCCTCTTAGTCTCTTCTTTGCCCCATTATGTTTGTGTTTAATTAAATCAAGGTGATTAATCATTTGGTACAGAATCCGAAAGAACAATGATTTATTTTTAGATTTGCTACAAGACGAATTTACTTTGCGGGCAATGACACTTGTATTACGCACTATACAGGTAATGCGCCAAGTTACTATTTAAGTGAATAAGAGTCATTAGAGTAAAGGTATAAATAATAATATACAACCTAAGTTTTTCTTTATACCTTTACTCTAAGACTGGAAATTTTCCTTTATTGTTTGAAATTGTCACAATTTAGAATCAAATTTATATTTACATTGATCTTGAAGCATGAATTCTCAGATTACTTTGATCTCAGAAAAACAGCAATTAGAATATGAACATTGACGATAAATTGCAAGAAAATTTTTATGAAAGTTTTGAATAACAAATGTTTTTATGCATATGTTTAATTATCATAAAATATTACCATTATTTATATTTCTAATATCATTTTAGTTTTTTAATTATACCATTTTCTTATTACAACTTTAATAACTAATACTATTATCAAACTGAGTAATTTCCAAAATTATATAAAACGTATAAAATCATAAAAATGAAGAATATATTGAATAGCCAGTTTATAAAAAAGGGAATATGTCCAAAAAAACAAGTTTTGAGAAAATCATTAAAAACTGTATAAATAATAGAATTTTCGTTGTATAACCACCAAATCATTCCTGGAAAATCAGGACTCTGAATAAATCTCTCTGAGTCTCGGAAAACTGAGTAATTTCCAAAATTATATAAAACGTATAAAATCATAAAAATGAAGAATATATTGAATAGCCAGTTTATAAAAAAGGGAATATGTCCAAAAAAACAAGTTTTGAGAAAATCATTAAAAACTGTATAAATAATAGAATTTTCGTTGTATAACCACCAAATCATTCCTGGAAAATCAGGACTCTGAATAAATCTCTCTGAGTCTCGGAAAACTGAGTAATTTCCAAAATTATATAAAACGTATAAAATCATAAAAATGAAGAATATATTGAATAGCCAGTTTATAAAAAAGGGAATATGTCAAAAAAAAAACCAAGTTTTGAGAAAGTCATTAAAAACTGTATAAATAATAGAATTTTCGTTGTATAACCACCAAATCTTTCCTGGAAAATCAGGACTCTATTTATAATACAGAACAATCATCGTATAAAATATAAATACATTCAAACTTCTATAATACTTCTTAATTATTAATATTTTTACTACCTTGTAAGTATGTATATCTCCTGTATGATGTGCACTTTCTCCATATAAATGAGAAAATATGGTAAAACTCACTCTTCGAACTTTTAAGTGAATTAATGGTTTTATAATCCTATATAATAGTACCATCAAAAAACAGAATCAGTAAAACCCCCTATAAAGTTCAAAAAGGTAAGTGGGAATCCTTTTTGTTCTCAGTCTCAAAAAATTCATGCATTTTTGATTTTTATTAATGATATTTTGCATTCCTGAAACTTATTCGGGATTTTTTATAACAAGTTCAAGAGTCCATGAGTTAAAAACGCAGTAGGTTTTTTATATAATAAAAATCATACCAAAATAAATCAGTTCTCCCTTTTCTTTAGCATTTTGAAAAAATGCATCTAATATGCATTAAAACTCAGATTTAAATACTGGAAAATATGATAGTACACCACGGAATAAATATTTAACATAGTGAATCTCTATTGAATAGTAAAAGATGTTTTCACAAAAAAATATAATAAAAGAGCATAAAAATAGAAAGAGAAAGAGTTTTGAAACATATTAATTAAGTAATATGGAAATTATATAATTTTTTTTGAGTAAATACAATATTTACGACAATTAAGTCTTGTCTAATGTACTTTAAGTTCAATTGAAGAATTAATTCCATAGTAACATAATACAACCCTAAAATTAAATTCAGTGATAACAACACACTTCAAAAGGTTGCGTTCAAATTAGCATCAGAATGGCAAGGTGAAGAGAGTTACGGAGATGAAGTATTTTTGTTTGAAGGTTCCCCGGAAACTAATCCTTAAAAATCGCGGACCTGTTTTGCACACACAGTCAAGGGTAACTATCAGTCAAATTTTCCCCTCATTGTCATTCCACCGAAAAACTTCGCAACAATTTGGAAGCACGATTTCCATTTCACTGTCAACTCCTCAAACGCTTTTTACAGCAACTCGAAACCCAACCCTTCCTGCTCCAAAACTTCCAACAGACACAACCAGTCTACTCTTGAGCAATCGGTGTCAGCAATGTGCTTACAGTTCGTTTCCCTCCGAGAACTATTGTGCATCGTAAAGTTCAGTTAGGACAACTTCCTCGAAAATCGAGCATTTTCTGACGGTGGTGGTTGTAAATATTTGTTTCATCTCCCGGAATTCAGATGTAGGTTGGAGTCAGACGTTCCAATGTTCCAAAGCGTGGGAGGAATCCCCCCGAAGTGTGATGGGACAGTTGCCAATGGCGGTTTGCCATTGGCTTCGCCTTCAGAAACACGAACCACTATTTGCATGGGGGCTTAATTCGTCGTGGTGACTTTTACCTTGCCAGTTCGCTACTGCTCTATACCTGTTGAGAACAGAGGGAGGCATTGTACCGTGTCGAGCGAAAGTCAAGTTTAAAACTAACGTGACAAACTTCTGAAAAGCCGCCAATGCCGTTGAGTCATAACAAGTTAATCAATGTCACTTTTTTTAAAGTTTGAATAGTTTCAGGAGTGTTTATTTCCTTGGGGGAATATATATCGCTGCTGGAATGAAGAAATGGATTCTATAGGGAAGTGCCTTGAGATCCAAGAATAGTGATGCACTTTTACAAGCGCACTTAGACTATAACAGTGATCTTGATTTTTAACTCGGCTTTTATGTTAGTGTGTCATTCAACTATTCTTTGATATCAAGTGAATTTTAGGAATCCATTTTTTATTAGTGGTAGTATTAGATTTTGTTTTAAAATGCAATGACCTATGAATGTGCATGTTAACATGCTCGTATCTTTAAGGATATCTTTATGTGTTACGAATAATAAAAATCTCATCCACGAAAAATAAATTTTTGTTTCTCTATTTTATATAGTTCAGAAAAGTGAGTCAGCATTTTAAAAAAACCCATGTTATTTTGAATGATAAAATTTCAATTGTCTTTTGGATTTATTACTATGCCGATAGTACTGGATATACAGAAAATAATTGAGCTAATTGGTATACCTGGTAACAACATTATGATTCTGTAAATTATAAGTTATTATAAAAAAATATATAACAAATTATAAAAACAATTGAAATATATCATATTTTCAAATATTTAAACATATCTACATCACAATACCTGTCTCAATATTTAGAATTTAATTATTCCAATTTAAGAAAAAAGAAAGTATTATTAAAAATAATTTGTAATCAGAAACCAATGTTTTGTCAATATTTCAAATTTAAATTATAGTAGCAGAGACAAATATGCACTATTTTATGGGAAGGGAAGTATTTTGTTTTTAAGGAATAATAGTAGAGATTAAATTAGAAGGTAGAACCAATATAACAAATAAATATAACAATATAACAAACGAATAACAAAAAATTACTTATTGAAGTACATAATTCCTTTCTTTCGAGTTTTAATAGATATATTATTTTTAAATTGTGTTACAGTTTGTATAGTTAAAGATATAACTTGTGAATGAGTAAAGCTGTTTATTTCAATGCGTTTGAAAAAAAAATGTTTCTAAAGAATTTCCAAAATTAGTGAACATAAAAAAAACTTATAATTCAAGAATTAAGTAGTTTATAGTTTACATAAATTATTCTCTTGTTAAAAAATTATATTTTTAAAAATAGATTTTCATTCCTAGTTTTTAAAACGGGACCGTTTATGAAAAACCTTTTTTTAAAGACAGAATTCATTTACGGTTACATAAGATACCCTGTTATTCTTTTCATTTGTTACCACTAGACGGTGAAATTAAAGATGGGAAAACTGCCAACGGGGTTTTCGGTATCCATATGTGTTGGTTGGATTCTTACCCTCTAATAGAAGCAATCAGTTATTCGTTATCTTTATCACCAAATAGCACAAAACTTGAGTCAAACCTGCAACCCTAATTAGCAGGGTTTCACTTGCATAACGAGGTGTACAAGATATTTGGAAAGGATTCAACAAGATCTTAAACATCCAAGAGAAGCTCAAAATTACAGTAATGTGGTTACTTGTTCAAAACGTTGTTTGATTTCTATAAAAAAAACCCTACGGAATAAAATTTAAGATGAATCCGGATAAGATTTTGTGGAATTTGGAACTTAAAACAAGTTGATTGTTTGAAAAAGTGTTTTTAAAATACATGTTTTCTGTTTCACAACATTTGGACGAATTTCTACATTAGCTTTGGTTGTAACAAGTTTTCATGTGATTTCGTGTTGTATAAAGTCATACTATATTTGGTTGCAACGTTTCTTGAACCCAGTACGTCACAAATGTGGAAGGAGAAATCGGTAAACACGAAGCCTGTTGGGTTGATAGGAGGAGTTTTGGTACGCAAATCGTGATTGAAAAGCACTATAATGCATGGGTTTAACAAAATAATAATATTTTTAAATATGTTAAATATATGTATTTAATATCGTTCTTTATTTCACTCAAAATTCAGACACTGCGATGGGAACTACTTTGTTTATTAGTGACGTCGTAGGGTCAAATTAAGTTGCAGTCTAGTATAGTATAATGTAAAAAGTTGTTGACAAATTTGATTAAGCATTGATGCAAGTCAAGTAAAATAATAAATGAATGCAAAATGTTTGTATGAAATCTTTTATAAATGTGTATAAAATCTTTCATGTCAGTCAATAGTTCAAATATGTCTTTTCGGGGGTTTTTTCATAATTTGCAGCATCGTTTTTATACTTTCAATGACTAAAAAATATAAATGGAATATTATTAATCTAAAATATCTCTGAACCTAAATGGAATGGATCAAACGTAGACTTCAGCAATTTATGACAACTTTTAACAATGTTTTATTTTTCATTACTCCAGAACTGTTAAGTGCTTGTATAAAAAAATGTTAAAAATCTGTTGACAGGTATAAAAAATTTGCTGGATTACAATATATTAAAATATAAATTACAATAAAATACTAAAGACATAAAATAAATACTATGTTCCATCAATTAACCTTATAAATTTGATAATAATAAGTTATATTTTACTTAAATAAAAGTCACAAAAGAATAGTGACTGACTTAAATTGCTAAGAAAATTTTTTAATATGTTATCTATTTAGAATTTTGTTATATTTATTTATTACAATATGTTTATATTGCTTTTAGAATCATTTGAGTTCATTTAACCAGATATTATATATTAATTAATCCTTAGAATTTTCAAAAATTAATATCGATTTATAACATTTTGGGTTAATTTTAATTGACTCTCGACAAAAAAAAGTACAGCTTTTAGTACCACTTAAAATATTCCTCTGAGATGTGTTTATCTAACTAATAAACAGAATCATCATGTCAGCAGTCCTAAGACAAACATCTGCTAAATAAACCAGTGGAGATGCAGGTCGGCAAAAATTAGAGGAAAGTTTACCTTGGCTAATGCCCACAAAGCATTCTTTAGAATCCTGACATTAACGCCTTTTTATTAATAAAAACGTAACTGTTATTTTAATCTCTAAAAAGTTCAAGGGCTCCCTGGAATATTTTTTGAAAGGCTTTCAATTGGCTGTATGGAAAAAATGCCCTGTATGGACATTAGACAAATACAGAGTTTATGAAAGTTAAGAATATTGCTGGACAAATAAATCACCAGTGATGAGATATTGCCAAACTTTATTTTTCTATAAACTTATATAAAAAGTAAAATGTACTGTAATAGGGTGGGTTGCCCAGTGAATGAACACTCCCAGTGAATGAACACATGGTCGTATAATCTCAATTATTAAGCTATTTGAACTCTGTAAAGACTATTACTAAAATTCAGTAGTTGCAATGAGACCTCCTAGAGGCCAGGCAATCGTTGATTTAACCGTATATTCCGATTTCAGTCTGTGTAAATTTTTTTACTGATACTCGAGCTTCAGGCCCATGAAAAAGTCTCCGGTAAGTTAAGATTTGACTTGATTCATTCATATTTTTCTAATTTATAATTGCGCTTATTATGATTTTTGTTGTTTTTTATCAAATGTTAAAGACTTAATCTTTGATATGGCATAATTCAGAAAGCTGTACTTTTGAAATTGCGATAGATAAGGGGGTGTTCACTTACTGGAAGTGCAAACTGAGATTTCCCAGTGAATGAACAGGTGTTCATTTACTGGGGAAAATGCATATTTCGTAAAACCTCATGATTATAGTTTTATTTGGTTCATAATGATGTAAGCTAAACTATGTAAAAATGCGCGATGATCAAAATTGTGTCCTTCCAGTAAATGAACGGGGTATGTTGATTAGAAAGTACAAGTGTTCACATACTGGAAAGAGTAATTAAACTAAGATTTACCAGTAAATGAACAACCTTCATACTCTGGGAAACTGCTTATCTCGTGAACCAAAAGGCCTATAGGCTTATTTGATGGCTTAAACTAGGACTAGGTTATAATAAAGATCAGTATTGTCTTTCCATAGAATAAGTTTTTGATTTAAAAGTCTAGGTTTATACAGGGTGTATCATTATGAATGGGAAAACTTCTAGGGGAGGTAAACATCATAAGGGTTCAGAATTGCATAGAAACCCATGGTCCCAAACGACAGGCATGGACGTATATTAGGGGGGGTTAGAGGGTCCAGACCCCCCCCCAATAGCATAAACCTTATGTCAGCCAAACAAAAAGGTCCCTGGCCCAAATAACCAAAAAATGAGTGAAAATACAACTTTTTGGATCAAATTTTCTGGGAGAGGACCCAGACACCCCTCTTTTGCTTCTTTATTAACCACAAAAATTTGTGATTAAGTTCACAAAAATTCACACATTTGCCCTACATTTTACTCGGAAAAGGAAAACTATTAGAAACATTTTGGGTTCCAAAATCCCTTCAAAACAGTTTAGTAACGGCTCCTTTGGATCCTGAGGTCTTATAGGTTTTGCCCCACCCCCCAATCAAAAAAGTTGAACTTACGCCTATGATACTCCATTTTGTCCCCCCTCGTGATAAAGGTTAACCTAAGCTTTTATAACCCCTTGCTACGCTCAGAGGGAATTTCAAGGTATACAACCCCTCTTTCGAAACCTCAAACTTTAAATATTTCCCCATAGAAGAAAATAAAAACATTAAATATTTCCCCCCCAAAGTTACTCCTTAATGAAAAAGTGGGTAAATAGGGTTTGGGGGTCCTCCTCCTAAAATGTTTTAATTTTAGTATTCTAAAAAGTCTTCTGTATAGCTACTTTTTAGGGTTTTCAGGGAGCTTCGCGGGCCGCATGTGGCCCGCTAGTTGGAAATAAACCCTGTTTTAGATACACTTTCATTGCCCATTGCGACCCCTGAAAGAAGTTTCTTGACCCCCCCCCTTGTAAAAGCTATAGCTACATCCGTGCTAGAAGGTATTGATTATTAATTGTGTTAAGATGGCATATGCAATTAATAACGTCGCAATCGATGTCTGGCAAGATTTGCACCCACCTAATCCTAAGTACCTTTTTGTGTGTGTGTGTGTGTGTGTGTGTGTGTGTGTGTGTGTGTGTGTGTGTGTGTGTGTGTGTGTGTGTGTGTGTGTGTGTGTGTGTGTGTGTGTGTGTGTGTGTGTGTGTGTGTGTGTGTGTGTGTGTGTGTGTGTGTGTGTGTGTGTGTGTGTGTGTGTGTGTGTGTGTGTGTGTGTGTGTGTGTGTGTGTGTGTGTGTGTGTGTGTGTGTGTGTGTGTGTGTATTGAAGAAATTTTAGAGTTCTTAGTAAAACATTTTCTATTTTATGTAACGCAGGCTGATCAGTTGAAAAAAAATCATGGTATTTTTCAGTGTTCATTTACTGGAAGACACTGTTCATACTTAGGGCAAACTTTGTTCATTCACTGGGTCTATCGCACTTTTTTCACTCAAATCAGGATTCCTTCAAAACTATTGATTTCTGAGATCTGGAAATACTTCGATCATATTGCCAAGAAAAGGCCAGTATGGAAACATACCTTATTTTTAGAAATTGACCGAGAAAAAGCCCTGAAAAAAATTTTTGAAGTTGGAAAATCGCAAACCCAAATGCTAAGTGTTCATTCACTGGGCGGTTCACCCTATATGGGAATCAAAACCAGTCTCACGAGTTTTTTACGTTTCTGAAAACGCAAAAGTATCAGTATTTCTTATCTTTACTCTTATTTCTTATCTCCTCTTAAAGGAGCGTCTATTAATTACGAGAAGTGTTTTTTTACTCAGAAATGATATAAGTTAAGAGTAATAAGAGTAGAGTAGGATGTGATGTGAACCCCTCCACCCCTCCTCCTCATATAAAAATTATCCATTTTAACTTTTAAATGATTAAATTTCTTTGATAATATGTTTATGAATTTTGTTTCATGCTATTAAATATTTAAGTGTTAATACCCGTCATCTATAAGATACAGTAGAGCCCCGATTATCCGCGGAATTCGGTGGCAAGGGTACCGCGGATAGCGAAAATCGCGGATTACCCGAAAAAAGACTAAAAATGAGGTGAAAACACGAAAAAAATATTTCAGCATAAAAACTATGTTTTATTGTACAAAAAACATGATATGTTAAACTTTTAAAATATCTACAGTACAGCAGAAACCTTTGCTCTACATCTAAATTACTACAATTTTCAAAATTCAAAACAAAAAATCAATTCAAATCGAAAAAAAAATTTTTTCGTGGCACTCTCGGATAGTTCGCACCGCGGATCATCCGCTCGCGGATAATTGGGGCTCTACTGTAATTAAATTTAGGATCATCATTACTATTTTTTATTAATTTCATTATTTTTATAACTTTTAATCAAAAATTAAAATAGAATCGCTAATTTCAAAACCTCCCCCACGAAATATCTGCTTATTTTTTCTTATAAAAAATCGAAACTCTTAAAACATAAACGAAAAAGAAATGTTGTACTGGGTGTTTCAACAAGTCCGCCAACTCTGCACAGCCAGAATTTTTGCGTGGAATACATAACAATTGCCCGGAGAACTAACTATACCTCTAGGACGCTTGAATAGCGACTGGAAAAGGTATGATGTCACATCCGGTTTACGTTAAAAAGTATTTTATGAAAAACGTGACCATGGTTAATTTGGGTATGTTTACACACAAAGATGTTAAAAATATTCATTGCACATACATGCGTGCACCCTGCACCATGGAATGAAATTATTAAGTTTTTATCGGATATGACGTCCCAGAGTTTTCGGAAAATAAAATTCGCCATAGAGGTATTGTTCTTTGGGCCTGATGAATCATTTACAGGATATTTTTATGGACCCCCTTCCCCCTTGGTAAAATATAGTGATATTTTGCTTAACCCCTATCTCTTGTATGAGTTTACGTAATTAATGGATATCTCCAAATAATTTCAGCGTAAATTCCTCTGTTTTCCAATAAAAAGATAAGTTTACTCATCGCATCAAGGCGCTATGAAGCATTTTCTCGATTGTTGATATGGAGCATTGTTCTTGGCAAATCCACAAACAACTGTTGAAGCTTTCCCGCTCTGATTTATTTAAGATAAGAGATTCGCACTGGAATTCGGAATCTGTCTACCAGCCAAGATTCTTTCCGAAAACAAACGGAACAGAATGAGGGTGTTTGCGAAATGGAAAAAATTGGTTGTGAATTGGTTGTGAATGGTCGAAATGGTTGTTTTTGTCTTACTTTAATAGCAAGAAAATTAAATCTAAGCCTTCCAGGTTGGTCTTTAAATGTCTGAATTAAAAAAAGTAAAAATAAAAAACTGAAATTTTTTTCTTGGGTTTTTAAAAAAAACTTATTTGGTCAGATACGGTTTGTATTTGGAATATAAGAAAACAAAAATGTTTTCAATTAGATTTAAAAGAAAGTTTGAGAACCCTGTTCTGAATCCAACTAGAGCTAAAACCAAGAGGCGTATCCAGGGGGTTCACACTCGTCCTCCCCTAAATTTCAATTTTAATTAATTTTCCCTGGGAAAATTCTTAGAGGTACACGGAACGGTCTTCTTGGGAAACCCAAAGGGTCCCAAACGTCCAAAACTGAGTCAAACCACAATTTTCAGGGCCAAACCCCCTAGACTCCTTCCATCTTTGCTCAGGCTCATGTACACTAGAGGGGGACCATAAAAATAGTTTTAGGACAAACCTTCTAAACTAAAATACTAAGTTACGGCCCTTCAAACCTTCATATCTTTATAACCATTTCACCAAATAATGACGATCCCTGGTACGGTTACACCACAAAAAAACTTTATGACCAACAGAAGACATTCACCAAAGAAACAGACCTTCTCAACACATTCTAAATAAACAATTTACACCACCTAACGCAAGCAATCAAGCAAACGATTCTTCCCCGCATCCCAAAAGGCCTAAAAATACCCCACAATCAGCCTCCCAGATCCATCACAGATACCAAGACCCAACCAAAAGCGCTCACCAAATCCCCAAACTAATTAATGAAACGACTTACTTTTCTAATCAGAGGTAATCCTTCTGTCGGCTGCAGAGGGGGTTCGAGACTGGTGTGGAAACCAGCGAAAGTGTTGCGGAGTCGGCTGAGGCACCACCTGATCCCATGAAATCCGATGTGGACCGTTTATTTCTGGCATTAGGAGCCCCCGACTTTCTCCTCGCTTTCCCTGTGTGCTGGCGCTGGTGTCGGCATGCCTTGTTGTTTGTTTTCGCTTGGAGGAGGTGGTGATGGATAATAACGTATTTTGAAATTTCGCTGGTTTTGTCTGTCGGGTGTTTAGTGTGGTCTTTAGCGTGAAGAAAGCAATAGAGTGTTTTCAGGTGACGTCACGACCAGTTTGCTGTAGGTCAACGCATCTGTTGCTAGGGAGGTTGCTAGGTGTGGCGGTATCTGTTGCTAAGGTGGTTGCTAGGTCTGGGGTCACATGATTGCAAATGCTCCAATAGAATAATTCCACGACCAGTTATTTTCTTTTTACTGTAATATGCTGTAGGTCAAAGCGTCTGTTGCAAAGGCCGTTGTTAGGTCCGAGTCATGGGATTATAAATAATCTATGGGCGACTTCGTATGGTCCAAAAGTACTAGTGAATGGGTTCTCAAACTTATCATCCAAGTAACGGTAACCCTCTATAGAGCACTGGTTCCCAGAAAGGTCCCTTGGGGTCCATAGCAACTTCCAAGGGATCCATGGGCATGAAAATGAAAATTGGCGGTTCACAGAGGATTCCAGGGGGTCCATATGAGACTCAATCTTAAAAATTTTAAAAATGACAGAAATTTCAAAATCTTTATGTTTTCTATCTTTAATTATAACCCAAAGAGTTTTAAAATGCTTTAAAATACTACTTCTAAAGGTCAACTTTCAAAAACTTTCTCTGGGGATAACCCTCTAACCCCCCTCGAAATTTTTATTTTTATTTTACAGTATTTTTCTTTGAAAATTCTGCCACTTCCAGTAGTGGTCCTCTTAGGGGAATAAAACTTCCTCATTCCACCCCACTCATTACATTTATATCTTTTACATTATAACCTTTTTTATTATACATGGACTTCTTGTATTTTAAGCTATTTCTGCTTTTTTAACTACTAGATAGGAGTATTTCTCAAGGGAAAGTATTTTTCTTAGATTAAAATATCTCAGTTTTAAAATTGTACCAATTGATTGGATACACACTACTTGTAAAGAAATAGAAAGGGTGAAAACTACCACTCATCACTTTCTTAAAGTGTGCATAGAATCCTAAGACTGACGAATCGTTTGATTTTATGAAACGATTAAAAATTAACTTTAAGAATAGACCCCCGCTCAGAAAATGTGGTTACTTGGTTTGGTTACTAATTAGCCCTCAGAAGATGCTGTCATACTGGATAAAATTCTAGAAAATGTTGTTTGAAATCTGAAAGACACACTATGAACTTTATACACTTCAAAGAAAACGTCGACCGAGCATTCAAGGGCCACGTTTCTCATACCACATTCATTGTTCATTCATAAGCTTCACAGAACAATTACTTGGTTAAATGGTAGTGTTTCAATAGTTATGCTATTGTTCCAGGTTTCATTCATCTAACGCAAGGCTTCAAATGAGAAATTATTTTAGTGCAGCTCAGGGAGACATTGTATAATGGTTGCAATGTATCAAAATGATATCAGATGGCTGAAATATAGTTGTGAAAGGTCCTTTTAATGGTCTGTGTTTCGTCGATGATGTCATAAGTTTATTTAAAGTCTGTAAGACAACAGAAATAAATTTTTACTGTTAATCAGTTATATTTTTTAGCCTGGGTCAAGAGAGATATAGTTATATAAAAAAGAATCTAGGATTAATGACAAACTTACTTGATGTTATCAGGGGCGTAGCAAGAGGGAGGGATTTGATGATATATCCCTCCCGAAAATCAGTTAATTTTACTTTCTTAACCACACCACTAATACCTCATATTACCAAAATATCAATATCCCCCTCTGATTATTTTTCTTGCTACGCCACTGAATGTTATATCATTTAATTATGGATTAAGCACAAAATATACATAAATTTATTGGAAACACATTTATTTTAATCTTTACGCGTAATTCACATCTTTTTTTTCTCAATTTTTAAAGTTTATGTTTATAAGATAGTCTTAAATAAATAAACGCCTAGAGATGGAGAGAAAGGTTTCAATTTCAATTTTAAAGCAATAAGTTATGTACCCTAAAAATCATAAAAGTTTCGCAATATTTTTAGGCACAGTCTGCAGTGCTGTAGATTTTAAAATAAGAGTTCTCCGAATTACTTATTCATATATTACTGCAAATTTATATGAACGTATATATCTATATAATGTTAAGACAATGTAAAAAGGTAAGACAATGATAAAAAGGTACACAAATCTTAATGGTGGAAATGTTTTAATTTTAGCTCCCAAAGATTAAATCATCATTTCTCGTTGCAACTAAAACCATTACAAACACAAAAATTTTGAACCAAGATTTTGGTTTGGTTATTGTTTTATGACACAAGGACCTAGATTTTGGTTCAATCGCCTTTCCATGTTGATTTGGAGCACCCAATACAGAGCCTGTATGTGTATCTTCAATAAGCTCTTAAACTGTTTAAAAGCATTATTAAATTCTTATCATATTAGTGAATATTTAATCCGATTCCATTACAGTTTTCGCATTTTATAACGCATAAAGGCGGGTCGAGTTACTCGTCTGATTGGATGGACCGTTAGACTTTCCGTACAGATCTTTCACCACGAACGGTATTGGTTTCATGGTGAGTAGAAGAATACAGAGAGAATTGCTCGCTAAGTCTATGTTACATACACAATAGTACCAATGCAAGGTTAGTAGAGAGAGAAGGTTGGCTCATCCGTGACGTCACTGCTTGGAAAGGGGGTGCTCTGCCAATTACAGCGGTGATTCACAGCTGTACGATCATTGCCATTGGCAGAGCACCCCCTTTCCAAGCAGTGACGTCACGGATGAGCCAACCTTCTCTCTCTACTAACCTTGGTACCAATGTATATGGTTTTTTTAAACCTTTTTACTGGTGATTGAAATTAACTACTCGGAGTTATTATTTGGTCCATTTCAGCAAACAGAGCCATCGAGCAATTAGACCGGGAGCCAGCAACATATTTTGTCAGTCATTTCCTCTCAAGCGATATTTGGTGGAAAATTTCAGGGAGTTGTATCATAAAGCCTGATGGTGAGCGTCAGCTGCTTGTCCGTGGGTGGGTTGAGCGGTGGGAGCCCCCCAAACACTCCCCCCCACAAAAGAAAATAAAATTTTCAGTCATTTCCTCCCGGCTAAAACTTTGATACATTATAGTAGACCCAATATCTAGAAGAAAAAAATTCGTCAGCTGGCTGTAGGGCGGTGGAATAGACGTTAGCTGGTCGTTTTAACATTTGGAGCGTCTTCCTCAAAGATTCTTATCAATGAATGAAGCGGTTGGGTTTCCACAATCCTTCAAATTATCGCTAGTTTCATAGATAAGAATCTTTGAGGAAGACGCTCCAAATGTTAAAACGACCAGCTGACGTCTATTCCACCGCCCTACAGCCAGCTGACGAATTTTTTTCTTCTAGATATTGGGTCTACTATAATGTATCAAAGTTTTAGCCGGGAGGAAATGACTGAAAATTTTAATTTTTTTTTTGTGTGGGGGGGGGGAGAGTTTGGGGGGCTCCTACCGCTCAACCCACCCACGGACAGCAGCTGACGCTCACCAGGCTTTATGATACAACTCCCTGAAATTTTCCACCAAATATAGCTTGAGAGGAAATGACTGACAAAATATGTTGCTGGCTCCCGGTCTATATTTGCATAGAGCTGCAAATTACAAGATAGCTTTGAAAATATTTTTTTTTTATTTTGTAGTTAATAATGAACAGTAGAATATTTCCATATTTGTGGTCAATAACATCCTATTAATCTCTCTATAAACATTTTAGAAAAAATACTCGATAAATTAGTTACTTTCTCAAATCAATAATAATAACAATTTGAATCTTACCAAGATTATGTAATAAAATGTATATTTGTAAACATTACCCTCTAACATATGACAATTTAAAAGAAAGCTAGTCTTTATTTAAATAATAATTTACCAATTTTACTTACCAATTTACTTCGATATTTAAAGGCATAGCCAAATGTAGCTTCAACGGCATAAATTAAACATTTCTCTTGAAAGATTTGTTATCGTTTATACAAAGCTACAAAATGAGTAATTGTACATATGATCCGATCTTATCTAAACTTTTTAGTCACATTATCTGCCCTAATGTACTTTGCAGGAATTAAGGCTTCAAATTGTTCATTTTAAGCAGTGCCTTATATAAAGCTGAGTACTACAGAGTTGGTAATGAATTAGTTTAAGCAAAAATTTCAGGATGTCTTCAGTAAAAAAAATATAATTTTTAAAAGCAAAAAGTTTCTGTACAAAGTGAGAAACTCTACCATTTGGGATATAAGTATGGCGTAAATTTGTTTAATGCTTCAAAATATGTATCCATTTTCTATTTCGATTTTTCTTGACAAACAATACAATCTTTTTTAAGTAGTCGTTCAGAACGTATGAAAGAATAGAAAAAAGCTTTAAAGACATTTAAAGCCTTGGGAAAAGTATAAGGGGACATCCATAAATTACGTGAGGTGTTTTTTCCAAAATCTGGACCCCCCTCCCCCACGTGAGATTTACCTACAACTTTTTAAAAATTATTTTCCTTTCTCATACTTAAAAAACAAGTTGACGTGAGATTTTAATTGACCCCCCTCCCCCCTTGGTGAGATTTTTCCAAACCCCTCCCCCCTTTTTGACCTCGCGTAATTTATGTATGTCCCCTAATAGAGCTCTTTAGGGATATTAATAGAAAATAAAACTCTTATAGAAAGTGTGGAAGTGCACTCTTTAAAATGACATTTTCAAAACTGAGTAAAAAATATTCAAATCTGAGTATGAGTCAAACTGGCTCCAAGGGGAGATAAGGGGTGTTCATTTTCTTCAATATAACGGTAAATGAATGAACGGCCATTCAATCACTGGGAAAAGGTCTACCACGTGAATCTTCGTGGTTTTAAGCTGATTCGATCTAAAATGATGTAAACTAAGGCCCATGCCTTAGAATTGAGCCCTTCCAGTAAATGAACGGGTGGTGTTCATCAGAAAGGTAAAGTTATATAATGTTTCAAAAGTTTGCTTCGCACGGCTTTAGTTTTAAACAACGCCTTGTAGAAGCATGGATCAGATGCACCTGTTGTAAAGTGACCATGGTGAATACATTGAGATGGTTTACAGAGCTCTTCGCAACAAAAAAAAAAAACATTTAAGAATATACAATCGACTTCGCTTATTGTGATTACGGTTAATATTATCAATCGGATAATGTTATCAAAATTGACCTTTCCCGATCACTTCTATTTAACCTAGCGCAAAATGTATCGTTTTATGTGATCAATATATCGCTTAATGTTATCAAAATCTGGTGAAATCCCCTAAAAAGTCTCCTTTTTACCCCGTTTGATTTTAATACATAACCATACAAAATTAGTTATTAATTTATTAGTGTTATATGTTCCACTCTCATATTTTTCATTAAGAATGTGAAAGTTGTAAAATACATACAAGGTAATCTTTTTATACATACTTCAATTAGGACTACATAGTTGTGATTTTAAAGCTAACACTCAAGTTACACTGTTTAAAACCTTTTAATATCAAATCGCTTATTATTATCAATCGGATATTATCATTCTTCTCTTGGACTAAAATTGATCACATTAAACATTAAACGGAGTCGACTGTAGTAGAAAAGCTTCATATAAAAAGGAATTTTTACAGAGAGTAGTCATCAGTTTTAATAGTTTTTTTTAATAAGTTTATAAAATCTGTTTGGTCCGTTGAATAATGTTAGGAATGAAATCATTTTAAAAACTTTCCTAAAATACTAAAAGTGGTGACTACTTAGAGTGTTCGTTCACTGGAAATATGGTGTAAGATTTCAAGTTTTGGTCAATGTAATAAATTCGGTCTGAAGTGAAAATTTCCATTTGTTCGGACAGGGTTCACTACTTTCCTGAAGAAGTTTTTTTGTGTGATCAACATATTTGCAAAACAAATGTTAATCATCAAATGTGATTTTTAAAAAAATTAATAACTGCTTCTCTAAAGAATCTATGATAGCCGAAATTATTTCTGATTCAAAAGGGAACTTAAAAGACGGATGAAAGTGGGGTTTAATAAAAGACTTAGATTTTAATACCTAAAAGTATTACGTACACACTATATACAGGTAGGTATAATATGTTGACTACTTATTTTACATTATGTTTAGAAATGTCTTTCCCTCAGAACAATTTTGTTACATCATAACCGTCAATTTTCTATAGCTTATTGTCATCATCGGGAACTCACTAACTCTGCATGAGCATCTGTGAAGATACAATGTTTTATACTATTTCTCACTTATAACATTTGAAAAAGTGGTGGATACGTTATTAGTTGAACGGAAATATGGAGAAGACGACTGAATACGTAATAGGCTGTGTCGAAAGAGACAAAAGTAAAACGATGAAAATGATAAATTTCGGATGAGTTTTTACATATTAGTAAAAAAAAGAAAAAATCAAATTGAAATCGGGCAACGAGTTCCCGACTATTCTCTTAAGATTTTTTTTCCTTCTTATTATTATACAATATAACATGGAAAGTTAATTATCAAATGTTCTTACTGAAATATTCTCCTAAAATATGCATTATCTTAATTGTTTCATTGCAAAAAGATCAGTGATTCAAAATGTTTACTAACAGTTTCCTTAAAGATCGGCAAAAAAATATTTTTTGACCAAATAATAGTGAACTAAAAAAATGGCTAAAAGCGTGGTTTAAAAATCTTATCCGATCTATGGTTGATTTATCTTTCCTATAACATGCCGTATATTTATCTCGGACAATTTCGAACTGTCACAGTTTTCATTTTAAAAGGTCCATATTGTAATCATTAAATGGAATAAAGAATGTTAAATCTCTATTTCAAATAAATTATAATTTATTAAGTAGAACACTTAGAGTGAATGAGCTATATCGCAATTATTTTTCCTTCAAATTTTCCGTGATTCGAAAAGTTTGGAAGCTTCTCTGATGGTGAAAAAATTTTTTTTCGAACCAATACTGAACTGAATAAAAACAGCAAAATGTGCCATACGGCATACTTTCTCAGAATCTAAAAACCTCGTGGTATGGTATCATAACCTTTTAGTATAGGTTGCCAGTGGCGCAGCCAGAAATTCCTTCAGGGGGGGGACCAGTCAAAAATAATTTGGGTTTCTTAGTTTTTCGAAAACGATGGAAGCTTTATGTAGAATTTATTAAGATGAACGCGAAAAATTTCTTTGTTGCTGAACTTCTATTAATTAATAAATTTATTAGTACCTCCTAATTATTATAGTACAAAATTTAAGTAAATAGTAAGAATGTATTAGAACCTAACTCAGTTCTACTGTTACAATTTAGTTTATCTATGACTATAAGAGCATTTTTTGGAGAAGCCCAGGGCCCACCCGGGGCTGTCGCTGTCGCGCAAAGAGAAGTACTAGCAAGTGTGAATCTTGGAACTCTTACTTAAGAGGCTTCTTTGATGTGAAAACTGGCAGTGTTATTCCTAGGACTTTTTTTTGGAGGAGTAAAAGTACTCCTTGACTTTTTTAGGAGGAGTGAAATTCAATTATGAGGAGTGAGATACGGAAATAACATAAACTACATATACAGAGACAAAATTTCGATTAAAAATGCTTACTTTTTAATAGACAAAATGAAATTGAAAAAAAAATGAGGATGCTATTTTGGGCCTGTGTACATTTGTTCTACTTTTATAACACTATTAGTATAATTTTTTTATATTATTATTTTAAATATTATTTGTATATTGTATAACAAGATGATTATGGGCATTAAAACCTTACAACGAAAGGAGGTTTAAACAAAGAATTTGTGAAAGATCATTTCTCTAAAAAGAAACATTAAACAATTGATGAATTTGACTCCAGTAGTTGTCACAAGAAAGGCTTGCTATATATTGCTCTTGTTATTAAAAAAGTTTACAGTAAGCAATTTCGATAAGATAAATTACTGTTCATTAAGTTTTAAGATTTCAAATCCTAATTCTTCTTACTCAACTTCTTTCTTTATCTCTGAATAACAATTAATATTTAGAGCTTAATCACTTATATATACTTCATTCTCGTTTCTTCTACGTTCTTTGTAAGGCTGTGGGCCCAGAGCCTGATTTCTGGGAGGGCATTTAGGGCCCAGGGCCTCACTAAAAAGCTTTGAAAATGTGAGTGTGTAAAATAAGTAAACGAATTTAAAATCAATTTAATAAGTTTTTGAAGTTTCAAGTAAATATATTTTAATTTACACATTTTTTAAAACTGGGATTAAAGATGATTGATTTTGTTATTTTGAGTCCAATGAATTAAGTTTTATTTTAAGACATGTCGAGGGTCACAAATAGGTCTTTTGCCCTGGGCCCCATAACTTGTAAATCCGGTCCTGTCTGGCCCTTGATACATAAATTGGTTAATAACTCTTGAAAAATTTATTGCAATATCCAAATACGCTTGAGAAAAAGAATAAAAGAATGTTAGAGGAAATCTAGTTGTTCCGATTCGGACCCTCTAGTTCCACTAAACAAATAACAAAAACAGGTGCTCGTGCACACACACACACCACAGGAGGTCATACTCCAGTGGAGAGCTCTCCAGTTCTGGACAGGAAATTGCTCCTCTTCGTCACGCCCTCCCCTAGGTGTGCTTATCTCTCCATCCCTAGAATGCGCACTGGAGAGTAGAATAACATCAGACACAAACATATTTTTAACTTGAAAAAGTTTAAATTAATTAAAAAATAATAAAAAAAATCAATTCGTTAAAAAATGAAAAAAAAAAAAAAATTCGGAAAGAGATTCGAACATTTTTTGAATTTTTTTACGAATACTGGAAATTCCTTATAACATCAGGTGACCTCTCGGTCCCTGGGGGGGGGTTTGGTCCCCTTGGTCCCCCCCCGTCGCTGCGCCCCTGTAGGTTGCTTAATAATTGCAATACGGACAATTTTGCAGTATCAATGATTTTCAATTATAGGCTTGTCATCACCGAGAAATTCCCTCTATCTGTATGAGAATCAGTACGGATTTAACGTTTCATTTCTGAATGACAACAATTAAAAAACTGGGATACGTTATGATTTTTTAAAGGAAATATAGGGCATCAGTCTGAATACGGTGATAACAAATTCTCTAATGTGTTTATAGGCAGGGAAAATTTTGTCGGGCAAATGTTTAATTTAAAAAATGGCTGAATGCCGTGTTTTATAAATAAAAGACATATATAGTTTCTAAGATAATAAACCCTTTTGAATAGGTTGATTATTTTTATAAAATGCTGTGCAGTGATATTCCCTCAGACAATTTTGCAGTATCATGAATTTCAATTCACTCATCTTATGTCATCATTGAGAATTTCATTATCTCAGTATGATATTCTGTAGGGATGTAACGTTTTATACCATTTCTGAAAACAATAATTAAAAAACTGGTTGATGTGGTATTTACAAAGAACTACAAAATGAGTAATTGTGTACAAACGAACCGATCTTATCTAAAAACTTTAGTCACATTGCCCTAATGCAGAAATCCAGGCTCCAAATTCTCAATTTTAAATAGTTATAAACCTATAAAATCTTATAGGTACCCACTACTCTGTTAATGGAAGAATATAGAAAAATAACTAATTTTTCTATTTAACACATTCTTTGAAGAAAACAACCACAACTTCCTCAGAACAAATACCTCAACTATCACTTCCGCGTATATTAACCCCACACCATCACCTCCACCATTACACTGTCTCACCAGACCAACTTTTTAAAATAGTCTCCCTAGAAAAGAGACACAAACAGATCTCTTTGACCTTCAGATTGGAACATCGTCTTCTTCTCGCCCTCTGCCAGGTGTGCGCTCGTGCCTGTTGCTCCGCGCGCTCTTTTTTTTCCTTCGAAACATTCGAAACGTGTAGGCAGAGAGGAACATCGGGAGGAAGAAGAGTATTATTTCTGTCCCCGAGAGCAAAATATCCCGTTGCACCCATTCGCGACGCTTCCAGGAATTCCACCGAGTCGGTGAAGATTGCGATTGTGAGCGATGGGGATGAGACCGCTGATTTATAAGGCCGTTTTGTAACAGTTTCGAGAGGATGTAAAAAGCGGAATTGAGTTTGAACGGAATAAATCAGACGGAGGAGATTTTGTTGGCTGCCTGGAGTACACCAAAGCGGCGTTCATCAGTAATAAGACTTTTGTTTCAGAGGGAGGGATGGAGAGAAAGATAAAATAAAGGGACGAGGATGGTGAGGGGGATGAAGATGATTGAAAGTGGTAAGAAGAAAATCGAAGGGATTAATTAGAGTAATAAATAGTTTGAGAGGGATGCAGAGAATCCAAAGTAATTCCGAAGATGGATGAAAAAGAGAATTAAAAGCGTTCAATAGAGCATTTTCAATCACATGACTCGGGCCTAACAACGGCCTTAGCAACAGAAGATGTTACAGTTTTTTGCCCTACAGAGATTAACAGTTACAGAAAATGACTAGCTGTGGAATTCTTCTATTAGAGCATTTGCAATCACGTGATCCCATACCTAAAAACCGCCTTAGCAACAGATAAACAACGGCCTTAGCAACAGTTAAAAGCCCTACAGAAGATACACAGTTAAAAGAATATAACCGGTTGTGACGTCACCTGAAAACACTCTAAAGGGAGAAGAGAGAAGATGATCGAAAGAGATTAGGAGGGATAAAATGAATGAGAAGGATAAAAACGAGAGAGATGGGAGAGAAAGAGGAAAATGGGGTATGAAATGGAAAATGAGATGAAGACAATCATATGAATGAGAAAAATGAAGATAATATGAGAGAGATGAAGAGATGCAAGAAGGATGAGTAAAGTAAATAAAGAATGAAAGGGATCAGTTGGATGAATAAAGAGGATCAAGAAGAAAAAAAAAGGTAGAGACGATTGAGATGAAGAGGAGGAAAGGGATGAATGATGTGAAGAAAAGAGGAAAATGAATAAATGACAGGGATGAGAAGATGAAAAAGATAGATCAAGAGAATGAGATGGGTAAAAGAGGATGAGGAGAGATAAAACAGATTATAGAGGGTGAGAGGCCCTCTCACCAAATTGTAGCCAGAAAAAAAATTTGGAAAGGGATATTGGAATTTCGGGAGGGCATATGGGGCAAATTTAGTCCCATCCTGATAGTTAAAAAAGGTAAATTTCTGAATTTCGGGGAGAGATATATTCCCACATTCCCCTCTGGCTACGCCCCTGTGAGAGGAGAGAATGAGAGGGATGATGATGAAAGATGATGTCTTCATTTCATAATACATCACTTTTTAAATGTAGGATGTCAGAAAACTGATACTTAATTTTGTTGAATTAAAAAACTAAGTTAATTAATTTAATTGGTATTGGAGTTTATAGAGTTACTAAATATTTAATAAAACCTTGAAAGCTATCCAATTTCAAATCTTTTTCACATTGGAAAGCAAAATTAAGTCGGAGTCGCTCTATCGGGGGTCGTTTTTAAGAGGCTAACTACTATTTTAAAGCACAGAGTACTAGAACAGCGAGAGCCCACGGCAGTAGACGGTAATGGAAATCGAAAATGTTTGATCCTCCAATAGTCCTCCGAAAGGACAGATTGAATGAACATGAACACGTCACTGCCAATCACAGCTTTGATACTACCTGTCAATAATTTAATTTCCCGTGCTGCCCTCTACCTTGTACGGAAATTTGAAAATAAGCTTGTGGACCTTCTGCTCTGCTGCTAGGATATTTCTCTGTGTTCAAAAGAATTTCTGATCCAGGATAATGGTTATCGCTATCGTGAATGCTTTGCTTTCAAACGTTGACAAATTCCCTTAGGTCAACACTTCTTTAACTAAGAAGCTCCGCAAACACAGAACCTTTGGGATTGGTCAAAATCGGGCACACCTCATGCCAAGTGGCATCACGTGCTACATATTGACCAATCACAACAAGCTTGTGCAAGTAGAGTTTCTTTTTCAAAGATTTTTATGAATTAAATGTTAATATTGACTTGAAGAAAAATCAAAAGCTAGAAGTGATTAATTACATTTGAATTAAGGTCTAAATTAATAACCTTAAAATACTCCAATTATTTATTATTTAATACCTTTTAAACATACCCTTTCACAAAATGTAAACATTGAAAATTGGTAGGAGAAGCAATTTGTTATCTCAACGCTTGCAAAAACTTGCGTCTATCGAAAAAATAAAGAAAATAATCCCAATAAGTTTTTTAAAACTAAATTAAATAATCTGAATTAAAAGGATTAATTGCAGATTTAACGTGATTTTATTTACATTCCAATCCATGATTCCTGTAGATCGAGGTGCCCCTTTGGAATGACAAGAGGAATAAATGATTTACTTCAAGGTTTGTTTATATATGTAATTAATCCTTTCTAGTTATTAATTACGTTGGTTTTAATGGGTTTTTGTTTCATATTATGTGTTTTTCTGTGATCTTCTTTACCTTTCAATTACATATATTTCAGATTTGTGTTTATTCTTTATCTTCTTTCTCCCTCAATATTTCGACAATCCTTGCAGTTTTTTAACCCTATGATCATTATAATTTTGGCTTAAACAGCTCAAAAAACGTTGCAAAATCTTGTAGTTTATTTTCATACATTCATTTTATGTCCTAAATTAAGGATTTCTGAAGTCTTATTAGCATTTTTTGTTTTGGATAATTTTGTTGTTGCTTTCAGTTCTACACCGTTAGAATCGCATCTTTTGCAGAATTATATTCTATTAGCACAAATTAATAGTCGTTTTACTCACTAATGGTTTGTTATGTTTAAATGTTTTATTGCTCAAGCCTCTTATGACTCAATATGGTACACATGATGGTTCTCACAGATCTGATCTCAGCCCCTATCACATGTCAACAATGATTTTGAGAAAACAGAATTTGTCACTAACTTTTGTTTCAATTTCTAAATTAATATGCCTAAGGAACTGTATGGAAACTTACTAAGTGATTTATGTAAGTTATATATTTTAAAGATGAAGATTTTAGATTGATTCTAAAATTAATAATTGTGATTAAACTCTTAACATTTCCAGAATTTCATCTTTTACCACATTTGCCCCGTAATAAATAAAAATGAAACTAAACTAAGTGTCTAGGTTAAGTTTGACGTCTTATGTATTATTTTGTTGACTGTGCTGCTTAATCCTAAAATGTTTTCAAATCACATTGACTATTCTTATAGCTGTGCCGCTACATTTGATGGTTGCTGAGCTGAATGTTCAATGGGATAATACATATGTACCTATTTTAAATATGATAAAGAAATTTCATTAAGGAGATTTTCAGGGCAAAGAAAAAACAGATACTAGTACTTATAGAGTAAATAGTTTGTGTGTAATAAATGCTGGAATCACGAACAAGGGCACACATGACACATTAATTAGATTGCTTTATACATGAATCAACTGTATTTCTTTATGAACTAGTTTTTGAAGGAATGGGTGAAGAAGATTTCATTTTTAAATGAAAAATAGTTTGACTGATGACTGCACTGACTGAGGTCAAATAAAACAAAACCTGAGAGATCCTTTTCTAATAATGATTTGCAAATTACTTATTTTTTCTTTTAAAACGAAGGTTTTTGTTGATTTGGTAATTTTCCTAATGGGTTGCAATTTAAAATTGTCTTAAAAAATTCATAGATTTTTTTTTTTAATTTTTCAAAAATTAACTATTTTTGGGGTTGCTTTTTAAAAAGCTTTGGTAATAATAAGTTTATTTTTTAAGACTTCATAACCCCACTGGTTAAGCAGACCAGTGCTATATTAATTTTGCTGGTCTGTTGTAGCCAACATGAGTGGTTTGTCAAAATAAAAACATGCTGCACAAGTATGTGAAGTTTTAAGTTGAATTGTTTGTTACATGGGAGTGAGAACTATTAAAACCAAAAAACTTCAACAGTTAGGCTTTGTTTTTAAAGTAAATTAATTCCTATTATTTTATTCCTTAGTAAACATACCAATATTTCAATAATACTTGAACAATATTTCAAAAATTAACAATTTAACAAAGTGTAGTGATTATTTAAGGGACAAAAATGTATACAATTTGGATATGTTTCTGTTAACTATCCTGTTAAAAAAAATAAAATATATGACACCTTTATACTGGTGTCAAAAATTTAGTGTTAATTGGGTAATTGACATTAAAAACAGCTTAGTTCTTATTTAATGGGATAAATAACTCAATAGTACCACCAACTGAGTATCATATAGTATCTACGAGGTGTGGCTATTAAATAACGAGACTGATGCTCCTACAAAAGAACTAAGCATGTGACAAATTTGAACATTGAACAGTTGTTTAGTATGGAACTTTATGTTTTAAATGCAGCAATCCCAGTGTTTTTAAACAAATTCGTCTGGCTGTAGTGTACGTTTATATAAAAGCATATTGTTCCAGTTTGCCGGAAAAATGAACAATTGAAAATGATAATAAGGCAGCAAATTTTCGTTAAATTTCACACGAAACTTCAAAAAATGGCTACCAAAACTCATTTTTAATAAAGGACATGTATGGAGATAAATATTTGTCATGTGCATACGTTTTTGAAGGGTTTAAATGTTTTCTAGATGGCTGCGACACCCCTACAAGCCTATTCTCGTCAAAAAACAGTTAAAATTACTAAAAATGTTGGTATTTTGATCCAATTTAACAGTTTTTATGTATTTGTGCAATTGCTGAAACTGTTTGAATTGACAAATAATTCTCAATACAAGTTTTGCATAGCAATTCTAACTCGCAAATCATTTAATCTCCTTAAAGATTTCGCGCCAACTCATTCTGTAGTGTCTGTGAAGACACGTTAATAGCCAAATACCACATCCCTGAGTTAAATCATTCAACTTTTTCACCTGACCTTGCCCCATAGGACTTTTACCAAACTACCAAGCTGAAATCTGATTTTAAAAATCAGTATTTCAGTGTGTTGGAGTTGTAAAAGAAAATCCGGCAAAAGTTTTAAAGGAGGTCCCAATCAAAGGCTTCCAAATTTTTTTCAAACAACAGAAAATTCACAAAAAGTGGTCTAGGGGTATAGGAGAGATGCATTTTAAAGGTAATGCTAATTAAATATAAATAAATTAAAAATAATAGGATTTATAGCATCAGTCTTGTTATTTAATAGCCACACCTCGTATACCAGCGCATACAAACATATATAATATTTTTGCAGTGTGTAAGATGTAAGTAAAATGGCTGATGATCACCCTGGAGGCCCCAGACTAGAAAGCAAATCAGACCCAATTGAAGGCGAAGATGCAAAAGTACCCATTTCATTCAACCATCAGTTAGCATCGGCTCTCAGCCAGGCAGCCACCGCCGAGAATGCGGCGGAAAACACCCCTATGGGAAGGTCGCCTTCTATCGAGGCAATGCACATTGCCCCAGCAGAAGACGCCGGCAAGCCGCAAGCGTTCGGCTTCGAGGGGATTGGGGCGGTGGCAGCCAAGAGGACTCGGGGAAGACCCAGGAAGGATTTCTCGCGTTCTCCTAATAAACACCTTGTTAACCCATCTGTTGTGTCAAAAGTGTGAGTAATTTTATTTGTTTAATTGACTGTTTTTCAAACCGGCTTTTAAACTAAAATATTTCACTCAGAATTGCATCTTTCTTAATTGAAGGTAATGTTCTTGTTTATAACTTAATAAGCTCTTGAATATGGGAGATTTTTATGTTAGGACATTTTAATACAATGGCTAAAGGGTTATGTTTCGTTCGTAACCTGGTATGATGAATAAAAATGGGGCAATCTAGTTTGATTTTTATAATTGGTTTCAGTTTTGAACGTCATATTCAAAAGTTCTAAAAGTACCTAACTTTTTAGTTAATTCTGTCTTTTAAATGCAAAAAATTTTCTTACTAGATCTACATTTTTGTCAGGCATTTTAATTTAAATTACAAATTAATCTTAAACTTTCAGAATTAAATTAGTCCTGAAGTTAAATATCAATCAAATGTTGTTTTCCACAATTTTCACATTTTTGCTAATCTTATCCCTGACTACAACACTTTTTAAATAATCTATATAAGTGGAAACACTTTCGAAAATTTTCATTTTTAGCTTATATAAAGTATATTTTGTTATAATTTCTTGAATTTTGTTGGGTTATATATTGTATCTTATTTGTGGTTTTGCAGTTTTTGTTTTATTCTTCACTAATCTCATTTTTTCACTAAATAATAATTTTCATTTTTTCCACTCTGTCTTTATATTCAGAAAACTCCCTTATATATGTACTAAAAATCATTAATCAGTGTATCTTTGAGATAATTTTCTTGCTTCTCATTCTAATTAATTCTCATCTATAAATCCTTTCTTTTACTTCTAGAATGAGAGGACGGGGGAGACCTAAAAGAGATGACATCTTGCATCACAAAATGTAAACACTCTTTCAGTATTGATTGTGTGTGTTTGTGTGATAGCAATATTGAATTGATTTTAATTTATTACTTCAGTGTTTTTCTAAGTTTTTTTCTTATTTCAAGTCATACTTGTTTGTTTGAATATCTATGCATTAACTGTTTTTAAAAATAACTCTAGTCTAGTAATTCAGTGACTTAAAGTTCAAATAAGGAAACTGTATTTCTGGGTTCCCACTAGGGATTCCGCTATGGTGTTGTTGTTGTTGTTGTTGTTTTTTTTTTTTTGCAAAATGCAAAAGAAACTACTCATAATAATAAAATATTTTAGACCACTTTCGTGAAAATGCAAATGAAAAATCCAAACTTAATAAATACATAAAGCAGTGTTTCCCAATGTGGGACGCACACCCCACCGGGGGGCAATATGATTCTCTAGGGAGCAATTTGAAAATTTTCAACCAAATTGCCCCCTAGGTGTGCATGGACCATCAGATTTTATTTACATTCCAAGAAGGATTTACATGGAAAGTTTAAAAGTCTTTGGTAGGGGATGGACCGAAAAAGATTGGGAAACACTGACATAAAGAATACAAATACTTTAAAAGTTGTGTTGAAATATAATAAATATATAAAGAAATATTCAGCATTGAGTTCTTAGTGGAGTTCCTATCCATTAAATTTTCCTAGCTAAAAATACTGACATATCTAGAACTGACTTGTTATTTAAGGAATTTGCTGAAGTTTTTTTTTTTCTCCATTTTAGCTTTTTTGCTGTAAGAATTTTTCTCATAGCTTATTTCTGGTGCCCACAGGCTCCTAAAAATCCATAGTATATGTTTGTTAAAGCCCTAAAAACCCTATTTTTTTATTCAAACTGTTGATTTTACACAGATAAGGCTTATTATCCTCATAATAGTTCTATTAATTTTCATATTTACAGATTTCCTGGGCGTCCTCGTTTTAGAGGAAAAAAATTCTTTTTCGGAATGACACCATCACCACAAAAGCCTCAAAATCTCTCCCCAACTAAAGATATTTACGATAACATTGATGAAAGTCTAAAATTAGGTGAGTACAGACAAGATGATGATCAACCTATTTTAAAATAGAAAAAGTGGAATGCAAACTAATAAAATTATTTTAGTTTCAGATACTGAAGGGAAAATGCTTGTAACAACAGTACCAGATACTGAATTGAAGTTAGTATAACAAAATAAATTTTGCCATGTTAACAGACCGTTTGTTCTGTTTGTTACTTATATTTTTTTATTTTTCAGAATTGAAAAGTCCTGTGCATTTTGCAATCTATTGGAAAGTAGTGTTTTAGGACAAGGGAGGTTCAGTAATTTCAAGCCAACTGCTGATTTTAACTGCTTTGAAAGCATGGAACTAAAGCAAGCACAGTGTGCCGAGAAAAATGTGGAAGTTTCTTCTGAACCTAGAAGTGAATTGAAATTTCTCTTCAGAAAACAGAAGTCGTCAGAATCAAGCGGGTATACTTGTTTTCCAAACGTTTTCACTGTTTTTCTTCATCTTGAGGAACTTTCTGTATTTAAACCTATTAGTATGTACTCAAGTATTTTGCCAATTACCACTTGATTTATTTGTGTTGTAATCAGTTGAAGTTTCTGGTTCGAAGTTATTACTGTAATCAATATCTCACCAACCTTAAGATACTGAACTAAATCTTCCTTTTTTAATAAACTTCAAGACTTCATAACAACATTCTTGCATAATGCATAGACTATAATTGCAATTCCAGTAATTTGTTAAAAATATCTTTCTAAAATTCAAGAAAGTACTTCTGGTTTGTTTTTAGCCACTACCTATACTTTTTATGCATTTTAATGTTTTTTTTATTGACAGAGATCAGATGAAAGTTCAGAGATCTAAACCCCTTCAACTATCTGAAAAATCTAGCATTGCGAGCGATATATGTCAAGAGTTAGAAGAAACTGGCTTTAAGTCGCCTCCGAGTAGCACAGCTATTTTTGAAACATCAGGTAAAATATTGCTTTGAAATCACATAATGTAGTGCAGCTAGTTTCTTATTGCTTAAAAATGAACTATGTTTTGCCATAGCACTTTAAAAACTGTTTTTTTTTTCTTCTCTTTCTTAGGGGAAATGTATGCTCATTTTAATTGTGCTGCTTGGTCAGAGGGAGTTACAAAGACTTTTGAGAAGAAACTGTTTAATGTTGACAAAGCTGTAGTTGTAGCTGTTTTTCAGGTATATGAGCCTTCTTTTTTTATCTTTCTCTAAATTTTTAGGGCATGCTTTAGGTTCCTTAAAAATTTGGTTCTATTGAGACTGATAAGGGTTGAAGAAGTTACCTTTTTCATTAACTTAGCCTTTATATCCGTCTCTATGACCCAGCTAATACTATCTCTGCGTCATTTTCGGTACCAATAGGAGAAAAGCTTTATTTTTGCTTGTTCTGTAACATGATATCAAGATGTTTTAATTCATATTTACTAACATTGGAATCATTAGCAGGTTCTACACACTTAGGTTAGATTTATAACTGAACTATTCAATTTATTAATTAAAAAAAAAAGGGATAAATGGTCAAATTACCTTGATAATGGTGTTAAATAGTTCAAAATTCTGTCTACCTAAAATATCAGTTATTAGTTCCTTCTACTAAATTATTAAACAAATTTTCTATCTTTGTTGATTTTATGCATTTAAATGAATGAATTTTATGAGTCATAAAATGCGTGAATTCTCAAAGCCTTTTGTATTTCCATTTCAGAGGTGTAGTAAATGTGACAGGTTCGGGGCATCTGTGAAATGTTGTTTTTCAGAGTGTACAAGAATATATCATTATCCATGTGCTATTGTTTCTGGTGCATTACAGGTACATAACCTTTTAATCTCTTGACAAAACTGTGTTAAAAGTTTTATGCATAATTTTAGTCATATTATGTGTTCAGTCCAGATGTATAAAGTATTGTTTTTTTTTTTTTTTTTGTAGAATGCAAATTGCTTTAAAATCATTTGTTCGATTCATCGGGAACATGCTTTTTCATTTGGTAAGTTAGAAATTTTTCTTTTTGAATTAAAAAGCATTTTCAAAAAGAAACCTAAAATATCTGTACAGTGAGGGAATTGCACGTTTATTTTTTATTATTTTTTTTTTATTATTATGATAGAGGATGAAAATCCATGAAAAATGACATAAAAATTATTGAAATCGGAAAACTATTCCCCAAGATATTAATTTTTAAAATTTCGTTTCCAGTATTGGCGGGAAAAACAGTAATTTCGTTATGGCTGCTGTGTGACGTCACAGCGCTTGGACCCGCTATGTTATTGTATGCTTAGCTTGCTTCATTCTGCTATTTTTCATTAAGTTTTAACTAAAAAACTGTGATAGTTTAAAGACACACATACACATATTTTTTATAAAAAGATTGGCGTTTTGTTTTTCAAAAAATATTAATTGGTTTTGGAATTATTAGGATTCAAAGTTTTCTTTTTCTAGCCGTTTACTAGAGAAACAGACAAGTTTTATGCGTTTTTTTGTTTCATGATATGTCTGATTTCTTTTATTTTCAACAATTCACTAGTTTCGAGGGCGCTGTGACGTCAAATCCCATTTTTTGATCACATGACTTTAATAGTGTTTTGGCAAAAATCAAATTGAATTTTAAGTTATTTAAAACATATTTTTGAACTTAAAAATCTGATATTCGAGAATTTTAAATTATAATGTATCAAAAAAGTGTAAAATTAAGCAAATCCCTCACTTATGCAATTCCCTCATTAAATCAATAAAATTAAAAGAAACCTGAGGTATCTTATTGTATGCTGCTATTCATTTTTTCCATGATGTGAGGTTATAATGAATGAGTAAGTTATTGCAGCAAAATTAAAGATTAACTTTTTCTTATCTGTTTTCTTGTGATTATTTCAGGTGTGTTGTGCATGGCTTGTCACGAAAGTGGAGACCTTTCTAAACTACTACTTTGTACCAAATGTGCTAATTATTATCATGGGAATTGCTTAGAACCCTCCATTACACCTTCTCCTGATGTGCGAGCAGGGTGGCAGTGTTTCGATTGCAAAGTGTGCCAGAATTGCAGGTAGTTATCCCAGCGTATTGTGGAATTTTGTTTTTTAAAACATTTGTTCCAATTCATATCATATTAAATACCAAGTTAATAAAGGTTTGAGATTTACTGAATGTCTTCTTTTGAATTTTTCAGAAGGTCTGAGGATGGCAGCAAGCTGTTAGTGTGCAATACTTGTGACAAAGGATACCATCCTTTTTGCTTAAAACCTGCAGTTTCATCCGTGCCTAAGAGTGGTTGGAAGTGCACCGTAAGTTGTATATTCTCTTTAATCCTTATGTAGAATCAGTAGTTTAAATTACGATAGCATATGCCATGCTATCTTGATATCTTGCTGTATATATATATATATATATATATATATATATATATATTATACAACTACACATCAGGGATTAAGTTGTAATTACTTTTTTCTCTCAAAAATAAGCTATAAAATCTTAGAATGTGGAGAAAAAAACTGTTGACACTTATGCAAAATGTGTAACTCAATTGCATTGAATACAGTGTTTGTAACAATCATTGTGTTGTTTTTTAGGGTTGCCGAAAGTGTGGCGATTGTGGAGCTCGTACTCCTGGTAACGGTCCAAGCTCCAGGTGGCATCTGAACTACACTGTGTGTGACAGTTGTTATCAGCAAAGGAATAAAGGAGTGGCTTGTCCTCTGTGTGGAAAAGCCTATAGGCAGTTCAGTCAGAGAAAAGCCATGAAGCATTGCAATATTTGCCAAAAGTAAGGCTTGAGGCTCATTTCTAGATACTAAAACAGTGCAGTAGAGTTAACGTAGTGCATATATTTAGTAAAACTTCTGTTTCACTTATCTGTACTAGGTTTGGTGTTAAGTAACTTTTATAATTGTGTAATGGATATTTTGAGTTCATACACCACACAAATTGGAAGATTATTAATGTTAATGGTACTTTCAGGTATATTCATCCTGAATGTGATCGTCGACCAGGGATGGATCCTTTGAATTATGTGTGCCCTGTCTGTACTAATTCAGAGGTATGTAATTTTGTTTTAAAATGGGTTCAAGTTCTTAAGATGAGTTCTAAGTTATAACTTTTTGGCTATGAACAGGATTCCCTTTGGGAAAACCTGGAATTGTCAGGGAATTTTTATTTGACCTCAAAAGTTAGTGCATAGCTGTGGGAATTGCTTATTTTTGCTTTTAACTTCAAAAAAACATTATTCAGAACACTTGAAAAATGACTAATTTTGATTTCAGTGTCTCATTTTGGCATCTGAATAAAAAAAAGTACACTGTTTAATAAAAATTGTTTGGGATGGTCAAGAACTATCAAAAAATAGCTGTGGATATTTCGTGTTTGATCTGAAAAGTATTTGAAACTAAACAAGAAAAGTCAGAGAATCGTATTCCAAAAATTAAGTGGGAACCCTGCAGAACTTCCTCAAAAACCAGCTAACTCAAAAAATATTTTTCCTGTTTGTAATACTACAAGTCTGAAAAAATATAGTGGGTTTTGAATGGAAAGTTTTAAGTTTTAATGGTGTCAAATTTTTTAATTTATATTATGTTACCTTAAAGTTCTGACATTATTTGAAAATTTTTGAATTCTTGATGAGTTTTATTGTAAAAAATTTAACATATGAAAATAATCCTAGTTCGTTGTAATATAGTTTTAAGTTTGAAAAAGGATGCATAACCTATACTCATGTTTTTTGCTCCAGGATCGGCATCATGATGAGACGTTTGTAGAACATCACATTAAAGGTAAGTTTTTTCTCTTTCCTATGTAATATTTCTAGAATTATTGTTTTAAAAATTTCTATACCTTAACAAGATAATTTTTATTGATAGAATTCTTAACTAATTTACAACATATTTACAGATTCTTACCATGGAAGCTCTAGGGATTCATTTTTGTCAGGGAATGAAGATACACTTTCATCTGAAGAATCGGATTACTTTGCTGAAACTGTGAGTATTTGTAACTTTACTGAATTTAGCCAGTTAACGTATTATTTTATTTCTTACACTTGCTTCTTTATTAGACTTCTAGCAGTAAAATTTCAAGTAGAAGAACAAGTAGTGAACAGAAACCTAGAAAACCACGTAAATCAAAGCTGAAAGCTCTTGCAGAGCCAGATGTATTTTTTCCAATGGTATGTTATTTTAAATTTTCTCTTTTTGTTAGATTTAATCTAAATGAAATGTAATTAATACAGTCAACACTTGTTTTTACTAATCTTTTTTGCAAACACTCATCTTATAAGAACTGTAAGCTGGTCCTGAAATTATCCCCAAGATGGACATATAATTTCGATTCCCATTTACAAAATAAAATTAACTAAGTACAGATTCTTAGTATAAATCCTGACAGTTTTTATATGTTTAAGGTTGAAGATATCAATAGGGATAATATCCATATTTATTATTATGTTTTTTATTAGACTGCATTTTTGCCAAAAGAATACAAACTTGAAGATGATGAGACAACTGATGACAATAAAATGGTATTGACTTCTGCAACGGATGAATTCGTCTTATGTCAAGTAAGTAAATTATGCTGCATTTATAGAATAACATTGACATTCACTTATAGTTTCTTTATTGCATTTAACTATCATTTAATTCATCAGGATTTGTGTGTAATGTGCGGAAGCTTCGGTAAAGGCGAAGAAGGAAGATTAATTGTCTGCGCCCAATGTGGACAGTGTTACCACTCATATTGTGCCAACATCAAAGTAAGCATTTAAAAATTTATATGAAAAGGAAATGTTTTTCAACTAGAACACTATTTCTACCTTCAGCTAGAAAAAATGGTTTTTTTTTTCAATAAGATAATGCATTAAAAATTTACTCTTTCCAAACATCAATGAAAATGTAATGGTTCAATGTCATCTGCTTTGATAAGGTTTTTGTAGTAATTTACAGCAGTATTTAAGTTTTTAATATGTGTTAATAATAATTTTAGTGTAAACACTTTTGCACTGAGGTTATTTTCTTTATTATTTTGTATTGCTCTTAACCCATTTTTGCTCTTAGTCTTTATTATTTTCCTAGCTACTATCTAACTTTTATTCTTATAAATAGATTAATGAATAATTGTATTCTGCTGGGTAAAACTTAATGCTTTTTTCTTGATCGATGAAAGCTATCTAAGTCAATTCTATTTATTTTTGCAGGTTACATCAGTTGTTCTGAAGAAAGGCTGGCGATGCTTGGACTGTACCGTGTGTGAAGGTTGCGGGCAGCCACACGATGAAAGCCGGTTGATTTTGTGCGACGAATGCGACATTAGTTTTCACATTTACTGTCTGGATCCTCCTCTTCAGGAAGTTCCTCAAGGCAATTGGAAATGCAAGATGTACGTGTGAAATGCATTGCTGTAATGATTCTTTTAGTCCTGTGTATTTTGATATAACTTTTTTTTTACTATTTGTATTTTTTGCAGGTGTGTTATGTGTATCAAATGTGGTTCCAAGTCACCTGGACTTAGCTGCAAGTGGCAGAATAACTACACGCTGTGTGGGCCATGTGCTAGCTTCACTACATGCTGCCTGTGCATACAACAGTATGAAGAGAATGAACTCATCATTCAGTGTGGCAGATGTGAAAGGTAATGTATTTTTTTGCTACAATGTTTTCTTATTTTATGTGTAAAGATAGTGAAGATACATGATTATGTTAAGCATTGGCCATCAGTCATATAGAAGCTTAATTTTTTTTTCTAATTAGTGTTTCAAAATTGTCCAATATCTTTCAAATATGTATATTTGTGTTTTTTAAAGGTGGCTACATAGCATGTGTGATCAAATTGACACAGAAGAGCAAGCAGAAAAGTGTGCTGATTACGGATATACATGTCCAAATTGCAGACCTGCAGATGAGTTACCTCCACATCTTTTACGTAAGTTTTTACCTTGGTTCATCTCAACTTGTCAGCATAACATTATCATAATAGTGCATTTCAGTTGTGTGTAGCTTAATTACTGTGTGTAAGAGAAGTAAGTCAAAGGATTAGCGATTCTTATTTTTTAGCTGTTCCAATTCTGTACTGTTTCTTGTATATAAACTTGTCTGGGATAGGGGAAATAAAATTAAACTTTGTAGATCCTATATGCAGTCTGTCTTGGTTTCTGGTTCATTATTTCAAGTCTAGTTATTGTCTCTTAAAAATTGTTAAAATCTTTTTTTTCCTTCTAAACATTGATGTGTATGAAATTTGTTCTTATATACCTGTTATAAGATTTCTCTTTTGTAAAGTTCAAACTTTATACATTATTTACATTCTACTTTTTATTTTACACAGCACCCCCAAGTCCTCCCACTCCTGAAGAACCAATTCCTGAAAAGCATGCATCTCCAATTGCTAAAGTAAAGGAACCTGGTATGTGTTTATTCATTGCATGAATGAATTTTAACCACTAATTTAAGTACAAATTTTCATTTAATTGTGAATATTTCTTTTAAGAACCCCCTGTAAAGGTAAAACCTCCTATCCAGTATTACTTGGATGGAGTGTATCTCTCAGAGTGTGGAATGAAGTACATAAGAACACTAGTTCCTGAGGAGCCTAAAAAAATACCCCGACCCAGAAAGCTGAAGCATAGTTTGGGAGAACCAGGAAAATCATTGCTGTCATTCGACAAAAATGAAGATGCTTCTTTAGGAGGTACTTGTTTTGTTTCTTATATACTGTAAGAGTGGCTTTAAAAAGGGGGAAAAACTTTATTAAGCCATAAGTTAGCAAACACTTCTTTTTTATTGATAAGGCATATTTATATTCTACTTAATATTTTAAAATTAGAAGTTTTTTTTTATTTTAATGTTTACTTTTATTTTTAAGACCCATGCTATTTTTTTTGCTAGAAAAAATTAAATTTCTGTTTTCCTTGTTGTTGTTTTATATAAGTTATAAAATAAAATAAAATAATTATCTCTGTGGAACATATTGAATAATTTTAAGTTATTTTTAGTAGTTTCTCCATTATTTTTATGAATTTCTAGTCTTTTTGTTAGTGAGATTAGCATTCAAGAATTAAAAAAAAATGTTATTTTAGTTTGGTATGATTTGAAGTTTTATTTAAGCATTACTTCAAAGGTTTCTAATAATCAACCTTCTGTATTTCTCTATTCAGGAATAGATGATACTAAACCTGAGTTATCCAGTACTGAGCTTGGTCTCAAGGCCTATGATTTTGAAGATGGGAAAATGGTTATGGACGGCACTAAAGATTTGCTTACAGACACCTCTGGAGACAAAAAGAAAAGGCCCAGAAAGCTGCAAAAACTTGGTCAGTCTATATTACTGTAACACTAGTTGGGGCATTGGAAGATCAAAATTTTTATCATACAACAAGCAATGTATTTGATCTGATATGACTTGATTAGAAGAAAAATATTCAAATTTTAAATTAAGTCTGTCATTTTTCGCTAAGCAGTTGGGAACGGGAAATTTGGATAGCTAGCTTGGCTACTCAAGCATCTTCAGGGAAGGGAGATGGGGTAATTATTGGCAAGAAGTAATCAGTTTGGCTGTCTCTCTCTTTATACCTCTCCCACCCTAGGAAGTAAATGGCCTGGCTTGTTGTTTGGGGTAACATACACTATAGTCTGTGTAAATAGAATCGGCGGTTGACCTTGAGTTTTTTCTCCATGTATTTCTTCTGGCGTTGCCATGGTAAAGCATGACGTGAAACCGCCGATTTATTTACACGGACTATAACTGCCTATCAAGAAAAGGCAAACTTAAATTACTATCATTTTTAACAATTTTATCCTGTATTTTAAAAAATAATTGTTGCTAAAAAAGTTTTTGATTTATGGTTAGTTACCTTAAAACAAATCACTATCAAAAAAGTGTTTAAAATTTTTCCAAGATTCTCAAATTTTAGTACAATTGAAAGTATTTCACAAAAGTAACACAACTTTTTATTCCAGGCATTGGTGGTTTCAGTGTAAAGCCCCGTGGTCGTTTGTCTACAAAGGAATCCAGTGTAGAACAAGGTACTCTTCATTTCACCTCAGAAACTTTAAGCATCAAATACTTATTCTATAACCCTTTGATCTCTTTCAAATAAAATTGGCCTTACATATAGTATTTGTTTGATGTACAATTCCTAATTGTTTTTACGCTGTTCAATTCTGTAGTGTCAACTACAATTGATAACAGCACCAATTAACTACATTTAGGATCTTTTTTTTTTGTATTAAGTGTAATTTTAAAATTCTTATTCTTGTATTTTTCTTTCTTGATCAAAATTGACACCTGGTTTTACTTTTCCATCAAAATTTTACTTTTGTTGAGAGCAAATGTTAAATCAGTTTTCTTTATCTTCAGCTGAGCCACCTGCTTCTCTGCCCTCAGAGGCACTCCTTCCACCTACCGAGCAACCGACTCTTGCAGCAGACGGAACTGAGTTGAAGAAAAAGCCCAAGAGGAAGCCCAAAAAGAAGACGCAACTGGACGAAACTTTCCCTACTTACCTAAGGGTGAGTTCCTCTTCAAATTTACTGAGCACACGTTTAAATAATCGAGCCCAAACGATATGCATTTCATAGTAAGAGATAAAGCTAATCTTTGCTGCAGGGTTCCCATGGGTCAAGGGATACCTGGAAAAGTCAGAGAATTTTAATTTCAACAAAAAAAGTCAGGGAAAATTGCTCATTTTTGCCAAAAAACCTGGAAAATAATCAAATTTTAATGTTTATGTATCAATTTTGGCTCAAAAGTTATAAAAAAATAATAGACTATTTTTTGAAACTATATGTTCATAAAAGCAAGAAATATCTGGAAAAGGCCTTTAACTCAGGATCTTGAAGAAACAATAAGCTAACTCCAACAGTTTTACATTGGAGTTCGTTAGCTCATTGTTGCTGCAAACACCTCAATTGCTAGTTTTTTACCAAAAAATCTTCAAAGTTGACCTGAAAAAGTCAAGGAATTTTATTTATAAAATTGAGTAGAAACTATTAGGTACTGCTTAAAAGATTTTGCTCAAAATTTGATCCATGTTTTTTAGGATGCCTTCTTTGGTAAGGAACTTTTAATGTCATGCAAAAAGCTGGGTCGAGCGGCTCAAATGCAAGACCCCCATGATGCTTCCATAGAGGGCAGTGGCAGCCAGAGTAAATTGTCTGAAGAATTCTTGAAAAGCAATCCACAACCATTTCCCGCCAGCGTAGGTCCTGCAATTGATGCCAAGGCAACCCAGGTGTGTATGATAAAATTAACCTAGTATTTTTTATCAATTGTAAAATTTGTTAGGGTTAAAAATATGTATTGAATACATGTTTGAAAAAAATTTCCACTTCATTCTATCATTGTCTTTTCAGGACACCAAGGATTTTGTGTCAGCTGGTGGTATCGGGAAAAAGAATTTGAGCAACACCAATCTGACATGTACGTTTTATGAGCTATTTTTAAAAAAAAAAGAGTGAAATGTATAGAAACTAACATTATGGTTCTAGTTTGTTAGATGGCTTAAACTTTTTTTTGGCAAGTTAGGAGTGAATCAAGAGACATTTGTAAATAAAAACGCCAATAATTTCCTTTTGTTCATAGGTAAGAGTTTCATTAAGTCGGAAATCGAGAGCATTAAAGAAGAGCATTTATCGACTGCTACTGGCTTAAGTGAAGTGTCAGGTAAGAAGTTATCTGTTAAAATTCTCCTTAATCTAGCTGCTGCAGTAAGCATAATTTAAACACCAATATGATTTTGCATTCCTGCTGTCTGTTCTTCCATGTAGTGAGCTCTATTTCATATTTGAACGACTGACTCACTTAACATTTTTTATGAGAAACATTTGGTTCATTAATATCCTTCTTGCATAGGGGTTTGAAAGTATTATAGCATAAGTGTTTCTTGCAATAAGTGATTTCATTCTTGACTTATTGATTATATTCTTGTTAACAGTGCCCTTTAAACTTTTTTTTTAAATTGAAGTGAGTTTTTCCCTTATTTTGACAGCTGTAAGTATTTATGTGCTTCCAAAACAATTTCTAATGTTTAAGTTACTTCATGTATCAGCTTGATCATGAAGTATTCTTACACTTGTGGGCATTTTACATGGATTTTCACTTCAATTAGATTATTTGTATGACTTTTTTTGCATTAAATTTTGCCAATATCTGTCACTTGTCGAAGGACAATTTGTTCGCTATGCTCCATTGTGCTGAAGCTTTGTCTGTTTTTGTTCCAATACTTATTCCATTTGTGTGTTTCTACTGCTTATTATTAGTCTGAATTTAGATGCAGTAGAAAATGTGCTTTCTAGTCTACATGAGATTTCTAAGCTTTGCTCTTATTTATCTAGCTTCCTTATGACTAGATGATGTTGCTTAGTAATATTGCTGAAGCTGTCTCCCCTATTCTTAGGGGTTACATCTTACCGTGTGTGTTTTCTACTGTTTACTGTCCCATTCTGATGTTAGTGTTAGTTTGTGTGCAGTAGAAAATGTGCTTCCTTCTAACCTTGACACCTCTTAGGTGTGATCTAATAATCTGTTCTTACCATCAAGTCCTGCCTTTGTGAACCTCAAATTCAGATTGTTTTTAAATTTTCCCAGCATAAGTATACCTTGTATTATAGGACTTCCGCAAATTGATTTTAATGACATAGAAGACATTTTTCAAGGTGTGTTGAGGGAGTCTGCACTTTCTAATCCTGTTCCACATTGTAAGTGAAAGGCCAAAGTCTTTGTTCTACTTTTACTAGATTGATCCACACCTTTTTTGAAGTTTTGGGATAAGAAATTGATCTGGCATGACTAGTTATGATCCAAAAGACCAAACCACAAATGTTTCTTACCAAATTTCTTATCAAGATATTTTTTACAGTTTTGAGATATAAATCATTTTGCAAATTGTAAAGGAAGTTTTATTTGATTAATGTTTATCATTTCAAAATGTTTGGCAAGTAAATTTGATGTATCTTTTATTTAAACATATTTTCATACCATAAGAAAGTATAAAAAAATCTTCTATTGTTGCATAAGTTTATTTTATTTTTCCTACTTACTTGAGTTAAAGTTTATATTCTTGTATATTAATTTTTGATCTTGTAGAATTATTCTCTTATTTGCTTGAGTTGAAGTTTGATATTCTAATGTTATTTTTTTTTCTATTCTATTCTTTTCTGTGGAGTATTTTATTTTACCTGGATTAATACTTGATATTTTAGTTGTTCTTGATTTGATTTACTTTCTTTTGTTTTGTTTGAGTTTTTTATTGATTTAACTAGTTACCCATCGTTTTTATAGGTTTAAATTATAATGTAAATAATTCACTATATGTTCATCATCTTCAAAACTCTGCTTCTTTAGTGCCAAAAAGCACCACTCCATATATGCATCAGCAGGGAATGAATCAAGGATTAAACCAACCTCCTATCCATCCAAATTTATTGTAAGTATTGATGAATATTTGTTTTCTCTCTGTTTATATCTTGTGTATCTCTAGCATTGATATAAGTTAATAAGATAAGTTAATAAGTATATTAAAATTTTAATATTAGAACATCTTTAAGCAGTAAAAAAAAAAACAATGGACACAAACTTTAAATTATTAGAAATTATTTCTTATTGGAATTCGAAAGAAATAATGAGAAGAATATAAGTTTAAAATCTTTATAAACTTATATAGAAAATAAAAATGGATTAATACTTGTATAAAGTATCATTTCTGATTATTTTATGAAATATCGTTACAAGAATTGCTGTTATAGGGAATTGAAGTATTTTAAGAGTTTTATATAGGTATAGTTAAAAATACTGAGCCTTTAGTTACTTTTATTTTTTTGCAGGCAAAATTTGCAGCATGCTGATTCAAACAGTTCATGGCCAGATTCTGACGGGGATCAATCACAAGTGCAAAAGAACATTTTAAAGTGGGAATCAGATGAGCGTCTTGGTTTACTGTCGACTATATCCCCTGTATTGTATGCTAACGTTAATCTTCCTCATTTGAGAATGGAGTATCCTAGTAAGTAATTTTGTAGATTTGCTGTGCTATTTTAGTATATCTTAAAAAATGAATATGAGGAAGAGTTAGTGAAACCATGTCTTATATTTTCATTTTTGTTTTTCAGTTTGGACTGATAGAGTGAAGCAGATTGCTAAAATTTGGCGTAGTTTACCTAGTGAAAAAAGACAACCTTATTTAGTAAGTTAATTGTTTTCAGAGAAATATGAATTGAATGCTGTAAAATTAGATTATTATTTAAATGCCTCTAAATTATCTCCTGAGTGAAGTTGCTTTAAAAGCAGGCATATTTTATTATTGCTTGGTTATATTAGATGGTTTTATTAATAGTTTAAAAATCTGCTTTCATGGAGAAATTCAATAAGTTTTAAGTTTGGTTTTCTTAGTGCCTTACAATGGGCATTCAAGTCATTGCATATGAAGTACAAAAAATAAAATCTATAATTAATAAGTAAGTTTTTATGCTTAGTAACTCATTAAATTGTATTTACTCAATAGCAAAGAGCTCGAGACAATAGAGCAGCCTCCCGAAGTCAACGATCCAGTAGCACTGTAAGTAAATGTCTGCAAATAATTCTTGCAATTTTTTTTTTGCATTAAATTATTTTTAAATCTAATTTATTGAACTTTTAAAAACTGAGTGCATTCTGTCCTAGAGAAAATGTAATATTTTTTTACCAAAATTTTATGATTTTTTTTTCAGGATTCTGATCGTTCACTGAGGGAATCCAAAACTATGGAGTCTGACCAAGAAAAATGGAAAGCTCAGGCAGTAAAGGCACAACAGCAAGCTGCTGTTCAGCAAAGGTTAATGCATCAGCAAAGAGTTCAAGGTATGGATGTTACATGCAGTGGCAGCTAGTGGGTTAATGAAAAGAAGTCCACAATCGTATATTATAAAAATACAAAAATTAATTTGTTAAGAGTCATTAAAATCACTTCCAAAATATCTTTGTGTTTAAATGGTATTATTTTTGCTAATGAAATGTTTCCTTTGCAGCTGCTTTAAAAGCTCAAGCTCAGGAAAAAATGGAAAATAACCCATCAGTTTCTGACTTTGACAAAAACATCAAACTGTTTCATTCCAAATCTCTGTCTGAAATCCCTCAGTTTCCATCAACTCCCGCATCAAATGAGAGCATTTTAGCCTCCAACAAAGCCAAAATCTTTGAGAAGAGATGGTCTTCATCTGCCATAGACTTAAATACTGCTGAGAATTTATTACAGGTTTGTGTTGAATTTCTTCAAAACCATTTAAATATACTACCTTCAAATATTTCTTTTGTTCCCTTTAAAAGTCATCTTCACACCTGGGAATCTCAATGCTCATCAAAGAACTTGCTTTAATCTCAAAAATATAATAATTTTCTTGTGTTGAAAAGTCTTTTTATTTTTTATGTTTTAATTAAACTTAAACAATCTTACCTTATATAGCTTATTTGTTATTTTTTAAATCTTAACTCTGTCAATACGACAGTTAACTTTGCTTACATGTTTTAGGCTCCTCTTTTATAGTAAAGAGTTTCAAATATAAAGTTCATTGCATTAAAGAACTAAAAATCCACCACGTTAAGGATTTATAATGGGATTTTTTTCTGTGTATCCAGCAAAGAAACTTTTATACTAACATAACATCATATTAATTGATTTTGCCTGTGTGGGCAAACTATTTTTACTCATAATTTTGAACTGCAACTACCATTGTTTCATTTTCTTGGTGTTAATTTAAACCTTCCTTTCGCAGAGTAACAAACTGAGCATAGAAAATCAGCACGCCCTGCAGAAATCCCTACAAGAGCGGGTCACCAACGCACACCTCCAAGTCTCGAAAGTGCACAGCCCGGTCAACTCCCCGCTGTCCATTCCTCCTGACCCGGCCCCCTCCCCATCGACCACCACCACCACCATCAAGCCCGAGCTCTACCCTTCGCCCCTAACGACCCCCTCTCCCCTCACCACTCCGACCGGCACCCCCAAACAGCAGCCGCCGTTCCTGAACTCGCGGGCCGCTGCGATGCTGATGAACCGGGCGGAAGTGACCCGGGTGGTCACCCCCACCATCCAGAAGGAGGTGGTCAGCACTCCCCCGTCGACCCCCCGCCCCCACAGCTCGGAGTCTTTCTTCCAGATGTCTGCCTCGCCACAGTCGCAGCTTCTCGCCTCGCTCGACACCCACTCCCAGCCAACCCCGGCACGGAGCAAGATGGCCGGCCCCAGCAACCTGTTCGAGCCGCACAACGTGATGGACATCCAGCCGACGGTGAGCCTGGTCCCGGTGGCCAAGGCCCCGCCGGAAAGCCCCAAGACCCACGTTCCCATGACCTCGGTGAACCAGTTTGTGCTCCAGCAGGCTGTGAGTTACCCTGCGTCCACCATCGTGAAGCAGTTGACCCAGGGGGCACCTAGGAACCAGGAGATGATGACGCAGGAGAAGGCGTTTGAGCAGCAGAATCTGGAGCAGTTCTTGCAAAACAGTAGGATTGGGCTCCAGTTCCAGAATAAGGTGGCGTCGCATCAGCATTTGAGGGATCTGCTGCAGAATAAGAAGCCGGAGGCCGAGAGGCCCATAGCTGATGATGGTAGGTCTTTTCATATCTGTTAAGCTTGTGTTGTGTGTTTGTCTTTTTATAAAGAGGTCTCTCTCCCCTTGTAAATAACAATTATGGAGATGATAGATTATGGGGCTTTTTGTAATCTTTATGATATAAATGTAAATTTTATATTTCTTCTGGAATCAAAATACTCCTTAATGGTTAGTTTCTTTGAAATGTTGGCCTCCCTCTGAAATAAATTCCTATTCTGTAAAATGTTATAATGATTAAATATAGACCTGCAGGTGTTCATTCTAGTTAAAGATTTGATCCTGGTTTTAGTCTATTATGAAAGAAAATAACATTTGGTTTTAAATTATTTTGTTGGAGTTGATTTGATATTTAAAGACATTTGCGGACTTAATTTATTGAAGTTCTTGAAGAAGCACAATTTTATTTTTTCTCCTGATTCATGCACAAATAAATCTGAAGGCTTTCCTTTGCTAAAGTAGCCAATAAATATGGGGCAAAAATCTAAAGTTCTCCATTTAGCTCATGATTCTAACCTAGGTCTTTTATGATGGGAATTTACCTTTGTTTTTTATAGCATCCAAGCTAATTGCTAACGAGCCACCTCCAACTCCCAAAGACCATGTCAGCTCTCCAGGGACCACCCTGAAACTAAGTGAAGTCATAGCTGACGTTTCAGCCCAGATAGAGAGGGGCAACCAGAAAGGCCAAGAAAAGATGGACACTTCCGACTCTCAGATGGATTCCACGGAGGGCGAGAAAATGACCCAAGACAGCTCCATAGCTTCCACCCAAGCTGACGGAGACGGCTGCTCTGAGTCGGGCAAAAAGAGGAAAACTACGGCAGGAGATCTTGTAAACGACCTCGAGAGCCAGCAAGAGGAGCCTGACGATGCTGGAGACAACTTGGCTGGAGTGAATTTGGATGTGTTGGCTGGGGATGTGGGAGAGTTGGAGTTTGATGATGATGAATTGCTAGGTAAGTGTTGTGTACGTCAGTTTTTGTTAACCATTTTAGACCTAGCCACCCCGAATTTCCCATAGGATTCAATTTAACCTTGGGCGGCTTAGGTTTGAAAGGGTTAAATCTATCCACAGGAAGTCTGTTAATGATGTGGTTGATAAGAATAGCTCATTCAAAAGCTTTAGTTCAAGGCCTATTCAGGGAGTCATAATAAGAAATTGTTTCAGTAGTATAATTTAGGTGTTTTTTAACTTATCATGATACTTTATATCAAAATATTTTTTATATTCCTGATTTTAGACTTAAGAAAAAGTTTTTTTCCTAATGATATTTTTTACTTTTTCATGATTGTTATGATCTGTATTCTTAATATTGATTGTTGCTTTATTCCCTTGAATTAGGAAACAATATTATTAATAATTATATCTTATTTTGGTGTCTTGCCCTGACATTTCCTTTTTTAAAAATGTCATATGATTGCAATGAATTGTATTAAAAATCAAACTTTGAGTTCACTAAAGAAATATTCCTATCCTAATAGACTAGTGTAAAAACATGTATTAAACTGAAATTTTTGATACTGATGAAAAGTTAATGTTTGTTTTCAGGTCTCGGGAACGATTTCAATATTTTGGAATACGCCGATCCCGAACTGGACAAGGCTCTGGTCGGCGTCGGAGACAAGAGTAACATTCTGGACGAACACCTGGATTTGGACGACAAGGACGAAGAGCTGGAAGACGAGATCACCAAAGACGAAGCCGCCCAAGAAAAGGACTTGATATCTCAAGAAATGGAAGGCAACAACAAGAAATCCCTGAACATGGAAGAGCAGAAACCAGCCGCAGACCAAGCCAAGACCTCACATTTGCCGGAGAGTTTCCTCAACTTCAATAAAAAGGACTTGGAACCGACGTTCGACAACGGTTCCTTCAAAGCCAAGACGCTGGAAACCCCGGTAGAGCAGGTGGCGAGTGCAGTGGTGAAAGAAGAGCCAAAGCAGGCGTTTTCCAGCTGCAGCCTCTCTTCCCAGACGTACACTCCGAGCATCGACATCAAGCTCGAGAAGGGGCTTTCGGACCCTTGCAACATACCGAAGGCACCCCACTACAGCGCGGACTCTGCACCACCGAGGCAGGACCAGATGGTCCCGCCTCCCTCCTACCGCATGGTGACGACCATGAAGCAGCAGAACATCGGCGGACATGCCCAGTTGAAGGCGCCCTTCCCTCTGCACTTGAATCTCCGCCAGGAACTGCAGCAGATGCCAAGCAACAAGCCGTTGCTGCTCCAGGAGCAGCCGCTACTGCTGGAGGACCTCGTCGAGCAGGAGAAACGCGAGCAGCGGCGGCAGACGCAGGAGGGGCTAATCTCGCCGCACGGAGACGCCTTGATGAGTGACATTGACTTTGAACGCCTGAAAGACGACGTGTTCTCGGGTCCCCCCGATGACAGCCTCGGGGGCCCTGGTGGTCTCCTTGGGTCCCACGAGCAGGCCTTGGTGTCGCCCGGGGTGGCTCCGCCCACCTCGTCCAATTTCGGACCGCCTCCCTACTCTCTGCTGTGGCAGAACCAGGACTCTGGGTTGCAGCTGGGTCCCAGGCCTGTCGCTCTCATGCAGAACTTGAAAACCAAGGGCCCTGTCCCGACTGCAGTTTTGGGCTCTTTGGGAGCTATGCCTGGGGCTGGGGTGACCCAGAAGCCTCCGATTCCCGGTAAGTCTTTTTGCAACATTTGCTATAATCTGTCTAGTTTACATAGGAGTTGCATAGAATGAATGTGGCATTAAGTTCAAAACTTTAATAAAGCATGGTTTTTAAAATTTTCTGTTTAGTGTGGTAGTCTGGTAGTTGCTCAGATCTAAAATTTAAAAAAGAGGCTTGCTAGAGCAACCCTATAAGGCTTTCCCCATTGGAATAACACTGGTTCTGTGAGAGAAAAACAATAGTTGAGGTGCTTGCTGTTAAAACAAGGCTTCTGATGATTTATCTTCTATTATTTAAGCATATCTTAACAATATATCTTGCAGATTTAAAACTTAAATACATGTCCAAGTTGAGGTTAAAGCAGGGATGTGATTCTTCCGCGGATTCGCGGAGTTCCGCTTTTTGTGACTTTTGTATTTTGTTCCGCTTTTTTAAAAAAAAAATCCTCAAATTAACTCTTCTCCGCGGACGCGGAAGAAATTTCCATGGAGAAAAAAAATTCCCCTTCACCATACTTGCCAACTATTACGGAATGTCCGTAATGGTTACGGAAATTCGGTTTGTACTACGGAATTACGGATGAGGCTTAATTTTTACGCAATTCCGAAAATTTGCAAAGAAAAAATAATTTTTACGCTTTTTTTCGGACATTTGCCTGTAAAGTTGGCATTTTGACGGCGTGGACGCGGGCAAAAAAACAACTTAACAGACGGTTCGCGATCGCGTTTTTCTTACTTTGCGTCAATATCCTAGGCTTCAAATGCTTGTTTTTGGAGAAAGTGTTCACTTTCTACAGTTCAAATGTGTCCAATATTTAGCTGGCCAATTAAAAAAAATATTAAGGGGACTCAGTACCCTCAAATCCGTCAAAGTAACGATTTAGAGATTTTGCTCTCAAAGTGATGTTTTTCTCTTAAATTGATTCTGTAAAGTTTCAGAGTAATGCGCGAATTCTAATTATAATAATTCTTCAATTTTCCTTGAGCTTAGTTACCCAATAATTTTTTAAATAATTTTTTTCCAAAACTACTTTTTTGGCATTTAAAACCCTAAGGCTTTTTTTCTACTGGACTATTTCACTTGAAATTTTGCATATATATTAGATGCAGTGCTTTTAATAAAAGGGTGCATTCAAATTAGGGATTTAGAGTACAGAAAAATATATAAGTGAAAAAAAGTGTTTATTTTTGTGATTTTTTAGTGATATTTTAGAGTTGTTTGAGAAAAAATATTTTTTATTAAAAAGTATTATAAGTATCAAAAATCGGAATGCATAGTTCTATAGACAATGACTTAGTATACATTGGGTAAAAATTTCATACCAAAATTATCAAAATTGAATAAGAAGTAGGGTTTTAAAAATTGGTTTAAATTTTTGATAATTTTAAAATTTCTCAAAAACTGCTTTTTTAAAAGTAAATTTTTTGCTTGGGTTATGTTTAAATGGTCATTACAAGTGTTTTGACACTAAAGAACTTCAAAAAATTTGTAAATTAAAGAAAATATAAATTTTGGTACTGAGTCCCCTTAAAGGAATTTCTTGTTGTTTGCAAGAAGGCAAATAGAAATTTATGGTTTGAACTTGAGGGTTCAAACAAAGAATTACAAGGTGTGCAGATAATTGGGTGTATGAAAAGTTTAAGGTAAATAATATTATTTAAGCATTATTTAATTTTTTTATAATAAATATAAATTATAAGTGGACCTTAATACCCAATCAATACTGAGGCACCATTACCTCTTATATTCATTTTAAAATATACATATAATTTAAATTTTTGACCCCTTGGTAACTATTCAGTCAAGAAAAAATTTCAATGTAGAGAAAATAAGTTTAATATAGGCGAAACAACTATTAAATGATTTGGTATAATGGTTTCCTCAATATTGTCCTCGCTGCATGGAAATTTTGTTTAGATAGTTTACTTTATTGTCTTTATAGTAAAATCATTTACTTTGCTTTTACAAATGAATAAAAATATAGTCATTTTAATTATGCTGTAGTTTAATTGTCTATTCTGTAAGTTGCCTTTTGTGTGAATTTGTGCTTTGCACGTTCATTTTATTGAAATATTGGGTTTCCTCTTTTTTGCCTTTTTGCCAATCACATCCCTGTTAAAGGCAAAATAAATGTGCAGTTTGTGCATGGAAATCTGAGGATTTCAATTACTATTAAAATTTTCTCATTACTCATTCCAGGAAACATTGCTGCAGCTCCTCGTCCCTTCAATCCCAACTTCCCTGCTGCTGTTGCCCCTGACAACCTGCCAGTTGAAAACATTATTGACCCTGAAAAGCTTAAGCTGATCAACTATGAAAAATTTCTGATGCAGCAGCATGCAGTCTTAAGCTCCAGGCAAAAATATTTTGAAACTGAAGTCATAAAGCTACGCAAAGCAAAGAAGGCCTTGAATGCAAAGCAGAGGCAACTTCGTAAGAATGGGTCGGAGCTGACTGAAACTGATGCTCTCGAACTGGCTAGAGTTTCCCAAGAACAAGCGGGATTACAAAAACAACTCGAACAGGTATGTTAGCTGCTTACACAGCTTACGTGAATTTTGATGTGCCAGAATGAACTTACGTTTATATTTAAATGTTTCAAAAGATTACATTTCACTTCCTTAGAAATACTCATTTAATAATAATGTAATTATTTGTTTTGTAAAAATAAAATCAAACTGAAAAGGTGGTGTACTTTTATGTAAAAGAGTGACATAAATATTTAGCAAATTTAAATTTGACCTCTAGTGCAGTTTCATTTTAATGCTTTAACGAAACCCTACAAAATTCAAACTCTAAATGGGATTTTCTCCAAACTAGTGATTTGGTATGCAACATTTTTCAGGATAGTGATATGTTTATGAAACTTTATGCTAATAAAATAAATATTTTTCTAATAAAATAAATATTTATTTATATAAATATATTAAAAATATATACTTTCATTAAATAGATAATTCAAGGATTTTTATGTCACAATTTGAAGAAGTTCTTTTAGGTTCTGAACTTTGAAATTAGTATCATTTTCATTCAAGAGTACATAGGACACACAACTAAGCAGAATATTTAAAAACTTATTTAATTATTTGATTTTAAGGTCATACTTTATATCAAACTATAATCCTCAAATACAAGTTAATAGTTTGATTATGACAAAAAAGTTACTTGCCTTCATTTATATGATCCTAGGAACTTGGCTGCTAGGTTTTCTTGTTACCCAACTTAATTATTATGAAAATAACTAAATTTACCCAATAGGCTATGCTAACAGACTTACTTTTAAGTTTATGAAACTGATTTCCTTATACATGACAAAAACCATACAAAATGTTTATGCATCTATTGATTGTAATGCCTTACTCCCGACCTTTAGGTTCGTAAGCAGTTCAGACAGAACACTGCTGCTGTTCAGGACTACCGGTTGAAGCAGCAAAAGAGGCAGCAGCAGCAGATGCCTCAGCAACCCCCGCAACAGCAACAAACAGTTCCGAGAAGCCCATTGCATACAAATGTTAGCTCCCTGCAGTCATCGCCTCAGAACTCACAGTCGCCCCTCCAGTTTGTAAGTTTTGCTTACTACTTATAGTGTGTGGGTCTATTCAGCTTTATTTAGGATTTTTGGTGAATTGCTTTCCTTATAAAGGGAATAATTAACTTGAACCCACAACTTCATAATTCTCTTACTTATCATCCAACTCTCTCAATTTTCCTATAGTCTAAAAGGAAAGTAATGAAATAAAAAGAGTGAATGAATGAAAAGATTCCATTTAACTCTTTATTTTACCCATATTTCATGTTCCTGTTTTATCTATATTATTATCAGTTTTCTTGATTATGAGCTATTCGTTAAGGAAAATTTTTCAGTCTTTTAGAAGTTAAAAGGTGCTTTGTATAAGTAAAGTAGGAAGATTATAAAGAGGCACTACTAAATCCATTCAAACTACAGTAGAAGCTCTTATAAAAACTAAAACCTGTTAAAACCCACTTTCTTAGTTTTGGAAAGAGTCTGCTTTGGTAAACATCCCTAACTGTCACCAAGTTGGCACCCCTTTTTCTGCCAATGAATTCTTGGCATCAACCTTGTTTCACTGGAGATCATCAATAAAGTAACGCAAATTTTATCTAAGCGGACTCTTTTCTAAGACTGTGATAGCAAAAGCACTTCTACGATAGTTTCAAAGGTTTTGTTTCAACTTAAAAATTTAACTAGGGTATGCTTTCAATGCCCTATCTTAAAAAAAAATTACGATTTGTGTGGTTTGTTGATTGATGTCAAAGATGTTTACTGAAAAAAAATCTCCTAATTTTCTTATTTTAATGAGCTGGCAACTGCATCTCACACCATCATTCTTGGACTCTTTCCAGACCCATGGAGCTCCTCAGTCCCCCATGATGCCCTCCTCCCCTGTCACACCCTCGGCCGGAGTTCGGATCCAGCACTCCCCGTCTCCGCTGATGCAGTCTCCGTCCCCATTGACGGGCCCTCACCAGCCGCCCCTCCAGTCACCCCTGTTCCAGCAACAGCAGCTGCCTTTGCAGTTTCAGCTGCAGCAGCCAAAGGTGGAGCCCAAAGGATGGCCCAACCCTGTCAAGATGCAACAGGTGGGTTGGCCTGTTGAGTTTGTGGTAAAGGGGAAACGGTATTTCTTTAATGTAAGTAGTGAGTGTAGGTCACTGTTTGTTTTATGTATTGTTTATTGCATAAGTGTTTCTTGAAATTGATTTTTGGTTTTCAGCCTAAATACTTTGAATTTAGCCTTTTGAAAAATGAAAATTTTTCTTAAGGCAGGGGTCAGAGTTGTCCTATATATCCTATATTTCCTATATTTTTCCAAAAACCTTAAAAAACGTCCTATATTGTCCTATATTTTTGCAAATGCCCTATATGTCCTATATTTCTCATCTCAAACCCAAAGTTGAAGCAATCCTGATGCATTAAACTAAAGTGTGTACAAAAGTAAAAAAATAAAATTTCAGTGACAATTACCATGTTTTAACTTATTTATAAAAACCATGTAAAGTTCTTGTCCTAAAGAGGTTATCTTCAAAGTTTAACAACAAAAAAGCAAGAGAATTATTGTCTCTTCTTGAAGACAATCTCTTAAGATTAAAAACTTCACACAGTTTTTATAACGGATCAGTTTTTATAACGGATAACAGTTTTTATAACGGGGATCTGATGATCCCCCTATCATTTTTGCCCATGAGTTTTGAATCACCCTATGTTATGTTTCAATCTGCATTTCAGAACATTTAATTAATTTTTAAGTTTTATCTAAAAATATCATTTCTTTATTGTTTATTGAGTCTAAGTTCACTGAGAGGTATCAGTTTTTAAAGTTATAATGTGGAAAAATGTAAATAAATATAGTTAAACCCTTTTCAGAGGGTCCTATATTTGTCCTATATTTTTTGTATAGAATGTCCTATATTTAGTGAAATAGTTGCTCCTACCCCTGTTAAGGTTATTGTGATACCTCCAAGCTGAATACAATAGTTATTCATTTAACCAACTCATTCGGGTTATCCAACCATCCACTTAACTTTGCGTCGAACCAAGAGCCATTATTATCAATAGATTTTAATCTTGTCGCTCAGATTTATAATCCTAAAACATTTTTTGCCTTTTTAAAAATTATAATTAATAAAATGTTCTGTTTTTCTTACTCTTTATTAAAAATGTAATTATTTTGATTTATTATATTATTTTGAACTCTATGATTTACTTTGTTTTAGTCTCCCTGATTTTCCAACCTTTTCAGCATTTAGACCATCCTTCAATTTGAATCTTTAAAAAGAAATTATTTAAAAATATTAACAGCTCAATAACATTTTTGTAAGGGTTTTATTACATCTTAACTTTGCACATTGAAAACTCCTTAATTATTGGGATCATGTAGCACAAACCAGATTTATTAATTATAAAGCTACTAACTTGATTTTTTAACTTAAAATTTATAACAACAGATTGAACAACATGAAAGTTTTTCAGCTGAGTTGTCTATGCATCCTTTTAACTTTGTTGTGTTTTTAGGGTGAGAATATACAAGCTGCTGACAGATTCCTTAAAAGAGAACAGATAGAAAGCAGCTTGAACTCACAGTTTTTGCCTGGTGCTACAGGCTCTCCACTTACTGATAGCAATCTGAAAGGTATGTTTCTTTTTTGCTCCCTTTCGAGCTTTTAAGCACCTTGTAATCTGGAATACTGCAATTTCTTTTTTTATTTAAGGTCTACTCGATGCAAAGAAGGGTCAACCTGAAGATAATACCAAAAAGAATGATTCTCCTTCAGGTGTAGAAACTTCTGAGGATTCTAAGTTCACTGCCAAAACACCTAGTCAAGATATGGGTTTGTATTTAATTATTTGTTATTGTTTAAGCTAGCTCTAAGATATACTAATAATTTTTCCTAGTTCTGTTAGGGTTTAGCGTTTAAGTGCTGTACTTTAAATTAGAAAGCTCAATTAGATTATGTACTATTTTTTTTTATTTAAAAGCCACTTAAGTTTAGGTAGTAAACTAAATAGTTTCATGATGCCTATTTTGTACTTTGGAAAGTATTGGTTATGATGTAGTTCAAGTTTAAAAATCACCAAACCAACATGAATTTACTATGTTGGTAATTAAAAGTTTTAGTATTTCTTTCTTGGGTTTCATTTTATTAAAAGGTTCATTTTTTATAAGTTTGTTTCAACAAAATAAACCTTTTTTTCTCTCTTAATTTAGGCCAATCACAAGGCATGATTATGAAGGAAACAAAAATGGATGTTGATTGCGTTACTGACTCTGTGAGTAGCATTTTTCATTTGTCTTTTTTTATTTTCTATAAAGGTAGGATTAAAGCCATTTATGCTCATGGTAATCAATCTTTTCAGGTTCCTCAGTCTATCTTGAACCAAGGCTTGCCCAGTTCAGTGTCTAACACCTTGAAGTTTACCTTGCGCCAGACTGGAATGCCAACTGGGTGTCTACCTGCAGCTGATGGTAGCTCTGATAACCCATCAGAGGTAAAGCTTTAAATTCACAAAATCCTTTTTTAAATTTCATGGTATCTTTACCTTTTCTTATTGTAAAAGTCTGTTTTATCTTGTTCTTTTAAGAAACAGCCATCTTGTTAATAATTTTCAGAAATGCATGAACAACTTTCTATTAACTCCTTAAAGTGTCATTTCCTGATACTATTAACAGAAACCTTCTAACCAACAAAAACATACGAACTAAGTACTTTTGAATTTCTTAAATTGTAAAAAATTAATAAGTGAAACTTTTTGGATAAATTTTTATGAAAGAAAAGTTTTTGGCAAAGTAAATTTAACAATTGTCCAGATATTTTCATCTCAGCTTAATATTTTAAGGAAATTATATTTTTATTAATCAGCTTCAGATGTATTCAACTTGATATTATATGCATTAACTTTAAAAAAAAGTAGGTTCATGAAGTTTAGTGGTGTTATTTCACTTGTTCTTTGATAAAGTCAATTGCTGAGTATGTTATGTCTTCTCATTAATAGTTTTAAAAATTATCTAGATTTTAAATTTAACTTCATTAATAGCAATAAATTTATTAATTTATATTTTTAAAGGCATTTGTTAAACAATAGAAGCTGAGTGCAAGGATCACTCATAATCTTAAATATTTTTTAGTAAAATAATATCAAAGTCACTCATATAATTTTATTTAAACCACTTGAGATAGAACAACAACAATGTATTAAGAACTAAAATCCCTCTAGAATCCCTTTTAAAAGATTTAAAATTTGATTGCTAATCCTAACTCTTACTTCTTTTTCACTTTTTCTGATACTATTCCTTTTTTACTTCCCTATTAAATATTAGACCATATTCTTATTTCATTATTGATTATTATTAGCATTTTTAAATATTTATTTTTTAATATTCTAAAGGTAAAAATTACTGTCTGGTTTAAAAGAGCATAACAAACATTCTAACAAAGTTAGTGCCAAAGACACAAAAATCGCCGGTTTGTTGTGATCAATATGGGTTTAGAGGTAGCAAAACTAGGGATCCCCAACATTAAATCAGTGCTTATAAGTATGGCTCAATCAATTATTTAGTTTCGTAAATCATTGATTGGATAACTATACTTGATTTTCTCCAGCTTGCATTCAGCTCTCCAACCCCTGATATACAGTCTAAAATCAGTGAGGCAAAGCCAATGTTAATATCAGCTGAAAAGAAAGTAGATAGTAAAGATAGCAGCCCCAGCAGCCATGATGCTTCCAAAGTATCATTGCCTGATGCTAATAGTAAGGGGAAAGAAGAGCAGAGCACTAACACAGAGAAGACTGAGTCTGAAGACAAGTCTAAGGAAGCTGATGCTGTAATTATCGAAGAGTCTAGGCCCACGTCACTTGCGTCTTCTCTTTCGGGCTCCCAAGTAAATGCTTTGTGCTTTGATATTGTTGAGTGCAATATTTAAAGTGACATGTGTTGATGTGTGTGTGCTTGAACAAATATCAGCAGAAGGAATATCAGTGTTTCTTGTATGTTAAAAGTGGCTGGTTTATGGTGGTCCAGTCCTACAAGATAGCAGCTATCCCATAGTATTGTTGCTCATGTGTTATAAACGTTTCTTGGGCACTTGACTTAAACTTTGGGCTTTTGGAGCAGAACTGTTGGACTAGTATCTATTGTGTTAGCTTGAGTAGCTCAGTGATTGATATTAATTTCCAACAACCTTTGGCAGATTTTATTTATCTGGAAGAGCTCTGTTCCCTGAGTTTTCCCAACTTCATTACTTGATAAGTATTGCAAATTACTTCAAAGAAGTCCCTTGACACACCTTACATAAAAAAAGTCACATTACTGTAAAATTTGTATTTGACTGCAGATTTATTGATTTGCTTAGTATTCCAACTAATTGTACAATCTAAAAATTCTGCATCCAATCATCCAAAGTTCCAAATAATCACATCTCCTGGTGTGTCATCTTTATTGCAGCAGTTTTTTTAGTCTTTAGCATAAAACCATAAAGTTATTGATCCTTTTAAAACTATTGAAAAAGTCTAGAATCTTAAGATTTAAAAAATGCTTGAAAAATTCAGTGATTGGATGTCCTTGAAATTTGGCCTAATTATTAAAACACAGTTTGACTTTTAAAGTATATATCTTTCTGGCTGAAACTGTTTTCTTACTATTTTTTTTATCAATTGTGTATTTTCCACATCTGATGGCAGCTAGGAGAGACCTATAAAATTTTCCTCTATATAATCATATACAAAATGTATATATGCTACTTAGCATGCAAAATTCTCAGTGTCCTCCTAGTTTTTTAAATGTGTTGGCAATCTTGCTGATATTAGTCAGAATTTTCCTGTAGTTAACATGTAGTTATTGTATGTATGAAATTAAGACTTAATGCTTATGTAGTTGATGTTGTGTTTACAATTCAAACTCCATTGCAGGATTCTGAAAGTAAAGGGGAGCGTAAACCCCAGGATAAAGGTACTGAGCAGAATCTGTTGAGAGATGATATCTTAGCCAACATCAAAAGAGAGATAGTTGATGAGGTTCCTACTTCCTCTAGTAATACCGCAACTGCTGATATTAAGATTGAACCTGGTACGGCAATCGTAAAAGAAGCTTGTACAGAGAGGCAGTCAAAGAAAGATACTCATGATGGTAAGAGGGTTTTTTTTACAAAAGAAACTTGAGCCAATTTTTAATTTTATAGTGTTATCTTTTGTTATGCTCTGTAAGTATTAGACAATGTATCTAATTTTAGGATCATCAGATGAGGAGTTGGATAATATATCTAAATCTCTAGCTGATAAAGAGAGGGAACAAGCTGAGCAAAATGTTCTTCTTAAGCAATTGCTTCAAAATTATCCATCTGCTGAAACACCTAGAACTAGTGATGCATTTATTGTAAGTACAAAAACTAAAATTTCACTTGTTCTCAGTAGTCATCGACTTAAATTCTTTTGGCTTTGAAAAAAGAGTACAATTCTATAAATGTTTTATTTTTATTATTTTCTATTTGAACTTTTTTTTAATAAATATTTTGTGATTCTTTCTGTACACAGTATTCTTATATGCTTTCATTTAAAGATGCTAAAAATTCTGATTTTTTTAGGATTTAAGAAAAGAAGATGTTGAAGATATAAATAAATTGGATGTGCATTTTGATATTAATGATTTAAATAACAAGAATATGGATCTTAAATCTAAAAAGCCAAGTTACTTAGGTAAGAAAAAGGTTTCTTATTTTTTGTTTATTTTTAGGGGGAAAATAGAAAAATATTTTTTTTAAGAATTTATATATTAATCTTATATGCTAGGTTCATTGTATATTTTTTTTTATTCCAACTCTCAGGCTAATTAAGATTTGGATCGACAATCCCTTACTTAGATTGTGATTTAATTTAGTAGCTGTTTCTGGGCAGTCAAGAGTTTCATGTTAACCCTTCATCTGTCATTGAAAACTAAATTTGTAGTTTAAACTGGAGATAGAAATTATATTGGGCAACATATACTCTCACTGTATTTAAGTTTCCTTTAATTTTCTTCAGAGATCCGTCGTGCTCAGCTGGAAAAGGAGCCAACCCCTCCTCCTGGAGAAAAGGCTAAGCCAATCAAGCGCAAGAGGCCGAAAAAGAAGAAGTTGGATCAACCAGTGACTGGAAAGCCAGACGGTGTGGTGGCAAAGAAAAAGTGCCGCAGAAGTTCATCTAAACTTGAAGAAGGCTACGACACTTATGTTGAAACTTTCATGACCAAACTGTCCAATTTACCACCCCTCCGCATCTTAGAACCTACCATTGAGCCCAATTTCTCTGCTATTCCAATCTTCGGGGCTCCTGACTTTAGTGTCAAGGGTATGAAAGGTAAATTGGTTTTTTCTTCCTTTTTCTTTATGCTCTCTATTTCCTGATTAAATAAAGTACGAGCTTTTACCTCCTTGAAATTTGTTGCAAGACTAAAACTTAAATTGTTAAATTGAGTTGGAGAAAGCCAGGAAATTAGTATAGTTAGAAGCCATGTCCAGAAAATTGTTTTCTTAGTTTCTCCTACCTTGTATGAAAATTGAAACTAATCTGTTTATAAAAATATATTATTGTTCTTATTTATACATGAAATGTACTTAAAGCTATTTTGAAAACTTTTGTAGAACACCAGCTAAAAGGAACGTTTGGAAATGCTACAATTCCTGGTCAGCATGATGTCTATTCATACCATCCTTACACCAAGGAGACTGCTTCTTCATCAGCCATTTTACCTCCCTCATCTCCTCCTTATCGAGGTTTCTTCAATCAAGAGTTTCCAGGCATGAATAAAGGTAAGATTTCTCATGGCTATTGCGGGACTTTTTTTTGAGGGTGCATTTCCTTATTTATGTTGGTGTTATAATGGTAAATTAAACACAAAATATCTAGATATAATTTGAACAAAAAAAGGGTTTATATTTTATTGGCTGTTTTATTATCACTGGAAGTATAAAGTAAAATTAAAACTTCCAGGGGTCTATCCAGGTTTTATTTCTTGGGGCCCATTTTTGTGAAAAATTGAAGTCAAATTATGTTTTAATTTTCCAAATTATCGTGAAAAAACATAATATTGATTTGAAACAAACAAGATGTTGTAAAAGGGTTGTTTTTATGAACTTGAAATTTGTGAAGGGGCAGCAAAAGGCCCCGATTTTCGGCTGTATCGACCCCTGATTCCCATTTTTAAAGCATTACTTAAAAGTTAACTATTGATTGTATAGAAGAACCCTTAAATTTATTTTTAACCCAAAGAAGAACTACTATTGCTGAATATTTTAGTATAATAATAAAAATGTTATCTGTGTAACCTTATGTCATACATTTTAATTTGTTGTAAAATGAGAATTTAACCAATTGTTCACTTAAGAGGTTTTAATATGTATGATTTGATTATTACTCCAACAAATTGGAGTCATACTAATTGTCTTAAGATTTCAAATGATTTCAATTTTTATGAAAGATTGTTTTGCTTTTTAGCTATAGAAAACAATGAATTGTCTATAATTTTGAAGTCTAGTTCAGAAAAAGACTCTCGTCCACTTTTCAGGTGAGAACTAGTTTCGTCCTTTCTTTTAGAATTTTTAATTAGATATTTTCATTCTCAAGCAATGTTTATTTCAGTTTTGTTATTACAACAGTTAATTATACTCAAGTTATTAGTAGCAACCTAATCTTAAGTATTGTATTATATATTTTATGTATCTAAATTTTGTGTTAATTTTTTCAGAGATGGTAGTCCTGACACAGTAGTTTCCTGCTCATCACCTGAATGTTGTATGTTTGAATCCAAGTCTAAATATCCAAAGTTGGTATTTATCGACCATCTGATACCAGAAAAGAACAGAAATGGTTCTCCTGTAATTCCTTTGCTGAATCCTGTGCCAATTAGATGTATGTGATATCCCTCTCATTTTTTCAATCCAAATCTGATTATAACATTTAGATTTTATAATCAAGACTTTTTAAAAAGCAGATTGTGTTTACTGTCATTTATTGAAATTAGTAATCAAATTAGATTGTGCACATTGTAGTATGCTCTTAAGTACTTTAATTTTAATGTGAAAAGAGATCGATAATAAAATTCCTGTTTCATTTAGTACAACCAAAACCATGGGATGACTCTCAAGATGAAGAAATGGATGAAGAAAAGGTAAGAATAGTTCTAGTACACTAAAGAATAACAAGTCTTTTACTAAACCTTTAAAATAAGGATTTACATACAGCATGCTGTATTCTCTTGATCTATGACTATCATACATTTTTTATATTTTGAAATAAAGTTTTCCTGCACACTTAACTAATGATTTAACTGTATAAACTGATTACAATATTTTGAAATTTATTCATTTTAGGACAAAGAAAACATTCCAGATGACAAACTTGACAAAGAACTTATCAAAACCAAAATGTCTGGAATTGGAGGGTACTCTGCTCCTCTGAAGGACTCTGGCAACGTAGCCGTGACCCTGACGCTCTCCTCGGCAGCTGCGGAAGATATTTGTGGTGTGTTGTCTGCTTTAGCAGATCTCTTAAAAATTCCTATACCAGCATCGTATGAGATTGTGGAAAGGACAGCCACACCCCCCAGTCAGAAGCTTGGACTCTACCGCAGATGTAAGTGGAATGAATTTTGGTTGGGTAGCTTGATTTTTGTAGGTTCTAAGAACTTCTATTTTTCTTTCAATATATGAAAAGAAATTATTAGAATAAAGCTACTTAAATTTTTAAATACCTATCTTTGTACCAAACTTATCTTGCCAAATTCATTTTTGACCCCCTTTTTTTTCCTATTGGAGAATTTCTGAAAATAATCCTAAATTATGATCTCTGCTATAATAAAGTTGTAAAAATTTTATTTCTCTTTTCTCTAACAAGGAAATAAGGCAAAATTGTGATAATTTTTTATAAAAATAAACACCCTGTGCCCTAGTTTTTTTAAAGACTACTTAAGTACTTCATAGATTTTTATATTTATTTTCCCATTTCAGCTAAAAACTCTGATGTCAGTATCCATTCTCTTCTCAATGGGAAGCCCCGTTTCTGTCGCCACTGTGATATAGTTGTTCTCAGTGCTGGTATTCGAAAGAAGACTGCCGATCTGCCAATGTCAAAAGAGGAGCAAGTGAGTCTAAAACTTTTCTTTGAAATCTCAATAGTTAAAGCTTAACTCCTACATCTCATTGCATTCCAAAACATCTGTGTTGATGGTCTTTAAAAAAAATTTCTTGCAATGTTTTCAGGAAGAAGAAGATGAAGTTATATTTTGCAGCACCAACTGTTACATGCAATTTGCATTAACTCACAGATCTACTGGTGTACTAGAAGAAAAGGTAAGTAAAAAGCTTAGTAGTTAAATTATCTTGAAATGTCTATTGAATGGCAATTTTATTTGTTTATTGAAAGGTTTTGAATACTTTAATAACTTTTTAATTTGTACTGGAGTTGTACAAAGAATTTTTAAAAGTATACATACTATTTTTGCTTTTTACTTGTAGTTTTTTAATAAAGTTTCTACATGGAAATTGTATTTGGCATATGATAATTTTGTTTTTCAGACTTACATTAACCTTAAAACTAGTAGCAAATTAATATGCCAAAAAGATTTTGTGAAAAAAACTAGCATTTAAAGTTATATGACTTGTTAAAAACTTGTAACAGTTTGCTGCAACATTTACCCAAAGTTTTAATCATATAACTAAATGTTAAACATTTTTTGCTTAACAATATTCTTTATACACCCATGAATTAAAATTATTTTCAATATTTATTATTATAATACTTTAAGAGATTTCACCATAAAAAAAAAATAGTTTCATTAAAAGAAAAACTTGGAAAATCTCTATAAAAGCCTCAAACTTTTTATCAGTACTGCAAGAAGGATTGAGAACTCTCTACTTGTTATTAATTAGCACAAAAGTTACAATAATGAAAGATGGGAGTATTTCACAAGATTTCTCAATTATTAAATGTAGGAAGCAGCTGCTGTAGTGGATCACATTGGGGATTCCACATTTGAGAAGAATCTCACCAATCCTGAAGATTCTTTGGGCTCATTCCTAACAGATGATAAGGATGTGCTGAAAAGTTTGGGAGACAGCATCAAGCATGAGAACCTAGATCTCCCACAGATAGAGCCCATGGATATTGACGACAATGAAAATCCAAATGCCAGAGTCAGTGTTTACCATAAAGGCGAGAAGACCAGTGGTTCTCATGGTATGGAATACAAGATGGATGTGGAAAAAATGGAAATTCCTGATGAGGTAGTAAATATTAATCTGATTATTGTTTGTGTTGTGTCTTGGCAGTCAGTTTAATTAAATTAGATTAATATCAATTTTGCATTAACGTACAAGTTAAGTACAAGGTTCATTCATATTTTTTCTATATTTTTCATTTGACCTATAAAATTACACAAAATTATAAAAAAAAAAAACCCAGCTAAATATTTTGCTTTATTGCGTATGTTTAACAGTTATTTATTTTGGTTGAAGTTGAAATTAACGCTTGATTGAACTGTTCAGGTGAAAGATAAAACTTGTACAATACTATTTTAAATGCACTTCTTTTTTTATCTGACTCTAAATTTTAAAACTCATTACTAAATAAAATTGAATTTTTCAGGATGTAAATTTGAAAATGAAATGGAAAAGCATTAAATACAGATATTATTTCCCTGATGCCAACCCTAAAACAAAGCGGAAAGATGAATCCTCAGAAAAGGTATCAATGATAGTTTCCTTTGCAATGATTGTTTGTAAAACTAAAATTGGCCAAACATTATTAGTTTATGAAATTTCAATAAAAATTTTGTATTTTCTTTCAATGACCTGTTCAGTACTGCTATGTTAAAATCATTTCTGAATGTTTTCTTTTCTTTTTCTATAGAATGTGCGGCCATTTTATCACATTATCAAACCTAGTCAGATGCCTAAAGATGAAAGAAAGTGCATTTTTTGTCATGCAATTGGAGATGGTGAAACAGATGGGCCAGCTAGGTTAGTATTAATTTTACTAATGAGATATTTTGTAGTTCATTACATTGTAAGTTTTTGTCATGCTTTCCTTTCGCTTTCAACTACTAATTAAAAGTGATTAAATTTCAAAATTTTCTTTCACTGAATGTTATAATTCAAATTAAGTTAAAAAACAGACTTGGATAAAACAAAAAAATATCTGTGCACAAAATTTTCTTTGAATATTTTCTGCAAATTAATGTGTTCCTGTCATTTAAATTTTCATTTAAAACATAGTTTAACTTCTTCATCAAAGGAGTGTAATAAATGCCTTTTTAACCACAAAAGTAGGAAAATTTTTTTTTAAATCAGAAACTGAATTTTTAAAAAAATTCTGCAACATTCTATAGTTTCTTACGCTCAACATTCTTGTGTGTGCCTATATTATCTGTCTTGTAAGGAATGACATTTACTTTCAATTCAAATTCAAAAGCTTAGATAACTGAAGTAATCTATCGAGCACATTTTTGGGATGACCCTAATCAAGTTGGACTTCAATATGTGTGTGTGATTATGTCTTGTTTCTTTGCCTAGATTGCTCAATGTTGATGTCAACAAGTGGGTTCACCTCAATTGTGCCCTGTGGTCTTACGAAGTGTATGAGACAGTAAACGGTGCTCTCATGAACGTGGAGCAAGCTTTCAAGCAGTCCAGGCACTTGACTTGCTGCCACTGCCACAAGCAAGGAGCTTCCGTTCGCTGTTTTAAAACTAGGTGTGTCAACATCTATCACTTCCCTTGTGCCAGAAAGGAACAGTGTGCATTCTTTAAGGATAAGGTAAAGATCTTGAACTTGGCATCCTTAGTTATGCTCAATACCAATTGAGGCACTTGCAGCAATAATGAGCTAACTCCAAACTAAAAGCTGTTGGAGTTAGCTCGTTTTTACTCCAAACGCTTCTATTACTTCCATTTACACTGTATGCCCCAATGGGGGTTTTGTGCCATTAAACACTTACCATACCTTCCATTTACAATTTCATTGTAGGCTGTTGCTGTTCATAATTAATTTTTCATGTTAAATTACCAGGCACAGATACAACAGAGCTCTAAGGGGAGGGCACTTTTTGTAGATCCCCTCTACCTTATATGCAAATAGACAAAATTTTACTTTTTTCCCCCCTTTTCCAAAATTTAAACAGTGAAACTGAAACTAAGTTTCTGAACCTATGATTGTGATGTAAACACCATTATTTTCTTTTAAAAGTGCAAATTTTTCTCAGGCGATGATAGGAGGCTTTGGGGGGGGGGGGTCCTTCCCCTGAAAAGAGTAGGGATTTTGATCCTAAATAACTCATTTTTGATAAGCACAAGTATAAACAAAAAAGTTTGAACAATCTGGGGAAAGTGACCCCTGATCCCTGGGCTGAAAAAAAAGAAATAAAGGTTAAAAAGAAGAAAAAGTGCATATTTTAAATGTTTCGTCTCCTAGAATCTACTGTCTTTTTTAGGCCTTTTCTCTCTTTTCCCTTTCTTTTTTTGCCCAAGGAGGGGCACTTTCCGGAGTGCCCCCCCCTTGAATCCACGCCTGTATGTTACACATTTTCCAAGTACAGTGGTTTCCATATTTTATTGGTTTTCTTTGGCCAATGATTGGATTGATTAATTAAAACCCCCAAAAAGTATTATAATTGAATTTTGTATGGGTTAGTATCAGGGGTGCAGAATATGTCCGAACGCCCGAACATGGTTCGGGGGAAATTCAGACAGGTTTGGGGAAATTTTTCCCTAAGTTTATAAAGAAAAAAAAACTCTACAAGTCCAAGTTGTAATTAGTAACAAATATTTTGGCTGGGGACAATATTATACCCTCCGAATTCTACGGAAATTAGGTGAAAACTACGGATTTACGCCGTAAAAACGAGTTTCCTTGGTGAATACCTGAAAGTTGGCTTTTCCTCCATTTAGACAGAAATGCAGGAAAAACAACGTATCCGTAGCGGAATTAGCGATTTTCACTAAAAACCGCGTTCTTGTTTAATCACAACGATGTTTTTGACTTAAAAGAACATTTTATAGCTAAGATGCCTTGTATGCAAGAAAGAATAAAAGAATGTATTGAGCCCATAAAAATTAAAACATAGATTATTTGGTAATTATTGAATCTTTCAGAAGTTCAGTAATTAAGTTATTATTCATAATTTTTATTATTTCATAATAAAACCTCTTTTTACTTTAGTAATAACATGAACTAGAATGACAATATGGGGTATTTTTGGAAAAATTTTGATGAAAATTTGGAAACATTTTTGGGGGAAATTTTGAACGAAATAAACTGTGTTCTGGGGAAATATTGGGCCCTGGAACATTTTCTGCACCCCTGGTTAGTATTTTAAAAAAGTATGGAGATACTCTAAAATATGGGCAATTTTATACAGATTCAAGTTTACTGTTTAAAGTATTAATAGTATTTTAGTATACAATTTATTTTATTTTTTATATGAGACTCATGAGAGTTTGTGTTAGGAAAACAATTTGTATTTTCATGAAAGATGAATTTTTCCTTTTTTAAGTTCAGCTTATCTTATTTCAATTCCATTTCTAATGTGGGTTCAAATTTTCTGGTTTTTTATTAATAGCTAGTGTAAAGCCTGATTTTTTTGTAAAATAATCTTAAAACTATTGTAGGTGAAGATTTATTAAATGTTGGTCGTTTAGGTTAATTAAAGGATTTAGTTTATTGAAGATAGCTATAAGTTTATTTTCCTTTTAGACTCTACTTTGTCCTCAACATGCTCATCGTGGAAACATGGAAAATAAGCTGGACTCTGTTGCTGTCTTCCGCAGAGTTTATATCAATAGAGAAGAACATAAACAAGTTGCCAGGTATTCTATCTTCACTTCTTAAAGTTCTGAATCATAAGGCATCTAACTTTGTTTTTTCTACATTAAACACCTAATTTTTAATATGCTTTCTAAGAGTCTTTTTTTCCGTGTAGCATGATTCAAGATGAAAAGTTTGTTCTTCGCATTGGAAGTTTGATTTTTCTTAACATTGGACAGTTATTACCTACACAGATTCAAGCATTTCATAATTCTAACTGCATTTATCCTGTAAGTAGATATTTCAATATCCTTAGGGGCTACCTTCATTTTACTAGTTACTAATTTGATTGGTCTTGTTTTCCCATGATTGATGCATATATTAATTTCCTTAGGTTGGATACAAAATCATTCGCATGTATTGGAGCATGAAGAAGCTTGGCAGGAGAAGCCAGTATACATGTACAATCAATGAAGTTGGTGGTAAACCAGAATTCTGCATTCAAGTTAAAGAAAATGAAAAAGAAGTGATATTGAAAGATAAAGCAGCAAAAGGTAATCAAGTTTTTTCTAATATTTTACCTGGGGATTGATTTAAAGAAAGTTTTATGAATATTTGTGGACTCAGTATGATCCTATAATTTGATTGGTGTAAAACATGAGTGTCTAAAAATCTAATTATCTAAAAAAAACCAGTGTCTTTGTTTCTAGTTAGTTATTTAATTATACAAGCTGTAAGTATTTAACTAATAAAAAAATTCAAAAAGAACAAACTCATTTTTATCTTTTGAACTTTAAAAATATGAAGTAAAATGGCTGGTTAGTTTTCTTATGTGTATCTTATCTTATTCTTTATCTTTATGTGTATGTAACCATCTTGATTTCTTTTTTAGGGGTATGGCAGAAAGTTATATACCCTATTGAGAAAATGCGTAAACAAGCAAAGACCATTAAGATATTCCCTGATTTTATTACTGGAGATGATTTGTTTGGTTTGACAGAACCAGCTGTGCTTCGTATTGTAGAATCGGTAATTTTCTTTAGTAGCATTTATCCATGTAACAGCAGTGTATACATTATTTTTAATCAAATCTTGTGAGGATAACCATGCAAAATGTTTATTTCCAGTTGCCTGGTGTGGATACATTGAATGATTACAACTTTCGATATGGACGTTCTCCATTCCTGGAGCTACCCTTGGCTATCAATCCCACAGGATGTGCCCGTTCTGAACCCAAATTACGCACACATTTCAAAAGGTAAGTTTGGGATTCTTATCACTGATGATCTTGTTTCTTTTGTGAATAAGGCTGTTAAAGTTCATGCCTAATGTTTTTTTTTGTGTCTGCAGGTCCCACACTCTTCATACCAGCAACAGTTCTAGATCTTCTTTCCACTCTGCATTTGCTGGTATGGAAGTTTCTTCATCCCCATATATTAAGCAGTTTGTACATTCGAAATCGTCTCAGTATCGGAAAATGAAGACTGAATGGAGAAATAATGTTTACCTTGCCAGGAGTAGGATTCAGGTAGGACATTATGTTTTCTTTGCTGGGAAATATCATTTAGTTAGAAATACTAATTGAATTTTGAAATTATTAGTTCCTAATGTGTTTGTTAAATAAAATGTAACAATTGGTTTTGGTTGATATGACACTAATGAATAAATTGCGTTAAATTTGTTGAATTTAGCCATGTATCCTAAACAGCTGGAGGAATTTTAGGATTTCACCAATTTTACTTACCTACCTTTTGTATGGAACATTTCTTCCTTTGTCACTTTTATGCTCTCTGGCCTTTTCTCCCCTTCTTTAAATATTCTAGATTGTCTTAAAATCTCTTTTTTTTTTTCTGAAATCCATCATCTTTTCTAAAAAAAATACTTTGCTATCTATATGTATCTCATAATGCAAATAAGTTCAATAATATTTGCTTACTTAACTGTGATACATTTTAGGGACTTGGATTGTATGCCGCAAGAGACATGGAAAAACACACCATGGTTATTGAATACATCGGTCTTCTTATTCGCAATGAGATCTCTGAAAGGAATGAAGCTATTTATGATGCCCAGGTTTGTTAAGCTACACTTTTTTTTAAACGCTTTTATTAGACTTGTTAAAATTTTACTTCAATGAAAAAGTAAAAAAAAAATTGTCATGTTCATTACCTAATTTTTATTTACCATATTATATCTTATTCCTTTTTTTTATTCCATGTGTTATGATGGAGTTTCAAAGACTTTTTAAACCAGAGTATTTTTTTAAGATTAAACATGTTAATGATGCAGTAATATTAATTTGAAGAAGTTTGTTTAGGAAATGCATTCTAGAGTGTCTTTTCATTTATTCATGGATCAAAAGACTCATTTGAATGCTAAATTAATAATTTGTGTCAGTTTTATTCTAAAAATAGAAAAAAAACTGATTCATAACATACTCCAACTTCAGAACATAAATAATTTTCATTCTGTCCGTTTGAAACTAACTCTTTACTGTGCTTTTCAGAACCGGGGTGTGTATATGTTCCGCCTTGACGAAAACCGTGTGATCGATGCCACCCTGTGTGGAGGTCTGGCTAGGTACATGAACCATTCATGCTACCCCAACTGTGTGGCCGAAGTTGTTCAGATTGACAGAGAGAACAAAATACTTATCATTACCAATAGAAAAGTGTTGAGAGGGGAAGAAGTAAGTTGTTTTAGTTGTAAACTTAAATTTACATTTTTTTTTTACTTTTCTTCAGATCCTAATAACATATGGCCCATGGCCCGGATGCAGCCCTCTTTTTGTGACTTGAAAAGTCTGGAACGATTCCAAAAATAAATTGGTTGAAAAAATTTAATTAAAAAACTCATTTTTTGTGAACAATTGAGGACTTTCTGAAGAATTCTCAAGTAGACAAATTTTAAACTGGTATTATTATGTAACAAATGCAGATAAGTGAAGATGGAATGCATGGGCTTGCAATATGTTTCATAAAACATAATATGGGATCATGTTTCTTAATTATTAAATTATTTATAATTTCTCCCAGTGCCAGGAGCAAGGTCAAGAAAATTTGAATTTATATTTTGGCCCACTGCAAGTTATAATAGCATATTTTAACCTGCATCCCCATTAAAGTTGTAAAGGACTGGTCTATGACATTCTCTTGAGTTATTCTTTTCCATAGTTTTTAATAACTATTAATTGAGTATTGGAACTGCAGTAGTTGGAATGTATTAAAAAATTTTTTTACTAATAGAGATGAATCTGAGTCTGAGGTTTGATCAAAGCACCCTAGAGTGTCTTGCTATTTTGTTTGTAGATGGTAAGACTCATAAGTGTGCTAAATTACTTGTTTGTTTCAGTTTTATTGTATTTTTATACTCTAAATTGATCCATTACAGTTTTATTAATGCTTTAGATTTTGAATTTTTGTGGGCATTAAAAAAATCTTAAAATCCTATGTAATCTTTAAGAAAGTAATTATGGTCTATTTCATCATAAACTAACAGATTTTTAGAAAAATGATTAGAACAATTTTTAAAATTAAGGACTTTCAATTAATAAAAGAGCATCAAACAGCTTTTGGAACTGGGTGAGAAGCTGGGTTAAAAGTGTGTGCAAAAGTTTGTAATAAATCAAGGGTGTTACAATTTTGTAATTGACTTTTTTCAAAACTTCAAATAGTTTTCAAGATTGGAGCGGATGGATTGGATTTTGACCTTTCTGCTAGAGAGTGTTGAAATTGGTCTTATCAAATAGAGCATAGTCACTTTACTATACCTAGACACCACTTTTATTACTACACCTAAGGGATTATGAGCATTCAAAAGTTCAAGGTGGTGGACACTTATCTTGGGACAACCTGAATATGACTGGGATGCCTCAAAGTTCTGCAAAGGGTGCTGTGACTTTGAAAAGTTTGGAAACCCCTACCCTATTTCTTATTTAAAATAATTTGGGTAGTCTAAATTTTTTCTCAACAGTTGTTCAATATCAATATGCACTTACACAATTTTTTTTTTACAATAAATCTTTCAAATAGAATTCGTATACTCTTTCTAAAACTTAAATTTTATCTGACTTGACTTCACAAAATGTGTGAATAACATGTTTCAATGTATTTTAATTCAATGGATATTATATGAAGGATTTCTCATTTTGTTTTCAGCTGTCGTATGACTACAAGTTTGCAGTGGAAGATGAGCAGCACAAAATCCCCTGTTTGTGTGGAGCACCTAACTGTAGGAAATGGATGAACTAAAAAAGAGTTGTGCTTCAAAATCAAAATGCAAATTTTCAAAAACATTTACTGTGAAACAAAAACATTGTAAATTATTGTTTTAAACAAAAAGTCTTGTAAATAAGATTTTTATTAGATTTATATTTTTTTCCATGATCCAGCTATGTTGAAATCAGTTTTTAATTTTGAAAGTTTTTGTCAATTTTAAATCATTTTTACAAACCAAAAGCATTTGGTCCGATTTAAAATGACGTCACTGTTGGTCACTCATGTATTATGTGGTGAAATTTTTCAACAGAAAAATGCTAAGTTTGGATATGGACTTATTTCTGTACAGGAAATAAGATGTTTACTGTGCATAATTCATCATATTCTAATATTTTAATTTAATGTTATTTTATCAATGAATCATCCCAGTTTGATGTTGACAACTTTCCATTTGAAAAGAGATCATCCCTGTTTTGTTTTTGTACATTGTGAATTATATTTCTGCATTTCTTATTTTTTTCGTCCATTGAATCACTGTAGATTTTTTGCATCTCTCATTTCCATGTTTGTTGGCAATTTTTTTGTTCTTGCATGTTATGAATTGAGCACTTAAATTAATTTTTATTTGGGAATGGAATATTATATTTACATGCTATTCTACTGCAAGAACCTTTTAAGTCACTCTCACTACTGTGAAACATTTCTCATTGACTTTTAAATTTCTATAATTGTCTTACTTTAGTCAAAATTGTTCTTTTTAATGATTTATTTATCAAGTGTTTTATGTAAATCGCTGTTTCTTCTTCGAATTTAAAAAATATTTATGTTTTAATCCATGCATTCTACACAAAGATAGATACAAATTTATTTATTTTCAGATTGACTGAATTTTAACTGGAGCTTTTTTTATGCTCTCATTTTTAAAAAAAGTCAATGGATTAAATTATGATATTCCAGTCACTTAAATTAAAAATATCCTTTTCTCAATGAAGATGTTAATTATGAAATGTTTATTGAGGGAGAAATGTTTTGCTATATAATCTTGGTAATGGATTACATGATAGAATAATAAATGCTGTGTGGTTTATTTAACCATCAAGATGTTAAGGATTCATCAGATATACCTTCCTTTGGTGTTAAAAAAATGGAGGAATTTTCATTTTTACTAATGTAGTATTCAAGCCAAGTACAATGCTACATTTTCTTCTGTACAGTTATGTGTAACAAAATTCAAGTAGGCTTAGGTTAAACTTTACTTTTAACAAACAATGTGCTTTGATAAGTTTTCGTACTATATTAATCAATTTAGTTGATAACGTATATTCCATTCTTACTGAATTATAGGCTATGAATTTTGTACAGTGTATTTATATAATTTAAGACTTTGAATTGCTGAAACTTTCAGAAAAATAAACCATGTGAATATCTTGCACTTTTGCTTATTTCCTTGTATACATAAATCATACCTTGTGTTCTGTACAAAGTGATGTGTAGTTTTTCTTGCTATTTCATCAACTCTGCAATGTTGCATGTGAATGATGACTGGGGATACTGTAATCAATTCCAAAAGTATTATTGCTGAATAAATATCTATAGTTTTAAGCTAGAGCTTTGCATTGGGATTTTATAATATACTTTACACAGGTATGAGTATTAAATGTTGTCAATTGTTATATTAAATGTTGTCAATTCAGGTTTTTAAATGCCCAATGTTTTAACTCTAATTTTCCAGGTTTATCGTTAATTTGTGTTTTGATAATCTTAAATCTTCATAGTTTCCTTTCAAGAAAATAGTAGGGTTTCAGGGTAAGTACTTTTAAAAATCTATCAATATTTTAAAACTACTACTTCTGCTGTTAGATGGATAATTACACTGGGCAACAATTTTTGACAAAGTTCGTGTAAAAATAATAAAAACAGCCATTTCCTATTGATTTTGACTTTCTAAACACGAATATCACCATAAAAATTCTGGGTTGGTTCTTGTTTCAGAAATACAGAGGGGTCATGATATACTGTGATTAGTGCAGAAATATTGCAATTTTTAAAACATTGCTCAGGATAAATTTATAATTTAGGCATGAATATGAGTAATATTTATTTAGAATGTCTTCAAGCATACAACACATGCAGAAAACATGTTATAATACAAATTTTTTGTCACTGTCATAAAAAATTTTATCGTTATTTAGATGGAAATTATAGCATTGTGTTTCGCATGTATACAGAAGGTTTGATAGCATAAAAATGGTCTCAGACCATGTAAATAAATCGCATCTTTTCAAAAAAATTGTCAAAATTAAGTCTAATAATGATTTTGCTTCGAAATAGTCGTAAACTCCCTTCCATTCCCCTTAAATAGGTTGCGCGCCATGGAAGATACTTATAAACACATTCAGAAGCTCCTAAACCGTATTTAGTTTATGAAATATGACTTAAGTGGTCTGTGATCACCTCAAGGAATACTTAACCGATACTTTCAACCGGACTTTTAAAAATTTGGATGTTTCTTTGAGAATGAAACAGTCGGCTATAACTCTGTATTCAATAAAACAAATCTGCGTTCAACTTTTGAAGATACAAATGTCATGAACATTGTAAACAGTCTAAGTACCCTTTCTACACACTTAAGATATCTTATCTTACCAGCTCAACACATTAAATGTCATCTATAAGCTTTTTAAATACTATTTGGGAGCATTTGATCAGAGTAAATCAAAGTTCAACTTTACAACACAAATTGGCTTTTTATAAGAGATTGAAATGGTAAATATCTTAAAGCCACACATCCTATAACTAGATAATTTAGGGACAAGCCCGGGGAGTATTTCTAAGTGTATATAAATGAGATTTAGCATAGTAAACCAGAACAAAGTCTGATAGTCTATGTTTGCAGTTGTAACCAACTTTTGGACGTATTTTAGATCAATTCTAGACGTGAGTATAACCAAAAGAGCTAACAAACCTTTCAATTATATTTTGGTAAGACTATTTCATGTTTTAATGGTTATTTCTTTAAGAATTAAAGTGATAAACATCACTTAAAAGGTAATTTAAATGAATTCTTGCGCTTCTGTCATACATAGTAAAATCTCAACTTTACGAAAAAACCGGAACCAAGATCGAATTTTTATTGCCATATTCGTGTTTAGCAGGCTGAAATTACATATAATTTGACATTTTCATCAATTTTACATTTTCACTGTTGCCCAGTGTTATTAGAGAGAAAAAAGGGTATGATACCATTTTCTTCATGCAATTTGGGGAAACATAAATTGCATCTTTTTTTTATAATTGTTTAACATTATAAGAATTTATATATTTCTATTTAATGAATATTTTAACTGAAAATACATGAAGGGAAGAATATTATCAATCAAAATTGGTTAGGAAGGGGTATCAATCAAAATTGTTAAATATTAAAATAAAATTATGAAAAGATGATTGATTTTTGTATTGGTGCCACATCCCTTCTCTTTTGATCTAATGTATGAATTTATTTATTTTTGGTGTGAACCCCTGTTATTCAAGCCACTATTGCATCACAGTGATCCAAATGATATGTTGACTATTTACTCTCCTCACAAATGTCTGTTTTGTTTTAAACGCGGCGAATCATGCTAAAGATCCTCTCTCACCTCTCCAAATCTCCCTTTTCTTCTCCCACGGCGAAACCGCGACATTTCCCAATTCCAAACCGCGTTAAATCGAATTTTCACTTCTCACGGATTCGATTTCGGCATATTTTTCACACAGACAGACGCATTATTTCGCGTAGCATGGCCGTAAGTAGCAGATGCGTTGCATGAAAATAGTACTTCGAACTGTGACATGAATTTTGAATAATCCGCGTTTCTCTGTTGGTGTCCTCAAGAGCTGAAGTCACCAGGAGCTTGTCATAATATGTATCTGGTTCCTGTCGTAAAATGTGCATGGATGAATGCGTATTGAATTTTGTTCAGTTTTTCTGGGCTAAATTTCCGATATGTAGCGGAAGGATGGAGTGACGTAATGTCGATATAGTTTCGAGAGCGTTTTTTGGTAGGGTTCGTTCTCAAGGAGCAAGGACAGTGGTTTCAAACTCGAAGATGTTCGTGGACATTTCGGCCTGAAATATCATCACTCACCATCAATTGAATCGTCAGTTTGAAAAAGGGAATAAGTCCAAAAACCAAGTTTTGAGAAAATCGGGAAAAAAACTGCAAGTAATGGAATTTTCATTGTATGTATAACAACCAAATTTGTACTAGAAATTCAGGACCCTATTTAGAGAACAGAATAATCATCGAAAAAACTATAAGTTTATTCAGAAATATTTTACAGTTCAAAAAAGTTAATGGACTTGTTCCTTTTTCAACCTTATGAAATTTTACCTGACAAAATATCTTTTAGTTCACAGCACAAAAGTGAAAAATAAAAAGACAAACAAATAAAATTAAAAATTAAATGAAACTGGAATGGAGAACTGGACAATGGAGTAAAATTTTTACTGGATAAACAAAGTGAAAACACTTTTAATTTAAAAGTAAATTTTATTTTAGCTTATTAGTTTAGTTTACACCAAAAAGGTTAATAAAAAAACAAATTTCAAATCTCTCTTTAATATAGAGAGATTTAAATTATAGAGATTAAGTAACAGTGACCGCCACCGTTGATTTTGAAAATTTTAATTTTGAATTATCACTACACAGAAACTATTCAACGGAAATTTATGAAATTTTAATCATTTGTTGATAAATGTATGTGGATTGATTTCGTTCTAAAAGCTAATTGATGAGATAATTAGTTCTAGAGTTATTTAATGTCAAAGTCGAAAATTAATTTTTTCCTGCTGCGTTGAGAGTTCTCCAGCAAAATCGATTAGCAGCAGAAATATAATTTTTTGCAGAAACACATATATACAATACTCTTATATATGAAGTTTTGCACCTCGTCGCACTTTTATCGAATTAATTTTGAAGTAATTAAATTTAGAAATTTTTTATGCTTTTTTGGTTCTACATTTATAAAAGAAAAACTACTAATCACGGCAGAGCTGTGATATTTTAAATCAGGGATAGCCAACCCGCCATAATTTTTCACCGCTTAAAACGATAATTTTCAAATGGAAGTCTGTCTAGGGGAATATTTTAGGAAATAGCCTATTGTTAACACTATTTTATACACCCTGTATACGTATGACCTTTTTTTTTTACATAAGATATAACTGGTTCTAAACTTTAATGCAAAAACCAGAATAAAAATTTGATACACATTTTATTAACAGTATAAAAGATAAAGTAATACATGTACAACATTCAGTCAGAAAAAATTCTGGCTAACATACAGAATAAAATTTCTTGTACAAAAAAATAGGGAAAGTATTCTCGAAAAGTAAGGGGAAGTAAAAGCACAACCAGCGAATGTCTAAAATTCATATTCAATAACAAGCTTTTTTAGTACACAAGTGGTTTGTGTTCATGATTAAATTTGTAATTTATAGCAGCACCGCTTTGAATCAAAATGTTAACTATTTCGAAATACCCTTTATTGACAGCAACATAAAGTGGCGGATCTCTATCACAATATCTCCCGCAATCTAAAATAGCACCGTTTTGTACCAAAAATTTGACTATTTCCAAACTTCCGTCCATTACAGCTATGTCAAGTGGTATCCAGTCACAATCTAAGCTCCTGCAATCTAACACAGCCCCATTTTCAACCAAAAATTTTACTATTTCCAAATACCTTAGTGTCACAGCTGAATGGAGGGGAGTATTGCCAATATTACATTTGCAATCTAAAACAGCCCCACTTTCAAACAAAAACGTTACTATTTCTAAACACCCTTCCACCACAGCTACATGAAGTGGTGTTAATCCACCTTCATTCTTGTAACCTAAGTCAGCATTCCCCTCTACCAAAACTTTCACGGTTTCCAAATTTCTTTCTTTCACGGCAACATGAAGTGGCGAATCGCCATCATTATTCTTGCAATCTGAAACAGCTCCAACTAGTACCAAAACTTTTACTATTTCCAACATCCCTTTTCTCACGGCAACATGAAGTGGTGAATCACCGTCATTATTTCTGCAGTCTACAACAGCTCCTTTTTCCAACAAAAATTTTACTGCTTCCAAACTCTCCAGTGTTATAGCCGTATGAAGCGGCGAATCACCATCATTATTTCTGCAGTCTACAACAGCCCCTTTTTCCAATAAAATTTTTACGGCTTCCAAATTATCCACAGCCATATGAAGCGGTGTATCACCATCAATATTCCTGCAATCAGTAACACCAATTTTTTCAGCTAAAATTTTTACGATCTCCAAACACCCACCTCCCACAGCATCATGTAATGGTGTACCAGTATAATAGATACTGTGAGTTATAGAAGCACCACTTTTTGCTAAAACTTTTACCATTTCTAAACGCTGGTAGTCTACAGCCATATGAAGGGGCGTAAATCCACGTCCATTTTTGTGATCTACATCAGCACCACTCTCTGCCAAAATCTCTACTATTTCCAACCTCCCTTTTTCCACAGCCACATTAAGTGGTGTATCACCCCAGCGATTAGTGTAATTTAATGCGGCACCACTATCAATTAAAACTTTAAGTATTTGGGGACATCCTTTTTGCACAGCTTTGTGGAGAGGCGTATCTCCATAATCGTTTCTGTAATGTGAAACAGCACCACTTTTAACCAAAAGTTTTACTATTTCAAAATGTCTTAGTGTGACAGCTGAATGGAGGGGAGTATTGCCTTGTTTGTTCCAGCAATGTACGACAGCGCTATTCTTCACCAAAACTTTCACTATTTCTAATGTTCCTTTATTAACAGCAATATGAAGTGGTGAATCACCATTCTTATTCCTACAATCTAAATAAGCACCACTATCTACCAAAACTTTCGCTATGTCAAAGTTTCCTTCTTTTGCAGCTACATGAAGCGGCGCATCACCATTATCATTCCTATAATATGTTACAGCGCCACTTTCAACCAAAAATTTTACAATATCCAAACATCTTAATTTCACAGCTACATGAAGTAGTGTATCACCATGATTGTTCCTCCAATCTAAAGCAGCAGAACTTTTTACCAAACTTTTTACGTTTTCCAAACATCCTTCTTTCACAGCTACATGAAGAGGAGTATCACCATTATTATTCCTGCTATTTGAAACATCATATTTTTCTACTAAATCTTTAATTTCTTCCAAACACCCGTATTTCAGAGCTATAAGAAAAGGGGTATCACTATAAACATTCCAAAAATCTAAAACAGCACCATTCTCTACCAAAACCTCTGCTATTTCCAATATTCCTTTTTTCAAAGCTAAATGAAGTGGTGTATCCCCATAATTATTGCGACAATCTAAAACAGCACCACTCTCTACCAAAACTTTCGTTATTTCTAACCTTCCTTCTTTCACAGATATATGAAGGGGTGTATCCCCATGATCATTCCAGCAGTTTAAAACAGTACCACCATCTGCCAAAACTTTTACCATTTCCAACTCCCCTTGTTTTACAGCTACATGAAGTGGCGTATAACCTTCATTGTCGTAGCAATCTAATAGAGCACCTCTCTTTACCAAAATGTTCACTATTTCCAAATACCCTTGTTCCACAGCAACATGGAGTGGCGTACCACCTTCAGTATTCCTGTAATTTAAAACAGCACCACTTGCAACCAAAATGTTCACTATTTCTAAATACCCTTTTTTCACAGCTATATGGAGTGCCGTTTCACTCTGCCGAAACCTTTTTGCATCATTCCTGTAATCTAGAATATCACCGCTCTCTATTAAGACTTTCACAATTTCTAAATACCCTTCTCTCACAGCTATATGTAATGGTGTATCATAAATCTGATTCTGGCAAAATAAAGTAGCCCCACCTTCTAATAAAACTTTCACTATTTCTAAATACCCTCCTCTCACAGCTACGTGAAGTGGTTTATCTTTATAATCATCTTCATCCCATAAAATTCCAGTTTCTGCCAAAACTTTTACTATTTCCAAGGACCCTTCCTCTATTGCTTGATGAAGTGGCATACTACCATGATTATGCGTATTATTAAATACTGCCCCTTTTCTTAACAAATATTTTATTATTTCCAAACTACCTCCTTTCACAGCTACATTAAGTATGTCGCTGTGATTGGAATCAAAAATACCCAAAAAATGCCCACTTTCTACCAAATATATTACCATTTCCAAATGCCCTAGTCTTACAGCATCATGAAGTGGCATACATCGATGGTATTCCTCGTATTCTAAAGCAGCACCACTATCTTTTAAAAGTTTTACAATATCCAACCCATTATTTTCCACAGAAACATGAAGGGGGGATTTTCTATCATTGTCCTGGGCATTTAAATCTGCACCAGAACATATTAACATCTTAACTAAAGGAGTAATATCTTCTCCCTGCGTGCTCAAGGCAGCTGCGATGTGCAGGGCAGTTTTCCCACTTAAACTTTTAGTATTAACATCAATGTTAGGAGCGTATGATAGCAACATCCTAACCATAAAACAATTGCGCTTTCTCACAGCCATATGAAGCGCAGAGAGCCCTTCTTCATTTCTCGCATTCACTGAATTACCTGACATAGACATCAGCACTGCACGAATATATTTTTCCTCGTAAGAGTTGTTTGCTTTTGAATAGTCCAGCACAAACTGATGAATCAAGTAGTTTCCTGTAGCATATTTCACTCGACAAACTAAGGATTTGAGAGACATTGGTTCACGCAACTGCTTACTTGATTCGGGATCCATACCTGCAAACTAAAAATATCAATAAATAAATTTAGTAGGACAAAATAAAGGTTTTAGGGCAGGGCATGAAATTTCAGCTCTAAAGGTACTAGCCAGACTAAAATTTTTACTCGCCACTACTTTGGATTCATATTTTTTTTTATTTTAAAAAATAGTGTTTACAGAAACATTATGGAAAGTAAAACTTTAAAAGAATGTAAAATTAAAATACACTGCAATAATGCCCGTAACATATACATGAGGTTTAAAAATTTCAAAGGGGGGTTGGGGACACTCGCCCCCAAAATACTTTAAAAAATAAATAAAAAAATACTAGCAAAATACTTTTGAAATTAGCCCCTTTTTAAAGTACTACTGTAGTACATACTTATTCAGAGCTTATACAACCAAAGAGGACTGCGCTTTGAAAGTGGTAGAATTTTAAAGGAAAAACGGTATTAAAAGACGTGAAAATTTCGAGAAGGGTTTGGAGGTCCTCCCCCAGAATTTTTTTCAAAATTTTACAAAAATTAGTGTTTTAACTTTTAAACCATTTTGAGACCCTTTGGGTTACACTTCTAAGAGGATTTCTCTTTGTAAATTGGAGAATTTTCAAGGGGAAACTGTATAAAAATTGGTGTCAAAATTTCGGGGGGGGGATGGAACCCTAAAATACTACATGAGTGTTTCCAAATGTGAAAGATGAGCTTGTTTTGACGAGCACATTGAGTCTATATCTGGTTTATTTTCTGACGATTTAAGAACAACGGAAATTAGAAATTAAAGAAAAATGTATTCTTTTCAAATTTCTTTGCGGAGCACAGTTTGGGAACCGCTGTTTTATAGTGTTCTGAATTCGAAACTGACCTCTTTTTAATTTTAATAAGGCACAGAATTTTTTAACAATTTATGTAAATAGGACAATATTTAATTAAAAAGGTGTACACACTTAAAAATAATTTTTTTTTATTCAAACTGTCGCGAGCTTATTCACCACTACAAGAGTCAGATTATTCAAATGAGTTATAAATACCGACTGAAGCGATTATTACTCCGAAGTATACTTTTGAGTCGTATGACCTTCGGATCGGTATCTACTCGTGGCTCACGCACATGCCACATTGGTCAAATTTATTATTTAAGTCATTACATTTAATGTTTTTTGGTGCACTGAATTCAAAAGTAATTTATGTTTTGCCCTAGAATGTCATATGTCCTGAGGATTTAGGTAACTTTGTAAAATAAGTTATTACTTTAATGCTAATGAAAATAGCATTATGAAATTTTTTTTATTATACCTATATTCTTAAAAAATAATTATATAAGATAACTAATATGAGCTCATTTATACACTCTAAAGCAAATTTTTCCTCCTTATGAGGCCCCCTTTAGTACATTTTCCCTTGTGAGTGGTAACAAGAATGGCTCAATGAAGCCTTCAACAATAATTTGGAATGAAAGTACTACTATTATAAATCTTCCCTGGTATTTTCTCTCCTTGTCTATAATGTCCTAATGAGATGGTTTACTATGTGCATGAGTCATAACTCCTAAATACAAAGGAAAGTGAGTAGTATTTTTATGTTTAATTATTAAGTATTATGTGTAATTATGTATGTTTATTATGTAAATATGGTTACTTTATTTTCGCACATATTTATTATGTGTTCTGGTGTATGTGGCCTTTTTGCCAATAAATATTTATTATTGTTATATAAATTGAGAACAGAAAGATGGAATTACAACCAGCTCCAGGGGGCACGTAGCCAGTGGTCCACCAAGCGTGACCCCTATCACACTGAATGGAAATTGTTTCAAATGTTTAAAAGAATAGTGTTTTAGTGTAGCCAAACATATCGAAGTGAACGAGTACCAAAACGAGGGAAAATTCTATACCCACGTGGTCAGTTATCTTATCTGTAATTGTCCAAGTTAATTCTAAGTAAATTATTCGCATACACAACTACTCCGATTTACTATGAAAATCTTGTTTAAATATCCTTCTGAAAATTGGTTTTTCACTCAAATTGTATTTTTGCCCAAAATATTTTTTTCAATGATTTTCAAAAATGAAATTCTTTAAGATAATTTTACCTTAAAAACCGAACAAAACTAATGGCGGCTTTACACCACGTGATTTGCGACTAAAATGAGAGCGCGACAGAAAAGAACCAATAGGAAGCCTCGAAAACTGTCGCCGAGTTTCAGCGGCTGTCGCAATTGCAGGGGCTCTACTACCAACCATATGGGTTCGTGTGGAATCGGGTTCTTTTCCATGTCACGTGGTCTGGCAACCCGACTTTCCCCTTAGGACTACTTTGATTTACAATAGAGTGTGGAAAAATTCCGCACAATAGAGTTAGCCAACGAGTTTCAACCCACCACCTCATGTCTATACTCGACAGCAACGTTTCCTGAACCCAGTACGTCACCACACGGAAGGAGAAAATGGGTATAAACAGAAAGCCTGTTGGGTTGCTAGGAGGAGTTTCCTCACTCAAATCGTAATGAAAAAGTACTATATATACATGAATTTAACAAAATAATCATATTTTTAAATTGACGTTCTTCATTTCACTGAAAATTCGGACACCTCGATGGGAACTACTTTGTTTGTTAGTGACGTCATAGGGTCAACTTAAGTTGCTGTCTAGTATAGGTGAAATGGAAATTCCAACAGCGGATTAACATGGCGGCGGACAGTTCTGCTTTACATAACCACAAAAAAAAGCTCTTTTCTCATGTAACATGACTGTCAATAAGTAGCTTATTTAATTTTTTATCTTTAACCCGTAGCAGGGGACGATGACGTCTCACAGACCGTGCAACATCCCCCCCCCTTCCCCCTATCCCATGCTGGGTCGAATTGAATAGAATTTTTTCCTAGCTTCCCCTTTCTTGACTTTGGAACTGACCCTTTCCTATCAGCAAGTTTTTACAAGTGCATCCGTTCGAAATTCCACAAATTCTTTCCCAGCGGTCCGGAGACCTCACACTCAGTGTAACGGTTTTTGTCCAGACTTAGGACGCATGGCTTTGAAGCTCATTCATTGTTCTACAATGAGTTTTCTCCTATTAAAACTTGCATTACATATTAAGTAATAAAAACAAAACAGTTAATTAATAATAGATGCGTTTTATTTTAAATTATAAAGAATTTACTGCACTATGTGGTTTCTATCGAAAAATTTTCTGGGAAAACTTTTATTTTATCATAAAGTTAAAATATATTTTTCTATGAAGAGATAAATGTTCCAAGAACAATGTTCTGAAATATCAGAATCATACTTTAATTATAATTTTTTAAAAAATATTTGCGTGGTCTGTGAGACCGCACGTCCCCTGGTATGTTCATTTTTTCACCTCCCCTGTTAAGGGTTAATTATTATGTATTGTTTCATAGATTATGTATGTTTTATAGAAAAAGATATATTACTTGAAATTTTTTTAAACTGAATCAATACAATACAAAGAATGATTTTAATTTTTAGAAAAATTGAGTACCCTCGGGCCGGTAGGGGGCCCGGTACCCAAAACTTTTAATATTGAGTAACTAAGACGGATATCATTTTGAATATTTTGGAAATTAATTTGTTCACATAAAGGTCCAAAAATGAGTAAATTCCCAGTTTTCTAGGGCATATTTGCAAAAATTTTATGGGAGAAGACCCCCAGACCCCCTTTATCACTTGTTACTCATCGTATTATCAAGAAAACGACACTTTTAAGTTAAGTGAAATACAGATCTTGCCTAGATATATTCTAAATATTACATTAAGCCTATGAATGCATGGGTGGAGGTACTTCAGAAAATTTCGCCCCCTACCTCGAAATGAGAATATGTCATTGGGGGCCCGCTTCTCAACCTTGTACCCGGGGCCCGACTTGGCTCTCGGCGGCCCTGGGCATCTCACCAGCGAGATGGCAGTGTGAACTGATGATACTTTCAATAATTTATAACTCATAAAATACATAAATGCTTTCTACTTGCGTACTTAGTTAAAAATCTATTTAAATTGTTCACAATACGGAAATATATTTACTGATGTTTTACCACAAAATGTTAAGAACTTTAAAAATATTTAAAAGTAAACAATTTCTTAAAATTTTCTTTATCTTAAGTTATAAGAATAAAGACTTCTATTTTAGGGGGAAAACCTGTTGTTCCTATATTAAATTAAATAGTAGTTTTCACAGAGTACTAGAACAGAGAGTCCACGGCCATAGGCCATAATGGAAATCGAAAATCATGACATCTTGTTACAGGTTGGGAGAATTGTGGCGCTGGGATCGCACTAAATTCACTAGCGCCTGGATCCAGTCTGAATCGTTCGCCGGTTGCCTATGGGAGATCGAAAACACATTTTTGCGCATGCGCTGATTTCTAATTTGGCGAGAGATTTAAGCGGCCGGCATACGTTCCAGACTCTAGTGTGGCGCCCTCACATCAGTAACGCATTTGAAAATAGCCTCGTGGACCCTCTGTTAGGATATTTCTCTGTGGTAGTTTTAACGTGTTCTATTACTGAACCTTTCTTTCTTTCATACAATACAATAGGAACTTTCTATATGTGTTAGTAGATGGCGGTCCAACGGTATGCCTTTTTAAAATACGGGAAGTCAAAGAAGTAGGTTTAAATAGAGCGAAGTAAAAACTCAAAATACGTCAAATTAAGTCATTTAACACGCGATAAAGTATATAAAAAGCTTATAAATGGCAATTAAAGCATTATGTGGTGTACAAAATCCCTTTTTTTTGTTGCAATTTCGTTGAGATTGGTCGATGAGAACCCGTCGTGTTGGTAAAATAGCCTCGAACTCATAGAGCCACCTCTTCGATTCCACCATCACTCGTTAACGGAAAGTGGTGTGCTCGAAGTAGTCCCTTTCTTCTCTGACGAGTAGATGTGGGTTATCGCGTGGTGTAAAGCCGCCATAAAGATTTTAAAATTTTCATTTTTTGAGTAGAAAATATGTCTTATTCAAATACTTTTTTCCCTAAAAATATCTAAGACTGACTCAATTTTATAAAACCAATTAGAAAAAATATAACTTAAATGAAAATTGAAATATGACGACGTATAATTACAAAAATTTAGGAAAACAACAAACGTCCTTGTATTGAGAGGGATCCCTTTTACAATTACCGTTTTTGGAATATAAATCCCAAATTTTCGATTCAAATTTCAAGAAAAAAAATTAATGAATTTAACGAATGTCCATTTTTAACTAATATCTAATTGAGGAAGTAAGTTGGAATTTTCATGGGGATAATTGTTCCTGAATTAGTTGAACAAAATCCAAAGGTATCTTTGTCGAAAATAATCCAGAAATTAAAAAAAAAAAAATGAAACACTGGTTAGTTTTTGGCCATTTATAGTAGTACTCTTTTGACACTGGTCTTATAGTCCAGGCAACGAATGCTCAAAAAAAGGTATAGAGGGAAATTCTTGGAGCACAATTTTTGACTTCGGAACTTTGTTTGGACTAGTTAGGAGGTGAACATATCAAAAGTCCCCGCCCGTAGCCCTTACGCCGAAGTGAGGAGGGGTGTTCGAAAGTCTCATTTTTCAGTTTTTGGCTAATTACTCTTACAAAATGCGTCCCCACGAAAACGTTTCAATTCACTTTTTTAAAGTAGATAAAATTATCAACAATTTAAGACTCTTCCCAGGTTTATACGTCCAATTGATCCCGAGTTACATCTCTTCAAAAATGGGAAATTTTTTCTAAAAATTCGAAAATTTGAGTAAAAAATGTATTTAAAGCAATTTATTGGCTATATTACCCATCTAAAAGAGAATTAAAGGCTATTACCTCATAATTCACTTATTTAGCTTTAATTTAAGCCCTGAATCAAGTATGTGAGATCAATAGTTCTCACGTTATCTTAAAAGAACAAAAATTGGGAAAATGGGATTATCCCAGTATAGTCCAGTCAAATAGTATTTATTTTGAGAAATATTTGGAGTAGAAGATATTTTTCTCTATCCGTATGTTTTTTTGGGGTGCTGAATCCGAATCTGAGGTTTGCCAACAAAATTTCGGGACGGAACATTGTGAAAATTCGAAAAAATGGCAAAAATTCGCCCCTTTTTTTGTTTTTTGCCCCTAGAACATTACCTTTGCACTTCTGAGCTAAACAATCAATACAAAAAATAAAGAACACAAACCAAGCTACAAAAAAGTCTATTACAACTTTTCTCTCAGGCGCGTAGTTTCGCCGATAGAGCACGTTGAAAAAGGGGTTATTTTCGTTCGATTGGTAGAAAATGTCACTAGTATCGCCAAAACGCCGAATTTTTGGAACATAATACTTTAAAAACTGCTTTAATAATATTCTTCATCAAATCGACCATCTAAAAACTCTAATGATGATTAACTAAATGCATTTTCTTTGTGAGATTTCTCTTACGAACGAAAGTTCCATAGGAGATTATAGTATTTCGATACCTACATACATGTTGCTTCTTCGAGATTACATACAAAAGTGTTCTTTTGACTATTTTATAAGTTTTTGGGGGTGCTGAATCCGAATCTGAAGTTTGCCAACAAAATTTCGTGACGGAACTTTGTGAAAATTCCAAAAAATCGTAAAAATTCGCCCCATTGCCCCCAAAAATTGCCATTTTTTGGAATTTTCACAAAGTTCCGTCACGAAATTTTGTTGGCAAACGTCAGATTCGGATTCAGCACCCCCAAAAACTTATAAAATAGTCAAAAGAACACTTTTGTCTGTAATCTCGAAGAAGCAACATATATGTAGTTATCGAAATACTATTATCTCCTATGGAACTTTCGTTCGTAAGAGAAATCTCGCAACGAAAATGCATTTAGTTAATCATCATTAGAGTTTTTAGATGGTCGATTTGATGAAGAATATTATTAAAGCAGTTTTTAAAGTAGTATGTTCCAAAAATTCGGCGTTTTGGCGATACTAGTGACCTTTTCTACCAATCGAACGAAAATAACCCCTTTTTCAACGTGCTCTATCGGCGAAACTACGCGCCTGAGAGAAAAGTTGTAACAGACTTTTTTGTAGCTTGGTTTGTGTTCTTTATTTTTTGTATTGATTGTTTAGCTCAGAAGTGCAAAGGTAATGTTCTAGGGGCAAAAAACGAAAAAAAGGGGCGAATTTTTGCCATTTTTTCGAATTTTCACAATGTTCCGTCCCGAAATTTTGTTGGCAAACCTCAGATTCGGATTCAGCACCCCAAAAAAACATACGGATAGAGAAAAATATCTTCTACCCCAAATATTTCTCAAAATAAATACTATTTGACTGGACTATACTGGGATAATCCCATTTTCCCAATTTTTGTTCTTTTAAGATAACGTGAGAACTATTGATCTCACATACTTGATTCAGGGCTTAAATTAAAGCTAAATAAGTGCATTATGTGGTAATAGCCTTTAATTCCCTTTTAGATGGGTAATATAGCCAATAAATTGCTTTAAATACATTTTTTACTCAAATTTTCGAATTTTTAGAAAAAATTTCCCATTTTTGAAGAGATGTAACTCGGGATCAATTGAACGTATAAACCTGGGAAGGGTCTTAAATTGTTGATAATTGTATCTACTTTAAAAAAGTGAATTGAAACGTTTTCGTGGGGACGCATTTTGTAAGAGTAATTAGCCAAAAACTGAAAAATGAGACTTTCGAACACCCCTCCTCACTTCGGCGTAAGGGCTACGGGTGGGGACTTTTGATATGTTCACCTCCTAACTAGTCCAAACAAAGTTCCGAAGTCAAAAATTGTGCTCCGAGAATTTCCCTCTATACCTTTTCGTTGCCTGGGCTATTAACAAATATTTTTTGAAAATTAACATAAATATCCTTTACTGTAGATACAACTTACTCGTAACTGATTTTTATTTTAAATGGCTTAGATATATTCTTCCAACGCAAGTTATAGGAACTTTGTATCAATGTGCCTCACAAGTACATCAAAGTGTATCATATTTGCCCAAATGGTTATTCTTAAACAAAAACATTTATTTTAAAAAGTAGGCACATGTTATTTAAAATTTAAATACACGAGGTGTGGCTATTAAATAACGAGACTGATGGTCCTACAAAAGAACTAAGCCTGTGACAAATTTGAGTATTAGACAGTTGTTAGTATGGAACTTTATATTTTAAATGCAGCAACCCCCGTGTTTTTAAACAAATCCGTCTAGCTGTAGTGTATGTTTATATAAAAGCATATTGTTCCATTTTGCCGGAAAAATGGTAAGTGCACAGTAATAAGGCAACAAATTTTCGCTAAATCTCACACGAAACTTCAAAAAAATGGCTACCAAAACTCATTTTTTAATAAAAGACATGCATGGAGATAAATATTTGTCATATGCATACGTTTTTGAGGGGTTTAAGTGTTTCCTATAGATTATAATAATAAATAAAATTAATAATTAAATAAATAAGTAAGAAAATTATTTACACCGCTACTAGCCCTTTCTCGTCAAAAAACAGTTAAAATTACTAAAAATGTTGGTATTTTGATCCGATTTAACAGTTGTTATGTATTTGTGCAATTGCTGAAACTGTTTGAATTGAAAAATAATGGTCAATACAAGTTTGGCATAGCAATTTTTAGCAATAGCAATCCGTCGTCGAGTGATGGTGGGAACTCTATGAGTTCGAGGCTATTTTACCCACCACGACGGGTTCTCATCGATCAATCACAACGACATTGCAACAAGAAAAGGGGATTTTGTACACCACATAATGCTTTAATTGCATTTATAAGCTTTTTATATACTTAACCGCGTGTTAAATGACTTAATTTGACGTATTTTGAGTTTTTACATCGCACTAGTTAAGCCTACTTTTTCGACTTCCCGTATTTTACAAAGACGTTGGAGCGCCATCTACTAGCACTTATAGAAAGTACCTATTGAATGAAAGAAAGAAAGGTTCAATAATAAGAACATGTTAAAACTACTATTTAATTTAATATAGGAACAACAGGTATTAAAAATATTCTATAATAGAATATTTTAACCTAATATTTAATTAGAATTAATTATTAATAGATTATTTTAGAATATTTATTTATTAGAATCCTTTAAGTATTGTTACAGTAAATTTTTGTTAGGTTCAACCAAGCTTTTTTAAGCGATTAGTAAATTGCTTTGTGGTGTAAAAAATATGGAAAGAATTATTTTCCCCCTAAAATAGTTGTCTTTATTCTTAGAAATTAAGATAAAATAATTTTTTAAGAAAAAAAGTTTACTTTTAAATATTTTTAAAGTTCTTACATTTTGTGGTAAAACATCAGTAAATATATTTCCGTATTTGAACAATTTAAATATATTTTTAACTAAGTACGTAAGTAGAAATCATTTATGTATTTTATGAGCGCCCGTTCTGTGAATGATCAATTACTTACCCTATCAGTTACTAAAATTTTTATTCTTGTTTCTATAACTACTTTTGCCAAATTTTAAGATCAATATAAGGTTTGAAAAAAATTATGAGAGTGAGATTACTAAAAAAACCATGCCTCAATTTTTCTAAAAATTAAAATAATTCTTTGCGTTGTATTGATTCAGTTAAAATAATTTTTCTCAAGTAATATATTTTTTCTATAAAATAATAATTAAAGATAAAAAATTAAATAAGCTACTTATTGACAGTCTGTTTTTTTGTGGTACGGAAGAGTGGCACCCATGGTGTTTATGCATGTAAAGGCCACTTTTAGAATAAAAATTGACCTAAATAATCTTGATAGTTTTCGAGATATTGAAAGCGTATCAATATTAATATATGTTTTCTCTTATTTCACCTTCAAAAAATATATCACTACTCCATGAAACAAACGCTACTCCATTCCTCATACCTATCCCTATCAATCAACATTACTAACACAAAAAAATCCCAAAGCATGCAAACAGTGTAACCCCCATGTATAAAAATTTAAATTTGTACCTGATTCTAAAAACTCCTGCTTTGAAATTGGTCTGTAGCTCCCTTTTTAGCTGTCCGCCGGTAAGAAGACTCCTTAACGTTCGCTGTCCACTCCACGTGGTCGGCGTTGGGCCTAGGTTCCAACTTATGCTATTCCAATGTTCCTGGTCCGGTAGCCGTTCCAATGGCCGCCAGGTCCTTGCCTATAGCACGTGTATAACACTGGCAATTTGTCCAATAATCCGTCTATTAATCAGTCCAGTGTGATGGAAAAAAGGAAATAAATTTAAACCTTAATTATTTCTATTAACTTTCTATTAATTACCTTCGAACCTAACATAACACCACTGCAACGCCTCGCCTGCCGTTTCCCTGGTCGTCCCCCGAAACAGCTCAGAAACAATTCAACCCCTTTTACGTTATCTCTGCTCTGCTCAGTTCCGTTCCTCCTCCTCTGTCCGTTGGTCACAGAGGCAGGGGTTTCGAGGAGCGCGGACCAGGGTTATCAAAAACCCGGTTTTTTTTTGAAAAAATCTAAGTGGGTTAGGTTTTTTAATAAAACCCTAAAAAAATCACGGAAAACTGTTTTTTTTTTCAGAAATAGTGTGGGTTTTTTGAAAATTAAGTGACTTTATACTAAATGTAAGTGAGGTTTTTTTTTTTTTCCAATTTTAACAAGTTCTTCCAATTAAAAGTATTTTATCAAAATAAAATGCGGTTTTTTTTTAAATTAGGCAGTTTCCTTAGAATTTTAAAGCTTTTTTCATATTTAAATGTATCTATTTAAAAAATGGGCGATTTTTTTCCTTAACCCATTAGGGACGATTGGTAAGAAAAGTTGCCAAGAGACATTTTATTTTTTATTTCTGTTAACAGAGGGCGCTCGAAGTTAAAATGAATGCTCACCGTTTATTTAAAATGTGCTGAAGTAGATAAAAAAAATAGAAATTCATATACACAACCTTTCAGTGTTTGAAATCGACGTTGAAAGAAGAGCTTGTCATCAGATTTTTCTGATTTCATAATTCTAGGTATGATGGTTTATCCATAAGTATAGTGGGTTATTGAATTTTTTTTAAAATTTCATGGGCGTTTTATAATATGGAAGGCTCAGAATTAAAGTTGAGCAAGTCCACTTTTGTCACTTTTGAGTTAGCGACGCTATAACATGCACAAACTATGTAAAATTTCCGCGCAATAATGAACCAAGTCCTAGTTCTGATAATATCCGCTAAAAGCATTAATTTTAAAAAATTTTAACATTAATTTTGTTACGAAGCTTTAACTTTAAACCTCTGTAGCTCAAAAGTAGCTAAAGTGGACTTGGTTCACTTCTATTCTGAACCCTCCCTATAAGTGTGTTTTTACAAATTTTACTTGATAGTTTTAAAGTTTAGGGAGGTTTTTTTATGTCAATGGGTATTTTTAATAATAGAGCATTTTCAATCACATGACTCGGGCATTAGCAACGTTGTTGCCTGTCCTCCACGCCTATCCACGTCGTCAAGTGTGACGTCATGTGCGAATGCTTCTATTGGAGCATTTGTGATCACAAGACTCCGCCCCTAACAACCTCTGTAGCAACGGGTGAACAACAGCCTGAGCAACGTTGTTTCCTGTCCTCCATGCCTATCCACGTCGTCAAGTGCGAATGCTCTATTCAAGAAATGGGTATGGTAAAAATTTAATAATTTCAAGTTTCGAAGTGAAGTAATTTTACAACTTTCAATTGTTATTTACTTACTGACTCATGTTTTGCAATATCAACACGTGTTTTCTGTGTTTTACTGTAACCGTGTTTCATGCGGAATCCTGTATTGTGTACTGGTAGTCATGTTTACACCTTTACACGTGTTTATTCACATCGTCACACTGACGACGAGGGTCCATGTTACCCTCAAAACATGTGTGTTTTTAGATTTTTAAATCTTTTAATTAAATGTGCAATACCATGACTTAGTTTGCACAGCTTGCCCTCTATATTTCAACTAAAGTGGGGTCCTAATATTTCGGGAGTAATCGAGGTTCAAAGTTTCTTTATAAGAAATGGTTTTCCTTATTTCCGTTCAAGGATAATAAGTCTTTATCTTTTCTTTTCCAGTATGTTATTCGGGACGTTTAGACGAACACGGGGATGTATAACATTAAAGGACACGATCATTATAACGGATTCTATTATGTCCGTCGTTTAACCGAAAAACGCCGATAATTCTTAAATAAATCTATTTATTTTTTTAATAATTATTTAAAAGGTGATTGATTCTTTAAATATACATCAAGATGCATGTCGTATCCGATTTTCATGAATATACTATCTTTATAACTTAGTAAGTTATTAGACTTTTATTAAAAAATATATAGGATCGTTAAAAAACACAAGTCCGCTTTCGGCTTAATAAATCGATAAATATTATTTAATTTTTTTTTATTTAACTTATGAGTAAAGGACCGTTATGGCAAAGTTTTTCCAGGATTACGGGTTTCCATGGTGATTATGACGTAATTGAGATAATTATAATTTTCAGAGCAGAGTGAAAACTGCTGAAACAGCCATCTGGATTATATAGTAACTCCCTCTGTCTTACTGATTGGCGTTTATTTTCGATATATCCAAGATTTTTAATTTATTCCCTTTTGAATCACCAAATATAATCTGTTTTGCTAAAAATATTGCTAGGGGTGACGGGTCACCCCGAGGAATCGCAATGACGTTGCAGAGTGTTAACACGATGGCGGTCACAATGTGACCTCTTTGTGTAGTCGCATTTCAGTCACTCTGTGACCTGTGACTTGGGTGACCCTCAGTGACGTTATAGTGACGTCACTGTGACTTTTGTGCTATTAGGGTCTGTGGGTAATGTCATGTAGCGCCTTAAGCGACTAAATACTGAAAAAAGTTTCATTTCCCCCTTTCTCACGAATTGATTCGAACGTAAACAACACCCAATTAACACGCATTCCATATGCAAATAACAGCATTGCGGTCCCTACACAAACTTGGTATTCCTATTCCACTACCATAAAATAAACAAAGGATAACTCGGTTACGTCAAGTTCAAGAAGCTCTTGTTTTGATCGCCATTATTTCGATTGGATTTAAGTGCGAATTAAATCAAGGCTTGATGTAGTAACTCTTAAAGTAAAAGCACTTTGTGTAATAGAGAGGAATTGAGAAATTTGGAGGTAAACATGTCGAAATTTCCTGAGATAATGATGAGAATTAGGTTGAGAATGTACCACGGTTCTTGTGCAGTTTAGAATTAGCCCGGATTTCTGAATGTTTGTCAATAGATAAAGACTGACGAGAACTTTTAAGTGCACAAAGTCCTGCAATTTCCACTTGTGATGTATGTTTCAGTTAAAAGTTGTTTTTTTAAATTTTGAATAATATGTGGTCTTGATGATGGTTTGAAAAGGAGAAGACTTGCAGTTTCTACTTTTAAATGTCTTCTAAATGTTAAAGTTAACTTGGAACATTCTAGCAAATTTTAGGACAACAAGCAAAAGCAAACCATTTATTTAAAGAAAATTTTGTGAAAAATTTAACTGAATGAATTGAGTTTAATAGTACAGTACATATTAAAAACTTTCAAGAAGTAATTTCAAAAATATATACTGCGTTGGACCAATAAATGTTATACCCTAATGATGGTGATGTAATAGGTGATGGAAAATATTTTTCAGTCCTTTATTCTCTTTTCACGGTTGAACATATACTACAGGTTAATTTTGATTTGTTTTCCCATAATTGAAAAAGAATCTAATGTTAGAGTTACACATTTTAATGAAATATTATGTTGAAAGTTGAATAATTGAAAACTAGTTACAAGTTAGGAATTATGGAATGAAATGACTTTCTTATCTTTTATCAATTTCGAACTAAGATAATTTTTCCTATTTTACATGCAAATGCTAGCACCACAAACTTAGTTGTTATTCTCGGATTATGTCTCACGTTTAGGGGAAGGGGTCCTGAATGTGTGGCAAAATGTGACAAATGCGAGGGAGTTCAAAAACTCTTGACATCACACTTAAAGCTGTTCTTAAACAGTTACAATACTGAAAGAGGCATTTCTTCCACGATTTAACAACTAGTTAAAAAGTTTTTTTCTAATCCTTAAAAGCAGCGTTAGAAATTGGGAAAAAAACCCACTGGTCATGCGGACCAGCGCTTTGCCAATCTTACTGGTCCGCAACAAAAATCACTGGTCTAACAAATTTAAAAGGTCCGGTTTAAATATAAAAAGTAACTATTGCACTGAATGTGATACATTTTTAATAATATTTTTTCTTTTTCGCCGGGGGCTCGCCTATCCCATATCGCCACATTTCGGGTTCTGTCAGAAATATGTACTTGAACTTGCTTCACCAAATGCAGTCATCAAACGCACTTAAAATACCGCTATCACTGAGTAACTCGTCTAAATATTTTTACACGTGCTCGAGAAATCACTGGTCCGGCGGACCAGCGATTTTCTGATTCCACTGGTCCGAGCCGTTTTTTAGTTGTCCCGGACCAGCAATCCACCCCAATTTCGAACGCTGCTTAAAAGTAACCAACTTGAAGTAAACTTTGAAATGGGGTTCAGTTTTAGTTCAAAAGTGTGTCATCGCAATTTACGAGGTGGATCACTGAAGTGGGAAATTCAGGGGTTATGGCACTTGAATATTGCATTGCGTATTTTGTGAGAGGCCCCCTGTTTGAGAAAACTGTTTAAGACGAATTTATTCACGGATATTGACATCTAAGATTCTGCGTCATCATTTTGAGATTCACTCAGCAAAAACAAAATAAAAAAGTGCCAGAGTGTTGAACTGTTTTTATTTACGTTGCAACGGAGCAATTGAATGAAGTGAACGATAGTACTACTCTTAAAGAGGCATAAATAAAAGGAAAAGAACATGTCAGTTGGGGAAGATGGAATCTTTTGATGCTATACTGAAACTTCGTCGTAAAAATGATTCTCGTCCCCATTTGCTGTTTGTTCAATTTGAGATATTGACAGGTTCTTGGGTTGTCATCAGTCTTGCAGTAAATCCGAAATATTTCTCCTCAATAAGAAACAACCATGAGAGAAATATGAGAAGAAAATATATTCTAAGGTTTGTAAGAGAGATGTTTTCAAAAGATGACATCCTGTAATATGTCATAAATTTTTCTTAAGTGTCCAGACCAGATGATGTTAATTTTTTTGTGTGTTCTTTTCCAGTTCATTGTGTAGTACTAATGCGTATTCACAACTGTATCCAAGTTTAGGGAGGGAATTTTAATATATGTTGGTTATACAGATATGGCTAAATTTTTCAGTGACCGTAAAAGTTGACTGAACATTTGAATATGTTATAAACGAGATTTTTACTTATTTCTCTGTATATTCAGCATTTAACAATACCTGGTTAAAAACTTTGTACGCCCTTTTATATAACATTAAATGATTCTCATTATAACATTCAAACATGTTCAATAAGCTGCGTGGTGGTGCTATTATAAACATGCTTATAGCATTAAAAAATTTTTTTTAAAGAGTTAAATTTTGGAAATGGCCTGATAGTAGATGATGATAGATTCTGATGAGATTCTGATGGTAGATTGAGTATGGAAGAAGTGAACGAAATATTGTTTCCTTTATATATTGTTTGTCCTTTTATATATTGTTAGGTATATAAAAGGGGGGTTGCTACACTTTTATCGAAAAAAAAAAGAAACCAGGGTTATAAATAGCCTCTCCGGAGAAAGATCGACATCTACTCGCAAATGTAGGAAATTTTACTATACGAGAGTTTGGCGGCAGGACTTCTAGATCAGGCATATGGTCGGCAAGTAATTTTGCTTGGGGTCCAAATAATTTTGAAAATTTTTATCTAGGTCCGGAGAAAAAATAGGCATTTATTACTATTTGGAATTCTTATCTTTAGATACATTTTTTTACAGAGATGTAATTTTAGTACCCTACCTGGTTAATTAAATTGTTAAACTGAAAAAAAAACCCTTGTTAATTTCTATTAAACCCGTTTCAAATTGCAACAACGCTATTTAAAAAACTAGTTACTCATGAAGTATTTTTGAAACAATGATAAGGCTCGAACGAATGGCTCAAGAAAATGTTAAGAGAGATAGGCAAGGAATTTGGTATTCCACTCCGAAAAAATTTGCAAAACCTTGATTTATTCACTAGAAAGATACTACATACTAATATTTCAGCACTCCTCCTAAATTTTAAGACTCAAAATCATTGAATGAACTTTTTTCTTAAGTACATGTATGTTTTTAATAAGAGCTATGTATTAAAAAAGGGACAGGAAATTTTTTGAAATTTGACCATTAAAAAGCGGGTCAAACTAATTTTTATTGTGAAAGAATACATATTAAGAATTTTCAAAATGTTTTTGCGGTTCAGGAAATATCCTAACGCGGTCCGGAAGCGGTCTTCAAGTCGAGTCAAGATTTATTAATAGTGTATTTTAATGACCAATCTAAAAGTTTTGACGCCAAGCTCTCGAATAGTAAAAATGTCTCCATCTTCAGCTATGTTGTTTTTCTTTCCTCCGGAGAGGAGAAAATAAAAACCTCCATTTTTATACCCGACTTATAATGATATACCTACAATACCTAAATTCTGATAAAAAAAGGAACCATTTTTAAAATTTTCCCATGAATGACCCATTTGATTCAAATAGGTAACAAGCAAGGGCAAGAAGCTTCAACACTCTAATAGCTTAGCTATGTGAGAGAAGACTTAAATAACTATTTTATTCCTACTATGTACTACTTACGGAATTTATTGATGCAATAACATTTCAAGTGTTGTCGGAAGTTGTACATATGTTATTCCAAAAATATCTCCATCATCATAAAAAAACCTAGAAAGGGCAAGGATACGATTTTTACGACTTTTTCCCATTACTACCATGTTCTACGATACTCGTTTAGAGAGCCTGAATAGAAGAGCTAATTTATTTTTCAAAAAACTAAGGAACAAAAATAACCATTGAATGTTTTTACATGGGAATTACTACTTTTTTTATAACAGTTAAACATTTTTTTGATGGAGTGAACTATTCGAAAAAAAAAAAGATAATGCGCAATCTTATTTACTTAAAATTCTAAATTAGGTGCAAAATAATCGAAACGTAAAGTAATGTGATTTAAAAGAGCTACAAAACTGATTTTTATGTCTACACCCTTTTTTCCATTTAATCACTTGTTTTTCTTCCTGCTATAACTTAAATTTTTGTTAGTGAACTAGACTTGAGTATACTTACTCGATTTCAAGAGAAAGTAAAGAAAAATTTTTGTGAAAAAATTTCTCTTTTTGTGATAAAAATAACCGTGTGACTGTGGAGTGTCTCTTCTCTCTTCCAAATATTTTTTTCACTGTAAATCTTTAAATAGAAAGGAATTTTGTTTTTTAAAACAACTTTAAGGAAAAAAAATAATTTAACCCGTAATGAGATATTTGCATAAGTGAGGCATGTGCTTAATTTTGCACTTTTTTGATACGTTAAAGTTTAAAACTCTCAAATAGAGCATTTTCAATCACATGACTCGGACCTAACAACGGCCTTAGCAACAGAAATGTTACAGTTTTTTGTCCTACAGAGGTTAACAGTTACAGAAAATGACTAGCCGTGGAATTTTTCTATTGGAGCATTTGCAATCACGTGATCCCATTTCAAAAAACCGCCTTAATAACAGATAAACAACGGCCTTAGCAACAGTTAAAAGCCCTACAGAAGGTACACAGTTAAAAGAAATAACCGGTTGTGACGTCACCTGAAAACACTCTATATCAGATTTTAAGTTCAAAAATATGTTTTAAATAATTTATAATTCAATTTTAATTCTGCCAAAACACTAGTAAAGTCATGTGATGAAAAAATCGGATTTGACGTGACAGCGCACTCGAAACTAGTGTTTTTACTGTTTTTCAATGATCGGAGAGCGGGATTCTATTGGATGTGACGTCACAGCGCATGTAAACAAGTGTTTCTGTTTTCGCGCCAAAACTCAAAACTAAAATTTCAAAAATTTATATCTCAGAAACTAGGCTACGAAAATACTTCATTTAAACGTCATTCTTCTTGGTTTCTTATCTACTACTATTCCAGTTAAATTTAATCTCAATAGAGTGTTTTCAGGTGACGTCACGACCAGCTATTTTCTATTAACTGTTAACCTTTGTAGGGCTTTTAACTGTTGCTAAGGCGGTTGCTAGGTAACGAGGTATCTGTTGCTAAGGCGGTTTTTAGGTATGGGATCACGTGATTGCAAATGATCCAATAGAAGAATTCCACGGCTAGTCATTTTCTGTAACTGTTAACCTCTGTAGGGCAAAAAACTGTAACATCTTCTGTTGCTAAGGCCTTTGTTAGGTCCGAGTCATGTGATTGAAAATGCTCTATAGAGCATTTTCAATCACATGACTTCACCTAACAACGGCCTTAGTAACGTTGTTTTTATCCTCCAGTGATGTCATGTGTGAATGCTTCTATTGGATGCTTCTCTTTCCCGCCCCTAACAACAGCCTTAGCAACGTTGTTTTTGTCCTCCAAGTGACGTCATGTGCGAATGCTCTATAGTGTTCGGCAACTAGTGGTCAAAAAATAGTTAACTACCAACTACTAACTAGTCTGGGAAAACCTAGTTGCAACTAGTAGTTAACTATTTTTTTCCTGGGACTAGTTACAACTAGTAGTTAACAGTTTCCCAAAGTAGTTAACTACTAGTTAACTAGTCTTTTTAATTTGATAACCTATTTTTTGCCCAAATTCTAATACATCTTTCTTATCTATATCACAAAAAACGCGCAAAAAGGGCCTTCAATTCTGGTTATGGTATTTTGAGTACTCTACCATCTTAATTAAATTTGTTACAGTACAATTTTTTCTATATTTTGATAAAAATTTTAATAAGAATTTTTTTGAAAGTAGTTGAAATTTTGAAAGTAGTTTCAACTATAGTAGTTATTAAAAAAAGTAGTTCACCTAATAGTTGAACTAGTTTAAACCAAAAGTAGTTAAACTACTAGTTAACTACTAGTTGCAACTAGTTCTAGTTAACTAGTGCCGCACATTAAATCTCAAAACGTAAAAATACCTCATTCCCTAGCGATTTTTTAGCAATCATACTAAATACCAAATATAAAAAAAGATAATGTTAATGCCATCAGTTTACTTGACATGGAACGACGCTCTGCGTTCTCGAAAGATACATAACACTCCGAGAGAACCCCGAAGGCTCCTATATAGGAAAATGAGACTCCCTTGAGGACAGGAGATAAGTGTGCCCCAATCGGAAGTGACATGTGAAGTGGGGGGGGCGGTGTTCCACTCCGTTGTGCACTCGGATGATGGGAATTTTCGCAGATGAAGCAGTTTCTTTCTGTTCGAGAGGAAGGACATTCCATCTGATACTCCTGACGATTCCTTTGGGATTCAAAAGTTCATATACTGGTTGGAAATTCTTTGCGATATGGGGTGGTCTTGCGTAAGTTTCGAGTTGAGGGGTGTGTATTTTTAGGTTAGGAATTTTCGCTGTTTATTTGCCATCTTTTCATCTTTCTTTAAAAAAAATGAGCATATAAACATCATTTGTGAACTAAATTATTCTGAAAGATTACATAACCTTATGTACTAAAGGTCCTCGATTTGTTAAAAAAATATTCGGTTGCTTTAATACACTTTAAACCAGGGGTGGGCAACCCAAATGATCTGAAGGGCCACTTTGGGAAACCACAATACTCCCGCGGGCCGCATATAAAATTTTAGGATATGAGCTGCTCAGAATGATAGTTACATAAGTTGAAAAGTATAAAATAAGTATAGATTAGGGAGTTTTTTAGATCCTTTGCTTAGTGTGACAGTTTCCTAAGTAAAATATTCATTTAAATTAACCTTTAAGAGCAGCCCCAAGCATGCCTTCTCCCATAGGAACTAAAAACGTGCCGTTAAAACCACTATGAATTAGGGTCACTTGGGGTAAGTGGGTCCCTGGGGTAAGTGGGTCACCCCCCTCAAACTAAACTATGTAAAGGACATTTCACACTTATTCACATTGATCATGTTACATTTTGTCACACTGATGGGTTTTGCATATATTAGAGTTTTGTGTCATTTCTTTTTAAGATAATAGAACTATTGTAAAAAAATTTCCATAATTTTTTTTTTGGAGAGTTCAAGATGCATTTTTCCAAGAAGTGTTTCCAGGAAAGTTTTCACTACATTTTAATGTTTTTTCAACTGTTGTGCCAGGTTTGACTTAAAATACATACTGCAATTTGAATTTTCACAAAATCTCTTATTTAAAAATTTTTAAGAGGGGGGTCCCACTTACCCCGTAATTTAAGTAAAGTAGGGGTAAGTGGGTCCCCTCATTATGGGGTAAGTGGGACACCCTAGACTCACCATTTTAATGTTTATTGAAACATTTATAAGTAATTTATTGAAATTTTATATTAATTTTGCGTTTTAATATAAGCTGTGGTAAGTAAAGAAAACTATTAAGTTGGGGTTTTTTTATTCAAGTTGCCGAGAAATTAATTAAAACACACAGTGGGGTGGGGGAATAGTTTCGAGGGTTTCTTTATAAGTCTCCCGAACCATTCGAACCTGAAGAAAACATTCTGTAATTGTAGTGTTCCAAAAAGGGGTCCCACTTACCCCAACCAACCCTATTAATTTAAATGCGAGTAGATATCTCGTACATGGATTAAGTTACAATAAAATATTTTGTACCTAAAACTTCTATACTTTATCAAGTAAGACCCACTTACTCCCTCTTAAGTTTTGCTTGCTTTCAATCAAAATAAAAAGGGGGTGACCCACTTACCCCTTCCTATGGGGTAAGTGGGACCCCCGTCTCATTTTTTACAAAAAGACCAGTTAAGAAAAATGTAGAACATTATTTTAGAACCTAATTATAAATTTTTGTTTATTAATAGTGTCTTAAATAGAATATGTCATCAAGTTCAAATTGAACCTCTTCAAAAAAGTTTTATGAACCTTCAAAAATGTACTGTTCCAAAAAGGGGTCCCACTTACCCCAAGTGACCCTACTCCAAACTTAAGTTAGGTGGACTCACACTACTGCAGTGCTTCTCAAACCCAATTGAACAGAAATGATCAGAAACCCAAATTTCAACTGTATTTTTCATCGTGCCCTCCGTTCATTCTGTAACAAATTTTGCAAAGCCATAAAAATATGACGCTAAAGCTCTAAATACAATGGGGAGTCTGGCCTGAAATTTCACCTTTATAATCAGGTTTTTTTTCTCGTTTTTGTCAATTTAGTCCAAAGTTCGGGAGGGCCCTGGGGTTTGGCTTGCGCCCCCATCTAGAGTTATCGCCCCCCCCCCCCCCCAACGGAGGTAAGCTCCAAGTTTGAGAACCGCTGCACTACTGACATTTTGCTCACAAAACAGTGTTCTTAAAAGAAAATTATTGCTCGAAGTAAGTTTTTATTTTAACTTACGAAAATTCTCTCGCGGGCCTCAAAATTATTTCATCCAGCTCTAAACGATAAAATCAACAACCAAACCTCACAATCAAACCTCACTAGTTAACAATCATTAGTTAGCAATCAAACCTCACGAGGTAAATCAAACCTCACTAGTGAGGAATTCAGTTTAAAAAAGTATAACTATGTTTAAAAGTAAATTATAAGTCAATTTATGTAAGTAGAACAAAATTTGTTTCAAATAATAAGTTATCAGAAGAATTATGACTAAAAGCTAAACTGTAACTCCATGTGATTCCATGAAATATTTCGAACTTCTCTTTAAGTCTAAAAACACGTAAATTCTCCAAAGACAAAATCCCGTTATCTATATGGTCTGACAAGATCAATATTTTTTACGTAAAAAATAATAATGGGGATTTTTCACTAGAGATTATCCACCATGCCTCTAAAATGATAAAATCGGAACCATTGAATGAGATTATGCTGCAGTGCGGGGACTTCTAAATTGAAACATTCTCGAAACGTGCTATATCAGCCACAAATTCTTATTCCAATATTGATTTTCAAATTACTCCACTATTTTTCACACACACACAAATTTTATTCTCCTTCCCAACCCTCAAAACCATTCCATGCGTTTTCAGGCTCAAGCTTTACCCAAATTTCAATACCGTCATATCCCCAGCAAGCCCCAAAACGTCTTTGCATATTTCACACCCCAAAACCACTGCCTTCAACACCCCTATCTCAGTTTACCCCAGGATTCAATTCAGGAGTTACATATGTAAGGGCACTTTTCCCTCCTACATCTCAGGCGGATAATCCCGATAGCAAATTTCTGTTCGTGAGTTTGGCAACATTCGGCAGCAGAAGATACTGATATTTGAATCCATCCAGCCGGATTGTGAGTCACTTTGAATTGGAAATCTGAATGAATGAATTGCTCCTCAGGGGAGTTAGTGGGTTTATCGGTGCTGCTTTTGGAATGGCGTAGTTTCACAGGAAGTTCTGTAATAGGACAAATCCCGTGACATACATCTGTCCGTAGTGAAATCAAGAAAGAGTTGAGGTGAAATTTTCTGACGGTTCCTCGGTTTGTTGATTGAAAGTTATTCTTGGTAGTTAGTTCTGCTCAACTCGTCTTCTATGGTACGTATGTTGGGAAACTTGCAGATCGGTACCAGCTTCAAAGAAATCGTAATTTAAAACGCTCCGATGAAGGATTTTTTTTTATTTTGGCAGTTATGGTTGGGGGATGAACGTAAAATATCCAGAAATCTGTATGCTGATGCCAAAACTAGTCAGGTGTTTTTAACTATACTTACTCATTCTTTTTTTTAAATTAATTTGATAAAATATCTGAAATTTAAAACTTGTAGTATACTACTGTAAAAATAGTTATCTTTAAGATATTAAGCATTTGGAAACTTACTAAATAGATAAAATAGTAGTATTTATGTGAGTGAATCCAAAGAAACCGGGCCTGGACGACATACAGTATATTTGTCTCTAATAATAAATATGGTAATGCCAATGCCGTTTTATTGGCGAGTAAGCAATTAAACTTCTATAGAGCTGGGTCCACTATTTTATCGCCATTTTTGGCACCAGGCCCTGTTTCTTAGGAAAGGTAAATGCATATTTATTATTAGCTACTTTTGATACTCCCAGCAAAATTCTCCGATTTCTTTTTACAAAATATTTTGATAGCATATCTAAGTGTGTGGATCAACAAATAAACCTATTAAAATTACTAAAAAGCCCGTTTTTCATGTAAAAGAAAGTAGTATTTTTACCCTCACAAAACTTGCATCGTTTTTAGTATCACGTTCCTTCACTTATCCTGATTCTCAAATTAGCATACCAACAATCACCAAACGGATAATTTTCAAAGAATTCATATCTCGTCCACTAATCATTCCACAATCTTGGGAAAAGTAGAGACCACGCTCACAAACATTCGAATCACGTTCGAAATATCCCCTCATGAAACACAGCACAATAATGTCTCTGCCACGCCCACTGCAAACGATAACGCAAAACATTTTTGGTCGCGCGACCGCCACGAGTGTTCCAAATGGAATTAACAGCGGCGCACATTCCGCAGAGGTTTCTGCAGCCGAAAATTAGTCGAGTATAATTTTCTACCGTTCTTGGGTATCAAAGGGATGGGGAATTCGAGAGGATGATTTTCGTTTCTCGAATGTGAAGCAATTAGGCAAAGAATGGACAAGGAGATGATAATTAATAATCTGGGTTATTCGGGAATAAGAGGAGAAACTTCGTGTGCGTTAATGAAGTCAAATATTTTGATGAATGAAGCCAAAGTGATTAATAATATTAGCCCCCGGTGTTCAATACTTCAGTGTTTGGAAAATCTCCTGGTTCAAGTGCCACCTCCTTCGCATATTGTAGTGAGGATTTGATTAAATGTTATACATACCTCATCAGGAAAAATGACCACCTTTGTTTCATTTATGTCTGAAATCATGTGACAAACCTAAATGCTTGATAAAACTCATTAAGACGAACAAAAAATTGCAAACAAATACGAAGTTGCATATGGCGTATAAGAGGTGAAAAACTCAAAATTCGGTCTACAAATGTAGCATGTGAAACTTCAGAAACTTTGGAGACAGCTGAATGTCCCTCGTTTATGACAGAATATAGTCCAGGCAAATTAGACATTGACCCGGACATTCAATATAACAGTGTGAAAATTGGTGGAAATGTAGAGGATAGTGTTCTGATTAATATCCTGAAAATCCCAAAAATTCTATCGACGGGATTATCCGCCATTTTGAAAAAACCACAGCCATCTTGGATTCCGTTTTCAAGTATAGCGACTGAACCAAGCTTTGGATTGTGTTCGTTTTTGCCCTAAAGTGTTTAATAATGAGAATTTTAATATGCAAAGTCAAAAAATTCGAAATAAAAAAGTTAATTTAATTAGAATTAATTTTTATTTAATTAATGCTTTGCTGGGTTAAAATGTAGGTAGGAATTCATAACAACAAGCTGAAAATTGGTGGAAATGTTGAGGATAGTATCCTGATCGATATCCCAAAATTCCCAAAAAATCCCACAAGGGGAAACCGCCATTTTGAATAAACCGCCGCCATCTTGGATTGGGTTTTTAAGCACAGCGACTGAACCGAGCGTCAGATTGTGTTCGTTTTTGTCCCAAATTGTTTAACAATATGTATTTTAAGAGCCAACGTCAAAAAATTCGAAATGAAAAAGTTAATTTAATTATAATTAATTTTTTATTTCATTAATGCTTTGCTCAATTAAAATGTAGAAAGACATTCAAAATAACAAGCTGAAAATTGGTGGAAATCTTGAGGATAGTGTCCTGATCGATATCCCAAAAGTCCCAAAAAATCCCACCAGGGGAAAATCCGCCATTTTGAAAAAACCAACGTCATCTTAGCCTCGCAGTTTAGCATATTGATAGTCCAATTTTTCTCTTTACACAACAATGAAATTTCCCCAAAACTCATTATTGTAGCCGAAAACAACTGGAATTTTAAAGTCGAATATTTCAAAAACTATTCAAGTGATTTAAGTAAATTTGGACTTAAAATTTAGTTTATTTATTCAATAAAAACATGCCATTAATTTTATAGTCAAAAATCTCACCGTTTGGTTGCTATATTGTTTGGAGTATAGTTCGGTTTCTCAATTTGACCATTTTGTTCTTTCTATTTGATTTAGTTGCAACCAAACGGTGAGATTTTTGACTATAAAATTAATGGCATGTTTTTATTGAATAAATAAACTAAATTTTAAGTCCAAATTTACTTAAATCACTTGAATAGTTTTTGAAATATTCGACTTTAAAATTCCAGTTGTTTTCGGCTACAATAATGAGTTTTGGGGAAATTTCATTGTTGTGTAAAGAGAAAAATTGGACTATCAATATGCTAAACTGCGAGGCTAAGATGACGTTGGTTTTTTCAAAATGGCGGATTTTCCCCTGGTGGGATTTTTTGGGACTTTTGGGATATCGATCAGGACACTATCCTCAAGATTTCCACCAATTTTCAGCTTGTTATTTTGAATGTCTTTCTACATTTTAATTGAGCAAAGCATTAATGAAATAAAAAATTAATTATAATTAAATTAACTTTTTCATTTCGAATTTTTTGACGTTGGCTCTTAAAATACATATTGTTAAACAATTTGGGACAAAAACGAACACAATCTGACGCTCGGTTCAGTCGCTGTGCTTAAAAACCCAATCCAAGATGGCGGCGGTTTATTCAAAATGGCGGTTTCCCCTTGTGGGATTTTTTGGGAATTTTGGGATATCGATCAGGATACTATCCTCAACATTTCCACCAATTTTCAGCTTGTTGTTATGAATTCCTACCTACATTTTAACCCAGCAAAGCATTAATTAAATAAAAATTAATTCTAATTAAATTAACTTTTTTATTTCGAATTTTTTGACTTTGCATATTAAAATTCTCATTATTAAACACTTTAGGGCAAAAACGAACACAATCCAAAGCTTGGTTCAGTCGCTATACTTGAAAACGGAATCCAAGATGGCTGTGGTTTTTTCAAAATGGCGGATAATCCCGTCGATAGAATTTTTGGGATTTTCAGGATATTAATCAGAACACTATCCTCTACATTTCCACCAATTTTCACACTGTTATATTGAATGTCTGGGTTCGGCCCATTTTTTGTCTAATTTGCCTGGACTAATATGACTATGCTGTAATATAACCTACTACTGAACTTCTATAAATTATGCTGAAACCTTTTCATGATTTTTACCACTTTAACGCCATTTACGATCTTGTGTTCCATTGCGATTTTTGTTTGTCTTGATAAATCCTATCATCCTTTTAAGTTAGTTGCATGATTTCAGATACTAGTCATGCATATCTCTGTTTTCCCTATTCACATATTTTCTATTGGTTTGCAGCTTTAGCGCAACCTTTGGATTTTATGTTCAGGTTTTAACTACGTATTTTAAATTTAAATTTTCATTTCTATTTGATTTTTCCACACTATAGGTATACGCCAAAGCAACATTACGATCCTTACTTTATATTAACAGTGAAGGGAATTCAAATTAATCCACTCCATCTACTTTTGCTGTTCGCCACTTTTAAGAGAACTTTATCTACCAAAGAAGTGAGGAAGATTTTTTTTCCCGGACCAATTACCTTGATACGCATTAAATTCTCAATTCAATCACTAGCTCTGAAACTGCAATTCCGACTACAAGTGTTCTGACGTCATAAATCACTCTAACACGTCACGGCTTCTTAGGGAAACTATTCGCTCTTGTAATTCATCCGAGTGACGTAATTGGAGTCTTGCAATTAATGGCTTTAATCAGAGCTGTAATTGCGGGTTTTTATCTCCTTGATAAGCATAGTTTTGCTACTCTGTAGTACATTTTATCGGGATGGTGGTGTTTCAGCAACACATTTGTATCATTTTCTCAATAGTAGGTTCTATGACCCTCTTTGTGTAAGTGTAGTCTTAAAGTGAAAGAAAATTCAAATATATTTTAAAGTGATTCTTGCTTTGGTTATTTTTCCATGCTTCGCATTGATGCTAATATAAATAAATTCTTGATATTTTACCATGTTTAAAATATATTTTAGTAAAATCTTCACGTCACTCATTTTGAGCAAATTTTAATTAGACTATGAAGTATTACAAATCGCTTTGCAATTTTTGTACTGCTTCTTGTTAAAATTCACCTAACCTTTTTGCCTTTACTTTTTAACAATACGAATGTAACACAAAAGAAGTTAAGCGTTGATTTTATGTTATATGAATTTCTATTGAAACCATATGGTTTCAATAGAAATTCATATAACATAAATAATAAGAACCTAGGTCAAGACATCTTCATTTTATAGTTTTGAAGTCTTCCCGAATCTCACAATAATATTTAAATTAATATAAGTTATTTTATAATTTAAAAGAATATTACTCTCTGAAATGTTTTGATCTATTTAAAATACGAATATGTGCATGAAGTAGTTAAAATTTAATGCAAAACAGTAATTACTTCAGTTTAAAAGTGAAAGTAACGATAAAGAACAATAAAACAATGTTTTAGTTCACGTATTTAAAAATTCTTATAAAATGATAAAGAAATATTACTAGAATTTGTTAACAAAAAAATTGAGCCCCATGTAATAATTTAGCCATAAGACCATGCGTATGAGTCCAAAGCATTATGACTTTTTCACTACTTTGCTAAATGGTATAACTCATTTAAGCAACTATTTTCAAACACAACAAAAACCCTTACCAACTTAAATTACTCCTAAACTATTACAGGATTAATAAGCGCCCAATTTATATAATCTTATACAAAAGCATTACCTTTGCATTACAAATTATAGGATAAAATCCCTGTACTAACTAACTCTGAGCATCTGCAGATGACAGCTAACACCAAAAAAACAACAAAATATATTCCCATAGTCAGTCCATAACAAGCAGTCCACCATATCCATTTATTAAGGCAACGACACTGAAACTTAATTATTACTTAATTCCTTCTTGTCGTAAGAACCATCCAGGGTTGATTACATAGCAGCTTCCTTCGCTTAAAACAGTTGATTTAGCTAAGCAAACGGTCGGAAAATAAAGGCAATTTCCTGGGTGTTATGGGGATATTACTCTTGATAATAAGGGGTCTGGAAAACTTATGAATATGTCGAAGGAACATGGAATTCATTAATGAAGATGTCCTTGGGTGTTACCTCATGTGACATGAAGTCAAGAACTCTCTACGATTAGTTCCTGGAAATATGTTTGGTTTGGAAAGTAGGCTGCATGTAAAGGAGTTGAGTTGGGTGTGTGGTTTAGTGTTATGTTTTGAAGTAATGGAAGAATAGAGTGTTTTCAGGTGACGTCACGACCATCTATTTTCTATTAACTGTTAACCTTTGTAGGGCTTTTAACTGTTGCTAAGGCGGTTGCTAGGTAACGAGGTATCTGTTGCTAAGGCGGTTTTTAGGTATGGGATCACGTGATTGCAAATGATCCAATAGAAGAATTCCACGGCTAGTCATTTTCTGTAACTGTTAACCTCTGTAGGGCAAAAAACTGTAACATCTTCTGTTGCTAAGGCCGTTGTTAGGTCCGAGTCATGTGATTGAAAATGCTCTATATGTTGAAGGTGATATTATTTAGAAAACTAGACTTGATTTTAGATTTATGTTGAAAAGGATGTAATATTACATCCTTTTCAACTTAATACTTAATTGTATAGGATGTACATGTACAGGTATTAACCTAATATATTATAAAATATATCATAAATATGGATTAGATTGGGGTAAGGATGAGGAATTGTCTAATAAAAATAGTTAATGAAAATATTAAACTTTTAAAATTTTAAACTTTTTGAAAATATTAAATTTTTAAAAATGAGTATAATTAAAACATTATACTCCTTTATAAAATGTAAAACCACTGAGGTAGTTAAAGCACATAAATGTCGCAAGGCAAAACATTATTTACTTAATGGGGATGTGCTTGAGAGAGTTACTTTTTATGATATGACTCGAAACAATGTAAATTAGGGGCTGTTTATATATTACGGTTTACGTGTTTTTGCCATTTTTGAGATTGATCCCTCTCTCCTTGTCAGCAAAAATCAACCTACCTCTAATACAAAGCAAACTTAAAGTAAGCAAACAGCCGACCCCCTATTCTATTTCTATTGTACTACTGTTTTTATTGTATGTTCAAAATGTTAGCTTACTCACAACATTTACATTTCTTTAGCCAAATTTAAATTTTGTTTATTTTTCAATATCTGCGGTGGTTTTGATCAACAGTAAAACGTCATAGACCAGTAACCTAATGCACTTTTCTCAAAAGGTCAACTCAAAAATTAATCATGTTTGCAAATCTAAAGCAATTTACCTAACATTGATTAGCAATTAAACTAAATTTATCCCCTCCTAGAGTCTCCTCAAACATCCTCAAGATTTACACCTTTATCCCGAGTTTCCCTCAAGGTTCCCCCTCAATCATCTTTTACGGCGAAAACTCTCACCTCTGAGCCACGCTTTCACAAGAGGTGAAAGAGGGCTTTAATTTTAAAGGAGGAATAACGAGGGAGAAATTCAATTTATTTTGCGGAAAAGAATGCGATATAGAAAGGTGTGTCATTAGCAAAGGAGGAAGGCAAAGTCGTAGTGGTAGCCGTGAATCATTTTTATAGGGTAATCTGAAGTTGAACTGTCACTTTTCGTTGCAGAAATACCCGATTTCTTGGGGCGTTTTATGACATTCCGGGTTTGGTTCAGAGAATTGGTGACATTCAGCAAGAAGTTTGAAATTGAGCTGGTTAGAATGACAAGACGATAGTTCATCTAGCTTCGTTTTGAGTAATTAAAAGTTTTCTGTGTTGCTCCGATGGAAAAGGCATTTTCAGACCGTTATTATGGATAGAGTAACCAGACGTCCCGAGAAACACAGAAAAAATAGATTTTTCAACAAGTTTTTAGGAGAAGAGTTATTTTTTTTAAAAGGTTCTAATTGGTAGGCTTAATTATTACTAATTTCTTAGTAGGTAGTTCTTGCAACATTTAAAACAATTACAATGAATTCAATAAAATATTACATTGCAGGAGGGCATCAATGTGTGTCTCAGCGTCATACATATCCCTGGCATGTTCTTCAACCCCCTCCCGAAGTTTTGGAAATTAAGTACAGGTATTGTTTTCTTGTTTTTTGAAATTTTAAATCTGAGTTTGAAAATTTTGTTGCTTATCAAAAATAAGGAGGAGTGTCTGAAAATGAGTTGAAACACTATTTTAAAGTTATACTTACAAAATTTAAGTAATATATTTTTAAGATAAAAAAAAAAAAACGTTTACCTTATAAGTGTGTGGAATCATCAGTGTCTAAAAATGATTTTGGTTAACACCCATTCAGGAACACCCATTCCAAGCAGTGAGGATACTTTAGGTGTGAAAACTGTTTCATGAATGAAACAAAGTCATTTCTCTTAAAGATAAGTGTGCTGTATTTCTAAGGAATCGAAAACTGTTTTATCCATGCTTGAGATATTTCAATCTTATTCAAACCGTCCAAAAATCCATTTAAAAAGTATTAACGAATATTCGGCCTTTTTTTACTTTTATCATATTTCATTTAGGGAACATTCAAAACATAACGGGTATATATGTGTTGAATTCTTATAAATGGGGAATGGGGGAATACTGATATCCCAAAGAGAGAATTTCCATTTATATCCCAATATTTCATTCCCCGAGTTCAATCGCAAGCAATATTTTTCAATTTCCCCTTTTCTCTGTTTGGCACCTTAAAAGTAATATTATCGTATCCATATCAAATTATTTAAAATATGCATAAAATTCCATCTCCCTTAATAGTGAGAATTCAGGATTAAATTAATATCACTATTTTGATGTCTTAGAAAAAGTATTTAATGCAACACAAAAAAAAAGTAGTCGGATTTAATTAAGTTGAGATTATTTAAAAAAGGCGAGAAAATATGAAAACACAGTTTTGAATATAAAGATTTAAAATCTAAACTTAAAAAATAAGTTTAAAGTTTCTGGGATTAGATCTTGCATACGCCATATTATTTTAATTGTTTCTGTAGACATAATTCTCACTGTAAAGTTTTATATACATTTTTCTTACGGCATTTTTACTTAACTTTAAACAATTTATTCTATTGGTTCTATTTCCAGAGAAACGATTTTGGCAACCAATGTTTGCTTGTAATTCAATCTAATCTTAATTCACAGCGTTCATGCTCGAAACAGCGATGTAGAAGTACTATATCCTAAAATGTAATTTCAAATATTTTTTGACTGTGCTTATGAATTTTGAGCTAAGATGGTAAATATGCTTTGATCTGGATTTATTTTGGCATGTAACTCAAGGTTGAAAAATTATTTAAGATAAAAATTATTTAAAAAAAAAATTGTATAGAGAGAATGTTATACAAATATCTAAACCTTCAATTTGTTGGGTAATAAAAATTTACACCAATAAACATACATTCAAAATCTATCAAAAAAATCAAAACTCCAAATAAAAAGTATTAAACTTTTTGAACTCCGAAAGATATTTTATTCTGAACCAACGTAGTACAACGATTACAACGCATATCTTTCGACGTATTCCTTTCTTTCCTTAAAAAATTGAGAATTCTCAATTTTTTTTAGGAAAGCATTACTTATTTATCAATATAAAATATAATGTATTACAAATAAAAACGTATTACTGCTTTCATGTAACTTATATTGTACCTCTTATAGACTTTTAATACTGAAATAATTATAATATATTTTTCAGAGAATTAATAAAATTTATGCGGGTAATTTAAATTTAATACATTGAAGAATAATTGAAAAACACAGGATTCATGTCTGAAAACATTTTATTTTAATCTTTAACACACTAAAAGAAATCAACTGCGACACGTTCAGCGTAGTTATAAGTTTCAAATCACCAATAGGTAACTCAATAAATTTCAATTCCGTATTGAGACTTGATCTGTACGACTCTTGCGGAGTGGGACATTTTTCTCCATCTCAAGATGACGAATCGTATGACGAGAGTGACACATTCCAAAAAGTCCAGAACCGCAACCAGGGATATGCCCAGCCACACTCCTAGGTAACCCCCTATGTAACTGAACAACTCAATGCTCTGAAAAGAAGGTTAAGTTTTGATAATAATAGATAAGTAGGTCTGTAGCACTTTTTATTAATCCTCAATCAAAATCAAGGATATTTTATTGTAAGTTAAGGTTGTTTTTATACATTGTATTAAAAATAACCGCTATTAAACAGTGTAGAGTAGATAAGATCAACAGAAATCCGCACAAAATACCTTTATTCTACACGATTGATGAATAACATGTTTCAAAAATTTCTATATCGAAATAAATTAAAATATTTAATACGTTTTAGTAAACCTTTACTAATTGTTTAAAAATGATGGGAAGAACTAATAGGAATTTAATCAAAATTTGGAGAAAGAATACAATTTTAAAATTATTTTTACAGGATCTCGTAGAATTTTTTTATCAAAAATACACTTAATAAAATAAACTTATACTACCATGATATTTTTATATTTATAAATTTTTTATTATTTGTTTATTATGTTTTGATTATTTAATATATTTTAAAAAAGTTATCAAAACTTTTTAAAATAAATATCTATATTAGATTATTTTAAAACTAACCTTTTAGTATGACAAGTAGTACATAGTTAAATTTTACCAACTGTACTAAAATATTCACTTGAAAAGTATCTTAAGTACATAGTTTTTAGAATACATTTATTTATTAAAAAATACTACTAAAAATCACATGAATTGTAGAAAAGGATTGACCTTGTGTAGTGAAAAAAATGTTTCTTAACATTCTTAGACCTCTATAATTTAACCAATTTTGGATTAACACTTGTTTTTAAAATAAAGGTACTACTAACTTCATATTTAGGCATGTAGATGTATTGCTGCTCCTGCATTTTGTCCCAAATGAGTTTTATAACAGTAGAACAGCTAAATGAAATCGATAAAAACCAATTACTACAAATGAATGTAAAAACGTTTTACCCTCTTATTAAAAACAATGCCACATAATTATAAATGCTTGTCTGAAATGAAGTTATATTTATTCTATCATAACTTTATTAGGAATTGGAAAAAGCGTGATAGTTGGATCCGTCGAATTTTGATGAACTAATTATAATATTACACTTAAAAAAACTGTTTTGATACTAATATCTATAATGGGAAAACGTTCAAGCATGGTTATACGTATCTTCCCTTGCGTATCTTCTGAAGTTTTTAAAGAGTGAATTTCCACCAAGATAAATACAAATTATTTATAAAACTGCCAAATAATATTAATGAAGAAATAAAGAGCTTAAATATGAATAAGTAAATTAATAAAAGATCATCTAATTTTCATTTTCCACATTAAATTATTGCTATCCCCATTCAGTATGATATTTTCAATGTAATCATTTAAAAATAAGTATTTTACTTATCTTTAGTAGCTAGTGGATTTTCCTGATGTGCACCAAATAATTGATAGAATTATTTAGTTTTTGAGAATAATTAAATAAAACATAACGGCTTGCAATCATGAATTAAAGCTACTATCATCATCATTATTTATTATACTACGCAATCTTATCTAAATTGTTTGAATATGAAACTGAATAATACACTTACTTTCTTACGTCTGCAATCTATGAAACAAAATGAAATGAATAACTTTTTACAAAATAAATTTGCATAAAATATTATGAATTTTTATGACCATATTAAGTTTTAACTATTTACTTTAGTTTGTTTAGCTATTTACGCATTTATGCAAATTACAAAACGTACAATTATAAAACATAAAAATACCATAAAATTCTACTTGAATTTGTATTACCTTTTGGATTATTACATTATAGCAGAACTTTACGTTAAGCAGAAATATAACTATCGTCATAATAAGGTTTATGCGACCCATTAATGTAAACTTTTATTTTCTTGTTACTTTTATTTCCATAAAGTAGGCAAACATGATACATTACCCTATCTGGATCCAAATTCATCTTATTGGCATTCAATGTCAATTCTTCATAGCTAAAACAAAAATAAATATTTTTGAGTGTATATTAAATGCTTGTTTTTTTTGTATCTGAATACACTTAAACGATTAAAACGATTCAAATTAATAGAGATAATAATCAAGATTTTTATAAAATATAATTAATTACGATTTCAAAAGACTTACTTGCACGCAGAATTGCACATTTCGGAGTTGCATATTTTAAAAGTTTTATCAAAATCAAGAGCTATAATGAAAGTAATTTAGTGTTAAATAACAAAATTTAATAGTATGAGTAAATTGTTCATTTGCCATTTCAAAAATTCTACTTGTTTTCACTGCTTACTTGACCACTTTACGCATTTAAAAATTAATTTATTTTAAGTTAATTAAATAACCCATGTTACAGAGTCTTGAAGCAAAATTATCCCAAAGAAACTGCAACTTCATCGCTTTACTATATACTTAAGTTAATATTGAGAATTAAAGAAAGTTTACTACTCGTACTTTTAAAATAAAGTTTCGACTTTTTGCATTACATTTTGTTTAATTAGATAATTGTCTGACTAGTAATCTTTCATTTCCGATTTTTTTATCAGATTATTATATACTTAAAATATGCATGTTTTCCTTAAGTATGACGTACAAATGTAATGAGTTAATATCATTATTAATTTGTTAAGGTAGACATAAAATTAAACCGCTATTCTACTTTTGCAATTGCTTTTTAGCTTAATAAATGTTATGTAAAGGCCAATATTATACTAATCTAAAACTATTTCTTAAATTTTTTAGCTCCTATTTATTCTTGTAAGCTTTTTTACCCAAACATTTTCCTCTAATTTTATCAATGAGAATAGGTTTATCCCAACAACCTACTTCCTTTGCAAGTTGAAGCATCCGTCGGGTACACTATATCACAAGGGTTGACACAACCGTCTAACTTCAAAGAAGCATTCAGAAAGCATTCTTCGATGCACATCTACAATGTTAAGATAAAATAATCACTTTTTAAAGCAAATTAAGCAATTTCATTAGTTTAATGCAATCATCACTACTAAACCAACATTCCTCAATCGTTTTAGTTGCGTACCTTTTGTCTAAGCACTATAATATGATTTTAATTCCGCATAAGAGAGATAAACATAAAATAAGATAAATATAAAATCAAATAGAGAGTTAAGAATAATTTTCCTTTGGATTGTATCATTGTATCAAACGCATTGAAATATCAATGCTTTTTTTATATTAAACTATATAAAATTAGTAAGCAATGTTTTCAAGTGATTATGTGGTAGTATATAATTATTAACATAATTTCATGGATGAATTTTTGCAAAATTTGGTTACTTTTGTTGCACTAGTAACATAATCATAAAAATGTAAGGATGCCTAACCGTTTTATCAAGAGGTCCAACTCCTCCCCTTTCAATCCAAAGTTTTTCGTAATCGGTACAGTTGGTGGAGTAAGGAGCAGGCTGAAAGATCTTTCGCACCTGTAAATGCACCAGGTCCAGTAAAAGTAAAAGCATTGAAAAAAAATTTAACTCATTAATAAGTAGAGAAATTTGTAAGACAGAAAACTATTCGAATTTTAATGCTGAAGAATGAGTTATATTTTTAATAATAAGTTTTTGCAATTATTGCTACTTTTTATTATTTACTTAAGTAACCTTTGACTCATGTAAAAATTGCCAAATATTCATATTTAAAAGCATCTTATTTTCCACTAAACTTAAAAATTTAGAGGGAATTTGAAATAAAAATCAACAATTTTTAGATGGAACGATATAACTTGTTATTAGGCACTTGAATGAGTTAAATAATGTAATAAAACCGCCTTTTTAATGCAATAAATAAAATATTATTAAAAATAAGTTGCTTTTATTGTCAAAAAAAAAAAGAACAGATTTTCCATAAAAAATTGGAAACAAATCTATTTGTTTGAAAGCTCGAACTAACTTTCCGGATAATGAAAATTGTATACATATTTTAATTTTATTCAAAAGTATGAATTTTTAATTTTTAAAAGGAGAGAAAATCGTATTAATATTTAGTACAAAATAAGAAGAGGATAAAGATTATATAAAATTACGCAAACCTATTTGTACTATATCTTAACAAAATGAAAATATGACATCAATCTGACAATATCCCAAAACAAACCAAAACTTCCATATTCTATCGGAGTTTGCGACATCAGCTATACCTATTGAAGAATTCGATAAATTTCCATTCTTCTATTCAAAACAAATATTTCAACCAAAAGGGAAACTTGAGTCCCAGTTTTGAATAAATAAAATCAGCAATGCAGAAAACTAAGTAAATAGTGCTATTTCTATCTGTACAGCCGCATAAAAGATGAAACAAACTACATCATATGCAGTGATGATCCCCGTACTTCCTGACCCTTATTCATTCTAAGTACAAATATAAGTCTTTATTTTTATATAGAGAACAGTTCCCCTTCCTGTTTTTCCAGACGCTAAGTCTGGAGAGCACTCATCTATGAAATGGTAATGTCGGAATGCAAAGTATTTTGCAGGAATTCCTACTGTAACCCGTTATTAGGGAATACATGCAATGGAGAATTTATTACCATGTATGGTGATTATTTTATTACCTTATCAGGCGTGTTATGTCAAGAATAAATAAGTTTAGAAATGGCATGTGTCATGTAAAGTGCCATTATTTGTTGATTTTATCATTCGAACCCTATACATATAACAGTGTCTGATTATTATTTTTACCGAGAACTAAAAGGATTTTTGTACCAAATGTGTTCTTCGGTTATAATTTCTATGATTTTAAATTAAAGTTATTTTTATTTTAAATTTTATAAATTTTTGAAAAAGAAGACGCGTGAGTTTAAGTTTATCATATACTAGCTGACTTACCCGGCCTTGCACGGGTTGAGTTAATTCATAAATATTTTAAAAAGTTTTTCAAGTTATGTCTTTTCTTTTTCTGGATTAGCAGTCACTTATAATCCCGTCGTCCCCGTCGTCTTTTTCATCCCAGTTCCTAACTGTGAAAATAGAAAATACACCCTAACTCATCCCGTCCCGCATTTAAATTTGGCTGTAACCTTCGCTGTAAAGAACAATCAAATTGAATCATCAGGTTTATCAAGTTATATGTCTTTTCTTTTTCTGGATTAGCAGTCACTTATCACCCCGTCACCCCCGTCGTCTTTTTCATCCCGGTTCCTTACTGTGAAAATATACCCTAACTCACCCCGTCCCGCATTTAACTACGGCTGTAAAAGAACAATCACTTTTATAAATTTTTTATATACCTTTTTATAAATCACTTTAAAAAACTTAGGAAGTAAAAATCACAACCCTCTTTGAGCCCCTTGGGAATAATTTCCTACAGGATGTTACAAACCGTATTTTATGAAATTTCTATCGTTTTCTAAAAATGATATTAATTTAATCAAAAAATAATCCCGATGTGTATTTCAGTCAACAACTCCCGCCGCTAAAGCAAAATATTTAACTATACCTAATTTAATCTATATTCAAAAATTATTAAGAATCCATTTTTTATTTGTATGATCCTACAATCTCCAAAAATAAAAACATTTTTGTCAAAATAATAAAATGCTTGATAAATCTCACTTTCTTTTTATCATGATAGCCAACTTCTTAGTAAAAACGGCTTTTTCTAGTCCCTAACGATAAAAATTTAGTGAATGTATAAGTCTAGTAAACCATGCCCCATGAAACAATGAAATAATTTCAGCTGTTTCCATGGAAACCATTTATTTTACTCTTTCCATAAATATATTTATTTTAGAAAAAAATTAAAATTACAAATAAAGGAAAATGTTGTTTCAAAATTAATTATTTGAATTTATATGTTTCCTGAAAAAGAAATTTATACTGTGTTTTTCGTCTTAATTTGTTATAAATTATGAAATTTTTGAAATTATATTTTATCATATGAGGCCAGACGAAACCTCAAGAGAGAAATAAACCTACTGCAATTTACGCATTTCAACAATGCATAATGCTATTTCAATGGGAAAAACGGAGTAGAAAAAGCGCCGAAAAACAGGGAAGGAGTCGTTGGATTTTAAAATCGTTTCTTAGTGCGCGTCGCATAGCTGAAAGGAACGTCTCTGTCAAATTTCAAAGCTCTGGGTCCAGTAGTTTCGGAGATTCCGTGTTGAGTGTTTGTCACTTACCAGTGAGTCAGTGAGTCAGTGAGTCAGTCAGTCAGTCAGTGGTATTTGGCTTTTATAGATATAGATTAGGTTTTTTAAGATATTTACCGAAGATATTTACCTATAAATTTAATAAAAGGTGCCTGATATTTACTAAAATAGAATTTTTAGGGAACAAAATCTCAATTCATTGCATGACCCAATGAATTTGTCTTTTTAAATGTTTTTAAAACTAAAAAGACAATAAAAAAGACAGATCCTTTTATGGTAGAATGTACAGATAAAAGCACAAAACACATCTTAAAAGGCTTAAAGAAGATATATTTAATATTTGTAACAAAAGATATTTTGTAATAACTGCTTACTTCTCAAAGATTTCAATTTAAAATCTCGCATGAAAGGTTAAAATTTCTATTATATGAAACAAGCTTTAAAGTAACCCAACGTTTAAATTTCTTTTACGGGAATGTCGAGGTTCCAATATAACGTTATATATGCGTTTTTTTACTTAGTATATTTACTTGTGTTTACATATAGTTTACCAAGTGGTAGAGTTATGAAGTGCCTTGAAAAAGCTTTACTTTTCTTTACGGGTGTTGGAGTTTTTCACATTATGAATTCATTTATTCGTTAAATATCCAATACCTCATTGTGTACATAGAAAAACTACAAATATTACAATATCTTTTTCGAAGTGGTTAATATTACGACTGTTGAAGCATGCGCAGTAGTATAAGTTTTTTATTACGTGTTTTTTAGCATTAAAATTACGTTACTGATCAATCCTGGCATCAGCGCCGATAGCCCATAGCCGATAGCCGTGTGCGGCTAGTAACCCAATGGTCCCGGGGTTCGATTCCTGGCTGCTGCTTTAGTTATTATGTTTTAATTTTACGTATATTTTTTTAAAAAATAGCGATATTAGAGTAGAGTTGAGTTGTTACTTTCGTAGTAATAACCAGTGCCTATCTTTTTTCTATAAATAATGCGTCTTCAATATATTTTTAATGTGGTAGTTTCTTTGTCTAGTTGTAGCACACTTAAATAGTTATCTCATTTAAAACTTTGTTAACCAATATATAAAGAGGAGTGCATTTTATAAACCAAAGAAATTTTCTGATACATATACGAGGAGGGATTAAACGGGAGGAACTCATATACTCAAACAATACTACGTTTGTTGAGTACCCAGGTCAAAATTTATGCTGGTGCAAGCAAAGAAAGTATGCTGGTTTTTGCTAGTTTTTGCTAGGTATGCTAGTTTTTTATGCTAGCGTATGCTTGTTTATGCTTGCCAGCATGGGATGCTATCTTAACCAGCATACATATCATAGCATGGCTTGCTTATACACAAGCATCCGATGCTTTTAAGCAGTTCAAGCTACTTTCACAGCATGGAGAGCTAGGTACCTTGATGTGCTATTTTATGCTTTTTTTATGCTTGCCAGCTTGGGATGCTATGTTCCTAGCTTGGGATGCTATGGCTCAGCCATAGCATCACATGCTATGAACAAGCATCCGTTGCTTTTAAGCAGTTCAAGCTACTTTCATAGCACGGAGAGCTAGGTACCTTGATGTGCTATTTTATGCTTTTTTATGCTTGCCAGCTTGGGATGCTATCTAGCTAGCTTGGGATGCTATGTCTCAGCAATAGCATCACATGCTATGGGCAAGCATCCGATGCTTTTAAGCAGTTCAAGCTACTTTCATAGCACGGAGAGCTAGGTACCTTGATGTGCTATTTTATGCTTTTTTATGCTTGCCAGCTTGGGATGCTATGTAGCTAGCTTGGGATGCTATGTCTCAGCAATAGCATCACATGCTATGGACAAGCATCCGATGCTTTGTAGCTGTTTATGCTACTTTCATAGCATGGAGAGCTGGGTACCATGATGGGCTATTTTATGCTTTTTTATGCTTGCCAGCTAGGGATGCTATGTAGCTAGCTTGGGATGCTATGTCTCAGCAATAGCACCACATGCTATGGACAAGCATCCGATGCTTTGTAGCTGTTTATGCTATTTTCATAGCATGGAGAGTTAGGTATCTTGATGTGCTATTTTATGCTTTTTTATGCTTGCCAGCTAGGGATGCTATGTAGCTAGCTTGGGATGCTATGTCTCAGCAATAGCATGACATGCTAGGTACAAGCATTCAATGCTTATTAGCTGTTCAAGCTAATTTCATAGCATGGAAAGGTAGGAACCTGGTAAATATGCGCCTCGTGGTACGTTAAGCCTACACGTTCTGACTTATACGCTGAATACCTCCGGATTTATTGTAAGGATAGCTGAGTGGTTCATATTTTCTGAAAGCATTTAAAAGGCGGTTTCTAACAGCAGGTTTAACTAAGAGGTGGTGTAAAAATTGTGCAATAAATTCACTGTATGGTTTTCAAAGACAAGATGGTTTTCACACATTTCTCCCAAAATAATCGTTGGAGAGCTTAGTAATAACCATATTCTTGAAGAACTCTTTTAATCTTTTTAGTGAGACTCCGTTTCTCTCCGATAAAAAGGAGTTTAAGGCGTTAAATGTTTGAAGAAGCACATGTTTGGTGGGAACGAACCCCTCGTGGTGCGCTAAGCCTACACGTAGAATATCGGACATCGGAATCACGATATCTGACAACTTTGATCGATATTGCGTAATTTTTTAGAAGAGAGGGAGATTTCATCATAGGGAGAAAACATCTTTTATAACCTTATTTGTATGAAAAATAAGTGTAAATGTCAATTTGGACCTTTTTACCCATTTTTTGGTAAAATTACTAAAATAATATCAGTGAACTGATTTTAATTAATAATGGACAATGTCGTGAAATGAATATCGCCATGGTGATTTCGATCGACATTGAGAACTGCGGAAACGTGCTTCTTCCACAATACAATACGTGCCACACAAGATTCCGCAGCTCTCATTTACAGGTGAACACTTTACTTTTCGAGTGGGAATAGGCACCTCGTGGCACGTTAGTCGTTAAGCCTACTCGTATTGACTTTGACATTGAATAGCTCCGGGTTTATTAGAATAACAGCTTTGTGGTTTATATTTTGTGAAAGCATTTAAAATGAGATTTCGAAACGCAAACGCAGGTTTTACCAAGAGGTGGTGTAAAAATTGCACAATCTAAAGAATTCAATGTTTGGTTTTCATAGACGGTTTTTCACATATTTCTCCCGAAATAATGGTCTGAAAGCTTAGCAATAACCGTATTTTTGAACAACTTTTTGTGACCTTTCAGAATAATGTTAGAGAGACTCCTTACTTCTCTGTGAAAAGGAGCTAGGGTGCTTGAAAGTGAAAATTAGATCGAGCTCATGGACTCAAAACCTCAAAATATGGATCTCACCTCTTAGTGACAAGCATTGTTCTAAAGGAAATTTTAAGGAGGTACACATATTAAAATTTCAGACCCCTACCTCTAAAACTCCGGGCGTGACGCCCAATTAAGGTTTTTTCAGTAAAACCGGAAAAACTTCCGAAATATGGATCCTACCCCCTTATGCTTTACATATTCTTAATCTACTAGTCTATGCGAACACGATGATATAGAATACTTGGGGGGTGCACTCATACTTCCCCATTTCCACCTTTTTCTTACATCCCAAAAACGCATATAAAATCAAGCAAGCCTCTTTTGTGTTCAAAAATTCCTGGATGACGGCAGAATCACCATGGAAACTCAAATTTCTGGAAAAAGCTTACCACATTACTCTACTACCATAAAAAAATTAAAAAAAAATCAAACTTATTATAGAGTATTTTCAATCACATGACTCTGCCTAACAACAGCCTTAGCAACGTTGTTTATTCGCCAAGTGACGTCATGTGCGAATGCTGCTATTGGATACTTCTATGTCCCGCCCCTAACAACAGCCTTAGCAACGTTGATTTTGTCCTCCAAGTGACGTCATGTGCGAATGCTCTATTAAATACCAATTAGTGGGCCTTTTCGGACTTGTGCTTTTTCTCGAAATACTGTTTTTTACCAGACTCTGAAAACCCCGAAATATGTAACAAATTGCTTAAAAATTCGATATATTTTGAGGTCATCTGTAAGAATATGCCAAAGAAATAAAATTTAAAAGCGTTTAATGGGTTTAAAAAGTCAAAAAACGCAGTATTTTGCCAGGAAAATTAAAAATTTCTGTAGTCTTAGTTAATCCGTTCCTCATCTCTACCGGGATTGGTTATTATAAAGTTCTTGAGAAAAACGAAATGCTTCAAAAAATTTCGTCCTACCAATGAGAAGATGAGAACATTTTTATTTTTAAATTTAATCAAGATTTCTTTTTAAAACTATTTACTTTTCATGATGTTTTAAGTCGAATTTAACTCTGTCGACTAAGCCACAGCGAAGATTTCCATTTAGTTGGTTGATTTCCCTTCTGTGGCAACGCATCATTCCTTGTTTATTCACGTCATGGCGTTCGGCGGCAAGGGATGGGCAAAATCTGTCAAAGTATCGATATTCGGTATCGATCCGGATCGAAATCCATGATATCGATCCCATTAAATATCGGTCATGAAGTATCGATACTCAAAGTATCGATACCACTTTCGATACCCATTTTTCGATACCGTGCGGCATAGCATTTCATTACCTCTTTTTATACTTTCAGTACCGAAAGAGTATCGAAAGATATTCAATACCCTTTAGACACCTTCTTATAAAAGGTACATCTTGAATCAGTATCGATACTTCAGTTGTGCAGAATTTAAATATTTTCGATACCAGAAGAAACTAAGAGTAAATATTAGAATTAAACAATAGTGCTGTTTCGATACCTTGATGCTAGAATTTTTTTTTTTCAAATGGTATCGATACTCCTCTTTTCGATACCGCACCGGATGGCATTTCAATACCTCTTTTCACACTTTCAATCCAAAGTAAAAGAATATCGAAAGATTTTAAATAAATAAATAAATAAATAAATAAATTTTATTTCCATCATACAGACAAAAAAATCCATTTACATGAGGAAAACAGAGGAAGACACCGAATACATGCATACATTCAAATTACAATAAACACGTTCAAAATACAATAAACATTAAATAGAAAATTACAAAAATGACTCTGAATTACAAATTGTTTATATAATCAAATTGAAGTTTTTTAAAACTATCAAAGAATACGTCACTGTGCTCTGGTAAGTGATTTATTATTTTTATGAATTGTATTATTGTTTGTTTATTTAAATGTGATTTGGAATAAAAAGTTTCTTTTAAAATTTTGCTATTTCTTGTATTATATGGAGGAACATGTATATTTATTTGATTTAATATAAAAGGGCAATCAATATTGTTATGTAAAATATTATGGAAAAACTTAAGAATAATAAGTGATCTGCGCTGTTCAAGTAAGATTGGGGTTTCAGAATTGGTACAATTGAATTTAAAAGATAAATATCGTAGAAAATTTTTTTGCACTTTTTCAATTATATTTTTATTGGATATGCTAGTAGGGTTCCAGATCACAGTGCCATACTCTAGTATCGGACGAACTAAAATATTAAAAAGATTTAAAATCACTGATATACTACTAAAATTTCTTGTTGATCTTCGCAACATTCCCAAACATTTACTGGCCCTCAAAGTGATGTCCTGAATATGAGCGTTAAAATTAAAGTTTGAATTATAGATGATACCAAGATCCCTGATGATAGATTTTCTGGATAATATGATATTATTTATTTTGTAACCATATAAAAAAGGATTAGATATCCGAGAGAAAGTTAAAATAAAACATTTGTCAATATTGAGTGACAGTTTGTTTCTCTCACACCAAACAGTTAGGTTGTCAAGTTCAGTTTGTAGACTATTTATATCATGTAAGGAAGATATTTGTTTGAAGATTTTCAGATCGTCAGCAAAGAGTAAAGATGATTCAAAAATTGAAATTATATCATTCACATAATCATAAAATACCATACCATAAATACCATTTCGATACTTTCTTATAAAAGGTACATCTTCAATCAGTATCGATACTCCAGTTACAATTTTCCCAGGCTAGAATTCAAATTTTTTCAATACCAGCAGAGACGAAGAGTAAGTGATAGTACCAATAATTCTGTTTCGATAACTTGATGCTAGAATATTTTTGAAGTGGTATCGATACTCATTTTTTCGATACCACGCCGCATAAAATTTCAACACCAAAAGAGTATCGAAAGATATTCAATATACCTTGATGCTAGAATTTTTTTTTTTTCAAATGGTATCGATACTCCTCTTTTCGATACCGCACCGGATGGCATTTCAATACCTCTTTTCACACTTTCAATCCAAAGTAAAAGAATATCGAAAGATTTTAAATACCATTTCGATACTTTCTCATAAAAGGTACATCTTCAATCAGTATCGATACTCCAGTTACAATTTTTCCAGGCTAGAATTTAAATTTTTTCGATACCAGCAGAGACGAAGAGTAAGTGATAGTACCAATAATTCTGTTTCGATAACTTGATGCTAGAATATTTTTGAAGTGGTATCGATACTCATTTTTTCGATACCACGCCGCATAAAATTTCAACACCAATAGAGTATCGAAAGATATTCAATAACCTTTAGACACCTTCTTATAAAAGGCACATCTTGAATCAGTATCGATACTTCAGTTGTGCAGAATTTAAATATTTTCGATACCAGAAGAAACTAAGAGTAAATATTAGAATTAAACAATAGTGCTGTTTCGATACCTTGATGCTAGAATTTTTTTTTTCAAATGGTATCGATAGTCCTCTTTTCTATACCGCACCGGATGGCATTTCAATACCTCTTTTCACACTTTCAATCCAAAGTAAAAGAATATCGAAAGATTTTAAATACCATTTCGATACTTTCTTATAAAAGGTACATCTTCAATCAGTATCGATACTCCAGTTACAATTTTCCCAGGCTAGAATTCAAATTTTTTCAATACCAGCAGAGACGAAGAGTAAGTGATAGTACCAATAATTCTGTTTCGATAACTTGATGCTAGAATATTTTTGAAGTGGTATCGATACTCATTTTTTCGATACCACGCCGCATAAAATTTCAACACCAAAAGAGTATCGAAAGATATTCAATACCCTTTAGACACCTTCTTATAAAAGGCACATCTTGAATCAGTATCCATACTTCAGTTGTGCAGAATTTAAATATTTTCGATAACAGAAGAAACTAAGAGTAAATATTAGAATTAAACAATAGTGCTGTTTCGATACCTTGATGCTAGAATTTTTTTTTCAAATGGTATCGATACTCCTCTTTTCGATACCGCACCGGATGGCATTTCAATACCTCTTTTCACACTTTCAATCCAAAGTAAAAGAATATCGAAAGATTTTAAATACCATTTCGATACTTTCTTATAAAAGGTACATCTTCAATCAGTATCGATACTCCAGTTACAATTTTCCCAGGCTAGAATTCAAATTTTTTCAATACCAGCAGAGACGAAGAGTAAGTGATAGTACCAATAATTCTGTTTCGATAACTTGATGCTAGAATATTTTTGAAGTGGTATCGATACTCATTTTTTCGATACCACGCCGCATAAAATTTCAACACCAAAAGAGTATTAATACCCTTTAGACACCTTCTTATAAAAGGCACATCTTGAATGAGTGATACTTCAGTTACAATTTTAGAATGGAGAATTAAAATGTTTTTGATACCAGCAGATACGAAAAGTAAGAAATAGTAATATCAAGAGGATATAGACTCCCTACTTACTATTAGTGTTGCTCTTCATCCTAGAAAAAAAGTCATCAACATATTTAATTCAACTTATAAGTTTTTCACCGAGGAAGAGTATCGAAAGAATGATACCGTCCTTCAAGATTCAAGATGAACGATTTGTAAGCAATTAAAAGGTTTTAATTATTGTAGATACTACTATACTAAACAGCTTCATTATAGTTAGATAAATTTATAATCAGGAATCTCCAATTATAATAAAAAGTTGATAATGTATATATTTATCTAAAACTTAAAAAAATGTTTCGTTTTACATCTAAATTAGTGACGGATATTATAATACTAAAATGCTAGTATTAATAATTATAAAATTAAAAAGATGCGAAATTTAACTTTGCATTGCAGGTATAAAACTTTCCTATGTTATATGACCATTTTGTATAACAATCAACCTAGCGTACAGAGAGAAGTTATAAATAACTTTTGATTCAAGATCTAACTTTTATAAAAAGTATCGAAATGGTATTTAAAATCTTTGATATTCTTTTACTTTGGATTTAAAGTGTTAAAAGAGGTATTGAAATGCCATCCGGTGCGGTATCGAAAAATGGAGTATCGATACCATTTGAAAAAAATTTCTAGCATCAATAAGGTATCGAAACAGCGTTGTTGGAAACTATCACTTACTTTTCGACTCTGCTGGTATCGAAAACATTTAAATTCTCCATTGGGAAAATTGTAACTGGAGTATCGATACAGATTGAAGATGTACCTTTTATAAGAAGATATCGAAATAGTATTTAAAATCTTTGGATATTCTTTTACTTTGGACTAAAATTGTGAAAGGAGGTATTGAAATGCCATCCGGTGCTGTATTGAAAAATGGAGTATCGATACCATTTGAACATTTTTTTCTAGCTTCAAGGTATCGAAACAGCATTGTTGGATACTATCACTTACTTTTCGAGTCTGCTGGTATCGAAAACATTTAAGTTCTCCCCTGGGAAAATTGTAACTGAAGTATCGGCGGTATCGAAAAAAAGAAGTATCGATACCATCGCGACATTTTTTTCGTGCATCAAGGTACCGCATCGAAATAGTGTTGTTTGATACTATCACTTACTCTTCGTTTCTGCTGGTATGGAAAACATTTAAATTCTCCCCAGGGAAAATTGTAACTGAAGTATCGATACCGATTCAAGATGTACCTTTTATTTAAGAAGGTATCGAAAATCGAAATGGTTTGAAATGAAAATGAAATATGGTTTGAAATAAAATATTTCGATACTCTTTTGGTATTGAAAGTATTAAAAGTGGTGTAATGAAATGCTATGCAACCCGGTATCGAAAAAAGGAGTATCGATACCATTTCAAAATTTTGTCAAATTATCGAAACAGCATTACAGGTATTGTGTACTGTACCGATGGAGGTGGTATTTTGAGAGGGTCCCTCTCATCCACCAAAAAAAGGCGACCCGACCTCTCTCTCGGCCGACTTCCTGTGTCCGCCTCCCCCAAAACCGGTTCTCCCCGTCGTAGAATGTCCAGGGATCGGGTGACCGCCGGCATTCCGGAGCCAAGTTCCTTGAAAAAGTTTTCTTCCCAAAATGTAGTCGGGGACGAGTCATGAGTCATCCTTAGGGGGCTTCTCCCCAAGACGTTATAGTATCGAAAAAACGCCGGTATCGAAATTTCGATACTCACCCTTTGAGTATCGATACCTAGCTCTGGTATCGATCCAAAATATCGGATATCGATCCAAAATATCGGATATCGAAACCTTTTATATCGATACCACCAAGTATCGATACTTTTTGCCCATCCCTACGGGCGAAACATAACATCGTGGAACAACGCTTCTTATTTCAAGTAAGTTAGGTGTTCAATATATTTATTTAGAGTTACCATATCTTGATTTCCCACGAATTAAAAAAGATAAATTTGTTGGTCGTACTCCAGAGAACGGGGCCGTCCCAAGTCCGATTTTGGATATAATGTGCCCGGCTAATCCTTAAGACAGTGGCGTAGCCAGAAAAAAATTTCGGAAGGGGATATTGATATTTCGGGGGGGGGGGGGATTGGATATATCCCCAAATCCCAAATTTATTTAAATACATTGCCAAACAGAAGTGAAATTCCAATTACTTGGCAAGAAAAAGGCACAAACAGTACAACACATTAAATGGACACACATAACCACAAAAAAATAAGCACTAAATCTACACAAAAGAGAAAAACAAAAAATCGTGGAGATACACTTTGCAAATAATCAAGTTTTAATTTAGAGTAAGAATCTAAAAACAGATCACTGGTTGTGGGCAGATTATTAACTATATTATAAAATTGATAAATAGTTTGGCTTGAAAGATAGTTCTTGACAATTAAAGGAATCAAGAATACTATTTTATTTCTTGTATAGCGTGGAGGGATATGGAAGTCAAGTAACGTAAGTAAAGGAGGGCAATCTATATTGTTTCTTATTAAGTTAAAATAAAACTTTAATATGGATAAATTTCTGCGTAGTTCCAAAGTCATTGGCATTAAAGGAATATAATTCCAATTCCTATAAGTACCTACTCTTATTTTTAGGATTGTTGTTTGCTCACAATATTGCTTTCCCCTAACCATGGGGAAAGCTACATAACTTACTTATATTAATGGATGCAAGTAGCGGCTTGTCCATAGGAGCACATTAAATGAGCAAGTGAACCCCCAGTGAAAATGAAATTACTAAAAATCTATTCCAAATTGTATTGTATATTCAGGATCACCTTCTAGCCTCCCTTCTATTCAAAACGTCATTAAAGAAAAAAGGTACTTCAGGATTAGCCAGTGAAAAATTTCTCTAATCGAACATATTGGAAATTCAACTTTATGTATAATAGCTAACATATTGGATATTTCACTTTCAACGGCATATGCTTGTGCAGCTAAGAAACAGAAAAGACTTCACCGAGCTGGCTTGGGGATATAATTCTTTTCTTCGCCAGCTGCTCTCGACTTCACAATCACACACTTTGAGTGTGTCACAGTTTGCATTAGTAAGTGAATATGAGGGGATGGCCCTGGAATTTATGATTTCTCCCCAGAAGGATTTACAAAACTCTTAATTTATTACCAACAAAGAAATAATATTTTTACATTTCAGCACCCTGTATAAATGATAAGATTTATAACCATTAAATTAACTTTTGTTGCAGGTCCACTAAATCAGACAGTCTGCTATAATGTCTGCTGATATGGATGGTGGCCATTTGTCCGAGAGGCCACAGATGGACGTTGTATAAAGTAAAGTAAGTAACTTTTGTGATAAGTGTTTGTAATTAGTGTGTATATAGTGTTCTATAATTAGCTTTATGGATGGGTTGATAAATGTAAACAATAACAAAGTCCTAGAGACTTCCGGTTTAGAACCACAACATAGCAGATGCATTTGGCAACTTGGCAAAAACGTCGTTTTTAAAATATTAAAAATATTATTTTTCTCCCTAATCCTCTTTTAATAAAATAATAATAAAAAAAAGGAGTGAATGCAAAAAAAAGGCTGATTACTGAATGAATAAAAAATAATACATTCAAAAATAATTAATACGAAAAGAGAAAAACGAATTTACGTGGTTGAAGTTGACTTCGAAACAAAAACAAAAAACAAACAAGAATGAAAAGGATGCCAAAGCAATGCCAAGGATAACGCTAATGTGGTAAACCGGGAATAATATATTAGCACTGCCAGATGCAGAACGAAACTAGTAAAACCCATCCATATTAAAAGTGGGTATCTGTGTTTACTCAGGATTTTTTTTTTTTTTTTTAAATTTGACTCTTAAAAAGAAAGTAGCTATATAGCTATTTTTTGTTGCACAAGGAATAAATATTAATATGTTTCAAAATATTTAAATTTTTATGCCTTAACCAATGCTGCTGTTTGAAGAAATACACCTTTTTTACCAGAAATTAAATGCTTCTGAGGAACACATTTCAATATTCTTTTGGAAGACCCAGGAATTTATGATTCCTCCCCAGAAGGATTAACAAAACCCTGATTTATTACCTACAAAGAAATAATTTTTTTACATTTTAGCACCCTTGTCTATATCATAAGATTTGTATTTTGAATTAACTTTTGTCGCAGGTCACCTTCACCGCATTGGGCAGTCTACTGAGTGCTGACAACGTGTGCCCTTTCTGCCAGCCATGGAATGGATGATCCAAGAATGGGCGTTGGATAAAGTAAAGTAACTTTTGTCGTAAGTGTTTGTGAATTATTTATAATTAGCTTTTTATTAATAGGGGGTTTCCCTAGGAATTGTTTTTGGAAATTTGACTCTTAAAAATAAAGTAGCTATATTAGCTATTTTTTGTTGCACAAGGAATAAATATTAATATATTTCAAAATATTTAAATTTTTATGCCTTAACCAATGCTGCTGTTAGAAAAAATACACCTTTTTTTTACCAGAAATTAAGTGCTTCTGGGGAACACATTTCAATATTCTTTTGGATGACCCAGGAATTTATGATTCCCAGAAGGATGATCAAAACCCTGATTTATTACCTACAAAGAAATAAATTTTTTACATTTTAGCACCCTTGTCTATATCTAGATTTGTATTTTGAATTAACTTTTGTCGCAGGTCACCTTCACCGCATTGGGCAGTCTACTGAGTGCTGACAACGTGTGCCCTTTCTGCCAGCCATGGAATGGATGATCCAAGAATGGGCGTTGGATAAAGTAAAGTAACTTTTGTCGTAAGTGTTTGTGAATTATTTATAATTAGCTTTTTATTAATAGGGGGTTTCCCTAGGAATTGTTTTTGGAAATTTGACCCCTTTTTGGTAGTTTAGGGAATACATATAGAATTTTTTATCCCTCAACTAATGGTGTAGTTTGAAATATACACCTTTTTTACCAGAAGTTTAATATGTTGGAGGAACAATTTAAATATTCCTCTGGATGGTCCAGGAATTAATGATTCCTCCCCAGAAGGATTAACTAAACAGGTCCTAGGGCGGAAATCCGTCCTTCTATAAGTTCTGTTAACAAAATTCCGTCCTTGATTTATTATAAAATGCAAAATCAGCTGACCGATTGGCAGCGGTTTGTACTAAATTTCAATACTTATTACTACTGTTTTGCTATACCTATACAAATTCAACATTTGATAATTAGGTACCTACTTTCACTAATTCAGTTTTAGGAAAAAGGTACCTTCACAAAATACATATATTCTCAATAGTAAATTATTAGTCATTCTAGACTAAATTTTCTTTTGTTTCTAATGCTAAAACTTATATGTACATGTTTTTAAGTTGATTTTGCACTTAAATTTTCACAAATTAGCACTAAATTTTCACAAAATAGGTACCTTTTAAAAAATCCTAGACAGACCCCTGACCCTGATAACGCACATTTTGGCCAGGGTTGCATGATTTAAATCACTTGATTTTTTAAAAAACTCATATGATTTAAATCAAAAATGTTAAACTTAAACTACCATAATTTAAAGAAAATTATTAGTTGTATGCTTTAAAATTGGTTTGAAAAATTATTTGTGCATTAAAATTTTTAAACTTTTTTTTTATACTATATATACATTTAGCATTTATACAATTGATTGCCTGGAAAACAGTGTTACTGGAAAACAGTAAACAGTGTTACTACCATATTGACCCTTTGATTATGGAAATGCAGTGATGGCAGTTGTCCTAGAATTCCTATATATTTGAGAAAAGACTAATAAGTGTCCTATAATTTCGAAAAGTGGCATTTGTCCTATATTTTCTCTCTTCATGTCAATTTTCTTTAACAGATTCTATCAAAATCCAAAAAATTCTTCCGAAAAATTTTGCTATTTTGTTTTTACTGATGCATATTACAAATTTTTAAAAAGCGGTCAGCTCTGCCTGCATGTTTCTTTGCCTGATGACTGGTCAAAAAGTCTGCTTTCTCTGATTAAAATGCAGATAATAACAACTTGGAAACTTGTGATTACTATGATTTTTCTCGGAATTGCATTTTTATTTTCGCGTTTACATATACCTTCTGAGGTTTTTATGCAGGAAATTTTAGCTTTCTACATTTTTATTACCCGACTCAGATTTACCCACACTGCTCCTGATTTTTCAGAACATTCCCCAGATTTTTATAATTTTCTCTAGTTTTATGAAATATTTCATGGATAGTGGGTTATATATAGTTGCAACTTTTAGACTTGAAATCAGAACCGAGCAACTATGAAAAGTCAATTAAAGCATATGGATTCAATACGACTCAAGATTTTGATAATTTTAGATGTGAAGAATTTTTTCAGTTTTTACTATTCACCATGATTGAATATTGTTTTAATTAATTATCTAATGTAACTAACAAAAGAAATTCTAAACAGGAATTAAAACTGTGTTCGTTAAGAATTTGTAGTGCAATTTTGTATGTCCTATATTTTTACAATGAGAATCCTATATTTTTTTATGAACTCGCTGCTGTCACTGAAAATGCTGTAAATAGCAATCAACTTGATTTGTTTTTGTGGTTCTGTAAATAGCAAGGGTTTGGTACTAAAATCCTATAATTTTATACCTGTTATTATCAACTTTGTAAAATGTTTAGAGGATTTTTATCAAAAGCTCATCTTTATATTTTTAGTTTTGTTTTTCAATCCAATTTTTTTCTTATTCTACATAAATATCAATGATTTGAATTTATTTTTTATCACTAATTACTTATTTATTAAGGAAATAAACATTATTGATTTTAGTTAAATTAATTTTACCTATTACAGTAAACTCAAAGATTGATTTCAATTTTTTCAGTAATGTATTAAATATAATCATTGTCTTGATTTATTTAGTACTGTATCAAATGTAACCATAGTTATGATTTAAAAAAATAATTTTTGATTTCAAAATTTGGAAAGTAGTTAGTGAAAGAAGGATAAAACTTTTAGTAACTAATAGTACAATTATTCATTCTGCCTCTCAGAACGGGCATCTCACCGATGAGATGGCAGTGAACTGCTTCCCTTGATTAGTTAATTATATTAATTAGTGAATAAAATATATCAGAATGTGATGCAAAATTGTTACATCACACAGAAGTTATAATATCAATATATTTTTGATCAGTTTCAGAACATAAAGAACTGTTAATTCATTTAAATAAAAAAAAATCCCGATTTAAAAAAAAAATTCCGATTTAAAACAAATAAATCTGATTTTTTTTAAAAAAATCAAAAAATCAAATAAGCTTGTTTTACTCAGAGACAGGTTTAAGTTAAAATTTAAGGACCCATTTCATTGTTCATGTGATATTTTATAAGTTTTTCTGCAATTTTAAAAAATTGCTAGATTAAGGGAAATGATTAAAAAAGATAGTTCAAAGTTCAGTCGAGAAGTTGGAGGTAATATCAGGTACATAAAATACCTTGACTTGCTGCTAGAATTTAAAGTTATGCAGTTTTAAATTTTTCTATAAGGAAAGTAATTTTCCATTTGAAAACTTTAAAAAGAAAATATGCAAGAACCTAAATTATTGAATTTTTCCATCTTGCCTAGCAGTGAAATTAAGTAGACAATGCTCAACAATTGGGATTCTTCTTACAATTAAAAGCAAATTGTAAATTATCCCTTTTCAATCAGATAAGCAGACTTCTATCTAAAAATTTGATATAATATATCCAAGTAAAAATAAATGTAAAAAATATAAAAGTAAAAATAATCTATGAAGTCTGAATTTTAGTACACAAATTGCAGAATAAATAAATTATGTTGTGGGTAAATTTTTGGCAAGACTTAAAATCTTTGATCTGATAATTGACTTGGAATTTATCAAGCCTTTTTAATCATAGATTTAATTGCATGTTACTTATCTTAATTATTATTAGTCTTTCCAATTGAATATAATTTAAATGTTATTATTTTACCCCAACTTTTGAAAATTCAACTTGGTTGAATTTATGGCAGTTTACACTTGACAATGTCCCACCTACCCTGTAAGTTCTGGATGTATGACTTAAATTCCCTGGATTTTGAAGGAACACCAGTTTTTTCTTCTAAAGTTAATTTTTTGAAATTCCTTGCCTCAAAACTTTTTTATATGATGTTCTATGGAAATGAAACCTGAGTAGGAGTTTTGGGATGATCTTTCAGAAAATAGATTGATATGTATGAAGATGGTGTGGGGAAAATGATTAGGCATTTTGACAGTGTATTGAACCATGCAAAATAACACTTAAATCGTCTTTCTAACCCAGGCTTTTCACTTACAGTCACAATGGTTTTGCAGTGGACTAAACCATAAATTAAGAGACTTGTTTTGGTCTTAGATGGCCAAATAAATCTATGTATAATTTATGTAGTAATGTAAATTTGTTAACTAATTGTTAATTTTTGTCATAAAAACCATACTTGTTGGTTCATCTGTAGCTGAAGCAAAAATATTGCTTATTAAGCTGAAGAAATTTTCAATATTTGATTCGGATTTTTTGTACTCTTTTACTATTTTAATTCTTTGTTATTTCATGTTTTGTTTACATTTCAGATCAGATGAGAAAATTCCTCATAAAGAAAGGAAAAGCACCTGCAGAAATAGAGGCTGAATTGAAGAACAGAAACACTTAATTGTCTTAAAAAATCAAGACATGTACAGAAATTGCTATACAAGAATTAAAGAATAAAACTTTTTAAATGTGTATACTTTGTTTTGTCTTTTCATTAGATCTAAGAGCTGTTGCTAGTAGAAATGTTATGCATGTGCATGGGGAATTTCCCAACTTTTTTTAGAAATTCTATTTTTTAATATTGTTGAGAATATATCTATTCCAGCAAGTGGTGGTCGTATTTGTTGCTAGGCCAGCAACATGTTCTAGCAGCGCATGCTGGATTTGGCATGCTAGAATAGCACGAAATTCCAGCAAGTGGTGGTCGTAATCGTTGCTAGGCCAGCAACATGTTCTAGCAGCGCATGCTGGATTTGGCATGCTAGAATAGCACGAAATTCCAGCAAGTGGTGGTCGTATTTGTTGCTAGGCCAGCAACACGTTCTAGCAACGCATGCTGGATTTTGTATGCTAGAATAGCAACAGATTCCAGCAAGTGGTGGTCGTAATCTTTGCTAGGCCAGCAACATTTTCTAGCAACGCATGCTGGATTTTGTATGCTAGAATAGCAAAAATTTCCAGCAAGAGGTGGTCGTAATCTTTGCTAGGCCAGCAACATTTTCCAGCAACGCATGCTGGATTTTGTATGCTAGAATAGCAAAAATTTCCAGCAAGTGGTGGTCGTAATCTTTGCTAGGCCAGCAACATTTTCCAGCAACACATGCTGGATTTTTGTTTGCTGGCAAGCATAAAAGTGGGCCATAACCGATCTTGGGTTGCTGGTGGCTTATGCTGGAACCAGCAAACATTTATGCTAGTTTTTTGCTAGTTTACTAGCATGAATCTAGCATGCAATGCTTGTCCAGCAAACAAATTCCAGCATAAATTTTGACCTGGGTATACTCACTCATATACTCAACAAACATATTGTTGAGTACACCAGAGATATTTATAACTCCTCTGAGAGAGTATATCACTCCTTAAAATCGGAAATACTCTTTAAAAAACTAGACAGGAGTATTTTCACTCTTTAAATTTTTCACTAAGGTTTAGCTTAAAAAATGCACCTCGTGCCCCACCAAAATCAACAAATAATATTTTTCTACTCAAAACACCAACTGATCTCAGCGGAGACATTTTCGCCCGACTTCTGGCCCAAGCCAATTGCCAAAAGCCCCGGCACCCTAATTATCATACTTTTTAATAGTGTTTTCATACAGCTATAGTAATTTTTTTTACATTTATTGTTCTGATGCTTAGGGATTTTGATTGTGGTTTTCGTGTCTTTGTATATGCAGTTTATGCTATTTCCGTATTTCACTCTTCATTATTCAATTTCACTCCTCCTAAAAAAGTCAATGAGTATTTTTACTCCTCCAAAAAAATCCTAGAAATAACGCTGGAGTACACTCATATACTCAACAAACATATACTACGACAAAGACAATCAGATGTACTATTGATATATCGCATCTCTTTAACCAACCGATGCGAATCAACCGTAGACTCATACCTTAGAGACGGATATGAAGTAATCGAAGCATTTGTCAATGGTCACACCACTGAGGAAGGGGTTTTCTATCGTCCGAGCATCGTGGAGAGCCAGTTGATAAGCGTGAGAGATCCTCTCAAAAAACAGGTCTTCCTTCGTACCCTTCAGAGTAAGGTCAACTTCTAAAAAGGAAATGTATTTTATTCATTCCTTCCAAGTAGAGATGTAAAATTCTCGGTAATAATCTTTTGGAGAATATTCTCGGGAATATTCTCGAGAATATTCTCCAAGAGGAGAATTTTCGAGAATATTCTCCTAGAAGCTACTAAATACTAATTTTTTTTTTTTTTTTTTTTTTTTTTTTTTTTGAAAAAAAAAATTATAAGGGATATATCAACTTCAAATTAGAAGAATATTAAAGGTTTTACAATGAGAAGTTATCATAAATAAAAGAAAGCCAAATTAAATTGAAAAATATTTTAAAATCACTACTTAATTGATAAGACAACATGTTTGATAGGTAAAGTAATCATTACAGATAATATTACAGATAATTCTAATGTGATATTCCTTCTTTTAAGAATATTCTCGTCTCCTAATTTTACAAAGTTCTATCAAAATTAACTAAATGTCAGGTTCAAAAGGTCCTTCAGTTTGACAACTATTGGTATTATTACATTTGCTTTTAACAACTATATAAAAATAATTTAGACTCCTCTTTTAATTGTATGAGTATTTTCTCCCAGTAAAACTTGCTTCTAATATTTTAAAAAATATTTTATATTCTATTAAATAAAATTAACTTATTTAAAAAAAATTTTGCGAAATAATGAAATTACAGTTCAGAGAATATTCTCTGAACTGTAGGGTGACTTTTAAATGGTAAGTTTCATTGAATTTGTTATTATTTTCAGGTTTCTAACACTAATACTACATGACCATTTCATATTATCAAAAATTTTTACATTTATTTCCATTTATCAATCAAAAAATAGAATATTCTCGATTATTCTCCAAATTCTCGCTCCTGGAGAATATTCTCAGAATATTCTCGTTCTCCGAGAATATTCTCCGGAGAATATTCTCGACTCACATCTCTACTTCCAAGACTCCTTGAGTACAGTTTTTTAAGTATTAACAGTTTAAAACCTTAGGGTTTGAAAGATTTTTAAGGCTGTGAAGGGTTTTAAGTGTGTGAAGGGTTGGTAGGTTTTAAAAGAAAGACTTCGAACATCTTTTTTTTAGATGTACTTAATTTTTTGCCTTATGGTAGGGATGGTTTTTTTTTTGTTGTTAGGTATGTATTTATTTTTTTTATTGTAAAGAAGGATAATTGCAAGAATGAAAGAAAGGAGAAGAAAGTCAAGCATTTTAATGCTAAAAAAATAGAAGAGCAAATTATTTCTGTTGAATTTTGAAAGGGTATTTAACAATTGGTATTTTAAAAAAGTTCATTTTAAAACTAACGAATAAAATTTTTTTTTATTGATAAACGCTTTAACTGTTGTAGCTTTTCTTCTTACAATAACTGTACAATAATTGTTCCATCAAGTATTTTTTTTTAAATTTTACCAGTTTTTCTTCCGATCTGTTCCTTTAAACCCGTGATATTCTTCCATAGAGTGTTCATAACGTAGCAGTTGTTTGGTATTCCTCTGAGATCAAACACTGGAACCCACTTGTATCGAGTTCTGAAAATCAAGTGGAAACAAACTAAATTTTTAAAAGTTACTTACCTCAAGACGCATTTAAAACTAATTGAAACAATATAGTATACATTACTGAAATAATTGTCATCATTCTTGATATAATATCTACAATATAATTTAAATCGATATCAAAATTGTGATGAGAAATGTGTAGCTTACGAGCATGGTATGTGTAGCTCATCTATGTGAATGACACAACTCTCGAATATTTGATCTGCTTTTAGACCCATTTTTCTGTACACTTCTCTAGGAACTTCAGGTAGTTCATGTGGTGTAACATTTGGAACCTGGGAAAAACCACCTGACCATAAGTATGATAATGTTGAGCATATTTCTTTCTTAAAATAGGTTGAAAGGAATTTTACCAGTTATTTTGATCATATCAAGTTGTTGATCAAAATAAAGACAAAATATATTGTATTACCTATCGTAGTAAAATATATTGCATTATTTTATTATCTTTTTTGGAGCATACATTTTTGTCAATACAACTGTGTGTTTAAGTACGAAAACCACAAATATTAAAACTCAATATTATATTGAGTGTTTACTAAGAGAATAACTGAGCCATGTTTTCATTAAATTGGATTAAGGAAAAAAATCATAAGTTAATTCAGTTAAATACAGTTTTTAAAGTATAATAGTCGTTAATTTTTTTAATGAACTTATTAGCTGTTCGTTTAATTTTATGACCATTGCATTTAAACAAAGAAAAACACAATTCTTAATAAAACTTATGTGTAAATATCCCTTTATAAAAAACCCTGTAAGAAAATATAAATTCAAATTTTTCAATGATTTCTTATTACCATACAGTCTTAAAAAAAGAATGCAGTGATGAAAGTTTACCAGTTTTAATGGATGCTTATCCCCTTTCCTACAGTTTGGTGTAGAGTTGCTGCAAATCGTTGCGTGATCCCAGTGAAGCTTGCACTTTTTAGGAAACTGCTCACAAAACATGCTCCCATTCAACCTGTAAACTTAACGTTTTAAATTTTAAATAAACTTAAGCTATGATATTAATTTCCTCTCTTAAATACCTCGATGAAAAGGATTAAACCTCCTATGTTCTACCACTAATTCTCCAAAATTTAGTGTTGAGTACACACTAAGAAAAATTTAAGGCTCAAAAATTTCATTATTATCATGTCGAATTAATCATTCGGGAAGTTTTAGCTATTATTTCTGCTTTATGTCTATACAATTTTAAATATTTTTTTAAGTCTTCCATTATTATTAAATAGGGAATTGAATATTTTTTATTGTCAAATAAAACTCGGGGTACCATAATAATATAAAATTTATCAAACCTCAGGGGTAATCTGAAAGAGATACATCTATCTTTTAAAATATTCATAAGCAGTATTTTCAATCTTGAGACAAGCATGATGCGAGAAGCTAACAACTAAGAGTTTCTCAATAATACATTGAGGAATAGCTCAGGCGTGGACCCAAGGAGAGGGCACTCTGGACAGTGCCCCTCCTTAGACCTTCTTAAAATGAGTTAAATACCTACTTATATTTCATATAATGTTTTGTATTGTATTTCCTTCATTGATTTTATTTTATTCTGTTTGTTCCATGTTCATTTATAATAGAAATCCGTCACCCCATGGAAAAGCTTTTGGCTTCTTTGGGATATTAAAACCATACAATGTTTCTTTCCCTTTTACTTTTTGTATTTTTTTCCTTATTATTTTCCCCCCATTCAAATTATTCATACTTCTAGTATACAACCTTGTATTGTTGTTGGGAATAAACTTTGATTTTATTTGAAACTTTTACAGGTCAAATTTTAAAATTTTTTTCTGGGGGAGGACGCCCATTACCCCCAGTGGTACAACAAGGGGATCTTGAGTGATACTTTTAAACAAAATCTCCTAATAGTTTGTGTCAAAAGGTAGAGGGGATGGTAGGAAAGTGACCCCCCCCCTTGGAGTCGTGCTGGATCCGCGCATAAAATAGCTTCATGGGGTTCCTTTTATAAATCACATCTCTTTCTCAAACCTTACTCGAAGCAAAGCAAACTATAGAAAAACCATTCGACACACACTCACCCGTTGTGACTGCAAACCGTGATTCCCGGCATGTATATTACCGAGTCCCTTCCAGAAGAGATGTAGACGACCGTCGGGTAGGACCAATAGACTCGGAGAAAAGAAAACGTCTGATACAAGAAACCGAAAACGCAAAACAAGAACACGAAAACTTTCATAAGTTTCCTTCTGCTCCCCTTTACGTAAACTATCTGCGGCAGCCCCGTAACGATTGAGTGCTTCAGGAGACTCTTGCTGTACTTCCAGAAGGAGGCAGCCATCTTGAAATCGGAAACAAATCTAAAAAGTATCAGAGAAGTGGGTCAGTGCTGTACTTTTGTTTGGGGAACAAAAGATGAGTCCGATATTCGAGCTCGGATTTACTTTTTGAAAACTTGGGGATGAAAATAGTTGGTAAGGTGGTGTTTGATAGATGAAATCTACCCTTTATATATCAAAAGCTATAAAAATATTGATGTTTTGTAATCCTTTTGTCGGGTGCTAATTAGGAAAAACAATGTTTTAAAATTTCAAATAAAAACATTATAAGTAACATAAATTTTAAAAATGTTTTTAAAAATAAGTATTAGTATTTTCGAATTCAATGAGATTAATGATTAGAATAAGTTTAAAAAATATTATCTTTAGTATTTTTCCCCTTTTCGACCAAAAAATTTCGTAATTGCAAAATTTAGAACAAAATCTAGATTCTTGATAAACTTGACTTTTAAAGATGTCGGTCAAAAATGAACAATGATAACATTAAAAAAATTGTTCAATAGTAAGCTCTATCCTATATACCTGATTTTTACTATAGTTATTTACTTGCCCATTTTCATTTGAAATAGTATTTAATTCTTTAATATTACATGAAGTACTTATCAAGAAAAGCAGCAGCCATTTCTACCTTTTTAAACCTCTGTGGATGAATATGATTTTCTACTGATTAAATTTAAAACAAAAGAAAATGAACAAGACAAATAAATCTTCTTTTTAGGTATTTAAAAAGTATTCCCTTCCCACAAAGCAATATTAACAATATAACTGGGAGTAAATACCTGGTACTTAATGGTTTTTTAACCGATTGTTTTCGTGCATAATCCAATTAAAAAAAATATTTGTTCAGGGTATTCATCATTCAATAGAGAATTTGCACAACTTCTGAAATAGAATTTCCAAGAAAGTTCTAACTACGCAGTACTCACAAATCTGTCTCGAGGAGGATCAGCTGTTGGATATGGAAGAAGTCCTTCCAAACCACTTGGAACTGTTGTGTTTGGCTGACTATTTCTCGAACTTTCGATTCGAGATCGATGGCTACATACGACTAGCTTTTCCCATTTCCATTACCTTAGTCTTAACTAGATTAGGTTGATAAAGACATAGAAGCACTCTCACGAAGAACAATGGTTGAAAAATAAGCAAAGTAGTATTTGTGTGAGAATTACCCAAAAGGTGTATTCAAATGTAGTAATTGAACAATATTATTGAAAATGCTTTATGTTCCGTGAAGGTTCCTTGCCTCATTTCCTTCCAAGTAGCTTCTATGATTTTCTGATTTGCCCTTAAAAGAACACTGTTATTATATGAAATGATTGACAGTCTAAAAAAATGACGGTTTTTAAGGGGACACATCGAATGATGCGTTTATTAGGGTGCGTATATGAGTAACAACATATTATTCCAAATGAATATTATAAAAATAAATATGATTCTCGAAGCAGTAGATGTTTATTCGCATATACGCACATTTACGCATATACGCATATTTTTCCATCACCTGGGATAGTATAAAGATCCATGTAGGTAAACAAATAGGCATTAAAATAATTTTACAAATGCATTATACAAAAAAAAATAATTACAAGAGAACTTAAACGTGATACAATTATAAATTTAAATGCCTAATTTATACATGAAAATAATATAAGAATAATAAATCAAGAAATGAGCATTGGCAAGCAGGGTGTCGTAGTTTACCGTTTTTATATCTGTCTTAAGGTTAATAGCAGTGCGTAAAAATAAGAATAGTTAATAATTTTGATAATAATATAAAATTAAACAAAAAAAGTTTTCCCAAGTTACCACCAATGGTAATCGTTTTCAATACCCATCTTATCTAGCTGGTATTAAAAATACAATAAATTAAAAGTTGATATGCATCATTGCGTCCCCCAAATCTCATTTTTAGTGGACAGTCCCTTTTACGCAATGGAAAAGACACTCTTTAAAATATCTATTCAATAAAAAAACATAACACAAAATTCGCACTACTTTAGTATCGCTTTCAGAGTAAAAGTTTTTCCAGATCATATCTAGTAAACTACTAGTAATTCAATCATGATTTAAGGGGTTTCAAAGTCCTGATGTTTGCTGCTCTCAATAAGCTAATGCACATCAGGAAATTAATCGAGTTGAAACACATTCAACGTACGCAAGTATCGGTTTATCTGGAACAAAATAGTATGGATACTGTGTTCGTTCTGTTTTTCTGTCGGTATTGATTATTGTGTTCATTCGTCTTGTTGAGTAACTTATTAAATTGCCTCTAATACGACTCCAGTTGTTGGTGAAGTAATAAACTCGATTGAAAGACAAGTAGACTGGAAATAAAGGTTTCCCCATTTAGTAATTTCTGGACAGTTCGGTTAACTCGGATCGATATTTCCGCTAACTTCACAGTTTAACTGTCCACAAACTGGACTTTTGTACTGCCATTCTTTTTTAATGGTCTGTATAAGAATGGTTTTCTCGAATGGATTTTTATGAACTAAGTGTGATAGTTTGTGTTACATAAACGTTAACAATTTATCATGACATTTATAATAATTACGTGTTTGAAACCAACTCTTTATTTTATCCATTTACTTTTTCCTTTTATTTATTTGTACAGAATTTATTACCTGTGATCGTGAATTGAACTTAATTTAATTATTTTATTAAAACGATTTCAGATGAATGCTTTTTGAAGTGAATCAGTGTTAATATTTATTTTGAAAGTCAAAAGGAAAACAAAAGTAAAAAAACAAATGTATTTGGTACGATTTTGTTTCAGATGAATGCTTTTTGAAGTGAATCAGTGTTAATATTTATTTTGAAAGTCAAAAGGAAAACAAAAGTAAAAAAACAAATGTATTTGGTACGATTTTGTTTCAAATTGGGTACACGGTACACGTTAATACAGTAATTAGTGTTCTTTCAAAATAAGTGGTAAAATTAGAGCGCACTTTTTTATTAAAATAAAGAAAGCTTCCACGACCTAAACAGTTTCTATTTATTCCATTTTCCGGGATTGTTGGTCGTGGCGTTTGGACTTTAACTCCAACATTGAATCCTCAGTGGAAAAACATCCATAATGTTTTTGCAACTATAAAATTAACATGTAAGTAACTAAGTAAGTGTAATAACTGTGTAAGTAATGGAATTTTAATGGTGTCAGTTGAGAAAAGTTATTGGACTTATTCCCTTTTTTAACCATATGACATTTCAGTTGAAAAAACTTAAAAGCATCTTTATTCGACAATTAAATTATATTTTTGCTTATTTCACAGCACAAAAGTGAAAAATTGAATGATTAAATAAATTATTATGAACTGAGTCAATAAGGCAGTATCAATAGAGTAAATGGATATCAATGGAGTCAAACATTTACAGGATAAAAAAAGGTAAAAAAAAACCCTTTCAAATTAAAATCAAGTTTTATTTTGGCTGACTTTAAAGCACAAAGAATAAGAAGAAAGGACAAATTAACTTAACTTTCAAATTTAATAAAAAAATACAATGAGTGGACATCGATTTCGTAAAATTCAAAGGACTATATCTGCCTATAGGGGGTAGTTATTTCACTTATAGAGCCCCCTCTTTCCAGTATAGAGTGAATCTTGGAGATTTTTTTCGCGCACATAAATTAAATTTGCTATTTTTTGCACCTATTCTCTTTTTAAAAACTGGCGACTTAACTAATTGTGTTTGCAGAAATTATACGAAGAAATCTTTCCCATATGTTAACTCAGAAGGAAGATTAAAAGGAATATCTTCAAAATTTATTATGAAAATCTCCCCCTTCCCCTTGTTAAACATACCAGTTACGTCAGACGGAATTAAAGTACTACGTAATGATCTGAAAAACAAGAAACATGAATAACGTCATAATAATCTACTACTGCCTCGACATCCTAATCCATTGATAACCATCATAAACCCTCTACTAGATCAAGGCATCCTAAATGACTCAATAAACTCCATCTAATAATGTATAAATAATGAAACCACACAAGTTTAGATCCAACTTCATAAGATACTTTAGTGCATGGGCACTTAAATTCACTGAATGTGGGGAAGAGTCCATTTCTATGGGGTCTTGATCCCTGAATGACCTAACGCAAGAGGATGGAGAGATGTTCCCCCTGGACATTAGAAACTGCTTGAAATCACTATGGCTGGAATTCCGTGCTCATTGCTAGCTCCCATTAGTTCTGGAGACCTGCATAGTTTCTTAATGGCAATGGATTCCGTTAGTTGGTCAACTTAAACCAGCCTTTCTCAAACTGTAGACGTGCTTTCTAGAAGGGCTCAGTAATAGCTCTTATATTGCCTCCTGTTTCTTTTTTAAAATATGAATTAGTTAAGAATATTGAAACTTTTTGAAAAGATTAAAAATCAAATTAATAGTAATAATAATTGTAATTCATTGTAAAAAAAATCGCTTTGTCCTTTCTTGGAGTGATGGCTACCAAGAAATTTACAAAATTTGTTTCTTTTAAAAACTGGAAACTGTTTAAGCTTTGAAAATATGCTAGGCTGGTTTTAATGGTAGATCTTGAAAATTCACTTTTTTTTTAACCTTTTCATCAGTTAATCAAATTTATCATAGAAACAAAATTTAAAATCCATTAATGAAAGACAAATTAATTATAAAATTCACTTACTTTCCAAGTCTTGTTATTATAACGAGATTTTAAACCAATATAAAATATTAACAAATTATAGTACTCCCGCCTTTATATGTAAAACTAAAAAGTGGGAAGCAATGAAATATTTTGTTATTTTTAAGGGAAAATACTCTTATTTTCTTTTACTTGCTACATTTCCATAAAAACTACTAAAACTTGAAGAAAAAAAAATTAAAATGGATTTTAATAACCTCGTTCTCTATTAACTTATGAAGTCTACATTTAATTAAACATAAATTGCAAACCGCATAAAAAGAAATCTACAATTTAATGAAATTTCATACTATTACATATAATGCCTATGTTTAAATTAAAATTTAGCACTATTCAAATCACTTGCGTAGCACAATAAGTATCGAAATATTTTCCTAATATCTTTCTATGTGATAGCGATTTGTCTTATATGTAAAGTTTAAATAATTGTGAGCCACACTTTTTAAATAATTTCTTTTTTTAATAAAATTGTTCCCAGCTTCACATTCCCTTTTAAATGAGACTTTGATAGTTTTTGGCCAAATGATGGATAGGTGAAAATGAACTGATATTTAATGCGCAGTTTCTCGAAACTAATTACTTTTCTAATGATTTATTTTAATTCCAACTTCCATTACCGCTTTGTTTACATTCTTTCGTTCCATAAAAACACTCGAAATAATATAACTTCTGAATATTTTTACCCCGATTAGAAACTCACCGATATGCTCAAAGCAGAAAAAAAAAACACTTTCTGGAAACTCGGAAAATTATTGCCACGAAAATAAAACATCTGCACCCGAATAACACGAACTAATAACTTTTAAAGCTAATTAATTAACTTTACAACCAAGCAAGAACCCCATAATTGAATTTCGGAAACACTCCAAACATAAAACACCCCCCCCAGAAAGCAATATTTTTTTTTCAAGTGCCCAGCATCGGAGAGCATTCAATAATAACAACAACAAAAGGAAGCATAAAATCCATTATGAACCCAATACTTTATTCACTTACAGGATTGCCTATTAGCAAACAACCCCTCCACTCATAGTTGGGATAAACTTCCTTTTTCAGAACACAAAAGGGGGATTTAGAACAAAAAAAAAAAAGAACACGAAACGGAAGGTTGATCGTCGGAAATTGTCAGTTTTCCACCAGAAGGATTCGACACTTGAAACGTAGATAAAAGGGCGGGTGACAGCACCCTTATTCGTTCCTCATCTCAACCGCCCCCGTCACGCGGGGGTGCAAGACCCCCGCAGTGTTCTTTCCGAGAACGTTTTTTTGAAGCGAAAATCGGGCATGGATGTCGTTTGCTCTGAAATCCCCCCCATCACGCCATGACTCGTGCTTCTGGGGATAGGAGAAGGGTAGTTTTTTAATATGTTGTTCCTTTGTATGTTTTTTAACGAAATGTATTCCTTTTTTTTGAAAATTTTTCGGAGACTTTGTGAGGAGGGGGATAAGTATGTGGCAGTTTACCGTGCAAACTCTTTTCTTGGAGGTGGTTTGGAACAGCTGTTTCCGTTCGTGAAGTTGAGTTTATGAACTGAGGGGATGATGGACAGACAGTTCGGAAAATTGCAGACGGTGTTATTCGAAATGTTAAATTTAGGAAATGAAGAGTTAAATAAGGAATACAATTTTTAAAAGTCACCAAAATACTTTTAGCTGACAGAATAATAAACATTAACTTTTCCAGCGAAAATTGTTAACTTTATATGAATCTGAATATAGAATCCTGCATAATAATTTATGATTGTATAGCTAACCACCTCGCCAAAAATTGTTGTAAATTGACACCATTACGATTCCCGTTGTAGTTTCGGTAATTTAGTTCTGAGGTTGGTGTGGTTAATGTCCCTATGTTTTTTGTGTTCATCACGTAAACCTATGAACTCTTTATATTTGACAATCTGCAAGGCACTTTTTTATATTTTATGGATTTACAATGGATAAGCTTTATTAGGCTACTCGAAGAATCTTAACTGATGATTAATAATAAAGTAGGGGGGAAATAATTTCGTACTCGACGAATAGAAGAAATAAGATAAAAATCCACATAAATGGGAACGATATAAAGACATAGAAGACCTTATCGGTTCGGCTTTCCCAAAACTCCTTTGTTCTCTAACTGCTCTTGTCCCTTGGCGATAATGAGATCGATCCTTGGAAACATCTCTAATGGGATCAATGCTGGAAATGAGAAAGTTCCTCAGTTGCTGACAGATACTAGCTGTTAATTGTGCATCGACATCTTAAGAAGCAAGTACCTGGGAAGTATCAGATAGATACGTTAACAAATTTCAAAAAGAAGGTACTCTATTTTCATTGCGGCGAGTTTTTACATTGTATATTCTTTCTTATTTGAAGATTTCGTGCAGTTCAGATTAGTTTGTTTTCTCAGATTGAATCGTAGATTTTTCTTTTAAGGAGTCATTTTTAGCAGTTATAAAGTTGTTCTTCAGTACACATCGTCCAATTTTTTGTTACATTTGCATAGAGCTTTTAAAATGTTATTTGTTATTCTCTGCCTCTTCTTTGTATTTGTTAGAATCATAAAAAGGTGTAAAATCTACTGAAAATAGATTAGTTTGCTTTTTTTAACATAAATTAATAGTGTTACTAATTACATCATCTTAGCTAATTCATAAAACATATATATACTATAGCAAGAACCAAATCAATGTTTCTAACATCTAATGAAAAGTTCGAAATTGTTTCTATCGTAGAAAAATAAAAAGTCATTAACTTTCTTCCTCGAATCAGCTCAAAAATATGTCTCTATAATAAATTAGAACCATAACGAAATAAATAAAATTTATTTCGTATATTTTATTCTGCAACTTAATTCCTATGTTTGTAAGCCTTTAATAATCTATAAAGTAATTTCTATGTTTGTTAGCCTTTCATAATCTATAACTTAATTCCTATGTTTGTTAACCTTTAATAAACTATAACCATATTTCTATGGTTTTGACTGGCTTATTAATATCTTCTAACCTAAAATAATCTTTTATGATTTAAAACTGCCATTATTAACGACCCTAAGCAATTTAACCGAACAGCTTTCAAAATAAAGCTCATTAAAATTTTGAGCGTTAAAAGTTCTGAGGGTTCATTATTTGTTTCTAAATTCATCAGTCACGAAACATTCTCAGCACACGTTCTCCTCCACTCCACTCAACTATCGTAATACGAATTTCGTGGAATTCGTTCAAAGCGCGGGAAATCGGACTATCCATTTTGTAGAGCTCTCAGTCTTGAATGAAAGCAAATTAAAACCGTTTTTAGGCACGCAATTAGTATCTAATTAAAATGGGCAGTTTGGTAATAGCCTTCACTCTACTCTTGACAGACACGTGCGAGATTAGAGACCAATTTCACGGCGAGAACTAGTTCTCTTGATGTGGTTAACGTTAATTATTCGATTGGAGTTAGTTTAGGTAAGAGGGATGGTTTTATAAATAGGTGTTTTGTAATAACAAAATGCTTCTTTGGATATAATATTAAATGCTTTAGGAATATAAAGTTTATGAAACAGATAATTGGGTATTGAAATTTTTATAATAACGGTAGTTGAATTACTTGGCTTAGGTGGCTCACCTGTAAATCATATGATATAGAACAGTTGCTAACTCACTTTAAAAAAAATCTTACCCTTTCTCAGTTCATATAGTAATTAGGTTACTTTATTTTTGTTTGATTAAATATTTTTTTATATGAGTACTTTCAACATAAATGTAAAAATGTATCATCTTGAAAAATTCATAAACAAGATTAAAAACAGTGGATACATATACTGATTCATTACATGAACCATATTAGTCATAGTAAAAAATACTATTAATTTCGTTAAACTATTTATTTTTAACCAAACAGTGACATTAGTTTATTTTATAACTTCTCTTCATGACTTGCAACATGTTACAGTTAGAGTAATAGTAAAATTGATTCAAAGAATCTTGTTAGCCTCTGTTTTCTTTTTGCTTCACATGGTGACGTAGGAAGTAAGATCCAGGGAGGGCTCCATATGAAAATAAATATAAATATTATTCTTTTAACAATAATAATAATAATAATAATAATTTATTTCAATTTATGACGGTAATATGGAAAATTTGAAAAGAGGAAAACATATGAGTCATCTGGGGTGTTAAAACCCATTTAGATGACCAAAAAAATTTCCACTGATATTGATGATAAAAACATACAAAGTAATAACGAAAGAAGAAAAAAAAACACTCACACAAAAAAAAAATAATAATAACATACAATGCGAAAAAAAATTGAAATTTAAAAGAAAAATTGGCACAGCAGCTATTCATTTTTAATATTATATCATTAGTTTTGAATAAAGTTTTATCAATTTAAAATTATAAAAATGTAAAGGAGGATATATTCCATTTATTTTATAATCCAAGTTACCTTTTATATTTTACACAAATTAGCAGGAAATAATTCAACTAGAATGTTGACATGTCATCTATGACAAATCTAGTAAGTGACTCAGTTGAAATTGAGGTTAAATAAAATATCACTTCTTATTGTACCATACCAATCAATCTTTTACACCAAGTTCAATTTTCCAAACTCTCCAGACGTTTATAAACGAAAGCCAAATAAAATGGCTAAGCTCTAAAGTGCATGTGGCAGTTTTGGTCAGATAAGCTAATTCAAAGCCCCTCCTGATTTTGGAAGTGAAATATGAAATAAACTGATAAGAAAACACTTTCTCCAACTCCTGAGATCTCCAACATTTCGAGATTTAAAGAAATATAAATGGTGGGTATCTTTTTGGGTGTGTTTTTGCCTTTGCTTTTGGACTTGAAAACTTGAGTTGATCCTCTTTAATTTAACTTTTTTCATAAGTGTTTTGATAGAAAGGACCTGCTGCTAACAGATGATGCTTATTGATTTTGAGGTTTTACACTTTACTTTTTGGGCAAAGGCTTTTATATTTAGAAGCCATGAAATATTGTTATAATTTTAAAGCTGAAACTGGTTAAAAATCCCTACTTGTATCAATTGGATTTATATAAAGGGATTAACATTTAACTGATAGCATCTCTTTTGGGTTGGATAAAAACTTTTAATTTTTCATTACCTTTTCAGTAAAAATAACTGGGAGTTCTAATATACAGGGTGTTTCAAAAGTCCGTTTCACAGCTTTTATTTGGCACCAATGTCTTCTAGGGTCCTAGAAGTAAGGTCTACCCCTAGGTAAGTGACCCTGGAGAATCCATTGAGAGGACTTACATTTACTTTCCCCTAGCGGCGAAATAAAAAAGTTAAAAAAAATAATTAAAAAACTAATGAAGATAGAGCAAACACCTCAGTGAGAGTATTGTTGCCACTGCAATAAGTAACTCACTGAAAAAAAAATTATGAAAATATCGTGAATATTCACGGAGATATTAGCATGTGAAAATAGCACTTTTTCAGGCATCAAAATTTGCAAGTTTTTCAGAGTTATTATGTAGTTTTGTATCTTTTTGGTTAAATGAAGAAACATTTTAATCAAAAAATCAAAAAAACTTGCAAATTTTTGAAGTTTTTCTTTTTTGATGCCTGAAAAAGTGCTATTTTCACATACTAATATCTCCGTGAATATTCACGATATTTTCATGAAATTTTTTTCAGTGAGTTACTTATAACAGTGGCAACAATACTCTCACTGAATGCTATCTGGGAAGTGTTTGCTCTATCTCCTTTAGTTTTTTAATTAATTTTTTTAACTTTTTTATTTCGCCGCTAGGGGCGCTGTATGTCCTTTCAATGGATTCTCCAGGGTCACTTTCCTAGGGGTAGACCTTACTTCCAGGACCCTAGGATACGTTGGTTCCAAATAAAAGCCGTGAAACGGACTTTTGAAACACCCAGTATGTATATTTATTCTGCACGAGTAAGAAGTATTATTTAAAATAAATTTTTAGAGTCAAATTTACAAAATTTTTAAGGATTAATTTGTTTAAAATGTTGGTTAATTTTAGTTAATTCAATTAATTGGCCAATCTTAAAAGTAATAATATTTGTTTCACTAAAAAAATTATCTGCTGTAAATAAATTTTTTTTCATATATTTAGCATTTAATATTTAAAAAATAATATATAGAATTAAAACATCAGAACTAATGTTACATATTTATTAAAGATATTAAAATGCATTTAAAAATGAGAAAAAAAATTCCCTACGCATAATTAAAAAATCCTTAGTGCTTTAAAAAAACCTATCAGTTACTTCCCAGTACTCTGATTTTATTTCATTTTGAATTTAAATACATGAAGCTTATTTTGATGCAAATATCAAAGCAAACGTTCTAAACATTAGGAACCACTGAATTGAATAAGTGACAATAACTGATAAAAACAAACTTAAATAAGAATAAGGAACCTCAATAAGTCTGAATATTCAAACACGACCCTTTAAGATCTATGGCGATCCAAAGGAAACTAACCTGCAACCAACACGCACATTACAAATTTCCGAAAATATTTTTGCACTAATCCGCTTTACATTTCCTACTCAGTAGGATTATATTGAAAACTTCCCTCAAAGTTTGCGAGAGAACTTTCAATTTCACGAAGTAGTTTTTGCTACTTTCTCGGTAATACATTCAAACTAGTCTTATGTTAGGGCCCACCGATTCTTACCAAACATAGCAACCCAAAAGCTGTCTTTTCTCTTCTCATCACACGTTCCTAAAGTAATTCGAGCATAAGTAAGAAGTCGGTCTCTCAAATAGAGGTAATATACAGAGAGTGTGCTTTGTATGTCAACACGATGAGCGGCAAAGAAGAGATCCCATAAACGGGTGGTTTTCGGAGCACAAAAATAGCTCTCTTCCAAAAAAAATATCTGAGAAAGAGATCATCAGTTTTTTTTACATGATAGAAAACAATGAAGAACCATTCAATAAAAAATATCAATTCAAGTTATGTTTTAGTTTTCAGTCATTTCAAAACTCTGTAATTTCGAAAGAAACGACTTTCGACTGTATTTTTTCGGGTGTCATAAGGGAATGTAATAAAACCTATCTTTATTAGACTAAGCCGTTTCCAATTTGTTTAACCCTTTCAGTCCTGACCGCCCGAAATTTTCCATAGGATTCAATGGCGATTTTGGGTGGTCTAGACCTAGACTGAAGGGGTTAAACTATGATAGATGGTTTGACCCTTTGAGTCCTAGCCTGCCCGAGATTGTCATTGAATCCTATGGAAAATTTGGAGCGGCTAGAACTGAAAGGGTTAAAGTATGTATGTAGTATAAAAATTTTTGTTAAGTGATCGAGGTTGAAAAAGAAGTTGGTGAGCTTAGAGCTTGGTAGTTTGATTTTTGTGAAGCTAGTTTCCTAAATGGCTTTAGATGTATATTAGGCAGATGTAACCATAGAAGGATCTCACAAGGAAATGTTCACAGGCTAAACTCACAGAAATGGACAAAAAATGTTACAGGGGTTAGTAGATGAATTAGATGGCTGCGGAATTACAGTAGAAAAGCTGTAAAAAATTCTTAAAAATCATAATTTTTAACACCAAATGCAACCTTACTAGACGAAACATGCAGAAATACCACCAATTTTTTTAATGACGCCAAGTTACCAAGTGGTGCTAACTGAATAGAATCGGCAACTCAGAACCCAATTTTCACTATTAATTTACTCCTCTCGTAACTAAACTCCGCAGCTAAATTTTTTTCACAGTAAGAGTTTTGGGTCATCTTCTTATGCCTGTAAAATTTTAGTCCATTTTGTGAGTTTAGCCTGGGAACATTTGTTTGCTAGAACGCTAACCAAACAAATATAACAGGGGTAACTCATGGTCACGCTCACAACAATATGAGCTGAGGTTCAAAATTCCCGCTTTACATTATAAATCTATGGCCTCTCTCTTATATTTCGATTCCGCCCAGGATTCACCTGAGGCATTTCTCTTGAGTGACTTTTCCCCGATTTCAATTTAATATCCTTCTTCTCGCAAGTCGACAAACTCAAACACAGGTTCAGATCGGAAGTCAGCGTCATTCACACTTTAATGCAGAGATCCCTTCCCTCTGATTGGAGGATTCAAGGAAGATGTGTGATGCAATACGGAGGAAATTGGAATTAGGGATGTAAGTGGTTATTGAAGTTTGTTTTTTTTAAACAATATGATAATGTAATGCCTCATTATACGTTTCTGTAGTTCGGAAAATATTTCTCTATTTTTGAATAATAAACTACGTAACTATTTTAAAGCATTTTTAAAGTATCAAAGTGCTTGGTTTTCATTAAATGGTTTTCTTATTGTTTGTAACAAAATACATTGTCTTTCCAAGTCAATAGTGACATATTGCAGTGGTTCTTAAACTTATGATCACCGCGGCCCCCTTAGATTTTGAACACCCAGAGCAGTAACCAGACTTGTTTCAGGTGGTAAACTCAATGTTATTCCTAAGGTACCCCATGATATTCCATATTTATGATAAAATTTTACAATTACTTCAAGTAATAATAGGGAGTCTGGGTGTCTCTACCAGAATCTGCCTCTTAAAGGGGTGTTTTGTTTTAGTTCATTTTGAGACATTTTTAGTTACACCCAAAAAACATATCCTTGTAAACCCCAGAATTTTCAAGGAAAAAATAGAATAAGTAGCCGTCAAAATTTAAAGGGGGCTAAGAAAAAGTTTTGAAATTTGCCCCTTTAAACTTAAACGTTTTATCTCATTTTGAAAACGTTTTATCTTATTTGAAAACTCTCAAAGGTAACTTGAGTGTTCCCTAAAATTACTCGCGGACCCCCAAGGAAGGCGCTGCGGACCCCTGGGGGTCCGCGGACTACAGTTTTAGAATCTATTGCATAAATAGTTTATTTCATAGACATTTTAATAACGATTAAAATTTAAGGTTTAAAACATTGGAGTTCGAGAAAAGTATATAATAAAAAATAAATTCATAACAAAACTATAAAAAAAAGTTTAACGCGCTAAACATTCCATAAAATCATCTAAAAAATAATAATACAATATGGAGCAATTTTATGACGTAAGTTGTGTTCTAATTTTTATACGTTAAAGAATTTGAAGAACTAGTTTTGAATCTTAATAATTAACCTTGGTATTTCAAACCATACAGAGATTGACTGTATTTTTACGCAAAAAAAAAAAAACCCTCCTGAAAACTGAAAGTAAAAGCATCAAATCTAATTGCTAAAAGTTTAATCTTTTAATAGCTAATTACAATGCTTTGAATTAAACAGAAAATTTCCAAAAGCTGTCTGTGAGATACATAAAGAGAAAACTCACACGCAATGAGAAAAAATTAGGTCACATGTTCTGAAATCCTTGCTTTTAATTAAATGTACTTGTTTTGCAGAATTAGTTATAAAATGTGACTAATTAGTCGACTGGTATTTAAATTTAGTCTCTTTCAGAAAGGAATTTCACTTGCTCCTTTGAAGTTCTTAAAAGTAATTTTATTAACGATGGAGCTTATTATAAATGGGTTCTGAGTGTGTACTTCATTTTTTTCCATAAAATTAAGAATAAAGTTATAGCTTTCATGTTTACATTAAATGGTTTTCCTGCTTTACTCAAAATATTTTGTGCACATTTAACATAAAAACTGTTTTGTATTTGTTCCTGCTAATATTCACAGTAGCCCTACAAAATTCATACTGCCAGGAAAACCAGGAAACTATGCCAGAAAAACCAAAACTATCAAAAAAGTACAATGCCAAATGATAGACACGCAGATTTTGCACCAAACGTTTGTTCATCGTTTTTAAATAATTACCGTCACCCCTGAAATTGAGTGCAAAAGTCCGTTCCCTCAACAATCGCAACACTTTTGTAAGATCTTTTTCTCCTGGCGGTAATGACTAGCATATTTGCACCATACTTATTGATGCCCAGTAAACCAAAGGGCTGCAGTAGAACCTGCTTCGTCCTTTATGATCAAACTGACCCCAAGTTTCTCCAGACAAAGCAATAAATAAAGATACAAAACAAATTCTGTTTCTATTTTTCTATTCTCTTTTCTAAAAATAACACGGGATCAAATATGATTGAAAAGTCAGGAAGCGATTTATTTCTCTTGTTGTTTTCTCCATCCGTAGATTTTTCTTAGGTCACCCATTTCTCTTCTGCCCAGACACCGAGATGATTTTTTTCAACAGCCATTATTGAAGGTCTGAGTCAAAGTTTTTTATAGGCAGTTTTTCTTCGGTGAAAATTGGCAACAGTAAAGGATTTATCCGCTTGTATAAATATGAAAGCTTCCGTAGGATCGTTCATCACTTTAATGCACATGCTGTTCATCTTGAGAAGGTATGAAGTGTATTATTTTTTCTCGATGTTTTTGGTAGGAACAACAAGCGAGCTATGATTTTTCAATATATATGATATAGGGATCTAATATGTTTTTTTCTTCACAAAATTAAAACATCAATTCTGGTGTCAAGGCCTATAACTAGGCTTTTGTTTTGGGACGGAGGATTGGGATAAAATAATTGCATGTAGCTTTTCAGAACACTTACAAGTAGGATTTGAAACTTGGAGTACTGAATTTTAAAATTTTGTGGATTGCACTGGGTCACAATAAAAAATGAAGATCTTCCTGAAAATGTTTTAAAAATTGACCATTAAAAGTAGTGTTTTAACTCATTATTGGATATTTAAGACCCTTTGGGTGACACTTTACGAAGATCACTCTAATATATTTTAAGTGCTCGTGAAAACAAGTTGATATTTCTAACGAAAGAACTCTTAATAATTTTGAAAACCGTCCATAGAAATAAATGATAGTTTGGGGACTATCTCTAGTCAACTAAAAGTCAGATAGTTTTCCCAGGTTTTCAAATTTAATTTTCTGATGGACTATCTTAGCTACCAATAAATCGATGATGATTAGATTTTCTGATATATATTCATTATCATTCGTTATTTAATCCTTATTATTATGATTTTAAAGAAAAAGTATCCCCCAATTGATAATGAAATTCGGTTCAATTCCTTTAAATTTTCCGTTAAATGTTGTTTTGGACGCCAAATATTCGAATATCGCCAAATTCTTACGGTTCTCATTGAAATAACTATGTATGTATATTTTTATTGGTTAGTTTGAAATTTTTGACGATGTTTCAAATAAATATTTGCCGTCGAAAACAACTTGGCGATATTTAAAAACGGAATTAAACCTAAAATTAAAAAAAAAAATCAATAATTCCAAAACTAATTTCAATTTTAATACATAAGATATGAAAAAAAAGTTACAATGATTAACATGTACTGGAGGCATTTGATTATAAATTTTAAACCCTCTTCAAAACATCCTCACAATTCAATCCATCTTCCCCTCTACCAATAATCCCAAATAAATAACTCTTCTTACTCTTCTTCTTCTTCGAGAGGGAAAAAGATACTAATTTCCTTACAGTTGTCGCCCTCCAAGTAACTCAAGCCTCGGCAAATCGATTTTTCTAATGGGGCATGAAACTCAGCGGCCATATCATCAGGAATACGTGTCCAGAGAGATAAACACAAGATGGTAAAAAGAAACCGGCGAAGGGGGTGGTATGAGAGCAGAAGTGAACCAGGTCCCTGTATGAGACTATGACTATGGTTTGGCTGATTTCTCCCTTTCTGAAAAATGAACCGTCTCCGCTGGTATAAAAATAATTAATTTAGGATCTGGTGCATTATCGAAACCCTTTTAGGGAAGTTTGGTGTTTTTGCTTACATAAGGGAATGTATGAATTGTTTGTATGTATAGAGGGGCCGTTCAAATATTGCGTATAAGCACCTTAGGGGAGGAGTTACTATTTGCTTATATTTGCTAAAGAGGGGAGGGGGGTTTCTGCCAAAAACCTGCTTAAATGATAATAGAACTTCCCCATTACCGTGTGCAATATTATTATCATTATACTTACTATGCACCTTAAGTAATTCAAAATCGAGCTTTGACTGCTTCTGGCTGTAGGGGATTTTACATGGGCAAATTAATTAAACTATCTCGAGTTAATAACTTATGGATAATTATAACAATCTATATATTTCCAGAAAGTATTTTTGTCGTATACAGCGATGTTTGGTACTTTCCCGTTATCTATACAATTTAAAATGGTTGTTTTTGATTGTTAAGAATAATTTTAGACACCCAAAGATTAGGAATATCTCCAAAAATTACAAACAACTGAAAAATTACAAACATATAAACAAGACAACTGTTAAAATTTGGCAATATTTAAACAAATGACATCTAAATTATTTTGGAAGTTTCTTTTAACGGAAAAGAAATTTAAGAGACAATTTTTAAAATTGTTCTCTTGGTACAAGGTATGGCAGTACTGATGTTTTATGAATCATCCAATCCAAAGTTTAATTCTGGGGTCGTTGTAGTGAAATATCAACTTGTCTACTATTAACAATCTTTTACACTTTCTTGGAGTATTTCAAACGTTACTGCAGATATGTACTTTAAAGCGGTATTTGGAAAAATACGTGGGCTTCTGCATGAGTTATTAAAGCGGGATTTTTAATTTTGACGTGCACGTCATTACCAGAGAAACGCAAAAGCACTTTCCGTGAAGTGCATGGTTGTGACATGCTAATTAATATTGGATATTTAAATACTTTGGACGAAAAGGGGAAAATTATCTTTTCCTCGTTATCAATTCCTTAAAAGTGTTTTGTAAATTTAGCGTTATAGTAAACTTCCGATGAATAGGTATGACTGGTAAAATGCTCCCTCCTGGTAAGAAAACGATCCTAAAATCAAATTTATGAACTTTTTTGATGGACCACTTTGATAAAAGGTGGTAAAAATTATTTTGTTTTTGAACGTTGATAAGTTAACTATGTAATACAGAAAATGTAATTTAACCCACTATTTTGTGTGAAGAATGAATTAAATCACGAATCACTGAAATGTGACAACACAGGAGAGGGAACGGTGTAAAATCCTTGAAAATTCTGTGACACAATTTGTGAGTAGCCCCTAATATGAACTTACGGCAACATAAATTTGTTTTTATATGCATGCAATAATTTGAAATGATTGAAAGAAAATAGCAGTCTATTCTTTTGAGTTGCATGAATTTCGGATTAGCCAATTAGCCCAGGTGTTCAATATTCGTCCAATTTTTGTTATGATATCAAAATTTCGTTTACATCTAGTTGCAGTTACGCAAACTTGACATATTTGCTATGAGCTGTGCTACCAGGAAAATAAACTACTGTTCACTCGGTCCCTCCGTTCACCACTAAATTCTTATAAAAAAAACACCTAAAACCGGACTTAACTCAGTTATCCTCCTAACGATCCTAACAAAGAAGAGCTAATCCTTGTTTGATGTACGAAGAGAAGGAACGTCGCTGGAGATTAAAAACAATTCTGCCGGGCACGTTGGGATTTCAAACACCCAGAGTATCATAAAGTTTCTTTCGTTAAATTGATTTCGAAACTGGAAAGGACCCGTTGAGAATTCTCCGGGGCCGTCCTGTAGAAATGAGACACGTCTAGGCGAGGGAAGTTTTTTTTGTAATCAGCTCCTTACTTTGGAGTTAGGGAGAGGTAAAATTTTTAGTGTTGTAGATCTTTAATCACTAGAGATGAGATGTTATGGAAGGTTCTGAAAGAGGTTTAGTACTTGTTAGTGTTGTTAAATATACGTAGACTACTGGGTATTGCTTAAAGTATATATTGAAGGATTTTATGTCGAAATAGTAGCGTATGTTGTTATCTATTGCTTTATTGAGGTGGAATACTAATGGTTTAGTTTTTTTTTATACCTAAGGGGTATTTCTTATTGTGCGATGAAGTTACGTATGATACTTTCTTATTTTTCACATTATCCAGTAACTATATAGAAGTCAACAAAGGAAGCGTGGAATTGGAAACATACTGCACCTTTTACACTTTTCACAAATTTTAAAAAGGTTTTCTTAGGTATCAGGATTTTGGTTACCCAATTAATGATAACTTTTCCAATTTCAATTTACATAAAAACATCAATCTAACTTGTTAAAATAACTTTCGTTTAACAGGGATATTATTTATAGTAGGTAATTAATTCATAATAAATAAATTCGTAACTTTTTTCCATTATGCTTGTAACATACTTCTATGTCTGAGATAAAAGAGATAAAATACTAGTTAATTTCAGAAAGTTATTTAACAGTATAAAAGTACCCTAAAGTAATTAGCTTTAAAATATTTTTTTTTCAATCTATTTAATCTATGTAAGTAACAACATTGCAAATTTCACCTTCCTTATATGTTTATTTTCTATTGAACTTTTTAGGAAATAAAATGCACGATTGATAATTGAAATCATAATTATGTAAAGTAAATTTTTTAGGAATAATAATATTAAAGCCAAAGAAAAGCAATTCATTGCACTTGGACTTGGTGATAAATTGGGAAAGGAGATTTTCAGCACAATTTGCTTTCTATCTGTTTTCTGATGTATAGATTTTCTGCTCCGATAGCTGAGAAATGGATTGCAACCCCCAGAAGTATAAATCGTTTTTTTTTTTTTGAGGATCAAGAGTGCCTGAATGCTCAAATGCCGTATCTCAAATCCAAAACTTTTCATATAAATAATCCAGGATTTACTCAACATATCAACGTAAGGAAATTTTCCTGTTTAACTGTAGTATCGTACTAAATTAGTATGCTCGTGCTTCTTACGATTTTAAAAAAAGGTTTTTTTTTTCTGTGGAATTAAATACGGAAGAAGATAGTAATACAAGAAGCAAAAATCTACAATATAATGTACGCATGTTTCTGCTTTTTTTACAAAAGAAGAGCCATTTATGTATCAAAAATACTTTACCGAATAAATAAATTACGATTTAAAGATATAATGTAAAATGGTGTATAAAGCACCTGAAAGTAAAAAAAAAACCCTTTAAGATTATTTTTCAAATCGATTTAGTGTACCTATTGTTATGAAAAAATATTTTGATAAGTGATAACTATTACAATCTTGTACTTATAATTTAAATTAATTTATAAATGCATTTTACTGAGTTATAAAATATAAGAAGTAAACTTTTATTTATGAGGATATACATTGCTAAACAGCTGACTAGCTTGCTTCTTATGTAAAAAGTTGATATATCTTAAGATGATTATTTTAGTAAAACTGTGGTCCAAATAAGTATATAGTACTATTTAGGGATATTGATGATATTGGATACTTATCAAAGTGTTTTTACATTTTCTTTTTCATTCAGAAATTAACTTAATGAATACCCAAATGTTTGATTTGAAACAGTTATGGTAGTCAAGCTGTGTGTGATAACTTAAATAAGAATATAAAATCAGGAATGATAAGTAATTTTTTACTAATTTCATTCTTTTTTTTGTGGTAAAATGAGTTAAAATCTTAAACGAAACATATTAATACTTAATAGCTATTGAAATTTGATCACTAAATTTACTCTTTAAAATGTTATCAATTTACTAATTCAGGTATTCATCTAACAAATCTGCAACATACAAATTCAACTAAATCATATAGTAATCGTAATAAAAACAAATGTTTTATATCATTTTATAATTTTTTTCTGAGCGTAAAAATTCAATTAACAACAAGCGTAGTGCCAATAAATCACCTATCCCAATAAAAGTATTTAAGGAATCCCCCCTGAACAATTTAAATGCTTACTAAGCAGACAACTATGATTGATGAAAAGATACTTAATCTTGCTCGCGTTGCCAACATCAATGAAAGTTTAAAAAGTGAAAGTGAAGTCGAGGTTTAGAAAGTAATTTCCCCAATTACCTTACCAAAGAATAGAATTAAGAACGAAAGGTTTATGGTTAACTGTAACGGCTAATCTATCTTCATGAAATACCATCTATATACTTTTGTGTATTTAGAATAAATTATAGAGCCTCTGTGTTTTTAAACTAAATTGATGCAATCATTCATTGTTTTTGTTTGGATTTTTTTATGGAGCTGTTGGATTTTCTTTCAAAAAAGGCTGTGAAATTCATGGTCGATGAATATGGGTATTTTCAAAAAGTTATTATTTAACATGATTTAATTTTATATATTTTTGGGTTATTTTTAAAACCTATGATTAACGGCTGTATTCACCGGTAACTTGACAGGCAGTCAAATTTCTGTTTGGCAATTCAAGAAGGAAAACTACAATTAGAGGTTTGACTCCCAGTTAAGTTACCGGTGAATTACCTGTAACTATTCATTACTTATTTATTTATGTATTCATATGTGGGAATAATTTGAAATTTTATGAAAAATTTTCATATTTACAAAATGTTTGCCCAGTTGGGTATTTTTAAATACGCAACTATGATAGACCACCATATTCTGGGAATACCACCCTTTCACTGGGATCCGTTCATTTCCCCGAAACTCAACTGCCCAGATATTTACCCGACAATGACTTATAATGAGAAAATGTAACTTTAAGTTTAACCATGAAAATATCAAGAATATTTCGTTCTTTTTCTCTAAATTTACATAGTTGGAAAAAGAACAAATAAAAACAAATTATGAGTTTAAAGTGTAATTAAAGAATAATATAACGTGTGATGAGCCATTATTACACTTACCCCCATTTATAATTTTTTTTTCTTGTCATACTTGTTGTTATGATCATTAGAACTTTGAAGTTATAAATGAGTACTTTTGAAATTTTAAAGAAAGACTCTATACGAGGCCAAATATTTTTGTGAATCAAAATGCATGGTAAATGTTTAATCATTTAGCCAAACTCAGCACTTAACGACTGTTTTTTTATTCTATAAAAAATCAAAGTAAAATAAAAACTTTCTTTAACTAGAACTTTGGAAAGGTATACAGACTGGAAAGACTTTTGACGAAAATAACTTAAGAGTATAAACTTTTTTGGTTTCTATACCTTAATGATGGCACGGTGTAAAAACATAGCAAAAGAATTTATAAAAAAGAGGCGCAAGGATGTCTCTTGCCTTCTTTTTACTTTCTTTCAAGTTAATGAACTGTCTGCCCTCGTAAAATCATAACCAAAAGCAATGTCTCCAAATTACTTTTTGCGAAGGTCTTTTTGACAGTTACTTAAAAAATAATCTACTGCAGAGCAAAAAAAAAAAATACCTTTTGCCCTTTGGAAGTTTTAGCTATCTCTTAAAGTTACAATGATTTGGTCAATATTTTTGAAAAGCACTTTGGCACCCAGAATTTTCGGTATCAATCTGAAGCACCATTTTCAGAAGCTAAAACTTATATGTGAGTTCATACGATGCATAGCCTAAGATTTCTATCATACGTAATAATAATAGTCCTTTTATAGCAAAAATTGCATCAGGATTTAAACATAACAGATTTAAACTATACGGGGGGGATTTCAACATGTTTGCCCAAACTTTTTTGCGTGGAGTACATAAAAAATGTCCGAAAAACTATACTTATACGGTCCATAGTGTTTTCGAGAATATGACGACAGAATTAGATATGATGTCACATCCGGTTTATGATTAAAAAAAGTTTATGGGAAAACGTTAACGGGATTATTTGGACATGTTTGCTCACTAAAATGTTAAAAATATCCATTGTGAATGCATGCCCACACTGTGGAATAAAGTAATTAAGTTTTTATCGTATATGATGTACATTTTTTGAAAAATAAAGTCGTCGTAGAGGTATAGTTAGTTCTTTGGGAAAATGTTATCTACTCCACGCAAGGAAATTTTCTGTGCAGAGTTTTGGGCGGACATACACACTGCCCACCATATGTATATTATTGTATTGTATACAGATATAATAATACATATGGTGACACTAATTAAATAATTGTACACTGTACAATGTGCACAGTTTTAAAATTGATGTCAGTTACAGTTTATGTAAGCTAAAAGAGAAGCAATCGTAGAAAGAAAAAACCTTGATGATTTAAAAAAAAAATACATACAATCATCTAAAAATTCGGAGATATTTCTGTTAAATTCTAAAATTCAGAAAAAAAAATTTCTACAGTTTAAATTTTTGAAATGAATCTGGAAGCTTTGTATTAAATATTTTGGCTGCAATAGCTGTATGATTTCTGCTACCTATATCTGCTATATTTGTGTAACGAATTTTCTCAATGAAAATCAGAGAGATATTTAATTCTATCAACTTATGTGTTGACTGGAGTTTCTTTGTTTTCAAAGTGTAATGATGTACTCTTAAAAAATTTCAAAATCAAGAAATAATATGAGGTACAAATGTGATTTCCTACTCATAAAAGTTCACGAGTTGGCTTTCTTTGGTGTGAAACGAAAAGCTCTTCAAATCTCTAGACATTTTTCATCACAATATAAAGAAAGGTTTCCATAAGTTGTATGCTTTGTTAGAAAGTTCTACTCCTACTACCATCAAAACTCCGAACCGAAGTTTTGTGATTTTAGGATCTAAAAAGAGCCAAAATTTTCTTCCCAATCTATAAATCAGTAAAACCTAGCTTTCTTTCTACGTGACTTCAGATTCCAATTCGAATAATGTTTGCCGAAAAATCTCTATGCGCAAAACTGAAGTGAACATTCTTAGCGTTCTATCTTTACAATTCTGTTCTTTTTTTAGAAACTGTTGTGAGTTATAAATATTGATAAATGGAGGTTATATGTATTAGTATTCAGTTCTCATTTGAGGGGTATAAAAATATACCGTGAACGGCAATTTTACCAGGATGATGTTCTTGTTTCCCTCTCCTCTAAGTGAGATTTGGCAGCCCTCTATTTTCTTATTACGTAATTAATGGATGTCCTTATATGAAAAAAAAAATATCTTATATGAAAATAAAACAATAAATCAAAGTAATTGAAATATATAAAAATAAACTTTATAAAGTTAAGAATTTTCAGAAGCTAAAATAAAAGTAGAATATTTTGTATTTTACACAACTTAGTGAAAAGTATTTACTAAATTGAAAAATATATTCGTTTATTTTACCAAAATTGAATTGTTCTAAATGATAATCTGCACCTTTTTCTTTTCAATCAGATTATCTTATCCAAAAAGTCTAGATAATATAAAAAAATCGAAGCACAAATTCTCCCTCTGAAGGAATTGGTCTAAAAAAAACTACAAACACTAAAAATACCATTCCAACTTAATAAAAATTCCACATTTTTTTAACAACACACAAAATTCGTTTTCTGCACTATTTCCCCATCAAAAAGCTATCTTCCCATTGTCACAACCCATGGAATTCCCCATCCATATTATTTTCATCGATCAATCTTGACAAGAAGCTTAGGGATCCAACTTGGATCCCTTCCACTTGTCAAAAACTGGAACCCAAGAGTGATAAAGACATGCTATAGAGCCGTCTCCAGACTTTCAGAGCTTATCAGATTTTTCATCCCAACGACACAGTGCAAAAAGCGCATTCGTCTTGTCACCGCCTTTTTCTGTTCGTTGTGTCGGTGTTATCTTAGATGTGCTGTTCTTTGTTTTTCTGTAGTTTTGTTTGGCAAAAGGCGATTGTTGAGGTGAGAAAGAATCCTTGCTGAAGACAAAATGGGGATTAACTTTTCCCAAGGATTACCGGCGGTTGTGTTTTGGAGAGAGTTTGGTATGTTGTGAAGAAATATATTGTATAGATTAGTTGGAATTCTCGAGAAATCAAGATACACAACATAGTATTTTGTATGCTATGTACTTAAACTAATCCCATTGCTAAAGAAAATGCAAAATATAGGAAACATTTTACTCGAAATTCGTTTTTTAGATATTTGTAAAATAGTAGAAAGTTTTACAGAGTTGATTGTAGGTATTATTTTTATTGAAAACATACAAGCACTAATTTTAGTGTTGAAAAAGCTTTAAAGTTGAAAAATATTGATATCCAAATTAAATTTAACTAATAAACTGAATACAAGTATATATACTTAACTAAAAAGCCCGTATCAGTTACTTATCAGTAATTAATCTGAAATTACTTATCAGTAATTTTCAGAAGAAAAAAATCCTTGTGAAACTTTTTATGGGAAAAATGAGATATTGATTGTTTTTATTTTTATAATTTTCTTTGGTCTGCTGCTTATTTTTATAACAATTTTCTCTCCTTGTTGTATTATCTATTATTAAGATATAAATTTTTTGTTGTACATATTACTTAATTTTGTATTAACTTACCAAAACTTTTTATATTTTAATCGTTAATACATTCATGATATAATTTTACGTCTTTTTGAGCTTTTCCATCAATTTTTATATAAATAAATTTCCAGTTAAGTCTCCGAATGACAAATTAGTAAATCCAGTTGAATTTGATAAAAGTTCAAACTTCTCAATAATACCTTATTTTTGAAAATTAAACTAATGTACCTAATTAAATATGCATTGGAAAATTTTCCCAGTTAATTAAAGAAATATCCGTATTTACTTTCTATTTGAAGTTATTCGATGCATTTCCTTGCAATAAATTTAATTCTTTACTACTTGAGACAATTAATAACGAAATGAATTTCCATTTATTATATCTTAAATTTTATCTTTTATTAAAAACTTTTACATAAAAGACATACTAATTCATATTTAAACGTATTACTAAATAGTTTGCGAGAAAACTCAAATGTTATTAAAATTCCTTCACTCTGAATTTAAATAAAAAAAAACACCTTCCTTCTACTAATCTGGTTTTCCGACTTTATTTGAGTTGGACCCTGTTTCTTCTCTTCTCAAGTATTTGCGAATGTCTCCAGAAACCGACAAGTCTTCGTAAATAATTCAAGACGAAAGAAAGTTTCTGAATCAGCTTACGTTTTGTGGCAACGGTAGTCTTTAGCTCGTTTGCTCGAAGAACCGAAAAGTTAATTGCTAACATCCAGCTTAGAAGCACATCTGGTGTGCTTTTTAATGTCTTCTCGAGCTGCTTTCAGATCAAGATCGTAAGGAGAAGTACGAATTTTCAGCATTAAAAATTCCATTTCGCGACTAAGTATCAGTGCAGATGAAACATAGTAAATTTTATCTTCCGAGAGGATGGCTAAAATGAATGGTACTTTCAAACTATTATGTGCTGTGAACAGCCTAAAGGTAACCATTGTAGCAACGGTAAATTTGTGTTCTAGAATAAGTTAAGGAAGTTTATAGGTTTGGTTGTGTATAGATAATGTGTGTGAGATACAATATAATCACAAATTAGAAAAAAAATATAAGGGTTTAAATTAAATTTAACAATAAAGGTTAGTTATTTAATTTATTTGGAAACCACACAAGTTTCTATGATGATAAAAGTTTATAAGAAATTATTTGTGTTCGTCTTTAGGAAAAAATCCGTATGTTGAGAGGTTTAGAATGCATTATCTTAAAAGACTAATTTATAGCATGTCATCGCTTTAAAATATGATTAAGTAAAAAAATATTATACTTAATGATTAAACAAAGTATTAATAAAAATCCCATCACAATATAATCAATTTGTAAAAAAGAATGACTTTTAAGAGAAGAGAATGCTATATGCATGAATTACCTATACATGAAAAATGAATAAGCTGATTAATTCTTTTAAATTAGGGTAATAAAATAAAGCTTAATTTTTTAGTAAGTTTCATAAAGTTATGATAAAGATAATCCAGGGCCCTTCCGAGGGGTCATTTGGGGTCTAACTGTGAAGAAGGAGGGGAGGTCTCTATCTGTGCCACCCAAGGGGTCCCAAATGTTCAAAATGGAGTTAAAACCCGATTCTTAAAATAATTATGTAGTATGTAAGAGAACCCCTCAGATTCCCCTTTTTGCTTCAAGCTGAGTATCATATCATCCAGATTACAGGAGAAAGGACCTTAGTCACTTTTGGAAAAACTTTTGAAAGTGGTAGAACGACGCCAACGAACGATCAGATTTCCAAATTATCGCCAAGCCAGTGAGCGGGATGCTAAGGAAAGCGATCGGATATCGCCAAATTTGCCGTAACTTCGTTCAGAGTGAAAATCGTATAGTAGTTGTATTTCTTTAAATTTGACTACACCAAGATTCAAATCCCACCAGTAAATGTCCTAAAAGCTTCATTTAAACCATTATGTACTTAAGGGGGAATGCCTTAGAAATAATTTTGAATCAAACCCCCCTCAGTGAGACCTTTTCAACCTATTGCTTCTATTTCCACCAAGTATTCCGTCATCATCTTTGTCACCCTGAGGAGCAAGCGGAGATCACATTTTGCATTAGTTGACCAACTATCAGAAAGTTACTCGACACTTCATCCATCATTTTTTCGTTCCATCGAAGGGACTGACAGCGGCGACAAATGGACACTTAGTCACCCCATCTTAAGTAGATTGCGTGATGGATGGGGTTTTTAAATATGAACAGTGGGGTCAAAATCTATGCGGTTGAATGGCGGCTGAATCTGTTGGGAGTTTTGAAGAGATTGAGACTTTTTTGGAGATTGATCCATGGGAAATAAGCAAAGCCTATAGCTTACTCGGGTGGGGTGTAATTGCTCATTCATGCACAAAAGCGTATTTTTAGACCTCATTAATTAGTTTAAATAATTTTTAATGATTGTTAACCTGGTTACACACTGCGTCCAACTTTCAAAGTCAGACATCTCCTAAGTGATAAGATCAATCGATTCTAAAGCTGATCTTGAGGGGTAGGGGATACGGATTAGTGGCTACAGGGAATGAGGTTTGTGGATGGACCTATTTTTGGTTGTTAGAAGCGATTATTTTAGGAACGGCTTTCTATTGTTGAAGTCGTCAATCATATTTACTTCCCCTCCTGGAACCATCCAAATTACGTCTGACTTCCGAAGTTAGACGTAGTGTGGATTTACCTTAACAACTCGGGAAGATTTGGTGCTAATTTTAACATTATATCCTTTATCTCGTGGGGTAAGAGTACGTAACATTATAAATAGAATGTTATAAGGTAAGATTCGAACATTTTCATTAAATTGTTTAATTTTTGGGGTAGCAGTGAGACCTTTACCGAAAAAAGGGGGTCTGAAGGCCCTTCCCTAGGGAAAATTTTGATGTTTTTCAAGGACAGTCTAGTCAGGAGGTAATATAGTTTTGAGAATTGATGACAAAAAAGAGAATTTCAATTTTAATGTCATCTGTCGGAGCAGTTTTCATGCGAATTTGAATATTAACGTTTTGAAAAACATTGGTTTTTATTAGCTTAAACAATGAAAATAGCCTTGGAAAGTTTACAGCAGATTTAATATCATAATGGCTTCCAAAGAACATTTACAACATTAGATCCATATGATGGATTGTTTGTTGAAATACCAGAAGAAGAGTTGAAGAGTTTGATGGTTTGGCATATATTTTCTATTACACTGGGCAACAATTTTTGACAAAGTTAGTGTAAAAATTATAAAAACAGTCATTTCCTATTGATTTTGATGTGCTAATTACGAATATCACCATAAAAATTCTGGGTTGGTTTTTGTTTCAGAAGTACAGAGGGGTCATGATATACTGTGATTAGTGCAGAAATATTGCAATTTTTAAACATTGCTCAGAGTAAATTTATAATTTAGGCATGAATATGAGTAATATTTATTTAGAATGTCTTCAAGCATACAACACATGCAGAAAACATGTTATAATACAAATTTTTTGTCGCTGTCATACAAAATTTTATCGTTATTTCGATGGAAATTATAGCATTGTGTTTCGCATGTATACAGAAAGTTTGATAGCATAAAAATGGTCTAAGACCAAATAAACAAGTCGCATCTTTGCAAAAAAATTGTCAAAATTAAGTCAAATAGTGATTTTGCTTCGAAATAGTCGTAAACTCCCTTCCATTCCCCTTAAATAGGTTGCGCGCCATGGAGATACTTATAAACACATTCAGAAGCTCCTAAACCGTATTTAGTTTATGAAATATGACTTGAGTGGTCTGTGCTCACTTCAAGGAGTTCTTAAACCGATACTTTCAACAGGAATTTTAAAAATTTGGATGTTTCTTTGAGAATGAAACAGTCAGCTATAACTATGTATTCAATAAAACAAATCTGCGTTCAACTTTTGAAAATACAAATGTCATGAACATTGTAAACAGTCTAAATACCCTTTCTACACACTTAAGATATCTTATCTTACCAGCTCAACACATTAAATGTCATTTATATGCTTTTATTTAAAAACTATTTTGGGAGCATATGATCAGAGTAAATCAAAGTTCAACTTTACAACACAAATTGGCTTTTTATCAGAGATTGAAACGGTAAATATCTTAAAAGCCACACATCCTATAACTAGATAATTTAGGGACAAGCCCGGGGAGTATTTCTAAGTGTATATAAATGAGATTTAGCATAGTAAACCAGAACAAAGTCTGATTGTCTATGCTTGCAGTTGTAACCAACTTTTGGACATATTTTAGATCTATTCTAGACGTGAGAATAATCAAAAGAGTTAATAAACCTTTCAATTATATTTTGGCAAGACTATTTCATGTTTTCATGGTAATTTCTTTAAGAATTAAAGTGATAAACATCACTTAAAAGGCAATTTAAATAAATTATTGTGCTTCTGTCATACATAGTAAAATCTCAACTTTACGAAAAAACCGGAACCAAGATCGAATTTTTATTGCCATATTCGTGTTTAGCAGGCTGAAATTACATATAATTTGACATTTTCATCAATTTTACATTTTCACTGTTGCCCAGTGTTATTTGTCTTCGGATGGCAACGCTAATAGTAAGATTTTTTAATCTATCTAATTTTAATCTATAGATCTATCATAGATCTATATTTAATTAGAGGATAAAATAAATTGAGAACTGAATTACTGCTATTATTCAGGGTTTCTCCCGACACCTTTAACTTAAAGTCCACCAGTCGAAACATAAAAAATACCAAAATATACACGTCCCGCTGGCCAGCACGGGCCTGCCTTCATACACACTCAAATTCATAAAATTAGAAAGAAGCCTCGCACCGAAAATTTTATAAACAAATAAGAAATAGCACTACAAATAAATTCAACAAACATATATTTTTAAAATTAAAAAAATCCTTTTTATTAGATAAAAGTTTTATTTTTTAAGCTATAGTCAGGTTGTATATGAAATTCAAATTTAAAAAATAATCTGTAAAGATCGATGCATTTTTTTAAGCTTAACAGAACTGGAGTTATTCAAGATAAAAGCGCTATAAAACTTTTTTTTTTCAAATTTTAAAAAAAAATCACCAAAAAATTCAAATAAATATATTTTCATGTTTCTTTCACAGTAAAGAATAACCCCTAAAAGTGTTAGTGAAATTCACACATGAGGATCAGGTTGCAGGTTGACACAGGATGATATACAAAATTCATACAAAAAATAAATTACAAACATAATTGAGAAAAATAAGACTTGGATAACACACATTGCATGTTTCTTATTGTTTACAATATCGAAATTAATAATCCAGTAGCTTTAAAACTCTCGGAGAGATGTGAGCGAATGGCTTGGACGTCAAGATCGTGATGCTACAAATCGAAAGGACCCGGGTTCAAAGCCTGCCTACCACTTTTTCAAATTTTGAATTTATATATTAACTTTAAATTATTAAAACAAACCAGTGGATTCAGGAACGAATGGTATGGTTGGTTAACGCACTGCTATCTGAGGTAGGTGAGAGTCGTTCACAAAACTTTTCGGGTTCGATCCTCGGCAATATTTTCTGTTTTTTTTAAATGGTGAAGTATCAACTTCAAATTAATTACAAGACTGTCGCAGCTGCAGGAACGGATGGCTTGGTGGTTAGCACACCAGACTGCCATCCGAAAGGCCCTCAGATCGAATCTGAGCCTTTTCAGCGGGTACAGTACTCGGAAATAAATACTGATTGGTATTTATAAATTTTCCTGCTTAATTCACAGGGGGTCTTACTATTTCTAATTTTCAACGTTAACTGTAACCGTAACAGTAAAATTAATTGAAAATATTACTACTTTTGATGACTTTTACACTCTTTTTTTTTGTAAAAGAATGTAAAGAATGTAAGTGTATTCATTTTTTGTAAAGAATGTAAAAGAATGTTAGAGTGTTAGGAATGAGGAGGTCAGTATCGGTAATGGATCTTTCCATCCACAAACCCCTACCACCAACCCAGGCGTTTCATTTAACTTAGGATTTTTATCCTAATTTATTTAGTGGTAACAAAATTTCAGTCTGAGTTAATGAAGATGCTCTGGTTAATATTTTTTTCTTAATTTAAAAAGTGGTGATTAAAAACCACATCCACTAATGCGAAACCGTTTAGGAACATAATTACTTCTAAACTAATATTTCACAGGTGAAAGAATGGCTGGACTGTTAACTTATATTAACAGAACCATTCCTAACGCAGGACACAGATAGATCCCGTTACAGAGATATTACTTTTGCTCTACTTAATAATTTTCACTTAATTAAAAAAGCGGTGACTAAAAACCCCTACCACTAAAATGAAATAATCCAAACCGATTAAAAATACAGCTCTAAACTTAAATTTCACAGGTAATGGAAGGGATGCTTCACTGTTTTCTCATGTGAAGAGAAACACTTCGCACGCAGGACCTAGATCCCGTTACAAGGCAAATATTTATGCTCAACTTAATACTTTTCACTTAATTTAAAAAGCGGTGACTAAAAACAACTACCACTAAAATGAAGTAATCCAAACCGATTAAGAACTGAGCTGTAAACTTATATTTTACAGGTTATGGAAGGGATGCTTCACTGTTTTCCCTTGTGTAGAGAAACACCTCGCACGCTGGACATAGATCCCATTACAGGGCAAATATTTATGCTCAACTTAATACTTTTCACTTAATTTAAAAAGCGGTGATTAAAAACCACTACCACTAAAATGAAGTAATCCAAACCGATTAAGAACTGAGCTCTAAACTTATATTTCACAGGTTATGGAAGGGATGCTTCACTGTTTTCTCATGTGAAGAGAAACACTTCGCAAGCAGGACATAGATCCCGTTACATGGCGAATATTTATGCTAAACTTAATACTTTTCACTTAATTTAAAAAGCGGTGACTAAAAACAACTACTACCACTAAAATGAAATAATCCAAACCGATTAAGAACTGAGCTCTAAACTTATATTTCACAGGTTATGGAAGGGATGCTTCACTGTTTTCTCATGTGAAGAGAAACACTTCGCAAGCAGGACATAGATCCCGTTACATGGCGAATATTTATGCTAAACTTAATACTTTTCACTTAATTTAAAAAGCGGTGACTAAAAACAACTACTACCACTAAAATGAAATAATCCAAACCGATTAAGAACTGAGCTCTAAACTTATATTTCACAGGTTATGGAAGGGATGCTTCACTGTTTTCTCATGTGAAGAGAAACACTTCGCAAGCAGGACATAGATCCCGTTACATGGCGAATATTTATGCTAAACTTAATACTTTTCACTTAATTTAAAAAGCGGTGACTAAAAACAACTACTACCACTAAAATGAAATAATCCAAACCGATTAAGAACAGAGCTCTAAACTTATATTTCACAGGTTATAGAAGGGATGCTTCACTGTTTTCTCATGTGAAGAGAAACACTTCGCAAGCAGGACATAGATCCCGTTACATGGCAAATATTTATGCTCAACTTAATACTTTTCACTTAATTTAAAAAGCGGTGACTAAAAACAAATACCACTAAAATGAAATAATCCAAACCGATTAAGAACAGAGCTCTAAACTTATATTTCACAGGTTATGGAAGGGATGCTTCACTGTTTTCCCGAGTGAAGAGAAACACTTCGCCCGCAGGACATAGATCCCGTTACAGGGCAAATATTTATGCTCAACTTAATACTTTTCACTTAATTTAAAAAGCGGTGACTAAAAACAACTACCGCTAAAATTAAATAATCCTAACCGATTAAGAACTGAGCTGTAAACTTATATTTCACAGGTTATGTATGGAAGGGATGCTTCAAGCATTAATGAAAAATGGCTTGCCTGCCAAACCCGTTGCTATGAGTGGTTGCCAGGGCGAAGTCACGTGATGTAAAAAGCTCTATTAGTGAGTCAGAGAAGAATCTCACTCGCTCTGCCTTTTTCGCCAATTAAGTAGCTACTAATCGAATATCTCCCCTGCAATTAGTGTTGTCAATGAGAATTAACTAGTGTTCGGCAACTAGTGGTCAAAAAGTAGTTAACTACCAACTACTAACTAGTCTGGGAAAATCTAGTTGCAACTAGTAGTTAACTATTTTTTCCTGGGACTAGTTGCAACTAGTATTATTTAGTAGTAGTTATTTAGTGGTAACAAAATTTCAGTCTGAGTTAATGAAGATGCTCTGGTTAATATTTTTTTCTTAATTTAAAAAGTGGTGATTAAAAACCACATCCACTAATGCGAAACCGTTTAGGAACATAATTACTTCTAAACTAATATTTCACAGGTGAAAGAATGGCTGGACTGTTAACTTATATTAACAGAACCATTCCTAACGCAGGACACAGATAGATCCCGTTACAGAGATATTACTTTTGCTCTACTTAATAATTTTCACTTAATTAAAAAAGCGGTGACTAAAAACCCCTACCACTAAAATGAAATAATCCAAACCGATTAAAAATACAGCTCTAAACTTAAATTTCACAGGTAATGGAAGGGATGCTTCACTGTTTTCTCATGTGAAGAGAAACACTTCGCACGCAGGACCTAGATCCCGTTACAAGGCAAATATTTATGCTCAACTTAATACTTTTCACTTAATTTAAAAAGCGGTGACTAAAAACAACTACCACTAAAATGAAGTAATCCAAACCGATTAAGAACTGAGCTGTAAACTTATATTTTACAGGTTATGGAAGGGATGCTTCACTGTTTTCCCTTGTGTAGAGAAACACCTCGCACGCTGGACATAGATCCCATTACAGGGCAAATATTTATGCTCAACTTAATACTTTTCACTTAATTTAAAAAGCGGTGATTAAAAACCACTACCACTAAAATGAAGTAATCCAAACCGATTAAGAACTGAGCTCTAAACTTATATTTCACAGGTTATGGAAGGGATGCTTCACTGTTTTCTCATGTGAAGAGAAACACTTCGCAAGCAGGACATAGATCCCGTTACATGGCGAATATTTATGCTAAACTTAATACTTTTCACTTAATTTAAAAAGCGGTGACTAAAAACAACTACTACCACTAAAATGAAATAATCCAAACCGATTAAGAACTGAGCTCTAAACTTATATTTCACAGGTTATGGAAGGGATGCTTCACTGTTTTCTCATGTGAAGAGAAACACTTCGCAAGCAGGACATAGATCCCGTTACATGGCGAATATTTATGCTAAACTTAATACTTTTCACTTAATTTAAAAAGCGGTGACTAAAAACAACTACTACCACTAAAATGAAATAATCCAAACCGATTAAGAACTGAGCTCTAAACTTATATTTCACAGGTTATGGAAGGGATGCTTCACTGTTTTCTCATGTGAAGAGAAACACTTCGCAAGCAGGACATAGATCCCGTTACATGGCGAATATTTATGCTAAACTTAATACTTTTCACTTAATTTAAAAAGCGGTGACTAAAAACAACTACTACCACTAAAATGAAATAATCCAAACCGATTAAGAACAGAGCTCTAAACTTATATTTCACAGGTTATAGAAGGGATGCTTCACTGTTTTCTCATGTGAAGAGAAACACTTCGCAAGCAGGACATAGATCCCGTTACATGGCAAATATTTATGCTCAACTTAATACTTTTCACTTAATTTAAAAAGCGGTGACTAAAAACAAATACCACTAAAATGAAATAATCCAAACCGATTAAGAACAGAGCTCTAAACTTATATTTCACAGGTTATGGAAGGGATGCTTCACTGTTTTCCCGAGTGAAGAGAAACACTTCGCCCGCAGGACATAGATCCCGTTACAGGGCAAATATTTATGCTCAACTTAATACTTTTCACTTAATTTAAAAAGCGGTGACTAAAAACAACTACCGCTAAAATTAAATAATCCTAACCGATTAAGAACTGAGCTGTAAACTTATATTTCACAGGTTATGTATGGAAGGGATGCTTCAAGCATTAATGAAAAATGGCTTGCCTGCCAAACCCGTTGCTATGAGTGGTTGCCAGGGCGAAGTCACGTGATGTAAAAAGCTCTATTAGTGAGTCAGAGAAGAATCTCACTCGCTCTGCCTTTTTCGCCAATTAAGTAGCTACTAATCGAATATCTCCCCTGCAATTAGTGTTGTCAATGAGAATTAACTAGTGTTCGGCAACTAGTGGTCAAAAAGTAGTTAACTACCAACTACTAACTAGTCTGGGAAAATCTAGTTGCAACTAGTAGTTAACTATTTTTTCCTGGGACTAGTTGCAACTAGTAGTTAACTATTTCCCAAAGTAGTTAACTACTAGTTAACTAGTCTATTTAATTTCATAACCTATATTTTGCCCAAATTCTAATACATCTTTCTTATCTATATCACAAAAAACTTTCGCTCAAAACGGGCCTTTATTTCTGGTTATGGTATTTGAGTACTCTACCATGACATTGTAGTTATAAATAGCTGTGTAATTTTTTGTATTATATGTTTTGATAAAAATTTTAAATATTTTTGAAATTTTAAACAAACAATTTTTTTTTAAACTAGTTGAAAATTTGAAAGTAGTTTCAACTAGTAGTTATTAAAAAAAGTAGTTCAACTAGTAGTTAAACTAGTTTAAACCAAAAGTAGTTAAACTAGTAGTTAACTACTAGTTGATCGGTAGTTAACTACTAGTTGCAACTAGTTCTAGTTAACTAGTGCCGAACACTAGAATTAACGTTGTAATATAATATAGTGAATGTGTAGTTTTTTTATGTGTTATTATGAAATTTGTTGACGTTTCTTTTTTTACAGAAGCTGATTTACAGATGCCCAGAACAAGTGAAAGCTCATTCATCCAGAATTTCAGATTGAGTTCATCTGGAACTCTAGTGTCTTCGATCAAAACACTCAGAGCAACTATCTGTAACCCTTTGTTTTCAATAAAAAAAGTCCATTAACATGGGTTTTTATTTGAATTGTCATACATGTGATACCTAGTCAGGGTCGCTCAAAATGAGCATGCGCGTAGATGCGTGGGGCGCGCAGGAAGCTGGAAGCGCATGCGCGAACTAGCAAAGGAGCCAAGGTTTCATTGGGAATATCAAGCAAAGGTAGCCAAGATGGACAGTAAAGTTTAAGTTCTATACTGGCCAATTAGGGACTTCGAGTAGTCAAGTGCACGGGTTGTAAAATTGTAACTTTGATGGAGAACAATACTTGGAAATTTATAGATCAATATATCTTTATTCACCAGAAGTATTGATCTTTAAATTTCCAAGTATTGTTCTCCATCAAAGTTCCAATTTCACAACCCGTGCACTTGACTACTCGAATTCCCTAATTGGCCAGTATAGAACTTAAACTTTAACTGTCCATCTTGGCTACCTTTGCTAGATATTCCCAATGAAACCTAGGCTATTTTGCTAGTTCGCGCATGCGCTTTCAGCTTCCTGCGCGCATGCTCATTGTGAGTGACGTGAACTTTGTAACAAAAATTAGTAAGGCTGATATTGAGGTCAATGAAAACAATTGATTAAAATACATATCTTTATTTGGTCCAATAAATACATTTCATTCCAATGGACAAAATAAATTGAATAATCGTAAGTAGAAACACTCACTAACTTCCCGAAGAGAATAGTCACAGTTATCTTGAAGATCCTTAAGTCTTGGTCTAAAAATAACCATAATAAAGCATTCAGAAAGCAGACCTCTTATCCTTGGCTAACCATGGGATTGCGTATCGAATTAGCTTCTAAGGTAGGTTTAGTATGAGGGAAATTCAAGAAAGTTCTACCCGCTTAAGGAAACACGTGACCTGAAAAAAGATTAAACGTTAGTGACAATACAATGCAAGTCATTTGACATTATGAATAGGAAGAGGGGTAAAAAGATACTTGAAATATGGCCTTTGCATCGTAAATTTGATACACTAACAATTTTCTGTGTTAGAAATTTTACAAACCAGACAAACCACTGTGTTTCGTGTCAAAAGGTTCATTGATTCCTTCGGTAGCTTTACGTTCATTTTGGTAAACCAGATGAGCAGTCTTAATTAAACTATTCACGGTTACTTAACTGATTCGTCACGATGCTAATTGAAACTAATCGTTATGATATGGAATACTTTAAATAACGATTTAAGTTCAAATACTATCGAGTTCCTGAAAGTGTTTCCCACCCCTATTTCCTAGATAACTAACCAATTTTGCTTTTGCCCAGTCATGCGCCATTTATGCAACTTTTGCAATATAGCCACTTTTGTTGGATTGACGGCTGCGCGTCAAAAGTGGTTTGCGGCAAAAGTGACAATTTTTTTTTTGCAAAAGAACCAATAGGAAGCCTCGAAAACGATCGCTTTTGCCTCGTTTGATGCGCTGCTGTAAATCCCCCATTAGTATATAATAACTTAATAACCTGTCCAAGAACTTCTTGAAGGCTTTAATGCAGCGTTAGAAATTGGGAAAAAAAAACACTGGTCCGGCGGAACAGTGCTTTGCCAATCTTGCTGGTCCGCAACAAAACTCACTGGTCTGACAAAGTTAAAAGGACCGTATTTAATATTATTAGTAACTATTGAACTGAATGTGAGTACCAAAAAAATTAATAAAAAAATTAATTATATTTAATAATATTTTTTTTTTCGCCAGGGGCAATGCAATGCAATTAATTTGTTTTGCAGGGTTGATATCGGGTTTTTGAACTTAAAGCACATTTTTATCGAACATTTTAAGACTTTCCAGAAATTTAAAGATGTGTTGGATTGGATTGTTGGGTTTATTTACTGATTTTACGTTAATCTCATCTATCATTGTTCCTTTAGTTTTAAAGAAGTTTCTTTAGAATTTTAAGAGGACCATTTTTTTCAAAAGGAAATTTTTCTATACATTACAGTTCTTAAATAATTACTAATAAGAGTTTCAGTACTCTACGGTTTTTACACTGTACAGGTATGTTATAGTTCCATCTTGCAGTAAATCATTTATCTAAACCAAAAAACCTTAAAAAATTTTAGTGCTATGTAGAAAAAGTGAAAGATTGAGATTTTAAAAATATACATGGGTTCTTATATTCATTTAACGGAGATTTGGAACAGATTCAACCCTAATTGGCCACACAATCATCAAATAGATTGGTGATTGGTTTCTATTATGATGCAAAATTTAACAGCTTCATTAATTTTGTTTTTTTTTTTTTTTGCTTTTACTATATAAAATTAAAATTAGATCTTTGGACAGATCCTTTTAATTTTTTAAAATTTTTAGAATTAAACTCTACATGAAAGGAATTATCCCAGGAAGAGTTATTTTATGAACGTAAGTTAGGGGCCATTCATTATTTACGTAAGGGTCCCAAGGGGGAGGGGGGTTGGAAAAATCTCTACATACCCTTACTTCGGGGGTGGGTGGGGGGTCAAACCCATTCTTACGTAAGATTTTCCAAGTTAATGTAAACAAATTCCAATTATTCTAATGAAACTGCTATTGAATAACCCAAGAAACACTTAAAAATATGTAGTTGACAGCAAGAATATTACTTATCTGTTAAAAAATTAAAAATCTTTGATTTACGTCAAACTGAGAGTTTTAGTGTTACTGATCCTTTTCTAACATTTTATTGTTTTGAAAAACGAAATGGAATCTTACGTAAGAATAGGGGTTTGGAGGGGTTTGAAAAATCTTACGTACCCTTACATGGGGGTAGGGGGAGTCAAAAATTGCGAAAATCATCCTTACGTAATTAATGAATGGCCCCTTACTGCTCAACTCTTAAGAATTCAGAAAGTCGAGGTAAAAATTATGACTCAAAGTTAACTAACTTTTATAGATATTTACGTAAAAGAGATGCCGCTAAAAAAATCATAGATTCCTTTCCCCCAACAACGGATCACATACAAAACTTTTTTTAACTCATTTTAAGGAAATTTAGGTTATCCATATAAGAAACATAGGTCTCCGATAATTTCAATAACAATTTCTAAATTACAAACTAAAATTTTCAAAATCTTTTTGCGAACTCGTTTTTTACTTTATCTAGCTTGACGTCAGACAAATTTTGGATAAAAATATAGTTAGAAATAAATTTTATGCACGAATGAATTAGTTTGAACCGCTTTAGATTGGTTTTTATTTTATGATATTTTTAAATTGATCAGATTTTTAATAACTTTATTCGAAAAATAATTTTAAAATCATTTTGGCAGTCTTGTATTGCATTGAATTGAAGCTAAGGGAAAATGGATAAAAAAAGCTTCGGCAAAATGCTAAAACAACAAATGGGTACTTCTTATGTATACTTCTGTATTTTTAGATTGAAAATATATTAAATGATAGAAACCACAAAAATACCAAACACAAAATACCAAATATTTCTTTTAAATCATTATATTTAAACAAATTCAAACATTTATATTCTTCAAGTGTTTATTTTCACATTTTTACGAAAATGGCCTAAATAATTTAGGGCACAGCTTCGATAAGAGTCCTCCAGTCGTCATGTTTACCTATAAGCTCAAATAATGACAACATTTAAGCATTATTGCTGTGGGAGCTGTGGACTCTTATAGAAACTGTGCCAACCTTTATTCCTATAATAAACAAAATAAGGGACTAAAATTTTAAGTCACTTCAAATTACCTTGCGAGTAAGTCAATGCCATAAATCCTTTTTGTGCATCTTTACAACATTCTGTTGCATAGGTTTACCACGTCAGCACTCTCGTGATTTTTCTTCCAACGATGTAATTACGATCCTGAAATGCAAAAATTTTTAAAAGCTAATTGGGTAAAATCCTATTTCATGGGTACACCTTGGCGCGAAGTTTTTTTTGTCGCCAAATGCGAAAGGCGCCAAGTTTTTTTCGCTGCGGAAAGCTAAAAACATTGTCTAAACTACTTAAACTGAATAAGGAAACAAATTAAACATATTTTAGAGTATTTATCACTTTATTGACGAATTTTGAAGACAGTAATACTACGATACGATAATAATATAATTCCGACATCTTGTATGTCGCGCGATAAATTAAGCTAAAAACATTGTCTACACTACTTAAACTGAATAAGGAAACAAATTAAATATATTTTAAAGTATTTATCACTGGATTGACGAATTTTGAAGACAGTAATACTACGATACGATAATAATATAATTCCGACATCTTGTCGTATGTCGTGCGATAAATTAAGCAATGGTTCATTTAGAACAAAATAAGATGCAAAGAATAACATTTAAAAATATTAATTACCTATTATAATCCGTGAAGTTACAAAGAATACGCCACATACAAAAAACAAAAACATACCAAATACAAATGTTGTTACTTCACTTTAGCTTCAGATTTGAATCAAAACCTATTTTTAAAATGCGCAGAGATCACAAGATTTGAAAAAAAAAAGCGCGCATATCTTTGTTCATCACTCTTAGCCCTCTGGTGATAGCTGCCGACTATAATATAATATTTTTTTATTATTATATTTATATAATAATAATATTTAATAATATAATTTATATTTATTATTATATTATTATTATACTTATATTTATTACTAGCTGACTTACCCGGCCTTGCACGGGTTGAGTTAATTCATAAATATTTTAAAAAGTTTTTCAAGTTATGTCTTTTTTTTTCTCTCTGGATTTCTTTTTCTGGAACTTATCATCCCGTCGTCTTTTCCATCACAGTTCTTAACTGTAAAAATATACCCTAACTCACCCCGTCTCGCATTTAAATTTGGCTGTTACCTTTAAAGAACAATCAAATTGAAATTATCAGGTTTATCAAGTTATGTCTTTTCTTTTTCTGTATTAGCAGTCACTTATCATCCCGTCACCCCCGTCGTGTTTTTCTTCCCGGTTCCATACTTTGAAAATATACCCTAACTCATCCCGCCCCGCTTTTAACTTTGGCTGTTAAAGAACAAACCAATTTAAATCATCAGGTTTATTGAGTTATATGGTTTTTCTTTTTCTGGTTAGCAATCACTTATCATCCCGTCGTCCCCGTCGTCTTTTTCATCCTGGTTTCTTACTGTGAAAATATACCCTAATGTATCCCGTCCCGCATTTTACTGTGGCTGTAAAAGAACAATCCAATTGAAATCATCAGTATTTTGAAATATATAGTTTAAAATCTTAAACAAAATTTCTATGAAGAATTTCCGATGTCCTTTTAAAAAATTACGCTTCGGTTTTTATAAATCACTTGATAAAAACTTAGGAAGTAAAAATCACAACCCTCATTGAGCCCCTTGGGAATAATTTCCTACAGGATGTTACACACCGTATATGAAGTTTCTATCGTTTTCCAAAAATGATATTAATTTAATCAAAAAATAATCCCTATATCCCCCATCTTCCCCACAGTGTTGAGTAAGTACTATGTGTAATTCAGTCAATAACCCCCGCTGGCAAAGCAAAATATTTAACTATACCTAATTTAATTTATATTCAAAAATGATAAAGAATCCATTTTTATTTGCATGATCCTACATCTCCAAAAATAAAAACATTTTTATCAAAATAACAAAATGCTTGATAAATCTCATTTTCCTTTTATCATGATAGCCAACTTCTTAGTAAAAACTGTTTTCTAGTACTTAACAATAAAAATTTAGTGAATGTATAAGTCTAGTAAACCATGCCCCATGAAACAATGAAATAATTTCAGCTCTGTTTCCATGGAAATCATTTATTTTAGCCTTTCCATAAATATATTTATTTTAGAAAAAAATTAAAATTACAAATAAAGGAAAATGTTGTTTCAAAATTAATTATTTGAATTTATATGTTTACTGAAAATTCTTATAATTTTAAAATAGAAATTTACACTGTGTTTTTCGTCTTAATTTGTTATAAATTATGAAATTATATTTTATAACATGAGGCCAGACGAAACCTCAAGAGAGAAATAAACCTACTGCAATTTACCCATTTCAACAATGCATAATGCTATTTCAATGGGAAAAACGGAGTAGAAAAAGCGCCGAAAAACAGGGAAGGAGTCATTCGATTTTTAAATCCGTTCTTAGTGCGCGTCGCATAGCTGAGAGGAACGTCTCTGTCAAATTTCAAGCCTCTGGGTCCAGTAGTTTCGGAGATTCCGTGTTGAGTGTTTGTCACTTACCAGTGAGTCAGTCAGTCAGTCAGTCAGTCAGTCAGTCAGTCAGTCAGTGGTATTTGGCTTTTATAGATATAGATTATTATACTTATATTTATTATTATTATATTATTATTATATTTATTATTATATTTATATTTATTATTATATTATTATTATATTTATTATTATATTATTATTACATTTATATTTATTATTATTATATTTATATTCATTATTATTATATTTATATAATAATATATAATTTATATTTATTATTATGCATTAAATTTTTACTTCGGGAGGTTCTTTTGATATACTTTGACAATATTTCGATAATTAAAAGAGAAAAATCCAAATTAAATTCATCTAAATAAGTGGACATTAAAATTAGTACGAAATTCCGCGATACTCCTTTGTTAAAAAGCACCTGCTAAAGGTTGTAGCTAGTTTGGGCAGCGCCAACTATCGGTACTTTGAAACGCGATGAATCGCGCATTACCGTTCGTCACTCAACTCGCGATCGCCAGACTTGGCAATCTATCTCCGCTACGTCATCTATCGCCAACGTGTACCCATCAATTAGGATTCATCCAGCTAATTGTATTAACCGACTTCATATTATAACTTTGATAAAAGGTATACTACTTGTTTTAAATACTGCAGCAAAGAACATTCAAGTACATTTAGTACTTTTGGAAAATCCTTTTAAATATATTCATATACAGTCGACTCCGCTTAATGTGATCACCTTTGTTCAAGAGTGGAATGATAACAATATCCGATTGATAACAATAAGCAATTTGATACTAAAAAGTTTCAAACCCAGTGTAACTCAAGTTTTGCATTAAAGTCACAACTATGCAGTTCAAATTGAAGTATTTAAAACGATTCCCTAGTTTGCATTTTGGAAATTATACATTCTTAAAGAAAAATATGAGATAGGAACATATATTACTAATAAATAAATGAGACATTTTGTATATTTATGTATTAAAATTGTCCTTAAGACAGGGAAAAAATTGTTTTGGGGATTTCACGACTTTTGATAACATTAAAAAATAAATGTTGATCATATAAACCGCTGCATTTTACAAACATTAAACCAACTCGGGACCAGTTAATTTTGATGACATTATCCAATTAAGCGGAGATAACATTAAGCGGAGTCGACTATACTTAGTTTTAGCAACCCAATCAGATCATTTACCAATTTCTAAAATTCTCTCAAAATCTCATTCAAAGTGAAATAGTTTTTATGCTTGTTTAATTTCAGTTTTCAACAAAACGTAAACTCCATTTAAACTAATTTTCCGAATTTCAAAAAACTGAATTCTTTTTAAAATGTACAATAAAATATTTGGTTAATTTATTTAGCTATGAGGATTAAAATGGTGGAAACAAGCATCGATAAAATTAATTTATAAATAAAGAGCAAATAGTGATTTATTTATAAATGAATTGCGTGATTTTAAACTCATAAATAGTGCTAGGCTAGATTCTTTAAAAATTTATTTACGCATGATTCAAACATAGCTTTAAACAAGACTCGTCCAAAAACATTTCATGATCTCAAAAATATAAGGAAAAAAATTGTGTTCTAAACTCTTTGCAAGATATTTTATTTAGCAATGTGGCCGATGAAATATATTATGTAAGCAAAACACCATAAAAGAAAATCAAACGAATAGTTTGACCTTAAATTTGTATTTTACACTGTCTTAAAGTTAATTGAGAGAATTCGATGGCACATCCTCAAATAGCTTTTCGGAAGACACTAAAAGCATTACTTACCACAATGTAATCCTCGAGATCGAGAAAATTAAGGGAATCCCCTTGTGAATGACCCCACAAAAGGATGAGTGGGAGTGACTTTCGAGATGACCTGACTCTCATTTGGTATTGGAATTTTCCAGAGAGGTGTCGGCAAGGTGTCTCCTCTACATCAATTTGGAACTCTTCTCCCTGGTCTTGGTTGGGCATCTCCGGATCCCCGGCCTCCCCACGGGCGAGCGGGTCTAACTTGCTGTTCAAGACGAGTAGTTCTACTTCCTTGTCATCAGTTTGTTCATTGGGCAACTAAACTTTAACCAGCCTTCTCATTATTAGGCTGGGTTTCTGTCCTTTGTCATTCTTTGGATGGCTGAGAGTCCTACTCTGGAGTTTCAGAAAGTCACAGCTTCGAAGAGGGAGTAGAAATTGGTGCAAAGGATAGCGGCACAACACAGACGAAAAAAAAACTTGCTTCACTGCCTTAGCTGGCTCCGTCTTCAGAGGCTCCTTCGACGTTAAAAAAGGACTGGTTCACTGAGAAGCGGATTGCAGCTTGGCATAATTCTTAGTACTGCAGCTCATACCAAACATGCCAAGTTTACGTAACTGAAACTAGAAGTAAACGAAATTTGGCCATACATGACAAAAACCGGATTAATCTTGAAAGCTTATGCTGCTTTAGTTTTAGGTACCCCGTTACTTTCACTAAAACAATCTTTCACTCTTTGCTTAGATGCTTCATGCTGTTCACTAACACCTTTATCCTTGGATTTGAAATCAATCAGGTCTTCATTGTATTGTGACGGGCTGGCTTGGAGATGTCTTTACCCAATTGGAGACAAGTCTTGACCGCATAGATCAGAATTTCATAGAAGAATACGACGACTGAAGAATTTCCGGAAAATGAGCATTTTGACACTGTTTGCTCCGTTTGACACAGCGAAATCTCGACTTCCATATTTTTGGCAGTCGATGCGATTGAGTTTTTCCAAACGAAAATATCAGAGACGATAAACTTCGGGTGTTCCTACCAACTGATGTTACGGAACCGTTTCGTTGCCATCCGATCATTCGGAAGAAATGATCTAGTCACTCGAGATGAGTTGCAAATGACTTGCAGTTTTTGGAGGGGGGAATAAAATCAGGAATTCTGGGAAACAAACCCAGAATTAGGTAAAGTATTGGGAAATTTTATATAGCTCTTGAGTTTTTCGTTAAAGAAATATTTGGCAATTTCTTAACTAAACTTAATTTATTTTTTTCCCAAATATTACAAATTTCCTATTATTAATGTATTTTTTTTAAGTATTACAGATTTCTTGATTTTAGAATTAAATTTTTTATTAGTTTGAATTAATGATTTCTAAAAATACCTGTTTGACTAACCAGGTTTAATCCTGGGAATAAATATGTTTTTCCAGTTTTTGCATCAGTCATTGGAGAAGTTAACGTAGCCAGAGAGTGAAAGGTTTTAATCCTTCATTTCCGTGGATCCTGTAAATACAAATTACTTCCCAAGAGACTCCACCATTGTGATAGGTCAAATTATACCAGGTGGCGCTTCTTGTAAATGATTTAAACCGACCACGGGTTGAAAATCGCAGGTTAAGACTCTTTATGCAGAAAATAGTTTGAGAGACATTTAGTAGTTTAATCCGGTTGATTTTCTAAACTAGTCCACTTCGATAAGTTTAATCTAAACAAGGAGATTTTGCGAGGGTGAACTCTTAAAAATAGTTACAAAATTATAATTTCAGCAGCTAATCAGATTTGATTGTGATTATAAGCAAGTACCTAATTTTTAAAATAAGTCCAGAAAAACCCGTTTCTTCCTGGTTCGGAATTACTTCTTCCCCCTTTAAAATTTTTATTTTCAGTTTGTGTTATGAGCAGAAAAGTCTGTAATAAAATCGTATATATTTTTTTTAAAGTAGCACTATTAGGTGAAATTAATGCTTTTAAAAACTACTCTGTTAACTGTTAAATCAGGACTAACTAACTACTAACTATTAAATCAGGATTATACTAATAGTATGTGTGTTAAAGTGATTTTATCCAATAAACCTAGTATCAAAACTTACCTTCAGATAAGTGATCAAATAAAAAAAGAACTTTAAATCTTCAGAACCGGGAAAGAACCAATCAGCTAATTTGATCAGCTTAGCCCTTAAAAGGGGTGAGGGGTGTTCTCCAAATACACATTTTAAATTTTTAGCATGTTTGACACATTTTGTGACTTTTCGAACTGGATAAATATTACTCCAAAGCCATCTCTAAAAAATGGGAATTCAACGAAAAAAAAAGGAATTCATTTCTGTGTGGGTTGTAAATTATGGTCATAACGAAAGGCGCCCTAATGCTATATACTCTTTATAGCTTATATTGCAATAATCTTTCATCTGAATCGATTTACCTTACCAAAATCGATTCCTGTGTGCATAAATCCGAATACACTCAATCTCCCCCAAAAGCCTCATTTTCCAGCATAAATAACGTCACAGCCTGCCTATTCACAAGACTATCTCGCCTAAGTCCATTCATCTATCCTCATCCAATCCTAGAATTCCCGGAATCTGCGACATATCTACCAAGGGACACGGTGACCGCATGGGACACGAGAAAAAATACACACTTCCATGCGCACTTTCAGTTTTTTATTTTATTTTTTATTTCTCCTCGCCTCTGTAGTTTATCGAGTTCCGCATTCATATACGTGACTGTTTCTGCTGGGATTGGAGCGGGATGGAGTGATTGCTATGGATTTATGCGGGATTTTCTCGATGATGTGGCGCGTCGTTCTGGAATGATGGAGTGGAGTGGAGTGAAAGGTCGGCTGTTGCTGCTGTGGATTGAGAGGGGGAGGTTTTGTGGGTTTATGAAAGGAGTATTTATTTGTGTCGGTAGAGGGTTGGTGAACTGAAATAACACGAGGTCTAAATGATTCATTTATTTCAAAAACGAGTCGAAACACCAAATTTCTCATTTTGAGGAAAAACTGTTTAGCAACTCATTACATTTTAAAAACTGTTAAAAAATTTATTTTTTCTTAAAGTAGTCTTTATTTGGATATTTTATAGGCAAACATTTTAAACTTATTTTTCTTCCTAGCAAAACATTATTGACACTTTTGTACTTGATAGGTGTGTGCAATAAACAGTGTTCAAGCATAATTTCATAGAATTACTCCCGATATTTTTTAAGGATTTTGTTATAAAAGTGATAATGTTAGTTAGAATAACATTTGTTTATTAAATACTAACCGATAAAAGGATTATGTAGTTATTTTTCTGTTTTGGTTAGAAGATATATACGCTCAGAAATAGTGGTATAAGCCAATTCAAAATGTTAGTGTAGAAATCTTCATAGTAAATTAGATTGTTTCTATTTATGTGCATTATCATTGTATATAACCTCACCTGATTATTTTTGTTCTACCTTGAATGCAAGCAATTTTGCCCATTATAAGTTATATGCCTATATCTATGTCATTTTACTAAATTGCATGCTTTGATGCAATTTGTATGCATTAAATTTGATTTAACACTACAGTAAATAGTAGGTAATAAGCCAGTGTACCCTTTACAAAAACTGCTCCAGTTTTCCCCAATAATACTAAACACATATTTTAACACATAGCGTAATGAAATTAAATGTAAAATAAGGTCGAGTAATTAACTCTTTAACAAGGCTTTTTTTAGCTTAAAATTATCTGCTAAAGTTCGTTATTCTCCCAATTAAAATTAAAAACATTAACTTGCGTGATTACTTATAATTATGCTTCAAAATCAAACAGTCCAACATGTTAGGCTTTAAAAGTGTCTTAATCGAAACTGTTTACAGAAACTAATTATTATTTATTCTTTTAAAGTATTGTTTGGTATAGACAATTAGTTCTTAAGATCCTAATTAGTATTTTTAATGTTCTACGAGCTCTAATTAAATTATTTCTTACCAAGGTAATCACTTATAATCCGCCACTTTCATAATTACTGCCCTACCTATGGAAACTTAATTGGAATTTTAATCATATCACTTGACTTATAATTGCATTAAAAACTGAAACCATCGCGGGTGTAACACTAAATATTTAAAGAGATCTTAAGTCGCTTTTTTTTTCAGTTAAATTGTTGACGTTTCTACGAGTGCCAATATCTTTTCCCCTTTTAATTTCACGGCAGCTTTTGAAAGCGTTCTAATCTTATGTGTCGTTTTTAAACATGTTATAAAACTCTACATACCGATATAACAAAGATCAGTTCAATTTGCCAGTATTTATTGCTTAAATTTGCGTAGTGCATAAAAATTACTTTACTTTTTTAGTACCAAGTACATACGTATATTTCTAACATTAAACGGCTGGAATTAAATGTAACTAAAAATCTCAGAATTCTAAAGAATCTTTACAAGCACATTATTTTTACCATTATCAGTTAAATTATGATTTTCTTATTTTATTCAAATATTCTTATTAAACTAATTCTCATAAAGATGCTTGACTTGATTAAACATATTCCTATAAAATACTAGTTAATAGGTATCTAGTTAATAGTTAATACTAGTTAATAGGTAGTTATAGGTAGTAATATAGGAAATTATAGGAATCTTTTAATAAACTGTGATGTTGATATTACATCGTTTACTATGAATAATGTTTCAATTAGACTAATAGAAATATTAAACAGTTAGTTGTATAGATATTGGATTGTCATTAACGAAGACAATATTTAATTAATGGTTATTTCCCAATTAATACTGCCCTCAATGAAATTCTAGACTTAGGTATTCTCCAATCTAATTTATTCATGTATGGTAGATTTCATATCCTTGAACTATCTTCATAATCAAATATAATACCCCTAAAGGGAATAATTAATCATTTTAAGCCTCTAATAGTTATCGAATTCCCTCTGTAGCGTTTAAAGCCACTACTTCCCTAATGATTTTTCTAATTAAATTTGAATTGTCTTTTACGAAAGTTGTTAATTTGAAATCGAAAAATTCTTATTATAAAGATTAAAAGTTTTAAAGCTTTGGGTAAAAATTTCTGTCTTAATTTCATTCAATTTTGCATCGAAAACGATAGTTTTTTAACCTGAAATATAGTAGCACTTTTACCGTTTTTCAATAAAAACTGTTAAACACCAATGTAGTTGAAACTACACATTGAAGACAGTATTAATGGACTATAAGTATGGTATTTTAAAGTCATTAAGTGAAAAAGTGGAAAAATCATACGTAAAACCTGAGTTTTACCCTAAAAAATGGAAGAAAGAAGCTTTATATTTATTTATCGATACATAAGTCTCAACGTTTTATTAGAACAAGGAAACCAACAAAAACACAAAAATAAAAAGATAGGAAGTGCAAACAAGTTATACTCTATTTCAAAAATATTATAAACACTCTGATTGCAATATTTATTTCCAGGGTTAAAAAAAAGTTTTTTTTTAATTAAAAAACGACCTTCACCTGTTTTCTCATACAAACATAGTTAGTATTAGCAATTTAAAGGAAATGCCTTCATATTTTTCATTTCAATAAAACTTTAAAGTCAAGAAAACATATTCTTTTAAACTTAGCCATTTATTAAACGAATCCCTTGACTGTTCTTGAAACCTTTGACTTAAAACTACCTTTGGAGTACGTTAACATCTAATCTCTAATCTAACCGATAGGCTCAAAGATCCTGTTATTAACCTTTTGATAAGTTATTTCATTTGCACCCCTCTGTTAGTGCAGTAATTCCATTAAGAATACATCCTATCATAAATGCTGCAAGCCTTTTGACGGACTTCAAAAGATCCCTTTGAAATAACCGACCTCTTCTATAGAACTACGTTTTAAGAGCATTCAAACAAAACGATATTACAACATATTCAGAGTATCTGACGTAGATCTGAATACATCTATCGATTCATGTATTTTCTGACACTTAAGAATAGTTTGTATACTATGCAATTTGCTTTTATGAAATATCTTATTTGAATTCATGAAACTACTATATTTAGAATAAAGCTTATCAGTTGTCTCCTAGTCGTGAAAATTATTCAAATATTCGTACACTAATTTCATTACAGCTACAAATACTTAAGAACTTTCAATTGGGAATTTATAATTTGAGACCGAGCTATTCATTCATACTATAAAGGTCTCGTTTTCGTTAATCAATTCATAAGTTCAGTTTGATAAAGACTTCTAAAACTAGTTTTAGTAGTTAAAATTGGTTTGGTTGTATGAAATTTAGATTCATCAGTTCTCTCTCCTAGTTTTAATTATGTTGAAGTAAAGAACGTGCATTGAAGTAATTGGACAACAACCTTTATCAACTTGAACTATGTGAACTGGATTATTTGAGATAGTAAATAATATAAAGGAGTCGCATACTAATAATTGAGTCCCATTTGGTTCAATATAATCAAATTCAACGCTGAATGGTTTAAATAATTGTGAGGAAACACTTCCGAGTTTAATTGGTTGGTTGGAGTTTTATGCCACAAGGCCCCTATTAGAATTTAATTGGTTAAATAGTTAATAATTAAGTTCATTATTATAATACTCATCAATGCAGTAAATTATCTTATCAGAGAAGTTTTGATGCAAAAGTATAGTGTTAATGAATGATAATTCCCAATAATACAAAGTAAAGAATCTTCTTGGTCAATAGTGTTTTTTTATTTTGGAAGCCCAATCGCGTAGTTAGTAGGTCCACAGGCCCGAGTTCTGTTCCCGCGTTGGGCAAGGCAGACGCAGACTTTCATCCCTCCGGAGTTGATAAAATGAGGACCAAGTGAACTTGGAGAAACAAGAGGGTTTGCCTCGGCTGGCTGTGACCTTCAGTCTGTAACAGCTCTGCTCATAGCCTAACCCAGTGAGGCTGGTTATACTGAAGTTTGAAGTGTTTAAGATCTAGGTACTCCTTCAAATATCCCCCTTGTTTTCTTGTGAATTTTAAATAGGTTTTAAGTGCACCTAAAAATCGTAACGCTTTCTTTTGTATCACTTAACATCCGATCCAGCTCTACATATTCAACTTCCCAAGCGGCGATAGTTCGAGAATAGAATTTAAATCGTTTCAGCAAGGAACAAAATTCCCAATAGAGCAACAAGTTTATCCCTCCAGCTACAAACAAACTATCACTTCCCGAAACATCCAATTTATTCACAGCATCACCTAAAATCTCAACATATATGCAATCTCTCTAAGGCACAAGATACGTTTTAAATTGTAGGGGAGACCGGGGCTAGTTTTCCAACCTAAATTAATTTTGCTTCCTTACATTTTATTTTTACTTATTTTTGGTTAAACAAAATTTCATAATGTTTCTCGTATTGTTCTCTACAAAATGTAGCATTCAATTTTCATCAACATTATTAGTTTTTTTACAAGAAAGGCTTAAAAGTGACCATGTCACGTTGGAAAATGTGCCCCATATGTGGGGTATGTTTTCCAACAGTAAGGGGCAAGTTTTCCTACAGTACTTCTATCTGCAGTCATACCGATTGCTGGCAAAACCCCTGATTGGTTAACCGGATGGATGCCATTCCTAACATTCCTTTCTCATTGGTTGGTGCCTCTTCTCTCTCTAAGCCCCAGGATACGATCTTGTGTGTTGGTTGTTTGATTGGTTGTCAGACATAACTAGATTTGTAGCTTTTCAGGTATTAGCTTGGAATAAATGTAGGAATCGAACGACAGTGCCGGTTAAATTAAAAGACTGGTCTTAAAGGGTTAAATCTTAAAACACTTATAGTAAAATTTATTAATTATAGTATAATATGTATTTTTCATATGAAATCATTGTGTAGTAGCTGTGAACTTTACTTGCGTTATAGTAATCTCCAAAAATTAGTTTAGTACCTTAATTGTTTTGTTTATTTGTACAGTCGTAGAAAAAAAAACGACACAGTTCGCATTGTGAGTGAACTACTGGGGGTAGAATGATAATTTTTGTGTCATTTTTCATGATTTAAAATCTTCTTGAAAATAAACTATAGTTTATGCCATTTGGGGGCCGTCTACATATTAAACGAAGCTCCAACTTTAGGTTTTTTTTTTCTATGGGCGACATCAAAGATTATCCCCGATTCTAATAGAACACCTCCTAAAACCCCCAAAAACCAAGTTTCGCAATGTTTGGCCCTCAAACAAAGCCAGGAGGGGGGTTTGAAAATTACGGGAACTTTACTTCTAACAGGAAAGATTGGCAACAATTGTGAGGAAATTTAAAACAGATTTGGCTACTTATCTATACTATGGCACAATTCCTACAAAAGTTAAAACAGATTTGGCTATTTATCTATCTTTTGGCGCAATTTTGTCTTTCAGTTAGGATACCTAAAGTGGTAGCCTAGTTGGTAGAGTATCAAGCTCGTAATCACTAGGTTGCAGGTTCTGTCCCCGCAGTTGCCAAATCAGTTTCTCATTGTTTTAGGTTAACCGATTGGAATACAGGCAAACACAAAGCAGAATAGATGTTGGATACTTCTTCCAATATAAAGCATTTGAAAAAAAAGTTATACAATTAAATTTATTTTATTTAATTATTTAATTCCTGTAAATAGGTAATAAAAATACCACGTATCACGTTAAATTATGAAATTATTATATGGATTCGTATTACGTTAAGTTATTTTACTTCTCAAAAGTTCCTGTCAAAATACTTTAATACAGATATGTTTAGAGGTGTTTTTTTTAATATTAATATTTAGAGAATGGTTCTAATAGAACTTGCCCACTTAATAAAAAAAGCATATTTTTCTTTAAAAATTAAAACACTTTCAAAGTTTAAAATTTGCTTATGCATATACTATGAATAAAAGAAAATTCAGATAAATTTCAAATATCATTATTATGATTCTACAGTCGTGTTTTTAATGATTAATTTTTAATAATTTAAACACCCACTACACTGACAAAAATTATCCATAAAGGAAAGAGTAAGAATACGTCTTTATAATTATGAGGGATTTTTTTTTTGGGGGGGGGGGGTAGGGGATAATCGAGACCTATTTTTCGCTGCCAAACGTTTGATAATCCTTTATTGTGGAATTGCAAAGCATTGATCCATGGAAACAGTGGGATATCCAGAATAAAAATTGGAGAGTGATATTGGAGTTTAGTTTTAGGGGGAGGGGTTTTTTTTGTAGTGTTCTGTGAGGTGAAAGAGAATACTTTTAATGTGTTTCATAGGGTTGTGTTATAGGGTAAGGTGGGGTAAAATGGTTATAGTGGGCTAAAATAGATATAGGGATTTTATCAGTTTTCGTATTTGTAAAACTTAACTTTAATTGGCATGCTAATTTATCATAAGCCTCAATAAAAATCAGCACCCCCATTAACATTGAATTTTACAAACTGTTAAAATCTTTATAAAATTTATACTCCACCCTTGTCTTAAACATGTTTAAAATCTTCTAGAATAGTCTGTAAATCCGATATTTTATTTAGAGCACATGCGGCTGGATCTGCTGTACACGCAGATAAGTCGGGGGTACCAGCAGTCTAAGCCGCTCCTGCCCCTTAGCAGCAAAGTCAAGCCTCGGTAGGACCTTATTGGCTATGACATGCCGCAAAATTTCTGTACTCCCCATTTAAAAGATTGATTGTATATAAAAAAAGAATATAAAATTAAGAGTGGTAGCTGAGTTTTAATTATAGTGTTAATCTTTTCTTTTGTTTGGCCACCACTATTTCATTTATAATAGTTTAATTATATATCAGTCCACTTCCAAGTACTAGCAACGAGGGTGTTTAGGGTGCGTTAGATATTTCTGACATATAGACCTTGGCTGAACGTAGTAGGCGGTCGGTGCAACCCTGGGATGTGGGATGTGTTCCCTGGGAACACCTAAACAGAATGTGTTCCGAGGGTGGGGGAATATACGTGAAAGCTGTAATATCAATTTTATTACTACATATTTTTTTTTTGCAAAGTTATTGCATTTAAGTTAACTTAAATCTTGAGCACAGCTTTGATAAGTCCTCCAGCCACCATATTTACCCTTAAGCTCAAATGATGACAACACTTAAGCATTTTGCTGAGGGAGCTGTGGATAAACATGGCGGCTGGAGGACTCTTATCGAAGCTATGCCCATCTTTATTACATTTAATAGACAATAAATGTAAGAAGACACCGTTCTTATTAAGTGATGACTTTTCTAAAAGTTTGATTCATATGTAAAACCAAATTCCTTTGTGAAACCTACGTAGAGAAATAATCTTTCTATAGTAAAAAAAATTGTTTAATCTTTGTTTTTTGTTTTAGACTTTTATTCATGTAATTCAAAAATACTTCTAATTTAATGCAGGGGAAATTTTTAGTCGAATATTGTAAAGTATTGTTTCGGAATGTTTTCCTCTGAAAAAATTTGCAATTGTTTTTAAAGTAAATTTCTTAAATAAATTTGCAATGGAAGCTAAAATTATTAATTTAAAGTATCATCAACATTTAAAAACAAGTAAAAAATATTGCATACACATAAAAAATGGGTTAATATTTCCGTTTACTGAAATCAATAGTGTAAAAATAAGAACGTATTAATAATAAATTTATACGTAGTTTAAATTTCAGGCATCTTCAAACTTTTAAAAATTAATCATATGGTAGGCATGCCGATTCGAACCTGCCTCTATAACCTAGCAACCAGACACACTAACCGTTAGGCCACGCCGGCTGCAGTTGGCAAGTTTTAATAATAAATTTGACCAACGATCTGAGTTAGTATATCGTGTATTGCGGGTTACAGTAATTTTCATAACCTGGCGATTTTCTTTCAAATCTTTGGCGATAAGAGTTTGGAGAAAATTTTCTAAATGAAATTTCCTACAGTGTGCCACAGGGTTAATGGCTGTAAGGATCAAAATCCATGAAATACGAGATTTCAACGTAAATTTGACGAACTTCAAACCCCCTCCTGGCTTTGTTTGAGGGCCAAACATTAGAAACTTGGTTTTGTGGCGTTTTAAGGGGTGCTCTATCAGAATCGGGAATAATCTTTGATCTCCCCCATAATAAAAACGAAAGTTGGTGCTTTAATCCTTCTAGTAATCTAGTGGGTTATCTGTTTAAACTGTTTATCTGATTAAATGAATCGTTGTAAAGGCTTTCATGGTCGTTTTCTTTAAATGTAAGTACTATAAGAACTATATACACTTTAACAATAAGAACACCACCTTTTTTTTGAAAGGAATAGGAAAATTTCAGTGGGATTCGAACAAACAGCTCCTTTGGAATTGTTAGCTTGCGTTATGGATTGGTTGATTGGTTTGTGCTTGAGCCACACAATTGTTGGAATAAGTGCCCCGTCTACTTTTGGAAAACCTGCCCCAACTCACTTTTTGAACTTTGGGAGCCCCTCAACGGGTGGGGGTGTAATGTTATTGAAAAACAAAAGCATAGTTTTGTAGAGTAAGAAATCCTCTATCAGAATATGCAATATCAGATTAGTCAGTTAAAATTAAAAGGGCTTAATCACATTTTTAATAAAACTTCAAAAGTTTACGCAAAGAGCAAAATATTGAAAAAACCGCTTTTCTGACGAAACTACAAGAGCTAAAATTCTGAAAGTACATCAGAATGTGTGTGAAGTCTTTCTTTTTCATCCAGTTCACTCGTTGGGTTGATCTAATTGCTCATTTAAAAATAAAGGGCGTTGGAAAATTTGCCCCAGTGGAAAACTAGCCCCGGTCTCCCCTACCGGACATAAAGCGAAAAGTCAAGGTCTTTGTCCTGGTTTCGGAAAAGAGACAGAAAAGAACATTTTAAACTGGCGTCAAGAGTTTTCCTTTCTTTCTTGATCCGCCACTTTCTATTTCCTCGCTGGTGTATTTGCCGCATACTTTCAGAGGGTCCTTTTCCCCGGGAAATTCCACAAAAGAAAGCTTTCAGGAGGAATTTCCCGTTGCGTTTTCGGATGGATACCAACTTTTCTCGGCTGGAGAATTGAAACGAGAGAAATTGATTGGAGGAAAACTTTTTTTTTTTTTTTGTGAATTTATCGTTTCTTGTTCAGGGGTTTGTAGTAGTACTTTTATCGGTAACTTTGATATAAATGAGACCTTTTTAGGGGCTTAAATGTTCTTCAGAAAGATTTTTAGGAATTTGGGAGTAATGTCATAAATAAAGGAAGGCATTTAGCATTTACTTTTGATACCTTTAAACCATTTAAACTTAAAATTTGAATAATTTTTATTTGCGAATTAATCAATTTAACACTATATCTATCACTAAAACTATTCTCAAATAATTAAATTAATAAAACAATTAATACTTATCAAAATGTCTTAAATGACGGTAAAAAATTTATCAAATAATGGAAAGACTAGAGTTTCACAAAGAATATAATAGATCAATATGACTTGTATTTTAATTGCAGCTTATCTTACCTTTTGTTGTAAGCTTTAGTCACCGAGGCACATTTACAGATTCTACTCAGGATTCTGAAGAACCAATAAGAGCTTTACCAGAATGACTGACAATCCCATATTGGGAATGACAGCTATCTAAAAAACTAATTAAAGCTCTCTCCAACATCTTATCAACTAGGATCTTAGAATATGTGACACACCCTGGCCTAAAAAGCCAAAGGAGAGTTGAAATTCTTCAAACATTTTTAAACAGGCGGTGCACTCAATATCAAGTTTCTAAAGTTGAAAAGGTCTAATATACTTAAACTGAAATTAATTCAACTTGTTAGACACATGAATGATCATATAATTATATGATCAATCTTCCCGTACTCGGGAAAACTTTCCCTTTCCAACTTTGTCACTTCAGAAAAAAAATCCCGCTTTGTTGATACCGCGCATTTACTTAAGAAAACAGGTCCACCCCATCGTTAATACGGCGCTAAAAATAAGGCAGGTAGGCGAAAAATAGCAGCCAGCAGCACCCCGAACAACTAATCTCCGCGAGATAAACGAGGAACAACAGCTGAGGGGTGTTGGCGGAGAGTGCTCCACTTTGCCGGATTTCGCGCAAAAAGTGCCGGTGAAAATAAAAACCTTCCCCTGGAACGGTGTTTGGGACCGTGTTTTTAATTAAGAGAGGGAAAATGAGTATGTGGGGTGTATAGTAGGTTTTCCCCCCTTTTGGAGGTTTTTATTACGGATATCAACACTCGTTTAATAAAAACCGCTTTTTACGGACACTCACTTATTCGCAAACTGCTTGTAATATCGATTCTCCGTTTACGAACTAAAACGTTTGAAACCACTTTTTGGCAAACTCAATTTTTCACTCTGTAACAGGTTAGGTTTTATTGGAGGCAAAATTACGCTTTTATGGTTTAAATATACTTTTCCGAACCTAGCTTCGTATTAATACAATTTGTATTCCCATATACAAGCAAAAATTTTTAAAACTATAGGTTCTGCTTTGGGTGAAAAATAGTTTAGTGATATTTTAATCTGGACAAATCCAATAGGTAAAGTCTCGTTAGTCTTTACTTCGTATCATATGTATTATTATTTAAAAATAAACATACATTTGTAAAGGAAGAAAAATTAATGAAAATAGACTGAATATTTTGAACGTATTTAAGTGTGTATCTAAAGGGTGATTCGAAATTACGTGGACAAACTTCGCATGGGGGTAGAGGGGACCTAGACAAGCATATTTTGAAAAACTAGAGGGGGCACAGATGCACCGTTAAAGAGCTAGGACCTAATGTAGTGCGAGGGCGTTACAAAAGGCGGTTTTCCCAAGGCCCGTTTAACGAAACAAAACATAACAGAAAGAAAAAATTTATTGTATGAGGTACAGCAGTATCCGTACCACATACATGATAAATTTGATAAAAATTGGACCACTTGCTAAATTGTGGGGGTACTTTTAAAACGTGCAATATTAATCTTTTAGCCAAAGAATGGAGTTCCCTAACATTAGTGTAATGGTACTTAGAAAAATGATGATCGAGGAAGGAATTTTCAACAATCATACAGTTTCAATGATCAATGTATGATCATTGAAAATTCCTTCCCCGATCATCATTTTTCTGAATATCATTAAGGGAACTCCATTGTTTGGCTAAAAGATTAATATTGCACGTTTTAAGAATCATCCCACGGTTTAGCAAGTGGTCCAATTTCTATCAAATTTATGGAGTAAGTAGAATGGATACTTCTTCACCTCACGCAATAATGTTTTTCATTTTATTATGTTTTGTTTCGTCCCACGGGCCTTGGGAAAACGGCCTTTTGAAACGCACTCGCACTACTCTTTAGCGGTACATAAGCGCCCCCCATTCCTATGCGAAATATGCTTGTCTAGGTCCCCTCTACCCCCATGCGAAGTTTGTCCACGTAATTTCGAATCACCCTGTATATTACGTACTATTTTTATACCTTTACAAGTTCGTGCAAAGAGGGTTGTTTGTCTCCTGTTTAATGTTGATAAGTTAAATAAAATGTAATTTTTACCACAACCTAAATATTGTTGTTTATATTTCTTTCATTGTGTTACTCTATGTGAGCCTAGGGTGGTCCTAATTTTTCAAACTCGGAATTTCCTTGGTGGCACCCCCCAACTTTTTTCCTTTAGGTATGAAATGAAAGTATACCAAATATCTTCCCAATATTTTAATATTAACACGTGCCGCATCGCGATTGAAGTTAGACTACGATAAAGGCGCAGAACTACGTAACACTCTTAGAGGAAAGCGGGCTCCCCTCGCTTTCTCTCCCGCATGACAGTAGACCTTACGGACGGTGCTCGGGCGTTTTAAAAAATGAGAACTTTAAAGGCGGGATCTTCATGGATTTTATAATAAACTTGAATGCATCCTACACTATGGTTATTTAGGGTAATAAAACGTAAACATAAAGTGCAAATCATTATTATAAGTGAACAACAATGGAGAATTTAAGGTAAAGTGGAGGATCTTCCAATGAGGGTTGAGAGAAGACATTGCAGCAGCTATTTATGGTTTACTAGTTGATTATGACATATTGGACACAATCAAAGCCTTGTGCTGTGACACCAGTGCATCCAGTTCGGGAATTAAGAACGGTGCAAAAATCTTGTGATATTATCGATAAACCAAAGTACTCATCAAAGTACAAAACACCAACCGAGAGATAACTACCGAGAGCTCCGAAAGTTGACTATAGCATTTTTAGGTTATCAAGAAGTAAAAATTATTAAATTTAGACAACCTAGTGCTTTCCATCATGCAAGATGGATGTCTAAAGCAATTTATTGCTTGAAGATGTTTATTTTTAGAAATTAGTTTAATTTAATTTGGATAATCAAAAACTACAAGGATTAAAAGATATGAGTATTTATTGTTAAGTTATACATTAGGGCTTGGTTTGATGCGCAAATTGGCTCACAATACCCCCTTTTAAGATTTGAAATTCTTGAAGGACCTGTTTTTCTACAGAGAAATAAAAAAAAATATATCTATAGCAATAACAAAGAAAATGATTAGTCATATGGATAGTATCTTACCGAGGAGACAGTTGCCTTAGCCTTTTTTTATGAGACTTTCCCCACACAGTAAAGAGCTTCGATGGCCAAAGAGTTTAAAGAGAAAGAATCCACCAATATATCAAAGCGTTGCAAATTAGTTTTGAAGAACTGGGTAGAACTCTCAAAGAAAAATCTAGCCGATTTTGTGTCAGAAAAATGAACCTCAAAATTTTTCAAAGACTTAAGTTATTTATTTATTATAGGGATCCTTTAACGGTGGAACCCGTGTGAAAGATTATCAGTAAGGTTTAATGTCGTTAATAACTTGTTTGTTATAAATGTTGCTGCAGAAAGCGGAATCAAGATAATTGAAGAATAAAGAGTATTTTAACGCATAATGAGGAGCAAAAACAATACCTTTTAAAAACCGTCAAAGACTATAACGGTCAATATTCTTCATGTTCGAAGCATTCTCGGTCAAAAAAGTATTGAAGTATATTTAATAATATTTTTTAATAAATTTTGTGATTTTTCAAAGTTTTGAGAATTTTGATGTTTTTTTCAGATTTTCACCCCTTTTTGCGGCACGTGTTAATATGTATGGATTCGGATAAAATTTTTACCAGTTATTTACTACCCCATAACGAAAAAAGTAAGGGGGTGCGACTTAAGAAATTCCGAAAAAAAAATTTTACCATTACACTTAGGACCACCCTAATGTGAGCCCCTACTAGAGAATCTTTTTTCTTTGTATACTCAATTTTGTTTTATGTCAAGTGTACTGTACATCACTTCAATACAAAGCTTGTATGAAAATCGACATTTATTTACATTATACACTTTACAATACTTTTGTATCACAACACCCATTGGCAATTTGATTTAGATGTATTTATGGAAGTATAAATCATTATAATGCACCAAAAGAAAGCATTTAGTAAAACATATTAAAACTTTTAAGTGCATATAGGTAAATTTATTTGTTACAAAAAATTCTTTTTGAAATTAATTCTTTTAAGGAGTCACTTATTAGAAAATTTACTTATTCTCTTCATGTGATTCTCAATTAGGTTTTGACTAGAAATAATTTAATTTCTCTTTCAAAGAACATTTATTTATTTATTATAAACTTTTTCAACGAATAAACTTAAATGAATGCTTAAACTTAATTGTATTAGGTCAAAAAATAAAATTACTTACCAACGATTTTTTTTAAACATCTCTAAAGTACCTGAAACTATAATTTCCATCTTCCGAATAGAAGTTTTGTTATATTTCCTACAAGCAGTAAAAAGTCCTTGAAAACAAACAGAATGATATTTCGCAAAGTTTTCTAAGAAAACCTAAAGGATACAGTAATGAGTACTCATGCATACAAAGTGGTTCATTCTGCTTAGAATGATTCGAGAAAATGAAGATTTTTTCAGAAGAATCTAAACAACCATTTGAATTCTTTACATCACATATTGTATGCATACAAAATATTTGTATTGTATTAATATTCACAACATCGAGTTCACTTCAATAATTACAGCACATTAATTTATGTTCACGTCATTGCACATTATACATATAATTGTATACACAGACAAGACACTCCATAAAGGCCTTACAATTCTGTTTTTGTGACTTTAAAACATGGATCCTTACCATTGCCTCACGATTTCATTAGTCAGGATTAATTAATAACTTTCAAATTAAGGTATTAACAATAAATATGAATTGGAATATCCGCGTTTAAAATACTTACAGCAAATCAAAGAACATAAGGTAGTTAAAAAGTAACTTACTAGAAATATTCGAATTAATTAGTTTCCTAAAATAATTATCATATTTTTATTTTACTGGTGATTTCTAAAACCTTTTTTGGCATCCTTAATTATTATTAAAAAAAAAACATGACCATCGATATTTGCAAAAAAATAATATTCACCCATGTTGTTCTTAAAATTATGAAAACTAAGCAAAAATGCAAGGAATCTGCACGAAATAAATAAAATCTTGATATAGATAAAAAAAGTTTTTAGAATATTTTTTAGCCCTGAAAAGGTAAGTAACACGAGGCGTTAACTTTTATGTGTATAAAAGATACCCATCCCCATAGGCATAGGATTATCTCATCTATGACGTAAAACCGAGTTGTAAGGTCTAATGTAGAGTTCCTGACACAGACAGTCGTTCAAGGGGTGAAGATACAGTGTGGCATTTTATTACGACTTCAACTCAAGTCCCATTTGGTTTATTCCGGTTGAATAACATTTCCGTATGAATCGTATGTTTATTGCCACAGATAATGGGATGTGAGCACCAATAAGTTTTTTAAATACAATTTCCACTCAATTATAGAATTTATTACTTCACAAAACAACAAGTGGCCACGTTCTACATCAATCCTTAATCTTTCACAAGCTAGGCTTCGCAACTAAATATAATTTTTCTTAGACTAAACTAAAAAAACTTCTTAAACTAAAAAGAAGATTTCTTTTGTGTGGTTTTTTATTAAAAATTAAGTAAAACTAATTAAGATGATAATTAAATAAAAATAAAATTCGTTAAGCAGCAAAAAAAAGTCTTTAATTCGATAACTAAGAATATGAATATGTATGGTAACCTCTTTTAAGAAAATATCTTATGCTTCTCAAAAATTACAGCCTTGCTTGCTTTATCCCTTAATTTTCATCCAATATTTCATACAACAGAGATTATCAACTTTTTGCAATGTTTGGTTTTCTTGTAATGTTACTCATAGACAAAACCATTACCACGGAAAACCATTTTCAAACAAACCACACCTAAACTGGATACAGTTAACCAGTCGGAATTTGAAAACCACATTATGCTGTCTTCTATATGATACCTCAAACAGAAGTAGCGTGGGTTTATGTTCCATTGGAATGCAGAGGGGTGGACTTAGAGCAGACTCTCGCCGTGGGTCTTGTTCACCGACACTCCCCACTCTCCCTTCTCGGGGTTGTCAAGGGGGTTTCCTTGAGGGACAAGCGACATGTCCCCGTTCTTCCAGTTGTCTTTCCTTTCTGCAACTGAAGAACCCTGAATTACTCGGGGATTTATAAAATGAGACTGAAGAGCGACGAGAGGCCATGCAAATTTATACGCTGTGATCGACACTCACCACTAAACTATTTAGAATTATCATTTTCTATATGAGAAGAGAAGAGAAATACAAAGTATATCTCAGTTTTACATTACTAAGGATTTATAAAATGAACGGCAATTTGCGAAGCGATGTTTCCGTTCAGAGGATTTTATCACGATTTTGTTTCGATAAAAATGCACTTTTTAAGGCTTAAAAATCAGAAAAACATTGAATTTACTATACAGTAGAACTCCAATTAAATCGTCAGTTATAGTCTGTTCATTTAGAACTAGCGCCTGAGAAGAAGTGTATTAGAAGCAGTTACTATTGTAATTATCATCGAAAGCATTTTCTTCTGCAATGACAAGGCAACCGAAACAGAAGTAGTTAAAAATACTGTAAAAAAATCGGTCACTGAAGTTGTGTGATGACCGTTATGAAGCATTATTGAGCGTTTTTGATCCTGTTTCAGGCGCCAATTCTATATGAACAGACTATAGAAGAAGGGAATAAGTCCAAAAACGAAGTTTTGAGAAAATAGAAAAAACCTGCATAAGTAATGGAATTTTTATTTTTATAGCCACAAAATTTTTACAGGAAATTCATGACACTGTTAAGAATACAGAAAAATCATCGAAACCATTATCAGTGTATTTAAAAATGTTTCACAGTTAAAAAAAAGGATGATGGACTTATTCCCTTTTGCAACCTTATGAAATTTCAACTGAAGAAAAATCTTAAAAACCACTTAAATTGAAATTTAAATTGTATTTCTGCTTAGTTGAAAGTGTAAAAGTGAGAAATAGATTTTTTTTTAAAATTAAAAGACAATTTTATTCTGGCTTAGTTTACATCACAAAAAATTATGAAAAGAAAGAAAAATTAACTTTAATTTCAATTTAAATTAAAAAATACAATGAATGGGCATCGATTTCGCAAATTCAAGGGGCTATATCTGCCGATAGGGGGTAGTTATTTTCCCCCTCTTTGCACTAATGTGTAGAGCGGAGCCTGGAGATATTTTTGAGCACAAAAAGTCAATTTGTGATTTTTTGGAATTATTCCCTTTTTCAAACTGACGATTCAATTATCCGAATCAATTGGGACCGAACTCCATACGTATGATAAAAAATTCGGATAATTGGATTTTTTCCCGAAAAAGATTCATTTTAATTAATTACAGCATGCATGTTGAAAATGGGAGAAAACACTATTTTTAAAGAAAGAGAGCTTCTAATTAATTTAATGAAAATACAACATCCGGATCAATTCGGATAATTGGAGTTCTATTGTATTTTCGAATCTTTGCAGATTTTCAAAATTTTCTTTGCTTAAGATTTCTGGATTTCCCTGATAATTCAATGTTTTTAAAGTTTTTCAGGTCTGTGGCTACCCCGTTCTCATTATTTTGGGTAGTGAGTGTCGATTACCGCATTTATTTTTCCTCTGGCTCCATTCACAGTAAAAATAGTGTAGGATTGTTAGAATTTATTAGGAAAGTATAGCGTTTTCAAAAGTTTTCTAAACATCGATCCTTTGTAAGACATAGCAATTAATCAGCACCTTAGATCCTCTTCGAGATAGTACTGGGAGATTGGTTTCCAAATTTATTCATCCACGAAAAACCGTAAAAAATGAAAACAAGTATGGGAGCCTCAAAATCGTCAAAATAAAAGAGTTACTATAGGTTACTATAGGTTACACTTTGGTAAACGCGGTTATAAGATATTTGTATCCTTTTAATAAATGACTTAAATTTCAAGCATTGGATCAGATTATCAGATATTTATCAAAAAATATCAACAATAAATTCTTACTTTTAAAAGACAAAAAAGGAGTAGAAAACTAATGTGTTTCTAAATTATTTCTTCAATATTGACTGTAGACTAAAAACATTCCCTAATAAAATAATGCATACAATAATCCACGATGTGGAAAATAGCATTGGGTTTTCTTCTGCACACAAAGAACCCGAAGGAGATAAAGGTGGCATCAACCGTATCAAATAATAAATACCCATACACCGAACGTGGACCCTAATGCAATCATGAAGAATGTAATTACAGATAACACCATTACTTGTTTTAGTTGATCCCAGATCAAAAGAATACTCAAGTATTCACCGCTTCTCCTACACATAATCTTTGTTACTCGATAGATGGGTATTATTTATCTGATGCTATATGGTTAAAAGGTAGTTTATTTTGATAGGGTTTACTGCTAAAACAATACTAGCTCTTGTGTTTGTTTTAGTAAGGTTAATATCTTCTATTATTAAATTTCGTTATTTTTAGGGGATATATTTAGTTTTAAATCTATTTACCAAGTTTCGTATTAGAAAAATCAATCAATAGTAGTTTATAAATGTTTTTTACTATTACCCGAGGTTTATAAAATTTATGGTATTATAATGCTGGTTAATCCTTCACGGCCGATAGCAAAAGTCTATTATAACAAAGCAACTTACTATACCTGGGTTTGACTAATCTGATGTATCCAAACAAAATTTTGTGATTTTCAGAGCAACCCATAGCATTGATTTGAATTAAATTCATATTAGCTGCTCAGAATGAAAGGGGTGTAAGTTCAAAAGTTAATTTAAGAACAGCATAGATTTTAGTTCTCTTTTTAAAGTTCTTTATTTAGTTTAGTAGTGTCCTAAGTCAAAATTTCAATACTCGGCCTGAAAAGCAATTCCAAAAATGCTGCTTCCTTCATGGGAACGGCACAGCTACAAAATACCATCAATTACTCAAAACTTCGATGGACTTACACCATTGTGATTCTTAGCAACTCATTAAATAACGAGAAAATATCACATTGGCCAACATTTCTCAACTCAAAAATTATGAAACAGGAGGTGGGTTACAGATATAAAGAAGGGGGTAGGTAGGAGAGGTGTTAGTTGATTTTGCACCGTTAGAGCAGTGGTTAGCATTAGCATGAGTAGAGGGAGACTCACTAGGTAAATTATGCAAAGACTGTACCGATGATCGCGCCTTGCTGATGTACGTCAGCGACTGGGTGAGCAGCGAGTTTTGGGGGTTGTGGCCCTCCTTCTCTCGAAAGCGCTCCATCAGCTTGCGGACCTCGGCCTGCACCTAGGATCACAAAAAAAGTTTCTGTAGTCCAGTTGATCCGTTCCTTACATCTACCGTGATTGATGGTTAAAGTTCTCAAGTAAAAATAAAAGTATCAATAATTGATTTCGTTCGACCAATGAGAAGAAAGATGAGCAGTGACTTGACGAGGACTGACGATTCTTGTGGAACATAACACAGGCGTCTAGGACATTTGTGTCAGGATGATGGTCACTCACCGCAGCTGGTTTAACTCTTCACTCAAAAGTTAGCACTTTCGTAAAGTTAAAAAAATCCAACGATATGGATTATATTTCAATGTATTTTTTTAATTATTTTTCACTAATAAGGTGGGTAGACAAATATGGAAGACATGTTCCTTTTTATTACGCTTTGAACGTTGGGTGCAATGCGGTTCAATCACATCGTGCTAAACGGTGCGAAACCTACCAACAATTAACATGTCTATTCCTCTAATGGTCATGATCTATCAGTTTTGTTTTCTACAACGTATTAAGTTGTAGATAACATGACTATTGCCCATTTATTGTCGTTGTTAGTAACTTTAAAGTGTTTGTACAATATTCACTAGAATAAATCTAATTAAACTTTAAAATAATAATAATACAAGACTAATCTGAAATTATAATTACAAAATTTAGGATATTCAGAATTACGAATCATCCCTACACCATTTTAAGCAGTCCAGTTTTAAAACATAAAATTCGAGTGGGAAAGACTGAGAAAGGTGTAGTTAATAGACACTAAGTGTTTTATGTTATTTATTCTACATCATTCATTAAAAGTAGCTAAACATTTCAAAATTTATATGAAAGATGTAATGTTAAACGAAGAAAACAAACTTACTTCTCCATTCAAGAAACAGTACAGCAGAGCAACGAAAGATCCCTAAATCAAGAAAGCAGTAGGTTAAATAAGTAAGTAATTTTTCATAAAAAAGTAAAAAAAAATTACAAACGTGCCCATGCCTTTAAATATCTTACTTAATATGTATCAAAGAAGTATTTCAGTAATATTTACTTTCATTTTGTAAAAGTATGCAATTTTCTTCCTTGAATTGACTGGTGAATATTTTCAAGATCAGTTTCCCCAAAAATCCCATAAAGCTTTAGCTTCTATCTTTTAAAGCAGAGTTTTGGATAAAAAACAGTTGTTAAATAATGAAAAAGGTATAAAATTTTTATCCCTTGAATGTGAGTCGTTAGTCGTGAGTCGCAAGGTTTAATTTCAAATACATTTTTTATAATTTTCAATTTTTTGGTAAAGCTACAAAAGGTACTACACAATTTCGTGAAAATGTAAAAAAATTCTTTTTAAAAATAATAAAACGAGTTACTGATTACTTTACTATTGTGGTGTGGTAGAAATAGTAATAATTAGTTTAATGTTTAAAATCTACCCAATGTAACTTTAAAAATGATAATTTAAACCCAACTGCCGAAAAAAGAAAACTTTTTAATAACCAAGATTTTTAAATATTCTTGCTTTCTCTAGAAAATAAGAAAATTTGTACGAATAAGTTAAAATTTTAAACTAGCATAATTATAAGGAGTCTATTATTATAAGGATTTGTATTACTGAGCAACAAAAACCATTATAGAATCTTCGATGAGAAAGACAAAACAAATGAAAACTAATGAAAATGTAATAAAAAATTAAAATTATGTGTTAAACTGATGTAATTGTGTAGAATGTGGTATTCTTAAACATATTATGAGAATATAACTTTTTGAATATCTAATTAAATTGGTAATACTGTGGCAAAATTTAATTTAAGCAAATCAAACCCGGAATCAAATGATGAGTATAAAAGAAAATAATTTCATTCTTCAAAATTTCAAGCTTTTCTAAACAAAAATCCAATTTAAAACGCAAAACTAAAATAATGTCAGCCATTTTTAAAAGTGCCGCTACTGAAAACATTTTCTTCTTTGAAAAATAGCAGACAGTCAATTATTTGTCTCCATTCATTAGAAAGTTCGAGAAAAGTCAAAACTTTTGTTCCTTAATAGCGAAGAACGAATTTATTCTTCGAAGGAAACAATTGCACGTTCAGTTCAAAAACTTCCCTTTCTGTTTCTATGACGTTTTTCTTAATTTTAGTAATTTTTCATTTTCCTAACAAGACTGAATTATGCCTCATTTAAATATTCATGTCTTGTTTGACAAAGTTTTCCTTTTGAAATTCCTCGGGGTTATTTGGGTCTGATATTTTTGACTGGTTTCGGGGGATAATTGAAAGTGAGTGTTAAACCTTTATTTTACTCTATTTTAAGAACTGCCTTATTTGGATAATTTGTGGTGGAAAGTTTTCAAAAGGATGCTTCTTTGAGAATAGTATAAGGACACAGTCTTTGTTAAATTGATTGATACGATAAGTTATATATTTTTTTAACCAATTAATTTCTTTCCCTATTTCAAATTCCAACCTCGAATGTTTTTATTAAAAAGTTCACCTGGTTAAAAACCGAACAAAACATTTTTTTTTGTTTTGAATTGGATAATCTATTAAAATGATTTGCGATTGAATATTCAACGATTGATAAATGTAAGGATTAATCAATGTCAAGAATCAAAGATTATTTACATTAACATGTGATTAATGTAAAGATTTATACGAAATTAAACGCAAACACAAATTTGTTATTATTCTCACTAATTTTCATCACTTAAACCATATCAAATCCGTGAGTTTGTCTCCTCAATGTTTAATACCACAAATTAAGTTCCCATTCTAAATTTCTTAAATAAGCATTCATGATTTTAATAAAACATCCAAGAGTTAAACTAGCCATTTTGTAATTAAATATCAAAATTTCCTGTTATTATGAGCAGAATATGAACGAGTAAGAGTAAAACCACGAATGCTAAGAGATTGATTGGTTGGGTTTATTTATGGTACTCTTTGCTTCGACTCGGGCCCGGCATACAGCACGCATGGAGTAGAGATTATAATCATATAGGAGATTAAGGAAACATGGAGAAAATCTCGCTTGGAAGAAAAGGAGTTTTTAGGTGGATTTTAAAGGATTAAACCATAATTATCGTCTCGTAGGCTTTTTTAAGCAAAATTGTGATGCTTTAGGATTTGATTAGGTATGTTTATTGGAATGGTTAGAATCTGCCTGATGCTTTAATGCTAAGAGAGTAGATTATTGTGTAGAATTAGTTATCCGGTAATTATTGTTGAAGTTATCGGTATTCAGAAAAATATTAAAAGATCTTCATTTATATCCAGAAAAAAAATTGTAGACATTTCCCTTATTATTCTACTCTTCACCAGTCCATGTAAGCGGATCTTTATTGAATTAATTAATAAACACTAACTGAACACATGCAGGGTAAGGATCTAAGAAGTCGAGGTTGTGGAACTTATAGTACTCACTTGGAATGAAGAGAATGTCTGATCAATGTAGAGCCACGTGATTTCCAAAGTTTTGCTGAGATTAGCGGCTAAACTGACAGCGAGCAGAAGAGCGTAGTGGACACCAAAGAGGGGAACCAGAACCAGGGTAGATTTGAACCATTTCCTAGAAGAACCAAACATGCAACAGAAAGTGTCAGTTTATGTGCTAGTGAGGATGTGAATGAGTAAACATTACACTATAGAGAATGAATAATCAATTTGATAATACTGTAACATAGCTTCTTCAAATACACAAACAAAAAGTTACAGTGGACTTAGCGGGGGAACGGGCGGAGTTAGAAAGATGCTTTTGGTGTCAATTTTCATGATTTAGTGTAGGCTTGAAAACTGTAATTGACTAGCTTTCTGTCAGAGGCTATCTTTATACACAACCCATTTTTTAACGCATTTTAAAAGTGAAATTGTTTTCATGGCTGCACTTAATTTTAATTCGATACTTTGAATGACCTTTGAATGAACCCCTATTCTAGCATCTTATGTAGAACTCAAAATTTAAGTAAAGGAAAGATAAAAGAAGAGGTTTTAATTAAAATACCTAAGAAATGTTTTTTTAAAAAAAGGTAAAAAGAGAAAATTTATGTCTAAAAAAAGGTACTTAAAAATAAATTGTTATAACACAGTGATAAAATTTATTAAAATAAAGGTTTTTTTTCCAGAATAAAGTTTTTTTTTCTAGGACTGCTTGTTAAATGTACCCTCAAAGGTATAAATATTGCTTCTATTTCAAGATGGTTACTAAAATAAAATGCGTAAATAGAGAAAACAAAACCAAAACATTCAAATCTTCTTACTTCAGAAAACGTAGCATAACAAACTTTCAAGTAAGAAACTCTCCATGAAAAAAAAAACATAGACGGCAAAAAAGTAACTGTAACTGCATCCCACAAAAGCCGACTAAGTGATGGTTTCCTCGCTAAAGAAGTTCCTCTTCCCTACTACCGAAAGAAAAGAATCGCAAAGAAGAGTTAGAGCGTTTCTCTCATAGGGGATAAAACGCTCGCTGAGTACACAAGAGCGTATACGACATCCCCAGCTATGAAGCCAGTTTATTGATTGTTTCATTCCCGTTTATTCCGTACCATTAACTTCAATTGCAACTGGGGTCTTTGTGTGGCATAACCAATTTCTTCGCTCTGGAGGAGAAATAACTTTTTTTTCCTGCTGCCGTATCTTCCGGGACGTAAATTTTTCTTCGGGAGCATCAAAGAACGCATTTATGTTCTCGACGATGCTCCGCTGGGGGTGATTTGGAGTGAGGTCTTGCGCGTGCGAAAACATGGACGTATCGCACTTATTCCGTGAAAGTAATTTTCCGGTGGTCGTAATTTTTTTTTATGGAATTGAAGAAGCTTGAAGATGGGGTATTTGTTTAAGAACAATCGCGAGAATTTGCGTTGCGAAATGAAATATTTCCCTATTCTTAGTAAGGATAGATGTGATACCCTTAATTTTAGAGAATCGGAAAAAAATTTCTAATAAAGACCTCTACACATTTTTCGTCACACAATTTTCTGGAATCATGTACCCCTTCCCCATGTCTTAGGTTGCCACAATTTGAGACACACTCACCCATTGCGATGTTACATCTTTGAAGTTTAAATTAAACATTAATTTAACGCTTCGGGGCTTATGAACTAACTAAATTTCTCATGAAGTAACTAAATTTCTCATGAAATAACCAAATCTCTCAAACTTTTCAGGAGAGGGAGGAACTATCCCTCTTTAACGTGCATAACTATGTTCAAAGCAATACCAAAAAATAGAAATAGCAGCTGTTCTAGGGTGATTTATTTCGGGCAATCCGGAGTCGAATTCTGAATACAAATTTATTCCTAACTCAAAATGGCCATGAATTGAGTTACATGTCATTGCGCCATAAAGAGGATAACTCGAATCTTATTTGAATTTTGAAACATAAGAATTATATAACTGTTAAACCATAACTAAGTTTACACTGAATTTAGTTATTATTTAATGAACGTTCACACTTCACAGTTTCCAAGAAAATGGCGACAGAAAGAGGTATGACAACACATCTGATTTACACTAAGAAAAAAAAAAGGGTTTATGGAAAACGAGAACATGTTATATGTTTGCAGACTAAGATGTTAAAAATATTCATTGTGCATGCATGCGCCTTCCGTGAAATGAAATAATGAAACTGTTATCGGATATGACGTCACTTCTTTCGAAAAATAAAAGTCGTCGTAGAGGTTTGCTTCTTTGGGCAAATTTTATCTACTCCATACCATACAAGAAATCGTTCTATGTAGAGTGTTCGGACGGAATTGTTGAAACACTTTGCATAGTAGTTTTTTTTTTTTTTTTCAAAATCAATATTCCCCACAATCAGCAACTGAACTTAGGTAGATCCAAAAGTCATGTTCCTACCTTATTAAAGAATTGGATATTCTATTTAAACTTTATCTCGAGTCTATTAAATTATTTTCTTTATGGAAATTCCATTCTGGTTTATTCTGTTTCCAAATAATATTTTTGGGCTCAAAAATTTAATATAAACCACGACAACTTGCATAACACACATTTTATGTTTAAAGCTCCTTTCTAGAAAACATATTAAATACTTTTACACAAGCTCTCTGAAATGAAAAATTTAATATATCGCCTCCTACTATTTATTTTTAGAAAATACTAGTTAATTTTTTCTCATAAACCCATAATCCTCAGAACTCGAAAAATAATTATTTTGATACTTTTTAGTTTTAAGTAAACTACGTACAGATAAAAGGACAAAATCAATTTACATTAATCTTTTGTAATGCTTGTGAAAATTTGCATGTAAAAATTATTTATTTGGAAGGTTTTTAATAATACTTACATTATATTGCAAAAATATTTACAAATAAAGAAGATCAGTTCAAAGAATGCATTAAAACATAGTATGCAAAATATTTCACGCCATAACGTAACCTAGACTTAACTGCGGATTTAAATATAACGTAAGCACCATGGGTAAGGAGGAAATTAATTGAAAATTTTACTTTCGTACATAAGAGGGAAATTTGTATTTTTTTTATAATTATTTTTGCTAAAATGGGGTAGGTGGTCAATAATTGCCCAAAACATGCTTACGTAATATTTGAACATTTCCTAATGAAATCTTACAAAAATGCTTTAAACCAACGGTGGGCAACCTCCGGCCCGCGGGCCGGATCCGGCCCGCCACGTCATTTGGTCCGGCCCGCGGAACATTTTAAAAATTATCATGGAGAAAGGTAAAAAAAAAAAGACTTCAAAAAGTCTCCAAAGGACTTAAAACCCTCCTTTTGAGGATCAAATTTCAAAATTTTTCTTGGGGAGAACCCCAAACCCCCCCCCCCTCCACCATTTGGAAGTGTGTTATACAGTGTTTTTTCTTTCAAAATTCTGCCGCTTACAAGAAACGGTTCTCTTTGTGTGTTCCCCAAAGTGGTTTAAGCCCCCACTAGTTAAAGGGGAAAATTTTAAAAAATTTCCTGGGGGTGGACCCAGCCCCCTCGAAATTCTGAAGTCTATTTATAATTTTTGCCCTTGAAAATTATGTGGTTTATAAGGAGCCGTTGTAGTCAGATGTTACCAAAAGGGTCTCAAAATGAGCTAAATCACTACTTTTATAGGCAAATTTTACTGGGGGTGATCCACGGACCCCCATTTTTACTTGTAGCTAGCTAACATTGTAAAATTTTGACATTTTATGTGCAACATAGTTCAAATATATACTTTGTGATCTAAAACTTAACGTAATATTGTACTAGTACATTAGAAATGACGTCGAGTCAATGCCCCAAAACAAAAGTCTGATTGCGGTTTGTCCCCCAACCAAAAACTGTAATTACACCCCTGGCCCTCCACGTCATTAAAATCTTTGAGTTCGGCCCGCAGTTTAAAAAAGGTTGCCCATACCTGCTTTAAACAACCGACAGTTCTCTTGCAGTGGGTCAAAAATTCCTATTTATTTATGTTGAGCATGAGCAGTAAACAAATTCATAATCCACTGAAACAAGATAATAAAGGAAACATTTTTCCGGTCGAATTCCTCGTTGTGACTGTCTAAATAAATACCCGCATCAGTGCACATTTTGAGAGGTTCCAGAGGACTATTCTAGCTTAACAACTCAGGAAAACTTTCAAAAGCTCTTCAGATTAACAGCCCGTCAAAGTCCAGTTATTGACGTTGTTGCCAACATAAACATATTTCACAATACTTCACCAAATATTGATTTAGAAAGTTTCCGATAAAACTATTCAACCCGGCGGCAATTGGGGATAGCAAACAGCATCGGCTTGGTGTAGTTAGGCATTATTAGAAAAGTTAGAATTTCCCTTGCAAATTTCATACTTTTTTTAATCATAGTTTCAAAATTATATTCATAGAATAGTTCATCGACTACAAGGCTCATAAATTTTGTCTTTTATAGTAGTTCTAGTTGGAAGTAGATTTATTTTATTATGGTTGGTTATATTCAAATTTTAACAGGGTCTCTAAAATTTTAGCTGTTGAATGTATTTGCAAAGGATGAATACCCGACATTTCCATGTTTCTCTTTGTTACATTCCATAAGAGGGTAAAATTCATTCATTTATTCGTCTTTTTGATCCTTTTCATCTTAAGTGCAACTTTGGAACGCTTGGGGATATGCTGCATGCATATTATGCCACAAAGTCAACAATCGTAATTCCCAATATATTTGCTGAAAACTGGGCAATCCATTGCACGTATATGTGAAAACTCCTTTTCACGCAAAACTTTGAATGCGTTTTTCTCGACACTACACTCTAAAAAAAATCTATCTGTTGATTTAACAAAGGAATCCTGTCACCCATGCTTCCAGATAACTCGTAATGTGTACAGATAAATCCTGTTACATTGATACAGACTTTCAACGTATGGATTACTACAAAGAGAGAAAAGCTGCATACGTTGAAGGTCTGTATATGAATGTAACAGGATTTCCCTGCACAAATTACAGGGGTTACTTGTAGCATAACTGACGGGATTTCTTTGGTTTTTGGACAGTTTTTTAAAAGTGTCCCTATTGGAAAAATTTTCCCAGTGTTCCATAAACCAGTATCAAGTCATACTGGATCCAGCATCATTTATACTGGTTCCAGTATCATTTATACTGGTTCCAGTATCATTTATACTGGATCCAGTATAATTTGATACTGGTTTATGGAACACTGGGAAAATTTTTCCAATAGGGGTAGGGAAAAGCAGATTGGCTTTTTAGCTTGATCATAACGATTTGTAATGAGAGAAGACTTCAAATCCATAGAAAGTCTCCTATCATTCCCCTCAACAATGCGAATCTCCTTTCTGGTCGTTACTATTTAGTTAGTTACATCATGCTTGATAGGAAATCATCTATTATTGCATAGCTATGATCGCATCGCTTTTACCGGACCATACAAACCCACCTCAATCAAGGTAGATCCGTCCACCTTTCAATCACCAGTATCCCGATTCCGCCATAAACCCGATTCCTGCCACAGAAAGGGATATGATAATGAATGGCACTCCATCACTCCCCTGCGATAATTGAGCCCGTCCATTTGTGCAATTGGTATTTGATGGGATCGGGGCGGAAAACAAGCCGCAGCTGGGATATTGAGGGGTGATGCGATTACCTGAATGCAGAGCTGGTGGCTTGTCGGCATGCGCTCTGCGGTGTCGTGATTAGGTGACATTGGATGCAGGCTATTGCTTCCGTCTGAGGTATTATTATTCTGACTATGTGATTTATGGATGTCGTTGGTTGTATACAGATTGAGTTATTGGTAGTTGTCTTATAACGGTGTGATTTCAATGGATTTTTTTTCACCTTTGATATGATAGTTTTACGATACGGCCGAATATAATTTGAATGTATAGATGAGAAAGCTGTCATTCTGGTTGAAGAAATCTTGTCGTGTATAATTTCAAACGTAACTAAATTACTTGAACTTTTACTTACGTTAGATTCGAATTTTTTTATTATAAATAAAGTGTCAATTAAAGTTTAGAATTATTTTCCTTAAGTTTTTAATTTTTATGCTTTTAGCATGTTTGAAGTTTAGCATGTCTCCTTGGCTTCTAAAATCCACTCATTTCACATAAATTCTTACCTGTATCTATATCTTCTGCTCTGAATCGCTTGGGAAGAAAACATCTTCAAGAAGAGGACCCGAGTGATGTTAATGAAAAATACCAAATTCAGCTGAAAAATAAAAAGTAGGGACGTTTCTCAGTACACAGAAACGCAACAACAGTAAAAAAAAAAACAGAGCGTGTGCGTTTATTTTTAAATAAACGGGAGCAACATGCTTTATTACATAGGGCGACGTTTTTTTGGCTCCGGCTTTCACGGAACTGTGTAGATAAGGCGGGAAAAATAGGAGTGTTTATGTATTTCGAGGATGCTCGTTAATCTTCCCGTGGGTCCAATTTAAAAGACGTTTAAGAAATTAGGAATTTGGCAAACTTTCTTTTTTTATGACTAGTTATTTACATGTTAGCCCCGAATTAGATTATATATTTTAATCTGTGCTCCATTCTTAAATTTAGAAAAAAGACTTTACCATTTATAGGTGTAAAGAATTCATTTTGTAGGTTATCTAGATGGGGGATACGTGGAGAAAATGACCTATTAGTACACGCTGATATCAAAGTGCCCATTTAACATAGTCTCAATATCAGTTAATGTTGTATGCTTCCGGGATGACAAGTGTTAAGAAAACTGTAGGGCGTTGTCAAAGGTTATACGAAAAAAAACGGTCAGTATATTCCGGTCAATAAAAAACAAATTAGAAGGGTAAAGCTATTTATACATACTTTGTTTTATTTACCGGATTTTACTGACCAATTTTTACATTGAGCAGTATTTTCGCGACACCTTGTCAAAACCTTGTTTGAACACTGAATTACTTTTAGATTTTTCTCGTATTTTCAGACTAAATATTTAAAAGTGTTTATGATCTTAATATGTATTTAGTATATAAGAAGGGTTTACCTTTATGTAACCTACTCTAACTAACTCGGATAAAGAAAATATAAGAAAACAAAATAAAGGCATTAAGTATTTTTATTATTTTATTTTCTCCGTATTTCGCTTTCGCAATACCCCTACACCCATCCTGCGACCCCCCAGGAGGACGTGACCCACCAGGTGCAATCCCCTGACTTTAGGTAAAGTTTCACAAAACATACAAAATGTTTTATCTCCGAAAAATTAAGAGTTGAACCGGAATAAAATCTAAAGCACACCGTCATGCACATCTGTTACTCTTATAAACAAGGTTTTAAAAAAAATTATCCCATCTTAAAACGTAAAATTTATCACCGTCATCCGTTTCAAACGTGATGCATTTTTACTGCAGAAGATTTCTCCCTCAGATTCAGTTCGAGGAAGGAGACAAAATAAATTTATGTTCGTTTCAAAACATTGGAGTTAATACTTCTTGAAATGCTTAGCTGGAGTAAGTATGTTGCGGTCTTTTAGTTAGAAAAGTGTCATGATTTATGTCATGCGGGAAAGTTAAAATTTGTTTTATCTTACTTTGAAATTTATGTCTTTTCAAAATGTGCCAAGTTTGGTGGTATTTATCATTTTTAGCGGAAATGAGATTTGGTTTAGGACAGGATAATTAGCTTGGTTAAAAAGTGCCACAAAATTAGCTTTTGACTTCCTTGTCGGTATCTACAGAGTTACAACTTTTGAAATTGTTTTAAATGAAAGAGAATCTCTGAAACTGTGTAGTTTATCCTTATGGAGGTATTGTTTATGTAGATATAGATAAAGTTTTTATGGATTTGAATTGACTTACCACAATGGAAGCGGTGATTGGTCCCCGGATTATCCAAAAATAATTTTGGTTTTCGTTCACAGTCCAACAGCTAAGAAAAACAAATTTGTTAAAAAATATATTCAAACATTAAAGCATTAATAATCATGCAGGCTGTCCGTAATTAAAAGACCCTATTTTAAAACTATCTAGACAGTAAACTACTATTACTAAAAACTGTTAAAAAGTTAAACTAACTATAGTATTAGTAAACAATTTGAAAGGAAGGAGATGTGTGGTAGTTTGCTAAAATAACAGTAAAGAAAATTAGTTCATATAGAAAGCGTTGTTGCAATAACAGCAGCACAATTGGTAAACTGTTATTCTCAACCTATCAAATGATAAATTTTAAACTTTAGGGAATTGAAAAAGGATTTTCACATTTTACTTGGCATTAACTATTCTATAGGGTTTTTTGTTAAAAAAAGTTTCTTATTTGGATAAAAATCTTCTATAAGGCTATAATTGACTTCAGAATCAAAAGGTCGGGTGTAAGAAATGAAATAAATTATTTTTATCAAATGTATTATTATCATCCTTTTTATTTCCTGTAACAAATCTCTCCTCATTCGATCAATATTTTCTTCTGCAGTTTTAGTATAGGGTTTTTAAGTGCGGACATTATACTGTGTAACGTATTTATAGAACCTCTTATAAAACGAGAAATCTGTTGTTAGCAAGTGGAAGAAATAAAATGTTTGGTACAAACACTTGTATGAAATAAAATTTTTAAAAACGTCCGGAAATTACATCATCTGTGCTATCAATGAATGCGTAAGATCTCAAAATCCCCCAATTCAATCATAGACAAATAACAAAATTTTCTGTCAAAAACGAGTAACAACCTCCAAAACAAGGAGATACTCCAGAAAACAGCGCTTGTAATCATGCTTTTCACCAGGAACGTTCTTGATCGAGATCCGAGCCAACAATAGGATTAGCCCCGCTATTCAGGAAAGACTTGATTTTCCAACCACTGATCACAACACAGCATTTCGTCCCAACTTCACTGGGATTAAGAAGGGACTATAAAAAGCACTTACATGAAAACCAACCTTGAAAAGAGGAATGCAAAGCTTAGATGAGATGAACGCAGAACTCTTTGCTTCACCAAAGCCCCTTTGTTTCGTCTGGATGAGTTCTCTAAGTTGCTGGAATTGGGCGAGTTTCCACCCCATTTTATCTAATCTTGAGTTTAACGTAGCATGATTTCATGTTTCTTCTTTTATTATTATTCTATGTCTGATTTTAGATGTATCATAAAATACTAAATGGGTGCTTTGTTTCTGTTTGTTCTCTTAAAATTGTACTTTTGCAAAGAAAATATTAATGGCATACTTCTGAAACTTGACTTGATGATTTTATTACATCTGAATACGAAAGAAAAGCTTTATTTTTTTTCTTATTCGATCAATAAAACTAACTTTTATATACCTCAGAAAATATTTTGAGGTAAAAATTTGGAAATCGTGATTAGAAAAAACAAACTTTTTTTATTTATTCTTTCCATTTGCGTGCACAAGGTGCAGGGGCGTCATTTCAGTTTTTGGTTGGGGGGGCAAGGATTTTTTTTTAAGTGGGGCTGAGCTACGCCGTAACCAGACTTGTTTTTTTTTGGGGGGGGTGACTCAACATCATGAGCTCTAAGTAAAAATAAGGGGTCTAGGGGTCACCGACCCCTAGAAAAACTTTGAAATTTTGCCTCATTTTTACAACATTTAAGTTACATCCGAAGAGAACAGCCTCTTGTAAACATAATTTTCTAGAGAAAAAAGTTACAAATAAACGTCAAAGTTTCAATGGGAGCCGGAGGTCCTCCCTCAGAATTTTTTTTTAAAATTTCCCTTTAAACTAGTGTTTTATCTCCTTTGCAACCTCATTGGGGAGCACCCAGAGAGAACCGCTTGTTGTGAGCGGCAGAATTCTCAAGGGAAATATACTAGATAACATATATATTTAAAAATTTTAAAGGGGGGGTCTGGGGGTTCTCCCCCAGAAATTTTTTGGAAATTTGCCTCTTAAAGTAGTGTTTCAGCTCATTTTGAGGCCCTTTGTGTTACATCCAAAAAGAACAGTTCCTTGTAAAGCATAGAATTTTCTAGGGAAAAAAGTTATAAATAAACGTCAAATTTTCAAGGGGGGGCGGAGATCCTCCCCAAGTAAAAATTTTTGAAAATTTCCCTTTAGACCAGACTCCTAGGGGCTTCAAACTCTTTGGTTCCCAAAGGGAACTGCTTCTTGTAAGCGGCAGAATTTTCAAGGGAGACACATTGTATAACATACATCAAAAGTCAGGAGGGGGGTTGGGGGTTCTCCCCCAGAAAATTTTGAAATTCGACCCTCAAAAGTAGTGCTTTAACTCCTTTTGGGACGTTTTGAGTTAAATCTGATGCTCCTTGTGGAAGTTACAAAATTTTCAAGGGACTCTCAGCAATTTTTCACTTAAGAGTGGAAACCTTGGGGGGGGGCAATTGCCCCCCCCCCAAATGACGCCCATGACAAGGTGTCTTTTCATAATAAATCGATGGTCATCTACAAACTTTCTGATTAGCTATTGTTTCGTATCTAAAATCGTTTTGAGAGTGGGATTGTAATTTCTAACAGTTATGCTAAGGACTTTTAATGGCTCTTTTCAGAAATATTATAGCTACTTTACTGCTCATACACTACTTAGATGACTTAGACTTTTAAAAGCTACGGGCGGTAAGTAAAAACTAAAGGTGACACACTGTTTATAAGTTTATGTATGTGCAGTACAGCATATATACGAAACGTTTTAAGTTCAGTGAGATCTATGTTTCCAGAGTTTTCCCACACAGCTTTTAAAAAGTTGACTCTACCAAAAAAAAAAATACCTTTTTTATAGCTTTAGGAAACTAAACTTAGCGTTAATAAAAACTTAGGCAACGCATTAACTTTTTCCGCAGACCATAAAGAATTAAACCTTTTTTACACAACCAAACTTCATAACTTATTTACCCTCTCTGTCCATAATCCTCTACATCAAACAAATTCAACGTCTTCCTCTTCATTTTTATTAAAAACGAAGCACGTAAAAAATCACTTCGAGTGTTGGTTAATGGAAGAGAGTCCGCCATTTTTTTTTTTTTTATTTCACCAAAGCCAACTTTCCCCAAAATCCTGTGAGACAGGGATAAACAAACACGGCTCTCCAGCAATCCAAGTTTTTTTTTATGCGAAAAAAGGGTCTCTATCCGAGTCATCCTCTTCCAAAAATCCAATACCTGGGATTTTTGCGGTTTATTCTCTTTGCGGACTTGGTTCTCCACTTTTTATATTTCCATATAAATTTTATTATCTGGAAACTGGATGAAAATACTCTAAACTTGTGGGAATATTACAATGATGTGGATCCTGGGATGGAATGTTCCTGGGTTTGTTTATGGGGAAGAGTTTCCCTAGGGGGGTTGACATACGGCAGTGCGTATTGGAGGGAAATAAGAATAATAGGAATACCCATCTTGATATTCCGTCAACAAAGTTTTTTTCAGTTGTGAAAGTGTTTTTTTGCGTTATAAGATGCTATGAGATATTTATATTTGTATCAAATTTGAAATCCGATTTCTCTGGAGGTTTTGTTTGTAAAAGGGAAGTAGAGGTTTTTGAGTGTTGAAAAACCCGGTGAAATCCATCTTTTCGTAAACTATCTATTTTTATAGTTTATGCTTCGCGTGTTTTAAAAAGAAATTGTTCCTTTTTTTTATTTCTAACTTTTCTTCAACCCTTGAAATTAAATTTTTTAGTGCTTCAAAACTTAAGATCCATATAAGAAACACAGACATATTTTCTCATCAAAAAAATTCCTCAGAAATATACATCTATTTTTAAAAATGCGAAAATTTTCTATTCTGATCTATTAGAACCTGACGTAATGATATTAAATCCACGATGTAGTAATATCTTTCTTTGTTCCATATTTGAAAATTACCGCGTGCTATTGAAGAAATTGGATCTAAATTACTTAATTTTTCTTTAAACCGAATTCAAAATGATACTTACAAAATATCTTCAAGTGTAGCCTTCACTATGACCCAAGGTATGACGAAGAATAAGGGGAGGCCTAAAAAATATACATTCTTCAAATGTCTTTCTATTCATAATAAAATAAAAAAAAGGAGCAAAACGTGTCAGTTGTTCAACAGCCACTCCATTTTAAAATCTAAATATGTAAAACTTACAAATATATCTATATTTTAAAAGACAGCAAGTAATGATAATGACAACGTGATAACAGAAAATAAAATGACAATAATTTTTCCCAAGTATTTCATATATTTAGATACCTTAAGATTTGACAGAAAATGAGGAGTACTCAAACAACACACATCCAGTTGATTTTGATACTGATGAAAAATTATATAAAATAATTTCAATTCTTTGTGACGAATAAATTCTTTAATTCTTTCAATTAAAATACAACTATTCTGCAGGCATTTTAAATGTTTCTCGCAACAATGAAAATTAACTGCAAGGCCAATTTAATTGCAATCCACTTTTACTTACATAAAATAATCAAAACTAGTTCATTCAAAACTAAAACATAATATTTATTCAATTTTATTATTCAATTCAAGTAAAGAGAAATTTTTTAAAAATGTATATTTTGCTGTAATGAATTTAGCATGCTAGAGATACTCATAAAATAACAAAATACGATTAAAAAATTGAAGAAAATCTAATTTTTAAAGAAACTTACCCCAACCTAGAATGCCGTACTTTAGTATACCAGCCGTGTCTGTAAACATGGAGAGGAAAACCAAGTTGTGCAGATAAAGACCTTCCATCAGAATCCAGCAGTAGTTAGCCATTAGGCAATATTGCCATACACATGTTAATGCTTTGCACATTATGCTGTCCTGAAACAAATAACTTTAATGGAAAAAATATCTAAGTAGTCCGCCATTTTAGTGTACTTTTATCTTCTCCGTAAAATACTTCTACGTAAATCTTACTGCTACGTAGAGATGTAAAATTCTCGGTAATAATCTTTTGGAGAATATTCTCGAGAATATTCTCCAAGAGGAGAATTTTCGAGAATATTCTCCAAGAGGAGAATTTTCGAGAATATTCTCCTAGAAGCTACTAAATACTAATTTTTTTTTACTTTTATTATTATTATTATTATTATTATATTTTTTTTTTTTTTTTTTTTTAAATTATAAGGGATATATCAACTTCAAATTAGAAGAATATTAAAGGTTTTAGAATGAGAAGTTATCATAAATAAAAGAAAGCCAAATTAAATTGAAAAATATTTTAAAATCACTACTTAATTGATAAGACAACATGTTTGATAGGTAAAGTAATTATTACAGATAATTCTAATGTGATATTCCTTCTTTTAAGAATATTCTCGTCTCCTAATTTTACAAAGTTCTATCAAAATTAACTAAATGTCAGGTTCAAAAGGTCCTTCAGTTTGACAACTATTGGTATTATTACATTTGCTTTTAACAACTATATAAAAATAATTTAGACTCCTCTTTTAATTGTATGAGTATTTTCTCACAGTAAAACTTGCTTCTAATATTTTAAAAAATATTTTATATTCTATTAAATAAATTTAACTTATTTAAAAAAAAATTTTGCGAAATAATGAAATTACAGTTCAGAGAATATTCTCTGAACTGTAGAGTGACTTTTAAATGGTAAGTTTCATTGAATTTGTTATTATTTTCAGGTTTCTAACACTAATACTACATGACCATTTCATATTATCAAAAATTTTTACATTTATTTCCATTTATCAATCATATCATTTTATATCATTTAGAATATTCTCGATTATTCTCAAAATTCTCGCTCCTGGAGATATTCTCAGAATATTCTCGTTCTCCGAGAATATTCTCCGGAGAATATTCTCGACTCACATCTCTACTGCTACGTAACCGTAAGACCTACGGCGCATGCGCCAACTGCCGGTTTTGTCATCCAAATAGACACTTCCATTGCTATTTTATGGCTTTAATAATCTCCGTTACTTGGTTAGCTTGTTATAGAATCCAGTTAGCCGTGCCGTAGCAACCCATATAGGTTCTTTTTTCTATTTAAAAAACATTTATGCGTATTAAGAGTTTAATTAATGTTTTAAGCATTTTTTACAGTTTGTTCTTTATTTTCATTTTGTGCTTGTAATAGGTGCATGTAATAAATTAACAAGTTTTCACCAGATATTGGTTTAATTAGATTTTTAAGAAAAACTATTTTTCGTCTACCTTGTATCGATTTCCTATATCTTTCGTCTGTATAATTATCTTGTATTTGTTTCAATACATTAATTTTAAAATAAGAACATTTTTCGTTTTGAATATGATTTAAATAATTAATAATCACAGCATCTCTACCAATTTTTTTATATTCTTTCCAACATTACATGTGCCCATCGAATTATTAAGTCTTTAATCGTGAGGTTTTTATGAGTTCACAATAATAAAACAATCAAATATTAATAACAGCAAAATTTAATTAAACGAGAAACAGTTTTGCTTTTGAATAAAACAATCTTATGTCCCATTAAAATATATTTAGCATGAGATCCATGTTGCTAAGGCTTTTGGTTTCCATCACTGGTAAACAAGCTCAAGCGTCCGCCGGTTGCTAGGTGCTTTAATAATGTAAAGGAATGTTTATATGCGCTATTCAGTATTCACAATCAACATTAGCTCTAGTTGGTAAAACAAGATGCCATGAACGCTATTTAATTCCGTTTCCCTAATTTAAATCATGTCTCAAGCATACTTTATCTCATATCAAACTTAAGACACTACAGAATAACGGCGTTGAATGACAATGACAGTTTCCCATGTCACAAACATATTACAAAACTTCATGTAAACTCCATTCCAACACTTTCCCTTCTTCATCCAAAAAAAAAAGTACCCACTATTCCAAAAAAATACTTCCAACCTCCGAGAATTCCACAACCGCACAACTCAACTCAACTTACTCCATAAATTAAAAAGCCCAACTAATGCGCAAAAAAAGACCAAAGGGCGAAAACTTTTAATTAAACAGCACGAGAGGTTAATCGGAAAAACAAAAAAGAGGAACCTGGCAACACTATTCCGCTTACGAGAAGTGGAAATTAATTAGGCTTAGCACGCTCCGTTTAGTAAACAAATGGTTAATGGAATCCGGTTCATCGTATTTCTGATGGACTGCATCAAAGATGTTTCGGAGTAGAGTTATTTTGGCAGCCTTGATTCGGTAGATGTTATTTCTGGGATGAAATAAAGGGACCCTATAAAGACTTTTTTCAAGGTCATACGTGCCTAGAGTGGAAAATGTCGTAAAATATGTTTGTTCATTGTTTTTAAAAGCTATTTCGAGTCGGTACATATTGTGGGGAGCGTGGCCAGGATTCGAGATGCAAGTAGTGAAGCTGTTGTTTAGCATACATAGCATTCATTCTTTTAACATGTGATGTTTCACTCCATGCTCCAAGCCATGGTGGACGCGACTTTAAAAGAATTAGTTCTGGGTTTGAATTATTAAAGGTGAAGTAGTATCCCTACTTTTACTTAAATAAGTAAAATAAGTGTCATACAAAAGTGTAAAACAAGTGTCATAAAACATTGTTTCTGGATACAAGTAGTCCCTCTCAATTTAGTTGATATGCCCAAGCACCAGTTTCAATTGATATGTATTGAAATGAAAATTGGAACTGCCTCATGTTGACTTTGTCACGTACTAAAACAGACAAATATTTAACGAATTTCTCTATTTAATATAAATGTATTTAAACTGGCAATTTTTTCTTTATTGTATATGGAATATGGAAGTATTAAACATGCAGCTGAAAATATGAATGGAATTACTTCTGCCTTTTAACATGTGGTATGTCTTTTGTAATTCATAAAAATATTTTTTTTAGAATTTTATTCAAGTAAAAAAACAAGCCCTTTCAGGAATTAAAAAAAATCAATAAAAACCTTTTTAACAATCTGACAAATTTTAACTGTAGTGAAAGGCTAAAACATTTTTAATGGGGACGAATATTAATAGCTCATTTACATGCTAGGCTCAAGACAACCTTTTAAGATTAAGCGTTGAATCTCCTATCACAACTTTCTTTGCTACATTATTAATTAAAGCAGAACCTGCTTCCTGGAAGAGTTAAATCCCTAGCGTTATCTTATAAAAAGTACTTTTCTATATAAACTTTATTTTTATAGTTTTAGTTGAGAACAGTAAATAGATAAGTTAAAAAAAATTCAAACTTAAGACTTTGGGTAAGTAAGTTAAGGAAGACTCTTTAAATTGATGCGCTAAAGGGATTTCAAATTTTCAATATTTATGAAAGTATCTAATATTAGGTAGTCTTGATATTTTGGAAAAAGGCATAAAGTGGAAACAGTATTTTTAGACCGATGAATGCATATTATAAGAATAGAATAGAATTTATTACAAAAATAAAGAATACCCAACGGAATATGCACATAAAAACAAAAGAAGAAAGACAAATACTCACATACATAGAAAAAAATAAAGCACCAAAAGAGCACTGCATTTAAATATGTATTATTTCAATATCATTGTGTCTTGCTATAAAATTATGTAGTCAATATTTAAATTCCGTTTTATTGTTTGTGGTAATTATTGTGTTTGTGATATTATTTTTTACAAGTAAAGAGTATTTCATAATGACCCATATTTCACCTTATAATCTTTCTATTCGATTGTATATCGTACTGTTTGACAAGTACCCCAACCAAAAGCACTTCATTAAATGTCTTAAAATGCCTCAATCCTGAAAACCTTCTTGAATATATGTACTCATAACCGTCGACTTCAAAAATAAAATAAACTCCTTACTTAAATTACTCCTTATACAGACTAACCTTATTATTGTGTTATTTCCGGCATTCAGTAGTTAAGTAAGTATAAGAGAACTATATAAACGCTGGGCTTAAGCGATCATCATGTTTGCGAAGGGCTAAGCTGTATAATTTCTTATACAGATGGCGGAAGTAAGAAACAATTTCTTTGCCAAAGAAAGAAGGAAAAGGTTTTAGACATAAATCTATCCTTCTGTATGTGACGGATAATAAATCGGTTCTCTCTAATAGCCATAATTTACGTTGGATAGAATGTGTATAACATTAATTAATGATGCGTTCAGAATAGGGTAAAGTATAAGGATTTAAAAAATTATCTTTATCTTATCATAAACGATTAGTTTTCTCATAAATTTGTGGTAAATACACAATTTATAAAGAACGTTTATAAAGTTTTTTTAATGCAAGCACTTTCATTTTGCATCTAAAAAAATTAGAAAAATGAACTACACTACTATTAAAAGTCAAATTATTATTTCATTTCATTATTTTTCAAACTTTAATAATTCGTTTATTTTCTTAAAAACACAAAGGCACATCAATATCAAAGAAGAGCAATTTAATCTAGTATCATAATTAATAGATTTTCAGAAACTTTTATACTATAGTACATTTGAAAAACCAACATTGGTTTTTCACAGTAATTCAGATATCAAAAGTGCAATTATCATTTACTAATAAAATAAGCTATTCCCCAGAAAGAAACAACCACGCATGGTGCATCCCATCATAAAAAACAATGAACATCGAAACAATTTTTTCACCTTTCGGATAAAGTTTTTTGTACCCTTCAGAGAGAACAACTCATTTACGTTATCTAACTGTTTCTCAAGAGAGATTACGCAGAAAGTTAATTACATAAGGAAGAGTAAGTAAGCTCAACAACTGTGAGAGGCCAAGAAAAGTTAATTCCAATTTTCTTTACATGATGATATTAATGAAACCAGCTTTGGGTCTTTTTTTTTTCATAGATGCAGTTCTTGGAGTACAAAATAAAGAAAAGCATGCATAATCTCTCTCGGATTAACCTTTTCATTAGGGTTATAAAAGACTTTTTGAATTTAAGTATTTCCTAAAATTTAGTTCTAGAAAAACCATTTGAGACTGAAACTTTTTTCTGAGTGATTAAGGTTTAGTTGCATCATGTTGGTGTATTTATTTAGGTTTTTACAGATGAACAAAAGTTTACAATGAGGTATTTGGGATATTTAAAGTACAGTTGGGTTTTGGAAACTCGTTATCGCGATAATCTCATTTTAATTAGATAGTTAAATTATTAAATGAAAATAAACATTTTTTTTTCAATTATGAATTGGTTTTTACAAAATTTCATTAAAAGTTATTTTTTCTCATAAAAGAGATTCCCTTGAAACTAGTTTAATCAAAAAGTAGCAGAATCCAGGTGGTAGAAAATAACAAAATCACAAATATGAGGTTTATCAAGAAAAGTAAAGTTAGTTAAAGATTTGTGCAATATTTTTATTTGACTGTTACAGATGATATAGGCCCGTCATTAAGAAATCGCCCGTCAAAATTAATTCCATACATTTTATTTTAAATGCATTTTTGGCTAATTCTTACTTAATTATTTTCATTTATTCTCTTCCAGAATTCTGAAGTGTTTGCCTCTTTTATTCAAATTTAAAACTAAAACAAACTTCATATTCAACAAAATAGCATTATATCTTCCCTTTCCAAAAATTATCAAATTCCTCTTTATCTTTAGTGATTTTAGTTTATTTCTCTAATAATGTACTTTTTTTTCAGATTTTTCCAGGACAAGGTAGGTTTTTCTAGTGTCCATTCTTTTTTTTTCATTGTGCAGCTGTAGATTGATTTACAACAGTAACCAGAATCTTATACGCTTTACTAACTATCCTAACCTTCAGTTTAAGTATCCCCCAACAAGGTCAAAAGGAACAAAGCTATAAATTTATATTTATACATTCAAACAATCCAGATCACAATACCATCCTTTTCAGGTATAATACCAGGCTAACCTTTAACTATTTCTCCCTTAAACGTCTCTTATCTACCCAAACTTTAACGAAATTGTGAGACATTCTCTATAACCCGCATCCATACTCTTTTCCAGGGCTATAAACCACTTTCAACTCAAAGCGGAAAAACTGGACCAACTCTTATCAACATATGACGTCATCGCATTGTTCTCCCAAAATGGCGGCAGACGCCAGTTAGACTTAAAATGTTTTTCTGGAACCCCCAGTAACTCAGTCTAGGAAATAGACTGAAAAAATGTTGCTGAGATATATCCCGATCCAGTCCCGAAAAAAGTTACTTAACTGATCAGACGAAGAATTGGTATCCGATAACTTAAGGCGGGATATTTTTTTTTTCCTGGAAGCAAATTAAGTTATTTAGAATCGCATTCTCTAATTTGACGGTTGAAGAATGTAAAAATGCAAATGCTAGGGGAGGATATAAAGTACGGACTTGATGCTTTAACCTTTGGATTGAATGGCTAAAAGAAAGATCTGGTGCTCGAAATAGAAAGGAGGGGATACAGTTCATTTATCTGGATGCACTTAGAGAGGAATAAATGGTATGGGCTGGAGAACACAAAAACGAAAAATTTGTGATTACAATCTTGAAATTTAAAAATACTTGTTTCAAACTAATTTTAAGGAAATAAATGATTCTATGCGCAACACGGTTTTAAGTCAAATTTTAAACGAATAAAAGAAATTCGATTTTAAAACAAAATGGACTACAGTTTATCACTTTTAAAATTACAAATTTATTAGAAAAAAGCTCATAAAGCCATAAATGCACTGTCGTGAAAATAAAATTTCAATAGCCCGATTTAAGTATCATATAAAAAGTCTTCTGGAAACATTAAATGTACTAACATAAACATACCCTAGCCTAAACAAACGACTACATAGGGAGTTATTCAACTTCTTCCAGATTTTATAAGGGGTTCGCAAAGAGAATAAGGTTGGGCACATGCCTGTACTAATGAGGAATAGAGAGATAATCTGCTGTTATATAACTAAAAGTATTTGATAAAAAAAAAACGAGTTTTAAACCAAAATATTTAATACTCAAAAGCACTCAGTGCATGCAAACGTATTTTAAAACACCCACGGATTTAACCAAACTAATTCCGTCGCTTTATCTTACCTCCATCTAATTCAAAAATTGCAAAACAAAACGAACATACATTAAACACACATGCAACATACATATCCTGTCTTCACCGTTCCAGACAACGGCCATGCCTCAATGGGGAGACACCGCATCCTCCCAGTAGCGCGAAAGACATAACACCTTAAGTAGGTAATTCGATTTTACAACTGGGTGCGAGAAAGATATTCCAAGCGAGGGGTTGCCCTCGCACCTTTCTCCAGAAATTCGAAAGTCGCCCCCATTAACCAGACGATTTTGCGAAGATTCCCTCTCCCGGTAAACTTTTATGACCCATGAACTTGGGTAAGGCGCATGGTTAATGAGTAATCTGCGTGTTAAGGTTAGCTGCTGTCGAAGGTCGGGCGTCTGAATAGGGTCTTAACGGTATTAAAGCCTGAAGAATTTTTTCATGGGTTTCAAGCTTACATTTTAAACATGCCTCTGACTAAATTACCTATGTTTCTTAAGAAGAGGTGCGGGTGAGATAGATAGGGAAATAATAAGATAGCAAATCTTCTAATTAGTATTCTGAAATCGAATTAGAGGTTTACAAGTTATGCAAGTTTCACAGTAATAAGGAACAGATCGTCGTTTAAGGCGCAACAGGACATAACTAAATTGTTTGTCATTTTTTGTTGTGCATTAATCTGTGTATTCAAAATTTGATGCCCAATCTCCTATTTTCACTTTTTTAGTTATCGTTCTATCCAAAAAAATGCCTGTTAAATAGTTTTTCTCCTCTCCTGAAAATTTCAGGAATTTGCGTTGTCATACTTCCCCATAAAGTGACGAGATCTGTTCAGTAATTCATTGTATTTTAATTTGTTTCCTTTCCTGAAGGCGAAATGCTTAAATATTAATTAAAACTGACGAAATCGCCAAAACGCGTTGGCGAGAAAAGAGACTTACCATACTATATCTGTACCTGTAACACGTTAACCATCCCGAATCCATGCATAATGAATCGTAAAATTCCCGATTAATTCCCCCCAAAATGCATAATATATGGGGTTTTACCTGCTTCAAACTGCTGCCATAGGTCATGTCCCTGAAGAGAGAGACGGCGGCACGCAGGATGAACGAAGCGAACAGCTGCAAGTGCAGATTGTTCCGAGGGCATCGCAGGCGTCTGAAATCAAGGTGGTTATTATTATTATTAATATCGATCCCTGCAGCAGACGATGAGCGAAGAAAATATTGAAACCAGGGTTCGAATTTAATGATAGGCTTACCATACGTCCTGGTTTACCCAGGACAGTCCTGGGTTTCGGAGGCTGTCCTGGGAAATGTCCTGGGTTTTCGTAATTTTAAGACTGGACAAAATGTTTTGTGAAATTTTCGATAAAAATTTTCGAACTGCATTTTTTTATACCTACTTCTACGGCTTCACTTTACTCATATTTAGACTGCTGAAAGGGGCAGACTTTCTATTTGTACTGTCAAACACCTTTAAATGTGAAAATTAACTATAAACTTAATTGTTGTGAATTTTATGATTTAATTAAATCTAACAAAGAATTTTTTAAAAAAGTTATGTAAAGTGGTTATTTCAGTTTAAATGTTTATTTTTTTTTAGTTTGGGTGTTTATTTAGGTTTTAATCTTTGATGGACCGATAGGTCGACAAAATGTCTTGAGTTGAGCTCAAGAAAATATAGTAAGCCTTATTTAATGATCACCCTTGATCGCCAAAACCTGCTTTAATCATTAAATCGAGAGTACTATCTTAAAAATCAGGCATGGTTTTAGGCATAAAACTCGTGATCGGATTTTGAGTTTTATTGGATTCGATAAAAAAAAATCATGATTGCTTTTGAGCGATGTGGTTTTACTTCGATAATAATTTGTGATGAAAAATACTTTGGTCAATAAATACAACTCAATTAGCATCAAAACAAAGGTTGCCTCTAATAAATATACCTCTTCAAAACAGCCAATCTAGTTTTTCGGGGATAGACGCCATGGGCGTCATTTAGGGGGGGCAGGGGGGGGCAATTGCCCCCCCCAAGGTTTCCACTCTTAAGTGAAAAATTGCTGAGAGTCCCTGGAAAATTTTGTATCTTCCACAAAGGAGCAACAGATTTACTACTTTTGAGCACTACTTTTGAGGGTCTAATTTCAAAATTTTCTGGGGGAGAACCCCCAATCCCCCTCCTGACCTTTGATGTCTGTTATACAATTTGTCTCCCTTGAAAATTCTGCCGCTTACAAGAAGCAGTTCCCTTTGGGAACCAAAGAGATTGAAGCCCCTAGGAGTCTGGTTTAAAGGGGAATTTTCAAAAACTTTTACTGGGGGAGGATCTCCGCCCCCCCCCTTGAAAATTTTACGTTTATTTATAACTTTTTTTCCCCTAGAAAATTCTATGCTTTACAAGGAACTGTTCTTTTTGAATGTAACCCAAAGGACCTCAAAATGAGCTGAAACACTACTTTAAAGAGGCAAATTTCAAAAAATTTTCTGGGGGAGGACCCCCAGACCCCCCTTTAAAATTTTTAAATATATATTATGTTATACAGTATATTTTCCTTGAAAATTCTGCCACTCACAACAAGGAGTTCCCTCTGGGTGCTCCCCAACGAGGTTGCAAGGGAGATAAAACAATAGTTTAAAGGGAAATTTTCAAAAAAAATTCTGAGGGAGGACCTCCCGGCTCCCCTTGAAACTTTGACGTTTATTTGTAACTTTTTTCTCTAGAAATTATGTGGTTTACAAGGGGCTGTTCTCTTCGGATGTAACTTAAATATTGTAAAAATGGAGCAAAATTTAAAAATTTTTCTGGGGGTGACCCCCAGACACCCCATTTTTACTTAGAACTTATGATGTTGAGTCACCCCCCCCCCAAAAAAAAAACAAGTCTGGTTATGGCTTGGCTCAGCCCCACTTAAAAAAAATCCTTGCCCCCCCCCAACCAAAAACTGAAATGACGCCCCTGATAGACGCTCTCTTTGGTACTTTTCAGAATAATACCTAATCGAGTTATCTCTCCGTTGGCGAATTTACGATCTTTCACGTGAAAAAAATTATTTTTATATACTTAGGAACGAAAATATTATTCAGAAAATAATGATCACAAATAATCATGAAAATTATTATCACCAGTAATGATGACCTTAAAAAAAAATTTTCTTCTTTGATCGCCAAACGATGATCCATTTTTGATGAAAAACGCTGCCTGATTTTTAAAAGTGTCAAATAAAAATTTTGACCCGATTTTGAGGTTCTTCTCCTACTCCATAATTATCAATTTCAAACACTGATTAAAACTAAACGAAATTTGATGTTTCTGAATTATAGATCAAATGAAAGAGATAGTTTATCTTATAACCAATACTTACTTACTTATTACTTAGTACTTAATACCAATACTCATCCTAATCTAATGATGATCAATAATTTCATCCTAATAACTCATTCTAATGATGAAATACAATTTCATCATTAGAATAATAATTTTATAGAAATATTCTAATTGTCACTTCTGCACCACCTTTAACACTAGAACGACGGGATGGGCTTTTTAGGCCCATCGCGCTGTTTGCGGCTTAATAATTTCAACTCTAATCAACCGAATGGCTAGAAATTTTCTGACTTTTCCTTATTTGGTTCAATTAAAGTGCATACCAAACCGTTTTCATTTTAGTCTCATAGGAGCCAAGATAGCGAACCGTATACCTAGAAAGACGGAGCGGGCTTTTTTGGACCGTACCACCTCTGCTGAGTTTCCCTTGCTTCGTTCCGCTCGTATATCCATGAAATTTTCCTATAGAAAGGGGAGGGGATCTTCTTTGTTTGTTATCTCTTACAAGTGTTATCTCTTTCAAGTTCCATTCAATTCGATTCGGTTTAGAACGCCCCTTTCTCAGTTGGGGTTGTGGTCAAGGGGAGGACGTTTCAAAAGATGAATTTATGGTGCCCACCATAAAGATAAAGGTTCTCACCATTGAATTTCGGTCAACAAGGTGACCAATAAGGTTTGTTTCTCACAAAAGAAATACATTTTACAACTTGAACTGTACCAGCTGTTTTCTTTGAATGGGGAAATTGCTAACCTTCATTTCCTGTTGACGCATTGAAAATGATGCGTTGTGAAGTGTACCCAGCCATACTGGGGAAAAGAAAGGAACTTAACAACTGACAGCTATTTTACAATATAAAAACTGTGTGAAAAACTAAAATCCCAAGCAAAACTAGCCTGGTTGGAAAACTTAGAAACCGTAGAGAGGTTCCGCCAACTGCAAAATTAGGAAAACAAAATCTTTATTCAACAATTGTTTATTTAAAAAAATAAAGACATAACCTTAACTGCACAACACCGTATTATAGACAACTAGAAGGAAAAGAAAAAGCCGGATACTATAGCTTACAACAACAAAACTAAGTATGGAATTGACATGATTGTGGATCAAGTGATACGACTATATAGCACCAAATCAGGCTCTAGCTGTTGGAAGGTTGGCCTATGCATGTTTTCTATAACATATTAGATATCTCTGCTGTAAATGCATGGATCTTGTACAAGGTAGTAGCCGGAAAAAAGAAATTAAGTCGTAGAAATTCCATCTTGAGATTATGTGAAGAGCTCCGTGCCCCTTATGTGTCTGCCAAAGAAACAACCATTTCTACCATAAAAAGGGGGGGAAAAGCATAAAAAGAGAAGACAGCCGTGAGAAAAAGGGTTATTTGTAGAATTATAGTATCCTCTAAAGGAAACCATGCATTAAAGACATGTTTCGACAGTAAAAATTTGGTTTGTGGAAAATGCGCATTTAGAGAAATGCTTTGTATCCATTGCTCCAAATGTGCAAAATACGAATAAACAGGTCAGTTTTAAAAACTTTGCTATATTTATTGAATGGGTTTTATTAATTATTCCTACCAGTGTCATTTATCTAGAGTAGCAACTCATTTATCAGATCTATGGATAAAAATATAGCGAAAGCACTTTTCATGCCCATAATTACAAATTATTTTAATAATTAAAAAATTATAAAATCCTATAGAAATCTGAAGATTGAGTCCCTATCTTATACTCTAACAGTTATTTATATGATATTATTAAATTTTAGATGTATAATTAGCTCCGTATGCAAAAAATCAGAGATGGGCCAAAAAGGCCCACTCAGTCTTTCTAGGTATTATACAGCATAGTGCCGTCTTTCTAGTGTTTTAACTTAGATGTCATACAATTTGCGTTCTTCATTTTGAACTTTCAAAATCTCATAAGAACTTTCAAAATCTCATTATGAAATAAAATAATATAACTTCAGAGATTTATATCATAATTAAGGACTTAGTTATAAGGCCCTTTCAATATCTTATATTCAGATATTCTTTATACGTTAGCTTTTTAAATTGGTCAAGTAAAGTGTCAGATTGTTTCATAAATTATGTAAATTTATTGATAGTTAAGCTCAAAAAATGTTCTTTCAATAATTCATGAAAACCTATAGTAATAATTTAAATCTCAACGAGAACGATCTAAGCCGTTGAATATATTCACTTATTTAGACCCCTCTCACTAGGGCTAGCTTTAGAAAATGCATCCTCAATACTTCAAAATCATGTGTCACTTGGTTAAACCATAAAATTGTCTTTATCTTAACTTTCGACACGTATACAAAAAGAATTCAATCGTGTAAGGTGTTTATTATTCATGTATTCCGAATAGATTTCGGGGCGGATGAAACTTAAAATTCCTTTCTTTACTTGAAAATAGTTTTCGAGTGTTACGTGACTCTTCACATTCAGTTTTTAATTTTTCCTAAGATGGTGGGATTCTAACGCCATATCAAACTATCATCAATATCCTTCTAGAAAGTTTTGCATCAAGTAACTTGGAGCAAATAGTTTTGGGGCTTGAATAATAATTATTTATATCCAAACCGTAATTCAAAAAGTCAAAGCATGTGTTCTGAAGTATGATTACTTTTCATTTCTAAAAAATTGATATTTTTTACATGAAACCAAGAAAAAGATGTTCTCTTGGTCTTTTTTATTTAAGATTTTTAAAATCATTTGAATAATATACCTATGTATGAAGATTAAAATTAGTTTTATTATTTTGATTAAAATTAATAATTATATGCGGAGAATTTCTTTAAAATCACGTTTGATTTGTGTATAAAAATTATTATCGATCTTTTAACTTTTATTGTAATGAATTCATAATTTAAAAATCTGGTCAAAACTTTAAAAAAATAGGACATATACATAGCATGTGACCGAAAAATACCTTGCATATGATAAACTAAACTTAAGAAAAAAACTTTATAACCTTCCAGAGAAAAAACTAAACTATCAGGTTACCTAATTTAAAACGGTTAAATAACTGAAATTTAAAAACAAAAAGAAATACACTGACCTGACACTTCCCAGCAACAAGCACGCAATTAGAAGAAGGGTTAGCGAAACAGCATATCCCACTTGGGAAATTCCTTTAATTACTGGAACATGGACCTGAAAAATACACGGTTGGGTTAAATTAAAATTCGAGTTTTTATCGATAGAATATTTTTAACTTCCTTTAAGGTAACGCGTCATCATTAAAAATGACTATATAAAAAAGGATACATTATTTGAATCTACCATTGCGTTCCTTGATCATTATAATTTTAAAAAATGGTTAAAATTACAAGAAATGTTTTAATAAACTCAAGTACTTTCCTAAAAACTTGTACCCTGCTTCTCCATTCAGCATTTATTATTTTAACTAAAATGCAGAAAATATAAATATTTACGAAGACATTTTTTACGCAGGTGTTGTGTATAACCCTATACCTTAATTTTTATACATTAAAATGTTATTGACGTTTCCTATTACTACCTCATTATTTACTCCGTTGTAAAAAATTTTAACTGAAATAGTTAGTATTTCAACCTTAAGTACTTTATAACTTAAAAAATATTTGTTTAAAAAAACCTTGTTTGTGTTAAAGAGTAACCCTTTTTCCCATACTCACCGTGAAAACGGTTTCTTCATTGGCAGATGGAATTTGACAAAGTGTGTAATTGGTCCAAGTCTGGTTCATAAGTGGGTGTTTCCACCACGTCCCATCTTCTGAGCAGTATTTGTTCGCTGTTGCTAAAATAACACACAAAAAGTATCAAGTTCTGAGCTTGATTAAGTAGCAAGTTACGAAGACATTATTGTTCCACGTGTGTTCATGAAATAATTTTTAACAAAAAAGAGACCGACTTCAAAAATGCGCCTAAAAGTGAGAAATAATTTTTATCCAAAAAACAGCACTACTTTTTAACATAATTTTTGAAGTCGAAACACTTTCACAATAAATTAACATTCCTCGCTAACATTAAAAAAAGAACACGTTATTAGCATATAACATAAGATAAAAGAAGATTTACAATTAAAGGCACAATATATTATTTTCTGTTTGACGAATGACGAAATGAATGACGAATGAAATGACGAAAAGAGTGCAGTTAAGACCTCTCTACTAGTAATATGTATTGTATTTGGAATTACTATCAAACATGTGGTTTCGTCACTTATTGTGAAAGTGTTTCGACTTCAAAAATTATGTTAAAAAGTAGTGTTGTTGTTTTTTGGATAAAAATTATTTCTCACTTTTAGGCGCATTTTTGAAGTCGGTCTCTTTTTTGTTAAAAATTAATTTATATCATTCTTTTTTTATATCAAGTCGCCTGCGGCTAAAGAAATTTCATGCCAAAAGAAAAAAATTTTATCCGCACGACCCACGACGATTTCGGCGTCGTTTAAATGAAGTTTACTTTTTAAGAACCAGATTCTTTACTTCAGAGTTTTGTAAGGTTCAGTCGGTATTTATTCCCCGTTTCAATAATCTGACTCTTATAGTGGTGAGTAAGCTTGCCACAAGTTTTTGATTTATTTATCATAACTCCTCTGGTATCCGCTAGAGGGCGTTTAAATTTTAATGGGACCAACTTGAAAACAATTCTAATCTAATGCAACAAACCGCGTCCAAATCGGTCCAGTAGAACATACTAAAAGGGCCTGGCAAAGATTCAACATTTATATTCGACGAATTGATAACCTCCTCCTTTTTGAAGTCGGTAAAAAATGAGTGCAAATGGTTAGTAAGAATGCCATATCTATTATTTTTTTTGCTTAGTTGTCGATGTTATAATTAGATGCATTAGAGTCTATAGAACGTTCTTAAAACGGTAGATAGTGTTAATTAAAGGCATATAACAAATATATAGGGCATTTTAGCATCAAGAACATTTTTTTAAAGCTACAGAGCTTAAGCGTTTGCTTACTTTGTGAAAGAAATTAATATATTAGAGAAGATAGAAATTTTGTTACAAGGCTGTAGAGGGGAAAGCATAAGGCTATTTGATACACCAAAATTCAAACTTATTTTTTGATGAGAAATAAATGATTTATTCAGATACTATTTTTTCGAGGAATACATCTAAAAATGACTCAGTTTTATGAAAACAATTAGAAAAATATAAATCTGATGGAAATTAAAATATGTAACGACTTGTGTTCATTTATAATAGGTATATTCACTTCAATTTAATAACACTAACACCAACTCCTTCAATTTCAATATCACACATAATATACAGAATAGGACTGAAAACCATCAGCAACCAGAATGAGGTTCCAAATGAGTCTATATTCAAAACTGGAACTGGTGCTCATTTTCATATTCACTTTCATGTACTCCTTCAACGTCTTAACAGCACATTAAAATACAGAATAAGGAATGAGAAAATCCGTTAAAACATCCTTTTTAGCTATAACCATTACAAACTCCCAATACGCACGGCTTTTAGATAAAAATACACCCAACAACCACTATCGGAAGGGTATCGTCCGAAAACAGCCTCCCAAATCCGGGAACATAATCCCTGTCATCAGAAAAGAAGAGCGGGAACGGGAAAATAATGGGATCCGGGAAATTCCTCGGGTTCGCCGAGAACAATAAAAGGGAGAGAGCTCCTGTTTTGGGAAAGGGATATCACTCAAACAAACAGGATTGCGAGAGGAACGCACGATCTGGTATTCGTTAGTGAGTTCAGTTGAAGAATGGTGGACATTTCGATTCAAGATGGCGGCCGATTTGGATGTGTTTTTTTAGTGGCGGGTTTCGTTGGGATTGGATGCGATAAATTGTGATTCGAAGGGGGTGTTTTAATTTTATTTCGAGGGGGGATGGTGATGGATTTTGCGCTGGAAGTAATGGAGGTGATTGAATTTGATGGAAATGAGAATTCGTGTGGGATATTTTTTTTTATTTTGTGTGTTGTAGGAACTACTTTGTGTCAGAAGGATGGAAATAAAAGATGAGGGGAAGTTCCAGGATATTGGAAATTGTTATCATTTATTGCATTGTAAGTGTAATGCATGAGAATTTGCATTTATTATTAAACATTCTTACATAGTAGCTATATTAGTCTGCTCTGTTCTAATACAATATTTTGAATTTTATCTCCACCCAGTATCTATTGTTGCCACTCTGGTTTACACAATACTAATAAATATAAAGAAAATTGATGCAATACGCAAAATAAATACTGTGTGATTTATTTAGAAGAAATAAAATTAAGTATGTCATAGATTTTATTCATTTTCAACTTCTCAGTTCAAGTAGCTCAATTCATGCACAACATAAAATTTGGTATTCTTATTCCTCAGGAAGATTTGTAGAGTTAATTTTAGCAGTGGGGTATAATATTCATGCATATTGCATAAAATAAGTTACAGGTGAGAAACCGATACAGTGTTTTGAAAATCAAATAATTTAAATACGGGAAAAGTTAGATTGGAATCTCACTTTACTACGACGAATATTATATATTTAATTGGATAATTACTAGAATATACTGCAGTTTATTAGATAGTTATGAGCACTAAGGATTCCAATTCTGATTTTTTTTTTTAGAAATATGGTACTGACATGAATAATTTTAGCTTCGACCAATTTCAAGTACTCTGAGATAGACACTTAAAAGCATTTGCATTAGGACTCCATGCATTTGGACCTTTCAATCTACCATAGGCATTAGTAGCCATTTGTCCTAATTAGAAGAGCATAGCGATCAGCTTACCATTGGGATTGAATCCGTGAATGTAGTCAGGACAAGGCTTGACCACCAAGGTCCCTGCTTCTGCGTATGGCCAGCAGTACGCTCCATCCCATGTCTGAGGGCAAAAGAGACCTGAAAGAGAATTTACTTCATCAGTAACACTATATGGAGAAGTTTGGTAGGGTGTGTGCAAATATTTAAAGAGCCTCACAGACTCTTATGAAATATAAAACAGGAATTTAAAAATTATCAATTATAACCGAGAAGGAAAATAAAACCAATTAAAATTATGAAAAAAAATGTATTTCTTCAACAAACATTAGCTATGAAAAAAATCATATCTTTATTAGTTCATAAATATTTCGGATCTTAATTTATATCTTTGTTCATATTTGAAGCAACTTTATAAAAACAATTCCAACTTTCCCCCTTATCAGTACCACCTAGGGGTCGGTTAATAATTATTACATAACACCTTAGAGGGGAAGCGATCAATGCCACAAGGGAATTGATAGTTAACAAATTTGTGATATCTCACATACTATATATAAATACTATATATAAATGAGGAATTTCTTCAAAACTAAAATATATTTTAGTTTTAAAAGTTAGACTGGGCTGGACTAACTCAGAACTTAAGCAAAAAGAAGAGGGAAGGTAGTAAAACCCAAGGAAAATTGCATGAAGTAGTTTGTGAATAGCCCCTTAAGAGAATGAAAAAACCGTTTGCCTGTTTAAGAACAGTTAAATCTCGTTTGAAAAACAAAATGGTGCAATTCATATCTTTTTGATTACTTTCCCAAAGCTCTTAAGTGCAGCAATGAATACAGATGTCTCATAGAGGCGAAAATAAGTCACTTTTTCGAGAGCAACAGCAACGTAGACCTACTTTTTTGTTTCATCCGTTTTCTTCCAAAGGGTCAATTTAACTCCAAAAACTCGTTTTGTTTTTCTAGTCTAGTTCCAAGATTCAATCTCGGCATATCTACAGAAAATATTGATTTCAAAAGCTCGGCGCGGAGAGTTAAGAAAACCCATTTCATAAAAAGCAAAAGCTTTCGAGGGTCTGAGAAAATTTTTGTCACGTCTAAACGTAATTCGCGCGAGCTTCATTCCAAATGTATTTCAGGTTTGTGTTTTTGTAAGGAAGTAAAAGGGAAGTTTGAACTTAAATGTTAAACCGAGTTTGAGTTTTTATTCATAACTTACTTTTAGGTAACGGGTCGAACCTGCAAGCGAAATTTATGTTTGGGAAATTGATGAACTATTGAATGAAAAATTTTAGATTCTCTTGTTACAGAGAGAGACAATATTTTTTTTAACATTTAAAGAAAGTTTACAAACTAAACATTATTTTACTCATAAGAATCCGACACTTTTAATGAACTTCTGAAGCATAATAATATTTTATTGAGGGATTATTTCTTTAGATTTATTTTTTAGATTGTATTTATAAAATACTTATTTATTTCTATGAATTACTTGTCCTTCGTTGATTATCGTATTATTTTTGAATTTGCGATCCTTGCATAATGATGTGAATATACTTTTTTTAACTTCTTAGAAATTTTAATATATGAAAGAGTTTTAGATAAAAGATAATGAAATGTTTGACCAGATTATGTAAATTTTGCTCTTTACTAAAAACCAAATTGATAAACTGCTCTTATTGAAGAAAAACACAGCTTCTCTCTTATCACCCTTTACAAAACTACCACAATAATTTTATTAATGTGGATTATAAAATGTTAACAAATAATCTGTGCCCCTATTGCTATTCATACAGTCAACATCCGCGTGGGTATCCCACCTTTGGTTCTTATACGAGGTTTTTGAAAAGATGTCTACAATATTTGGCAATTTAATTTATAATATAGAAATTAAAGGCAGTAAGGCGATTTCTCCCAGTATTTGTGTAACGAAAAGGTTTGGATTTATATGCCTCGAAAAGTTTGTACATAGTAGATACGTTCTTCTCATGATACATAGATATTACCCAATAGAATACCAATCAAAGAAATCTTTTAAATCCTATCGAAACCAGATAAAAAAATACTACGTGATTAAAATTTAACATGCTTCAAATTCCCCCCCCCCCCCAAAAAAAAAAAAAATAACAATCCCTTGCCGTGTACCAAATTTTCACAATAAAACCTCGAAAACAATTTTTACCTTTGAAATCTTCTAAAACAGCCCGCTACTATCTAAAATACCTTGAGTACCTTCAAAAATAAAAAAAACTCACTCCGAATAAGAATATACCCTATTGCCATCTATCGCAGCCATCTTGTCACAGCAGACGAAGGATATAATAATCTAGAGGGGGGAGGGCATCAATCGAATTTATCCTCGATTGCCATCAATTGCCGCTGGCTCAGCACTCTCGCTGACCCGAAGCCTCGTCATCTGTGGTCACCTCGAAGATAATTCGGAGGGATAGACGCCTATATTGGGTTGACGTTTCTTTTTCTGGAAGGGGTATTTATTACTCGAGGTCTTGGCGTCTTTAGTAATAATTCCCAGCAAACGATGGAGCAATTTTTTGGGGGATTATGGGAGTTTTTGTGTAGACTGTTCGGTGACTGACGGTGGTATATTATGGGTTTGAGTGTAAAAACAAAAAAAAAATGCATTTTGCATTTTTATAGTAAAAAAATGGTTCTTAATTTAAAAATTAACACTAACAGTTTTAAAAAATTCAATTAGGTAATTCTGTATTTTTAAAATAAAAATTGACAATCGTTTTAAATCCTAATATCATTGTTTCGGATTGAATGACGTCCCATACTGTTTTCGAGCCCTTTTTTAAAATCAAACTTTGATATTAAAAATAACTAGCTGGTTTGACCCGGTAAAGCCGCGTCTTACCAGCTAGATTACGCGCCTTTGGCGCTGATGCGAGCTTCGCTCATTACTACCACACGCTTGCAGCGCAGTTAAATTTTTTACAATTTATTACTTTTTCTTAAGCTGCATCGTCAGCGCTACACTTTTTAATATTTTCAATCAAGTTATAGGTTTTTCTAACCACAACTAATTTATTCTTATGCGTCATCTGAAGAGAAAGAAGTAATACTTTATAATAAACCTTAACCTGTAATTTTTTTATAAATCCAATATATGCCTAGTAGGTATCCTGTTGCAATAAATCTAGTAAAACGTCAAAAAAATTGAAGTTTGACCATTTCGGTCGTGGCTAGTTCACATGGCTGGAAGTATGGTGACGTCAGAAGAGGTGTGGCTAAGAACGGGTGACGACGAGCGATGCCGGGCAAAAGGCACCAGCGCGCTACGCGCATGCGCGTGGAGTTGAACCTTTTGGAGTTCTTGAATCTGACTGTTCATTAACAAATTATGAATACAAGTATTTAGATCGTAATAATGATATATTTTATGTCTAAAATTGTTCAAATTAATTTTTACAAGATTCTTATAGAAGTTTATGCAGTAAAGTAAAGAACTGGAATTCTGATTGAAATAAGTTTATTCAAAAGTTAAATAGAATCGGGTTGTACTATTTCACAGTTCAGTTTATAGATGACAGCACGAGCACTACTGTTAACTGAAGATTATAAATAAACTTAAATCTTCTAAAAATTCATTTGAACAATTTTAGACAGAAAATATAGCATTATTACAATCTAAATACTTCTATTATATTCTTACAGTGCTGAGATTTCAGAAAAATAAAGTGTGAAAAATAAATAATCTTGTTTTCATTCAAGACTTAATTTTTCAACATTAAAAAGTTTATGATGTGAATTACATGGTTATATGATGACTGAAAAGTATCTTATACAATCATCAAAATATTATCATCAAACATATATCATTTTAAGAAAATGTAACACAAGTTGAGGAACTGTGGAATAGTTTCATCGTTGAGTATGGAATATATTTTATTTTTAATGAAAACTTAATACCATGCAAGTCTGAGTATTAATAAAAATATTTATACTGTAAGAGTAATTAAACTTTCATTTGCATTATTCTATTCTAAAATATGCAGCTACTAAAGGGTATTGCTAATTAAAAGGCTTACATTTTTTCCCACTTGTTTAGTTTAGGAAAGTACCACAATGTAATAAAAATAGCTATTAGAATTTCTACAACTAATTTATAGTTCAAAATATAGTCATTGAATGTTTCATTAATTTATAACAGATGCTATTTATTTTAAAACCTTTTTTAAAGAGCTATGTTTCTTATTTTAATCTCAACACTTTATGTGCTCATTGTAATGAGCACATAAAGTGTTGAGATTATAACAGTATCAAATTATAATTAGGGTGTTAATAATTGTGGAGACTATTTTTCACATATTTGAGGAGACTATTGCTACTATTTCTGAAGGTGTAACTCAATGGGAATTTTTGTATGTGGAAACAAAAATCAAATATGCTTGAAGCTGGGATTTGAGATACTGTTATGAATGTACCGCTATCTACTTTTGAGAACCTGAATGATCATAAGCAGGTTAGGTCTTATCGTAAACTTTTTACAGTATTAAAATAATAACTTGACTTAATAAAAATATATTTTTTGGTCAGATGGAAAAAATTTAAACTTTTCAAAATCTTTTACATTAAAATTCACTCTCATAAAGCTTTTGATGCATTTCAAATATGTTCAGATAATATTTTCCAAGTAGCAAATTGAATAGGACAAGTTTTGCAATTTTAAACTTTGAAATGAATTCAAATTTAGGAAAAAGTAAGTTTTTAATAAATTTTACTTTATTTAAAATTTTATCTGTAAAATAAATAAATCTAAATAACACTTTATCTGTAAAATAAAACACCTTATTTAAAATCAAAACACTTTCAAAATAGCTGCGGTGGCGTTAATACTTTTTAATTTTAAGACCGCGAGCATGCGCGTAGATGTCTACTGATGCTGAAGTGACTGTTGACTGAATGTCGAAGTGGCTTTCTTTTGGCCACACCTCTTCTGACGTCACCATACTTCCAGCCCTGTGAACTAGCCACGACCGATAATTTCAAAGTAGATTTTCTTCACGCTCTTTAAAAGACGTTTTGCCTGTGTTGGTAAAAATATTAACTGAAAACAATGGGGCAAATTGAAAAAAGTTTCTAATTTAAAAATGGAATGCTTTGAAGGAACGTGACACATTTTTGGGTCATCTAGGATTGGAAATCTTTCGATCAAGACCGAGTTTGTCAAAATCGGTTCAGGGGTTCACGGCCGAACGGAACCTCCCCATAGCGTTAACATGGGGGCAAAACGAAAAGAACGCATAATTTAAAAATGGAATGTTTTGGAGGAACGTGATATATTATTGGCTCATCTAGGGGTGGAGAGCTTTCGATCAAGATCGAGTTTGTCCAAATCGGAACGGGGGTGCGGCCTGGCGGCCGGCCGAAAGAAAAACCAAATTATTTTAATATATAAGATAAGCATCGTAATAAAAAAGTTTTGCGCTTATATTCATCTCTTGGGTATCTCTATCTAAATATAAATAAAATAGAGTTTTTTTAACAAAAATATTGAAGAAATAATAATGAGTTTATGGATACTGTTAGTAAGTTGAATTAGGTTTCTTTTTCCATGGTTTGTAGTATGCTCAAAATTATATGAAACTTATTTCTTTTTAGAGGTCATTTTAAAAGCAACCCAATATGAACATTTTTTGTATTAAGGCTCCATTTGTAATAGTTTACATAGTTTTTCTCTTAAATTTTACAGCTTATTAAATTTATAGAATTATTATATTATATAATTGAGAGTCTATTTCAATTTGCAAAATTTTATTTTGGAAGACAATCAGAAACAGATTAATGATTTTATATAGCTGTATGATTTTTATTCATAACTTTTAATACAGCAAAATATATGCTTTTTATAAATTTCTAATAGTTGCGGTACCATACCTAAAGTATTGTAGGGAAACAATGAAATACAAAACTATTTCTTTTAAAGTAGGTAATATAATAAAGTTTAAATCCTATCATCTAATTTATTTATGATTATAGTAGAAATAATATCACGACTCATATACTATACTAAATATAACTAAAACTTACTATAACATTTCCCCATGGAGGTCCCAGAGAGGTCAAACCCAGCAATGACAAACTGTCTATAAATATAACTTAACCACATCACTATATTTCTTCGTCTTACAGTATCTTTAGACACTGTAAATGCGTAAATAATAAATATTTCCATAAATATCTTCAGTTGCTATCAAAGACCTCCGTATGATTAATGTCCGATCCTTCGTTCAAATAAAAAGATTACAAAAAAAACTTCCATCAAAATCCTTCTTTTCCGTTAGCCACTTTACAAGACCTTTTCATGGTTAGTACAAAGATTACAAAATGATTAAACGAAACAATGAAAATGGTTGACTGCTTTCGCTTTTCTAAAACCCTTCTCCTTTGACTCCTTTATGGAGTAAGTTCCACACAATAATTCATTCCATTCATTCTGCGAAAGTCTTACGTATTGGAAGTCTTCCAGATAACAGGAAATATTTAACGTGAAGCAATTGCAGTGTGGTTATGACACATGACGCTTTAAATGAAATATATTTTGACTTGGATGGAAGATACTTCGGTTACTTCTTCAAGTCCTCTTTCTTTCAGCCTTTGACAGGATCATTCAGTTTGGACTACAGTTAGTCTGCACAGACAAATTGATTAGGTTGTGGTGTCGGGCACTGATCGGTTAAGAATAGATGAAAATTTGATCTATGATTATTATTACTCTATTTAGTTTTTACTCTGTATTACTCTTTTTTTTTATGGCTGACCATAGTATCAGCCCTAGAGTAATAAATAGAGTAAAATATCGTAGACGCACTTCATATGTATTTTTTTTAAAGGTAGGTGCTTTAGAATTTCACAAGTTGAAATGAATAAACCTTCATAATCGTCATTGTAGGTTTTAAACTTAAACAGGAATCTTTGTATTAATTATTTATAATAAATATAATTTCTGGAGAGACTAATAAGAAATGGATATTAATAAATAAAATTTGCCAATTCTATTGCCAATAATACATATAATAACAGGACTTTTCATAGTTTAGAGTTTTCTTCGTAGAAGCTAAGAAACCACATTTAACTGATTACTATAATTTCTCTCTCAAAACTTTCAGTCACCATACTACTACTTTTACCATACCGAAAATACTTACTGGACTTGTTCTAGTAGACCTTATATGCAAACTTATTTTGAACTGGAAAAAAAATATCCATAAAAATTAAAGTTTGCATTTTATTTTTACCTTTACACTGAAAAAAGTGTTACTTATTTTCTACCACAGTGCAATAACGCAGTGCTTCTGGTAACCTTGTTTAACAAAAAGGCTCTCGTATTTAGTCTTGTTTCGATTATTTGAAAAGAAAACAAAAGCTCTATTTCTTCTTCATTGACTTCTATTAAAGTTGGTAGTTATCCTAAAGCCCTCCAAGGATTGCAAGAATAGAACCGAAACAGTTTATTGGGATAATCAATTTAAATTTAGAGAAGAAAAACTACAAAAAAAAATGTTTATTACTCTCATTGAAGGTTGATCTTCTTGTTTTACATGTCTTCTTTGTTCTTTTGAACAATTTTATGACAGTTTTATATTTATTCGTAAATTAAACTTTTGATACTTAAAATGTAATTGGAAAACTATTTTAAAGTAAAAAAAAGTTATTTCCTTCCATCAGTTAAGTTTATTGAGAAACTTTTAACAACTTAATATTCAGTTTCTAAAATTAAAGGATTAAGATACAGTATGCTTTACAAATTATATTGGAGAGTATGCACGTTGTTTACAAAGAACACAAATGTTTTCCTGTTTAACAAAGTAAATTTCAGAACAAAAGAACATCAATATCACTAACTAACTTTTTATTACTACTTTTAGATTACTTTTTATATTTCTTAGTCGAACTTAATGTTTCTCCATAATGTTAGTGAAGAAACATATTATTTAGTCTTACATTTGGAGAAATCTCCATTACCTGATATACATATTCCTTTTTTTATAGTATATATTTATTTCCCCCCTTTCCTTTAACGATGCAGTCGTGCAAGTAAACAAATATCTGGTACTTCAAGCCATCAATAAAATCCCTATACAATTCCTTTGTCGGCTCATTAAATAGTAAGAATCTTTTTCTAGTAGCACACCCAAAACCTATGAAAGAAAGAGTGCACAGCGTTCATTACATTATCTTCAGTACTCAAGGCGCACGAGCTTCGTAAAGCTTCTTAGATGGCCAGTATCCCGCTATAAATTGACATTCTCCCTGATTAAATGAAAGGAGAAAAGATTCTGTTGATGACTGGGGCAGAGCATAACACTAAGATACTTAACGCAAATTTGTTTAGCTTTTATTTGAATAACATGTTTATTGGATATCATTTATCTTAGTGAAAGTGTGAATCGGAGAGAAATTCAGCAACACTGCTGATTGTGCAGGTGAAAAATACCATTGAAAATTCTTATTGCCTGGTATTACAAAATATATGTTGACACTATCAAAAGAACTTCATGAAAATATTGGTTAAAAATTTCTCAGTTGAATTTAATTTCCTTTGTATGGACAACCCTTACTATATAAAACAAATGATAAAGTAAGACTTGGGAATTTTCAATTTCGATATGAGTCTGTAAAGGTTTAAAGACTGAGAGTAGTATTTTAGGAGCTAAAAATAGTTCTCACAAAAAAATACACCTTTATAAATTACAAAAAAAAAATAAGAATAAATATCTACATTTTCTAGTTTTTGTTGCAAAAAGAGAAGTGAAATTTTGCTCATTATATTTTGTTGGTCAGTATGGATTTTTAAGAAACCTAAAAATTACTTTCAATTTCAAAAAATAAATATCATTCCAAATTTTCCACTTTTGGCGTCGTTTTTGCATTGTTGATGGTTATAATGCACGTTATAATTTAAAAAAATTCTAAAACAATACTTTTGGTACAACATTGAGCATACATACAAATATAAATAAAACTTTATAGGAAAATATATTCGATTAAATAAGTTTAACATCGTTTTCCCTTCAGCTTTTTCACCAAAATATATATAAAAAAATTCTAATGACATTTGAACTGCTAAAAATAGCAATGGCTTTGTAACTCCGAATTCGAAGTAAACCAACATGGATTTGAGTTTATTTTTAGATTTTTTACTAAGTCAGTTTGTTTCATGAGTTAAGTTATCAATAACTAGCCATAAGATCGCCCCAAAAATGATCCATAAAAACAAAACAGGCATTGTTATAGAACACCACAGCTCGTTTGGCAGAAAATTTACTCATGATAAAATTGAATTACCCAACGTCACACAAACTTCACAATATTCGAATTTATACGTCAGATGATGTCATATAAATATGCGCTCCTCTTCAATTACTCCAAAGTTAAGGGAAACATCAATAAAAATCAGTTATCATCCTTAAGTTTTCTTTTTTTGTAAATATTTGAAGTATCTCATATTTTATATGCACTGATATAGTTTACCAGTGAAGGGAAAGTAAATTAAAGTTAGTGCTTATTCCATCCCTTTAGTTTAGAAAATTATCTTATCCGTAATAAATTTGATTATGAAACAGTATTTTGAAAACTTGTACACACTCAATGTGTCAAACTCTTTCCGCCATTTATATTTTATTTCTTGTTACAAACTATGAAATTGTATAGTAAATTTGATAGTTACATAATATTGAAGTGACATTCTAAATACTAAAAGGGAAATTTTCAGACACCATGTCTTGTTTAAGGAATACATATTTACATTTCTGTAACCCATTTAATTAAATAGGTAGGGTGTTTAATTTTTTCGAGATTTTCCTTCTGTATTTTGTAGCTTTTGTGTCTGTAAAGATACATATTTGTGAAGGGTTCCATGCAATTCTTTTAATTGATTCTTCATGCCTTCATTTCATTTCTTTAAATTTTCAGCTTAAAATTAGTATATGTATAAATGATGTTTCCTGTAGTAAGATTATGAAGTTAAGACACATGATCATAGGCTTAAAAATATTTTATTACAGTAAATTTTAAAATTGTCCATTTTATTATCGGTAGTCATGGTTTAAATACTTTTTTATTTAAATTGCACTAGATAAATAAATACTTAAGGCTTAAAAGTACTAAATGTATTAATTACATAAAAGTATGACTTATCTATCAATAGATTGAAACTTATTTAAATAATTTTTGATTATTCATAAAATAAATGTCGTTTTTCAACTATAAAAGCTTAATTCTTCTACTTATTGGTACCAAGTCCTAATGTAAGGTATGTAACTCACTAATGAAAATACCTAAGCCCTCTATCAATTTTAAAGTTCAAACTACTCAATATCAATCATAATTCATACATGAAGATCATTAATTTTTGCGTTACATTTACAGAGAATTTTCAAACAGAAAACATTAAGAACCCACACAAGTTAACAATTTTTAGTAAACTTAATGAAATTAGTACAGACATTAAACTGGACAATAGGCGGAAACATCCTCATTCCAAGAAAGGACACCAACCAACAAATCCAAAGAATATTTCTCCAAGTACTCAAAGTCAACCCTTTTAAAACTCAATAATTAAATTAACACACCGTAATTAAACACCACTAAATCGATCACGTGGACTCGGAATTAATTATCGAAACGCCAACCACCGCAAAGTGAGGGAAAATTAAATGGGAAAGCACAGGGAACTCTCCAACATACTGTTGCCAAACGCCGCATTATCTGCACCGCTAATCATAAATTAAGGGCTTAATCTGCGCAATTAATAACTCACAATTAAATTATACTTGAAGTGACTTCGCAATCGAAGGAGTTCCGTACTTGAATTTCCTCAGGGGGAATTGTAGTTTCTTGCAGTTTGAATCCCTGGGAATTGAAACGGTCGAATTCGCAAGGAGCTGAGAATAAAGTCTTTGTAATAGGAAATTCTCTCTCTAACGCAGGCTTGCGCAACATACAGTCGAATGAGTCTATAATTTAAGTGAATGCAATAAATATAAGCATAATCAAAAATATGCAATTTTAAAAACAATTATGGGTATGCAAAAGAATTTGACTATTACATGAGAAAATGTTGAACTATTTGATCACCCAGTGAAGATAAATGAAAAAAAAAAGAGTTACAGAAATTTTGAAAGTATCGAAATTTTATTGCAGCCTATCATTTTAATTAAACGATCAAATTATGAGGTTATTTTTCTCTATTACACATTATTCATTTCTATGACATGAGGAAACTGAATTTTGACCAATATATTGATCAAATTTTGGCCCTATAGATCAGATCAATTAAATGTTTTGGCCCGCGTAACATTTCAATTAAAGTTTAAATTAACAGTTTAATATCGAATACACAACTTGTGACTTGAAATGGTAGCGAAACGTGACGTCACGATTCATAGTTCTATTCCAATTATTTTTCTTACTTCCTTACTCTCCATATTGAGGGAGTTTTGAAAAGTGTAATTGCTTCTTTTCATGATGAAATCTAAAAACTTAACCTTCTCAAAGTGAATGTAAAACTTTTATCGTTATTTTGTTTATTTACAAATTCCTTAAAAATAAACGCAGGGTCTTATCTGTCTAGGATTTTTTTAAGGTATCTATTTTGTGAAAATTTCTATGAACTTGTGAAACTTAAAAATTATAGTAGGTATATTAAAAAATCAACGCGAACATGTAGTACATAATTTTAAAACATCTATCTAAAACCAACTAAAGCTTTGTTAAGAATGACATCCATTTCAAATTTAATGCAAAAGAGCTTATCAGAGAACTTTCTTTAAAAATGTATTTCGTTAACGATAACTTCATGGTACCCCTGTGAAGTCACTACACGTTTTAAAAAGCGCTTCTTAAAACAATATGTTAAATTAAAAAAAAGCATGTTGGCCTAATTATGTGTAAAGAATTTAATAAAAGAATAATTACGAAAGTTCATTATTCTCATGTATAAAATTGTTTCTAGAAATCTCATACCGTACCTACTAAAATTTTCTGACGCATCAATCTACATGAATGAAGTGTTGGGAATTTTCCACTATAGTTGAATCTAATTATAGTGTCAGAAGATTTCAAACGAACAGAATTTAAAAAATAATTGTTAATCAAAAAATAGAGTGAAAAACAAGTAGTAAAATTAAAAATTAAAAACAGAAAATAATTACATTTTACAAAAACTGACGAGTAGGATGAGTTAAAGTCAAATAAATAATGAACTCAGTTTTTATCCGCCGAAATTGGGTAGAACTTAATTGAGAAAATTAAGTTTAATTAAATATCAGAATTAACCCCGATAGAGATATGTATAAAAAGAAGGCTTAAAGTCAAGAATTTTTATATACATCTGCTTATTTGCAGTAAATTTTTAACTTACGAAGGAAATAAATCACGAAATTTTCATTAAACTGCTGTGAAGGTTTTTTGTTACTAGTTTAAATCCAAAACTTAATTTATAGGAATTTGAGATAATATATTATCTCAAATTCCTATTAAATGAATTTTTTCAAACATTAAACTCTATTTATAATTACACCAAATAGGTTTTTGTTAAAACTTTCTTTAGTGAATATTTTTAAGTGACTGTTTATCAGTGTAAAATTATTTTATTTTTTTCATTAACTACCAAAAAGCAAGTTTTCAGAATGAACTAAAACGAAACAAACAGGAAGAAAAAGTGTAGTTTTTTTCCACACAAATAAAAGTAATTATTCTATTCTACAACTTTAGTATTTTATTTCAAAAAAGGAATGATGCATTGAGTTTCTAGCGATATTACTGACAAAAAATAGGAAAGCTCAAATTTAAATATATATACTTGTTATACTTGTTATAAACTTTTTAAAGTATAGGTACAACTGCTTTCAGTTGTTTGAAAATAAACCTAAATTAAATGTATAGCCAGAGACAAATTAAACTAGAAATTTCTTCGATTCCCCAACTTAAACCTTTTATTTTTTAAATACAATATTTTTACTTTACTTTATTTATCTTGAAAATTAAAACCTTTATATAATTTTTAATAATTACTTTATGCAATAAATGGTAATCAAAAACCTAATATTCGATACCAATTTAAACCTTTAGTTGTCAAAAGTGAATAAAAAAACACTTGTCAAACTATTTCTATAAGTTCTAACTTAACTTATTAGTTCTTAGTAAAAATAATTTTTTATTATAGATTTTTTTTTAAGTTTTACGTAAAATATTTAAGGAATATAACGATAAAGAAGTGAAATGTTTTACTTAAAGTTATACTTAAGTTTATGAAGAGAATGTTATGTAGAATCAAAAGAAAAACAATAGAAATTTATATTAAGTAATTTTAATTTAGGAAGCTTAAGAATTATTTTACAAATTTATAAATCTGTGTAACAGTGAAAATGACCTAATTAGAAGACTTACAAAGGAATAAATTGAGTGGAATTTACATTTCATCTTTAAAATTAGAAAGTCGAATAACACAGAACCTCAATTGTGTTATACGTTGATAAAAGATATGAATTGAAATTTAAAAATTGATAGCTTAAGCCCTATTCAAACCTAAGAAGGGAACTAAGAAGGAAACCTAAGAAGTAATTTAATAAAAAGGGGGGAAATTAATACAATTCTTTTGAGAAAAAAAATAGAGGAAATTCAAATAAGTGTTACGTGATAAAGTTACATCATAACTGGATCGTAGAATTTTATGCACTCCATAAAAGAGTGTGGAAGGCAAATAAATTGTTTCAAATTTAATCTCATGAGAAAGATATGTTATTTTTCTAAATCAATAATGTTCTTTTTCATATTCAGTTTTAAAAAATGAAATATTTTTCAGACTTTTACCATAGCAGTTCCCGTTTTCGAATAAAAGAAAAGATTTAACGTTTGCATCAATCTAACGTGAGAATATATTTATTCAATTCGGTTTCTTAAGGAAATTTATTTGATTGGTTTGCCAATTACTTTAAAAATGTAACCATGTTTTTTATCTGTATGTTTATTCTTAAAATAAGAATAAACAAATAAGAAAACAAACTTGTCTTATTTTTTTTCAAATAAATTATCATTTGACAGAGATAATCATAAACCATTACTCTTCATATTCATACCGCGAAATTCAAACACAAAACAAAGAAATTTGCTTAAATGATTATATTGAGTGTTTGAAACTATAATATTTTTAACTTTTTGTTAATTGATAAGATTAAAATAAAAAAGAAAAATTTTATTGCATAACAGACTTTCAAATGTTCCAATTAAAAACACAAATATTCTAAACTGAATGCTTTAGGATTATTATTTGGAATTATATTACATTATAGTACTATTAAAATTAAATTGTATAAAAAAAACATTTAAACTTTATACAAAAATAACACTTTGGAGATGAATTCTGAAAAAATGATGGGATGTAATTTACTTAAAACTTAACGTGGGTTAAATTATAAATATACTGTACATATCACAATTTTAATGTTTCAAAATAATTATTATTTTACACTCAAGCATCCTCGTCAAAAATTTTAAAACATTAAAATCAACTAAATGTGAATAGATAATAATTTAAAATTATAGTCGAATAAATTTTACAAAGAAACAACCAAAATTATTAAGAACACAGACATCCTGAATATAATATAAAATTCCCCTATCCCAATACCCCCCCCCAAAAAAAAAGCATTCTACAATTATTCATAAACGAATAAATTGTTGAGTTCCCTTGGAAACAACGAAACTTTCTGATCTTTAAACATTGAAAATAATAATCAGGGGATTTCTTTATTGAAACACCTTTATCGCTTGAGAAAAAAATTGTAAACTTTGCAGGCAATGTTTTCTTTACGCCCCAGAAGATTACTTGATGCAAAGAAAAACAAGCATCGGCGCACGGTTCCTAGTAAAAGTTACTTTCCGTTCGAGTATCTTGACATAATTGCGTAAACAGACATGCGATGTGCCTTCAGATAAATTTAAATTGTATGAGATTCCGACGTCGTCCATGATTTTCTGTGTTACCCAAGAGAAGGCATAATAAATCAATTTATTTGGATTGCCTTTTTCTCTAGGCGGAAAAAGTAAGAATATTTCTAAAAAATGAATATTGAAAATTCTACGTCTGGGTAATAGCCTAATGCAAGAGTTTTTAGTTGAAGAGGGGTATTTTGTTTAAGAATCCTATAATACTTCTTTCTATCTGTTTCATCAAACCGTTGTCAAAGAAACCCTGGTACTGAAACTAATTTTATTGCGTACAATCTCAGTAAAATGCTATCAAACAGTTTCCGTTTATTATTTTTTTTTGGGCAAATATCACACTGTATTTATATAAATATCAAAATATCGAATATTTTTTTATATATCGGATATATCACATTTAAATTAAAAAAATACTGTTTCTTTCAAGTGAATACTAGTCTAAGCAGAGTGTATTACTATTTTATAGCATTTTTAATCAAATATTAATTGTCCAGAGCATATTTACAAATAATTATGAGAAAATATCAATGTTTTTAGATATTAATTAGTTTATCTTTAATTTTTTATGATTGTAGCATTCATTACAAAAAAGATAAAAATATTTATGATAATTTTTTTAAACAATCAGAGAGAGAAACAATGAGGTATGTAAATAAAAACTCTTTTAAAATACACAACTTTCTATGCTTACTTGTTAAATTGCTAAGATCTAATCAGATTTGATAAAATAAGATTTATCTTCATGATTTAACAATTTTGTGGTCATTAAATTGTATTTATTTTTTCATAACTTAATTAACATGTAAACAAAGTACTGAAAAATGAATTTTAGGAGGTTTTATAGTTGATTTTGGAAAAATGGGATAATATATAAATAATACTATATCGGCTAACCCTGACTGAAACGTAAGTTAACAAAGTTATTTTAAAGCGTTTAGTTAGTGCATTTTGTTATAGTAAATGCACTTTTGCTTTTAATATTATCTTTCAAGTATTACTCCAATGAAGTAGCTGGCTTAAAGTTCACAAAATACAAAAAATCTCACTTATTTAATATTTCACTTATCCAGCTTTCTTTCGACCCTTTATGCCCGATGGGAAAACGCGGAAAGATTATCTAAGTCACATGGAATGATCAGAAAGCAATTATTAGAAGATTTGAACCAACTACATCATCCTCTCTTGTACTGATAGAGATTCTTGATAAACATCTAGCTAGAGGATTAGGTTCATTAGGAGAAAGAAATACTTTCTTAACGATAAACACACATAGGTAAAACAAGTATTGAAATCATAGAGTACAAATAATGGTTAGTTTGCTTCAAATAATTCCATTTAATCTAAAAATACAAGCGCAATATTTTTTTGATCCTGCCAGGTTTGTTGCAAAAGTTAGCGTAATGCGGAACGCACCTACTTAAACATTAAAAGAATAATATAAAGGCTTACTTTATTAATATAAATGCTTACTTTATCAATATAAATGCTTAAGGAAATTTACTTTACTAATAAAGTATGCCACATGTGTTAATACGTATAGTATAATTAAGAGTCTGTTTCTACTATTGTGTGTCGCAGTGGGTTGGGAACTGGACATTAATTTAAGGTAAATAAAATAAGATATTTTATAATTATGAGCTCAAATTTCTCATTACACAAAATAAACTTAGAAATCTTTACAAATAGTTTAGTTTTGAATTGTGGGTACGGAATTTTTTGGAAACAATTACATTTTATATTTTGTCTTATTGAAAACCTTTTGGTATTAATGTACAATTCGAATACTACAAGGAACACTTATTTATTGGAAAGCTCCACGTAAAACAACTAAATAATGCAACCAAATTAACATTTTTAACTTTAATGCGCCTGTTGTCATTAATTTAAACATTTTAAACCGAAACCGAAAAAGTTGTGTGAGATGTTCTCAATAATTTTGCTTTATTTCATCTCGATATTTCCACGTACTAAACTGCCATGTATTCTTGTTGGAGAAATAAAAATGACTACCAACATGATATATGTGATGCTTCAAACCATGGAAATTCTTTTCATGAAAACATATAATGCATTGCTCTTACGTTTCTACAACCGGACTTCGCATAAAAATGTCAAAAATATGCGATATAGCTTGTTTTTATTCATATTACATTACCAAAACGTGATACCAATAGCAGAAAACCTAAATATATCCTTGTTAGTATAACAAAAGGGTTCCTATTTCTGCTTTATTCATGCATTAAGACGATGTATAAATCTCTCTGATGATTCCAAAGCTTTTAAATCAGGTTACAAAACAAGACCAGCTGTAAAAATAAATATAAACATAATGGCTTTAGTGTAGACATATTTTTATGCTACAAATAACCAAATAGGAGACATAGCCATAGGAGGGATGGGAAATGAATCAGTCCTTTAGCTCGAAACTTGTTCAGTTTGTAATTTTGAACTTCGCTATATTTTTGAATTTGTTGTTTTTGACGGAACATTCACAAATTGCGTCATGAAATTTTCAGGGGTTTACTACCCATTTCTCCTTTATATGCCGCAGTTGAAGGGGTGAGAGGAAGAAGTGGGTATGCAACATTTTCAAGAAAAATGAGTGACGTAAACGAATAGGGTACATTTATAGTACCTACATTTTAGAAGAGACATCATACATCATCTCTCTAGAATCGTTATTAACAGAAATATCAGTGTCATGAAGGAGAATATACAAAAAAAAAACCTTTAAGTAAGGTAAAATATTGTGAAAATGATGAAAAAATGTGTGAAATTCTAGCTTTCCCCTAGTGTGGTGTCTTATTGCAAGTAGTGTCTAGTGTAGTTTTTAAAACTAATAGTATTCTCAAATTAAGTATTAAAATCTTACTTCATCTTACTTCACGGCGCACAGAGCTGCCTTACGACGTGGGGCAAAAGTTGTAAAAAATTTATCTTAAGAAATATTACGATTTCTCTTAGGCTATTATTCCGATCGCAATATATTGGATAAAATTTAGAAACCTATTATAGCTATAAACGAAGCATAAAATTATTAAATTATAAATTCCTGTTTTATAGAAATTCTGAAGTGCAAGTGCGAGCTTTTACCTCATCTACCCTATAGAACCTACTAATCCTTTTCTCTTACCGTGTGACATAATTTTTGAATGGCCACTAAAAAATTATTTTTGTATAATTTTAATATGAAGAGATCAAATGTATATTAGAAAATTGATGCTGCATATCATTGTTCAAGTTTCATTCAAGCATGAAATCTCTCGTGAAACCCATCAATTTACGAAAACATTAATAAATAGAAATCATCACCCACTTTTAACATTATATTCTCTAATCCTCTCCAAGAACTCTATCAATGCGGAAACATCTAAAGCAATTAACCCTAATTGATCGCCAGGTTTCTTTTGTTTTCCATCCTATAAGAAGTTCAGTAACTTCATCCAATAACAACACTGTCTATTGTTGTTACGGCAAAAAAAATCCCGATCAGGCTTCAAGAGGGCGACGTTTTGCCTCAGTATTTGTCGAAAGAACTTTGCATAGACATTGAGGTTTAGTGACGGAAAAATAAATGAATGAAAGATGCGGACTTACCATCTTTTGGAAGAAATGTTTCATTCATGGAATTGAGACACTTCAGCTGAGAGTCTCTCAACAGGAACAATTGTTGCTGTTGTGAAGGATGCAGAGACTCGTTCTGGAAAAGAAAACGCATTCAGTTCACTTCACTTTATTGTTCATATAATTTTTTTTTCAGCAAACGATTACGCCGAGAACGAAACGCTTGTTAAATTTAAATAGTCGAGTGGAGTAGTATTTTTTACGATGTGGGAAAAATGCATTTTGTTTATTAAAAGTAAACGCCATTGAGCTTTTCATTTTTGATTTTCGTTGGCAACAATATTTGCTGTATAAAATCCAGTTCACAGCTAATTGCATTGTAACAAAAGGCTAATAAATTTCCATCGAGATATTTTATGGCTGTGTAAAGTTGAAAAGATAGCAAAATAAAGCTTCTTTATGAATTTTACACTTCCCCAAATTGCGATAATAGCTTTTATATTGATTCGTTCGTGCATTTGTTGAGCTTTATGGGCACGTTGACTCATTATTGATAAAAATTAATGCTATGAGATCTTATGCGATTAAAAGTCTCAAAAGATACTTTGTTCTTAATCAGTTGATGAATATTAATTAAAACTCATCAGGCTAATTGTGCCTCTGGGAAACATTAAGGGTATTCAAATGATTTTTAGATTGAGGTTTTTTGCTAATTTTAATTTTATTTTGTCTAATGATACCACAATTCATACTCTTATTCCCTAGACAAAATAATGATTTTTTACATTAGATGAAAAATCTTTAATGTCTTTCTTTCATTTAGGGGATTTTAACAAAAGCAGTTTAGTCGTTAGGGTAAATTTTTCTTTTCATCATTTCCCTTTAGATTTTTTTTTTATAAATTGAATTTACAGAAGCATTTTTTTTTTTGCATTTAAGTGGTACCCCACAGCTTCTGAATCATTGAACCATAAATCTAAAATAAAATAGTTTTAGCTTATTTTCGTTCGTTGATTGCATTCTAGAAACTAAACAAATAAACTTAACTCATGCCAAAAAATAGTTACTAGGTGTTCTAGTTTTTTTTTAAGTAGAAGAATTTAAGCTCAAAAATGTCATAATACTTTCTTTAATCATCCATTATAGTTACATTAAAAAAGATCCTGTGAAGATTAGAAATCAATTTTTATGATGTTTCTGGATCTACAAGATTGATAGTTTGGATATTAAACTATTTTACCTTCCTCGTAACCGAATGTTATATTTGTTTCTATTAAAACTGAATTCTTCATACGGAGAATTCATACCAGTACCTGAAATGCAACACTAAAGTATGAAATTAAAATTGCAATTAAACTTTTATACATTCCATTTGTAAAATTTATGTCGTATTTATTGAGTTTGAGCTATATTTAAAATGTTATATGTGTCTCAATTTATACAAAATTTGAATAAATCTGTGAAAAGTTATGTTGCATTTTGGTAGCCAAGGGATACATCTTCTAACATAGATTGACATAATAATTACTAATGCAATTGCTATGTTCCTAAATGACAATATTGGAGTTTGAAATATATGTAGTAATATTGAGGGTTTTTTTCCGAGATGTGAAAATTCTAGCAAGTAATCGTTCTCTTTTATTTTTCACTCGCTGTACCCTGCACGCGTTGTTATGCCGAATTAGTATTTTTTAATTGTTTTATTGAATTGAACATTAATTTCCCTCATGAAGAATTGATTTAAAAAGTAACAAAATTTTTCTTTCATTTGAGAATATTTGCAGGTAAAAAACGTTTAATACACAAATTTCCAATCTTGTAGATCCAGAATTATCCTAAAAAACTTCTTTAAACTTGTGTCTTAACTAACTCGTAAAGTTAATATTAAAAAAAGTGTTAAAATGTCGAAGTTCATTAACGCATGGACCAGCAGTGACTCCTTTGGGAAAAAATATTATTTATATTTATTTAATTACTATTTAATTCAATGGGTAATTTAAAAATACAATGATTTTGTGCTTTTAATTTTTTTCAACATTACATAAAATGTAATACCTTGCTATTGCATTCAATAAATGTTGAACATTCAAATTGATGAATAAATTCCGAATAATACACACGGAATAAACTATGAAAAATTGGTGTTATCTTCCAAACTGAATCGAATTGAAGTTTGCCCTGATATATTAGTCAAAATATCTCACTCACGCATCGTAAAAATATGTTCACATATAAATTCAACAGCACAGAACCCTTCAAAGGCCCACGACTCACGATACAAAACAGCTCATCTTCACAACAAACTTCCTCGACACTCAAAAGAACTTATCTCCCTCATAAAGAAGCGAGGAAAACACAGGGGACAATCGCACTAACCACCTGACAGTCCCCAAATCACCGGACGGAAACGGGCCCATCGCGACGGTGCCGCCGCGTCCCCAACCCTTCCGTCGTGGGAATTCCGGGGGTCGGACAGGAATAGCTTGGAATGCGGCAAGGGTCGTAAAGCGAGCGGGGACTGGGGTCATAAAGCTACCCACGCTCTGCCGAGTCCGATTCGTGTTGTTTGAAAGGGAGTGTTCTCGCTTTTTTGATGGGGATTAAAAGTTGTTGGGGAATGAGGTTAGTGTGGTGGGTTTACATACTGTCTGTCTATCACAAGTTGAACTCTCGTTTACATTTATATTCCCAAGGCAACAGGACTTTCTTCCTTTTCAACGGGGGAAATGGTTGCATTGAGTTATATACTAGACAACAACTTAAGTTGTATTAGTACGACGTCACTAATAAACAAATTAGTTCCCATCGCGGTGTCTAAATTTTGAGTGAAATAAAGAACGAAAATTAAAAAATATGATTATTTTGTCCTTTTACCCGCCGATGTTCCCAAATGGGAACATCAATTGGGGGAATTTTTTTACCCCTTAATTTTTGATGCAAGAAAATGATACTTGCTAGAGAGCTACATCAAGATATGAATTTATTTTACATGCAACTATTTTTCACATAGTATTAAATCCTTTTTGTAGAATTTAGGTCAAATTTACTAATTTTTGGCTCTTTCAAAAGTTATACAAGTTTCAATTTCTGATAATTTTAAATAAAATTATTTTTAAATAATTTTGCTGTGTTTTAGTAGCTGCAGTACTCATCTTTCCATTTGGGGTAACAGAATAATTTTGCATTTTATTTTTAGAGAGTAATTACCAATTCACTATTTATGTTCCCAAATGGGAACATCGGCGTTTGGAGTGTAGTTTTTGTGGGGATTTTTTGCCATGTAAAAACTCAAGTTATTTCCTATTCTCTTTTATTTTTTTTGGACTTTTTATGTCTCAAAAGATCTAAAACTAGTTTTAAATGATACTTTTAGTACCTAAATCAATAATTTTAAATTTTTACCTGAATTATGGTGGAATAATTACCGAATATTATAGCAGATTACCACGAAAACATTACTTTTTTCACTTTTCTACCCATAAATTTTAAGTAATAATCATAAAGGGTTATACAAAGGGAATATTTGAAGCACTTCTGAAGACTTGAGTATTTATTTTGCTCAGGATCTTTTTTTAAATAAATATTTTGGATAAAATATGGAAGAATTTTGAAAATGATGAAAATTGTGTACAGCTGAAAGATTCTTCTAACGATAACGTTGTACGTTTTAGAATGGATTTTACTTTTACGCACGCATAATTTAAATGTTCAAGAAAACTTTAAACTGAATGAAAAAGAAAATGTGATCCGTCAAAAATAATTAAGATATATACCTCATCGAAATAGAAAGAAAAATGGGAAAGTCTTAAAATCTTAAACCGTGATCTAAAAAAATAACAATGTTTTCAATTGATTTTGACTGAGAAGGAACATTTCAGAATATTGAAGCAATGCCAAGTATTCTCCAAACGGTCTAAAAAACGTGGACATAACCTTCCCACTACCATACAACACTTTGATTCGATTTTGTATCATGCTGTATAGGATATCTTTTCGGCCTGTTGCATCAGTTCAAAAAATGTGCCAGAAAATGAAATGTTTTCATTTATCGTTTTAAAACAATAGAAAAAAGGAGAAAGAACTTTCTTTTCTTTACTAGAAAGACGTTTTATACTTGTGCGTGATATTTCGTGAACTGCACTTTATATAGCTATGACAAAAAATGGATTACTTCCCAAATAACTTTACATTTTCTATACTAGACTAGTTCCTATTCTAGCTTCTATTGACATTGTAGTTGTGTGTTTAGAAACCCTGTATTTTTTTCTGACTCAACAAAAAATATTGCTGTCATAAATACCCAAATACAGTTGTATACCGCTGTAGTGAACTCTCTTTTTCTTTGATTTTTGTCAATTCTACCAACTTGAAACTGTTTCCATTAGGACATTCCTCCAAACTGGTTCCTAAAATCCCCCGCAACACCATACAAAAATGGAATTTTCGTTCCTTGCTCAAAAGACAACATTGCTAATCCCCACATCAAAATGTAAATCATCTGAGTGATAAAAATTAAAACGTATATTATTTAAATTCACTCATGTTCTCCGATGTCCAAGTGACTGTCTAGACCTACTGGGAGCCAGCCGCCCCTGTATCACGAACTACTGTGCATCGCAAGAGAACAACGACCCTTGTCTGAAAAGAAATTCTACAGGCACTGCGGGAGGTCACACAGAACATGGTCAGGTCATGATCATCCTACAACGTATATGACAGTGAGTGCTCTGTGATTAATATTAATCTTGTTGTATTAGCAGTACGTTTTTTAAAATAGTGTTCTCTAGCAAAAATAACCCAAGAAATTATTTAAAAGAACGTATCTGTGGCATGTGGACTCCTTTAGAGTCATTTCTAGAAAATTGCAATATCATTCTCTACAAACTTTGCCTTGTGTCCAAAACTTTTTTATTTAAGGTATGTATTGTTTTATTTAAATTTTAGTAGAATAGTAAAGCATGGAATTTCCCGCGGGGCCTTGTTAAAAACCTCTTTTTCTCGTATGCTGTAGCTAGAAAATAGTCATAAGCTTAAGACCCGTTTCGATACTTTTCCTTTATCTATCCCACTAAGAAATCACTAAGTACTAGTTTTATACACTAAAGATTATAAAAAAGTATCACCAAAATTACATACCAAATAATTTAACTATACACACAGTTATAAAGGTAACAACATTGACAAATTGGCAAACTTCGCTATATTTGGATCCTAAACAGTTCAACAATACTTTACGTGATTAGATAACGGAATTGTATCCCCGTTTCTTTAGATTAAATTAACTGTAAGAAAATTTCGAAAACACGTTACCAATAGTAGGCTTAAAGATTCTTTTAAAAATATCTTCAGCCATTAATCAATAATAATTTCTTTGATGTAGAGACTGTAAACACTTTTATTGTCTCTTTAGGTACTTTTAATACAAAACTTTTTTTATACAAGTCAGAAAATAAGTTTCAAATCACCATTTCTTTCAACAATATTTGTAAAAAAGTTCCCAAATATTTTCAAGATTTTGTTCCACGGAATGTTTCTTTACGTTTTGAATAAATCTAAATAACCTGGCAAGCACGAAATATCCAGCAGTTAAATTTGCATATGGTAAAGAAAAGGCGAAATGGAAAATCGAAGAAAGAGTCCATTTGGTGATTTATCACGAGTTATGCTTCTTTATTCTTTTAAACAAATCGCTGAATAGTTAGATATTTTAAGCGCATCTTGGTTTTTCAAATGTCAGCTGTCTTTTCATTTAAATATAGACAAATTGAATGTCATTCATATAGATTCATATAGATGATGTAAAAATTTGATGCTATAATAGATATAACCCAGATAGTGTAATGTAAGGTTTTATAAACCTTGATGTAATCTTACGGCGTAACCCTTTTAAGGTTTATGTAAGGTTGCCATTCATAAGCTATAATATTGTGATAAGGTAAAAACAACCTGCGCTTGTTAAAGCCTACAAGATTACACCTTACGGAAAAACCTTAAAACAAGATTAAAAACTGAAGTAATGTGTTTTGAGAAGGTATTTTAATAGTTTTTCATGCAACCATGCCATGCAAACACTAATATAGTTTTGCGGCGGTTAACCGTAAGGTTACATGCTATCTGGAAAGTAATCAGAATAGATTTTCATATCTCTTTAAATCTCTTATATGTAAATGAACTGTACCCATCCTTAAATATATTCCATGTATTTCAAAAAGTGACGGGCAACCTATTACAAGATTAAATTCCATAAGTCACTTAAAAGGCTCTTAACAAACTATAAGAATTTTTTGACTTTCACCAAATTCGATTATAATAAATGGATACATTTCCCAATCGTAAGACAAAAAAATATACTAATAAAAGTTCCTTTTCACCCCGTCCATTCCAAAACCTCACTTAGCTGCTCTTTTTCGCCGTAAGAAAACTGGATAAATTTCTTTTCGTCAATTTTGGAACGCCATTCTTCGCCATTTTCTTTTTTTCGCCCGTCGGGTCGCCTGTCAGGAAGGAAGTTTTTACTTGCAGAACGGTGGCAACGTTCCAGCAAACCTCTCTGTTTGCGCCCATATCACCTCGTTACCGACCCCTTCCCCCGATCCGATCTTGACAACTTTTTGGAAATGTTTGATTTTGAAGACCGTTCTAAATTTGGATTCTTGGCCGCGAAGTGACGAAGGGGTTCTAGCTGCTAAATGAGCCATTTTCCAGTAAATGAATCCGAGTCTCGCTTCCTGGAGAATGACTGTAATGCATGGAAGATAATTCTTTCAAAGCGATGATAAAGTATTTCAACTCTAGCTTGACTTTACGCCTTTTGCCAAATAGCTTAAGTTGTTACGTTTCAAATACCTAAACATCGTGGTTTAGGGTGAATGAAACACTCCCGCTTGGAAAAGGATGAAGCTTATTTTTAGACGTAAAAATGCTTATTTTCTTAACGTTGAATCCTGAGGCAGGTTATACAAATGAAGTCTCGGGAAAAAAGGGTCTTAAAAAGTCGTCAACCACATTCTAGGTTAGTTTTGATATTGTTGAAAGTTTTTAGCCGCAATGAGAACTAGTTCAAATACGTCAGTGAGAGGTAAACTTGTTTATCTGTCACAGATATTCTGATGCTGACTAAACGAAAAGGAGAACAAAAAAACAATCGGATTCCTTCTCTAGACACTGTTATAAGTCATGACTTAATAAGTGAAGGAAAATATGCCTGCTAATAGTGAACTTGGGAGTCCTAGTTACGTAGTTACCTCACATGATTTCAATCTGTAAGAAATGGAGACACAAATGGCTCAAAACCACTAGGCAATATTGTTCAGTCAATATTGCCTCTTTAGAAATGAACTCCTTTTGGAATATTGCCCGTATTTGGATTTTGCAGGCCAATGTCATTTTTCCAATATTAATTATCAAGAAAAAGGAAAAAAATCCAATTTTGCTTTACAAATTTTTTAATTCAAGTAGTGTTATTTTAAATGTTTTAAACTTTAAACGTTTCTAATTATTAAATTTCCCATAAAATCCCCGACATTTAGCGATATTTACCAATATTGTTACAACACTGACCTATGCTCCTGTGCTACTTAAAAGCCAGTCAGCTTCGGCAGACTTAAATATTTCCATTTAATGGCACTACTATATCGAAAGTATATCACGTAGCCATTAGCAATGCTATTTTTTTAAAATTAATATTATTTTTGTATTTATAGACTTTTATCTTCTTTTTCCTAGAGATAGATTTTTTCAAGATGATAATGAGTAAAGAAAATTAACTTATTCTGGCTAAGGATAAATATTTTATGAAATAAACGGAAACATTTGCATTTTTCCGGAAAAACTGCATTAAAAATATTATACGGTGTAAATAAAGTCTTAAAACTTTCTCTCAGAAAAGTAAAAAGAGGAAATTCTGTTTAAATTCTTAATTCTTCTACGAACTTACGAAGCATTTCTTTAAACAGTTAATGAATTCCCAAATAATTCCTTTAGTAATTGTAAACCGAAAACAATAGTACCAATTAATTGTCTTAATTGTTGCCTTAATCCGATTCTACGACTTACTATTTCATTTCAATTGTTTAAGTATAACACTAAGCTGTAAGGGACCAGATACCAGTATCACAACACTCACTATTTTTTCTTTTCAACAGAAAAAATCATTGTGATTGTTGAAAGGTCACTCACTCAATTAGGCCCGCATTGAAGAAGCAAATGCGCGAAATCGCTGATCCGGCCTTCTCATTGGACCAATCGCCTTCGGGGGAAGGAGCGAGCAAGAATAACATCTATAAATGCTGATCGAGGTAGGGTGTTTGCATTGGGAGAAAAAGTAGGCTTTAGCTTTTAGCTTTTTGCCAACGCAAAGAGGTTTCTTTCTCTGAAGTTGTACGGAAAGAATCGGTATTCCGAGAACATGAATAACTAGGATTAGCATTAGATATTTTTTACGTTACTTGTGTGATTCAGAAAATGAAAGTGATATTAATCCTTGTGAGAATGTTTTTGATACAAGTATATGTATTCATAAGGTTAAAGTGTGATGTTTAGTAAGGAGATATTCAGTTTACATCACCTAGTATTAATAAATAGAAACACTTGTAAATTATATTTAAAAATGATGGAAATTATAAATCATGTGTTAAGTTGTAAGAATGGAATTTTACTCAATATCAGTAAAAGGGTTTAGGATCTTCCTTAATTTCAATACATGTTCCAAAAAGGGTATCAAGTAAAGAAATGCTTCTGTTTACTATTATGGCTCAAAATATTTGAGCTATTTAACTTAGAAGTCCATTTTCTATAATCTTCTAAGCATAATGAATATAATATTACATGTTTTAATAATTGTTGCATAATTGTTGTTACCATAATTGTTGCAATTAATTCATTCATTAACATTACATTGTTTTTAAGTACACATTCAAAAATGAATACACTTAAAAATCATTCGAAAAAAAAACATTATGTATTGCCAGAAATATAAATAAGAACCATAAAATAAAGACTGTAATTCAACAAAATATATACCATCAGCAAATTAATTTAAGTTTCTTAGGAAATATAAATTTTCTCTCACCATTTAATAATGTCATCCAGTTTGCAACAAATTTCCAGACCTTAGCAACAAACAATCTAAGTATTGAAAGTTAGAAAATTTCACTTAAATTAATCAAACTGATTCAGTCTACTCTACATCCTTTCAATTCAATTCAATGAATCAGCCGGAACTGCCATCCACAACACTTTTTCCTCACACATTTCTTTAATCCCTTCTTGCGAACTCCTTTCGCCGTCTCTGGGAGCGAAAAAAAAGTTTTTCTTTTTCCGACACACCAAACACTCATTGTCCGTAATTTTTTTCCCAGGCAGTTTGCACGGCGAAAGATTGTCAGCACTGTTGAGATACGATCTGTAGAAAAGAAGTGGGACAAATCAGGAGTTATTTACTTCTGATGCAAAAAAGGTAACCTTTGGAATTCTTCCGCATTTTTCCCGACGTAAACAGGAAAAAAAATTTTGGGGGGGATTCTATCACCTTTGGGAGACTGTTCAGTTTTGTCTGTTAATAAAGAAGTGAAAAGAATCCTTGCGACTGATTGAGGAGAATGGTTTTTTTGGTTTGCAACTGAAAAGAATTGTTTTTCATTACCATAAAATCGCAGTTCTGTCTTTGTTTTTAAGAAGGCCTTTAGAAAGAGTTGAGCGATATAATTGGGTACCGGACAAATGTATTGTTTGCAGATACTGGAGTTTTTAATGTAAGTTAGAAGCATTGTGTATAGCGAGAAAAATAAGTCTCAAGTTTCATTTTTTTCCACCTAACAATATGTATAAGCAGATTTTTATTCAATAAACATACCGACATAACTAGTTTTTGTCACAAAAAACTTCTTAAATAAATTCAGTATGTGTATTTCAAAAGATTTTTAAAAAAATCTATCCCCATCTTACAACAGAAATATTATGCATGAAGTGTTAAGGTAGGAAAATAAAGGTAGTTGAGCATAAGCAGAGACATATGTGGAGGAAAATAAGGATATATAGACATAGGTTTAGTATAAACAATCTGTTATGCATGTTAATTTTCTATTGTCAACAGTTTATTAGATAAACTGTTTACAATAATTAATGGTCTCTAGTCTTCATTATGTACATTGTCACTCAAGTTTCAATTTGAATGACAAAATGACAGTTTTGAGCCGAAACTAAAGGTGGAGCTATCTAATTATAGAGGCCATTCGCAATTTTAATTCATGTATAGAAATATCTTGATTTCTACATAGTTATGCGAAGAAATAAAATACGAGTTGATATCATGTAATTTAAATATACGGTAAAATATTAAAGATAAAATTTGATTTAATTTTCAGTCATCGTATTATAAATATAATAGTCGAATACTTAAAAATGATGTTAATAAAATAAGTCCTTTTAGGTATGGTTTACTAATATTTACTACTACTACTTGGTAAATTTTAAAAGATAAAAAAAACTTAAAAGGTTATAACATCCATATATATACTTTTGTTTTTCTTATTTATTTTAATCATTGTTGATTTTTGGGATATATTTGAAAAATGTAAAGAAATGTACTAGTGGTAATACATTTTTTTTTTTCAAATTAAAATATGCATCAAAGACGCCATGTTTTTAGTCTTTATGTGAAGTTAAAAATTTGGATTTTACATTTCAAAGTCATATCAAAGGTAACGGCATAATGGATCTAATTCCTATAGAACTATATCATATAAACTCCATAAGTGTAAAAAAATATTTACTCAATATTTCAATAAAAAAACTTTTTACAAAGACAGGTTTCTACCCACCAAATGACTAAGAATTCTTTTAGGAATTAAAATTAAAAACTTTCCAAAATTCAAATTATTAAGAGAAATTTTGGAAACTTGATTATCTTTTTCATGATGTTTTGAAATAGAATATTTATAGAGTTCAAAATCTTATTCTTTCATTTTTGTTGTTTGTACTGCCTCGAATTAATTGAGTCACATCTTATTTTAATTATATTTGAAAGTTCATAAACTTTTACTTCATTGTGAATCTCTTTTTTCCTCTGAATAGTTAGTTCTACATACAAAAATTTTGAGAATAATTTTATTACCGTTTATTAATTTTTTCAAACCAATATTCCTAATACCATAAAATCTGAATACGACACTCAATAAATTTTTAAAACTTATATCCTTCCACTTCTTTGGTTTATCTTACAATATAATTCTCTACACACCTGTTGTTAATATCATTTGTTTGATAAACACATGAATAGACGCTTGCCACGCACATAGACTACAACGCATCCAAACCTCCCTTCATCCGGCTAGAAAAAAAAAGTAGAAATGGGGGGCGTCTAGTAGTTACATGAGCTCAAAATGAGGGAATGTGTCAGTCAAAATATCTCTAAATCTTATCCAAGAGGAAGGAAGGTCAATAAAAGTATCACATTTAATTCTAATATACAAATTTTCTTCGATATTTTGATTCAATTTCGTTACCTATCACGTTAAAGTATTGCCTAGATGTTTTGGTAATTAAATATCCAAATATTGAAACATTTTCATGACTGACATTGTTATTTATGTCTGTGTATATTAGGTTGGTTTGCAATTCTTGGCGATATTTCTTAATTTATTTTTAGTGACCAAAACAGCTTGGATATGTTTAACGGGAACTGAACCGATAAATTTTCAGGAAAAGAAAGTATTGTCAATTTTATTTGAAGTAATATTTAATTTTATGTTAACTTTAAATTAATAGTATTAAACTAAAAAAAAGTAATAAATTTTCACTACCATTAACTACAGAAGATACCGGTATTAACGCTTAGGTATTAAATGACAGAAATCATATTTTGATTTTGTTTAAGAAGTTAGGTAAATTTCTCGTGAAAAAAGATAGAGGGGTTGTGCACATATACTACAGCCAAGGAGGAGGGGAACGTTTTTTAAACGTCACGTAATTAACCTAATGTTAATTTTAAATTGATAGTATTAAACTCCAAAAAAGTAATAAATTTTCGCTACCTTTAACTACAGAAGATACCGGTATTAACGCTTAGGTATTAAATGACAGAAATCATATTTTGATTTTGTTTAAGAAGTTAGGTAAATTTCTCGTGAAAAAAGATAGAGGGGTTGTGCACATATACTACAGCCAAGGAGGAGGGGAACGTTTTTTAAACGTCACGTAATTAACCTAATGTTAATTTTAAATTGATAGTATTAAACTCCAAAAAAGTAATAAATTTTCGCTACCTTTAACTACAGAAGATACCGGTATTAACGCTTAGGTATTAAATGACAGAAATCATATTTTGATTTTGTTTAAGAAGTTAGGTAAATTTCTCGTGAAAAAAGATAGAGGGGTTGTGCACATATACTACAGCCAAGGAGGAGGGGAACGTTTTTTAAACGTCACGTAATTAACCTAATGTTAATTTTAAATTGATAGTATTAAACTCCAAAAAAGTAATAAATTTTCGCTACCTTTAACTACAGAAGATACCGGTATTAACGCTTAGGTATTAAATGACAGAAATCATATTTTGATTTTGTTTAAGAAGTTAGGTAAATTTCTCGTGAAAAAAGATAGAGGGGTTGTGCACATATACTACAGCCAAGGAGGAGGGGAACGTTTTTTAAACGTCACGTAATTAACCTAATGTTAATTTTAAATTGATAGTATTAAACTCCAAAAAAGTAATAAATTTTCGCTACCTTTAACTACAGAAGATACCAGTATTAACGCTTAGGTATTAAATGACAGAAATCATATTTTGATTTTGTTTAAGAAGTTAGGTAAATTTCTCGTGAAAAAAGATAGAGGGGTTGTGCACATATACTACAGCCAAGGAGGAGGGGAACGTTTTTTAAACGTCACGTAATTAACCTAATGTTAATTTTAAATTGATAGTATTAAACTCCAAAAAAGTAATAAATTTTCGCTACCTTTAACTACAGAAGATACCAGTATTAACGCTTAGGTATTAAATGACAGAAATCATATTTTGATTTTGTTTAAGAAGTTAGGTAAATTTCTCGTGAAAAAAGATAGAGGGGTTGTGCACATATACTACAGCCAAGGAGGAGGGGAACGTTTTTTAAACGTCACGTAATTAACCTAATGTTAATTTTAAATTGATAGTATTAAACTCCAAAAAAGTAATAAATTTTCGCTACCTTTAACTACAGAAGATACCGGTATTAACGCTTAGGTATTAAATGACAGAAATCATATTTTGATTTTGTTTAAGAAGTTAGGTAAATTTCTCGTGAAAAAAGATAGAGGGGTTGTGCACATATACTACAGCCAAGGAGGAGGGGAACGTTTTTTAAACGTCACGTAATTAACCTAATGTTAATTTTAAATTGATAGTATTAAACTCCAAAAAAGTAATAAATTTTCACTACCATTAACTACAGAAGATACCGGTATTAACGCTTAGGTATTAAATGACAGAAATCATATTTTGATTTTGTTTAAGAAGTTAGGTAAATTTCTCGTGAAAAAAGATAGAGGGGTTGTGCACATATACTACAGCCAAGGAGGAGGGGAACGTTTTTTAAACGTCACGTAATTAACCTAATGTTAATTTTAAATTGATAGTATTAAACTCCAAAAAAGTAATAAATTTTCGCTACCTTTAACTACAGAAGATACCAGTATTAACGCTTAGGTATTAAATGACAGAAATCATATTTTGATTTTGTTTAAGAAGTTAGGTAAATTTCTCGTGAAAAAAGATAGAGGGGTTGTGCACATATACTACAGCCAAGGAGGAGGGGAACGTTTTTTAAACGTCACGTAATTAACCTAATGTTAATTTTAAATTGATAGTATTAAACTCCAAAAAAGTAATAAATTTTCGCTACCTTTAACTACAGAAGATACCGGTATTAACGCTTAGGTATTAAATGACAGAAATCATATTTTGATTTTGTTTAAGAAGTTAGGTAAATTTCTCGTGAAAAAAGATAGAGGGGTTGTGCACATATACTACAGCCAAGGAGGAGGGGAACGTTTTTTAAACGTCACGTAATTAACCTAATGTTAATTTTAAATTGATAGTATTAAACTCCAAAAAAGTAATAAATTTTCGCTACCTTTAACTACAGAAGATACCGGTATTAACGCTTAGGTATTAAATGACAGAAATCATATTTTGATTTTGTTTAAGAAGTTAGGTAAATTTCTCGTGAAAAAAGATAGAGGGGTTGTGCACATATACTACAGCCAAGGAGGAGGGGAACGTTTTTTAAACGTCACGTAATTAACCTAATGTTAATTTTAAATTGATAGTATTAAACTCCAAAAAAGTAATAAATTTTCGCTACCTTTAACTACAGAAGATACCGGTATTAACGCTTAGGTATTAAATGACAGAAATCATATTTTGATTTTGTTTAAGAAGTTAGGTAAATTTCTCGTGAAAAAAGATAGAGGGGTTGTGCACATATACTACAGCCAAGGAGGAGGGGAACGTTTTTTAAACGTCACGTAATTAACCTAATGTTAATTTTAAATTGATAGTATTAAACTCCAAAAAAGTAATAAATTTTCACTACCATTAACTACAGAAGATACCGGTATTAACGCTTAGGTATTAAATGACAGAAATCATATTTTGATTTTGTTTAAGAAGTTAGGTAAATTTCTCGTGAAAAAAGATAGAGGGGTTGTGCACATATACTACAGCCAAGGAGGAGGGGAACGTTTTTTAAACGTCACGTAATTAACCTAATGTTAATTTTAAATTGATAGTATTAAACTCCAAAAAAGTAATAAATTTTCGCTACCTTTAACTACAGAAGATACCAGTATTAACGCTTAGGTATTAAATGACAGAAATCATATTTTGATTTTGTTTAAGAAGTTAGGTAAATTTCTCGTGAAAAAAGATAGAGGGGTTGTGCACATATACTACAGCCAAGGAGGAGGGGAACGTTTTTTAAACGTCACGTAATTAACCTAATGTTAATTTTAAATTGATAGTATTAAACTCCAAAAAAGTAATAAATTTTCGCTACCTTTAACTACAGAAGATACCGGTATTAACGCTTAGGTATTAAATGACAGAAATCATATTTTGATTTTGTTTAAGAAGTTAGGTAAATTTCTCGTGAAAAAAGATAGAGGGGTTGTGCACATATACTACAGCCAAGGAGGAGGGGAACGTTTTTTAAACGTCACGTAATTAACCTAATGTTAATTTTAAATTGATAGTATTAAACTCCAAAAAAGTAATAAATTTTCGCTACCTTTAACTACAGAAGATACCGGTATTAACGCTTAGGTATTAAATGACAGAAATCATATTTTGATTTTGTTTAAGAAGTTAGGTAAATTTCTCGTGAAAAAAGATAGAGGGGTTGTGCACATATACTACAGCCAAGGAGGAGGGGAACGTTTTTTAAACGTCACGTAATTAACCTAATGTTAATTTTAAATTGATAGTATTAAACTCCAAAAAAGTAATAAATTTTCGCTACCTTTAACTACAGAAGATACCAGTATTAACGCTTAGGTATTAAATGACAGAAATCATATTTTGATTTTGTTTAAGAAGTTAGGTAAATTTCTCGTGAAAAAAGATAGAGGGGTTGTGCACATATACTACAGCCAAGGAGGAGGGGAACGTTTTTTAAACGTCACGTAATTAACCTAATGTTAATTTTAAATTGATAGTATTAAACTCCAAAAAAGTAATAAATTTTCGCTACCTTTAACTACAGAAGATACCGGTATTAACGCTTAGGTATTAAATGACAGAAATCATATTTTGATTTTGTTTAAGAAGTTAGGTAAATTTCTCGTGAAAAAAGATAGAGGGGTTGTGCACATATACTACAGCCAAGGAGGAGGGGAACGTTTTTTAAACGTCACGTAATTAACCTAATGTTAATTTTAAATTGATAGTATTAAACTCCAAAAAAGTAATAAATTTTCGCTACCTTTAACTACAGAAGATACCAGTATTAACGCTTAGGTATTAAATGACAGAAATCATATTTTGATTTTGTTTAAGAAGTTAGGTAAATTTCTCGTGAAAAAAGATAGAGGGGTTGTGCACATATACTACAGCCAAGGAGGAGGGGAACGTTTTTTAAACGTCACGTAATTAACCTAATGTTAATTTTAAATTGATAGTATTAAACTCCAAAAAAGTAATAAATTTTCGCTACCTTTAACTACAGAAGATACCGGTATTAACGCTTAGGTATTAAATGACAGAAATCATATTTTGATTTTGTTTAAGAAGTTAGGTAAATTTCTCGTGAAAAAAGATAGAGGGGTTGTGCACATATACTACAGCCAAGGAGGAGGGGAACGTTTTTTAAACGTCACGTAATTAACCTAATGTTAATTTTAAATTGATAGTATTAAACTCCAAAAAAGTAATAAATTTTCGCTACCTTTAACTACAGAAGATACCGGTATTAACGCTTAGGTATTAAATGACAGAAATCATATTTTGATTTTGTTTAAGAAGTTAGGTAAATTTCTCGTGAAAAAAGATAGAGGGGTTGTGCACATATACTACAGCCAAGGAGGAGGGGAACGTTTTTTAAACGTCACGTAATTAACCTAATGTTAATTTTAAATTGATAGTATTAAACTCCAAAAAAGTAATAAATTTTCGCTACCTTTAACTACAGAAGATACCGGTATTAACGCTTAGGTATTAAATGACAGAAATCATATTTTGATTTTGTTTAAGAAGTTAGGTAAATTTCTCGTGAAAAAAGATAGAGGGGTTGTGCACATATACTACAGCCAAGGAGGAGGGGAACGTTTTTTAAACGTCACGTAATTAACCTAATGTTAATTTTAAATTGATAGTATTAAACTCCAAAAAAGTAATAAATTTTCGCTACCTTTAACTACAGAAGATACCAGTATTAACGCTTAGGTATTAAATGACAGAAATCAAAATACATGATGAATATTTCAAGTATTTTTTTTGTTTAAGAAGTTAGGTAAATTTCTCGTGAAAAAAAGATAGAGGGGTCGTGCACATATACCACAGCCAAGGGGGAGGGGCACGTTTTTTAAACCTCACGTAATTAATGGATGTCCCCAAACGAGCCTTGTGTCAAGTAAGGACCGGCAAATATTTCCCTTTCTGATGGGCAAAATGGATTAGAGGACCCGAAGATTGGATTATGTGAGGAAAATGCGTCAGTTTTTCCCCATCCTCCCCTTCTTCATCGTAAATGAAGTTAATATATTTATATTGTACGGGGCACATAGGAAAATAAGGGAAGGAGTAGGCATAATTGGAAGATGGATAGTGCATTTTGGTGTAGCGTATTGAGCAATCGGTTCTGCTGTTATGTGAGCGTTTATTTATTTATGCGCGTAATAGTTGTTATGGTGTAAAAAATGCTTTGTACATCTCAAGGTTGGTTGGAATGGAAACTTAATTATGGATTATAAATAGATCTATGCACCCAAATTTTACCTGTATAACAAATATATAAAAAAATGTCGGTGGTAAGGGTTGGTATTAAAGTGTTAAAACTTCTATAACTTTTTTAAGATTAAACGTATTTGATTTTAGGGGACCGCTGTTCAAATATTAGAAAAGTATGTTTCTGGCAATTTTTACCAGTCTTCCCCTTGTCAGCGAAAATAGGCAAATCACCAAGCCCCCTCATATAATTAATTAAGTACTTAAAATGTTTTTATTTTTCAAATTTAGGACTTTCGAATAAAAAAATAACTCGGATTGAAATAAAACAAATATGCAAATTTAATTATATTAGCAGGATATAAATTTTTATAAAGAATAGGAGAGTTTTTAATGTCTTACATAAACATGTCCCCAGGATGTATTTCTCAAAGTTTACTTAAAATCAAAATGAGGCTATTCTTTCCCAACATCTATTCAGTTAAATTAGCAAAAGAAAATACGCAGATTATAGTCACTCTAAAATTCCACAATAACAATTTCCCTTAAAGATTTAAATATACCTAATACCTGTACAAAATACGGAGATGCATTTTTCATATCACTCGCCATTATAAAGTATTAACCACTTCATCAAATTAAAAGAGTTACTTTGATTAAATTCATACAAATCTTTAGAGAGTCATTAATTTCAGAAACACAGGGAATATACTCGATCTAATCACAGTATACTGAATGAGTATGAGTATAGATCATATTTCATTTTTAATAAGATTAAAAGCTTTTCCATATATCTGAATCCGATCCCATGTCATAAATGAGGCATGTGGGGTCTTTCAGAAAATATCGCAATTCATCTCAGACATTTATTAACCGACTGGATATTTTTATCCCTCAAAGAGAAACTTTTATTTCTAGCACGAATATATGTTAAAAGTTTCCCCTCTATGGTAACTTTATCTATGTAGTTTTATGAAAGTGTTATTCGATATTCATTTTTATAACTCATTTCCCTAATTGATATCAAATTTAAAATTAGGATAATTGTACTCGAAATAGACACAAGTAATGTTTACAGTATATTGTTAAGGATATAAGGCATATACTATGTCGTCGGGTCGAAGGGATATCGAATCCAGCAAATTTCAACAGGTTAATAATTTTTAATAAAGTTTAATTAAATTTTTCATATTTTTTTAACTAATATATTATACCTTAAAAATAATAAACTATGTCTTTTATTAGTAAATCCTTAAAGGCATATGAGGAATGTAATATATATTAAATATATTTTCATGACATAGAAGGCATATGGTACGATAATTGAAGAAAATGTTCCACAGCTTTTAAAACATTTAGCTTTAATGTAATTTAAGCAATTTTTCCATTAAATTATAAGTTCTTTAAAAATATAAATTTCCTTAATTTGTAATAATTACATTAAACGTCGTTGCAGTAAGGATGAGATTAAAATTCACTGTGTAAAGTTGATAACAAGAAAAAGTTGAAAAAAAAAACGTTTATTTGCAGATAAAAACTTTTAAAAATATTTTAAAAGTACAATAGTTTTGGGGATAATATCTATCCCCTTCGACAGCGATGACTGTGTTTGGTTTAACTCTAATATCTTGTAACATTAAATATCATTAAAGTTACATGAAATGCAAGATATGAGTCCCGTGAAATCACCTTCATGTCCAGTCCTTAAAAAAAATCAACAATTCCTTATTATAATTGTCCAAAAAGATACAATCCCTTATTTTGATCACTGTCATCTTCTCTCTTTAATTTTAAACCTTAATTTTGTGTTCAAAATTATCAGAACTTTTATTTTAGAACCTAAAATTCCGTTTTTCCTCTTTGTAAGATTTGTCTTACGAAACTCGTAATACTTTGGAAGAAATAGTTTTAAAAGGGGTCTAAATCCAAAAAAAAATTAACAAATTTTTCAATGCTACCAAATGTACTTCTAATTGAAAGAAAAATGTCTACCGCCCAGAGAGTTTTTCCAAGATGGCCGCCAGTACCATAGAAAAAGTTTTTAAAAAATTACAAATTAAAAGCGTAATCATTGTAGTTTGTTTTATTTAATTGTCAGCCAAACTAAATTCTTGTAATTTATTTTTAAATGGATTTATACAAAAAAAATCAAGTTTATCTTAAAAAAAATAAGTAAAAAAAAGTTAAGTAGATACACCACTTAACACTTATGCAAGGGATGAGGGCATACTTAAAGCACAAGTTCGATGTTCGACCAACGAACAAGGCCTCAAATATGCACCGCATATGGAACGGATGAGGGCACACGTAAGGTACTAGTTCGAAGAACGAACGAGCCTCAAATGTACACCGCATATAAAGGACGAAGGCACACATAAAACACTAGATCAAAGAGCAAACAAGGCCCCATATATGACACTCCAAGAAGTATGAAATGTAAACATAAAACACAGGTTCAAGGAACAAACAAGGCCTCATATGTCCACCCTATAGGATGTTTAATGTACGATGGTATATGTGAAACACATGTTCATATATAGCAGGTACTTATTTTAAGAAGTATGAATGTGTATTCTTGTGGTATGAAAACACAAGTTCGAAGAACGAACTAGGCCTCATACATACACAAGCAATTTTTATTTTATGAAGGCACATGAAACACATGTTTTATAGAACGAACGGGGTATTAGGTAAACACCGCATTTAATATAAATAATAAAGCAAGGAGGCATATCATGAAACACGGGGTTGAAAAACGAGCTAGATCTTATATGTGCACATCATCGGGTATTTATTTTGTAACTTAGGATTTGTAGTTATTATTTTATATATTGAATTATAAAAATCTGTACTATCTCAAAACAAGACAGTTACTGCAAGGGGACCCCATCATAGGTATCCGCTACAGTCTCTCCGGGAACCTCACCTCACCCCACCCATTCCCACTTTACAGTCATGACCGAACAAGGTCCGCTAATGGTATAATCATCATTATGTATCTATTTGGTATCTTAGGATTTGAACTCTGTATTTATTCTTTTCTGCCAAAGTATGAATTTATAGTGTCTCTATACAAGACAGTGTTTTTCTACTATAGGGTGTGAAGTGGCTTATAAACATAACACAAGCTTACAAATTGAATTCCGCGTTAAATATACGCAACATCATGTATCTATTTTGTAACTTAGGATTTGAACTCTGTATTTATTCTTTTCTGCTGTATTATAAATGTATAGTATCTCTATACAAGACAGTTTTTTTCTACTATAGGGTGTGAAGTGGCTTATAAACATAACACAAGTTTACAAATTGAATTCCGCGTTAAATATACACAACATCATGTATCTATTTTGTAACTTAGGATTTGAACTCTGTATTTATTCTTTTCTGCTGTATTATAAATGTATAGTATCTCTATACAAGAGGGGGTTTTTTATTATTAGGTGTGAAGTTGGTTTTAAACTAAACACAAGTTTAAAAATTGAGTTCCCCCTTAACAACCCCTTATCCCCCTTATTGAGTTCCCCCTTATACACATCATTATGCATTTATTTGGTATCTTAGGATTTGAACTCTGTATTTATTCTTTTCTGATGTATTATAAATGTACTAGGGGGCTATCGCCCCCTGCTCGCTGTCGTGTGCCAACCCCCGGGAACTGCTGACGCAGTTCCCCTAGGATTGCTTCGCAATCTTGTGCTCGCTACGCTCGCTCGCCATACGCTGGTACAGCCTATCTGAGAATGTGTACTACCTGGATTTGAACCCAGGTTATTGAGCGTTTCGTGATTACGAACATTGTACATACACTCACCAAAACGTAAACAAAACACAAAACCACAACAAACCAACCGTTGCCATCGGGAGAAAACAAATACCGCCAAATTCGTGAATCACGTACGTACGTAAGAGAATTATATATATAGATATTGTCTCTTCTCTATACAAGACAGTTTTTTTATTGTAAGGTGTGAAGTGGGTTACAATGCTTCAAACAATGAAATCAATAAAAAAGAGCTACCTTATAAACACAATCATCATCGTGTATTTATTTTGTTATTTGGGATTTGAACACTGAATTTATTCTTTTCTGCTTAATTATAAATTTATATTACCTCTACACAGACAGTCTTTTCTATCGCAAGGTGTAAAATGAGTTTTTTAACTTATCAATGCATACTGACTTACTGCTCATTGTTAGAAGCAGCATCGTCATTGTTACATGTAACAACCAACTCAAAAATAAAAATAGAAGCGATTGTTACTAGGGTCTGTGAAACATGATTCATTTTGAAATCTGAAACTGTAATAAGGGGTACACGGTTATCTATGGAATAACCGTATGGGGTAATACATGTTAGAATATAAAATGGGATATGTATGGGGGGGGCTACATTGCTCTTAAGGTTTATCATGAAACCATGGTTCCAAAACGCTTGCATTAACATGGCTTTTCAAATTTTAAAAGAACCAATGAAACTTGTTTTATCAAATTAAACTCGATAGCAATGTTTCCTGACCATATGACGTGGGTTGCTAGGAGAAGTTTCGGTACGCAAATCGTGATTGAAAAGAACTATACCATATACATGTGTTTAACAAAATAATCCTATTTTTAAATTGAAGTTCTTCATTTCACTCAAAATTCAGACACCGTGATGGGAACTTCTTTGTTCGTTAGTGACGTCACAGGGTCAGGAAACGTTGCTGTCGAGTATAACACCCTCAATTCATTTATTGATAGCCTTTTTTATTTAAATTAAGAGATAAAATATTCAAATTAGTGAAGGAATGCTAATTATAATTAGTGGAAAGGTTTAATTCAAAAGTGGGTTGAAATCCAAAAGCCCCTCCCCCGGAATTCCCCCTTGGTACGAGATTAACAGAGTTGCACCTTTCATCTCTATATAAAATTTCTACAGAAGTATTTACTAAATATTCGACCTTCAATCTCCAAGACAAATATTTATTCCAGTCGCGTGCATCCAACTTCAAAGTTTAACTCCTTCAGTTTAGCCCAGGGGCCTCAAAAGAGTTAACCGGACTGTAAATGCCACCACCCCGCCAAAAAACCAAACGCGCGAGATTTCCCCCAATAAATCCCTAAAAGTCACGTCAACACAACAAAACGAATGGTAAGCCACCGATGCGACTCCTCCTGCATTTTGAGGTGTGAAGGCGCTTTGCATTCGCTTCACTAGTTCCAACACAACGCGGCGAGCTTCACTTCACAGAGCCCTGAAGACTGTGAAGTCTGGAGAAGCGTTGCAGGAAAGCCAAGAAAAAGGATCGATCTTTCATAATATATCGAGATAAATTTAGATGTGCGTGAATAAAAAAACGGGCCGTGCGGATTACGGAGCGAAAAATGGTCGCGTTTTGGGGGGGGGGGATTACCCTGGAAGTAATTTCGCTCCTTCGAATGTTTTGCTTGGTGAGGGGAAAGTTTGGGACTTATTACGGCTCTTTTATTCGTCCGTTTTGATAAGGGTTCGTCCCTGCTCTCAAGGAAGGGACAGTATGTTTGCATAGCGCTTTCAGGGGAGCATAGGAATATAAGTTGCTCAAGTTGATTGATTTGGCAGAGGGTAAGGAATTGGATACTATATTAGTTATCTTACTATTCCTTAGAGGTTTTTATAAAAAATTCCTGTAACACAATGTAAAAAATAAATTACAGAAAAAAAAACGTTTTTTGTTCTACCAATCTAAAGACAGGAGTACATTTTCTGCAATAGTAAAATTTAAACTTCAAAATATTTGTTAATAATAAGTGTGAAGCAACGTGTGTCTTCTCATATTTTATATTAACTCCAGTTTGAGAAGTATTTTAGCTTAGAAAACATCAACATAATTTTTGTTTTGTTTTTAACAATTTACCAACACATCAATCACAACATAAACTGATATTACGTATCTTCTCAAACATTCCTTTTATAAACTCACCTAATAAATACAGTAGAAACATTCGCTTTTATATAAGCATGAAAAAATTCTAGTTTCTTTCCGAAAACAGTATTTTGCACAATATATTTCAGAAGATGGAGATTCAGATACAAATAAGATACAGCATGTGTTAGTTATATCTGCGCATGAGTGAGATCCTCCTTAAGTCCTGTTAAAGCGCCAAATACCTCAAACACCGAGTTAATGAAGTGTAGAACAACAAAGACAAGCAACTTTAGCTCTTGGGAGTTCCTTCACCAACTACATCTTCCATCTCCATTTATCTCTAACGAACAGTTCCAGCGTTCCTTACACCACCCCAAGAGATATCAGTCACAAACCGTTGATTTCACTTCAATGGACCCTTTATCTTGGTGGCAAAAGAGCGTTTAATTTCCCATTCGGCTCTTAGCCAGAAACTGGATGGTTGAGTGCGGTTAGTTTTCTAGCAATTTTGGGCTATGAAGATCAATTATTTGAGATCCAGCATTAGCGTTGGTCGTCTATTAAGGGTTAGATGGCTGAGATTTCTGTGGGAATTAAATTAACGTAGTGTACTCTCCATTTATTTTCTATTTGTATTTTGTGTTTTTAAACTCTTTTTCAAATAGAGTCAAACTATTGAATATCTTACCTATTCGCTACATCTTTTTCTTTAAAACAAGTCTCTATCTTTACTTAAATTCAGAAATATGCAAAAGGCGTAACGTAACAAACCCTCGAAGACCCAATATAATATATGATATACCTAAACCTGAAAAAAACTTATTTTTTCAAATTTTCAACTATATTTCCAATCTTTTGAGTTCAAAACAGCTTGGAGATATTTAACGGGACTGGCAACGGAATGGAACCCTACATTCCTTAAAATATTATAATTTTCATTTCTACATTTCTTTAAATTATGGTTTGCAAAATATTAAGTTTACATGGTAGGGAAAATACACACACATTAAAAAGATTATTAGAAGTATATCCCACGTAATAAAAATGGTTGTATTTCTTTTGAAGAAATATGATACATTTAAACAAATGAAGCTTAATTTTTCTGGTAAGAAAAGAAGCACAATTATTGTGAAGACACCGCGCGCCTTTTAATTTTTAATCCATTTTATAGTTTTCCACACATAAATAAACCAGGAAAAACGACACTTAATTTTCTTCCATCTGCTTTTCTAAAATTGCCCTTTTCCCACAACTGTGCAAAGTTTCTGAGTAAAGAACAGCTGACCTGATTAACCTTAAGGCCAAATTGACAACATATTAGTCAACATGCCAAAGAGTCGCTGATTTCAGTTAGTTAAAATTTTTATTAGCCAATGAATTTCATAATGTTTTTAGCATTTACGTGTTATTACTTGATGACACCCTTGTGAACAAAGCTCTACAGGAACACGAACTGTCATCATGCAAATTGGGCATAATATCCAACGAAAAAGCGACATTTCAAGCCCAACGTCACAAGCGCTTTTATCACAAAAGATATTCACAGTCCCAACAGAACTAATGCAACAATTCGCGATCGAATTAGCCGATCAGCGCCAAGCCCACGAGGGAGACTGTTGTAGTAATTGGATTATGGACAAATTTACGATCAGGGTCGAATAAAAACAGAAAACGGTCGAAAGTCAGTCTTGACAAGAGAGAATCCATTTCGTTGATCTCAAACAAGAGAAATTGTGTGTCGCTCTGTGTTGTGAGAGGAATTTAGAGACGAAAGAGTTGAAGAAGATAAGAGATGATGTTAGCTTTAGATTCTTAATTTTGGAGATGAATGACCGGGTTTTTAAGTTAGTTTTTGAAGCTTTCCTTCGCTGGGAAATTGGAATGAAAATCAAATTATCTAATTGAAGAAAGACAACATATTACTTTTGGAAAACTTTACAGTTTTTGCATATTTTTTTTTAATTAAAGCCAACAGTTGTTCCAAAATGGTGAGAGCTTTGAGAGTAGAGGTCAACGAAAGAAGTCATCGATACTAATGAAAAGTTAGCAATAAATGAAGATTTTGAAGGTAGTGTTAGTTGACTATATCCCTGTTGAAGGATAAATATCAGTGGTTTAACTTACTTTGGATACAGTGACTACTAAATTTATTTTATTAGCCTGTCACTATTAACAATTGAAAGATAAGTTAGGTATTTTACAATAGAATGTAGAATTATTTTTTTAAAGCAGCAGAGGAAATATAACTTAAATGATAACTAAAAAACACCGTGTTCTAAAACAGAGTAAAATAAAATTGATTTTTGAACATATTTATGATCGGAAAATTATCTCAGAGAAAATTAGGTTTAGAGAAGGGTTTAAACTGATAGAGTAGTGTATATGGTTGATACAATACTACTAGATCAATTCTTAATGAAAGTGGTCTGCTAAGGGTCATGAAAGGTTGAGAAACACTGATATCGTTCGAATGGTACGGTAATAAATTTCAATTTAAATTTCTTTTCATTTATTCTCTCGGTGATGAGGTACTTTTTCATGCTTGGAAAATAGAGTTGTTACTATAGTATAGCTGTAAAAATGTATTCAATAGATATCTTAGGTCTTAGTAAAGACTAAAATATCACGAAATATTTTTTGTAACATCATTTTTTTCATCTGAAATTTTCGTTCGAGGGGATTTTCATCTTTTTTCTGAATCCCTTAAAAATACTCCTCTCATTAGAGCCTCTCTACAAAGTAAGAATTTCAACGTTTTGCGGGCAAACAGGAATCAACTGTAACAAGAAATTAAAATTTAAAAAAAATATCCTTTTCACACTATACCAGGTAGTACTGCTCAGTACATTTATTTTATAACCAATGCTACAAGTTTTGACCAAATTAAGGTATTGAAATACAATTCCTACGGATTCGGAATCGGCGGAAAGACGAAAAATTTTAGCCTAGCTTCACACGAAATTCAAATCAGCCGTTTTTTTACCATGGGATCAAAAATCAAACTCCCACTGCATCACAGAAAGTACGGAGGTGGAAACAGTCGTTATCTCGACGGGTTTTTTTCTACCGTCATTCTCACTGCCTATAAAGACACCCTTATTTGCCACCCAACTGCAGCAGCTCTCCAGTCAATCACTCCCCACAGTAAAAGAAAAAACTCACACTACAGCCAATATTTACCCGAAAGCTCCCGTATCGCTCGCTTTCCTCATTCGATAAATGTCCGAGTAAAACAGAGGAAGATCCGCTTCCGTGCAGGAAACGAGTCGAGCGCGAGATACCGGCCACCCTCCTAATGAGTCCGCCCGGGCCAGTTGGTCCGTGGGAAATCCGCCGTTTGTCTTTGCTGCTTGGATTTATTCACGAAGCAGGGATTAGAGTGGCAGCAGCCGTTCGGGGAAATTGTTATTAGCGTTGATGGGCGAAAATTGAAGTTTTAGGTATTAGGGATTGAGGGCTAAAAGGTATCTAATGGTCCATTATTGAATCTCGAGTTTTGTAACCGTGCTTTACAATTTGCGGAAAGTCGAAAATATAGTTCTTGAAACTTGTGTTTCAGTAAAACGCTACAGTGTGAACAGATTTTGGATAAAAAAAAATAATTCATTGACGTAAAAAAATCCCTAACCCATACACGCACACCTAAACAAATAAACGTAGACATTAAAATGATGCATCCTAGGATCATTCTTATAGAATAGTTGAAGATTCACCAAATCTTATACGTAGTACTACTAGATTACTCATAAAAATTAGTAAGCTGGGGTGGGGTAAAATGGTTCTAGCAGGGTAAATTGGGGATATAAGGATTTTAACAGTTTATAGTAATTATAAAATTATTGTTTTTGACATGTTGACATTTCTTAAGTCTCAAGTTAAATCAGCATGCCAAACAACAATAATTTTATAAATATAAACTGTTAAAATCATCATATTCATTTTACCCTGCTATAACCATTTTACCCCACCCCACCCTAGTGTGCAAGATCTCATCTCGATCAGATATCTCCTGTTTGGGACCTGCCCTTGGCATTAAGTTTTATTAAATGTAACAAAAAATATTAACCACTTACTCTATCCTAGTGCCTTAAGAAGTTGTTTTGTTGAGTTCCGTTCCGTTGATTAAGAAATTCAACTTAGTTAAGCGGAAGTAAATTTTGAGTTAGGAGGAAGATATAAAAGCGTTGTAACCTGCTATCAATCAGTCAAACTCGAAATGAATTTGAAAATACTATCATAACTAACAAACGATATTTTACTTTATGAGATAAAGTAAATATTATTTTTAGAACAATATCCTTGTGCATTGTATTTTGAAATTATGAAGCTTAGAAAAGATACAAAAGAACCGTTTGGAAATATGATAATTGATAATGCATTTGTTTCATGAAAATATTTAGATTTAGATGCTATCATATATATGAAAATCTTATGTTAGAGGGTACTTACACTGGCACTAACGGTTGACTTCAAGATACCACCTAGATTGTTATTGGATTTCAAATTAACCTCTAACTAAAATCAGAGTTTAAACTTCCTGCCCAAAGTTCCTCCCCTTTCCATCATCATCATCAGAGCGTGTCTCGATCCCTAATCAGAATATCGAAAAGTACTCCAAGATGCCATTAACCTAATTTCAAACTTGGAATCCTTGTTTATAAAATGAGAAGAGTGGGGGAGATTGGACATTTACGGAAGTTTCTCGATAAGTTACGTTTCAAACTTAATTCAATCAACAGTTGGAACGGAATAAAACTCAATTTTAAATGATTAAAAGCAAAGTTAATAGATTATGATTAGGTTGGCCCTTCACATAGGTATGCAAAATGCAGTGACGTCTGCCTGAGACGTCATTCACAGCTCCTCCCATATCGGGACACTAACCAATCATTTTCACTTAGCATAAGCTGCTGGTATAATAGTGATTTCTCAATTAAAGGGAGGGGTATTTAAGGAGGAATATATCAAATCTCAACAAATCCACCCCTGACTAAAAATCTAGTTTTTTCGGTTTCAGGTTTCCACATGTGGTCATGGACCTTTTACGAAATGGCTACTTGTCCTAAAAGGCATTGCAAAACCTTTCAAAAGCAAAAAGGTCAGATTGGAAAAATATCAGTTTTGTTCCTAATATTAATATCGTTATCTTTTCACATTAAATATGTTTTCTGGGGTGTCAGTGTTGATTATGTATTACTGATTTGTATAAGAAGGCTGAAAGATAAGAAAATATGAAGATTTTAATATAACTTTTAGTCATTTTAGGATTAAAAAAAATATGGGTTTGGGATTGACTGCCACTGTTCAAATGCTCTGATGGTCCTTAAGTCCTTAAGTGGAGGTGGAAATCTCACAAAGTTTAATACAATGTAATAGGGAAATACTAAATCTAAGTATGTGCATGAGGCTAACATTAAATTGATTCTGGCATTGTCTAGAACAAAGGAATAATAGAACATATTCGGGACTGAATGTTACCCAATCCTAATGATTGCTTATGATTCGTCCTTAAGTGGTGGGGGAATCTCACAAAGGGGGATTAGAAAATATGCATCAGAACGTAAAAGTGTATTATTGAATTTCTTGAAAGATGCAAGAAGTTAAAAGACCAATAATGAAATTATTATTCAACCTTCCAAAAACAAGTTAATTAATTTCACGAATCTTAATTAAAGAAACGGATAAAAAAGATTATCCGTCAAAGTCACTTTCTATTTAGATTTTTTCCCTGCTCATATGAATGAAAGACAGTTTTTAATAAAGTGGAGTTCACGAAAAGAAACTGTCAAAAATCCAGATTCCGTGACTCAAGAAACAAAACAAGATCGATATGAGCACTAAACAATGTTTCATGACTTTGAGGTTGCATGAGAAAATGGGAAAATGTCTTTCTCAAAGTAGTATATTGTAAAAAAGGGAAGTTTTGACGTAGCGTGTGAGGGCTCAGATAAGACATTAATGGTAGAATAAGAATTTTATTTCAGATCGTGTAGTTAGTAAAAGAAGTATTAATGTACGTCCTTTACTCGTAGTAATATTTAGTAACAAGCATTTAATTTATTTAAACAGTTGTAATATTAATCGAAAGTTAACAAAACAACTCTGAATTTACAAACTTTATGTTCGTAGTGATTGGTTCTTGATTTTAGCATTTCTATGCTAAAATTAACTCTTTTTAAGTTTAAATCAGCCAACTCCAGTTATTTAAAATATTTCAAGGTGAAAACATGTTAATATAATCGTATAATCTGTCTCTCAACTCCACTATTCCCAAGACGTGTGATTAAAATTTGTTTAAAATATCTCTTTTAGTAATACAGTGAAGAGATATTTCGAATTACACTACTTAACCGACTTAAACCTAGTCATCCAAAGGTATTAAAAGAACAACACATTTCAACATTCAAACCAAAATAACTCCTACGAAGATCATACAAAGGATCAATCTTCTCTCAGAGTTTGATTTTACCGAGACTTTTGGCAAATGCCCAATACAAATGCAGTCCTGATAAGATAAAGGTCACCTAAAAGACACACAAATGTGAATCATCATCTTGTCTCCTTTGGTGACAAAGAATATCTTATGACAGAACTTGGAAGAGAACTTAGATGGAAATGTAACTCCGGAAAACCTTCAACTTTAACATGGACTGTAAGTGGTAAAGTGGCTGGGTTATCACAATTGTTTTTTTTCATTCAAGTGAAGAGCTCATGTGCTAAGCTGATCATTTTATTTTCACACAAGAAATGGAACACCGCGTATTCTTTCAAGCATCTTCTCTGATGCTAGAAAAACATGTATCCAGAACTAAAAATTATAAAAAAGAAGTGTTGAACTTAAATTGCGTGAATTTGTTTTTTTTTTTCTAAATAAAAGAAACTATAAAACAAATGGAAGGTTTCCTAGATATTCATCTGAAAAGTTTTTTAAAGACAGTTTTAAAGACAGTTTTGTTTGTGAGCATTCTACTTCTAAAACTTGATACATTAGGAAGTTTTCATTAGGAAGTTCAACTTGATACATTAGGAGCTAATGATATGAAAAATGAAACAATGTTTTTTGGGGGGGGGGGAATTAGGAGCGAGTTAAATTAAATTAGTAGCATCACTTAATTACTTTAAGGTATGAAATCAAATATTTAATTACGAAATGCATTTTTACTCTTAAGAAATTTATTTTCCTTTGAAAGTAATAATTCATGAATATAGGTTTTATGTATTTTATGCTTATTTGTGTTTACAACTATTATGTCACTATTACCACTTACTACTCCTATTACTTTTACTTTACCACTTTCTGTTTTGCTAATGTTATTTTACTACCAGTGTTTTTATTATAAGATGATAATTTACAGTTAAATTATCACCAGTAATATCATTATTGTATCTTACATCTATAATTATAAATTAGTTAAACTTATTATAGTAACATTATTATGATAAAAGAAAAGTTATCTATGTTGGTTTTACATAGTTTGATATGTTTTACTACATTACTTTAATTTAAATATTACTTAATAAATTAACTTCTGTTTATCTAATAAATAATAATTATTATTATCTAGTAAAACAAATCGAGAAGATAAAAACTACATTTTATTATCACAAAAGTTTAAGCCTTAATGAACAAACAAATAAAACATTCATCATCATCACTTAAAACTTACAAAATAAATTACGAAAGATTCCTCTTAGAACAAAACACCAAAAGAACATTTTAAACTGAATCTTAATTCAATAAAAGATATTAAACGCATCATTTCCGTGAAAAGAAAACACAACTATTTGTCTCGTTTTCAATCCACACCCACTTGTTTACACTTCCAAACGGCTCCCGTCCAACTTTTCCCGAGACGAAGATCAAAAAGTCGTCATCATTCTCCCGTCCTCCCTCGCACTTCGGATGCCCCATTAAAACCGTAACCGACACCGGTTGATGCCTTGATACGAACTTCTCTCAGAACAAATGTGGCTTAAGTCAAGTATTTTTATAAACCTGAGTTAAGCATAAATTTTGTTTTCTTTCAATAACTTTACTTAATGTGGTATTTACCCAAGTAAAATTATATTTTTGTGGCCTTAAAAGGGCTTGGGAGATTAAAATCGTCAGCTTTTCCCGATATTTTTTTTATTTTTAAAAAGTTAATCAGTTTCTTCTGCTTAATTGATTGAATTATGGTTCTATCATATAAATAGTGAATGCGATACAATCTACTGTTGGGGGCTGTTAGATAACCTACTAGCATTTTGTCCTTTAAAATAATGTTTAAATGCAGTAAATGTTAGCATTCTACCTATAAATATTTAACTGAGTTTTTCTACAGTTATAATGCTTTTTCCCACTATTTCTCATCTTTAAATTTATGCAAATCAAGAAATTTCAAAGATAAAGAGTTGAAATTTGAAACCTTTTCAAATATTATTTTACTTTACTTCAACAAAATTTTTAAAAAATACTTCTTTTAGTAAAAATTTAAAATTATATGAAAATCCTAAAACTTTTAAACTTGACACTTTATATCTTATTAAATTAATAGCTGAATTTCTGAATTAAAGATAATACATTTGTGTTTAATGTGGGGAAAAGTTGCTGAAGATTGATTAATAATGTTTGGAGTTACATAAATTTTAAATACCCCTCTTATTTCAAAAACAATAAAAATTTGAACTAATTTCGAAAGTTATTCATGGTGATTTTTACATTGAATTTGAGATAGTTAATTTTTCCCCAAAAAAATTACAATTTTAAACTAGAGGTAAATAAAAAGGCTTTTTTAATGAGTCTTAAGAATGCGTTCTTCATAGGAATAACACTGACTTTCAGAAAACCTTTAAAAATAAGTTCTACGACTTATCCCACTGTCCTTCTGAGCAGCTCAATGTCAAGTCCGTTGCCCCGACGGAGGGGTGTGGCGACACAACTGGAGCAGTCGTAAATATATATCGGTGGGGAGAGTGTGGCTTGTAATTACATTCGTTTGTGACCGATCATAGTGTTGATTAGGGGGTTCTGAATGAGTGCCGTCGATATCGATCAGAAAAGGATTTTCAATGTTGGAGTTTTGGTTGTTATGACTTTATTTTACCCATGTTACTTTGATTCAGTTGGGTGAACAAAAAAATATTGAAATGGGTAAAAAATGTCCCCTTTCATGCTAAGAACTATATTTCAAATAGAAAATGAATTTTTTTTTCTAAAGACTATGGATGAGGTTATACATTTGATATTCTCTATTAACTTGTTTATATTCAAATAAAACATTCTTAAGTTCCTACCGATAAGTAAATGCAAAGAATTTGAGATGATCGATAACAGGTGCTTCCAGTGTGAAAGAAGAATCCAAATATTTTAAATAAATAATAACCATTATGATAATAATGCAATAAGTAAATACTTAATTGGGGAATATAAACCTGCTTTATAAATAATTTGAAAAAAGAATATTTCATTTTCTCCTTATATTATCCTTAATTACTCGTATACCAGATTTTTCCCATTCCAAGCGTTTTCCAATTCTGAATAAATGGAAAAAGATGAATTCGGCAGATCTCATTATTATTTAATAGGATAATTAAATAACAAAAAATGTAAAAGTCATCATGTATGTTTAAATTATAACCTGATATACATCAGGAACTTAATTCCTTGGTAATTTAAAAGACTATGATTTTGTTTTGTAAAATAAAACTTTTTTGCATGAATAAAAAATTACTATTAATCTGACAAACTAAATTAGATATAATGAACGAAAAAAAGTAATGATATCTTTTTACTTTCAAATTTTTTATTAAGTTCATTATAAACATTCAAAAAATATGAGGGTTTCGAATTTTTTTAATGAGCATTTGCTTTACTTCATTTCAACACAGTTTTTTTTCGTTAAGAAGCTTTGCTTCTTAATTTTTTTACTAAATACACAGCTATTCAAATAAAATCCGTGCATAAAAACAAACCTCTATTAAATATTTTTAAAGGAGCATTAATTAAAATTTTCTTCCATGAACTAGTTTTACCTCCATCATTATTGTATATCCACCAAATATTCTTGCCACAGGCAGTTACCTCTCTCTCTACCTTCCCCATATTATACCAAACAAAAGTCTCTTAAAATGATCTCTGTTCCGTCTTTTTTTTAAGTATAGAACGTCTTAAAAAGGAACTAACCATGTGAGAACATCCGGTGTATGACTTAAGAACGACAGAAGTTGGAAATTTCTTTTTCTAAAGGCTTTGTTGTAGTTTAGAAAGAAAAAGTTGCAAGCCCTTAAAAACGCTCAAGTTCTCGTTTTTACATCACTTCTGAGAGGAACATTTTTAAAAAATAATCGGAAGCCTTTTTTATTGAGCGGTATTGTTTTTAATTTAAAAGGTTGTGACGATTTTTAAGCTTCGGAGAATATGTTTGCTTTTTTATAATGATAGTAAAATGAAATTGAAGTCAGTGTATTAAGTGTAGGTAAGTGTCAGTGTAGGTAAGTGACCGTGGAGAATCCATTGAGATGACTTACAGCACCCTTAGTGGCGAAATAAAAAAGATAAAAAAGAAAATAAATTAAAAAAACTACCGGAGATAGAACAAAAATCTCAATGTAGCCAATGTTATGAAAAACTCACTGAAAAATTACCATGAAAATACCATGAATATTCGCGGAGATATTAGCATGTGAAAATATCACTTGTTCAGGCCTCAAAAAAGAATATGCAAGTTCTTCAGTGTTACTATGTAGTTTTGTGGGTTTTTTTTAGTTAAATAAAGACAAAATTTAATAAAAAAACCAACCTTTCAAATTTGAAAAAAATTCTTTTCGAAATTTCTTTTTTGAGGCCTGAATCATCTTCACATGCTAATATCTCCTCAAATATTCACGATATTTTCATTAAAATTTATTCAGTGAGTTTTTCATAACGTTGGCAACAATACTCTCATTGAGGTTTTTGCTCTATCTCATTAGTTTTTTAATATATTTTTTATTTTTCTTATTTTGCCACTAGGGGCGTTGTAAATCACCTCAAAAGATTCTACAGGGTCACTTACCCAGGAGTATACCTTACTTCCATGAGCCTAGGATACGTTGTTGCCAAATAAAAGCCGCGAGAGGAACCTATGAAACACCGTGTATAATAGTAATATGCGTATTATATTATAAGTATACATAGTATTAATAGTATATTTAGGTAAATAAAAGGATTCCTCAAAACGCTGTATAATGTCGTTTATTTTCAGAATATATTTTAAGTACCGGAGAAATACCAAGGGAATTGCTAAAAAAAAGTTCCATACAAATCATTGCCTTAAGTGAAAACGAGGGCGAGGCAGAAGTTGTCCACTTTAGCTTTATGTAATTTTTACAAGTGAGGATTTGGCAAACCAGGCTTCTAACTTTTTTCCAGATGGCTCTTCAATCCCTCTCACTAAATTTCTTTTCCCAGAGATGAGGAATCCTGCATTGATATCCTTTTCGAACAGATAAAGTAAGGAAGTTTTCACTTTGGAAGGGAAATAGTTTTTAACATCTCTTGTAGCTTAGGCACCAATTGTTTTTCTAAACACTATGAATTTTTTTTCTTGAAGAAATTCGAATAATACTCACATTACATACACAGGTCTGCAACGTAAAAGCTGTTTGAGTAATTATTTTAGCGACTTCCTATGTATTTTGGTGTGCTGAATAACCGAAAATGTAGAAGAATAAACCAAACAACTCGAAAAAAAAGTTTTTTTTTTTCTGCAGACCTGATTTATTAATTTGAAACAATTAAAAAAGATTCACTTAAGTCAACTAGGATTTCAAACAGTTTGACAAAAAGACCTATTACATGTTTGAAAATAATAATTGAGCCCCAGTTATGATACAAAATTTCAAACTTTGAAGTACTGTATAGCATTACATATTATTCAGAACACATCTGTCATTTTTTAAGCAAAAGAAATTTAATTATAAAAAAAGTGGTTGGTAAATGCAACGTATTACTAATCCTGTTTTATTGAATTTTTAATAGTAACTTATTGAACTAAATTTTTGTTTTTAATTATAATTAAAAGTCTCTACCTTTTAAATCCGAAGAAACCAATTCTAAACAAAATTTATGTACAAACAATGAAAAAAAATCCTTTACCACATTTAAAAAAATTGTTATTTACGACAATAACCCACATAAAAGTTTATACAATAAATAACAAAGAACTTTTGCTCAGAATAAATCAATTTTAAAATGCTAATATATTTATGTAGAATTCAAATTATAAAAATTTGTTTAGTGCATTAGTTTTAGGGAGAATCTCCATCATATTCTTTACTGAACCAAAGGAAATTTTTAAGTCAGGTATTGAGGTTAAGGAAACTTAGTTGATGGCCTCATACGATTTTAAAAAAGTTTAACCGCTTTGAACGACTGGCCTTAAGCCAAGTTGTGACAGGTAATTTGTCGAAAAATTTATCTCGTAGTCTTATCATATTATGGAACTAGAAGAACTTACGGGGAAGTTTCATATAATGTCTTCCAAGTTACATAAATTTTGCAAGCATCATAAATACAAAAGTGATTTTAAACTGCGATGAGCATTAAATCACATGTAAAGAGAAAATCCTCCTATCATAAGTGATGTGTTATTTTGTGTATTTAGATAAAAATTGAAGAATTAGAATGGTACAAGGGATCAATCAAATACTGATTATGTAAAATGGTCCATGCCTAGTATTGTCGTGTTTAAAATTTGAATCCTAAAACATCTGATTTTGGTGTATTCCATTTCTCTACATTTGCTTTTTGGTCAGTAATCAGTCTTTTTCTCCAGTATACTTTGTCTTTTCTCGCTTGGCGGCGGAGATAGCATTGTGGAAGGCAAAGAAAACCTGTTTTCACCGCCTAGCGACGGAAGACAAGCTTTACCTAACAACATAAAAACTTTTCATCTTATTGTTTTTTAGAATTGAGGGTAGGAAAAATCCAATTTTACCTAATTTTATGTTAAACAGGTTTTTTATTATAAAGTAGGATCATTGAGTCAACGAGTTTACTATACATAGAACAATGAACTGATTGATTTTAATAAGATTCACTTTAACGATATCAATTTACTACGAATCACAACCTTTTACCTTCTCATTTAAATTTTATTGACCCTGCAATATGAGAGTAAAAAAACAACTTACATGTTTTCAAATCATTAACTATGTAGTTCTCCGGAAAACCCGATAAGTCTACTTTGATCTCACACAAATTATAATTATTCATTCCACCATTCAAAACAGTATTTCGGCAATTAAAATCGTAGATTTGGTATAAGACGCATATAGACCTACCTATATCTACACGTATAGACCTGACCTACGCCAACCTATATCTGCACGTATACACCTACTCTATTTCTACGCGTATAGACCTACATTTTAAATGCAATTTAAAATATATAAATTGCTTACTCCAAAGAATTCTGTTCTCGTTATATTGATGGCGTTAACTGCATCTTTAGTTCTATAATGCGCGTTTTCGAGTCTCGCTGGAATTACTTGATATTGATGGAGGTAAGGTTCCTTACCTGCGCCCTGGACCCTAAATATTGTGGCATCCTAAATTGCCATTCCCACCTTAATTGATCATTAAAGATGCAAGTTTATCATTAGCAGCTGGAGATTAGATTAGTTATTCATGGCTAAGAAGTTTTCCTTAATGACCTCAACTGCATTTCCTAGAGAAGAATGACCAAATGATGTTATTTATTGTAGGAAAAGAGAAGAAGATTTAGATTTGGGATGCTATTTGAATTTTGATGAATTTTAAATATTTAACGGTTGATTTATTCGGAACTTTTTGTTCTAATTTTTAAACGGTAAATTCAGTTAATCTGGAAGGAAGGAGGAAGGGAGTTTTAAATATTCTTTGCCTCACTGCGAAAGAAAATAAAATTTTCATTGAAATATAGTTTATTTTACTAAAAGGACCTACGAGGCAAGTTTATCCAGAAGGATGTTAAATCAAAATATTTTTAATACTTTGTGTGTGAAAGTAATAATAAACCATAAAAATACTGAATTTTAGTAACAGAGAACATATGCTGTAAAGTTAACCCAGAGAGAAGATAGTTTTTAGTTTCCCTAAGACCTCACTTAGTATGAAGAACAACTTTTACTTTTAAAGAAATCGCCTTCAAGACTTAATGCTGTTGTTAAACTATCAATGATGCAATATATTTACTAAGTAGACCAGAAACCCTTAAGTAGTCTAGAGAAGACACGTGTTTTTTACATCATGATTGCAATTAGGGCATTTTTTTCCTTTCTCAATTACTCATTTTTCTTGTTAGATACTGTTACCACAGGATACGTATAATTAATATTCTTGTTTATTCTCAGCTTCTGTAATCAGAAAACATCAGATGACACCTTTGTTGCTGGACATGGAAAAACATTTTAACTTCATGCATTAATTATAAGTAAAAATAAAGGATTGTGTTAATAAATTGATGGATCATTATAATTACACTCTACCACCCTATATTTTGTTTTCTCTTTTTTCACATTCGAAAAAGTACTGAATTACTTGTAAATGGCAAATAAAAATAAAACGAACTAAAACCCTCAAAAAAAATAAGAATATTAAATAAATGCAAAATGAAATTCTTAATAAAACGTATAGTTGTAAAACCATCAAGGGTAAAATGAATATTCCTTAAAAAGTTCAAGATTTCCTGTTTTAATGATGTTAAAGCAAACCGCGTTATTATAAAAAGTAAAAATTCCCTTCTTAATCATTTTACCTGAATAAACGTCATACGTACTAAAATTTAATCTAAATGTAAATGAATCAAACAACACTTTTTCACAGTGTGCTATTGGAAAAATGTATTTATTTATTTATTTTAATTTCCTTCAACTGATGCCTTTAATCTACATCTTTTTTATGAAATTACGACAGGAGTATTCCTCATAATAGTTTTAATGTAATATAATAAGTTAATAATACTTATAACAAGTTATTATGGGGCTCGTTTATTCAAACACAAATACAACACAAAATCAATCATCAAATTTTCCCCTAAAATTGTTTTCAAATTCTTTTTACGTTTGTAGGAGTTGCAATAACCGTAGATCAATAGTAGTAAATGATATAGAAGCTGTAAGGCTTAAATTATATGAAGCTCAGTTTAAAAAACGAGGTCATTTAACATAGATTTTCCATTTCACTGCTTGCTTTTGGAACCCAAATGATACAAAAACCGACGCATTTCGGTTCCCTGATAGTAGATTGAATTCAACTGTAGTGTAGATGAACCGCCGTATAATCCAATGGAGAAAGATGGCGTCCTCCATTCATACCGAAAAAAATTTTTCCAATATTCTCCATCGCGTCGACTTTGGAATGATGAATGAAAACAACTTTTTGAAGTTGAGCTATGCGGTCCTGATATTTCTTTGGACTTATGGGTCTCGGCTCGTTGAAAAAAATAGTTTTATCATGAAAAACCAGGGATAAAGAAGACATGGTTTTGGTTAGGGTGAAATGGATGGTAGTGTAACTGGGGGATTCTTTGGGAAAACTTTTGGGTAAAAATGTGTAATTGAAAAGATGGACGATCAAAATAAAAAACCAGATATCGATAGTTGAGATTGGTATTGATAAACTTCTATCAAATATGTTATGCTTTAAATGCAATAGTAAATAAGAAAGTTCAAAGATATTTACGACCTGGTTAGTTCTTTCTACACAAAAGCCAACTTATCAAATCTAAATAATTGTTGAAAATGTTTATGAGAAATGTCAAAGTAAAACTTTTAAGGGTTTTATAAATTTAAAAAGAATTGCACAGAATATGAGGGAACTTAGAAAACTCGTTTAAATGGACACATTGATACACTACAACTAATTTTAATGTTTGAAGCTTATTTGTATCACACCATCAGCTTCAAATATTCTTCTTATATGCTAAATGATATATTAAAGTTTTTACATAAAGTTTTCAAGTCCAACTTTTAAGTAAAAACATACGATTTGAATTAGATAAATTGTATTTAAATGAAATATAAAGTGTAATAAAATGAGGATTTTCCCATTCATCTTAAAATATTTTAGTTACTCAGAACTCTATTTTAAAAGTGAAGTAAAAGAGTCGCATTACAAAAGAATAATAATTTTTATCTACACCACTACAATAAATATCATTAAACTATTCAAAGTTATGAAAAGAATGGTTTAAAAACAAAAGAGAATATCCTATCTCCAAAAACATGTCTTATTGTCTAATCCTAGATTCGCCACCGCATTAACATGAGATTTGTTCCGGACTCAAACAGTACGAGAAAACACACCGAATGTAATCCAATCCGGCTCACCTGAAAAATTCACCTATTTTCTCACAAACAAACCACCATCGCAAATAAAAAAAGAAGAAAAAGAAAGAGAGAAAGCTAACAACCCTCCCTTCTCTGTAGAAGGAAATTTTCTCCAACTTGTCCCACAAATCCGCGACAAAAGTTTCGGGAGAGAAAAACTACTTATCTCAGATCACCGCCGTCTAATCCTAACGAAACCCAAACAAGGAGGTTTTTTCTCCCTCTCCTTGTTGCCTTTTCTTACAATTTTAATTCCTTCATTAGAGACAGAGATGCATTCATCGTGTTGATTCTAGCAAGAAGTAGTACAGGAGTAAGGAGTGGTATAGGAGTAAGAAGAAGTGAACTAGAGCAATCTGAAGATGCATGTTCTTTTGTTTTTCTGTCTCATCTTTCTCCAACAAATGAATATTAATGAACCCGCTTTGCATGTTATTGTGGTATTTATGCATCGTTAAATGACAATCATTTGCTAGAGAAATTGTTTTTTTTTTCTGCTAAAGCTCTAGCGATTATTAGGGAGTAAGGGTTTAGTTTTCTTAACGAGGAAAAATAAGCTATAAAAATAAATGAATCGAATTAGTAGTTATAAAATGCTGTTTAATAATAATTGTGTTCATCACCGTTCTGCGTGTTGGGTGTTTTAGAGATAGTATTTTTCATTTGGATTCATTTAAGGGTATGAAATTCACACTAGTCACTGGATACGGAGTATAGAGCATTTTCAATCACATGACTCGGACCTAACAACGGCCTTAGCAACAGAAAATGTTACAGTTTTTTGCCCTACAGAGGTTAACAGTTACAGAAAATGACTGGCCATTTAATTCTTCTATTGGATTGGATGTTTAATTCTTTCCAAACCTTAAAAGATACCTTAATCTTATAACATTTAAGGTCTTAAAAATAATCCATACTGCAAAAGTAACAACTGATTTTTTTCATAGTTAGATTTTTTCTCAAATTTGGTAAACTATCACAAAACTTCCAACTCCATACATTCCACAAGACCTTTCAGTTTTCTTTCTCCCTTCAGACTCCAGTACAATATTTTCACATATTATTTTTCTCCTCATTTATGATGGAGAGAATCTGTGTTAACCACAAACATTTTTTTCACATTTATAAAATTCCAATATAAATAGTTGCATAAATTTCCTACTACAATAACAAGATATAACGGAGATTTAGAAAGAACATTTCTCATTTCTTACTATTGAATACTAAAACAATATTTATCTCTAAGGTATTGATAATATCTAGGTATTTTAAAGGGCCAATTATGCTTTTAATCTTTTTATGCTTTTTTAATCTAATTTTATGCTTTTTTAATGCAATCTACAAAAATACCAGCTTTCTAAATTTTTTATTACTATCCTCCTATCCCCAAATTGAATCTAATATTTCACAAAGCAAATCCCAAGCGAACCCCTTTTTAGCGGCGTTGCTACTCTTTTGTAAGCGACGGACAAAGTGATCGCAGCTGTTATCGGTTAAACTAAGTTTCGTTTAGCAGAGCGATGATATTTCTAGAAGAGCATAATCAGAAGCGGAGAATTGAGGCTTATTAACGCTTCACCGGGTTCGAATATCGGCGCTCAAGAGAGTTATGGTGTTTTTTAAGTCAAGCGGCGGCGGAGTTTTGAAAGGTTAGGTTATCTCTGAGAGTAAATCGCTAGTTAGAAAAATTACCTCTTTTGTTTTATAATAAAGGTTCCGAAACTACTGCTTTCGGGAAAGATTTGGTCACTATAATAGTTGAGAAAGATTAATTTTGCTCCCTCTCCTAAAGATAAGAAATAAATTTTATTTTGCGTGTGGTCTCTAAATTTTTGAGTTGAAACTATTAAAAATCTATGAAACAAGAACCTATGGGCAGAATGAGCTGTTGTGGTATTTTGATATTATTGCTTAATTTATGGTTTCAGTTTTTTAATCTCAATGTTTTTGTAGGAATTTTTAGAAGAGGGACCATTCAAATATTACGTAAGCACCTAAGGGGGGAAGGGGGTTTGCTCTTTTCTTATTTTTCCTAACAAGGGGGTAGGAGTGATTGTTTCGAACACTGCATTTTTGAAAATTTCTTATTTACAACATAAATAATCCATGATTCAACCAAATATAATTTTTATTTTGTAAAAAACAACAGTGGGGGGGGGGCCGGGAAGTTTTCTTACATATTTAAGAGGGGGTTGCGGTTTGCTTATTTTTGCAGACAAAGGGGGAGGGGGGTCAAAAATGCCTAAAAACATGCTTACGTAATATTTTAACGGACCCAGAGTATTCTTGCATAAAATAATTTAATAAAAATTTATTTTCTTAAATCTAGAACTAGTTTTAAAGTTGTTATTATTCTGTAAAAATAATATTGTGAATTCCGTCGTGAATTAATCCAAGCAATTATTGATTAGTAAAAATTTCTAGTTGCTTTCAAACAGGAATGTATAGCTTATTTTCCATAACATTTTTATTCAATAAAAATAAAGGAAACGTTTTGTCTACGTTAATTTTAGTATTAAGTGAGACCAGGGTTCGGGTTTTATACCTTTATTTGTCTCTCTCTTATTTTCTTATTTGACTCTTCGAAATTTTAGTACAAATTTATGATAGGCATATGCATTTCTCTCTTTGCCAAAAAACGCTTCTCGTTATAATTATACTGTTAATTAGTTATGCAATTAAGAAATATGACATTAAATTATAAAATAGAAGTTTCATAGATAATACAAAATTAATAGAAAATTCCCCAAAGACACGGAAAAAAGAACTCAAGAATGTTGTGGTAATTCCAAACATAAAAACTCATGCATACTCGTAAAAATTTGTGAGAAAGTTCTTTTACGAAAAAGTGCTTGTAAAAGTGAAAAAAAAACCTTCAGTGTTTTTAAGTTATAACTCAGTAGAAGATCTAGAAAGCTTTGTTACATGGAAGCTGTATTACTTACTAAGCTACTACCAAGCTATATAAAAATTGATAGCACGAGAAAAAGATTTACACTATTAAGAAAGCCGAATATATTTTCCTATCTACAATATATTTTATCTCGTTCAAAATTTTCTTCATCTTAGATTTCAAAATCTTATCTTATAACAAAACTATTAGAAACTCTTCCCCCTTCTCTTAAACATGATGAAGGTGGAAAATAAGAGCAACTAAACTTTCATACCACCAAACTTGATAGGCTCCAAGTTACATGAAAATAAAATTATACTCCTTAGATACATAGTTCTTATCTGTATGGATTCCTTCTACTTTTAACACTTCTTGTAGAATCAACTATGCTCTGGTGCCTTAAAGAGAAATGACAGCCCCCCCCCATTTCCAGACCATATCTCAGACATGCATTACACGTATCCCATGATACTTAAAAGGAAGATAACTTTTTGTGTTGGACCGAAAAATATTTTAAAACATATTTTCAGTCACGTAAGAAGATTACATTGTGGTAGAGTTAAGCTTGCATCCTAAGTGCATAGAGAAAAATGGATGTAGAATCACGTACATTTCGGGTCATTATACCTTCATGCTGGATTTTATGAGTGCTTTTATTTTTCATTTAAGTAATGTCTTGATTCATGATTTACTTTGTTCTTGTGTGTTAAAAATTGAGATGGAAAAACTAGTGCACCTTTTTGTTATTTCTCGGTTCTCTTCAAAAGCTTTTAATGTAATTTTGAACAAGAGCTTTCTAAATTCTAAATGGTGGTCGGAGCAGTTAAAACTCGAGGATCTTCAAGGTTGTGAAAAACGCGACCTACAAAATACCTTGTATGTTTCATTTTTGAATAAAAGACCTTTTTTTTTTCTTTTTAGTTTAAAGTTTAGTTAAAAGTTTATCCTTTGAAAAGAAAAAATGTTTAACCCATCGTAGGTTTCCATAAAAATTATCACAAAGGGATATCTTCTTCATATTTTCCAAACTAAAAAATACTAAAAGGATAACAATAATTTAATTTTTTCAAGGTTCTTAGGGGTTAAACAAAATATTTTTAAAAATGCAATGGTTTAAAATATTCATATAATACTAGCTTATTTAGTTTATTTTTTTATTCATAAATATTTTTCTAGGATACGGTTACATCGATCGATCTTTGTGAAGTATATTTAATAAGAGGTAGAACTTTTAAGTTAGTGTTTACGAAATAGTAAGTGCAAACTTTCAAGTAGTCATAACTCATTGTCTCTTCAGCTACGTTAAATATCTCCAAAAACATTAAATATCGCCAGTTATTTATAGATTTTACTAGCATGTGAGTATGAAGAAGCATCGTATTTTCAAAGCAGTATCAATAGTACAAACTTTCCAATTGAGTCCAGGCATTAAAATGTTTTACTAAGAAAAAGCTTACTTGGATATTTTGTAAATTTGATTCTTTTAAGAGTTCATCTTATATGTTTTTACAGTTTTGACAGCCAATTTACATTTCTTAGTTACGACACAATAATTTACGTATCTAAACTTAAAAAAACTTTAGTTTCTTCCTGTTATCAGAAACACATAAACCTACCAAATATAACACCCCATTAAACATCTCCGATATCACTACTATTATTTCCCGACACATCTTTCACAAATCGTCAAAACTGGCGAATGAATATTCCACTCGATGTCCACCAAGAGAAATAACATATTCAAAAAACCTCGAGGAAAAAAAAACTTGATTACATGGAATGATCGATTCTCTCCCGTCTCCGATTCCTTTCAATCTACATCTCGGAATCGAATGCGACCAGTAATGAAGTGCTGTTGCAATCATCCCAAAAACTTCCAGAACTAAAGAAACTAGCTTTTTTGCCCCTGTTTAGTGATGGAAATTCGATCCTTAATCCCAGAAGTTCCAGAACTGGAGAGCAGCCAATATAGAACAAGGAATCGGGGGTCGTTTTTCTTAACCGTGATTCGGAAGTGCCTTGAGGAAATGAATACTTTACTCGGATTATTTAAATTGCTTTTAAGAAATATGACTGATTTTGATACCCCAGATGACTTCTGAGACGAAATGGCAATTTCTTAGTTTGAAAGCATTTAGAGAAGTGAAACATGTATGGTCGTATTTCTCTCGTGTTTAGGTTTTCAGTTTGAAAAATAACTGCAATATTTTTTGTGAGAGACAATTTAGAAAGATGGTGATTTAAAGAACACCATATCTTCACGTTTATTAATTATAAATTCATATATATTTTACCGGACTTCAGTTCGAAATTTTTATGGTAATATTTCAAACTTTGAAACATAACTTCGGCAAAAGAATATCTTACATTTTAGACTTTAAGAAGAGGTATATTTAATTTGATAAATACGTAAAGGAAAGATCTCTAGAACATACATTTCATACTTGTGAGAAGTTAAATACATTTTTAAAACACGAAGTATAATTTAAAACGTTATACTGGATGTATAGAATTTATATTTTTATTCTGAGAAAAATTTTAAAGAAGTATGAAAAAAAAAAGAACATTTCATAAAACATATACATATAAACTGTGTTATGCATTCTTATTTTTTAACCTTAAAACTTATACATATATTCAAGGTTTTTTCTACGAAAATTGAAAATGGAGGGAAAAATACTTAAAATAATTTAAAAGATAAGCTTTCATATCACTTACTACAATTTAGTTTTTTATTCCCTGCCCCTTATACCTACTTTTAATACCTTTAAAAATACGTAACGCAAATAATATCTTCCAAAACCCTTTCACAGGGTTGGCCTTCAACTTTATTTCTGCTTTTCAGTACGTACCTCCAAAGAGCTGGGTACTTTAACACACATGTAACAACTCCAACTGAATATAGAACACCCCCCTTTTTCTTCCTTACGAAGAACATCGGAACTTCTCCTGAAAGGCAGCACCAGAAAGAAATAGCATTTTGATTCAGTCAATAATATTTCCTCTCTAGATGGAGAGCTCAAATGGAAAGCAAACGTCCAGTGAGTTTTTTTTACCATTACCAGAGTAGCTTTTTGCATTTAAAAAGAGTACTCGCAAAGGTCAGCATAGCCGGTTCATTTAGCAGCCAGAGAGGTTCTGGAGAGGCACATCCTTGATTACAATAACTGTAGTATCGTGTTTCAGTAATTACAACATCACTCTGGAAAGACATGTTCGAGTGCTCTATTTTTATGTCTGAGAGTAACTTGTCCATACTAGGTTTTCAATGAGTTGGGGTCATTCATCTATCTTTCGGCATATTGATGTTCCCTGTTTTAAATTTGTTAATATAGTTACTACAGAGCTAAATTTAAAAAGGAATTACTCAAAAGTAAAGTATATTTCTATACATGAATAGAGTCACAAAGGGCACATACTGAAGTATTGATAGGACTAATATTTTCTCAATTAATGAAATAGAATTTTTTTTTTGTTTAATCCGTATTTGGTCACGTATTTTCAAAAGAAAATAATTTTTGTGTTTTTACGTGCAGTTAGTTGATGACAGAAAAAATTATATTTATGACACTCTGTTTGCCACGATAGTAATTATTTAATTCCTTATTTATTTTGCTATATATGTATTTGCTCATTGTTGTTCATTTGTGTATTCTATTGCCTATAATATTTTATTTTGTTAAGTTACTTTACATATTTATTTACTCACATATATGGATCAACTGATCCCCGGTGATATTTCTATTTTATTAATGTATTTTTGTTCTGCTTAGTAAAGTTCTGTTTTGTTCAAAAAAAATAAATTCGAAGATATTTAATACATAGAAAAAATTTTAAAAATTAATAATAAAAATACTAAAAATAATAATACTTAATAAACTAAGAGTTGAATGTAATTTGTTGTTACAAAGTACGAAGGTAATTCTATTAGTATATTGTACTACAAATGTATGTTATAAAAAATTATAAACATATGGTGAAGTTCATTGGAAATATTGCAAATCATAAATGTAACAATTTTTTACAGGAAAATAGTAAAAGGCAATATCCTAATGAATGATATAAAAATTTTTCTTCTTAATATCTTAATAAATTTAGGATTTACTCGTATTTTATTTTCTTGCATGTGGATAGGGTTTTCAAAACATTTTGTCAAAGACAATTCACGCTTTACTTATACCAATGTGGATTTGTGTGGATTTGTAAATAAGTATTTATAAAAATAGTGTAATCCACACATTTTTATAATTCATACATGAAACAGTATTTATGACTTTAATAATACTTTTAATTTTTTACAAGACTTATAAAATCCCAAAACAGTTTTTAATATTGAAAATAAAAAACGCGAATTCGAAAAAGATAACGCAATTTTTTGTAAAAGATCAAAATAGTTGACAAATTCCAATATCGTCTTCACAATCAGAAATAAAACACTCGAACTGAACTCATAATCCACTTTTTTCTGTACAAATATACAAAGGAAAATAGCGAAGAAAAAATGTAATTCTTAGAAAATCCTTTTCATAAAACTAAATTTTTATGTTATTTAAACTGCATTTATGTATAAGAGAACGAATAGAAATACAGATATTCTATGAAAGTATGTAATTAAAAACCATTAAGTTAACAATGATTAAAAATTAGTTTATCTTTCCATTTTCTAAAATGACAAAGATTAAAAATATGAGTAATCTAGGATTTTATTAGTACAAAATTTGCTTGTTTAATAAAAACTTTACTTATTTCGTAATATTTTTAATTTTTAAATCACTTTAAGATTTTGATTTTATGTAATAAAAATTAAACTATATTTATAAATAGCCTACTTATAAATAGTACTATGTAATTAAGTATAAATTTCCATAGAAACGCCCATCCACCAGTTTTTTAATAGACGACATTAGTCATTACGTCACTTGCTTGTTTGGAAACGTTGATTCCATCCGTGATTGGTTCCGTACGGATCCGTACGGATTTACTTCCAATCACGGAACCAATCACGGATAGAATCAACGTTTCCAAACAAGCAAGTGACGTCACACTAATGTCGTCTATTGTTGTCTTTCAGAAATAGTATAAAACGTTACATGCCTACAGATTATCATGTACTGATATAATGATATTCTCGATGATGACAATATTGCATCCTATTGAAAATCGTGATACAGCGAAACTGTCTGAGAGAATGTTATTGTACAGGATTTTGTTAAAACAAATAATTAACCTATATCAAATTGGTTTCTGATCTTAGAAACTATCTCATTTATACAATACGACATTCAGTTATTTTTTATTAAATTAAACATTTATTTGCTCCAAACAAATTTTCTCTGCCTAAACAAGTTAGAGAATCAGTTACTTAACTTTTTGAATAACGGATGATTTTGCACGAGAAAAAATTTGTGATATAGCACATTTTAAGAGAATATTTCAGCTTGAACTTTTAAGAATTAACATCCACTTTGCTCATATGATAATCACAAAGCTTCGTAAGAAAAAGTTTGAATTTCGACCTCGTTGCGCAAAGGTCCAAATAAGGTGACTTCAAATAATGTGTATCATATAATATCTTTTCTGAAATATTGAAATTTGATCTTTTAATTCGATTTTTTTTTAAAACAAGCCGAATCACCGTATTCAGACTGCCCCTAATTTCCTTACAACAAACTGATATTGTATCCACCAGTTTTTAAATTGTTGTAATTCAGAAATGGTATAAAACGTTACATCTGTACTGGTTCTCCTACAGGTAGAGTGAATTTCTCGATGATGACAATTGGTTGGCTCAATTGAAAACCGTGAAACTGAAAAATTGTCTGAGAGAAATGCATAATCACAGCATATTATAGGAAAATAGTTGACCTTTACAGATCTAATCCCCCATCTATAGATATTTTAGAGGAGCTCTTTCTAAACTTTTTAAGTCACGGAAAATTTGTAGGAAAAGTAGTAGTGATAGAGCACATTTTTTTTAAAGATAATAATTTAAGTCCACCGCATAATCTTAATAATATGGAATTACAGCTCTGGAGCCTCCCACTTAAAACCAGGTTTTACGGGAATACCTCATAAATATTGGACCAATCTTTCATTTACGCATATTGTTCGAAATTTAACCGTGAAACTTTTTTTTTCAATTAAAATTCATCGGCATGAGCAAACCAAAGAGAAACCTGTTGGTTTTGAGTTGACCTCATTTAGTCATATTTTCTTATTTATAATTGAGCAGTTTATGCTTTTTCTTGTGTTTATCAAATATTCAAGGGTTCTTCTTTTATAAATAATAATTCTGTAAAATGCTACATTTTGGAAATTAGGGGAGGTAAAGGTGTGTTCACTTATTGGAAAGGTTAACTATAACATTTCCTAGTGAATTCTCAGTTCATTTAGTAATAATGGAGCTTGGAGGACAGGCAACAACGTTGCTAAGGCTGTTGTTCACCCGTTGCTAGAGGTTGTTAGGGGCGGAGTCTTGTGATCGCAAATGCTCCAACAGAAGCATTCGCACATGACGTCACACTTGATGAAGTGGATAGGCGTGGAGGACAGGAAACAACATTGCTAAGGTCCGAGTCATGTGATTGAAAATGCTCTATTAATAATAGTTATTAATAGACGTGATGGATATTTTTAAGGTAAACATTTTGATTAAATTATTGATTAGTTAGTTATAAATATTAAATCTTTCAGGAGAGTGTTTTTCATGGAGATTACCTGTGACGTATATTTGCAAAGTTGGTTGAGGTTTCTTCTGCTAATTTTCATAATTATAATATTTTACAAAGTGAGTTAAGTTCAGTAAGCTGTGTTTGTGAGGATTGCTAAGCAATCCAAAAGTTCCTGCTACGGGGGTTGGTGAGCGATAGCGAACAGGGGGCGGTAGCCTCCATAGTAATAATAAAAAAAACTTCTAAAGAGAAAAGTTGTGAACCCGTTTTCCGATTTCAATTTTACTGTTTATTCTTCTACTAATGCATGACAACTCATCTGAACTTTAGTATTTTTATCTTTTTATTTTATCTCTTTCGTCACACCCTATTAAGCATCCAGTCGGCTACTCCATATAATATACTATGTTCAACAAATACATATCCACCAGTTTTTCAAATTTTATAAGTGAGAAATAGTATAAAAGATTACATCTTCACAGATGTTCATAAAGAGTGAGTTCCCGATGATGACAAAAAGCACTAGAATATTGAAAGTATTTATGAAACAAAATTTGTCTGAGGGAAATTCTAAACGTATGTATTCAAACATATTGTATAAAAATATTCAATCGTATTCTACCTGCATATATACCAAAAAGTATTAGATCTTAAAATCTATGTCTATTATTAAACCACTGTTTAATTAATTTTTCAAATTCACTTTTGGGTCAAAATATTTTGCTACCTATATTCTTTAGAGTAAACGATATTAATTTGTTATATATCACATTTAATGGTAACATTCGTTTTGAAAACATGATCAGTTCATTGAGTAATAATGGAGCTTGGAGGACAGGCAACAACGTTGCTAAGGCTGTTGTTCACCCGTTGCTAGAGGTTGTTAGGGGCGGAGTCTTGTGATCGTAAATGCTCCAACAGAAGCATTCGCACATGACGTCACACTTGACGACGTGGATAGGCGTGGAGGACAGGCAACAATGTTGCTAAGGTCCGAGTCATGTGATTGAAAATGCTCTATTAATAATAGTTATTAATAGACATGATGGATATTTTTAAGGTAAACATTTTGATTAAATTATTGATTAGTTAGTTATAAATATTAAAACTTTCAGGAGAGTGTTATTCATGGAGATGACCTGTGACGTATATTTGCAAAGTTGGTTGAGGTTTCTTCTGCTATTTTCATAATTACAATATTTTACAAAGTGAGTTAAGTTCAGTGAGCTGTGTTTGTGAGGATTGCGAAGCAATCCAAAAGGTCCTGCGTAAGCAGCTTACGGGGGTTGGTGAGCGATAGCGAACAGGGGGCGGTAGCTCCATAGTAATAATAAAAAAGACTTCTAAAGAGAAAAGTTGTGAACCCGTTTTCTGATTTCAATTTTACTGTTTATTCTTCTACTAATGCATAACAACTCATCTGAACTTTAGTATTTTTATCTTTTTATTTTATCTCTTTCGTCACACCCTATTAAGCATCCAGTCGGCTACTCCATACAAAATAGACTATGTTCAACAAATACATATCCACCAGTTTTTCAAATGTTATAAGTGAGAAATAGTATAAAAGATTACATCTTCACAGATGTTCATGAAGAGTGAGTTCCCGATGATGACAAAAAGCAATGGAATATTGAAAGTATTTATGAAACAAAATTTGTCTGAGGGAAATTCTAAACATATGTATTCAAACATATTGTATAAAAATATTCAATCTAATTCTACCTGCATATATACCAAAAAGTATTAGATCTTAAAATCTATGTCTATTATTAAACCACTGTTTAATTAATTTTTCAAATTCACTTTTGGGTCAAAATATTTTGCTACCTATATTCTTTAGAGTAAACGATATTAATTTGTTATACATCACATTTAATGGTAACATTCGTTTTGAAAACATGATCAGTTCATTGAGTAATAATGGAGCTTGGAGGACAGGCAACAACGTTGCTAAGGCTGTTGTTCACCCGTTGCTAGAGGTTGTTAGGGGCGGAGTCTTGTGATCGTAAATGCTTCAACAGAAGCATTCGCACATGACGTCACACTTGACGACGTGGATAGGCGTGGAGGACAGGCAACAATGTTGCTAAGGTCCGAGTCATGTGATTGAAAATGCTCTATTAATAATAGTTATTAATAGACATGATGGATATTTTTAAGGTAAACATTTTGATTAAATTATTGATTAGTTAGTTATAAATATTAAAACTTTCAGGAGAGTGTTATTCATGGAGATGACCTGTGACGTATATTTGCAAAGTTGGTTGAGGTTTCTTCTGCTATTTTCATAATTACAATATTTTACAAAGTGAGTTAAGTTCAGTGAGCTGTGTTTGTGAGGATTGCGAAGCAATCCAAAAGGTCCTGCGTAAGCAGCTTACGGGGGTTGGTGAGCGATAGCGAACAGGGGGCGGTAGCTCCATAGTAATAATAAAAAAGACTTCTAAAGAGAAAAGTTGTGAACCCGTTTTCCGATTTCAATTTTACTGTTTATTCTTCTACTAATGCATAACAACTCATCTGAACTTTAGTATTTTTATCTTTTTATTTTATCTCTTTCGTCACACCCTATTAAGCATCCAGTCGGCTACTCCATACAAAATAGACTATGTTCAACAAATACATATCCACCAGTTTTTCAAATGTTATAAGTGAGAAATAGTATAAAAGATTACATCTTCACAGATGTTCATGAAGAGTGAGTTCCCGATGATGACAAAAAGCAATGGAATATTGAAAGTATTTATGAAACAAAATTTGTCTGAGGGAAATTCTAAACGTATGTATTCAAACATATTGTATAAAAATATTCAATCGTATTCTACCTGCATATATACCAAAAAGTATTAGATCTTAAAATCTATGTCTATTATTAAACCACTGTTTAATTAATTTTTCAAATTCACTTTTGGGTCAAAATATTTTGCTACCTATATTCTTTAGAGTAAACGATATTAATTTTTTTTATATCATATTTAATGGTAACATTCGTTTTGAAAACATGTTGATCACACAAAAAAAACTTCTTCAGGAAAGTCGTGAATTCGGTCTGAACAGAGGGGAATTTTCACTTCAGATCGAATTAATTATATTGAAAAAAATTAAAATCTTTGATCTTGTTATGCTAGAGCCAAACGATGTCTTATTTTACTTTTATTTTTTTCGTTAGACTTGTACTAATATATAATTTTTTTAAAATCATACAATTTTGATTCTTTATTTCCTTCTTCCCTAAGATGGCCCAAAAATTCCTTTATCTTTATTTTTCCCACGACAAGGATTGCATCAAGTAGGAACGTTTCAGTAAGAATTCGAATGGGAAATAAGACGCAACGATAATTTTTTATCACGTTTAGCTTTACAAATATTTTAATTTTCTTTTTTTAAAAGATATTCTTTTATGGTATTTCACTTTGTAAACTTGAGAAAAATTAAATTAAAATTTTACTTTGAAATCTTGCTGAATAATCAAAAACATTGTAGTCGGTATGTAACAAGTATTTCTGAGCATAGTGCACTTTATAAAACGAAAAAAAATATCTCCCTGTTACGAAGTATTCTAAGCTAACATTTTTACAATATGTTCAAACAAAACTTTTAAAAAAAATTCTTAAAAAAAAAATAAATTTTGAAATGTTTACATTTTATTAGATTACGGATAAGGTTTCAGTTACATATCCAATTGACCAATTGACGCCACATTTTATGATGATACAAATACCTTTCACGTTTTAAATAATATGTACTTTAAAATACTTTCCAAAATAAATATCTTCCAAAGACTGATAAGAGTATCTTAAAAACTTACATATATACTATTTAATGTTATAACTTCATACATTTTGCTTAAAATTCATAAATTTTAGTTTGATAACTGAAATTAATTGTTTGTAAACATTGAGCCCTATTATTTTCAATGGTTTAAAAGGTATTATTATTTAGCAAGTCTGGGTTGAAACCATATGCCATTAGAAATATACTATATAGATATAGAATATACTATTAGATATTTATGGTTACCGAGCCTCTTTGGGACATATGATGTCCACTCTAATATACTATTAGATCATGGATATGGAAAAAATTTTTAATTTAATTTCTTTAGAAATTATAATAGCTTACTCCAAAATCCTCAAAAGAATCCGAACACTTTGATACCAAAGATGTGTCATCCGGATCAGTAATTTAATAAAAAAAAGTTTTTCTCTGGAATCCGTTGACCATCAAAAACATTTTTTTAGAATGTAGAGATACTAAACTTAAAAGTGTTTTTAAAAGGTTTGTTTGGATATATTGTACAAAATTTAAGCTTCACCGCGTGTCCCTTCAATCTCATCACCATTATTGATTAAAAGAGCTTGGGAACCTCTTTTTGGAAGGATTTAGATGGGAAAAAAAGATATTTTTAAAACAAATATATATTGAACTTAAAATGCTTTTAAAAGGCTTGTTTGGATATATTATACAAAATATTAGCATAATATTTCGTAATGGGCAGATTTGTGTTTTCGTTTTATAATATGTGCACTATGCCCAGACAAATCAGTGGTATCATGCTTTTCAAATTTACGACCCAGATGTTATTGTAAAGAACACGAAGCATCAGTTGGGTTGAACATTTTATACCCTTTCTTAATTATATTTAAAAACTGGTGGATACGTTATTACATAGGATAGGGGCATCCATAAATTACGTGAGGTCAAAAAGGAGGGGAGGGGTTAGGAAAAATCTCACCAAATCTCACCAAGGGGGGAATAGGATAGCTATAAAAGTGTTTTTTAAAACACTAGTAAAACGAAAATATGTAAGAATAAAAGTAACACTTAATGTAAGTTTTTTCTCTTTATTTTACATCTAAGTAAGGAAAATAATTAGTGAATTACATTTTGAAAAGCAAATGCTCATTTACCTCTAGCTACAAATGTGAACCTGGAAGCTTAGTCCAAAACTGAAAAAAAAATATCGTCCTGGGTGGAGCTGGATAGATTTTTAGTTTTTGTAAATCCGTTCTCAAATTTTTGACAACTTCTAAAAAATAATACAAACCTGTAATTTAAAATTTTAAAATTGTGCACATACATAGAGGATTTCGGTTCTCGCTATTCGTCTGCTATTGAAAATAGCAAAAAATAGCAGTAAAAAACCAAAATGCAAAATAAAAAACGAAACAATTAACATCTTTCTTTAAAAAGTTTAATTGAGGGAAAAAATTAATGTTAACTAGCATGGAACCAGGTCCTAAATGAAAACCCTTAAGAACTCTTCACATTTTATCGTGTTCTTCATCTTCTTTGATTCCGGAAATTCTTTTTCCCCTTTTCGTTCATGAAAAATGCTGATGGAGAAGTTTGGGTGAAGTATTTGGGCTTGTACCGGGCATGTCCTTTCATAAAAATGAGCTTCATATCTTAATCCAGAGAATTGTTTTCAACATAATTTGTAAAGGATAAGAAAATGATTATTGTAGTATTTGTTAAGTTTCTATAATTTATCTGGAGCAACCGTCGTTAGTGAATTTTGAACAAATAAACCTGTCACAAACCAAAACAATTTTCTTATTTATTGATATTGACACCTTAAAACATACTAATTTAAAAAAAAAAAAAAGGAAAAAGTTCCAAGTTTTCCCTTACAGCACAAAAATCACCGTGACGAACCAAATGACCACACTTGTAACATGTCACAATGTGACTAAAATGTGACTTCACAGGGAGATCGCATTGTGATCTCATCCAACTTTACTAGCGTGGGAACTCTGCGACGTGACAGTTACCCCTCAATGTGATCTGTCACACCGTGATGGTGACTATAAATAAATATGATCACCAATTTCCAGTTAATGAACACTGAAAGTAGTAACCAGTTTTAGTATTTTGTAAAACTCTTTAGATTAGTTTATCAAAAATTATTTATGATCACTATCATCATTTTTCTATCAGATGGTTGTTAGGAATGCTTGGCAAGTTCTCTCACCTTCTTGACAACGCTATAGGATGCAACCAAAATATGTCTACTACTAAGGTAGGTATCAAATCAAATTTTTATCGCATTATAATTTTTTTCGGTTGTAAACTTAAAACTTTGATTTTTCAATGAACATTGTGGTTCAGTTGGGGGGGGGGATATTTTATATTCATAAAGCTCTACTCATATCCACCCATGTGATTGTTTAATTGATTCCCTCTTAATAATTTATTTAAAATAATGGTTTAGCTTTTCATCTTATATATTAAAATAATTTGGTTTTTCTTTCGGCCGGCCGCCAGGCCGCACCCCCGTTCCGATTTGGACAAACTCGGACTTGATCGAAAGCTCTCCACCCCTATATGAGCCAATAATATATCACGTTCCTCCAAAGCATTCCATTTTTAAATTATGCGGTTTTTTCGTTTTGCCCCCATGTTAAATCTATGGGGAGGTTTCGTTCGGCCGGCCGCCAGCCCGAACCACTGAACCGATTTGGACAAACTCGGTCTTGATCGAAAGATTTCCACCCCTAGATGAGCCAATAATATGTCACGTTCCTTCAAAGCATTCCATTTTTAAATTATAAATTTATTTCAATTTGCCCCATTGTTTTCAGTTAATATTTTTACCAACACAGGCAAAGCGTCTTTTAAAGAGCGTGAAGAAAATCTACTTTGAAATTATCAAACTTCAATTTTTTGACGTTTTACTAGATTTATCGCAACAGGATACTAGGCATATTGGATTTATAAAAAAAAAATTACTGATACAGGTTTAATTGAAGTATTACTTATTTCTCTTCAGATGACGCAAAATAATAAATTAGTTGTGGTTAAAAAAACCTATAATTTGATTGAAAATATTGAATAGTTTAGCGATGACGATGCAGCTTAAAAAATTTAACTGCGCTGCAAGCGATAAATAGTAACGAGCGAAGCTCGCATCAGCGCCAAAGGCGCGTAATCTAGCTGGTAAGACGCGGTTTTGCCGGGTCAAACCAGCTAGTTAGGTTTTAAAAATGGAATTCATATTTTCAATTGAGTTTAGTGAGAAATTTCCAGTGGTGGTGAGAAATTTCTAATCATAAAATGAACGAAAAACATTTTTGTATGAATTTCCCATTTTATACATGAAATCAGTGATAAAGTACTCGTGTTCTATCCATAATGTTAAGTCTTTCATTAAAAAATATCATTGCAATTAATTTTTCTTCAAACAAAATCTATTTTTGTAAAGCGATGTTATATTTTTATTTTATTCCGTAGAGGCCCACAAACAAAAACTTCTAATACAACAAATTCAATATCCCCTACGAAAGCAAATTATTTGCTTGCTAAGATTGCAAACTCATGCAACGATAAATTAATTAATACGCAAAGCTAATTAATCTACTCATTCGTTTTATACTTCCTTCACTACAGAAAAGCTTAATGGTCCATACGAACTGAAGAAGGCTTTATAAAATAGGGACAATTAAGGGCGCAGTTAATTTTGCAGTAGTAGATCCATCAAGAAACACTAATTGATAGATAGGAAGAATAATTAACAGGAGTTTTAATAACAAAGATAGCTTTAAAGATTGATGGGTTAGTTTATTGTTTCTCAATTGGTGGTCCATGAACCACAAGGTTCTCGTGAGTCTTATAAAATTGGTTCATTAAAATAGTATTGCAATTGTGGAATTTAAGAACTTATATAACATGTAACTAAATAATAAATTTAAAAAGGTAAGTATTTTCTACCTAATCAAATAATCGATATTTGTGGTAATTTGAATAGAAAAGAAAAACATGTATAAATGGCTACACAGAGGGTTTTCCAACTGGTTTTTAAAGGGGTTCGCTATGAGAGACAGGTTCTGAAGAACTAGGTTAATTAAAATATTTTGTGATTAACCAGAAAGAGCTACAAAAACAATTATAATCTTCGAAATAATTTGATTCATATACAAGAAAGATATGAAGTGCGTTCATGAATTAAGACATTCATTCACAAAAAAAATTAAAAAAATAAATTTATGTTACCTAGTCAATACCAAATTTTGTAGCAATCTTATTTGTGACAGGTAACTTGAGAGTGAAATTACATTGCTGCTAAGTGTAGAACATATATAATTTCTTTGATTTTCAGAAAGAAACTCAAATTTGATGATGATGATGATAAAAAAAAAAGACTCTAAGAATAATTTTATCACCACCAATTTAAGAGACGATGATAACCAAACATAAAAATTAATACTTTGTTTAATTGCTTAATTATACAGAATGAAATAATATGAAATGAATCCAAGACCCGTAATGACTGGTTTTTATCAATCAGTTATTTTACGGCTGCGTTCACCACTACCTTGATTTACGGTTAACTTGGAATCTAGCTTTTACGACAATTCTGAATGACATAAAACTTTTTTCCGTTTTTCAATTACCAATAAGAAGTTTTGATTCCAGGTTAACCAATACAAATTGTCTTCATCTTGTTACATTCCAATAACTTCCAATGGTTTCTGTAGAGACATCCCATTCTTGCAACCACCATATAAAATAGTATCAAATAATAACACAATTTACCTACTCTAGGTTAAAAGTGCGTTACCTGTTACATTGACAGGAAATGTTTTTGAATTACTCTATCCAAACCTGGAAAGGTTAATCAAATCATTAATTGATATGACGAACTATCCAAACTTTCGATATGCATATTGTATATGTGACACAAACATGCAATACAGATTAGTGTGACATCATGAATGACTGTGTCGCGTGTAAATATAGAAGACCCTGCCATGCGTATTAATTAAATGTCGCCTAACAGGGGTGGGCATTACATTTAAACTCGGGGCTCTGTAAACTACCTGGATCAGTTCATACACTATGAGTTTCACAAACTCCTAATTTCCGTCCAATATTGACGAGCCCATAGGCGGTAGTTTTAGAATTCTCACTTAGTGCACTTTCACGCATCTTAGTTCAGAATATAACTGGTTAGCTATGAATTTTGAATGTCATGTTAAATGCCTTCAGCACGATTTCGGAATTGAAGGTAAGGGATATTAAAATAACTTTTGATAAAATATATTATTTCAGTTAATATAGAAGTAGAATTTTGTCCTTTCGCAACGAATACTATACTTAGACAGCAACGTTAGATGACCCTATGACGTCACCAACAAACAAAGTAGTTCCCATCGCGGAGTCTGAATTTTGAGGGAAATGAAGAACATCAATTTAAAAATATGATTATTTTGTTAAACCCATGTATATATTGTGTCTTTTTATCCCGATTTGCGTATCAAAACTCCTCCTAGCAACCCAACAAGTTTTGTGTTTACCCATTTTCTCCTTCCGCGTAGTGACGTACTGGGTTCAGGAAACGTTGCTGCCGAGTATAACAGTTTCCTAATTCTACACACATTTTCTCTCTACAAACAATATTTATCTTAAGTCATTTTTTGTACAAATTTCAAAGCATAAATGGCATTATTATTCATGCATGCTGAAAATCAAATACGCTTAAAAAAAATTTAGGTATTTTTTTTAGAAAGTATAAGCGATTTCCATCACAGTTTTTTATGCGAACAACTCAGGTTTTCTAAACTATACATTTTATCACGCCTTTATTGACCAGTTTCCATTATTTTGTCATCAGTCAAGACAAAGCCCGGACATTTTACCATATGTGACAGTTTAGTCGATGATACGATAGAAAAGTAAAGCCCTTTCCGTCAACGTATAACTTCAAAATGGATAGAAAATGCCACTTTTATTTTTCTCACTTCTGATTTTCTCTATAAAAAATTGTGGAATGAAATAAAGAAGGGGAGAAAAATGTCAGCTTAAGTTTTGTGCCATTAATGTGTCAATTACTGTTACGTTTCATAAATCGTTCTTTAAGAGGGGTCTTTTTTGCTTTTACCTCTAATATTATAGTCGAACCTCTTTTTATATAATTTATAAAGTGGTTTTTTTTACATTTGATTTAATCTAATGTAATAAATCTAGATTGGATTATGACAAACTAAGCATACAGTGTTTCTTTTCATACAAACTGATGCATTAAGAAATTCGCATAGGGTGGAACACTTAGCATTTGGATTTGCAATTTTCCCACATTAAATATCAATTTCAGAGGGGTTTTTTCTCTCGGTCAATTCTTAAAAATAAGGTATGTTTCTATACAGGCTTTTTCTCAGCAATATGGTGAAAGTACTTTCAGATCGCAGAGTTTGATAGTTTTAAGGTTATTCTGATTTTTTAGTGTACTTTACACTTGCACCCAGCTAATTCTAAAGTGACAAAAAGTTATATGTTATAAGTTTGTATAAATGTGTACAATTTTTAACAAAAAAAAATTTTAAACACGGTAATCATCCTAACAATATCTTTATTAAAGCAAATTAGAAGGAAAATTGCTTCTGGAATGTAAACTTGGTCTGTTTGATTAGAAAATACCAATGTTTATGTTACGGGCAAAGTGATTAATCGAGCATTATTAATAATGCCCGACGTGGAGGCGGGCAAAGTGATAAATTTCATTCATAAATTCCATTATATTTATCACATTGCCCGTAACATTTATACATAAAACACGAAACTACATTTAATAGTTATCATTAAACGTTTAATGATAGCATTAAAAGCAGTTAATCTAACCCTTCCACGAAAGAGTATACCCGAAATCTTCAAAAATGTGCTCAAGTCAAACGCCTTTTCACTAACTGTTCAAATCCCCGACGAATAGTTATCCTACATCCAAAAGAATAGCTAATGAATGTTACATCTCCCCGAACATAAACCAAAGCTCCGACGAAATTCCTGAATTCGCCTTCAAAACAACCTCATCTGACACAAGGGGGAATTGGCTGGCATTTGATAGCCTAATTCCAGCCCCCTCGAACATTTCGTTTAATTGCCAGAGATTACGCGCGGCGGCGCCGCGAATCTTCTCCGCCCCCTAACAAAGAATGTTGCCACTAATGGGAAAGGAATAATGTTTGAGAAAGCGGAATGATTAATGGTACGGTGGCCTTCCAGATTGTCCGAGGGCCTCTGCATTGTTTTTTTATCGTGAATTGCTAATGCCGATGTCGGCCGTTCTGAAATGGAGAGAAAAAAAGGTTTATTGAAATCGTAAGGGAAGTGGGATGAAGCGATTATGTATGTCCCTGGAATTCGGAAAACGGGAATAAGTGTAAATCATGAGAGATAGTTTCTTTACTAAAAGGTTATTTCAATTGTTTTGGGGAATTTTGTTTTCGGTATTTCATTAAACACCAAGTTTCGTTGCGGCGGGCCATTACTAATCTCATAAAGGCCGGTTTTAGATGGTGGAAAAAAATTACTTAGAAAATATATATTGAATGAAAATAATACTATTGGTAAGTTGGTTTTAAGGATTTTAAAATAACACCCTAGAACAAGAGTCGGCAACTGGCGGATAGCGGACCGCATATGAACCGCATGATAGGTTATTTTCTGGACCTCCAAAATATTTTGAATATGTATTCTTAGACACAAAGAAATAGTTTTACATTCTTTTTAAGGGTCAAATTTCAGTAAGGGTCAAATATCAGTTTTTAAGACTAAAATTAGTTTAATGTTTTTGAATAAATTAGGAAGAGTGCTGAATTGTAAACAGTTCATTACTTTGTAGTTAATAAATCAAGGTTTTGCAAATCCTTTCAGGGGGGAATTCCCAGGCCAACCCCCCCCCAAAAAAAAAATTCTTACTGACGCACCCATTCGTTAGAGCAATTCATTCTTGAATCCTTGAATCTTGAGATATAAAGCCTTATTAAAGCTTTTTTTAATATTTTAATATTAAGTAAATTTGATTTTTTAACTTGTGTTGCTGTAATGAGAAACGGTTTTATGGGAATTAAAAAAACTTTTGTTAAATTCAACAATTTAATTAAAAGAAGATAGCGACACTACTCAAAATACAACTGTAAAAATATGTCTATCTAAAGATGAGAATTTAAAATAATTACATAAGTACCTTTTTTTCGATGGACTTCGATAAAAACTTTTTCAAAAAAATGTCTTGGACCCTACGTAAAATTACTTGCCTACCCCTGCTCAAAGTATTGCTATATTAGTAGAACATATTATCGATTCGATACTAGGTTTGAAAAACAATCACTAATATAAATATGTATTCAAAATTTTTATGATCCTCTTCAAAACAAAATAATTTGATTTTTTAACAAAATTTATGGGTTCTTTATTAAAGCATAATGCTTGGTGTGAAACCATACCCTCAAAGAAATTTAATATACAGTAAATAAATGCTTCCCCACTCTTTTATTTGGAGTTTACATTAAACAGCTTTAAATTCATCCAATGGATCTATTTCCAGCTCCGTTTATTTTTCTCTTGAATTATTTGATTGCGTTTCTTTTCGGAGTAAGCGTAGAGAGAAAAAATATGCGCATTTGAAAATAACATTAGAATACCTTGGTCAGAGAAGATAGGCAAGAAACACAAGTGGTTGTGTTTCCGAAATACAATAGATGCGTTTAGGGTTACCTTACAAGGCTTTCGATTCATTGTTCTTTGAGTAAAAAGGATAGAGTTTAGTTGTAAATAAGGCAGGGTGTCATCTTGTAATAAATTGGAATTCAAAGTAGTTTTTTCTTGAAGGATTCACTTTATTCTTTTCAAATAAATATCGCATAAAAGTAAATATAATCTAATTTTGCGCTTAAAAAGTACAAATACCGACGACCAACAAAGGACTTAGAACATAGGTTACTCTATTAGACCCTTGTATTTTTGACTGAGAATATAATAACTAGTAAACGTTTTTCTTCACTAAACGCTACCAATGCAATTAAATTTTAACTTCTTACGGCCGTATTTTCCGCTAACCTTACCGGCAGTCAACATCTGATTGGTAATTAAAAGAATTAAAACTAGTTTCCCGCCAATCAGAGGAACGACTACCGGTTAACCACCGGTCAGGTCAGCGGTTAATACGGAACGAAAGTAGTTGATCAAAAGGAAACGATTGAAAAGAATACTCTAAAATTAATATGAAAATGTTATGGTAATAAGACTACAACAGCTTTCTGAAAGTTATAAATATGTATAAAATGTATTAAAATTTATAATGTTGCTATATACATAGAAGACAATAGATATTTTTGGTTACCTAATTTATGTTTTAAATATCAGCCATATTTTGTAAAAACTTGCGTAACATTTTATTTGCTATTAGCTAAAAAGCACTGTAGGAGGGCTTTGGTCTCTTCAAAGGAATATCGTCAGACAGGCCCCATTGTAGGTTATTGTTTCCCTGTTTCTATGAATTGTAAGCAGAAACCTACTCTTCAAGATATCAAACCTCCTCAACAGGAATCTTTCTTGAATACAAGCCATTTTTATATCTACTTGGTATTACTTTATTGAGTATTTGAAATTCATGGGATTTTTCCACTCGATAAAATTGTAAAATTCAAGGGGGTTTTTTTCAGAAAAGGACCACTTTGAATGGTCACTCAATTGTTAAATATGTCGAAAATGAGTTAAAAACTTCTGTTTTAAGAATCTAATTTCCAAAAACTTTTTGTGGGTTCCACCAGACCCCCTTTTGTGTTTGTTTCTTTCTCATCATATTATGAAGAAAAAAATTTTTAAGTGTAATAAGATTTAAATCTTACCTATAGTAAATATTCTAAAAACTATATTCCCCATTTATGTGTGAACGTAATTATAAAAATCCCCTCCCAAATATGTATACGCCACTAGGATATACGCTTGTCACTCGGTGGCCCTGGTGTGAATTTACCACATTCAAAAGATTCTCCAAGAGAGAGTAAGTTCCTTTTTTCCTGTAAGCCGACGATGTTTTACTCTGTTTAAACTAACTAAATTTATATTTGTAATAATATGCACAGCATAAAAATATGTTCTCATCCCACGCCTCTACAAAGAAGGTATATTTTACATACTTTCTCTTGATAATAGCGCTCAGACAATTATGAAGCAAAATTGGGCAGGGAATAAGTAAAGGAACAAATCTCTGAAGAAAAGGAGACAAGGTGAATAAGCATATATTCAAAAAGAAAATTCGGTTGTATGTATTTTAGGATTAAACAAGAAGGATGAAAGAAATTGGTCTAGTTACCTATTTAGATTTCATGAACTAAAAAACTTATTTCTAAAGTAGTTGCGTAAAGAAGAAATACAGTGCTTTTTTTTTTGTTCTAAATTTCTTGTGCATTATTTATTTTGTTATTTAAACAGTTGTGCGTCTAACTGGTCTAACTGATAAATAAGCAGGTTAAAGAAAAAGTTTTAAAAGCTTTTTTTAATTAGAATTTATTCAATTATATGATTTTATTTCATTTCAGTATTAATACACAATATTTCTATTCGGTTAAAGTACAAATAGTACATTAATAGTCACTGGTGGCTTAAGACAACTTGAAAACGGTTTAAATCACTAAGGAAAGAATTTCTCTCGCGGATATTATATAATTAAATTTAAATTTATTTAAGTTCAATTACTTATTGCTCATTTATGAAACCTTGTTAAAATAACCATATCATATTAATCATTGATGTTTACTTTACTTTAAAAAAAAATTGTGAATGTTTTTTTTATTTTAATTCTAAAAACACTTCTTAATATCAAATTATTCTTATTATTTATTTAAAATCGAGTAAATTCGAAAAATCGAAACTATTACTAGAATCACCCTGTATTTTGAAAACGGATTAGCTTTTACATTCATTGAAATAACAAAGTTTTAAAAGCAAAAAGATGGAAGACTGTGATTTTATTAGGTTGGTGCATAAAATGAGGGGAATTCACCAAACTGTAACATTATTAATATTCAAGGATTAATGAAAGAAAAATACTCCATTTCGTTGATAAATCGCTTTCAGCGAGAAAAATTCAAATAATGCATTAATGGAATTAAAAACCAACATGACTCGATTACTTATAAAAACGATTACGAGATGCACACGGACTGAAAAACCAAAATTAAATTTATTTATCGCAAATTAGAATGGGATATTTGAATTAAAAATCATGACGAAAGAGGAAAAGTAATAAAACCTGCCTTTTTTATTAATTAATCTTTTTCTAGGCTTACCATATTTTTTTGTTCAGCTAAGAACATAGTGTTATAAATGTTCAAAGAAGCATCGATATTTATTTATTTAGTTGTATTTTTCTCATATAACTTAGAATAATATAGTAATAATATAGTTGTATTTTTCGCATATTATTTTTTTTTAATTGATTAGTTTGTTTTAACTGTGTATGTATGAAAAAAATGTATGAGATTCACAACAAGAAAATTTGAAATAATATAAGTATTAATATGCAAATTAGCATACGAACTCACCCCAGAGGAGACCAAGTCGTCTCGGGTATTGGTGGCGTGTATTTTTAGGCCAAAGGTTAACCTATCCACAGCATAAAACAAATTATCTCTAAATATTAAATAAAAAGAGTTGTACATCGAAAAAAAAAACTATGCCCTTAACCCCGGTCTTCTATTTTATCTAATTTCATTAGAACTAGATTAAATAGAATGTTTAATAACGTGGTAGAGTATACAAAGCATACTCATAATATCTTTTAAAAATCATCCCCACTCCCTAAAAATCAAACAATGGATATTTTTGCAGAACCGGAAAACACTTAAAGCTCATTTACACTATTTCACTTTCGACATTTATCATAAGTGATCAACTCCGAAGACTCATTTATTTGTGAAGGAAATCACAAGGATAAGAAATGAAAAGACAGCTCAAAGCTCATTCACACTGTTTCACCTTCACTGTTCATCCTGATTCACTTCAGTGAATCCTTAGTGTTAACACATAAAATTAAGTGAATGAGTAAAGAGTGAAACGCCAATTCGCACTTTTCACTTTGGATGATTCCTCCAAAATGAACACAAAAAGTGACAAGTCCGAATGAGTCTTTAAAACAAGTTCCTCTCGGCTGAACCCGGACGTATGGTAAGCCTAATGATAGACCGTTTCATTTATCTCTTTGCAATTATCTTCAAACTACTTAAAAGAACATTTTGGATGTCCCTCTTTCGAGCTACGGAAAAGTGAGTTGCTCCAACCACCCGCATTATCATCATTTTGTAGATCTAATAGATGTCAGCTTAAAAACGGGTAAAATTCTGTACAGGTATTAGTTAAAACCCTTTTAGGCAATCCTTAATCCTTTCACACAACTTTTCTCAGAAAATGATATTTTAAGTTAAGTAATACCCAGAACTTAGCTAGAGGTAGAACGGAGTGTCAATCACATAATAATTTAATTTAGCGCAAGTCGGGGAACAAATCCGCATTTTAATACAAACTTAGTTTAATAGGGACTGTTAATTACAGAAAACAATATTTGGATGATTAATATGTATTATAATCCAATATGGGATGCAACAAACCATGAAATATTACTGTTAGGTGTAATTGATTACATAAAATTGATCAGAAAAAGCTGCATATAATTTATAGTCAACGCTTGTAACTCACTTATGGCCTTATTCACTGCTACATGACCAGCGGTTAACCATCGCTTAAAGAAGGATTCCATCAATCAGAGCCAGTGAAAAGCTTATTTTCTTTCTTTAGCCACTGGGTTAACCACTGGTCAAATGGCAGTAAATAAGGCCATTAAAACGTAACGGTTTGATGGTTACAATTTGAGCTTTTATGAACCTATTTTTTTTAGCATTGAAGACTAATAACGCTTTTAATTAGAAATTTCTGAAAGTAAATAATGAGTCTCCATAAACAAATTTGTTTAAGATGTTAATGAACACCTTCACTTCTTGAAGAAGAGCTGTATTGAGAGAAAAATTGAGGAGTGATGTAAAAACAATCTAACTCCATCAATAATAAAGAATTTATGCTTCTAAAATATTCCAAAAATTTAAATTATCATTAATGGTCTATATTGACCAGGTACACTAGTAACTTTTATAAACTTCTACAAATTATGAGTAAAAAAGACACATGGCTGGAACGGGCAAACCATAAACGTAGTCGCACGATCAATTTCAAAGATCACGAAATCCTAAACCTCTCCCGAGTTCTCTTAAACGATGTATCACCATTAGAGTGCGGTGATAAAGTGACATATTCACACCGGAAGCAAAAGGATAACACAAAATGATAGGAAAGAGTTGAGAGCTGATTACATTGAGGAAATAACTTCCCAAGGAAAAAAATGTAAATCGGATATGAAAAATTCCTGAATACGAAAATAATTCTGGCTCATTTGAAACCGTGGTAACAGCGATATAGCCAGATCATGCTATTTTTAGCGAATTTAGCAGTTTTTTGAAGAAATGACATTACATTTTATGATTGCGTGTCAGCAGATTCTTTTTGTTCTTAAAAGGTTGCCATTAACCTTTAACCTGCGAATAAAGGATAAATTACCTGTTACTTTTAGCTTAAAAATACTTTTTGAGGTCGTAGTCATTTTTTAACTCAAGCAAAAAAAAAAGAACTTTGTGTAAGTAAAATTATATTTTTCTAAGTGTAGAGTTTTAAAGGGTAAAACCCATATTGGATCATTTTTATTATTTGAATGGATAGTTAGAAAAATGTATGATTAAAACTTATTCGAAACCGTTTGAATCTCCAGCAAATAAAAACGCGCATTCAAGTTTATATGATAATTTATTTCCATAATCCTACAATGACAATTAAATATGCTCTACAAGCCTAATTTCAGTTTAAAAATCATGTTAAAAATACATTAAAAAATAACATTGAAGGGGATTTAGTATTGTTCTAATTTATTACTAGTGTTGTAAGAAGTTAATTTCTAATTCATATTTTTGTATCGAAAACCGATTTTGTAAAAACTTTATAAAATGTGTTTTATAAACTTACAGGAGAAAAATACCTGGATTCTCCCTTAGAGGTTTCAAGCAAAGATTGTTTAATCAAGGACGCATATATAGGGGGGGAAGGCGGGGGCCCAGAGATTTCCCCTACAATTCGGACTTTGCACCAAAACGAATTAAAACCATGTTTCCCTGTTTCTAGGGTCAAATTTCAAAACCTTTTCTGGGAGAGGACCCCCCAAACCCCCATTTAGTTTTTGGAACTCTATTATTCAAAATTTCAGTAGTAAGTAAGTTCAGTAGTAGTAAGTTCATCATGATTCAAACCTACCCAAAAAAGCTCCTTTGAACCTATTAAATAGAGATGGAAGGGTTTAAGAATAATTTTTGGTTCTCTCCCTCTGTGCAAAAATCTGGCATTGGGCCTACTGATAATGACTGAATTTAATAAAGGATATTTGAGCCCCTCTAGAAATAAATTTCTATTTACGTCACTGGTTAATTCTAACAAATATAAATTCAAACTGTAAAATTTCAGGTTTGCTTGGCCACTGTGAAAACAAATTGATTAAATCTCCCTGCGTCATATTAAAAAACAATTAAACGCAATGTCATAAAACATTTTTTGCAAACAAAAATATATTTTTTTAAATTTAAATCTTATAGTTTACCTATTTAAGGAAAAAATACAGAATATTACCAAAAGACCCTAAAACTAATGTAAAGTTATACATTATTCAGGGTTTTGCCCGAGCAGTTTTTATTTAATAAAAAATGTATTGAATCATAAAAGAATACCTCTTACATAGTTCGCACTGATGTTACAAAAAAATCCGCTACAAATGTAACATAGTTTTGAACGTAACTACGATGTTTAAAAATTTAATACGAACCATATGATTATTGTATAAAACATTCAAAATCAAAGCATTCCCCGTTAAAAGCAAAAGTTTATAAAAAAAAAAGTTGATAAAACTTACCATCACTGTTATGTCCATTTCCATAAACTGCGACAAGGCCGGGATGACACCTTCGTATTCAAAATAGCACGTGGTAAAGTTCTTTCTGGCTTTGTTCCTCGCAAATGTTCTCCATATAGAGCAATGGTCCCATTATGTTCTTGTCAAAGTTATGAAATTATAGAAGAAATGCAGGAGAAAATGCACAGTTACGAAATGTTGGCAGCGTAAACCTTTTTGTTTTCCATGTGGTTTTCAATGTTCTCTACTAATCGATTATATTAACAACAACTTGATTTCCGATATTGGCTGGCTTCTTAAAACAAATAACATCTGAGTAAAAAAGTTTCCAAAAGAGAGCGTTCTTCTTTTGAAATACAAACAAAAAACTTCGCTAAAGTTTTGGATATTCTAAACTATGAAAATGTTTTTGTTGCTACCATTGCAGGTGAAAAAGTTCGAAAGCACAATAATTTTTGAAAATTCATAAAATGTCTTTTGAAATTCCATTTTCAACTTTCTCAATGTTAACTCTTTCTTTCCGAATTTCTCCTTAAAATATAGTGAAATGATTTGGTAATTTCTTGCGAGGGAACGAATATTAATTTTTTTTATCGCTTGGAGGAATTTTGCATGCTATTTTTGGCAACAGCCTGTAACAGCAAGAGTCAATGATAAACGTTTAATTATACGGGAGTTAATTGCCGTAATCACAGCAGGTGAAAGAGCGAAACTGCCGGTTGCCGCACGTTTCTTAACGAGCTTTTAATGTCAGACTGGCTTTAATCGCTGACTAAATGGGCGCACACTTGATTAATAGGTCAAATGGAATTTTTCATTTCTTTTTCATCGCGCTTCACTTCAAGCTTCTCCGTTACGCCAAACGATAAAGAAATACAAACAAATTAAACAAAAGAACTTTTTGAACGAATCGTTTGCGGACAGACGCAGATGTTTTGATCTAATATAAACCCGTTCGAATATTATGAATTTGATATGAGTGAGGTGTCAAAAGAGTCACTTGTCAAGTAGGTCGAGATGAGCCGAGCGGTAACGCCGCGTGATTCCGAACGGATCCCTCGTGTGTCGGAGAGCAGACGATTTTGGATTTCTCCGCGAGTTCCGCTCTCGCTCGTTCCTTCAGCATCCCCCGCAGCGCCTCTGGCGGTCAGGCTTTTAAGTGTAAAAATTATTCCAAAGTTTTTCGGTCGTCTTTAGGGTGCAGTGGCAGCAGGTGGTTGGGAGTTCGTATAAAGTCCATAGTCTGGCTGCTAAGCACTGTTTGGGATGAATCCTTCAACAGTCGAAATTCGTTTTTACGATTTCATAAGGACTAAATTCGTTCGTAAAATCGAAAAATAATATAAAACTGTATGAATACAGTATAACCTTGAACTTGGATTTCTGTTAAACCTTTATATTTCGAAAAATATTTCCCCTTAAAATTATAAGTATTTCTCTATTTTTCCTTGTTATCTCGAAAACTCGCTATTTCGAAATTTTTTTGGGGAGTCCATTTGATTTTGAGATACTGTGGTGATACTGTATGTAAAATTTGAGTACAGTATTTTTTATCTAATTTCCTCTTTTAATCAGCTGTTTGTAAATATGAAATACATACAACAGAAACAAAATAATAACAACAAGAACTAAATGAAAAAATTATCGTCATAAAACACTATAAAACAACAAAAAATACAATTATTCTACTTAAAATCTAATCACCTGTTATAAACAAATCCCAATTTGAATTAATATAGAGCTTTTTTGCCTGATATTTGTGGAAGAAATATGAAAATAAGTTCACAAAAAAAAGGCTTTTTAAAAATTTGTGATCGTAAAAAAAGGGGAACAGATATATTGTTGTTGCTATGCCGCAAGGACAGGCCAAGCGAAGGGCATGAGACACTTAATATTCACAGGAACTTCCCTTTTCAACATAAACAGATGAAACCTCATGTATCTGCTATTAAGGTTATCCTCAAAATACACAAAAACTTTCAAGAACGGGTTCATCTTTTTTTTCGAGGTAGGCGATTTCGCTTCTGAATTTGAGCCACAGAGATCTAATAGTTTATTAGACTGGACATCACGTGATCTGCATAACAATGGGTTTTGACAAGAAAAAAAGCCATGTTAGTTTTATGGTTAAAAAATCTGAACGAAAAACCAAGAAAACTGCCATTTAATTTTAGTATTAAATTATGCCTTTTTTTTATTTTACTTCCATTTTTATCGACCTTGAAGGGATATTTCTACTGTGTAGTTTATTTAATGCATTTTTGTCCCATTTTGAGACCTTTCCCCATAGACTTAACATTGAGCCTGGCCTGAAAAAAATATGGGGCCTTTGTCGGTTACCGAGCCTCCTATGCAATACCATTACTGGGTTACGTGATGTACACTCTAATACATACTATTAGATCTCTATGATTTGAACGTAAATAAATCGGCACATGAAATCGTTCGGCCACTTTTTAACCTTGGCAGGCATATAAAACTGGTTTACCATATAAATATTTATGCTATAGCACAAACTCCGTAAATAAATTACCTTAAAACTTCAAATTTCAAGTTTTTGACTACTTTTATAGTTATTTTCAAAAAAATCAGTAATGTAGATACTATTTTCAAACTTAATATTTATTCTTCAAAAGTTTTACACAGGAGTTGGGTTTCATTTAATCTCAATAATGAAAGTCACATTTTAAAACAATTTTAAAAAGGATAAATGATCTCAAAATTATTTAGTAATTTTTCACAAACAAACGGGCTAAATATAGTATACTTATAGTAGAAAAAGGTCTTAACATAAAGGTGAATTTCTGCTAAATTCAACCCAATGTAAAGTTTCAAAAAATTATTGCTATAAGTTTTCATCATTAATGCCTTAATTAAAGGATCCCAATGATTAAAAGTCCAAAAATAAACTCATTTACGGTTAAACAAATTGGTACTTAACATTCTTCACTTATTAATTTTGAACATTTTGTTTTCTTACAGTATGCACTGTTTTCAGAATAATCGTTTAGTATTTCAGCTCATTAAGTTGTAATTGAAAGGCCAATTTTTACATACATATTTTAAGCTTCGTTTACGAACCGTTGTTTACAAATTAAACTATTTCATCCTTCTTTTATCTTTGTGTTCTCATTTATAATGAAACAATGCTAAAAAGGGTGAAGTTATTGTAAAGCTTGAGGTGAAAATATTTTAATTTGATCACATTTTTTGTTACATTTAAATACGTAATGAAAAACTCCCGTCTCGTCTAATAAACTTCCTAAACATTCGGCGTGAATACAAAGCGCGGCGGAGTGATACAAAACTTTGTAAAGGTAACATTTTTTCTCTTCCTGAATTTCTACCCATTGAGGAACTTATGATTTTTATCAATAAAGTTCATTTATATTTATAGGATACGCCAAATAACAGAAACGGCTTCTGCCTTAACTTTTTACAAGGCAATTTAGTTTAAAATTTAGGAATTAGGTATTTGGGAATCCTATTTGGTTATCATGGTTACCGATAACGATTACGAATGTTTGTTTAATATATTCTAAAAGAGTTAAACTCAATAGAGGTGGAAACTGAGTGTCTAGAAATTAGTAGTTGTGAAATCCAGTTTACCACAGAGAGGATTTTGAATTGTATAGTGCTGTCCTTTAAAAAAACCCACTGTTTAATATATTCTCCATTAAAAGCTTAATAAAAAGGATAATTAAATCGAACAAAAAACTGTTGTAACGGCTCATCCTCCTTAACATTTTAGTGCTTAGCATGTTTAATTCCAATTATCCATTACAAATTGGCAGTAAATTAAGTAAGAATTTGAAAAAAAAAACCTTTCCTAGAAGGACTCTAATTGGCGGACTGAGCTAAAACTTTAATATTTTATTCTCATAGTAATGGTATAACATAAAAACGCGCGAAAAATGATCTAAAGTCCTTATAACATACATTTTTACAAAATCTGTAAATCTGAAGCACATTTTTTGCCAAAAATCTACATTTTCTCAGCTTGTTTTAAAAATAAGTAAACAAACCGTTCTTTGACCAGTTTTTGCATCCCTGACACTCTAAGAGGCATAAAAGGACAGGATACATGAGATGGTAAAATTATTTTAATTATGTAATTAAAAAATCTCAATGGGTTGTTTTTAGGGTACAATTTGGAGTGGGTTGTTTTTAAAGGACAGCACTATATACCTACTGATTTTGAGTGCATGATAATGTAGTACGTAGTAAATTAAAGTTAAAAGCTCCGATATTGTAGTACCATATCATCATCAATTGTTTGGAGATGAGATAGAGAGCTAGCTTTCTTTGTGGAGGTAACACTTTCTTTCAAGGAGCATATACCCTTTATTACAAGTGTTGGGGCACAACTGAGTTGTACAAAAAAGAAGCTCTTAAAGGATACTTTTTTTAGTAACTCGAAGTTTTGAATCACTGTCTGGAAATTGAGGCTTTTAGGTGATTGAGGACCTTTTAAGAGTTCCCAGAAATTGCACATCATTAAAAATTAAGAAATTCTGTTTTAAAAAATTTTGATCCATCCAGATTTGGTCCCTTATATCGAAATTGGATAAACAGATCGCTCAATTGAATATTCTCCCTTTGTCACACATGCATATTTCACATTGTCTTTATTCTCAAAAATTACAAATTATTGATCATATCTGTACATAGAATATTCTTTTATATTCGAAGTTTCCTACACGCCCGTGTCCTGATTCGCTTTAAGCATAAGGGGCATTTGGTCCTGCCGCGCGATTCTAACAGCATGCATAGGCAATCGCAGCATACACAATGACCGCATTTCAGCATAACTATGTGCTTCCCCATCTGTTTAAGTTCAGCAAAAGGTGCGTGGCATATGGAACATTTGTAGTCAGGGGCTATAAAACAAAAAGTTTAAGATCCCTAAGATGTTTCAGATTCAGATCAAAATATGGATCGATTCCGTTATGCAAGGCGTTTAAAAAGTCCCTTTCACAGCTTTTATTTGGAACCAACGTCTCCTAGTGTCATAGAAGTAAGGTCTACCCCTAGGTAAGTGACTCTGGAGAATCCATTGAGGGGAATTACAGCGCCCCTAACGGAGAAATAAAAAAACTTTAGGAGATAGGAAAACTTGAGGAAAAAACTAAAGGAGATAGAGCAAAAACTTTAGTGCAAATAGTGTTGCCAATATTATGAAAATCTCACTGGAAAAAGTTCCATGAAAATATCTTAAATATTCAATGAGAAATTAATGACCGAAGTTAGCACATTTTTGAGCTCCACAAATTTAGAAACTTCTCTGATGTCATGCCGACAAATTTCATCGATTTTGAAATCAAACATGAAAGAAATCCTATTTTTTGAATTGGGGATTTTTTTTTAACGAAGTGTCTATTTGGAAGGTAAAACCGGCAGTTGGCACTAGTTAGCGCATGCGACGTAGATCTCGCGGTCCCTGCGCTTCAATCAGAACCGTTGTCGGGCAAGTGCCGGGTAAACAGGACTAGAGTTAGACAGTATATCTGCCGGGCAAATAGACAGTGCCTTATTTTTAACTTGGGACGACCCCTTTTTCAAGGTTCAAAAAAGTTCTAACTTTGATCGTTATTATATGCTCAAATATTTAAGATATTTTCATGAAATTTTCTTCTTTGTGTTGTTTATGATTTTTCCAACAATTTTTGTGGTGAAGTTTTTGTTCGATCTCATTTAGTTTTTTAATTAATTTTTTTAACTCGCCACTCTCATTTTTTATTTCTCCACTAGGGTCACTGTAAGTCATTTTAATGGATTCGTCATGGTCACTTACCTAGGGGTAGACCTTACTTCCATGAGCCTAGAAGACGTTGTTTCCAAATAAAAGCCATGAAGCGGACTTTCGAAACTGTATGTTTACTACATCTAAAATCCCTGCTGGTAGAAGACATTTTCCCATTGAAATGGTTATCGCTCAAATTTGGCGACATTTGGCGAAAACCTCGATTACGGAATATTACCCCAAATAACGGAATTCTATCGAAATAAGTTATATTTTTACTATAGAAATAAGTGAAAAAGTAATACTATAGAAAATATAGAAACAAATGAAAGTGATAAATTTTTAGACTCACCCATTTTTACAGTAATATTTGCTCTATTTTGATTTTGATGATATTTACTGTAATTGAGTAATGAGTAAAACTTAAAGCATTTGATTTCTATTGCTATTACTATTGGTATGGTAGGGACGTTTGCTGACCAAGATTGGTCGATTTGATTTCTAATATGGATTAAATTTAAATGCAAATTTAAATCATAGTCATGGCGGCTTTTTCTTGTGTTGAAAGAGGTTTTTACTGAATGATCTTGAGTAAAATTTCCACTAGTTCAGTTGATGGTTTACTAGTTGGTGTGAATTATTAAAAAAACACTCGTGTTTGAAGGGGTTAACGTTAAACGGTTCAAAAGAAACGTTTCATCGTTTCATGGAATTGACCTGAAATTTTCAATTAATCTAAATAACACCCAAATTTGTTTAACGTTAAAAACATCCTTTAAGGATGGTGTTGAACGAAAGCATTAATTTTGTGGATATTTTGTAAAATTCTGTTTCTACTAAACTAATTAGTAAAGGCAATCTATGACTAAACATAAATTCAATTACAACAGAAAATTGTAAGAAATAAAATGTTTATACTTTTTCATTTATTTTAAATTTTGTACTTAGTTCACTATTTTTTCAAATTTCTTACAAACCTATATTACCACAAAATTTGGCATTTTAAAAATTAATCTATTCAGTTTTTAAATGTGTTGTCTTTTTAAATTTAATAATTATTTATTATAATGATTTATTACCGATTTTTTTTTTAAATATTAACTGTTTTAACTTGTTTGGAAAGTTTTCTCTGTATATTCAAATTTTCAGTTTATTAAACTATTTAACTAATGATTTAATCATAATTAATAATTTAATTTAATGATTTAACCATTTTTATAACTATGTAATAGCATTATACATAAAAATTACCTTTGGAGGAAATATATGCGTATATGCGTAATATATGAACAGACCCTATATATTTTTTCTCACTGTATTCACTACCTTTTTTATTTCACTCTTCTCTATCTATTTTCCAACCTTTTCCCTTATTTTTTTTTCAAAATATAATGAGTGGTTATCATATATACAGGGTGTTTAAAGAAGTCAACTCGAACTATGGGCAGCCAGATTCCTTGAGTAGAGTACATGCCCATGCTTCTCTACAACCCATGGTTTTCGAGAAAAAAAGGTATGACGTCATATCCAGTAAAAACGTTTTATGGAAAACGTGAACAAGTTTGGAAATATTTGCATAATAATATGTTAAAAATATTCCCTCCATGCGCATACGCTCTCCGTGAAATGAAGTAATATAGTTTTTATGTATGATGTCACAGTTTTCGAAAACAAATGTGTCATAAGATACAGTTCTTGGGGCTTTTCTTTTCAGCAGACTTTTGTCGGACTTGATGAAAAAAAACACCTTGTATATTTTCAATGTGTTGAAACGTGAAAATATTATTTAGGTATTTGCAATAAAGTTTGATTGAAATTGATTTCAATAGTATATATCGTCCCCCCTAAATCACTAATGGAGGCTAAAGAAATAAAATGAAAAGGTCTCACGGATTGAAAAGCAATCGCCCTTTTGAACAAAAAAGCTTTTCAAACCGACATTTCGAAAGCATATTCCTACAACATATTCTACCAGAAAACTCGAAAAAAGGTATATTGGTTGTCTTGAGAAGAGAAAAGTCTCTATAAGTGAACATTCTGCTTCATAGCTTCGAGTTAAAAGCCCCTTTAAAAACTTCCCATCTGATGTAATTGAAGAAAATGCATGGAAGCGCAACATGCTTTGCCAACTTTTATTTCCTCTCTTTTAGAAGAACTCGATTGAGAATGTTCTCAAAATCAAAAGTTCTCAATTCCCTGGAGTCCCTAAGTCCTTTAAATTTAACAGTTTTTATCGAGGTGAGATTTCACAGTTCTCTCTGTGTCAAGAAGAAAAGGAAAATCCAGAGACAGTTGTACCCATTAACTTCCATCTTAAATTATCTACGAAGGGACTTCTAAGTTCTTATGGGAAGCGGGATGATGGGCCATTCACATATTACTTTACACGTTAAGGGAATAGAAAGGGAAGGGGACCTATTCCCTCCCTTTTCTAAAATTCCCACAAACAGTCTACAAACGAATATTTTTTTTTGTATATTTGAAAACGTTCCTCGAAATCCCCTCTCCCTCTCTCCATTTCAGTATCGTTGTCAAGAGAACAAAGTAACAAACGTGACCTTGATATGATTATCTTAATATATAAAATGAAGAAATCCGTCTGCTGTTTTGATAAAGCATATGATTGGCCGAAAAATCCGTTGTTCAATAAAAAAAAAGAAACCTTGCGGAAGCGACTGAATATAAGGATAAAATAAAAAAAGAAACAAGCTGATATTATTGAGAGAAGGAGTGATTCATTTTGAAAAACATTCTTGATAACGCTCTTCAAAATAAAAAAAAACCCATAAAAATGTCAATCTTTGAATTAATGAGCTAAGAGCAGGCACTGAGCTGTGCCTTTAAATCACTCTGGCTTTTTATACATTTACTGACTTATGTTTAATTCTTCGATTATATTCATTTAACTGTTTGAATCCATTTTTATGGACGGTAATGCAGCGGGCCTCTTTGTGTTGCAGTCTAGGTACTCTACTAAATCTGTTGCACCTTAAGTTTAAATATTTTTTAACAAATATGACTTCCCAACTATTTCTAAGTGTATGAGATTCTGTCAAAGGAACTTAGTACGGGCGCAGCCCGTCATTCTAAATACAAGGAGTATAGTTTTGATTTAACAGTAAAAAAATAGATAAAGGTTCTCCGATTACGAATATACCTAAAGTAAGATTTTTGTAATATGTTAAATAAGTATTAAATAAGTGACACCACAAAGAAATGCTCTAAAATATGAGAACCTGTGACTTGGAGGATGGGGTGTATATTACCTTTGCAAATTGAGGGGTGAAATACATGAAGGATCCCTAAGAATTTTCTAAAGAAATCCCTAAAAACAAATAGTTGCATTTTATACAGTTAGGGCAAGCGCGCACGGGCGACTTTTGTCACGGTGACAAAGACAAAATTGTTGCTTTGGCTATTGAAACACTTGAAGAGTGCGCGCACTAGGCGACGTGACAGTTGGCCGATTGCCAAGAATTTCTACCATTGTTTTCTAGTGATATTTTTGATACTAGTAATCCTGGTCGCCGTGACTTTAGTCACTCGTGCGCGCCCAGCCTTAGGGCGAGCGCGCACGGGCGACTTTTGTCACGGTGACAAAGACAAAAACAACGTTGCTAAGGCTGTTGTTAGGGGCGGGAAATAGAAGCATCCAATAGAAGCATTCGCACATGACATCACTGGAGGATAAAAACAACGTTGCTAAGGCCGTTGTTAGGTAAAGTCATGTGATTGAAAATGCTCTATTGTTTTCTAGTGATATTTTTGATACTAGCAATCCTCGTCGCCGTGACTTTAATCACTCGTGCGCGCCCAGCCTTAGAGATGATGGATTAGGAAGAACAAGGAGATGTCAGGAACAAGTTTTACGAAAATGTTTTTACTTTTAATAGCGGTAAAACTTGAAAGTTTTCGGAAATTTGTTTGTTAGAATGGGTGTGAAACAGGAAGGTGTAAAAAAATGAGAATGGAATCCCAGAATGTATGTTACTTTTGTCATGTTTAGTTCTTTATAGAGTAGAACCTTCACACTATGGTCAGTATTGGGACCATGTGTTGATCGGGGGAAAAAAACTAAAAGGTTCGACTTAATCAGAGTAGAGCGAAACAAGTCATTCACACAGAGCTCAAAACAACGCCCAATATCAATCAAAATTTATAAAAACTAAAAACCACATTTCTATATGAGAGAAAGGAAAAACAGAAAACTGTGAAGTAAACCTTTTTTTTTTTTTTAATTTTTCCAGACAGATGTTCACTTAAGAAGATCGTCTGTGAAAAAAATTTTGAGATTCGGTCAGAAGCAAACCCATCTGCTGAAGGTTCTGCAGCTCATGACGTAAAGGTTGTGTTTTGGTTGCCAAGCTCAATGTAGGGGTCTCAAAATGCATTTAAAAAACTTTAGAGCAGAAGTATCCCTCCCTTCAAGGCCGTTCCAAAATCCAAGTAAAACCAAAACATACATAATTTAACACCAAAATTGAATACTTTTTGGTCAGTTTTCTTGGTTTTTCGTTCAGATTTTTTAACCATAAGACTAACATGGCTGTATTTCTTGTCAAAAATCATTGTTATTTTATGTAAACACATATTTTAAAAATTAATTAAAAATAAATTAGAGATTAAAAAATCTCAAAAAATGCAAAATGGTGTTTTGAAAATATTCTGTACTGAACCTTCTTTATTATTTCTAATACTTGAAATCCCTAATTTTTAAAACCCTTTATACTTCCAAATTGCAGGTATTGAAAATAATTTTTAAATATTGTTGAAGGTCGGATAGTAGAAGAAATACTTACATAACATCAGTGTTTGAATAAAATACATAATCCGTCAAAAATAGTATAGAAAAATCCCCAATTTTCTAAATTTTGAAGAAGTTTCTAAATTTGAGAAGGATTAGCTTTTCAAGGTTCAAAAAAGTGATAACTTTGATCTCTAATAACTCCCGAATATTTAAGATATTTTCATTAAACTTTTTTCTGTGATATGGCTATTTGGCTTCTGTGATTAGTTCTATCTCCTCTATTTTTAATTAATTTTTTAACTTTCTTGATTTGCCTCTAAGAGCGCTGTTAGGCGTCATGGTCACTTACCTAGGGTACAACTTACTTCCATCACCCTAAGAGACGTTATTTCGAAATAAATGTCGAGAAGCAAAATTTTGAAGCACCCTGTATTTTTGAATCCATTTCAGAAAATACCAGAGATTTCATTTCGAATTGTTAAAAGAATTTTGAAGTTTTTTATGCAATTGTTTTAAACTCTTCATATTTTCAAACAAGATATCAAAGCAAATGAGCTGACTTTCAAATATAATCTACAAAAAAAAATTAAAATGTGTCTTTTTAGTTTTGAAAAAAGAAACCTTTTGGAAATATGTACTAAATAAAAGTATTATGGATTAAATTAATTTCGTTGGTTGTAGAATGTGGATAGTGCAAGTATGGAAATAAATTTTCCCAAATAATAATTTATTTAAAACCAAATCACCGATGTTGCTAATAGACACTTCATGTAAAAAATATTCATAAAAACTTCTCTTGACTTTAAAGGGAACATGTATACGATTTTTACTGCTCTTTCATAAAAACATTTAATACATTATACTTGTTACGTTATAGTTTTTTTTTTCTTAACACAAAAAAATTGCTTTTCCTAGTGCAAATGCTTTCCAAATGCGAAACCACAAAACCAATATAAATAGCAATCCTGTTTTTTTGCTAATTAAGCTTTAAGCAATACTTATTAATGATGACTCTTATTTAAACTAGAAAAAGTTAATTACTGTATTTCCATCCACCCTCAAACCTTTTTTATTATTCTTTTCATCAGATCCTTAAATGAAAACTTTAAGATAAAAAATTCAGTTATAAAATATTCACGTCTTCATCATGTCCTGCTTCTACGAATAACTTCTTTTGACCGAAGTTTGAACCTTACAAATGAATGAATAGGGTTTAAAAAAATCGAGTTTTTAGTAAGATTTGAGCACTAGAACTTTAATTAGTGTTAATTAGATATTTTTTTGCTGAACACAAGCAACTGGCCACACATAAGTTGTGAGAACTTTTCTTTGCGGTTGAATGGTACTTTTGATTAATTAATTTTATACATACTAAAGGCAAAATCTCGAGGGTCTTTATGTTCAATTTAACAACTGAGGAGAAATAAGGAAAAGGGAAATCGGAAATAAATTTGAATTGTTATTTTTTCTGCATTTGAATATGAAGTTATTACATAACGTTATTTTTAATACAACTTTTCCGAAAACTTTTAGAAGGAATTGGAGTAACTTAACAATAAAGTTTTGCATTCGATATTTTCTTACCTGTCTCAACTTTCCATGTCTCCGATTTCATATGCATCATGAAGTAGAGAAAGGATTTTACAATGTTTCACCTTCACACGAATATAGTATCTTTTTTTTTTCATAATGATAATTTTAGAAACTTATTTTTCCTTGTTCCAACTGTACTTCATATAGTAATTTTTCATGAGGGAATCTATTGTAATCCTTAATTTAAATCTTGTTTTGAATTGTGATCTTGTGTTAATCTCGTGTTAATCTTGTGTTAAATTTTCAGATAAGAAGTCGCTTAACTATCACATAAGCACCTTAGGGGGAGGGGATTGGGTTTTTTTTGCTGACAAGGGAGAGTGAAGGATATGTGTTGAGTGATGCTTACTTAATTGTAATTACTTGTAATTTAAAAAAGTATTTTAATCTAAAAATTAACCACTATTCTTATAAGGAATTAAACTTGCAGTTTTTATTTTGAGCTGGTTAGTTTATGATTTAAAAAAGCTATAACTTTTAAAATAAAGTTATTACTGATCAGTACACAGAAAATATGGGGGAGTTGCTTACAAAATTATAACAGGGTTTACGACATGCTTTTTTTGCCTCGTAATATTTGCATGACCCCTTAATTAAAATTGAAACGGATAAACTCATTATTTTAATACTCCATTAATTAATTGAGTGGTAAAGGGAGGACGTTTAAGGGTTGGAAAATATATTTCATTCCTAAAAAATTCTTTAACTAGAGTGGAATAAAAAATCCAGTCAGACGCATTTATTTAGTAATGCATACTTACTTAACACATTTCCTTAGTTTAAATGACATTTGAAATTCCAAAGCTGGGACAAACTTTTTTTGGTAGGATTAATATTTCATTGTTGTCAATTTTCGCTTTCAGAGATACAACCATTCATGAAGAACCATAACGGCAGAATTTATTGAAAAAAGATGATAAACTAATAACCTCTCAATATTTATGACATGGATACTTTTTTTTCTCTGAGCACTTATTGAAATACTAACGAAATTTACCACTTTTCTTAATTGAAATAGTAAATTCTTATTGGGTTTTATATCACGCATGAATTAATAATTATATCAGTGGACCATTTTACTATTCAATCTTCAATTTATATGATTCAGCTTTTACATTCCAAGAAAAGGAATTCTATATTACTTTGTAGGTATGTTTTTATTTTCTTTCTTAACATCTTTATTTGATTGTCTAGAAATTAAATAGCTGCATTTTTCAGGGAATGTATTTGTAACCTTGATTATATAAAAGGAAAAATTATTTCCATGAAATTAAATTTATAAAATCATTCTAAGAGGTAGAAAACTTGATAAATGCCTACTACTTTTCGATCGTATTAAAATATAATCAGAACTTGCAAAGAAATCATATAAAAATACGGAATATTTTCTCTACTTGCATTAAAGCATTAAGTTTTGAATTAAGTTTTAATATCAAAACCTAAGGATTCAATGATCAACATTATTTAAAAAGAACTTATCTGTTAAAATCAAGAAAAAGAGAGAGATAGTTTGTTTAATTTTAATTTGTTCTTGATTTTCTCTAATGTATCATAAGAAATACTACTTCCATCGTCCTCCGTCAAAAATAACAGCCTTTTCCTCTCTATTTAACGATAGATAGAATGATCTACTTACCTAATTTCAGATTTAAAAACCTAGATTACAAAAGTTTTATGTAATTTTTTTTAATGATTTTACACAAATGGAAAATTTATTTCCTTCAAATATCCATCGTTAAGGGGAAAGTAAAGCAAATTAAAAAAACCGCATGATAAATTTTAAATAACAAATTACTGGGCTATTAATTTTTTATAAACTAGGGGGCCTGCCCCCTGCTCGCTATCGCTCACCAACCCCCGTAACTGCTTCGCAGTTCTTTTCAGATCGCTTCGCGATCTTAGCGAGCGGAGCTCGCTTGTTCATCTCAACAATCCAGCCTAACACTCTTCTCGACTTAATTAAGCCTCTTGTAATACCGAAAATACCTCTCTCTTGCTTATAAATAATTTAATTCGTATCATTCCCCTAAATTAACAACAAAAATGTTGCTGAAATACATTCCTTTTTTAGCTTATCAATAATTTAATCGAAATGTTAAAAAATATCCAGCAAGTCTACTAATAATCATCAACCATTTTGTAGAAAAAACATTGTTGAAAATAAAAGAAATTAGACTCATCATAAAACTCACCTGTTTCTCTAGTGAACGGCCACAGAAAGAGAAGAAAAAATTAGAGCTTTGAATCTTAATAACTCCAAAACTAATTAGAATTTTTTGAAAAACAAAACGTCAATATTTTTATAAAAAATAATTGTATGTGTGTTTAAAATATCATAGTTCTACTGTGATTAGTTTTTCTTTTATAACGAAAAAACCGAAAACCCGTCAAAAATTTCGAAACTTTAAAACTTAATTACTCCAAAACTTATTCGAAATTCGAAAAAAGGGCGACGAGGTGCAAAACTTCACATCTAAGAGAATGCGGCTGCAAAAAATCATATTTCTGCTGCGAATAGATTTTGCTGGGGGCGAACTCGCAGCAGAAAAAAATAATTTTCGACTTTGACATTAAATAATTCCAGAACTAATTTTCTCATTAATTAGCTATTGGAACGAAAAGGACCCTCATGCATTTGTCTACAAATGGTCAAAATTTCAATAATTTCCGTTCCATAGTATTGCATAGTGACAATTCAAAATTGTCAAAGTGAAGATTTTCTGAAACAGCGGCGGCAGCGGCGGCGGCGGCGACTGTTACTTTTTTTTAATATAGAGAGAAAGTAATACAATTTATGAAATTCCTACAACAGATAATAAAAACACTACTACTAGTAGTCCTAATGTTTAAACGTTTGAATTCAGTCGTTTTAAGTTTTGTTTGCTTTTGTTTGTTTTTTTTTTGTTTTGCGGACTTAATCCTCAAAAAAGCCTAAGTTACCCCAGTCGACAGTACCCGAAAAAAAAACAAAAGAAAATTATCGCTGGGATTTTTTAACGCACTTATCATTAGACCAGTTCAAAGAACATCCCTCCTAAAAGTGCCCAGCACACTCTTTTTAACACCGTCTCTTTCATCAGCAAATTCGTTTTATGTTTCCTTTTTTTAGGAGAAAAAATCCTCTCAAAAGCAGCTTGTTACGCGAGAGAGGAAAATAAAGGAAAAAGATCCTCTGTTGCGCTTCCAGTTCCTTTTGTGCGATTTCCATCAGCATGAATGGAAAAGTATACGAGTGCTTTTGGAGATGTGCAGAGAAAATTTTGTGCGAGGTTCAACGGACCGCCGTGAAAAAGGTTCAGTTTTTTTGAATGGTTGTGTGACAATGGAGGCTAATTTTGTTCATTTCCTGTCTCGTCCACCCGTAAAAGAATTAGGATGAACGAAAAACAAACTAAGATGATGTTTGATTTAAGTATCCTAAAAAATTTAAAAGACAAGCTTGTTGTAAAGTTGGTAACTTTTTGCGTTATATCATCAAGTATCGGTTCGTAGAGCTCATTGACATGGTTGCTATTTATCATAGCAAATACTCCCCCAAAAATATTAAGAAAATTTTTCTATATTTTTTAGGTAGATATAATTATTTATTTGTTACGACTGGTTGATACAAAAAGTCAGAAAGCCAGTCACAATATCCAATATTAAAAATGATGACAAATAACTGAAAGCCAAACAGCAAGTAATTTTTTTTTTACTTTCTATAGTATTAATTTAAATCAAGGTCTTTGCACGAGTTCAGTAAGAGACCTACCACTACACTCCAACTATAGAGCAGTTATATCAGTGAACTGAATTCCGCAATATATTTTCTTCTAATATTTAAAGAAATATTTATAATCAGTGTTGGAAAAATATTCATAACATGTATTGTAATAAGTCCCTATCCATTATATCATTAAGTCAAAACACGTTTTGGTCCTTTTAAAAGCTTTAAAAAAATAAACACTCATATTGAAATTGCCAAAAGAGAGTGCTTCTACCTGTACCTGGTAAAACGAAGAAAATAAGGCTATTTCCACGCCTTTATAACAAAGGGTCCCACGGATGTAAGTACTATTCGCAACTAGATTATCTCTATCTTGTGAATAATCCAACGACGTGACATCTGATCACAATGCATCATCATAAACAATGGGAAAGATGGCACCAACCAAGAAATTATTAATCGAAGTTTGCAAGAGGCGAAGTTTCAAGGGAGCTAAACGTTCCACGTCCTTACACATTTAGTTGGCGCAATGGCAGTAAAACACACCGCATATTGTGTAAGTTATAAGCGATTGCAATGTGAGGTTTGGAGAAAAGAGATGCTCTGGATGGGGAAAACTTCAGGCGAGTTGTTTCGACTTCCCTCTAAAAGGATGTTAATAAAAAAGATTTACGATGTTTGTGAGGTAGAACAAGCGGTTTAAATTGTTTGAATCGTCTCTTGAAATCTGAGGAAATATTCCTAAATTTCAGGGAGGGTTTATTTGGCTCGGTAAACGCGACGCGATCGTGGCAACAAGTACACATTTTCAATCGTTCTACTACGATGTGAGCGAATGAAGAATTTCATTGGTTCTTAGCGCTAGTTACTAGCTACGTCATCATCTTCTAGAGAAACAAGAGGAGATGAGTTATTTGAGTTTCTGGACTTCACAATGGGGATAACTCCACAATGGGGGCGCGAGCCCGGGCCCCTCCCGAAATTTGGACTAAATGGTCAAAATCGAATTAAACCCTTAATTCATTTAACACTTAAACTCCAGTTTTTAAGGGTCATAAACAACTTAAAATGGTCCTCAAAGATTCCCAAAAGTCCAAAAATAAGTAAAAACACTACTTTAAGGGGCAAACTTTATAAAATTCCTGTGGGAGAAACCCTTTACTCGGCATGATTCCCAAAGTTTTTAACATAAAGGATAAAGTATGCAAAGAGATTCAAATACTACCCAGCCTTAAAAGTTCTTAAGATAGATAAAAATTTAACCCATATATTACGCATAAGTTGGGGGCATTATTAATAACTGTAATTGTGTACTCCGGCTCTTTGCTCAAACTATAATTTGAGCAAATTATTAGAACATTTTTTTCAAGTGGTTGAACTTTTAGCCTTTGAGGAGAGGATCCACAAACCCTACTTGTTTCCACAGAAGTAAGGGGTCCAAAGTACGTTAAAACACTACTTTCAAGGAGAAAATTTAAAACATTTTCTGGGGGAGGACCCCCCAGACCCCCTAACCAAAACAAAATGAAAAGTGGGGTTTTTTGACTTAAATTTCCAAGGAATAATTCGTACAAATTCGTTAACAAGTTCAAAAAAGACATTTAAATACTAATTGAATAAATAACACTGGGGAACAGCATTTTCGTTGACTTAGAACTGTGACTTGTTTTTGAATCACTTTTAGCCCCTGAATCCAAAAGTAAAATTAGTTTTTGTCTATCACGTCAACTTTTTAAGATACAGGGTACCCCAAAATGGGCATAAAAAGTAAAATAAATGATTTTGAATTCGATTTTCAGGGTCAAAAAGCATCACTTTAGTCTTTAAACTACAACCGAGGGGACAAGAAAGGTTAGACTTTTTAAAATATGAAAATTTGTGGCAGTTACTAAAAGCGGTCCAAACCCTTCCACGGGTGCTTCGGGGGCACTAACTCCTCAACCGCTTTTAGTTAAAGTCATTGCTGCCTATTTTCATTAAATTTGGGTCCTTGGGGATGGGTTAGGACCTTTTAAAAAGGAATTGCGTAAAAAATTAGTGTGAAAATAGCGTAAAATGACCTCTATCAATTTTAACGATTTTTTTGCGTTTTTTTTGGGGGGGGGTAATAACCCCTTAAACCTATCCATTTGCCACAAATTTTCATATTTTAAAAAGTCTAACCTTTCTTGTCCCCTCGGGTGTAGTTTAAAGACTTAAGTAATGCTTTTTGACCCTGAAAATCGAATTCAAAGACATTTATTTTGCTTTTCATGCACATTTTGGGGGTACCCTGTATCTTAAAAAGTTTACGTGATAGAAGAAAACTAACAACAGTTTTGTAATCAGTGTGCCCATTAAACTCTAAAACGGCAAAAAAAATCGAACTCAACAGAAATTATGTTAAAAATTGTTCCCCAGTGTAATTCAAACCTGTAAGTGACCATCAGTGCTGCCATCTATCAACTCAAATCCAAAAAGGGGGAGTAGGACAACTCTATGGTTCTTCTCAGTTGAATTTTTTTTTTTATTTTTTAAAATTAGAAAAATGAACTGCCCGTGAACCTATTTTGTCCGAATTTTAGTATGTTATTATTGAGGCCGTTCCCCAGTGAAAACCATTAGGAAACCACAAGAATTTAAACAAATGTGTAGGTAAGTGGAAAAACTCTAGTCCAAAAGGCGTCATACCCGTCACAACACTTTAAAATTTTATTTAAAAAAATTGAAAGTTGTTAAAGTTTTATTTTTGCTTAAATATTAAAGAGTTTCCTTTACTTGATGTAGCATAGAGCATTTTCAATCACATGACTCGGCCTAACAACGGCCTTAGCAACGTTGTTTTTGCCCGCCAGTGACATCATGAGGGAATGCTTCCATTGGATGCTTCTAGTTCCCGCCCCTAACAACAGCCTTAGCAACGTTGTTTTTGTCCTCCAAGTGACGTCATGTGCGAATGCTCTATAGAGCATTTTCAATCACGTGTCTCCGATCACGTGATCAAGCTGGCTTGGAGGACAGACAACTTTCCTTTAACATTAGGCTCCCATAGAGAATACGCGCTGCATTTAGTTTTTATAAAAAAAAGTTCATTTAAAAAGATTCTTTAGGCTCGGTTAAAGACCGGAACGAAAGAATAATAGTTATTGAAGGTAAGTGCATATGTTTTTGTGTTTTAGTGGTAAGCTAAATTTAGAAAAAGACTTATTACGAGGTGACATGTTTTTGTTTACATTTGTTAGAACAATATGCGAGTCCGATACATCTGTAAAATACTTATAATATGCTACTGAAACTAAATATTGAATAATTAATAAATAATTAAGAATTTTAAAATATGTTAGTAGCATTGCGAATGGTACTTGCAATTAGAACACTGGCAGAAATGGTTTCAGCAATTAGAACACTGCTAAATATAAAATGTAGTATTATTGAATGACTTATGCTGTCTTATTGAATGCTGCAGAGATGCCATTTTAGAGTAAATAAAGGTTACTTTAAAGTAAACTTTGGAGAAAAACATAAAACATCCTTATTTTTCAAAATTCACATCAAAAGTAAACAAATAAACGATGTGCATCCTATGTTTTCCATCATACTGTCTGTCATCCAAGCCTCTGACGTCACAAGCCCGTGACGTCAAGTGCGAATGCTCTATAAAGTAAACAAGATTCGTAGCGCTACCTAGCGAGTGCTTGCGTCCCTGTTTCAAGGCCCCTGTTTGAATCTGTGACTAAAAGAAAGTGCTTTAAACAACTCAACTTATCTTTACTACTATAAATATCAAAACCACTTCCAAAATTGTTTTTACTCTTTACCGTTGGCGTTGCGGTGCGGCTGGCTGGCTGGCGAATTATGTTCTTGACGTTGCGTTTGAATTTGAAATGGTGAAATTTAATTCATAAGCTACACAGGTATGGTAATTATCAATTTCGGTAAGATATCGAACAATTATTAATGGTGTTAAAAGTACGTTAATAATGAACTGAGTGTTTTTCCAATTTACGAATTGTATTAGTCGATGCAATTAGATTGATTTTGGTTGCTTTCCCTTGCTGAGCTTTAGAATCGTGCTTTTTTGCATCTAAATGTGTTAGTGTAAAGTGTATGTTGTGTTAAGACATTTATTGTGATTTCACGTTTACTTCCTTCTTTTCTAGTAGTTTTGATTTTAAATATCTATCGTGTATGTTTGAAATTTTATATATAGGTATAATCCTGTCAAACACTTGACCATCCGAATTAATATTCTGAATGAGATACAAAGCAGGTATAGTAATTAAAGATCCTCGTATGTCATAAGTTAATCTTATCGACATTCCGTAGTTCTTAAACAGATATTTTATATAATTAGTAAAATCTTAAATTTTCCTGTTTCACTTGTCTACCAGTTTTGAGACTGTGTGGAATGATAAAAGCAGGTAGAATAAGCGATATACCCGTACTGTAGGCCCGCATGACCTACCGTGTTCCGTAAATATCATACAGTTAATTGTATTATGTTAAAATAAAAACAGCGTTGTCAAACGAACAAATTTAGGTTAAATATTACGGTACAATTCCGTTATAGTCCCCGCTAAATATCGCCAATGAATATCCAAATATCAACAAATTTTTCTGACTTTTATTAATAAACTGAATAGTTATTGATCTAATTAAACATTTTAATTCAGGAGTTTAAAATTATTTAAGAACCTGGCGATATTTACCGGGGACTCTAACGGAATTGAACCAATATTACTCCATGCTAAACTATTAAAACATGTTAAATCCTGAAGCTAATAACTATTAATATAATTCTACAGGCTGAAGTTGCCGTATTGGGTTAAGCAATTGGAACATTTTATTTCTATTGCAATATTCCATAGGGTAAGCAAAAAGAGCCTCATATGAACTAAGTATATCTTAGTTAATTCCATTGTTCATTAACATAAGTCCTTAAATAATGAAATTTCGCCTTGTGCTGTTAATGATGATAACCACTCTGACACCTCTTATGAGTTGCTCGTGAACAGAACTTTTAAATCTGATGCAGCATCTTGAAGCCGTGTACCTTAAGATCAATTATCATGCTTTTACACTTGGATTGAATGATGAGAATTAGACACCTCTTATCTGATGTTGATGGTGATGTTTCCTATACTCTGAAGAAAGCTGTTATTTTTATTAGGGGTTTCTTAAATTCAGCCAAGACTGTTCTTATGCCAATTTATACACAACTAGGTTTGCACACTTTTGGAATCTTATTTTACTTTGGGTATAGAAAATAATAGCTTGATGTTTCACGAAGTAGCCTAATGATTACAAAGACCCTATTGATTCCATCTGAAAACAAACCTGCAATTATGAAGGCTGCTGTGTTTGAAAATTGTTTCCTCTCTGGTAGTTAGTAAGGCTTGCTTGGGTTCAGATTTTTCAAAAGTAACCTCCATAGTAAACCTCTTCTATAGGTTGGGAGTTATGATGTGATATTAGGCTAGAGTACTGATGTCTTGATGTGACTTATTAATCTGATCAACTTCCAGCTTGACATGTTATGATCTAATTAGCTCCTACTTAGAAATTTTTTATTCTTTTAAGAAAGTATTGTAAGTATTTTTATTTCAGGATCAAGCTCTGAAATTGCTGTGATATGTTAGAAATCTCGAATCAGTTTGATTTCAGGATTTTTCTGGGTTAGAGCAACAAGTAGTGATGTATTTGCTCAATCTATTTTGTTAATTAGGCTAGTAAGTGAGTTTTAATGTTGATTTTTACTAAAACTAATAGATAATATATGATTACAGTACATTTGCATGCCAATCTACTATTCTCACATTGATTGACATTCCATTTTAGTCTTTGCCACAATTAATGTTATGTATCCGATGATTGATTATAGCATGTATTAGCTTATGAATATAATGATTCAAAATTTTATGATGAGGATGCTGTGGGATAAATTCCACCTGGATACCTAAAGAAAATCCCATTCGGGATATAGAAAATAATGCATATTCCCTTTCAACGCTACTGCTTAAGTTTATACTGAGTAGTATATTTTTAAAAGGGTATATTAAATATCTACATAAAACATTGCCTAACTAGTGTAAGTGCAATATCCTGTCTGTAGATACATTCAATACATAGATAAGGTAAATCAAGTGTGCTTAAATGTTATAAAATTACATTAGAGGAAAGATATTACTTGTTGACAAAAAGGTATACAGGAATGGTAACAAATTTCATTTTTTAATTCTGCATTAAAATGTAAATTTTTAAAAATTTTCAACCGACTTCCTAGACTTAGATGATTAATTTCCATCTCGCACTCTTAAGTTGGAAAACTACTAATACATTGAGTTTTCATAGCTGTTTGAATCAATAGTAGGTAAAAATATAAAAAGGTAGCCGTTATTCGCGTAAAGAATAATTATAAATTACAGTCATCCAAATTATATCATAAAACAGTGTTAATTCGTTATTTGAGTATGCCGTCTTGCCGTTGCCTTTTTGTTAACGGAAAGGTATGTTTGAAATAATTAATATGGTTTTAATCTGAGGTTACCAAGTGGAGTGCAGTAGGCACTTAATTGGCACAGGTAAATTATCCAACCCGCTTGCGTTAAGCATTTCCCGAAGCAGTACCGTATACCCTTTTGATAATTGATATACATTATTGGAGTTATAAATTATTTCTAAAATACTTATGCTTTATCGTGTGTGTGTGTGTGTGTTATTGGGGCCATTCCACTCTGATGTGTTGTTTCCTGTAGAGGTAAATATAATTTTTAACCATTTGGTTTATTTTGGAAATCAACCAGAATACACGACTAGGGATTCACAGTAAGTTATTTTGTCATCTTAATTTCAAAATTTTATAATGTACTTCCGTACTAATTTCCTTATAAATGCAGGTAAACCTTGAGGTTTATAATTATTTTAATTATACAAAACCATATTTATGAACATCGTAAGTATTGGATCTTTCTCTCTGATGTATTGCTTTAGAGACAGGTAAGTTTTTTTTGATAATATGTATTATATCATATAAGGTGATGAGATCTTTGATACCCAATCAAGGTGAGTGTTAATTATTTTCTTAGTTTAGATGTTCTAACCGTTATTTATATTTTTGATTATTCGTGCGTTTTTTACTTAAATAATCACATTAGGTTTTAATTTCCATTTGTAAGATAAGAATTTGAGAAAGAAACTTCTATTTTGCTCTTTTTATAATACTATATGCATTTCATAACACTTATTACGTTTTCTTCACATTATCTAGTCGTTTTTTTACACATCCCCGAGTAAGAATGTTCTAATCATTTCCTTATTCACAAGAAAAGAAAAAAAAATATCAAAGTAAATCATTCATATTTAAATTAATATTAGTTTTTTGTTTTTGAATGGTAAGGGAGAAAAACGGTATACTTTACAAATTAACTAATTATTTTTTTTCTTTTGAGTAATTAAATTAAACTAACATAATTTTTGGGGTGCAAAGTAGCAGGCCTCCTCGTGGTGCACCCTGGGTAACGCTAAATCTGCTACAATATGTTGACTTGAAATTGGGATTCATTGTAGCTATGTCATTGTGTTAATGATCTTTGTTCATACTCTAATATTAAGCTAGTTATTCCGTTATTTTCAACCGTTTCAAAGAGTGGGGACCCTGTATAAAAAGAGTGTATCCAATGATTACTTAGCATGTATTAGCTTATGAACCCAGTGATTCAAATTTAAACTGAGGATGCACTCATTAATGTCCTGTTTAGTCTTACACTTGTATAAATAAATATCCTTTCAACGCTACTGCTAGAGTTTCAATGCACTAGTAGTATAATTGTAAAAGGATATATTAAGTGACCTGCATAAAACATTGCTTTACTAGTGTATGTGCAATATCCTGTCTGTAGGTACAGTATTTTAATAATTGGTAATTAATAAAACTTTGCAATTATTATTTATGGCTTCTTTGCTTTAAGCTAGGGAATCCCTTATGGCGGCTTCAAACCACGCAGATAGATATTTGAGACAGTCACAGAAACTGTTTTCAAGGCTTCCTATTGGTTCTTACGAATTGTGGTGTAAAGCCGTCATTAGTCTGGTATGCAACTCAGATGGGCTTGGAAGAGTTGTGGTATACTTCTCTGCTTTGTGGCCTGGTGATCAGACCTTGTAGAATAGCTATTGTTATTTCTTAGCTGTACTATAAGGCTGTTTTCCTTGGCAATCCACCTTGTGACCCTGTGATTACGTATTAGCTGCTGTGTTGTAATACATCTGTCGTGTATGTAATTATATATTTTATGAACCTGCCAATCACTTGACCGTCTGAATTAATATTCTGAATGAGATACAAAGCAGGGATAGTAATTAAAGATCCTCGTATGTCATAAGTTCATCTTATAGACATTCCGTAGTTCTTAAACAATCATTTTATAAATAGTAAAATCTTAAATTATCCTGTTTCACTTGTCTACCAGTTTTATGACTGTGTGGAATGATAAAAGCAGGTAGAATAAGCGATATACCCGTACTGTAGGTCCGCATGACCTACCGTGTTCCGTAAATATCGTACAGTTATTTGTGCTGGGTAATAAATGCATACTTTGTCAAATGAAACACATAGGGGTGTGATGTAGAATGAATTGAATATCAATGTGGTTAATCAAATTAATCTTGCAATACTCAGGGATGAGATTTTTCAGACTTTTTTGAAATTCTTACATATTTCAGACTTTTTACTTTAAAAAGAGTCAACTTATAAATAAACTGAAATTTTTGACAGGGAATTTCATTTTTCTAAATTCAAGTTGATGTTCTTGACTTATGAGGCTCTTTTATATGATGAAAATTTTCATATTTAAGCTAATTTGACACAACAGCTTAACACATTAAAGCTTTTAGTTTTAAAGTGTAAGAATTTATTGTTGAAATTAATGTTTTTTTCCTTTTTATTCTCAATTTGAGAGATCAATTGTGTTCGAACGGTTTTCAGACTTTTTGCTTTTTTGCCAATCTCATCCCTGAATACTAAAATAAAAGAACCTGTTTCAATCATGAAACTAAGGAATAACTGTTAATTTATTTCTACAGGATGAGAATGCCCTTTTGGATTTTAAGCAATTGGAACATTTTATTTCTATTGCAATATTCAATAGGGTAAACAAAGAGAGAGCCTCGTATGAGCTAAGTATATCTTATGTTCATTCCATTGTTCTCTGACATTAGTCCTTAAATATGTCAAAATTTGCCTTATGCTGTTAATGATGATAACCACTCTGACACCTCTTATGAGTTGCTCATGAACAGAACTTTTAAATCTGATGCAGCATCTGGAAGCCGATAATTAAGCATTATTTAATTTCTAGCTTTTAAAACTAGCCAAAAGTGCTTGTCCCTAAGGAGTTTCATGGAATTAGTTTTTTTTTTATTTATTTATCTAATTATACTTTTTGAAAGAAAAAAAATGATTTGAAGGCAGTATTATTGACTTTTTCTATTTCTGCTATTTAGGTTTATTTTGACTGTTTAATTGTTTGTCGATTCTGAAATGTAAGCATATGGTGAAAATGGCCTTATACACTTGGTTTAAATGATGAGAATTCGACACCTCTTATCTGATGTTAATGGTGATGTTTCCTATACTCTGAAGAAAGTATTCTTTTTATTAGGGGTTTCTTAAATTCAGCCGACTGTTCTTATGCCAATTTATACACAACTAGGTTTGCGGACCCACACTTTTAGGATCTTATTTTACTTAAGGTATGGAAAATAATAGCTGCAAGCTTAATGTTCCACAAAGTAGCCTAATGATTACAAAGATCCTATTGATTACATCTGAAAACAAACCTGCAATTATGAAGGCTGCTGTATTTCAAAATTGTTTCCCCTCTGGTAGTTTATTATGCTTGCTTGCTTTTGTATTCACTGTTCAGATTTTTCAAAAGGGACCTCTAGCAGTATACCTTGTCCATATCTGGTTGGAAGTTATGATGTGATATTAGGCTAGAGTACTGATGTCTTGATGTGACTAATTAATCTGAGCAACTTCCAGCTTGGCATGCTATGTTCTAATTAACTCCTATTGTTGCTTCTCTTATTCAAGAAAGTATTGAAAATATATTTTACTAGCTGTTACGACCCGGCAAAGCCGGGTCTTACAGCTAGGCTAGCCTTTTATGCGAGCTTCGCTCGTTACTACTTCAAGTTCCTATTAATTATACATTAAATAAGAAGTTTAACTTTAATAATTTATTATTGTTGAATTAGAAACCAACTTCCCTAAAAGTAACTTTTTAACCTTTATTAAGTAAACCAACTTTCTTGAAAGATATTTATTTAAAAGCTATTATATTATTTTAAAATTTTAATTACTTTTATTTATTTATTTTTCTGATTATTGCGAGATGGCATCGAGTCAGTGAGTGACGTGGGCTTTTATATTTTTCTGATTATGATTATGATTATTATTGCGAGATGGCATCATAGTGTGCGAGCGTTCCATTCCAGAATCAGTGAGTCAGTGAGTGACGTGGGCTTTTATATGAGAGATTTCAAAATCAAGGCTGCAGTATTCTGTTCAACCCTTTTATGCGATTGTTAGGGTTTTATATTTCTCGCTGTTATGGCAACTGTCTTATAAGAATTTACAGTTTTAACTTAGTACTATATGTGGATTACATACAGTGCATCTGCATGCCAATCTATTATTCTGACATTTAATGATCTTTGTGATATCTAGCAATAGTTCTCAAGCTTTAATATTAAGCTAGTTATTTAATTATCAGAGTGTATCCAATGATTACTTAGCATGTATTAGCTTATGAACCCAGTGATTCAAATTAAAACTGAGGATGCACTCATTTATATCCTGTATTGCAACACCTGTATAAATATCCTTTCAACGCTACTGCTATAGTTTTAATGCACTAGTAGTATAATTGTAAAAGGATATATTAAGTGACCTACATAAAACATTGCTTTACTTGTGTATGTGCAATATCCTGTCTGTAGGTACAGTAAATTAATTACTTACTTGAAATTAATAAAGCTTGGTATTTCTTTTATGGCTTCTTTGCCCACAGTCCTTGAATTTTTTTCTGCAGTTACCGGCAATGCTCTGATCATGAAACTACGGTAGTAACGCCCTCTACATCAGTTCCACAAGTGAACCAACTAGGTAGAAAATTCAGTTGGATTTGGTAGGTATTTTAAAAACAACTCCAATTGCTCTAGAAAGATTATAATTTTTAAATGTCTGAAAAAAAAAGTCCTTGAAAAATTTTGTTGTTGAGGTCCTTGAGTTTCAATGTTTCCTAAGAGTGGGAACCATGTTTAAGCTAGAGAAGTTAAGTTGTATTTGCATATTAGAATAATATTTCCAGTCGACAATGCTACTGAATTAGAATAAGGCTAATTCCCTCGTATGCAAGTACCAGAGTCTAGTAAAAGCCTCTTCAGTATCCAGTGATTATTCATCTCAATGGGCTTGGAAGAGGTGTGATATACTTCTCTGCATTATGGCCTGGTGATCAGACCTTGTAGAATAGCTATTGTTATTTCTTGGCTGTACTATAAGGCTGTTTTCCATGGCAATCCACCTTGTGACCTTTAAATTCAGGTAAGTTGCAATTGGGCTTTAACACAATTTGCCACAACATGCTAATAAGTTGAGCTAGGCATCATCTTTCTGAATATGTAACCTTTTTTACATATTGTATCATTTGTTAATTTTAGTATATATAGTAATTAATTTTAAAAATATCCACACCTTTCCCAGATTTGTATTATTTGTAATCTAAAATAAAAATGACTAAACTTGCAGCAAACCTGTTTTAATGCTCCTTTAATAAACTATTATATTACTAATCTCTCCGGGCTATCCTCATGATACGTACCTTATTGCTACTTTCTGTTTCCAGCCAGGACATGAACAGATTTGTAATATTTCTTATTTTCCCATTCATTTAAGCAGGAGTGCCACTTATCTGGAGTAGCCCTGAAAATCTGGATTTTTTAATTGCTTAAATTCTGGGTTTTATCGAAATTTTTGATAATCTGGAGCAGCGGTTCCCAAACTTTCAGTCGCGGAGCCCTTTTCAAGAGACAAATTCGCCGCGGAGCCCTTTACACGGAAATCAAATTTTCAAAGTGTAAAAAACAGATTTTAATGCTTAAATTCTCTAACTACAAGACAGCTAGAATGGAATGTTAATAAGCACATTAATATTTATTTCTTTAATTTTTTAAAATACTTGACAATTTGACATTAAACAAGTTTTATTTTTAATTGTTGTCATTAAATATTTACATAAAAGATAATTCAATATTTCCACTCTGGCGTTAGCTCGCCATTTAAATAAAACAAAACATTTTATGATAGAATCTTAACTTCACTCCCCTAATAAGAAAGAAGAGGAGAGAAAGTTATATTTTTATGCTATTACTAAATTAGCAACCTAAAAATAGTGCAGAAACAAAACTAAACACAACAGCTTGCTTGATTGGAGGCTCCAAACCAAATCCATTTCGATTTAAAGTAGATAGGGTAGGGAGCAGCAAATTATAGGTTTTTAAAATAACAATTTCTTCACAGAGCCCCTGGAAAAGCTCCGCGGAGCACTGTTTGGGAACCGATGATCTAGAGCTCAACAAGAAGGCTTAACATTAGGTCCAATTAAAAATGTGTGCAGGGCTGCAGCCTTAACTTTTTTTTTTTTAAGAATCCAGTCTCACCATCAGATCTAAAGAGCGAATACATATTCTGTGTCACCGGGCACACCGAAAGTTTTAAGGAAAAATTACCTTCAGAACAAGTATATCTTTAAATGTTTCCAGATTTAATACTTTCTGGAATTTGCGATTTTGGTCTGGGTAAAAGTTTAGTTAACTCTTAATTTAATAGTTTTTTCGGGAATTTGAATTGAAGTCAGTAGCACCTCTGCTTAAGCTTTTGAATTCTTTTAAAAAAATAAGATTCACATCATGGTAATTCACATGTAATTATCTTGGATATTACAATTGTCTTCAACAGAGATGGTATTCCTATCTGAAAGTTCCACTTCAGAGTAATTCCAAGGTTGCACTTCAGCTGATCCGAACATGATAAAGAGAATACCACAGGTCATCACAACTGCTATTGATGCATAAAATACCTGCTGCCATTCTGCCAAACTTTCCTGGAAGAATATAAATGCATTTTCATTGAAAAAGAAGGTTATTATTTTTTCTACAAGATTTAAATACTCACATTTTTTGTTAGCTCTCCCACCATGATGTGAATGATGACAGATGCTGTGTCAGAAAGGGCAGTTGTCACTCCCATTAAAGATCCTTTAGAATTAAAATATTTTGTTGAAATTTGCATGGTGTTTGAATATAAAAAATTTTACACAAACACTGCAACAGGAAATAGTAGTAAAACCATGAACCCAGTAGCATACTTGCCAACTATTACGGAAATTCCGTTTGTACTACGGAATTACGGATAAAGCTTAATTTTTACGAAATTCCGAAAATTTTCGAAGAAAAAATCATTTTTACGCTTTCTTCCGGACGTTTGCCTGTAAAATTGGCATTTTGATGGCGTGGACGCGGCAGAAAAAACAACTTGACAGTTTCTTACTTTGTGTCAATATCCTAGGCTTTAAGTGCTTGATTTTTGGAGAAAGTATCCAATATTTAGCTGAGAGGAATTTCTTGTTTGCAAAAAGGCAAATAGAAATTTATGGTTTGAACTTACATTAGTTAGTTGGTTAGTTCATACAAAGAATTAAAAGTTGTGCAGATAATAGGTGTATGAAAAGTGTAAGGTATATTATTATTAAGGTAATATTATTTAAGCATTATTTAAATTTTTTTACAGTAAATATAAATTATAAGTGGACCGTTATACCCAATCAACACTGAGGCACCATTACCTCTTATATTCATTTTAAAAATTTCGTTTAGATAATTTACTTTTTTGTCTTCATAGTAAAATCATTTACTTTGCTTTCACAAATGAATAAAAATATAGAGTAAATTTAATTATGCTGTAGTTTAATTGTCTACTGTAAGTTGCCTTTTGTATGACTTTGTGCTTTGCACGTTCATTTTATTGAAATATTGGGTTTCCTCTTTTTTGCCAATCACATCCCTAAAATTAAAGCATTTGTTTATTTTCAATTAAATTACAAATTTCTTTGATTCATGAATTTTCTTGATACTCTAATTTAACATTTAATATACTTTTTTTACCCCTTTTATATAACTTGGAATCATTAGTTCAAATAGTACTTTTGAGGAATGAGTCGCGAAAAATATTACTGATGACAGTTTTCAAAAGTTGGCAAGTATGCAGTAGCCAAATCCAGGGTTGCTTGATTTAAATCACTTGATTTTTTTAAAAAAAATCATTGATTTAAATCAAAAATGTTAAACTGCCACAATTTAAATAAAAAAAATAGTTGTATGCTTTAAAATGCTTTGCAAGGTTATTTGCATTTCAATTTTTTTTAAATTCTGCTAGTTGCAGTTGCTTAAACTAACTGGGAGATAGGTTTAGGTTCCTCTATCTACATAAAATTGCCTGTAATTTCAAGAACAAATTGTACTACCAATTACAAAAATATTTACAACGAAAAGAGGTAAATAACAGCGCGCGTTTGGAATCAATAATTGTGATGAATTAAAAATCATTAAATTTGTTTTTCAGGTATACATCCCCTTTTTAAAATACAAGCATGAGAATGATTTTTATCAAAAGCTGGGTAAAAATAGTTATAGAACAGGGGTCGGCAAGTAATTTTGTTTGGGGTCCAAATAATTTTGAAAATTTTTGTTGCGGTCCGGAGAAAAAAAGATACTTTTATTACAGGGTTGCCACAGACGACTAAAAGAAGACTTTTTGCGACTATTTTCAGCCTTAGGCGACTATGGCGATTTTTTTTGTTAAAAAATACTCCAAAAGCGACTATTTTCAACACAAGGCGACTTTTTTCAAGTATGCAAAGTTCTCTTTTCAAAAGTGTGAGAAAAATCCATTCCTGGCTGCACATTTTGTTCCATCGTGTTTGCACGAACACGAGATTTCATGAAGTCGGAAAAATCGCGATTTTTCGCGTAAGTTTCGTTTTGCCTACGGAGTGTTCCGTTCCTCCCTCGAGACTACATACTAATATTTCAGCACTCCTCTTAAATTATGACTCAAAATCATTGAATGAATATATTATTACGATATTTATGTTTAAAAAATGGGGTCTAGGGGTTTCCCAGGATTTTTTGAAATTTGACCATTAAAATCATAAAATGCGGGTCAAACTAATTTTTGTTGTGTAAGAATACGTATTTACGATTTTTGAAAATGTTTTGGCGGACCGGGAAATAACCTCTCGCGGTCCGCCAGTTGCCGACCTTTGTTATAGAAAGACAAAGAAGGATAAAAAATTTTAGTAACTGAATTAATTGTTCATTCACCATTTTAGGATGGGTTTGGGCATCTCACCATAAAATGGTAGCAAACTACTTCCCTTAATTAATTAATGCCTAAAATAGATAAATATTGGGATATTTTTTTAAGTAATGCTAAACTATTATATAACATGGATATTACAATATCAGTAAATTATTAACCAGTTTTGGGAAGTTCAGAGCTAGTAATTCATTTAAATCAAATAAATCCGATTTTTTTTTTTAAATCAGCAACCCTGGCCAAATCGTAATGGGCCAATGTGCGAATTCTGAATGATGGTGAAAATCAAGCTTACTACACACTTCTCATGTATAGTATGGGTTGATCGTTGCCAGAAGCAATGATGGTAGGGTTAATGAGGACAAACAGTTGTGAAGGTAGGAAACAGTTCCAGTACTCGTTATCATAGTTTACCTCCTTGGCTTATAAAAAAAAAGACTGATGGGTAACAGGCGCGGATCCAGCAGGTCTCCAAGGGGAGGGCACTTAATGAAAATCACCTCTACCTTTGCACGCAAAATAGACTAAATTTTACTTTATTCTATAAAGATCTCCCTAATCCTAATGAATTTTATTTTTGAACCCCAACATGTTTGATAAACAGTATAAGTATAAGCGAAACTATTTCTGAACCTATGATCGGGATCTGAACCTTGTAACTCTTAAGAACGCACATTTTTTAGGGGGTCTGGGGATCCTCCCCTAGAAAATTGTAGGGATTTTGACCCTGAATAATTCATTTTTGATCCGCACAGGCGCTTGATGAACGAAAAAAGTTTGGAGAATCTGGGGAAAGTGACACCTTGGGCTAAAAAAAGGGGCAAAGAAGCGAAAAGGAAGAGAAAAAAGGGTAAAAAGAAGAAAAAAAATAATTATATTTTTTTTAAATGACAAAAAAAAAAAAAATTTTTGGTCTTTCAAAATCTATTTTCCTTTTTACGTCTTTTTTCCCTTTCTTTTTCAGCCCAAGGAGGGAAGTGCCCCCCATTGAATCCGCGCCTGGTTGAAATGTATTTTGAAATATTAAAAAGCCGTCTTATACCGTTTTGTTATCGTCTGTCTGTCCTCGCTTGGCACGAGTGGCAAACCTAAAATCAGTACCCACAGCAGAAAAAACAGGACCGAGTGCACGAAGAAAGCCATAAAGATGGTTATCTCACCCTTCTATTAGATACCCTGCACTCACCACTGCTTTTCCTGCCGTGGGTAGTGATTTTAGGTTTGCCACACGTGCCAAGCGAGGACAGACAGACTATACCTGCTAATCAATTATTTTTCTTGCAGGGATAATGACACAACACTCCTATCTCTATGATGAGCTATATGAACTCAATTTGTTGTCAATAATTTGTTTCATGTCAATAAATTTTTCTTATATTTTAATGAATACTAGCTGATATGCCCGGCCTTGCACGGGTGGAGTGTATCAATTTATTAAAATTTTCTCAAGTTACATGCCTAATTTTCTGTAACCATAATTACCAATCATCCTGGTAGTTTTTCATATCCGGTGTTCCCAGTATTTTTTCATATCCCGGTGCCTTTTTCATCTTGGTGTCCCCGGTGCCTTTTCATCTCGGTGTTCCCGGTGCATTTTCATCACCGTGCTCCCTGTGCCTTTTCCCTCCCGGTTCCAACTGTGTAAATCTAACCTAACCATCCAGTTCCGGTGTTGCACATTTAATTACGACAGTTACCCAATTATCCATTCTAAGTGAAAAAAATCCATTAAAATTATTTCAGACTTTTGAAATCCCAAAATTTGTAAATACCCCCTGTTTAAATTGAAAAAAAAATCCCGTTAAACTACACCAAAGAAACAAATTATAAGGTTAAATAACAAATTGATCTAGTGTTTCTATCATCAACTTTCTAAAAAAACTGCATGATGTAATCTTTACTTTAACCAGTCTAATTCTTAAAACTTTCTATTTCAACTTAAAGTTTCATGGAAAATGAAGTTTTTAATAAGAAAATACTGTTATAAAGTTTTTTATAAGGGCCGTTTTTAATTTTTTAAATTATTAATAACCTTTTTAAAACAATTTTAGCCAATTTTTATCTTTAAATACTTTGTTTTATGTTTAAAATTGTTTATGTTGTATTATTTGCAACAATGCGAGTTAAACAGATCTTCTTTAGTGGAGAAGTAAGGCGATTTTTACAAAAAGGTCTAAAAGGGGGTGAAGGGGTGGTTTTAGAAATTTGGAAATGATGTCATTGGCTTTCCCCCGTCCCCATACGTATGTGTACCAAGTTTGGTTCGATTCGGACGGATAGTTTTGGAGAAATTGAGCCAAATCTGTTCCGGACAAACCCAGGAACCCAGGCACGGACACCTTCATTATATATAGAGAGATAGGATGGGCAAAAAGTCAGTACACTTTTGAAAATTCAAAAAAAAAAAAAAATCGGAATAAAAATGGTTTTCAGTCTTAGCATTCTTCAGTCTTAGGGATTTTTTAAGGCGATAAAAAAATTAGTTCAAAATTATTATAACAGATATGTAGTTTCTATGGAACTTTCAAAAGTGTATCGACTGTTTGCCCACCCATGAATTAAGTTATGGAGTGGTTGGTTGTCCTTCATACACACTCAAATTCATAAAATTAGAAAAAAGCCTCGGACCGAAATTTTACAAACAAATTCGAAATAGCACTGAAAATAAATTCAACAGACATATACTATTTTTAAAATTTAAAAAAAAAATGTTCTTTTTTTATGAGATAAAAGTTTTACTTTTTAAGCTAAAGTCAGGTTGTATATGAAATTCAAACTTAAAAAATAATCTGTAAAGATCGATGCATTGTTTTAAGCTTAACAGAACTGGAGTTATTCAAGATAAAAGGGTTATAAAACTTATTTTTTTTTAATTTTTAAAAAAATCGCCAAAAAATTCAAATAAATATATTTTCATGTTTCTTTCACAAGAGAATAAAAGAATAACCCCTAAAAGTGTTAGTGAAATTCACACATGAGGGTCAGGTTGACACAGGATGATATACAAAAAATAAATTATAAATATAATTGAGAAAAATATGACTTGGATAACACACACTGCATGTTTCTTATTGTTTACAACAGGGGTTCTCAAACTTTCCAACATCACGACCCACTTTTTATAAATAAACTCTAACGCGACCCACATCATCTTCAGTTAATTTTTCCATCCCCTCTACACATAGAGATCTAATAGTATATTAGAGTGGACGTCACGTGACTTTCACTGAATTGACAAGGCGCCATGTTTCCATCGGCCAGCCGTAATGTTAAGTCAATGGAAGGGGTCTCAAAAATGCATTTAAAAAGTTTCCCAGCGGAAATATCCCTTAAAGACCGATCAAAATGCAAATAGGACCAAAAAATACATCTTTTAACACCAAAATTAAATACCTTTCGTGCAGTTTTCTTGGTTTTTCATCTCGATTTTTCTACCGTAAGCCTAAAATAACTGTTTTCTCGTCAAAAACCATTGTTATGCAGATTTTGCCTCTTGTTAATTTGGAGGGCTTTGGAAATATTTTAAAACACTAGTAGAAATAAAAATATAATATCTTAAGAATAAGAATTTTAGAATATTATACTGGCAAACTTAACATTTAATTAAATTAAATTCCTTAGGTGTATAAAACAGAGACAAAACTTACATAAAGTGTTACTTTTATTCTTACATATTTTCGTTATACTAGTGTTTTTAAAAAACATTTTTGCAGCCCTCCAAATTAATAAGAGACAAAATCTGCATAACAATGGTTTTTGACGAGAAAACAATTATATTAGGCTTACGGTAGAAAAATCGAGATGAAAAACCAAGAAAACTGCACGAAAGGTATTTAATTTTGGTGTTAACCCTATTGGAAAATTTTTCCCAGTGTTCCATAAACCAGTATCAAATTATACTGGATCCAGTATAAATAATACTGGATCTAGTATAAGTGATACTGGAACCAGTATAAATTATACTGGATCCAGTATGATTTGATACTGGTTTATGGAACACTGGGAAAATTTTTCCAATAGGGAAAAGATGTATTTTTTGGTCCTATTTGCATTTCGATCGGTCTTTAAGGGATATTTCAGCTGGGAAACTTTTTAAATGCATTTTTGAGACCCCTTCCATTGACTTAACATTACGGCTGGCCGATGGAAACATGGCGCCTTGTCAATTCAGTGAAAGTCACGTGACGTCCACTCTAATATACTATTAGATCTCTATGCCTCTACATCACTTCAGCTTTGTGCTTGTGGGGTTCGTCTATCTACCATCTTGTTACAATAGATATAATAGATTAGAGATACAATATATAGAATAGAGATTATGTTAACTTTTTTGGTTTTTAAAAAGAAATATTTGAACCTAAACTTATTCATTTGTTTGATTATGGGAGCAACGATGAGCTCCAGAGTCTGAAGGGGGATCTGGGGGTCCTCCCCCCAGAGAAAGTTTTGAAATTTGACTCTCTTAAAAACAGGGTTTTAACTCTTTTTTTTTGGGGGGGGGGGGGGTAATCTATAGGATAAATTTCAATTACAACATCATTTCCAAAGGAAATTCTTGAATTCAAAAACTTGCCGCGACCCGCCAAAAACTGACTGTCGACCCACAGTTTGAGCACGACTGGTTTACAATATCGAAATTAATAATCTCCAGTAGCTTTAAAATTCCCGAAGAGATGTGAGCGAATGGCCTGAACGTCAAGATCGTGATGCTACAAATAGACAGGACCCGGGTTCAAAGCCTGCCTACCACTTTTTCAAATTTTGAATTTATATGTTAACTTTAAATTATTAAAATAAACCAAAGGCTTCAGGAACGGATGGTACCGTTGGTTAACGCACTGCCGTCTGAGGTAGGTGACAGTCGTTCTCAAAAGGTTTCGGGGTCGATCCTCGGCAATATTTTCTGTTTTTTTTTTAATGGTGAAGTATCAACTTCAAATTAATTACAAGACTGTCGCAGCTGCAGGAACGGATGGCTTGGTGGTTAGCACACCAGACTGCCATCCGAAAGGCCCTCAGATCGAATCTGAGCCTTCTCAGCGGGTATAGCACTCGGAAATAAATACTGATTGGTATTTATAAATTATCCTGCTTAATTCACGGGGGGTTATAATATTTCTAATTTTCCTACGTTAACTGTAACCGTAACAGTAAAATTAATTGCTTTTACTATTTTTGATGACTTTTACACTCTTTTTTGTAAACTTCAACTCTTTTGCCTACGACGGAGACTGAAAGAATGTAAGGGTCTTAAAAATGGGGAGGACAATAATTATAGATCCTTCCATCCACAAACCCCTACCACCAACCCAGGCGTTATCATTTAACTAAGGATTTTTATCCTAATTTATTAAGTGGTAACAAAATTTCAGTCGAAGTTAATGAAGATGCTCAACTTAATATATTTTTCTTAATTTAAAAAGTGGTGACCCTCCACTAATGCGAAACCGTTTAAGAACATAATTACTTCTTCCACAGGTTATGGAAAGAAGGCATGGACTTTTACCTTATATAAACAGAACCATTCCAAACGCAGGACGTATAGATAGATACTGTTAAGGAGAGAGTATTTTTGCTCTACTTAATATTTTTTCTTAATTTAAAAAGCGGTGACTAAAAAACACATCCACTATTGTGAAATAATCGAAACTGTTAATGAACGGATATACTTCTAAACTAATACATCACAGGTTATGAAATGAATGGCTGGACTGTTACCTTATCCTTATATTAACAGAGCCATTCCAATTGCAGGACGCAGATAGATCCCGTTAAAGAGAAATCCTTTTTCTTAATTTAAAAAGCGGTGACTAAAAAACACATCTACTATTAAGAAATAATCGAAACTTTTAATGAACGGATATACTTCAAAACTATACTCTGTTCATTTAGAATTGGCGCCTGAAACAGGATCAAAAACGCTCAATAATGTTTCATAACGGTCATCACACAACTTCAGTGACCGATTTTTTTACAGTATTTTAACTACTTCTGTTTCGGCTGCCTTTTGTCATTGCTTTCGGTGATAATTTGGTAACTGCTTCTAATACATTTCGTCTCAAGCGCCAGTTCTAAATGAACAGAGTATAATATTTCACAGGTTATGGAAAGAATGGCTGGACTGTTACCTAATATTAACAGAGCCATTCCAAACGCAGGACATTGATATATTGCGTTACAGAGACATCACATTTGCTCTACTTAATAATTTTCACTTACTTTAAAAAGCGGTGACTAAAAACCACTACCGCTAAAATGAAATAATCCAAACCGATTAAGAACAGAGCTCTAAACTTATATTTCACAGGTTATGGAAAGGATGCTTCACTGCTTTCTCATGTTAAGAGAAACACTTCTCACGCACGACATAGATCTCATTGCAGAGCAAATATTTATGCTTAACTTAATACTTTTCACTTAATTTGAAAGGTGATGACTAAAAACCACTACCACAAAAATGAAATAATCCAAACCGATTAAGAACAGAGCTCTAAATTTATATTTCACAGGTTATGGAAGAGATGCTTCACTTTTTTCTCTTGTTAAAAGAAACATCTCTAGAAATCTAGAATATCCAAAAGAAACACTTCTCACGCACGACATAGATCCCGTTACAAAGCAAATATTTATGCTCAATTTAATACTTTTCACTTAATTTAAAAAGCGGTGATAAAAACCACTACAACTTAAATGAAATAAACCAAACCGATTAAGAACAGAGCTCTAAACTTATATTTCACAGGTAATGGAAGGGATGCTTCACTGTTTTCTCATGTTAAGAGAAATAGCGTAGAATGATGGCGTAGACAGAAAAAAATTTCGGAGGGGATATTGATGTTTCGGGGGGATATGGGGTATTTTTTAGTGGCTTTCTATGGTCAAAAAAGAAATTTTCTAAATTTCGGGTGGGGGGGAATATATCCCCGAATCCCCCCTTTATCTACGCGCCTAAAGAGAAACACTTCAGACCCAGGACATAGATCCCGTTACAGAGTAATTATTTATGCTCAACTTAATACTTTTCTATTCATTTAAAAAGCGGTGACTAAAAACCACTACCACTAAAATGAAATAACCCAAACCGATTAAGAACAGAGCTCTAAACTTATATTTCACAGGTTTATGGAAGGGATGCTTCACGGTTTTCTCATGTGAAGAGAACAGGCGCGGATGCAGCACGGCTCCAAGGGGGGGGGGGGCACTTTTTCAGATTATCACCTTTACCTTTTGAGAAAAATGTCAAAATTTAGGGGAATTTCTAAAAAGTATCAAGATCCCATTTTGGTACCGCTGAGGGGTGGGGGGGAATATGAGGGTCCCCCCTGAAAAAAATTTAAATGTGACGTGTAAAAGTAGGTTTTTAACTCATTTTGAGTACTTTTTGGAACATTTTTTGGCACGTATGAGTGATTTTTTGGGTCCAAGGGGGGGCACTTTCCAGGGTGCCACCCCCCTGAATCCTCCACTGCTGAGTAAAGACTTACGTTTAGGTTAAAAGTTTAAAAATGTGACAGTTGCGAAGTTTTAAACAAAAAAAACCCCACTAATCTTAAAATAAAGCAAACTATCTAATGCAGTGTAAAATAATCTATCTATATAATAAAATTGTCTTCAAATAAAAATAGTTTATTCCTCATTTAACTTATACTTAAAAATCTGATAGTGTGGGGTTGTTTTGTTTAATTCATAAATAAGTGGATGGAAATGATTTATTTTGAAATAGCGCAAGCAAATTTCAGGATGGAAAAAGTTCCAACATCACTTTTTCCTTGTGGTTCAGTACATAATACATTAAAATTCTTTTCCGAAATAAGTGTCTTATATTATTGTAAAAATTAATTGATATTAAGGTTCATGCCTAAAAATTTCTTACCTGCGAATCTTGGACTCATGTCCAAGGCAATGATCATGGAGCCTGATATAGAAAAGCCTGTACAGAAGCACGCCAGGGAAAAGCAAACGACATTCCAAGTGTCGTTGCACCCAGAGAGGGACACTCCCAACAATGCGAACGAAAATCCAAAGACTCCTGTGGAATATAAATGATGGTAGAAAAAAAATAAGATTCACCTGTCGAATAAGTGTAGGATTTGAATCTTGGTGCATAATGTCAAAATTTTCGTCTCAAATTGAGTTAAAAAAAGAACTAAATTCCAGGGCAAATTGCAAAGAGGACCAATCTTTGCATGGCGTAAATTTGAGATGAGAAGCATGCAAGGCCCGTACCTACACAGTTTCATGATGGGAGTGTTATGTGGTGATGGTAAATTGCAGTTTTTCAGCCCGTAAAAAGATGCATACGATTTATAAATGTCAATTGAAATATTATAAATTGGATCTATTTCAAGGGCCTACCTATAGAGTTGCAACCTTTCCTTATCCAGTTCGCATGCAAGCGGTTCGTCAGAATATTCGTGACTATCGTTGCAGTAAATCCACCAAATGTTTTCAGCAGTATTGGAAGAGAAGACACGATGCCGTTCTGAAGAAAATAAAACTGTTAAATTCTTCACTTAGTAAAATGTTTGAAGTTTTCAGTGAATTATTATATTTAAATTATTTATTTATTTATTTATTTATAATCAGTCAAAACAAACAGAACAAGAAAAATATCAATATCCATATCACCTGGGATCGCAACGATACATGTAGGTGAACAAAACATGCGTAGAATAAATTACAAAAACTAAAACGTGAAGAAGTTATAAACTAAAGTGAACAATACATAAAAATAATGTAGGAACAGCATAAATATAAGTATAAACAGGGGTGGCAAACAGGGTGTCTTAAATTACGGGTTTAATATCTGTCATAAGAGGGTGGTGCATAAAAAATGAAGATAGTTGAATTATACAATGATACAAAAATTAAGCAAGAAATATTTCAATATTTTCCATAGAAAACAAAAACTCTTTTAATTTCTTTTTAAATACATGTTTGGATGAACTATTTTGTACTTCTAAAGGTAGTAAATTAAAGAACTTAGGAGCTATAAGTTGTATTTAATGAGACAAGATCTCCATAAAGTTTCTGGTACAAAAAATCATGAGCTACAATTAAAAAATAAATTAAATATAAATGTAAAAAAAGTGAGAAGCTTGTTTGGTTAATCAAAATAAATTACTCAAAATTTAGAAATAAAACTTCATTTGCTTTAACTTTTTGTACAGTTGGGTAAAAAAAAGTATCTGGGAATGTATCGGCGGTTCCATTTTGCAATGTGGTGCTGCCATCTATTAAAAACTTAGAGAAGCTTTACTTCAAGGCAAAAAACTGATTGTATAATCAAAACAAAATAAGTTTAATCGCATTTACATTCGTGGGAAATCTATTGTTATGAATCTTTAAGAATTATCCAAATAATTTACTGTTATGATTATTTTTGAATTTGGAGGAGGCCGATTGAACGTTAATGGTAAGTATCAAAACGTTGGTGCACAACCCAATATATATAGGTTCCCACTGACTCTGATAAAATAATTGGACCAAGACACAAGTTCAATGACTACAAAGAGTTTAGGTTTTTTTGAAGGCTAACGTTTAATTATATAATCATTCTAATGATACAGCCTAACATACAACAAATATTTCTTAAACCCAACTCTATATTGACAATCACAGCAATGGATAGAAATCAAAATTAAACCCTCCCCTTAAGACACAGACAAGAAATCCCTCAATATCAAAGAAACACACAACACAAAATATTAAGCAAGAATACATTTAAATAAGGAAAACCGAGAGTGTGGCCGAAAAGGGAAAGAGAAAAATGGCTTATCTTTATCAGAAGGGATGAGAGAATCAGTTCATCCAAAGCCGGGGCGTCTCCTCTGGGCAAGCACAGTAAGTGGATGTTGTCAGAATCGGAAACGGCGTCGGGAGAGGCAGGGGCGCCGCGGTCTAGAAAATCAGGTGAACGCCGGGGCGTCTTAGGGCTCCACCGCTCGGGAACCACACGGGAGATGGCAGGGGAATCACGCTCAACGAAGCAGGGGCGTCTCGTTCAGGGCTCCTCTTCAGAACCGGCGTGAAGGTGTCCGGCAGGGGCTCCACGGTCAAGAAAACCAGGTGAATGCCGGGGCGTCTTAGGGCTCCACCGCTCGGGAACTACACGGGAGATGGCCGGGGAATCACGCTCAACGAAGCTGGGGCGTCTCGTTCAGGGCTCCTCTTCAGAACCAGCGTGAAGGTGACCGGTGTCGCACTCGGGAGGACAATGGGATGTCAGGGCGTCACAGGGCGTCTCGCTCAGGGTTCCGCTTCAGAATCAACCCGGACGGGAGGTGGTCAGGGATTCACGTTTGAGGTCGATGCAGGGGCGTATCGCACAGGACTCCACTTCAATATCAGCGTACAGGTGACTGGCGTCGCGCACGAGAAACTCACGGGTGCGGATCCTCGCCTCTCTGAAATCTGCCAACCAACCCTGCCTCGGACTCGGGCTCCGTTCCTTATATCACCTTCTCTTCCACCCCTTCACTTCACTCCGAAGCATCTCCGTTAATTTTTTCGAGAAAACCCCTCTTAATTTTCTTATTGGTTTCTCATCTTTTTGGGGGTGGATCCTCCTCTCTTCGTTGTCTTAAGTGGCAACGATCCCCCGACACATTAGCAGGTCGTACACCCCAGGTACCTCTACGATCTGTCACGATTGGTTCAATCTCCCCCTTTCTCGACCTCTTGACCCGGCCAGCGCGGGAGAGTTACGGTTCCCACGGAATCCGAACATCCGAAAATTCCGCGCCACACTCTCTTGGTTATACATCTTTACCGTAATTACATAAAAAACACAATTAATACACTGTTTGTACAACAAATGCCCTCCCAATCACTAAAAAAAAATTCAAGGAATTTTTTTCTTAAATACCAAAATGGGAGTAACCGGAGAAACAACAAGTTAAGAACTGTACTCCATTATCTAATAAACCTCCCTTGCTGTCTATTCCGGAGATTGTATTCACGGCGGAGTGGGGAGGAAGCTGCCTGAGGCGTTTTGCGGGCGCCTCTCTTTCCTTTTGTTGTGGGGTTGACTGCGGCGGACGGAGAGGGGTCAGTGTTATCTACGGGGAAGTCGTTCTCTTCTCTTTCCTCGTGTTGTAATCTCTGGGTTGCTTTGACGAGGCGGTCAACATTTATAATCTGTTTACGCTGGGGGTTGTTGACTTCTTTAATTTCAAAGACCACATCGGAGATTTTTCTCTCAATCACGTAACCTCCTTTATTGGGTTTGGAGAATTTCCCGCTCAAACCCTGTTTTGTGTGTGGGTAGTACACATAAACCATGTCACCGACTTTCAATCCTTTATCGCGGGCAATCTTGTTTCTATATTGTTCCTGAGCCTCCGCTGCTTTTTCCAAGTTAGTCTTGACCCTTTTGTATGCTGCATGTTGCCTTTTTAGAAGCGCTTCAACGTAGTCTTCGCTTTCCCTGTATGAAAACGGCCAATCCTTTTCTAACATTTGGTAAGGCAAGTTAAGTTCTTTTCCATAGACCAGAAATGCAGGTGTATGTCTTGTCGCTGAATGCCATGTTGTCCGATATGCTAACAAGGCATAGTTCAGCTTTAAGTCCCAATCGGTATGATTGTCATTGACTAAATGACTGAGAGCATTTCCCAAGCTCCTATGGTATACTTCTAACATGCCATTTCCTTGGGGGTGGTAAGCTGTAGTCTGGACCTTTTTTATTCCCAATGAACGGTATAAAGATTGCATGGATTCCGAAATTAGATTTGTGCCTTTATCTGTTAAGATAACAGCTGGGCAGCCAAACCTTGATGTAAAGTCTAAAAGCGTCCGCGCTACGTCCTTACTTCCTATCTCCGGTACAGGGTAAGCCTCGCACCATCTGCTAAAGTGGTCTATATATGTTATGAGGTATTTGTTGCCTTGGTCAGAGATTGGTAAAGGGCCAACAATATCTATAGCCACTTTTTGAAAAGGACCCTCAGGAATTTCTGATCTTTGGAGTGGTGCCAATGCCTTTGGCTTGTGCCCTCGCTTTTCCATGCAACTATTACAAGATTTTACCCAATTAACAATATGTTGGGTCATACCTGGCCAGTAATAATGCCTTTTAACCCTGAGAAGGGTTTTTCTGACTCCGGGGTGGCAGGAGGAAGGTGAATCGTGCAACTGAGAGAGTACCTCATAAATCATTGACTTGGGTAGTACTATCCTTGCCTGATCTTCCTCTGTACAGTCCAGGCCCTTACACCGTAGTATCCCTCGGTCCAAAAAGAACCTCAACCCTTGGGGCTTCACCAAATTCCCCTCCTGTAGGTCTTTCGAGATGCTTTGGCAGGTCTTGTCCAATTGTTGATAACGCAGTACTTTCTCGAATAGTTTTTGATGGAAAGAAATTTCCACTGGTTGTTCCGGCTGTAGAGCAAAAACTTTCTTAGCTTCAGTTTGCTTCTCGTAGTCCACTCCTCGTGATAAAAAATCCGCTACCCTGTTGCATTTTCCCGTTATATATTTTATTTCATAATTAAAATCGGATAAGGTCAAAGCCCACCTCGCTATGCGGCCTGTAGGATCTTTTAGCTTCAGCACATGAGTCAGAGAAGCGTGGTCGGTATATATGGTAAATTTCTTTCCGTATAAATACGGTCTGAAATAACCAACCGTGAAAATTATGGCCAACACTTCCCTTTCAGTTGTACTATAGACCTTTTCGGCTGAGTTAAGCTTGCGGCTCGCAAAGGCTATGGGTTTCGGGAATCCATTCCCATCGAGTTGAGCAATTACCCCTCCAATTGCTGAATTCGAAGCGTCTGTGAATATGACGAAATCTTGGGCCATATCCGGTAGAGTCAAGCAGGGTTTCTTCGTCAAGGCAGTCTTTAGGTCTTCGAACTCCCTTTGGGCATCCTTTGTCCATTGAAAGTGTTTAGTTTCCTTCGTTAAGTTTGTTAAATTAATCGACCTTCTACTAAAATCTGGGATAAATTTTCGATAATAATTTACGCATCCCAAGAATGACCTCACGTGCTTCCGGCATGTAGGAATTTTGAAATTCTCTACTATTTCCACATTTTTTTGGTCGGGGAATATCTTGCCTTGGGAAATTACGTAGCCTAAGTAGGTGATGGATTCTTTTAAAAAATTGCATTTAGAGGGTTTTAATTTTAAATTGTGTAGTAGGAGCCTATTGAATACTAATTTTAATTTTTCTAGATGAGAGTCAATTGTATCGGATGCTATTACAATATCATCCACATAAACAAATATTTGAGAAGGTTTCAACCCGGATAACACTATTTCCATCAGCCTTTGGAATGAATTTGCACTGGTCTTTAGTCCAAAAGGTGTTCTCTTAAATTGGTATAAGCCTTGATTAGTTGATATTGCAGTTTTATGCCGGTCTTCTGGGTCAAGCATTTGCTGAAAAAATCCGCTTGTTAAATCCAAAGTCGAAAAAATTTTACTTCCCTGTAGATTGTCCACTGCTTCATTTATTAAAGGCAAAGGATAGCAATCTGCAATGACCTTCTTGTTTAATTCTCTAAAGTCTGCGACGAAGCGGAAATCCCCATTAGGTTTCTTGACTAGTAGAACCGGGGCTGCATAGGGAGAGGTAGATGGTTCTAATATATCAGCTTCCAGTAATACCGCAATTTGTTTGTCCATTTCCTCTCTAAGGTTATAAGGAACCCGGTATTGTTTCCTTTTTACTGGAATTTGATCGCATAAATTTATCTTGTGAAGGAGGGTGTCGCATCCGGGTAGCTCTTGTACTGTCCCCGCAAAAGCTTCTTTATACTCTTCCAATATCATTTCTAATTTCTTCTTCGTGGTTTCATCCAGATGGTCAAGCTTGAATTTTCTGCTCCATTCTAGATCTGCCTCTTCACAAGTGCCAAATTCCGGGTCTTGAGCGAAGTAATTTATACTTGCCTGCGGTAAGTCTTTAGAAGACAGGATGGGGTGACATTTTATTAGTTTCGTTGATTTGTTTATATGGATCTTGGCATTGGTAGTATTTATTACCAATACCGGGATTGGTTTATTTTCATTCTGGTAAACCGCTCTTGCAACCATAAAATTTTTCTCCCCCACCTGCCACAGAGGTTCAGCTAGTAATATTTTCGCGTTTATCTCCTTTTTTAGTTTAGCTTCGATTATAGCCTGTGATCCCGGTGGAACTGTGGTCTTCTGTACCGCATACGCGTAACACATGTCTTCCCCTTTACTTTGTTCTTCATTAGACGTCCCTGAACTCTGTCCGTCCCCAAACTGGACAACCAAGTCCTCCATCCCCATGCAGTTATTTTCAAAATCCAAGCTACACTTGTATTGCCTCAGGAAAGGTGCCCCTAATATTAGGGAAAATTCCCTTGAAATTACATTCGTCATTATAAAAAATTCCACCTTGAAAGTATTTTCCTCGATCTGCAGAGACAACTCTGTAGAGTTCTTTATTCTTGATTCCTGACTCGCAATAGTTTTTACAACTACCGAACAAGCGGTGAGTTCCAAATTCATATTTTCTATTACCTCCTTCCCAATTAGATTTAAACCAGCCCCCGAGTCAAGGAGAGCCCTATAAATGTTATTGTTAATTTTCACATTTATTATAGGGAGGTTTGGGTTATTGAAGCATGATAATATATACACTTGATGAGGGGACTCTTCCAACAGCTGTGTCGGCTGCTGGCCCATCATTAGTTTAAAAAGGGGTTATTTCGAGGCCCACGATAGTCCACATCTCGTTCATTCCGAGGAGCGCGATAGACTTGACGAGGAGGGAGATAAGGCTGACGGGGAGGACGAAAATTCCCCCGTCGTTCAGCTTGAGGGCAGTCACGCCTGATATGGCCTTCCTCTCCGCACAGAAAACAACCACCATATCTCGTGGGTGGGGGATAATTGTTGTTTCTTATAGTGATCTCCTCGATTTTTTTTGTCAACAGCTGTACCTGCTGTCTCAAAGTCTCTATTTCTTCATTCGGTGCTTGGGGCTTCGCTGTATAAACGGAGACTTCTTCAGATGGTGGTGTGGGATTCCCCCTACATGATATCCACGCCCTCTCCTCTCGAAGCGCTACCGCCTTTATTTCTTCTATAGTTTGGGGGTTAGCGGTCATGACCCCTCTCCTGACCTCAGGGCACAAATTTGTCCTCAGCATTCCCTTTAGCATTTGCCTCCTGTACTTATCTTCAGTTGCCTCATCTTCTAGGCCCGGACAAAATGCTTTATATGACAAAGCCTGAGCTTTAGCCACAAACACCGACACCGGCATGGTGGTTGGCTGCATGAATGAAAAAAACTCATGTACAGCCAAGGATGTGTCTTTTTCTTGACCATACCTCTCAACGAGTATTTCTTTTAAAGACGCATAATCTTTAATAGCCCGATGTTGCTCCCTACATATGTCCTTCGCTTCCCCTGACAATTGCAGCTTAACAGCCACATAAAGGTCTTTTTTCGACCAACCAAAATGGCGTGCCAGCTCTTCGCATTCAGAAAAGAATTCGTCTACGCTTCCTGAGTCATCGCTCGAGGAATATCTAGGGAGCAAACGAACCTTATCGGCTGTGAGACCATCAGCCACAAAATTCCCCACTACCGCCGTGGCGTTTGGCAAACCCTCATCACCATTCTCCGTATCACTCATGGTCACAATTTATCAAATTTTCTGTTATTTACTATTTTCCAAAAACAGATATAGCACAATATGCAGAAATGACCACACTCTCAATAGTCCAATTAAACCAGCATCAGTGGAAGAGTACGGCACCAATTTGTTATGATTATTTTTGAATTTGGAGGAGGCCGATTGAACGTTAATGGTAAGTATCAAAACGTTGGTGCACAACCCAATATATATAGGTTCCCACTGACTCTGATAAAATAATTGGACCAAGACACAAGTTCAATGACTACAAAGAGTTTAGGTTTTTTTGAAGGCTAACGTTTAATTATATAATCATTCTAATGATACAGCCTAACATACAACAAATATTTCTTAAACCCAACTCTATATTGACAATCACAGCAATGGATAGAAATCAAAATTAAACCCTCCCCTTAAGACACAGACAAGAAATCCCTCAATATCAAAGAAACACACAACACAAAATATTAAGCAAGAATACATTTAAATAAGGAAAACCGAGAGTGTGGCCGAAAAGGGAAAGAGAAAAATGGCTTATCTTTATCAGAAGGGATGAGAGAATCAGTTCATCCAAAGCCGGGGCGTCTCCTCTGGGCAAGCACAGTAAGTGGATGTTGTCAGAATCGGAAACGGCGTCGGGAGAGGCAGGGGCGCCGCGGTCTAGAAAATCAGGTGAACGCCGGGGCGTCTTAGGGCTCCACCGCTCGGGAACCACACGGGAGATGGCAGGGGAATCACGCTCAACGAAGCAGGGGCGTCTCGTTCAGGGCTCCTCTTCAGAACCGGCGTGAAGGTGTCCGGCAGGGGCTCCACGGTCAAGAAAACCAGGTGAATGCCGGGGCGTCTTAGGGCTCCACCGCTCGGGAACTACACGGGAGATGGCCGGGGAATCACGCTCAACGAAGCTGGGGCGTCTCGTTCAGGGCTCCTCTTCAGAACCAGCGTGAAGGTGACCGGTGTCGCACTCGGGAGGACAATGGGATGTCAGGGCGTCACAGGGCGTCTCGCTCAGGGTTCCGCTTCAGAATCAACCCGGACGGGAGGTGGTCAGGGATTCACGTTTGAGGTCGATGCAGGGGCGTATCGCACAGGACTCCACTTCAATATCAGCGTACAGGTGACTGGCGTCGCGCACGAGAAACTCACGGGTGCGGATCCTCGCCTCTCTGAAATCTGCCAACCAACCCTGCCTCGGACTCGGGCTCCGTTCCTTATATCACCTTCTCTTCCACCCCTTCACTTCACTCCGAAGCATCTCCGTTAATTTTTTCGAGAAAACCCCTCTTAATTTTCTTATTGGTTTCTCATCTTTTTGGGGGTGGATCCTCCTCTCTTCGTTGTCTTAAGTGGCAACGATCCCCCGACACATTAGCAGGTCGTACACCCCAGGTACCTCTACGATCTGTCACGATTGGTTCAATCTCCCCCTTTCTCGACCTCTTGACCCGGCCAGCGCGGGAGAGTTACGGTTCCCACGGAATCCGAACATCCGAAAATTCCGCGCCACACTCTCTTGGTTATACATCTTTACCGTAATTACATAAAAAACACAATTAATACACTGTTTGTACAACATTACGAAATTTGGAAAAATAAATTTAATAGGCGCAAATCTTTCAAATAGCGATAAATGTCTCACCACCTGCGGCTAAGATGACAAAAACACAATTAAATGTTTCCGGATTTAAATTGCATAGCTAATTCTATGGCATTTTTTTGCATAGGATGACATAAATTCATGTAATTTCCGACTGAAATATGCCGATAGATCGTTCAAAACTTTAGAATTAGATTGTCTAATAACATTCAGATTTAAAACCTCAATAGGAATTCCAAAAAACATTCCTTACATCTGTCATGGAGTAATGCAGAACTGTACCCATATACGTCGGGTGAACTGTGAGAAAGTATATGGTGGACCATCGAAAGCCATACATGCCTGCAAAGACGGCATACACTGGCAGCGATGTGAACATTTTGAACCAAGGAGTTGCCATTCTCTGAAAAGTTAAAAATCATTCCTATTTTAAAGTGATGATGGTAATTTAAACATTTACTTGCACATACCACACAGGCTTCCGCCTATTTTTTCCCACCACCATTAAATTTAAATGCAAGCTCAAAATGTTTGGTATCTCTTCTAATTTATTGTAATATTGTTGAATTTTGATTCTTACTTTTTCTGACATATCATTTTCTTGTCGTTCAGTAATGTATTTAAGTTCTGCTTGACTAATTCTGGGGTGGTTTTCAGGTACATCATGATAACTTAATATAAATATTAGTGACAGAACTCCTCCTATAACACCTGTAATAAAAAATATGTCCGTAAGACCATATACAGATTTATATGGGGAAGGTATTTATACTAATGCTCATTGTAGCTAACACAAGTCCGTTAATACACACAGTTTACAGTCATCATACAGACACTTTATCAGATTGAGTTTATATTCTATTTCATAAATATTCGTGCTCTAAAAAAGTGAGATATTATAGTAACAAATATGTACACTTTCGTTGCTTGAGAAATTGTAAGTATTTTATTTGTCAAACTAAAGCTAGCAATGAGAGAAATGCCTCTTTTGCCATTGTAACAACAGTTTTAAAGTGACATCAGTGACGGATCTAGTGACAAATAAAAAAAAACACCAAGGTCATATAGAAACTAGACTTTTATTCGGAGGACGGGGGTTGGGCCCTTAATTTTTTCCGAAGGTCTCCTTTCCCGAAAACATATAATGGTTCAAATGGGGGAACGTTTGCACATTAAATGTTAAAGTTGTACTGAAAATACTTAATTCCGAGCAAAGAGGGGGGAGTTTGTGGATCCCCTCCCAGGAAATTGTTTGAAATTTAACCATAAAAAAAGTGGTTTTACTCATTTTTGGACCCTTTGGGTTCAACCCGAAGAGGTTGTTTCTAGTACTCTTCAGAATTTTCAAGGGCAAATAAATCAATTTCAATTTTCTAATAAAAATTATTTTGACATGAAAACTGGCGGTTTTTTTTTTCAAATTTAAAATTTGTTATAAAACGATCTTTTCATTTGTCTACTGAAATACTATTATCAGATAACTGTACGAACTAACTCCCTTATTTTTCCAATTTTTTTTATAAATATGTTTGTTTGCAAAACTCATCCACCCCTTAACCATTTTTGCACAAATTTAGCATTTATTAATAATAATAATAAAATATGATCTATTTAAATAGAATTTAAATCAGAAAATCTCTCTTAAATGGTTTTAATTTCAAATTATGAAACTTTTTTTACATCTTCGAATATTAAAAAGATCCGTTTTAATATGAGAGATAAATATGTGTATGTTATGTGCAGCAAAATGTTCATTGCGGTAAATAAAGAAAACTTTTTATGCAATCCTACTGTTTTAAAATTTAAGTGTTAAGAGGTTTTGGATTATACGGGATATATTGTTCTGGAGTACCCAAGCAGCACATCAAGATTCGTCCAATTTTTGTCGCATATGACCAAATTTCGTTTACTTAGTTGCAGTTACGTAAATTTGACATATTTGATATGATTTGTGAATACGAAAAATAATTACTGTTCTTTCAAAATCCACTGAACCTGTTTTGTACATTTTTACTTCAGAAAATACTAATTTTAAGATTTTCGCCGACAAAAATATGGTCGCCGTAGCAGTAACGATAGCATACCGTAAGTATAATATGCGGAGGGCCATCCGAGTCCGGGGAGGTCACAGAGCCAGCCGGACAGCAGTCCGGCAGTGACAGCGCCGAAGGGAAACCCGGACAGAAGGAAGGTGGACAAGTAGCCTCGCTCGTTCTTGGGAAACCAATTGGCCATCATGGCATACACTGAAGGCAGTATCACTCCCTGAAATGCATGGGAATGAAGATATGTTAGAAGCCATTCCCAAATTACGTCATATTTTAGGGTCAGGGAAATATTCTGTATTTGTGATACAGGGGCGCTAGGAGGGAGCAGTTCAAACTTTGCGACATTACACCTTAAAAACTGTTCTAGAACTGAAAATGTTTTTCGCTGTTGTCCAAATGCTTTAACAGAGATTTCTTCCACTGCTTCGTTTTGATTTAGCAAAAGAGTGATATCTACAATCCTTAATCAGTTAGAATAGTAAAATAAATTTTCAATTTGGTTGAAATTAGGAGTTTTTAAAGGGACATCTCAATGGAGGGAGGGGCTTAAATGTGTAAAATAATTGAAAATTGTGTGACGTGATTTGTGAACGATCCCTTATGATATTTGAATGTCCCTCCAAATATATAAATGAAATTTTCTGTTTATTGAGGAATGCGTTTGATTTGAAAGTAATTATTTTCAAATTAATTATTATAATTTCAAATAATTAAGGGGGTTAACAATATATTCAAATTGATTCGGCTCCTTGTTTAAATTGGTTTTGAGAATAATAGAATCTTATTATTTAGAACTTATTTTTACTTATTTAATAGAACTTATTTTTCAAAGGAAACAAGTGATAGAAAAGATTTCTGAAAAATGAAAAGGTAAAACTATACAAATATAGTATTTAAGAAAAATCTGTCCAATGATGCCATTTTCGGTGTATCTAACAAGGAAACGTTCTCAGGGTGAACTCACAGAATTGGATGAAAATTTTACAGGCATAAGAAGATGGCTAAAAAAACTTACTGTGAAAAAATTAGCTGCTAAATTTCATTAGTGAGGGAGGAATTTGAAAATTGGGTTCTGAGATGCCAACCACATTCAGTTATCACCACTTGGCGACTTGGCGAATTTTCTATAAGATGGAATGATTAAATTTGTATTTAACGTGAAATTGAGATATTTATCCATAAAAACAACAGTTTTTTTAATTAATTTCCTTTCCTTTGATTTAATTTTCCTCCTTTAATTCATTTTTAATCCTTTTTTGTTATTTATGAACCTTTTTTTTTATTCGCTCATTTAAACTCAAACGCGGCCAGTTTATTCTAAGCATTTGGCACAGAGCCAAAGGAAGCATCCTCGCCTAGTAGGGTTACATTTGGCGTTAAATATGATAATTTTAATAATTTTTTACAGCTTTTCTACTGTAATTTAGCAGCTAATTTTTTTACAGAAGGTGTTTTGAGTCATATACTAACCCCTGTAAAATTTTCGTCGAATTCTGTGAGTTCACCCTAGAGAACGTTTCCTTGTAAGCAGATCTCTTGACCAAAGTACCAGATACTTCAACTCTCTGGTTCATAGATATACTATTAGGCAGAACAGATTTGATTTGTTCATGGGGAAAGCTGGTTTTTTTCCCCTCTCATTCTGATTCTTTTAACATAATTCCTTCTCATTGTAACAATTATCTCGAGTATAAACTTACCACAGATCTCCAGTTCTCAAATATTAGCCATTCATTCGAGGTACAGATACGAACAATATAACGCAGATAAAATAGTCCTTACCTTGAATTTTTAATTATCTATTAAAAGCGTGCTATATAGTGCTACAGTAAAATAAATTGCCATATTTACGATAGTAAAAATACTCAGATATTTAATACAAAATTTTATTTCCAAACTTTTTAAAGCACTACAGTTTTTGAAGGGAAATTTTTAATACCCAATAGTATACCAATTGATACTGATAAATGCACATAGCAAAAATATGCAACAAAATGTAAGACAAAGCAAATAAAATATATCTCAAGTTTTTACTGTGACTAAACCCCTACTATTATATTAAGAATTTTACTACCATTGCTGTACCATTTAAAGAAACGTCACAAAATCGTGTTTAATGTTTAAGAGATTACAAACACATAAAAAAGTCAAAAATTTACGATATATTTAAAATCTTACTTTGGCTGTTTAAAATATTTATAACAATTTTTTAAAAGTTTGGCTTTCTTTTTAGATGAACGTTTTTAATGAAAAATTCGACTACAAATGAAATATTCGACTGTTTTTTTTATAAAAGTTTTAGTATTTTAAACCTTAAATTTTAAGATAAATCTATTTATTATTTTAAAAATTTTAGTAATTTTTGTAAGAAGTATTAAAATCAGCGTTAGAAATTGGGAGAAAAAAACAGTGGTCCTGCGGACCAGTGCTTTGCCAATCTTACTGGTCCGACAAATTAAGAAGGACCGGTTTAAATATATAAAGTAACTATTGCACTGAATGTGAGTACCAAATAGTAATGTTAAAAATCAACACAGATTAATAATATTTTTTCTTTTTCGCCGGGGGCTCCCCTATCCCATATCACCACATTTCGGGTTCTGTCAAAAATATGCACTAGCTTTACCAAATGCAATCATCAACCGCACTTAAAATACCGCTATCACTGAACAAAAATCGTCTAAATGATTTTACACGTGCTCGAGAAATCACTGGTCCGGCAGACCAGTGATTTTCTGATTCCACTGGTCCGAGCCGTTTTTTTTAGTTGTCCCGGACCAGCAAAACACCCCAATTTCGAACGCTGATTAAAATAACTCCCCTACTTGCATAAAAGGACATTACAGAATAGCATCTTGATGCATCAAAGACATCTGTATGCTTATTAATGATATTATAAGACAAGTAAGTTCATTTAAATAAATTGTATTCCAATTGAAAGTTTAATATAATTTTAAAACGGGTTTCTCAGGTATTATCTACTAAAAACATTACGATTAATAAAAATACAATAATAAAAATAATAGAAATTATATATACATGATTGATATTTAGTAGGTATATAATTACTAAAGTAAATATCATTGATGGAAAATATAAAAATGTTTAATTCATAAACACTAAACACATATTGCAACTATTAAATTTTCCCATGACTTTTTGTGTTTAAGGTATAGTAAAAACTAATCAAGAAGCTTGAAAATACATAGGTTAAATAAGAACATTCCAACACATTGCAAAATTGGTTAGTTAGTTGATTAGTTTAATTTTTTTTATGCAACAAGGGCCATTCTATGCAAAAAAAATTCGGTTAGACTCTTAAAAATAACGATTCTTAATCCATGTAAAATTGAAGATAATTATTAATTAAATGTTTAGAAATTCAGTTTAGAGTAGCAGCATAGAAAAACTTCGAGGGATCTCTATTATTACCTGAAAGTTCAGGAAAAGGTAATTTTTCAACACCACTCAATACCGAAGGGCTTAAACAAAATTCAAGATCTTTTCACATGACCAATCTTATTGTTTACTTTTTTATATACGAAACATTTTTCAACAAAGAAGAAGCAGCCATAGGATTTTTCACGATCAAATTTTTCCATCCTTTCGTTTCTACAACACTCGTGTAGTGGGTGTAGCAAAAATCAAACACCTTCCTCTTAAATTCTTCATCATAGTAACGATCGGAGAGGTCAAGAAGCTGCCACACGTTCTCAATGGTCATCTTCTTGACAAAACCGCTCCTACACATGTCGCGCAGATCCAGTACTTGGTACTTGTCACTCGCGTAGTACAACTCGCACAGTTTCTTCCAGTCTCCGAAAACATCTTCATTAGGTACTTTTCCATACATGAATCCGATCAGTAACTCCATGACTTCAAACGAGATGTCAGTGACGTTGATAATGTTCAGGGAGTTTTCAAGAGACGGGTTTCGGAACATAGCAGCGAAGACAGGTGACATGGCGAAGAGAATGAACTTGTGGGCTTTCATAGATTTCTTACTAACTTGGATTTGGACATCCGAGATTTGATAGTTCTGCCTCATCATTAGAATTTTCTCAAAAAAATTCTCTCGATAAGAAGCAGAGTCATTTACTTCGTTATGATCAGCAGTTTCATTAGACAAGACAGTCTCTTTTTTAAAAAGCCCGTAAATTTTAAAATCGAAACGAAACTTCGCTCCCATTAATCTACAATACTCTGAATACAAAGAATTATCACCCTTGGAAATATCTGTTTCGATGTGTGGAACTAACTCTTCTGAGAAGAAGGATTCTTCAAAAATCTTACCAATGACGTTTAATGTATGGTCTGAAGAAGATCTTATTAAAATTTCAAACTTAGTCTTATCTGATCTTGGCTGGAAAACGAAACGCCACGTTGCGCCAGGAAGTTGAATTTCTGGAGTAACGTGAATTAGTGACTTATTCCAATAACTATAATCTTCTATAGTCCAATCAAACTCTAACCTGTAATACGGAATCTTTGAAACCGCACTGTACTTGAAGCTTTTCACACAATTGTCTAGATTCTCGCCCCACATCATCTCCTTCAATCCTTTAAAGGCGCGTGGAATCAACGAAACTTAAACAGTCTGTGTTTGCGCCGCAACTGCAGCTTGATCGGAAGTTGGCGAGATGATAAAATCAATTTTATAATTAAGAGAGAAGAGAAAATTCACTCAGAGACGGAAGCCGCTTAGTCATCAGTTGACACGAAAGCCAACGATCTTTATTGGGAAATCCGGCTCGTTTAATTGCTGATAAAGGTTCAAACCAGTGAAAACTCAATCCATGTTGCAATTAGGGGATGTTTACTAATTACTTAAGGTGGATATTAATAAACCGGATTCTCTCTTTTTCCTTCGGTCAGATTTAGTGGAGTGTGGTAGAACGCCCTCTCCTTAACATGATATTTACCACAGTTTTCGGACCTTATGTGTCTCAAAGGCAAAGGTACAGCATAAGATGTTTTGGCATTCAAGATTCTATAAAAAGTAAAAGGATTAAGATCCGACGACTTCTAATATCAAAACTAAATACTCAAAATCTCGATGATTCATTTATCATATCATCATTAAAGGGGAAGAAAAAAATTATGTAGTGTTCCCGTAAAGTAACTTTGACAATCTTAAAACAGGAAATTTATTCCATTTAGTTAAACACTTTTATTCAAATAGTGGCTCATTTCACGTAAGCAACTATGTAAGATAATATCTTCTTGGATTCAATATCAACCACCAATTAAAATTTTATTTTTTAGTTTAAAGTTCAGTGTCCGAAGGTACAGTTGGGGAAATAAAAAACGACTCAGTTGAGATTTCTGACGAACCACTTGGGTTAGGAAGACAAATAAGGTGTCATTTTTCATGTCATGAAGTATTCTTTAAATAAAAAAAAAAGTTCGAGTCCTTAGGGGGTCGTCTTCATATTAAACGACCAACTTTTGAAGGTGCTATTCAATTTTGTTCTTTTTTTACTATAGTCTTAACTGGTACAATGGGGAACTACCGTCTCTCATCAATACAGTTTGATAAAGATAAAAAGATAGCAAAGAACAAAATATATAATTTTCCCCCTAGAAATGTATGCCTATAATTTCTTGTACACATAATTAGAGGGTATACATATTACAATATAACATATTATTAAGGATTTACCTGTGCTAAAGCTCGAAGAAACTGGACGAATATCATGAGGTAAACGTTCCACCTGGCGGCGAAAGGTGAAACTAGAGAGCATAATGCTGAGATGGTGTTGCCATAGAACAGCAACCTCTTCGCACCCCACGATTCTGCCATACGTCCTCCAGGAATCTGGGTGATGATGAGCCCCAAATATCCCGCTCCTAGGATATATCCTTGCGTTTCAGAATCCCAGTCGAGGTTTCCTTTTAACTGTAAAAATAAATATGTTTCAGTTACTTGTGCACTCTTTCTAATGGTCCCCATTTAAAGCATATCACTTTCGATATTCAACTTCGAAGAATAATCCAAGTGACAACTGTAAATTTATTGTCTTTCCATTCTTCTCGCCTTTGATTTCCCCCTCAAAGCCAAATTTCCCTCTGAACTTTACTGAGGGAAGTCAGAATGGCTCGCGTAAATTTTGTCATGGCTTTTCATTTGATGGTTAAAATTAAAAGATTAGGAATGTTCTTTGATTAAATGTCGATGATTAAAAAATTAACAGCACACCAGTAAAAAAATTGACATTTATATTATATATTTTTTCTTCTAACAATTATTTTCCTGGACATTTATCATGCTGCGAATATCTGAAGTATTTTGTGACACAAAAAAATAGCATTAGCTCAAAAGACATACCAATGGCTCAGATGAGTTTTTATATTCTTCTTTGAGTGGACAAGACATTCCACTTTTGTTCGAATGGCCTTTGATTATGTGAGTGTGATTCACCATGGCAACTATCGTCACTCCTATTACTAATCTGTGACTGTTGGCCAGGGCACACAAAAGGAAACCTAGTATGACCACCACATGCCTCTGACCAAAACATGGGTTTGATGTTCCTAGTTTAAACGAAAATAATTTTTAAACAATTAATTATTAACAATTAATTATTTGTATGAGAACTGTATACATTACACTTACAGCATTTACTTATTTATGGTGAGGGTTTTTTTTAACGATTTCGTCTTCCATTGTGAAATTAAATTTGATGTTAAGAAACGACGTTTGACGTTTTTATGCAGTTACTTAAGATTATTAGGTACTATTGCGTTTTGTTGAGATGAACAGAGTATATTTCAAACAATCATGCATTTTGACAGGATATTCCAAATTATATTTATTACAAGAATAAACTATCGGCTGTTTAGAATCTTGAAGGCATAGCTGAGTATATACAGGGACTAGATACTAAGTGCATTTATAGTGAATAATATTGAAGCTAGTAATTTAAATAGGTTTTTTGTCTCTTATAAATTATTATTAAAGTAATTAAAATATTTCTCAAACCTGTTATTGAATGAAGCACCAATAAAATGCTTATTCTTACCAGTTTTGTTTTCCTCAGTGGTTATATCTTTGGATGGTGTTTCGTTCTTAAGGTTGTAGGTTGACTTTCTCATCAGTTTTCCAAACGCTTTACTTAAGCTTCTAGTGGTTAACATCTTCAAAATCTGTATAAAAACAGTAGGTACGTGTTGTAGTATTTTAACAAACCTTTTCCAAGGTTTTTGAATGTGACTAATACTATGAATGAAATGAACATAAATGCAAAATATTTTGGAATTGGTTTCAATGCGAGTAGAAAATGCTTTCGAAACTTCCTAACGCTTCGGACAGGCCTGAGTAACACACTTAAAGCAGATGGTTAAATATGCAGACTAATAAAGATTGGAGTAATAGTGTTCTATTGTAGATGTAAGTTTTAACTATAGTATGTTATTTAGGAGTGACTTATATTGAAGCTCATAATGCACTTAAAAAGATGAAGTGTAGGATATTTTATTTTAAAAAAGCATCAAACATCGTTTTTTTTTAAGATTTACTGATTTTAATTATTTTTATCCAACCAAAAAAATTAAATTATTTAAATGGAATAAATCAGACAAAATTCAGTCTAAAGTTGTCCAAAAGAAATGTCACCCCTGCCTGAATAGGCTTACTATACGTCTCGTAATACCCCGGAGAAGTTGAGGGTTTTTTAGAGCTGTCTGGGTAAATGTCCAAGGTGTCATACATTAAGATTCATATGAGATATTTTTATAAAAAAATTCCGACCAAGATGTTTGAAATTGGCGTTGGATTACTTTTTCTTACGTCCGAATTAATTCAAAACTTACGTGAATTTTATGATAAAATTAGGTCAAACAAATAATTTTTGAAAAAAAGTAATGCCAAATGAAAAGTACAACCGAGAAAATGAAATTTATTATTTCTGTTCAATTTTTTATCACTTTGAATTTTTTTTTATATAGTTTTTAATCTTTGATGAATTGATATATGGTACTTATTAAGTAATTTCAAAAATATTTCCTGGGTTGGACCCAAAAAAATATGGTAAGCCATATTTTTTAACTATACGTAACTACGTTAAGTTAATAAATTTAAAGTAACTCCTATAAAATCTAAATAGAAAAGTTAGCATAGCCTTTATGAAAAAAATCTTCCAAAAATTTTGTAGGATAAACAATTGCAATTTTAACAAACTTAGATATAGATAACCTGATATCTGCAACGACTAACCAAATCTGAAAATTTCTTAACTATCTAAATCAAAACAAAGCATAAGTTCCTTACTTGAAATGATGAAGCATCACTCCCAAAACAGCATCCGAATCTTCTCGAGGTGATTTCGTACCGCAATATGAGAAAAGACTAATACCCGGCTCGTGTTCAAATTCATTGACATTGAAGATACAAACCACCAGCTGAACAATGAAGCGTTGATATAGTGTAACACGCCTTTGAATTGCTAATGCAGCACTTATTTTTCTTCGCCTCTCTGGCAATTACCACTTAGTAATCTGTGGTTCACAACCTCCATGTTCATAACTGAGAACGATCAGAACGATGCATTTTCACTCGTGGTATCAACAATACAGATGCAAACGGAATTCTTCGGAGTTTCTATAATAACAGGAAGATGGGAATGGGGCAATTTTTTCTGTTTTGGTGCACCTGTTTTTTTATAAGGTGAGAATAATATGATGTGCGTTGATATGCCATTATGCATATCGTTCTTCTACTTCGAATACAGTGATCAGCATTTCAATACTTTCACCATTTCAATAAAAACAAATTTATAATTTTATGTAAAAATAATCTTTTAGTTTTCGAATTATTGTGCTTTATGCGAGAAATTGAAATTAGTACACTAATAAATTCTTTCACTTAACGCTTGTAACAATTTAAAGTATTATGTTTTTGATGATTACTACTGGAGAGTAGGTACTGTATTTAAAGTGATACAGTAAGGTATAGTTTTACGATACAGTGAATTTTGAAAAAGAGGAAAAAGGTAAGAAAAATCATTTCTTGAACTAACCCAAACTAATATCATCTTAAAAGACACGACGAAATTATTTACCTAATATTGCAGTCTAGAAATCTCGTTTTAGTTTTTTAACGAAAAATTAGGATCTTTTGTAATTTTAACATTCTTCCCCAGTAGAACATCAGTTTGTAACCAAACCTTAACAGCTCCGGATTTCGTTGAAAACTTTTCAACAAGAGTGAGCAGAACAAGCATCAAAAGAAAAATTATAATTGAATCTTATAGAACTAGTAGTATTAAAACTTTAAGTACTTTAAAAATACTATTCAGGTAAGGAAGGGCTGCCATAACAGAATTGATAAGTAGTATTACATAAGTTCACTTTGTTATTGAATGTTTTCGATAAAATTTATGTATTTATTTATTTGCTTTACAAATTTAATCGAAGACTATAGTTTTTTTTCTGAGGAAATTTATGAATTTAGGCAGAGGGGATCTTGTCTGGAAGAATTTACGAGTTAAGCATAAGTTTACTGCTAAAAAGTTAGACACTAAACTTAGACCCTTCAATACCAGATTCTTGACATTGTTAACAAGAAATAGTGTAAAAATTTCTTGTGAATGCTCTCTATTACCTCAGTATTCACACCAATTCTTAACTTCACCATTTTGTCGATTTGATTCAGCACATATCCTCGATATTCCCAGTGAAAACAACACTCATTTCTTACATTCTTATGCTTATTCGGTATTGCATTGTTTTCGGTAATCGACCGGCATTGTTTTCGGATTCTAGCCTCAAAAAATGTCATTACCCGCTTCACAGAAATTAACAAGAGTCGTTGTTTTTGCTATACAACAGAAACATGCTTGACTTCGTTATCATTGTAACTGCATGTGATTGTTTTGTGTTTACGTTTTCCTTTCTTTCTTTCTTTACCTTCTAAACTCTTGAAACATGGTTTTCGGATAGAATTAGAGGCAATTTGGAGAAAATTGGTCCTTGATAGTCAATGTTCTATTCTTTTTTGTCACTGTCGCTTTAGACCTTCTGTTTACCCATAAAAAGTGTTGTCAATAGGTAAACCAGAAAAGGTTGGGTTCAATATACTATAGAGGGACATTTTGAATAGAATATGCATAATAGAATATGTAATGCTTCTTTCAAGCCACTGGAAAAATACGAACTCTATTATTCGATTATTCATTTTATTTTGGCAGTTGTCATTATTAAAAAGGGCAAATGTTTTTTCAAGGGTATGATAATGATAAATGAATAACTTTGATTATTAACAGAGATTATAACTAGATAAAGGTAACCAAACAGACATGTTACATAAGTCTTTCTATATTTTTTCCTATAACCTCTATAATTAAGACCTCATCATAGTTAAAGATCACCTCATTTCTCCAATAAAATCTGAAATCTTCATTCCTCCAATACTCCCAATCATTAGTCAATTAATTAAAGATTACATAAGAAATCATATTTCACGAAATAAAACGCGATTTCCAAACCGAAACCTTTTATGATATCTAGTTAATTTCTCATTCTTTTCTTATTTAATTTGATTTAAAAGTTTCTTTGGCCGGTGTCTGGTATTTTAAGGATTAGTCGGCAAAAATCTCTTCAATCGGACACTTGATCTTGATATTTGATAACTTTTGGCAATTTAACATAAAATTCGACGTAACCCCGGAAGGGATAGAATTTCCTTAGAATTGTTTCAATAAAAATTTTTTTGAGTGGGAAAGCTGGATGGTAGGCCAATATTTTTGGGTTCATGCGTTTGTCCCAACGTGCCTCTCCCCAGTCCTTTTTATTCGTGGTGGCGACATCTAGCATGAATATATCTAACTATTTGTTAAATAATAGGAAAATAAAGGTCCTTTGCGTAGGAATAAGATAAATTTAAATAAATTATGCTTCATATTTCTTAATAAATTTGAAGTGAAAGTTGAACAATAATCTTGAACCAATGTTGAAGAACCAATATCTTTATAATAATGAAACAGGTTTCAAACTTTGGAAAATTTTAAACAAATCTGGAAGCCATTCTTCTGATTGGTAGTGTCATCTTTCGACATAGGTGTGAACTGTGAAGTCCTACTGATATATATGAGGGAATAGAATTATAATTTTTTTTATATTCGGGGATAATTACCTTTATGAAACGCAGTTTAAATATTGTTATAATGAATAAAAAACATGCACGACTATTTCCAATTTTTTATTTATGCGTTTAAGTTTAGGAGATGTGAATTGAAATAAAATGAAATCTTCTATGTAACAAAATTGTGTTAAGAAGAATGTTAGAGATTTAATAAGATTCATACAAAAACATTTGATTTATCTTAGGAATAGTTGATATTAACTATTAAAATTACTTTAAAAATATAAAACGCTTATACTAAATACATGTATACTTTTTTTATTTTTTAGAAATTTCTGAAATAGCCTTTAGAATAACTAAACCCAATCTATTCAGTACATTAATTCATTCAAAAAGCTAGAAACCCAATTAAATGAAGATCGAATGATATGATTAAAAGGTTAGTTTTGGCGTTACAATTCATTTATCTAGTGTAGGTATCTGTAAAAAATGTCCTAGCTGTTTGAAATCAAAATTTTCTTATATTGCCCAATTTTATATTATTGTCATTAATATGACTGAATATATTTTAATCATTGGGTATGCGAATTAAGGTGCTATTTTCAATCTTTTTGAAAGTTTGAGTTCTTAAAGTTTCTATTTACAAACTAAACTGAATGTATCGTAAGTTAGAACGGACAGTTGCTCCTTAATGCCTGCCTCTCTTTTGCTTAGGTTCGTAATATATAGAAAAAGAATACGAACGTTATAATAAAGAACACTATATTACCCTTTTTTATTGAATCATTGAAATAGATACTGCAAATTGACAAAGAAATACATAAATGGCACACAGAAGAAGTTTTTTTCTTATAAAATATCTTTACGGTGTCTAAAAGTTAGTCAGAAAAACACAAATAGTCAAACAAAAATAACAAAAAACAGCCAATATAAAGATTTCTTTTAACTATTTATTCCATACTTTAAAAATGTTCTTGTTGAATTATGAATAATCAATATTAATTACATTAGTTCAAATTCTTACCAGCTACTACTACACAGTAGGCAAAGCAATAATTTATTACAGATGAATGTCATTTCTCTAGGTACCTCAGAAAACATGGATATATTTGGATTGTGCTATCGTTTGTTTTCCGTATCCACTGATGCCTTCACGTTAGTTTGGAGTTCGTATAAATTTTTACTCACTCCAGGTAAATGAGTAAAAATTTATATACAAGTTTCTTGGATCCATGAATTTTCTTCATTAAACCAAATCACTTTTTGTATGATGAAAACACATTGTTTCATTTCTAATTGTTGCTTATTTTTTAAAAATAAAACCATTCATTGTTTAAAATAATACATTGTTGCAGTGTAAAAGTGCAGTTAACAAAACACTTGAAAACAAAATTATTTCTTCACTAATTTATACTTTTACTTTTATCTTTAACTCCGGTTGATCAAAAAACTTTCCAATCTGATAAATTCTAAAAATATTCATACAACTTGGAATAATACGCTTCTCATGAATATGTTTTATTGAAAGAATATCTCAAAAATTTCAATTTGTTTTTAGTTTTTACACAAATCCCAAAAATTTCTCGCTCCAGGTATGAAAAAGCTGCTTCACATGTGCAAACAATTCAAGCGTGACAATAACTTTCAATTCTGCTGGGTGAGGGATGGCAAGTTGTTTTTGCGTCAAAAAGAAAACTCAAGAGTGTTCAAAGTCCAAAAAGATTCCGACCTAAGTAATATAACCTTTTCATCTTAATTCAAATTAGCTCTATTTTCGATTGCAATGCCACATTGAACACTCTTGAAGATCTTGAGCAATTCCTTCTCTTTTCACCCTTCAACAATGCTTGTTTTGATATAGTACATTTCAACATTCAAAGTGTCCGTACCAAATTCGATGAACTGATTTGTTTGCTTTCCAATTATTTATGTTTTATAGATGTTTTGATTTTGTCTGAAACATGGTTATCTAAAGAGGAAATTCAACTTTACAATATTAACGGTTTTAACACATATCATTGTTGTAGAAATTATAATAGATCAGGAGGTGTGCTAATTTATTTTAAGAGTAATTATGATTTCCAACAATTGAACTATGAAATGCTTTCTGCTGAAATGGTTGTTATGGCAAGCAAATCTCTTAATCTTTGTATTATTTCATTATATAGATCCCATTCTTTTACAGTTAATAATTTTTTAATAGAATTAGAACCTATAATATCGGATATTTCCTGCAAAAACATTATATTCATAGGTGATATAAATATTGATATTCTCAACCTAAACAACAATAGTAATATGTACTTAGATCTTTTAAATGTAAATGGATTTTCATCTCATATAAATAATATAACTCGTATTTCATCCGGTACCTGCATTGATCATATATTTTCACGAACAGATCCTTCCTATGAAAACCAAATATACTCTGCTCGATTTATTAATAGCATCTCTGACCATTTTCCTATTATATGTAAACTAGTTTTCAGTAGTAATAATAAAATCTCTTCAACTGATCAAATAAAACCTAAATTAATTAACTACAAAAAAATTGAGGATTATTTGAAAAACTACGATTTTAAAGTTAACGGAACTGACGCATCGTCCTGCTTTTCTGACTTCCATGGTAAATTAGGTGCGATAAAAAGTAACTTTAGCTTTTATCCTAAAAATAATTCAAGGTTAAATAAGAATGAATGGTTTAATATGGATATATTCGGTGTAATAAAATCTAAACAAGCACTATATAAAAAAACTTTGCGTTACCCTGGCAATAATTTATACAAAACAGCCTATAAAACCACAGTTAAAGTTTTAAAAAATAAAATCAGAATAGCTAAAAATATCTTTTACGAAACAAAATTTAATGAATGTGATTCTAGTCGTAAACAGTGGAAGCTGGTTAACGACATTTTAGGCAAGAGTAAAATTAATAATACCTTGCCTGATCACACAAGCTTTGATCAATTAGCTAATAATCTAAATTCATATTTTTCTTCAATATACAATGGTATAACTCCCTCAAACGATGTCTATAAGAAATATTTGGTGTTTAGTGTGAATTCTTTTATGTGGTTTGATATAGATTATACTGAAATTATAACATGTATCCGTGGACTTAAATCCAAAAAATGCCCTGGTTCTGATGGAATCAACGCAAAAATTTTAAAAAGTTTATCAAATTCTCATTTATATATCTTGGCCAAACTATTTAATAACCTTGTAAAAGAAGGTGTCTTTCCAAAATCACTGAAACTCTCAATTGTTACTCCTATATTTAAGAAAGGAAACAAAAATGATTACTCCAACTATAGACCAATCTCTATTTTACCGTTACTATCTAAAATATTCGAGCAAATAATTAAGAATAGGTTATTTTCATATCTAAATCACATAAATTTCTTCTCTTGTAATCAGTATGGCTTTTTGCCAAATTCAAATACCGAGAAAGCTTTGAATGAGTTTACTGGATTTATATATAATAGTGTGAATAATAATAAAAAAACTGCTGCTGTCTATTTAGATATTTCTAAAGCCTTTGATTCAGTAAATCACTGCATCCTGTTACAAAAACTATTTTTTGTCGGCATCAGAGGACATTTTTATAATTTTATTGAGTCATATTTGTCAAATCGCGTTCAGATCGTTAAAATTTACAATACTCTTAGTAGATGCCTCCCAATAAACTGCGGCGTTTTTCAGGGATCAACTTTAGGACCTTTATTATTTCTAATATTCATTAACGACCTATGTAACTTAAAATTACATGGAAAATTAATAAGTTTTGCAGATGACACGGTATTACTTTATTCGTTGGATTCAATCGATGATCTAAACTTAATGATAAATGATGACCTTGTAAAAATTCGTGATTGGTTTTTTCAAAACAACCTAAATTTGAACGTTAACAAAACAAAATATATGACCTTTAACCTCATCAAAAACCGTTCTTATCAGCTCTCCATTAAATACCACGAAAACTTCTGTAATAGTTATGGAAATTGTAATTGTAATCATATCGATCAAGTGTCAACTATCAAATACCTTGGACTCCATATTGATTCCAACTTAAAGTGGAAATCTCATACTCAAAATATCTCTGACAAACTAAGATTTGTTATGTTTAATTTTTATCACCTTAAACAAAAAATAAGTAATAAGCTTCTAATTAATTTGTATTATTCGTGGGTACATTCACAATTAATTTACGGCTTAACTATTTGGGGTGGGGATTATTTGGTAAATTTAAAAAGAATCAGCAAATTACAGGAAAGGTTCTTAAGGTTTTTTTTTTTTTTTAATAATACCAACTCGATTACTATAAACCACTTCAAATTACTGAATATTCTACCTCTTCGTCATCTTTTTTTTTATAAAATATGCCTGTATCTTTTTTTGAACCCACTGGAATGTACAAGACGTAACACTATAAATCCTCGAAGACCTAATGTAATCTATAATATTCCTAAGCCAAAAAAAACAATATTTTGTAATAATTTTCAATATATAGCCCCCAAACTGTATAATATGTTACCACTTGAAATCCAAAATAGCCCATCCAAACACTTATTTAAAAAAAAACTAAAAGAATTTTTGTTTACAATAGAAAATATTGAAACTTTTTTAATGTAGCTATTTTTGTTTTTATACATATTTTTTTGTAATTTTAAATCTGTATGACTGATAATATTGTTTTTATTTTACCGACACCCTGTTTGCCACTCATATATTTTCTTATTTAAATATATATTTGGTCACCTAAATGGACTAGTAGGTCCCAGGTGATTATGGTTCTCTTTTTTTTGTTTTTTCATTTTGTAATTTTGTGTTGTGTGTTTTAAGTGTTTCTCTTGATTAAATAAATAAATAAATAAATAATAAATAAAAAAAAAAAATTAAGAAATGTGGTGTAATGCAACTATTTTTTAAAAAAGGTTTTTCAGGCAATTTTAAAGAGTTTAAGCAACGATAAATCTAAATTCATCCAACCAAGAAAGTTTATAAAACCAAAGAACATGTTTACAAAACAGTAAATTTCAATCCTGAATAATTACTCTGCTATTATTTCAGATATTTTTCCTGTGATTTAATTATTATATTGAGTAAATTTTTCTATATTCGAACTTGATTAACAAGTTAGTACCTCTCCTTCCCTTTTAAAATATCTTTTAGTTTTCGTATTTCGCCGCTACGAGGCAACGAGTCTCAACGAATAAATTATAAACTTTTTTTTAATTATATTTACTTTTATACCAAACTTCTCTGGATTCAATATGAGAAATTTTCTACTCAACCAGTACTTGTATTCGTACATTCTGATGGGTTCCGAAGTATATTCTAAGTGGGACAAATTGCTAGTTTCAGAAAAACAATACAGGTGGAGCGTACATAGAAGGTTCCACACAACCAATAAAAACTTTTTTTTCTTCAACTGAGTCACTCTATCTAGGGAAGCAGCTCACGATCAACAACCTTAACTAACTAACTAACTAACTAACATTTTTATTATTTTACAACAACAACAACATACACATTAATAATTGAAACAAACAGACACATATATGAGAAAAAAAACAACAGGAAGACATATGAGTTGCCAAGGGGTCAGAAACCCATATGGGCAACCTAAAGCAGTAGTATTTGAACACAATAGAAATGAAAAAACATACATATATACATATACATATAGATGTTACACATACACATATAGATAATACACATACAATATATAATATAATATAGTGGCATCGCAAGGCAAGCTTCAGAATTACTAACCTAAAATTTAGAGAGCATTTGTTCCTTCTTTTTTAAAAAAGTTCTTCAATATTTTCTATTGTAAAAATGAAAAGCTTTAGTAATTTTTTAAACTTAATAGGGGATTTTTCTATTTTTAAATCATTGGGTAAAATATTGTAAAACTTAGGCGATAGATAAACATAATTTTTATGTAGTATTTCTTTTTTAGCTTTTGGTACAAAATATAAGTTTCTTGAGCGTAAATTGTAAGTTAAATTTCGTAGGTCAGAATCGTTTGCTTGCTTAGTAAAATAAACTATTGTGTTAAAGAAAAAGAAAAAAAGGTGACGAACTGGTAAAACGTTAAGTTTCTTATATAGATCAATTAAAGGGAACTGGTTACTACTGCTTAGAAATTTAATGATTTTATTTTGAATTTTAATTATTGGATTTATATTTTGTAAGTAATCCCCACCCCAGGCTAGAATACCATAGCTTATAATTGAATTTACCCAGGAGTGGTAAAGTTGAAGCAAAAAGTTCTTATTTATTATCTTTTTTATGAAGTAAAGTTTGTGTAAGATATAGCGTAATTTATTTGTTAGGTAATTAACGTGGGATTTCCATTTTAGGTTTGAGTCTACATTTAATCCAAGGTATTTTATTGAAGATACTTGTTCAAGAGGGGGGCAATTACAATTAAGACCTTTACAGTCAATAACATGATAACATAGATGAAGATGCTCAGGAGGCCCGTAGATACTGAAATTGATTAATTTTGTTTTATTTACATTTATTGATAATTTATTAGAAATAAACCAGTTTTTAATGGTCAGAAGATCCCTATTTATGGTATTTTGTAGTATACTATAGTTAGAACATGAGTACAGAATTACAGTATCATCTGCATAGGTAATGATTTTACCATTTAATTTTAGTTTGCAGAAATCATTTATGTAGATTATAAAAAGCAAAGGTCCAAGGATTGAACCTTGCGGTACACCAGACCTTATGTCTAATAGACTACTTTTAGAATTTCCCAATTTTACGAACTGTTTTCGGTTTGCTAAGTAAGAAATGAACCAATCCAGTTCTTTGCCTCGAACCCCGATTGAAGATAGTTTGTCAATTAAAATTCCATGATTCACACTGTCAAATGCTTTTGAGATGTCTAAGAAAATAGCTGCTGTTTTGTTATTTTTATCTATACTATTATAAGTATATTTAGTAAATTCTATTAGCGCGTTTTCAGTACTGAGACCCGGCAAGAAACCAAATTGATTTTCAGAAATTATATTAAAAGTCTTTAAATAATCATAAAGTCTGGCGTGTACAATTTTTTCAAGAACTTTGGAGAAAATTGGTAACAGAGAGATTGGTCGGTAATTAGCAAAATCATTTGTGTCACCAGATTTATGGATAGGTACAACTAGAGCTGTTTTTAGGGAAGCAGGGAAAGTACCACTTGAGAGGGATAAGTTTATGATTTTCGTGATGATCGAGATATGATAGTTTGCAGCAATTTTTAGGGCTTGAGATGTTATTCTATCATAACCAGGGGATTTTTTGTCATCCAATGATCTGATAATTTTTTCAGTTTCTAGATCATTTGTTTCAGCGAGAAAAAAAGAATTTGATTGACTTGTTAGATATTTTCTATGATTGCTATCATCATTGTATACAGTATTTGATCCCATATTTATAAAAAATTGATTGATATTCTCCACTAGCGAGACATTATTATCAGATAAAGGTTTTTTGTCTTTTGCATTAGAGTTTGTGATTTTAATCACAAATTCCCATTGCTTTTTAACATTTTTGCACTTCAAAAATTCAGACAAGAAATAATTATGTTTTGCGTTTTTTATTTTTATTTTCAGTTCTTTTTGTAAAGTTTTATAATTATGTTCGTGAATTATATCAAAGGGATATTTTTTATGTTTTTTATATAGTTTTTCTTTAGTTTTTATTAAATTTAAGATTTCCTCGTCTATCCAGTTTTTTTTTATTTTGCGGTTTGGTAGCTCAAAGCAGTGAGTAAAATTAATTAGAATATTTTTTAAAATATCTGCAAATCCGTCATATAAATAATTCACATTCTCAGAATTTTGGTTTAAAGGAAAAGTATAATTTAGTAGAAAATTGTTAACCTTATCATAATTAACTCTTGATATCTTTACCTTTGAGATCTTATCCGTTCTAGGATTTACACTGCATGTATACTTTAATTTACAGGCGATCGGGTTATGGTCTGTTAGGTTATTGTTGAAAATCACAGATTCAGCACTGATATCAGAACTCCGTAGTATTATGTGATCAATACAGGAATTTGAGATAGCTCGAGTAACACCTTCAATAAGGAAAGTAAAGCCTTCTGAACTAAGAAGGTTTTTATACTCTTCTATAGGATTTGAACATGTTAATACATCTATGTTTAGATCGCCGATTAAGAGTACATTTTTAGAATTTAGATTTTTAAGCTTACTCGATAATTCAGAATTAAAACTATCAATGCTGAAGCTTAAGGAACGATATAAACAAATAATAGTCAAATCAAGAAAATTATTATACAGCAATATTGACTCGGCAGTATTCATAGAAAACAAACAATCACTAAGAATATCTAAATGTTTTTTTACATAAACACCTATACCTCCAGATTTGTTAGAATCTCTACAGTAGAAGTACCAATCATAATTATTTAAATTATAAAGAGAGGTTTCATGATTAAATATCCAGATTTCAGACAAAACAAGTATATCAATAAAATCAAACGAAGAATTTAACAATGCTTGTAGTTCGTCGAAGTTTGAGCGAATGCTTCTAATATTGAAATGAACAATTTTTAAGTAGCAAGAATTATAAGTGTTTGGTTGGGAAAGGAAATTATTAAAATCTTTTAGGTTATCCACATAAATAAAATTACATTCTTTATCAGTAAGAAAATCAAGAACAGATACTTCATTGTCTGGAAGCATTTATATTTATAAGATCGTCTGTACCTACGATTCGGATAACCTTGGAGTTTTCGCTTTCCCTGATAAAGATCTTACCGTCCTTTACCCATGCAAACTTAAAGTTGTTAGTCTCTTTAAACCTTCGACAGTGGAAAAACAATTCCTTCAGCCTCGGAGTTAGATGCTCGTTGAAATAGATCGGTTCGTTCTTATGTCTTTCATTCACTTGCGATGCATTGATCCTTTTAGCCCTCGCAGCCTTTAAACAAGTGTCTCGGTGATGTTTGTTAGTAAATTGAACTATGACTGGTTTTGGTTTATCCTTTCTCGAAGTAGGGACTCTATGGGCAATAGACACTTGATCCATCAGGTTAACCTCCAGGCAGGAGAAAACGCTCGTTAAGACTTCGTTGATGTTTTCACTTTCGGATTCCGGGAGATTAGTAATTTCTAGATTTGCACGCCGGGAGTATTGCTGCAGATCCGCTATTTCAGTTTGAGCCTGTTTTAATTCGCCTTTGATTTGGTCGTTCTCTCTTTTTAGTTCATCGTTTTGTACTTTCAACTCTTTAACCTCTGAAGTCAAGACAGCAAACTGCGCTGATAGGTCCTTGATGAGACTGCTGTTGAACTCCAAGTTTTTTTCGTATTCCCTAAATTGAGACCTGATGTAATCCTTCAGACTTTTGTTTTCCTCCTTGATATAATTTATTAGATACTGGTTCTTTGAGGGGTCGGAGGTAGCTGGTTTATCTCTGATCTGAGTGATGCCGGGACTAATACCCAAAACAGGGTCGTTCTTGCAGGCGATGCACTTCCACAGATCTGAACTTTCTCCACTCTTCAATTTTCTAAAAAGTTTGTCAATTAACACGTGCCTTTTAAAAAACACAATGAATCGGGCACATAATATAAATAAGTAACGCGAAAATCCCTATTGTTTGCTCTCGGCTTACCTATTTCCACTCTTTTTTTTCTTCAAACAAATAGATGGAAAAGCTGTTTGCTTTGGAAATGGCTGTCGCAAGATAAGGTCCAGCGCATAAGGATTCACTAAATTCAAAAAAGGATTAACTCATGTTCAATAGTTCTTTAGCTGATTCTTTTTAATTTTTTTAACCCTTTCATTACGTATATAGGAGCTAAGCAGCTCAGGAAGATCTTATCTTTTGGATTTATTTAGAAAAAAAAAATAGTAATTTTAGAAAGGCAATGATGTGATTGTGGTAAAACCAATCAAAAAGAGGAGATTATTTTATTTGTTTACAGACCTAAATGTTTTTATTTCCGTTTTGAACTAATCTTTGATTCTATGGAAATTTATGTTGGTCTTTTTTTAAATATAGAATAGAATTAATCAAATTTCCATTTTTGTCATCATGCGTGACATTGTAATGAATAAAAAACAAATATCCATTCATTTCTTGCTATACAAACTTTTCCACTCTTTGGGGATTTTGTTAAAAATGATTTTTTTTATCAATTTTTTTTTCACAAAGGATACGATATTTTACCTTTTGTATAGTCTTTCAGTCAAAAACTCAATGAAGACTTACATGTAAGTTCTAAAACTTTTTTATACTTAAGTTATTTTGATGAAAAAAGTTTTGAAAAGACCCTCTTATTCTTAATGACTGTGCTAAATGTATTTAATGACTGCATTTTTTATCAATTTAAAAAAATGATGCATAATTAATGAACAGATATCCTTGGATGCATCATTTCTCTAACCAAAGGGATCATAACCGGTGGGCCGCGACTCCCGGTTATGAAATTAAATAAACCGGGGGTTCACAAGACGTGTCTGAGGGGGTCGCGAGATTAGAGGAAAAGAAAAATAAATAAATTAGAAAATTAATAAACTATTATTACAACATATTATCACATCTATTACTGCTATTGTACTAATAGACAACATATTATCATCACAACTATTAGTACTATAGTAGTAATAGATGTGGTAATATGTTGTAATGATTGTTTATTAATTTTCTAATTTATTTATTTTTCTTTTCCTTTAATCTCGCTACCCCCTCAGACACGTCTTGTGAACCTCCGGTTTATTAATTTCATAACCGGGGGTCGCGGCCCACCGGTTGGGATCCCTATTTGGTTAGAGAAATGATGTTTGCAAGGATATCTGTTCGTATTCTGTTATGTGTATAAAAATGCTATTGAATATTTGTTAACTATAAGCAATGATAAAGTGATGTATAAATCACTGTATCATGTGTAACCTGTCACCTAAATCACTGTTATGTGTAATAATATGTTTTTAATAATTACGTGACTATCAGGAATAGTTAAAAAATTCAATACATATTAGATCTTTCTACATATTTCTTATACATTACAAAATATTCAACCCAAAAAGAGGGTCACAGTGACTAAAAGGTTGAGAACTCCTGCTCCAACCTAATATCACGACACACAAAGAAAAGAAGGAATTATGATTTTCTTTCCAGCTTCCAAAATGAGAGATTAAATCTAGAAAATTAAAATATTTGAAATGTTTGAATGAAGAAAAAAAAATGTTTTCACAAAAAAAAAAGAGATTTATTGATTGTATTAACTAAAATATATAATTAATAATAACGTTTGAAGAATATCTTATTTTTTTGTATGTGCGTTGTTTTTGCTGCAATAAACGTGCTCTACAGGTAAAGCAAATGCTCAGTACTGCATCGTCACAATATGCACCGGAGGAAAGCAACATTTACATTTGCACTGAGTATGAGTATTGAGTAAGTTAATTTTACTGAAGGATGGTGAGATTATAAGGAGAACACGCATTTATTTGAAGATTCAATTATTTTAATTTAATTGAAAGATATAAACCTCTGAAATTACGTATCAGTACTAGTAAAATACTAAAAATATGAATGTGAATCATTGTAGTATTTTAGACAATCAATTGCTCAAATTTTTCATCAAATGAAAACTTTAATGAATATAAATTGGCAATCTTTTAAAAAATGATTGAGCCAAACTTCTAAAAGTAGGGCTAGAAAAGGCCTTAGTAACTAAGGAGCTCTTGTTGCTACTGGATATATTAGATCTAATTTTCCTAAAAGAACGAAAAGTTACCCACTATCGATATTTTAACCAGAGAAAAGTTGGGAGTCTCGACGAAACAAAGCGACCAACAAAGATTCAGCTTGTTATTAATCGCTAAAAAAAATTGGCGGTTGACGGTGGACTATTGGGATAGAGGTTTTTTCATCAAATGAAATCTTTAACGAATATAAATTGGTAATCTTTTCAAAAATGATTGAGCCCAATTTTTATAAGTAGGAATCAAATTTAGGCATTAGTAACAAAAGGGCTCTGTATGGCCACTGAATATAATATATCAGATCGAATTTTCCATATAACTTGAAAAGGAATTCTCGGTTTTACGATCAAAGAGCAATCAAACGCAAATTTATCTACATTCTTTCTCGAATATAAAACGACCCCTACTTCTAAAATGCCTCACATGACATATCAGGATATTGGAGACACTGCAGGAAGAACTTTAACAAGAGAACAAAAATAGAATCACGCCATCCCATCATAACAAGAGCTTTTGTGACCAGACCTTGACAGTTTTCAAGGTCAACTGAATTTATGCTCGGACCGTCAGCAGATTCGTCTCGTTTTCATCAGAGCTGGATTATTTACCAACTCTCGAAAAAGGTTCCTTTTTTTCGTGTTATGTCTTCAAACAAACGGTTTCGAAAGGAAAACGATTTTTCAAATGAGAGCAAACTGGTTTTCAATTGTTCGTGGCTGTTTTGTGCACTGCCATTGCTCTTGAAGAAAGTTTTGGTTTTTGATGTGGAGGCAATGTCTCCTTAATGTAATTGAAAACAAGTTTTCTGACATATGAGAATCACGACCCACTATAAACCTGTCTAGACTTTATAGGATATGGTTGGCATGTCCTTTTTATTAAATATTTCCTGACTTTCAAAAGACTTTCGTATTTTTCGAAATATCCAAAAATAGAATTTATGATGAGTAATAAGATTTATCTAGAATCCGGTCCAGAGAAACACGGGAATAAGATTCAATGATACTGGTGAAGATACTGGTTATTGATGAATTCAGGTGCATCAAAGTAAGGTTGTCATGTGCTCTGTGCTGATATACTCGTATTTGATGTGTGCTCTCGCGTCTAGTAGAAATAAAATTTATAGATAAAGATTTTTTACTAAAAATAGAGAAAAATCTTTTAAGAGTGTGTTTGAAAAGTAATAATATTTATTAAAGTGTGTAATATGGTATGCATTTGGCTTTAGTTTACGTTTACATATTGTGTCCTTTTAAAGGTTGCAAAAAGATTAAATATAATAATTTTTCTAAAACAATTTATTTTTCACCTGGTTTAAGACCACAAGGGAAAAAAGAATGGTTGGAATACGCATCTGGTGAATTTAAGGCAATGAAATGTAAAGAACTTATATGTTAGATCCTAGAAAATGTACTGTATTATAGTTTATTAACATAGAATTAAGAGGGAAAATGAAAGTTTTATCTTAAAAATATGCATTAAGAAAGGCAAATGGAAAAAATCTAAATAGAACTGCTTCTTTCCAATAGAGACATAAAAATGATCCAAAAATGTTTCCATTTGAAGAAGCATGTAAAACTTGTTAAATATGGCTTGAAAACAGCTCCTGTAGTACATAGATATCTTCAATTTACTGAAAATTACTAATTTTTCAATGGATATTCTAGAGGTTGTAGAAATCCAATCAAGTTTTCCCACGTGATTTCCCAAAATGAGATCAATGAACGCCAACTGCCACTTTGTCTTGATCCTTTGTGCTCCACTTCCGCCAACAGTTCATTGACAAAAGCCCTGAACATCGATTTTTACTGTAATTCACAGTTGCTAAGTTTGGCACCTGGGCAACAGAACTTTCCCGTTACGTGCAGGACAGGTGAAGCAAACGGTAGCCGGGGCCTTTGAAAAGGGAATGGAACATGGAATGGAATGGCAGTAGTTGTTAATTGAAGCCTTCAATAGCCTGTTTACAATGCGATTAATAGTTGTGAATGCGACAACCTTTGTATTCGCTTGAATATATTGTAGAAACCCTAATAAAGAAAATTTGAACTTCCAACTTCCAGAGGGCAAACAAAATTCATTTGTTCAGGTTTGCTAAGGGGATACTATTTCTATTGAGTTTTTTCACAAAAGGAAAGAAACACCAATAAATTCCGTGTGATATAGAATACAACAGATGTTAAAAAGAAATATGCAATCACCAACAACTACACCCTTTGGGACCACAGTTCGGTACTATAATGCATGTAGTAATCAAAGTTAAAATTATTATTACTATTATTAGAAGAAGAACCTTTATTATTTACACAATATGCACATTTAAAACTAGGAACACACAAGAAAGAACAAATATAAGACAAAAAAGGAAGCCTATCAGTTGCCTATAGGAGTCAGAAACCCATCTGGAAAATTTTATCAAATCAATGTTAGAAAACAACATACTTTACCTTAAGGCTACTCCTTCTTTTGGTCTAATTAATAGGTAGTTTTCTATTAAGGTAAAGAATATTCAATTTTTTTTTATAAAAGGTATACTATTTTTAAAAAGGCGGAAACGAAGAAGGGTATACCTAGAAAAAAGTAAAAGAGTGGTCGTAACAATTTCAAGAAGAATTTTAATTGGGTTCTGTAACAAATAAAAAATGACAATTCTCATACATTGAATAAGAATGCTCACAATACGCACCCAAGACACTAAAGAAATTATAAACTAGTAAATTTTGTCATTAAAGGTAATTTCTTAATGAACAAACGACCAAACATGTTTAACAATGATTAGCATCTTGTTCTATACGATCCTAATTAAAATAATAAAGCATGCTCGTTCGTATTTCAAAGCGAAACAGGAAAAGACAAGATTTTGAAATGCAAAGAAACGCCCAAACTCAACAAAAGAACCCAAAAAGTTATTTGAGTTCAGGGCGTATGTGAACTCCGACGCAACCCCTTCAAAAAAGGTCGTCAGTCGTCAGCATTTTAACGGCCCGTTTTCCCGAATTCGTTCGTTAAAAATAAATTAAACAGAGTGACGTCCCCAAAATAAACTTCCATATATAATGAGTGGCAACAACGCTAATTAATGGGTAGACCTGGGCATATACGCGGAAGTGAACGAAATTTTTTTCCCTTCTAGAAATCATATCGGCTTGTTTTCGTGTATAAACAGTGTGGGTTGTTTTCGTTTCTTGATGATGCACTAATCTGCATGGGATCACCAGCTGTTCCTCTTTTGATCTATAAAAAGAGTTTTATGAGTTCGAGGATCAAAGGGGAAGACGGCGCTCTTTAGCTGAGAATGAAGGGTTTACTTGGGATACACTACATTTTGAAGATGCTTTCTCTAATCCAGTGTTTCCCTACGTGGGGCGCTCGCCCCACCAGGGGGCAATTTGATTTTCTAGGGGGGCAATTTGAAAATTGTCAACCAAATTGCCCCCCAGGTGGGGCATGGACCATCAGATTTTTTTTCCAAGAAGGATTTTTGAAAGAATTGCGGATGTGCCAAGATGGCAGTTGAATTGTGAGCGATAAATAACGTTTTGTAGTTTACATTAAATGCAAAATTTGGGCTTGGCTTAGTATGCAAAAAAGACCAAATATCGCCTACTATCCACGATTCGGAACTTGCGGTGAGTTGTTCTTATAAAACCATTTGATTGGCTTCCAGACACTATAAAAAATTATGTGTCGAAAAATTTTGAAAGGCTTTGGTGGGGCATGGGCCAAAAAAGGTTTGGAAACACTGCGTCTAATCCCTCCCAGATCCAGGAACTACGTCCTGATGCGGGCCGCATCCGACCCTCAAAAGAATTTCCTTAGATCAGGCCTGCACAACTTTAACAGCCTTATTCACTGCCACTTGACCAGTGGTTAACCAGCAGCTAAAGAAAGACACTACATGTAGTTTTATAAGTGATGTTTCCAATTTAAAAAGATATTCTAATATAAAGGATAAATGGAGAAATTAAAAGTAATTCATTTTGCTACACGAACCAGCATTTTACTTCTTACCTTAGTTTTCTTAGGTGAGAGAATATATGGTAATTATTCCATTTTTTGACATTGTCAGTCTAGACTTTCTATTTCTTTTTCATGACACTGAGAGCAATTACAAACAGTTTAATTTAAAAAGATTATCCTTTTAATGTTTTTTTATTAAACTTTTTAAAGAACACATTTGATAATTGGAAGAAAAAAAGTTCAATGCTTTTCCTTAAAAATTTCTATGGGGAAAGTGTACAAAAATTTGATTTTTTCAACGTAATTTTTTGCTAAATATTTTAAAATTTTGGAATCATTAAAGACTTGTTGGGTCCTAAAAAAGGGGCGGGCCACTTACGGCCAGCGGGACATATGTTGTGCAGGCCTGCTTTAGACCCATCAATTATAACTATATCAATAGATTTAGTAATAATTTTCTATTGATAATATTAGTAAGTAATCAATCATGGAAAGATAAGTTGCTGGTGAACGTTGAAGGTAGTTGATCAGTTTCGGATTCTATCAATAGATGGCAGTGGTTATCCGTATCCTAATACTTTTCTGAGAGAGGAGAAACAAAATCTCAAACTCTCTCTCTCAGCCGAGCCGAATAATTTTCAATCATATTCGAAATTTTGGTGCTGTTTATTTTTAGTTCACCACATCAGCGTATTCAAATTTAGTGGTAGGGAGGGGGAGGCAAATCCCTAAAAATTTTGAGTCTCCATAGGGCGGGCTTTATCTTATTTTATTGGAGATTAAACCAAATTTTTGGATTTGCCCCTGGTACACCACAGTAGTTTATTTTACGATGTAATAATTTTTTAAGAAAATATATAATACTATTTAGGAAAATTTATATCAATTGAATAATGAAGAGATTTCTTCGTTTGTATCCTTTTTAATCTTAAGAATATAATAGAAATTTTTTTAATACTATACGTAACGTATACACTATTAGAAATATATTTTTATCAGGTTTGATATAACGATTTAGAAAAGCTTCGTACAATCAGGGTTTTAGCCGGGTGAAACTTCATTAAACTCCCTGAAACATCAAAAACTGAACATTTTTTTTATCTATTGCATATTAGAGTGGGTAACACTTTGCACTGCATGGACTTGTATCGAGCTGAAATGTTTTATACGTTTTATTGGAGCCATCTGGCAAAAAAAATCTGCTTTACCCCAAAGCGAATTTCGAAAAAAGTGTTTTATTAGACCCACCCTCAGACCCTTAGGCCATCATTCAGAAACTAATATTAAAAGTTTGAGGGTGTATGACTTGTCGTGAAACTAAAAAAGTAGTCCATGAGTAAAATTAAATGGAACCATTGTTATAAATAATATTATCTCCACAAGAATTTAATAAAAAAACTAATCTCAATTAAATTGGTACATTTAAAAGTGTTTTCTTTAATTATTTTTAGAGGGTTTTTACTTTAAATAAAAAACTTTTTGTATCTAAATCTATACACTGTTTTAAGAAATTTATTGAACAGGTTGCAAGCCGACTGAAGTTTTAATAAACATTTCATGTGCATATAAAAATTATTCCTTCAAAATTATCCAAACCAAACCAACTTCCCCGAAAGACACGGACAAAAGCAATGATCCAAAGACGTCTCCCTCCCGAAAGAGAACAATGAAAGAAACAAAGAGAGCTGTTATCTCCGGCAGTTGCGACACCGCTCACCTGTGTCCCTCCTGTTGCTAAGGTCTCCTTCCATCAAGGCCGTCGATCGCTCCAGACTGCGTGGAGACGCGGAAAGCACGCCGCCGCCGTTACCTAACTACTATACAACGGAGGAGATAATAGTTAGAGAGATCTATCTGATAAGATGATGTTGGGTGTGAGTGTCTTTGTTTGAACACCTGGTTTAACTAATGTAATCCTTTTGTATGTATATGAGCACGACATTTTGATTTGCGGTTGTTGTTATTATAGTTTATTACGTTATAAAACTTAATTAAGTTGGGACAAGTTGGTTAAGTTAATTCAGTTAGTATTGTCTAACCCGCATGATTGTATCGTACAGGGCCGTATCCATGGGGGGTGTTTTAAAGTTCACCCCCCCCCAATATTTTTTACATCAATTTTTATTCTGTGTTTTTTTTCTTGAAAATTACGTGACTTAAAAGGGGAGGGTCCTCTTTGAGTGTATCCCAAAAAATCTCAAAACACTATAAAGAGTCTCAAATGAGTTAAATCATTATTTTTAGGACATATTTCCAAAATTTTTTTAGAGCAGGACCGCCAAACTCCTTCGAAATTTTGCCTTTTTTTACTATAGGTATTATTATTTTTCCTAAAAAATTCTACCACTTGCAAGGAGCAGTGGTATCGTATATCAGCGTTTCTCAACCGGGGTTCCGCGGAACCCTGGGGTTCCTCGAGGCCTCCTCAAGGGTTCCGCGAGAAATTCGAAAAAGGTGTTAAAAAATAAAAGGTACAAGATCCCCCCAAAATTCGGAGTAAGGGTACCAGAATGAGTAAAAACCCTGTTTTTTAGGGTCAAATTTAAAAAAAATTTCTGGGGGAGGACCCCCAGACCCCCCTTTTTGTTATTTAAACTCGGTTAGTTAAATTTATTTTCATATTGTTCAGCAAAATGAGAATCCTACATAAAAATATATTAAAAAGGTGCATTAAACTTATTAAGTATGCAAAAGATGGCCTTAGAGATAATTTTAGGCTTCTCCCCCGATGCAAAAATCTAGCTTCGGGCATGATAATTACTTAATTCCTTAGAGGATATTTGGGCCCCTCCCGAAAGAAATTTTTCCTGAAAATACCTCGAGTATGTAGTTGGCCCCCTGCTGTTTGATAGTTAATGCGGCCCTCGGGCTGAAAAGTTTGGAGACCCCTGTTTTAAGATACAGTGTGGGGGGCCGGGGTAAGGCCTTCCAATGGTTAAAATGTCCAATGGCCGTTAAAAAGGATTATCCAAATATTCAAAGAAAAGCAATTAATATACTATTGCAGTTTTCCACATCATATATGTGTGAACCAACCTTTTCTTGTTTAAAAAACATAAAAAGTAAAGAAAGAAATAGTCTTCTTTCTATTGAAGACGAGATTCGGGTATGCCTTTCAAAAATAAGACCCAGAATTGAAAATATATGTGCCAAAAACAAACTCAAATTATCACATTAATTAATATTTAATAATTGTTTTATTTTTTTAAACTTGCTAAAATTGTTTAAATACTTAAAATTGTATTTTCAAAACCTTACAGCTGTATTCTAATGATTCTAATAAATAAATATAGTAAATAAACGATTTCTTCGTTGCTTATTTTCCGTTTTATGTAATAATTTAAAAAATAGTAAGAAAAATATTGTTACATGGACGGTAGGGTTCCGCGGAACTTGGGCATTGTCGAAAGGGTTCCGTGGGAGTAAAAAGGTTGGGAAACGCTGTCGTATATTATAGCTATTATTGGTTTCAGTCAGGAGCGTAGTAGACTAGAATTTGGTATTTGCCTCCAAATACTCGGGAATTTGTTTTTAGCCTTAGAAAAGTACAAAAAAACTACCCTTTCCCTCTGAAATGTTTTTCTAGCTACATCACTGATTTGTTTTGATAGTCAGTTTGTTAGGTGCAAGTCCGTGAAAGTAAAAGCGATGCAAAAACTTTGTGCACTGAAATTTTTCTGCTTATCTTAACAGGTAGAAATGAAAAAAAAATGGTTGAATGAATGGATAAATTTTAGATTCCTTAATTCTTTATTGTCTCCTTTCAGCTTTCAGGATTCAGGAATACTAGAGAATAAACACGTGAAGAAGAGGATGAGAGAGAAAATGTAAGAAATGAGAAGCCTCTAATAAGAAGAGAATAATTGAACGTGACAGAATCAGATAGAGAGAGAAAGGTGATATGATATTGAAGATAAGAGGAAAACAGAAAAAAAAACCTACATTGTATCTTCCGGAACGCCATTTCCAGTCCAGTTGTCCAGTTTCCATCCAAATAAATCATCGATCAAATGAAAAAAGTTATGTGAGAAATGAGTGATGAATATGATTAAATCCATCTTGATAGCTTTCAAAATACATGAAAGAATAAATTATATTGTCAAATAAATTATTAAATAGTCATTTAATTGTGTTTCACTGATAGTGTTTTTTACGACAGTGAGGAATCCAGGGGATATTGAATTGGAGACTTCAACTAGTAGCGGAATTTTACACATTTTAAAACTTCTGCACCAGTCTATTCCTTCCTCATCTACTCTTAAAACTTTATCTGACAGAAACTCTTTACTTTCAATTTGTTTACTGATATTTAGATAGGTCTTTTTGAAAAGTACACCCTATTTCCAGATCCTTTCATCTCAATATTTATTCGCTAAAATATCACCTGTCTAAAATACCACCAAGACTTTGAACGATTTCTAGTAGTATATTATTTCACCTAAAGCAAAGTTTAAAGTTCGAAACGAAAAGACCTCTGATGCAATTTTCTTTAAATAAACCAAAAATACACCAATTGTGACGGGTCCGGCTTTCATTCTTACCTCCGTAACGTGTTGCTCGTATTTCAAGGATTATACGCCCCGACGTCAAACGGGCATTGTTTGACGCAGGAAATCCGACGATAATGTGAGATCGAACGTGGATGGCTTTAATTAAGTGAGTCTGAGGGCGAAATCTTCTGGAACGTTTTTTTTTATGTTTTTTAAAAAAGAAAAAAGTTAGTCCTGGGGTGGATTGTGGTTAGAATTTATAGTTTTTCCCAGAGAAACGGCAAGGTATTACCCATGGTTCAAAAAATAGTGCTTGGGGTATTTCACATTTCCGTCATGTTGTAAATAACATGTGTGAATTCAATATTTTTAAAAGTTTTGAGTAGTCATCTACCATTTACATCTCACGACATTTCGAGAAGTTTTATATATACTTTTACGTCTATCTATTCACTTTCGCCACATTTCATTTCACATTACATGAATATTGTACCAGTTTTAAAGTGTTATGTCACAAATTCCCTCTTATTCACTGTCACATTGGGTCACATTACATAACGATAACACCATTTCCCCCCTTTTTGTACGTGTGAAGTAACTTGTGAGTAAATGGCTCCTTTAAGAACTTTTTTAAAATTTAAAATTTATTGCATGTATATACGATATTACCAGTTATTGACTCAACAATATGTCCTAAATCTGAAAAATGTCCTGTTTCATATGGATTTGCATTCAATAGACCATATTAAATCTATCATATTGGAATAGAGTGATATTATACTCATGTTATTGGGTATTTTTAATTCCCAGGAGAAAAAGTCCCCTTGCCTTTGCCTCAAATTTGCACTCTGTTAGGAAAATAAAGCACTGATACAAAATAAAGGGTTCGTTTAAAAATAACGCAAGTTCTTTAAGGGGGAGAGGCTTTACTAGCATGTTTATTTAAGCTGAGAATGGGGAGTGGGTATAAGGGATGCATATGCAAGACATAAAAAACACTACATTACTTCGAAAATATTTTGAATCTTGCAAAAATTGCGAAAAATTATGAGAGGAGGTTTACGATTTGCTTATTTAAACTGACAAAAAGGGGAAGAGTGAATACAAAATCCACAAAAACATTTTTACTTAAGGGGACTTGGTACCAAAATTTGGTCAAAATATCAAATTTGAGATTTTGCAATAAAAGTGAAGATAGTACACTCAGAATTATTCCTACCAAGTTTCATAATGATATGGGGATTCTAAGCTTAAAAATTTTGAGGTTTCTGAGGCGTAGATAGGCTTAAGAAGCCTAGTTTTCTATCTTTAAACGGCTTTTTCTCAAAACAAGGTTTTTAATGTTTAAAATCTAAAGGCTTTTTTTCTAATCATCCAAACCACTTCAAACTTTGTAGTCATTATCAGTAACACCTGTTTAACATCTTCAGGCATGGATTTTATAATATATTTATTACAATTTTTTTTACGGAGCATTAAAGTGGAAACTTAGGGTATTTTTTCGAAAAAGATGCCAAATTTCACAGGTTTTTTTATTTTTCAGAAACTTTTATAGATAATCAAATTTCCATGCCTACAAGTGACTATATATGTTTGATTTATGTTAAGAAAAAAAATCAAGTCAAAATAACTTATATTAAGGGAGGAGATACAATTTAAATTTAGGGTCATTTCGGGCATTTTTTTGAAGTTTTTTGTAATTTTTAAAAAAAATAAATTTTTGAACTCGCTTTTTGGGCTAAATATGAATTAGTATGAAGTAAATACATAATTTAACACCTTAAAAGATAATAAAATCCAGTTATTAAAGAAAAATATTTTTTTGGTACCAAGTCCCCTTAATATTTGTAATTTTTTTAATGCCAAACACTTGAAATCCGCTTTTAAAGTGTTACTTATAACTACTAGGTAGAGAATGGGTTATGGACAAGATTTAAATGACACCTTGGTATAAGGTGACAACCGTGTAACCGAACAAGTAGCTATAAGTCTAGGGTTATATTCGTCGTTAACCACACCATGGCCACACCTAGTAGGACAAATCCCAGTAGTGGTGTTTGTTCACTTCTGGCATAAATTCTTAACATGTATGCACTCTTAACAGATGCTCACTTCTGGCATAAATTCTTAACATGTAAGCACTCTTAACAGATGCTCACTTCTGGCATAAAATCTTAACATGTAAGCACTCTTAAGAGTTAAGAAATCTAAACCCTGAATAGGTCTTACTAGATTAACGCCTTAAGATTTTATACCAGAAGTGAACAGTCACTTTGTGTGCAAGGAGATTGGTTATCATCTTATTAGTAATGAGAAAAAAAACTTACCCCTCAATAGCTTAGATGATTAATAAGACCACCAGAATATTCTGTCATAGTCGAATGCAGGTGGAGACGGGGGATCTGGAATTAAAGAGGGGGCATACTCCCCTCTACTTAAATACAATTTTTGATAGATGTTTTCTGTGACGTCTAAATATTCAGCTAAATTACGGGGAAGGCCTAATCGGTATGCATAATTTCGTATATACCCATAATTAACATCCTGAATAACACGATGAATTGTCATTGCTGATATAAATTGTAAGGTGTTTTGAGGCTGAAAGGAAACAAGGTTTACTATTAATTTTAAAAATCTTATTATTAAATTCATTCAAAGGATATCTAAGGATCGAGTAAGGATATTAAGGATATTACCATTTCTGTGGATTTTCTCTCCATGATTTCAGGTTAGAATGAACTACCCAAAACTAACTCCTGTTTTATACATAACTTGTTCACAAAGTTACCTTGTATCTAACACATTTAATTAGGTTATCTTATCGTGTTAGGTTTTTTTAGGAAGGGTAAAACTAAACAAAAACCATTTGAGAAAAAGACATTTTGAGGTTAAGGCAAATCATTCAAGGTAAACACTATTCGAAGGCTAGTAAAGTAAGTTAACAACTTCACGCTCACGAAATTGAACCGTAGGTTGGATGAATTACCATGCTAATTTGCATTCGTTTGAGATCGCGCGCTTCCATTTATCTGAAGGTCTAGGAGAGGGGGGAAACAGTGTGAAGGTAATATAAGCGAGAGGCGTAATGAGTTTTCGCATTCTTTGTGTGAGTGAAGGCTAAGCAAATCAGAATGAGGTGGTGTGTTATATTATGCGTTCCTCTTTTTGTTGGATTTTTTCTGATTGGAGTGTTTATTTCATTCGTTAAAGTTTGTAACGATGAAAAATTCCCAGAAAAAATAAATTTAAATAATACAATGTGCACACATTCGGAACATTTAGGAAGAAGACTCTATTTTCATATTTGTGTAAAAGAGAATGCTAAAGTTTTTGACATACGATATTTTTGGAAAAATGATTTGGGTGCTATAAAACCACAAATAATCGGTGTGCAGTTAAGTGAACACCAGTATGAAAAAATATGTAAAACCGAGAAAACCTTTTCAACCGAGGCATTACTCGATTAGTCGTTGAAATTACAACAACTGAAAAACAATTATCTTTGTATTAATTTTAATGAAAAAATGATCAAACTTCAACATCCGAGTTCTCTTATTGTGTCCGGTCCCTCACAATCGGGGAAAACAGAACTAGTACGAAAAATTATTGAAAAAAAAGCTTATAATCATGATTTGCAAAAAATAATTTGGTGTTATTCAGTATGGCAGCCTTGGTTTCTAGAAGAAAAACATATTGAATTTAAACAAGGTTTGCCAGAAGAGGATGCAACAGCTGATTTGATTATTATAGATGATCAAATGAACAATATTACGAATGCTATAGCAGATATGTTTACAGTGGGCTCACATCATAAAAATTTTAGCGTAATATTGATTACTCAAAATCTATTCCCACGAGTAAAACAATTTCGAGACATAAGTTTAAATGCCCACTACCTTATTTTGTTTCGCAACAATCGTGATTTATCCCAAGCCTCATGTTTCGCTCGTCAAGCTTTTCCCGGAAAGGGGAAATATTTCCTAGATGCTTATAAAAAAGCAACCGCTCAACCATACACATATTTACTCGTTGATGTTCATCCTAAGACTTCGGATGATCGCAGGCTCCGCCAATCTCTTTTTCCTGACCAGAACAATATCAACTGGGTATATTTACCCAAAGAAAAATGAATAAAATAAGGAAACATATTCATTTACTTCATTTGCTTTCGAGAGCATCTCCTCATCAAAGAAAAGCTCTGTTAAGAACTGCGACTGATGAACAAATCAACTCCCTTTGTGAAATTTGTAGCAATTTACTTTTAGGAAATATTCCAGCTGCTCCATTAAAAAAGCTGAAACCTCACAAGAGACTAATTCGATCTTTGGCTTGTAGAAAAATTGGTTTATCGAAGAAAAAGAAATTATTAATGAACCAAACAGGAGGATTTCTACAATTAATACTTCCTGCTGTGTTAAGTTTACTAAGCAACGTAATTAAAACATAATGGCTCAAAAAATGGCATTGGTTCCTCCCGAACTAGTTTCGGAATATTACCAATTAACAAAGCCTGAAGTTCGATTAGAAGATTCTATAACTAATATTCTACATCAAACAGATCTACCGGATGAGCTACGTGTTAAAATGCTATCCAACCTGATTCCGAAGTATCAAAAACTAATGCAACCTTCAGTAAAGAAATTCCCAGAAACGTTTTTGGATGAGCTAAATAAACTAAAAGATGAAAACCCTATGGAGGTTAAGTCATCATCTAAGCCGAGTACTTCTTACGTTAGCAATATAGCGAAATATTTAGCTTATATTGTTCCGAAATCAAAGAAAGTGTATATTCATCCAATACTTGATCAGATGAAAAATGCTGGTTATACTTTTAATGAAAACAATGAACTTGTAGTGAAAGGGAACACCGAACACAATAGTAATGTAGTAGATCTTTTCGGGTATCTAATGCGAAATTTAAAAACATCTGGTTATAGACCAATTGGATTTAATGCATTCATTAATGCTATACGAGATATAAATATTCCGAAAGAATGGATTGGAAATACAACTGTTCGTAATCAGTTATATCTTCAGGAAGCTGATCCGTTTTTTTCCACACCTGGAAAAGAATCTAAATGGACATCTTGGCGAGAAGTCGGCACCTCACCATATCTTGAATCTACTATTCAAAAGGAGTCAACTACACCAAGGAAAGAATCTAAATGGTCGTCATGGGGTGAGGTTGCTGGCCCTCCATTACCTGCGGATATTTCTAATAAAGAACAAGAGTTTACTCCTGACATCAAAACCCCTCGTTTATCATTGATCAATACCTTTAAAAAACCCAAGACAGACTCATCCAATTCATTAGAGACCCTTTCTCCATCTATTAAACAGAAATGGAAAAATTGGAGGTAAAAAAAGAATCTGTAAACATGAGTGACACATTGAATAATGTGTATTATGATTTTGAAAATCCTGGCTCATTTGGTGGAGTGTTAGGATTATCTCGTTCAAGTAAAATTCCTCTAAAGAAAACAAGAGATTGGTTGATGAGACAAGATGTCTACACTCTTCACAAACCGGTTAGAATTCATTATTCAAGAAGAAAAACATTAGCTTTGGGTGAAAAAGATTTATTTCAAGCTGATTTAGTTGATGTGAGACATTTATCGAAAATAAATAATAACTTTTGTCATATTTTAACTGTTATAGATGTATTCTCAAAATTTGCTTTTGCTATCCCAATAAAAAATAAAAAACCTGAAACTATTGTTAACGCCTTTAAAACTATTTTTGAAATTTCAAAACCAAAAAATCTTCAAACAGATCGTGGTAGTGAATTTTACAATAGCTTAACAAGAGAATTTTTCAAACGTCAAAATATTAATCATTATTCCACTCATAGTCAAACAAAAGCAAGCGTTGTTGAACGATTTAATCGCACTTTAAAAAACAAACTGTATCGAATATTTACATATAGAAATTCCTACAAATATATTGATGTTTTAGACAAGGTACTTGAAAGTTATAATAATTCTATACATAGAAGCATAGGCATGGCACCTTCAAAAGTAACACCGTTAGATCATTCGAAAATATTTCACAAGCTGTATGGAAAGGGTGATCACATAGTTACATATAAGTTTAAGGAAAATGATTATGTCCGAATATCTAAGGTGAGAAAAACTTTTCAAAAAGGATATCACCCTGGTTGGAGTGAAGAAGTGTTTGTTGTTCATAAACGATACTCCTCTTCTCCCCCAACATATAAATTGCGTGACATGCAAGGTGAAGTTATAGACGGTCGGTTTTATCAAGAGGAATTACAACCGGTTATCAAGTCCTCTGATAGCTTTTGGAGCATCGAAAAAATTTTACGTACTCGCGGAGTGGGATCCAAGAAAGAATATTTTGTTAAATGGAGTGGTTTTGATGAAAAGTTTAATTCGTGGATTAAAGCATCATGGCTCAAGTGAAATCAGAATTTTATATAACTCTAGCTAGTAATGCATGCATGGAATTATTTCCTTCTAATACGCAAGCTCACTTTATTACCAAACTATCTCCTCCGCTTGTACTAAGAGGTGAATGGGAAGTAGGATTGGTAGAAGCTATTATTCCCAGAAGTTATTTCAACATTACCCATTCCAATAACACATATACTGTAACCTATAAAAAAGAAACTTTCGTGTATGAAGATGTTACAAAGCATGAAGTACCATTATCACCAATTTTAAATGATTCGGGATCATTTTTTACAAATTTAAATAACAATATTGAAGTAATAACTAAATCGAATGGAGTAGTATTTGTTGAAGATGGATCGCATGTTACTATTAAGTTGTGGGAAAGCGGTGACTTTGAAGTTCATATTGATCCAGTAAAGGCTGAAAAACTGTTATATGTTTTACATCAACCATTAAAAGATTTAAAAGTAACAAAAACTACAACTTTTAAATTTAGAAAAACTAGTGTAAACTTAGGAAATCAATTGTTTTACATTATCGATAAACGCATTAATAGAGATGTTATAACTCAAATTCCATTAAGCCAGGAAAATTCCCCCACAAACGCGAAAACATTATTCGAAGATATTAACGAAAATATACAACGGTTAGCAAGAACTGATAAAGTGAAATTTGTACAATTTAAATCTGATCCCGGCCATGTATTTGTAAGAATTCCTCGAGGGTATGAAATCCACCTTTCTTCCGAACATGCTCCTACTCTTTTGAATGCATTAAATTTTTCCTTGGATGATGTTGTATTGGATAAAGATGCACGCTTTATGTGTAAGGATATTGAAAAATTGCTGACTTCTAAAGAATATTTTACTTTTAAAAAAATAGGATTAAAAGAAGGTAAAATATCAACAGAAAACGTTAGTGAAAATTTAACCATACCCATCGGCCAATACTCTACAGTAACAGAATTGTTTAACACTTTTAAAGGAGTTGAGATGAAGCTGTTATCAGATAAAAAAGTACAATTATCACTACCAGAAGAAACCACAGTTTTGCTGGGGAATGGACTTCAACAGCTCTTAGGTTTTAAAACTAATTTTTTTTTAGAAGGTGATCATATAGCTGAATATCCAATTGAGTTAGATGCAGGAATTGCCGAAATTTTTGTTTACTCAGATATTGTTGAACCTCATAGGATTGGTGGAACATCTGCTCCTCTTCTTCGTATCATTCCTCTCGGGGGGGAAAAAAACGATCAGATTGTACGTGTTTACAACTCACCTCTATATTTTCCTGTTAAGCCGAATTATATCGAAACTATAGAATTGGAATTGCGAACTAGTAGTGGCTCAAAAATGATATTCACTTCGGGGAAAACATATTTGATATTATCATTTCGTCAACGTTAAATGACGTATATGGAAAGTTTCAGTTTGTTTTACATTTCACTTAGTTTCAGTTCGTGATTTTACAGCCCTCTAGCGGTCAGAGTAGCCTTGAAATGTAGTATAAAACCCACACTTCCTTCGCTATCTCATCAGAAGCTGGAGAGAGAAACTTGATCAAAAAATCTCCAATAAAAATGGCTGAAGTTAACTGGGATGAACAGGAAGAAGTTGACTGGGATCAACTCTCAAAAACGCCGCTGTCAGAAATGGTCCTCAGGAATTTAAAAGATCATCTAAATTGGAAACTAGTCTTCCAGTACTCTCAGCTTAGCGAGCCTTTCATCGAAGAAATATTCGGACTCATTGCTCATACTGAGGAACATTGGTATGTAATTTCTAAATATCAAAAACTTTCAGAAGATTTTATGACTACGTATAGAGTGTTATTGGATTGGGCTCGTCTTTGTTTTTATCAAAAAATGTCGGAAGAATTCATCGAGCGACATATTAACAAAATAGAGTGGAAGGGGGTCTCTCAACAGCAAACTCTGAGCGAAGAATTCATTTTGAAACATAAAGACAAATTAGATATGGCTCTAGTATCAGCTTACCAGAAATTATCTGAAAGTATGATGAGGGAACTGAAAGATCTATTGTATTGGCCTGCCATCACAAGGCATCAAAGCTTCAGTGAAGAATTTATAGACGAATTTACAGACAAGATTGATTTCTGCAACCTGGTGAAGTACAAACGACACATTTTACCAAATTCATTTTATGATAAGAATGCGCATAAACTCAGCTGTATCCTCCTAGCTGAAATTTGTGAATCTTTAGATAGAAATGTTTAATGGTTTTTGTGAACTCGATATATTATTCTTACTTATTATTGTATGCTGATTTTGAGGGGGGTGTGACCCCCATTATACTTATTCATTAATGTATGTTGCTTTTGCTTTGTTTAAATTGATTGAATAAAATCTATTTTGCTTTCATTCGAGTTTTGTGTCTTTATTTTCCGTTCACTTAAAAATAATACTAGTATAAATATAAAACACAAAGAAATATTTATTCATTTAAAGCTTAGACTCATCCTATGATAGAATAATAGAAATGGATCTTAGGACATCGGATTGTATTCATTATTATTGTAATCAAGCTGGAGGGGGGGACTACTTTAAAGGAATAGCTCATCAGAGAGGATACGGAATATTTGGTGATATATTCCGAAAAATATCCCCGTTCCTTTTTACGGCAGCTAAATACTTAGGAAAACAATTGCTTCATACAGGAAAAAATGTTGTTAGAGACGTAGCTTCAGGTCAACCTTTTAAAGAATCTGCCAAACATCATTTTTCGAGTGTTGGTCGAAAATTAAAAGATGATGTCATCCATAAGTTACAATCAGGATCTGGTATAAAACGCAAGTGTGGCAGAAAGTCTAGCCATTCTTCTCGAAAGAAACCGAAGACCAAACATAAAAAATCAAAGAAGAACGATAAAAAAGATATATTTTCAAATGGATGAAAGATCGATGCTAACGTTGAAGTCGGAATTGGATTTGTTTTCGGTTCCTCCCACTCAACTAGCCATCGATGAGTCTTCCCTCCTCGAAGTTCATCCTATTGCAACAATAACTGATGATATCTCACCAATTGAATTTTACATAGAAGGAAATGGACAAAACTACTTGGACTTTGCTCATACATTTTTACATTTAACAGCTCGAATTGTGAAAGCCGATGGAACAGAATTAGGCGATGATGATAAAGTCAGCACTATCAATTATCCTCTTAATTCGTGTTTTTCCCAATGTTCTGTGTTTTTGAATGACAAACAAGTTTCATCTCAAGTAAATTATGCTTATAGAAGTATCATTGAAGCTTTGTTATTCTATGATGAAGCTTCACAATCAAAACTTTTATCAACGGGATTATTTTATAAAGATACAGTAGGAAATTTTAATAGTGTGGATCCTACACTCACTACAAATCTAAAGAACGAAGGCTTGGCTAAACGATTTGAGAAGACAAAAAAGAGTAAGCTCATAGATTTGCTCGGTCCACTACACATTGATTTAGCTAATCAAGATAAATTATTAATAAACGGTGTAAGTGTTAGAATCAAATTAGTACGTGAAAAAGATTCTTTTGTTTTAATGTCTGGTACCCCTGGATATAAATTTCAAATAAAAAGCGCACGCTTATTATTGCGAAAAGTTAATGTAAACCCAAGTGTTTACATTGCTCATCAAAAAGCTTTAGATATTGGAGTGATTAAACTAAATCTTCGCAAAATCGATGTGAAAACTTTTACTTTAGCAACTGGATTACAATCAACAGCTATCCCTAATGCGTTTGTAGGAAACCTTCCTACTCGTGTAATCATTTCATTTGTTACAAACAAAAGTTTTAATGGGTCTTATGATGAAAACCCTTTCTTCTTTAAAAATTTAGGTTTAAATTATATTTGCTTACAACAGGAAAATAAAATGATACCAACAAAACCCTATACCCCCGATTTCACAAATGATTGTTATAGTAGAGCCTATCACGGACTATTCAGTGAATTAAAATCATATTATCATGATCATTTGGTTAACATTTCAACTGCGGAATATAAAAACGGGTTAACTTTTTTCGTTTTTGATTTAACACCCGATTATGCTGCAAGTGAAAATCATTTAAGTGTTATGCCCTCTTCAAATTTGTCAATAGAATTAAAATTTTCAGTAGCATTACCCGAAACAGTTAACTTGGTTGTATATTCAGAATATAGATCTCTCATAGAAATTGATAAATCAAGAGCTGTGTACACGGATTATTAATGGATACAATTTCGTTATGGAAATTTTGCATGAAAGACTGTATTTTAAAAAAAGAATTTGGAGGAGTGTTTGCTTCTGACCGTTTACCAAATTCGAAATATATCTATTCGTCTTTTATCGTTAATTTAGACCCTCATAACAAACCTGGTAGCCATTGGGTTGCCTTATATTTTAAAAAAGATATTTGTTATTACTTTTGTAGTTATGGCTCGTCTCCGTCAAATACAAATATACTTCATTTTATTAAAAGAAACTCTAAAACGGTTGTGTGGAATTTGAGTCTTTATCAAAGTTTAACAACAAAAACGTGTGGGAAATTTTGTTTATATTTCCTCAACCGAATGTGTCGTTCAGAAAAGCTATATCTGATCCCAAATCAAACTTTTTACAATGAATGTGTTGTTAAAAAATTTTTTAAAAAAATATCTTCCTTTAAAAATTATAAATCTATTTGCAGAACAAGCAATAACATGTTAGAACGTGTTCAACTATGTCGAGCTCAATGTTATAATTTGAATTAAGTATGTTTTAACACGAATTTTTCTGTTATTGATTTTAATTGGATGAAATGAGGAAACTGTATAGGGTATTAAATGAATTAAATATCATGATTCCCTCATTTATAAAATAGTTTTCAAAGCGAAAACATTGTGTGCTCAAAATGGCTTTAGAAAAATTTGGTTTTGTGTATCTTCATAAACTCAGAAGGGGTGAGCCTTTTACTGTTCACAGTTCCTCGAGTAAACTCTATGAAACTGTGATTGAATGTATTCAAGAAGCTATGAAAATTGATTTTGATGTTCCTGATTATCCTGATTATGTATTGAAAATTGCTTATTTCAAAGTACTTAACAACGATAACATTGTACGAGAATTGCATTCTCAAAAATTCGAATTGTTTGAACAAGCTTAGCATCTGATGATGAGGAAAATTCTTTTTCCACCTGTTATACAATAGAATGTTATGTTACACAGATGTAATACATGCATGTATTTAACTGTTGTAAAATACGATATGAGAAAACAATAAACGTTTTTGTTACATAAAAAGTGTTGTTACTTGAGTTAAGTATCCTTCTACAACTTTTCATGAATTAAAAAAAGTTAACATATCTTTCATATAATTATTCAAAACACATGCAGATATTCATGAGCTTAACCTTCATTTCTTTTAAATAGAATTTTATATTATTTCTTTTCCTCCAAACTAGTTATCACTAGTTGAAAAATAGCGTTTACCTTGAAATATTTACCTTAACCTCAAAAACGTCTTATTCTCAATGCTAACTTATATACCCACTCCATTCCTAAAAACTAAGAAAGCTAACATTCAAAACGTTAAACTACCTTTTTTCTTTAAGAGAATATGTAATTACCATCAATTTATATTATTATTATGCTAAAAAAAAACCGAAGGCTACCATGAAAGTATTTTTCCCAAATGGCAACCTGTGTAAAAAAAAAATAAGCTTCACAGTCTTAATTTTACTTGATTCACCTTGAAATATAGTATAAAAACCCCCGCCTTCGTTCACCATCTCAATAGAAGCTGGACGAAACCTGCTCACTTGATATTGAAAGTAAGTAGTTTTATATTTTATAGTATAATTTTTAAATGTTAAATCTAAACAAAATTTTAACAGAACAGAAAGATTATTATTATAATTAAAATTTAATTCTTTTTGCTTGCAGAAAACTAAAAAAAAAAAAAAAAGAAGCATGTCTTCCTTTAAAAAAGGTATAAAAATTTTCGATCCTAGCTTTTCAATATATTTAATTTTAAAAAGTTCTTACGTTTTTCCAATTTTTAGAAAAAAATGAAAAGACCCCGAAGAGTGTGCTTGAAAACAATCTCAACGAAGCCTATTCAGACTTATCTGACGGTAAATAAAATCATTTCATGATTTATTTATTTTTTTTTTATCAGAGAAAGTGAATTTAATTTAATCATTCTTCATGTAGATAGTTAATCACACATATCTTTTCCAGATAATGATTTTTGTACTACAAGTTCTGCTAGTAAGAAACCGTCTTCTCTGAAAAGAGTGTTGGATGATGACAACCCTACACCACGAAAAGTGAGCAAAAGTCCTGGTCGTCGAACAAAATTTAGTTTGGAAGAAGAATTTGTGTTGAATTCCATTAAAGAGGGTATGTATCAAAAATCAAGTGTTTATGTATTACAAACGAATTATTCGAACGGGTGTTTAATTAAAAAATATTTTTTATAGATAAACTTCAAGAAGATTCGAAATTTACAACCGAAAAAAAACCATCGAAAAAAAAGATTCCCGAAGTTATTCTAGATGATGATGATGAGGAGGAGGATGAAGTAGTTCCTGCTCATCCCATACCTGCTGCTCCTCCCGTTCAACCCCAGTACAACGTAGTGATTGCTAAAGATCCTGTGAAAACGAGATTGATTAACGACTTTGCAGTTTATTTAGGTAATGGTTTTTCTGTAAATATCAAACAGTTCCGTAAACAAAACTATGTTTGTTTTACGAGACAATTCGATAACACGGTAAAAAACCGTTTTAACTTTCCACTCACTATGTTCGATAATTTGTGTAAAGGCGTCAAAGTGATAAACTCTCACTTAAAATCCCTCGAGTGAGAGGACTGGTTCAGTTTTGTATTGTTGATGTAGTAGTATGTTTTTTTTGAAGGAAAACGCTTTTAACAATTATGTTCAAACATATCGTTCAAATTTAGAGAACTATATAGACCCATTACTAGCTTTAAATGATCATAGATCCCAAATTTATAATTTGATTCGCAATAATCAAATCTCATTGCGAGTAAGATTTCTTATTTGTGTTTGTGTAGAGTTTATCAAGTTTGAGGATGAAAATCAATCTAATTCTAAAACTCAAACTTTCTATTTTTCATCTTTTTGTGAACGTGTTTTATCACGATTTCAAATTAAAGGAAAAATAGAAACCGCTTTTAAAAAAATTATCGAATCGATCGATAATTTTATTCACCTTGGAAGTGGATGGAGTGTTAACGATGTAAAATTTATAGAATTACATTTAGGTCATTATAATGAACCGAATGGAGGTTGTAATGTCGCATCGCTACCAAAAGCGCTCAAGTTTAAAAAATGTATTATTCACGTTAAAAATACAGATCAAAAATGTTTTCTTTATGCAGTACTGTCAGGGATGTTTCCTTCTATCAAAAACAAACAAAAACCGGAATCATTTAAAAAATTTTTTAAATATATAAATTTTAGTTTTCTAACATTCCCTTTAAAAATTAGTCAAATACCACAATTTGAAAGAAAAAATAGTTTAAATATAAATGTATATGGATTCGAACTTAATTTGTTCCCGATATATATAAGTAAATTTAAAAATGATAAAGAAATAGATTTAATGTTGTATAAAAACCATTTCTTTTATATTTCACGCATGAATCGTCTATTATGTAGTAAAAACGGGTTGCATTTTCATTGTAAAAACTGTCTTTCATCTTTCCATAGAAAATCAACTTTGAACACGCATCAATCTTTTTGTTTAGAAAATAAACCAGAACATATTACAATGCCTGCAGATGGGGAAAATATAATGAAATTTAATGCTTATCACAAATTGTTGAAATCAAATTTCGTTATTTATTGTGATTTCGAGAGCTTAATAGTACCGTTTCATACTACATTTCCTTCAAATAAATCAAGCTCTACTACACCAACTCAATTTCATGAACCTCTTTGTTATGCTCTTTTTGTTGTTAGTGAGGAGAAAAAAATTCTCTATCATAAATACTATAGAGGGAAAGATTGTGTAGATAACTTTTTAAGTTCTTTACAGAACATTAAAAATGTTCTGTTAAGATACCTAAGTAAAAACGAACCCATGTTAGGTTCTCATTTTCCCAAAAGTTCGCTTTGTTTTGTGTGTAAACAAAATTTTAAAGCAAATGAAGTAATTGCAAGGGATCATTGCCACATCACCGGAAAATTTAGAGGATTTTGTCATTCTTCCCCCTGCAATTTAAATTTAAAAATTTGTCCCTTCATACCTGTTGTTCTTCATAACTTAACAGGTTATGATAGTCATTTAATTTTCAAACATATTTCTCATAAATTTGCAAAAAGTATTAAAGTGATACCTATAAATAATCAAAAATATACTACTTTCATAATCGATAATCTAAAATTTATAGACAGTTATAATTTTTTAAGTTCCCCGTTAACAAAGCTAGTTGATACTCTTAATAAGTCTAATCATGATTTCCCAATTTTAAATGAATTTTTTTCTTATAATCCAAAATGTGATTTACTAAGAAGAAAGGGAGTTTTTCCCTATTCATATCTAAGTTCTGAAAAAGTGTTATATGAAAAACAATTACCTGAGAAAAAAGAGTTTTTTAATAATCTCACAAATGAACACGTGAGTGATGAAGAATATATTTTTGCAAAAATGGTATGGAAAAAATATAAATGTAAAAACATTGAGGATTATCTGAAACTGTATTTATTCGGTGACTGTTTATTATTAGCAGAAGTGTTTGAAAAATTTCGAGACATCACACTTAAAATTTACGAGCTTGAAGCTCTTCATTTTATAACAGCAGCAGATTTAACTTGGAGTGCGGGGTTAAAGGTTACTAACGTTAGTTTAGAACTCCTACGCGATGTAGATATGTATTTACTTTTGGAACATGGGATACGTGGAGGAGTGTGTATGGTTGGGAAGCGATTAAGTACAGCTAACAACAAATATTTACCCGAAACTTATGATAAAACTAAAGAAGATAAATATATAATATCACTTGATGTAACTAATCTTTATGGATACGTAATGTCTAGTTATTTACCTATAAATAATTTTAAATGGATGAATGAAAAAGAAATAGCTGACCTAAATATATCAAATATTTCTTCCTCAAGCATGATCGGATATATACTTGAAGTTGACCTTTGTTATCCATACAATTTACATGATGTTCACGATTCATTCCCTCTAGCCCCCGAACATTTAATTATTCAATATAAACAACTATCTCCTTATCAAAAAAACTTACTACAGAAGTTGAATTTAAAATTTCCTAAATCGAGTAAACTGATCCCTAGTTTGAATAATAAACAAAACTATGTTGTTCACTACTTAAATTTACAGTATTATTTAAAACAAGGAATGATACTGAAAAAAATACATAGAGCTATCTCATTTTCCCAATCCCCCTGGTTAAAACCCTATATTCAATTAAACAACGAAGAGAGAAAAAAATCTAACGATAATTTTTATAAAAATTTTTACAAATTGATGAACAACTCATTTTACGGACGTACTTTATTAAACGTCCGTAAACTTAGAAATGTAGCCATTGCTACCAGTAAAAAAGAATGTCGAAAACATCTTGCTAGTGCAAACTTAGAATCTTTTCAAGCTATCAACAAAGAATGTGTTCTCTTTAAAAAAAAAAGAACTAAACTGTGTTTAAATAAACCAATATATATAGGATTCACGGTGTTGGAGATAGCAAAATTGCATATGTACAAAATTTATTATAATGTTTTTAAAAAATTCTATGGTAATAATGTAAATTTGTTGTACACAGATACCGATAGTTTATGTCTTGAAATAAAAACCAAAGATTTGTATTCTGATTTGAAAAACAAGCTTCCAGACATTTGTGATTTTTCTAATTATAATCCTTCACATTTTTTATATAACAAACAAAACTTTATGAAATTAGGATACTTAAAAGACGAAACAGCAGGTGAACCTATTCAAGAATTCATTGGGTTAAAACCCAAAATGTATAGTTATATTTATTCAAATAATAATAAGAAGACAGCTAAAGGTATAAAAGCACATGTTTTACAAAATTTACACCATTCTAATTTTGTTTCGATTCTTAAAGAAAAATTGATGATACGAAATGAACAGTGTCAAATAATCAGTAAAAACCATGATGTTAAAACTGTTGCTGTGAATAAAATTTCTCTATCTTGTTTTTATGACAAAAAATATTTAATGAACGATGGTATTGAATGCATTTCCTTTGGACACTTTAAAATAAACAATGATGATGAATCTAGTGAAGACGATTCTGATTGTGAAATATTGTCTTAGTTGATGCATCAACCCAAACGGGTATTCTACATAGCTCACGTGAAGTGTCTCCACCTTCATCTATAGACTCTGATAATGACACCAACAGCGATTGTTTTGAAATGTAACACCGATTGTTTTCTTTATCTACGCTTTATACTTATATATATATATATATACAATTTATATTACACTATGTTTTAGTATGTGTTTCTATGGTTGCGGGAAAATTATTCATCCTATGTAGCAAATTTATCTACGTTTTATACTTATATGTACAATTTATATTACACTATGTTTTAGTATGTGTTTCTATGGTTGCGGGAAAATTATTCATCCTATGTAGCAAATTTATCTACGTTTTATACTTATATGTACAATTTATATTACACTATGATTTAGTATGTGATTCTATGGTTGTGGGGAAAATTATGCATCGCTTTTAATGTATATGTTATACATAGAACTATGTAAATAACCATACACTCAATAAAATAACATTAAAATTTTGAGTCTGTCTTTTTATGGTGTGTTAACTTCTTATTCAGTTATATGATTTCATATATTTATTGATATAAAGTAGTGGTGATGGTTCATCTGCCATAAATCTTAACGTAATTACTAGTGTTGCTGTTATATATCATGCCAGTATGCTCATAACCTTGTGTTTTGAATATCAGATTATGGGCGTATTGGCATGCAAAACAACAGCTGTCCACATCGAAGTGTTATTGAGGGGTAAGTTTGTTTTCAATATCATTCGGTTCTCTTTACAACGCTCGTCCTCATTTGCAATTGATAGTGAAGGGGAAAGTTTGTTTTCTAGTAGTGGTGATGGTTCATCTGGCATAAATCTTAACGTAATTAAGAGTCTAGACCTCTTAACCATCTATAACCTCTATGGGGTTAAACAATCTCCTTGCACACAAGTAGTGAGTATTCACATCTAGCTAAACTTTTATACACTTTAGATTCTTTGCAATGAGATAAAGATCATTTTTACCATACTGAAAGCTTAAAGTGTACACAAGTAGTGACTGTTCACTTCTGGTATAAAATCTTAAGGCGTTAATCTAGTAAGACCTATTCAGGGTTTAGATTTCTTAACTCTTAAGAGTGCTTACATGTTAAGATTTTATGCCAGAAGTGAGCATCTGTTAAGAGTGCTTACATGTTAAGAATTTATGCCAGAAGTGAGCATCTGTTAAGAGTGCATACATGTTAAGAATTTATGCCAGAAGTGAACAAACACCACTACTGGGATTTGTCCTACTAGGTGTGGCCATGGTGTGGTTAACGACGAATATAACCCTAGACTTATAGCTACTTGTTCGGTTACACGGTTGTCACCTTATACCAAGGTGTCATTTAAATCTTGTCCATAACCCATTCTCTACCTAGTAGTTATAAGTAACACTTTAAAAGCGGATTTCAAGTGTTTGGCATTAAAAAAATTACAAATATTAAGGGGACTTGGTACCAAAAAAATATTTTTCTTTAATAACTGGATTTTATTATCTTTTAAGGTGTTAAATTATGTATTTACTTCATACTAATTCATATTTAGCCCAAAAAGCGAGTTCAAAAATTTATTTTTTTTAAAAATTACAAAAAACTTCAAAAAAATGCCCGAAATGACCCTAAATTTAAATTGTATCTCCTCCCTTAATATAAGTTATTTTGACTTGATTTTTTTTCTTAACATAAATCAAACATATATAGTCACTTGTAGGCATGGAAATTTGATTATCTATAAAAGTTTCTGAAAAATAAAAAAACCTGTGAAATTTGGCATCTTTTTCGAAAAAATACCCTAAGTTTCCACTTTAATGCTCCGTAAAAAAAATTGTAATAAATATATTATAAAATCCATGCCTGAAGATGTTAAACAGGTGTTACTGATAATGACTACAAAGTTTGAAGTGGTTTGGATGATTAGAAAAAAAGCCTTTAGATTTTAAACATTAAAAACCTTGTTTTGAGAAAAAGCCGTTTAAAGATAGAAAACTAGGCTTCTTAAGCCTATCTACGCCTCAGAAACCTCAAAATTTTTAAGCTTAGAATCCCCATATCATTATGAAACTTGGTAGGAATAATTCTGAGTGTACTATCTTCACTTTTATTGCAAAATCTCAAATTTGATATTTTGACCAAATTTTGGTACCAAGTCCCCTTAAGTAAAAATGTTTTTGTGGATTTTGTATTCACTCTTCCCCTTTTTGTCAGTTTAAATAAGCAAATCGTAAACCTCCTCTCATAATTTTTCGCAATTTTTGCAAGATTCAAAATATTTTCGTAATAAGGTGCATTAAATAATAAGGTGCATTAAACTTATTAAGTATGCAAAAGATGGCCTTAGAGATAATTTTAGGCTTCTCCCCCGATGCAAAAATCTAGCTTCGGGCATGATAATTACTTAATTCCTTAGAGGATATTTGGGCCCCTCCCGAAAGAAATTTTTCCTGAAAATACCTCGAGTATGTAGTTGGCCCCCTGCTGTTTGATAGTTAATGCGGCCCTCGGGCTGAAAAGTTTGGAGACCCCTGTTTTAAGATACAGTGTGGGGGGCCGGGGTAAGGCCTTCCAATGGTTAAAATGTCCAATGGCCGTTAAAAAGGATTATCCAAATATTCAAAGAAAAGCAATTAATATACTATTGCAGTTTTCCACATCATATATGTGTGAACCAACCTTTTCTTGTTTAAAAAACATAAAAAGTAAAGAAAGAAATAGTCTTCTTTCTATTGAAGACGAGATTCGGGTATGCCTTTCAAAAATAAGACCCAGAATTGAAAATATATGTGCCAAAAACAAACTCAAATTATCACATTAATTAATATTTAATAATTGTTTTATTTTTTTAAACTTGCTAAAATTGTTTAAATACTTAAAATTGTATTTTCAAAACCTTACAGCTGTATTCTAATGATTCTAATAAATAAATATAGTAAATAAACGATTTCTTCGTTGCTTATTTTCCGTTTTATGTAATAATTTAAAAAATAGTAAGAAAAATATTGTTACATGGACGGTAGGGTTCCGCGGAACTTGGGCATTGTCGAAAGGGTTCCGTGGGAGTAAAAAGGTTGGGAAACGCTGTCGTATATTATAGCTATTATTGGTTTCAGTCAGGAGCGTAGTAGACTAGAATTTGGTATTTGCCTCCAAATACTCGGGAATTTGTTTTTAGCCTTAGAAAAGTACAAAAAAACTACCCTTTCCCTCTGAAATGTTTTTCTAGCTACATCACTGATTTGTTTTGATAGTCAGTTTGTTAGGTGCAAGTCCGTGAAAGTAAAAGCGATGCAAAAACTTTGTGCACTGAAATTTTTCTGCTTATCTTAACAGGTAGAAATGAAAAAAAAATGGTTGAATGAATGGATAAATTTTAGATTCCTTAATTCTTTATTGTCTCCTTTCAGCTTTCAGGATTCAGGAATACTAGAGAATAAACACGTGAAGAAGAGGATGAGAGAGAAAATGTAAGAAATGAGAAGCCTCTAATAAGAAGAGAATAATTGAACGTGACAGAATCAGATAGAGAGAGAAAGGTGATATGATATTGAAGATAAGAGGAAAACAGAAAAAAAAACCTACATTGTATCTTCCGGAACGCCATTTCCAGTCCAGTTGTCCAGTTTCCATCCAAATAAATCATCGATCAAATGAAAAAAGTTATGTGAGAAATGAGTGATGAATATGATTAAATCCATCTTGATAGCTTTCAAAATACATGAAAGAATAAATTATATTGTCAAATAAATTATTAAATAGTCATTTAATTGTGTTTCACTGATAGTGTTTTTTACGACAGTGAGGAATCCAGGGGATATTGAATTGGAGACTTCAACTAGTAGCGGAATTTTACACATTTTAAAACTTCTGCACCAGTCTATTCCTTCCTCATCTACTCTTAAAACTTTATCTGACAGAAACTCTTTACTTTCAATTTGTTTACTGATATTTAGATAGGTCTTTTTGAAAAGTACACCCTATTTCCAGATCCTTTCATCTCAATATTTATTCGCTAAAATATCACCTGTCTAAAATACCACCAAGACTTTGAACGATTTCTAGTAGTATATTATTTCACCTAAAGCAAAGTTTAAAGTTCGAAACGAAAAGACCTCTGATGCAATTTTCTTTAAATAAACCAAAAATACACCAATTGTGACGGGTCCGGCTTTCATTCTTACCTCCGTAACGTGTTGCTCGTATTTCAAGGATTATACGCCCCGACGTCAAACGGGCATTGTTTGACGCAGGAAATCCGACGATAATGTGAGATCGAACGTGGATGGCTTTAATTAAGTGAGTCTGAGGGCGAAATCTTCTGGAACGTTTTTTTTTATGTTTTTTAAAAAAGAAAAAAGTTAGTCCTGGGGTGGATTGTGGTTAGAATTTATAGTTTTTCCCAGAGAAACGGCAAGGTATTACCCATGGTTCAAAAAATAGTGCTTGGGGTATTTCACATTTCCGTCATGTTGTAAATAACATGTGTGAATTCAATATTTTTAAAAGTTTTGAGTAGTCATCTACCATTTACATCTCACGACATTTCGAGAAGTTTTATATATACTTTTACGTCTATCTATTCACTTTCGCCACATTTCATTTCACATTACATGAATATTGTACCAGTTTTAAAGTGTTATGTCACAAATTCCCTCTTATTCACTGTCACATTGGGTCACATTACATAACGATAACACCATTTCCCCCCTTTTTGTACGTGTGAAGTAACTTGTGAGTAAATGGCTCCTTTAAGAACTTTTTTAAAATTTAAAATTTATTGCATGTATATACGATATTACCAGTTATTGACTCAACAATATGTCCTAAATCTGAAAAATGTCCTGTTTCTTATGGATTTGCATTCAATAGACCATATTAAATCTATCATATTGGAATAGAGTGATATTATACTCATGTTATTGGGTATTTTTAATTCCCAGGAGAAAAAGTCCCCTTGCCTTTGCCTCAAATTTGCACTCTGTTAGGAAAATAAAGCACTGATACAAAATAAAGGGTTCGTTTAAAAATAACGCAAGTTCTTTAAGGGGGAGAGGCTTTACTAGCATGTTTATTTAAGCTGAGAATGGGGAGTGGGTATAAGGGATGCATATGCAAGACATAAAAAACACTACATTACTTCGAAAATATTTTGAATCTTGCAAAAATTGCGAAAAATTATGAGAGGAGGTTTACGATTTGCTTATTTAAACTGACAAAAAGGGGAAGAGTGAATACAAAATCCACAAAAACATTTTTACTTAAGGGGACTTGGTACCAAAATTTGGTCAAAATATCAAATTTGAGATTTTGCAATAAAAGTGAAGATAGTACACTCAGAATTATTCCTACCAAGTTTCATAATGATATGGGGATTCTAAGCTTAAAAATTTTGAGGTTTCTGAGGCGTAGATAGGCTTAAGAAGCCTAGTTTTCTATCTTTAAACGGCTTTTTCTCAAAACAAGGTTTTTAATGTTTAAAATCTAAAGGCTTTTTTTCTAATCATCCAAACCACTTCAAACTTTGTAGTCATTATCAGTAACACCTGTTTAACATCTTCAGGCATGGATTTTATAATATATTTATTACAATTTTTTTTACGGAGCATTAAAGTGGAAACTTAGGGTATTTTTTCGAAAAAGATGCCAAATTTCACAGGTTTTTTTATTTTTCAGAAACTTTTATAGATAATCAAATTTCCATGCCTACAAGTGACTATATATGTTTGATTTATGTTAAGAAAAAAAATCAAGTCAAAATAACTTATATTAAGGGAGGAGATACAATTTAAATTTAGGGTCATTTCGGGCATTTTTTTGAAGTTTTTTGTAATTTTTAAAAAAAATAAATTTTTGAACTCGCTTTTTGGGCTAAATATGAATTAGTATGAAGTAAATACATAATTTAACACCTTAAAAGATAATAAAATCCAGTTATTAAAGAAAAATATTTTTTTGGTACCAAGTCCCCTTAATATTTGTAATTTTTTTAATGCCAAACACTTGAAATCCGCTTTTAAAGTGTTACTTATAACTACTAGGTAGAGAATGGGTTATGGACAAGATTTAAATGACACCTTGGTATAAGGTGACAACCGTGTAACCGAACAAGTAGCTATAAGTCTAGGGTTATATTCGTCGTTAACCACACCATGGCCACACCTAGTAGGACAAATCCCTACTGGTCCTAGATTAAGGACATGTTCTATTTAAGGGATATTTACCCGCACTCTACGTGATTCGAAAGGGAACATGTTAAAAGTAGTTTCGCGTAAAAATGACGTAGCTCTGGTGAAGTTACAGCGTTTACTGCTTGGCTATTTTTAGTAAGAATATGTTCAGTGCTTGAAGTTGTAAAACCAATGATAACTCAACTGGGTAAGGCACGTAAATTTAACAGCATAAGTGAATTAGGAAAGACTTTACTATTCATGAGAATATGGACGCATTGGGTCTTGACGTATCATGAGTATTACTTCTTGTGAAATCTATATTAGTTTATTAAACAATATCCAAGTTATAGTAAATTATAAGAAGGATTCTCAAATTTTAAAGAACCATTAACCTTACTAAAGGACATAGTGTTGGAACAAGGGGACTTTCCCTCCACAAAAGGTAAAAGAGGATAAAAAAGCTTTTAAAGTGAATTTTCAAACATTAGAAAAACTAATCTTTAACAATTTAGATAATCATACTAATTAGTCAGTTTGAAGTTTGAATAAGAAAACCACTTTAGTGACAAAAATTAAATTAAATTTAAATTAAATTAAAAATTATTATGGCACTGAGTCATAAGGCTGTATCAATGGAGTAAGTGAATGTCAATAGAGTCAAACATTCACTAGACAAAAAAAAAAAGATAAAACACTTTTAAATTAATAACAAATTTAATTTTGAGTTAACTAACAGCACAAAGAATAAAAGAGAAAGACAGATTAACTTACATTTCAAATTTAACAAAAAAAAATTAAATTCATTGAATGGACATAGATTTCGCCAAATTCAAGGAGCTATATCTGCCTATAGGGGTAGTTATTCCCCCCCCCTTTCCACTCATGTGTGAAGCGAAGCTTGAAGATTATTTTCAGAATAAAATGTCAATTTGCCATTTTTTGAACTTATTCCTATAAAAATACCTAACGATTCAATTAAAACCATATTATCCATATTTTAGAGGGAACTTCCTATTAAGTCTTCGTTTGAATTGGTAAATAATGTCTTCCATTTATTCAAGTTCTTCCTCCCATTTACACACCCCTAGAAGGCAAACCTGGATCCACCTCTCTGGCCTTGTTGCTTCTTAAAGTTTTATCCTTATTTCAAACAACTACAAAGGATCCCTAGCTAAATAAAACTACCTAACCTTTGGTTTGGACTTAGGCCCGGTCTTTAAGTGCCTCCTCAGACTAGACGAAACGCCTGAGGGTCTCTATGAGACACTTAAAACATCTATAAAATTCGGAACAGCTTTCTCAATATCATGCATGGTCTAAAAAAAAAACAAATCCAAAGGTCATCCAAGGTTGTCCAAAGTTACCTGCCGATTGGGATCAGATAAGCAAAAAATATCTTTGAATAAACCTTTACGTCTTAGCTGCTGACTTTTACTACATTATTCTCCCTCTGTCTGTATAGGAGAGAATCAATAGAAGGAAGTAGCGTGACTTCTACCTATTAGAACACTCTCAGATATGATCAACTGGTAATGAAAAAAGAGCCGTAATTTATAGCTTCAGAACGATTTGGAGGCAAGCTATGTCTTGGTGTAAAACTGTTTTTTACTAGTGTCGAAAAGAAGGAAACCTGTTGGCATTATGCAGTTAAATCGATGGAATGGGAATTGATTGAGATGGGGATAAAAAAAAGGGGTCTCAGTGCCAGGACTTTTATCGTCTTTTGACTTCAGTGGTAATCGTTCGGTTTTAAAAATTATGGAGCTAGTGTTCAAAGGTAGTCTTTTTTTGTCCGTAATGAATTCGATAGAGATTATTTTGGGGGTAAATGGTTTTGATTGTTTCTAGCCTGGTGTTTTGAATGGCCAGTATACAATGAGAATCGACCTTGGATGTTAAAATATCGGCCTATGAGATTGAAAGGTTTGAGTTTGCTTTAGCAAGCTTGCTTTGTTCGTGCCTTTGATCATTACGGAGTTGATGGAAGTAACGTTCATCTACAAATAGTCAAAACAAGTAAATTTTCGGAACTATATTTTTTTTAGCATTACCTGATACTAGTTATGACAAACCGGAAAATGTTTTTGCTTACCTCATTTATTTCTTCTTATAACCTCTTTTTTAATGTTCATTCCCGCTCTGCCTATCTTTCTATAATTATATTTTTCTCATTCTCTGTTTGTTTTGTCTTATTCCAAAAGTGAGTAGCACAGAGCAGGAAAGGGAAATTAACAGCGATCGAGTCTGCACCGTATAAACTACATCAAATCCTAAGTAACTTTCAGAACTGAGTTATTGCCTAAGGAAGATATTTTCCAAACTAAAATCACTTCTAGTAACCCTTATATTAAAGAATACTTAAGACTTATAAACGATAACAATAAATCATATGTCTAATAATAATCTTCTGTCCTGATACTATAGAAAGATAAATAAGAAATATTATTACTTTTTAAAAAATATTTTTTCCAATATCAAAATAAATTTAAACTGTTTCAATGACAAAACTAAAGGGAGAGCTTCAACCACGCAAGAACTCTCAAAATCATGTTGTATGTGCAAAAAGTTGCATACGTTGTTCTGTTGCATACAAAGTTATGTTGTTTAAATATATAGGTTCTTGGGAGAAAAGACTCCAAGACGACTATTGAAAAGTGTGCAAATACTAAGGAGCTATGCTAACATGTAATGTTGCAATCAGTTTAGAGTTATTTTTTTTTTATATTTTTTTTATATTTATATTTTTTTATATTATTTTTTATATTTTTTTATATAGAGTTTAGTTTTTATATATGCGATATAACCTGAATCATACCTCAAGAGTTGTTTTCTAACTATTATGAGTTTAAGGTTGAGAGTCTATCTATGCAACTTGTACTACTTTCACCGCTATTCAACTGATAGTTAAAATACCCTTTTTTTTTCTTTTGATTTAAAAACCTCAAGGATACTTGATAATAAACTGGTACGGGCGTCTGTCTTTTTGAGACATGATTCACGCACGTCGTCGGGGTAAAAAGTCTACTTTCTCCTCGATTTCAAAATTCTCTCTTTTTAGTGACTCAATAAAATATCCTTGAAAACGACCAGCATTCTATCAAGAGAGATAAAACAAGGATCTTTCGTTTTTCGACCAAAAGAAAAAAAAGATGGTTTTGAAGGAAACACGCTGGGAATTGTCTACACGTGCCGTCGTTCTTGGAATGATGATGGATGTTTGAAGGGGGTTGGAGAACGGTCGTGCTCGTGGAACAGATTGATTGGGTTTCTATTTAATGCTGAAAACAGGAATAGACTTCGTTCAGTTACTATATTAACTAGTATCTCTTTCAAGTCATGTCAGGTTTAATTGGGTCTTGGCTCTTACAACAGGGGTTGAGTGGGGGACTGATCCTGAGTACTTAACTTTGAAATCCCTTTCTTACCGATGAAATTATTTCATAAAAACTGAGTGAGGAAAACTTATTCCAGATAGTTTGGGAGTGTACAAGATACAAGATTTCATTAAAATAAATCAATTAGGGTTTGTTCAAATACTAATTAAGTTAGAACCTTATGTATAGAAAGGTTCTTTATGTAGAAGGGTAAAAAATAATTACATAAAATGCGTATTAAAAACATTTTATTTCCGAAAAAACCTTGAGTTTGATAAACAACATCAATGTACAAAAGAAATAAAAATTAAACCTAAAAATAATTAAATGTTTTGAGGACTAGAAATTTCACCACATACGATAAATATTAACGATGCATGGGATGTTCGTTTCAAATGAATAATTTGTTTTGGTTGAAGATTTTGTGTACAGCAGATATAAAAGGAGGGCGTTTGGATTCCGTAATTGTGATTTATTTATTTTTATCTAACTATATGGGGAGAGGGGGTCAAAAATGACCCAAAAAATGCTTACGTTATATTTGAACGGTTCTTTATGAACCCTGAAATGTTTATTTGACCTTAATCTGTTAAAAACTGCAATATCGACCTCAAACATTTATTAACCTCTTTTTGAACACTTGAACTTCCCTGGTCCATTAAGATTATACCGAGAAGAGTTTCTGCTAAGAGAAAAAAGCCCGAACACTTTACTTGCTTTTAAATAAGACAAATCCACCATTTTTAGACCTTATGAAAATTATTTCTAAAAAAAAGGGGATGGTAGCCCACATAGCCAAAGTGGACGAAAGATTGTCTACTTTTCATCCACATTTGATCCCAACGGGGATGATCCCATGGTGTACCAAAAGTGGACGGCCCAGGGACGTGTGCTTTGGGATGAGCGGGGATCATCCCAAGGTGTACCAAAAGTAGACGGCCCAGGGACGTATGTTGTGGGATGAAAGAGGGATGAACCTGAACCACGCTAAGGTCACGTGATCAAATCAGTCTGGCGAAAGGAAACGCGTGTAGATGCTGTCTTTTTTAAGATCTTAAAAAATGTAACTTACTTTATTATAAACTTCTTAAATTATTTCAATCTGAAACAGGTAAGTGTATTTCTCGATTACATTTCCTAATAACAAGTAATCTTTAGATTAAGTTGCAATTTTCCAACTTGTAATAATACTGCATGTGCGTTAGTCTTAAGTATGGTATCAATGGTTTAGATTGTTAAATATTAGTCAAATAACTGTGTAGAAGCGATACGTTTTTCTTTTCTTTTTTTTTAATGTGTCTCTGTTTCATCTTTTTTCGCTTACGCCTTCTAATTTTTATATTTTACCTTTAAAAAGTTACCTGTTCTCTGGAAAAACTTTTAAATCTCATTTTACACACTAGATGGCTGCCCCAAATTTACATTTTTTTCACTAAAAAGTACATTATTTATTCTTTTATTCTTATTTTGTAAAATGTATTTTTATGCATGATAAAGTGGGTTTTTTTATTTACTATTCATCCTTGAGCCATTCAGAAAGGAAATGTTGTATGCTAACTCTAGCAAAAATATTTATGATTTATTTTTAAATGTAAATAAACTGTTTTTCAAAAAAAGAAAAAAAAACGATTTTTAGTTATTGAATATGTTTGATACATTTTTAAATTTTTTCTACCCATTGTTTTTCTGTGGGAGCCCTTATAGTTTTGTCGTGTGCATTTTTTATTCTGTTTAAATTATAGAAATGTGCATTTCATAAAATGTTATTTTTTTCATACATCATGAAGTGCTTTTTATTTTCTATTCATCCTTAGCAAAATATTTATGATTTATTTTTAAATACAAATAAATTGCTTTAAAGAAAAAAAATTTTTTTTTAGTTATTGAATATATTATTCTATTAAGTTTGTATCTATTGATTCTTTATTTTATAGAAGTAAATATATTTGTAAAATGTTAATAAAAGCGTTTAAAAAAGGATTTAACGTTTGATACATTTTTAAAATTTTGTCTACCTGTTGTTTTTCTGTGAGAGCAACCTTGTAGTTTTGTTGTGTGCATTTTATCTATATGTTGTTAATATTTGATTCAATAAAGATATTTATTTTTCACTCAATCTGTTTACTTTTGTGATTCCAATCACACTTGACTGATGATACCTTATTTTTTATTTGTAGCATAAGTTTCTTTCTATGTGGAAGAAAGTTATGACCAGAATTTTTATTTTGAAAATTTGAAGAGTTTATAAACTAAGCTTATATAGTTTAAATTTTTACTTACTATTTAAGTCATTTAAATGTTGGAATGTGTTTAATAAAGATGAATTGATTGTAATATATATTCTGTAAAAATACATTAATATTTATCAGTTTAAAATACTTCATAAAGTATTTCAGTTAACTATTAAACTTCCATTTTACTTATTAAAGTTTTTACACATAGAGAAATAATACTTTATAATTTCTATGATGCAAAATATTTTTAATTAATTTGATATTATCTAATCTCAACAAATACTAGTTGTTTTTATCATGAACTGGAATTTTGCATAATTATAATTGGGTTGATGAATGTTCAATGAAAAAATTAAAAATCAAAATTAAAGAGAAATTATATAAACAAGGTGTTCAATTTTAATGTATCTGATAGCTTAATGTTGAACTTTGTTTTAGATATGCACACTTCGAATCGCAAAAATTATATTTAAATAGAAAAAATAATAAAAGCACTTGAACTTAATTCATTACTTCATTTTTGTGATTAGAAGTGTGCATTTAAAACAAAGTTCAACATTAAACTATCAGATCATGTTAAGAGTGGACATCTTGTACAAAATAAAATAGTAAATATTAAAAGTAGCCCATCCAAACGGACGAAATTCGACGTAATCGGATGTAAACGGGATGATCCCAAGTTCGTCCCAGGTACGGCCATTTCCCATCAAAGTATACGTCCGCGCAACGCTGCGGCAACGTGATACAGTGTGACATTTGGATGAATAGGCAACGTGCGCGGGACGTAAATTGGGACCTAGCGGACGTCCTATGGATGAGCCGATTGACGGCCCATGGATGTAAGCAGGACGAACTTGTGCTGTCTGGGTAGCTTACTTCCCAACTAAGATTAGATTGTGCTTATACTACTAAAATTTCAAATATTTACCGATACTTCTCATTGTTTGATCTTTCTGAACTATTAATAACTTGTTGATCAAAGGCAGAAAAGGAAAGGACCTCCTTTGGAAAAACATCTCCTGAATATACAGACGGAAATAGCATACAAAAGATTTAACAACCATCCCTGCTTCAAACACGGGCAGGATAGTAAACGCCCGAGCTCCACCTGGAAAAACACACTTAAAACGAATCAGTTCATTGTTCCATTACACTGTAGTAAAATAAGACGAGATAAGCACCAAAGATAGTCATGGCAGTATAGTGACTAAGCCTAACATGGGGTTTTCGAAGCTGATTACCTTACGAGTATTTTCATCTTTGGGCAGGAAAATCAAATTTCGTCCAAGATAATTGCTTTTTTGTTTAGTAAAAGGTCGTTGTGTCATTTTTCGGTGTGCCCTTGCACCACCTGGGGTCGAGCAAACAACTCCCCAAAGCACGTGTGGTGAAGTGTGTTGGAATAGTTCGAAAAATGAAAACAAGTCATTGAGATGAATGACGTGAGGAACGCAATTGTGCTGTCATAAAAAATGTGGAGAATCCCTATCGCTTTTTTATCGAAATGTGTTAACGTCATTCTGAAGCTTTAGATTAGATAATTATATCACAGCCATAAAGTAGCAGAATTAGATAATCATTGAAACCATAAAGTATGAAGGAATTTAGGTATAAAACCAAGGAGATGTGCAAGCGAATGTGTGTTTGGCGGGGATCATTAGTATTACACGTCCATGGTTTCAGTTCACAATGGCTTGCTGGGGGTAACAAAATGTAGGTATACTAGTATTTACCGCCTTGAAATGGGGATACAAGGTTATATCCACTAGTATTCACCACTGTAAAAACATATGAAACTGTATAGAGTGTTTTCAGGTGACGTCACAACCGGTTATTTTCTTTTAACTGTGTACCTTCTGTAGGGCTTTTATCTGTTGCTAAGGCGGTTTTTTGAAATGGGATCACGTGATTGCAAATGCTCCAATAGAAGAATTCCACGGCTAGTCATTTTTTGTAACTGTTAACCTCTGTAGGGCAAAAAACTGTAAATTTCCTGTTGCTAAGGCCGTTGTTAGGTCCAAGTCATGCGATTGAAAATGTTCTATTAGAGAAAACAATTCATAAAAATGCTTGGGATATTCTGCAAGAAAATTATCCTATAACTTATATTTATAACAAATGAAAATAACAATGTTAGGGGGCCACTGCTTTAATTTAAGTTTAATACCTTCAAATGTGCTCATCCCAATTAAGGCATAAGGCATAAATAGAATCAATGTCATAATGTCAAACACACAGGATATAACCGGACTGGACATCAAGGACAGTAATTTCTGTAGTCGTTTAGTTCTTAAAGAGCATCAATCAAGGATGATTGAACTGCATTTAACAACTTGTTATCCTATTAAAAAATGGACCAGTAATCAGAGCCGAATTAAAAGTTAATGGAACTGTTGACAGAGAACTTATGTCATCAAAATAAAACATTTATGTCGACAAGGTTTTTATAGGATGTATTAATTAGAGGTTCATCAAGTTAACTACAACTTCTTTTTATAAAGGATGGGTAAAATATTCATTGTTATGTACTAGAGATATAGTTCTGGTACCTTTAATTAGGTTTCGTGACTGAGCCTTTTTTAAGCAAATCAATATAACAGAGCTGGATTTTTTTTTTAAATTAGTGAGCTATACTCGACAGCAACGTTTCCTGAACCCAGTACGTCACTACGTGTAAGGAGAAAATGGGTAAACACAAAGTCTGTTGGGTTGCTAGAAGGAGTTTCGGTACGCAAATCGTGATAAAAAGATCCTATAACATGGGTTTAACAAAATAATCATATTTTTAAATTTACGTTCTTCATTTCACTCAAAATGCAGACACCGCGTGGGGAACTACTTTATTTGTTAGTGACGACAAAGGGTCAACTAATGTTGCTGTCTAGTATTGTGAACAGGGTAATAGAAGCCACCATAGTAATCTTAATACAAATCGTCACTTGTACCCTAAGCTTCTCTTCCATTTATGTGATACTTTCATGCGTAATTTTTTTTCAGCTTATAGAATTGTTCTCCAGCTGTGGAGTACAATAATTTCCAGAAATTGAAATGAAAAACATTTTAATAATTGTTAATTCATCAACAGATATCTATTAAATGTTTTTGTACAACTTATTTAGTGGTGATTGTTCCAAAAGACAAACATCTATTAAAAAAACCATCTTTTTGTTGCAGTGGCATATCTAGAAATTTATTTCGTGAAGGATCCAAATATCCTCAAAAAATTTAAGTCACTATCAGGCCCAAAGCCAGGTTTTTGCACCCAGGGAGGAGAGTACCCAAAATTATTTTTAAGCCCCCTCCCATGCATGAATTTGACTCTAAGTAACAGGGGTTTTACTCGAACTTTTAGAACTTAGAAACTTTTATTCACGAACGGAACTTGTTAATTTCAAGTCCTTCTCCTTGCATGATGACTAACGAAACATATTGAATTTTATGAAAGTTAGTCGTAACAATATAGTTTGAGCACGGCTTACTAGATACTATACAGGCTAGTCGAGTTTTAAGTAATGAAAACCATTTGACAACTTATCCCGCTAGGATCGCCACAAGTCCTACCTATACCGACCAACCAATAGGATAACACGCTGACAAATAAGGAAAAATAAAGGCGTGTTTTCATGACGTAAACTTCTGATTGTTGGCCATTAGTGTCTGAGTTGTATTTTTGAGCCATTAAGCCCCGTCTTCAACTCTGTGGATTTGCTTTGCCAGTTTGTCAGCTATTGCCATCTACATTTTTAATGATTTCCGTATCTCGGCTAGCCTGTACAGTATCTAGTAAGCCGTGGTTGGCGTTACTGTTTTCAGATTCCCTTAGCAACAGCCGGAAAACCGCAAAAGGGTGTTGCTAAAATCAGCTTACCAAAGCCCCTCCTTTAGGGACCCCGTTGTCTTTCGACCTCTATTTCTCCCCCAGGAAGAGAGCAAGAGCCTTCTTATCGTTACCTCATCGATATAGCTGCAGAAAAAAGACCGAAGACAACGGAGTGCACCGAAAATAAAAAGAAAAAAGGAATTATGAGATGGGTATGATAAGAGGGACGCTTATCTGCAGTTGTGTGGGGATGGACGGACATTTGAATGTCGTTTTGATCCTATTAGTATTTAAAGACTCCGAGAAATTCCCCGAACTCTGAGTAGTTCGTTTCTTTGGAGATGTAAAGATGAAACCTTTTGTGTTGTTGTATTACTTCACAAATATTTTTAAAACTAAAGGTCGCTACATCCATTCGTTCAATGCCACATATCAAAATACTATCATGATTGTTCATAATCTTCTTTAGTGTTTTTAGTTTTTATGGTATTCTTGTAGAAATTATAATAATGTTTTAATTGAAAACAATGCTTTTAAGTTTTGCATTTGTTATTTTGTGATCTAAGACCTAAGTTACAAATGCACCTATTATATTTAAAGTGGCTATCGAATGAACCGCTTGATCCCTAGATGGCTGTAATCAAATTGTTGTTTCTGTTTTTTTTTTGTTTGTATTGTCTTTGTCTGTGTTTTACTTTTGTACTTTTAACTAGTATTCGTTAACCACGAATTGGAAAATAAATCGTTATCATTTACTTTTCATTAAAGCATTAAAAACATTTTCGAAAAAAGGGTTGAAGAATTTTTTAAATGTGCAATCTGCCAATCAGATACTCTTTGCTTGTTATCTCTTTTCACTATAATAAGTCTCTTGATGAATTCCTTCAACACCCTAATTTGATTTCCCCGATAATTCTCTAATCTCTCAATAATAATGAAACTTCCCCCCAACGAGATCAAAATAAAGTCAAAAATCTATTTCTTATTCGATAGATATAGAGATAAAGATTCGTATGGCAACCTTGACACAAAATCAACAGGTCAATGAATGTTATTAAAAGAACTTATCTCCAAGAATTTATAAGGAACTCATGCTCGAGTCAGAGTTGAATCTCCTCCCGAAGTTATCTTCTATGTCTGTAACAAGAAACTGAACCCTTTGAGTTTTAACCTCCCATAATAAGACATCATGTATCATGATTAAACTCACTATCTAAGGTTTTGATCATATTGAGTAATATTACATGAATAGGTATATCTGTTTCATCGTGTAATTGGACGTTGTTTTGCAATTATTAGAGGAAAATCTGATCTTATGTTGAAGCCGAGGGGTTATTTTCATTACGAACTCGTGTTCGACCAGGAAAGTTTCTTAAAGGGGTGTGGCTTATGGCAAGTATTATAGGGTTAGGAACGGATGTTTTTCTTTGGGAGTAATTTCTTTGCTAAATATCCCTGATTTCCCTTTATCACTGTATCAAAGGTTGGGAACAGTGAAAAGTTCATCATTGAATGGGTCAGAGATAGTGGTATACAATTATGATTCCTAGGTAGATTTTAAAAATATTTGCTTTTTTCATATAATGCATAAAATTAGAGATATAGATAATTAGATTATATATGCATAAAATTAGACCCAAATTTAAGTAAAAGAATTGAAAAGAATTCCAATTTCTAACAGCCGAATTCACCACTAACCTAACCTAACGTTAACCTGGAATCAAAACTTTTAATTGGTAGTTAAAAAAGGAAAACCACAGTTTTAAGCCAATCGGAGTGCTTGATTCCACGTTAACCTTAGGTCAAGTTAGTGGTGAATACAGCCGTAAGAATAAGAAAAGAAAGATAAATTAATCTAAGTTTCAAATTTAATCACCAAGTACAATGAATGGACATTGATTTTGCAAAATTACAGGGACTATATCTGCCGATAGGAGGTAGTTATTTTTTCCTTTTTTCCACTCATGTGTAGAGAGAAGCTTGGAGATTGTTTGAGCAAAAAAGTCTATTTTCCATTTTATGGACGTATTCCCTATTTTAAACTCAATTATTCTTTAAGAGTATGAGTAAACGTCACATTATGGGAATTTCATGTATCATTTTATAAGGAACAAGAGCGCCTACACTTTCCTAAAACCGTCCAGAAGGAGGGAAACGTCCTCTGTGACATCCCCGTTTCCCTGCAATTTCACTAGCCGACCTCTTTTTCACGGTTAGAGGCATTCGACGGCCTTAATTTCACGGTGCGTGGCGCTCGCCACTCGTGCCCGGTGACTAAATCGCCCATTAAAGTTTAATTCGAGACAGCTCATGGAATAATCAGAAGCTTAAACGAATCAACGGAAGCTTCTACAATTTTTGGTTTGAATAAAGTACTTTTAAAAACTTTTTGACAGCCTCTCAAGCAAAATTGGACCTTTCCGTCCGTGGCCCAAGTACTGCAAAAACAGAGATAGGACAGAGTTTTAAAGTCAGAGTAAGATACACCCTTAACCCATTTTGCCATAACAAACCTTCCCCTAAACTGACGAGTTAATTTGTAAACAACCTCTTAGCACACGATGTTATTATTTTAATATCAATCATGATATCATATCTTACCATTACGAAGTCAGAACATAGGGGGCCATTCAAATATTACGTAAGCACCTAAGGGGGGAGGGGTTTGGTATTTGCTTACTTCTCCTGACAAGGGGGGAAGGGGAGTATGAGTGGTGCTTACTATAACACTGCATTTTTTAAAATATCTTGTTTCTTGCTTAAATAATTTCAAAATCCAACCAAAAATAAATTTCCCCCCAAAAAAACTGAACTAAGAAAAAAAATTTAAGCATTTTTCACAAGGAAAGTTTTAACGATAGGTTAAGTTTTCATGGAGAAAATGAATTTCAGAAATCTAAGCATTGCTTAAGATTTTGTACAAAAAAAGAACAAAGGGGTGGGGTCGGGCAGTTTCCTTACGTAATTATAAGAGGGGGTTTGATCAAAAATGGCCAAAAATTTGCATACGTAATATTTGAAAGGCCCCATACATGTTATGTCGTGTTCGTACTCAAGAGGGGTTTAAGCCCCTTTCCCCGAAACTTCCATGACTGTTTATGTATTGTTTTTTTTTACATGATAATTCTGGAGTGTTCAAGAAATGATTTTCTTCAGGTATCACTCAAAGGGTCTCAAATTTAAAAAAAAATTAAAACTATGCTGCCAAGTTGAAAAGATATGTATCACTATAAAAATATTGGAGACTATATTTTTATAGTGATCGGGGCTAATTATTACCCACATAATATTAGCATTGAGTTCACCAAGATACAAATTTCATTAAGTGTCAATAAAGCTAGATTTAGCCTATAATGAACACATGAGGGGGCCTTGGAAACAATTTTGAGCCCTTTCGAAACAAAAGCCTAGTAATGTACCCGGCCCACTACTAGGGTCACCAACAAGAGTAAAAAAAAAATTCTGCTCTAACTGATAAAAGCAAGCCAACCTCCAACCTAAAATAACTCTCTTCTTCGACCTCATCTTCCCAAGGAAAAGGCACATCCTCCCTCATAAATCCCTCGCTTGTTTGCACAGCACGAGGGCCCGACTGGACAGCTATCGTCTGTGAAGGTGCCTCGGTTTGTCTTGAACGCCTGCCAACACGAAGACCGGCACGTGGATGCCCTATATTCCGCACGATTTCGATTTCCCCGGCTTTTACCAGTATTTATCAGGAGGAAATAGAAAAAACCTGGAAGATTGAGTGCTTGATACAGGGACAGCCGGTCTGGTTCGGTTAATGGATTTTTGGAGTGATTGGGTTGAGAACCTGTTGGATTGATTAGAGGTTCGAAATTTAATTTTTTTTTTTTGAAGCGGTGGGTCTTTTTGAATATTTTTTCCCACGGAACCCCACCCTAAATCAAAGTATTCATTAGAAGGGATTTCTAAATGGTGTATTATTAATTGATAAGTCCGACAATAGTGCTACCTATGGCTTCGTAAAAAGTTTTCAATCCTTTATTGTCTAGTTTTTTTTCACGTCCCATGGGAAGTTGGGGTCACGATTTCAAAATATTATGGACTACGATAACAATCTGAGATTCCAATTGTAATACTAAATATAATAATTAATAAAATTTTAGAATTGCTGTATAATGTGGTAGTAAGAAAGTTGTTTTACTTTCTTGCCTTGACACCTTGACAACGAACACAATACTTAACGGTCAACTGAAATTTATGGAGGTATGTTATTTTTTTTTCGCGTCACAAAATTAAATGAGATGAAAAAAGATTTGTAGTCAAATGCAATGTTAACGCAATGTTTTGAATAACACAATCGCGCATTTCCAAAATTAATAAGAAGGTTTAAATTTCAATTTTCGTTCAGGTGTAATTGTGAATCGTCAGTTTAAAAAAAGGAACAAGTCCAAAAAATGGCAAATTGACTTTTTGTGCTAAAAAAACCACTACTCTACACATCATGAAAAAACATGAACTACACATCATCAAACTCTACACATGAATGAAAAAAATAACTACCTCCTATAGGCAGATATAACCCCTTAAAGTTTGAAAAAGGGATAAAATCCATTAATTTTTTAAAACTGTTAAATATTTTGAATATACTTAAAATTTTTTATGATTGGTTATGTATTATAAATAGGTTCTAGATATTCCAGTAAAAGTTTGGTGGTTATGGAGCGAAATTTTCCATTACTTACATAATTTTTCGATTTTCTTAAAACTAGGTTTTTTTAACTCATTCCCTTTTTCAAACTGACTATTCAATTGGATTATAGAAGTTAACATTTTACTTCTTCACCTTAAATATATAAACCTCTTTCAAAATTACAACTAAAAGTACGTGGATTTTTTAGTTTTTTATGTCCATGGCTGCTAGGTAACGCAAAGTACTGATCTGAGCATTATGGATCAAGGAGTTCTAGTATTTCTTATCCCTCAATTGAAATAAAATTAAATATTTTCGTGAATCTTTTTTTCAAGCATAAAAACTCAAGTAATATAATTAATTATTACCAACACAAACTTGATTTCATTCGTCAAGTATCTGTTGAAAGCAACTATCACACCTGATGAATTTTCAGAACACTAAAATATAATCATCGGGGTCATCCCTAATCATTAGTTTTCATCTAATTACTACCCTCCATGTTCTCAATTAGCAGAAACTTTAATTATTAGGTCATTATCAATATCTCGTTAATGATGTTTCGAGTCAGAGATCCACAGGTGCATGTAGTCTAAAAAACACGTCTGTGTAAATAGCAGGTACCCATTACCATATTTGGGGTTGTTTCACAGCATGTGTGTAATGAATTTGCTTGTAAAGATTTACAAGAGGCTGTAACTCTTTCTGTTGAACTTAGAGCTGGCTTATTAAGTAACCCTATTAATTCAGTTGGGGATCGTTAAATTATATGCATTACACCTAGAAGCTTGTGAACGGGACTATTTTATCTGATATCTGAATTCTATTAATCTTTGCAGGAGGCTTACACGAGAGGCTTCAAAGGAGTAAGCTTCTTTGGGTGGAGAACTCGTTGGGTGTGATGGGGCTGCAGTCCCATAAAACTTTTGTTTATTGAAGATACACTTACAGTCATATTCATAGCCATCAGCGTCAAGGTTAACCAGCGGTTAAAAAAAGAAAAAGTAGCTTTCCGTTGACTCTGATTGGTGGAATTCTTCTTTGACCGAGGATTTAACACTGACGCTTATGGCTGTGAATATGGCTGTTATTGTTTCTGGATGTACTTCCTCCAATTAAATTAATTACTCATAGCAATGACAATTCTAAATGCATATGAAAGTTTTTAGCTGAACTATGATTCATAACATCCATTTTCAATCATTGAATATTCACTATTTTTTTTTTAATTTGAATTTATATATTTAATTTTAAACTTATGAAAGGAGTGCAATGGAATGAATTAATGAAAACCTTATGAACGTTAATTCTGTTATAAAACTTAAAAAATTCATCCTTCAAACTATTTTGGTTATTTAGGTGTGAATAATAGGAAGTCAAATGTCCATACAAATATCTATTAAGAGAGAAATTTAAAGAACGTTTAATTTCTTTTAAGAATGCTAAAAATTTTGCATTTGATTTACATCTTTTAGTAACGCTTTAAGAATTTGTTTCAGTCATTTTTTTATAAATGTTACAATTCATCTTCAGACATTAAATTATTTTTTATTAGTACCTTTTCTTTAATTAGAACTTAATTAATTTATAGAAATTATTCGTATTCGTTTATGAATATGGACTTAGAGATCCCAAGTACCTGTGGTTTTTTCTATGTATGTATACAACACAAATATATACACCTATATTTGTTTTGTTCTAGTATGTAATAAATGAATTGATAAAAAATAAATTTACTGTGGTGAGTATAAGATATTTTGGCGCAAGTTTAGAGTTGCGTATGCTTGGCGAGTTTTGGCTGTTTAGAGGCATATTTAGAAGCCAAATCATTCACTTAACATGAGTTAGGGTTACCATAATAGTGATCTTTAACGCTAAAAACTTGGCGCATACGCAAGTCTAAACTTGCGCCGAGATTTTTGTGCAACCTGGATACACTTATGTTTCCACTTTTTTAACAGACAATACATCAAGGTTTCTAAAAATATTTTTTTCCCTCATATCTTAGTTCGACTAACCTAACGAACACGTATATTTCCCTTGTCTCAGTTTTAATTGAAATTGTTTCTACTATGTGGGACACTCATGAGAATTGATTATCGTGCATGACTATTCAATCAAACGAAAATCGATTAAAACACATGTGAAAGTCAAACAATTTCGTATTTTCCTCGTCCTTCATTTCTACTCATTCCCATGCCTCTGCAGTCTTTCAATTCTTTGCTTAGAAAAAAAGTGTCGACAACTGTCGATTGTATTCTCAACACACCGAATTATCAGCTGTGTGAAAGTTTTATTATATTGTCCTTCCAGAAATAAATAAATAATAGTTAAAAGCCAACTCTTATTTGCCGTAAAAACACTTAGTACAAGGTTAGAGGATACGCACGGTTTTAAAATAACACTTAGCACTGGCTCAAGAATAACACACCGAGAGAGAGAGGTTTCGAAATTTAATGAAGGAGAAAGAATCGTTTGAATTTTCCTAAACGAAATGCGAGAGTGGCTCGATAAGACACAAAGGTCTTTTTTAGTCATCATACATCCTGAAACTATTGTTTGGTTTCGGTGTGTCTTGTTGCTAGCCGGTAAGAAACAGTGAAATGAAAACTGAAAAATTGACGTTGGCTTTTCTATTAAGTTTGATATCGATGTGCGATTCGTGTAAGACGATGTAAGTGGCATACTATTTCAGAGAAATTTCATCAGTTTTGAAGAACCAGAGGGTGCTGAAATAAAAGGTGCCTTATGTTGGGTCATTGGACTACAGAAATTCTTCACCATTGTTCTATATTCTGTATTTATGGAGTAATATTGTGACTTTCTCCTCGTTAATTGCAATTTTTATTCTAAACTGTATTAATACTGATTCATGCATTTTTAAAATCCAACTTTTGCTTTAAAAAGAAAAGTATTTATTAGGACAGTAAGCTTGCCCATAGGGCCTTTGTATAAAATTAAACCCCAGCTAGAGATCCTCCTAAGACAAGTGGTTTTCTCATTTTTGAACATTTGGGATGTTTTGAGTGACACCCGAAGAGGATCACTCCTTGTTGTATCCCTCAAAATTTTGAAGAAAAAAAAGCCTGCAAATAAATTGATGTCAAAATTTCGGGGGGGGGGACTCCTAGTCCCCCTTGAAATACTACCTTGGGCTTAACCCTGCATTGATTGTTTGGAGTTGCAGATAAATTTTGGCTTCTGAAACCGGTGCTGCGGTAAATGATTGATACAGTATCACGAATTTCTATGAGTACAATCTCCATGTTAATATTATGATTGAATACAATGCAGGGTACCTCTTCCCACCCGAGGGGAACTCGCCAGGGTACTTATACTCCGTCCAATCAATAACAGGTTTCCCCATGTTCACCAGGTTTTCAACTTTTCGCTTGATAGGATGTCAGTGAACGAATAATGCTATTCAGCATAAATCATCGCCAGAATGGGCACAGCTAAACTTCGAAGGTAAATAGGAAGTGTTCTTCCTCGTCCTTCGCGTGTCTTTTTTTTTTCTTCTTCTTTCTTTCTCAAAAAGTCTAGGAAATTTGAAAACCCAGTTTTTTTGGGATTGGGGCTTTTCCTTGGCCTTGCTCGACCCACCCTTGAAAATTTGATTTCGAAATGGGGTTTTAAACGAGGGTAGTTTCGATAGGGTTGGGATAATGGAGATTGGAGTAGTCTCACTTTAGTACACACGAGTCTGAGAAACGCTTTTGCTGTGGTTGTTTGTAAACTGTGAGAATAACTGACTCATGACGATGAAATAATCTATGTTAAATGTACTACATGGTGATTCAAGAAGACTGAACCAATAGTCTATATTTAATTAAATATCATTTTATTGAAAATTTATTTTTGGTGCTAAATTAACTTAATAAAAGGGACCAAATTAATGATATGAGTTGGAAAACTCCATGGAGGGTCTACTTTGAAAAATGAAGAAACTACATTTTCCTACGAAGGTTATTTTACCAGTTTCTAAAAATGTTTCTTCTTTATCTGAATGAAGCTAAGAAAATCCATCATAAAGTATTAAAAGCCGAAATTAGCACAATAATCGACCCCACACAACTCGACTTCGTACATTACAGAGGCAGTGCTATGCACAAGTGATGTGATATCAAATTTTCATTATGCATTTTAATGAAAATAAAAATTATCTAATCCCCAGCACTTTTAATCGTTTTCACAGTTTGCAATCTCTTAATTTCACCATTCATCTCGTTCTGAACACCGATGTTATTCGCAAGCGTAAACCTACGCCCCCTACCGGTGACATAACGGAGACAATAAATCAATCCACAGTCACAGAAAAAAAATTCAAATGCTCTTAACTAGAGAACGGGCTGGTTGTGATTATTTTCGTCTGAGGGAAGAGGGGTTGTCGTGAGTGATGAAGGTGACGAAATGGATCGCTCGCAGCGGGTGACACGTTCACGTTGCCAGATGTGCAATCCAAGAAATCCTCTCCTGCACGGGGTATTCGGATAATGCACAATACGGTTATCTTTAGTGCTGCAGTTTAAAAGCCTATTTTCATCTGACAGTGAATTTAAGGGGATAGCTTTCACGTAGAGCAGGGACGTTAATTTGTTTTGTGAGAAAGTTGGGTTTTAATTCACCTCACCATAACCGAATAAAATAGATCAAGAAATAAAATCTCTCTCACTTTATCTGTCTATTTTTCGGTAACCAACGTTTTTTTAAAAAACCTTACCCCTACATCTACTAGTTGTGATTTCATGTAGTTTGTAATATATTCTACAATCCTTACCTACTCCATTGTTTTCAAATTATATCTTTATGGGAAATTTCCTCCTTGAAGTCTGCACTTGTTTTCTAATTTTGAGGATGTACTACTAGAACAAAGGAATTAATTCTTAAACTGGAGAATTCGTAAATTTGTTATTATAGGGGGCATAATACCCAGAATTTCCCTCTAAAAAATTGTATCATTGATTCTACGTTAACATAACATCTAACCAAGACTGCAAACTGGGACTAATTCCTTTCTTTTCATCAAAGTATTTACTTTTGTCTTGTTTTCTTTTTTATAAGGGATGGCTATAGAGAGAGATTTTGAAATTTTTAGGGTTGTTTAGTTCAATTCCTTCCAATAAAGGAATGGAAGTATTTAATTCTTTGAGAATATGCCTCGTTATGATCTCCTTGTTCTTATTATATCTCATAATTACATACCTCATCATCCTATTATATAATTTCATGAAGGGAATATCTCCTGAAGTCCTGAATTCGTTCCCAATCGCCCCAAAATCCCTCAAAAGCAGAACTGGCTCCGCCGAGAATCAAGTGCTGCTGCCATCTACACGCCAACAGACGAACCACCGACCGACCTAAAACCGTACAAGGCCACACGAGAATTCCTTTCCATCCCTACCACTCGATACAATATAAACACCTTCTGCCTTCCTCACAAATATCTCCATCCTTTCCCTCATCATCGATCTATTTTAGAATCCCATCCTTCTCTTTCCACAGCAGAAAAAAAAAAGAAACAAGAGAGAACATCCGAAAAACACATCCACTTTTCTCTCTCCCTTCTAAGCCTTGTTTCTCTCTCTTTCTCAAGGACTTGCGGGCTCTCGAAGGCCAGGAGGGAGCCTCTGCCAGCATTTCCGCATATCTCCGCAGAGCCCCCTGGTGGAGCGGGAGGGAGTTGTTATTACTTCACTTCGGCGGTTATGGTTAATTGGATGGGGTCCTACTGGGGTGGAAAAGGGTTGGAAAGTTCCCACCGGTTCGGTTCAAACGGTTCGTTCTAATTAACCTGAATGGGCAATGTTTTTTTTGTTCGACGCGAGTGTTAAACCGTGACGTCAAATGAGGCTCCCTGTGGATTGTGTTCCTGTTTTGTTTCGTAGAATGGAAAGAGAAACTATCTAATTTTCCTCTAATTTTCTTTCTGTATTTTCGATTCGTCGATATATTTATCGCGTTTAACACTGGAGTGTCAATCAGTACAAATATTAATGACCTTTCTATTCTCACTTGCCATAATAATACTAGTCCCAAACTCTCAAGATAGAATCTTACAGAATGTGTTACTTACTAATTAAAATAAAACTTAATTTTACAAACGTCTGTTAACATGACTTAAAAGTCCTGTTTTATAATTGTCTCAGATTAATTGAGAAGAAATTATATTGTTGATAAGGATGCGGATGGTCAACCCTACCTGGTGAACTAATCACTACAACCATCACAGTTATTATCTAAAAGGCAGTAATTGAAAGATTTCGATTTACTATCTACAATGTGTTTGTGTAGTTTCAATCAGTTAATCAGAGAGGCAATTGGGCCTTGCACGCTTATTGTTATGTGCTACTAGAGTCCTTAAATTGGAATTAGAGGGAAGGATTGGGACGATACAAAGGAGTAAAGGTGTATCGCCAAAAGGACGAGCATTTGGACATTCTCCGAAATAAATTATAGAACTCCAATTATCCGATTCAATTGGAACCGGACTCCATACGTATGATCAAAATTCGGTTAATTGGATTTTTTCCGAAAAAGGTCCATTTAATTAAATACTGCATGCATTTTGAAAATGGGATAAAAAAACCTATTTTTAAAGAGAGAGCTTTAAATTAATTAAATGAAAAGGCAACATTCGGATCAATTCGGATGATTGAAGTTCTATACTGTATACGAAAAATAAACATTCATAATACTCTCATCAGTAATGAGTCACAACAGTGTTTTGGTCTTGCGAAAGGGCTGAGGAGGTCCCAAAAAGTTCGTATCTTCATGACTCTTCAAATTTTAAAAGGGTTATTGGAGTTTGTCACAAGTTCTTTATTGAATTAGTGAAACAACTTTTTTATTTACACAATTAAAATCAAACCGCGTAAAATTGTTTCGGGGGTTACCAGGACCTCCTTCGTCAGTGCTAAAAAACTTACTCTTAACTATTTTTTAGCACTGACGAAGAGGTTCCTGTTGACCCCGAAACAATTGTATGCTGTTTGGTTTTAACTGTGCAAATAAAAACATTGTTTCACTAATTCTTTCATTGCACAAGATTTTTTTCGATAAATTCTTTATCCTTCTATTTTTATGAGAAGGAGCATATTAAAATAAAATTGTTCATAGAATTTTTTAAAAATTTAAAAATTGGTTGAACTTTAATCCATAGCTCCTTCCCCTGAATGCTCCCAAGGTAAACATGATATTATTTGCTCAATATGACCTGATATGGTTCTTGGACCTTAAAACCCAACTAATCAAATACTAATTCACTTAAGTACCAATCAAAAATTATCCTCCTACGTGCGGACCTTCAACTTCTCTTCCAAGAACCATCTTTAATGAAGTACACACAATAATTTCTTTACAATACCAATGGAACAGTACTAAGTGGAGTACCCTTTCTTTGTCTTACGCAGGGTTCGATCCCGCCTTTGGGATGCGAAAGCGATTACGTTAATTCTGCTCATTGTCGATTACATCTCATTTCCTTTCGCTTTTGTTTCACGGAACTCTCGGATGGGATGCCAACCCTAATTTCAGTTATTGTTTCACTGGAAATTCGCCCTTTTCATTTGGACTAGTGTCATTAACCGCGTGCTGCTACAGAAAGAAGTGCGTGTAAATGACGGCTTGTGAAATGCTCTCCTCTTTTGCCAACTGGTTTTTTTTTCTGCTAGAGGGGGGAATTTTTGATGGGAAGATGAAGATGGCTTGTTTCGGCTAGAGACCCTATATATAGAGAGACTGGACAATGAACTTTTCGCCTCCATTTTAGTTACAAAATGCATGAATCTCCATAGACTGTAATGCTAATTCATCCGCCTAAAACTCTTTTTATTGCACAAAAATCAAAGCGAAAACTATATAAAAAATTTCAACAATTCATTCCGAACACGAATTGATGTTCTTTATTTTGTTAATAATTATTTTTATCTTAGAAAATACATTTTAAAAAATCAAAGTGATTGTTTGGTTGCCACAGGTAACATTTGGCACGCTATCGCTCTTTTCGAGGAGAAATGTATGAAACAAAATTTTTATTTTTATGGACTAGTAGCCAGGAAACTAGTCTCAATTCAAATTCTATTACTTTGTTTTCAATTTCTTATCCAAATAGATGGTTAACTAGTCTTGGTAGCCAACGGCGGATGCCAATAAAGTCGCCAACCAGTTGAACAATTAAATATTTAGTTTTTTTAATTTATTTGGCATTATTTATGAAAGAAAGTAAACAAATAAATTTTTAATAACTTATTTGTTTACATTTTAGCTCTTCTTTCGGTGTTTTTCAAAACTTTTAACAGCATTTTCCACGATTTTCAACATCTCGTAATGTTAAAGTATAGGAAAGTTGTAACTAAAATGGCGGAAATACCGATTATACCGGTGAGCCGTTGTCCAGTCTCTCTATATATAGGGTCTCTAGTTTCGGCACATTGTAGTGTATTAATGAAAGTATCGTACTGTGCTGTGAAATAGTGGTATTTTCTAGGCTGATATCTTCCAGATATCTAAGTAGTATTATGAGACGAGACCGGCAGGCTAGGTGCTTATATTGAGGAATGTTAAGGAATATAGTCAAACCCATTTATTATATTACAGAGCCTATTTGATTGGCATTTCTTTACTCTAACCTTGACTGAAAAACCTGCTTAGGGAACGTACCCATACTACGTGACCTGTTTAGGGGGGGGGGTCTTCAAAATACCACGCTTGGTCACAGGGGGAGGGGGGGGCTTAGGGTTTTGTCACGTAGTCAAAAAATAAAGAAAAAAATACTTGTTTTTGTAAATTAAGTTATACTTTTTCTTCTTGATAATGTATTTTCCACTTGTATGCACGCACTCTTGGCACCACACGAGGCAAGCGCTGTATTAATAAAGATAAATATTAAGCCAAATTAACTTTTTTTAACTTTGTTTGCTAAAAATGATTGAAAACCGTATTTATGAACTACTATGTGAAATATAGAGGGGGAGGGGGGGGTCTTGGCATATACTACGGGTGGTCACCAAGGGGGGGAAGGGGGTCAAAAATAGGTCACGTCACGTAGTATGGGTACGTTCCCTAACTTGGTTGAAGTGAATCTCCGGTATTAAAGATGGAGATCCACAGGAGGACCCAGAGTATGAGTTACTTGGCAATAAACCAGAATTTTGTAAGAGGATTTAGATGTTCATTGTTCAGTTATCACTAAGTAGTAAGCTATAACCACCCGTTTTATTTGTAGCAAAGGAAAAGCAGAACAACCCGATTTTGTATGCAAGTGTGATTACTATAGCAGGGGTATCATCCCAATATATAGTTCTTAAAAAAACTATTTAAAATAGATTAACAAATTAATGTATCTTAAATGTAAAAATATTTTTTAGAAAAGAGTGCAAAGCAATCTTCATAACTCGTTTAAATATGGCCAACTAACGTTACGTACCTTTAAATTTGGTAATCAAGGAAGGATGACATCTTTAGAAAGATAAAATAACTTCTACGAGTTGTTTTTACAAGACTAGAGGAAATTTCAAAAAGGATTTATTTATATTGAAAAAAAACTCCTTAAATAATAGAACAAATTAATTCTCATAATTGTACTTTATTAATTATTAATTAATTGTAATAAATTAGAATGGTATTTAATCACAGTCACAAGGTAAGAATGAAAACCTCTTATTTGAAACTTCAGCAGAAACATAAAGGTCATTTAAACTTGTTTGTGCATCAAGTGTTTTAGAAAAGTTCTGAGCACCAAAAACTCTTCTTTATATGTAACTTTATAAGTGTTAAATTAGGAAAATACAAATTTTTTCGTTTTTATGATCACCCTAGTTAAAAAATAATAATTGCAAAATCTTGACACAGAGATATGTTATCAACCTAAACCTCATACTGCAGAAGAGAGTTTTCATTTCTCCTTTTAACTGTTGAGTTCATATTTGTGTGCTGTAAAAATTATATTCAGCTCCACACCTTTGACGTTTTAAAAAACTTGACCTACCAAAACCATAAACTCACACTCAAGTTATCTAGGAAGGACCAAGAAGGAATATGAAAGCTCATACAAAAATGATGGGACACCTTCGAAATGAGTCAAATCAGGTTTAATAGTCGCAATGGTCCTACACTCTGCAGCTAATTTTATGTTTCTAAAAGTAGAAAAATCAGCCCACCAACGGTATTTCCCCATCCTCATAAACGCTCATTTTGAAGCAAATTTACGATACGATAAAAACCCACATAAAATCAGGATGATAAACCGAGTTTTTGTCTCCAGCGTGCAAATAAAAAAAAGTAATAGCCTTTTGCAAGTGTTCGTGTATGGAAGAAAAATCAAAAGAAACTCCATTCTTCGATGAGTCGGCATGGCCATCATAAACAAGCCGGCCCTCGTTACTTCGCTTAATGAGTTGCGGACAGATTTATTTTTCACGCGAAATCGTTGCAAGGAAAGGGTTGCTGTTTATTGGCGTGTCAGACAGTCATGCATAACTGATACCTAATCATGACAATGTCATTAATTAAATAGTCCGTGAGAGGGGAGGCAAAATGTCGTCCCTAGATGTTAAAAAGCAGTGAGCCCAGAATGTTCGGAACTCTATATTTTAACCGTTTTGGTCTCACCGGTTTGATTCATTTCCAGTCACTATTCTTAGTAGGTATACTTTTTTTTAAAAAAAATTTTCTCCTATTGAATATTATTTACACTGCAGCAGAGAAGTAGGAATGGATTTTTATTTTGCGATAAGTTCAGAGAAACTATAAAGAATTTATTCTTGGTTTATTAGTATTAAAAAAAATCAATTTAAAATTGTGTTTCGTATAAATATATTTTTTTTTAAACACGTTAGAATTTATTAATGAAAATACTTTAGATTAGAGTTTCGTATAATAAAATCTGTTCGTATATTATTGTATGCATATTAGGATCAATGCCCTGGCCCTAAGTCTGGTAAGTTTATAACCCAATAACCAAAGAATTTAAAGCGAGACCGATTGTTTTTTTTTACGACATTTACTTTCAGGATCAAGCTTAAGCTATAATATAATACTAATATTCTAAACAATATCAATGCTCATTGAAATATCATGGAAATATCCGCAAAACCTTTGGAATTGAGATGTTAAGTATTTATTAAGCCATAAACTCTACTTTAAAAAAAAAAAAGATTATTTCTTTTATGAAAAAGAAATAAATATAGTAGTATGCTTTGAAAAGAACAAGAGTAATTGCAAGATCAAAACCTTTAACAGAGGTTTTTATAACAAAAGGCAGTGTCAAGGAGACTGAATACGAGTTCCCCAACGCCTTTTCGTACAAAAGGTTGATTAAACTGAAACATATTGCATCGGCGGTTCCTCTACCTTCCAACAAACGTGTCCAGCATCACAAGAAAAAAATCGCGTGAGTTCAGAACCGCGTGCGTGAGCAAACTTAATTTTACATTGCTCTGATATAACGAGTAGAAATGACTGCTGGAATCACGTAATTTGTTTTGTGGTGGTCAGAAATACGCCGTGAACTGTGCACCCATTCAATTTATTGTAATTAGTCTCGTATAATGGAGTTTCTATTGATATTCGTCTGTTCGGTTAGATTTAATTAAAAAAAAATGAGTTTTTAAAAAGAGATCACGCTATATGCATTCAAATAAAGGAAAACTAACATCTGGGTAGTTCAGAAAATTTTCATAATTTATAAAATTCAACAAAAACTACGCCTTCCGTCTGGTTTCCAGACTTTAATTGGATTTTAACTGTTTTTCTTTTAATTTTAATTCCTTTTTCTAAACTTCGTGTGTTTAAAAAACGTTGAATTTCATTTATTGATAGTAAATAAGATGATGAAATAGATATAAGTGGGCCCATATAACACGACTTATCTGTCTGAGTATTTCAGACATGGTAAACATTTTTCAGACGAACACCTGTAATACAATGTTTTATTCACAGAAATAGACATAGACATTTTGTATGCTACGTACCTAGAGGTTTTGTGTGCTTAAATATCCATAAGGTTTTGTTGCAGATGAAAAAAAAAATGTATACCTATTATCTGTCCAGATTTAAACCATCTTAATAACGGGATACAAAAATTTATATTGGCTTTGATATTAATGTTAAATAAGAACTTGGTTTTATATCGAAAGAAAACTTTATGATTCATTTTATGGTTAAAATGGAAGTAAATGTAGTTTCTTGGAGACAAATTTAATGGCAGGGCCGTAACCAGACTTTTGTTTCGGGGGGGGGGGGGTTTGACTCAAATATTTTCTGAGGTACCTCCTTACGGGTACTTTTATATATGTTAAGTTTTGATGACAACACTGGATTGAAATTTTGATGCACTAAATTTCAAAATTGCATAAACAATATGAATTCTAAGTAAAAGGGGGGTCTGGGGGTCCTCCCCCAGAAAATTTTTGGAAATTTGCCCCTCAAAAGAGTGTTTTAGCTCATTTCTGAGACCCTTTAGATTACACCCATAGAGCACCACTCATTGTAAGCGGCCGAATTTTCAAGGTAAAAAAAAGGTATATTGTAATAAATGGCGAAATGTTAAGGGGGTTTGTTTTTAGGTTCCAACTCCAGAAAATTTTTTGAATTTTTCCCCTAAAAGTGGCATTTTAACTCATTTTGAGACACTTTAGGTTACATTAAAGAGGACCACTCCTTGTAAATCACACAAATTTGAAGGAAAAACCGTATGCTTAATAGATTTCAAAATTTCGAAGGGGTTTGGGGTCCTCCCCCAAAAAAATTTTGGAAATTTTACCCTTAAAAGTAGGGTTTTGACTCATTTTGAGACCCTTTGGGTTATACCCGAAGAGGATATCGCTCTTTGTGAGACATAATTTTCAAGAAAAATAGCAGTATAAAAATTGATGTCAAAATTTCGGGGGGGGGGGGGTTTGAACCCCTAAACCCCCCCCCCTTGGATACGGCCCTGTTTAATGGGTATGGGTTTTGAAATATTTTACACAAAATGGGCTTTAAAACTTAAAAAGTACGTATTTTTACACATAAAAGGCAAATTCTACTGTTGGATAAAGTATGAAAAAAATACTAGGGGGAGAGATTCGAAAACCTTTTTCCTTTTAACTATACCTATCATATTTAAAACTCCTTTTTGGGACAGAATAAAAAAATTTGTGGTTAAGTTTGAAGATATATCCTTCACTAAAGTTGATAAAAATAAACTGAAATGTCTTTTCCCTCTTAAGTATATTTTTAAAATGATATGAATTTCACTCCCAATTATAAATTCCGAGTGTTCGTAAAAATATTAGAAAATATACTAATAATATTAACTTAATTACTCACGGAAAGCGAGTTTTTTTCATTTACGTAACAATTCATAAATTTTATGTCTCTCTTTGATGAATGAAATTTTATTTTCTTAAAAGTATAAAAAGTTTAATATTAGAGTTGCTTTTTAGCAGAAGTGTTCAAAAAGCTCGTGTTTAGGTTTTTTTTTTTTTAATTTTATACTGGTTTACTATTTTTTTTTATCACAAGTCAAAGGTTTTCAGTCATATCTCTAACTTCCAGAAGCTACAAGGCTTGTTTTTTATAAGTTAAAGTAAAAACAACGCATTACTTCATAACCTATTTTTTTTAAACAAGGGATAACATTCCCTGGGGAATCAAAACCAACCCACCTAAAAACAAGTTAAGCTTTTGAGAACTGAATGATATAGCTACTATTTTTATTCGTCAAGTCGCAGGGTTCTTTGTTTACCATCATTAGACTGAATAAAGAAAGGGTTAACCCAACACATGTTCTTAAGAGGATCTGCCCTAAAGACCTTGGATCCCGAGCCTTCTGTTTGTACCAGAAGTGTTTACTTCGTGATTTTTTTTGGAACACTCGTTTCCTTTTACCCCCTCCCTTCCAACGATAACACCACCTGCGAGTGCTGACTCTTTGAAAACAACATATTTTTGTAGGAAGGAATTCGAAGTATTAAGAATTATTTAAGAAAATTGTGCTTTTTAGAGCAGATTTAAAAAGTATATGGTTTAAGCTTTTTCAACAAGTTTGACTAAAGTAGGGGATAACATAGGAATAGTATTTATGTGCTGTAAATAATATTTTGAACGTTATAACAATAAAAAAATTGAAATATTTGTATTGTTGGTGTACAATTTTGGAAATATAAATTGAAATATTCTTCACCCCCAAATACCCCAACTGGGAAAACTATCATTTTAAAAGTAATTTTGGAGGGATTTATATATTTAAGTTAATGTCGTAACCATAGAAAGTTGTAGAGGGTACTAAAATTTATATCATAGCTTTTATTTTTAAATTGTGGAGAAAATACAACATTTTTTCAATTCCATTGATTTGATACACATTTTAAAACAAACAGATTAATGAAGTTTACAAGCTATTAAACATTTATATTTTAGCTAACATATTTAAATATTTATTACGTCCTATATTAATATCCTACCTAAATGATAGGTTGTTACCCTTCCCTTTACCGTCCTTTTCACTTCCACCCCTTTCTTTCCTTTAAAAGTAATCAATTCCCCCCCCCCCCCCAAAAAAAAACCCAACCTTTTGAACATATCAATCCTTTTAGTTTAGTTGGATGAAACTTTAAGGATTTAATTCTGGGAGCTATCTTTTGCTAATTTATTTAGTGGGTTATCATTAATTACATCTTGAAAAGGGGGTTTAGACCTTTAGGAAATATTTGGAAATTTAGCCGTAAAAAAAACAAGGCCAAATTCATTTTTGGTGAGCCAGATATACATATTTTCAAAACACGATGCTTCAACCTAGACAACTTTTCGGGAGGACCTCCCCTATAGTATACACCCTACAAAACTGTAGCGAAAATTTATATTCAGTAAACAGTAATAAGAACAGGTTGACATTTGTAGCTTATTGTCTACTAAAGGATTAAATATTTCATCGAAAAACTATTATTATATGCTAAAATACCCAATACTCGTGTTAAAAGGGTCCAATTATAAAAAAAGGAAAACCAATTTTAACTTCTTATATTTTTCTCAGTAAATGCAACCAACCACTTGGCAAAGCTTCCCGCCATCTGCACTCCAAAGGCTCCGCAAATCGTCTGCCGTACCCCCCAAATAGCGCGTGTATCGGGTGTGCACGTGAGGCACAACGAACCCTTTCTCCACCGACTATTCTCTGCCAGTGGGTTCCTGGAAGGGCGAGAGAGAGAGAAGATGTAATGAATCGTGATCTCCCAAGATCCCTTTGTTTTTGGCCACTTAGAATATGAGGAAGTGAGATAATGGCGGAGGGACAGCTGTCCTCACAGATGCCCTGGCCATGTGACAGACGAGGCTGTGACAACACCCGCCGGGTCGCCAGCTAGAATTTTGTTATTCGGTAATGGAAGTAATTAAGGGTGTATGATCAGGGTAGGGGGTTATGTAATGTGGCGATGTATTTTAGTTTGCATACGCACCGTCGAATACAAGCAGGTTATTTTAGTCATTGACACTATTCGTCGGAAAACTGAACAAATGGTAAAATATTTTATTGGAATTGTTAGGATGTTATTTTTTTCTTGCAAATACCAGTGTGAAAATGGGTCATGCATAAGTTTTTCACCCAAATTTCATAGGTTTTATGCCACTTTCTGATGTTGCCAAGTGTCATATTTTAGTGACTCCCCCATTGTGATGTCGTCACACAAAAAACTCCATAATTTAACACAAATTTAATATTTCGTATTTCATTTCATTATTTTCGTTACATGAGAACTTGTTACTTTTTATATCACTGATAAGACAAAATTAAAAGTGATAAAAATGTCTCTTCAGAATTGACAGGAAATGACAACTTTTTACATGTTTGATGTCACGCACTTTTAACTACACCTTGTTGCATTTAGTCACACATGAAGCATCCTGGCTTAAATAGAAATTTATTTCGGGAGGAGCCCAAATATTTTCAAAAAATTTAGTTGTTATCAGGGCCATAAATAAGCTTGTTTTGGTAGGATTTGCAGCTTGATGAACTTAATATAAAAAATTGTGAATAACAGAGTTTCCAAGTAAAAAAAGGAGTGTCCTACTCCAGAAAATGTTTGGAAATTTTACCCTAAAAAACAGAGGTTTAACTCATTTTGGTACACCTAGTCCAAAATATAAGGTGGGGAAGCCCCTGAACCACTTTATATACGCCCCTGCAATACATTGTATTTCTCCAACTATGCGAAAAGTGCCTAAGTTTTATTCAGTTTTATCTTTTCCTCATTAGAAGAAGAAAAACAATGGTAAACTTGGCAAGCTGAACGTGAGCTTTAAGAAATTAAAAAAAAAGAGCCTAACATTGAATTTTTTTTTTATGACAGAAAAAAAGTTTACGGATCAAGTTCAATGAACGCACTAATCCAACTTGCTGCCAAGTCGAATATAGCTTCTTGATATTGTTTGGGCCGTGAAAAAGTTTTTCAACGACTGAACATATCTATTCGCGGTGGATCTTAAAAGAAGAAAAAAATGTGAACCTCGAGGAAACAAGTCAAAGGAGTTTTTGAAACTAAATTATTTGTTATTTATTTCATGTTCATCTTTCAAAGCTTCTGGCTTCCCATTCCCACAAATATTTTATGGTTATTTACAAGCGTTTATACAAGAAAGCAAGGGAATTGCCCCTCTGAAATAAATTAAACATAGTAAGTTTTTGGATCCTGTTTAAGACTTAAGTCCCCCAAACGGCTTCAAAATAGTACTCTCTAAAATTTTGGGTATTTTTTAAAAATGTTTATATGTTGTTTTAGTCACTGTAACATTCTATTTATTTTCAAAGAAATTTTATGCTATTTGGAATCAAAATGTAGACCAGTTTACATTCTTTTAATCAATAGCTTAGAAAATAAAAATAATTTATGAAATAAAAAAAATAATTAGTATTTGAATCTATTAAAACAATTAGATTTAGTAATTGAAAGAGAATATTTAGGTTATTCCAAGAAACATTGAGAAAAATACACAAAAATACAAGTTAGATTGTTATGCGTAAAAATATTTTGAATAAAAAGTGACCTAATTCAATTTGATTAGTGATATTTTTCTTCAAATTATATGCATTAATTATTCCTGTATTGCTAGGAGAAGGAAAGTGCCGAAAATTTAAAGAGGGTGCTATTTGAATTAAATTAACACTGCAGGGAATTTCTTGACTGTCCAAATATTCAAAAAGACGGCATTCTCTAAGGGGACGCGGTACCTTTTTGGAAAATTTTTTTAAATTCATTGTTATTTAATACTTTTTGCTGGTAATATATGTATTTTCCTTATGTAAAATATGTTATGAATTTGAAATACCTAAAAATTCAAATTTTATGAGTTTTTTTTTAAAAAACTTAAAATTTATGAGGTGTTTTTAAAATGCTACTCCTCCTACAATAATTGACCTACACTCATAAAATTTGGTATTCAAAGACATTAAACTGTGTACAACAAAATTTTGTATTGGTTTAAGGTTAGTACCATTTTAAGTACTGAAAATGATTTTTTCCCTGAATCACTAGCCAAAAAAGACCTAAAAATGCTAAAATTCAAAATTCAGCAATTGTTTTAAAAAAATCTAAGATGAATATCCAAAAACCCATACAAATTTTTGTTAAACATGCTCCCAACAATAGCCAGAAAAAAATTTAAGAGATTTGGTCCAATAGATAAAAAGCCTTAGCATTTTAAACACTGAAATAGTGGTTCTGAGAAAAGCGCACTTGAAGTTTCCAATTGCCATAGAGAAGTGTATATTCTCAAACATGAAATTCACTACAATTGGAATAATTTTCAATGAAAAGTTTTGAAAATTCGTAGGGTGATAGACAAATGCATATAGATTAGTTTCCATTAAAAATTTTTTTTTCGATTTTTGTCCAAAAAAAGGTACCGCGTCCCAAGAAAATGTGTTATCAGCAATCGCATTTAAGTATTGGGAAAAGTGGAGAAATAAGAAAGGTAGTATAGTAGTGAAAAAGTTTTTAAAAAACTGACTAAAATAAATAAGCGTCCTAGAAAGATGAATGGACACTTTCTAAGGCTTGAAGGATCTTATCGCTATTTCGATTAATTCAAGTGAACATATTTTTTTTCGTAGAGCTAAGTTTTTCAAAGAGGAAAAGCTTCTGATTAATGCCCGAGTATTTTTAAGTGAAGCAATCGATTTTATCCCACTATTTTTACTTGGTTAGTTTTGTATTTCCACTACATTAATTACAAATAGTAATTCTTTAACTTTAAATGAGCTATTTAGGATAGGTAACTATATTCAAATAATATTGATAAATAAAAAGGTACATTAACAATTTAAAGCAAATTTACTTATTATTTTAGTCATTAAACATTCACATACGTATAGCTGCGGCTCAAAAAATATTGGTAACCTTTTAACTGACGTTTTGGGTCCGAATAAAATAATGTAAGATGCTTTATAATTTTCCCATAGTTTAAACTGCTTTAAGTATTAATTTTAAAAAATGCAACTTATCTCATATTCCAATGATTTCAATGTTCGATCCAACAAATTAAAAGTTTAAGTTTATGTGAGAAAACAAAAGTAAGGTTCGAATTATACTTTAAAAAAAATCTATTCAATTATCACAGTCTTAAGAACTTTTCTTGGACACAATTGTACAGGAAATTTAATATAAATGACGATTTCAAAGAACTTTAGTTACCATAAAAAATTATTCTATTCAAAATCTTATTTCACTTAACTTCACAAATAACAAAAATATTACGCGACATTTGACATTTAACAATAGATTTAAACAATTGCTATTCATTCTTATGTTAAAAGGTTTTAGGGAGTTGAAAGGTTTCTAAGCTGTTTAGACTTTTCTGCTCCATTTTCCCAATATCCTTCAATTTAAATTTATACATCTGATCTTTCCCTGCTTTTTACATCTGTTTCAAAAAGAAACTTAAAACTCCAATTCAATGTATCCCTGTTGCTTGATGCATTAAAAATAAATTGATACGAGTACTGAAAACACAAAAGCCTCCGAGTTAAATACAACCAGTTATTTTATGCATCCATGCATTGTCAAAAACCCAGAAACGTATGGCACTGGGCGGACCGACTTGTTAAAAAGTTCTCGTTACTTGTTTGAACACAACGGATTAAGGCCACTGCAGTTAAGACTAGAGTTCCCTGCATTGTTTCCACGGTAAAATGTATTCAGGGCGTTTTTACGAGATTTCTATTGAACCTGCATCCTGCTGCCTGTTAAAGAGCGTGCACTTATTAGCAGTAAATCCGTATTTTTCTAATTAAAATGCATGAGTTGTAGTTGTAGAAGGGTGTGCGCACTAAAATCTTCGGAATAACAAAGTTGTGTCGGATATGGATTATTAGGTAGTGGAATTTTTTGAAGGTAGAAATTTCGTGTATGAAACAACCAAGAAATAATTGAATCGTCAGTATAAAATAGGAAATATGTCCAAAACCCAAGTTTTGAGAAAATCTAGAAAAAAAATTATTAATATATGTAATTTTCGCTTTAGGACCCTACTTAGATGACAGGACAATCATGGAAGGAAAAAAATATATGTAATTCAAAATTATTGTACAGTTGAAAAAAAGAGCTGGTTGAAAGTTTAAAAAAATCTTAAAAATCCCTTAAACCCTTAAACTGACAATTATATTATTATTATTTCTGCTTGGATCAAAACATATTTTTTCCATAAAAAAAATTAGAAATAGAGTGTTTTCAGTGACGTCACAACCGGTTATTTTCTTTTAACTGTGTACCTACTGTAGGGCTTTTAACTGTTGCTAAGGCCGTTGTTTATCTGTTACTAAGACGGTTTTTTGAAATGGGATCACGTGATTGCAAATGCTCCAATAGAAGAATTCCACGGCTAGTCGTTTTCTGTAACTGTTAACCTCTGTAGGGCAAAAAACTGTAACATCTTCTGTTGCTAAGGCCGTTGTTAGGTCCGAGTCATGTGATTGAAAATGCTCTATAGAAAACCTAAGTCAAATAAAATTCAAAAGTATTATCAAACTGAGTCATAAAAGCAGTTTAATTAATATCAATGGAGTCAAATATTTACTGAAAAAAGGTAAGAGCGCTTTAGGTTAAAAGAAATTTTGTATTGGGTAAATGAATCGTTAAAAGCTAAAATAAATCCGAAAATATATTCAACCGGAAATTCGCTACTAAACGGAAAAAGCATTAAACAGAGTAGTGTAAAAGGAATACATTTCATTAGTTAGTAGTTATGGCTCATCTTTGACGGACCCTATAACCTAGTTGGGATATTGAATATGACAAGTTTGCAAAATAACTTAAATAATTATGTTATACTATTTGGGGCTTGAAAATTTTCTGTTAAAAAGGGTGATTGTTTTAACTATTTAGAGATAATGCATCCCCCTCTAATGTTTTCCAGAATCAAGTCAATTATCGTATGAGAAGAGAATACACAGGAATAAAAAAATGTTTCCTCCGTCGTGCCAGCGACCAACGGAATTCGGAACTCCTCAAACTACTGTCCACCCACTCTGCTAAGTGAGCTATAGACGATTGTAAATGACAAATCTAAAACACAATATTTATTTAACATATTTATTAAAAAGAGAATTAAAAAGTTTTTTTTCCGTCGAGCCGGAGTCGAACCAGCGACCTATGGATATTGGCACTCGTCATACTACAGTCCACCGCTCTGCCAACTGAGCTATCGACGGTTGTGTACGACAAATCTAAAACACCAATAATTATTTAATATGTTTATTAAATATGTTTATTAAAAAGGGAATTAAAAAGTTTTTTTTCCGTCGAGCCGGAGTCGAACCAGCGACCTATGGATACCGGCAAGCCTCACACTACAGTCCACTAGAGTAAACTGTAGAGTGTCCACCGCTCTGCCAACTGAGCAATCGACGGTTGCGTACTACAAATCTAAAACACCAATTTTTATTTAATATTTTATTAAAAAGGGAGCTAAAAAGTTTTTTTTTCCGTCGAGCCGGAGTCGAACCAGCGACCTATGGATATCGGCAAGCGTCATACTACAGTCCACCGCTCTGCCAACTGAGCTATCGACGGTTGCGTACTACAAATCTAAAACACCAATTTTTATTTAATATTTTATTAAAAAGTTTTTTTTCCGTCGAGCCGGAGTCGAACAAGCGACCTATGGATATCGGCAAGCGTCATACTACAGTCCACCGCTCTGCCAACTGAGCTATCGACGGTTGCGTACTACAAATCTAAAACACCAATTTTTATTTAATATTTTATTAAAAAGGGAGCTAAAAAGTTTTTTTTCCGTCGAGCCGGAGTCGAACCAGCGACCTATGGATATCGGCAAGCGTCATACTACAGTCCACCGTTCTGCCAACTGAGCTATCGACGGTTGCGTACTACAAATCTAAAACACCAATTTTTATTTAATATTTTATTAAAAAGGGAGCTAAAAAGTTTTTCTTCCGTCGAGCCGGAGTCGAACCAGCGACCTATGGATATCGGCAAGCGTCATACTACAGTCCACCGCTCTGCCAACTGAGCTATCGACGGTTGCGTACTACAAATCGAAAACACCAATTTTTATTTAATATTTTATTAAAAAGGGAGCTAAAATGTTTTTTTTCCGTCGAGCCGGAGTCGAACCAGCGACCTATGGATATCGGCAAGCGTCATACTACAGTCCACCGCTCTACCAACTGAGCTATCGACGGTTGCGTACTACAAATCTAAAACACCAATTTTTATTTAATATTTTATTAAAATGGGAGCTAAAAAGTTTTTTTTCCGTCGAGCCGGAGTCGAACCAGCGACCTATGGATATCGGCAAGCGTCATACTACAGTCCACCGCTCTGCCAACTGAGCTATCGACGGTTGCGTACTACAAATCTAAAACACCAATTTTTATTTAATATTTTATTAAAAAGGGAGCTAAAAAGTTTTTTTTCCGTCGAGCCGGAGTCGAACCAGCGACCTATGGATATCGGCAAGCGTCATACTACAGTCCACCGCTCTGCCAACTGAGCTATCGACGGTTGCGTACTACAAATCTAAAACACCAATTTTTATTTAATATTTTATTAAAAATGGAGCTAAAAAGTTTTTTTTTCCGTCGCGCCGGAGTCGAACCAGCGACCTATGGATATCGGCAAGCGTCATACTACAGTCCACCGCTCTGCCAACTGAGCTATCGACGGTTGCGTACTACAAATCTAAAACACCAATTTTTATTTAATATTTTATTAAAAAGGGAGCTAAAAAGTTTTTTTTCCGTCGAGCCGGAGTCGAACCAGCGACCTATGGATATCGGCAAGCGTCATACTACAGTCCACCGCTCTGCCAACTGAGCTATCGACGGTTGCGTACTACAAATCTAAAACACCAATTTTTATTTAATATTTTATTAAAAAGGGAGCTAAAAAGTTTTTTTTCCGTCGAGCCGGAGTCGAACCAGCGACCTATGGATATCGGCAAGCGTCATACTACAGTCCACCGCTCTGCCAACTGAGCTATCGACGGTTGCGTACTACAAATCAAAAACACCAATTTTTATTTAATATTTTATTAAAAAGGGAGCTAAAAAGTTTTTTTTCCGTCGAGCCGGAGTCGAACCAGCGACCTATGGATATCGGCAAGCGTCATACTACAGTCCACCGCTCTGCAAACTGAGCTATCGACGGTTGCGTGCTACAAATCTAAAACACCAATTTTTATTTAATATTTTATTAAAAAGGGAGCTAAAAAGTTTTTTTTCCGTCGAGCCCGAGTCGAACCAGCGACCTATGGATATCATCATGCGTCATACTACAGTCCACCGCTCTGCCAACTGAGCTATCGACGGTTGCGTACTACAAATCTAAAACACCAATTTTTATTTAATATTTTATTAAAAAGGGAGCTAAAAAGTTTTTTTTCCGTCGAGCCGGAGTCGAACCAGCGACCTATGGATATCGGCAAGCGTCATACTACAGTCCACCGCTCTGCAAACTGAGCTATCGACGGTTGCGTGCTACAAATCTAAAACACCAATTTTTATTTAATATTTTATTAAAAAGGGAGCTAAAAAGTTTTTTTTCCGTCGAGCCCGAGTCGAACCAGCGACCTATGGATATCGGCATGCGTCATACTACAGTCCACCGCTCTGCCAACTGAGCTATCGACGGTTGCGTACTACAAATCTAAAACACCAATTTTTATTTAATATTTTATTAAAAAGGGAGCTAAAAAGTTTTTTTTTCCGTCGAGCCGGAGTCGAACCAGCGACCTATGGATATCGGCAAGCGTCATACTACAGTCCACCGCTCTGCCAACTGAGCTATCGACGGTTGCGTACTACAAATCTAAAACACCAATTTTTATTTAATATTTTATTAAAAAGGGAGCTAAAAAGTTTTTTTTTCCGTCGAGCCGGAGTCGAACCAGCGACCTATGGATATCGGCAAGCGTCATACTACAGTCCACCGCTCTGCCAACTGAGCTATCGACGGTTGCGTACTACAAATCTAAAACACCAATTTTTATTTAATATTTTATTAAAAAGGGAGCTAAAAAGTTTTTTTTTCCGTCGAGCCGGAGTCGAACCAGCGACCTATGGATATCGGCAAGCGTCATACTACAGTCCACCGCTCTGCCAACTGAGCTATCGACGGTTGCGTACTACAAATCTAAAACACCAATTTTTATTTAATATTTTATTAAAAAGGGAGCTAAAAAGTTTTTTTTCCGTCGAGCCGGAGTCGAACCAGCGACCTATGGATATCGGCAAGCGTCATACTACAGTCCACCGCTCTGCCAACTGAGCTATCGACGGTTGCGTACTACAAATCTAAAACACCAATTTTTATTTAATATTTTATTAAAAAGGGAGCTAAAAAGTTTTTTTTTCCGTCGAGCCGGAGTCGAACCAGCGACCTATGGATATCGGCAAGCGTCATACTACAGTCCACCGCTCTGCCAACTGAGCTATCGACGGTTGCGTACTACAAATCTAAAACACCAATTTTTATTTAATATTTTATTAAAATGGGAGCTAAAAAGTTTTTTTTCCGTCGAGCCGGAGTCGAACCAGCGACCTATGGATATCGGCAAGCGTCATACTACAGTCCACCGCTCTGCCAACTGAGCTATCGACGGTTGCGTACTACAAATCTAAAACACCAATTTTTATTTAATATTTTATTAAAAAGGGAGCTAAAAAGTTTTTTTTCCGTCGAGCCGGAGTCGAACCAGCGACCTATGGATATCGGCAAGCGTCACACTACAGTCCACCGCTCTGCCAACTGAGCTATCAACGGTTGCGTACTACAAATCTAAAACACCAATTTTTATTTAATATTTTATTAAAAAGGGAGCTAAAAAGTTTTTTTTCCGTCGAGCCGGAGTCGAACCAGCGACCTATGGATATCGGCAAGCGTCATACTACAGTCCACCGCTCTGCCAACTGAGCTATCGACGGACGAACACCTGTAATCTCAAAGGCAACTTAACCATACACAAACCGGATGAAATTTAAGGTTACTCTGAGATGAGCCTTTTTTTGATTGTGTTACTGCTGATTACCTCAGGGGCAGTTTACACAAAAGCAACATGCCGAAGTTAGTAAGATATTCCGGACCATTTTGCTTTTGCTTTTCGCAAGGTTCAGTAGGTACGTTCGAAAGATAGATTTAATAATAATAATAATAATAATAATAATAATAATAATAATAATAATAATAATAATAATAATAATAATAATAATAATAATTTATTTATCTTTTAAAAAAAATACAATTTACAAAAATAAAAATTGGTCACCAAGAGGCAACAGAGCCAGTATTGGTGACTTCTTGCATGACATAGGAAAAAATATAGTTTACAAAATCAAAACACAAATGATAAAAAAACAAATAAGGATTTAGAACTAGGAAATGAACACCAAGACATAAATTTATAAAAGTATACATAATTAAACATTCTGGACGAACTGGAAAATATAAAGTAAATTCGCTTCTAAATGTGGAAAAATAAATCTATATCGTCAATTTCAATTAAAAATGCAAATAAAATTTTCTTGAAATGATAATAATTGTTTTCCGACTGCAACTCAAATGGAAAACTATTGTATAACTTAGGAGATAAATAAAGAAAATGCTTGCGATAGATTTCTTTACGTATTATTGTTAATTCAAAAATTATATTTGGACGTCTATCTGAAATATTTTCTTTTAATTTACATTGTGATTTATTTTTAAATAGATGTAAAATTATTCTATAAAAGGCATTATAACGGATTGGTAGTAATCTTAGGGATTTATAATGAGATGTATTAGTAGTTTTAGAGTAATTTAAAATTTTGAAATATTTATTCTGTACAGATATTAACGGATACAAATTGGATTTATAGTCGCTTCCCCAAACTAAAATTCCATAATTAATAATAGAATAAAACCATGAGTAATAAAGAGTAATAAGAAAGTCTTTGGAAATTTTATTTTTTAAATAATAAAACTTATAAAGAATAAAACGGAGTTTTTTTGATATTTCGTTGACATGGGCGTTTTCCATTTTAAATTGCAGTCAATATACAAACCAAGGTATTTAATAGTATTAACAGATTGAAGTGAATAACATGAACAATTCGAAAATGCAGTACAGTTAGGCGAGTGATACTTAGGTTCAAAATTAAAGTTAGAGTTCTTCAAACTGAAGTATACATATTTAGTCTTATTCAAGTTTAATTCTAGGAGATTTGATGAAAACCAATTACCAATAGTAACTAAATCTTGTTCTACTTGCAATTTAAGAGTATTTAAATCGAAACAGGAATAAAGCAGGACTGAATCATCAGCATACGAAATAATAGATCAAAAATAGAACCTTGAGGAACACCCTTCGTGAGAGAAATAAAACCACTAAAATCACTGCCAACTTTTACTCTTTGTTGTCTATTATGTAAGTAAGATACAAACCAATTTAAAATGTTACCTCTTATTCCAGCATAATTGAGTTTTTGAATTAAAATTGAATGATTAACGTTATCAAATGCTTTTGATATATCTAAAAATATGGCCAGGGTCTTTTTGTTATTATTAATGCTGGTGTAAATAAAATTAGTAAATTTTAAAAGAGCATCTGTTGTGCTTCTTTTTTTTTTTATAAATCCATATTGGTTTTCAGCAAAAAATTTTGTCGTATATAGAAAATCATAAATCCCATTCGATATTAATTTTTCAATCAATTTAGAAAAAATAGGCAGGATTGAAATAGGTCTATAATTTGATAAAATATTTTTGTCACCAGATTTGAAAATGGGTGTTACAGTGGCACATTTTAATGAATTTGGGAATAAACCTAATCCAAAAGATGAATTTAAAAAATTTGTCAAAAACTCAACATTATTGATGGCAAATTCCTTCATAATTTGAAAATTTAAACCGTCATAATCATAAGATTTTTTGTTGGAAAAAGAATTTAAGACATCATATATATTTCACAATCAAATATTTTTAAGAAAACAAAAGACTTATTACAAGGTGAAATATATTGTTTAAAATTTTCATCACTTGTTAGAGTGCATATTATTGTGACAGAAATGTGAATTAAAATTTAATGCTAATTCACAATTATTAAATGAGTCAGGAAGTTTATTTGACTTACTTTTGTTTATGATATTATTCACTAAATCCCATTTTTGCTTGTTGGATGAGCACTTGACAAATTGTTCTCTATAAAACTCATTTTTTCTATATTTTATTTTTATTTTGACTGAATTTACAGTTGATTTATATGCTACTTTATAGATTTCATCATGAGGATATTTTTTTTAGTTTTTTGAACAATTTTTCTTTCCTTAAAACCAATGAATAGATAGTAATGGTGAACATTTTGTAAAGATAGAAACAAAATGTAATACATCTGACATTTAAAAAAAAAAAATCAAATTAGAGATACTAATGTTTTATTTTATAGTACAAAAAAAAAATAACTACCGAGACAAATAGAACCACAAGTCATAGATATGAGATATAGGAAATGATAAGCTCAGAGGTTCATCTGATATGAAAAAAAATCCATGATTCCAGAAAACAAATACAATCTCAGAGTTGTTTTTATTTATTTGTGAAAAAGTTTTGGAAGACCGATTGAAAGGTATTCCGATCGAATTATCATTAATGAAAATTCATCAGTATGAATCTAGTAGGAAAACGATACCCAATAAAAATATAATGATAACCGTTTCCTCCTCCGTAAAAACTATTAATTCCACAGATAATATCGGGAACTCCCCTGCACTCGTCCACTGATACACAACCCGTCATTACTAATACAACAACATATCATTGAAACAAATGCAAAGCAGGGGGTGGCGAAAAGCAAAAAAAAAAAAATCACTTCCTACCACTCATTACTTTTTGCGGTCGAGAAATGGTGAAAACTGCTGCTGTAACAAGTAACAAGCCATATGAAATTGGTGAGGTCACTCGCAGCATCACGCTTTGTTAATCCCTAAAGCTGCGGGCCATTGTCTGCATTGAAACGGTTTTTATGATTCATTTTACAAAAGGGAATGTGGCAACAAACGGAAGTTGGAAGGCGAGGTATTTATTTATTAAATCTAATTTGGGAAGGGATGGGAAGTGCGTTAAGCTATCAGAGAATGTCTATGCAAATTAGATTTGAGAAGCGAAGAGTTTATTGTTTCGTTTGTTTCTTTTTTTTTTTCTTTGTGCTTTTTCTTGTTATGTAGAGATCATAACAGAGATTCGGATTTGTTTTGATGGTTGTTGTTTAGCGTATTCCATTTTTGAGGAAGTGAATACGAAAACAGTTTTTTAAAAAGAATGCATTTCGGTTGTTAATGTGAGGTTTCCTTTTTTGGAGCAAATATGATAAATTTTAGATAATACATAACATTAGAAGAAATAATTGTTTTAATTACTTACAGTTACCAGGATGATGGCTTACTATAACTAGTATCACTAATAGACCACGACCCATCATTCTAGAATAAGTAAATATTCAAATTGACACCGGTTGTGAAAGCCTACAAAGTAAAATAATTGTTTTACTGTTTTACAAATTAAATGAAAAGATAAATTAATTAATTTAATTGGAACAGAAAACTACTGTACAAAAAAGCGGTGAATTAAATTAAATGACTTAAACGTTCACAAAAGATTTTTTAAAAATTAAAAAAAAAAAAAAAACATCAATGTTGTCAGATTGGTACATAATATTTTTAAGAAAAGTCCAGTATGCGAATCATTGAAAGTGGTATAGTTATAAAACTTTAAAAAAAAAAAAACCCTCTTGTCTAAGTGTAAATCTCCAATCGATAAATATTTTTTTAAGCACTTAGTGCAGGGCATGAAATTTCAGCTCTAAAGGTACTACTAGCCAGACTAAAATTTTTACTCGCCACTACTTTGGATTCATATGATATGTTTTTGTATTTTAAAAAATAGTATTTGCAGAAACATTATGGAAAGTAAAACTTTAAAAGAATGTAAAATTTAAATACACTGCAAAAAATAATAAAACTAACTATATTTGATATCAGGTCTTAGAAGTTGTTACATACCCCCTTAGCCATCTATGAAAAGTTTCTGTTAGTTTTATCCCCTTATGTTTGTGTATCGCTGCCTTCCAGCACTAAAATATCAGCTGTTGGGTCAAAATCTTTTAGAGAGGGGGGTCCATTATTGGAAATTCTGAGCAAATCCTCCAGTGTCTCAGTCTGCCCTTTTCTGCCTTTACAATGGCAAAATTTTCACTTTGCTTTGATTTTGCTTTGATTATGGCAAGAAAACGTTTCCCTTTTAAAAGGTCCGGAAAAACCATTAATCCACTTTATTTCCACATTTCTGGATAGCACTTCCTGACAAACTTTACACGATGCAAGACTATCATTATACAACAAGAGCCGCTCTATTGAGGTTCCTTGATTTGGACATTTTTTATTTTAAACTCAACATTTTTTTTCGGGGAAAAGAACTTTCTCGCCAGCTTTAAATTTTTGGTCGCCAATGGCGAGTTGGCGAGCGGAAATTTCGCGCCCTGATTTAGTGTATTACACAGTCAAATTTGATATGATTTTTGATTGCATGGCATAAAGTACATAAGTCAGATGACATGTAGGCATTAGTAATGGGAATAATAATTGCTAAAGTCACTTGTCTACGCGTAATACTAAAAACAAGGTAAAGGACTATTTATTCAAAGCTTTTCACAATGCAACTTAATATGAGTCACTCATCAGTTATTCATGTCAGAGGTTGTCAAAGAACATCTGTCGTTTACACGGTCTGCTATGTATCACATCATGAGGATATTAATCAGCGAAACACAACGACGAAATGTTGTATTTTAACATTATTTGAAATACAACTTCTTGTTAACATTAGGTATAAATTCAAAGTATAAAGTCGTAATAAAAAATATAAAGGTTCAAAATAGAGTTACATTTTTTCAGAGTTCAAAACGTTAAATATAATAAAAAATATTATACAGTTGAAAAAAGTCGATAGACTTATTCCCTTTTTCAACCTTATAAAATTTCAGATGAAAAATAAATCTTAAAACTCACTTTTATCCTCAACCAAAATATATTTCTGCTTAGTTCACAGCACAAAAGTGAAAAATAGAAAGACTAAGATAAATAAAATAAAAAATATTGCGAAACTGAGTCATTAAAGCACTATCAATGGAGTAAGCGAATATCAATGGAGTCAAACATTCATTTTATGAAAAAAAACCTTTTAAACTAAAAGCAATGGTTAAGTTTATAGTGCAAAGAATAAGAAAAGAAAGACAAATTAATTTAAATTCCAAATTTAATAAAAAAAAGTACAATGAATGGACATTGATTTCCCAATTTCAAGGAGCTATATCTCCCGATAGGGGTAGTTATTTTTTTCCTCTTTACACTCATGTGTAGAGCGAAGCTTGGAAATTTTTTTTGCTCACAAAAAGTCGATTTGATATTTTTTCGACTTATTCCCTTTTTAAATTGGCGTTTCAATTTGAACATAAATTAATTAAAGTTAAGTTCTATTTGTTTTACCTATTAACATCGTCAGCAGATTTGTCAATAGTACAATTTAACTAATGAATATCAGTTTCTTTTAATACAAGTATACATACTACATATAATTCAATAATTCATGATACAAAAAGTATAGCAATGAAATAGTATTCTTTTTAACTTACTTTTACTTTAAAGAAATAATTTCACTTAAAAAATTTTTTATGATTGGAACAAAAACCTTCTAAAAATAAACACATTTAACTTTTAGTTGTGATGCCACAATAAATTTAGTTACCAAAGAAAATGAAGAAAAAAAGTTAAAATAATATTTTAGCTAAATTATCAAAATACTAAAGCTTGTTAAAATATATAAATCAAAGCTTAAATTTTAATTTAAATCATACAAGTTTTATTTACAAACATGTAAACATTTTTTTCAAATTTCAAAAAGTTTAATTGAAAATAAACATTTATAATTTGTATCGAATCAGATTGATTAAAACGATAACAAATTTCACAACGTCGAATTCACGGAGATTTGGGAAAAAATGGATCTTTTTGAAGCAAGTAGGTAATTTTAATTTAGTTTTAAATGTATACAAGCTAATATAAATTAAGATTTGATATTGATACATTTTTATGATTTCTTTGTTCATAAATAATATTAGTGTTTTGTTTACCTATTACATTTCAATCCATAACCCAAAAAAAGATATGGTTAAATGACAGAGAAAGATTAGGTCAAAGGAAATTGTTCGTCTATTTTTCATATGTAAAGAAATGAAAAAAAACTCCCAATTTTTTATTATATTTTAACATGTTGTTAAATCTTAAAGCAAAATACTTCTTTTAAAATTCTATATTGCCTGTTATTAATTAAAGTTCCTGTAATTAAAATTTATGTCCCAGTGAAATAAGTGAGTTGTGAGTTGTAATTGTAATGATATTAAATACAATTACAACACTCGAATGATAAAAATCTTCGCAACGACGCTATGATTGCTTGAGTTTATTTTTTTTATTCTCTATAAATGAAAAGTTAATGTTTAAAACAAATATAGTTTACCTTAATTTATTAATGAAATTTGTAAACAAGGTTTATTTTGAATAGCTGTAGGCAAAGAATAAAACCCAAACACATTATTAAGTTTTACAAAGAAAATAGCTTTTAGTTACCAATATAAATACGAGAAGATCGTTTTAAATTTGTTTTGGAAGAAAGACGGTTTGTGTGTTTGTTATAGTATTATAATCATGTTTTCAGGGTTTCAATTACAGCTATTTTATGGCAGTAATGAGAATTATTCGAACACACATTATTTATTTTTTATGTATTGAATTTTCTTTCAAAATGTTTAGATTCAGTTTAAAGTTGAAGTATGTCCTCAGAACATAATTTGTTTCTTAAAGGAATAACTATACTAATTACAATAATAAAGGATTGAAATTAATTAAATTGCACAGCTTCTGTTTATTATTGGGAAATGTTTTTGATGTGTAAAAGAATGGTTGCTGTAACTGTATTATTACTTTATAATGAACTGTTCCAAATTAATATTATTTTACATGAAGATTATTGTATTTCATTTATCTCAGAATACCTAACACTGCCCTAAGTAGTAAAAAGTATTATGATGTACTATATTTTAAAGTTATTGCAATCATAATTGGTAGAAAAAGAACGAATAACACCAAATAGTATTTATATTGTAAAGGGCCCCACAGACGAGCAACTTGGTCGTCAACCGGGTTGTCAATTTGCGAAGTTTGCAACCAAGTTGGCCGTCTGTGGGGAAGTTGATGATTGAATTTCAGATTGATGATCTGATCTTCAACTTGGTGGGCGGAGCTTAATCGGAACATGTTATTAGGAAAATAAAAGAAACTAAGCATTAAAAATTAAAATAATATAATTCTAGCACGAGAGAATAATTAAATAAAATATAATTTTGCATTTAAAGTACCAAAATATATTAATTTGTTACAATCTGATTAATTTTTTCTTCATTGTTTACATTCTGGTTGACGATCAGGTTGGCCGTCTGTGGGAAAAGCATCAACCTGGTTGGCAACCGGGTTGACGACCAAGTTGCTCGTCTGTGGGCCCCTTAAGGGTTAATATAACGAAGGTCTTTTTTAATAAGAAATGAAATGCAATTTTGTTTTTTATTCCACCTTCCAGTTTATTATTCATTAATTTTAAACACATGCTATCAAAAGAATGTTTGTTCTTTGTGGAAAATTTGTTTTATCTCTTCCCTACGAATGGAAATGCTATACATAACGTAATCAATCAATATTATAACTTCATAAAAACTGCTTTAGACCTAAGAAACAGACTTTGAGAGAAGAGAAACCCAAAACAACAAAGGTGACCCAATAAGTAAAAGGCCAAATCGCCTTCATTCTAGAAAGAAATGAACCAGAAAAAATATAGGAAGTGTCATGTGGGGATCACATGGGAAATAGCTTTTTAAACGACGGTTCAAAATTAATTATTGAGTGATAAATCGATGTCGGCTTCGGATCACACATATGAGCTGTGAGTGAAAGCGGTGTAAGTCCACCTAACTTAATTTTGAGGTGTTTTGTAACTGCGACTGTAATCTTATTCCCATGGATGAGACCTTTCCTTGGGCTTCTGTTACGAGCCAATTATAGAACTTTCGACTTAAGCAAATAACACACTAAATAAAGGATACAATCGAAATCCCTGTTTGTTTAAAATTTTGTATTTTTTGACTTACGCCACACTCATTCTGAACAGCTCATATGTGTACGTGACCGGTGTTATAAAGCACCACCTCTTATCAGAAGAATAGGTAGAGGGCTGTGTTAAACTACATTTTTTTCAAAATGTATGGCGAGTTCTTGGAAATGTGAGCTTGATTGTGATAAATTTCGTTAATTGGGGGAAGTATTTTCGCTCGTTTCTTCTTCAGCATACCACTTCTTTGTTATTTTCTTCTTCTCTAAAAATAAGTTACAATTTGTTACAATAATAAGTATCTAGAAAGTAATTCTTCAAAAGTATAAAAAAAAAGTTATTTCAATTGAAACCTCAGACTTATTGGTATTGTTTGTTCAATTTATTTAGGTCTCACGACCCTTTTGTAGAAAATTTATGTCTGTCATTTTAAGTAGGGATCAAAGTGTAGATTTACGATTGCAGCCTATTTTACTTGCAATGCAAAAAATATGAATCTACAAGGAAATTGCATTTTTAATTAAAGAAAATGAATTCTTAGAAAATGCAAATGAATGTAAGTCAGGAGTATAATGTACTACTGATTTGGTGTACTTCTCCTCATTTAGATTGTTTATTGAATATCTAGTTAGCATTAATTAGCAAGTTTCTCATTCTAACCATTTTAAAATTGTTTTATTGATACTTTTATTGAATTTTTTGTCACATTAATTAAAATTAGTTAATAAGCAGTTATTATCCCCTATAAAAGGTTGTTAAATATTAAATTATTTTCATCATACAATTTAATTACACTATGAGTTCTATATTTTAAGTACAGTAATTATTTATAGAGATCTAAACCTAAAGCATTGTCAAACTTTCTCAACCTTATTCCCTTATACAATACGAAAGAAGTTGCCTAACGTCCTTTAAGTCGTTAAAATACGATTTTTATTTTATTTTCGAACTATGAACAATGCCAGTATATTTATGTATGTAATAGAGCATTTTCAATCACATGACTCTGCCTAACAACGGCCTTAGCAACGTTGTTTATTCGCCAAGTGACGTCATGTGCGAATGCTACTATTGGATACTTCTATGTCCCGCCCCTAACAACAGCCTTAGCAACGTTGATTTTGTCCTCCAAGTGACGTCATGTGCGAATGCTCTATTCTTTTGTTTCATTACTTCTTATACCTATTTTATTTTATGCCTTAGCTACATTATTTATGCTAACCAGTTTCATGGCAGCATTGGTGCGTCTAATTCATGATAACCAAATAAAAATTATGAAAGAATCAATCAAATGTTTTAAATATACTTAAAATGCAGTTCTTTTATGCTCTCATTACTAGAGAAAATTACTTCACACGTTATGTATATGAAATCCGAGAATCACTTACAAATTCGTTATTATTCAAAGAGTAATAATGATTGAAAAGAGCGATCGATTTCTGCTGAATAACAAAAGGGCGATAATGGATATTCAGAATTCGAGAACAAGAAACTCTCCTTCAACAATAGTTCGCCTAAAAATAACCGTGCCTCACGAATAGTTACGAACGAAAAAGACGTATGGCTCACGAAATCGTGAGGCTGCAAAAACGATCTCATTCTCCTCCTCGGCAGCTTCTGCTGTTGCCTAGGCGACTATGAAAAGGTAGCGAAAGAGTTTCCGAGTGTTGAATTTAAACGTGATATCAATTAACAGCTGGGGGAACTCATCATGAGGGGCATTGTTTTTTATTCATGTTGAGTCTGTTGTGTGCTGCTTTTTTTCTTTTTTTTTGAAAGACTGGACTTATGAAGTTGAGATGTATGAGTTGTTTTCAATATTATAAAATGAGTGGGATGTTAGTGAGAAATTTTACTTATCGATCGGGCCCTGTAGAAATAATCATCCTCAGTTTTCCATTTCAATGAGTGTTTTCGGTTTATATTGCAATGTATTTATTTTGAAAGATGAGTTTAGGGATTTGGAGACGTAGATATAAGGTTTGAATGCAATTGATTTTTGGGTGGAGAAGTATTTCAAAAATATGAAAAGGTCTATGACCTTTCGTTACTGCGAAATGATAGATTACACAACTTGCGATATAAACATCTGTGCATTTTAAAAACTTTTCTTTTTTTTTTTTTTAAAAAATACCCTTTTTTATTGAATGTCATTATAAATTGAGTAAAAGTGATGCATTAAAATTAATATATTTTGCATAGCTCTCTCTCTCTCTCTCAAAGTTAATTGTGCAGTGTAAAAAAGAGAGATAATATGTTTGGTTTTGATGTAGATAATTGGAATTTTCTTATAAGAATATTTAGGTTTTCCTATGACTTTTTAAGGTAGGTCGTCATTATATTATTATAGATTGAATAGTCTAGGTTCTAGTTTATGTTACTCCGTTATTGTCATTAACAAAGGGAAAGATTTAAAGACGGGCGTAAGATTAAGATTTTCTTTTCTTGACCCTAGAAAACAACTGAAATTACCCCATATCCCCCCGAAATTACAATAATCCCCTCGAATATTTTTAGGTAACGCCACTGGCAGATTTCTTGATGTTGTCGTTCAAGTAAATAAAACTTTTCTGGCATTTCGGGCTATAGGGTGAACCGCCCAGTGGGCCACCGTAAACTTTTCCGCAGGATGTAATAAAACAATTTGCGGCCGGACCACCAGCAGTTTATCTCCCCTATCTCCCTCAATCTCTTTGTATCTCCCCTCGCACTCGCGCCTGAGAGCTGTCGAAAATTGACCACATGAAGACACCGGTGCCATAAACTCAGGTTTCTTCCTGGAGATAATTGTTTTATTACATCCAAGTTTTATTACATCCAGAAAGTCTACGGTGGCCCAGTGAATGAACACTTAGCATTTGGGTTTGCGATTTTCCCACTTCAAAAATTTTTTTCAGGGCTTTTTCTCGGTCAATTTCTTAAAATAAGGTATGTTTCCATACTGGCTTTTTCTTGGCAATATGATCGAAATATTTCCAGATCTCAGAAATCAATAGTTTTGAAGGAATCCTGATTTGAGTGAAAAAAGTGCGATAGACCCAGTGAATGAACAAAGTTTGCCCTAAGTATGAACAGTGTCTTCCAGTAAATGAACACTGAAAAATATCATGATTTTTTTTCAACTGATCAGCCTGCGTTACATAAAATAGAAAAGGTTTTACTAAGAACTCTAAAATTTCTTCAATACACACACACAAGCACGCACACACACAAAAAAGGTACTTAGGATTAGGTGGGTGCAAATCTTGCCAGACATCGATTGCGACGTTATACTAATTGCATATGCCATCTTAACAATAAATAATCAATACCTCCTAGCACGGACGTAGCTATAGCTTTTACAAGGGGGGGGGTCAAGAAACTTCTTTCAGGGGTCGCAATGGGCAATGAAAGAGTATCTAAAACAGGGTTTTCTAACTGGCGGGCCACATGCGGCCCGCGAAGCTCCCTGAAAACCCTAAAAAGTAGCTATATAGAAGACTTTTTAGCATACTAAAATTTAAACATTTTTGGAGCACCCCCGAACCCTGTTTACCCACTTCATCATTAAGGAGTAACTTTGGTTGGTCGTTTTCTATGGGGAAAAATTTAAAGTTTGAGGTTTCGAAAGAGGGGTTGTATACCTTGAAATTCCCTCTGAGCGTAGCAAGGGGTTATAAAAGCTTAGGTTAACCTTTATCACGAGGGGGGACAAAATGGAGTATGATAGGCGTAAGTTCAACTTTTTGATTGAGGGGGGGGGGCAAAACCTATAAGACCTCAGGACCAAAGGAGCCGTTACTAAACTGTTTTGAAGTGATTCTGGAACCCAAAATGTTTCTAATAGTTTTCCCTTTCCGAGTAAATTGTAGGGAAAATGTGAATTTTTGTGAACTTAATCACAAATTTTTGTGGTTAATACATGCCCTCAAGCAAAAGAGGGGTGTCTGGGTCCTCTCCCAGAAAATTTGATCCAAAAAGTTTTATTTTCACTCATTTTTTGGTTTTTTGGGACAGGAACCTTTTTGTTTGGCTGACATAAGGTTTAGGCTATTGGGGGGGGGTCTGGACCCTCTAACCCCCCCTTATATACGTCCATGCCTGTTGTTTGGGACCATGGGTTCCTATGCAATTCTGAACCCTTATGATTACCTCCCCTAGAAGTTTTCCCATTCATAATGATACACCCTGTATAAACCTAGACTTTTAAATCAAAAACTTATTCTATGGAAAGACAATACTGATCTTTATTATAACCTAGTCCTAGTTTAAGCCGTCAAATAAGCCTATAGGTCTTTTGGTTCACTAGATAAGCAGTTTCCCAGAGTATGAAGGTTGTTCATTTACTGGTAAATCTTAGTTTAATTACTCTTTCCAGTATGTGAACACTTGTACTTTCTAATCAACATACCCCGTTCATTTACTGGAAGGACACAATTTTGATCATCGCGCATTTTTACATAGTTTAGCTTACATCATTATGAATCAAATAAAACTATAATCATGAGGTTTTACGAAATATGCATTTTTCCCAGTAAATGAACACCTGTTCATTCACTGGGAAATCTCAGTTTGCACTTCCAGTAAGTGAACACCCCCTTATCTATCGCAATTTCAAAAGTACAGCTTTCTGAATTATGCCATATCAAAGATTAAGTCTTTAACATTTGATAAAAAACAACAAAAATCATAATAAACGCAATTGTAAGTTAGAAAAATATGAATGAATCAAGTCAAATCTTAACTTACCGGAGACTTTTTCATGGGCCTGAAGCTCGAGTATCAGTAAAAAAATTTACACAGACTGAAATCGGAATATACGGTTAAATCAATGATTGGCTGGCCTCTAGGAGGTCTCATTGCAACTACTGAATTTTAGTAATAGTCTTTACAGAGTTCAAATCTCTCTATATATAATGAAGGTGTCCCTGCCTGGGTTCCTGGGTTCCTGGGTTTGTCCGGAACAGATTTGGCTCAATTTCTCCAAAACTACCCGTTCGAATCGAACCAAACTTGGTACACATACGTATGGGGACGGGGGAAAGACAATGACATCATTTCCAAATTTCTAAAACCACCCCTTCACCCCCTTTTAGGCCTTTTTGTAAAAATCGCCTTACTTCTCCACTAAAGAAGATCTGTTTAACTCGCATTGTTGCAAATAATACAACAAAAACAATGTTAAACATAAAACAAAGTATTTAAAGATAAAACTTGGCTAAAATTGTTTTAAATGTTTTAAAAAGGTTATTAATAATTTAAAAAATTAAAAACGGCCCTTATAAAAAACTTTATAACAGTATTTTCTTATTAAAAACTTCATTTTCCATGAAACTTTAAGTTGAAATAGAAAGTTTTAAGAATTAGACTGGTTAAAGTAAAGATTACATCATGCAGTTTTTTTAGAAAGTTGATGATAGAAACACTAGATCAATTTGTTATTTAACCTTATAATTTGTTTCTTTGGTGTAGTTTAACGGGATTTTTTTTTCAATTTAAACAGGGGGTATTTACAAATTTTGGGATTTCAAAAGTCTGTAATAATTTTAATTGATTTTTTTCACTTATAATGGATAATTGGGTAACTGTCGTAATTAAATGTGCAACACCGGAACTGGATGGTTAGGTTAGATTTACACAGTTGGAACCGGGAGGGAAAAGGCACAGGGAGCACGGTGATGAAAATGCACCAGGAACACCGAAATGAAAAGGCACCGGGGACACCAAGATGAAAAAGGCACCGGGATATGAAAAAATACTGGGAACACCGGGATATGAAAAACTACCAGGATGATTGGTATTTATGGTTATAGAAAATTAGGCATGTAACTTGAGAAAATTTTAATAAATTGATACACTCCACCCGTGCAAGGCCGGGCATATCAGCTAGTAGCTTAATAATTGAGATTATACGACCATGTGTTCATTCACTGGGAGTGTTCATTCACTGGGCAACCCACCCTATACGATATATTTTTTATACGAAAATTAAAATACTCTTGCGAGAGTGTACAATATTTAAATGATTCAATACAACACGAACAGAAGTACTTAGTAATAGATACCATTCTTTGATAGTGAAATTAAATTATTCAAAAGTGAGCCCACTCCTTGACCCCAAACCTATAAGGTCATCTTAATTTACGAAGATATCCTATCCGTAACCCCAATTTGGTTCGAGAGTTTATCTTATTTATTTATTTACCTGAATGAGAAATGTATTATTCTCCGACAAAGTAACATCTAAACAGCACTAACAAGGCTCACCAACATGTTCCCTTGACCATGAAAACCGCAATAAACGTGAATCACTGTCTACTTATCAACGAAAACCGATTTATTCGAATTCGTTTCATTGTGTTCTTGGGACTCTTCCCCTAGAATTTGTTCCTCAAGCAGACGATAAAAAACAAACTGCAGACAAACGTCGTCTGGCCAGACTTTAAAAAGACAAGAGAGACTGGGGTGGATTTTTAGAACAGCTGGCTGTCTGTTTGGGGTGTTGTCTTCCCCTTTCTTTCAGAGTGAAGGCTTATTTTGACCGCTTGCCTGTCTGCTAAACACAGGAGGGGGCTTTAAAATAACATTGTTGCAACGTGTTTCTTTCATACTGATTGGAATAATAGCAGTAAACATGTTTTCTTTACTAGATTGTCTTGTTGAAAGGTTAAAATGGGGTAAATAAGGTTAGAAGTTTGTCTTTCACGTGTTAGAACACGTGGGGTTGGTATAAGAAAAATATAAATTTTTGAAAACTTTTAATACAAAAAGTTGTAAGCCTTTAAAATATTATCTTTTTCTGTTTTGAATTCAGGGTAATAGAGTTATTCAAAAAAAACAATGGGGATATTATTTAGTTTAATGTTAACAGTAAATGCCCATCTTCAAATAACATTAATGTTTGCCAACCAACAAAGTAATTTTTTCCGAATACAATCACACACTTACGTAAGAGACCTTTTCAAACTCAAATTTTCTAATGCAAAACATTAATAAATGTAGAAATTCTCAAACCCCCAAATCCCAAAGCTAAATGGTGATTGGTTTAAATAACAATATATTGCCATTTAGCAAAAAAAACGAAAAAACGATGTGCTATTTATGAGAATTAAATTTTTCTTCCGAGCTTCCAAAGCCTCTGTTCTTATAAAACGACATTTAGTTTATAAATTTCATTTGAACTGGGAAATATTGCATAGGTAAAACAAAAATAATTAGTAAAGGTTGTTTTGAAATGTACGAAATAATTAATTTTAATCCAAATATATTTTGTAATCTGTATAAAAACTAATTTCTAAAACGCTGAATGAATAACAAATGGACACAAAAATTTATTTATGTCAAGCATATTTTATTTCATTTAAAATAACTTCATATTTGATTTATATGATTCTATAGTAAGTTGTCATGTCTATAAAAACTTTTCAGAGAAAAAATGCGTTTATTACCTATATTAACCTACATTGAAAATTTGATTAGATTTTCAGAAAACCAAACAAAAACTATTGCTCCAATTATCAGATTGTTTAGTTTGAGCCAAATATAACGGATGTGTTTAAAACATAAACTCAAATTTATTAGCTTAAATGAATTTTAATGTTTTAAAAGCTAATATGAAATTAAATTAGTCCTCTTCGTTTAATTCTATAAAACACAGGTAAAAAGATTGAACTTAAATAAGTTATCATAACATTGAATTCGAATGCAAAACATCTAAACATTTTAGCTTGGAATTCTGATTAACATTATTCTGATTTTAGGTCATTTCGGATCATTTCAAGAACATCGGAGGCCATCTTGAATTGAATATTTTTCGCCTGTTTCTTTCATCTAACTGTGAGTACAAGTTTCTTAAGTTTTTATGAATGTAATGAAGGAATTACTAGTTTAATGAAAATATAGGTTGATGTGCTTTTACAATACACAAGTTAAAGTTATTTTGGGTTCCTTTTATTTTCTTCTTATCATTTTTAGTTTATTCAAGAAATTTAGGTGCTCTTTTAAAAGTTGATTTTCTTTCTTGTTTTTATGCTTCCTAACTCTAAAATACTACTTACACTAACTGGAGTATTGTGTTCGATGTAGAATAAATGAACAGGTTTTGAGGGCAGGAAAATTTAATGAAGGTCATATTTTGTACAAGAAAATAACCAATATATATTTAAAAATATATTAGCATGAAAACTGAATTCATTAAATTAAAATATCAAACTTATCAAAATGCTATTCAGGTAGTAGTATAACATTATGATTGCTAAGAATAATAACGATTTGTGGCGTAAATTTAAAAAAAAATAGGTTCAAAAAGTTATCTTTAACTTAGGTATTCAAAATCTACAGACGTGTGCTTATTATTAGATTCAACGCGGAAGTTTTACAATTTCATCGGTTATGCTATTCCTTTGCGTTTTACAATAAGAGTTTAACAAACGAATTAAAAACTAATATTTGGAGGTCAAATACATTAATTTATGAGTAGTAAAATATTTTATCCAGTTCTTTTCTTTGTTTCCCATCTCCAAGAGAGCAGTTGATTTTGTTCGAAGTTCTTTTGCTACCTGCTTTTATTTACTTCATAGTTTATTTTGAGTACATTATATTAATAGCTGTACCTTATTTGAAGCACCGATGACCTATTATAAATAATGTAATGTTTGTTTCTATTTTCATTAATGTGTCACACAGAATATTTGGTATCGGAAGAAGAGATCTAAATATAACCTGGAAATAACTTTAAAAAAATGCAAGAACATATAAAATCAATCCTTTTCACTTGGGGATATCACATCACAGGGATTCATTAAAATAGTGTAAAACATACTACTTTTTATGAGAAATTGAAATGCATTTAAATTTTTTGCCTTTAAAATGCACTCCTCTGCAATGACAAAAACAAAATAAAATCAAACATGGCGCTCTAACATTCTCACTCTACATCTCACTTCCAAATATCACCGTTCTTTTTTATGTTTGTGTTTACCCCGCTTTGACAACCAACCGAACGAAAAAGACTTTCCAGAAGACCAAGTCTTGTGCCTTATTGCTCAAGTGTCATCTTTCGTGATATCCCGTGCGCTGGAAAAAATATCCCGTGGCCGAGAATCCGGAAAATTCTCTTGCTTCTTTGTTTGAGCAACTGCTTTCCATTTCTACTACTAGATATTCTTATTACTACGGCGAGGCTTTCTAGAGACACGATGGAAAACAGATAACTTGATGTGACACACACAGCACCTGAATATGAGTAATTTTATGGCTTTCTCTGTCTTTTTTTACCCCGTTGTTGTTGGCAAGCGTTTCGGTTCTATGAACAAGCCTGGGAGATTTTCCTATATCCAGGAACTAGCTAACACATCTGGCGTTGCGTTGTGACAAATGTGTTTTCTTATAAATTTACTATCGTACATTCTATTGTTTGGGTTGGATATAACGCCTTTATATTATTAGGTATCTCTCTATAGAATATGTTTTGGTATCTGCAGCATGGACTTAAATATCTTCAATTCTATAAAAAGTGCGATCCTCATTAAGTGAAAAAATTACCTTCTAAACAGAGAAATGTATGCTTAGAGTCAAAGAGACCAGAAAATTGATAAAACATCTTTGAATAATTTTGTTTCTTTGTAAACAGTCTAAATATTGATTTTCGAGCCACATGAAAGTACCTATCTGTACTGAGGCCTGAGTTCAGTTCACTATAAACTTGGAAAAGAAGAGGATTTACTCTCAATAAAGAGATGATTCACTATATCATTGCTTTATTATTCACTATACGTATTATAGTAGGGGAGCCCATGATGCTAAATGTGGATTTACTCGAGCGCGTCAGATAATCATAGGGGAGATACCTTGCATGCTTTTGAGTAACTCCGCCAAATATAAGCTCTCTACGTTGGTGGGTTTGTTAGAACAGCCCGTCAAAATTTGAAAGAAAACTAGTTACATGGACATACTCGAGCGCGTCAGATTGGCTACCAAGACAGTTTACAACTAGTTGAGCCTAGTTTCCTGGCTACTAGTCTATAAACATTTTGTTTCGTACATTTTTCTCAAAAAGAGCGATAGCGTCTTACCGATCTTGGCTTTACTTTGCAACTTTGTAACCCTCCCGCTCCCTTACCCACCGCTCAAATCGGCAGATTTTAGAAAATGTACACTCTTTAGCTGGTAACTAACCTACCTTTTATCATTATCTGACGCGCTCGAGTATGTCCATTTAACTAATTTTTTTTTTTACAAATCTGACGGGCTGTTCTAGACAAACCCCCTATATAGAGAGCTTATATTTGGTGGAGTTACTCAAAAGCATGCAAGGTATCCTTATGATTATCTGACCCTTATGATTATCCCTTATCAAGGCCCTTATGATTATCTGACACGCTCGAGTTACTACCCAAAAACACTCTGGGCTCCCCTACTATTATTTTTATACGTATATTGTTTGAAAACGTATATTGTTATACGTATACACGTATTATTGTTGAAACCAGCAATATTTTTAACTCCTCTGAGGGAGTATTTCACTCCTTGAAAATCGGAAATACTCTTTAAAAAACTAGTCAGTATTTTCACTCTTTGAATTTTTCACAAAGGTTTAGCATAAAAAATGCATCACGTGGCGCCACCGAAATCAACAAGTAATATTTTTCTACTCAAAACACCAACTGATCTCAGCGGAGACATTTTCGCCCGACTTCTGTCCAAAGCCAATTGCCAAAAGCCACGACACTCTAATTATCATACTTTTTGTGTTTTCATACAGCCATAGTAATTTTTTTTTCATTTATTGTTCTGATGCTTAGGGAGTTTGATTGCGGGTTTCGTGTCTCTGTATATGTAGTTCATACTACTTCCGTATTTCACTCCTCATAATTCAATTTCACTCCTAAAAAAGTCAAGGAGTATTTTTACTCCTCCAAAAAAATCATAGGAATAAGACTGGTTGAAACATTATGAAGTACCTGGAATGCTCTCTTACCGCCAACAAATTATTGTTTGTTTCTGTAATAATATCTATCATCAACAATTATTAAACCATTAAACGACTTCAGTGAAATTGAGCAATTTTAAAATAAAAAAATATTAAAGAAATAAATTAATTAAAGAAGTAAATTCAAACCAATTTAATCTCCATATTTCGTTTATCTTTTCATCGCTTCTTCAGTTGCTAATTTAGGTAACTTCTTGATTGTCAATCCTAATAATAAAATAGAAAGGTTATTTTCGAACATTACACGTTCCGAAAATACGACAAACTCACGGTTGAGCGACTGAGTAAACACAAACCCATCAAAACAAATTTTCCTTCCAAAAAAAGAAAAGCTCTAACCATCAACATAATCCGAGTAAATGATACAAAGTGAGGCAAAACAAAACACTTCCATGGAAGACAACCTCCATTACCAATTAACGGATCATTATCTGATTCATTCCCGATAATCGCTTTCTAATGCGTCCAAAAGCTAAAGAAACCCGTTAATCAGTCTTTTGTTCTTTCCAATTTATCTATTCTGTTCGTTGGAAGAAAAAAATAAACACAAAAAGCAAATAGAAGAACTGTTCCATCCTTTCTGAAAAACCGTCTCTCTTCGCCAGTCAAGCCTTCCTTCCAGAAAGCTCTTAGAAACATCTTCTCCCGAGCGTTGGAAAATCGGACGCCTAATTGACACCTAGATAAATCAACGATCAATGTGTGTCAAACACCTGTGAGGGGTATCTTTCTCGGAAACGTCGTGCGTGAAAGACTAAAGTGGTTTAATTGCTAGATGTTAACGACTTGTGGCCATACGATTTGTTAGATGTTTTTCCGTGGAGGAATATTATTTAGTTCAGATCCACTTATGAAGCTGTTGAGTTAAATTACTGTTTTTCTGTGTGTGATGCTCAATAGTTATTATAGGGAGTGGCAGTGCGGTATTTTAGGAGTTTTTCTATAGGAGCATATTTAGTTGAAATGGACAAAGGAAACTGTTGGCTCAAATTATTGAGAGTGGCAGGGAAACAGGAAATTAGTGTTCATTATAAATGTAAATGAGCTGCTTGCTTAGAATGTTATTGGCGTAAGGTCAAAATTACAAAATTTTGAGTTAGCACGAATTTGGGTTTTCTTTTTAGAATCTTCACATAGTGTAGTAGGTGTTTGAGTCAAAGCGAAATATTTGTCCGGTAAAATCAGCCCCAAAAATGTGTTCTTCATAGGATTAAAGCGTCGTTACAGAAACTTTCCAATTACTCAAAAAATTAAGTTCAATGAACCTACGGCAATGGATTCGAAGTAGATCAATTTATAAGTGTTTAAATTTTCTGCTCAGATGTTTCTTAATTAATGTGATATTTGGAGTGGGTTTAAATTTAAATAGAATCTGATACTGATAAGTATAAAGATATGAGGTTGGTTTAGGTTTTAATTTATTTTATAATAACCACAAATTACTATATTAATAAAATTTAATGTTATTAAACATTAATAAAAAAAAGGTATAACATGTTAATGTTCAACATTTTTAAATTCTCTTTAATCAATTAAATTAAATTAAAGAAATTAAAGTTTCTGGTTTATAAAAATGCGAAATATTGTTTCATCCAATTTAATAATTTTCAAACATAACTAAGCAAATTTCATTGTGTAATAGTGGTCCTATAATAAATGTAAAATATAATCTTCTCTCGTCATTATAGTTTAATAACAAATACCTACTTTTTTTTTTTTAATTTTATTTGTTGCTCTTTTAGCGTTGAGAGACATCGAGAGTTTACTGCACCCTTCCTACTCATTGTTTCCTTGTTTTCCAAACACGCTCGTTATTGAAAGAATTAATGAATGTCGTCTGTAAAACCAAGCTAGTTCGTTTCTATGCCATCAAATGCATAAGTGACTGCAGGTATTCACGATAGGTGTGCATGCAACGTGGTCATAAATACGAACTCAATAGAACAAGTAGTTAATAACCCTTTCTTAATGTTTTAATCCATTCCGTATTCGTCCTGAGATGGAGTTATATTGAGACGTAAAGAGAAGAGGTTGTTCCAACACGAGTGAGGATTAACTCAATTAAAGCGAGGGGATAACTACTTCCTGGATTTATTCCGTGAAATTACTCCGCACATGGGTAATTCAGTCATGGAATACACTAATTAACAATTAGATATCCGAGAAGACGGAGATGGAAAATTAATCTTAATTTAACACATCGAATTCATATGTTTTGGGCATTGGGGTTGTGATTAGGCCTTGTGAATACTGTGAGTAAAATTAGCTTTCTGTTAAATGTATAACTTTAAGAAATTCTGGGCACCCTGGTCTTATTTTGATAACATATTCCTCACCTATACTCCATTCATTTAATTATTAAGTTGATTAAATATTATACACGTAAGTTTAAGGATTAATCTCGAACTTAATTTTTCTTGTGCCAAACATATTTTATTAACTTTAAACTTAAAACTTAACTTAATATAAAAGAGATTATTCATAAAATGGCGTCACACAATTTTCAGGGGTTTTAACCCCCCCCCCTCTCCACATTGTCATAAAGTTGGAAAATTTCAATGGCCTTAAATCCAAATTTTAGATTTAAAATTTTATTCCCCTATTTTCTCGTTGATTGGGAATTTTATTTTATTTTTGGGCTATTTTATTATTGCAAATCAAAATTAATATGGGGAAAAAATCTCATTAACAGTAGTGAAAGAACAACTCTTGAAGTGTGGTGTCAAATAGTAATTTGAACTCTTTATCTCTATACCCTTGACATATTTTGTCTCACAAACAGAACCCTCTCACCTCCCCTGAAGTAATTTGTAAATTGATCCTCATTTACAAAAAAAAATTAAATAAACTTACAAAAGGTCATTATGAAACTATGAATAAATTTTGATTTAATGATAAATTTGAATGAACAGATTTTTATTTAATGATAAAAATGTTTTTTATTTCCTAAATATTTCGAATTAAAAACGTCATTACCCCGTTTTCACTCCATTGCTTCACAAATTTATTTTATTAAAGAGATAGTATTTTTTTTCTAACTCTTCTGAATTATGCCATTAAATTTTAAGCTTCTAAGCCTTATACAATATGACGATCTTCATATATTTAAAGTTTTATTAAAAGCTACCAAATAGAATAGCCTTTAAAAAGATCTTTGCTATTCTACAAACAATGCCCTTTGACGGAGACAACTATGTAAATACTTTTCGCTCTGATAATGAAGTAATGTTTTTAGATACAAGTTTTAAGCACGAACATAATTATTTTTGGATTAACTGACAAAACCCATTGTATTTAGCTGATTAAGAAAATTGTTTTTTTTTTCTTTTAAAGACTGTGGAAGACGTTTGAAAATGCACGGCTTATGTTGGAGAATTATTTACTTAGTTTATTTGTATTTTTGACAATTATACATTCGTAATCTACTTTATTTTGATGCTTTATTAGTAATGTAACGAGGGGATTACTACATTAAAAAGTATTGATGTTGACGAAGCCATACATGTATTTAAAAATACAAATAAAAGAAAAATTTCTAATTATAAGTATGAAACAATTAAAAAAGTATACTCATTAACGTGTTACATAAACTAATTTTCAAAGATTTTATAAGATGTTTTCCACCTATATCACAAATTTTCACACTATAATAACTTCACTCATTGTGATGTCGCACTTTTAAAACTGGAAACTTTTCTTAAATTAAGATTTATAATTTTATAGCTATTTTCATTTTACTTGGTACATTACGTTATGGGCAAAATGATACACCGGGTATTATCAATAATGCCCGGATTTATCATATTACCCGTAACATATATACAAATATACATACAATAACTCTTCTTAAAATCAAACAGTGCAACAAATAGATATCCTTAAGTAAAAACAGCCGAAGAACAGTTATTTTTCTCTCTTTCAATCTTACTTAATTAATGCCCTATAACTTTTAATGTAATGGTGTATCTCTGTCGTAAATAGGAGATTTATCATATATCTAATGTCAATGACTTGACCGCCTCAAACTTACGGGTTTTATTTCCCCGTGCATTTTATTCTTGCGAGCTTTGTCCTATCTTCCAATACGTCCAATGTGGCACTACTCAGCCAAGAAACGACACATTCAACTCGAAGTGTCCAGACGCAGACGTCGCTAACTTATTTTTCAAACAAAAATATTCGGCTGTAAAATTGAGAAACGCTATACTGCAATCGCCACACGTAGCAGATGAATACAAAAAAAAATGTCTTTGATCTATCTGAACAACTAAGATTGAGAAAATATATAAATAGTACTTATATTATCGATTGCTTTCAGGTGTTAAGTATTAAATATTATTTTTGAATGCAGCCATCTTTTGTGGTCCGATAAATCTTGAACGATGTTATTATTTTTTTTTAATCTTTAAATATTTGCCAAAGAAGTTGTCAATGGAAAAATGTTCAATAGTTTATCGTTAAACCAATGTAAATGTAATAGAAAAAACAGCTTTAAGACTTTTATGAAAACCTGCAGCTGTCCAAAATAAAATATCGAAATTTCATAGAAATTGTGATTCATTAGCTTGCAATATAATGCTTTGGTCTTGCATATAATACATGATCCTTTTTCTTTAATATTCAGTTATTTATAATTTCTGCCTACGATATGAATGGACACTAGATAATTTCATTCATTATGAGATCAGTCTAGATTTCGAAGCTGTGCAGGCCTCTTCTTCTATTCCTAAATGTACTTAAAACTTCCAAGTATTTTTATTTTCTGACGAAACCCGGGATGTTTTATCGGTTGAGAAACAATGCGATACATAAAAGTACTTAAAATAAAATCTGTTATGAAAAGTACTCGATTCGTAAAAGTATCGATGTATGTAAAAATAGGACAGTAAATTCCGGTAAAAAAAAATAAAAAAAAAAATTTTGCTTTACTCATGTAATAAATTTGTTTTTTATTGACCTGTATTTTCGTATAACCATAATACTACCTGAACTCAAGTGGGTTTTAAAGACTTTGAACGTTCTCTATCTCTGTTCCGCATGGACTAATAAATCGATTTCCATAAATATCCGGTTCTGCTTGGTATTCTTTCTTTCTTAGTGCATTGAAAAGATATTTCTTGCTGTGGAGAGAGTGAACTGACCGATTGCATGTCCATCCATTGTCTACCAAGGAAGGGTCGAGTAACTTGCGGAATTCGATGGATAGTGCGGCGTGTAGGATGATAACATGTTTTGAATGACAGTTTTGGAATGGACTGGTGCAGAGACATGAACTTTCCGTGAGAAGAAAACACAGTGAGGATTGGGAAACTAAAAATGGAGTGTTACCCGCAAAAGAGCATTAATAACTGCCACTTAAATGATTCCAGTAATTTTTCTATAAAATAAAGATATCAATAAGAATGTTAAGCTCCAGGGAATCATTATTTTTAAATATCCATTTGATTTGATTAATTCCTAAATAACCTTTATACCTAAGTGTTCATTTTGCACGTTGCGATACTGGCAAACCAAGCACTTCCAGCTACGGGGCCCCTTTTGCGGGGCCCCTTTTCCCGGCTTTCTGAAAAGGGAAACCGCTCATGCTTTGCAAACTCCAATTAACACCTCCGGTGGGGTAATGCATTGGCTTTCTGCTTTGTCCGAAATGTTATACCATTGTGAACGATGTCGTCCTTCCTTCATTCAATTTCGTGTCGGTTCCGTCTTTATGGATGATATAACACCTTTGGTTGCAGATTTTCTTCTGTTGGAAAAAATGAATAGGATTTTGTAATTACTTTTTATGTATGACATTATTTTTTTTAACAAAATCAAATTCATCCCAAACAGCTCAAACGTTCAAGATCAATCAATTTTCATATCAACTTTTGTCATTTATGGCCTTATTTCGTTTACTTCTAATCAATTTTAATTTAATGTTGTAATTTAGCTATTATCTTATTTTACCTTTTAAAAACAATTTATTTCAATACTGCTTAGAACCACTTTCATAAAGTTGAAGTATTTTTAAAATTAGCCGAATCAATTTTTGTATTTTTGGTTTTAAATCAGGAAAGTACCATCAGAATTGAAATATGGTTCAAGTCCTTTTCCGTCAGAGTGGATTTTTCATTGAGAAATTCACTAATGAAAACCTCTCCCATAGTTTTGAATCTATCTCCTCTTATTTTTTGACAACCGCTGTGACTGATATGCATTTCTTCTGTCAATTAATCATGGTAAATAATGTCTTATGATTTCTTTCCTTTGAGGAAAGAGTCGATCAATTAAATGAAGATGAGTTTGATGTCGGTTAACCAATAGAATACAGCCATGCAATGGTTTGTAGAGATTAATAGTTTCTGTCGGAATGAGTTTAAGGATTTTATGTGTCATCATTAATTTCATACATAGATATTGTTTTGAACTAGTTGGGTAGCCTCAGTTACTATTAATCCCAGACAATGGACTCTAACCGCCTATCTGGTTCGAGACTTCACGGAACCAACACGTGACCTAAAACTGAGCTTGCGATTGGTTACCACATATACTACACTAGTAGATCTACTAGTATAGTATCTGTGGTAACCAATCGCAAGCTCAGTAGGTCACGTGTTGGTTCCGTGTGACGTCAGACGGTTAGAGTCCATTGTCTCTGTGATCTTTAGTGATATAAATATTTCATGTCAGTAAATAATGTAATATTTAAACATGTATGACATGTTTATCCTAGTATATTTCTGTATGTCTCTTGTGCATTTAATGTTTGTACCAGGGAATCACAGTCTTGTCCTATTTTCAATGCGAAACATTTAAGTGAATAAGCTTTATATTTCTCCTGTGCTAAAGAAAATTTAAATTAATTACAATACTGTTAAAAACTTCTTAATGAAGTATTGATTGTTCGGTTTTAAAAAATAGCTAAATCATTATCGATATATTTATAAAATAACGCGAAACCCATTCGGATATCATTAACATAAATAATCAAATTTTTAAATATTTAAAAGTTATTTTATAACATGTAGGTTAAAACCAAATCTTATCATTTTTATTTCTTGGAAAATTTTCATCTTTATCAGAAAAGTTAATGTAAATGAGAGGTCCTCAACCTTTACGAAATGAGGAAACGTAGGGACCTTTAGGTAAAAGTAGGTTCAGAAATAAAAAAAAATACATTATAATCAAAATTGCGACGATTTTTAATAAAGTCATGATTACAGATCAAACACCTACATTATAAAAAAAATATCCAAGAGGATAACAATAATAACAAATTCAATTCTCCGGGGGCACCACTCCTTGTTCCAAGGGAAGAAAGACTTCAGCTGTGTTCTTTGTCTCACATTGAGTCCAACCCTATCCCTTGCGGGGGTTCCGAGAAAACTCCAAAAATTATTAAACTTCCATCAATCTGCATAATAAGCGTTATCTGATGTAACTCGAGATGGCCGGTCGACCAGTTTAAGTTGAATGACTCCGACACGAGCTACAAAAAGCCCAGATATGTTCTTTCAGTGAGTTTTAATAACTAGTGTTAACTATTCTTTAGGGTATTTGAGTTTCCTGTATGCACCAGGGACATCTGCTGTCGAATAATTGGGTTCACGGTTTTTCTGGGGATGTCTGTGGTTCATCCTGTCTAACCCAATTATATTTGAATGCGCTATGGATTGAATCCTCGCTTATATTCAGCAAATTAAAAGGCATTAATTATATACGTTTAATGCTGTGAACTCTCTGCGAAAGAAGCCTTAAATGTAAAAAGCTTTAATATACGCCTTATTAAGGTTAGGGTGATTTTGAGTCCATTATATTCCTGTTGGTTAGACTAAATAGGCGTCCGTGACTTTTTAAAAATGTTATGGTCAAAGGAGTATTTAAAATTGTGACTCCACAGGTTGTTGTTCACAATGTAGGGCAAAAAATAAAAGGACTAGGTAAATTGCCGTTTGAAAAGTTTACAGGGATTAAACATCAAGGTGAAAATTTTCTTAATTTCAAAAGTGAAATAACTATTTTCATGAAAGAGAGAAACAAAAATTCACAAGTTTATACTTCTTTCCCTTCTCTATAACTTTTTAACGCTAACAAAATGTTCAGAAACATTTAAAATTTCTACAAATTTTTAATTTCGATGTGATGGACACTTCCCTTTTGAATGAAATGCAAGGATTTAATGAGTCAAAACAATTTGAATGGTAGTAAAAACATAAAATTCGTATTAAAAGCATAATCCCTTTGAACAAACAACTACATTTGGTTTCTAAATTTCTTCCATTTATACTCTAATGAAGTATACATGATGTTCATTCTTAAAGTGAACTTCTAGCTAGTTTCTAAGCCGATCGTTATAGATCCATACTTTCAATCACAAGAAAAATGTTCAAGAAGAAGAAATGAATGGTAATTCATAATCGAAAAAAGGTATGAAATTTAAGACTTTTATATGCTCCGCTGGTCCTATCAATCATATTTATCAAAAAATATTCATTATCTTTTATGTTTGAAGTTTTTTTTAACAAGCAGGGGTCATACACAAATATACTTGAGATTAAAATTATCGTTAAATAGTAGTTTTATTGTTCAAATTTCACTTTGAAGATAGTCCCTCAAACTGAGAGATTTAGAGTAGAGCTTTTTGCTTAAAAATCAGGAAATTCAAAGCGGTATTACTCGGTCAATTCTTTTCGTAGAAGTATGGAATGAATTTTTTGTTCAATATAAATAATGTTTTCCTAAATACGATTAACATAGGACCGGGGCACTATATAAAAATTTAAATTTTGTATTTTTATTTAAAATTTTTTCGACAAAAAAACCAACAAACATAATGGACTCTAACCGCCTATCTGGTTCGAGACTTCACGGAACCAACACGTGACCTACAACTGAGCTTGCAATTGGTTACCACAGATACTACACTAGTAGATCTACTAGTGTAGTATCTGTGGTAACCAATTGCAAGCTCAGTAGGTCACGTGTTGGTTCCGTGTGACGTCAGACGGTTAGAGTCCATTCTTTACTTCATTTTTAACATTTTTGTCACTGGATGAAAGTAATATAGTCATACTGACAGGAGAAAAACTTTTGACGTCTTATAATATTGTCGCGATTGTCATGGGAACGGATTTTTCCACTCAATTAACAGGGGTGACGGTAATTCATAAGCGATGAACAAACGTTTTGTGCAAAACCTGCGTGGCTATCATTTGGGTTTGTACTTCTTTTCAGAGTTTTCGTTTTTCTGTCGAAGTTTTTCTCATGGCGATATGACTGTATGCATTTATACCGAAGAGTGGAATGCCTGCATAACAGTTTTCATAAGTATTCGAATTCCACGGTGAACACAGGGGGAAGTGTCAACTAACTTCATTCTTCTATAGCTGTCATCCTTTCCGTTTGTCGCTTCAGAACGTTGATCGCACAAAAATCTCTACAAAAACCCCTCTGTTTGTTCGATTCAAAAGTCCCACTCCTACAGATCAGTCTTTATCTGCCCCTTGCCACTTCCTGAACAGTAATGATCACCGTTCATATGTTCTTGGAAACGCGTGTTGCGGCGGCCGTGATTCCATGCACCAGTAACCGATCTAAAACCTCGATAGAGTGGCTGCACGGACTGCTGAATGCCTGGAGGCGACATGTCCTGGCGATCGAGGGAAAGCTCCAGGGACTTACTAGAAATGACGATGAAGCTAGTGTTTTAATAGTATTATGATAGTAAGGACAGATTTAAATATACTTTTTTTATTTCTTGAAAAAAATTGTTTTTGATATGAGAAGCTGTACAAGAGAATATGTACAATAAATTATGTTTATAAATTATAAGAATGAAAATTTGAGAAAAACTAATGTTATTAAACAAGTATGGAGTAAAAGAAGTAAATAAGTTTTTTTTTAAGTACTATATATTTTTTATTTATATGAAAAGGGTTAGAAGGGGATGAGTCAGTCTTCTGATGAGACCCTGAAGTATTTTTGATGTAGTATCATTATGACTGATTTTATTTGAAATGACATCTCTGACTTTGATGATACATTTCCTAATGTTTCTATCTATGTATTAAATATTCTTTCTCATAAGCATCATAGAAAACTGGACATCAAACCAGTCTTGCGTTTATAAAAACTGTGTCTGATCAACCAGCAAAAAGCTATTCAGAACCCCCAAAAGGCTACATAAACCTCTGAATTCAAAATATTTTAACTAAAATATAGTTTTGGTTATTATTTCATGGAAAATAACTTACGTGGAAGAAATAATATTAAAGAAATATTATTTTATGGACATTTTTCTTTTTGTACCGACACTGGACTTGAAGAAACCTTACTCGATGAAAGTCTCATTTGATTTAAGCGTCTATAAATTCATTTTGATATTTTTCTCTTAAAAGTAGAGTCATTTTTGGAAATTTGGGACGCTATAAGCGACACCCAAAAAGGACCGCTCTTGGTACACTGGAAAAATTTCAAGGAGGAAAGAAATTAGTATAGAAATAGTCATCAAAATTTCGGGTGGGAAATTGAACTTATAACCCCCTCTTAGATATGGTGGGGAACACTTTGGTTATTTCTGGTTTTATGGCACGATGTCTCTTGTAATATTTCTACCTTAATTTATTGTTGATAAGAATTGTTTCGTCCAAGTTAAAAACAGCTTAATAATTTACACATTCTAGAATTCCATTTCTACAATTCTATTTCCAATACGAAAATATTTACAACAATGAATAATTGCAACAAACTAAAAGTTAAAACAATAAGTAATTCTATATCACTAGTTCGTCACTACTACTGAATCACTACTCCACAGTTTAAGTATTCACAACATCCATATAAAAACATTCTGCGCCAATAAAGATTAGAGGGGTCACTAAGGATTTTGGTGACCACATTAACAGGGTCTATTAAACGAGACAAAAGGGACGAAAGAGCGTATATATTTGCTCGGTCCCCATTTCCGAAGGAGTCACTCGCAAATGCTCGCTCGGCCGTATCGGGTGTTCTCGTAGGGATTACCTCCCTGCGGTGCGATGCACGTACTACCTGCAATCACCGGCGCGCGCCTGACTCGTGCGGCGGCGGTAACAACCGCTACAGGCCGGGCTAATGACGATACAGAAACCGGTATATCGACGAAGGACAAGTTCACGGGGATGTCGGACCAACCGCTTCGAGGGGTTCGAAGAAACTTAAGGAGAAATTTATATAGGTTGAGTCGTGTTGAAAAGTCAAATTGCCCCGCGAATGGATCCTAATGCATGGGTTTGGGGCATTCGAGTGTGTTTATTGCCGTATTTTGCTGTTGGCTTCTCTCTCTATTGGGTTGTGATTATTTTTATGGGGTTATCCTTTAACCCTTTCCAGGATGGTGGATCGGGTACGCCTACTGTGGGATGGAGAAGGGTGATTCGTGAGTTCGTGGCCAATTGGATGTGGTTTAATTATGGGGTTCGGTTTTAAAGTTTATGAAGTAGGCTTTACAATGGATTGGAGACAGGTAGAATAATGCCAGGTTACTGAGGTAATAAAAACACAAAGCCGAAATCTTATGTGTGACTCTTGGATAAGCATGATGTAGAAGAAAAGTATATGGCACGAATAGCTTTTTTCCTGTATCCTGTTTAAATATAGAAGTTGGGGTAATAATGTTGGTGTTGGGTTACAGAATACTAGATAAAATATAAACTTCAATATAGTGGTTTAAAAACTTTTTTAATTCATAAGGTTATAGCATGCATTAAGAGAGTCCCGTACTTTTAAACGTTTTTTTTTTACTTTTAAAAAAAGTAAGATGAATCTCATGGAGTCAAACTCCGCTATAGTAAAACCAGGGACCTAGTGAACTGTCCTGCTGTAATGAATCATTACATTTGTCCCAAATGAACAATCAAAATGATAATATCGGTTATTGTGAACCTCCAGTTTATTAAGTTTCATTGGGGTTCACTATCTCAGTGTTCAACTGTATCTACAGTTTGAAACAGGGTTTGAAAGATGTTTCTTTTAGATATAAATTTTTATTTTTATTGCGAAAGTGGAAGTTTCCATTTATTTCATTTGGTAAATCGTTAAAAGGACTGTCCATTTAAAATTATTATTTTCTACAAGTTTTAATAGTGTTAAATACTTATGCAAGTTTTACCTGCTTTATACTTTAAAGGATGATTACAATCAATTTAAGAAAATTATTATTAATAAAGTCCCATTCTTAAAAATTTCAGAAAAAAATTCTATGTGTTATTAATATTTATTCATTAATTTTCTACCCAAAAAATAATCGTGTACACATTTTATTTCCACAAAAATTATTTTCCGTCGAGCCGGAGTCGAACCAGCGACCTATGGATATCAGCTACTTCCAACTACAGTCCACCGCTCTGCCAACTGAGCTATCGACGGTTGTAATATTATGAATCTTAAACCTACTTAAATACGCTCCAAGGAATTCATTGGCATACTTACAGCACAAGTCGTGTTTGATCTCCCAGCGGCAGCGCTCACAACTAACAGGAGAAAGCGAAGCCTCCAATTCGGAGAATTTTCTTCTCCTCGTTACCAATGGCTACCTAAATACACAATATACCTCTTGATACCCCCATATCATTCTATAAACCTTACCAATGACATAGTATAGTGTTTGAAAAATATGGGATAGTCTAATGTGGAATCTGACAAATGTGGGACGTCCATAATCTCTTGGGAAAGGAATCTTTAAGCCTTCATAAAAGTTACCGAAGTGTTATTAAATTAAGCATTAATAATTTAATTTAATTCGAAACATTGACATAAATTTTGATTTCTTTCGTACTTTTCTCTTTTAATAATCTTAATAAAATAAAATTTCCGTCGAGCCGGAGTCGAACCAGCGACCTATGGATCTCTGCACGCGTCATACTACAGTCCACCGCTCTGCCAACTGAGCTATCGACGGTTGAGTCTTCACCCCGAATAGGAAATACCTACTTGTTTTTGTTATATGAGTTATAAGTGCATCATTCATCTGCCTTTCACGCCAGCAGTCTGCGCACTGCTCCGTCGTGAGTTCGATTCTCACCTCGCCCCTGGGTGTATTTTCCTTCTTTGTGCCAGTAAAAATTCTGTTGTGTCTGTCTTACTTGACGAAGGTGTATAAGCGGATCCTTGAGATCAAGCACACATACCGGAAAATATATGTAACCAAAAAACCAAACCAAACCAGTGCATCATTCTTGGAATGCGAGATGCGCGTTAAGGTATCATCATATTACGCTCGGTATTTTAAGGACAGGGCAACGAATCTCCACCTAATGAAAGACAAGATATTCTATCACCTTAATCTGAAAGTAGTATTTCAGCCATATTCATAAGTCTCAATTCGAGACCTTGAAGGTAGCAAAAATTAAAGGACCATTGTGTTCTCACCCAGAAGCTAAAAGGTCCGGAAGCCGTATTCAACACCCTCTTTCCACCCTCCCCTGCGTATTGTTCTGAGTCGTGTAGTTTACCTTGTTCTCAATTACTGCAACTCGTGAAGATCGTTTGCGAGAGTTTTGATTGTCTCCAGGGATCAAAGTGTCACTGCAACAACACTGATGGCGGTCCAGATTGAAGCGTGCAAAGGAGTCGTTAAGCGAGACCTTTTGGTGTTGATGGGTTCCGATTGGTCCCACACTTGTACACCTCTCGCCATGGCCAAGACCTTAGTGCTGAAAACTTAATGTATTGTTGACTGCATAGCATTATTTTTATCGGTTTTCAGCAGGGGTCGGCAAGTAATTTTGTTTGGGGTGTAAATAATTTTGAAAATTTTTATCGAGTCCGGAGAAAGTAGCTCTTATTACTACTACTTTGAATTCTTATATTCAGATACACATATATTTTATAAAGATTTTAATATGAGTACGGTACCTGCTTAGTTAAATTGTTCAAATAAAAAAAAACTGTTTATTGCTATTAAAACAGTAATTTTTTACTGTTTTTTACTGTTAACAAAAACAGTAATTTTTTGAGTAACTTTATTGGAACAATCAAGTTACTCAAAAAATTACTTTGCAAAACATTGATAAGGATATGGCCCAAACGAATGGCCGACCGTCCACAAGAAAATGTTGAGGGTGGTGGGCAAGGAATTTGTATTCTTCTCCGAAAAAATGTGCAAAACCTAGATTTATTGACTAGATATTATTATGATTTATTGACTACATACTAATATTACAGAGTTTCTCCTAAATTATATGACTCAAAATCATTGAATGAACTTTTTTGAAATTTGACCATTTAAAAGCGGGTCAAACTAATTTTTGTTGTGTAAGAATACATATTAAAAAATTTATGACAATGTCCAGTCAATTCAAGTCATGCCAAAAAAAAATATTCTTTTTCCCTACACATACTACCCCAATCAACCATTTCATCTTCAATTGACTGGAAAATACATATTATTAATACCTAATCAATTGCTTTCTAAGGCCTACAAGTATATAAAACTAGTCCTCAAAACAAACAGGATTTTTACTTTTTAAAATTCGAAATTTGCTCAAATTCCTTTAGTTGAAACAAAAAATAACTCAAAAACTTACTTTTTATAGAATCACGATTTTACAATTCTGCGATTTAACAGAAACAGTCAGAAAAACTACATAAAAAGCCAGTGTTTCTGTTTGTCATCCAAGCATAGTTTCCAGATCTAATTTATCTTTTCAATAACTTAAAAAGATAATAGGAAACCGTTTATTTTCAATACAGTTTTGTACTTCATTTATGTTGTTGGGGTAAGAAATAACTTCTTATTAACACAAAGCATCTATAAAATGTTCGATAACATCTATAGGTCTCTACTTCATCGTTTGTTTCTAAAATGGTCAACAAAATGTAACTGGATGAACCAGGCTTTAAAGTGAAAAATGCGTACAAAACCATGTAAAAGTTGACAAGTAATAAAGAAAATAATATAAATATCCTCTTCCTAACTGTTTCGGTCATGTCCTCGAACTTACTCTCCGAAATTGCATAACCTTTAGTTTAGCAGACAACGAATTATAATTCAGAAATAACAAAATTAACATAGAGAGAGTGTCCTTCGTTTAAAACTGTTTTCCAACCATGAAAATAACAGGTATACGTGCATCTTTGTTCGGAAAAAAGAAATCCAAGTGGGTAGTCACCTGACTGGGCACAGCCGACTGAAGCCGGTTTTCCAAACCTTCGTTCGTCCTCACAAGTGAGAAAAACATTTATAAATCACTGAATAATCGCTATAAGTACGTATTTTCTATCAGTCCCTGTTAGTATGCAATAAAACTCCAATCTCTCTGGCTTGCATTTAATTAAATGAATCCCGAAGGAAGGGTGATCAGGATTATCCTTTATTTTTTATAAATTATAAAATTTTAGATTCGCCCGGATTTTGGTTACTGTTTAGATTTATATTTGGTAGGGTTGTTGCCTAGTTAAATGTTCAGTAATTGGCCTGTATACAGGGTGATTCGTAATTACGTGGACAAACTTTGCAGAGGTGTAGAGGGGCCCTAGAAAAGCATATTTCGAATAGGAAAAGGGGGGCGCACATGCACCGTTAAAGAGCTAGGGCCTAATGTAGTGCGATGGCGTTACAAAAGGGGGTTTTCCCAAGGCCCGTTTCTCGAAACAAAAGATAATATAATGCAAAAAGTTATTGCATGAGGTACAGCAGTATCCGTACTACCTACACCACAAATTTAATAAAAATTGGACCACTTGTTAAATCGTGGGGTTAGTTTTAAAACGTGCAATATTAATCTTTTAGCCAAATAATGGAGTTCCCTTAATAGTATTTAGAAAAATGATGATCGGGGAAGGAATTTTCAATGATCATACAGTTTCAATGATCAATGTATGATCATTGAAAATTCCTTCCCCGATCATCATTTTTTAAATACTATTACACTAATGTAAGGGAACTCCATTCTTTGGCTAAAATATTAATATTGCACGTTTTAAAACTCACCCCACGATTTAGCAAGTGGTCCGATTTCTATCAAATTCATGATGTAAGTAGTAAGGATACTGTTGTTGCTCATGCAATAAATTTTTTCATTTTATTATGTTTTGTTTCGTTACACGGGCCTTGCCAAAGCGTACTTTTGCAACGCTCTCGCACTACATTAGGTCCTAGCTCTTTAACGTTACATCTGCGCCCCCATGATTTCTCGAAATATGCTTGTCTAGGTCCCCTCTACCCCCTTGCAAAGTTTGTCCACGTAATTACGAATCACCCTGTATAGGAAGTAGCCCCGAAAATGCCTTCGCCCAACGTAATCTTACATAGAGACTTACTTTACTCTATATTATCTCAGTTATAGGCCGACTTACACTACTGTTTTTCCGAGCAGCTCATATTAATGATGGGGATTATGTGAAGTTTTTTTTACTGAGGTCATTTAAAGATGAAGTGATGGTAGAGAGCTGAATTCATCTGAGAAGAATTGATGATAAGTAATGTAGGTAGAGGCTGTAAATTGAAAAAGTGTCTGTTTTGTTGTTTATTTTTTCGTCAGGGTGAGGGTGAAATAGTTTAATTCCATCTAAATTTAAAATAGTTAAAGGCCATTGCAAGAAGCTTATATTTGTGCTAAAACATTTATCAATTACTGATAAAGATTTACTTAATCAAATATTAATAAGTCATTTTCAGATTTTACAAATAATGATAATATTATTTGTTAAATGTAACAATAATATCAGTGAGGCTCTTTCGCAACTCTTTCTACAACCTGCGAAAATGTTTCTGTGGTTACGAGGGGTCATTTCAATGATTTCGTATCAAAAGACAACATAAGATTTCGAACGCTGACTGTACCTCTAACGGCTGTATTCACCACTAAACTGACCTAAGGTTAACCTGAAATCAAAACTTTTAATTGGTAGTAAGCAAATTTTAAGCCAATCAGGAATCAGGGTTGCCGAAAAAGTTGATTCCAGGTTAACCTTAAGTTTAACGGCCATATTCACCAGTGGTGAATGTGGCCGTAAAACTGCATGGCAGGCATAGGAGGATATACATATACATGACCATTTCTGCTGTTGTACTGGATAAATAGAAGGATACTCAGGGTGGAGAACAGTCTAAAAAAGCTTATGAGTTAGTTCTGCATGGGTTGCCTGACGCAATGCTCGGAATTATCCCTCAGTTCTTCCGAAGGAACCTACACCCGCGGACGTGACCAGAAAATAATGAGTGGGGAGATTCTATCGCTCTTTCAATGCTATTATTCACCGTGTTTTCATTAAAAGATCAGCTTGTTGTGTGTGTTAAACTGGTTCTCTCCGGATACTCTTTGCTTTTCACATCCGTTGTTTTCCGAGTGCTCCCTTGGAATGAAAATATCGTTTCTTTGTGTGTCTCCGTGAAGGTGACAGTAAACGAGGGGTGCTGGTAGTCGCCCAGGATGTAGGATTCATTGTCACCAGATTAGCATTCGCAGTATGACGTAAATCTTGACGAGCTATTAACGGAACTATCTATGTGTAAATGTGTATCTTATCTATAGGCTAAAAACTGTGCAAACAGGGAATCTAACATAGATTCATTATACTTCATACTGTCATAATTTTACATTTCACCTTTTACTATTAGATGGAAAGATTTGGTATACGTAGAAATAATAATTAATATTTTTATATTAATATTTATGATGATCTCTAACTCTTATACGTATAACAGAAAGCATTTTTAACATTTCCAAGAAATTCAATAAAGAGTAAATTTATTGACTTCATAAATACAAATGAACTATAATTTACTTTAAATCGTTAAAAATGTTTATAATTTCAGTAAAGAAAATATTTAACATACTATATATAGTGCTACATATACCAATGTTCAAGCCTCTTTAATTTATATTTTTACCTCTTTCAGTTAAGGCAGAACGGGTTTTTGGTAGGAAATGGACAACTGTGTGGGGGGGGTGCTAGAACCTAGCTAGAAACAGAGGAAGAAGTTTTTGGGTGAAATCAATTGGGTACTTTTGTCGTTTTCTTTGTCCAATTTTTGACTTTCGGAGGTACATCCTTAATACCCTCCTTAATTTATTTGTTATTCCTTGAGGGGTAAAATATCAACGCAAAAATATAGGCAAGTTATCAGAATTAAACTAATAAAGTTTATAGGTTTTAAATTTACGTTAATTAATTTTCGGTCACGTTTTGTCCATTGTAAGATTTTCTGCTACATAAGAGTGTTAACTACTCGTAATTCATAAAAATATGTTTTGTTTGAACTTGAATTTCCTCTTTCATACATCAAATAAATACTAATTACATCTCAAACCGAATACCTTACAATAAAATCTGCAGAGTGTTGTGTTATATCATTCAAATTCCTTAGCATAAAAAGGCACAAGTCTGCAGAAGTCACTTTAAGTCTCCATTAAAACCGTGGCATACACGCATACCTTATGAATATATATTAATGTAGTAAATCATGTCCGTGCATCCTCAGTTATTAATAGCTTGTTTTCTTGTGTGGCAGCTGTACTCCTATTTTCTCCAGAGACAAGAATCGAGAAAGGAGTGGGCTAAAATTGATTGCCCGGATTCCGAGTAATCGTGCCCAAGTTAAAATTACCGTGTAAGCCTGTCTACCAAATTTATGTGCAACAGGTTTGAATTTTTACAGATGGAGCTGTTAGTCTTCGAGTAAAAAAAAATGTTGGCTGCTGTGCTGTTTATTGAGGAGTTACTATGGCAAGTGCATTGAAAACTATTCTGGTGTCCATTAATTTATACAGAAATAGGAAAGGAGTTTAAGTTTTATTATAAGAGATGTCTTGAAAGACAGATTAAGAGAAAATATCGGTTCAACGTAACCCATGTAATCACGCCATTTCTTTCAGAAAGTCACCTGAAAGTGACCTATGAAAAGCTTTGGTGAATGCACAGTTAGCCAAGAACGATGATTCTTAAATCTTACTGCGTTGAAACTTCTAGGATAAGTCACGTATGTTTGTTACTATGCACTCTGTAAACACTGTTGTAAAGTTTTAATTTTACTAGTTTGGAGGGATTATGATTAGGATGGAAGGGATTAGGGATCCTAGTAATTTGGGATTATTCCCAATCCCAAATTACATCACCTGATAAGGGATTCCTGCATGTGTGACACAAAGTGATAAGGGAAAAGGGAGTTTAAAGTTAGAGACGTTTATGAAAACTTCTTCTCATCTGTGTGCTGGTTCAATGCTTAAGTAGGAAATTTCCTTGATTTTTTTTATTCAACAGTGGTGATGAAATTAGTTTCTAAGTAGAGAAAATTGTGAAATAAAAGCTCTAAATATGTAGCATCATAATGAGGGTGGATATCACTGAAATGTGAGAGAGGAAAGGATGGATAAAACCTCCTAAGTCGCACGACTTAACCGGGGAATGGCTCCTAAATCATTTCATCAGGTGTTTTTCTACGGAGAGAGACAAAAAATTTATACTTTCCTGACTCTACTCCTCTTTATAATTCTTTTTTAAAATTCAGTAATCTACGCTTTTATTGGAAAAATGGTCATTGTGGTTTTTATTACTTTTTTTTGCTTTTTATTTGTATAAATACTTTATCTAATGCTTGCAACCTCTTAATGATTTTAACTAACACAGAACAATATTTATAAATAATATATAATAATAGTTATATTTTTGTATTATTTTCAAATACAACTCCTTTAGGTTGCCCATATGGGTTTCTGACCCCTGGGCAACTCATGTCTTCCTGTTGTTTTTTTTTCTTCTTATATTTCGTGTGTGTGTGTTCCAATTGTTAAATGTGCATGTTGTGTTTGTAATAAATAAATAAAGAATTTGAAAAAAAAATGTTCAGCTTTTAATAAATGCTCATAAAGTTTCGGAAACTCTTAAGATTCAACGACACTTTTAGATTTCGCAATCGAAAAGTGTTATAAAGCGTGTTCCACCACTTACCACCTTAATTGTTTCATTGTACGTTTCCCAGACAAATTACTACTGTAACCAATATAAAATGATAACCGATTTTGCAACTCCATCAATAACTCTACTGATGTATCTAAAGGGCAATCTAAATCGACTCGATTCAAGGTCAAGATCCAGAAAAAACTCAACTATCAGCTGCATCCCTAAACGGGCAATTTTTTCAATCAGCATTAGAACACCTAAGCCCCTGGCTCATTATTTTGATGGTATTTTGACTACCAAACTGGCAACACGACGTGATTAGAGTCGGATCATGACAGGTAACAATTGCTTACAATGGCTGACATGAGAAAGTAATTTATCGAATAAAGCTGACCGGCCTTCAGAAGTGACAGATAATGAACCATCAAGTTGCGCCATGATTTGAACTTGAAATTGTAAATGAGAGACTTTTTGGATCTCTCTAGAATATAATGTGGGCATCGGATTTTGTTCTTATATGTAAAAGATATTTAAATTTGAAAAGTAAGAGTTCAAATAGTGAATGATGGATTATATTTTAATCTATAAACATAGAGGTTTTTTCGTCAGTTTAAAAAGTTAATGTAAGAATAATTAATGTCCCATTTAACATTTGTTGAGGAGAAAATCAAACTAATCCCAATACCCCCGCCTCTTGCTGAATATAGTGAAGGGCTTGTGTTTATTCTCACTTGCAGTAATAACTAAATAATTTTTTTTCGAATAGAAACGGATATCCATGAAAGTAAATTTCTTTCAGAAACGAACTGGACCGAATAAAATACTACTTCGCATCTTTAACAAGCATATTTTACCTTTCACCTTTTCATACATAATGGCTCTGGTCTCCTCATCCTTTAAACTAGAGCATGAGTGATGAGTGGAAAACACTACAAAATAGCTAAATTTAAGATAATTTTAATATTTTTTTATTACAAACGCATGAAGAAACCTTCATGAATGAAATTTTGTACAGTAAGAATTCCAAGTCTCCCTTCGATTTCCTTGTCTTATATTTTTTAAAGGACTGGGTGGTATAGATCTGCTAGGTGTATGCACAATTGCTTTGAGGAATTTGAGAAGAAAAGCATCGTGTTTTTCTCGAGTTCCTTTCAAATCATATGCATTAAAAAAAAGAAATTTAGTAAACTAATAGAACAATTTGATTTTTCCAGTGTTTTAGGGTAGTTAATTAATCTAATGACTCTCCATCTGGACAAATTCCGAGTCCATCCTCTCCTTTTTTTTAAATTTCCTACCCAAATTACACTCTGCGGCTCTTTTTTTAAAAAAAACCTCTTGGCGCCACATAAATCTGAAAAACAGGACACCCTTCCGACACCCCTGACCTAACTCTCTCTGTTATTGTCCCAGAAAACCCCGAAAACACGCGCAGTGTCTCGACAACACCACGATGTTGTAAAAAAAAAGAGTTGAAAACATCGAACCACCACCGTCGCAAACCCCGATCGCTATTTCGTCAGGCCTTCACCCTTGGTCGGTATAAAAATACCCTCATCCGAGAGCGAATGTAAATTACAACCACTCTCCTCCTCTGCCAGATCAACTCGTCTTAAAAATAGACGACAGACTTCGATTTCTCAACGGAAGCCTCTTTAACGAGTTTAATGGCTGTTTACGCGGCTTGTCTTGGCATTATTTTTAACAAAGCATAAAGTAATCAACAGGGCTTATTTGCCTTAAATTATTGAATCAATGCAGCTTTCTCTTTTTACCGGAAGCCAATATGTTGTCTTATATTAAGTTGTTTGAAAATAAAAATAGACGACAGAAACGTAAATAACAATAATTTAACATCTGTTTAAAAACGTTATCACCCTCCCGAATGAAACTGTTTTTTATCGGATGACTAGTGAATTTTTCAGGTTTTATTTATAAATGTATTCTATTCTCAGAAGCCAGAACCACTATTTTTTGGCCCATCCATTAATTTTCAGGTTTTTATTCCATTTTTTTTTATTGAAATTTGTCTCTTACGTTGTTTTATATTTAGGTTGGTGTTTCTCTTTTGTTTTATTAGATATAGATTCTTATTACACTGCGACCTCAAGAGCTGGGATTTAAACAAATCCAATTTGTCCCTTAAATTTTTTACTCAATATAATTTCCCCTTAAATACTGAAGAAATCCAACAGGTGAAAAATATACCTATTTATCCACATTGACTTTTTTCTAGAAATTTATCGCTATTTAAACGTTATTACTTGACAATCAACAATTAATTCTATGATAACTTCCTAATGATTCTACGTTATAATTTAAAAAGAATCAAATTGGCAGACTTAAATTTAATTCAAACAGCTCCCGAATAATCTCTATAATGAGCTCTAAGAATTAGAATGAATTCAGAGAAATACAGGTGGGTCAAATTGCTATTTCTTACTAATGTGTTATTTACCATTAAATAACATAACATCATAATTTTGCGTTTTCGACTCTAACTTATGACAAGTAAAAGTGAGTTATTTTCAAAGAAAAATTCTTTTTTCCGCACACATTAATCACTAATTCGTTTAACTCTTCCCTCTTGAGAGTGAATCTCTGTTTCTATCCCTACCTTTCATTTTCTCTCTATATTTTTTCTCTCTCATATCTTCTCCTCTCTTTTCACCTTTCTTTGTTCCTGTCTCCTATATTTTTTCTTCCTCTTCCTTCTCTATTGTTGTAGTACTATACTTTCCTTATTACTTCTCCCTATATATTCCTTCTCTATTCCATCACTCCCTTTTTACTCCATACTTCTTCTCATCTCTTTCTATTGTTTCTCCTTCCTCTTTCATCTCTCTCTTGTTCTCTCTCTACGTTTTTTTTCTCTGATACTGATTCCCTGTTTTTCTTTTATAAAAAAAACCTCCTGTAAACATGGTCTACATCTAAAGACCACCTAAATAGGCAACTGTCTCCAGAGACATGTCGCGTCTCTCCGCAGTTTCGGCGGAGACACCCGATGAAAAACAGAACAATTAAGACTTGGAATGGGTCCTGCTTGTTTTTGCTCGGCTAATTGCATAAGACGGGGTTTTTAAACTGTTGTCCTCTCGGTCGTATTTCAAGACGTTTTCAAGTTCAGAATGGATTGAAGCTCGAAATACGACGGTAATTACTTTCTCGGAGCCATTCCAAGAACTCGGTGTTTGCCCACACTCGGCGGAATGCTTAAAGCGACTCTCCGATTCAGGAATGCCCCATTCAGTTTCGCTTATTTTCCATTTCAGCATGAGGAGCGCAGCAATGTACTGATCGACCAATAGGAGTGTGCTTTAGCTCCTCCTCCTCCTTCAAAAAAAAGAGCCCACAACAAGAATACGTTTTTGGTTTATGCTTTTTTGTTGAACCGAATAAACTTAAAGAGAAAGTAGCCAAGTAGTGATTAATTTTAATCATTTTATTGGGGCAAAATGCTTATCAACGCTAATCAGCTTTGCAGCTTATAATATCAGACAACTAATGACTATCTTGACACATATTTTCGTTTATAAATTAGCATTTTTTAAGAGAAAACTAGACTTTATAAGTATTATATAAATGAGCATTAAATAAAACTTTTTTTTCTAAATACACATTGTATGTATATAGTAGTTAGTCTACGTTCAACTTTTAAAACATAACTATATGTAACACAAAGAAAAATCTGTGATGTTAGCTTTACAATTAAGATTCGTTTAAGAAATAAGTTCGTTAAGAAATAAAACTTGCCAAACAATCAACTAATCAGTCACTTGAACAGGAACATTTCATGAAAGTCAGGAACTTATTTGAATTAGTTTTATTTAATATACATTAGGTGTGTTTGAATAAGTAATATCATTGAATAGAAAATTAATTTACTAAAATATGTTTCAGGTACCCATCTCTCCCCTATATTTAAAATATGTTCATGATTTCTTTTAATTTACGTCTAATTTGTTTCCTACATGCCTAGCTGAGCATCTCTAAATGCAGTTAATTTAGGAAACATTTTGTGCAATAACTTATATAAAAAAATCTTGTTTTAAGAACAAATAGGATTTCAAAAACCCAAACAAATGACATTTGTATCTGAAGAGAACTCCATTTCATTCTCCATCATAATAACAAAAAATAGGCATTTGTTCTTGTTGTGGTCTCTTTTTTTTTGAAGGAGGAGGAGCTAAAGCACACTCCTATTGGTCAATCGGTACACTGCTGCGCTCCTCATGCTGAAATGGAAAATAAGCTTCAGTTTCGGTTGAGAGTATGGAGGTTTTTGGAGTGCGACACTCGAAAGTGTCGCTGAGAATTGCCGATCTGTTTTACAAACAATGTATATCTATAATTGTTTTCTCGTGAGTGGATGTTTTCTGAAAGGAAAAAAAAAATTCTAGAGACTGGTTTAAAAATTATTTTACCAAATATTGAAAATTATGTATAATCCGTTGTTCAATATTTAAAAAATTAGGAAGTGGTCGTCTTAGATTTCATGCTTTGCTCCTTAACCCTCGTTCACCCTATTCTGAAATAAGAGTGATGTAATAGAAATGAAGTAAGAGTAAGAGAGGTTAAGAAAGAAAATAGATAGGTCGGAATGAAAGAGAGGAATAATGATAATGAGAAATAAGATATTGTAGATGAGAAGAGAGGGAGAGAAAGAAAAAAATTGAGATTAGAATGAAAGAGAAAGGGAAAGAGAAGTAATAGAAAGAGAAGATTTAAAGAGTAAGAAGAGACGGAGAGTCAGAAAATAGAAAAGAGATTATGAAAGACAGAAGGAAAAAGAAGTAATTCGGGCACAGAAGATTAGTGTTCGGCAACTAGTGGTCAAAAAGTAGTTAACTACCAACTACTAACTAGTCTGGGAAAATCTAGTTGCAACTAGTAGTTAACTATTTTTTCCTGGGACTAGTTGCAACTAGTAGTTAACTATTTCCCAAAGTAGTTAACTACTAGTTAACTAGTCTATTTAATTTCATAACCTATTTTTTGCCCAAATTCTAATACATCTTTCTTATCTATATCACAAAAAACTTTATGCTTCGCTCAAAACGGCGCTTTATTTCTGGTTATGGTATTTGAGTACTCTACCATGACATTGTAGTTATAAATAGCAGTGTAATTTTTGTATATTTTGATAAAAATTTTAAATATTTTTGAAATTTTAAACAAAATTTTTTTTTAAGTAGTTGAAAATTTGAAAGTAGTTTCAACTAGTAGTTATTAAAAAAAGTAGTTCAACTACTAGTTCAACTAGTTTAAACCAAAAGTAGTTAAACTACTAGTTAACTACTAGTTGATCGGTAGTTAACTACTAGTTGCAACTAGTTCTAGTTAACTAGTGCCGAACACTACAGAAGATGCATAGAGTAAAAAACGAGGGAGAGACAATTATAAAAGTGCGAAAGTAAGAGAGAGAGAAGAAGAAAATGCACAATAGATTAAGGAGAAAAAGATATGAGAGAGGGAAGAAGAGAAAGAGGAGGAAAAGGGGGTGTAAGAGAAGATCCTTACTCAAGTAGAACGTTTAAAGTAAAGGTCAAATGATTGAGGTGGAAGTAGCTATTCGAAATACTTTTCTTAGACTGCTTTTAGAATACATTAAGTTATAGTCGATATACCTTTGAGAAAAGGATGTTCCATTGTTGGACCCTTATACTGAAAACATAAACATACTAAACATGTAGCCTTTTATGATGCCAATAATATCAAAAGATTCAAGATAACTGGATGTGTTAACTAAATATATTTTGTTAAAGTTTGTGAGAAAAAAATATTTAAGCAAATTTCTTAGCAAATATGTTTTGACATCTTTAAAGTACATTACATTACAATACTTTATCGCCTTTGTGCTACCTACATCAGAGTGTTAGAAAAACCTCATGAATATTCATTTACCGCATGAGTATCTCTCCTCATCAGTAACACAAATGTAAATTTGCTAAAGATGAAAATATAAAGAAACAACGAGCAAGTAATATTTTCAAAATGAACTCTGAAACTGTTTGAAATTCGCCTGGAACAAATTTCTTAAGGTAAAAACAATGATTAACGACCTTTCAGATAAAACAAAGAGAGAACGACTTTAAAAAATTGGCCACCAGGCAAATTCGTCTGAGTTTTAATTGCTGCATACTCGAAATAAGTTAATCTTGACCGGTGTAACGACAGTCTTTTGAAAGAAACTTAAGGCCTCAGGCAACGGTTTTTGAATTAATAGTCGCCTACGAGAGTAATGTCTGATGGAGTAATATTTTTTCTTTGAAGAAGAAAAAACGCCGAAAAGGGACAATTACTTTGAAGGTATTGACCTGATGTGTAATCGCATATTCATGAAGTTTGCTGGTAATCTAGAAGGTAATTTTGAAGTTAGACAATTCTTTTTCGTTGGACTTGTTCGGTGCTTATTTTGTTTATAAAAGCGCTATTTTTAAAAATGCCATATTAATTCAGGTAATTATATGTCTGAAAATAGATTTCCAAAATTTTAAAAAGTTAACACGGTTGAGTGAGGGCATTCAGAAAGAACGGAAGTATTCTTCAAAAATAATTATACTCTTTTAACACCTAGTACTAAATCGAGAAAATAATGGAGTTACTTAATTGTATGTAAATTGTGTGTCTAAAGAGTTTCAAGGAGTCATATTAGTATTACTGACAAAATATAAGTATTGGGCAGTTACTAACACACATCTGGCGTTCTTTTCTTTTTTAAATTTGAAAGAGTTGTACAGTGTTCAAAACCAATAGATATAGTATTTCGTCTGTGCAGCAAATCTTCAGATCTCATTTTAAGAAGATTCCCTATTTTAGGAAATAATACAGCTAATGTAATACATTAATTACGACATTTATCAAACTTTTTAATGCGTATAACACAGTAAAAATTTTGATATAAGTACCCTTTGACGAAGTTTTAGACCCCCCCCATAAATTTTGGTACTATTTGTTTTCTCTACAATAGGATTTTAGGGTCTTATCAGTTGGACCAAATGTTATAAATAATATCTTACACAAACCACCCAATATCATCCAACTCATTACAAATCACAAAAGCTTTAGGGTGTGTGCGCATGAAGGGGAAAAAAGAACAAAATGGAAAATGCACTCTGTAACGTTAAAGGGTGGGAGCACATACACGTGCATCATTACCTTATGCGCAGGGGATGCATCTGCCAGACCCGGTCTTATTCTTATGCACCCAGATCGTCATTATAACCGTCCATGAACTGAACGTGTTTCTGAGTTCATGAATAGAGATAAAAGCATAGATTTATTAAATTAAGAGTGCGCTTTGGTATGTAAATCCTACGTGCCCAACGTGATGAGTGGTAAAAAGAACGTCGGAAGTCTCATAGATGGATGAATTTCGAAGTAGAAAAAATCACTCACCTAAGAAAAGTTACCGGATAGAGGAACCGACAAATTTTTACATGAAAGCAAAATATTCATTGGGTAAAAAAAATCCCATCCAAGATCTTTTTCATTATTAAGAATAACTTTATTTGACATAGAAGTAAATGCAAAATAAAATTTTATGTTCAAAACGTTACCAATTCAACTTTTACGATTTTTTTAACCAATGGTAAATCATTGGTAAACCCTCCTTATTAGTTATAGACTATTTTTAATTAGTTTAAACCAGTATTTACGAAAAAAAATTCGGAGTTTCAAGAATCAAATTAAGTTGGAGAGCTTTGGAGGTTGAATTTTATTTTGTGAATGAAAACTATTAAAGATGTAGAACGGCAGATGAAACCATGAAGCAATTTGCCAAAAATTGCGTCACACAATTTTAAGGTGCCTGCCTACCTATGGAGGCTTTTTTTTAAATAATTAAAATTTTGACCTAATTTGTGGCTTATACAATTAAATGCATCTAAAAACTATGAATAATATAAAAAATAATTAAATGTTAATTTTAATTTTCATATCATTGATGAATTTATGCATAAAAATCACCAAAAAACAGCCTTTTCGTAAAACGTCATAACTCAAATTTATATGAAGATATTTTTGTTTTGTAAACTTTATTATCCTCATAAGTACATGTTTTAGGAGGCCTACTATTTTTATGCCTAAATTTATTTAATATCAAAAGTTATAGAACTAAACTTGAAAAATTATTAAAAAAACACCAAAATTCAGTAAAGTTTTTAATTATACTATTGATAAAATAAAAAATATTACATCTTTAACCAAAAAAATAGTAGGACTCCTAAATCATATTATGTCAAGTATTGTGCCCAAGTTTTATAGAAATTCACTTATAATATTTTGAGTTATGTAGTTTTGCGGAGAAGGAAAATAGCAAAAAAGTGATTGTGAGAAAAACGCGAATGAAGTGTTGAAACATATAAACATACCCTTTACAGCCCTATTTGGTATATGTGTAACTTTGGTTCAAGGAAAGATAAACACAAAATTTAAACTGATTTGGAAAGCTAAAGATGTTCTTTTTGAAATTAGGTAATAAAAAATAGTTGGAATTTTTGGTCCAAAACGGCTTTTATAGGTAGGCAGGCACCTGGTATTTTACACCTTTCCCATGTCATATACGTTTTCCCGATTCAGTGAGTGACCCCCATAGGGATGTCACACTTTTGAAAGTTTAAATGTCAACCAAATTGAACCGACCTTAAACTTTATTTCATTATTTTCATTCCTCAAGATTAATGTGGACAGATTTTTCAAACTAAAATTGGAGAAATTTCACTGAAGAGGAAAGATTATTATAATTTCAGGCCTATAAAGTTCAATAAGTCACAAAAAAGGAAGATTTGTAGATTACACCAGAGAAATAAACTTTGCATGAAACAAACTAGCCCATAACTAACATTTGTTAAGGAGTTAACTAAAAACTAAACTAAGTTAACTAAAAACATTTTCAAACACTGGGTCTCACGCATATAATAGGGTAAATGTAGCTTCTAAAGAACTCCCTGAAGTTGTGATTTACACTTCAGGGAGGTACCTTTGAACACCGCATAGGTTTAACTCTGAAACACGCCTTTTTTCAGTGTAGTGTTTTATGAAATCAATTGTATTAATAATTAAGCCTAATCAATTGAGAACTTTTGAAAACTTACTCTTTACCACCATAATTGTGACAAAACCCAGGTTTTAGTCAATATTTTTCCCGTTTGGTGAAACTTGATCAGAAAGGGGGGACTTAAACGAAAAAGCGGGACATTTAGAAGGGACATACGGCCAGCGGGATAGACAGAAAAAAAAGCGGGTAATCTTTTTACCTTGTAAGGCAGAGTAAGAAATTGCTCTTTTAGGATTTCAACAGCAGTGAAAAAACAAAGTTTAAGGCATTATGTCACCCAGTTTGAACTGCCTCCTCCTATTTGTCATATTGTGTCACACACAAACAGGTCCACCTCCCCCTAAATGCATCAAGTAATTGGTGAACGGCCCATTATGGGGGTGAGAGGAAGACCACACCACGCACGCTACAATGGGATGTGTTTAAAGCACTCCCTTATTTATAACAACTCTACGGAGTTGTAATAAACAAGGACAGCGACAACAAGAGCATATCAGAGCAAAGGGTGATGGTGAGCAAATGACATCTGCTGGCCTCTTTCGTTTGTAACCCATTGATTCGCTTCACGTGCGGTGGGATGGTGAGTGAGTGCCCTCGAAGGTTTGTTTGTTGGAGGAATGGGAGGGTCTGAAGAACCGATCTTCTGCAGAGTGGTTGGAGGTCATGGATCAGATCTGCGCATTGTAGTTAAGGCAAAAACCCACTATACCCTAGCCTAGAGATATTTTTAACTCCTCTGAGTGAGTATTTACTCCTTGAAAATCGGAAATACTCTTTAAAAAAACTAACGAGGAGTATTTTCACTCTTTTAATTTTCACAAAGGATTGATTAGCTTTAAAAATGCATGCTTGCATTCGTTGCTCTTCTGTGTCATTTCGAGGAGTGTAGAATAGGATGGAATCAAATGAACTGTTTAAATATGTAAATATTAATAGTTAGCTTATATAATAAACGTAATTAAGGTTGTCAGTGCAATGACTACCACTTAACTAAACATGAAATATCAATACAGTTATACTGACATAAAAGTAGACGAGTTTATCATATCAAATAAAATAATGAAAACAAGCATCAAAAGTTAACAAAAGGGTTGGGTATTGGGTAGCCAAATCCACCCCCCCCGCAACCTTTCAGTTTATGGGGTAATAGGGGGGGGGACCGGGAAGTCTTTATTGTATAAACAGGTTACAGGCTAAAAACAGGTTACAGTATAAAAACAGGTTACAGGCTAAAAACAGGTTAAAACATACAAATTCCACAGTTTAAAGTCGATATAAAACATAGCTGAGTATAACTGATTTAAAATATTAATATTCAATTTAAAACATTAAAAGCTTAGTTTAATGCGACACATTAAAACAGGAACTCCACAAACTGCCGCAACCCCCTATCTCCGCCTCCGAGGCCAACTCGACGTATTCGGGTGTACCTGAGTGGGGGCACCGGCCATGGTTAGCAGTCTGGTTGTCTCCTTGGCCACCTGCATCGACATTCGGATTCTGTAAATACTAATAGGGTTTTTAACAACTGATGCAAACCACTCCCTTCTACATTCCTCCGCCGGATTCCTTAGGTGATAACGGACCGTGGAGGGGCAATGGAACGCATAATGGTCCGCGTCTCCAATCTCGCCGCAGGTGCATAGTCCACTGGCCATTCTGTGGAATCTCTTAGGCTGCGGTCAGCAAGAAAATCAGTATGGTATCTGTTCAAAAAATCTGCAGTATCTGGTTATCGGACAATAGGAAAACCGCAATCAACCCCTTCAATGGTCCCTCCAACAAAAGACAGCCCTCGGGGAGGAACGAGAATCACTATCGGGTGTCTGCTAATTGACTGGGGGAGGTGACTTCGGACTCCTTCGCTATTGTTGGAGGGGTCATGAATGGGGAGATAGGGTAGATTTTTTGAAGAGATACCATGCTGGTTTTCTGGCTGACCGTGCCCTTAAGGTAAGTGGGGAAGGGCCCATGGCCAGTCAAAAACCCCACCAACTCCCTCAGCAGCGGGACACCCCTGCGGGAAGGCGAAACAAAGCTACTGGTTCTATCTGCTTGATTAGTGTTCATCAACCATACTCTAAACGCGGTCGGAAGAGGGCAGCGTGTGCGGCCCCTATGTACACTCACACCCGGGGACGGCCCCGGGAGCTTTCAGCTCCTAGGACCGTTGCACCGGAAGAGGGACCAACTACCACGTTGCACTAGCCTCGAAGCTCTGCCGCGGAAGCGGGCCACTTCAAGGCGCGTCACCTGACGCTAATATCAGGAAGGCGTTTTGCCGACGGATCCCGCCGTAAACAGGGTATTAGAAAGATTCGAAATCGAAGCAAAACGTCGAAGCTGAATGCAAATAAGAACGGATTACATTTCTTCGGTGAAGGTGTCATGACTTAAGATCATGAATAGTGCATGTGAGAGGGAAGTTGAGACTCACGAAGTATCGAGAGAGTTCAGAATGGAGATCATGGCCTTTGGCCATGAAGAATACGAGACTTAGTTCGTCGAAAGAGAAAACGCTTGGCGTTGTGGGATGTTGACGGACAAACAATATAAGTAGGAGATGGATGCGTAGCGTTGTCGGACCAAAGAATGTGATGAAGCTGGGGCGGTACGTTGCAAGGCCAGCCGGCTTCGCCGGCTGGACGGGCTTTGCTTCCTTCACGAGGGCGGTACCGCGGACCGGGTTGTCATTGGCAAAGCGCTTAGTTCGTAGCCAGACCCGTGCTCCGCATATTCTCTCTCTCTCTCTCCACTCCTCCATTTCAGAGGAACGAAGGGAACGGGCAACTGCAGCTCGAGAGACTGGAACCGGGGTGTCAACACCAGACACGATCTCCCTTTTGGCCAATGAATCAGCTAGTTCATTGCCTACAATACCGACGTGGGCCTTGACCCACGAAATGGTGTAATGGTCGGACAATTCAACTTCGCTCAACCTGACCGAGCGGACAAAGGTAGAGTTCAGGCAGAAAGACGTGAGGCTCCTGATAGCACTTAGACTATCGGAGTGGATGTTAGCTCTAAAGTTGCCCTCGGCGCACCATCGGATCGCCCGATCGATGGCCAGGAGCTCCGCCTGAAAAACTGTGTTTGAGTTGGAGAGCCTGAACATCTCCTCGTGTACCACCGTGTCCCTGTCAAACACGCAGAAAGTGGCACCCACGCCTCCCTCCATTGCGGAACCATCCGTATATATGGCCAGGGGACAAGGATCACGGCCGAGCCCGGGGACCAATCTGCTTATACCCAAATCTCCAACCACAGCTCTGCCATCCATGGGCAAACCCCGGAGGTGACGAGGGTCTCCTTTGTTGTATGTTAAGAATTGCTTATGGAGTCTAAACAAACTAGTGTGGAGCGGAGGGATACCCGTAATCAGGTTAAGGGCTATTCCCGGAGATGTTTTATAGCCGCGGGTGAGTTGCAACAGGAATGGGCGCTGCAGTGTGGCAAGTTGCTTTACTTGGCATTTAGTCTTTGGGCAGCCCCATACTGCAGCCCTATAGTGTATAACCCTGTCTATGACTGAAAAGTACCAGGTACGCAAGCGTTTCCTATCAGTACCCCCAGGCAGTCTGTACATAGACTGAGCCAACTGGAAGGTTTTTTCTTTCAAGTATTTGATATGTGGGGTCCAACTTAAGCGATCGTCGACAACAAGACCCAGATATTTAAGGGACGGACATACCTTAATTTTCTGTCCCAGTCTAAAGGTAGGTTGCCTGGCCGTGGCCATCCTTCTACCCTTTGTAAAAACAAGGGACTGGGTCTTCTCCACGGAAAGAACAAGCTGCAATTCCCTTAGTTTACAGTCAACCTCCCGGAGATATTGGTTCGTATTCCTCTCGAGCTCACTGCGTGTGTTGCCATATGTCAACATAACGTAGCCAGATCATCGGCAAAGGCCTGTATGTGGAGTCCCGGTCCATTCAAAGAGAGAAGCCCGTTGATATGTAGGTTCCAGTGAAGAGAGGACTGTGAACGACCGTCGATAGCTCAGTTGGCAGAGCGGTGGACTGTAGTGTGACGCGTGCCGAAATCCATAGGTCGCTGGTTCGACTCCGGCTCGACGGAAGAAACTTTTTTAACTCGCTTTTTAATAAGTATAATGTTCAATAAATATAGGTGCCTTGGATTAGACTTGAACGACCGTCGATAGCTCAGTTGGCAGAGCGGTGGACTGTAGTGTGACGCGTGCCGAAATCCATAGGTCGCTGGTTCGACTCCGGCTCGACGGAAGAAACTTTTTTAACTCGCTTTTTAATAAGTATAATGTTCAATAAATATAGGTGCCTTGGATTAGACTTGAACGACCGTCGATAGCTCAGTTGGCAGAGCGGTGGACTGTAGTGTGACGCGTGCCGAAATCCATAGGTCGCTGGTTCGACTCCGGCTCGACGGAAGAAACTTTTTTAACTCGCTTTTTAATAAGTATAATGTTCAATAAATATAGGTGCCTTGGATTAGACTTGAACGACCGTCGATAGCTCAGTTGGCAGAGCGGTGGACTGTAGTGTGACGCGTGCCGAAATCCATAGGTCGCTGGTTCGACTCCGGCTCGACGGAAGAAACTTTTTTAACTCGCTTTTTAATAAGTATAATGTTCAATAAATATAGGTGCCTTGGATTAGACTTGAACGACCGTCGATAGCTCAGTTGGCAGAGCGGTGGACTGTAGTGTGACGCGTGCCGAAATCCATAGGTCGCTGGTTCGACTCCGGCTCGACGGAAGAAACTTTTTTAACTCGCTTTTTAATAAGTATAATGTTCAATAAATATAGGTGCCGTGGATTAGACTTGAACGACCGTCGATAGCTCAGTTGGCAGAGCGGTGGACTGTAGTGTGACGCGTGCCGAAATCCATAGGTCGCTGGTTCGACTCCGGCTCGACGGAAGAAACTTTTTTAACTCGCTTTTTAATAAGTATAATGTTCAATAAATATAGGTGCCTTGGATTAGACTTGAACGACCGTCGATAGCTCAGTTGGCAGAGCGGTGGACTGTAGTGTGACGCGTGCCGAAATCCATAGGTCGCTGGTTCGACTCCGGCTCGACGGAAGAAACTTTTTTAACTCGCTTTTTAATAAGTATAATGTTCAATAAATATAGGTGCCTTGGATTACACTTCAACGACCGTCGATAGCTCAGTTGGCAGGGCGGTGGACTGTAGTGTGACGCGTGCCGAAATCCATAGGTCGCTGGTTCGACTCCGGCTCGACGGAAGAAACTTTTTTAACTCGCTTTTTAATAAGTATAATGTTCAATAAATATAGGTGCCTTGGATTAGACTTGAACGACCGTCGATAGCTCAGTTGGCAGAGCGGTGGACTGTAGTGTGACGCGTGCCGAAATCCATAGGTCGCTGGTTCGACTCCGGCTCGACGGAAGAAACTTTTTTAACTCGCTTTTTAATAAGTATAATGTTCAATAAATATAGGTGCCTTGGATTAGACTTGAACGACCGTCGATAGCTCAGTTGGCAGAGCGGTGGACTGTAGTGTGACGCGTGCCGAAATCCATAGGTCGCTGGTTCGACTCCGGCTCGACGGAAGAAACTTTTTTAACTCGCTTTTTAATAAGTATAATGTTCAATAAATATAGGTGCCTTGGATTAGACTTGAACGACCGTCGATAGCTCAGTTGGCAGAGCGGTGGTCTGTAGTGTGACGCGTGCCGAAATCCATAGGTCGCTGGTTCGACTCCGGCTCGACGGAAGAAACTTTTTTAACTCGCTTTTTAATAAGTATAATGTTCAATAAATATAGGTGCCTTGGATTACACTTGAACGACCGTCGATAGCTCAGTTGGCAGAGCGGTGGACTGTAGTGTGACGCGTGCCGAAATCCATAGGTCGCTGGTTCGACTCCGGCTCGACGGAAGAAACTTTTTTAACTCGCTTTTTAATAAGTATAATGTTCAATAAATATAGGTGCCTTGGATTAGACTTGAACGACCGTCGATAGCTCAGTTGGCAGAGCGGTGGACTGTAGTGTGACGCGTGCCGAAATCCATAGGTCGCTGGTTCGACTCCGGCTCGACGGAAGAAACTTTTTTAACTCGCTTTTTAATAAGTATAATGTTCAATAAATATAGGTGCCTTGGATTAGACTTGAACGACCGTCGATAGCTCAGTTGGCAGAGCGGTGGACTGTAGTGTGACGCGTGCCGAAATCCATAGGTCGCTGGTTCGACTCCGGCTCGACGGAAGAAACTTTTTTAACTCGCTTTTTAATAAGTATAATGTTCAATAAATATAGGTGTCTTGGATTAGACTTGAACGACCGGCGATAGCTGAGTTTGCAGAGCGGTGGACTGTAGTGTGACGCGTGCCGAAATCCATAGGTCGCTGGTTCGACTCCGGCTCGACGGAAGAAACTTTTTTAACTCGCTTTTTAATAAGTATAATGTTCAATAAATATAGGTGCCTTGGATTAGACTTGAACGACCGTCGATAGCTCAGTTGGCAGAGCGGTGAACTGTAGTGTGACGCGTGCCGAAATCCATAGGTCGCTGGTTCGACTCCGGCTCGACGGAAGAAACTTTTTTAACTCGCTTTTTAATAAGTATAATGTTCAATAAATATAGGTGCCTTGGATTAGACTTGAACGACCGTCGATAGCTCAGTTGGCAGAGCGGTGGACTGTAGTGTGACGCGTGCCGAAATCCATAGGTCGCTGGTTCGACTCCGGCTCGACGGAAGAAACTTTTTTAACTCGCTTTTTAATAAGTATAATGTTCAATAAATATAGGTGCCTTTGATTAGACTTGAACGACCGTCGATAGCTCAGTTGGCAGAGCGGTGGACTGTAGTGTGACGCGTGCCGAAATCCATAGGTCGCTGGTTCGACTCCGGCTCGACGGAAGAAACTTTTTTAACTCGCTTTTTAATAAGTATAATGTTCAATAAATATAGGTGCCTTGGATTAGACTTGAACGACCGTCGATAGCTCAGTTGGCAGAGCGGTGGACTGTAGTGTGACGCGTGCCGAAATCCATAGGTCGCTGGTTCGACTCCGGCTCGACGGAAGAAACTTTTTTAACTCGCTTTTTAATAAGTATAATGTTCAATAAATATAGGTGCCTTGGATTAGACTTGAACGACCGTCGATAGCTCAGTTGGCAGAGCGGTGGACTGTAGTGTGACGCGTGCCGAAATCCATAGGTCGCTGGTTCGACTCCGGCTCGACGGAAGAAACTTTTTTAACTCGCTTTTTAATAAGTATAATGTTCAATAAATATAGGTGCCTTGGATTAGACTTGAACGACCGTCGATAGTGCTCAGTTGGCAGAGCGGTGGTCTGTAGTGTGACGCGTGCCGAAATCCATAGGTCGCTGGTTCGACTCCGGCTCGACGGAAGAAACTTTTTTAACTCGCTTTTTAATAAGTATAATGTTCAATAAATATAGGTGCCTTGGATTACACTTGAACGACCGTCGATAGCTCAGTTGGCAGAGCGGTGGACTGTAGTGTGACGCGTGCCGAAATCCATAGGTCGCTGGTTCGACTCCGGCTCGACGGAAGAAACTTTTTTAACTCGCTTTTTAATAAGTATAATGTTCAATAAATATAGGTGCCTTGGATTAGACTTGAACGACCGTCGATAGCTCAGTTGGCAGAGCGGTGGACTGTAGTGTGACGCGTGCCGAAATCCATAGGTCGCTGGTTCGACTCCGGCTCGACGGAAGAAACTTTTTTAACTCGCTTTTTAATAAGTATAATGTTCAATAAATATAGGTGCCTTGGATTAGACTTGAACGACCGTCGATAGCTCAGTTGGCAGAGCGGTGGACTGTAGTGTGACGCGTGCCGAAATCCATAGGTCGCTGGTTCGACTCCGGCTCGACGGAAGAAACTTTTTTAACTCGCTTTTTAATAAGTATAATGTTCAATAAATATAGGTGCCTTGGATTAGACTTGAACGACCGTCGATAGCTCAGTTGGCAGAGCGGTGGACTGTAGTGTGACGCGTGCCGAAATCCATAGGTCGCTGGTTCGACTCCGGCTCGACGGAAGAAACTTTTTTAACTCGCTTTTTAATAAGTATAATGTTCAATAAATATAGGTGCCTTGGATTAGACTTGAACAACCGTCGATAGCTCAGTTGGCAGAGCGGTGGACTGTAGTGTGACGCGTGCCGAAATCCATAGGTCGCTGGTTCGACTCCGGCTCGACGGAAGAAACTTTTTTAACTCGCTTTTTAATAAGTATAATGTTCAATAAATATAGGTGCCTTGGATTAGACTTGAACGACCGTCGATAGCTCAGTTGGCAGAGCGGTGGACTGTAGTGTGACGCGTGCCGAAATCCATAGGTCGCTGGTTCGACTCCGGCTCGACGGAAGAAACTTTTTAACTCGCTTTTTAATAAGTATAATGTTCAATAAATATAGGTGCCTTGGATTAGACTTGAACGACCGTCGATAGCTCAGTTGGCAGAGCGGTGGACTGTAGTGTGACGCGTGCCGAAATCCATAGGTCGCTTGTTCGACTCCGGCTCGACGGAAGAAACTTTTTTAACTCGCTTTTTAATAAGTATAATGTTCAATAAATATAGGTGCCTTGGATTAGACTTGAACGACCGTCGATAGCTCAGTTGGCAGAGCGGTGGACTGTAGTGTGACGCGTGCCGAAATCCATAAGTCGCTGGTTCGACTCCGGCTCGACGGAAGAAACTTTTTTAACTCGCTTTTTAATAAGTATAATGTTCAATAAATATAGGTGCCTTGGATTAGACTTGAACGACCGTCGATAGCTCAGTTGGCAGAGCGGTGGACTGTAGTGTGACGCGTGCCGAAATCCATAGGTCGCTGGTTCGACTCCGGCTCGACGGAAGAAACTTTTTTAACTCGCTTTTAATAAGTATAATGTTCAATAAATATAGGTGCCTTGGATTAGACTTGAACGACCGTCGATAGCTCAGTTGGCAGAGCGGTGGACTGTAGTGTGACGCGTGCCGAAATCCATAGGTCGCTGGTTCGACTCCGGCTCGACGGAAGAAACTTTTTTAACTCGCTTTTTAATAAGTATAATGTTCAATAAATATAGGTGCCTTGGATTAGACTTGAACGACCGTCGATAGCTCAGTTGGCAGAGCGGTGGACTGTAGTGTGACGCGTGCCGAAATCCATAGGTCGCTGGTTCGACTCCGGCTCGACGGAAGAAACTTTTTTAACTCGCTTTTTAATAAGTATAATGTTCAATAAATATAGGTGCCTTGGATTAGACTTGAACGACCGTCGATAGCTCAGTTGGCAGAGCGGTGGACTGTAGTGTGACGCGTGCCGAAATCCATAGGTCGCTGGTTCGACTCCGGCTCGACGGAAGAAACTTTTTTAACTCGCTTTTTAATAAGTATAATGTTCAATAAATATAGGTGCCTTGGATTAGACTTGAACGACCGTCGATAGCTCAGTTGGCAGAGCGGTGGACTGTAGTGTGACGCGTGCCGAAATCCATAGGTCGCTGGTTCGACTCCGGCTCGACGGAAGAAACTTTTTTAACTCGCTTTTTAATAAGTATAATGTTCAATAAATATAGGTGCCTTGGATTAGACTTGAACGACCGTCGATAGCTCAGTTGGCAGAGCGGTGGACTGTAGTGTGACGCGTGCCGAAATCCATAGGTCGCTGGTTCGACTCCGGCTCGACGGAAGAAACTTTTTTAACTCGCTTTTTAATAAGTATAATGTTCAATAAATATAGGTGCCTTGGATTAGACTTGAACGACCGTCGATAGCTCAGTTGGCAGAGCGGTGGACTGTAGTGTGACGCGTGCCGAAATCCATAGGTCGCTGGTTCGACTCCGGCTCGACGGAAGAAACTTTCTTAACTCGCTTTTTAATAAGTATAATGTTCAATAAATATAGGTGCCTTGGATTAGACTTGAACGACCGTCGATAGCTCAGTTGGCAGAGCGGTGGACTGTAGTGTGACGCGTGCCGAAATCCATAGGTCGCTGGTTCGACTCCGGCTCGACGGAAGAAACTTTTTTAACTCGCTTTTTAATAAGTATAATGTTCAATAAATAAAGGTGCCTTGGATTAGACTTGAACGACCGTCGATAGCTCAGTTGGCAGAGCGGTGGACTGTAGTGTGACGCGTGCCGAAATCCATAGGTCGCTTGTTCGACTCCGGCTCGACGGAAGAAACTTTTTTAACTCGCTTTTTAATAAGTATAATGTTCAATAAATATAGGTGCCTTGGATTAGACTTGAACGACCGTCGATAGCTCAGTTTTGGCAGAGCGGTGGACTGTAGTGTGACGCGTGCCGAAATCCATAGGTCGCTGGTTCGACTCCGGCTCGACGGAAGAAACTTTTTTAACTCGCTTTTTAATAAGTATAATGTTCAATAAATATAGGTGCCTTGGATTAGACTTGAACGACCGTCGATAGCTCAGTTGGCAGAGCGGTGGACTGTAGTGTGACGCGTGCCGAAATCCATAGGTCGCTGGTTCGACTCCGGCTCGACGGAAGAAACTTTTTTAACTCGCTTTTTAATAAGTATAATGTTCAATAAATATAGGTGCCTTGGATTAGACTTGAACGACCGTCGATAGCTCAGTTGGCAGAGCGGTGGACTGTAGTGTGACGCGTGCCGAAATCCATAGGTCGCTGGTTCGACTCCGGCTCGACGGAAGAAACTTTTTTAACTCGCTTTTTAATAAGTATAATGTTCAATAAATATAGGTGCCTTGGATTAGACTTGAACGACCGTCGATAGCTCAGTTGGCAGAGCGGTGGACTGTAGTGTGACGCGTGCCGAAATCCATAGGTCGCTGGTTCGACTCCGGCTCGACGGAAGAAACTTTTTTAACTCGCTTTTTAATAAGTATAATGTTCAATAAATATAGGTGCCTTGGATTAGACTTGAACGACCGTCGATAGCTCAGTTGGCAGAGCGGTGGACTGTAGTGTGACGCGTGCCGAAATCCATAGGTCGCTGGTTCGACTCCGGCTCGACGGAAGAAACTTTTTTAACTCGCTTTTTAATAAGTATAATGTTCAATAAATATAGGTGCCTTGGATTAGACTTGAACGACCGTCGATAGCTCAGTTGGCAGAGCGGTGGACTGTAGTGTGACGCGTGCCGAAATCCATAGGTCGCTGGTTCGACTCCGGCTCGACGGAAGAAACTTTTTTAACTCGCTTTTTAATAAGTATAATGTTCAATAAATATAGGTGCCTTGGATTAGACTTGAACGACCGTCGATAGCTCAGTTGGCAGAGCGGTGGACTGTAGTGTGACGCGTGCCGAAATCCATAGGTCGCTGGTTCGACTCCGGCTCGACGGAAGAAACTTTTTTAACTCGCTTTTTAATAAGTATAATGTTCAATAAATATAGGTGCCTTGGATTAGACTTGAACGACCGTCGATAGCTCAGTTGGCAGAGCGGTGGACTGTAGTGTGACGCGTGCCGAAATCCATAGGTCGCTGGTTCGACTCCGGCTCGACGGAAGAAACTTTTTTAACTCGCTTTTTAATAAGTATAATGTTCAATAAATATAGGTGCCTTGGATTAGACTTGAACGACCGTCGATAGCTCAGTTGGCAGAGCGGTGGACTGTAGTGTGACGCGTGCCGAAATCCATAGGTCGCTGGTTCGACTCCGGCTCGACGGAAGAAACTTTTTTAACTCGCTTTTTAATAAGTATAATGTTCAATAAATATAGGTGCCTTGGATTAGACTTGAACGACCGTCGATAGCTCAGTTGGCAGAGCGGTGGACTGTAGTGTGACGCGTGCCGAAATCCATAGGTCGCTGGTTCGACTCCGGCTCGACGGAAGAAACTTTTTTAACTCGCTTTTTAATAAGTATAATGTTCAATAAATATAGGTGCCTTGGATTAGACTTGAACGACCGTCGATAGCTCAGTTGGCAGAGCGGTGGACTGTAGTGTGACGCGTGCCGAAATCCATAGGTCGCTGGTTCGACTCCGGCTCGACGGAAGAAACTTTTTTAACTCGCTTTTTAATAAGTATAATGTTCAATAAATATAGGTGCCTTGGATTAGACTTGAACGACCGTCGATAGCTCAGTTGGCAGAGCGGTGGACTGTAGTGTGACGCGTGCCGAAATCCATAGGTCGCTGGTTCGACTCCGGCTCGACGGAAGAAACTTTTTTAACTCGCTTTTTAATAAGTATAATGTTCAATAAATATAGGTGCCTTGGATTAGACTTGAACGACCGTCGATAGCTCAGTTGGCAGAGCGGTGGACTGTAGTGTGACGCGTGCCGAAATCCATAGGTCGCTGGTTCGACTCCGGCTCGACGGAAGAAACTTTTTTAACTCGCTTTTTAATAAGTATAATGTTCAATAAATATAGGTGCCTTGGATTAGACTTGAACGACCGTCGATAGCTCAGTTGGCAGAGCGGTGGACTGTAGTGTGACGCGTGCCGAAATCCATAGGTCGCTGGTTCGACTCCGGCTCGACGGAAGAAACTTTTTTAACTCGCTTTTTAATAAGTATAATGTTCAATAAATATAGGTGCCTTGGATTAGACTTGAACGACCGTCGATAGCTCAGTTGGCAGAGCGGTGGACTGTAGTGTGACGCGTGCCGAAATCCATAGGTCGCTGGTTCGACTCCGGCTCGACGGAAGAAACTTTTTTAACTCGCTTTTTAATAAGTATAATGTTCAATAAATATAGGTGCCTTGGATTAGACTTGAACGACCGTCGATAGCTCAGTTGGCAGAGCGGTGGACTGTAGTGTGACGCGTGCCGAAATCCATAGGTCGCTGGTTCGACTCCGGCTCGACGGAAGAAACTTTTTTAACTCGCTTTTTAATAAGTATAATGTTCAATAAATATAGGTGCCTTGGATTAGACTTGAACGACCGTCGATAGCTCAGTTGGCAGAGCGGTGGACTGTAGTGTGACGCGTGCCGAAATCCATAGGTCGCTGGTTCGACTCCGGCTCGACGGAAGAAACTTTTTTAACTCGCTTTTTAATAAGTATAATGTTCAATAAATATAGGTGCCTTGGATTAGACTTGAACGACCGTCGATAGCTCAGTTGGCAGAGCGGTGGACTGTAGTGTGACGCGTGCCGAAATCCATAGGTCGCTGGTTCGACTCCGGCTCGACGGAAGAAACTTTTTTAACTCGCTTTTTAATAAGTATAATGTTCAATAAATATAGGTGCCTTGGATTAGACTTGAACGACCGTCGATAGCTCAGTTGGCAGAGCGGTGGACTGTAGTGTGACGCGTGCCGAAATCCATAGGTCGCTGGTTCGACTCCGGCTCGACGGAAGAAACTTTTTTAACTCGCTTTTTAATAAGTATAATGATCAATAAATATAGGTGCCTTGGATTAGACTTGACCGACCGTCGATAGCTCAGTTGGCAGAGCGGTGGACTGTAGTGTGACGCGTGCCGAAATCCATAGGTCGCTGGGACTCCGGCTCGACGGAAGAAACTTTTTTAACTCGCTTTTTAATAAGTATAATGTTCAATAAATATAGGTGCCTTGGATTAGACTTGAACGACCGTCGATAGCTCAGTTGGCAGAGCGGTGGACTGTAGTGTGACGCGTGCCAAAATCCATAGGTCGCTGGTTCGACTCCGGCTCGACGGAAGAAACTTTTTTAAGCTTTTTGAGACCGTCGATAGCTCAGTTGGCAGAGCGGTGGACTGTAGTGTGACGCGTGCCGAAATCCATAGGTCGCTGGTTCGACTCCGGCTCGACGGAAGAAACTTTTTTAAGCTTTTTGAGACCGTCGATAGCTCAGTTGGCAGAGCGGTGGACTGTAGTGTGACGCGTGCCGAAATCCATAGGTCGCTGGTTCGACTCCGGCTCGACGGAAGAAACTTTTTTAACTCGCTTTTTAATAAGTATAATGTTCAATAAATATAGGTGCCTTGGATTAGACTTGAACGACCGTCGATAGCTCAGTTGGCAGAGCGGTGGACTGTAGTGTGACGCGTGCCGAAATCCATAGGTCGCTGGTTCGACTCCGGCTCGACGGAAGAAACTTTTTTAAGCTTTTTGAGACCGTCGATAGCTCAGTTGGCAGAGCGGTGGACTGTAGTGTGACGCGTGCCGAAATCCATAGGTCGCTGGTTCGACTCCGGCTCGACGGAAGAAACTTTTTTAACTCGCTTTTTAATAAGTATAATGTTCAATAAATATAGGTGCCTTGGATTAGACTTGAACGACCGTCGATAGCTCAGTTGGCAGAGCGGTGGACTGTAGTGTGACGCGTGCCGAAATCCATAGGTCGCTGGTTCGACTCCGGCTCGACGGAAGAAACTTTTTTAACTCGCTTTTTAATAAGTATAATGTTCAATAAATATAGGTGCCTTGGATTAGACTTGAACGACCGTCGATAGCTCAGTTGGCAGAGCGGTGGTCTGTAGTGTGACGCGTGCCGAAATCCATAGGTCGCTGGTTCGACTCCGGCTCGACGGAAGAAACTTTTTTAACTCGCTTTTTAATAAGTATAATGTTCAATAAATATAGGTGCCTTGGATTAGACTTGAACGACCGTCGATAGCTCAGTTGGCAGAGCGGTGGACTGTAGTGTGACGCGTGCCGAAATCCATAGGTCGCTGGTTCGACTCCGGCTCGACGGAAGAAACTTTTTTAACTCGCTTTTTAATAAGTATAATGTTCAATAAATATAGGTGCCTTGGATTAGACTTGAACGACCGTCGATAGCTCAGTTGGCAGAGCGGTGGACTGTAGTGTGACGCGTGCCGAAATCCATAGGTCGCTGGTTCGACTCCGGCTCGACGGAAGAAACTTTTTTAACTCGCTTTTTAATAAGTATAATGTTCAATAAATATAGGTGCCTTGGATTAGACTTGAACGACCGTCGATAGCTCAGTTGGCAGAGCGGTGGACTGTAGTGTGACGCGTGCCGAAATCCATAGGTCGCTGGTTCGACTCCGGCTCGACGGAAGAAACTTTTTTAACTCGCTTTTTAATAAGTATAATGTTCAATAAATATAGGTGCCTTGGATTAGACTTGAACGACCGTCGATAGCTCAGTTGGCAGAGCGGTGGACTGTAGTGTGACGCGTGCCGAAATCCATAGGTCGCTGGTTCGACTCCGGCTCGACGGAAGAAACTTTTTTAACTCGCTTTTTAATAAGTATAATGTTCAATAAATATAGGTGCCTTGGATTAGACTTGAACGACCGTCGATAGCTCAGTTGGCAGAGCGGTGGACTGTAGTGTGACGCGTGCCGAAATCCATAGGTCGCTGGTTCGACTCCGGCTCGACGGAAGAAACTTTTTTAACTCGCTTTTTAATAAGTATAATGTTCAATAAATATAGGTGCCTTGGATTAGACTTGAACGACCGTCGATAGCTCAGTTGGCAGAGCGGTGGACTGTAGTGTGACGCGTGCCGAAATCCATAGGTCGCTGGTTCGACTCCGGCTCGACGGAAGAAACTTTTTTAACTCGCTTTTTAATAAGTATAATGTTCAATAAATATAGGTGCCTTGGATTAGACTTGAACGACCGTCGATAGCTCAGTTGGCAGAGCGGTGGACTGTAGTGTGACGCGTGCCGAAATCCATAGGTCGCTGGTTCGACTCCGGCTCGACGGAAGAAACTTTTTTAACTCGCTTTTTAATAAGTATAATGTTCAATAAATATAGGTGCCTTGGATTAGACTTGAACGACCGTCGATAGCTCAGTTGGCAGAGCGGTGGACTGTAGTGTGACGAGTGCCGAAATCCATAGGTCGCTTGTTCGACTCCGGCTCGACGGAAGAAACTTTTTTAACTCGCTTTTTAATAAGTATAATGTTCAATAAATATAGGTGCCTTGGATTAGACTTGAACGACCGTCGATAGCTCAGTTGGCAGAGCGGTGGACTGTAGTGTGACGCGTGCCGAAATCCATAGGTCGCTGGTTCGACTCCGGCTCGACGGAAGAAACTTTTTTAACTCGCTTTTTAATAAGTATAATGTTCAATAAATATAGGTGCCTTGGATTAGACTTGAACGACCGTCGATAGCTCAGTTGGCAGAGCGGTGGACTGTAGTGTGACGCGTGCCGAAATCCATAGGTCGCTGGTTCGACTCCGGCTCGACGGAAGAAACTTTTTTAACTCGCTTTTTAATAAGTATAATGTTCAATAAATATAGGTGCCTTGGATTAGACTTGAACGACCGTCGATAGCTCAGTTGGCAGAGCGGTGGACTGTAGTGTGACGCGTGCCGAAATCCATAGGTCGCTGGTTCGACTCCGGCTCGACGGAAGAAACTTTTTTAACTCGCTTTTTAATAAGTATAATGTTCAATAAATATAGGTGCCTTGGATTAGACTTGAACGACCGTCGATAGCTCAGTTGGCAGAGCGGTGGACTGTAGTGTGACGCGTGCCGAAATCCATAGGTCGCTGGTTCGACTCCGGCTCGACGGAAGAAACTTTTTTAACTCGCTTTTTAATAAGTATAATGATCAATAAATATAGGTGCCTTGGATTAGACTTGAACGACCGTCGATAGCTCAGTTGGCAGAGCGGTGGACTGTAGTGTGACGCGTGCCGAAATCCATAGGTCGCTGGACTCCGGCTCGACGGAAGAAACTTTTTTAACTCGCTTTTTAATAAGTATAATGTTCAATAAATATAGGTGCCTTGGATTAGACTTGAACGACCGTCGATAGCTCAGTTGGCAGAGCGGTGGACTGTAGTGTGACGCGTGCCGAAATCCATAGGTCGCTGGTTCGACTCCGGCTCGACGGAAGAAACTTTTTTAAGCTTTTTGAGACCGTCGATAGCTCAGTTGGCAGAGCGGTGGACTGTAGTGTGACGCGTGCCGAAATCCATAGGTCGCTGGTTCGACTCCGGCTCGACGGAAGAAACTTTTTTAAGCTTTTTGAGACTGTCGATAGCTCAGTTGGCAGAGCGGTGGACTGTAGTGTGACGCGTGCCGAAATCCATAGGTCGCTGGTTCGACTCCGGCTCGACGGAAGAAACTTTTTTAACTCGCTTTTTAATAAGTATAATGTTCAATAAATATAGGTGCCTTGGATTAGACTTGAACGACCGTCGATAGCTCAGTTGGCAGAGCGGTGGACTGTAGTGTGACGCGTGCCGAAATCCATAGGTCGCTGGTTCGACTCCGGCTCGACGGAAGAAACTTTTTTAAGCTTTTTGAGACCGTCGATAGCTCAGTTGGCAGAGCGGTGGACTGTAGTGTGACGCGTGCCGAAATCCATAGGTCGCTGGTTCGACTCCGGCTCGACGGAAGAAACTTTTTTAACTCGCTTTTTAATAAGTATAATGTTCAATAAATATAGGTGCCTTGGATTAGACTTGAACGACCGTCGATAGCTCAGTTGGCAGAGCGGTGGACTGTAGTGTGACGCGTGCCGAAATCCATAGGTCGCTGGTTCGACTCCGGCTCGACGGAAGAAACTTTTTTAACTCGCTTTTTAATAAGTATAATGTTCAATAAATATAGGTGCCTTGGATTAGACTTGAACGACCGTCGATAGCTCAGTTGGCAGAGCGGTGGACTGTAGTGTGACGCGTGCCGAAATCCATAGGTCGCTGGTTCGACTCCGGCTCGACGGAAGAAACTTTTTTAACTCGCTTTTTAATAAGTATAATGTTCAATAAATATAGGTGCCTTGGATTAGACTTGAACGACCGTCGATAGCTCAGTTGGCAGAGCGGTGGACTGTAGTGTGACGCGTGCCGAAATCCATAGGTCGCTGGTTCGACTCCGGCTCGACGGAAGAAACTTTTTTAACTCGCTTTTTAATAAGTATAATGTTCAATAAATATAGGTGCCTTGGATTAGACTTGAACGACCGTCGATAGCTCAGTTGGCAGAGCGGTGGACTGTAGTGTGACGCGTGCCGAAATCCATAGGTCGCTGGTTCGACTCCGGCTCGACGGAAGAAACTTTTTTAACTCGCTTTTTAATAAGTATAATGTTCAATAAATATAGGTGCCTTGGATTAGACTTGAACGACCGTCGATAGCTCAGTTGGCAGAGCGGTGGACTGTAGTGTGACGCGTGCCGAAATCCATAGGTCGCTGGTTCGACTCCGGCTCGACGGAAGAAACTTTTTTAACTCGCTTTTTAATAAGTATAATGTTCAATAAATATAGGTGCCTTGGATTAGACTTGAACGACCGTCGATAGCTCAGTTGGCAGAGCGGTGGACTGTAGTGTGACGCGTGCCGAAATCCATAGGTCGCTGGTTCGACTCCGGCTCGACGGAAGAAACTTTTTTAACTCGCTTTTTAATAAGTATAATGTTCAATAAATATAGGTGCCTTGGATTAGACTTGAACGACCGTCGATAGCTCAGTTGGCAGAGCGGTGGACTGTAGTGTGACGCGTGCCGAAATCCATAGGTCGCTGGTTCGACTCCGGCTCGACGGAAGAAACTTTTTTAACTCGCTTTTTAATAAGTATAATGTTCAATAAATATAGGTGCCTTGGATTAGACTTGAACGACCGTCGATAGCTCAGTTGGCAGAGCGGTGGACTGTAGTGTGACGCGTGCCGAAATCCATAGGTCGCTGGTTCGACTCCGGCTCGACGGAAGAAACTTTTTTAACTCGCTTTTTAATAAGTATAATGTTCAATAAATATAGGTGCCTTGGATTAGACTTGAACGACCGTCGATAGCTCAGTTGGCAGAGCGGTGGACTGTAGTGTGACGCGTGCCGAAATCCATAGGTCGCTGGTTCGACTCCGGCTCGACGGAAGAAACTTTTTTAACTCGCTTTTTAATAAGTATAATGTTCAATAAATATAGGTGCCTTGGATTAGACTTGAACGACCGTCGATAGCTCAGTTGGCAGAGCGGTGGACTGTAGTGTGACAAGTGCCGAAATCCATAGGTCGCTTGTTCGACTCCGGCTCGACGGAAGAAACTTTTTTAACTCGCTTTTTAATAAGTATAATGTTCAATAAATATAGGTGCCTTGGATTAGACTTGAACGACCGTCGATAGCTCAGTTGGCAGAGCGGTGGACTGTAGTGTGACGCGTGCCGAAATCCATAGGTCGCTGGTTCGACTCCGGCTCGACGGAAGAAACTTTTTTAACTCGCTTTTTAATAAGTATAATGTTCAATAAATATAGGTGCCTTGGATTAGACTTGAACGACCGTCGATAGCTCAGTTGGCAGAGCGGTGGACTGTAGTGTGACGCGTGCCGAAATCCATAGGTCGCTGGTTCGACTCCGGCTCGACGGAAGAAACTTTTTTAACTCGCTTTTTAATAAGTATAATGTTCAATAAATATAGGTGCCTTGGATTAGACTTGAACGACCGTCGATAGCTCAGTTGGCAGAGCGGTGGACTGTAGTGTGACGCGTGCCGAAATCCATAGGTCGCTGGTTCGACTCCGGCTCGACGGAAGAAACTTTTTTAACTCGCTTTTTAATAAGTATAATGTTCAATAAATATAGGTGCCTTGGATTAGACTTGAACGACCGTCGATAGCTCAGTTGGCAGAGCGGTGGACTGTAGTGTGACGCGTGCCGAAATCCATAGGTCGCTGGTTCGACTCCGGCTCGACGGAAGAAACTTTTTTAACTCGCTTTTTAATAAGTATAATGTTCAATAAATATAGGTGCCTTGGATTAGACTTGAACGACCGTCGATAGCTCAGTTGGCAGAGCGGTGGACTGTAGTGTGACGCGTGCCGAAATCCATAGGTCGCTGGTTCGACTCCGGCTCGACGGAAGAAACTTTTTTAACTCGCTTTTTAATAAGTATAATGTTCAATAAATATAGGTGCCTTGGATTAGACTTGAACGACCGTCGATAGCTCAGTTGGCAGAGCGGTGGACTGTAGTGTGACGCGTGCCGAAATCCATAGGTCGCTGGTTCGACTCCGGCTCGACGGAAGAAACTTTTTTAACTCGCTTTTTAATAAGTATAATGATCAATAAATATAGGTGCCTTGGATTAGACTTGAACGACCGTCGATAGCTCAGTTGGCAGAGCGGTGGACTGTAGTGTGACGCGTGCCGAAATCCATAGGTCGCTGGACTCCGGCTCGACGGAAGAAACTTTTTTAACTCGCTTTTTAATAAGTATAATGTTCAATAAATATAGGTGCCTTGGATTAGACTTGAACGACCGTCGATAGCTCAGTTGGCAGAGCGGTGGACTGTAGTGTGACGCGTGCCGAAATCCATAGGTCGCTGGTTCGACTCCGGCTCGACGGATGAAACTTTTTTAACTCGCTTTTTAATAAGTATAATGTTCAATAAATATAGGTGCCTTGGATTAGACTTGAACGACCGTCGATAGCTCAGTTGGCAGAGCGGTGGACTGTAGTGTGACGCGTGCCGAAATCCATAGGTCGCTGGTTCGACTCCGGCTCGACGGAAGAAACTTTTTTAACTCGCTTTTTAATAAGTATAATGTTCAATAAATATAGGTGCCTTGGATTAGACTTGAACGACCGTCGATAGCTCAGTTGGCAGAGCGGTGGACTGTAGTGTGACAAGTGCCGAAATCCATAGGTCGCTTGTTCGACTCCGGCTCGACGGAAGAAACTTTTTTAACTCGCTTTTTAATAAGTATAATGTTCAATAAATATAGGTGCCTTGGATTAGACTTGAACGACCGTCGATAGCTCAGTTGGCAGAGCGGTGGACTGTAGTGTGACGCGTGCCGAAATCCATAGGTCGCTGGTTCGACTCCGGCTCGACGGAAGAAACTTTTTTAACTCGCTTTTTAATAAGTATAATGTTCAATAAATATAGGTGCCTTGGATTAGACTTGAACGACCGTCGATAGCTCAGTTGGCAGAGCGGTGGACTGTAGTGTGACGCGTGCCGAAATCCATAGGTCGCTGGTTCGACTCCGGCTCGACGGAAGAAACTTTTTTAACTCGCTTTTTAATAAGTATAATGTTCAATAAATATAGGTGCCTTGGATTAGACTTGAACGACCGTCGATAGCTCAGTTGGCAGAGCGGTGGACTGTAGTGTGACGCGTGCCGAAATCCATAGGTCGCTGGTTCGACTCCGGCTCGACGGAAGAAACTTTTTTAACTCGCTTTTTAATAAGTATAATGTTCAATAAATATAGGTGCCTTGGATTAGACTTGAACGACCGTCGATAGCTCAGTTGGCAGAGCGGTGGACTGTAGTGTGACGCGTGCCGAAATCCATAGGTCGCTGGTTCGACTCCGGCTCGACGGAAGAAACTTTTTTAACTCGCTTTTTAATAAGTATAATGTTCAATAAATATAGGTGCCTTGGATTAGACTTGAACGACCGTCGATAGCTCAGTTGGCAGAGCGGTGGACTGTAGTGTGACGCGTGCCGAAATCCATAGGTCGCTGGTTCGACTCCGGCTCGACGGAAGAAACTTTTTTAACTCGCTTTTTAATAAGTATAATGTTCAATAAATATAGGTGCCTTGGATTAGACTTGAACGACCGTCGATAGCTCAGTTGGCAGAGCGGTGGACTGTAGTGTGACGCGTGCCGAAATCCATAGGTCGCTGGTTCGACTCCGGCTCGACGGAAGAAACTTTTTTAACTCGCTTTTTAATAAGTATAATGATCAATAAATATAGGTGCCTTGGATTAGACTTGAACGACCGTCGATAGCTCAGTTGGCAGAGCGGTGGACTGTAGTGTGACGCGTGCCGAAATCCATAGGTCGCTGGACTCCGGCTCGACGGAAGAAACTTTTTTAACTCGCTTTTTAATAAGTATAATGTTCAATAAATATAGGTGCCTTGGATTAGACTTGAACGACCGTCGATAGCTCAGTTGGCAGAGCGGTGGACTGTAGTGTGACGCGTGCCGAAATCCATAGGTCGCTGGTTCGACTCCGGCTCGACGGATGAAACTTTTTTAACTCGCTTTTTAATAAGTATAATGTTCAATAAATATAGGTGCCTTGGATTAGACTTGAACGACCGTCGATAGCTCAGTTGGCAGAGTGGTGGACTGTAGTGTGACGCGTGCCGAAATCCATAGGTCGCTGGTTCGACTCCGGCTCGACGGAAGAAACTTTTTTAACTCGCTTTTTAATAAGTATAATGATCAATAAATATAGGTGCCTTGGATTAGACTTGAACGACCGTCGATAGCTCAGTTGGCAGAGCGGTGGACTGTAGTGTGACGCGTGCCGAAATCCATAGGTCGCTGGACTCCGGCTCGACGGAAGAAACTTTTTTAACTCGCTTTTTAATAAGTATAATGTTCAATAAATATAGGTGCCTTGGATTAGACTTGAACGACCGTCGATAGCTCAGTTGGCAGAGCGGTGGACTGTAGTGTGACGCGTGCCGAAATCCATAGGTCGCTGGTTCGACTCCGGCTCGACGGATGAAACTTTTTTAACTCGCTTTTTAATAAGTATAATGTTCAATAAATATAGGTGCCTTGGATTAGACTTGAACGACCGTCGATAGCTCAGTTGGCAGAGTGGTGGACTGTAGTGTGACGCGTGCCGAAATCCATAGGTCGCTGGTTCGACTCCGGCTCGACGGAAGAAACTTTTTTAACTCGCTTTTTAATAAGTATAATGTTCAATAAATATAGGTGCCTTGGATTAGACTTGAACGACCGTCGATAGCTCAGTTGGCAGAGCGGTGGACTGTAGTGTGACGCGTGCCGAAATCCATAGGTCGCTGGTTCGACTCCGGCTCGACGGAAGAAACTTTTTTAAGCTTTTTGAGACCGTCGATAGCTCAGTTGGCAGAGCGGTGGACTGTAGTGTGACGCGTGCCGAAATCCATAGGTCGCTGGTTCGACTCCGGCTCGACGGAAGAAACTTTTTTAACTCGCTTTTTAATAAGTATAATGTTCAATAAATATAGGTGCCTTGGATTAGACTTGAACGACCGTCGATAGCTCAGTTGGCAGAGCGGTGGACTGTAGTGTGACGCGTGCCGAAATCCATAGGTCGCTGGTTCAACTCCGGCTCGACGGAAGAAACTTTTTTAAGCTTTTTGAGACCGTCGATAGCTCAGTTGGCAGAGCGGTGGACTGTAGTGTGACGCGTGCCGAAATCCATAGGTCGCTGGTTCGACTCCGGCTCGACGGAAGAAACTTTTTTAACTCGCTTTTTAATAAGTATAATGTTCAATAAATATAGGTGCCTTGGATTAGACTTGAACGACCGTCGATAGCTCAGTTGGCAGAGCGGTGGACTGTAGTGTGACGCGTGCCGAAATCCATAGGTCGCTGGTTCGACTCCGGCTCGACGGAAGAAACTTTTTTAACTCGCTTTTTAATAAGTATAATGTTCAATAAATATAGGTGCCTTGGATTAGACTTGAACGACCGTCGAAAGCTCAGTTGGCAGAGCGGTGGACTGTAGTGTGACGCGTGCCGAAATCCATAGGTCGCTGGTTCGACTCCGGCTCGACGGAAGAAACTTTTTTAACTCGCTTTTTAGTAAGTATAATGTTCAATAAATATAGGTGCCTTGGATTAGACTTGAACGACCGTCGATAGCTCAGTTGGCAGAGCGGTGGACTGTAGTGTGACGCGTGCCGAAATCCATAGGTCGCTGGTTCGACTCCGGCTCGACGGAAGAAACTTTTTTAACTCGCTTTTTAATAAGTATAATGTTCAATAAATATAGGTGCCTTGGATTAGACTTGAACGACCGTCGATAGCTCAGTTGGCAGAGCGGTGGACTGTAGTGTGACGCGTGCCGAAATCCATAGGTCGCTGGTTCGACTCCGGCTCGACGGAAGAAACTTTTTTAACTCGCTTTATAATAAGTATAATGTTCAATAAAAATAGGTGCCTTGGATTAGACTTGAACGACCGTCGATAGCTCAGTTGGCAGAGCGGTGGACTGTAGTGTGACGCGTGCCGAAATCCATAGGTCGCTGGTTCGACTCCGGCTCGACGGAAGAAACTTTTTTGACTCGCTTTTTAATAAGTATAATGTTCAATAAATATAGGTGCCTTGGATTAGACTTGAACGACCGTCGATAGCTCAGTTCGCAGAGCGGTGGACTGTAGTGTGACGCGTGCCGAAATCCATAGGTCGCTGGTTCGACTCCGGCTCGACGGAAGAAATTTTTTTAACTCCCTTTTTAATAAGTATAATGTTCAATAAATATAGGTGCCTTGGATTAGACTTGAACGACCGTCGATAGCTCAGTTGGCAGAGCGGTGGACTGTAGTGTGACGCGTGCCGAAATCCATAGGTCGCTGGTTCGACTCCGGCTCGACGGAAGAAACTTTTTTAACTCGCTTTTTAATAAGTATAATGTTCAATAAATATAGGTGCCTTGGATTAGACTTGAACGACCGTCGATAGCTCAGTTGGCAGAGCGGTGGACTGTAGTGTGACGCGTGCCGAAATCCATAGGTCGCTGGTTCGACTCCGGCTCGACGGAAGAAACTTTTTTAACTCGCTTTTTAATAAGTATAATGTTCAATAAATATAGGTGCCTTGGATTAGACTTGAACGACCGTCGATAGCTCAGTTGGCAGAGCGGTGGACTGTAGTGTGACGCGTGCCGAAATCCATAGGTCGCTGGTTCGACTCCGGCTCGACGGAAGAAACTTTTTTAACTCGCTTTTTAATAAGTATAATGTACAATAAAAATAGGTGCCTTGGATTAGACTTGAACGACCGTCGATAGCTCAGTTGGCAGAGCGGTGGACTGTAGTGTGACGCGTGCCGAAATCCATAGGTCGCTGGTTCGACTCCGGCTCGACGGAAGAAACTTTTTTAACTCGCTTTTTAATAAGTATAATGTTCAATAAATATAGGTGCCTTGGATTAGACTTGAACGACCGTCGATAGCTCAGTTGGCAGAGCGGTGGACTGTAGTGTGACGCGTGCCGAAATCCATAGGTCGCTGGTTCGACTCCGGCTCGACGGAAGAAACTTTTTTAACTCGCTTTTTAATAAGTATAATGTTCAATAAATATAGGTGCCTTGGATTAGACTTGAACGACCGTCGATAGCTCAGTTGGCAGAGCGGTGAACTGTAGTGTGACGCGTGCCGAAATCCATAGGTCGCTGGTTCGACTCCGGCTCGACGGAAGAAACTTTTTTAACTCGCTTTTTAATAAGTATAATGTTCAATAAAAATAGGTGCCTTGGATTAGACTTGAACGACCGTCGATAGCTCAGTTGGCAGAGCGGTGGACTGTAGTGTGACGCGTGCCGAAATCCATAGGTCGCTGGTTCGACTCCGGCTCGACGGAAGAAACTTTTTTAACTCGCTTTTTAATAAGTATAATGTTCAATAAAAATAGGTGCCTTGGATTAGACTTGAACGACCGTCGATAGCTCAGTTGGCAGAGCGGTGGACTGTAGTGTGACGCGTGCCGAAATCCATAGGTCGCTGGTTCGACTCCGGCTCGACGGAAGAAACTTTTTTAACTCGCTTTTTAATAAGTATAATGTTCAATAAATATAGGTGCCTTGGATTAGACTTGAACGACCGTCGATAGCTCAGTTGGCAGAGCGGTGGACTGTAGTGTGACGCGTGCCGAAATCCATAGGTCGCTGGTTCGACTCCGGCTCGACGGAAGAAACTTTTTTAACTCGCTTTTTAATAAGTATAATGTTCAATAAAAATAGGTGCCTTGGATTAGACTTGAACGACCGTCGATAGCTCAGTTGGCAGAGCGGTGGACTGTAGTGTGACGCGTGCCGAAATCCATAGGTCGCTGGTTCGACTCCGGCTCGACGGAAGAAACTTTTTTAACTCGCTTTTTAATAAGTATAATGTTCAATAAATATAGGTGCCTTGGATTAGACTTGAACGACCGTCGATAGCTCAGTTGGCAGAGCGGTGGACTGTAGTGTGACGCGTGCCGAAATCCATAGGTCGCTGGTTCGACTCCGGCTCGACGGAAGAAACTTTTTTAACTCGCTTTTTAATAAGTATAATGTTCAATAAATATAGGTGCCTTGGATTAGACTTGAACGACCGTCGATAGCTCAGTTGGCAGAGCGGTGAACTGTAGTGTGACGCGTGCCGAAATCCATAGGTCGCTGGTTCGACTCCGGCTCGACGGAAGAAACTTTTTTAACTCGCTTTTTAATAAGTATAATGTTCAATAAAAATAGGTGCCTTGGATTAGACTTGAACGACCGTCGATAGCTCAGTTGGCAGAGCGGTGGACTGTAGTGTGACGCGTGCCGAAATCCATAGGTCGCTGGTTCGACTCCGGCTCGACGGAAGAAACTTTTTTAACTCCCTTTTTAATAAGTATAATGTTCAATAAATATAGGTGCCTTGGATTAGACTTGAACGACCGTCGATAGCTCAGTTGGCAGAGCGGTGGACTGTAGTGTGACGCGTGCCGAAATCCATAGGTCGCTGGTTCGACTCCGGCTCGACGGAAGAAACTTTTTTAACTCGCTTTTTAATAAGTATAATGTTCAATAAATATAGGTGCCTTGGATTAGACTTGAACGACCGTCGATAGCTCAGTTGGCAGAGCGGTGGACTGTAGTGTGACGCGTGCCGAAATCCATAGGTCGCTGGTTCGACTCCGGCTCGACGGAAGAAACTTTTTTAACTCGCTTTTTAATAAGTATAATGTTCAATAAATATAGGTGCCTTGGATTAGACTTGAACGACCGTCGATAGCTCAGTTGGCAGAGCGGTGGACTGTAGTGTGACGCGTGCCGAAATCCATAGGTCGCTGGTTCGACTCCGGCTCGACGGAAGAAACTTTTTTAACTCGCTTTTTAATAAGTATAATGTTCAATAAAAATAGGTGCCTTGGATTAGACTTGAACGACCGTCGATAGCTCAGTTGGCAGAGCGGTGGACTGTAGTGTGACGCGTGCCGAAATCCATAGGTCGCTGGTTCGACTCCGGCTCGACGGAAGAAACTTTTTTAACTCGCTTTTTAATAAGTATAATGTTCAATAAATATAGGTGCCTTGGATTAGACTTGAACGACCGTCGATAGCTCAGTTGGCAGAGCGGTGGACTGTAGTGTGACGCGTGCCGAAATCCATAGGTCGCTGGTTCGACTCCGGCTCGACGGAAGAAACTTTTTTAACTCGCTTTTTAATAAGTATAATGTTCAATAAATATAGGTGCCTTGGATTAGACTTGAACGACCGTCGATAGCTCAGTTGGCAGAGCGGTGAACTGTAGTGTGACGCGTGCCGAAATCCATAGGTCGCTGGTTCGACTCCGGCTCGACGGAAGAAACTTTTTTAACTCGCTTTTTAATAAGTATAATGTTCAATAAATATAGGTGCCTTGGATTAGACTTGAACGACCGTCGATAGCTCAGTTGGCAGAGCGGTGGACTGTAGTGTGACGCGTGCCGAAATCCATAGGTCGCTGGTTCGACTCCGGCTCGACGGAAGAAACTTTTTTAACTCGCTTTTTAATAAGTATAATGATCAATAAATATAGGTGCCTTGGATTAGACTTGAACGACCGTCGATAGCTCAGTTGGCAGAGCGGTGGACTGTAGTGTGACGCGTGCCGAAATCCATAGTTCGCTGGTTCGACTCCGGCTCGACGGAAGAAACTTTTTTAACTCCCTTTTTAATAAGTATAATGTTCAATAAATATAGGTGCCTTGGATTAGACTTGAACGACCGTCGATAGCTCAGTTGGCAGAGCGGTGGACTGTAGTGTGACGCGTGCCGAAATCCATAGGTCGCTGGTTCGACTCCGGCTCGACGGAAGAAACTTTTTTAACTCGCTTTTTAATAAGTATAATGTTCAATAAATATAGGTGCCTTGGATTAGACTTGAACGACCGTCGATAGCTCAGTTGGCAGAGCGGTGGACTGTAGTGTGACGCGTGCCGAAATCCATAGGTCGCTGGTTCGACTCCGGCTCGACGGAAGAAACTTTTTTAACTCGCTTTTTAATAAGTATAATGTTCAATAAATATAGGTGCCTTGGATTAGACTTGAACGACCGTCGATAGCTCAGTTGGCAGAGCGGTGGACTGTAGTGTGACGCGTGCCGAAATCCATAGGTCGCTGGTTCGACTCCGGCTCGACGGAAGAAACTTTTTTAACTCGCTTTTTAATAAGTATAATGTTCAATAAATATAGGTGAGTTGGATTAGACTTGAACGACCGTCGATAGCTCAGTTGGCAGAGCAGTGGACTGTAGTGTGACGCGTGCCGAAATCCATAGGTCGCTGGTTCGACTCCGGCTCGACGGAAGAAACTTTTTTAACTCGCTTTTTAATAAGTATAATGTTCAATAAAAATAGGTGCCTTGGATTAGACTTGAACGACCGTCGATAGCTCAGTTGGCAGAGCGGTGGACTGTAGTGTGACGCGTGCCGAAATCCATAGGTCGCTGGTTCGACTCCGGCTCGACGGAAGAAACTTTTTTAACTCGCTTTTTAATAAGTATAATGTTCAATAAATATAGGTGCCTTGGATTAGACTTGAACGACCGTCGATAGCTCAGTTGGCAGAGCGGTGGACTGTAGTGTGACGCGTGCCGAAATCCATAGGTCGCTGGTTCGACTCCGGCTCGACGGAAGAAACTTTTTTAACTCGCTTTTTAATAAGTATAATGTTCAATAAATATAGGTGCCTTGGATTAGACTTGAACGACCGTCGATAGCTCAGTTGGCAGAGCGGTGGACTGTAGTGTGACGCGTGCCGAAATCCATAGGTCGCTTGTTCGACTCCGGCTCGACGGAAGAAACTTTTTTAACTCGCTTTTTAATAAGTATAATGTTCAATAAATATAGGTGCCTTGGATTAGACTTGAACGACCGTCGATAGCTCAGTTGGCAGAGCGGTGGACTGTAGTGTGACGCGTGCCGAAATCCATAGGTCGCTGGTTCGACTCCGGCTCGACGGAAGAAACTTTTTTAACTCGCTTTTTAATAAGTATAATGTTCAATAAATATAGGTGCCTTGGATTAGACTTGAACGACCGTCGATAGCTCAGTTGGCAGAGCGGTGGACTGTAGTGTGACGCGTGCCGAAATCCATAGGTCGCTGGTTCGACTCCGGCTCGACGGAAGAAACTTTTTTAACTCGCTTTTTAATAAGTATAATGTTCAATAAATATAGGTGCCTTGGATTAGACTTGAACGACCGTCGATAGCTCAGTTGGCAGAGCGGTGGACTGTAGTGTGACGCGTGCCGAAATCCATAGGTCGCTTGTTCGACTCCGGCTCGACGGAAGAAACTTTTTTAACTCGCTTTTTAATAAGTATAATGTTCAATAAATATAGGTGCCTTGGATTAGACTTGAACGACCGTCGATAGCTCAGTTGGCAGAGCGGTGGACTGTAGTGTGACGCGTGCCGAAATCCATAGGTCGCTGGTTCGACTCCGGCTCGACGGAAGAAACTTTTTTAAGCTTTTTGAGACCGTCGATAGCTCAGTTGGCAGAGCGGTGGACTGTAGTGTGACGCGTGCCGAAATCCATAGGTCGCTGGTTCGACTCCGGCTCGACGGAAGAAACTTTTTTAAGCTTTTTGAGACCGTCGATAGCTCAGTTGGCAGAGCGGTGGACTGTAGTGTGACGCGTGCCGAAATCCATAGGTCGCTGGTTCGACTCCGGCTCGACGGAAGAAACTTTTTTAACTCGCTTTTTAATAAGTATAATGTTCAATAAATATAGGTGCCTTGGATTAGACTTGAACGACCGTCGATAGCTCAGTTGGCAGAGCGGTGGACTGTAGTGTGACGCGTGCCGAAATCCATAGGTCGCTGGTTCGACTCCGGCTCGACGGAAGAAACTTTTTTAAGCTTTTTGAGACCGTCGATAGCTCAGTTGGCAGAGCGGTGGACTGTAGTGTGACGCGTGCCGAAATCCATAGGTCGCTGGTTCGACTCCGGCTCGACGGAAGAAACTTTTTTAACTCGCTTTTTAATAAGTATAATGTTCAATAAATATAGGTGCCTTGGATTAGACTTGAACGACCGTCGATAGCTCAGTTGGCAGAGCGGTGGACTGTAGTGTGACGCGTGCCGAAATCCATAGGTCGCTGGTTCGACTCCGGCTCGCGTATTCCCAAACCCCACAGTCGATCGAGACCACTTCCCCAAGGAGAGTGATAAATCGCCATTCTAGTAGAATTTGGCTGCTTTGGCGCAGAACCGGCCGAGGAGCTGCAAACAAACAAACAATATGGCGCCTTGCGCCGCTGTTGGAGTTCGAGGAGCGTTTGGTATAAGTTTCAAAGTTTAAATTCAGTTAAATCTAAGTTTCTTCATGTTACTTTTTACAGGAGGGTGTAATTTTGTTTTGATTATACTGCATTTTTTTATCCGAATCTGTTAAATTTTAATTTGGTGTCTATGCACTGATAATTATAAAAATTTGCACTTCAAAATAGATTTAAATCAAACTGTTTTTCTATAGCTGAAGTGGGGGGACACAGGTACAGGCGTTAATGAAAAAGGTGCAAAAAATGTTTAATATAAACTATTCATTCAGAAATAATTTTTAATTAAAAGTAAATTGAACTGCATTTATAAAGAGTTTGAGAATTATTCTCTGTAAAATAAATATTAAAAAATTAATTCAAAAATTTTTCTCAACATATAATTCTATTGTGATATCCTTTTCTTTTAAGAATATTCTCCCAATTTTACATAGTTCTATCAAAACTAGCTTAAATGTCAGCTTTAAAAGGTCCTTCAGTTGGGCAACTTTTGGTATTACTTTTGCTTTTAACAACTATATGAAAATAATTTAGGCTCCTCTTTTAATGGTATGAGTATTTTCTCCAGTAAAACTTGCTTGTAATACTTAAAAATATATTTTTTATTCACTAAAATTTACTAATTTAAGAAACTTTTTAAATTTCATTTATTTAATTAAAAAAATTATGCTATGTGTTATTATAATTATGTGTTAATACATTTTATTTGAGTTTGATTTGCCTTAAGTTTTTACTTGATCAATGACTTTATATGAGGTACTCATAGGACAAAAATATTTGAATTTCAAAATATTGTTCGATGTATTTCAAGCTGAATTGAACCATAAATAAAAAAGTTATTGGGGTATATTACTGTTTAATTTTTTAATGAACTTTAGAACTTATATATTTTCAATAGCTACACTCATGGGAAGTTAGTTAAATGAATAATTTAAAATTAGTATACTATGGAAATTTTATAATAACATTTTTTTCCATTTCTTATAATTATGAGAATAATATAAATAATATAATATAATAAATAAATATAATAATTAATGAGAATAAAATAAATAATATAATAATTTAATACTTATAAATAAGTATTAAATTGTTCCAGAATTATCAGAAGAAATAAAAACTATCCTTAATTATCGTTAATAATATTTTTGTGAAAGACAGATAAGAAAGCTAAAGGTACAACAGATGGCGCTAATAGTCTTGTGTAGTACATGCTTTGTGAATAAACAAGTTCATTCACTGCTCAGTGAAGTAACGCGAGGTTGCCAGCGCTGCCAAGACCCCCTCGCCAAATGGTCTCGATCGAACGTGGGGTTTGGGAATACGCCTCCGGCTCGACGGAAGAAACTTTTTTAACTCGCTTTTTAATAAGTATAATGTTCAATAAATATAGGTGCCTTGGATTAGACTTGAACGACCGTCGATAGCTCAGTTGGCAGAGCGGTGGTCTGTAGTGTGACGCGTGCCGAAATCCATAGGTCGCTGGTTCGACTCCGGCTCGACGGAAGAAACTTTTTTAACTCGCTTTTTAATAAGTATAATGTTCAATAAATATAGGTGCCTTGGATTAGACTTGAACGACCGTCGATAGCTCAGTTGGCAGAGCGGTGGACTGTAGTGTGACGCGTGCCGAAATCCATAGGTCGCTGGTTCGACTCCGGCTCGACGGAAGAAACTTTTTTAACTCGCTTTTTAATAAGTATAATGTTCAATAAATATAGGTGCCTTGGATTAGACTTGAACGACCGTCGATAGCTCAGTTGGCAGAGCGGTGGACTGTAGTGTGACGCGTGCCGAAATCCATAGGTCGCTGGTTCGACTCCGGCTCGACGGAAGAAACTTTTTTAACTCGCTTTTTAATAAGTATAATGTTCAATAAATATAGGTGCCTTGGATTAGACTTGAACGACCGTCGATAGCTCAGTTGGCAGAGCGGTGGACTGTAGTGTGACGCGTGCCGAAATCCATAGGTCGCTGGTTCGACTCCGGCTCGACGGAAGAAACTTTTTTAAGCTTTTTGAGACCGTCGATAGCTCAGTTGGCAGAGCGGTGGACTGTAGTGTGACGCGTGCCGAAATCCATAGGTCGCTGGTTCGACTCCGGCTCGACGGAAGAAACTTTTTTAAGCTTTTTGAGACCGTCGATAGCTCAGTTGGCAGAGCGGTGGACTGTAGTGTGACGCGTGCCGAAATCCATAGGTCGCTGGTTCGACTCCGGCTCGACGGAAGAAACTTTTTTAACTCGCTTTTTAATAAGTATAATGTTCAATAAATATAGGTGCCTTGGATTAGACTTGAACGACCGTCGATAGCTCAGTTGGCAGAGCGGTGGACTGTAGTGTGACGCGTGCCGAAATCCATAGGTCGCTGGTTCGACTCCGGCTCGACGGAAGAAACTTTTTTAAGCTTTTTGAGACCGTCGATAGCTCAGTTGGCAGAGCGGTGGACTGTAGTGTGACGCGTGCCGAAATCCATAGGTCGCTGGTTCGACTCCGGCTCGACGGAAGAAACTTTTTTAACTCGCTTTTTAATAAGTATAATGTTCAATAAATATAGGTGCCTTGGATTAGACTTGAACGACCGTCGATAGCTCAGTTGGCAGAGCGGTGGACTGTAGTGTGACGCGTGCCGAAATCCATAGGTCGCTGGTTCGACTCCGGCTCGACGGAAGAAACTTTTTTAACTCGCTTTTTAATAAGTATAATGTTCAATAAATATAGGTGCCTTGGATTAGACTTGAACGACCGTCGATAGCTCAGTTGGCAGAGCGGTGGTCTGTAGTGTGACGCGTGCCGAAATCCATAGGTCGCTGGTTCGACTCCGGCTCGACGGAAGAAACTTTTTTAACTCGCTTTTTAATAAGTATAATGTTCAATAAATATAGGTGCCTTGGATTAGACTTGAACGACCGTCGATAGCTCAGTTGGCAGAGCGGTGGACTGTAGTGTGACGCGTGCCGAAATCCATAGGTCGCTGGTTCGACTCCGGCTCGACGGAAGAAACTTTTTTAACTCGCTTTTTAATAAGTATAATGTTCAATAAATATAGGTGCCTTGGATTAGACTTGAACGACCGTCGATAGCTCAGTTGGCAGAGCGGTGGACTGTAGTGTGACGCGTGCCAAAATCCATAGGTCGCTGGTTCGACTCCGGCTCGACGGAAGAAACTTTTTTAACTCGCTTTTTAATAAGTATAATGTTCAATAAATATAGGTGCCTTGGATTAGACTTGAACGACCGTCGATAGCTCAGTTGGCAGAGCGGTGGACTGTAGTGTGACGCGTGCCGAAATCCATAGGTCGCTGGTTCGACTCCGGCTCGACGGAAGAAACTTTTTTAACTCGCTTTTTAATAAGTATAATGTTCAATAAATATAGGTGCCTTGGATTAGACTTGAACGACCGTCGATAGCTCAGTTGGCAGAGCGGTGGACTGTAGTGTGACGCGTGCCGAAATCCATAGGTCGCTGGTTCGACTCCGGCTCGACGGAAGAAACTTTTTTAACTCGCTTTTTAATAAGTATAATGTTCAATAAATATAGGTGCCTTGGATTAGACTTGAACGACCGTCGATAGCTCAGTTGGCAGAGCGGTGGACTGTAGTGTGACGCGTGCCGAAATCCATAGGTCGCTGGTTCGACTCCGGCTCGACGGAAGAAACTTTTTTAAGCTTTTTGAGACCGTCGATAGCTCAGTTGGCAGAGCGGTGGACTGTAGTGTGACGCGTGCCGAAATCCATAGGTCGCTGGTTCGACTCCGGCTCGACGGAAGAAACTTTTTTAAGCTTTTTGAGACCGTCGATAGCTCAGTTGGCAGAGCGGTGGACTGTAGTGTGACGCGTGCCGAAATCCATAGGTCGCTGGTTCGACTCCGGCTCGACGGAAGAAACTTTTTTAACTCGCTTTTTAATAAGTATAATGTTCAATAAATATAGGTGCCTTGGATTAGACTTGAACGACCGTCGATAGCTCAGTTGGCAGAGCGGTGGACTGTAGTGTGACGCGTGCCGAAATCCATAGGTCGCTGGTTCGACTCCGGCTCGACGGAAGAAACTTTTTTAAGCTTTTTGAGACCGTCGATAGCTCAGTTGGCAGAGCGGTGGACTGTAGTGTGACGCGTGCCGAAATCCATAGGTCGCTGGTTCGACTCCGGCTCGACGGAAGAAACTTTTTTAACTCGCTTTTTAATAAGTATAATGTTCAATAAATATAGGTGCCTTGGATTAGACTTGAACGACCGTCGATAGCTCAGTTGGCAGAGCGGTGGACTGTAGTGTGACGCGTGCCGAAATCCATAGGTCGCTGGTTCGACTCCGGCTCGACGGAAGAAACTTTTTTAACTCGCTTTTTAATAAGTATAATGTTCAATAAATATAGGTGCCTTGGATTAGACTTGAACGACCGTCGATAGCTCAGTTGGCAGAGCGGTGGTCTGTAGTGTGACGCGTGCCGAAATCCATAGGTCGCTGGTTCGACTCCGGCTCGACGGAAGAAACTTTTTTAACTCGCTTTTTAATAAGTATAATGTTCAATAAATATAGGTGCCTTGGATTAGACTTGAACGACCGTCGATAGCTCAGTTGGCAGAGCGGTGGACTGTAGTGTGACGCGTGCCGAAATCCATAGGTCGCTGGTTCGACTCCGGCTCGACGGAAGAAACTTTTTTAACTCGCTTTTTAATAAGTATAATGTTCAATAAATATAGGTGCCTTGGATTAGACTTGAACGACCGTCGATAGCTCAGTTGGCAGAGCGGTGGACTGTAGTGTGACGCGTGCCAAAATCCATAGGTCGCTGGTTCGACTCCGGCTCGACGGAAGAAACTTTTTTAACTCGCTTTTTAATAAGTATAATGTTCAATAAATATAGGTGCCTTGGATTAGACTTGAACGACCGTCGATAGCTCAGTTGGCAGAGCGGTGGACTGTAGTGTGACGCGTGCCGAAATCCATAGGTCGCTGGTTCGACTCCGGCTCGACGGAAGAAACTTTTTTAACTCGCTTTTTAATAAGTATAATGTTCAATAAATATAGGTGCCTTGGATTAGACTTGAACGACCGTCGATAGCTCAGTTGGCAGAGCGGTGGACTGTAGTGTGACGCGTGCCGAAATCCATAGGTCGCTGGTTCGACTCCGGCTCGACGGAAGAAACTTTTTTAACTCGCTTTTTAATAAGTATAATGTTCAATAAATATAGGTGCCTTGGATTAGACTTGAACGACCGTCGATAGCTCAGTTGGCAGAGCGGTGGACTGTAGTGTGACGCGTGCCGAAATCCATAGGTCGCTGGTTCGACTCCGGCTCGACGGAAGAAACTTTTTTAACTCGCTTTTTAATAAGTATAATGTTCAATAAATATAGGTGCCTTGGATTAGACTTGAACGACCGTCGATAGCTCAGTTGGCAGAGCGGTGGACTGTAGTGTGACGCGTGCCGAAATCCATAGGTCGCTGGTTCGACTCCGGCTCGACGGAAGAAACTTTTTTAACTCGCTTTTTAATAAGTATAATGTTCAATAAATATAGGTGCCTTGGATTAGACTTGAACGACCGTCGATAGCTCAGTTGGCAGAGCGGTGGACTGTAGTGTGACAAGTGCCGAAATCCATAGGTCGCTTGTTCGACTCCGGCTCGACGGAAGAAACTTTTTTAACTCGCTTTTTAATAAGTATAATGTTCAATAAATATAGGTGCCTTGGATTAGACTTGAACGACCGTCGATAGCTCAGTTGGCAGAGCGGTGGACTGTAGTGTGACGCGTGCCGAAATCCATAGGTCGCTGGTTCGACTCCGGCTCGACGGAAGAAACTTTTTTAACTCGCTTTTTAATAAGTATAATGTTCAATAAATATAGGTGCCTTGGATTAGACTTGAACGACCGTCGATAGCTCAGTTGGCAGAGCGGTGGACTGTAGTGTGACGCGTGCCGAAATCCATAGGTCGCTGGTTCGACTCCGGCTCGACGGAAGAAACTTTTTTAACTCGCTTTTTAATAAGTATAATGTTCAATAAATATAGGTGCCTTGGATTAGACTTGAACGACCGTCGATAGCTCAGTTGGCAGAGCGGTGGACTGTAGTGTGACGCGTGCCGAAATCCATAGGTCGCTGGTTCGACTCCGGCTCGACGGAAGAAACTTTTTTAACTCGCTTTTTAATAAGTATAATGTTCAATAAATATAGGTGCCTTGGATTAGACTTGAACGACCGTCGATAGCTCAGTTGGCAGAGCGGTGGACTGTAGTGTGACGCGTGCCGAAATCCATAGGTCGCTGGTTCGACTCCGGCTCGACGGAAGAAACTTTTTTAACTCGCTTTTTAATAAGTATAATGATCAATAAATATAGGTGCCTTGGATTAGACTTGAACGACCGTCGATAGCTCAGTTGGCAGAGCGGTGGACTGTAGTGTGACGCGTGCCGAAATCCATAGGTCGCTGGACTCCGGCTCGACGGAAGAAACTTTTTTAACTCGCTTTTTAATAAGTATAATGTTCAATAAATATAGGTGCCTTGGATTAGACTTGAACGACCGTCGATAGCTCAGTTGGCAGAGCGGTGGACTGTAGTGTGACGCGTGCCGAAATCCATAGGTCGCTGGTTCGACTCCGGCTCGACGGAAGAAACTTTTTTAAGCTTTTTGAGACCGTCGATAGCTCAGTTGGCAGAGCGGTGGACTGTAGTGTGACGCGTGCCGAAATCCATAGGTCGCTGGTTCGACTCCGGCTCGACGGAAGAAACTTTTTTAAGCTTTTTGAGACCGTCGATAGCTCAGTTGGCAGAGCGGTGGACTGTAGTGTGACGCGTGCCGAAATCCATAGGTCGCTGGTTCGACTCCGGCTCGACGGAAGAAACTTTTTTAACTCGCTTTTTAATAAGTATAATGTTCAATAAATATAGGTGCCTTGGATTAGACTTGAACGACCGTCGATAGCTCAGTTGGCAGAGCGGTGGACTGTAGTGTGACGCGTGCCGAAATCCATAGGTCGCTGGTTCGACTCCGGCTCGACGGAAGAAACTTTTTTAAGCTTTTTGAGACCGTCGATAGCTCAGTTGGCAGAGCGGTGGACTGTAGTGTGACGCGTGCCGAAATCCATAGGTCGCTGGTTCGACTCCGGCTCGACGGAAGAAACTTTTTTAACTCGCTTTTTAATAAGTATAATGTTCAATAAATATAGGTGCCTTGGATTAGACTTGAACGACCGTCGATAGCTCAGTTGGCAGAGCGGTGGACTGTAGTGTGACGCGTGCCGAAATCCATAGGTCGCTGGTTCGACTCCGGCTCGACGGAAGAAACTTTTTTAACTCGCTTTTTAATAAGTATAATGTTCAATAAATATAGGTGCCTTGGATTAGACTTGAACGACCGTCGATAGCTCAGTTGGCAGAGCGGTGGTCTGTAGTGTGACGCGTGCCGAAATCCATAGGTCGCTGGTTCGACTCCGGCTCGACGGAAGAAACTTTTTTAACTCGCTTTTTAATAAGTATAATGTTCAATAAATATAGGTGCCTTGGATTAGACTTGAACGACCGTCGATAGCTCAGTTGGCAGAGCGGTGGACTGTAGTGTGACGCGTGCCGAAATCCATAGGTCGCTGGTTCGACTCCGGCTCGACGGAAGAAACTTTTTTAACTCGCTTTTTAATAAGTATAATGTTCAATAAATATAGGTGCCTTGGATTAGACTTGAACGACCGTCGATAGCTCAGTTGGCAGAGCGGTGGACTGTAGTGTGACGCGTGCCGAAATCCATAGGTCGCTGGTTCGACTCCGGCTCGACGGAAGAAACTTTTTTAACTCGCTTTTTAATAAGTATAATGTTCAATAAATATAGGTGCCTTGGATTAGACTTGAACGACCGTCGATAGCTCAGTTGGCAGAGCGGTGGACTGTAGTGTGACGCGTGCCGAAATCCATAGGTCGCTGGTTCGACTCCGGCTCGACGGAAGAAACTTTTTTAACTCGCTTTTTAATAAGTATAATGATCAATAAATATAGGTGCCTTGGATTAGACTTGAACGACCGTCGATAGCTCAGTTGGCAGAGCGGTGGACTGTAGTGTGACGCGTGCCGAAATCCATAGGTCGCTGGACTCCGGCTCGACGGAAGAAACTTTTTTAACTCGCTTTTTAATAAGTATAATGTTCAATAAATATAGGTGCCTTGGATTAGACTTGAACGACCGTCGATAGCTCAGTTGGCAGAGCGGTGGACTGTAGTGTGACGCGTGCCGAAATCCATAGGTCGCTGGTTCGACTCCGGCTCGACGGAAGAAACTTTTTTAAGCTTTTTGAGACCGTCGATAGCTCAGTTGGCAGAGCGGTGGACTGTAGTGTGACGCGTGCCGAAATCCATAGGTCGCTGGTTCGACTCCGGCTCGACGGAAGAAACTTTTTTAAGCTTTTTGAGACCGTCGATAGCTCAGTTGGCAGAGCGGTGGACTGTAGTGTGACGCGTGCCGAAATCCATAGGTCGCTGGTTCGACTCCGGCTCGACGGAAGAAACTTTTTTAACTCGCTTTTTAATAAGTATAATGTTCAATAAATATAGGTGCCTTGGATTAGACTTGAACGACCGTCGATAGCTCAGTTGGCAGAGCGGTGGACTGTAGTGTGACGCGTGCCGAAATCCATAGGTCGCTGGTTCGACTCCGGCTCGACGGAAGAAACTTTTTTAAGCTTTTTGAGACCGTCGATAGCTCAGTTGGCAGAGCGGTGGACTGTAGTGTGACGCGTGCCGAAATCCATAGGTCGCTGGTTCGACTCCGGCTCGACGGAAGAAACTTTTTTAACTCGCTTTTTAATAAGTATAATGTTCAATAAATATAGGTGCCTTGGATTAGACTTGAACGACCGTCGATAGCTCAGTTGGCAGAGCGGTGGACTGTAGTGTGACGCGTGCCGAAATCCATAGGTCGCTGGTTCGACTCCGGCTCGACGGAAGAAACTTTTTTAACTCGCTTTTTAATAAGTATAATGTTCAATAAATATAGGTGCCTTGGATTAGACTTGAACGACCGTCGATAGCTCAGTTGGCAGAGCGGTGGTCTGTAGTGTGACGCGTGCCGAAATCCATAGGTCGCTGGTTCGACTCCGGCTCGACGGAAGAAACTTTTTTAACTCGCTTTTTAATAAGTATAATGTTCAATAAATATAGGTGCCTTGGATTAGACTTGAACGACCGTCGATAGCTCAGTTGGCAGAGCGGTGGACTGTAGTGTGACGCGTGCCGAAATCCATAGGTCGCTGGTTCGACTCCGGCTCGACGGAAGAAACTTTTTTAACTCGCTTTTTAATAAGTATAATGTTCAATAAATATAGGTGCCTTGGATTAGACTTGAACGACCGTCGATAGCTCAGTTGGCAGAGCGGTGGACTGTAGTGTGACGCGTGCCGAAATCCATAGGTCGCTGGTTCGACTCCGGCTCGACGGAAGAAACTTTTTTAACTCGCTTTTTAATAAGTATAATGTTCAATAAATATAGGTGCCTTGGATTAGACTTGAACGACCGTCGATAGCTCAGTTGGCAGAGCGGTGGACTGTAGTGTGACGCGTGCCAAAATCCATAGGTCGCTGGTTCGACTCCGGCTCGACGGAAGAAACTTTTTTAACTCGCTTTTTAATAAGTATAATGTTCAATAAATATAGGTGCCTTGGATTAGACTTGAACGACCGTCGATAGCTCAGTTGGCAGAGCGGTGGACTGTAGTGTGACGCGTGCCGAAATCCATAGGTCGCTGGTTCGACTCCGGCTCGACGGAAGAAACTTTTTTAACTCGCTTTTTAATAAGTATAATGTTCAATAAATATAGGTGCCTTGGATTAGACTTGAACGACCGTCGATAGCTCAGTTGGCAGAGCGGTGGACTGTAGTGTGACGCGTGCCGAAATCCATAGGTCGCTGGTTCGACTCCGGCTCGACGGAAGAAACTTTTTTAACTCGCTTTTTAATAAGTATAATGTTCAATAAATATAGGTGCCTTGGATTAGACTTGAACGACCGTCGATAGCTCAGTTGGCAGAGCGGTGGACTGTAGTGTGACGCGTGCCGAAATCCATAGGTCGCTGGTTCGACTCCGGCTCGACGGAAGAAACTTTTTTAACTCGCTTTTTAATAAGTATAATGTTCAATAAATATAGGTGCCTTGGATTAGACTTGAACGACCGTCGATAGCTCAGTTGGCAGAGCGGTGGACTGTAGTGTGACGCGTGCCGAAATCCATAGGTCGCTGGTTCGACTCCGGCTCGACGGAAGAAACTTTTTTAACTCGCTTTTTAATAAGTATAATGTTCAATAAATATAGGTGCCTTGGATTAGACTTGAACGACCGTCGATAGCTCAGTTGGCAGAGCGGTGGACTGTAGTGTGACAAGTGCCGAAATCCATAGGTCGCTTGTTCGACTCCGGCTCGACGGAAGAAACTTTTTTAACTCGCTTTTTAATAAGTATAATGTTCAATAAATATAGGTGCCTTGGATTAGACTTGAACGACCGTCGATAGCTCAGTTGGCAGAGCGGTGGACTGTAGTGTGACGCGTGCCGAAATCCATAGGTCGCTGGTTCGACTCCGGCTCGACGGAAGAAACTTTTTTAACTCGCTTTTTAATAAGTATAATGTTCAATAAATATAGGTGCCTTGGATTAGACTTGAACGACCGTCGATAGCTCAGTTGGCAGAGCGGTGGACTGTAGTGTGACGCGTGCCGAAATCCATAGGTCGCTGGTTCGACTCCGGCTCGACGGAAGAAACTTTTTTAACTCGCTTTTTAATAAGTATAATGTTCAATAAATATAGGTGCCTTGGATTAGACTTGAACGACCGTCGATAGCTCAGTTGGCAGAGCGGTGGACTGTAGTGTGACGCGTGCCGAAATCCATAGGTCGCTGGTTCGACTCCGGCTCGACGGAAGAAACTTTTTTAACTCGCTTTTTAATAAGTATAATGTTCAATAAATATAGGTGCCTTGGATTAGACTTGAACGACCGTCGATAGCTCAGTTGGCAGAGCGGTGGACTGTAGTGTGACGCGTGCCGAAATCCATAGGTCGCTGGTTCGACTCCGGCTCGACGGAAGAAACTTTTTTAACTCGCTTTTTAATAAGTATAATGTTCAATAAATATAGGTGCCTTGGATTAGACTTGAACGACCGTCGATAGCTCAGTTGGCAGAGCGGTGGACTGTAGTGTGACGCGTGCCGAAATCCATAGGTCGCTGGTTCGACTCCGGCTCGACGGAAGAAACTTTTTTAACTCGCTTTTTAATAAGTATAATGTTCAATAAATATAGGTGCCTTGGATTAGACTTGAACGACCGTCGATAGCTCAGTTGGCAGAGCGGTGGACTGTAGTGTGACGCGTGCCGAAATCCATAGGTCGCTGGTTCGACTCCGGCTCGACGGAAGAAACTTTTTTAACTCGCTTTTTAATAAGTATAATGATCAATAAATATAGGTGCCTTGGATTAGACTTGAACGACCGTCGATAGCTCAGTTGGCAGAGCGGTGGACTGTAGTGTGACGCGTGCCGAAATCCATAGGTCGCTGGACTCCGGCTCGACGGAAGAAACTTTTTTAACTCGCTTTTTAATAAGTATAATGTTCAATAAATATAGGTGCCTTGGATTAGACTTGAACGACCGTCGATAGCTCAGTTGGCAGAGCGGTGGACTGTAGTGTGACGCGTGCCGAAATCCATAGGTCGCTGGTTCGACTCCGGCTCGACGGATGAAACTTTTTTAACTCGCTTTTTAATAAGTATAATGTTCAATAAATATAGGTGCCTTGGATTAGACTTGAACGACCGTCGATAGCTCAGTTGGCAGAGTGGTGGACTGTAGTGTGACGCGTGCCGAAATCCATAGGTCGCTGGTTCGACTCCGGCTCGACGGAAGAAACTTTTTTAACTCGCTTTTTAATAAGTATAATGTTCAATAAATATAGGTGCCTTGGATTAGACTTGAACGACCGTCGATAGCTCAGTTGGCAGAGCGGTGGACTGTAGTGTGACGCGTGCCGAAATCCATAGGTCGCTGGTTCGACTCCGGCTCGACGGAAGAAACTTTTTTAAGCTTTTTGAGACCGTCGATAGCTCAGTTGGCAGAGCGGTGGACTGTAGTGTGACGCGTGCCGAAATCCATAGGTCGCTGGTTCGACTCCGGCTCGACGGAAGAAACTTTTTTAACTCGCTTTTTAATAAGTATAATGTTCAATAAATATAGGTGCCTTGGATTAGACTTGAACGACCGTCGATAGCTCAGTTGGCAGAGCGGTGGACTGTAGTGTGACGCGTGCCGAAATCCATAGGTCGCTGGTTCAACTCCGGCTCGACGGAAGAAACTTTTTTAAGCTTTTTGAGACCGTCGATAGCTCAGTTGGCAGAGCGGTGGACTGTAGTGTGACGCGTGCCGAAATCCATAGGTCGCTGGTTCGACTCCGGCTCGACGGAAGAAACTTTTTTAACTCGCTTTTTAATAAGTATAATGTTCAATAAATATAGGTGCCTTGGATTAGACTTGAACGACCGTCGATAGCTCAGTTGGCAGAGCGGTGGACTGTAGTGTGACGCGTGCCGAAATCCATAGGTCGCTGGTTCGACTCCGGCTCGACGGAAGAAACTTTTTTAACTCGCTTTTTAATAAGTATAATGTTCAATAAATATAGGTGCCTTGGATTAGACTTGAACGACCGTCGATAGCTCAGTTGGCAGAGCGGTGGACTGTAGTGTGACGCGTGCCGAAATCCATAGGTCGCTGGTTCGACTCCGGCTCGACGGAAGAAACTTTTTTAACTCGCTTTTTAGTAAGTATAATGTTCAATAAATATAGGTGCCTTGGATTAGACTTGAACGACCGTCGATAGCTCAGTTGGCAGAGCGGTGGACTGTAGTGTGACGCGTGCCGAAATCCATAGGTCGCTGGTTCGACTCCGGCTCGACGGAAGAAACGTTTTTAACTCGCTTTTTAATAAGTATAATGTTCAATAAATATAGGTGCCTTGGATTAGACTTGAACGACCGTCGATAGCTCAGTTGGCAGAGCGGTGGACTGTAGTGTGACGCGTGCCGAAATCCATAGGTCGCTGGTTCGACTCCGGCTCGACGGAAGAAACTTTTTTAACTCGCTTTTTAATAAGTATAATGTTCAATAAAAATAGGTGCCTTGGATTAGACTTGAACGACCGTCGATAGCTCAGTTGGCAGAGCGGTGGACTGTAGTGTGACGCGTGCCGAAATCCATAGGTCGCTGGTTCGACTCCGGCTCGACGGAAGAAACTTTTTTAACTCGCTTTTTAATAAGTATAATGTTCAATAAATATAGGTGCCTTGGATTAGACTTGAACGACCGTCGATAGCTCAGTTGGCAGAGCGGTGGACTGTAGTGTGACGCGTGCCGAAATCCATAGGTCGCTGGTTCGACTCCGGCTCGACGGAAGAAACTTTTTTAACTCGCTTTTTAATAAGTATAATGTTCAATAAATATAGGTGCCTTGGATTAGACTTGAACGACCGTCGATAGCTCAGTTGGCAGAGCGGTGAACTGTAGTGTGACGCGTGCCGAAATCCATAGGTCGCTGGTTCGACTCCGGCTCGACGGAAGAAACTTTTTTAACTCGCTTTTTAATAAGTATAATGTTCAATAAATATAGGTGCCTTGGATTAGACTTGAACGACCGTCGATAGCTCAGTTGGCAGAGCGGTGGACTGTAGTGTGACGCGTGCCGAAATCCATAGGTCGCTGGTTCGACTCCGGCTCGACGGAAGAAACTTTTTTAACTCGCTTTTTAATAAGTATAATGATCAATAAATATAGGTGCCTTGGATTAGACTTGAACGACCGTCGATAGCTCAGTTGGCAGAGCGGTGGACTGTAGTGTGACGCGTGCCGAAATCCATAGTTCGCTGGTTCGACTCCGGCTCGACGGAAGAAACTTTTTTAACTCCCTTTTTAATAAGTATAATGTTCAATAAATATAGGTGCCTTGGATTAGACTTGAACGACCGTCGATAGCTCAGTTGGCAGAGCGGTGGACTGTAGTGTGACGCGTGCCGAAATCCATAGGTCGCTGGTTCGACTCCGGCTCGACGGAAGAAACTTTTTTAACTCGCTTTTTAATAAGTATAATGTTCAATAAATATAGGTGCCTTGGATTAGACTTGAACGACCGTCGATAGCTCAGTTGGCAGAGCGGTGGACTGTAGTGTGACGCGTGCCGAAATCCATAGGTCGCTGGTTCGACTCCGGCTCGACGGAAGAAACTTTTTTAACTCGCTTTTTAATAAGTATAATGTTCAATAAATATAGGTGCCTTGGATTAGACTTGAACGACCGTCGATAGCTCAGTTGGCAGAGCGGTGGACTGTAGTGTGACGCGTGCCGAAATCCATAGGTCGCTGGTTCGACTCCGGCTCGACGGAAGAAACTTTTTTAACTCGCTTTTTAATAAGTATAATGTTCAATAAATATAGGTGAGTTGGATTAGACTTGAACGACCGTCGATAGCTCAGTTGGCAGAGCAGTGGACTGTAGTGTGACGCGTGCCGAAATCCATAGGTCGCTGGTTCGACTCCGGCTCGACGGAAGAAACTTTTTTAACTCGCTTTTTAATAAGTATAATGTTCAATAAAAATAGGTGCCTTGGATTAGACTTGAACGACCGTCGATAGCTCAGTTGGCAGAGCGGTGGACTGTAGTGTGACGCGTGCCGAAATCCATAGGTCGCTGGTTCGACTCCGGCTCGACGGAAGAAACTTTTTTAACTCGCTTTTTAATAAGTATAATGTTCAATAAATATAGGTGCCTTGGATTAGACTTGAACGACCGTCGATAGCTCAGTTGGCAGAGCGGTGGACTGTAGTGTGACGCGTGCCGAAATCCATAGGTCGCTGGTTCGACTCCGGCTCGACGGAAGAAACTTTTTTAACTCGCTTTTTAATAAGTATAATGTTCAATAAATATAGGTGCCTTGGATTAGACTTGAACGACCGTCGATAGCTCAGTTGGCAGAGCGGTGGACTGTAGTGTGACGCGTGCCGAAATCCATAGGTCGCTTGTTCGACTCCGGCTCGACGGAAGAAACTTTTTTAACTCGCTTTTTAATAAGTATAATGTTCAATAAATATAGGTGCCTTGGATTAGACTTGAACGACCGTCGATAGCTCAGTTGGCAGAGCGGTGGACTGTAGTGTGACGCGTGCCGAAATCCATAGGTCGCTGGTTCGACTCCGGCTCGACGGAAGAAACTTTTTTAACTCGCTTTTTAATAAGTATAATGTTCAATAAATATAGGTGCCTTGGATTAGACTTGAACGACCGTCGATAGCTCAGTTGGCAGAGCGGTGGACTGTAGTGTGACGCGTGCCGAAATCCATAGGTCGCTGGTTCGACTCCGGCTCGACGGAAGAAACTTTTTTAACTCGCTTTTTAATAAGTATAATGTTCAATAAATATAGGTGCCTTGGATTAGACTTGAACGACCGTCGATAGCTCAGTTGGCAGAGCGGTGGACTGTAGTGTGACGCGTGCCGAAATCCATAGGTCGCTTGTTCGACTCCGGCTCGACGGAAGAAACTTTTTTAACTCGCTTTTTAATAAGTATAATGTTCAATAAATATAGGTGCCTTGGATTAGACTTGAACGACCGTCGATAGCTCAGTTGGCAGAGCGGTGGACTGTAGTGTGACGCGTGCCGAAATCCATAGGTCGCTGGTTCGACTCCGGCTCGACGGAAGAAACTTTTTTAACTCGCTTTTTAATAAGTATAATGTTCAATAAATATAGGTGCCTTGGATTAGACTTGAACGACCGTCGATAGCTCAGTTGGCAGAGCGGTGGACTGTAGTGTGACGCGTGCCGAAATCCATAGGTCGCTGGTTCGACTCCGGCTCGACGGAAGAAACTTTTTTAACTCGCTTTTTAATAAGTATAATGATCAATAAATATAGGTGCCTTGGATTAGACTTGAACGACCGTCGATAGCTCAGTTGGCAGAGCGGTGGACTGTAGTGTGACGCGTGCCGAAATCCATAGGTCGCTGGACTCCGGCTCGACGGAAGAAACTTTTTTAACTCGCTTTTTAATAAGTATAATGTTCAATAAATATAGGTGCCTTGGATTAGACTTGAACGACCGTCGATAGCTCAGTTGGCAGAGCGGTGGACTGTAGTGTGACGCGTGCCGAAATCCATAGGTCGCTGGTTCGACTCCGGCTCGACGGAAGAAACTTTTTTAACTCGCTTTTTAATAAGTATAATGTTCAATAAATATAGGTGCCTTGGATTAGACTTGAACGACCGTCGATAGCTCAGTTGGCAGAGCGGTGGACTGTAGTGTGACGCGTGCCGAAATCCATAGGTCGCTGGTTCGACTCCGGCTCGACGGATGAAACTTTTTTAACTCGCTTTTTAATAAGTATAATGTTCAATAAATATAGGTGCCTTGGATTAGACTTGAACGACCGTCGATAGCTCAGTTGGCAGAGTGGTGGACTGTAGTGTGACGCGTGCCGAAATCCATAGGTCGCTGGTTCGACTCCGGCTCGACGGAAGAAACTTTTTTAACTCGCTTTTTAATAAGTATAATGTTCAATAAATATAGGTGCCTTGGATTAGACTTGAACGACCGTCGATAGCTCAGTTGGCAGAGCGGTGGACTGTAGTGTGACGCGTGCCGAAATCCATAGGTCGCTGGTTCGACTCCGGCTCGACGGAAGAAACTTTTTTAAGCTTTTTGAGACCGTCGATAGCTCAGTTGGCAGAGCGGTGGACTGTAGTGTGACGCGTGCCGAAATCCATAGGTCGCTGGTTCGACTCCGGCTCGACGGAAGAAACTTTTTTAACTCGCTTTTTAATAAGTATAATGTTCAATAAATATAGGTGCCTTGGATTAGACTTGAACGACCGTCGATAGCTCAGTTGGCAGAGCGGTGGACTGTAGTGTGACGCGTGCCGAAATCCATAGGTCGCTGGTTCGACTCCGGCTCGACGGAAGAAACTTTTTTAACTCGCTTTTTAATAAGTATTATGTTCAATAAATATAGGTGCCTTGGATTAGACTTGAACGACCGTCGATAGCTCAGTTGGCAGAGCGGTGGACTGTAGTGTGACGCGTGCCGAAATCCATAGGTCGCTGGTTCGACTCCGGCTCGACGGATGAAACTTTTTTAACTCGCTTTTTAATAAGTATAATGTTCAATAAATATAGGTGCCTTGGATTAGACTTGAACGACCGTCGATAGCTCAGTTGGCAGAGTGGTGGACTGTAGTGTGACGCGTGCCGAAATCCATAGGTCGCTGGTTCGACTCCGGCTCGACGGAAGAAACTTTTTTAACTCGCTTTTTAATAAGTATAATGTTCAATAAATATAGGTGCCTTGGATTAGACTTGAACGACCGTCGATAGCTCAGTTGGCAGAGCGGTGGACTGTAGTGTGACGCGTGCCGAAATCCATAGGTCGCTGGTTCGACTCCGGCTCGACGGAAGAAACTTTTTTAAGCTTTTTGAGACCGTCGATAGCTCAGTTGGCAGAGCGGTGGACTGTAGTGTGACGCGTGCCGAAATCCATAGGTCGCTGGTTCGACTCCGGCTCGACGGAAGAAACTTTTTTAACTCCCTTTTTAATAAGTATAATGTTCAATAAATATAGGTGCCTTGGATTAGACTTGAACGACCGTCGATAGCTCAGTTGGCAGAGCGGTGGACTGTAGTGTGACGCGTGCCGAAATCCATAGGTCGCTGGTTCAACTCCGGCTCGACGGAAGAAACTTTTTTAAGCTTTTTGAGACCGTCGATAGCTCAGTTGGCAGAGCGGTGGACTGTAGTGTGACGCGTGCCGAAATCCATAGGTCGCTGGTTCGACTCCGGCTCGACGGAAGAAACTTTTTTAACTCGCTTTTTAATAAGTATAATGTTCAATAAATATAGGTGCCTTGGATTAGACTTGAACGACCGTCGATAGCTCAGTTGGCAGAGCGGTGGACTGTAGTGTGACGCGTGCCGAAATCCATAGGTCGCTGGTTCGACTCCGGCTCGACGGAAGAAACTTTTTTAACTCGCTTTTTAATAAGTATAATGTTCAATAAATATAGGTGCCTTGGATTAGACTTGAACGACCGTCGATAGCTCAGTTGGCAGAGCGGTGGACTGTAGTGTGACGCGTGCCGAAATCCATAGGTCGCTGGTTCGACTCCGGCTCGACGGAAGAAACTTTTTTAACTCGCTTTTTAGTAAGTATAATGTTCAATAAATATAGGTGCCTTGGATTAGACTTGAACGACCGTCGATAGCTCAGTTGGCAGAGCGGTGGACTGTAGTGTGACGCGTGCCGAAATCCATAGGTCGCTGGTTCGACTCCGGCTCGACGGAAGAAACTTTTTTAACTCGCTTTTTAATAAGTATAATGTTCAATAAATATAGGTGCCTTGGATTAGACTTGAACGACCGTCGATAGCTCAGTTGGCAGAGCGGTGGACTGTAGTGTGACGCGTGCCGAAATCCATAGGTCGCTGGTTCGACTCCGGCTCGACGGAAGAAACTTTTTTAACTCGCTTTTTAATAAGTATAATGTTCAATAAAAATAGGTGCCTTGGATTAGACTTGAACGACCGTCGATAGCTCAGTTGGCAGAGCGGTGGACTGTAGTGTGACGCGTGCCGAAATCCATAGGTCGCTGGTTCGACTCCGGCTCGACGGAAGAAACTTTTTTAACTCGCTTTTTAATAAGTATAATGTTCAATAAATATAGGTGCCTTGGATTAGACTTGAACGACCGTCGATAGCTCAGTTCGCAGAGCGGTGGACTGTAGTGTGACGCGTGCCGAAATCCATAGGTCGCTGGTTCGACTCCGGCTCGACGGAAGAAACTTTTTTAACTCCCTTTTTAATAAGTATAATGTTCAATAAATATAGGTGCCTTGGATTAGACTTGAACGACCGTCGATAGCTCAGTTGGCAGAGCGGTGGACTGTAGTGTGACGCGTGCCGAAATCCATAGGTCGCTGGTTCGACTCCGGCTCGACGGAAGAAACTTTTTTAACTCGCTTTTTAATAAGTATAATGTTCAATAAATATAGGTGCCTTGGATTAGACTTGAACGACCGTCGATAGCTCAGTTGGCAGAGCGGTGGACTGTAGTGTGACGCGTGCCGAAATCCATAGGTCGCTGGTTCGACTCCGGCTCGACGGAAGAAACTTTTTTAACTCGCTTTTTAATAAGTATAATGTTCAATAAATATAGGTGCCTTGGATTAGACTTGAACGACCGTCGATAGCTCAGTTGGCAGAGCGGTGGACTGTAGTGTGACGCGTGCCGAAATCCATAGGTCGCTGGTTCGACTCCGGCTCGACGGAAGAAACTTTTTTAACTCGCTTTTTAATAAGTATAATGTTCAATAAATATAGGTGAGTTGGATTAGACTTGAACGACCGTCGATAGCTCAGTTGGCAGAGCGGTGGACTGTAGTGTGACGCGTGCCGAAATCCATAGGTCGCTGGTTCGACTCCGGCTCGACGGAAGAAACTTTTTTAACTCGCTTTTTAATAAGTATAATGTTCAATAAAAATAGGTGCCTTGGATTAGACTTGAACGACCGTCGATAGCTCAGTTGGCAGAGCGGTCCCCACTAAAAAAAATCTTAAGATTTTCTTAAAAAAAAATCTGCAGATTATCTTAAGTTATTTGGAACACTTTTTTCTTAAGATTTTCTTCAGATTATAATCTTAAGATTTTCTTCAGATTATATTCTTAAGATTTTCTGCAGAAGTGTTCCAAATAACTTGAGATAATCTGCAGATTTTTTTTCTGTAGATTTTCTACAAAATATTTAAATCTTTAAATATTCTTCAGAAAGAATTGATACAAAAACCTGGAATACATTGCTTGATATGTATTACGCATTTTTTTATTTTACATTTTCAAAAAATTTTCTATAACATGATACAAAATTTTTTGAAATTGTAAAATAAAATCCATACTATTGTAAAATATTCCAGGTTTGGAATACTTCTTTCTGAAGAATATTTGAAGATTTAAATATTTTTCTATACACACTTTTTTACCCATGAAATGTTTTAAGTATTCAACAATAATCAATCAATATTGTTTATGTTAATTATAGATATTGTTGTAACATTTCTAATATAATAAATTACTTTCATTCATATTTTGCATAATCAAAGCCGAACGGCCGAGAGCGCCGCGCCGCCGCCTGTGTTCTCAGGTGGCTTAGGCCTTAGGCCTAGGCCTTAGGCTTAGGCCTTAGGCTTAGGCCTTAAACATTGCCACATGCCCACGCATGACAATAATTGTCACACATCTGTCACAAATAACATTTACAACCACAATTTAAATACAGGATATAACATAATGTAAATGCAATCTTACCTTGTTAGTAGATAATCCAAGAATGACCATATTGTATGTAAAAATCCCGCGCCCGCGGCACGCGACGATTAACAAAACACAATTCTATCGATTCGATTTTGTAATCGATTCCCTATGTTATATTCGATTCGTTTGATCTCGGATGTCGATTCGATTCCCGAAGATTTGATTAACTAAGTCCCTTGTTTGTAGTAAGAGTCATATGCGAAAGCAGTTTTCCCGTTATGAAATATTAACATTTAATACAATCTTTAAAATAATTGAAATTTAAAACCAACCATACAATAAGAAAAATTTTATCGAGTTTCTAGGAATCGATTCGTAGGAGGTTCAATTTCTTGGTATCGATTCCAAAGAATTCGATATAAGTTCTTTACAATACTTTAAACAAATGAAACAAACTGCTCGTTGTTAATGAGTTCATACGAAAAAAAAACAATTTTCCTATAGAAATTAATTGATATACTCATACAAAAAGTTAACGCAATCTGAAAATAAAATAAAACTTAAAGTATCCAAAAACTTATTCGTCTACTAATAAGAGTATGAGTTCAGAAGAAAACACAAAAAATGACTAATCTAATATCTCTAATTTTAATTTTATAAAATTGGATTTAAATATAACTTTAAAAAATAAAACTAATATTCTCTATTCTATATTGTTATTCATTATAATTTGATGTTTATCGGGCATATTATCCTGGGGTGGAAAGGTTAATTTTTTTTTAATTTTAAGAAGACCAAAGCATTATATTTTTAATTTCACTATGATTTAAATGTGTTTGTAAAAACTAGGTAGATTTTAAAATATGTGTTTGTTTGTTGATTTTTAAAATTTTTGGAAATAATTTTAAAATGCTCCTAAATATTTTAAATGTTTACAAAAAATTTGAATTCAAGTTAAGGATGATAACAACATAAAGTCTGAAAAATATGCCTAAAAAATGTCTTCAAAAATTCTTAAGACAGTTTAAAGAAACAGTGAATCTTCAAAATTCCTGCAAAATGTCTTCAAAAAATCTGAAGATAATTTGAAGGTAATGTTCAATCTGCATAATGTCTGTAAATTGTCTTCAAAAATTCTTAAGAATATTTGAAGAGAAATCAAAATCTGCAAAATATCTTAAGATTTCTTAAGAATTTCTTAAGAAATTGGACTTTTCTTAAGAAAATCTTAAGATTATTTTTAGTGGGGGTGGACTGTAGTGTGACGCGTGCCGAAATCCATAGGTCGCTGGTTCGACTCCGGCTCGACGGAAGAAACTTTTTTAACTCGCTTTTTAATAAGTATAATGTTCAATAAATATAGGTGCCTTGGATTAGACTTGAACGACCGTCGATAGCTCAGTTGGCAGAGCGGTGGACTGTAGTGTGACGCGTGCCGAAATCCATAGGTCGCTGGTTCGACTCCGGCTCGACGGAAGAAACTTTTTTAACTCGCTTTTTAATAAGTATAATGTTCAATAAATATAGGTGCCTTGGATTAGACTTGAACGACCGTCGATAGCTCAGTTGGCAGAGCGGTGGACTGTAGTGTGACGCGTGCCGAAATCCATAGGTCGCTGGTTCGACTCCGGCTCGACGGAAGAAACTTTTTTAACTCGCTTTTTAATAAGTATAATGTTCAATAAATATAGGTGCCTTGGATTAGACTTGAACGACCGTCGATAGCTCAGTTGGCAGAGCGGTGGACTGTAGTGTGACGCGTGCCGAAATCCATAGGTCGCTGGTTCGACTCCGGCTCGACGGAAGAAACTTTTTTAACTCGCTTTTTAATAAGTATAATGTTCAATAAATATAGGTGCCTTGGATTAGACTTGAACGACCGTCGATAGCTCAGTTGGCAGAGCGGTGGACTGTAGTGTGACGCGTGCCGAAATCCATAGGTCGCTGGTTCGACTCCGGCTCGACGGAAGAAACTTTTTTAACTCGCTTTTTAATAAGTATAATGATCAATAAATATAGGTGCCTTGGATTAGACTTGAACGACCGTCGATAGCTCAGTTGGCAGAGCGGTGGACTGTAGTGTGACGCGTGCCGAAATCCATAGGTCGCTGGACTCCGGCTCGACGGAAGAAACTTTTTTAACTCGCTTTTTAATAAGTATAATGTTCAATAAATATAGGTGCCTTGGATTAGACTTGAACGACCGTCGATAGCTCAGTTGGCAGAGCGGTGGACTGTAGTGTGACGCGTGCCGAAATCCATAGGTCGCTGGTTCGACTCCGGCTCGACGGAAGAAACTTTTTTAACTCGCTTTTTAATAAGTATAATGTTCAATAAATATAGGTGCCTTGGATTAGACTTGAACGACCGTCGATAGCTCAGTTGGCAGAGCGGTGGACTGTAGTGTGACGCGTGCCGAAATCCATAGGTCGCTGGTTCGACTCCGGCTCGACGGATGAAACTTTTTTAACTCGCTTTTTAATAAGTATAATGTTCAATAAATATAGGTGCCTTGGATTAGACTTGAACGACCGTCGATAGCTCAGTTGGCAGAGTGGTGGACTGTAGTGTGACGCGTGCCGAAATCCATAGGTCGCTGGTTCGACTCCGGCTCGACGGAAGAAACTTTTTTAACTCGCTTTTTAATAAGTATAATGTTCAATAAATATAGGTGCCTTGGATTAGACTTGAACGACCGTCGATAGCTCAGTTGGCAGAGCGGTGGACTGTAGTGTGACGCGTGCCGAAATCCATAGGTCGCTGGTTCGACTCCGGCTCGACGGAAGAAACTTTTTTAAGCTTTTTGAGACCGTCGATAGCTCAGTTGGCAGAGCGGTGGACTGTAGTGTGACGCGTGCCGAAATCCATAGGTCGCTGGTTCGACTCCGGCTCGACGGAAGAAACTTTTTTAACTCGCTTTTTAATAAGTATAATGTTCAATAAATATAGGTGCCTTGGATTAGACTTGAACGACCGTCGATAGCTCAGTTGGCAGAGCGGTGGACTGTAGTGTGACGCGTGCCGAAATCCATAGGTCGCTGGTTCGACTCCGGCTCGACGGAAGAAACTTTTTTAACTCGCTTTTTAATAAGTATAATGTTCAATAAATATAGGTGCCTTGGATTAGACTTGAACGACCGTCGATAGCTCAGTTGGCAGAGCGGTGGACTGTAGTGTGACGCGTGCCGAAATCCATAGGTCGCTGGTTCGACTCCGGCTCGACGGAAGAAACTTTTTTAACTCGCTTTTTAATAAGTATAATGTTCAATAAATATAGGTGCCTTGGATTAGACTTGAACGACCGTCGATAGCTCAGTTGGCAGAGTGGTGGACTGTAGTGTGACGCGTGCCGAAATCCATAGGTCGCTGGTTCGACTCCGGCTCGACGGAAGAAACTTTTTTAACTCGCTTTTTAATAAGTATAATGTTCAATAAATATAGGTGCCTTGGATTAGACTTGAACGACCGTCGATAGCTCAGTTGGCAGAGCGGTGGACTGTAGTGTGACGCGTGCCGAAATCCATAGGTCGCTGGTTCGACTCCGGCTCGACGGAAGAAACTTTTTTAAGCTTTTTGAGACCGTCGATAGCTCAGTTGGCAGAGCGGTGGACTGTAGTGTGACGCGTGCCGAAATCCATAGGTCGCTGGTTCGACTCCGGCTCGACGGAAGAAACTTTTTTAACTCGCTTTTTAATAAGTATAATGTTCAATAAATATAGGTGCCTTGGATTAGACTTGAACGACCGTCGATAGCTCAGTTGGCAGAGCGGTGGACTGTAGTGTGACGCGTGCCGAAATCCATAGGTCGCTGGTTCAACTCCGGCTCGACGGAAGAAACTTTTTTAAGCTTTTTGAGACCGTCGATAGCTCAGTTGGCAGAGCGGTGGACTGTAGTGTGACGCGTGCCGAAATCCATAGGTCGCTGGTTCGACTCCGGCTCGACGGAAGAAACTTTTTTAACTCGCTTTTTAATAAGTATAATGTTCAATAAATATAGGTGCCTTGGATTAGACTTGAACGACCGTCGATAGCTCAGTTGGCAGAGCGGTGGACTGTAGTGTGACGCGTGCCGAAATCCATAGGTCGCTGGTTCGACTCCGGCTCGACGGAAGAAACTTTTTTAACTCGCTTTTTAATAAGTATAATGTTCAATAAATATAGGTGCCTTGGATTAGACTTGAACGACCGTCGATAGCTCAGTTGGCAGAGCGGTGGACTGTAGTGTGACGCGTGCCGAAATCCATAGGTCGCTGGTTCGACTCCGGCTCGACGGAAGAAACTTTTTTAACTCGCTTTTTAGTAAGTATAATGTTCAATAAATATAGGTGCCTTGGATTAGACTTGAACGACCGTCGATAGCTCAGTTGGCAGAGCGGTGGACTGTAGTGTGACGCGTGCCGAAATCCATAGGTCGCTGGTTCGACTCCGGCTCGACGGAAGAAACTTTTTTAACTCGCTTTTTAATAAGTATAATGTTCAATAAATATAGGTGCCTTGGATTAGACTTGAACGACCGTCGATAGCTCAGTTGGCAGAGCGGTGGACTGTAGTGTGACGCGTGCCGAAATCCATAGGTCGCTGGTTCGACTCCGGCTCGACGGAAGAAACTTTTTTAACTCGCTTTTTAATAAGTATAATGTTCAATAAAAATAGGTGCCTTGGATTAGACTTGAACGACCGTCGATAGCTCAGTTGGCAGAGCGGTGGACTGTAGTGTGACGCTTGCCGAAATCCATAGGTCGCTGGTTCGACTCCGGCTCGACGGAAGAAACTTTTTTAACTCGCTTTTTAATAAGTATAATGTTCAATAAATATAGGTGCCTTGGATTAGACTTGAACGACCGTCGATAGCTCAGTTCGCAGAGCGGTGGACTGTAGTGTGACGCGTGCCGAAATCCATAGGTCGCTGGTTCGACTCCGGCTCGACGGAAGAAACTTTTTTAACTCCCTTTTTAATAAGTATAATGTTCAATAAATATAGGTGCCTTGGATTAGACTTGAACGACCGTCGATAGCTCAGTTGGCAGAGCGGTGGACTGTAGTGTGACGCGTGCCGAAATCCATAGGTCGCTGGTTCGACTCCGGCTCGACGGAAGAAACTTTTTTAACTCGCTTTTTAATAAGTATAATGTTCAATAAATATAGGTGCCTTGGATTAGACTTGAACGACCGTCGATAGCTCAGTTGGCAGAGCGGTGGACTGTAGTGTGACGCGTGCCGAAATCCATAGGTCGCTGGTTCGACTCCGGCTCGACGGAAGAAACTTTTTTAACTCGCTTTTTAATAAGTATAATGTTCAATAAATATAGGTGCCTTGGATTAGACTTGAACGACCGTCGATAGCTCAGTTGGCAGAGCGGTGGACTGTAGTGTGACGCGTGCCGAAATCCATAGGTCGCTGGTTCGACTCCGGCTCGACGGAAGAAACTTTTTTAACTCGCTTTTTAATAAGTATAATGTTCAATAAATATAGGTGCCTTGGATTAGACTTGAACGACCGTCGATAGCTCAGTTGGCAGAGCGGTGGACTGTAGTGTGACGCGTGCCGAAATCCATAGGTCGCTGGTTCGACTCCGGCTCGACGGAAGAAACTTTTTTAACTCGCTTTTTAATAAGTATAATGTTCAATAAAAATAGGTGCCTTGGATTAGACTTGAACGACCGTCGATAGCTCAGTTGGCAGAGCGGTGGACTGTAGTGTGACGCGTGCCGAAATCCATAGGTCGCTGGTTCGACTCCGGCTCGACGGAAGAAACTTTTTTAACTCGCTTTTTAATAAGTATAATGTTCAATAAATATAGGTGCCTTGGATTAGACTTGAACGACCGTCGATAGCTCAGTTGGCAGAGCGGTGGACTGTAGTGTGACGCGTGCCGAAATCCATAGGTCGCTGGTTCGACTCCGGCTCGACGGAAGAAACTTTTTTAACTCGCTTTTTAATAAGTATAATGTTCAATAAATATAGGTGCCTTGGATTAGACTTGAACGACCGTCGATAGCTCAGTTGGCAGAGCGGTGGACTGTAGTGTGACGCGTGCCGAAATCCATAGGTCGCTGGTTCGACTCCGGCTCGACGGAAGAAACTTTTTTAACTCGCTTTTTAATAAGTATAATGTTCAATAAATATAGGTGCCTTGGATTAGACTTGAACGACCGTCGATAGCTCAGTTGGCAGAGCGGTGGACTGTAGTGTGACGCGTGCCGAAATCCATAGGTCGCTGGTTCGACTCCGGCTCGACGGAAGAAACTTTTTTAACTCGCTTTTTAATAAGTATAATGTTCAATAAATATAGGTGCCTTGGATTAGACTTGAACGACCGTCGATAGCTCAGTTGGCAGAGCGGTGGACTGTAGTGTGACGCGTGCCGAAATCCATAGGTCGCTGGTTCGACTCCGGCTCGACGGAAGAAACTTTTTTAACTCGCTTTTTAATAAGTATAATGATCAATAAATATAGGTGCCTTGGATTAGACTTGAACGACCGTCGATAGCTCAGTTGGCAGAGCGGTGGACTGTAGTGTGACGCGTGCCGAAATCCATAGGTCGCTGGACTCCGGCTCGACGGAAGAAACTTTTTTAACTCGCTTTTTAATAAGTATAATGTTCAATAAATATAGGTGCCTTGGATTAGACTTGAACGACCGTCGATAGCTCAGTTGGCAGAGCGGTGGACTGTAGTGTGACGCGTGCCGAAGTCCATAGGTCGCTGGTTCGACTCCGGCTCGACGGAAGAAACTTTTTTAACTCGCTTTTTAATAAGTATAATGTTCAATAAATATAGGTGCCTTGGATTAGACTTGAACGACCGTCGATAGCTCAGTTGGCAGAGCGGTGGACTGTAGTGTGACGCGTGCTGAAATCCATAGGTCGCTGGTTCGACTCCGGCTCGACGGAAGAAACTTTTTTAACTCGCTTTTTAATAAGTATAATGTTCAATAAATATAGGTGCCTTGGATTAGACTTGAACGACCGTCGATAGCTCAGTTGGCAGAGCGGTGGACTGTAGTGTGACGCGTGCCGAAATCCATAGGTCGCTGGTTCGACTCCGGCTCGACGGAAGAAACTTTTTTAACTCGCTTTTTAATAAGTATAATGATCAATAAATATAGGTGCCTTGGATTAGACTTGAACGACCGTCGATAGCTCAGTTGGCAGAGCGGTGGACTGTAGTGTGACGCGTGCCGAAATCCATAGGTCGCTGGTTCGACTCCGGCTCGACGGAAGAAACTTTTTTAAGCTTTTTGAGACCGTCGATAGCTCAGTTGGCAGAGCGGTGGACTGTAGTGTGACGCGTGCCGAAATCCATAGGTCGCTGGTTCGACTCCGGCTCGACGGAAGAAACTTTTTTAACTCGCTTTTTAATAAGTATAATGTTCAATAAATATAGGTGCCTTGGATTAGACTTGAACGACCGTCGATAGCTCAGTTGGCAGAGCGGTGGACTGTAGTGTGACGCGTGCCGAAATCCATAGGTCGCTGGTTCAACTCCGGCTCGACGGAAGAAACTTTTTTAAGCTTTTTGAGACCGTCGATAGCTCAGTTGGCAGAGCGGTGGACTGTAGTGTGACGCGTGCCGAAATCCATAGGTCGCTGGTTCGACTCCGGCTCGACGGAAGAAACTTTTTTAACTCGCTTTTTAATAAGTATAATGTTCAATAAATATAGGTGCCTTGGATTAGACTTGAACGACCGTCGATAGCTCAGTTGGCAGAGCGGTGGACTGTAGTGTGACGCGTGCCGAAATCCATAGGTCGCTGGTTCGACTCCGGCTCGACGGAAGAAACTTTTTTAACTCGCTTTTTAATAAGTATAATGTTCAATAAATATAGGTGCCTTGGATTAGACTTGAACGACCGTCGATAGCTCAGTTGGCAGAGCGGTGGACTGTAGTGTGACGCGTGCCGAAATCCATAGGTCGCTGGTTCGACTCCGGCTCGACGGAAGAAACCTTTTTAACTCGCTTTTTAGTAAGTATAATGTTCAATAAATATAGGTGCCTTGGATTTGACTTGAACGACCGTCGATAGCTCAGTTGGCAGAGCGGTGGACTGTAGTGTGACGCGTGCCGAAATCCATAGGTCGCTGGTTCGACTCCGGCTCGACGGAAGAAACTTTTTTAACTCGCTTTTTAATAAGTATAATGTTCAATAAATATAGGTGCCTTGGATTAGACTTGAACGACCGTCGATAGCTCAGTTGGCAGAGCGGTGGACTGTAGTGTGACGCGTGCCGAAATCCATAGGTCGCTGGTTCGACTCCGGCTCGACGGAAGAAACTTTTTTAACTCGCTTTTTAATAAGTATAATGTTCAATAAATATAGGTGCCTTGGATTAGACTTGAACGACCGTCGATAGCTCAGTTGGCAGAGCGGTGGACTGTAGTGTGACGCGTGCCGAAATCCATAGGTCGCTGGTTCGACTCCGGCTCGACGGAAGAAACTTTTTTAACTCGCTTTTTAATAAGTATAATGTTCAATAAATATAGGTGCCTTGGATTAGACTTGAACGACCGTCGATAGCTCAGTTCGCAGAGCGGTGGACTGTAGTGTGACGCGTGCCGAAATCCATAGGTCGCTGGTTCGACTCCGGCTCGACGGAAGAAACTTTTTTAACTCCCTTTTTAATAAGTATAATGTTCAATAAATATAGGTGCCTTGGATTAGACTTGAACGACCGTCGATAGCTCAGTTGGCAGAGCGGTGGACTGTAGTGTGACGCGTGCCGAAATCCATAGGTCGCTGGTTCGACTCCGGCTCGACGGAAGAAACTTTTTTAACTCGCTTTTTAATAAGTATAATGTTCAATAAATATAGGTGCCTTGGATTAGACTTGAACGACCGTCGATAGCTCAGTTGGCAGAGCGGTGGACTGTAGTGTGACGCGTGCCGAAATCCATAGGTCGCTGGTTCGACTCCGGCTCGACGGAAGAAACTTTTTTAACTCGCTTTTTAGTAAGTATAATGTTCAATAAATATAGGTGCCTTGGATTAGACTTGAACGACCGTCGATAGCTCAGTTGGCAGAGCGGTGGACTGTAGTGTGACGCGTGCCGAAATCCATAGGTCGCTGGTTCGACTCCGGCTCGACGGAAGAAACTTTTTTAACTCGCTTTTTAATAAGTATAATGTTCAATAAATATAGGTGCCTTGGATTAGACTTGAACGACCGTCGATAGCTCAGTTGGCAGAGCGGTGGACTGTAGTGTGACGCGTGCCGAAATCCATAGGTCGCTGGTTCGACTCCGGCTCGACGGAAGAAACTTTTTTAACTCGCTTTTTAATAAGTATAATGTTCAATAAAAATAGGTGCCTTGGATTAGACTTGAACGACCGTCGATAGCTCAGTTGGCAGAGCGGTGGACTGTAGTGTGACGCTTGCCGAAATCCATAGGTCGCTGGTTCGACTCCGGCTCGACGGAAGAAACTTTTTTAACTCGCTTTTTAATAAGTATAATGTTCAATAAATATAGGTGCCTTGGATTAGACTTGAACGACCGTCGATAGCTCAGTTCGCAGAGCGGTGGACTGTAGTGTGACGCGTGCCGAAATCCATAGGTCGCTGGTTCGACTCCGGCTCGACGGAAGAAACTTTTTTAACTCCCTTTTTAATAAGTATAATGTTCAATAAATATAGGTGCCTTGGATTAGACTTGAACGACCGTCGATAGCTCAGTTGGCAGAGCGGTGGACTGTAGTGTGACGCGTGCCGAAATCCATAGGTCGCTGGTTCGACTCCGGCTCGACGGAAGAAACTTTTTTAACTCGCTTTTTAATAAGTATAATGTTCAATAAATATAGGTGCCTTGGATTAGACTTGAACGACCGTCGATAGCTCAGTTGGCAGAGCGGTGGACTGTAGTGTGACGCGTGCCGAAATCCATAGGTCGCTGGTTCGACTCCGGCTCGACGGAAGAAACTTTTTTAACTCGCTTTTTAATAAGTATAATGTTCAATAAATATAGGTGCCTTGGATTAGACTTGAACGACCGTCGATAGCTCAGTTGGCAGAGCGGTGGACTGTAGTGTGACGCGTGCCGAAATCCATAGGTCGCTGGTTCGACTCCGGCTCGACGGAAGAAACTTTTTTAACTCGCTTTTTAATAAGTATAATGTTCAATAAATATAGGTGCCTTGGATTAGACTTGAACGACCGTCGATAGCTCAGTTGGCAGAGCGGTGGACTGTAGTGTGACGCGTGCCGAAATCCATAGGTCGATGGTTCGACTCCGGCTCGACGGAAGAAACTTTTTTAACTCGCTTTTTAATAAGTATAATGTTCAATAAAAATAGGTGCCTTGGATTAGACTTGAACGACCGTCGATAGCTCAGTTGGCAGAGCGGTGGACTGTAGTGTGACGCGTGCCGAAATCCATAGGTCGCTGGTTCGACTCCGGCTCGACGGAAGAAACTTTTTTAACTCGCTTTTTAATAAGTATAATGTTCAATAAATATAGGTGCCTTGGATTAGACTTGAACGACCGTCGATAGCTCAGTTGGCAGAGCGGTGGACTGTAGTGTGACGCGTGCCGAAATCCATAGGTCGCTGGTTCGACTCCGGCTCGACGGAAGAAACTTTTTTAACTCGCTTTTTAATAAGTATAATGTTCAATAAATATAGGTGCCTTGGATTAGACTTGAACGACCGTCGATAGCTCAGTTGGCAGAGCGGTGGACTGTAGTGTGACGCGTGCCGAAATCCATAGGTCGCTGGTTCGACTCCGGCTCGACGGAAGAAACTTTTTTAACTCGCTTTTTAATAAGTATAATGTTCAATAAATATAGGTGCCTTGGATTAGACTTGAACGACCGTCGATAGCTCAGTTGGCAGAGCGGTGGACTGTAGTGTGACGCGTGCCGAAATCCATAGGTCGCTGGTTCGACTCCGGCTCGACGGAAGAAACTTTTTTAACTCGCTTTTTAATAAGTATAATGTTCAATAAATATAGGTGCCTTGGATTAGACTTGAACGACCGTCGATAGCTCAGTTGGCAGAGCGGTGGACTGTAGTGTGACGCGTGCCGAAATCCATAGGTCGCTGGTTCGACTCCGGCTCGACGGAAGAAACTTTTTTAACTCGCTTTTTAATAAGTATAATGATCAATAAATATAGGTGCCTTGGATTAGACTTGAACGACCGTCGATAGCTCAGTTGGCAGAGCGGTGGACTGTAGTGTGACGCGTGCCGAAATCCATAGGTCGCTGGACTCCGGCTCGACGGAAGAAACTTTTTTAACTCGCTTTTTAATAAGTATAATGTTCAATAAATATAGGTGCCTTGGATTAGACTTGAACGACCGTCGATAGCTCAGTTGGCAGAGCGGTGGACTGTAGTGTGACGCGTGCCGAAGTCCATAGGTCGCTGGTTCGACTCCGGCTCGACGGAAGAAACTTTTTTAACTCGCTTTTTAATAAGTATAATGTTCAATAAATATAGGTGCCTTGGATTAGACTTGAACGACCGTCGATAGCTCAGTTGGCAGAGCGGTGGACTGTAGTGTGACGCGTGCCGAAATCCATAGGTCGCTGGTTCGACTCCGGCTCGACGGAAGAAACTTTTTTAACTCGCTTTTTAATAAGTATAATGTTCAATAAATATAGGTGCCTTGGATTAGACTTGAACGACCGTCGATAGCTCAGTTGGCAGAGTGGTGGACTGTAGTGTGACGCGTGCCGAAATCCATAGGTCGCTGGTTCGACTCCGGCTCGACGGAAGAAACTTTTTTAACTCGCTTTTTAATAAGTATAATGTTCAATAAATATAGGTGCCTTGGATTAGACTTGAACGACCGTCGATAGCTCAGTTGGCAGAGCGGTGGACTGTAGTGTGACGCGTGCCGAAATCCATAGGTCGCTGGTTCGACTCCGGCTCGACGGAAGAAACTTTTTTAAGCTTTTTGAGACCGTCGATAGCTCAGTTGGCAGAGCGGTGGACTGTAGTGTGACGCGTGCCGAAATCCATAGGTCGCTGGTTCGACTCCGGCTCGACGGAAGAAACTTTTTTAACTCGCTTTTTAATAAGTATAATGTTCAATAAATATAGGTGCCTTGGATTAGACTTGAACGACCGTCGATAGCTCAGTTGGCAGAGCGGTGGACTGTAGTGTGACGCGTGCCGAAATCCATAGGTCGCTGGTTCAACTCCGGCTCGACGGAAGAAACTTTTTTAAGCTTTTTGAGACCGTCGATAGCTCAGTTGGCAGAGCGGTGGACTGTAGTGTGACGCGTGCCGAAATCCATAGGTCGCTGGTTCGACTCCGGCTCGACGGAAGAAACTTTTTTAACTCGCTTTTTAATAAGTATAATGTTCAATAAATATAGGTGCCTTGGATTAGACTTGAACGACCGTCGATAGCTCAGTTGGCAGAGCGGTGGACTGTAGTGTGACGCGTGCCGAAATCCATAGGTCGCTGGTTCGACTCCGGCTCGACGGAAGAAACTTTTTTAACTCGCTTTTTAATAAGTATAATGTTCAATAAATATAGGTGCCTTGGATTAGACTTGAACGACCGTCGATAGCTCAGTTGGCAGAGCGGTGGACTGTAGTGTGACGCGTGCCGAAATCCATAGGTCGCTGGTTCGACTCCGGCTCGACGGAAGAAACTTTTTTAACTCGCTTTTTAATAAGTATAATGTTCAATAAATATAGGTGCCTTGGATTAGACTTGAACGACCGTCGATAGCTCAGTTGGCAGAGCGGTGGACTGTAGTGTGACGCGTGCCGAAATCCATAGGTCGCTGGTTCGACTCCGGCTCGACGGAAGAAACTTTTTTAACTCGCTTTTTAATAAGTATAATGTTCAATAAATATAGGTGCCTTGGATTAGACTTGAACGACCGTCGATAGCTCAGTTGGCAGAGCGGTGGACTGTAGTGTGACGCGTGCCGAAATCCATAGGTCGCTGGTTCGACTCCGGCTCGACGGAAGAAACCTTTTTAACTCGCTTTTTAGTAAGTATAATGTTCAATAAATATAGGTGCCTTGGATTTGACTTGAACGACCGTCGATAGCTCAGTTGGCAGAGCGGGGGACTGTAGTGTGACGCGTGCCGAAATCCATAGGTCGCTGGTTCGACTCCGGCTCGACGGAAGAAACTTTTTTAACTCGCTTTTTAATAAGTATAATGTTCAATAAATATAGGTGCCTTGGATTAGACTTGAACGACCGTCGATAGCTCAGTTGGCAGAGCGGTGGACTGTAGTGTGACGCGTGCCGAAATCCATAGGTCGCTGGTTCGACTCCGGCTCGACGGAAGAAACTTTTTTAACTCGCTTTTTAATAAGTATAATGTTCAATAAAAATAGGTGCCTTGGATTAGACTTGAACGACCGTCGATAGCTCAGTTGGCAGAGCGGTGGACTGTAGTGTGACGCGTGCCGAAATCCATAGGTCGCTGGTTCGACTCCGGCTCGACGGAAGAAACTTTTTTAACTCGCTTTTTAATAAGTATAATGTTCAATAAATATAGGTGCCTTGGATTAGACTTGAACGACCGTCGATAGCTCAGTTCGCAGAGCGGTGGACTGTAGTGTGACGCGTGCCGAAATCCATAGGTCGCTGGTTCGACTCCGGCTCGACGGAAGAAACTTTTTTAACTCCCTTTTTAATAAGTATAATGTTCAATAAATATAGGTGCCTTGGATTAGACTTGAACGACCGTCGATAGCTCAGTTGGCAGAGCGGTGGACTGTAGTGTGACGCGTGCCGAAATCCATAGGTCGCTGGTTCGACTCCGGCTCGACGGAAGAAACTTTTTTAACTCGCTTTTTAATAAGTATAATGTTCAATAAATATAGGTGCCTTGGATTAGACTTGAACGACCGTCGATAGCTCAGTTGGCAGAGCGGTGGACTGTAGTGTGACGCGTGCCGAAATCCATAGGTCGCTGGTTCGACTCCGGCTCGACGGAAGAAACTTTTTTAACTCGCTTTTTAATAAGTATAATGTTCAATAAATATAGGTGTTTTGGATTAGACTTGAACGACCGTCGATAGCTCAGTTGGCAGAGCGGTGGACTGTAGTGTGACGCGTGCCGAAATCCATAGGTCGCTGGTTCGACTCCGGCTCGACGGAAGAAACTTTTTTAAGCTTTTTGAGACCGTCGATAGCTCAGTTGGCAGAGCGGTGGACTGTAGTGTGACGTGTGCCGAAATCCATAGGTCGCTGGTTCGACTCCAGCTCGACGGAAGAAACTTTTTTAACTCGCTTTTTAATAAGTATAATGTTCAATAAATATAGGTGCCTTGGATTAGACTTGAACGACCGTCGATAGCTCAGTTGGCAGAGTGGTGGACTGTAATGTGACGCGTGCCGAAATCCATAGGTCGCTGGTTCGACTCCGGCTCGACGGAAGAAACTTTTTTAACTCGCTTTTTAATAAGTATAATGTTCAATAAATATACGTGCCTTGGATTAGACTTGAACGACCGTCGATAGCTCAGTTGGCAGAGCGGTGGACTGTAGTGTGACGCGTGCCGAAATCCATAGGTCGCTGGTTCGACTCCGGCTCGACGGAAGAAACTTTTTTAAGCTTTTTGAGACCGTCGATAGCTCAGTTGGCAGAGCGGTGGACTGTAGTGTGACGCGTGCCGAAATCCATAGGTCGCTGGTTCGACTCCGGCTCGACGGAAGAAACTTTTTTAACTCGCTTTTTAATAAGTATAATGTTCAATAAATATAGGTGCCTTGGATTAGACTTGAACGACCGTCGATAGCTCAGTTGGCAGAGCGGTGGACTGTAGTGTGACGCGTGCCGAAATCCATAGGTCGCTGGTTCAACTCCGGCTCGACGGAAGAAACTTTTTTAAGCTTTTTGAGACCGTCGATAGCTCAGTTGGCAGAGCGGTGGACTGTAGTGTGACGCGTGCCGAAATCCATAGGTCGCTGGTTCGACTCCGGCTCGACGGAAGAAACTTTTTTAACTCGCTTTTTAATAAGTATAATGTTCAATAAATATAGGTGCCTTGGATTAGACTTCAACGACCGTCGATAGCTCAGTTGGCAGAGCGGTGGACTGTAGTGTGACGCGTGCCGAAATCCATAGGTCGCTGGTTCGACTCCGGCTCGACGGAAGAAACTTTTTTAACTCGCTTTTTAATAAGTATAATGTTCAATAAATATAGGTGCCTTGGATTAGACTTGAACGACCGTCGATAGCTCAGTTGGCAGAGCGGTGGACTGTAGTGTGACGCGTGCCGAAATCCATAGGTCGCTGGTTCGACTCCGGCTCGACGGAAGAAACTTTTTTAACTCGCTTTTTAATAAGTATAATGTTCAATAAATATAGGTGCCTTGGATTAGACTTGAACGACCGTCGATAGCTCAGTTCGCAGAGCGGTGGACTGTAGTGTGACGCGTGCCGAAATCCATAGGTCGCTGGTTCGACTCCGGCTCGACGGAAGAAACTTTTTTAACTCCCTTTTTAATAAGTATAATGTTCAATAAATATAGGTGCCTTGGATTAGACTTGAACGACCGTCGATAGCTCAGTTGGCAGAGCGGTGGACTGTAGTGTGACGCGTGCCGAAATCCATAGGTCGCTGGTTCGACTCCGGCTCGACGGAAGAAACTTTTTTAACTCGCTTTTTAATAAGTATAATGTTCAATAAATATAGGTGCCTTGGATTAGACTTGAACGACCGTCGATAGCTCAGTTGGCAGAGCGGTGGACTGTAGTGTGACGCGTGCCGAAATCCATAGGTCGCTGGTTCGACTCCGGCTCGACGGAAGAAACTTTTTTAACTCGCTTTTTAATAAGTATAATGTTCAATAAATATAGGTGCCTTGGATTAGACTTGAACGACCGTCGATAGCTCAGTTGGCAGAGCGGTGGACTGTAGTGTGACGCGTGCCGAAATCCATTGGTCGCTGGTTCGACACCGGCTCGACGGAAGAAACTTTTTTAAGCTTTTTGAGACCGTCGATAGCTCAGTTGGCAGAGCGGTGGACTGTAGTGTGACGCGTGCCGAAATCCATAGGTCGCTGGTTCGACTCCAGCTCGACGGAAGAAACTTTTTTAACTCGCTTTTTAATAAGTATAATGTTCAATAAATATAGGTGCCTTGGATTAGACTTGAACGACCGTCGATAGCTCAGTTGGCAGAGCGGGGGACTGTAGTGTGACGCGTGCCGAAATCCATAGGTCGCTGGTTCGACTCCGGCTCGACGGAAGAAACTTTTTTAACTCGCTTTTTAATAAGTATAATGTTCAATAAATATAGGTGCCTTGGATTAGACTTGAACGACCGTCGATAGCTCAGTTGGCAGAGCGGTGGACTGTAGTGTGACGCGTGCCGAAATCCATAGGTCGCTGGTTCGACTCCGGCTCGACGGAAGAAACTTTTTTAACTCGCTTTTTAATAAGTATAATGTTCAATAAATATAGGTGCCTTGGATTAGACTTGATCGACCGTCGATAGCTCAGTTGGCAGAGCGGTGGACTGTAGTGTGACGCGTGCCGAAATCCATAGGTCGCTGGTTCGACTCCGGCTCGACGGAAGAAACTTTTTTAAGCTTTTTGAGACCGTCGATAGCTCAGTTGGCAGAGCGGTGGACTGTAGTGTGACGCGTGCTGAAATCCATAGGTCGCTGGTTCGACTCCGGCTCGACGGAAGAAACTTTTTTAACTCGCTTTTTAATAAGTATAATGTTCAATAAATATGGGTGCCTTGGATTAGACTTGAACGACCGTCGATAGCTCAGTTGGCAGAGCGGTGGACTGTAGTGTGACGCGTGCCGAAATCCATAGGTCGCTGGTTCGACTCCGGCTCGACGGAAGAAACTTTTTTAACTCGCTTTTTAATAAGTATAATGTTCAATAAATATAGGTGCCTTGGATTAGACTTGATCTACCGTCGATAGCTCAGTTGGCAGAGCGGTGGACTGTAGTGTGACGCGTGCCGAAATCCATAGGTCGCTGGTTCGACTCCGGCTCGACGGAAGAAACTTTTTTAACTCGCTTTTTAATAAGTATAATGTTCAATAAATATAGGTGCCTTGGATTAGACTTGAACGACCGT